>OU618551.1:4060312-6915312 GCA_914829495.1 Eilema sororculum | reverse complement strand
TCGTGCAAGAGACACAGAAACGCTCCGCTCAGAGGAAACCAGAAGTAGGTATCAGAAACGGTAAAGTATCGGTAACGAACCCAAAAGTAATTTTCGGTTTCTTGAACTTCAGGATTTTGAACTTCGGTAAATGTCGAAGTGGTACTTCGACATTTTCTACATTCGGGATTTTTAAATTCGGGATTTTGAACTTCAAGATTTTAAACTTCGGTATTTTCGTTCATAACGTACGTTGATTAATATATTCTATCTTATTTTACAAACGTATTGCCTAGAAGGGCTGGCCACGAATAATGATGTCATTTGACTAAGCAATTTTCTTTGTGATCTTATTTCAGGCACTGCTAGGATACGGAAATACTTTTGATACGGCGGAGTGGATCTGTGGAGGGTCGGTGATCAGTGAAAGGTTCATCCTTACCGCTGCGCACTGTGGGCACACATCTGTGTGAGTACTAATCTCTTCTCTTCTTCACCGGAACGTCAGTCACATCTCATAATTATCTTTTCCATTATTTTGTTTATTTTGACTTTTACGGACTACCGTTTGAGTCCCCAACTGAGATGAAGAGCATTTCAAAGCGTCAGCCGAGAATAAGCAGGGCCCCGATTCTGCTAATTATTAACTATTATTATTAATTAGAAAGAAAGAAAGAAAGAAAAAATATTTTATTCAAGCTCCTCACAATGTGCATCTTACTAAAATATTATTACAATTTTATAAATAATATAGGTAGGTAAATAAATTAAATTAATCTACGGTACACACTGTGCGAACCCAAATAGGGCCCCATCTCAGCATTGAATGCTGTGCACACCCTTTGTTGAGTATGCACAGCGCTGGTTTACAGATGGGGCCAACTAGGTAGCGCTGACACCACGCAAAATTTTATAGCTCAGTAGGTACATATTTGGTTCTTTATCGAAGTACGAATTAATGAAGTAGGTACGCGTCGGAATCGAACAATTTGAGTGCGCTTTCAAAAACAGAAACTCCTGCAACCACATCACCCGTGTAGCAAATATCAGCCGACGTCTATCACAAAGCTAGAATTTCCCTTAAAAAATTACCCGACACGAGCAGCGTAAAGGACTTACGATGTTTACGTCGCTGTTGATTGCCACACAGGTGGGCGGGTACAACCTATTTACATTTGTTCATTATTCATAAACATGTCCATACATAAGTAGGCATATATGGGTATATATTGGTAAATATCTATAAGTGTATAGCAAAAACTCAGTAGCAGTTCGCACCGTCAGGGCAAAGCGGAATTAAAAGGAGCAATACTGTGGATGTTACTAATTATTTGATACCCCTGACACTGAATTCCATTAAATTTTAGAATTTATTTAGACTCGAAAACATCAGGACCCCTTACAGGGGGAATGCGTTATACTTGATTCTCCCTTCTATCTTTATCCGTCTTTAAGGGTCACATCAGTGGAGTCATCCACTGATGTTCTTACGAACTATCGTAACCAATTAATCATTTTTAAATATTGATTTTGGATTACTCCGCCCATGAATTGTATAGTTAGCATACTTAATGCTTAAAAAATCATTCAAATTAATTTAAATTTTTGTACATGTTTTGTAGTATTCAATGTAGTGACAATTAGCAAAATCGGGTATACTGGCTCCACTAGTCTCGAAGTTCTTTATGGGTCCCATAAACCCAACGAACGATTCCTGTGGCTGTGGCTCATCAAGTCTCCAGGAATGGCTGGCTCCTTCTTGCATCTTATTATTTAAATTTTGTTGCATTTACTAACTGGAAAATATATTTTAAATGTCCTTAGAGGTCCCGTGAAATATGTGGCGTTGGGTATCCTGAAACGCACAGATCCTCCTGAGACGTGGGAGAGGTACAATGTTAAGAGGATAATCACTCATCCCGACTATAAACCTCCCTCCAAGTACAACGACATCGCGCTACTGGAAACTGATAAAGAGTTAGTAGTGCCTATTTTAGTATTTTATTAGAATACCGTGAGGTGACAGAGAAAGAACACAAGTAGCACCACCCTATTTCCTCCGAAGGGTATCGTAAGAGGTGACTAGTATATCTCTGTGAGAGAAGAAAAACTCGAAAGAAAACCATGTACAAAACCATCTGGCCAGTGTGGAAACTGTCGGCCAAAGCCTCTCAACATTAGGAGAGGCCGGACGTGTCCACCGTTAGACTGTGATAGTCTAATAGACTGATTGGAATACTGATAATTCGGTACCTCAAGTGCCCTTTGCCTCTTTCTTCTCTCCAGGAGAAACGCTGTTGCTTACAGCAAATTCCACCCAAGGCGGGAGTAGCCCTGTAGAGGGCTACTCGAATGATCTCCACGTAGGTAGATACCCAAACCGTAGATAGGTCAGAGTTCGGGTTGTGAGGTAAATTCCTTATTGCGTAATCTTACATCGTGGTCAACGAGATCCGAGATGGCGTGTTTTTTTTATAAAGTACACGTCAACTTGACTTCACTTCGCCTGATGGTAAGCTAAAGGCAAAGTCTCGGAGAGAGGGTCACCATCGGAAACATGTAACATCTTAACAGTAGTGGCATTCAGCTTGACGGCCTCATCAGATGCCTTTTCACCGTTTAATGGATGGTATGTAGGAAGAAGGAAACTCGTTAGCTGGCAGGGAGTTCAAGAATCAGTCCTACTCCCGGTGACAGGCAGTGTTGGTATCCATGGGGGTTTAACTAAGTTTGTGTCAGCTTTCAATCTAAGTAATAGCCGAATTTCGATATCTTACGTGAAGCGACTGCTATCTACGCGGGCGTCATAGGGCGCTGACTGACCGTCCCCCATGAGCGCGGACCTGAGGGTAATAGTTGGAGCCACCCGTCACCCTAGCAGAAGCAGGCCACGGCGGCGGCGGCGCGCTCGATAGAGCGCCTCCCCATTCTGGGGGCGAGTCGGGGACATCGTTGTCCCCCCTCCTGAGGAGGGCCAGACCGTAAGGGATGGCCCTGGGTCAGCTGGGGTGGCCTAGCACCACGACCCACAGTCGGCGTGCGGTTTTAGTCGGTTCGAGTCCAACATAACCTCCCCTTCCGGCTCCGGCAGGGGGGTATCAGAAGGGATTTCGGCACTATAAAATAAAGAAAAAAAAATGGCTATCTACAACCCATCTCAATATTACTCATAAATAAATAAAATCTTTCTAGGTCGTTAAAGCATCCTAGATCGTTGCTCATTTAATTGTATAGGATTGATAAGTGTTTCTGTTCCAGCATCCTATTCAGTTCAAAGGTGCGCCCAGCGTGCCTTCACGCCAGTGACGGAATTGACAAGGTAGCTTACGCCACGGGTTGGGGTGCTCTAGGGCATAATAAAGAGTTGGCTGACACTCTTCAGTCGGTAAGCAGTTCGACTTTCCATCCTTTTCCTGTACTGGACTTTATCTACGACCTATATGCGGTTTACGACTGGTGACCAAAATTCATTTGATCATTTGACGTGTGACCGATAAAACATTAGGCCATTCTACTACTGATCGAATGAGAAATTGAACAAAAGAGTTTTTATCGAACAAACATTTGATATTTTTACTACTGATCGAATGAACGTTTGGTTTGGAATGTTAGTGATAACTTTATTGAGAAATTGAAGGATTTTTTACAGCATTAAGTATGCTAACTATACAAATCAAATACATAGGGAAAAAGAATCTTCTCGGGTGGGACTCGAACCCGCAGTCTTTCCCTTACAGGGGGAATGCCTGACCAATTCGGCTACCGAGACACGCCCGATATGATTCAAATTTCCCATCTTATACGTCTTTAAGGCGACGTGGCGTCATCTACCGATTTTCTTACGAACTATCGGAATCAATGAATGATGTTACAATCATTTTTAAACATTGATTTTTGATAAAAACTGCGCCCATACAATTGAAGGAATTTTTACAGCATTAAGTATGCTAACTATACAAATCAAATACATAGGGAAAAAGAATTGTATGGGCGCAGTTATCAAAAATCAATGTTTAAAAATGATTGTAACATCATTCATTGATTCCGATAGTTCGTAAGAAAATCGGTAGATGACGCCACGTCGCCTTAAAGACGTATAAGATGGGAAATTTGAATCATATCGGGCGTGTCTCGGTAGCCGAATTGGTCAGGCATTCCCCCTGTAAGGGAAAGACTGCGGGTTCGAGTCCCGCCCGAGAAGATTCTTTTTCCCTATGTATTTGATTTATTGAGAAAGGTGCGCACAACCCGACTTTTATAACCATGTAAAAAATAATTCTTTAGTCAACAGTTTTTCGACTTAACGTTCATTCGATCAGCCTATAGATACCCCATGAAATAGTCCATGATGAAAAAAAAATTTGACTTTCAGTTCTAAGTTCTAATGGGGACCTCAAAATTTATTGCTTTTTTTCTATTTTTGTATAAAATTCTGAATTCGGTTCACAGAATACATCTTCTTACCAAGTTTCAACAGAATAGGCCTTATAGTTTCGGAGAAAATTGGCTGTGACATACGGTCATGACGAATCTATAAGGGTTTCGTTTTTACCATTTGGCTATGGAACCCTCAAAAGAGAAAGAGAGAGCTGCGTAAATAGGAACACCAATAATTCACCATGATTCGGGTATTTTGAGATAACTTATACTTCAAACTATGTGACAACTACCATCATGAGTCACACCGCGATCATGGCTGCTGCAAAGCAGCCGAAACGTCGGTTTAAAAAGTAAATAATAACAAATATATCGCGAAAGAATCCGTAAAAAGTGGTTTTATTTCAAGAAAGAGCATTAGACGAGAGCGAGCGAGATAGCGCGGCCACGCGCGGGTATTTCGCTAGCTCTCAGCTAATGCTCTTACTGTCTCTTTCTTTACCGCGCCCCCCTCTACGCCACGCGCACCATAGCAGCGGTACAGAGCTTGCGGTTGGTCTAATATAGTACTTGAGATGCCGCGTAAATTTTTTGAAAAGTTTTTCTATTTCTAGGTATTTCTTAGAAAGTTTAGTGAGGAGGAATGTTCAGAGTACTACCCTCAGTACAGAAACTTACAAGATGGACTAAATCACAGCACACAGATGTGCTACGGAGACAGATTTGTACCAAGAGATACCTGCATGGTAAGTATCTGTGGAGGAACGAGGTGTGATGTTCCTCCAACACAAAGGGAGGATCCTTCGACCAGGTAAGGTGATCACGCCTGGCGGGCCGCGGCCCAACGATTGTCGTTGGGATGTTGTATATATATTGTACCAGCGCGCGCACTTCACTTTCGCGATGCAGGATTCGTAGTGACGTAGTAGAGGCGTAGTAGTTCGGCTTGCTGTCGCTAGATGGCGCTGGGTACATGTGGTATCGCCACATATTTTGAATCGTTATGTTCGTTCTTTCTTTGAAAAAAAGTTTTCGTTTACACTAAAATATTAAGAAAGAATGCTCTTATGCTGTGGCCACAGCACAATGCCAATTATTACCGGTAGCATGTAGCCACGAGTTACCGCCAATAATTTTTGAAACATCAAATTATGCTACAGGGAATATCAAACTAAAATAAAGCCAACTAAACGAGAGAAAAAGGTAAATAAAGCGACCATTACTGAGTTACGTTGCGATAACTAGCGATTATTTTCTCTGTCCTTGTCGCACATATCACAAGTACGTGACAATGGCCGAGCGACAGCTGCCGTTGCGTGTTTCGTAGTACAGGAAAGCTCAGCACAGCGGTTCTAAACTGTTAAATCCATCATCTTATGAGCAATTTCATTCCTGTCTGGAATGCGCTTGAAGTAATACGTAATAATTTTCAAACAAAAGTGTTTGGAACCGCTGAAACTTTGTTTACCTTTTTTCTCTCGCTTCGTTGGCTTTACTTTATACTGTAAGAACTTTTACTGCCATACACATGAAGGTAAACAGTCTGGTAGATGGTACGGTAGTGTAGCCGTAACATTAGATTAGATTATATTAGATTGCTCTTGTTCTAGCTCTAGCTCTATGCAAATTACATTTTGTCTAAATCAACTTTGCCAAACTTATTTGACCATTGTATCATAACTATTAATTCTATGGTTTTACTTCCTCAGGGTGACAGTGGTGGTCCTCTCCAATCTGAAGCGCTCGAACGTTGTGTGTTCACGATCTTGGGGGTGACATCGTTCGGACGGCAGTGCGGCGCGATTGGCAGCGCTGGCGTGTACACCCGCGTCAGGCACTATGTACCCTGGATAGAAGAAATCGTGTGGCCTTGAAATGTTACAAATATAAGCTATTATATTAACATGTTTTAATTGCACTTTTTTTTAGACTATAACTTCGTGCCAAATGGATTGAGAATAAAGTTTGTTGACCGAGTTAACCTTGCGACCTCATTGAGCCGGTTACATAGGGGTTGAAAACATTTTTCACACTCGTGTGTTATGGAATCTAGAATTCGGATAAGCATACTACTTATATACCTACTTTTTTTGTAAATACATACATATAATAATAATAAATAATAAATATTCCACAACATTCTACACAACGCTATTTAGACCCATGGTAAGCTTTTATAGCTTAAATACGTTAGCTGCGGCCGGAGGTCCCATAAAAAACCAATTTGTTTCAATTAAATTTAATTAAAAAGTAATTTTACACAATAAAAAATATAACTAGTAAGAACAATGATGATGCTTCGAAGTATGAAACAAATATGAATGCAAAATTATTAGCAGTTTCCAGGGAACGGTGCGAATGATGTTACATCGATGGATGTGCCGCTGATGGTGCACTCTGTGTCGCCAGGCGCCTTGCACATTGTTCGCGTCGCACTGAGGTTGCACTTTGTGTCTCCAAGTGCCGTGTGCAATGTTTATTAAGGTTGAAGTTGACGCAGCGATATCCATAGATCAGGAATGCGTAACACCTCCCCCCGAAGAACAGCCACCACCGATGAATTTAGTAGTAAATTGAGGTGGGGGTTGCTTATCCCTTGCTCTTGGCTCCGGAACGGTATATATTCCTTGTAGTGCTATTTCCTTCGTTAGAATTTTCTTCGAGGCCGATCTCGCAGCGTACTTGCGATAGAGTAGGATGCTGATGGTTATAAAAGGCTCCAATCATTACTACATACAGTGGGATGGTAGTATGATATATCGTGGTATGATCTTCTTCAAAATTAACTGTTGGAAGACGGGAGAGATCTTCATATTGGTGGCATGAAGATGATCCAAGTTTATTGAGTTCAACTTGAGAGTCGTGTGGAGGAACGAGGTGTGATGTTCCTCCAACACAAAGGGAGGATCCTCTGACCAGGCAAGGTGATCACGCCTGGCGGGCCGCGGCCCAACGATTGTCGTTGGGTTGTCGTATACGTATTGTACCAGCGCGCGAACTTCACTTTCGTGATGCAGGATTCGTAGTGACGTAGTAGTGGCGTAGTAGTTCGGCTTGCTGTCGCTAGATGGCGCTGGGTACATGTGGTATCGCCACAGTCGCTTTAGATATATTGTAGTCAGGCTCCTTGGGTAGATCACTTATCGTTTAGTACGTGTCCTTTGAGTCGATCCTTGATGATGGAGATAGTAAACTCTGCTGTTTCCAGGTAGCATGCTTGTGGGATGATTGCGAGATAACTGCCCTTATAATATTTGTAGAAGTCTTGACCGCAGGAGAGATGTACTTTTGTAGAGACAGGAAAGCTGATGGTGTAATGTCTGTCATCGAGCTCTTCGTAAGCTGGCTGGTCCATCGCTATGGTCACAGGATTGCAGATGGGCGTCGTCTGTTTTGTAGTTATGAGCTGATGTATACAGTCCTGAGAGGGTTGGTTCTGCAGACTCCGGTTTTCTTCACATAGGAACCAGTTACTGGTCTTCGGGCATTCAGCCTCTATGTGCTTGAAATCTTTCTTATGGATAGCTAGGAATGGGGATGACGGTATAAGGATTTCATGATTTTTGTTGGGTACAACAGTATTTTTTTTTATTTATCGTGCGATAAATCCCCACGGATAACAACCCCACGGAGCCGGTGGAGGTGGTTATGTCGGACTCAAACCGACTAAAACGCACGCCGTCTTGGGTCCTTGGTTGCCGGAGGTGAGATTGCCAAAAGCATATCTCTCGCACCCCGGCAGACCCAGATAATGGGTACAATAGATAATTTATATAAGTCATATGTATGAGGCGAGAAAATGGGAAACTTATAAACTATAACTATCACTACCATAAAACGTATTTAACCTGTCCGTTAAATTTCGTATTTCCTGGGAATTAAGGAACGAATGATGCATAGTTAGATGTTCTAATAAAAATGCCAATATATTCTGTAGTCTAATTAATTCTTGCGATATTGAATCTATATTATCGCTAAGGATTATCAGTATTTGGGCAAAATGGGCATATTTTATAAGGTCACTGTCTCTATTAGCGTCACTTTCTTTTATCTTATTTACTATTCTTTCCATCTCACGTTGGTTATCTATTATACTATCTATAATTTTTACATACTGTTCGGACATCTCTTTAATTAAACTGACGCGAGTATTAAATTCAGTTAATAATTTATTCTCATTATTTTGAATACTTTTAATAGCCTGATCGTAATGTAATGCATCTGTGTAGTCTAAATTCCCAGTTATACTTTTAATTACGGATCCAAGTCCATCAATAAGTCCTCGTTTAACTCGACTCGTTTCAAAGGTTTGAAGTTGATCTGATACACTATTAAGTTTAGAATTAAGATAATTTAAGTGAGGCTGAAACAAGTATTGCGTCTTATTATTAAGATCGGGTGAAACGCTAATTATTTGCTTATTAATAGAATCTACTTTTTCTTGCAATTCCTGTAGGTTTACATACTGCAAGAAGGAATTGCAATGGGAAAGGATCCGGGCAGGACCTAGCTTAAAGGGGAGTATCCCAGGACCATTATCCAGACTTTCAAGTCGTATTTCCTGAGTTATTGCTGGTTGTAGGAGCAGAAGAAGTACCAGGATTGTTCTGTAACAAGTTATTGGTTTTAGGGACTCTTTTTAACTGATGTTTCGCCACAGGACCGCGCTTTTTCTTTGTATATATATGAATAGGGAGGTCTGCCATTACAGTGTCCTGAGTGAAACGTGAACCTAGTTTTTGACGGGAAGCAAAGGGGTTTCTAATAAAGATCTGTTGTTCGGGACAGTATTCAACTTCGGGTTCTCTAGTTCTATTCCGGTTAGTAATTAAATTTTCGCGAGAGTCAGTACTTAAGTCGTGTATCAATTTATAAATCTCAGTCATCTTGTCTTTGTGGTTAGTCACATATTGCTGTAATAAGTGAACTGAAAGGTCAACGTCAAAAGCGTCGCGTGGGTGAAAATGTCCTGTTATTAACTCTATTGGTCTGCATTTTGAAAGCTGTGAATACTATTATTGTAAGCGAGAAGAGCGTAGGGCATGAGATTAATTACAGATTCACTTTTCTGATTAATCTTTAGGATTCTGAGATGTTCTAATATGGTCGCATGAAACCTCTCAACTATTCCGTTCTCATTGGGTGTATGAGGGGCAACCTTATGACGCTGGATCTTATGCAATCTTAGAAATTCTGCAATAAGTTGATTGTTAAACTCCGGCCCGTTATCAGTGACTATGGTTATGGGAATGCCATGATGGGTGCAAAAACTGAGCAAAGCTTGTACTACACTAACTGCTGTTCCGTCTCTCAAATAATAAGCCTGGGCATATTTAGAGAAGGCGTCTACAATCGTCAAAAACTACTCACTTTGAATAGTAAGTAAGTCAAGATGTACAAGTTCAAATGGCTTATTAGGTCAGGGAACTATTTTAAACTGTTGTTTAACAGGGTTATGATCGTACTTTGCTTGCCCACATACAGTACACTCGTTTATAAATTTAGTGATGCTGTCTCGCATCCTGGGCCAATAATATTTGTGAGACAGAGCTAAAACAGTTTAATTAATACCACGATGGTTAGTTTTTCATCATGATACTTGTTAATAATTTCCTGTTGCCTTAAATATTCGCGAACACATTTTATTTCCTTTTTTGTTAGAACTAATTGCATTGTGGAGCTTTTAAATGTTCTTTGGATGATGGGAATGATAGAATACATAACCAAAGGTCGGTTAATAAGCAATCCGGTTTTGATTTTAGGGTTAACGTACTCTTTAATAACTTTAATGACGTCTTCCTCTAAGTTAGATTCTGACAACTGGACTGTAATACGGGTATGTGTGTCAAAGGGTTTTGTAACTATAGGTCGTCCTTTAATGTCGCCGATTACGTTTAAAATAATTTGTTTCATAAATCTATTTAATGGTTGATCTGAGATAGGGACCTCTAGGATTGGAGACTCGTTATCTGTATGGACTGTCGCGGTTGCGGAATTATCAGAAAGATTTTGGGCTTTAATAGTTCTAGAGTCATCTAATGTTTGATTTTTTTCAGAAGGGTTTACTGCAATGGACATAAGTTCCTCGTTATTTATCTCGATTCGGGATAATGCGTCGGCGTTAGTATTACATTTTCCTTGCTTATAAATTACTGAAAAGTCATATTCGCTCAATTTCAAGCGCCATCGAGTAAGTCGCGAATTTGGTTCCTTCAGATTCATGATCCATTGTAATCCATTGTATTTATGGTCGGTGATAACTTTAAATTTGCGACCGAACAGATAGGGTCTAAAATATTTCGTCGCCCATACAATGGCTAGGAGCTCCTTTTCTATCGAGCTATAATTGAGTTCGCTTGAATTTAAAGTACGAGATGCGCACGCTATGGGTTTGTCAGAACCTATTGTGCCTTGAGATAAAACGGCACCAATAGCTACGTTAGAGTCTTCTGTGGCAAGTATGAATCCCTTCTTAAAATCTGGATATTGAGGTATGGGGTCATTTGTTAGTAATGTTTTACAGTGGTTGAAGCAATCTACATAAGCTTTGTCTAGTGTTATTTTAGAGCCCTTTTTAAGATATTTAGTTAATGGTTTTGTAAGTCGTGCAAAATCGGGGATGAATTTCCTATAGTGTCTTAGGAGACTGAGAAAACGTTTGATGTCAGTGGGGGTTTTAGGTAAGGGATATTTTTCTATAGCAGCAATTTTATCTGGATTTGGTTTCACTCCTTCATTACAAATGATATGGCCAAGGAAGCTAGTTTCTAATTTTAAAAATTCGGACTTATCCATTAAATCGTTCATCATCATTATCATTTTTGAATCGTGTTTCGAGAGAAGAATACGCCCATTCCATCTCTTCCCGTGGGTGTCGTACCAGGCGACTAAAGGGATAAGAAGACTGTTCTCCATCCGACAGTAAACATACAGTCCATGAGTAAGTGTCCTCTTGACGGCAATAGGCTCGCCCCCTATCATGTGGGACCCAAGATCATAGTTGGCAAAATGTGGGTATCAATCACACCTCTGCCTACCCTTTCGGAGATTTGCAGGTGTAAGTAAGCAACTATATATGTGTGTTATTTTGTAAGTGTCTTTATAATACAGACGCCTGCCTCTTTCTGTTACTATTATTGAGCAAAACACAGCAAAATGTTGTATGGGATTCCCCTTCTTGTCAAGGTGACCGCTCTGTGCTTTTACGAGAACTGCATTTGTACACAAACTTTGTTTCATTGGCTCCGATAGTTCGTGAGAATATCAGTAGATGACTCCACCGTCTCGCCTTAAAGACAGATAAAAAATAGAAGGGAAATTTGAATCACATCGGGCGTGTCTCGGTAGCCGAATTGGTGAAGGCATGCTTTAACAGCATGCTGAAGGTGTTCTCGTGCAGGACCTGTGATGGGTAGGTTCACCAGGTTACACGTTGAACGTGGGACCTGATGAACTTACCTGCAGAATAATGAAATTTTGTACCACATACTAACATAGATATAAGCTAAAATTGTTACTAACCAAAATGAGCCTATGTTGCTTGAAAAATAAAATATTTATTATTATTATTATTCCCCCTTTATGGAAATGATCGCGGGTCGAGTCCCGTCGGAGATGTTTCATTTTTCCTTATGTATTCGATTTGTATAGTTAGCATACACTTAATGTTGTATAAGGTTATAAGGCAAACTCCATTTATTTTCAACTTTTTGGAGGTGTTTTTTGTGACGGGGGTTTTTTAAATTTTTAATTTAATTTTTATTTTATACTTTTTAAAGTGATCTACTAGTCAAGCTCTTTCATTTGATACCCATATTGTGGGAGTTATGAAGAAATATGTATTCCGACATGTTGTGACGGCGGCCATCTTGGACAGATTCTTTTCAAACATAGCTAAGAACACTCTCGACTAATATACCTTTCAAACAACAGACACACACACACACACACACACACACACACACACACACACACACACACACACACACACACACACACACACACACACACACACACACACAGACACGTCGAACTTATAACACCCCGTCGTTTTTGCGTCGGGGGTTAAAAATTCATTCAAATTGTTTCTCAAATTGACATTGAGACGATTGAAAAATGTCAACTTTATTATTTCATGAAGATACAGAATAGATGTTAAAACATTAAATTAAAAATTTAAAAAACCCCCGTCACAAAAAACACTTCCAAAAAGTTGAAAATAAATTAATCAATTTTGATTCAACGGTTGCCATGTCGGGGGACCCTAACTGGTTAAGCTTTCCGTTATATTATTGGAACAATTCAAGGTCCCCCGACATGGCAACCGTTGAATCAAAATTTATTAATTTATTTTCAACTTATTGAAAGTGTTTTTTGTGACGGGGGTTTTTTAAATTTTTAATTTAATTTTTATTTTATACTTTTTAAATTAATCTACTAGTCAAGCTCTTTCATTTGATACCCATATTGAGGGAATTATGAAGAAATATGTATTCGGACATGTTGTGGCGGCGGCCATCTTGGACCGATTTTTTTCAAACATAGCTAAGAACACTCCCGACTAATATACCTTTCAAACAAAAAAAACTAAATCCAAATCGGTTCATCCGTTTGGGCGCTACGATGCCACAGACATACACACAGACACACATACACACACACACACAGACACGTCAAACTTATAACACCCTGTCGTTTTTGCGTCGGGGGTTAAAAATAAAGATGAAGAGTTTGTTTGTTTGTTTGTTCAGTTGAACGCACTAATCTCAAGAACTACTGGTCTTTTCAACGAAGATTTTAAGCTATATATAACAAACCGACACTCCCCATCCCCACTTTAATCGCCATAACTTTTAAATGGCTCAACCAATTTTCATCAAACAAGCCTAAGAACGTACATAAGTCACCTTTAATACAAAAAAACTAAATTGAAATCGATTCATCCGTTCGGGAGTTATAATGCCACAGACAGACACGTCAAAATTAAAACATCTTCGCCTCGGGGGTCAAAAAATCTATCTAAAGTAAAGCCAACGAAGCGAGAGAAAACAGGTAAACAAAGTTTCAGCGGTTCCAAACATTCTTATTTGAAAATTATTACGTATCACTTCAAGCGCATTCCAGACAGGAATGAAATTGCTAATAAGATGGCGGATCTGACAGTTTAGATTCACTGTGCTGACAGCTTTCCTGTACTACGAAACACGCAACGACAGCTGTCGCTCGGCCATTGGCACGTACGTGTGATATGTGTGACCAGGACAGAGAAAATAATCGCTAGTTATCGCAACGTAACTGAGTAGGTAATGGTCGCTTTGTTTACCTTTTTTCTCTCGTCTCGTTGGCTTTACTTTACTACGTGTACATGCATGCTTCCCTTTGGGTGTGTGAGGCCCGGAACGTCCACGCGGTGCACCCAGGGCAATGGAGACAGCAACGCCACTCTCTCAAATATCGGTCGTGAAGGGAGCGGCGCTATACATTACAGTCGAATATCTCATATATATAGTTCGTTCCAATTTAGTACACTTTCCTTTAGATAAACTTCTTGAAAATCCCCGCTTTTGTTCCCTTTTGTCCTCATTTATTTTTGGAAACACAAGTAATCATTTTTTTTTTAATCTTTATGCACAGTTGTACAAAGGCGGACTTAATGCCAAAGGCACCCTAATTCTGTTGTTACATCTCTAAACTTAAAATTCTCTAAAATTTTCTAATTGTATCTGTTTCTTTCATTATCATAGAGAAAAGGACAGATGATTTATTTTAGTGAATACCTGTCAAATTAAGTCGGCGCCTTGACGGTACCCTTCAATTTTAGTCGACATCTACGAACATGCGACTTAACTTACTACGCACCAACAAGGCGCTGCGCCGTCTTAATTTGACAGGTCTTAACTTAAATAAAATCATCTGTCCTTTTTTATCTGATCATGAAAGAAAGAGATGCAATTAGATTTTTTAGAGAAATGTAAGTTTAGAGATGTAACAACAGAATTGGGAGCATTATCTGCCAGTCTACCTTAGGGTGATGCAGATACATTGAGGTAGGTGCAAGAATAAGAATGAACAATTTACTGAAAGGTTGACAGTCTAATGTATACAGTATCTAATAATACATACTCACGTTATAATACTTACATACCATACATACACATATATACACACATATCATTCATACTCAAGTAAAGATAAAACTCTTCATAACTTGCACAAATTTGGCACTTCCATATTTGTTTCTCTTTCTCTTCTTTAGTTCGTGACGTCCGATCAGTTGGACTGACAAAATTAAAAAAATCCGCGTCGTCCTATCAGTAGGAAGAACAGGAAAAACAGATCTGCGCCGCTCGACCAATTGGACCAAAATGAAAGTGTTTCCGCGTCGTCCGATCGATCGGAATTACAGGAAGAGAATTTCCATTTCGTCTGACCGGTTGGAGCAACAAGAGAAAAGAGTCTGCGTCGTCCGATCAGAAAGACAATGTGGTCGGACCACACAGTCAAAGTGGACAATAAAATAAGTTTTTTTTTTTATACAGGACACGTCAATTTGACTTCACCTCGCCTGATGTTAAGCTAAAGGCAAAGTCTCGGAAAGAGGGTCACCATCGTAAACATTTACCATGTTAACAGTGGTGGCACTCAGCTTGACGGCCTCATTAGATGCCTTTTCACGCCCCGCTTAAAGGACCCGGGACTGTAGGAAGAAGGAAACACGTGAGCTGGCAGGGAATTCCAGGTCTTAGTGGTGCGGCATAGGAATGAATCACTGAAACGCTTGGTTCTAGCAGGTAATAATCCTGCAGGTATCAATAAGATAATAAGATTTGAAGAATACTTTAAGAAGAAGAAGGAAACGTTGGTTGGATTAAATGGCGGCAGGTTACGGCAACTACTTGTGACTCGCGAATGCCCCTTCGACTTAAGGGAATATCTATAAGAGCATGATCCGGCCTGCCATCCTGTATGGATCGAAAAGCTGGCCCATAAAGGTGACGGATGAAAGACAGTTTGCATGAAGCCGAGATGCGAATGTTGAGATGGTTGTGTGGTGTGACAAGAATGGATAAGATTAGGAATGTATTTTTTATTAGAGGAAGTTTGAAAGTTCGACAAACGAGGAAATCGTTTGTCCTGGTTCGGACATGACAGTATTGTGCAGGGATGATAGTAATCTCGTAAGGCTACAATAGAAGTGGAAGGCTACAAGGGGAGAAAAAGACCTAAAAGGAGATGGTTGAACTGTGTGAAGGATTATATGGTTAAGAAGGAAGTGATTGTTGAAGTGACTATAACTAGAGACGAATGCAAGAAACACACATGTTGCGCGGACCCCAAATAAGTTGGGATAAGGGCAGGAGGATGATGATGCAGAATACAAGTGAAGAATTAGCTCACCTAATAAGAAATCAAGATATTTTAAACTCATCTAAAGTTTCAAATTTTTATGTGGTAAGAATTAAAAAAAGAGCAATAAAAATACATGGTAATATCATAGCGTATATTTCTAACACCTCAAGACCACACGACTTCTTCAATCCATGGTACATAGTGCCTGACGCGGGTGTACACACCAGCGCTGCCAAGCGCGCCGCACTGCCGTCCGAACGATGTCACCCCCAGGATCGTGAACACACAGAGCTCGAAAAGTTGGGATTGTAGAGGACCACCGCTGTCACCCTAGAAGGTAAAGTGTAAAAACGTTACAAGCATTTCATCTGAATTACTTTATCCCATTCGAATACATCGGGAAAAATTTAATGCTCAAGTAGGAATTCGAATTTTAAACTTAGCAATATTTGGGCGGAGTCATCAAAAATCTATGTTCAAAAATGGTTGAAAAATCATTAATTGGCTCCAACAGTTCGTAAGAATGTTGGTAGATGGCTTCATCGTCGCCCTTAAAGACGGATATAAAGAGAAGGGAGAAGTGATTGTTGTGGCTCAATAGCTCAGTTGGAAAAGTATTCCCCTTGTGAGGGAAAGGTCGTTTCATTTATCCCGATGTATTCATCCCAGCTTCAATGCTGGTTACATTCGGAGCTTGTACAACTTTGGAGCCTGAAGAAGTGTCTCATCACTCGAAGCGCTATACATACGTTAAGGCTAGCATGATTCCAATAACACTGTACGCAACTCTCACGACAATATAAATCATCATTTTGCAGAGTGTCCACTGGCAATTATTTTTTGCAATTTCTTGTAGAGGAACTGTTTCCACTGACTGCAATTATTCTACATACACGTTACAGACTAGTTGCATATAGTAATTGCAGTCAGTAGAAAAGGAAACAGAAATTGCGGAAAATACTTGCCCGTGGGCACTCTACATTACACAATCGAAGTATGAGGGTCTCCTTTTTTCGCAGTCAAAGTGTGGACTACGAAAACACGGCTACAATATTTTTCGTCAGGCGACTACCATAATTGATCTCTATTGTTCGTATGGCAATAGGAAACTAACGGCTTAACGTGCTCCTCCGAGGCATTGAGGGGTATCTATCATCCTTCCTACATCGACTTGACTAAAGCCAACCAGACGAGAAAAAAAGTTAAATAACATAACATAAACTCACGTCTGTATTCCCCGAAGGGGTAGGCAGAGGTGCTAGCACCCACATTTCGCCAGTTTTTTTAGGTCCCAATGTAATAGGTGGCGAGTTTATTGCCATCAACCGGGCACTTATAAACCTGCGATAAATACACACATAACTTCGAAAAGCATCGTATAGTCATTGGTGTGTGCCATGGTAAACCTGGGATCGAACCCGAGACCTCGTCTCAGCAGTCCTTTACCCATACCACTAGGCTAGTTAAATAAAGCGACCATTACTGATTGATGTGATGATTTCACACCTAAACTACTGAACCGCTTTGATGAAATTTGCTATTGGGATAGATTCGACAATGAGAAAGGACATACTATAGGCATTGTTTGGTCGCGATAACCGACATCCACGCCGGTGAAGCCGCGGGCAAAAGCTAGTTTTCAAATAAAAAATTTTGGATCCGCTGAAACTTTGTTTACCTTTTTTCTCTCGTTTCGTTGGCTTTACTTTAATATTGATTGAATGAGCCTCCCTTAGTAATCCAAATAATGAATCAGAATTGATGCTTACCATGCAGGTATCCCTCGGCATAAACCTGTCTCCGTAGCACATCTGTGTGCTGTGATTTAGTCCATGTTTTAACTGTCTATGTTGAGGGTAGTACTCTGAACATTCCTCCTCACTAAATTTGTTCAGGTATACCTAAAAAGTGTGTAAAAAATAAGTAAAAATATTTACTCCTTCCTCAGGAGCATTATTCTGAATGACATCGAGTTTCAAACGCAGTCGTAACGTGAGAGGACGTCGAATTACAATTGGTTGACATTGAAGAGAGAAATGATGTAAAACTAGACCAACTGAAATGTGTCAGCTTTTACGAACGCGCGTAGCTACGAAACGGTTTGTCACTCAGAATAAGAGGCTAGTTCAGAGATACGCGTTTGAGAAACTCCAACTCAGGTGAATATTAATCGTATAGGTCGTAGATAAAGTCCTGTACAGGTAAAGGATGGAAGTCGAACTGCTTACCGACTGAAGAGTGTCAGCCAACTCTTTCTTATGCCCTAGAGCACCCCAGCCCGTGGCGTAAGCAACTTCGTCAAATCCGTCACTGACGTGGAGGCATGCTGGACGCACTTTTGAACTGAATAGGATGCTGGAACAGAAAAAATATAGGTACACTACTATTTCGGCAAAAGCACTAACGGCCGGGAAAATTATTTTGCCGCCGCGTGGTTCTCGGTAGAGAAGACTTTGGTCCACCTTATCTCTTCCCATGCGGTGTCGTACAAGGCGACTAACGGATAGGGCTGTTTAACATCAGCCAAATATATACAGCCCCGACTCAGCCTAGGATGCACGGCTTGAGTCAACAATAGTACCCGGTACCCGGCAATAGGCTTAACCCCTATTATAATGGACCGAATCCAATGATTGTTAAAATGAGGGTGTTAAGTCACACTACCTAAATCTCATGAGATAAAGGCGTGGATTTCGTGGATGGTAGGTCACTTCACGGAACATATCGTCGGCCGTTTTATAAGTTGACTGAAAACTGCCATAGTTTTTTGTTGTTTTGCCCTGCATTTGCTAATTCCTTGGTTTCGAACTCTCGTCTGACCTTTTTTAGTACTCTATTGCAGTAGTTCCTGTATCGTGTATACGAGGTACGGATGACTTCATCGTTTGGTGTTTTTTTGAGTTGCTTGTGCATGTTATCTCGATGTTTCAAGCACCGAATGAGGCCCGGTGTTATCCATGGCTTCAACATCTTCTTACGATTTGGGGGCTTCACGATTGAGGTGTTGGAAACAATGATGTGTCGGATGGAGTTGACAAGAAAATCTGCAGCAGTGTTCGGGTCTTTAGTGGCGTAGATTTTACCAAAGTCGTAGTTTTTTAGGTCTTCTGATACTTTAGGGTAGTTAATTCTGTTCATGACATTAGGGGCCCTATGCTTAGGGATATTTTTTGGCAAGTACAACATTGTTAGCTCGTGGTCGGTTAAGGCTGAATGTGCGACCAGGGCTTTGGCTGTTAGCGAAGATTTTAAAATTATGTGATCCAGGCAGCTATTTTCTCGGGTTGGCAAGGTATGAGCTGGCAAGAGACCGTGGGAAGCCAATAGAGTCAAATAGGCATGTCGGTCTGGGTCTTCTGAATTTTCGCTAATGTTTATGTTGAGGTCACCGGTCAATATTATATGTCTAGTGTTGCTTATGATAGTTAGTGTGTCGTTTAATTCATTAAGAAAGCGTGGGACATCTTTTGTACCTGGGGGACAGTATAAGACCAAGATCGTCGTATTATTGTTTAATTCTATTTGGAGACAGTTTGAATTCAGGAAGGTAGGCTCCCTAACAGTGGCTACAATTTCATTTTTAATGTAGGCCACAACACCCTCGTTTTGAGTCCTGTGATTTGTTGTTGAAAATTTGGCATACCCTGGTAGCGGTGGAATATTATTGTTTTCAAGAAGCCAACATTCGGTTAAGACAATTACATCCCACTCGACCCGGGTCCTATGTAAAACAGTTATAAATCCATGTATGTTTTTGTTTATACTCCTTATGTTTTGATTAATTATTTTCAGTGTGTTTTTGAGGTTTAGACCAGGTGGGATACAGTTTTCAATGTCGCAGGTAAAGCTATCTGCCACTGATATGGAGTCAACAAACTGTATATTGGAATTTATACTATCGAATTTTAATAGCGTCATTGCATATTACTATTAATCCCCGGGATCCAACGTATAGTATGTAGGTATTGTGAGTTTTCTGTGTTATTGGTATGTTAGATTTCAGTGAATTGATTATGGGTGTGTTTGTGTTTGTATTATTGAGGTGTGAGTGTGTGTGTTCTAGTGACTGAGTTATCTTATGATTATCATTACAATAGTATAACATATTTAACAATAAGAAAATATCATGCATAAACAATATCCGGCAGACAACCGATATCATAACAGTTTTGGTTGAGGTTTTAGTACAATTTGGGTATAATAATATTAAATTCGGATTAGTCATTGACTCGAAGAGAACATTTATATTAAAATTAATAGCAATTACATAACTGACGGTATCGCCAGGGAAATTTAAATTATGGCGAGTTACATAGATCAGGGTTAGTAAATATCAATATCATATAGTCATGCCGTTCCCAATCTTTCCAGGTCTTCTTCTGAATGTATACGAATTTGCGGGTCATTTACTTGTTTCTTTAGGTACACTATCCCATGTGACGTCCAGCAGAAGGTATAGCCGTTAGTGCGTTGGTAAGCTCTGGCTAGGGCGTATAATCTTTGCGTTTTGGGTGTCAAGGATTCGGCTACATACAGGGGTCTTCTAGGCTGTTTAAGATCTATATGGCTAGTATTCAATTTGTCGTTGTTGTTTTTATTCTTGTTAAATGTTTTGACTCCCTTTAGAAATTTGTCTTTTAATATTGCTGAACTAAGTTCAACAATGAGTGGATTGGAACTATCCTTGGAGCTAATTCTAAACACGTCTCTTATACTTGAGCATTCCATTTCTAAATTCACCGTACGTCCTACTCTCGTAACTAAATCGCTGAGAATCTCTTTTGTTTCACCTGGGACCTTGGGCATATTTCGAATTTCTAAACTGCATACTCTGCTTTTTCGTTCTAAGCTTTCTATAGTATTTTCCAGCTGTGTAATTCGCTTCTTATCCTCTTTACGTTCCAGTTCTAAGTGTGATATTCGCTTCAGAAACTCGTCGTGCTTGTTGGACATTAGTTCCACACTATTTTTAAGGTCATAGTTTTGTTCAATGATGTTATTCATTTTGCATAATAGGTCTTGAAATCTTTGTTCCTGTTCTTTGGAGAAGGCAGTAAAAGTGCTCATAGATAGGATATCGGTTCCCTTATCATTCTGCTTGGTTGTTCTTTTTTTTCTTCCAGCTGCACTCGGGTTTGGATCGACTGTTGCTGGGGAGAGATGGCTTGTTTTGGTCGCAATGTTGTCGCAGATTGTGGTCAGTGTTCGACTCGAAGTGTCGGTTTTTGGTTCCATTGTAGGTGATGTAGGGGGCGTGCGGTTAATCGGCATTGCACAATATTATCGGCCGTACCACTGACAGGAGCGTTACTTTGGTAGTGGCCGGATAACTCGTGCGCAAGCGGTGATGTATGTTAAGATACTTGGTTAGAAGAATTTATGAAATCACAAAAAGACTTTCGGGTCGCTAGGTTTTGAACCGGCGTCACCTTGTACAGCGCGTCCAAACCCGCACTATTACCCACCACACCACGGTGCTACATACACGGTGATACAGTCCATGAGTAAGTGCCCTCTTGACGGCAATAGGCTCGCCCCCTATTATGTGGGACCTCTTGGGTCATAGTTGGCAAAATGTGGGTATTAATCACACCTCTGCCTACCCTTTCGGAGATTTACTGTACAGGTGTGAGTATATGTATGTATGTTTGTTATTTTTAAGTGTCTTTATAATACAGACGCCTGCCTCTTTCTGTTACTATTATCGAGCAAAAAACAGCAAAATGTTGTATGGGAATCCCCTTCTTGTCAAGGTGACCGCTCTGTGCTTTTACGAGAACTGCATTTGTACACAAACTTTGTTTCATTGGCTCCGATAGTTCGTAAAAATATCGGTAGATGACTCCGCCGTCGCCTTAAAGACGGATTAAAAATAGAAGGGAAGTTTGAATCACATCGGGCGTGTCTCGGTAGCGGAATTTTGGTGAAGGCATTCCCCCTTTATGGAAAAGATCGCGGGTCGAGTCCCGTCAGAGATGTTTCATTTTTCCCTATGTATTTGATTTGTATAGTTAGCATACACTTAATGCTGTAAAATTTTTAAATTGTTTCTCAATTAATTTATTAATTTTCAATGAAGATTTTAAGCTGTATATAAAAATTTTTTTTCGTCAAACAAGCCTAAGAACGTACATAAGGTGAAAAAAGCTAAATTGAAATCGATTCATCCGTTCACAGAGTCTGTCTTCAAAATTATAACACTCCTCCCTTTGCTGCGCGGGTTAAAAATTATGCTACTACATGTGTATGCATCCTTTTGGGTGTGTGAGGCCCGGAACATCCACGCGGTGCACCCAGGGCAATGGAGACAGCAACGCCACTCTCTCAAATATCGGTCGTGAAGGGAGCGGCCCTATACATTACAGTCGAATGTCTCAGATATAATAGTTCGTTCCCATTTAGTACACTTTCCTTTAGATAAACTTCTTGAAAATCCCCGCTTTTGTTCCCTTTTGTCCTCCTTTATTTTTGGAAACTCAAACAATCATTTATTTTTATTTTTTTTATTTTTAACTTTATGCACATTTGTACAAAGGCGGACTTATGCCAAAGGCATTATCTGCCAGTCTACCTTAGGGTGATGCAGATATCAAACTCTTCTAAATTATAAAACCTTAAAACTGAAAATATATGAATACGTTTACATCAGGAAAAACTAATTACTCAGGTGGGGCTTGAACTCACGACCTTTCTCTTACCGTCGCTTTGAAAACGGATATATAGAGAAGGGAATATTTAATTGATTCAGGTGTGGCTCAGTAGCTCAGTTGGAAGAGCATTCCCCCTGTAAGGGAAAGGTCGTGGGTTCAAGCCCCACCTGAGTAATTCATTTTTTACATTGAGGTAGGTGCAACAATAAGAATGAACAATTTACTGAAAGGTTAACAGTCTAATGTATACAATATCTAATAATACATACTCACGTTATAATTACAAGACTTACATACCATACAGACACATATATACACACATATCATTCATACTGAAGTAACGATAACTCTTCATAACTTGCACAAATTTGGCACTTCCATATTTGTTTCTCTTTCTCTTCTTTAGTCCGTGACGTCCGATCAGTTCGACTAACAAAATGAAAAAAATCCGCGTCGTCCTATCAGTAGTAGGAAGAACAGGAAAAACAGATAGATAGATAGATAGATAAATCTTTATTGTACACCAGTCAGGCAACCTTTGGATGGACATGTTTTAAATATTAACAGTAATAACTATGGGTAGTTTGTAACATTAGTGTAGTCATAAACACATACACACATATATATATATATATATATACATTACACACACACACACACACCACACACACACACACACACACACACACACACACACACACCAAATAAACCTAAGTACATACATTGAATGTCTATCATATTTACATAAACATACATACCTACAATAAATACACGCATATATTATATTCATTAAACAAGATAAATATCTACTTATATATACAGCGAGCACAAACCCACTCAAAATCACATGATAAAGTAACTAAGAACCCAGATAGTGTTCTTTTACAATTTTTTTGAAAATGGCCTGGGATTTTGCACGTCTCATGGATACAGGCAGCGCATTCCACAACCTTACAGCCTGGACAGTAAACGACTTGTCATAAAATGTTGTGGAATGAGAGGGCGTGGACAGTTGTAATTTTACTGACGACCTCAAGGATCTCGAATGTGTGTCATTGAGGAACACAAAACGTTCTTTTAAGTAAATAGGAGTACGGGGATTGAAGAGAATACTGTAAAGTATGGAAAGAATATGAGCATTCCGTCGAAGTCGAATTGGGAGCCACTTGAGCAGGTTGCGGAATTGTGATACGTGATCATATTTGCGAAGACCAAATATAAATCTAATACAGAAATTTTGAAGGCGCTCAAGCTTATCAAGTTGCTCCTCGGTGAGATCAAGATAGCTGGCATCAGCATAGTCAAGTTGTGGAAGAAGAAGTGATTCTGCAAGTGCAATTTTAGTGGCTGTTGGTAGAAAGTTTCGCAGTCTACGCATGGAACCTGCAGACGCAAACAATTTGCGGCTGACTTCTCGTATTCCTGTCTATCCATATACCTAAATTTTTTACCTCACCACTTTGAATTGCAACACCGTTAAATACAATATCTGGTAGTTGCGACCAATCTATACGATTCATCATCCGGGAGCTGCCCACAATAATAGCCTGAGTCTTAGAGGGGTTCACTTCGAGCCCATACTGTTTACTCCACTCACATACTTGCGTCAGATCGGCATTTATGGTACTGATAGCTGTCGGTAATTCTTGCAAAGAGGCTTGCGTGTAGATTTGAAGATCATCTGCGTAAAGGTGATAGGAAGAACGTAATAAATTTGAGATAGAATTTATAAAAATTGAGAAAAGTAAAGGAGATAGCACGCCACCCTGCGGCACACCGGCAGTTGTACTACACCATGAAGAGAAGGAATCTTCAACACGTATACGCTGTCGGCGCCCGAACAGGTAACTATGAAACCAATCAATTACTGTTGGAGATATGTTAATAGAGCGTAAAATGCCGAGCAGGATATGGAAATCCACAGTATTGAACGCGTTACTGAAATCAAGAAGTGATAGTACTGTAAGATTTCCATTCTCCATACCAAACCTGATATCGTCGGTGACTTTTATTAGTGCGCTAACTGTGCTGTGACGAAAGCCTGACTGATACGGATTTAGAAGGCTGTTTTGGGTAAGGTATCTGCCTAGCTGATTGTGTACGAGTTTTTCTAGGACCTTTGATAGAAAAGGTAATATGGAAATAGGGCGATATTCGGAGGGAGATGAAGGATTGGATTTTTTAGGTAATGGAATAATTTGAGCCTGTTTCCAGGCGTCAGGAACGGATCCGCGTCGTTGGACCAAAATGAAAGTGTTTCCGCGTCGTCCGATCAATCGGAATTACAGGAAGAGAATTTCCATTTCGTCCAACCGGTTGGAGCAACAAGAGAAAAGAGTCTGCGTCGTGCGATCAGAAAGACAATGTGGTCGGACCACACAGTAAAAGTAGACAATAAAATAAGATAATAAGATTTGAAGAATACTTTAAGAAGAAGAAGGAAACGTTGGTTGGATGAAATGACGGCAGGTTTTTTTTTGTTTTAAACCGTGGGGCAAAATCCTTCATGGATGTTATGCCGGACTCCTACCGACTAAAAACCCCCACGGTAACGCCCAGAAGCCTATGGTTGGGAGCCCCGGGTAAGCCCTCGGAAGGATGTCCCAGGACTTCCATCAGACCTACGGCTACAATTGCGGCCTCGCCTTGGGGGTGGTTCGGGTGTTATCCCGCTTCTTAGAGGGGGGGGGGGGGGGGCGTGCGTGAATACCTCACGTCACGCTGCCCTCATGGGCCTGCTTCTGTAAAGACGGTGAGCAGCCAACTCACCATCCTCAGGCCCCCGGTCATGGTTACGGCAACTAGTTGTGACTCGCGAATGCCCCTTCGACTTAAGGGAAAATCTATAAGGGCATGATCCGGCCTGCCATCCTGTATGGATCGGAAAGCTGGCCCATAAAGGTGACGGATGAAAGACAGTTTGCATGTAGCCGAGATGCGAATGTTGAGATCCTTGTGTGGGGTGACAAGAATGGATAAGATTAGGAATGTATTTATTAGAGGAAGTTTGAAAATTGCACCAATCACGGAAAAGTTACGAGGAAATCGTTTCTCCTGGTTCGGACATGACAGTATTGTGCAGGGATGATAGTAATGTCTTATGGCTACAATAGAAGGGGAAGGCTACAAGGGGAGAGGAAGACCTAAAAGGAGGTGGATGGACTGTGTGAAGGATGATATGGTTAAGAAGAGAGTGATATTGAAATGACTGTAACTAGAGATGAATCGAAGAAACACACATGTTACGCGAACCCCAAATAAGTTGGGATAAGGGCAGGAGGATGATGATGAAGATTACAAGTGAAGAATTAGCTCACCTTATAAGAAATCAAGATATTAATCTCATCTAAAGTGTCAAATTTTTATGTGGTAAGAATTAAAAAAGAGCAATAAAAATACATGGTAATATCATAGCGTATATTTCTAACACCTCAAGACCACACAACTTCTTCAATCCATGGTACATAGTGCCTGACGCGGGTGTACACACCAGCGCTGCCAAGCGCGCCGCACTGCCGTCCGAACGATGTCACCCCCAGGATCGTGAATACACAGAGCTCGAAAAGTTGGGATTGTAGAGGACCACCGCTGTCACCCTAGAAGGTAAAGTGTAAAAACGTTACAAGCATTTCATCTGAACTACTTTATCCCATTTGAATACATCGGGAAAAATTAAATGCTCAAGTAGGAATTCGAATTTTAAACTTAGCAATATCTGGGCGGAGTCATCAAAAATCTATGTTTAAAAATGGTTGAAAAATCACTAATTGGCTCCAACAGTTCGTAAGAATGTTGGTAGATGGCTCCACCGTCACCCTTAAAGACGGATATAAAGAGAAGGGAGAAGTGATTGTTGTGGCTCAATAGCTCAGTTGGAAAAGCATTCCCCTTGTGAGGGAAAGGTCGTTTCATTTATCCCGATGTATTCATCCCAGCTTCAATGCTGGTTACATTCGGAGCTTGTACAACTTTGGAGCCTGAAGAAGTGTCTCACCACTCGAAGTGCTATACATACGTTAAGGCTAGCATGATTCCAATAACACTGTACGCAACTCTCACGACAATATAAATCATCATTTTGCAGACTGTCCACTGGCAATTATTTTCTGCAATTTCTTGCAGAGGAACTGTTTCCACTGACTGCAATTATTCTACATACACGTTACAAACTACTTGCATATAGTACTTGCAATCAGTAGAAAAGGAAACAGAAATTGCGGAAAATACTTGCCCGTGGGCACTCTACATTACACAATCGAAGTATGAGGGTCTCCTTTTTTCGCAGTCAAAGTGTGGACTACGAAAACACGGCTAAACTACAATATTTTTCGTGAGGCGATTACCATGATTGATCTCTATTGTTCGTATGGCAATAGGAAACTAACGGCTTAACGTGCTCCTCCGAGGCATTGAGGGGTATCTATCATCCTTCCTACATCGACTTGACTAAAGCCAACCAGACGAGAAAAAAAGTTAAATAACATAACATAAACTCACGCCTGTATTCCCCGAAGGGGTAGGCAGAGGTGCTAGCACCCACATTTCGCCAGTTTTTTTAGGTCCCAATGTAATAGGTGGCGAGTTTATTGCCATCAACCGGGCACTTATAAACCTGCGATAAATACACACATAACTTCGAAAAGCATCGTATAGTCATTGGTGTGTGCCATGGTAAACCTGGGATCGAACCCGAGACCTCGTCTCAGCAGTCCTTTACCCATACCACTAGGCTAGTTAAATAAAGCGACCATTACTGATTGATGTGATGATTACACACCTAAACTACTGAACCGCTTTGATGAAATTTGCTATAGGGATAGATTCGACAATGAGAAAGGACATACCTAGGCTATGTTTGGTCGCGATAACCGACATCCACGCCGGTGAAGCCGCGGGCAAAACTAGTTTTCAAATAAAAATGTTTGGATCCGCTGAAACTTTGTTTACCTTTTTTCTCTCGTTTCGTTGGCTTTACTTTAATATTGATTAAATGAGCTAAATCCATAAGCCATCAAATTACATAATGATTCAGAATTAATGCTTACCATGCAGGTATCCCTCGGTATAAACCTGTCTCCGTAGCACATCTGTGTGCTGTGATTTAGTCCATGTTTTAACTGTCTATGTTGAGGGTAGTACTCTGAACATTCCTCCTCACTAAATTTGTTCAGGTATACCTAAAAAGTGTGTAAAAAATAAGTAAAAATATTTACTCCTTCCTCAAGAGCATTATTCTGAATGACATCGAGTTTCAAACGCAGTCGTAACGTGAGAAGACGTCGAATTACAATTGGTTAACATTGAAGAGAGAAATGATGTAAAACTAGACCAACTGAAATGTGTCAGCTTTTACGAACGCGCGTAGTTACGAAATGGTTTGTCACTCAGAATAAGAGGCTAGTTCAGAGATACGCGTTTGAGAAACTCCAACTCAGGTGAATATTAATCATATAGGTCGTAGATAGAGTCCTGTACAGGTAAAGGATGGAAGTCGAACTGCTTACCGACTGAAGAGTGTCAGCCAACTCTTTCTTATGCCCTAGAGCACCCCAGCCCGTGGCGTAAGCAACTTCGTCAAATCCGTCACTGACGTGGAGGCATGCTGGACGCACTTTTGAACTGAATAGGATGCTGGAACAGAAAAAATATAGGTACACTACTATTTCGGCAAAAGCACTAACGGCCGGGAAAATTATTTTGCCGCCGCGTGGTTCTCGGTAGAGAAGACTTTGGTCCACCTTATCTCTTCCCATGCGGTGTCGTACAAGGCGACTAACGGATAGGGCTGTTTAACATCAGCCAAATATATACAGCCCCGACTCAGCCTAGGATGCACGGCTTGAGTCAACAATAGTACCCGGAACGCGGCAATAGGCTTAACCCCTATTGTAATGGACCGAATCCAATGATTGGTAAAATGAGGGTGTTAAGTCAACACTACCTAAATCTCATGGGATAAAGGCGTGGATTTTGTGGATGGTAGGTCACTTCACGGAACATATCGTCGGCCGTTTTATAAGTTGACTGAAAACTGATCCAAACTTAGCTTAGAAAAAATCCGAAAATATTTTCCCAATCAAAATCCATATCCATACTAATATTATAAAAGCGAAAGTAACTCTGTCTGTCTGTCTGTCTGTATGTATGTTACGCTTTCACGCCTAAACCACTGAACCGATTTTGATGAAATTTGGTATAGGGGTAGATTAGACCATGAGAAAGGACATAGGCTATGTTTGGGCGCGATAACCGACATCCACGCGGGCGGAGCCGCGGGCAAGAGCTAGTATAATATACTCTCAATTAAAATTACTTAGACATTGAGACCTCTCCCCTCAATTCGTTGGTCCCGGTTGCCTTACAAACATTTATGGCGTTACGGGTAGTTGAAGCCCTCAAAAGTTCAACAACTGGTCTAACTCCAATGCTTCGGTATCAACACTGGGTTGTGTAGGTCAGATGAGTTTTTTTTTTTCAGGTGGCAGTAGCTTCAGACTGGTAAAAGCGGACTCTGGACTCGGAGACAAAGGCCTCAGACGCGATCTGGACTAACATAAGGATGTTGAAGATACTAACTCTTTATCAGTTTCCAGTAGCGCGATGTCGTTGTACTTGGAGGGAGGCTTGTAGTCGGGATGAGTGATTATCCGCTCAACATTGTACCTCTCCCACGTCTCAGGGGGATCTGTGCGTTTCAGGATACCCAACGCCACATATTTCACGGGACCTCTAAGGATATTTAAAATATGTTTTCCTTTAAATCGATTTAGAAAGGACAAAAAAATGTGATAGGTCCAGGCTGGATTGGAAACTGTCATCCTTCTCTTACAGGGAGAATTTGATTTTGACCACTAAGCTACCAGACCCACTGGTCTGTTTGCTTAGTGGTCAAAGATCACGGGTTCAAATCCCGCCTGGACCGATCACAAAATGTTTCCTTTCTAAATCAATTTGAATTAATAGCATACTACATGCTTAAAAAATCATTCAAAAATATTTTCCTGTTAGTTAATGCATTAAAGTTTTTATTACTTGGTGCAAGAAGGACCCAACAATTCTTGGAGATGAAGCCACCTGTGGCCACATGTATAGCTTGTCTAAATTGAAATGACGCACCCCATTACTTTCACTTCACCTTGTAAAACGTCGATTGTTCAGTTATAGACATGTATGCAAACCTAGCGGTTGACTAGTCGCGTGATAAATCCGAGTACCCTCTGTGTGTGCACTAGCGCTACATATTGTATAGAACAAGACGTCCGCTCGCTCGCGCGTTCTGTCACATTATGACTAGTTGACCAACAAATCCAAGTACCCTCTGTGTGTGCACTAGCGCTACATATTGTATAGAACAAGACGTCCGCTCGCTCGCGCGTTCTATCGCATTATGACTAGTTGATTAACAAATCCGAAAACAATTGTCATTCATTTGCTTGTGTGCGTAAGGCAGGTGCTAGGCAAGAACAGATTCGTTCCCTAAATGAACCAAGTTTGAAAGAAATCGTTGGGTGTAAGGGAGCCCATAAAGAACTTCCGAGACCAAATGCCAACTTTCTTACAGCTGACACTCTGAAGTAACCTTTTCTTTCTTAGTTAAAGCACAGACGGTAGTCCGTAAAAGTTATTAAATAAACAGAAATACTTAATGGAAAGGAGAAATATGAAACCAGACTAATACTCAGATGAAGAAGGGAAGAGATTCAATACTCACACAGAAGATGTATACACACAGTGCGCAGCCGTTAGGATGAACCTTTCACTGATTACCGACCCTCCACAGAGCCAGTCCGCTGAATCTATAGTATTTCCGTAACCCAGCAATGCCTGGAAAGAGTTCATAGATAAAATAGTCAAATATTCCACTCCACAGCATTATGTACTCTTAATTTAACTTCGGAACTACCGTGCTTCATAGTAGAACTAGGTACAGATGCCAAAAGTGAACCGATCAAACACTGTGGGATCTTTTCATTGAGATCGATCGGCATTAATGGAGTAATTTTACGTCCAAATATGCCACTTTGAGTGATAGATGAAAGACGTTATTGACTGATATCAGTTTAAGCGATGTGACTCAGATGAAATTGTTGGACAATGTACCCCCTTTTTCTTCAAACTGAAACTAAGAGTCCTTAGTCGTAGTTTCAATGCTGCCATTCTACGCGGCTGGGGAATCAGGGGACCCCACGATCTTTCTGAAACCCAAAGCGGTCTTGATATGGTATGGTAACTTTCTTTCTCTCTTTTCGGCTTTTCAGCCTTTTTGGCACGTGATTGTGGCCGTGCATGGGGTGTCGCTGATCCCGTTCCAGCTTCCAATATTTCCCCGACTTAATCTCAAGCGCGCGCTCATGGAGGATGTAAATAGATGTGATGAGGATGCAAGTACCTATTAATTAAACATGACTTACCATATGCGGGAATTCTTCTCTTCTTGCATCCACACCGCCGACTGCGGAGTAGTGGAAGTGCCTCTCATTGGAATAATACTCGTAGCAATTCTTTATAAAATTCAGTCTCTTTTCTATTTTTGTCTCCACGTTGCCTTTACATGGGTAGTAGATATCGTATATGAAATCTAGGCATTCTGCAATAGAGAAGAATAATAATTCTATAAGAATGATTTCTTACCTCACTGGCAGAGTACAAAAAGTTAACATTAATGGCACCAATTCATCTGGAGCCCCTTTAGTCATGGGAGTACCCCAGGGCTCGATATTAGGACCCCTTTTGTTCTTGATACCTATATGTAAATGATCTTCCTTACTTCAGTAAAGATCTTTTTGAAATAGTATTATTTGCTGATGACACATCATTAATTTTTAAAACTGATAGCCAAATAGTAGTACTTGACGATGTAAATAATACTATAAATTTAAAACTGATAGCCAAATAGTAGTACTTGACGATGTAAATAATACTATAAATTTCTATGTATTACATGCTATACTGCGATTGCGTGCTGTACCGCTCACATGATACTTGCGGCAGCGTGGTGAGGGACAGCAAAAAAGGTTAACGAAAGAAAATGAGACAGAAGCAAGTGACTGCCTCCACCAGAGCGCTCACGGCGGTATCTCGCTCTCTCTCAGCTAATGTACTCTCTTTCTTTACTGCGTCCCCCACCACACCGCGCATATGATAGAAGCAGTAGCCCACGGTCGGTCTATATTTGTTCACAACTCACGATAGTATTTGGTTTTAATACTGTTCACTAGATGGCACTGTGTCCCCATGATACTCAGGAAAGGTGAAGGCACGCCTGGCGTGCGCCGTAGCCTCGGCCTGTTTCTGCTACGGTGACAAGTGGCTTCACCCATCACCCTCAAACTAAGCCCGCGCTCATGGAGGATGGAGGTCATTGAACTGAAGTAAAGCCAACGAGACGAGAGAAAAAAGGTAAACAAAGCTACCATTACTGAGTTACGTTGCGGTAGCTAGCGATTATTTTCTCTGTCTTTGTCGCACATGTCACACGTACGCGATAATGGCCGGGCGAAAGCTGTCATTGCATGTTTCGTAGTACAGGAAAAGTGTCAGCACAGCGGTTCTAAACTGTCAGCTCCGCCATCTTATGTATGAGCAATTTCTTTCCTGTCTGGAATGAGTTTCAAATAAAAATGTTTGGAACCGCTGAAATTTTGTTAACCTTTTTGCTCTCGCTTCGTTGGCTTTACTTTACCTCCAACGCCTGGGTCGCCTCAGTGGCGTAATAAGGCCTGGATTAAGGTAATAGGTACTCACTATCCTTAGCTTTACTGGTTCCCGTTTTGTTAAGGATACCCAGCGCTGGGTCAATTAATATCAGTCTGAAATTAGAAGAGAGAGAAAGATTAATAGGATGGATTTCCACCAAAATCGGCATGGGACTTCGATCTTGTCGCCACAACACGTGGGAACCTATTAGGACAGGACTAAAAGCCTATGTTCAAAATACATCGGGAAAAATGAAGCGCCCAAATGGGACTTGAACCGGAAAGATTAGTCATAGTAGTCATAGTCATTTATTTTTCAATATAGAACAATAAAATTGTTTCTTATTGACGTCAATTTTAATTCTACTTAATCTAAGTTTACCACCGCTTCCAAGGCGCTGGTGGAGAAGAAACGGCGCAACAAACTCCACTGCGGCATTTTTTGGGACGTCAATTTACAATATTTATCTTCTTAAAGCTAAATGTCAACAAGTATATAAAACTCTTTATAATTAAGAATTAAAACAAAGTTACATAATGTAACAAATAAGTCACAAAAGTAATACAGTACCATGCTGTAATTATAGCAATTTACGAGGGGCCTGCACCATGCTCAAGCCAGACATTTTTATCTTTCAAGTAATCATCTATCCTATAGTATGCCTTTTTGGATAAGGTGGTTTTTACAAAGGTTTTAAATTTATCGTCAGGCATACCAAGGATCGATTCTGGCAGTTTGTTATAAAAACGTATACCATCCCCCTTAAAAGAATCACTAACCCTGCTAAGCCGATAACATGGAAGTTGAAGTCTATGTTTGTTACGCAGATTTCTGTCTGTAATGTCACTTACTTTTGTGTAATGAGATATATTTTTCCTGACATACATTATGTTTTCAGATACATATTGGGAAGCTACAGTTAAAATGTCAATATCCTTAAATCTTTCCCTGAGGGAGTCTCTCTTGCCTAAGCAATAAATGGCACGAACTGCCCTCTTTTGCAATATAAATATAGTTTCTAAATCTGCTGCATTTCCCCAAAGTAGTAGTCCATAGGACATCAAGCTATGGAAGTAACTAAAGTATACGAGCCTAGCAGTAGCTACATCAGTCAACTGCCTAATCCGTCTCACAGCATAAGCAGCAGAGCTAAGTTTATTGGCCAGAATAGTGATATGGTCACCCCATTGTAATTTAGAATCTATTGTAATTCCTAGAAAGGTAGTGGTGTTTACGAATTCTAACCCCTTCCCCCCCAGCACAACATCAACGTCTATTTGCCTCATATTGGGTAGTGTAAACTTCATACATTTGGTCTTTTCTGCATTCAACAATAGGTTGTTTGCAGAAAACCAATTTGACATGGCATTCAGAATATTATTAACATTATTTGCATCTGTACTATACCTATTTGCTTTGAATATTAACGATGTATCATCTGCAAACAGTACTATGCCAGCTTGTGCCTCGACCATATAAGGCAAGTCATTGACATATACCAGGAATAGAAAGGGTCCTAGGATTGATCCTTGGGGTACACCTATTTTGACATTTGACCCATTTGACTTTACGTTATTCACAGTAACAGTCTGAAGCCTATCCGTTAAGTACGACTCTAATAGTGCTATTGATTTCTTATCAAAACCATATCGACGTAGCTTGAGTAAGAGTGTTTGATGGTCAACACAATCAAATGCTTTGGAAAGATCACAGAATACCCCAATGGCATCCTGCGATCCCTCCCAGGCGTCGTAAATTAGGCTAACTAGGGCCACTCCCGCATCGGTGGTAGATTTCCCGCCAGTAAAGCCATATTGTTGGCTGTGGAAAAGATTGTTGGTCTTGAAGTACAGTTGCATCTGATTGAGCATCACTCTCTCAAACACCTTACTCAGAACTGGCAAAATAGAAATGGGGCGATAGTTTCCAAGTTCTGACTTGGATCCCTTCTTAAATAATGGTATTAGTTTACCATGTTTCATTAAATTAGGAAATGTACCGTTATCAACACATTCATTAAATATGAGTGCCAAATCAGGTGCAACTGATCTGACTAGATTGTCTTTCCCTTACAGGGGGAATGCTCTTCCAACTGAGCTATTGAGCCACACCTGAATCACTTAAAGAAAAAAGAAAATATTGTTATGAAGCACACATAAAATGGCTGACATTATAAAAAAATAATAAATAAAACACAATAATAAAGGTCGCCTCTCAGCGTAAATGCTGTCCGCGTAGTAGTGCAGGCGGACAGCGCTGGTTTTCAGAGGCGGCCGCAAGTATGACATAAAATAAAAAACAAAATAATAATACATAATATATATAAAAGAATAAAAAAAATAAACAAAGTCGTTAATGAAGAAGAAAACATTTAAATTGCACGTATGATATTAAACCAAACAAACAAAGTGTATAGGCAAAAAATAAACTTCAAATTTCCCTTCTCTTTATATCCGTCTGTTAGGGCGATGATGGAGCCATTTGGTGGAGCCAGTTAGAAGAGCATTCCCCCTGTAAGGGAAAGGTCGTGAGTTCAAGTCCCACTTAGGCGCTTCGTTTTCCCAATGTATTTCGAATTTATAAGTTAACATAATAAATGCTATAAAAATTCATTTAAAAGCCTATGTGTTCTGCATCTGTGGTAGCCTAGTGGTATGGGTAATGGACTGCTGAGACGAGGTCTCGGGTTCGATCACAGGTTTACCATGGCACACACCAATGACTTTTCGATGCTTTACGAAGTTATGTGTGTATTTATCGCAGGTTTATAAGTGCCCGGTTAATGGCAATAGGCTCGCCGCCTATTACATTGGGACCTAAAAATAAACTGGCGAAATGTTGGTTCTAGCACCTGTGCCTACCCCTTCGGGGAATATAGGCGTGAGTTTATGTTAAACTATCTGCGTATCAATTTCAGCCAGATCCGTTTAACCGTTTGAGTGTAATTCAGTAACAAACATATTCACAAGCTTCCAAATTGATATCAGTAGGAAGATAGGATAATGGGATAATTACCTCGTGTCGTCAACTAGGTCACAATCAGTACAGCATATAATTTGCTCCTGTCCTTCGTATGAGCATATCTGAAATAGGACATCTGTAAAATACTTAGATGAAAAAGTATATAAATACTAGCTTTTGCCCGCGGCTCCGCCCGCGTGGATGTCGGTTATCGCGACCAAACATAGCCTATGTCCTTTCTCATGGTCTAATCTACCCTTATACCAAATTTCATCAAAATCGGTTCAGTGGTTGAGGCGTGAAAGCGTAACATACAGACAGACAGACAGAGAGACAGAGTTACTTTCGCATTTATAATATTTGTATGGATTTCATCAAAATCAGTTCAGTGGTTTAGGCGTGAAAGCGTAACATACAGACAGACAGACAGATAGACAGACAGACAGACAGAGTTACTTTCGCATTTATAATATTAGTATGGATATGGAAGTATGGATTCCACAACATTCTACACAACACTATCTAGACCCATGGTAAACTTAACTAGCTTGTGTTATGGAATCTAGAATGCGAATAAACATACTTAGATACTTTTTTGGTTGTAAATATATACATAGAAACACCCAGACCAATACAAATAGCCATATTCACGCATACAAATATTTGCACTGAGCGGGGATCAAACCCGCGCCTCCTGCGTGGCAGTCGCAGTCAGTACCGCCACGCCACAGAGGCTGTCATTCAAAGTACTAAGGTAGTGAAGTGTAAAGTCATTTATCTCTTTTTTTTGTCAGGTGGTAATATCAGTTGCTTTTTGTTAAATTGTGTCAAAAGAGTGACTTCTGTGAAGAACTTGTATTCAATGACAGGCAGAACAACGTGTGATGTCATTTGAAAAACCGGCCCAGTGCGATACGAACTCGTGCACAGAAAGTTCCGTACCATGTATGAGATGCCCTATATTGGTCTTATTGTTTTTTTTAATATTTGTTTTTATAGTGGCAACAGAAAAACGGCCTTTGTAAATTAACTGTCTAGCTGCCACGGTTCACGAGATACAACCTAGTGACAGAGAAAAAGAGAAACGGGGGAGATACAACCTAGTGACAGAGAAAAAGAGAAACGGGGGAGATACAACCTAGTGACAGAGAAAAAGAGAAACGGAGGTTAAGTCAGTTACAGGACGAGTGTGGGATCTGTTGGCCTGGAGGTAAGCCGTCTGTCACCCCAGCAGAATCAGGCCACTTATGTGCACCTCCCCATTTCAGGGGAAACCGTTATCCACCGTCCCGGGGAGGGCCAGACCGTAAGGGTTTGCCCTGGGTCGGCTGGGGTGCGACGGATATGTCGAAGACAACCTCAACTCCGGCCTAGCACGACGACACACAGACGGCGTGCGGTTTTAGTCAGTTCGAGTCCGACATAACCTCCCCCTCCGGCTCCGGCGGGGGAGGCATCCGAGGGGATTTTCGCACGAAAAAATAAGTAAAAAGTTATTTGTTAAGTTTAATGACCGCTATACACGTTCAGAAAATTTTATCAAACTGGCAGTTTCAAACATTTTGATCAAATTTATGCCAGTTTAATTTTTTATTTATTTATTTTTAGAGGTTGTCTTTGAATTTACATGGCGGGCTTAACAACAAGTATTCTGTCTTCGCCACATTTAGCTTTCGACCGGTCAACTTCAGGGTTAATGAATATAATTTATTATATCCAAGGTATGGTATACTTACCGGTGGAGGTGCTTCGTCTGTAACATTGTGGATGGTGCTGAAGCACTTATGTGCTCTCACGCATTGGCCTTGAATTTCTTGCCACCAGCACGGATAACCTGTGTCACGCTTTATTAATTAGTCTATTTATAATGCCCGCCGCGTGATTCCCGGCCCCGGCAAAGTAGCATTTGGTCACCCCATCTCTTCCCATGCGGTATCGTAAAAGGTGACTAAAGGATAAGGCTGTTTGGCCGACAGATATAATACAGCCCAGGCTCAGCCTCAGAGGCATGGCTCGAGTCAACAATAGTGCCCGGAATACAGCAACAGGCTCACCCCCTATAAATGATTGGTGGAATATTTTTTTTTTTTTTTTATATAGGTCACGTCAATTTGACTTCACCTCGCCTAAAGTTAAGCATACATAACATAAATATGTGTGTTAATTCACCTTAGCGGTAGCCTAGTGGCATGGGTAATGGACTGCTGAGACGAGGTCTCGGGTTCGATCCCAGGTTTACCATGGCACACACCAATGACTTTTCGATGCTTTTCGAAGTTATGTGTGTATTTATCGCAGGTTTATAAGTGCCCGGTTGATGGCAATAGGCTCTAAACTAGCGAAATGTGGGTGCTAGCACCTCTGTCTACCCCTTCGGGGAATACAGGCGTGAGTTTATGTTATGTTATGGTATGTAATTCACCTTTGCCTAACCCTCCGAAGATAAAGGCGTAATTATATGTATTTATTGTAAGTTTAGGGCCCAACCTAGATCAAATGAGGATAGTTGTAATTTACGTGACAAATGTTCAAGTGGCTGAGCTTGAACATACTCGACATAGAGGAGCTAAAAATTTGAAGTTGGATTAGATCGCAAGCTTGATGAAGTTCTGAAAGTACTGTGAAATTCGAAATACCGGGAAAAAGAAGCGCTCAAGTGGCACTTGAACCAACCCAAAGACGAATATAAAGAGAAGGGAAATTTGAAGTGATTCAGGTGTGGCTCAATAGCTCAGTTGGAAGAGCATTCCTAATGTAAGGGAAAGATCGTGAGTTCAAGTCCCACTTTAGCGCTTCTCCTTCCCGATGTATTTCGAATTATAAATGCTATAAAAATTTCATTAAAAAAAAGGTACTGTGAAAGTTAGATGAGCTACTCTCTTCCCAAAGTGATAGTGGAGAAATAGATAAAATGGGCTGCATCCGTGCGGATTCCGGTGCCCCCGCTTTTAAATAATACCAAGAAATATTTACGTACCTTCAGGCAAGTCCAAATAATCACATATAACGTAAAAAAAACACAGAAACACTATTATAGAACGTAGCATTTTAATTGATTAGAACTCCGAATCGTATTCACGAGATGTTAAGACTAGTTTAACAACTGCCAAACTTGTTCATTTATGTATTTTATTCGCTAAAATTTAATAAATACTAGGTAGGTAGGTTTATATCGTTGGTTGCTTAGCAGTTAAGGAGCCGGACTTACAATCGAGAGGTTCCGGGTTCCCATCATTACACTACCATCGTGAATTTACTGCTATATTAATAGCCGAGACCGTTTTGGAGAACTAACGTGAAATACCACTAAGCGGTTACCCATCCAAAATTGCCACTGCGCAAAGGTAGCTTAACCCACTGATCTTTTTATTCTTTTAATAAATATTCCACAAAATTCTACACACGCTATCTAGACCCATGGTAAGCTTTTATAGCTTGTGGTGTGGAATCTTAAATGCGGATAAACATACTTAGATACTTTTTTTTTAGTAATTACATATATAATTATACATAGGCACACCCAGACCAATGCAAATTGCCATATTCATGCATACAAAATATTGGGGGTGCTGGTTGGGTAACCTCCACGTTGGCCTTCCCGTTTCTTCCCCCTTTGGACCGCGGTCCTGGGGAGCGGAAGCGGGAGGGCTGGTGCACCCTGGACAACGGCTAACAGACTCCCACTTCGGGAGTGCTGTTGGCCGTTGACGAATAACCCATCGGCGGACTCCACTGAGGTGGGGTCGTGGGATGACGGGCCTGCAAGGCCCGTGGTCGTCGGCGTCTCTTCCAGTATCCCTCTGTTTTCAGAGGGGACAGGGGAGAGACGTTCAGACATTCCAGGCGGGAGTGGCCCTGTGAGGGGCCGTTCGTGGGCCCTCTACATGTCCCTCTGTTTGCAGAGGGCGTAGTGGAGGGCGCGCTCTAGGGCGGACGGGTTCTCCACCTTTGGCTTCGTCCAGAGATGGGGGACATGGTCTGGGGCAGACCACCGTGCGGCTCCTAGTGGGCTGCGAGGAAGACAACCTCTATAAAAAATTACCCTCAGGGGCGGACGGACTCGGTCTGGTGCAGACCCCGTTCGGCCCGGCCGTAATCCTGAATTGACAGGACCGGTGGATCTTTGGATCCGCGAGGAGTTAACCTCTATAAAAATCCCCAATCCCAAGCTCTGACGCCTGGCGATGGGATGAGTGGCTGGAGGGAGTCCAGTCCCAAGGGCGTCCACGTCGAAGGACATTAACCTTAAAAATAATGACAATGGCTCAAGTTACGGATAAATCTACCCAGGAGGGTCCCAGCCTAGCTGGGGAGTCCCTCCCGTTGCCAGTCGGCAACGGCAGTCCTTCGTATTCTGGGGTGGACAACCATTGTTTGAGCCCGGCGCCGAGCTCTAAATCCGGCCCTAACTCAAAAAGTAGCGCGAAGGTCGCGCTACCCCAGGACCATTCGTCCTCATCGACGGTGGCGGTGACGTCAGTGGAATCTGCCGTCACCGCCGAAGAAGACAGGCAGGCGCTGCCTGGGTTGCAGACGAGGTCTGCAGCCAAAAAGCGCAAGGGAAAGGGGAACAAGAAGGTTCCCCTGCCGCTGGTGGTTGAGGTGGATGAGGTTTCCATCCCTCCCGGGCTCGAGTCGGCTGCCATCGGCAGCAGTAGCAGCAGCAGCGGCGAGGAGGAGCGGGTGGCCAAGGTGCAGGCCACCGGCCGCGAAAGGGCGAGGAGGAGCGGTAGGGAGGCCGCCCCCCCTCGGGACTCCTCCCCGTGGGCTGGATCCAACCCGGAGAAGGAGGTGCCAATGGGCTCGGCCAATTACCGAACGGTCGTGTTCCTCAACCATCGGCTCGGCCGAATGATGGCGAGGCAGGCGGAGTCTCCGACTCCCGAGCAGGCCGTAATGCTCGGAGTCGTTGAGCAGATTGCTGCCGCCAGCAAGGGTCTGGCTGAGCAGCTGGTCGAGCGGATGAAGGGAGAGGCCGAGGCCCGAAAACGGGAAGCTGAGTCCTGGCACCAGCTCCAGAGGGTCACAGCTGAGCTGGAGGCCCTCAAAAAGAGGGTGGAGCGCCTGACCGAGTTGCCGGGAGTGGTGACTCGGTCAATGCGGAGAGCGGCACTTGCGCAGCTGGAGAAGTCGGCGCACTCGGCTCCGGCGGGGCGGCCGGTGCAACCGGAGCGGCCGGCGCAAACTGCGCAACCGGAGCGGCCGGCGCAAACTGCGCAACCGGAGCGGCCGGCGCAAACTGCGCAATCGGAGCGGCCGGCGCAAGCTGCGCAACCGGTACGGCCGCCGGTTCGACCGGCGGAGCCGAAGTCCTGGGCCGAGTGCATGGCGGCCATACGCGCCGAGATGGTGGCGCAGGAGGAACGCACCAACCGACGGATGGAGACGATCCTGGACATCGTCCGCCGTCCTCCTCTCGCACCCCCGGCCGGATACGCCGCCGCAGTGAGGGGGGGCCCTGCCTCCCCGGCGGTGCTGGCAACCCCATCGGGGCCGGCTCGCCGCCCCTCTCCGGGTCCTCCGGGCCCCGCTCAGGGCGCACAGGGCGCTCAGGGTAAGGGTAAGGGTAAGGGGAAGGGCAAGGGTAAGGGGAAGAAGTCCCCAGCCCTGGCCTCAGCTCCGCCCCCGGCTTGGGCTTCAGTCCCAGCCCGGGCCCCAGCGCCGGCTGCCTCCTCGAGCCCCCCGTCGGGGGGCTGGGAGGTGGTCGGCGAAACCCGGAAGAGGCGGAACGCCAAGAGGAAGGCAGCCAAAAAGGCAAAGAAGGCTAAGGCTGCTGCGAAGGGAGCACCGGGGAGGCTGCGCGTCCCCCGCACAACGGCTGTCGTATTAACGATGACGCCGGAGGCGGCGGAGAGGGGACTGCAGTATCCCGACCTGGTGAAGCGGGCCAGAGGCCTCATAGACATGGGGCCCCTCAATCTGGCTAGGCCCCTCCGAGTGACACAAACTCGGACGGGCGCCCGGCTTATCCAGGTCCCAGGTGCCTCCAGCGGTCCCCAGGCTGATGCCATAGCGGCCAAGCTGAGGGAGACGCTGGATGCAGCCGACGTCCGGGTGTCCAGGCCTACCAAATGCGCAGAACTGCGCATTTCCGACCTGGACGACTCCATCACGGCCGAAGAAATTCGGGCCACCGTGGCGGAGGCCGGGGGCTGCCCCCTGGAGGCGGTAAAGGTCGGAGCGATCCGCTACGGCCGTCGCGGACAGGGGGCGGCAGTTGTCGGCTGCCCCATAGCAGCAGCCCAAAAGGCTACCGATCGGCGGGTCCTCGCGGTGGACGGCGTTGTTGGGGTGCGGGTTCAGCTCCTGAAGGCTCGACCGGCTAGGTGCTTCAGGTGCCTGTCGGTCGGGCATGTGGGGGTGCAGTGCACGGCGGAGGTGACGGTCGGTGACCGCTGCTTCCGCTGTGGCCAGTCCGGTCACAGGGCCGGTGGCTGCGAAGCTCCGCTTCACTGTTTTAGGTGTACAGCGGAGGGCAAACCGGCCGACCATCGGGCTGGGAGCAAGGCCTGCACCGGAGGCGAGCCGAAGCCGCGAGGTGGGCGTTCCGCCAATAGTTCGCAGCGGGATGCGGAGATGGTTCCATAATGGATCCCCAGCTCCGTATCCTGCAGGCGAACGTGGGCCACGGTGTCGATGCTCAGGCACTTCTGCTCCAGAGCATGGCACAGTGGTCCATACACGTCGCCGCTGTCGCCGATCCATACACTTACCGGCCTCCCGGGCCTGCCTGGGTGTTCGACCTGGATGGATCGGCGGCACTGGTGCGTAACGCCGCTGCGGGTGCCCCTCCCTTTGTGGTGATCGCAAGGGAGCATGGCATCGTAGCGGCGCGTGTGGGGGAGATTGCGGTCGTGGCCGTCTATCTCACGCCGGCATTACACCGACGCATAGGGCAGTATCGGCGGTCGCTGGAGCGGCTGACCGATGTCGTCAATGCCTGTCACCCTCGCCCGGTTCTGGTGCTTGGGGACTTCAATGCCTGGTCTGAGGCTTGGGGGTCCCAGCACACGAACCCGCGAGGCAGGGCTCTGGAGAGCTGGGCCGGTACTCTCGGTCTGGTTCTCCAGAATCGCGGGGCCGAAGCCACGTTCTGGGTGGCGGAGCGCGAATCGATCGTAGATCTCTCGTTCGCGAGCGCTTCGCTGTCGCAACGAGTGCGGGACTGGCATGTCGTCGTGGAGGTGGAGACACTAGCGGATCACCGATACGTTCGGTTCGATGTCTCCCCTCCCGAGAGTGATGCGCCGGTCACACCGGCCCCACGCGAGCCGCGCTGGGTGCTAAGGGGTCTGAATAGGGAAGCTCTCCTGGAAGCCGCCTCTGTGCAGGCCTGGGCCATGGTGCCGGACAGGCCTGACGATATCGATGACGAAGCGGCGTGGTTCCGGGAGGCCATGACTGTTGTTTGCGATGCGGGTATGCCTAGGGCTCCAGCCTATAGTCCGAGGCGCCGGGTCTACTGGTGGACTGCGGAGATCGCGAGGCTGCGGCAAGCCTGCGTGATCGCGCACCGCCGGTGGGCCAGGCTCCGTAGGAGACGTAGCCGCCCCGCAGACACAGATCCCCTAGTGGCGGAGTTACAAGAGGGATACAGGGAAGCCAGGAATGCCCTCCGAGCAGAGATCAAGCGGTCCAAGGCAGCTTCCTATAGGGAGCTGCTGGAGACACTGGAGCGGGACCCATGGGGGCGGCCTTACTGCTTGGTAAGAGGAAAGCTGCGCCCCCGTGCCCCACCGCTAACCCAGGTTCTCGAGCCGGCTCTGCTTGGAGGAGTGGTGGAATCCCTGTTCCCGGTGCGAGCGGAACACGTTCCGCTGCAGATGACTCCGCCACCTCGGTCGCCTGATGCGCCCGGCGTGGTTATTAACGACGACGTGCCCGAGGTCACTTGGGTAGAACTAGAGCTGGCGGTGCGACGGCTTAGAGCCAAGAAGAACACCGCCCCGGGACCCGACGCCATTCCAGGCCGTGCAGAGAAGCGCGCCTCCCCATTCTTGGGGCGAGTCGGGGACACCGTTGTCCCCCCTCCCGAGGAGGGCTAAACCATAAGTGATGGCCCTGGGTCCGCCGGGGTGCGAGGGATATGTCGATGACAACCTCACCTCCGGCCTAGCACCACGACCCACAGTCGGCGTGCGGTTTTAGTCGGTTCGAGTCCGACATAACCTCCCCTTCCGGCTCCGGCAGGGGGGTATCCGAGGGGATTTCCGCACGGAAAAAAAAAAAAAAAAAAAAAAAGCATACAAAATATTTGCACTGAGCGGGGATCGAACCCACGCCTCTTGCGTTGCAATCGCGTTCACTACCGCCATGCTACAGAGGCTGTCAACTGATTTAATGACTGAGCGCACCTGAACAAGACCATTTCAAGTTATATCATCATTTTAATTAGTTATCTTGGCTTTTAGCGACTATGCTGAACTACCCTACCCGGGAGTCGATGTTAAAGCCTCATCCGTTAATCAACGGATACAGCAGGGCCTCGACTCTGCTAAGGTTAAACAACAGTGGTGCCACCGCCACTGCAAAATTTTCTACCGCCTATATAATGGTTTGTGCTCAGATGAATTATTTGACATGATGCCCACAGCTACATTCTATCATCGCACCGCTCGCCATAGACAGGGAATTCATCCCCACACATTGTATCCGAATACGGTGCGTACCGTGCGGTATGAAAGGAACTTCATCCCACGTGCGCTCAAGCTGTGGAATGAACTCCCTGCCATGGTTTTCCCAAGCAACTACAATATGGGGTTCTTCAAGAGGGGCATTAGAAGGTTTCTTCAGGGTAGGCAGCGCGAGTGTAACGCCCCTGGTGTTGCATACGTCCATAGGCCGCGGTAACCACTTTCCACCAGATGGGCCGTGTACTTGTCTGCCACCTAAGTGGTATATAAAAAAAATATAACTGAAAGGTGACTGACTGACTGACTGACATAGTGATCTATCAACGTACAACCCAAATCACTGGACGGATCGGGCTGAAATTTGGCATGCAGGTAGATGTTATGACGTAGGCATCCGTTAAGAAAGGATTTTTGGAAATTCTGCTACTAAAGGGGTAAGATAAGGGATGGAAGTTTGTATGTAAGTCAGTTTCAGTTCTAGATGCTCTAAATTTCATAAAACTGTGTCTTTTAAGAAATAAATGAGCACGTGCATCAGCGTTTTTCAATATTTTACTACTGAGTGTAAAATAGATGATAAGCTTTTGTATGGAAAGTTCGTCATTTTCAAAGTTAGAAGCATGAAACATCGTACACCTACGTCTTTTGAGAAATGTTTTGTCGCGATAACTGACATCCACGCGGGCAAAGCATCCAAGTGGTTTAATTGAAAAAATGTAATAGAACTGTTTTCATTTCATTTTGAACTTTAGTCGTATAAAAATAAAGTTTTGTCTTTTTTGCGGTCACTGTGGCACCACAGTGGTTTAGCTTTGGTAGAATCGAGGCCCTGGACACTACAGATGGAAAAAAACGGAGTAGTATTTTACCCGAACGGGGTCCGAATTAAATTCATCATAACACTGTACTTACTTAATAAGTATGAAATGTCAAATATTTTTTTAATAAAGCTTCATTATAATATGGGTGACATTGTATCGGTCGTCTACACCCATGCCCAATAAAAAGGTACACAAAAACGTGTTATTAAAATCAGCTTAGTGTCAAGGTCACCGTTTTTGAGAACTGGATTTGTACACTAAACTTTTTGGTTGATATTTGAGTTGATTAGAAACGTGCCAACAAGGTCATCAAAAACAGTACCTACGCTTAAGTAAAGCCAACGAAGCGAGAGAAAAAAGGTAAACAAAGTTTCAGCGGTTCCAAACATTTTTATTTGAAAATTATTACATATCACTTCAAACTCATTCCAGACAAGAATAAAATTGCTCATAAGATGGTGGATCTGACAGTTTAGAACCGCTGTGCTGACAGCTTTCCTGTACTACGAAACACGCAACGATAGCTGTTGCTGGGCCATTGTCGCGTACGTGTGACATGTGCGACCAGGACAGAGAAAATAATCGCTAGTTATCGCAACGTAACTCGGTAATGGTCGCTTTGTTTACCTTTTTTCTCTCGTCTCGTTGGGTTTACTTTAGTTGAAACTAAGCTTGAGAGCCTATTTTTAACGAGCGGTGATCACTTCGGGCTTCACCTCAACGGACGAAGTATGTATGTTAGCCTCGACAAAAACTGCTGGTCGTTGTTGCGCGTCGGTTTTTCGTCCTATCTGGTATGCCCTAGAAAAGCTTCAGGGCATAGAACATCAACGCACAGTTGCTAAGTCATTAGTACTTTCATAAACCTGCGAATACCAACTGAAACCAGTTTAGGAGTTTTATGAGGAGGAAAATTTGACCGCTTCGCAGTTTGAGTGACCAACTGCGAAGCGTTCAAATTCATTCTTTTCATAAACAAAACTAACCAATCGGAGTTCTGATCGGAGAACCGGGAAAAAACCTTCTCTTCATTTCTCAATTTCTAGTTAATTACATTTATCTACATAAAGAAATGCAAACATAAATAGCTAAAACTTTACTGTACTTAACAAAATAATAACTTCACCAAAAAGTACATTATCTTGGGATAAAAACATTACATATTTGTTGAATTTCATTTGCACTCTTTTTATTTTTGCGGACACGCTTTGAGAGTATGTCATACCCAGGGTACAGGCCTGACACTTTTGTTGTGACCGACAGCCTAGAAATAAAAGCAAATTTTGGACATGAGAAAGCGTGGCAGCACTGAGTAGCAGGGGAAATACGGTGTGGCTAACAACTTCCATTTGCCCTAACTTCCGTAACGCATTCACCGGTTTCTGTTCGACCTAATTTCTGTTACACTTACAGAAGTCTTCACTTCAAAAACTTCAATACCTGCTTAACTTCGTGTCGATGTCCGTCCCTGGAGGCTCTCTAGATATCTCAATTTTGGTAGGAGACGTTGAAATAGACGTAACAAGTGAATAATTGGTGTCAGTCCGACGTGACCTCGCCTTAGATTCGTTATAAATCGTCCCAGTTCTGCCATAAATATCTAAAACAGAAAACACCTTTTTTATGTTGGGTGTGATTGAGAAAAAGTCTAATGCTCCTACCACATGTACAAGTTCCGCCACAATTTTGCTTACATAGGCCTGCTGCACGCGCTTACCTGTGTAAGTGCTTGGTAAAACGGAACGCGCACTATGGTAGTCGCATAAAAATTTGGCCTTGGAAAACGGGGTTACCGACATGTGGAGGATGTAGCAACCACACCCTCCACTTTAGTGAGATATTGATGGCGGCCATAATGCAGATAACGGTCTTGCACGTCGCGCGTCGGTTGCCCGTACCTATACCTAGGTCGGTGGTTCCACAGCCAGTCGCCCTAGTGCTTCGGCCGACTGATACCGTCCTCGTCGAGGCTATATCTTTCTGCCTCTCCCAAATTCTTGGGGAGGCTAGATATACTATAGACCGATGCGCGTTATGGCAGAGATCGCGGTAAAAAAAGAGAAAGAAAAAAGCATTAGCTGAGACCGACTGAGATACCAACATGAATGCTGGCGGTATGTTGCCCATTCACGGATCTTCGCACGAACAGTTGGTCTATTTATCAGCTGACGTTTGTTTGAGCACCGAAGAATACAGAACCCATACACATGTATTGATAGATATACTTACCTATATGTTGAATAACGTTCAGAAGCCCACAGCGTCTGTATTTTTCTTCTGGTGTTCGAAAGTATTGAAGCATTGAAATTTTATCATCTGTTTGATACGACATTTTACTTTGAACCGAAAAGTTCGCTGTACGATAAACTAAAGGCCTCCAAACTTATTCTAATTGTTTAAATAACTAAGAATTTCGCATTGTCAAGCACTTTTCATTATAATAATATATAAAATGGCGTTGTTTTGCTTTAAATTTTTCTCATGACTTGACCGAAGGTCAAGGACGCAATAATTTAATGAGCCTATGACGTATATCTACGGTGTAAAGAGTCTCCTTATTTATTCAATATACTCTATGGTAAAGAGAAAGAAATTGTGGTCCAGACAATGATATTTTATACAAGATATGTTACGTTCATAGTAACTGACTTCTCAAATCTGATCCAGCAGTCTGTCAGTGCACAATAGTTGACAATTAGCGTTAAAGTAGTACGAAAGATGGGATAAGCACATGAGTAAAAAAGATAGCTATAATTCGGAATGATTCGGACGATTGCGCTTCGAAGCATAGATTATGATTTTGTTGAACAGAAGGGGTATTTCGTTGGCAGGCAAGAAATGAAAATTGATGAAAAAATAATACGTCATTATTTATTTCGGAAAATGATAATAATTCAAAAAGATAATTAGGGTACTTCTCGAAAATAAAACTATAGTGCCGTACTGACGTAATAATCAAAAATTAAACTCCTTCAAATAAATTTAATTTATTTCTTTTCTGCCTCTTAGAAAGTTTTTTATTTTGGGATTATTTTTATGAGCAGAATGAAGCCGAACAGTGGTATATTTGTCAGTTATTTATATTCTTCCTGAGCAATGTTCCTTTTTCCGAAGTATATCTCTCAGTGGCTTCAAAATTATTGCTACAAATTCTGCTGCTTTTTGAAGGTGTCCAGTCAATCATTTGGTTGTTCTTTAACAATTGCAATCCACTCTTGAAGTCGAACTTCATTAGTCGGAAACCTTGAAAAAAAATTTAGGTTATTACAATTATTTAAAGGACAACAAATAAATAAAACAAAAATTATGTTACTGAATTTTGAATAACAAATAAAACTGAACAGCGGGTCAAAATTATTACTTTAGTGGGCAGTAAACTGAAAATTACCCTATGTCGCATCTGTACTGATAATCTATGCAAGCAGTGTTGTTGTGTCCTTGTCCTGCTCATATTAAAAAGTATTTCGGTCCTTTTTCTTTGCCGCCATTATTTTAAAAATATTAATAAACTAATTTTAATGAAATACACTAAAAAATCGGTAATATTCTATGTACTTACATGTGATAGAAGGTCCTTCGTGTTTTATTGATTTTAGTGTCGTAATTTGTACATTTTTAAAAATACACCATGGCATTTTTATTGCCATTTTATTATGCGCTTACATACGTGACAACTCGGCGTTTGCCAGACATATACTAAATGCGATACGTCCCAATTGGGACGTTTTCGCGTCTTCACCAGGCGCAGTCTAATAACATATCTGCCTCTTTTATGTATGTAATATCATTGGGTCCAGATGAATGACTCTGAAACTGGCAACCAATATTTTCAACCAAACACATAATCGCATTACAAGTACAAGGTCTACGATAATTTACAGAAGTTTCCATCGTTGCGTGATGATAGGAAATAGGATAAAAATGTACGTTTTTTTTTCATCTTATTAAGCCCTGTATGACAATTGGCTGCTGAGATATACTCAAGCCTTTAAATGATAAAAGATTGGTTTGACTCTAGCTACAATTTAGTTGCCAATTTTGGCCGCATATTTTGGCTGCTACAACTTGTGAGTTTTAAAGATCATTACGCTATCGGTGAGGGCCAGCAGTGGAAACGGGATCAGAAGTCCACGCGGGTAAAGCCACAGGCAACAGCTAGTATATTATTTTTACAATGACCGGACATCGAACCCGTGACTGAAGCGTAATATTCAACCGCTCTGTCAAACAGGTCAAATAAACATAAACTTATTATATTTTTTAGTTTGTGCTCGGATTTTATAAAAGACGGTTGTGTGGTCATTAGTGTTATTATTAAAAATGATTAATCATATTATTATGGTAATTTTGCTATGTGCTTCTCATGTGTTGTCTCAGGACTTGTTGGATGAAGGTGAGCGAGTGTGATGAGCATTTTAAATGTATAACATTTATATTATACACTAGCTAACCCGGCGAACTTCGTGCCGCCAATTATTTTCCGCCCGCGTGGCGTCGGATCCTGTTCCCGTTGCACTCTCTACTATATTAAGCATCCATACTAATATTATAAATGCGAAAGTAACTCTGTCTGTCTGTCTGTATCTTACGCGGTATAGGGGTAGATTAGGCTATGAAAAAGGACATAGGCTATGTTTGTTCGCGATAACCGACATCCACGCGGGCGGAGCCATGGGCAAAACTAGTGTATTATACATATAAATCTTCCTCTTGAATCACTCTATCTATTAAAAAAATCACTTCCAAATCCGTTGCGTAGTTTTGAAGATTTAAGCATACATAGGGACGGACAGACAGCGACAGCGACATTGTTTTATGTAGTGATGAAGACCAAACTGGTATCCGAAGCCCTACTAAGAAACTAAGATCATAAAGTCCTGAATTAACCATTTTTTCGTACGAAAGTACCCACGGATACCTCACACGCTTGCCACCAGGGGTAGTTGTCCCCCCTCTCGAGGCGGGCCAGTCCGCAAGGTTTGGCCCTGGATCAGCCGGGGTGCGAGCGATATGTCGATGACAACCTCACCTCCAGCCTAGCACCCCGACCCACAGTCGGCGTGCGGTTTGAGTCGGTTTGAGTCCGACATAACCTCCCCTTCCAGCTCCGGCAGGAGAGTTATCCGAGGGGATTTCCGCACGAAAAAAAGGGGTAGTTATGTCGGACTCGAAATGACTGCATGCTGTCTCGGGTCTTAATTATCAGGGTTTAAGTTGACTCAATAAGGCATTTTCCCTCCCACCCTGGCTGATGCTGAGCCATCTGAGAGATTGGCCATTGAGAGCATGGCCCCATCCTTCCCCGCAGAGGGGGAGGATGGGAGCTCATGAAGCCGTTGCGTAGGCCTGCCTTTGCTGGGGTGACAAATGACTACACCTGTCACCCCCACGCCAGCACCTGGAGAACTAGCCAGCCTCTTCCCTGCACTCCACACTACCCTCTACTTGGAGCCCTCTACTGGGTGGCACCCACTGCGGCCAGAATTTGCCGTAAATACTCAGCTACAAAAAAAGGATTACGTTTTACGTCCGTATCTTGTACGTATTACGTTTTTCAAACCGTTAGACGGATAAGCATAATTAAAACAATGATCATTAGATACTTGTGTTCTAAGACAAGTGATATGTTTAAAAAAAAACAACATGGCGGCGGCGATGACACGTCATTGCTCCGTTGTGCAAAAAAAAGTTGTTTTAAATACGGCAGTTAGGTTTGAGTTCCAGATTTAAAACACTCTGCATTGGCGGCAAGATTACCGTGGTTCTCACACTCGAGGGAGGCCATCTTGAAGTTATAGAGGCCCTTTCTTTTTTTTTTTCGTGTGGAAATCCCCTCGGATACCCCCCTGCCGGAGTCGGAAGGGGAGGTTATGTCGGACTCGAACCGACTAAAACCGCACGCCGACTGTGGGTCGTGGTAGTAGGCCGGAGGTGAGGTTGTCATCGACATATCCCTCGCACCCCGGCTGACCCAGGGCCATCTCTTACGGTTTGGCCCTCCTCGGGAGGGGGGACAACGGTGTCCCGCGCTTTTTATCGCGCCGCCGCCGTGGAGTTATAGATGGCCCTAAGGTTGGCTATAAGGACATGGTACTGGCTAACTTAATTTTGGGCTACTGAATACCCAAGACAGTGTGCGGTTTTAGTCGCTTCGAGTCCAAAATAACCCCAAAAGCTGCAGCGCGAGGGTGGGGGAATTCGAAGGGATTTTTCGTGCAGTAACTTGAACCTCCAAGACTCTCCCGGCAAAATCAAGTTCTATACTTAGACACAATTGTCCTGACCTTTTTTAGGGTTCCATCTACCTGTAACGAATAGCATAGATGTTACACATTGTCTTATGTGGGCGACTCATGTCGTTAAAGCGATCACGTAGGACACAACAAGGAACATTGATTTTTACGCAAGATATCGAAACGTGTCGCTTTAGCGCGTTTGACGCTCACGTAGGACTCGGTGTTCGGTCGCTGTTCTTTATTGTGTCCTACGTAGTGTCGCGTGAAAACGTCACTTGAAGTATGGAACGTAATGTCACGCATGGCGTCTCTTGCGTGCGCTGTCGCGTTTGTCGCTTACGTAGGACAACTAACAGGATAGTGTCGTAATGTGATCTCCGAGGTTTGGTTACACTATGTCAAGCATGGTCACTGGTCACTCTAAAACTAACTTGGTTAGTACACCTATGGCTCAAGAAGTTCTGATTTGACGTTTTATAGGGTGAGATGCCAATAGTCTCATCGCCACGGATGCCCAACACTTTGTGAAGTAGAGGAGGAAAAACTGAAATGCCTTGGACGTGAAGAGGAAAATACCTCTCCATTATGATGACGAAGAAGGGCCACCCGTCATAAGACAGACCTGACTTGTATAGCTTAACCTTAAAATGTGATAAACTATTCGGTTACCAGTTAACCACGAGTCTCTTTATGGCGTTGTACTAGAATATCTCACTCTACATCGATTTTTGTGTGTCTGTCTTTGGCATCATAACTTTCGAATGGATGAACCGATTTTCATTTAGATTTTTATATAGGGTGACTCAGTAAGAGTGCACTTTTTAAAATTGGAATTTTTTTTTTCGTGCATGTGGTAACTCTGAAATTTTACAGTTGTTACCTCAGTTTCTTCCAATTATTAAAAATGGAGCACTTTTCGAAAGAACAATTGTAAAAACTCATTACAAAACAATCGATTTATTGCAGTAACGATTTCCCTGAACACATTATCTCACGAAATTCTGATGTCAGAACTGGCCACCAAGATCGTGCGATTTAATGCCGTACAATTTTTTTCTTTGGGATTTTTGTGAAATCTCGGGTTTGTGCGAATAAACCCGAAATAATTCCTGAGCTCAAATCGAAAATCCAACGCGTCATCGGTGAGATAGAGCCACATCTCTGTGCAAAAGTCATGGAAAATTTAATGAAAATGCCGGATATTTTATTCCATAGTTAATCGGAACATGTCTTCTTTAAAATACAATAAAAATATCACAACTCTGTCATAAAATACTAATATATATATATATATATATATACAATGTATTAGTTCATAAGATGTACCTATATTACTTACTGTAAATAAATAAAAAATAAAAATAAACATATATATATATGTAGGTATATATATATATTAAAATTAAAAAGTGCACTCTTATTGAGACACCTTATACTATGCCCCCAGGTTCGCAGTGCTCATGGGGTGGAATCAGTGGACGATGTGTTAGTGTGCACCAATGTCTGACCGCTGTGAAGGATATAGAAGCTAGAACGTATCCACCTGTGAGTATTAATGGCAATAAAATAACCATCAATGTTTTTTTACCCGGCTGCCGAAGGAAGGAGGGTAATGTTTTTTTATAAAGGACCCGTCAAATTGACTTCAACTCGCTAAGCTTAAGGCAAGGTCTCGGAATCAGGGTCAGCATTATAAACACGTACCAACATCGGGGAAAAATGAAAGTGGGACTTGAACCCACGACCATTCCCTTACAGGGGGAACGCTCTTATAACTAAGCTATTGAGCCACACCTGAATCATTTCCCTTCTCTTTATATCCGTCTTTAAGGGCGTCGGTGGTCCCACTTGAGCATTTAATTTTTCCCGATGTATCCGAATTTCAAAGTCAGCATAATGTTTATTTATTTTATTTGTTATCTCTTGATTATTATCTATGTACACCAAACTACCCGGAAATGATTGTCTCCATTTTTTTCTCTCCATCCTATGGTTGCCTGGAAGAGATTGCCGCAGAGCGATAAGGCCGCCAATTGTATTTACCTACCAAATTGTTACTATGTGTTATATGCTATATCCTTGGTGTACAATAAAGACAATTATTATTATTATTATTATTATAATAAAAAAAACATTCAAAATTAACGTACAATGTTAACAATGGTGGCACTCAGCTTGACGGCCTCGTCAGATGCTTTTTCACGCCCCGCTTAAAAGACTCGGGACTGTAGGAAGAACTGCTGTGCTGCAAATAAACTCATTATGAAGCAGGGAAGGGCTCGTAGAACGAGTTGCTTACGAAATGAAGAGGAAGCAGCTGCTGCCCAATATTTTTTTTTTATTTTTATTTTTTTTTATGAAGAATCACTTAAGTCAAGGAAAACTCAAGACAAGATGCTTTTCCAACCCGTCTGGCCAGCAGCGTCACAATAGTGGGCTAAATACCTAGTATGAAAAGCAGCGATTGTAAATTGGCCCTCAGCTCCCGGTGGTCCCACAGTGGGACATTGGAAGAGGCTTTTGTCCAGCAGTGGACTAAACTAGATCAATTGATTGACTTTGTACATAGTAGGATTATAACCTAGCATGCAATTGTATTTCAGACATGCACGTTCGATGGGAGAACACCTATAATATGTTGCACTGACTGCGGCCTAGTTAAGGACACGAGGTAAATATAATACATATACAATACTAGCTTTTGCCCGCGGCTCCGCCCGCGTGGATGTCGGATATCGCGACCAAACATAGCCTATGTCCTTTCTCATGGTCTAATCTACCCATATACCAAATTTCATCGGTTCAGTGGTTGAGGCGTGAAAGCGTAACATACAGACAGACAGACAGACAGAGTTACTTTCGCATTTATAATATTAGTATGGATATTCACGACCTTTCCCCACTGGGGTTGTTAGAGACAACAGCCTCCTTATGACAGCCTCCGTGGCGTGGTGGTAGTGAACGCGACTGCCACGCAGGAGGCGCGGGTTCGATTCCCGCTCAGTGCAAATATTTGTATGCATGAATATGGCTATTTGCATTGGTCTGGGTGTTTCTATGTATAATAATAGATATGTATGTATTTACAAAAAAGAGTATTTAAGTATGTTTATCCGCATTCTAGATTCCATAACACAAGCTAGTTAAGCTATGCTTACCATGGGTCTAGATAGCGTTGTGTAGAATGTTGAGAAAAAAAAATTATTATATATAAAAATATCTCCACGGAAAGCCCTTTGTGGCGTTACGGTATTGAACTCGTCCGCTGCGCAGGTTTTTATGCATGAATATGGATATTTGCATTGGTCTGATTAAGCCGTCAGTCCCGGTTGCCATAAGAACATCTATGGCAGTCGTTACGGGTAATTGGAGTCCTAACAAGTCCAACAACTGGTCTAACTGCAATGCTTCGATATCGCCTTTGGGTTGTGGAGGTCAGATGGCAATCGCTTCACGGAAAACATCGAAGTTCAGCCAAATCCGCTGTTAGATTATTTTTTTTACTCGGACACGTCAATTTGACTTCACCTCGCCTGATGTTAAGCTAAAGGCAAAGTCTCGGAGAGAGGGTCACTATCGCAAACATGTACCATGTTAACAATGGTGGCACTCAGCTTGACGGCCTCGTTAGATGCCTTTTCACGCCCCGCTTAAAGGACCCGGGACTGTAGGAAGAAGGAAACACGTGAGCTGGCAGGAAGTTCCAGATCTTAGGCGTGCGGCATAGGAATGAGTCACTGAAACGCGAGACTGGTAAAGCAGACCCCAGAATCCAAGGTGAAAGCTTTGGATGAGACTGTGATTAACGCTAAGATGAAGAAGAAGACTACATCTACACGGATACCTCCCACACCGCAACCGGCGAACCTGGTTATGATCTCGAACCAACTAAAAACCGTACGCTGTCTTGGATCATTAGTTGCCAAATGTGAGAACGCTTCTGGTATATCCCTCGCTCCCTGATTTGCTACGGTTCTGGAATATACATTTTTCTCATACATGCTAGCAGGTTGCGATTTGAGCCCCAGGAAAATTGAGCGGCCAGGGACGGATTTTCTCCTCTACAAATGATCTTTTGGTTCCAGATTACTACTGTTCGACCAGAGGTTGGGTATTTTGACGAAAACAGGTACCAATAAAGCTAGAGACAGTGAGTATTCTACATTGTATTTACTATTTATTTATTAGTCTTGAAAGGCTCGGTAGGCAATGGTGTGCCAAATGTAAAATAGGGTAACCCAGATACCGCTTAGTAACTTTTGAGAGGTGTACAGGGCCTTCTGAAGGCCCACTGGTTGAGAAGCGTGTGGCGCGGCGGAGGCAACTCAAACGTATGAGTTGCCTCCTGTACCTATGTTTGATGCCAGATGATGCCAGCCCTCGCTTTTGGGGGGCAATATGAGGACACCGTGGTTCCCACACCCGAGGGGGTCCTCTCGTATTTGAAGATGGCCCTGGTTCAGTCGACAAACCACTCCAGCCCGTGTACTTGGTTGACTTATCGACCAAATTACACTGGCCGTAGACTTGTCTGCCACCTAAGTGGTATTTAAAAATATGAATTGGCTTCACCCGTCACCTTCTTTATGCACCATTCCCATTTTACCTCTCCAAATTAAGTCCGATTATAATTTTGTTCCAGAATGCTTAGAGTTCATCTACAAAATAAATTTTCCGTGCAAGAAATTCAAACCAGATATAACCTATTCTAAAGCTGTACAGCCAGAGAAGAACTGTACGTTTCTTCGGATATACCAGCCAGGGGTTGGTGGTGGCGGCGCTTCTGGTGGTGTAGATGCTAAAAGGGGGGAATACCCTCATATGGTAATAAAAGTCACTATCATATACATGCTGCTGTGGTATTCCCAAGGGACTATATACAATATGAGATTCTTCAAGAATAGCTTTAGAGGGCTTTTTTTTTCTACATGTTGTTCCCACCATCGTCGATATGTGGTGAAGACGGACACCGTGGTAGTTTAGTGGGTAGTCTGACCTCATTCGGAGGCTAGGAGTCCCACACGAAGCCCGCCCCCTACCACCGTGGAGGGTGAGCGAAGTGCTTAAACGCATTCCACCACGAAAAACAAAATAAGAAAACAAAAGGGGCGGGCAGCATGAATTGGACGCCCCTGAGCTTACATAAATTCGGCTTCAGTAACCAATTTTCATCAGGTGGGTTTATCTGGGTAAATACAATTGGTCTAAACCAGTCAATAAAATGTTAAACAATAGTCTAACTGCAACACTTCAATATCGCTAATAGGTAGTGAAGGTCAAATAATGGTAGTCGATTCACGGAAAATATCGAAGGACAGCCAAACTGACGAAAGACTTGAAAAAGCAGACTTCTGTGCTTCTGTGCTAACTTCGTATGCGACAGGGATTAAAGCTAATGGAGAAGATACAATTGGTGGTCCGCATCGGCAATCTCTTCCAAGCAAACATTATCCATTACAGTTGCGTTCAAAGTCCAAACGGTAGGACACGACGACGGTATTTCCATCCCAATTGAACAGTTCAACTGAGGAAGTACCTCCGCTCTAAAGAACACCGCAGCCAAAATAACCTCGTGATGTGTTCCCAGCGGTGGGTAGGGTAGCCAGAGCTCACTGTAGAGTTTTTGTGCTGTCAGTAGAAAAAGCTGCTTTGTTTTCTGCACTGACGACACAGAAACTCTCTGTTCTTAAAGTCGGTAGCACGATCGTGACTCCCTGTTGCACACGTCCATAATAGGCCGAATTAACCACTTTCCGTGGCCCTTGTGCTTGTCTGTCACCAAACTGGTATAAAAAAAACTTGGGAGTCAACTGCAAAAAAACTACGAGCATGATGATGAGGAGTCTCTATTCTACAAAACTGAACTCTTGCAGGCGTTGCTGGGCTACGGGAGTTCTGCCGATACAGCATCCTGGGTGTGTGGAGGAACGTTAATCAGTGAACGGTTCATCCTCACTGCTGCACACTGCTTGCACAGCCATAGACTGTAAGTATCGTAGGTGTATCGTATCAACTGTATACTTTAATGCAATCAAGTTTCTTCAAAGGGAAAAGGGAAAGAGAGGGAAAGAACGTGCGCTCAGAGCTAAACTAAACTGTCATGCACGCGCAATCGCGTCTTTTGTTTCGCGTCATCTATTCTGTGCGAAAGATTTTGGGAACTTTTCTTTGGAAACGTTACACGTATAGTAGTACTTCTCATTGCAATCCTGGACGCTCAAGAAAGCCTCATTGACGGATGGCTATTAGGCTGTTTATTTTTACTCTGGAAACCACCCTCTTCATTCAAGCGCAAATCACAATCGTATGAATTTTGCAGGAGCGTTTCACCCTCAACCTCGGCACTAGAGACTAGTACGTTAATCGTAGATGGAGATGACTTTGAAGGCCTTCATACACTAACTTAGATCTGGATATATGGACGTGTGCAACACCAGGAGGTGAAAATTTCTATGCCATCAGTGTAGAACACAAAACTGGACAAGCCTTCGGTCTTCCCACCGACAGCACAAAAACTCTCCAGTGAGCTCTGGTTACCCTACACACCGTCGGAATATAACGCGAGGTTATTATAGTCGCGGTATTCTGTAGGGCGGAGGTACTTCACCAATCGGACTGCTCAATTGGGACGAAAATACCGTCGTGTCCTACCTCCATTAGTTTATTAGGTGTGTAAGGCTCACCATGATCTTGAAGGCCCAAGCCAACCTCATCTGATTATGGATGAACAAGACTCTTGACTAGACTCAGAGGTCGGACGGCAGTCACTTTCCTTAAAGCTAAACCAGGACAGAATGTAAATTATTACTTGGATTTTTTGTAATTGTCATATTCTGTATTTTGCGGTGTTGGTTCCCTGTGGAGTAGAATAGGATCACCCCAGCTCTTCGAATAAGGGATATGGCTGTTCTCCATCTGACATACATACAGCCCAAGACAAAGTACCCGCTTAACAGCAATAGGCTCGCCTCCTATTACATGGGACTTGCGACACGTGGTTTTTAATACACCTCTGCCGGGGAACTACAGCCGTGAGGATGGTATATGGATCATTTGTACTTTTTTTTTTCATATTTCTGAAGAGGTCCAGTGAAGTATATTGGCTTGGGTATTCTGAAGCGTTCAGATCCTTCAGAGCTGTGGCAGTTGTATAACGTGAAGAGAGCCATCTATCATCCAGGGTACAGTCCACCTTCGAAGTACCATGATATTGCGCTTCTGGAATCAGACCGAGAGTAAGTGACTAATGCTTTATTTTACTCCCTCCGTCTATGAAAGAATACAAAGACTATACTGCAGGATACCAATCAGTCAATTTATTACTGACCACTGTTGAACATAGACTGCTTCTAATGTGCGACATAGCGCGCGGACCCGTAGGTGACTGGCGTCTCATTCAGCGAGCAGGTAATGGTCGTGAAGGAGATGGCAGAACGGGACCGGCGGCGCGAGTGAGAGAGACTCGCAGATTTGCCATCCGCGCGCGCATGCAACTCGGGCGTCGGAGGGCACTGACTGACCTCCGTCCCCCATGAGCGAGGGCCTGGGGGTGACGGGTGGAGCCGCCGCACACCCCCGCAGAAGCAGGCCACTGCGGCGGCGCGCTGAGAAGCGAGCTGGAGAGGCGCTACTCCTCGATATGTCGAAGACACACTCACCTCTGGGCTAGCATCAGTCATCGTGCGGTTTTAGTCGGTTCGAGCCCGACATAACCTCCCCTTCCGCTGGGGATTCCCGCCATCCATAACAGTTTGAGTCTACATAGTCCAGATTTCTAGAGCCTCTCTCCTTCACCACGCGGATAAAGGCGTGAGCACATAATAAATTAATTCTACAGTATACCCCAGTCATGTAAGTTCCATCTCCACAGGATCAGCTTCAATGATGTAGTCCGTCCAGCTTGTCTCCATGCAGATGACAGGCCAGATTCCTACGCATTCGCTACTGGCTGGGGAGCTCTCGGGCACAAACAGGCTCTAGCAGACATCTTACAGTCCGTAAGTATCTTTAAAATGGGAAGAATATAAGTAAAAGTGTATGTACCTATGCCCTAATTGTGGGAAAAACCGAGATTGCTGATAATGGTGATAATGAAGTCAAGAAGCGCTCGCGACCAGGTGCGCTACTGTTCGGTATACGATCAATGATTTTTTTTAAATACTGTTTGCATTAAACACTGCATTAAACATGTGGGAATTTTGAGAAGAAAATTTTATGGTAATTTTACAGGGTAATAATTTAGATTCAAATCGGGGAGATTTCAATTTTGGGGTTCTTACTTTTGCACGCGGTTTATTGAGTGGCTTATTAAGTAATAAGCCACAGAATGCCTAGATTAAAATATGGATCAGAGTTAAATGTTACGAGGCATTTAGCCGTTTGAGTAACGGTGATATGGCAGCCTACAAGCCTTAGCCAGGCATTTTCCGCACCGCCGCGCGCCGCGCCGCGGCGCGGCCGTCTCTCAGTGTTAATTTTTTTTGTTTTAATAGCACAATACTTCTTACAATTTGTACATACAATATATAGTTTCGTATAATATAATAATTAGACATTTTATATACATAAGAATAACAGTGGTTATATAATATTACGTATACGATCAGTGGGTTAAGCTACCTATGTGCGGTTCCCATATAGATGGGTGACCGAGGGCATGTTAAAAGTCGGTTCCGGCTGTCAATAGTCGTTAGGTCAAGACAGTAGCCCATATGTGCCCATAACTCAGGCTCAGAGATCAGATGGCAATCGCTACCAATATAGCCGAAAAAAACCAAGCCACTTTTAAGTAGACCCTGGATTCCAAGTTTATGGTCTCTGATGCACCCGGATGATGAATGATGGTGAAGAAGTATTAAAATCAGAGATCCGGTTCTTAGCATTCCATGGATTCACCGTGCGGTCGCCGGGTCCATGGCGTGGTACAGAGAGGAACACTGTGACGGCGCCTGGGACTTGCGACCCAGGTGTAGGTTTAGGGCCACCTTGTGATGCTTCAGCGCTCACCTCCAACGTCAGTCGTGTTCCCCCCTCTACCTATCCAAATTTGGTAAGATCCTATCAACGCCGTTTTAGATATTCGTTTGAGTAAAGAGCTTACTTCTTCTAGGTGTTGGTGAGCGCGTTTGATGAAAAGGAATGTTCCTCAATATATCCAGTACATAGGCTCCTGCTGAACGGGTTCGACAACGCCACACAAATGTGCTATGGAGACAGGTCGAAGACTGAGGTGCCTACTGACACCTGTCAGGTTAGAAACTGTTCTCTCCTTTTAAATTTAGCGTTGGTTCTCGGTGACTAGGACCACCCCAGGTCTTTCTGTGGGTGTCGTAAAAGTTGACTTAGGGATAGGGCTGTTCTCCATCCAACGGTAAACGTACAAGATAAAGGGCCCGCTAGAAAGCAATAGGCTCACCCCCCTATTAGGGCATGGGACCGAAAATCATAATAGGCGAAACGTGGGTGCGAATACACCTTTGCCTACCCCTTCGAGGAGTTACAGAAGGATGTATATGGAGATTTAGAGCTTCATTGAACTGGCTAAAGAGAAAGTTAGTGACAAAACTAGAGCTTTCGACGGCTCTGGGTCTGCTGGGCCCGGTTGCCTGGGGAGATGCTACCTCACCCCCGGCAACGGATATAGCCCGAGACATACCTAGACAATATAAAAAACTGACAAATAAGACTAGTCAAATTTTTGGCAAATATAAAGGACAAGGACGATTTATTCTAATAAGGAATATGAAAGGCTGTTCTATGTGTAGGATTCTACCTTTTTTTTAGAATTTGTTAGGATTAGAGTATTATCATGGTAATGAACATAAAGAAAATATAAACAGTAAATATGGCACTGGGAGTGCTGGAAAAAAGCGCTAGAAAAAAATAAATTTAACAAGCTGCTATCATTGAGGAAATAAATTAATGATTAAAAAAAATATAAGTCGCTTTGAGTCCAACATTAAACCACCCACGCAGACTCTAGCGGTGAGGTATCTGTGGGGACCTCCACACATAAAAAAGTGCCCTTTACAGCAAGAAGCTGTGCCGCTAGTCTGGGGGACACGTGTAAAACCTCCAAGAAGTCCACCACAGCGCTACCGCCTCTGCCGGAAATCAACCATGAATACTGAACAGGTTTGGTGGATCAGCGATATATTACAGTCTGCTATTTTTATCCTGGGAAGAAGTTCCCACGGATTGGGGAACGGGGAAAAAACTCCACACGGGCGATAGGTCAGGCCAGAAAATTTCCTATAAATTTAAATCGGCTCTTTCTAACAAGTTATGTTTTTCAGGGAGACAGCGGCGGTCCCCTACAGTCGCTTAACCATGAGGATTGTGTCTTCACCATAATCGGTGTGACGTCATACGGTCTGCAGTGTGGCTTGAGGGGGGGAGCCGGCATGTATACACGCGTCAGATACTACGTACCTTGGATTGAAGACATTGTGTGGCCTTGATTTTCTAATCTGGATACTCCGACTTCTTGACTACGCTGACGTCAGCTATCTAGCTCACACTGAGGAGCAACTTGGCAAGCTTAAGGGTCACCAGAATTTTTGTATTAGATTCATATTTGGCTTGCGCAAGTATGATCACATCTCCGAATTCCTTAACAAACTCGAGTGGCTCCCAATCCGCCTATGTCGGAATACTAACTTCCTTTGTTATACAGTGTACCTAATCCTTATACTCCCCATTATCTCAAAGAACGATCTAAGTTCCTAGGTGACACACATACGAAATTAATGAGATCATTCAAGAATTTAAGACTAGCAATGCCACTGCACTATACAAGTTTCTATGATATGATTGATAAGTCTTTCACCATACAGGCAGTTCGCTTGTGGAATGCACTGCCACTACGCATAAAAAGAGCATAATCTCTGGAGTATGATTAGAGATTGACATGGTCATTAACATTAATAGTGTAATACTCACCGGGATATTTATAATAATGAACATATTAAATATCCCGGTGAGTGTTACACTATTAATCTCTGAAGTCTTTTAAAACAAGGTTAAAAGAACATTGAAGCCAATTCTGTGTTATCAAAACTAACTAAAATACGCAAAAAAATCTCTAAAATGGTATTATACACCCAGATTGTATAGTCGTTTCGTAAAAAAAGATTTTAGACACAGTTTCTTTAGCAAAATCGTTAGGTGGGTGTTATGTGGGATACGAACCGACAAGGACTAGAAAAATCAGAACAGAAAAACGATTTTTGACCTTAACATCATTTTCTTAATCATAACATAACATAAACTCACGCCTGTATTCCCCGAGGGGGTAGGCAGAGATGCTAGCACCCACATTTCGCCAGTTTATGTTTAAGTCCCAATGTAATAGGTGGCGAGCCTATTGCCATTAACCGGGCACTTATAAACCTGTGATATACACACATAACTTCGAAAAGTATCGAAGTCATTGGTGTGTGCCATGGTAAACCTGGGATCGAACCCAAGACCTCGTCTCAGCAGTCCATTACCCATACCACCATATAATATCATTTCGCATAAATAGATGCCGCAGATCACGAATATACGAAAAAATACTCTGTTTTATGTGATGTCAATAAGGTCGAAAATTGCTTGCATTGTCGGCCGGCCGACTAATTGAGTATTCATTTGCCTCACGGCCATGAACTGTCGGGCCAAAATCTGTCTGCGCTTACCGGAATCGGCCACACACTATAATAATCTTTTTCTACGAAATGACTATGCAATCTGGGTGTATAATAAATTTTGGAGATTTTTAGTGTATTTTAGTTAGTTTAAACACAACAGAATTAGCACCATTATCTATCTTTTCTTGAGTAGGTAACTGTAATTTTATCTACCTACTTTAAATGTTGTATAGTATATAATATGGATACTGAGTAGTACATAAGTATATATCTAAACTATTTATTATTGTTCCTTCTAGTTCTTTAAAAATAATTGTACTCTACCCTATCATCTTTTCTGATTCTAATCATCCAAAGGTTGCCTGTAAGAAATCGCTGTTAGCGATAACATCTACGAACCCATTGGTCCCTTAAAATTCACAACTTGTGGCTACTCGTCTCCTGAACAATTGCTCGAGGTGCTGGTGGATGGCTCGAGGGTAAGTGTAAACGAGTAGGTTAGCACATTGCAAGGTAGGAAATGCTAGTCAGAATTTCCTGATCCCACAGTCAAACCGTTTGTACGGTTTTGTGGGACAATGTTTTAGTTCATAAGATGCATATGTACTTACTGTAAATAAATAAATAAATAAAATAATAAATGGGAGACCGCTCTTAACATATTAACGTGAGAGCCCTTTGTGCATTATATTATAAAAATTATTACCTATCTTATAATACTTATGTGGTGTAAAATAAATAATACTTTATCTTATCTTGGGTCAGTACCCACTGGTCCCCTAGAATTCGGCCCCTGTGCCCATTCGACCCATCATAATTTTGAGGTGCCCACTAGACCCCTGGTCTATTTTATAATAAATTATTACTTATTTTTGTCATTTACTCTGGTCCCTGTGGTTGTGGTACAATCGCGTAGTGAAGGCATAATATTCTCTATTCTGTGGTTTTAGTTATACAAATAAAATCTATAGGTACCTACTATAATTCTTATTCATCCGAACAGTACTACTTTTTTTTAAATATTAAACACGTCAATTTGACTTCAGTGTCGGAAAGAGTGTCATCATCGTAAACATGTACCATGTTAACAGTGGTGGCACTCAGCTTGACGGCCTCATCAGATGCCTTTTCACGCCCCGCTTAAAGGACCCGGGACTGTAGGAAGAAGGAAACACGTGAGCTGGCAGGGAGTTCCAGGTCTTAATAGTGCGGCATAGGAATAGGAATTATCTATGTGTATGAGCTTACAACTTGGAGCCTGAGGTCCGTTTTGATCGTAATCGACCTGGTGGCGGATTTAGCTGAGCTTCGATATTTTCTGCGGTAGCCTAGTGGTATGGGTAATGGACTGCTGAGACGAGGTCTCGGGTTCGATCCCAGGTTTACCATGGCACACACCAATGACTTTTCGATGCTTTTCGAAGTTATGTGTGTATTTATCGCGGGTTTATAAGTGCCCGGTTAATGGCAATAGACTCGCCACCTATTACATTGGGACCTAAACATAAACTGGCGAAATGTGGGTGCTAGTACCTCTGCCTACCCCTTCGGGGAATACAGGTGTGAGTTTATGTTATGTATTATATTTTCTGTCAAGCGACTGCCATTCTGATATCCACAACCTAAAAGACAATATCGAAACATTGCAGTTAGACAAGTTGTTGGACTTTTGAGGGCTCCAACTACCCGTAACGATTGCCTTAAATGTTCGTATTGCAACCGGGACCGCGAAGTCGCACCTTCCATGTCTCCACGGTTTCCTGGTGGAGTTGGGACCGCTGGGCCTCGATTTCTCGAGACGCAGGCCATTGGCGCCGCTGCAGCTCCTCCTTGCGCCATTTAAATAGAGACGCAAGGGCTCTCGCTTCCAGGTCCCATGGAGGGGTCCCGGCTAGGAGACATGCCGCCTCACCTGAGATCGTGCGGTATCCCCTTATCACCCTGACGGCCATCGCCCTCTGTGAGCTCAGCAATCTAGCCACATTACTGGCCGTCAGGGTCTCCGCCCATACGGGGACCCCGTATAGGGCCATACTTCGCACGATCCCCAGGTACAGTCTCCTGCAGGGAGCGTTGGGACCGGCAGCTTAACGTGCTCTCCGAGGCAAGACCATGTTCATGAAAACATGATACACATAATCTATACTATTATTATAAAAGGGTAAAGTTTGTATAGGATAATCTGTGAATCTACTGAATCGATTTGGAATATTCTTTTGCCATAGAAAACCACATTGTTTGTTAATGTCATAGCTCTAAGTAATATTAAATACATGCATTAAATGTGTTCTTTTATTATGCCTATCTTGCTGTCTGTTTCATCTTTGGGGACACCGTTGTCCCCCCTCCTGAGGAGGGCCAGACCGTAAGGGATGGCCCTGGGTCAGCCGGGGTGCGAGGGATATGTCTATGACAACCTCACCTCCGGCCTAGCACCAAGACCCACAGTCGGCGTGCGGTTTTAGTCGGTTCGAGTCCGACATAACCTCCCCTTCCGGCTCCGGCAGGGGGGGGTATCCGAGGGGATTTCCGCACGAAAAAAAAAAACCGGTTTGTTTCATCAACATCACAGCGTTAGTCCCAGAGTCATCTACAGCTTATAATTTGGAGCTCGCCATCACCAGACATGCAGAATTTCAACTGATCCCACCCTCTCCCTTGCTATCCAGAACAGCTTGTGCGGGTCTGCGGTGCCATCCACACACGGTGGAATCCGTACCATCTCGCACTAAACGGTTAGAGGCCTCCTTCCTCTACCCCACGATAAAGAGCTGGAATGTTCTGCCCGCATACGTGTTTTACAGTTCCGGGTTCTTCAAGTGGGGCATGAAAAGGCTATCAAGGCCGTCAAAGTTAGGGACTACCATTTTACGTCCACTAGCATCGAGAATTGTGGTCTGTATCTTCTGGACTGCACCTCATCCTCATTACTATCTAGCAGGGCGCAGTTAATTGATGGCCACATATAAAAAAATCCCCATCCCCGACCAAGCACCCTGTTGCCGACTCAGCAGTCAGCACCCCCCGTTCCCGAACACTAATAAAATATACCTAGTAGTAACATATATAATACGTGAAAACTGGGATTCAACTGAGTTCACAGGCAAATTGTTATACAGTATTGGGAACTATTTTGATAATAAACACGAGTGCTATTTTTAATTTTGAGGTACGGAACACTTCCGCGGAGTGTTATTCAGGCGTCGGAGGTCACTCAAGGACTCCGTCCTTTATTAGCCCGGTTCTGAAGGGTATGCAGAAGCAGGCCAGCGCCGTGACGCGATGCACGCCTCCCCCTATCCAGGGGAAGATGGGGACACCGTAGTACTCCTGAGGAGGCCTTCAATGGCCCTGGGTCAATCTGGGTGTGAGAGATATTCTAAAGGCTACCTCAGCTTCGGGAACTGATAACCCGAAACGGAGTGCGGTTTCGATTTTAGTCAGTTCGAGTACGACATAATCGCCGCTGGTTCTGTTATGGGATATTCACCCTTAAAGAATTAAATACGTATCCGGTATCCCTAAAAATCGATTGATGTATTGATAAACTTCATATACCTTGTCCATCCCAAGGATCAGAGACATCGCTTCCCATTGCACCTAGATTAAATTTTATACAGACAGTGTAGTAACTTTCCTACTTGTCTCAATAAAGAATGATCTATCTATCTACGTAAATACCACCTTATCCAAAAAAGCATACTATAGGATAGATGATTACTTGAAAGATAAAAATGTCTGGCTTGAGCATGGTGCAGGCCCCTCGTAAAATGCTATAATTACAGCAAGGTACTGTATTAGTTACGTGACTTATTTGTTACATTATGTAACTTTGGTATAGAATTCTTAATTATAAAGTGTTTTATATACATTTAGCTTTAAGAAAATAAATATTGTAAATTAACGTCTAAAAAATGCCGCAGTGGAGTTTGTTGCGCCGTTTCTTCTCCACCAGCGCCTTGGAAGCGGTGGTAAACTTAGATTAAGTAGAATTAAAATTGACGTCAATAAGAAACAATTTTCTTGTTCAATATTGAAAAATAAATGACTATGACTATGACTATCTACCTTTTTAATAATTAAGGAGTCGGCCTTACGATCGAAAGGTAAGTAAGTAATTATTTACTTCATTCTCTACTCTAGTTATTTTCTTACATGTATAAATCTGAGGCAGCCCCATTAACTTAGGTAGATACTTGTGTTGGAGAAGATTCGAACCCGACGTGAACCCACTCCTAGCACAAGCAATTTAGCTTAGCTGGAGGGGTTCGGGGGAATTTTAGAAACTAGCTTTTGCCCGCGGCTCCGCCCGCGTGGATGTCGGTTATCGCGACCAAACATAGCCTATATCCCTCCTCATAGTCTAATCTACCCATATACCAAATTTCATCAAGGCCGGTCAGTGGTTTTGGCGTGAAAGCGTAACATACAGATAGACAGACAGACAGAGTTACTTTCGCATTTATAATATTAGTATGGAAGTATGGATTTCGATTCTAAAATTCTTTAAAAAAATAATAAAAAAAAAAAACTAGTCCTTGCTTCTACCTCCTCTAATCAGAATTTTTTTTATTTTGCCAATACAAACGACGCAATTAACTTTTGACCTATAGAATGACCATCGCATATCAGGTATTGTCTCTATATCCTAATGACGCATTATTTATATAGACACGGCATGCAGGCACATCGCAGCTTTTGAAAGTGGCGTAAATACTAAACAGCTAAGATAAATATTATAAGCTAAACAGTATAACTGTTTGTTGGCTACTAGGCTCGTTTGAATGAAAGATGGTATGGATTCCTAGGCACTTTACTCGTACTTAGTACAGTTACAAAAAATATATTAATATAGGCCGCGAAACATCCGTCACTCGTGACGCTCGAAAGGCGTGTGTGTCTGAGACGCAGCGCGGGCTGGGCGCGGGAGTGGTAGCGTGGCGTAGACACTTTATACTGGAGATTGATGGCACTTGGTGGTGGGCCTGGGGGTGAGGGGTGGAGCCGCCTGTCACCCCAGCAGAAGCAGGCCACGGCGGCGGCGCGCTGAATAGCGCGCCTCCCCATTCCGGGGGCGAGTTGGGGACACCGTTGTCCCCCCTCCTGAGGAGGGCCAGACCGTAAGGGATGACCCTGGGTCAGCCGGGGTGCGAGGGATATGTCTATGACAACTTCACCTCCGGCCTAGCACCAAGACCCACAGTCGGCGTGCGGTTTTAGTCGGTTCGAGTCCGACAAAACGAGGGGATTTCCGCACGAAAAAATAAAACGGCACTTGGTGGAATCTACTACACATATTGAATAATACACTTGTACTTTTCCACAGAGTTTAATTTTCTTACAGCATTCTCAAAGTTTTACATTGATGGTTTGCGTCCAAACCATCAATGTAAAACTTTGAGAATGCTGTAAGGCAAAACCAGTTAGGTTCAGAAATAAAATTAAACTCTGTGGAAAAGTACAAGTGTATTATAAAAAATTATAGCTATTCACTGGCATGAAGAAATAATACGTAGACTGCCACGCACGGGATTTCGATCCCCGCCCAGTGCAAATATTTGTATGCATGGCTATTTGCATTCGTCTGGGTATTTCTATGTATAATATGTTATGTATTTACAAAAAAAAGTATGTATTCTAGATTGCATAACACCAGCTAGTTAAGCTTACCATGGGCCCACATTGGTCTAGATAGCGTTGTGTACAATGTGAAATATTTATAAAAATATTTAGTATTACTATTTAAGTTTCTACATTTAATAACTCTCGGGACCATAGGATGACGGCCTTTGGAAGGTTTACGTCGGGCCCGGCCGTAGCCAATTCATATCATAATTGATACGTCAAATTAGGACGGTTGTCCTCATTTCTTGTTGCTTTATAGTGCGGACAGCGCATCTATAGTTTATAATTAATCATTGGTATAGGTACCTAGAATGTGAATAATACGAATTTAATCTTCATAATTATGTTTCGTTAGTATACTGGTTCAGCTTGTGACGCTCGGTCGCAACTAAAACCAGTAATCATGTCTAAAGTGATAATATTTTTGTTATATTTGTCGGTAGGAATATTCTCCGTGTCGTGTGGGGTTGCTAAGCAACAGGGTATGTACAGCGAACTATTATTTCAATCATCTTTGCATTAGTCCCCGGTCGCTTTTGAAGCATTCATTTCAAAATCTGAGATGCGCTTTTTCAAGTTTAATTGCCTTAGGGATAGCATTAGCAATATTAAAGTATTGTATTTAGCGTTCAGGGTCAAAATGGCCAATACTCAAAATGTTCAACGGTGTCAAAATGTCCAAATCCCAAAATGTCCAATTCTCAAAATGTCCAATTTTCAGAATGTCCAATTCTCAAAATTTTAGTTAGACCAGTGTTGTTGGACTTTTTAGGCTCTTAGTACCAGTAAAATCTGCCACAGTTGTTCGAATGAATAAATAAATTTATGTTTCTGTCAGCATCAGAAAAATGTTGACGAATACTCAAAATGATCTTAATTTCGAATACATAGGGAAAAAGAAGAATCATCTCGGGCGGGACTCGAACCCGCAGTATTTCCCTTACACCGAATTCCTTGACCAATTCGGCTATCGAGAATAATTGTGTATACCATTATAGAGATCATTATAGAGATTTTTAGCGTATTTTGGTTAGTTTTGTCAACACAGAATTGGTATACTGTTGAGACATGTAGGTACTGACGAGGACCGCGAAGTGCGGGGGCGCATACACCAGTGACTACGACCAGTCGGCCTAGTAAACCAGTCAGCTGATGCAAGTCACTATACCCGTACGTCACGCGCATTCATACTTCTTTAAATAACTTAAGTTCCGTAAACGCGACATATTTCATTCTACATCTATAGTATCATTAAATTCATATGTTCTACAATCCACTAGTTTTAATACCAAAGCCATTGTATAACAAACACATAACGAACTCAGCAGATGTATTTAAAAAACCGTAAACTCGTTTTGACTAAAGTAGATAAAATTGTATTATGTTTATTTGTAGCCATATTTTTTGTGACGTGTGAATTGGTTTATAAGAAATATGGTATGTATATTAAGTTGTCATCCTTCCAATTGGATATTCTACTGACTAGTAAAATTACTTACTTTTTACTGAACGTCAAAACGACAAGTAACATTAAAAAAGATTTAGTGACGTTCTAAAATTTAATATTTATTTATTAATTATATACTTTACTAGCTTTTGCCCGCGGCTCCGCCCGCGTGGATGTCGGTTATCGCGACCAAATATAGCCTATGTCCTTTCTCAAGGTTTAATCTATCCCTATGCCAAATTTCATCAAAATCGGTTCAATAGTTTAGGCGTGAAAGCGTAACATACAGACAGACAGACAGACAGAGTTACTTTCACATTTATAATATTAGTATGGATTGTACACAAAAATAAATGTCTACGGAAACAGTACAAGGGCGGCCTTATCGCTTTAAGCGATTTCTACCAGGTAACCTTTGGATGGTCATTAGGTATGGTTGTAGGAATTGAATGGTACTAATTTTGGCGTACTGTATTAGCTCAAAATACACCGGTATTACACCTAATTTACATACTTATACATACACAAATAAATATATATATTTACATATATATGAAAAAATTTAGCGTTTTGAAAGTGTTAAGTGTGCTCCTTGACCATAGATTTCAAAATGTTCAAATTCTGAGCCTTTCTTATTTTTACTAGTAGCCCATTCTATAGACGGATAGCCGTAACTGTGACGGAGTTGTCGTAAAAAGTTGTTTTATGTGACGGCATCCTTATAGTCTTAATAAAAAAAAACTCTTATCAATTACTATTATAGGTCGGGTGGATGATTAAAAATAAATAAAAACTATAAAATAAGAACCGACGCAATTTTTACCGCTTTTACAATTATTAATTTAATAAGCTCGGTTAGATAATTTATTTTAACTATAGGATAACACCCATTATGCGATTCAAACTTATTTGTCTCGCGTCGGACAGGGCCGTAAGCCGTAACGAATGCGTACGCATGCCACGGAAGCCGTCTGTCTATGATATCATCGTCAGCCGCGCATATCCTTTTTTTACGTGGGGGAAACCCCACGGATACCAGGGCTGTTAATAGTGCAGGCGCTATAGGTGGTTGAGTATGCAAAATTCGGGACCGACTATCGGTAGTAGTGTTAGTGTTATTTATGTAAATAACGTTTGATGTATGAGCGCACAAATCGGAAGTAGGTATAGTCTTGAATGCTGTTTACCACAGAGCCACAGATCGAACACCATAGATGGGTTTGTTTTGCTGTTCATGGTGTGGTTTTGTTTTGTTTTGTCTACCATTACATAAGCTGACGTCAGGCCAACCATTACTCATGCGCAGAAAAAAAAGAGTAGAGTAGTGTCATAGATGAAGGAAGAACTGAGTAGTGTACTTACTTTGCCACAGACTAAACAGAACGGAGTCATAGACTGCATAGCGGGGGTGTTGCCGGAGAAAGCTTTTGGTTGGGCTGGTTCTTTTATTTTTCTTTTTAGGCTATTTTATTTTTAATTCTAGTACTATTTAAGTTGAATCCATAGAATTTTCCTTTAATCATTTGTAATTCGACATTACCATTCGACATTATTATTTTCATACGACATTTAAAATTATTCCTTGACATTATAATTCAAATGCAATTTTATATATTATATTGATCATTAAAAATTGTGAGGCCAAACTTATAATTATTTCCCACAATTTGGGGAAACAATTTTTAACTGGTATACCGAATTTTAAAACTACCCACACATGAAAAAATGCAAATATTGTACTGTTTCCGAATTATAATTTTTGAAACATCAATGTGAACCCTTGAGAATGCCGTAAGGCGAAACCGGTCAGGTCTAGAAATAAAATCAGTGTAAAAGTACAAGTGTGTTATTCAATATGTTAATTTGATCTTTTGATCTTTGAACTGACAGCTTTCATGCCGTGATAGACGATAGCGTCCACATAATCGAATGAACATTGATTTTACATAACATAACATAACATAACATAAACTCACGCCTGTACTCCCCGAAGAGGTAGGCAGAGGTGCTAGCACCCACATTTCGCCAGTTTATGTTTAGGTCCTAATGTAATAGGTGGCGAGCCTATTGCCATTAACCGGGCACTTATAAACCTTTTAAGTTCGAAAAACATTGGAAATAATGAAATGCTCAAGTGAGACTCGAACACACGACCTTTCCCTTACAGGGGGACTGCTCGGTTTACAGGGGGGCTCTATAGCTCAGTTGGAAGAGCAGTCCCCCTGTAAGGGAAAGGTCGTGAGTTCGAGTCTCACTTGAGCATTTCATTTTTTCCAATGTTTTTCGAACCTAAAAGTTAGCATAATAAATGTTATAAAAAATTCATTCAAACTTATAAACCTGCTATAAACACACATAACTTCGAAAAGCATCGAAAAGTCATTGGTGTGTGCCATGGTAAACCTGGGATCGAACCCAAGACCTCGTCTCAGCAGTCCATTACTCATACCACTAGGCTACCGTATGATTTTACGTGCTCTGAAAAGGTATAAGAGTATTGTAAGGAAGTCATATTATGATAAAAATTTGATGAAACTAGATCATCGTCCCATGCCCTTGATATCACGAGTCACGACGATACAATTCACCTACTTTAGTTTTATATCGGACTTCAAAGAAGGAGGAGGTTCTCAATTCGTCTGTATTCATAATACCTATTTTTTTTACATGTAACACCACTTTGAAGTAAAAACTTCTTTAGGCACGTCCGTACAACACTTTTCGTGAAGTAAATACTTTCTACCTACTCCTTTTTTTACATGACTGATTTTACAGAAGCCCAACCCTGTGAATGGAACGAGATCAAAGGCAAATGTGTCCCAGCAGGAGAATGCCTCACCACACTTGATAAACGCGGTGATAAGCCCCCTGTGAGTATGAGCAGTTGAGCATCCATCGTTTAAAATCTCCTGGCTATGGTTCTTCTTACTTGCTTCTAACCGGCTTATAAAGAAAAAAAGGAAAAAGGGCCATTTAAAACGCTTCTCACCTCCGGCAACCAAAGATCCAAAGACGGCGTGCAAAGTCCACCGGCTTCGGTGGGTGTGGTATCCGTGGGGATTTTACGCATGATAAAAAAGACATCTAGAACGCTGTCATACGCTGGTTTTGCACCGGCTCCGGCGGGAGTGGTATCCGTGGGGATTTTACGCATGATAAAAAAAGCCATCTAAAACGCTGTCATACGCTGGGTTTGCACCGGCTTCGGTGGGGGTGGTATCCGTGGGGATTTTACGCATGATAAAAAAGCCATCTAGAACGCTGTCATACGCTGGTTTTCAGCCAGACCTATTATTGTGAAGGTGATTCACGTATGTAAATCAGTTGGAATCATGTAATCTAAAAATTTTTTTTTATTTAGAACTAGCTGACCCGGCGAACTTCGTACCGTGATCATCTTCGTAAAGTGATGATGATGATGATGATGATGATGATGATGAAAGGACACGTTTTTTACAGCATCATGTATGCTGACTATGCTAACGAAAACATCAGGAAAATTTAATTTCTCGGTCGGGACCGAACCCGCAATCAATCCCTTACAGGGGGAATGCCTTAACCAACTAAGCTACCGAAACACGTGAGATGTGAATCAAATTTTCCTTCTATATTTATCCGTCTATAAGGCGACGCGACGGTGGAGTCATCCACCGATGTTCTTACGAACAATCGGAACCAGTAAAATATTTTACAATCATTTTTAAACATTGATTTTTGAATACTCCGCGGAAACGAGCAGCGGAGTCCCGCCCGAGAGTTTCCCCTCAATATGACTTCACCTCGCCTGGTGGTAAAAGTTAAAGGGTAAGTTTCGGTAAGAGGGTCACCATTACAAACATGTACTATGTTAACAGTGGTGGCACTCATCTTGACGGCCTCATCAGATGCATTTTCACGCCCCGCATAAAGGACCCGGGACTGTAGGGAGAATACGGTGGTTTTCTTCAAGAAGGGCATTAGAACGCTTACCCGTGGAATACCTGCATCACTTAGGGGACACTTTTTCGTGCCCATGTTACATACCTGGGTACTATTCCAAGGTTGCTTTTTTTTCCCCTTTTTTAGGGTTCCATCCGTCTGTCTGTCTATACATATATGTCTGTCAAGCATTGATGTACAATCAAGTTGAAATTCATAGGACATACGACTCAGGTCTATAACATAACCTGTCCTAAAATCAGACTCGGCCGTTCCCAATAATATACTTACAGTTAAAGATAGATCGCAACAGTCAAATTTGACGTATCGGCTGTTTGAATTCAAAACATGGTAACAATTTTTTTTGCGGGAAAGCGCATCGCGGTAAATTTTATTTTCCGAAGTTGGTGTGAAATAGGAGTTACTATGTAGATGCGATCCATCTTTAATTGTCAGTATGTTATTGGGAACGGCCGTGAATCAACGCAAACAAAAGATATTACGGTTTATGTAGCTTTAGTTACGGAAACTTCAGTGCGCGAGTCCGACTCAATTTTAGCTGGCTTTTTTATTTGAAAGCCGCCTTATATTTCTGCATGAATGTCATATCTAATAATAGTACGTCATTCATAGGCTGTACATTATTTATCGACGGTAGAACAGCTCTATCTCTTCTTGTACAACACTCAAGGGGACACATAGGTTGCAGGCTCGCTAACTTCTCTTGAAACTAAGCGGTCAAACCCACGGTGCGCAAGTCCGACTCGCACTTGGCTGGCTTTTTAGATTTTTTTTTTCATAAAGGACACGTCAATTTGAATTCTCCTCGCTTGATGGTAAGCTAAAGGCAAAGTCTCGGCAAGAGGGTCATCCATCGTAAATATGTACCATGTTAACAGCAGTGGCACTTCAGCTTGAAGGCCTCATCAGAAGCCTTTTCACGCCCCGCTTAAAAGACCGGGGACTGTAGGAAGAAGGAAACACGTGAGCTGGCATTGAGTTTCAGGTCTTACTTAATGGTGCGGCATAGGAATGAGTCACATATATCTGATCTGGAGTTCATGGAGATAAAATCTTGCGTATCTTTTCTTTCAGACGTGTGCCGATGTAGTTGGGAATCTTAACAACATTTGTTGTACGGACTGTACCCTTGTCAATGATACCAGGTTAGTAGATTTTTTTTATATATATTTGGTCCGTAAATTGACTGCACCCCGCTGGATAGTAAAAAAGCTGAGGTGCAGTCCAGAAGATACAGACCACCATTCTCGATGCTATTGGACGTAAAATGGTGGTTCTTAACTTGACGGCCTTGATAGATGCCTTTTCACGCCCTGCTTGAAGAACCCGGGACTGTAAGAGGAGGGAAACACGTATGCGGGCAGAGCATTCCAGCTCTTTATAGTGCAGCAGAGGAAAGAGTCCTCAAACCGTTTAGTGCGAGATGGGAGAGTACCTTAAAGGGCCTGTCGGGGTCATCACCATTTTTTTGACTTTCACTGACTGACAGCATAAAAACTCTCCAGTGAGCTCTGGCTACCCTACTCACCACTGGGAACATAACACAAGATTATTGAGGCTTTTTTTTTCGTGCGGGAATCCCCTTGGATACCTCCCCTGCCGGAGCAGGAAGGGGAGGTTATGTCGGACTCGAACTTACTAAAACCGCACGCCGACTGTGATTTGTGGTGCTAGGCCGAATGTGAGGTTGTCATCGACATATCCCTCCTACCCCGGCTGAGCCAGGGCCATCCCTTACGGTCTGGCCCTCCTCGGAAGGGGGGACAACGGTGCCCCGACTAGCCCCCGGAATGGGGACTCTTAAAAGTTCAACAAAAATATATATTTTAATATACATCCTATATTTATTTCAGCAACTTTATAATGAGTGCTTCTGGAGGCATATTTTGGAAAGATGGACGAAAAGCGAGAGATGGTAAGCACTTTCTTCCTACATACAAATCAAACCGTTTAGTGCGAGATTCATACGAATGTATGAGATTTGACGTACATGACAGTAGTCATAAATGTCAAATTGCATACATCTGTCATTCTATTTGTGGCTTCTAGGATACGGGCAGCGAATTGCCACTTGTGTAGAGAGGCAGGTCTGGTAAGTTGTAAATCGAGATTCAAGACTGAGTATAGTTAGATACGGGCCAACACCCAGATTATCCATACTTTATATTATAAATGCGAAAGTAACTCTGCCTGTCTGTCTGTCTGTATGTTACGCTTTCTCGCCTAAACCACTGAACCGATTTTGATGAAATTTGATATAGGGGTAGATTAGACCATGAGAAAGGATATCGGTTCAGTGGTTTAGGCGTGAAAGCGTAACATACAGACAGACAGACAGACAGACAGACAGAGTTACTTTCGCATTTATAATATTAGTATGGATGTTTGGTCGCGGTAATCGACATTCATGCGGGCGGAGCTGCGGGCAAAAGCTGGTACTAAATACAACTTGTTTTTCCAGCTTGTCTCCAGTACCTAAAAGACGTTCCTCATTTGTGCCACCAAGAAGGCTTTTATTCTGGTCTATCCAGAAGTCTGAACACAGAGAAGAAGTGCCATGATTATTCCCTCTGGGGAGTAGGAGGAGCTCCACCACCAGGATCGGAACCACCATCTGAAAACCCTTATGAGGTAATAAATACACCTTTTTTTCCGTGCGTAAATCCCCTCGGATGCCCCCCCCCCCCCCTGCCGGAGCCGGAGCCGAGGCTTATGTCGGACTCGAACAGACTAAAACCGCACGCCGACTGTGGGTCGTGGTGCTAGCCCGGAGGTGAGGTTGTCATCGACATATCCCTCGCACCCCGGCTGACCCAGGGCCATCCCTTATGGTCTGGCCTCGAGCAAATACTCGTAATAAAAATATGTTGTAAACGTTTTGAACAGAATTGGAAGAATACCGTTTGATTTGAATGAAATTTTTATAGCATTTATTATGCTAACTTTTTAAGTTCGAAATACATAGTTTTTTTTTTTCGTGCGGAAATCCCCTCGGATACCCCCCCTGCCGGAGCCGGAAGGGGAGGTTATGTCGGACTCGAACCGACTAAAACCGCACGCCGACTGTGGGTCTTGGTGCTAGGCCGGAGGTGAGGTTGTCAAAGACATATCCCTCGCACCCCGGCTGACCCAGGGCCATCCCTTACGGTCTGGCCCTCCTCAGGAGGGGGGACAACGGTGTCCCCAACTCGCCCCCGGAATGGGGAGGCGCGCTATTCAGCACGCCGCCGCCGTGGCCTGCTTCTGCTGGGGTGACAGGCGGCTCCACCCGTCACCCCCAGGCCCGCGCTCATGGAGGACGGAGGTCAGTCAGTGCCCTCCGACGCCCGAGTTGCCTGCGCGCGCGGGCGGCGCGATCCGCGAGTCTTTCTCGCTCGCGCCGCCTCTCCCGCTCCGCCGTCTCCTTCACGACCATTACCTGCTCGCTGAAGGAGACGCCGGCCGCCCACGCGTCCGCGCAGCGGACCATTGCTGTGAGCAGGGTGGCGAGGGTGAGAACTCTCACTCCCAGGGCTGCCACTAGCTCCCGTCTCGGTTCGGCCCATGCCGGGCACTCGGTGAGCGTGTGCAGCCCCGTGTCCTCGCTCGCGTCGCAGTGATGGCACTCGGACGTTGGCTCCTTTTCGATCCGACACAGATACCTCCCGAAGCACCCGTGCCCGGTGATAATCTGCGTCAGTCGATACGAGAGGCTGCCATGTGGCCTCTCGAGCCATTCCCCCATGATGGGCCGTACCGCCTCTATGACGGCATGCCCTGCGCGTCGTTGCTCAAGTCGTCGCTCCCACTCCGCCACCATGATCCCGTGGAGCCGGGACCTCTCGGCCCGAATGTCTTCGGGCTCGGGATCGTATCCCCGCTCCCGCGCCTCCTTACGGTACCGATACAGTGCCGCAAGGGATCTCGCTTCCAGGATCCACGGTGGCGATCCGGCTAGGAGACTCGCCGCTTCAAAGGATATCGTGCGGTACCCCCTAATGGCCCTGCAGGCCATCGTCTGCTGCGGCGCATGCAGCAGTTGCACGAACCTGGCCCGCAGGGCGTCCGCCCACACGGGGCACCCGTACAGGGCCATGGACCGCACGACGCCCGCGTAGAGTCTCCTGCAGGAGTCCTCTGGGCCCCTCAAGTTGGGCAGCAGCCGCATCAGCGCGTTAGCTGACACCAACAGTTTGGGGCGCAGACTTCGGAAGTGCTCTCCGAAGTCCCACCGACCATCGAGTACGAGCCCCAGGTATTTCAACCGGGGCTTGATGTCGATGGGAGTACCTCCTACTGTCAAGCTGGATCCCGGGGGTGGCCTGCGCCGAGGACCATGAAAGAACAGGGCCTCGGATTTGTGCAGAGCCACCTCGAGACCCAGCCGCCGGATCCGATCCACGACTTGAGCAACAGCGGTCGTGGCCCTCTGGGTCGCCTCGCGGTGTGTAGCGCCACTCACCGTCACTAGCGTGTCGTCCGCGTAGCACGTGACGGTGGCACCGAACGCGAGCTCACCGCGAAGCACCCAGTCGTATCCGATGTTCCACAGGAGCGGCCCCAGGACCGATCCCTGTGGGACACCGCACGACATCTCACGCCTACCGACGCCGGTCGCACTTGGGTAGATGACGGCCCTCTCCGTCAGGTACGCCCCGACTATGCGGCGGAGGTAGAGAGGCACATCGTGGTACACGAGCGCCTCCCTGATGCAACTCCAGGGCAAGGTGTTGAACGCGTTGGAGATGTCCAAGGACACCGCCAACATCACCTCGCCCCGGGCAACCGCATCCTCCGCCAGAGTCCTCACGCGCATGATGGCATCCACAGTGGAACGCCACCGGCGGAAGCCGTACTGCGTGTCCGCTAGGTCCGGCCCCACTCTAGAGAGGTGCTCGACGAGGCGCTTGGCAATCACTCTTTCGAAGAGCTTGCCCACCTCGTCGAGCAACACTATGGGCCGGTACCCGGACGGCTCGTCCGCCGGGCGTCCGTCTTTGCGGATGAGGACCAGTTTCCCCGTCTTCCACATCTTCGGAAACTGGCCCCGCTCCAAGCACGCGCTGAGGAACCCTCGCAGTCGGGGTTCGAGACCGTCTTCTCCTAGAGCTAGGACCCACGCACGGCCTGGAATGCCGTCGGGTCCCGGGGCGGTGTTCTTCTTGGCTCTAAGCCGTCGCACCGCCAGCTCTAGTTCTACCCAAGTGACCTCAGGCACGTCGTCGTCAATAACCACGCCGGGCGCATCAGGCGACCGAGGTGGCGGAGTCATCTGCGGCGGAACGTGTTCCGCCCGCGCCGGGAACAGGGATGCTACCACTCCTCCAAGCAGAGAAATACATAGTAGCGCTCAAATGGGACATGAACCCACGACCTTTCCCATACAGGGGGAATGCTCTTTCAACTGAGCTATTGAGCCACTCTTGAATCACTTCAAATTTCCCTTCTCTTTCCGTCTTTAAGGGCGACGGTGGAGCCATCTACCGACTTTTTTGCGAACTGTTGGAACCAATGAATGATTTTTCAACCATTTTTAAACATTGATTTTTGATGACTCCGCCCAAATATTTGAATGAAATTCTTAGCTTATTCCACTTTATTATATTATTATAAAACGGTATTCTCATAATACCGTTTTCTACGACGAATATTACTACCTAGTATACTTGAAACTTCCGAGGAGGGCTAGACCGTAAGGGATCGCCCTGGGTCAGCCGGGGTGCGAGGGATATGTCGATGACAACCTCACCTCCGGCCTAGCACCACGACCCACAGTCGGCGTGCTGTTTTAGTCGGTTCGAGCCCGACATAACCTCTCCTTCCGGCTCCGGCAGGGGGGAAAAAAAGGATACTTGAAACTTTTATGTATCTGTTTATCAGGCTTTGATGGGATTTGGTGAAGACCTGGAATCAGCGCACTGGATGACTGCCGGGGCGATCATCAGTGAGAAGTTCATACTGACCTCCGCACATGGACATACGTAAGTAGAAGAAAGAAATGGGACATTACAGTGCGGTATTGCCTATTGGTTCCCGGTGAAATAGAATAGGACCACTCCATGGAGAAGGAAATGATAGCGGATTTGTTGCAAGGCAATCGAGTCGCGTGCCATCCAAACGTCAAATGGACTCATTCGGTAGGAACGTTATACCTATGACGTCCTTCGACTTTTGACACCCCACGCGTCTCTCTTCACACCCGCATTCGGTGACGCGTTTTTATTGGGAGAAATATCAATGGGGCATCTCCGTTACTTAATAATATTCTGTCCTCTGGAGCACCCCAAGTCTTCCTGTGGGTATCGTAAAAGGCGTCTAAGGGATAGGGATGTTCTCCATCCGACAGTAAACATACAGCCCAAGAGAAAGTACCCGCTAGATGGCAATAGGTTCGCCCCCTATTACGTGGGACCGAAATTATAGTTGGCTAAACGTGGGTATTAATACACTTCTGCCTAGCCCTTCGGGGATTTACAGGCATGAGTATATGTACAGTATTACCGACTGGCAAAAACGCGTCTGTGTTGTAGGCTTTAGATGGGTACATGGGGACATCTGGGTCCCCTTTGAGATATTCAGGGCCCAGGCTAAGTCACTTCTCAAACTCCACTCTGGAGCAGACCACGAACAACTGCAGGCTGACCTTCCTATGTCTAATCTCTGCTGCAAAAGCCAAATCCACAGAAAGAGTCGAAGAGTGAACCCTGGGCTGATGATAGTGATAATAAAAGTTAATTACTGAGATGTAACGTCTTATGGCAGACTGGAACGTGATTTCTATGAGGAAATTAGAATGCACAAATAATAATGATGTAAGCTAAGAAATCACATCCTCTGCCATAACACAAAATATTATGCAAGTCAACAAGAAGATAGGACGTGACCACAAGCATCGCTCCTACTCCACCAATGGTGGATAAATCAGTAAATAAGTCTGTTATTTAGTTTGTAAGATATTGCTTTATTAAATCAATAGCTTTTGCCCGCGGCTCCGCCCGCGTGGATATCGGTTATCGCGACGAAACATAGCCTATGTCCTTTCTCAAGGTTTAATCTTCCCCTATACCAAATTTCATCAAAATCAGTTCAGTGGTTTAGGCGTGAAAGCGTAACATACAGACAGACAGACAGACAGACAGACAGACAGACAGAGTTACTTTCGCATTTATAATATTAGTATGGATTGAGTCGTAATTCACATCACCCCAGCAATACGCTTCAATTAATGTAATTTATAAGTACTAAGTAGATTAATGAACTTCAAATTAACGTAATTAAATTATTCGTAGGACTTCTGGTGAAATCCCGTTAAAATACGCCGCTGTGGGTGTGAAGAATCGTAAGAGTGACAAGAAGGACTGGCAGGTTCACACAGTGAAGAGTATCTACCATCATCCTGAGTACAAACAGCAAGACGAAAGCCGCTACACCAGATACAACGATATCGCGTTACTTGAACTTGAAACACCGTAAGTAAGCTCAAAGATGCTCAGGGATGCTCAGTTATGCTGAGTGCCTCACTTGCTTTTTTAATGGATGGTAGTTTGTTGTCGCGTTATTTATGAACGGATCTTGATAATTACTCCTTCCTCGGCAGTCGAGTGAAAACCCGACTGCCACTGAAAAAATCGAAATAATTTCATAGCAGGCGGTATCCATATCCATAGACAGCCTCTGTGGCGTGGCGGTAGTGAACGCGACCGCTACGCAGGAGGCGCAAGTTCGATCCCCGCTCAGTGCAAATATTTGTATGCATGAATAGGCAATTTGCATTTGTCTGGGTGTTTCTATGTATAATATATGCATGTATTTACAAAAGAAATATCTAAGTATGTATATCCGCATTCTAATATCCATAACACAAGCGAGTTAAGCTATGCTTACCATGGGTCTAGATAGCGTTGTGTAGAATGTAGTGGGATATTTATTTACCCATTAATTTTCTTTCGGTTTATGATTGGCAAATGGGCACCGCCTGCTATAAAACTTATTCGGGGGCGAGTCGGGGACACCGTTGTCCCCCCTCCCGAGGAGGGTCAAACCGTAAGGGATGGCCCTGGGTCAGCCGGGGTGCGACGGATATGTCGATGACAACCTCACCTCCGGCCTAGCACCACGACCCACAGTCCGCGTGCGGTTTTAGTCGGTTCGAGTCCGACATAACCTCCCCTTCCAGCTCCGGCAGGGGGGGTAATCCGAGGGGATTTCCGCACGAAAAAAAAGCTATAAAACTTATTTCGATCTTTTCAGTGGCTGTCGGGCTTTTTTATTTTTAAATCATTTTTAGCCTACATACACAGTTTCTTCACAGGTTGTTGTGAAAAAAAAGGATGTTATCGAATGAATATGTAGCGTCTATACATTGGTAGGTCTACTATTCACAGAATGTCTCAAAGTACTCATCACAAGTTATTACTTACAATACATGTAATAACTTCTGCAAAAATTTTATAACCATAATCATAACAATATAAAATATTTCTGAATAATGTTCATATTTATTTCTACAAAAACCGGTTGCTTATAATAGTAACTTGATTTTAAATCGATAAGTGCCATCTAGTGAGAGTTAGTGGAACTAAAGCGGAGGGAGGGATGATGGCGACTGAATTTTTTCATATTACAGTCATATTGATATTTAGGTCCTACATATGAAATTGGGTATTATTCTATAGTTAAAATAAATTATCTAACCGAGCTTATTCAATTGAAAATGGTAAAAGAGCGGTAAAAATTGCGTTGGTTCATAATTTATAGTTTTTCTTTATTTGTAATCATCCACCCAACCTTTAATAGTAACTGATTTGACTATTAAATTTTATGACGTCACTAAATCTTTTTTCGTGCAAGTTATGGTGCGTCCACACTTGTGACATTTACGCCGTACAGTACTCCGTGACCGTGTCAGACACGCGTGTCAGTTCGTGAGTGTGGACGGGTTTTTGTCACGCGGACAATGTCACAGGCTACTGACACGCCTTTATCCATACCGAACACTCAAAGGAAATGTCAGACACGGAACAAACGACAAGACAATGTACGGTGTTACGATGTAGGTACTGTTCGGGTCTAGTGTGGACGCGGATTTGTGTACTGTCACGGATCAAAGTTACGTGTCACGAGGTGATCCGTCGGCGTCGGATTTTTTCAAAGGATGTTCGGTGTTGTCTGCTTGACAAATGACGTCCACACTGCATTAATGACACGCGTAGCAGCCACGCGGACACGCATTGATATTGACACGGGGTGCGTAGTGGATCACGTCGTGACATATTATCTGGCTGGGTACGTCAATTCGATAATAATATATTTATACTCTGTATACTTTCAGAGTTTTTGGGGTCTTTTTTTTTTAATCTTTATTTAAGGAGCTTAGCCACAATATGGCTATGTCGCTCCATCATAGCCATTTTATATAAAGTATAAGTCATTTTTTATGAATAGATTATACAGATGTTTGAAATTCATGATACAACAAATACATGTCTTGAGCTGTATCCGACATAGGTCTTGCGAGGGCGCTATTGCACCATCCGATATCCATTCCATTAGTTCGTAGTAGGTCTGCTCTCCGCTGCTGGTTCCGAACACATACCATCAGAATATGTTGCACATCTTCAGTTTTTGGGGTCGCTGATTGCGAATATATCATCCATTTAGCGATCCGAGATGGCGGTCACGAAATTTTCACCAAAATCGATATGGGAATCGGTTTCAGGGGATTTGGGCCCGCCTCCCGCCTCCCGCCTCCCGCCTCCCACCTCCATTTTACACCAGTTATGAAATTTTATATAGTACCTACCTATCGCGATGCAGCCTTCATGCATTGGCACCTAAAACTCACTCTTGTCTGTTAGCATTTTAAGTTTATGGTACTGACACGGTCACGGTGTCACGGGTCGAGCCGTTCACCCGTCCACACTTAGCGTACATGTACTGTAGCGATGTCACGATGTCCAGTCCGTTGTCCGTGTCACAAAAGTGTGGACGCACCTTTAGGCTTTCGAAAATGTCACTAAGGCACTAATCATTTTTTGACAGAATAACGTTCAATAAGAATGTCCTCCCAGCCTGTCTGCCTATACCTACAGAGGAATTCGACGTTGAAAACGCGAAATTCAGTTCCTGGAAAGAAAAAGACACTGAGTCCGAAAAATTCTTGGACACTTCACATATTGTAAGTAGAAAAAATTTATATATTTTTTCTGTCCTGTACCTAAATCCCTAAAGTGGTAGGCAGAGGTCATGGAGAAGAAAATACTCTGTCTTCCGTAGCAGATAGCAGAGGGGGATAAACACTACATTTCGCCAACTTTTGGCCCCAGGGGTAAAAACGGGAACGGGTGCCAACGCCACTTACCCATAATAGAGAACCTATGGGCGGTTTGTTTACTGTCAGATGAAGAACGACCCCAATCCTGCTCATTGCCAATCACTGTTATAGCATAGGCACTTAAAACATTTAATTAAAGCGTCGGTCGGTAGCTTAGTGGTTAAGGAGTCGGCCTTACGATCGAGAGGTCCCGGGTTCGAGCCTGGCCATTACACTACCGACGTGAACCCACTCCTAGCACAAGCAATTTAGCTTCGTTGGAGTTAGTGGAGTTAGTTGGGGTTAGAGGGAGTACTAATATTCCCTCTAACCCCGAGGGAATATTAGTACTTCGGTTCTAATATTCTATATAAAAACGACCACGACCTTTCCATTACACACCTGTACCAATTCAAATTTCTCTTCTCTTTATATCCGTCTTTAAGGCGACGATGGAGTCATCTACCAATACTCTTACGAACTGTTGGAACCAATATTAAAAAAGTAAAATTTTCTTTTGAAAATTTCATTAATTTAATTTCAAATTTAATAGTAGAATCGGGGTTCAGCCCTGCGCGGTCATTAGCTAGTTATAAATAAAACTCAATGTTTAAAATCAAATCAAAATCAATGTTTAAAACTGATTGTACATAATAATATAATAATAATAATGTTTATTTGAAAGAAAGAGAGGTTACATGCATTGTACACAGTTTAGTTAATAAGTTTAGTGATAGGTATTCAGTATTGCGATACAATGGGTGACCAGCTGCTTTCCTAGATAGGCTACATGTAGCCTGTGTTAAGGATAAGCAGTGCCCTTCCTATGGTATGGTAGACAACGATTTTTACTTAAACTTAAAAATTACACAAGTCTAGTAAAAATATATGAGCAAAGGTTGTACTTGTAGTGCATTTGGGTGGGTGTGTGTGTGTGTGTGTTTGTGTGTATGTGTGTCTGTGTGTGTGTGTGTGTGATGTGATGTGATGTGATCCTATCCGCTATAAATACTACACGATGATTTACTTCACTAATTAAAATAGTCTTCTGTCTCATCGTAGTCCAACTGTTGTAGGAACTCCCGGACAACTTTCTTGACGTTGAAGTGTGTGAGTCCAAAAATAGGACATTTTAAGTTTATTCTGTTATAAAGTGATGGTGCAAGATATGTCGGTAGTCTCTTCATAAAAGAGGTACGTGGTGGTGGAATGGAGCAGATTCTGTCTTTACGTCGGTGGGTAATATGACGGTATGGCGTTCTAGAATGTTGGAAGAGGACTATGTGCAAAATATATAATTGTCGAATAGACAAAACATTACAAACTTTATATAAAGTTCAGAGGTTGGAAACAACATAGGTCGAAAGGTGGCAACTTTAAGGATGGCTCGTTGGGCAATCTCTACTGGAAGCAATAGCGTCTTTCCAGTACCACCCCAGCTACAGATGCAATAGGTAATCATAGATTGGCAAAGCGTATAGTATACCTTTTGGATGATTGACGGGGTTGCTACGTGTCGCAATGTTTTAAAAACATAAATTAATTTTCGGATACGGCCTGTGAGAGTTATACAATGATTCTTGAAGTTCAAGTTTCTGTCTATGATTATGCCAAGGTACTTAGTTTGGGCAACTGAACTTATAACTGGACACTGACAGTTTGGGTGAGGTGAAGGTGAACAAGAGTGAGCTTTTAATGAGAGGGGTGTCGATGGTTGTGCCACTGATGTTATAGAGAAAGTTATGAAATTCGTTTTAGTTGCATTCAAGGTTAAGGTGTGTGATGACAGCCATTGTAGTACAGTGTTGAAACCGTTCTGCGAAATAACCTCTAATTCAGGCCATGAGTTAGCGCAGAATGTTATTGCAGTATCATCTGCATAAGATACAATTTGGGCATTCGGTATCTTTATATTGCACAAGTCATTTATGAATACCAGAAATAATGTGGGACCTAGGATGCTGCCCTGAGGCACGCCGTACTCAATAGGAAGCGTTTCGCTTTTGTGGTCATTGATACTGACAAATTGGCAGCGACCTGAAAGGTAACTTCTAAGTAATTCGAGTGCTGTACCTCTGACACCTACATGTTCTAATTTAGATAAGAGGGTCTGAATCGGGACGGGGTCAAATGCTTTCGCTAGATCCACAAATAAAGTCAATACTCTCTTTTTACAGTCCAAGTTTCTTGCAATATGATCTACTACTTTATGTACCGCATCATTGGTGGACCTATTTTTACGAAAGCCAAATTGCTGTGGCGATAGTATATTATAGTGCTCGAGAAAGTTATCAAATCATTCATTGATTCCGATAGTTCGTAAGAAAATCGGTAGATGACGGTATAAGATGGGAAATTTGAATCACATCGGGTGTGTCTCGGTAGCCGAATTGGTCAAGGCATTCCCCCTGTAAGGGTAAGACTGCGGATTCGAGTCCCGCCCGAGATGATTCTTCTTTTTCCCTATGTATTCGATTTGTGTAGTAAGCATACTTAATGCTGTAAAAATTCATTCAATACATAAAACTCATAAAAATGTAATGTTCTTGTACCTACAATCTAGATTCGCGTGAAGGAGCTAACTGCAGAGGAATGTCATGCCCAGATAACCGACGCGGAGTTACCTAAACCAGTGTATTACTACGCATTTTTGCCACAAAAAATCAAAAGCGAATCACAACTGTGCTATGGGGATAAAAATAGCTGTCTGGTGAGTTATTTTTCTCCTTCTAATTAATGGATGGTGAGTTCATTTACAACTAGATTCTTTTTTAACACGCTTTTATTAGCTTCACTTGTAACTATGTATGTAAGAAAATCTTGGAATCTTAGTTTGACCCACTTGCCCGTCTTCGATGAAATTTTGCACACGCTCTGAGTTCTGAAGACAACACATAACTAGCTAAGAAATGTCATTACAAATTCAATATGGCGGCCTCCCCAAGATGGCGGACTGGCTGTTTGAAATCCACCCCCATGATATGGGGGTAAAAAATAGTCACGTGACTTAAATCCAATATGGCGGACGTCCAAGATGGCGGACAGTTTTGTAATTTTTAGTGCGTGCTAAAAGCGTGTTTTTTAGTTTTTTAATCAATTATTTATCCTCGTCGTAGTCACAGTCGCATCTAAGGACTATCTATTCCAGTCAAACTTCGTCAAACAGAGAGCGCTCCTCGCCGTGACGTCTCGTACTAGAGTTTGAACCACTTCGACGCTCTACCAAATTCAGTCCTTGTCACGTTCTCCAGCGACTCCGTTGAAGATGAGTTGCAACTCGAATTATATTCCCTTCCTTTCAGTAATTTTGAAATTCAAACAAGAACGCCTGGCGTTATAGCGCCGCGACAGAACACCGTGTACGGCTAGCGCGCGCGCTCCGTTTGACTGGTCTAGGCACATTCAGTAGAACACAACGCAGCGCTATAGCGCGGTGCTAGTCTGGGACACTTTAGCGCTCTGACGCGCGCTAAGTACGTATTCTGTTTGATGAGGCCTTAAGGGGAAGGATGTCGATCTCCGACGACCTAGTAGTCTCCACTCGCCGCGGGCTGAGCGGATTGTGATTCACTTCCATACCCGTTCCGCTGTCTCCTTCTCGAGTATTATTTATTCGCAGAAGGAGTGCGTATTGCACCATCGCCGTGAGCAATGCGGCGTGCGAGATATCTCCCACCCGTAGGGCTGCCACTAGCTACCACCTGGGCAAATCCCACCCCGGGCACTCGATGAGCGTATGCAGATGCGTAGAGATGTTGCTTCTTAGGCAGTATTTTACCGTCTCTACCATGGTGAATGTTCTTATGAGCTCTTCCAATTAGTCCCACTCCGGACAAAACGTGCAGGGCTTACAACATGTCACCCGCATACGATGCGGAATATACCTTCTAATAATCAAGCGGTTCCGTGAATCATTCCTATGCCGCACCATTAAGACCTGGAACTCCCTGCCAGCTCACGTGTTCCCTCCTTCCTATACAACTTGAACATTTTATTTATCGCCCATGCAACCCCAATATCCCGAGTCCTTAAAACGGGGCGTGAAAAGGCATCTGATGAGGCCGTTAAGCTGAGTGCCACCATTGTTAACATGGTACATGTTTACGATGGTAACCCTCTTTCCGAGACTTTGCCTTTAGCTTACCGCAGGCAAGGTGAAATCAAATTGTCGTGTCCTTTTATATAAAAAAATATGCAGCCACTCGTGTCACAGTGACAGCACTCGAACTTTGGCTTTTTCCGGAACCGACGCAGGTAATCCCCGAAGCACACCGACCCGGTGATAACCTGCGTCAGCTGGTACGAGAGGCTGCGATGTGGCCTCTCAAGCCACTCCCCCATGATGGGCTTTTGCAGTCTAACTGCGAATCGGCTGAACTTCGATGTGAATACTTCCGTGATGTTAGCCATCTGCACCCTACAAACCATTGGCGACAGTTCTCAGACTTTTTGGGACTACTCTACTTACAACAAGACACAACCGTTCTAAAGCTTCACACACTTTTCGAGGCACAGAGAGTCTCAATGTCAATGGTGACTTATTCTAAAACCGACATAGTTAGTGTTGCTTAACCTAGCAATGTGTGAACCTGCTCAGCTACCACTTAACCAGAGCCCCTCATTCTTTCTCTTCATCCGAAGCTGTCATCTCAGAGTCAGGGGTCCTTTTTTCAGTCTACCTACAAGTTTGACTGAGTTTCAATATTTTCTGTGAAGCGACTGCTCAGCTTCTGTAGTTTTTAGGGCTCCAACTACCCGTAAAGGATGCCATAGATGTTTCCGATTAATTATTTAATCTTATTGCAGAATATCGTTGGAGGTCCGCTTGCGGTAACTACTCAGTACTCCCGTTGCATGAACACGGTGATTGGAGTCAACGCGTATGGAGACAATTGCGGTCCAGCCGTGTTCACTAAGGTGCAACACTTCGTACCTTGGATTGAGAGCATTGTCTGGCCTTGAAGTTATACTTTAAATAAAAAATAAATCTTGTTGAACCAGATTGTTGTTTCTTTTTTCATATTAGTGAATTATAGTATGATTTTTGTATTACGTTATCTGTGATATGATATACCCCATTCCGGGGGTGAGTCGGGGATACCGTTGTCCACCCTACCGAGGAGGGCCAGACCGTAAGGGATGGCTCTGGGTCACCCGGGTGCGAGGGATATGTCGAAGACAACCTCATATCCAGCCTAGCGCCACGACCCTTAGTCGGCGTGCGGTTTTAGTCAGTCCGAGTACGACATAACCGCCCCTCCCGGCTCCGGCGGGGGAGGTATCAGTGGGGATTTCCGCACGAAAAAAAGAAGTTATATGATATACTTACATTTATATTTTTTTATTCATTTTCTTTTATTCCCATTAATATATTCACAGCTGTAAATTCCAGAAGGGGTAGGCAGAGGTGTATTGATTACACACTATGATTTTCGGTCCCGCTAAGCGGGCAATTTGTCTTGAGCTGTATGTTTACTGTCGGATAAAGAACAGCCAAATCGCCTTTAATTCACCCATAGGAAGAGCGGCGCTGGTCCTCTTCTACTCCACCGGGATCGGGAATAAAATACCAGACTGATGCTAAAAAGACGAAACAAGTTTGATAGCAGACGGTATCCATTTGGAAATCATAAACTTGTGGAGGAACGACGTGTGATGTTCCTCCAACATAAACGGAGGATCCTCCGACCAGGCAAGCTGATCACGCCTGGCGGGCCGCGGCCCAACGATTGTCGTTGGGATGTTGTACATATATTATGCCAGCGCGCGAACTTCACTTTCGCGATGCAGGATTCGTAGTGACGTAGTAGTAGCGTAGTAGTTCGGGTTGCTGTCGCTAGATGGCGCTGAGTACATGTGGTATCGCCACAAACTGAAGGAAAATTTATTAGTACCACTTACAATGAAAGGTGACATACCGGGTGTAAGGGGAACGCTCCCGAAGCCGAAAACCTCTAGTAGTAGGTACTCCAAGTACATAACACATTGGCATAAAATAAAATAGATTAGGAAAAAAAATATTTTTGTTTTTTATTTTCCATCATTTAGGTCGCGTTAGTACAGCCAGCGTCAGAGAAAACAGACCCCCTCAATACTTAAAGAATATCGCCGCCTGCGCCGGCCGCGTCACATGACTCACGAATGACGTCACGTGATGCGATCGTCGCAGAGCCTGCGAACGAGCGCATTCGTTATTTGCATGTTCATATTTGTAATTTTCTGATATTTTTCGTCTTTCGGCTCAATTGTATACCATGATACAATATACTCACAAAAAGAAGCCACTGCCGCTTGAGGATACGAACCCGCATCCCCAGCGCCATCGCCAGCCGATAACTTCGACCGTGCCTTATACCACTAGGCTATCGGTTCACTTAATAATAAAGACGAAATTATGAATAACATTACTCTTTTTATCGAACAAAGTTGATTATTGATTACGGTGTAATTTTCTAGACCATAAGGTTTAAATTTCAACTTCCACCATATGTAACAATAATAATTACTCAATTGACTAAAAGATAAGGTTGAATTTTATATAGATTTCTTTTTTAGTTCAATAGTTTACGCTTGATACAGCTTGTTGCACTACCGTCATGTTTTACTTCAAAAACTTATCTGCAGTATGAGCTGCGGCTATAGTATTATAATATCTGTTACAGCGCGCTAAAGTTGCAATTAGAATACTTCTTTGCCTTATTTACTAAACTGTGATTGAAGGAAAACTGGCAACCCTGCCATACAGTGGATACACAATCTGTATTATTTCTAAATAAATAATAAAAATTCTACGCATCTTGACTTAAAAGTTTGTGCCTAGTAAAGTTTAGTGAACTGGGAACCTGTGCTATTGTTATCAGCGCTTACATCAGCTACAATTTCCAGAAATCATCAAAGATAAGTTTTAATTTTATACCCACATATTACTCAAGAACGTTGTCACCTAATATTTTGACACTGTCAGGATCGTTTGACAGTGTCAAATGTCAATTTGACAAGTGTCAACTTCAATTGACATAACGGATTTTGCAATAGACAGCGGAAAAGTGTTGCCAGATTAGAAAAATACACTTGAATAGTGGTAAATCCAAATATGTCAGTCTGCTTAAAGTGTAGAAAGTCAATTGAACCCGACGACTTGAAAACTTGCAGTAATTGCAACGCTGCCTTCCATTATCGCTGCCAAGGAACTTCGGCCGACAATTTTGCGAAGGAATCTCGGGCCTTTAAAGCAAAATGGAAATGTTGCGATTGCAAAACTACTAATACTACCAAAAGAGGAGATACTTCGTCTTCTTCTTCTCAGCTCCTAGCCCCAAGCCCGGTATTATTGTCGACCGATACGAATGAGGAACTGAAGCACTACATCGATATAAAGCTTGAGGAGTCTTTCTCACGCCTTCTTAAGGAAATTAGACTTGATCTTACCAAGGAAAGCTCTGTCACTCGTAGTAAAATCCAGGAACTGACCGAAAGCCTAAATTTTATGTCCGCTCAGTACGAACACTTAAAGGACGACTTGACTGCCAAGGCTAAGAAGATTGAGGATCTGGAAAGCGAAAATAATACACTAAAGAGCAGAGTGACCGACCTTACTTCCAGATTGGATCAATTCGAACAGCAATCTCGTGACTGTAACATAGAAGTCCAGTGCGTGCCGGAGCACAAATCAGAGAACATAAGCACCATAGTGCGACAACTTACCACAATTGTAGGGTGCTCATTACCGGAACACGAGATGCTAAACTATCATCGCGTCGCCAAAATAAACCAGGAGTCCAATAGGCCACGCAATATTATAGTGAAGCTGTCTAGCCCCTTGGTTCGTGATAGGATCATAGCTGCGGCTAAAAATTTCAACAAGACTCACCCAAGCGACAAACTTAATTCATCACACTTGGGCATAGCAGGAGATAAAAAGCCAATTTACGTGTCTGAACATTTATCTGTATCAAATAAGGAACTGCATGCAGCAGCACGCCGAGTCGCAAGAGAGAAGAGATACCAATTTGTGTGGGTACGAAACGGGCGTATTTACATGAAAAAGGACATTAGCTCTAATAGTTTATATATTAAGAATAAGGACATTTTAAACTCCCTGTAATTTTTCTTTACTTTGCTTAATTGTTGTTTAAATTTTATCTGTAACTTTGCTACGCCAGTGCATGGGTACTTCACAGAATTCTCCACACAAATGTTCTAACCTAAATATATTTTACCAAAATGTTCAAGGTCTTAGGACCAAAACACACACTATCTTGACCAGTGTACTAAAACAGGAGGCGGATGTCATTCTTTTGACGGAGTCATGGCTTAACGATTCGGTCTTTGATCATGAAATTTTTGATAGCAGATACACCATATTTAGACGCGATCGGGGTTCTTCTGACTCTATTAAGGATGAGGGCGGTGGAGTCGCGATTGCAATATTAAAAAAATATGCTCCAATTAGAAAGCCACAATGGGAATCAGCCGATGAAGATTTGTGGGTTGTTATTAAACTAAAACGTAATGGTTTGGTAATCCCCCTATGTATCTGCTGTGTATACTTACCATCACCGGTCACTGACAGTCGATTAGACACCCTGACCGCAAATTTTTCAAACACTATTCAACACAAATTACCCCGTGATTCCATGTTATTAATAGCAGGTGATTTTAATCTTCCTCACTTGTCGTGGCAATTGGACCCAACCGAAAAGTTTTACCTTCATAACTGTAATGTAGGAGTAACAGAAAGTCTATTAACCGGCATGATCTCCTTCAACGGACTTTACCAAATGAATTCTGTTCCTAATTCGAATTCACGCATCCTCGATTTGGTCATAACGAATACTCATAGCTCTCTCAAAGTTTCCAGGAGTACTTTCCCGTTGGTAAAAGAAAATGTTCATCACCCTGCATTGGCTATTTCCTTAAAACTCCAGTCACAAAAGAACCCTAAAGTTAAAAAGACTATTGGCTTTAACTTTTCTAAAGCAGACTACGAAAAAATTAATGCAGACTTACAAGAGATAGAGTGGCATGATCTGTTCGGATCAAATAACAGTATCGATGAAATCACTGACATATTCTACAATAATATCACCCCAATTATAGCTAAGTACACTCCGTTAACTCAAAAAGGAAATAACGCGTATCCCATCTGGTTTAACCGCTCCCTAATTAAAATACTGAAGGAGAAAGCTAAGGTTCATTCGAGATTCAAAAAATACGCAAACCCTCGGGACTTGCTAACATATCAGACACTCCGTATTCAATGTGCTCAGTTGCTCCAAGAATGCCTTGATAAATTTAAAACAGAAGCAACATACTTCATTAAAAAGGACCCAAAATTCTTCTGGACATTCGTGAAATCATTAAGATCTAATAGCACTGATATACCCGACGAGATGTGTTTTGACGGCAGGAAAGCTCATGGTGGACAGAATATCAGCGATCTCTTTTCGGAATATTTCCAATCAATTTATCCTGGAAAACAATCATCACTGACTACTACCCCAACTGAGCCAACCATTAGTAATAGATCTCTCGGTACGGTTTACCTCTCGAAATCTGAAATCTTAAAAGCTCTACAACAATTGGACATCAACAAAGGGCCTGGGCCCGATTCCATCCCTCCCATTTTCCTAAGGAACTGTTCTGCGCAACTTGTAACACCTCTGCACTACTTATTCAACAAATCTCTCTTATGCGGACAGTTTCCATCAAAGTGGAAGTTAGCTCATATTACCCCTATATACAAAAACGGGGTTCAGGCTGATGTAGCAAACTACAGGCCAATTTCAATTTTATCAGCCCTAGGTAAACTGTTTGAATCCCTGGTCCAACATCATCTTCATCACCATATGAGACCGCTATTCGATAATCATCAGCACGGATTTCTTTCAGGGAGGTCGACTGTGTCGAGCCTTCTTGAATATGTCAGTGACATAAATGAAGCTCTTAAGGAAAGGCTAGAGGTACACGCTATCTACACTGATTTCTCGAAGGCGTTCGACGTAGTCGACCATGGCCTACTGCTTCAGAAGCTTGATCATGCCGGAATTTGCGGATCACTGTTTAGGTGGTGTGAATCTTATCTTCGCAATCGTTCGCAGCTTGTCGTGGTGAGAGGCTTTGGATCTGCGCAAAGCATAGTACCTTCAGGAGTCCCACAAGGTTCGCACTTGGGGCCTCTTTTCTTCCTTGTGTTCATAAACGACTTAGGTAAAAACATCATATCCAACTATCAAATGTTCGCCGATGATCTTAAACTTTACCGAGTCATTCGCAGCCAGAATGACGTAATAATTTTACAAAAAGACATTGATAGTATTGTCGGGTGGTGCTCGGTAAATGGCATGATATTAAATCCATCTAAGTGCTGCCATATTAAGTTCACAAGAAGGCAGAACCCTACCACGGCCAAGTATTATTTAGAAGGTGATCGTCTCCTTGAGGTTTTGAGTATCCGTGATCTGGGTGTAACGATGGATACCAAATTGGAGTTTCACGAGCACATCGATAAGATCAGCAATAAAGGAGGCCGACTGGCCGGATTCGTAATTCGGCAAACGAAGTTTTTCAAGGACCCCAAAATTCCCATTCTTCTCTTCAATTGCTATGTCCGGTCTCTCTTAGAATATTGCTGTCAAATCTGGAGTCCTTCATATGCAGTTCATATCAACCATTTGGAAACACTTCTAAAGAAGTTTCTTTATCACTTATCATATGCACACAATCTTTGCAATCATTTGACTTCATACGATGCCAGACTCACCCATTTTAAAATATTAACACTCCACAATAGACGTATTATAGCCGACATGGTGTATCTGCACAAGGTAATCAACGGCAAGGTGGATTGTCCTAACTTGGTCGCAAAATTAAACTTAGCCATACCGCGCCCTGGCAGTCGCCTTCATAATAGGAAGACGTTCGCGCTTCCTCTCTCTCGCACCAACTACGAACAACATTCGCCACTGTACCGCATGATGTCCTCGTATAATAAAATATGTAACGATCTGGATATTTTCGATGCAACGTCCGCTACTATAAAGAAATTCTTTTATAACTAGATTTACGGTAACTGATTCACTTAATATGCGATCATCTCGCATCATTCATTACTGTTTTGTAACCTTTTGTCCCTATTGTGTATCTACTTTTCTTTTTAATGTTAAAAAACGCATGTAGTGTTCACGTCTAGAAGGACTTTACATCACTTCTCGACACATTGTTTATGTAATATCTATGCCATATGTAAAGTCCAGTTTCGTGAGCCATTAAAAAAAAAAAAAAAAAAAGGTAACTTTATAATTCATAGTAATTTGCATTGCTCTATTAATCCTCCTCGTAATATTATTCAATTTATTAAGTTTTTGATCAGTTTGAGTAAATTGAAAGTATGGTTCGATTAACAACATTTATGAAAGCTAAAATTGTTGTTCTCTGGGAGCAAGATCAAAGCATAAAGAAAATAGCACGAGATATGGGCATAACGGTAAGAGTTACGATAAAAATACCTATAATATATACCTATTTATATTGCTTAATCAATCATGTTATATTTTCGTTTACAAGTTAGTTTTTTGGAGTTTCTTTTATTTATTATCATTTTCATTACAGACAAATACAGTGCGTAGGTGGATGCGAAGGTATCAAGCGACGAGTGATATTAATGTGAACGCCAAGGACCCAGTTGCTTATACTCATGAATCAGAGCGGCACCGTGATATTGTGGAAGCTGTGAAGGATGTGCTGAGACTTTTGGAGTGTCGCTGAGCACTGTTCGACGATATCTACACGCTGCGAACATCCATAAATTATAAGCCAGCCAGAAAGATTCAACTTACTGACGATCATCGCACCAACCGAGTAAATTTTGCCACTCGTTATTTAAATTCCGACTGGGAAAACAAAATTGTTATTATTTACCCACGAAAAATGCTGCGGTTAACATTAGGTAAGTAAATGATTATATTCTCTAACAAATAAATATATAAATAAAAACATAAAACTTGTTTATTCTAAATTAGTATTCTCTACCCCGAAATATATATATATATACATCTTGAAGGACATGTTGCGTCCTACATGGCGTTATTTACCGATGATGCTGCGTCCGACTGACTTTGTGCGTCCGGAATACGGACGCAAGATTGACCGACCCTCATTTTTAGCCCAATGCTCCCTTATGATCCTTAGAATGCAATGGCGAAAAATTGGCATGGACGTAAATCCATCACTACAATGCCTTTTAGCGTATAATGTAGTTCCGCCATCGTCCGACTGAAATTTGGAGGACACTAGTGTTCAGCGTATAATTTACCACGTATACTTTGAGTTCAGTTCACCGATCTTATCGTGTCCATTGAATATCGAATTTGTAAAGTTTTTATCATGTTTTCATGACAACAATCTTGCGTCTCTTAATCATCCTTAAACGGGCACTAGGTACGTGTCTGAGGGGCCTCTTCGGGGTTCACGAGGGACGCATGGCGCGGGGCGCGGAGCGGCGGGCTTCAGCGCGCTCGCGTACCGAAGTTTGTAAACCAACAGACATGTGCCGGCCGTGATGTAAGCTTATCTGTTCACACCAGCCTGTGCCTCTGAGCTTACCGGTTTATACATTTTTTTTATAGTGCGCTAAATCTCCACGGATACCACCCCCACGGAGCCGGTGGAGGTGGTTATGTCGGACTCGAACCGACTAAAACGCACGCCGTTTTGGGTCCTTGGTTGCCGGAGGTAAGATTGCCGAAAGCATATCTCTCGCACCCCGGCAGACCCTTCGGGTTGTGGGAACCTCGGTGTCCCCATCTAGCCCCGGGTACGGGGAGGCGCACTTGGCGGCACCGCCGCGGCCTGCTTCTGCTAGGGTGACAGGAGACTCCGCCGTTCACCCCTAGGCCAGCGCTCATGGAGGACGGAGGTCGTTCCGCGACGACCGGTTCGCCTTCGCTCTTCGTGGGCTTCCCCGGCCCGTAGTCTAGTCCGGACCCGACCGGCCGCCTACTTCTCGAGCATTAATTGCTCGCAGAAGGAGGCGGCCGCACCCCAAGCGTTTGCGCATCGTACCATCGCTGTGAGCAATGTGGCGAGTGTGAGGACTCCCACCCCCAGAGCCGCCACTAGGACCTGCCTGGGCCGCCGTGTCCCACGCCGGGCACTCGGTCAGCGTGTGCAGCTCTGCGTCCTCGCTCGCATCACAGTGATGGCACTCGCATGTTGGCTCCTTCCGCATCCGACACAGGTAGCTCCCGAAACACCCATGTCACCTGCGTCAGCCGGTACGAGAGGCTGCCGTGTGGCATCTCTAGCTATTCTTCCATGATGAGTCTTACCGCTGCTATTACGGCGTGCCCTGCGCTTGGTCACCCAAGTCGTAGCTCCCAAACAGGGTGGAGCTGGGACCTCACGACCCGAATTTCTTCAGGCTCGGGTTCCCGGCTCGGCTCCCGCGCCTCCTTTCGGTACCGGAAGGGCTCTCGCATCCAAGTTCCACGGTAGAGATCCGGCGAGGAGATTCGCCGCCTCCAAGGATATCGTGCGGTACCCCCTAATGTCCCTGCTGGCCATTGCACGCTGCGGCCCACGCAGCAGACGCGCATTGTGGATCGTCAGGGTCTCCGCCCATATCGGGCACCCATATAGGGCAATGGACCGCAGGACTCCTGCGTAGAGTCTCCTGCAAAAGTCATCCGGCCCCCTTATGTTGGGGGCCAGTCTTCGGCGATGCTCCCCGAAGATCCACCGGCCGTCGAGCACGAGCCCCAGATAGTTCATCTGGGGCTTGATGCCGATGGAAATGTCTCTCACTATGAGACTGGAATCCTCCGGTGGCACGCGCCGAGGCCCATGAAAGAACATAGCCTCGGTTTTATACGGAGCCACCTCCAGACCCAGCCGCCGGATCCGCTCCACGACTTGGGCAACCGCAGTCGTGGCCTTCATGGTCGCTTCGCGGTATGTAGCCCCGCACGCCGTCACCAGCGTGTCATCCGCATAACACGTGACGGCGCGCGGCGGCACCGTCCGCGAGCTCACCGCGAAGCACCCAGTAGTAACCGATGTTCCACAGTAGCGGTCCCAGGACCGATCCCCGCACGACATCTCTCGCCGACCGAGCCCGGTCGCATTTGGGTACAACAAGGGGGGGGGGGGGGCTGCCGGTAGCGGCGTTGTGCACCAGTGCCACCGATTCGTCCAGGTCGTTTTCCCAGGCAGGCCCGATAAACCGGTGAGTGTACGGCTTGGCGACAGCGGCGACATTAATGCCTCACTGTGCCATGCTCTGGAGCAAAAGAGGTGGTTATGTCGGACTCGAACTCACTCTTCTTCTTCTTCAGAACCTACAAAACTTTGAGCTAGCGTTGAATGGTGTTGCAATAAGCAGGGACAATCATATTCGCTTCCTGGGTCTCATATTAGATGAACACTGTAACTGGAAGCTGCATGTAGATGCGGTATGCAAGAGAGTAAATAGATTTGTGTTTGCTCTACGCCAGCTTAGAAATACAAATTGCGAAAAAACAGCTCTTATGGCGTACCATGGTCATGTTGGCTCAATCTTAAATTATGGCATATTACTGTGGGATAACTCAACCGACGTAGACAGAGCCTTCATGAAACAAAAACTCGTCAAAAATGATTATATTGCTTTTTAAGATTTTGTTGACCACCAAAGTGAAAATACCTACGCTATATATAGGTATTGTCACTTTTGTATGCTAACCATTAATTATATTTATTATCTATACCTGGAGTCATTATAAACCCTTATATAGGTGGAAGCCTCTTGGCTGATAAGCTGGATACAATTATTCAAAAACAGTATTCGGAACCAATCTGTATTCAATAGTAGATGGATGTCATTTAGTTATTATAATCATTATGATATATGCAGAGCATTATACGGAATTGATTTAAACATACATTCGGATGGAGGCGGGAATGTGCATGCAGTGTTTAGTAGGTATACGCAGGTATTCAGTGTGCAAGAAAAAATTAAGAGTGAACGGACGCACGAATTCAGCTAGAAATATTTATTTTGAATATCACCATTTAATGTTTAAATTAAATTTGACGTTCTTCGCGATTTATATATATATATATATATATATATATATATATATATAAATCGCGAAGGACTTCTTGCGTCTTTACAAACTACCATCCTGCGGCGTCCACTGAATGTAGTGAGATTTTTAATGTTTTCAATGCGTATGTAAGATGTTTTCATCAGTATCATATCAGTAGTCGACGTCAAATTTCATTTAAACATTAAATGGTGATATTCAAATTAAATATTTCTAGCTGAATTTGTGCGTCCGTTCACTCTTAAATTTTTCTTGCACACTGAATACCTGCGTATACCTACTAAACACTGCATGCACATTCCCGCCTCCATCCGAATGTATGTTTAAATCAATTCCGTATAATGCTCTGCATATATCATAATGATTATAATAACTAAATGACATCCATCTACTATTGAATACAGATTGGTTCCGAATACTGTTCTGAAAAATTGTATCCAGCTTATCAGCCAAGAGGCTTCCACCTATATAAGGGTTTATAATGACTCCAGGCATAGATAATAAATATAATTAATAGTTAGCATACAAAAGTGACAATGTATAGCGTAGGTATTTTCACTTTGTGGTCAACAAAATCTTAAAAAGCAATATAATCATTTTTGACGAGTTTTTGTTTTATGAAGGCACTGTCTACGTCGGTTGAGTTACCCCACAGTAATATGCCATAATTTAAGATTGAGCCAACATGACTGTGGTACGCCATAAGAGCTGTTTTTTCGCAAGTTGTTTTTCTTAGCTGGCGTAGAGCAAACACGAATCTATTTACTCTCTTGCATACTGTATCTACATGCAGATTCCAGTTACAGTGTTCATCTAATATGAGACCCAGGAAGCGAATATGACTGTCCCTGCTTCTTGCAACACCATTCAACGCTAGCTTGAAGTTTTGTAGGTTCTGCTTATGCGTAGAGCAGATCGCAGCTGCCGGTGAGGGTCTGGCCACCCAGATGGCAAAACAGGCGAGGAGGGAGGCTGGGGCACAGCGGCGGGAGGCCAAGTCCCGACGCCAACTCCAAAAAGTTACGGCGGAGCTGGAGGCCCTCAAGAGAAGGGACCGAGTTGTCGGGAGTGGCGACTCGGTCAATGCGGAAGGCGCAGCCGGAGCGGTCGGCGCACCCTGCCCTGGCGGGGCGGCCGGTGCAGCCGGAGCGGCCAGCGCAAACAGCGCAACCGGTGAAGCCGCCAATTCGACCAGCAAAGCCAGAATCGTGGGTCGCGCTCAGGGCAAGGATAAGTGGAAGGACAACCCCGGACCCCGGCCCGGCTCTGGGTGAATCCCCGAGCCCCCGTAAGGGGGCTGGGAGGTAGCTGGAGCCGCCAAGCAGAGACGGAACGCCGCCAAAAAGGCAGCCAAAATGGCCAGAAGGGCCAAGGCTCCCGCGATGGCAACAGCGCCGAGGAAGCTCCGCGCCCCACGATTGACGGCCGTCGTCATTACGTTGACGGCGGAGGCGTCGGAGAGCCCCATCGCTGCAGCCCCAAAGGTTGCCGATGGGCGGGGCCAGCTTATTGGCGGCTTCCAGATGGTGCAGGTACGGCTCCTGCAGGCCCGACCAGCACGGTGCTTCCGGTGCCTGTCGGTGAGCCACGTGGGGGTGCAGTGCACGGTGGAGGCCAGTTTCCGAAGGTAACCAACCCGATCATAAGGCAGGTAGTTGCGAAGCTCCGTTGCACTGCTTCAGGTGTGCAGCAGAGGGCAAGCCGGCCGACCATAGGGCTGGTGCCAAGGCCTGCACCGCGGGGAGGCCGAAGCCGGTTGGCAGTTCCATAATGGATCCTCAGCTCCGCGTCCTGCAGACGAATGCGAACCACTGTGTTGATGCTCAGGCACTTTTGCTCCAGAGCATGGCACAGTGAGGCATTAATGTCGCCGCTGTCGCCAAGCCGTACACTCACCGGTTTATCGGGCCTGCCTGGGAAGCCGACCTGGACGAATCGGTGGCACTGGTGCACAACGCCGCTGCCAGCAGCCCCCCCGCTTGTTGTACCCAAATGCGACCGGGCTCGGTCGGCGAGAGATGTCGTGCGGGGATCGGTCCTGGGACCGCTACTGTGGAACATCGGTTACTACTGGGTTCTGAGCGGTGCCGCCGTCACGTGTTATGCGGATGACACGCTGGTGACGGCGTGCGGGGCTACATACCGCGAAGCGACCATGAAGGCCACGACCGCGGTCGCCCAAGTCGTGGAGCGGATCCGGTGGCTGGGTCTGGAGGTGGCTCCGTATAAAACCGAGGCCATGTTCTTTCATGGGCCTCGGCGCGTGCCACCGGAAGATTCCAGCCTCATAGTGAGAGACATTTCCATCGGCATCAAGCCCCAGATGAACTATCTGGGGCTCGTGCTCGACGGCCGGTGGATCTTCGGGGAGCATCGTTGAAGACTGGCCCCCAAATTGAAGGACATAGCTGCCGCTTGCTGCTGCCCAACATAAGGGGTGTATTCACCGCTAAGAAAACCCCATATATTGTAGCGCCGCAATTCCTGGGCACACGGCTTACCATTGCCCCGAGTATCGGGATCCTAGGCGTCGACATTTCAAGTGACGTCCAGTACCGCAGTCATTTAGAGGACAAGGTTAAGCTGGCATCAAAGAAACTTGGAGTTCTTAACAGGGCGAAGCAGTACTTCACTGCGGGGCAGCGACTCCTTCTTTATAAGGCACAGGTTCGATCCCACATGGAGTACTGCTGTCATCTTTTTGCCGGAGCGCCCGCACGCCAGCTTAACCCTTTCGACTCGGTACAAAGACGTGCGTTGAGGCTCGTCGACAGTCCCATACTCGCAGGCGATGTGAAACCTCTCAGCCTCAGGAGGGACTTTGCCTCACAGTGTGTTTCCTACCGCCTATATAATGGTTTGTGCTCAGATGAATTATTTGACATGATGCCCACAGCTACATTCTATCATCGCACCGCTCGCCATAGACAGGGAATTCATCCCCACACATTGCATCCGAATACGGTGCGCACCGTGCGGTATGAAAGGAACTCCCTGCCACGGTTTTCCCAAGCGACTACAATATGGGGTTCTTCAAGAGGGGCATTAGAAGGTTTCTTCAGGGTAGGCAGCGCGAGTGTAACGCCTCTGGAGTTGCATACGTCCATAGGCCACAGTAACCACTTTCCATCAGGTGGGCCGTGTGCTTGTCTGCCATCTAAGTGGTATAAAAAAAAAGGGGGCCGGATGACTTTTACAGGAGACTCTACGCAGGAGTCCTGCGGTCCATTGCCCTATATGGGTGCCCGATATGGGCGGAGACCCTGACGATCCACAATGCGCGTCTGCTGCGTGGGCCGCAGCGTGCAATGGCCAGCAGGGACATTATGGGGTACCGCACGATATCCTTGGAGGCGGTGAATCTCCTTGCCGGATCTCTACCGTGGAACTTGGATGCGAGAACCCTTTCGGTACCGAAAGGAGCCGCGGGAGCCGAGCCGGGAACCCGAGCCTGAAGAAATTCGGGTCGTGAGGTCCCATCTCTACCCTGAGTGGGAGCTACGACTTGGGTGACCAAGCGCAGGGCACGCCGTAATAGCAGCGGTTAAACTCATCATGGAGGAATAGCTAGCACGGCAGCCTCTCGTACCGGCTGACGCAGGTGATTACCGGACACGGGTGTTTCGGGAGCTACCTGTGTCGGATGCGGAAGGAGCCAACGTGCGAGTGCCATCACTGTGATGCGAGCGAGGACGCAGAGCTGCACACGCTGACCGAGTGCCCGGCGTGGGACACAGCGGCCCAGGCAGGTCCTAGTGGCGGCTCTGGGGGTGGGAGTCCTCACACTCGCCACATTGCTCACAGCGGTGGTACGATGCGCAAACGCTTGGGGTGCGGCCGCCTCCTTCTGCGAGCAATTAATGCTCGAGAAGGAGGCGGCCGGTCGGGTCCGGACTAGACTACGGGCCCGGGAAGCCCACGAAGAGCGAAGGCGAACCGGTCGTCGCGGAACGACCTCCGTTCTCCATGAGCGCTGGCCTAGGGGTGAACGGCGGAGTCTCCTGTCACCCTAGCAGAAGCAGGCCGCGGCGGTGCCACCAAGTGCGCCTCCCCGTACCCGGGTCTAGATGGGGACACCGAGGTCCCCACAGCCCGAAGTGTCTGCCGGGGTGCGAGAGATATGCTTTCGGCAATCTCACCTCCGGCAACCAAGGACCCAAGACGGCGTGCGTTTTAGTCGGGGGGGTCTCCGTGGGGGTGGTATCCGCGGAGATTTAGCGCACTATAAAAAAAATGTATAAACCGGTAAGCTCAGAGGCACAGGCTGGTGTGAACAGATAAGCTTACATCACGGCCGGCACATGTCTGTTGGTTTACAAACTTCGGTACGCGAGCGCGCTAAAGCCTGCCGCTCCGCGCCCCGCGCCATGCGTACCTCGTGAACCCCGAGGAGGCCCCTCAGACACCGTACCTAGTGCCCGTTTAAGGATGTTTAAGAGACGCAAGATTGTTGTCACGAAAACATGATAAAAACTTTACAAATACGATATTCAATGGACACGATAAGATCGGTGAACTGAACTCAAAGTATACGTGGTAAATTATACGCTGAACACTAGTGTCCTCCAAATTTCAGTCGGACGATGGCGGAACTATATTATACGCTAAAAGGCATTGTAGTGATGGAATTACGTCCATGCCAATTTTTCGCCATTGCATTCTAAGGATCATAAGGGAGCATTGGGCTAAAAATGAGGGTCGGTCAATCTTGCGTCCGTATTCCGGACGCACAAAGTCAGTCGGACGCAGGATCATCGGTAAATAACGCCATGTAGGACGCAACATGTCCTTCAAGATGTTATATATATATATATACATATATATGTATAAATATATATTTTATATATATTTTAATTATTATTGCTCCTGGCATTGTTTTACATATTGCAACAGATTTGAAAAGGTTTATTATTTTAGGTTACTGGGGATGGATGTCTTCAATGGGCCCAGGCGAGCTAGGGGAAATAGGTGGCCGCATGAACAGTGAGCGATACCTAGAAGTGTTGAAAGACGTAATGCTGCCTTCAGTGCGGGTCGCATATCCAGAAGGACAATTTTACCTGGTTCAGGATAACTCTTCAGTGCATCGGTCCCGAATTGTGCAAGACTGGCTAAATGCACAAGAAGATATAACGGTGTTTGAGTGGCCGGCTAAAAGCCCGGATCTTAAACCTTTAAAAAACTTGTGGGGTCAGATGGTTTTAAACTGGGACTCAGGTGAAATAAAGTAAAAAAAAAATGGATGAAGAGGTAAACAGAACTTGGGAATTAATGCGAAATAGTGCCGCATGTTTTAATATGGTTTCGGGGATGAAAAGTCGTCTTCGAGAAGTGATAGACAGTGAGGGCCATCCTCTTTATCGATTCTTACCCAGGACAAATCTTTGTGTGATGAACACGATTATTTGTTATGTGTCTGGGTGTAATATAACTAAAAAAATATCTAAAATAAATATTATATCAGTTGTCTAGTATCCTTATCAGTTATCACATTAAGGTGCTATTTTGGGCTAGATGACGCTGTGTATAAAGTGTCCTAACATTCATAATAATAATAGTATATTATTAATATTCCATTACTCTTGTTTACAAGTTTAGTAATCTTCTAATGTGTTAACGATGCACCATCTGACCTCACATATTTTTCTAATGTTGTGTTAAAAGGGTTACTTATCAGAAAATGTGATCAAAGAGGAAGATGTATATTGCTATCCCGTTATAGTTTAGCATGTTGGTTCTTTCTTTGTGATTCACGGGCACAAATAACATTACATTTTTCAACCATTATTTTATATTCGAAGATTATTCAGAGTGTAAAAAATTTATGTTGGCAACTTTAAATAAATATTGTAGTTGTGTTTCTAGAAATATGTATCTAATATTAAACATTTTATACTTCACTTAGGGTATTGTTTTGTCAATAAATTTAGGTCAGGTGAAATCAAAAAATAAGTAACCCTAATTTAACTCAGATAGAAAAACTGTATACCTACTCAACCAGGAAATGACCTCCATGTAGTCTAGTGTAGAAATATAATAAAACTAGCTTTTGCCCGCGGCTCCGCCCGCGTGGATGTCGGTTATCGCGACCAAACATAGCCTATGTCCTTTCTCATGGTCTAATCTACCCCTCTACCAAATTTTATCAAAATCGGTTCAGTGGTTTAGGTGTGCAAGCGTAACATACAGACAGACAGACAGACAGAGACAGACAGACAGACAGACCCAACATTCTACACAATGCTATCTAGACCCATGGTAAGCATAGCTTAACTAGCTTCTGTTATGGAATCTAAAATGCGGATAAACATACTTAAATACTTTTTACCAATGCAAATACCCATATTCATGCATACAAATATTTGCACTGAGCGGGGATCGAACCCGCGCCTATTGCGTAGCAGTCGCGTTCACTACCGCCACGCCACAGAGGCTGTCAAATAAATATTTTTTATTATACAAGCAAAAATAGGTTTCAATATACAAGCAAAAAACTGAAAAATGCGACCTTTTCCCCCCTCTCCCATCACTGCCTTGTGTCCCCACATTCGGGGACTTTTAGTACGTTTATCTAGGCACCTTAAAGACTAACTATACCAATTTTTAAAACTACAAAAAAATTTTTGGTCCCTTTTCACTATAATTGTTTTCTTTTAAAAAAAGAATATTAGTACCGAAGTTACTAATATTCCCTCTAACCCCTCCAACTAAGCTAAATTGCTTGTGTTAGGAGTGGGTTCACGTCGGTAGTATTGTGGCCAGGATTCGAACCCGGGACCTCTCGATCGTAAGGCCGACTCCTTAACCACAAAGCTACCGACGCAAACTCAAACGGACTTATTAATGACGGTTTTTGCATAGTGCATAAAGTCAGGCCAGCTGCCATTTTATAGTGTGAACAGTTCATCTACTTATAGGTGATAATGAATCATTTATGTGCCTAGAGTATGATAGTACATGTATTTATTCTTCAAAATTTTATCATACCGTTAGTATACTGGTTCAGCTTGCGACGATCGGTCGCAACTAAAACCAGTAATCATGTCTAAAGTGATAATATTTTTATTATATTCGTCTGTAGGAATACTCTCCGTGTCATGTGAGGTCACTAAACAGAAAGGTATGTACAACAAACTATTATCCTATCATCACGTATCATCACGTGTTCCTTCTTCCTACAGTCCCGGGACCTTTAAGCGGGGCGTGAAAAGGCATCTAATGAGGCCGTCAAGCTGATTGCCACCACTGTTAACATGGTACATGTTTGCGATGGTGACCCTCTTTCCGAGACTTTGCCTTTAGCTTACCATCAGGCGAGGTCTATAGTAAATGTAGTGTTATAATTCCAAGAAGACAAACTTAATTTACATATTCAATGTTTTTTTTTCACAATTTTATGTAAGGTTTAGGGGCCACAGTGTTCAATAGATTAGAATTTGTTAAGCTACTTTTGTAGTTGACTGTACATGTTTGCGATGGTGACCCTCTTTCCGAGACTTTGCCTTTAGCTTAACATCAGGCGAGGTGAAGTCAAATTGACGTGTCCTATATAAAAAAAAACATCCTTGCATTAGTCAAGGTCATATCAGAGGTCTTCACCTCAAAGTCCGGAATCCACTTTTTCAGGTTTAACTACGACATGATATTACTACTAGGTACTACTGCCAGTGGGGACACCGTTTGACCGGACGGGTGATCAGCCCTTCTATGTGGGACATTTCACCGAATTCCCCTATAACGACTGCCATACATGTTCGTATGGCAACTGGGACCGACAGCTTAACGTGCTCTCCTAGGAACGACCAGACCAATGCAAATACTCGTATTCATGCATACAAATATTTGCACTGAGTGAGAATTGAAACCGCGCCTCCTGCGTAGCGGCCGCGTTCACGAGGAGAGGCTTTGAGCCAACACTGACATTAGTTATTGGACTTTACGGCTCCAATTACTAAAAATTCTGCCATAGATATTCGTATTGCAACCGGGACCGACGGCTTAACGGACCCTCCAAAGCACGCAAACACTCAGACAAATGCAAATAGAAATTATTCAGTCTTCTTCTTCATCTTAGCGTTAAAAATAATTCAGCCGGATCCGAAGTATTCTCCTCGGAGTATGGGTTCCGTTTTACCAGTCCAACTACGGATTTGTCACATATTTTCCGCGAAGCAAATGCCATCTGACATCCACTATTCATTGGCAATATCGAAACATTACAGTCTAACAAGTTTTAAGGCTCCAAATACCCGTAACGATTGTCACAGATGTTCTTATGACAACCGGGACCGACGGCTTAACGTGCTCTCCGAGGGTCGACCAGATCAATGGAAATACCCACATTCCTGCATAAAAATATTTTCATTTGCAATAAGGGATCGAACTCGCGCCTCCTACGTAGCGGCTGATGAAACTAACGCCACGCCATCCACAGAGGCTGTCGAGGTACATGCATGCATGTAGTCATGCCTTTCTCTATCCAGGGTAGACCGAGGCAACTAAACATGTTTACCTAGCCGCCGTCCCAATACCATACTGACAGTTAAAGATAGATCGCGTCTACCGATAAAGTAGCTCGGCTGTTTAAATTCAAAACATAGTACCTCCTATTTCACACCAATTTCGGAAAATAAGATTATACCGCGATGCGCTTTCCCGCAAAAAATTAGTTACCATGTTTCCAATTTAAACAGCCTATACGTTAAATTTGACTGCTGCGATCTATCTTCAACTGTAAGTATGTTATTGGGAACGGCCGCAGTCTAATTGCAATGTTTTGATTAGCATATCTGTCCGAACTTATCTGTACTCTAATTATGTATTCTTGAATTTTGTAACAGCCTCTTTGGCTTTTCGTCCTTACGATATATTTAATCCCTTAATAGGTCCCCACGTCAGAACACCGTGTCGGTTCGAACTTCGACTCCTACAAAACTACGATGAGTGATAGCCACTTCTCTGAGGTAAAACATGGTACTTTTGTCTCTTGGAAACTCGTGGGTATTTCCACGCTTAATAAATGTGTGTTTGGAGGATAATCCGAAGTCGATTTTTTATTGGTGACACTTGTTTTTTGTTTCCATTAACTCAAATCACCTCAATATACCCTTTTTGACCCCTCCTATCAACAAATAATAAAAACAATATAATCAGGTCCCGACCTACGACATTATGGATGAATATTATCGGCTGGTGATGTAAGAATCTTTGCATAAATAATAATAAAATTCAACTCGCTCGTACAGACGCATTCAGAAGTTATTTTATACCTATTTAAGTAGTTATTGAATATTTTCAATTTTGTTAATTATTTGTTACTTGCCGTTCGCCAGCGTAGATTTCTGTTCCCATTCCCGTGACTCATAGGAACTTTCTGTTTAACCTGTTTAACCTTCCTTGGAACTTTTGGAACATACGAAAAAAAATTTGCCGAATCTGCCAGGCCTTTCTCTAATTTTACTCTTAGAAACATCCTATTTTTATAATATATGAAAAGAATTTTTACCCAGATATTTTGTTTGTGGTATCCGGTTGGTAACGGAAAACGAATACAAATTAACATCATCCCATCTCATTGGAAGGGAGTCCTTCCTACGGAAACTACTAACAGAAAAACTACGAAAACGTTAAAAGATGGGTACACCCGAGGGGGCTATCTCGGTGGCATGGGGGGTGTACCCTGAGCGTGAGGAATATGACAGAGGTTATCTCAAGAAGCAAGAGGGTCATTAAAATAAAAATAAAATAAGTATTTGTTTATTTCCATAACATATTTTTACAAATTAGTCTGCGGTAGCCTAGTGGTATGGGTAATGGACTGCTGAGACGAGGTCTCGGGTTCAATCCTAGGTTTACCATGGCACACACCAATGACTTTTCGATGCTTTTCGAAGTTGTGTGTATTTATCGCGTTTATAAGTGCCCGGTTGATGGCAATAGGCTCGCCACCTATTACATTGGGACCTAAACATAAACTGGCGAAATCTGGGTGCTAGCACCTCTGCCTACCCCTTCGGGGAATGCAGGCGTGAGTTTATGTTATGTTATGTTAGTTCGTGTCTAGTGGCCCCACACTAGGCAAGCCTGTCCTGTGGGTACCTAGTCCGATTTACAATAAAAATTAACAACACTGTCCAACGGCAGATTATACAAATACAAAACAAATTTAAATAGAAATAGAGGGCATAACTAAACATGCATATTGAAAAATTAACAAAATAATAATTTAATTAACACAAGTATGAGAAATGGTGTGCCCAATTTTTAATTTAGTCTGTGTACTTTGTCCCTTGATTACAACAAGTGCAAGAGAAGGTCCTCAGTACAATCGTAGGTCAAAGAGGTTAGCCATCCCACGATTTAAGATTTTGCTTCCTTCAGTGAGGACTGCTTTATATCACATCAATGAACCGATTTGTTGTAGGATTGTCCTTATATGGCGTCTAGCAAAAGTCAAATCAAATCAAATCATATTTATTGTAAATCATAGGTACAAGAGATGTTCACAAAAATAAGTTCAGCTATGTTTCACCATTTGGGTATACAATACTATGTAGGTTATTAAATTAAGTCACTAGATTAGTCTAAGTTATTAAGTATCACATAAAATTAAATAAAGAATATAAATTCACATATAAAGTCGTCCTAATCTTAGGTAAGGTGAGTCTAAAAATTAGTTTATGAGATTGCCTCTCAGCTTGCGGTTTTAATCGGTTCGAGTATGGCGTAACCACCGCCGCGAGCTTCGACGAGACGGTATTCGTGGGATTTCCGCAAGACCAAATTATTTGTGAGAGAAGGAAAATCGAACTAAGACTCTGTAACATCCAATAGCCTCTTAATGGATTTATATTAGCTTATACTAGCTTTTGCCCGCGGCTCCGCCCGCGTGAATGTCGGTTATCGCGACCAAATATAGCCTATGTCCTTTCTCAAGGTCTAATCTACCTCTATACCAAATTTCATCAAAATCGGTTCAGTGGTTTAGGCGTGAAAGCGTAACATACAGACAGAGTTACTTTCGCATTTATAATATTAAGTATGGATAGCTTTTGCCCGCGGCTCCGCCCGCGTGGATGTCGGTTATCGTGACCAAATATAGCCTATGTCCTTTCTCAAGGTCTAATCTACCTCTATACCAAATTTCATCAAAATCGGTTCAGTGGTTTAGGCGTGAAAGCGTAACATACAGACAGACAGACAGACAGAGTTACTTTCGCATTTATAATATTAGTATGGATGGAAGTATGGATATGGATATGCTTATGACCTTAGGAAGTAGGTTTTTACCAAGACGTTTCTTGATTATTATACCACGAAACACAAAAAAAAATTGATTTAGACGAAACGGTAATTTCATAAAAAAACATAACATAACATAAACTCACGCCTGTATTCCCCGAAGGGGTAGGCAGAGGTGCTAGCACCCACATTTCGCCAGTTTATGTTTAGGTCCCAATGTAATAGGTGGCGAGCCTATTGCCATTAACCGGGCACTTATAAACCTGCGATAAATACACACATAACACAAAACATCATTATAAAAAAGCAATTAGCACCAAGCGTGTGCTTTTTAGTAATGGTGTTTTTTTATTAAATTACTGTTCCATTTAGCTTTACGAGTACTAACACGATGGAGAGTAAATTGCCAAATAATGAAACACTTTTTGCGTCCAAATAGATATTTTATGCCTATATGTACTTTTGCGAGAGTGTAGAGAGCTACCACAACCTGGTTGTTGTACATTTATTACAACTCAATGATTTAATAAAGCAATGTCTTACAAACTAAATAACAGGCTTAAGTATATACCGATCTATCCACCTTAGGTGGAGTGGGAGCGATGCTTGTGGTCACGTTCTATCTTCTCGTTGACTTGCATATTTTGTGTTATGGCAGAGGACGTGATTCCTTAGCTTACATCATTATTATTTGTGCATTCTAATTTCCTTATAGAAATCACGTTCTGTCATATAATTGAAGGAATTTTTACAGCATTAAGTATGCTAACTATACAAATCAAATACATAGGGAAAAAGAATCTTCTCGGGCGGGACTCGAACCCGCAGTCTTTCCCTTACAGGGGGAATGCCTGACCAATTCGGCTACCGAGACACGCCCGATATGATTTAAATTTCCCATCGTATACGTCTTTAAGGCGACGTGGCGTCATCTACCGATTTTCTTACGAACTATCGGAATCAATGAATGATGTTACAATCATTTTTAAACATTGATTTTTTGATAACTGCGCCCAAACAATTGAAGGAATTTTTACAGCATTAAGTATGCTAACTATACAAATCAAATACATAGGGAAAAAGAGTCCCGCCCGAGAAGATTCTTTTTCCCTATGTATTTGATTCTGTCATATAGCCCTTGCTTTCGACTTCGGAAGCGTTCCCCTTACACCCGGTATATAATTATACATATAAACACCCATACCCCAGACCAATGTATATGTTACCGGCAATGTGTATAATCCAGTATTCTATACAATGTCTTGGCATTCTATACAATGCCGAGTGCGCAGCAGGTAATGTATGAAATGGTATCAAAGAATATTGATGGTGGTTATAAAAAATGCAACCACTTAGGCTAAAGCTGGAGCTTCGCTTTCGCTTCAGTCTTCTAACCTATAATATATCCAGGTCGGGGCGCAGTGTCCACACCACGCAATTCAACTTCGATAGATAAGATTAGAATATTAATTCGGGAGCATTAATCTTCGTGGTTATTTTTTTTTATTCATTCAAAAATATAAAATTTCCACAAAATAAACAATATAAACAATAACCCATTTATTTCACACATTGCCAGTGAAACTGCAGGCATTCAATGTATTAACACACATTGCCTAGGCATTGTATAGAATGCCTGCATTATACACATTGCCGGTAACATATACAATATTACATACAGCCATTTAAACTGAGTGGAAATCTTACCCACGCCTCCCGCGTAGCAGTCGAAGGCACTACCGCTACACCACAGAGGTCGTCAATTCTTACTAATGCCGATGCCAACTGTTTAATCTAGCGTTTAAGGTACCGACTGCCCTGAACTTTACCGTTCAAAAATAACAACGCTGTGTATGTTGTGTTAATTAAAAGATGAGGATAAGGAAGTGCTTATTATGACCTCAAATCTTTAGCTGATTGACTGTCCTTGGAGCGCACAAACGTACCACATTTAGGAGATGTATTTATCTAATCTTAATAATCAAAATGTCTAAAGTGGTTTTTGTTTTTTCATTACATATTTTTAATTTGTTACTGGTTTGTTAACAGTCTATTACTAAGTATAATAAATGCTACATTTGGAATAAAGTCAATTAAAGTGGTTATAATTTTTGGATATTCATCGCAGTAGTATTGTTCGTGTTGTTGAATTGATTAATAAGAAACTGGGTATTTAGCTCGATTCATATAATCTTGAACCTAAATCCCGAGATATAAAAGGCCCTGGCGCGCGCAGATTGCTTTGTAAAAGCTATACTTGGTAATTGAATGATTTTTTACAGCATCAAGTATGCTAACTATACAAATCGAATACATAGGAAAAAAGAAGAATCATCTCGGGCGGGACTCGAACCCGCAGGCTTTCCCTTACACTGACTGCGGATTCGAGTCCCGCCCGAGATGATTCTTCTTTTTCCCTATGTATTCGATTTATTGGTAAATTTGAGCTCACCCACCGCAGTAACACCCCGTGATATCTTCAAAATACATCCAAGAAACGTGTACTGCGCATAGAGAGCACATTTTGAGTACATTTTAGGTCCAAGATATTTAGTACATATGGTTTCTATGGAAGGAACGTGATGGCTATGAGGAAATTAGAATACATGAATAATAATGTTACAAGTTATGAAATCAAGTCCTCTGCAATAAATAATGCAAGTCAGCTATCCATCCAGCGACCCTTCCAGTGATGACACGATCCAAACTTGCTGGCTCGCGGAAGCCGTCTGACTGCATTTGTCGAAGCCACACATGTGCTACGGAAGCCGTCCGCGTATACGGACGGACGGCTTTCATGCTGGGTTAGCCGATAGCGACCAAAAAACTGATAGAATAATTGATTTTACTACCAATGTAGATGATATGGGCTCATAAAATAAAGAAGCCAAAATGCAAATGTATACCAGAAATATTTTTGAAGTAAAAACTTCCGGAGAAGCGTCATCGTCACGCTCACGTCAAGACGGTACAATTCACAAGTGAAGGTCAAGGCGTACGTAACGGGATAAAATCCCAGACGGGACGTGGACGTGACGGGCACATGGCTGAATATAATTTTAATGCAAACGAACCGTGACAGTGTTCGGATCTAACGTTGTAACATTACATAACATAAACTCACGCCTGTATTCCCCGAAGGGGTAGGTAGAGATGCTAGCACCCACATTTCGCCAGTTTATGTTAAGGTCCCAATGTAATAGGTGGCGAGCCTATTGCCATTAACCGGGCACTTATAAACCTGTGATAAATACACACATAACTTCGAAAAGCATCGAAAAGTCATTGGTGTACGTGTGCCATGGTAAACCTGGAATCGAACCCGAGACCTCGTCTCAGCAGTCCATTACTCATACCACTAGGCTTTCTAACGGTCTAAGGCACTAGGATTTCTAGCGTTGTGAACAAGAAAAAAATATTTTTTTGTTTGAAGGATTCGCTTTAACCTTAAGCCTGGCCCCGCTCCACACGTGCCACGTTCCCGTCTCATCCGTGTCTCCGCGACATTATGCTAACTAACGCATACATTTTTCATAAAACGATATTTCCAATTTGGAAATATCGTTTTATGAACAACCCGTCCCGTCTGTGCAAACAGGCTTTATTTAGTTTTTTAACATGTGGAAAAGCCGCCACATTCTTTTTTTATATTGATGATTTTACAGAAGCCGACCCCTGTGAATGGAACGGGATCAAGGGCAAGTGCGTTCCTTCAAGAGTATGCCTCACCACACTCGATAGACGTGGAGATAAGCCCCCTGTGAGTATTAGAACTCATCATTTAAAATCTCCCTGCTGTGGGTTTTCCAAGCGACTGCAAATGGGGTTCTTTAAAAAGGGCTTTAGAAGGTTCTTAAAGCGTTGGCAGCACTAGGGCTTGTTGATTTGCTTTTGAAATTAAACCGAAATTGAACTTTGAACAGTTGATGCAAGACTTGGTCCTTATTAGTAAGGTTGAAATAAAAATCTTATATGTATAAAAATATTTTTCTTCGCAGGCTTGTGCTGATAAAGATGGAAATCTTAACAATATTTGCTGTACAGACTGTACCCTTGTCAATGATACCAGGTTAGTAAGTACCTTAAGAGGATACGCTAGTACCCGTTTCTGTATAGAACCGTATTCCCCTTTTTCCTTCCTGAATAATGCCTCTAGAACAATCTTTTTGCTTTTATAAAATCAAGATATGCTTTACGCATGTCCCTGTCTGTTTTTTTTTGTCGGCAATCAATTAAAATAAAAACTATGATCATCTAAAGATGATAAAAAATTACAAATATTTACCGTTGTGTTTGGAAGACTACCAGACAGTTTCAAAAAGCTTCTACCATTTGACCTTAACCCCCCCGAAAGAAACTCTGCACCAGACCCTCGTACGTTGTTTATCAGTTGAGGTTGACTTGGGCCCCAACCGTGTCAACCAAAGGATGACGGAGGAACTCTTAAAAGTTCAACAAAAATATATATTGCTGCTAATTCTGTTGTTACATCTCTAAACTTAAAATTCTCTAAAATTTTCTAATTGCATCTGTTTATTTCAATAACAGATAGAAAAGAACAGACGATTTATTTTTGTGAACACCTGTCAAATTAAGTCGGCGCCTTGACGGTACCATAGCGGTACCCTTCAATTTTAGTCGACATCTACGAACATGCGACTTAACTTACTACGCACCAACAAGGCGCTGTTTTAATTTGACAGGTCTTAACTTAAATAAAATCATGTCCCTGATCATGAAAGAAACAGATGCAATTAGATTTTTTTAGAGAAAATTTAAGTTTAGAGATGTAACAACAGAATTGGGAGCATTGTATAAACATCCTATATTTATTTCAGCAATTTTATAATGAGTGCTTCTGGAGGTGCCTTTTGGAAAGATGGACGAAGAGCGAGGGATGGTAAGCACTTTCTTCATACATACTTCTATAAGATCATGCCTATTTCCTTCTGGGGTATACAGAGTTAATAATCTGCTTGAACCCTTTTTTTAAGGCTGCGCGACGCAAAGGAGGGTAATGTGTTATCAGTCTATGTATGTATGTATGTATGTATGTTACTATGTGGCAGTCTAGAGACCAAATGCATAGGCCGATTTTGATCATTCTTACGTCAATCGATTCGTCTTAACCATGCGAGTGTTAAAATTCACCACAACGACAACCAGACGCCATATTGTCAAAATGAAAAAAGATGGGGTGTCGTTGAATAGGTATTTTAAAATCATTTTTAGGTCCCTTTTACAATTTTTCATTTTAAATAATAGTTTAGGATATATAACGATTTAAAGTTGTCTAACAAAACAATCAAATCGCTCGCAAATTTTCTTACTTACTGATATAAGTTTTTATTTCAAGTAGATATGAAGGAAATTAGAAGGAGATTACAAAAAGATATACGTATCATAACTAAAAAGTATAAAATAAAATAAATGATTAAAAAATAAAAAACCCGACTGCCACTGAAAAGACCCAAACAAGTTTGATAGCAGGCGGCACCCATTTGCCAATTATAAACCGAAAGAAAATTTATGGGTACCGCCTGCTATCAAACTTATTTCGGTCTTTTCAGTGGCAGTCGGGTTTTTTTTACGTGCGCAAAGTTCCCACGGATACCACCCCCCGGAACCGGTGGAGGTGGTTATGTCGGACCGATTAAAACGCACGCCGTCTTGGGTCTTTGGTTACCGGAAGTGAGGGGAGTAAGGGGCTACAAGGATGCGAGAGATATGCTTTCGCCAATCTGAAAGCATATCTCTTGCATGCTTGTAGCCCCTTACTCTTCTATTTATTAAAAACCTGAAAACTCGGTATACTCGGAGTTCACATATACCGGGAGTAAGGGGAACGCTCCCGAAGCTAGTAATAGTACTCCAGGTACATAACACATTGGCATAAAAATAAAATCGATTTGGTTGAATGGAATGATTTTTTTTGAATTTTTTTTATTTTTTATTTTGAATTATTTGCTCTCCATCGTGTTAGTAAAGCTAAATGAAACGGTAATTTCATAAAAAGAACATCACTACAAAGAAAAAACAACTAGCGCCAAGCGCGTGCTTCTTTGTAGTGGTGTTTTTTTATGAAATTACCGTTTCATTTAGCTTTAATAACACGATGGAGAGCAAATAATTCAAAATAAAAAATAAAAAAAATTAAAAATAAAATTCGAAAAAAATTTTTTTTGTCCAAATCGATTTTATGCTTCGGGAGCGTTCCCTTTACACCCAGTATATTAAGTGGGTTGATTTTTCGACTATATTGCGGTCTGACCTTCCAGCTTGAACAATCATTGATAGAGTTGGTCAGGCCACTTGTATAGACATCCGTTTTTACCAAACGACTGTTGATATTCGAGACCGACCGAATAAAACTAAACAGATTATCCATCCTAATTTCAACCTCGGTAAGGCTGTTAAGCCCGTATTCCAGAACAACGCACAGCTTTTGTGAATTTCTAGAATGACTCGCAGCCTGAATCGCAATTTATCAGAGGACAGATTGTATAGACAATATGTCAAACTATCAATCGGTCTATACAATATGTCCTCAGATAAACCGCGATTCAGGCTGAGTGTCACTCTAGATTACGGGCCTAAAGCTGTCATCTAGTATACAATATGTCTGCAAATAAGCCTCAGATTCAGTTATAAATCGAGATTCAATACTCAGTATCGTTCTAAAATATGAGCCTTACACCCAGATGTATTAAGTCTACTACTTGTTATTCCAGCTTGTCTCCAGTACCTAAAAGACGTGCCTCATTTGTGCCACCAAGAAGGATTTTATTCTGGTCTTTCCAGAAGACTGAACACAGAGAAGAAGTGTCATGATTATTCCCTCTGGGGAATAGGTGGAGCTCCACCGCCGGGATCGGAACCACCGTCAGAAAATCCTTATGAGGTACAAATTATACCACAGAACTTCTCGTAACTGTTCAAAATTCAGTCTTTTTCTAATCTCAACTACCCAAATGCCAAAAATGGTATTGTCGCAATACAATTTTCGTACAGAAACTGGAACGACGTGTCAAACAACGTCAGTTCGATCTTGTTGAACAAGGGCTGAAAATGATCTTAATGCTTAGGTTATCTGATACTAGCGTTTACCCGCGACTCTGCCCGCGTGGATGTCGGTTATCTCGACCAAACATAGCCTAAGTCCTTTCTCAAGGTCTATCTAACCTTATACCAAATTTCATCACAATCGGTTCAGTGGTTTAGGCGTGAGAGCGTAACAGACAGACAGACAGAGTTACTTTCGCATTTATAATATTTTTATGAAAGTATGGATATCTGTTTAACAGGCTTTAATAGGATTTGGAAAAGATCTTGAATCAGCAGTTTGGTTGACTGCCGGGGCGATCATCAGTGAGAAGTTTATACTGACCTCAGCTCACGGACATTATACGTAAGTAGAAGCATAATTTATTATATACAGCTGTACGAGTATACATCTATGAATGGCGGCCTGTTTTAGCTACTTGAAGGGTGTATAGAAACGTCGTGAAAGCCGTGGTAACCTTAGGTTAAGTAGAATTGGGATTATTCAGATATTACTTTTTGCCCAAGGCTCCGCCCGCGTGGATTTCGGTTATCGCGACCAAACATAGCCTATGTCCTTTGTCAAGGTCTAATCTACCCCTATGCCAAATTTCATTAAAATCTGTTCGGATAGGCAGAGAGACAGACAGACAGAGTTACTTTCGCAATTATAATGGATAATGGATAACAAAAACAATATGGGGCTCTTCAAGAAGGGCATTAGAAGGTTCCTCCAGGGTCGGTAGCCCGAGTTACGCTTCTGGTGTTGCACTAGTCCATAGATGATTTTCATTAGGTGGATCGTGTGCTTGTCTGCCACCTAAGTGCCAACTCACCTGCATGTAACTCATCTGGTGATTAAGAGACTAATCTCTGATGCATGCTCTGAAGAGAATATTCGCGAACTTCAAATTAATGATCCTCAAACTTCTTTTTAGAGTTCCGTACTTCAAAAGGAATAGACGGAACCCTTATAGGTCTGTTTATCAAGACGTTTTTCTTAGAAATGTGTGGACGGGTCAAGCTAAAATGTATTCCAAGCGCTGTGAAAAAATCAAACTTCTAGTTTAACGCAATAAAAAGATATTGGCGTTTATGTAGCATAAGTGCGTCCCTCAATTCAGTTTTGTATGGAACCCTCAGTGTGCGAGTACGACTCGCACTTGACCGGTTTTTTAAGATTACTTACTATATAGTAGGTAACTGAAATTATTAGTATTCTCGATACTCCCTCCAGTTACGGCTACACTAAAATCTTTGTTAGGAGTGGGTTCACGTGGTTAGTGTAACGACCAGGTTTCCAACCTAAGAACTCTCGATCGTAAGTAAAACTCCTTATTAACCACAAAACTACTAACACTTTTTTTCTCTTCACTTCTCGCAGGACAGATATTGGTGAGCAGCCGTTAAAATATGCCGCTGTGGGTGTGAAGAATCGTAAGAGTGACAAGAAGAATTGGCAGATTCACACAGTGAAGAGAATCTACCAACATCCTGAATATATGAAGCAAGTGCAAATCCGCCCCCACAGATACTACGACATCGCTGTACTGGAACTTGAGACAGCGTAAGTTAGCTCAGGGATGCTCAGTGCCATTGGCTGGAACTCCCCCTTGGGATTTGAAAGTGGAGGTGTTCGCTGAAGTATATCGGCAGACGACAAAATACCGGGCGGGTTGCGGCAGTCGGTGGCGTGAAGTCACCCTTAACTTATTTCGGCAAGCATTGTTGTTTTAGAAGAATGTCGTCCAACTTACGTCGTTTCTTATTAAAGTCATGTCGAAGTAACGCTTTGTCGGTGTACAGAAATGTGATTAAGTTGTTTCGATCTAAAATATTGTCGTGCTATCGAAGTAAAATCTTGTCGTAAAAGGATTTGTCGAAATTCAGTTTGGGAGTCCACTAAGCTATCATTGCTGAATGAGTGAAGCATCGCACCATGGCGGCGCTCCAGCCGATCATTGTAGAATGGACGGAGAGACAGCACGGAAAACTTTCCTTCCGGCTGACTTAGATGCTTTCCGAGCGCAGCTGCTTTGGAATGTATCTGTTCTCATTCACTAGGAGGGAATTAAATCCCGCCTGCAATCACTGTCCGAAGACTCAGCGCGGCACACCCTTGAGGCTCGTCTCGCCTGGGAGGTGCAGCGTTGAGACCTCGTAGCAATAATGGGAGTCGATCTCTCGCTACCGGCCATCCTGCGCTCCATGGCCTGTGATGTATTGCACATGGATGTGGAATACCTTAAACGATGCAAATAATATGATATCATTCCTCCATAACTCCGGCCATGACTCGTAATGAGAATCTATAATTAGAGTTGGCGTTTCATGTGAATAATAACATACCCTAAGACACTAATCATTTTTTGACAGAATAACATTCAATAAGAATGTCCTCCCAGCCTGTCTGCCTATACCCACAGAGGAATTTGACATTGAATATGCGAAATTCAGTTCCTGGAAAGAAAAAGACACGGAGTCTGAAAAATTCTTGGACACTTCACATATTGTAAGTTTAAATAAATTGTTTTTTTTTCAAAATGTTGCTTGTAAATGACGTATTTATTTAGTCACGCCTGTAAATGGGGGTAGGCAGAGGTGTATTAACACCTACATTTCGCCAGCAATTTGTCTCACATAATACGGAGCCTATGCTCAAGTTGGTACTTCGACATGAGCCGTCTGTTTTCGGGCATTAGCTAATTAGTTATGAATAAACCTAATTCTTAACAATGTGATGTTCTTGTACCCTCTAGATCCGCGTTAAGGAGCTCACTGCCGAGGAGTGTGATGCCCAAATAACGGAGGCTGAGGCACCTATTCCAATATTGTACAATGGATATTTGCCACAGAAAATCAAAAGCGAATCTCAACTCTGCTATGGCGATAAGGCCACTTGCCTGGTGAGTTATATAACGGATAGATTTATCATCCTCATGGAGACATATTCTCAGCATTGCATCCGACACCAAGGTGAACTCGGAGCTCAGAGTCCGCCTTTCGGCTCTTCCTCCTCCACTTCGTATGATCTTGAGCGTCCATGGTAATGAGACCATCGGTACATTTGTCACCCTCCACCACGTCAAGCCTTCCAACGTTCTACCTGGACGTGACCCCTTTGGATAGATTATTTTACTTTTTATATCATCATCTTTGCGTTAGCCCCGGTCGCCGCCAGGTTTTGGTTTTTCAGTCTAACTGCGAAGTTAGGCTTAACGTGCTCTCCGAGGCACAACCAGACCAATGGAAATACCCATATTCATGCATACAAATATTTGCACTGAGTGGGAATTTGCACCCCCTCGCCTTCACTACCACTACGCTACAAAGACTGTCTTCCAATTAGTTTGTCAACCAATCTATTATTTCAGCACACTGACAGAGCCTTCATGGCGTGGCGGTAGAGAACGCGGCCGCTATGCCAGGAGGCGCGGCTTCGATCCTATTCGTGCGAATATTTGTATGCATGAATATGGGTATTTGCATTGGTCTGGTCGTGCCTCGGAGAGCATGTTAAGCCGTCGGTCCCGGTTGCCATACGAATATGTATGACAGTTGGTACAGCGGAAATGGGTGAAATGGCCCCACTTAAAGGCGCTGATCACCCATCCGGTCAAACAGCGTTCTCACTAGCAGTAGTAGTACTAATCTATTATTTGATCTTACTACAGAATATCGCTGGAGGTCCGCTTGCGGTGACTACCCAGTACTCCCGTTGCATGAACACGGTGATTGGAGTCAACGCGTATGGAGACAAATGCGGTCAAGCCGTATTCACTAAGGTGCAACACTTCGTACCCTGGATTGAGAGTATCGTCTGGCCTTGAAATTATACGATAAATAAAAATAAATAAATCTTGTTGAACCAGATTGTTGATTTTCTTTTGTATTAGTAAATTATAGAAACTAATTTATTTCTGCTGGCCCCTTCTGGATCCACGGGATCCACGTTATCCCCATCTTGCCCCTAGATATAGGAACCACCACCGCTTCGGTCTGCTTCTGCTAGGGTGACAGGCGGCTGAAACTGTAACCCTCAGGCCCGCGTTCATGGAGGTTCAGTGAGGTGTCTGAGTAAGTATAAATCTGATACCTTTGGTTGTTAGTTCCCGGTGGAATAGAATAGGACCATCCCTTCTCTTCTTGTGGGTGTCGTAGAAGGTGACTTAGGGACAGGGCTGTTCTCCATCCGACAGTAAACATACAGCCTAAGACAAAGGGCCCGCTAAACGGCAATGGGCTCGCCCGCTCGCTCGACCGAAAAACATTATTGGCGAAACGTGGGTGCTTACACCAACGTGAGTGTATGTATGATACCTACACTTAGACTCAGTTTCTGATCCAGGGCCATCGTAGGCCAAAAAAGGACCCCGCTGGACCCCGGTTTTTGGATGCAACTGGGAAATTGCTATGAAGAAGATGATGATTATTATATACGCCGCTATCTAAAGCATAGCTTAACGTAGCGAAGTAAGCATAGCTTAATAGATTTTAAATCATTTTTAAACCTGTTCAAGAACCAGTCTAACAGTTTTACCTGTTTTATAATAGACTTATTATGTTATTCAAATAATACCATCAAAATCCGCAGACTGGTCTTACAGCCAGTTTAGATTATAAAAAGTCAAAAGCACGATAGTCTCACTCTGCTAGTCAGAGGGCTGCGCACACCTTGGTCGGAATTGACCATTCCTCATGAGAGCCTTGTGGTTAAATAGTAACTGAGTAGGTTACATGGTTAAGCAATGCTAGCCAGGTTGGTTTTAAGATAACCTTGCGAGTGTGGATGGTACCGTCTGAAAGGGAAGACCTAGGTGCACATACCTGGACCAAATTGGGGAAGTTTTAGTAAAGGGGCAGGTCAGGAGTACTCCAAACCGACGAGCATGCATGAAGAATGTAATGAGAGTGAATGAAACGAGAGTAGTATGTCAGGATCGTAGCAAATAAAGATGAATGCTATGTCAAACTGGTTTTCTGCAAACACCCTATTGTTTAATGCAGAAAAAACTGTAGGGACAGAATGCTGACAGGCATATTGTAGGCGCCCGATCGCGCGGGCCCGCTGCGATGGCAGTCGCGCACGATACAGGCAGCAGGTAGGACCGTATACCTAGAGTCGTAAGTTCAAATTAGTAAAGTGTCTCAACATAACATCCAAGTGTTTTAACGGCTTATTCCCGTGCACTCCAAATCTATTGTTCTCTAAAATTCATATTTTCATACATTGATTACCAGGAGCTCCACGGATGTTTCTATTAAAATAATAAACAGAGCCACATTTACCACTTTCATTCCCTAGGGCTCCAAAATATTGTCTAGGTACTTTGACATATTATTCCCAGCAGCTCGAATAAAAAAGTCAATTCTTCACTATAAAAATCGTTCCCACCAGCTCCAAAATTTTTAAAGTAACGTAGGCAAAACCCGAACGTAGTAAAGAACGAAATCTGTCAGTGCGGCGGCGGGGCGTGCGGCGGTGCGCCCACACAGAGCGTCACCCCCACCCCACCTTTCCTTGCAATCTAACATTGCCTAATGATGTGCAAACAGTGGTCTCGAACCTACCGATTTTTCGGTATTTCTACCGATATGGGTTCTGTTCTACCGAAATATAACTTTTTTCTACGATTTCAGAGTATACATGTAAATTCTCCTGATTTTTCAACCGATTTTACACTTTTACGCACGAATACTACGCAACGAATTTGGGTCTTGTATAGAAGACACCGCTGCTCCAGCGTGAAAAAACGTCTCACTCTGTTCAGGACTCCGAGTTTACGCGAGGCTGATTTGATGATGAATTGTGATTTGATGAAATGTTTATTTGCGTTGGTCTGGGTATTTTCGTACCTCGGAGAGCACGTTAAGCCGTGAGCCATGGTTGTAATACGGACATCTATGGTAGCTATTGCAGGTATTTTGAGCCCTAAAAAGTTCAATAACTGCAATACTTCGATATTGCCAATAGGTTTTGGAGGGCAAATGGCACTTGTTTCGTGGAAAATATCAAAGTGCAAACACGCAGGGTGAAGTAGTAGAAGGAACACTAAATAACATAATAGGCTTCTAATTCTTCTGCGGTAAAAACCCGACTGCCACTTAAAAGATCGAAATAAGTTTGATAACAAGCGGTACCCATTAATTTTCTTTCGGATTTCGAATTTTGTTCTCGTTACGTCGAATGATTACAGAAAATATCTAAATTCAGCCGCTTGACGTAGACGTGGTTCCCGCCCGTTTAGTCCACTCTCGACCCCTCGACCCCCAATAAATAATGTGTCCACTGGACCCCTAACCATAGTTTACACTCGGTCAAGTTTTAGTTTCCTCTCGACCCCCATTATTATACTTAGGATGATAAATCATTCATCAGTCTACCTATATATGCATATTGAAAATTGGTCCTTCGAGAGGTGTAGGCGTATAATGACATAAACATAACATAACATAAAGTCACGCCTGTATTCCCCGAAGGGGTAGGCAGAGGTACTAGTACCCACATTTCGCCAGTTTATGTTTAGGTCCCAATGTAATAGGTGGCGACCTATTGCCATTAACCGGGCACTTATAAGCCTGCGATAAATACACACATAACTTCGAAAAGCATCGACAAGTCATTGGTGTGTGCCATGGTAAACCTGGGATCGAACCTCGTCTCAGCAGTCCATTACCCATACCACTAGGCTACCGCAGACATAAACGCAATGTTATGTTTTTATGTTATGTGGGTTTCCGCACAATAGTTTTCTCCACCGTAAGTTATTTGACTATTAGATTAATATTAGACAAAATGATATCGGTCCCGACCCGTCCACCCACTGGAGTTTCCCACTGGTGGGTGGAGGGGTAATTCACAATTACCCCTTCCCCCCACCATGCAAGTGTGTACCGAAATAAGTATAAGTTATCGATAAATTTTAAAATTTATCTTGCATATTTTATATATTTTTTATTTCATATAAATGATTAAAAAATAAAAAACCCGACTGCCACTGAAAAGAACAAAATAAGTTTGATAGCAGGCGGTACCCATTAATTTTCTTTCGGTTTATGATTGGCAAATGGGTACCGCCTGCTATCAAACTTATTTTGGTCTTTTCAGTGGCAGTCGGGTTTTTTATTTTTTAATCATTTGTTTTATTTTATACTTTTTAGTTATGATATGACATGTATATCTTTTTGTAATATCCTTCATATCGTTTATACTTGAAATAAAAACTTAAATCAATAAGTAAGAAAATTAGCGAGAGTGATTATTTTGTTAAACAACTTTAAATCGTTATAAATCCTAAACTATTATTTAAAATGAAAAATGATAAAAGGAACCTAAAGATGATTTTAAAATACCTATTCAACGACATCCCACTTGACATAGTTCATCGACTTTTATTTTTTTTATTTTGACAATATGGCGTCTGGTTGTCGCTGTGGTGAATTTTGATTACTGTCATGTCTTTAGTGACACTCGCAAGGTTAAGACGAATCGATTGACGTAAGAATTATCAAAATCGGCCTACGCATTTGGTCTCTAGAACGCCACATAGAAACAAACATACATACATACATACATACATAGACTGATAAACACATTACCCTCCTTTGCGTCGCGCAGTCGGGTAAAAAACAACTAGCGCCAGCGCGTGCTTTTTTGTAGTGGCGTTTTTTATGAAATTACCGTTTCATTTAGCTTTACTAACACGATGGAGAGTAAATAATGCAAAATAAAGATTTAAAAAAAATCTAAAAAAAAAGGTTTTTTTTATCCGAATCGATTTTATTTTTATGCCAATGTGTTATGTACCTGGAGTACTACTAGAGGTTCTCGGCTTCGGGAGCGTTCCTCTTACACCCAGTATAAAATAAAAGGGACGAATAGGCCTTAAACACATATCCAGAACACTGTCTACCAGTTCTCTTACTATACCAGGTATTTTCCCCAAAAAAAATAAACGAACGATCTCTCCGTGCAAGCTAAGTTGATTTTGTCACGAAATATTAAGCTGTCTCACATTTTAGACCTAATTTTTAATTTTAATGTCGATATCTATTAGTACCTAAAGAAATATAATAAAACTAGCTTTTGCCCGCGGCTCCGCCCGCGTGGATGTCGATTATCGCGACCAAACATAGCCTATGTCCTTTCTCATGGTCTAATCTACCCCTCTACCAAATTTTATCAAAATCGGTTCAGTGGTTTAGGCGTGAAACTTGAAAGAGTAACATACAGACAGACAGACAGACAGAGTTACTTTCACATTTATAATAAAGTTTGGATAATAATAAATAATAATTCATGCATACAAATATTTGCACTGAGCGGCGATCGAACCCGCGCCTATTGATCGAACCCGCCACGCCACAGAGGCTGTCAAATAAAATTTTTTTATTATACAAGCAAAAATAGGTTTCAATATACAAGCAAAAAACTGAAAAATGCGACCTTTTCCCCCCTCTCTCATCACTGCCTTGTGTCCCCACATTCGGGGACTTTTAGTACGTTTATCTAGGCACCTTAAAGACTAACTATACCAATTTTTAAAACTACAAAAAAATGTTTGGTCCCTTTTCACTATAATTGTTTTCTTTTAAAAAAAGAATATTAGTACCGAAGTTACTAATATTCCCTCTAACCCCTCCAACTAAGCTAAATTGCTTGTGTTAGGAGTGGGTTCACGTCGGTGGCCAGGATTCGAACCCGGGACCTCTCGATCGTAAGGCCGACTCCTTAACCACTAAGCTACCGACGCAAACGCAAACGGACTAATTAATGACGGTTTTTGCATAGTGCATAAGTCAGGCCAGCTGCCATTTTATGGTGTGAACAGTTCATCTATAGGTGATAATGAATCATTTATGTGCCTAGAGTATGATAGTATATGTATTTATTCTTCAAAATTTTATCATACCGTTAGCCGGTCATTCGGCTCGAGGGACTGTAGTCCCTGGTTGGTCATTGGCTCATTCGCGAGTATTTCGCGCGGCGCGGGACTGTGGTCCCTTTGGCGTGATCTCGTGGCACGCTCGTGGAACGCTCGTGGAAATATATTTATTTCTTTTCAACAAGTGAACTAGTATCGATTTTTGTCATTCTAATCGATTAAATACACATCACTTCGGCCTAAAAAAAACGATACACTGTACTCTATGGTCGACTCCATTAAAAAACAGATAAAAAAGTAGTTGATGTTTACGTGTTGTGTGATTGTTTACATTAGTGTCGTGTTCGCGCCGAAAATAAAAGTTATATGTGATTGTGATGTGTTATTTTGCAATAAAAATATGTTTAAAGTGGTTAGTATACTGATTCAGCTTGCGCCGGTCGGTCGCAACTAAAACCAGTAATCATGTCTAAAGTGATAATATTTTTATTATATTCGTCTGTAGGAATACTCTCCGTGTCATGTGAGGTCACTAAACAGAAAGGTATGTACAACAAACTATTATCCTATCATCACGTATCATCACGTGTTCCTTCTTCCTATAGTCCCGGGACCTTTAAGCGGGGCGTGAAAAGGCATCTAATTAGGCCGTCAAGCTGAGTGCCACCACTGTTAACATGGTACATGTTTGCGATGGTGACCCTCTTTCCGAGACTTTGCCTTTAGCTTATCATCAGGCGAGGTCTATAGTAAATGTACTGTTATGATTCCAAGAAGACAAACTTAATTTACATATTCAATGTTTTTTTTTTCACAATTTTATGTAAGGTTTAGGGGCCACAGTGTTCAATAGATTAGAATTTGTTAAGCTACTTTTGTAGTTGACAGTACATGTTTGCGATGGTGACCCTCTTTCCGAGACTTTGCCTTTAGCTTAACATTAGGCGAGATGAAGTCAAATTGACGTGTCCTATATAAAAAAAAACATCCTTGCATTAGTCAAGGTCATATCAGAGGTCTTCACCTCAAAGTCCGGAATCCACTTTTTATGTTTAACTACGACATGATATTACTACTAGTAATGCCAGTGGGGCCAACGTTTGACCGGACGGGTGATCAGCCCTTCTATGTGGGGCCATTTCACCCAATTCCCTTATAACGACTGTCATACACGTTCGTATGGCAACCGGGACCGACAGCTTAACGTGCGCTCCTTGGAACGACCAGACCAATGCAAATACTCGTATTCATGCATACAAATATTTGCACTGAGTGAGAATTGAAACCGCGCCTTCTGCGTAGAGGCCGCGTTCACGAGGAGAGGCTTTTAGCCCACACTGACAAATAGGGTATTTGACTAAGTCGTCGATTCTTCCCAATACTACTTAAAATGATAGCTTGTTCTGAAAAGATATGCCTGGCAAAATAAAATATTGCATATCTAAACAGAAACTATGACTTTTCATTAATTGAAATTCCCAAAAAAAGTCAAAATATAAAAAATCTAATTCAATTAAAATATATAACTTTTTAGATTCCTCATTAAATTTTAAATAACTTTTATTATTAACTATATATGTGTAAACGCAACGTAGACCGAGATAAATGCGATATTCTCTTGCACTCCATACATTTGCACTACGCGCTACAGAAGCGTGACGTCACAATTTCGTACGATTTTGTATGGAGCGTTTTCGGGTGGCGCGACAAATTGAACATTTCAAAATCAAATATCTTGAAAACTATTTGTCGCACGAAAATTTTACTTTTACAGTTCATTATATTATAGGAAAGTGGTCATTTATCGAAAGTAAAAAATAAAAATAAGTCAAATAGCCTATTGTTGTTAGACTTTAAGGCTCCAATTACTAAAAATTCTGCTATAGATATTCGTATTGCAACCGGGACCGACGGCTTAACGCACCCTCCAAGGCACGCAAACACTCAGACAAATGCAAATAGAAATTATTCATTTTTCTTCTCCATCTTAGCGTTAAAAATAATTCAGCCGGATCCGAAGCATTCTCCTCGGAGTATGGGTTCCGTTTTACCAGTCCAACTACGAATTATCCAGATATTTTCCGCGAAACAAATGCCATCTGACATCCACTATTCATTGGGAAATCGAAACATTACAGTCTAACAAGTTTTAGGGCTCCAAATACCCGTAACGACTGTCACAGATGTTCGTATGACAACCGGGACCGACGGCTTAACGTGCTCTCCGAGGAACGACCAGACCAATGCAAATACTCATATTCATGCATACAAATATTTTCATTTGCCATAAGGGATCGAACTCGCGCCTCCTACGTAGCGGCTGCTGTTGAAACTAACGCCACGCCATCCACAGAGGCTGTCGAGGTACATGCATGCATGTAGTCATGCCTTTCTCTATCCAGGGTAGACCGAGGCAACTAAACATGTTCACCTAGCCGCCGTCCCAATACCATACTGACAGTTAAAGATAGATCGCATCTACCGATAAAGTAGGTCGGCTGTTTAAATTCAAAACATAGTAACTCCTATTTCACACCAATTTCGGACAATAAGATTATACCGCGATGCGCTTTCCCGCAAAAAATTAGTTACCATGTTTTCAATTTAAACAGCCGATACGTCAAATTTGACTGCTGCGATCTATCTTCAACTGTAAGTATGTTATTGGGAACGGCCGCAGTCTAATTGCAATGTTTTGATTAACATATCTGTCCGAACTTATCTGTACTCTAATTATGTATTCTTGAATTTTATAACAGCCTCTTTGGCTTTTCGTCCTTACGATATATTTAATCCCTTAATAGGTCCCCACGTCAGAACACCGTGTCGGTTCGTACTTCGACTCCTACATAACTACGATGAGTGATAGCCACTTCTCTGAGGTAAAACATGGTACTTTTGTCTCGAGAAACTCGTGGATATTTCCACGCGTAATAAGTGTGTGTTTGGAGGATAATCCGAAGTCGATTTTTTATTGGTGACACTTGTTTTTTGTTTCCATTAACTCAAATCACCTCAATATACCCTTTTTGACCCCTCCTATCAACAAATAATAAAAACAATATAATCAGGTCCCGACCTACGACATTATGGATGAATATTATCGGCTGGTGATGTAAGAATCTTTGTATAAATAATAATAAAATCTTTTTCAACTCGCTCGTACAGACGCATTCAGAAGTTGGTGAATATTTTCAATTTTGTTTATTATTTGTTACTAGCCAATGCCCGCAGTTTCATCCACGTGGAATTCTGTTCCCGTTGCCGTTCGCCAGCGTAGATTTCTGTTCCCATTCCCGTGACTCATGGGAACTTTCTCTTTAAAACCTTCCTTGGAACTTTTGGAACATACGAAAAAAAATTGCCGAGTCGGCCAGGCCTTTCTCGAATTTTTACCTGACTACGGCGAAGCCTAAAGAAGGGTTATGAATTTGACAGGCTATGTATGTATGTATGTATGTATGTATGTATGTAACTTCCTTGACTAAATACTTAGGGGTATACATTGACGAAACGCTCTCTTGGAAAAAACAGATTGAAACATTAAAATCTCGCACTCGCAAGTTAATTTACATATTTAAAACGTTACGAGGCTCTGCGAATGCGACCGTCTTAAAAACTGTGTACTTTAGCCTTGCACAGTCAATACTAACATATTGTATACTGGCGTGGGGAGGAGTACACAAAACGATCCTGCTACCACTGGAAAGAGCACAAAGAGCTGTAATTAAGGTTATAAATAGGAAGCCTCTTAGATACCCAACCGAACAACTTTTTCGCGATTACAAAGTTCTGACAGTTCGTCAACTTTTTATGCTTAAAGCGATTCACCATACTCATACAATTCTTGAGTATGATCCTATTTCCTACGCCTTGGCCCGTAGAAAGCATGCGATATGCGAGCCGATTGTGCACAGAACCTCGTTCGCGGCTCGCCAGTGTTACGTCCTGGGTCCAAGACTTTACAATAGAGCTAGTAGAAGCATAAGCTTGTACACAAAATCTAGATACGAATGCAAAAAAATGCTTACAAATTGGTTGCAACATCTAAATTATGATGAAACGGAGTATTTACTTGAGGTTCTATGTTAAATGTAATGTATAAAATAGCTAGGTATAGTAAATCCTTAATGTAGTTTGTTTTTGTTTAAATAATTAGTCGTAATAAAATGTAATAAATTAATTAATTGTACTTATTTTACTTAAGTTTACTGGTTGCGTGGGTTTCCTGGTGACCTATAAATACAGATACAAATTGTTGTATCTAGTTTAGGCACCAGTCTCACAATTACAGTGTTTTTGTATAGCCATTATGATACACTAAGAAAATAATAATATTATTGTTTTATTTAATAAGAATTTGTATTTAATTGTTTGAGAGAATAAAAATATTTTTATTTTATTTTATTTATTTTATTTATTTATGGATGTATGGATGTAAGTTCATTTGTTCCCTCATAGCTCCTCAACTACTTATTAGAACTGGACAAATGAGATATCGTTACAAGCGGCTTGATCGTCCGATGGTTATAGGCTATAATATGACGTGTCACTCAATCTTGTGTGGCGCCCTCTAGCACTCATAAGGTACTGTGTTAATAAATAAATTTGAGATAAATATGCCGTGTCAAAAACTAAAACCCGACTACCGAAAAGCACGCTCTGAAAAGCGACAAACAAGAAAATATCAAGGATAGCCGTGGTCGTATGCCACTTACTCTAACAAAACAATATATTCTAGGGAAAAGTGGCATACGACCACGGCTATCCTTGATATTTTCTTGTTTGTCGCTTTTTAGAACGTGATTTTTCGGTGGTCGGGTTTTAGTTTTATACTCTTAGAAACATCCTATTTTTATAATATATGAAAAGAATTTTTACCCAGATATTTTGTTTGTGGTATCCGGTTGGTAACGGAAAACGAATACAAATTAACATCATCCCATCTCATTGGAAGGGAGTCCTTCCTACGGAAACTACTAACAGAAAAACTACGAAAACGTTAAAAGATGGGTACACCCGAGGGGGCTATCTCGGTGGCATGGGGGGTGTACCCTGAGCGTGAGGAATATGACAGAGGTTATCTCAAGAAGCAAGAGGGTCATTAAAATAAAATAAAACTTTGTTTATTTCCATAACATATTTTTACAAATTAGTCTGCGGTAGCCTAGTGGTATGGGTAATGGACTGCTGAGACGAGGTCTCGGGCTCGATCCCAGGTTTACCATGGCACACACCAATGACTTTTCGATGCTTTTCGAAGTTGTGTGTATTTATCGCGTTTATAAGTGCCCGGTTGATGGCAATAGGCTCGCCACCTATTACATTACCACATATTTATTATAAACTAGCGAAATCTGGGTGCTAGCACCTCTGCCTACCCCTTCGGGGAATACAGGCGTGAGTTTATGTTATGTTAGTTCGTGTCTAGTGGCCCCACACTAGGCAAGCCTGTCCTGTGGGTACCTAGTCCGATTTACAATAAAAATTAACAACACTGACCAACGGCTGATCATACAAATACAAAACAAATTTAAATAGAAATAGAGTGTTAAACATGCATATTGAAAAATGAACAAAATAATAATTTAATTAACACAAGTATGAGAAGTGGTGTGCCTAATTTTTAATTTAGGCTGCGTACTTTGTCCCTTGATTACAACAAGTGCAAGAGAAGGTAATCAGTACAATCTGAGATCAAAGAGGTTAGCCATCCCACTATTTTAGATTTGGCTTCCTTCAGTGAGGACTGCTTTATATCACACCAATGAACCGATTTTTTGTAGGATTGTCCTTATATGGCGTCTAGCAAAAGTCAAATCAAATCAAATCAAATCATATTTATTGTAAATCATAGGTACAAGAGATGTTCACAAAAATAAGTTCAGCTATGTTTCACCATTTGGGTATACAATACTATGTAGGTTATTTAATCACTAGATTAGTCTTAGTTATTAAGTACCTATCACATAAAATTAAATAAAGAATATAAATTCACATATAAAGTCGTCCTAATTTTAGGTAAGGAGAGTCTAAAATTAATTTGTGAGATTGCCTCTCAGCTTGCGGTTTTAATCGGTTCGAGTATGACATAACCACCGCCGCGAGCTTCGACGAGACGGTATCCGTGGGATTTCCGCAAGACCATGTTATTTGCGAGAGAAGGAAAATCCCACGGCGACGGCGCGCCTCCCCATTCCGGGGGCGAGTCGGGGACACCGTTGTCCCCCCTCCCGAGGAGGGCTAGACCGTAAGGGATGGCCCTGGGTCTGCCGGGGTGCGAGGGATATGTCGATGACATACTCACCTCCGGCCTAGCACCGCGACCCACAGTCGGCGTACGGTTTTAGTCGGTTCGAGTCCGACATAACCTCCCCTTCCGGCTCCGGCAGGGGGGTATCCGAGGGGATTTCCGCACGAAAAAAAAAGAGCCTCTTAATGGATTTATGTCCTATATGCTTATGACCTTAGGAAGTAGGTTTTTACCAAGACGTTTCTTGATTTATACCTAGAAACACAAAAAATCGATTAGGACGAAGCGGTATCTTCATAAAAAAACACAAGCGTGTGCTTTTTAGTAGTGTTTTTATTTTATTAAATTACCGTTTTCAGTAAAAAGGGTATTTTTAATCTGACTGTACTGATATTGTAAACTCGACATAAAGGTAATAGAAGCGTGCTACATAAGCTCGACATAAATGGAATAGAAATGGGACAGAAAACATAGACTCGACATAGAGGTAATTGAAGCGAGATAAGGTTTTTGGCTCGACATAACGGGACTCGACATAAAGGGAACGAACCGTTCCAGGTTTTTAGCTTTACTAACACGGAGAGTAAATAATGCCAAATAAAAAAAACTTATTGTGTCCAAATAGATATGTTTATGCCTTTAAGTACTTTTGCGAGAGTGTAGAGAGCTACCACAACCTGGTTGTAGTATATTTATTAAGACTCAATCCATATCCATATTCATACTTAATATGATGAATGCGAAAGTAACTCTGTCTGTCTGTCTGTCTGCCGTCTGTCTTTATGTTACGTTTTCACGCCTAAACCACTGATCGGATTTTGATAAAATTTGGTATAGGGGTACATTAGACCATGAGAAAGGATATAGGCTATGTTTGGTCCCAATAACCGACATCCACGCCGGCGGAGCCGCGGGCAAAAGCTAGTGATTTAATAAAGCAATGTCTTACAAACTAAATAACAGGCTTAAGTATATACCGATCTATCCACCATTGGTGGAGTGGGAGCGATGCTTGTGGTCACGTTCTATCTTCTCGTGGACTTGCATATTTCGCGTTATGGCAGAGGCCGTGATTCCTAAGCTTACATCATTATTATTTGTGCCTTCTGATTTCCTTATAGAAATCACGTTCCTGTCTTCCATACACCCTACTTACGCTTCCGAAGCCGAAAGCGGGGAGTTTCCCATTCCCATTCCCTTTACCACAGACCAATGTATATACATATTACATTACACTGAGTGGAAATAGAACACACGCCTCCCGCGTAGCAGTTAAAATGCACTGCCGCTACACCACAGAGGTCGTCAATTCTTACTTAATCTCTAAGTTTAAGGTACCGATTGCCATGAACTTTACCGTTCAAAAATAACAACGCTGTGTATCGCGAGTACTCAAAAGTTAATTAAAAGATAAGGATAAGGAAGTGCTTATTATGACCTCAAATCTTTAGCTGATTGACTGTCCTTGGAGCGCACAGACGTACCACATTTAGGAGATGTATTTAGCTAAACGTAATAATCAAAATGTCTAAAGTGGTTTTTGTTTTTTCATTACATATTTTTAATTTGTTACTGATTTGTTAACAGTCTGTTAGTTAGTATAATAAATGCTATATTCGGAATACAGTCAATTAAAGTGGTTATAATTTTTGGATATTCATCGCAGTATTGTTCGTGTTGTTGAATTGATTAATAAGAAACTGGGTATTTAGCTCGATTCATATAATCTTGAACCTAAATCCGGAGATATAAAAGGCCCTGGCGCGCGCAGATTGCTTTGTAATAATCTATACTTGGTAATTGAATGAATTTTTACAGCATTAAGTATGCTAACTATACAAATCGAATACATAAGGAAAAAGAAGAATCATCTCGGGCGGGACTCGAACCCGCAGTCTTTCCCTTACAGGGGGAATGCCTTGACCAATTTGGCTATCCCATCTTATATGTCTTTAAGGCGACATCGGGCGGGTCTCGGTAGCCGAATTGGCCAAGGCATTCCCCCTGTAAGGGAAAGACTGTGGGTTGGAGTCCCGCCCGAGATGATTCTTCTTTTTCCCTATATATTCGATTTATTGGTAAATTTGAGCTCGTCCACCGCAGTAACACCCCGTGCTATCTTCGACTTAGGCGACAATTCATCCGTAAAATATTTTATCCTCGGATGATTTGTCAACATATTAAATTATTAGGTGTCAAATCATCCGCATCAATAATAATCTTTGGAGCAAACGTCACCGTTCCTTACTTTGAGGTGTCTAATCATCCGAAAAATATTAAACCTAAATGGAAAGGGCAAGTAAGAATTCTTTATTTTTTTCATTGAACTATTATAATAAATTATTGATAATCTTTTAGCATATATATATTTAATGTAATGATACTTAGTGTTTTACTAGCAAACACTGATTTAAAACTAAAAATAAATGATTATTCTAAAATCAAAATAAATAATTTACAATTATTAATCGAAAATTCTAGAATAACTAATAAGACAACTTTTCAATGCAATGTCCGATGCTGATTTCATTATCTATGAGTTCTGTTAAACTGCTATTAATTTTTTTTTCTTTCAGTATACTTTCAGTCTTTAAAGTCAGATTCCAGAATTCAATCCAGTATCAATCACAACGGATTTTGAAACGAGTGCGATGTTAGCAGCTAAATCTGTGTTCGATAAGGTTACTACTCGTGTGTGTATTTTTCATTTTAAAAAAGCAGTTCAAAAAAATGCCATAGAATGGTGGAATTCAAGACTTAATAAGACAATAAAAAACAAACCAAACATAGCAGTGTTATTGAAAACTTTAAAAAAAGACGCCAAATATTATTCTAACTTGTGGATAAATCAAGGACACATTTCAAAGAGAACGGAGGTAGTATACTGAAAGAAAAAAAAAATAATAGCAGTTTATTGATGCAGATGATTTGACACCTAATAATTTAATATGTTGACAAATCATCCGAGGATAAAATATTTTACGGATGAATTGTCGCCTAAGTCCTATCTTCAAAATACATCCAAGAAACGTGTAACAGAGCACATTTTGAGTACATTTTAGGTCCAAGATATTTAGTACATATGGTTTCTATGGAAGGAACGTGATTGCTATGAGGAAATTAGATACATGAATAATAATGTTACAAGTTATGGAATCAAGTTCTCTGCAATGAATAATGCAAGTCGGCTATCCATCCAGCGACCCTTCCAGTTATGACACGATCCAAACTTACTGGCTCGCGGAAGCCGTCTGACTGCATTTGTTGGAGCCACTCATGTGCTACGGAAGCCGTCCGCGTATACGGACGGACGGCTTTCGTGCTGGGTTGCTACCAATTTTACTACCAATTTAGATGATGTGGGCTCATAAAATATAGAAGCCAAAATGCAAATGTATACCAGAAATATTTTTGAAGTAAAAACTTCTGGAGAAGCGTCATCGTCACGCTCACGTCAAGACGGTACAATTCACAAGTGAAGGTCAAGGCGTACGTAACGGAATGAAATCCCGGACGGGACGTGGACGTGACGGGCACATGGCTGAATATAATTTTAATGCAAACGAACCGTGACAGTGTTCGGATTCGGATCTAACGTTGTAACGTAACATAAACTCACGCCTGTATTCCCCGAAGGGGTAGGTAGAGATGCTAGCACCCACATTTCGCCAGTTTATGTTAAGGTCCCAATGTAATAGGTGGCGAGCCTATTGCCATTAACCGGGTACTTATAAACCTGTGATAAATACACACATAACTTCGAAAAGCATCGAAAAGTCATTGGTGTGTGCCATGGTAAACCTGGAATCGAACCCGAGACCTCGTCTCAGCAGTCCATTACCCATACCACTAGGCTACCGCAGATTTCTAACGTTGTGAACAAGAAAATTTCAAAGGATTCGCTTTAACCTTAAGCCTAGCCCCGCTCCACACGTGCCACGTTCCCGTCTCATCCGTGTCTCCGCGACATTATGCTAACTAACGCATACATTTTTCATAAAACGATATTTCCAATTTGGAAATATCGTTTTATGAACAACCCGTCCCGTCTGTGCAAACAGGCTTTATTTAGTTTTTTAACATGTGGAAAAGCCACCTCATTCTTTTTTTATATTGATGATTTTACAGAAGCCGAACCCTGTGAATGGAACGGGATCAAGGGCAAGTGCGTTCCTTCAAGAGTATGCCTCACCACACTCGATAGACGTGGAGATAAGCCCCCTGTGAGTATGAGAACTCATCAATTAAAATCTCCCTGCTGTGGGTTTTCCAAGCGACTGCAAATGGGGTTCTTTAAAAAGGGCTTTAGAAGGTTCTTAAAGCGTTGGCATCACTAGGGCTTGTTGATTCGCTATTGAAATTAGACCGAAATCGAACTTTGAACAGTTGATGCAAGACTTGGTCCTTATTAGTAAGGTTGAAATAAAAATCTTATATATGTATAAGAATATTTTTCTTTGCAGGCTTGTGCTGATAAAGATGGAAATCTTAACAATATTTGCTGTACAGACTGTACCCTTGTCAATGATACCAGGTTAGTAAGTACCTCAAGAGCCCGTTTCTGTATAGAACCGTATTCCCCTTTTCCTTCCTGAATAATGCCTCTAGAACAATCTGTTTGCTTTTATAAAATCAAAATCTGCTTTACGCATGTCCCTGTTATTTTTTTTGTCGGCAATCAATTAAAATAAAAACTATGATCATCTAAAGATGATAAAAAATTACAAATATTTACCGTTGTGTTTGGAAGACTACCAGACAGTTTCAAAAAGCTACTACCATTTAACCTTAACCCCCGATAGAAACTCTGCACCAGACCCTCGTACGTTGTTTATCAGTTGAGGTTGACTTGGGCCCCAACCGTGTCAACCAAAGGATGACGGAGGAACTCTTAAAAGTTCAACAAAAATATATATTGCTGCTAATTCTGTTGTTACATCTCTAAACTTAAAATTCTCTAAAATTTTCTAATTGCATCTGTTTATTTCAATAACAGATAGAAAAGAACAGACGATTTAATTTAGTGAACACCTGTCAAATTAAGTCGGCGCCTTGACGGTACCATAGCGGTACCCTTCAATTTTAGTCGACATCTACGAACATGCGACTTAACTTACTACGCACCAACAAGGCGCTGTTTTAATTTGACAGGTCTTAACTTAAATAAAATCATGTCCCTGATCATGAAAGAAACAGATGCAATTAGATTTTTTTAGAGAAATTTAAGTTTAGAGATGTAACAACAGAATTGGGAGCATTGTATAAACATCCTATATTTATTTCAGCAATTTTATAATGAGTGCTTCTGGAGGTGCATTTTGGAAAGATGGACGAAAAGCAAGGGATGGTAAGCACTTTCTTCATGCATACTTCTATAAGATCATGCCTATTTCCTTCTGGGGTGAACAGAGATAATAATCTGCTTGAAGCCTTCTTTTACCCGACTGCGCGACGCAAAGGAGGGTAATGTGTTTATCAGTCTATGTATGTATGTATGTTTGTTTCTATGTGGCATTCTAGAGACCAAATGCATAAGCCGATTTTGATCATTCTTACGTCAATCAATTCGTCTTAACCATGCGAGTGTCACTAAAGACATGACAGTAATTAAAATTCACGACAGCGACAACCAGACGCCATATTGTCAAAATGAAAAAAAAGTCGATGAACTATGTCAAATGGGGTGTCGTAGAATAGGTATTTTAAAATCATTTTTAGATCCCTTTTACAATTTTTCATTTTAAATAATAGTTTAGGATATATAACGATTTAAAGTTGTTTAACAAAACAATCAAATCGCTCGCAAATTTTCTTACTTACTGATATAAGTTTTTATTTCAAGTAGATATGAAGGAAATTAGAAGGAGATTACAAAAAGATATACGTATCATATCATAACTAAAAAGTATAAAATAAAATAAATGATTAAAAAATAAAAAACCCGACTGCCACTGAAAAGACCGAAATAAGTTTGATAGCAGGCGGCACCCATTTGCCAATTATAAACCGAAAGAAAATTTATGGGTACCGCCTGCTATCAAAATTATTTCGGTCTTTTCAGTGGCAGCCGGGTTTTTTTTTTACGTGCGCAAAGTTCCCACGGATACCACCCCTCGGAACCGGTAGGGGTGGTTATGTCGGACTCGAACCGATTAAAACGCACGCCGTCTTGGGTCTTTGGTTGCCGGAAGTGAGGGGAGTAAGGGGCTACAAGCAGGCGAAAGATATGCTTTCGGCGATCTGAAAGCATATCTTTCGCATGCTTGTAGCCCCTTACTCTTCCATTTATTAAAAAACCAGCCAAGTGCGAGTCGGATTCGCCCATGAAGGGTTCCGTAGTAGCAAGTAACATAATATAATAGTTCTAGTAGTTCATTAATGTTTTTATTTTATTTAATGGAACGAAAGGCGAAAATTGTGGTTTATGACGTATTAAAAAAAAACTACTTACTAGATCTCGTTCAAACCAATTTTCGTTGGAAGTTTGCATAGCAATGTACATCATTTATTCTTTTTAGATTTATCGTTCTCTTATTTTAGAAGTTAGAGAGATGGGGGACACACATTTTTCCTCATTGGAAGTGTCTCTCGCGCAAACTGTTCAGTTTAAAAAAAAAATAATGTTAGAAACCTCAATAGCATTTTTGAAGACCTATCTATAGATACCCCACACGTATGGGTTTGATGAAAAAAAATTTTTTGGCTTTCAGTTCTAAGTATGGGGACCCCCAAAATTTATTCCTTTTTTTAAAATTTTTGTGTATAATTCTTAATGCGGTTTACAGAATACATCTACTTACCAAGTTTCAACTGAATAGGCCTTATAGTTTCGGAGAAAAATGGCTGTGACATACGGACGGGCAGACGGACAGACAGACATGACGAATCTATAAGGGTTCCGTTTTTGCCATTTGGCTACGGAACCCTAAAAAAACCTGAAAACTCAGTATACTCGGAGTTCACATATATATTATGTGGGTTGATTTTTCGCGTATATTGCGGTCTGACCTTCCAGCTTGAAAAACCATTTGCAGAGTTGGTTAGGCCACTTGTATAGATATTTTTACCAAACGACTGTTGATATTCCAGACCGACCGAATAAAACTAAACAGGTTATCCATCCTAATTTCAACCTCGGTAACTAGAATCACCTGTTGGCCTGGTTGTTAAGCCCGTATTCCAGAACAACGCACCGCTGTTGTGAATTTCTAGAATGACTCGCAGCCTGAATCGTAATTTATCTGAGCACAGATTGTATAGACAATATATCAAACTATCAATCGGTCTATACAATCTAACCTCAGATAAATCGCGATTCAGGCTGAGTGTCACTCTAGATTACGGGCCTAAAGCTGTCATCTAGTATACAATATGTCTGCAAATAAACCTCAGATTCAGTTATAAATCGAAATTCAATACTCAGTATCGTTCTAAAGTATGAGCCTTACACCCATATATATTAAGTGAACTACTTGTTATTCCAGCTTGTCTCCAGTACCTAAAAGACGTGCCTCATTTGTGCCACCAAGAAGGATTTTATTCTGGTCTTTCCAGAAGACTGAACACAGAGAAGAAGTGTCATGATTATTCCCTCTGGGGAATAGGTGGGGCTCCACCACCAGGATCGGAACCACCGTCAGAAAATCCTTATGAGGTACAAATAATACCACAGAACTTCTCGTGATTCCGATAGTCCGTAAGAAAATCGGTAGATGACTCCACCGTCGCCTTAAAGAACGTATAAGATGGGAAATTTGAATCACATCGGGCGTGTCACGGTAGCCGAATTGGTCAAGGCATTCCCCCTGTAAAGGAAAGACTGCGGGTTCGAGTCCCGCCCGAGATGATTCTTCTTTTTCCCTATTTATTCGATTCTCGTAACTGTTCAAAATTCAGTCTTTTTCTAATCTCAACTACCCAAATGCCAAAAATGGTATTGTCGCAATACAATTTTCGTACAGAAAGGAACGACGTGTCAAACAAGTTCGATCTTGATGAACAAAGTGCTCAAAATGATCTTAATTCCTAGGTTTTCCTCCCTTCCTAGGGACGGATTTATCTGATACTAGCGTTTGCCCGCGTGGATGTCGGTTATCGCGACCAAACATAGCCTATGTCCTACCTCAAGTTCTAATCTATCTCTATACTAAATTTCATCACAATCGGTTGAGTGGTTTAGGCGTGAGAGCGTAACAGACAGACAGACAGAGTTACTTTCGCATTTATAATAGTTTTATGGAAGTATGGATATCTATTTAACAGGCTTTAATGGGATTTGGAAAAGACCTTGAATCAGCAGTCTGGTTGACTGCCGGGGCGATCATCAGTGAGAAGTTTATACTGACCTCAGCTCACGGACATTATACGTAAGTAAAAGCATAATTTATTATATACAGCTGTACGAGTATACATCTATGAATGGCGGCCTGTTTTAGCTACTTGAAGGGTTATACAAGCGTCGCGAAAGCCGTGGTAACCTTAGGTTAAGTAGAATTGGGATTATTCAGATATTACCTTTTGCCCGCGGCTCCGCCCGCGTGGATTTCGGTTATCGCGACCAAACATAGCCTATGTCCTTTGTCAAGGTCTAATCTACCCGTATGCCAAATTTCATTAAAATCTGTTCCAACAGGCCGAGAGACAGACAGACAGAGTTACTTTCGCATTTATAATGGATAATGGATAACAAAAACAATATGGGGTTCTTCAAGAAGGGCATTAGAAGGTTCCTCCAGGGTCGGTAGCCCGAGTTACGCTTCTGGTGTTGCACTAGTCCATAGATCACGGTTGCCACTTTTCATTTGGTGGATCGTGTGCTTGTCTGCCACCTAAGTGCCTGCTCACCTGCATGTAACTCATCTGGTGATTAAGAGACTAATCTTTGATGCATGCTATTAAGAGAAGATTCGCGAACTTCAAATTAATGATCCTCAAACTTCTTTTTAGAGTTCTGTCCTTCAAAAGGAAGAGACGGAACCCTTATAGGTCTGTTTATCAAGACGTTTTTCTTAGAAATGTGTGGACGGGTCAAGCTAAAATTTATTCCAAGCGCTGTGAAAAAATCAAACTTCTAATTTAACGCAATAAAAAGATATTGGCGTTTATGTAGCATAAGTGCGTCCCTCAATTCAGTAATGGAACCCTCAGTGTGCGAGTACGACTCGCACTTGACCGGTTTTTTTAACTGAAATTATTAATTTTCTCGACACTCCCTCCAGTTACGGCTACACTAAAATCTGGGTGCAGCCCCGTGCTTCACCTAGGATCTCCACCTGGGTGAAGCACAGGGTACTGATTGGTCCTTATGCTCCAACTGATAATAATAATGTACAGTTGTTAAAATAATTGTTAAGTCCACATTATTATCTATAGTAGATATTAATATTATGAAAAAAAAATTGAAATGAAAATATTATGTAAACTGAAGGAGTTTCTTAAGTACGTACAAACATATTACATTTTATCATACATACATTAACATAAACTCACACCTGTATTCCCCGAAGGGGCAGGCAGAGGTGCTAGTACCCACATTTCGCCAGTTTATGTTTAGGTCCCAATGTAATAGGTGGCGAGCCTATTGCCATTAACCGGGCACTTATAAACCTGCGATAAATACGCACATAACTTCGAAAAGCATCGAATATATTGACAAATATATCGATGAATGGTGCGTATACAAACAACAAATAATATTGCAGAAAGTTGGAACTCTATCATATGTTTAACAAATAATTTAAAAAACCGTATGTGACATTAAATTAATTACTAACTCTAATATCGGAGAAGGAAAACACAGGTTCGCTTGTACCACCTGAACGTCGCAAAGGATATTACGAAAGAAATGAAATAATTTTAAATGCCCAGAATTCTTATCTTATCTTATATATCTTATCTTATATATCTTATATATCTTATATATCTTATCTTATATATCTTATATATCTTATCTTATATATCTTATCTTATATATCTTATATATCTTATCTTATATATCTTATCTTATATATCTTAGCTTATATATCTTATCTTATATATCTTATATATCTTATATGTCTTATATGTCTTATGTGTCTTATGTGTCTTATGTGTCTTATGTGTCTCATGTGTCTCATGTGTCTCATGTGTCTCATGTGCACTGATCGGAGTAGGTAGAGCTATTTAGGTTCATTGACCGCAAACATTGATATTAGTATGGATATTCCAACTGATACTCCGGGATTTTAATGAATATAAATATTTTTATCGATATGTATACTAAAAATGTATATGTAAACCGACATTGTATGACATTGCCAAACATCACCAACATGTTGCCAAACTTTTATTGACAAACGTGCGACATTGCCGTTTTGTTGAAACTCGTGATATCGCTGCATTACGGAAACAAACGAAAACAATTACCATGGTCTTTCTATCGTTAGAGTGACGCGCCTGTTTTTTGTCTCTTTCTGCATTACTAGAATTCAATGGTTACTGACAGCAACTTGTAAAATGTTGTCTCACTCGATTACTTCCATTTCAAAAGTGGATACGTGACTATTTTGAGCTGATTTTTGTCGCGGCTCTTTTCGACTAACTGTAGACACTATTTACTGCACCAAGTGTGAAAGCCATTTATCGTAAATTAATCTAATATCAATCGACATTGATTGAAGGTAATACGTAAGTAAATTAACATTATGCAGTTTTATCAATAAAGTTTATTTCTATTTATCATACTACCCTTAAACCCGCCATTGTACTTATCTAGCTTAAATTATAAATATGTAAGTACATAATAGCTTTTTATTATATTTCTACTTAAAAAGCAAATCCTAGGATTCAGGGAATATCCATATTACGTTAGACATATGGTAAGTACATAAAATAGCTCTGCCTACTCCGATCATTGCTCATGTGTCTCATGTGTCTCATGTGTCTCATGTGTCTCATGTGTCTCATGTGTCTCATGTGTCTTGTCTTGTCTTGTCGTCTTGTCTTGTCTTGTCTTGTCTTGTTAAAAAATTACGTTAAATACTTTCTTTTTTTTACTGGTAAATATATTGTAAATATTATAACATCCATACGCAACTGTACTTACTAGGGGTTGGAGCATAAGGACCTATTAGTACTCCGTGCTTCACCCAGGTGGAGATCCTAGGTGAAGCACGGTGCTGCACCCTAAAATTTTAAACTCTCGCGTTCCATGATATACAATAACACAAACGGGAATTAACGCGATCATGGTATAGGTACATACATACCTTTGATTTGCCTGACGTTTCGACCATATATGTACCTATACCATGATCGCGTTAATTCCCGTTTTTGTTATTGTGCACTAAAATCTTTGTTAGGAGTGGGTTCACGTGGTTAGTGTAACTATCAGGTTTCCAACCTGAGAACTCTCGATCGTAAGTCAAACTCCTTATTAACCACAAAACTACTAACACTTTTCTTCTCTTCACTTCTCGCAGGACAGATATTGGTGAGCAGCCGTTAAAATATGCCGCTGTGGGTGTGAAGAATCGTAAGAGTGACAAAAAGAATTGGCAGATTCACACAGTGAACAGAATCTACCAACATCCTGAATATATGAAGCAAGTGCAAATCCGCCCCAACAGATACTACGACATCGCTGTATTGGAACTTGAGACACCGTAAGTTAGCTCAGGGATGCTCAGTGCCATTGGCTGGAACTCCCCCTTGGGATTTGGAAGTGGAGGTGTTCGCTGAAGTATATCGGCAGACGACAAAATACCGGGCGGGTAGCGGCAGTCGGAGGCGTGAAGTCGCCCTTGACTTATTTCGGACAAGCATTGTTGTCTACGAAGAACGTCGTCGAACTTACGTCGTTCCTTATTAAAGTCATGTCGAAGTAATGCTTTGTCGGTGTACAGAAATGTGATTAAGTTGTTTCGATCTAAAATATTGTTGAAATTGAGTCGTATTGGAGTTTCGTGCTATCGAAGTAAAATCTTGTCGTAAAAGGATTTGTCGAAATTCAGTTTGGGAGTCCACTAAGCTATCATTGCTGAAGGAGCGAATCATCGCCGATTATTGTCGAATGGACGGAGAGACAGCACGGAAAACTTTCCTTTCGGCTGACCCAGATGCTTTCCGAGCGCAGCTGCTTTGGAATGTATCTGTTCTCATTCACTAGGAGGGAATTAAATCCCGCCTGCAATCACTCTCCGAAGACTCAGCGTGGCACACCCTTGAGGCTCGTCTCGCCTGGGAGGTGCAGCGTTGAGACCTCGTAGCAATAATGGGAGTCGATCTCTCGCTACCGGCCATCCTGCGCTCCATGGCCTGTGATGTATTGCACATGGATGTGGAATACCTTAAACGATGCAAATAATATGATATCATTAATAATGAGTAATGAGAATCTATAGTTAGAGTTGGCGTTTCATGTGAATTATAGTTTTCATTTTACCTCACTTACCCTAAGACACTAATCATTTTTTGACAGAATAACATTCAATAAGAATGTCCTCCCAGCCTGTCTGCCTATACCCACAGAGGAATTTGACATTGAATATGCGAAATTCAGTTCCTGGAAAGAAAAAGACACGGAGTCTGAAAAATTCTTGGACACTTCACATATTGTAAGTTGAAATAAATTGTTTTTTTTTTCAAAATGTTGCTTGTAAATGACGTATTTATTTAGTCACGCCTGTAAATGGGGTAGGCAGAGGTGTATTAACACCTACATTTCGCCAGCAATTTGTCTCACATAATACGGAGCCTATTGTTACGGGAGACGGGTAACGGGATTGGAAACAAACAACTTCGTAATTGAGACCGCTTTATTTTCACACCCCAACAGCCAAATTTTGAATACGACACTTCACGACGCGACTGTACCACACGATGCACTACTGCACTTTAGTCTTATTCGCGACACTCACAGCGCGACTGTACTGCAAGGTCACTGCGCTTTCACGACACTCACAGCGCGACTGCACAATTACTGTACTTTTCACTATTTTCTCACTTCTGTTCACTTTGAACTCCCAAACTTAACTGCCCTTTCACGGCTCTGACAGCTCCTTTTATACCCTGAATTTCGATCGTCTTTTCGATATTCATTTTATTATTTCTCCAGAATTTTCTATGATCTCCCAGAAGAGCTAAACTATAATTTCGATCTTCATTTCGTTTCTCATTTTCATTCTTCCAGAATGTTCTGCTAATAACTAGAAGATTTTAAATATAGAATATAGAATCTTCTGTTACTTTTACCAAATAAAGATTTACATAAATTAGAAAATCACAAAAACCACATATCGTGACACCGGGATTCGATCCGTCGCCCTTCGTTTTGGCAGGCGTTGTCTAAACCGCTCAGTCACAGCTGCTATTGACAATAAGTTCGAATTTATCGTTCCGATGCTGTGACATGTTACGTCACATTTGTAACACTATGCTCAAGTTGGTACTTCGACATGAGCCGTCTGTTTTCGGGCATTAGCTAATTAGTTATGAATAAACCTAATTCTTAACAATGTGATGTTCTTGTACCCTCTAGATCCGCGTTAAGGAGCTCACTGCCGAGGAGTGTGATGCCCAAATAACGGAGGCTGAGGCACCTATTCCAATATTGTACAATGGATATTTGTCACAGAAAATCAAAAGCGAATCTCAACTCTGCTATGGCGATAAGGCCACTTGCCTGGTGAGTTATATAACGGATAGATTTATCATCCTCATGGAGACATATTCTCAGCATTGCATCCGACACCAAGGTGAACTCGGAGCTCAGAGTCCGCCTTTCGGCTCTTCCTCCTCCACTTCGTATGATCTTGAGCGTCCATGGTAATGAGACCATCGGTACATTTGTCACCCTCCACCACGTCAAGCCTTCCAACGTTCTACCTGGACGCGACCCCTTTGGATAGATTATTTTACTTTTTATATCATCATCTTTGCGTTAGCCCCGGTCGCCGCCAGGTTTTGGTTTTTCAGTCTAACTGCGAAGTTAGGCTTAAAGTGCTCTCCGAGGCACAACCAGACCAATGTAAATATCCATGTTCATGCATACAAATATTTGCACTGAGTGGGAATTTGCACCCCCTCGCGTTCACTACCACCACGCTACAAAGACTGTCTGTCAATTAGTTTGTCAACCAATCTATTTATCAGCACACTGACAGAGCCTTCATGGCGTGGTGGTAGTGAACGCGGCCGCTATGCAGGAGGTGCGGGTTCGATCCCCGCTCAGTGCGAATATTTGTATGCATGAATATGGGTATTTGCATTAGTCTAGTCGTGCCTCGAAGAGCATGTTAAGCCGTCGGTCCCGGTTGCCATACGAATATGTATGACAGTTGTTACAGGGGAAATGGGTAAAATGGCCCCACATAGAGGCACTGACCACCCATCCGGTCAAACAGCGTTCTCACTAGCAGTAGTAGTACTAATCTATTATTTGATCTTACTACAGAATATCGCTGGAGGTCCGCTTGCGGTGACTACCCAGTACTCGCGTTGTATGAACACGGTGATTGGAGTCAACGCGTATGGAGACAAATGCGGTCCAGCCGTATTCACTAAGGTGCAACACTTCGTACCCTGGATTGAGAGCATCGTCTGGCCTTGAAATTATACGATAAATAAAAAATAAATAAATCTTGTTGAACCAGATGGTTGATTTTTTTTGTATTAGTAAATTATAGAAACTAATTTATTTTCTGCTGGCCCCTTCTGGCACGGGATCCACGTTATCCCCATCTTGTCCCCGGATCTAGGAACCACCGCCGCTTCGGTCTGCTTCTGCTAGGGTGACAGGCGGCTGAAACGGTAACCCTCAGGCCCGCGTTCATGGAGGTTCAGGGAGGTGTGTGAGTAAGTATAAATCTGATGCCTTTGGCGTGTTAGTTCCCGGTGGAATAGATTATGACCATCCCTTCTCTTCCAGTGGGTGTCGTAGAAGGCGACTTAGGGACAGGGCTGTTCTCCATCCGACAGTAAACATACAGCCTAAGACAAAGGGCCCGCTAAACGGCAATGGGCTCGCCCGCTCGACCGACCGAAAAACATTATTGGCGAAACGTGGGTGCTTACACCAACGTGAGTGTATGTATGATACCTACACTTAGACTCAGTTTCTGATCCAGGGCCATCGTAGGCCAAAAAAGGACCCCGCTGGACCCCGGTTTTTGGATGCAACTAGGAAATTGCTATGAAGAAGATGATGATTATTATATACGCCGCTATCTAAAGCATAGCTTAACGTAGCGAAGTAAGCATAGCTTAATAGATTTTAAATCATTTTTAAACCTGTTCAAGAACCGGTCTAACAGTTTTACCTGTTTTATGATAGACTTATTATGTTATTCAAATAATACCATCAAAATCCGCAGACTGGTCTTACAGCCAGTTTAGATTATAAAAAGTCAAAAGCACGATAGTCTCACTCTGCTAGTCACAGGGGCACGTGAAATACTTCCGTGCAGTTCTCTACAGGGCTGCGCTCACCTTGGTCGGAATTGACCGTTCCTCAGGAGAGCCTCGTGGTTAAATAGTAACTGAGTAGGTTACATGGTTAAGCAATGCTAGCCAGGTTGGTTTTAAGATAACCTTGCGAGTGTGGATGGTACCGTCTGAAAGGGAAGACCTAGGTGCACATACCTGGACCAAATCGGGGAAGTTTTAGAAAAGGGGCATGTCAGGAGTACTCTAAACCGACGAGCATGCATGAAGAATGTAATGAGAGTGAATGAAACGAGAGTAGTATGTCAGGATCGTAGCAAATAAAATGAATGATATGTCAAACTGGTTTTCTGCAAACACCCTATTGTTGAATGCAGAAAAAACTGTAGGGACAGAATGCTGACAGGCATATTGTAGGCGCCCGATCGTGCGGGCCCGCTGCGCTGGCAGTCGCGTACGAAACGGGCAGTAGGTAGGACACGTATACCTAGAGTCGTAAGTTCGAATTAGTAAAGTGTCTCAACATAAGATCCAAGTGTTTTAACGGCTTATTCCCGTGCACTCCAAATCTATTGTTCTCTAAAATTCATATTTTCATACATTGATTACCAGGAGCTCCACGGATGTTTCTATTAAAATAATAAACAGAGCCACATTTACCACTTTCATTCCCTAGGGCTCCAAAATATTGTCTAGGTACTTTGACATATTATTCCCAGCAGCTCGAATTTTAAAGTAACGTAGGCAAAACCCGAACGTAGTAAAGAACGTAATCTGTCAGTAGCCTTTGCGCTATGTATGTCTAATACGCAGTTCACCTAGCTCGCGTTATGACTAGTCAAAAGGATAAGTAGGCATAACGCTAGTTAGACCTACTGCGATATAGGTTAGAACAGAGGAAGACAAAAAGAGTCATAGACCTACTGCATTATAGTTCAACAGCGAGGAAAGGAAGGCTATCGGAAAGTAAAACACTACTTCAACACCATTTGAATAAAAATACTTCAAATTTGTAAATGGTCAGATCAACTACTAAAAAGTTTTTACTTCCTATATCAACCTGTATAATGTTAGGCATAAAGCGATGTTGATCAAGGAAGATTTAGGCATTTGTCGAAAAAGTCCTTATGCGAAATTGGCAAACAGCGCTATAGGTATACGTCCACTTAGGCTAAAAGCTATTGAAAATGACATTTAGACATAACACGAGCTATAATAGGTGAACTGCTTATTAGACATACCTAGCGCAAAGGGTCAGTAGTACTATTATCTATTCTGTGCTGTCAGTGCGGCGGCGGCGGTGCGCCCACACAGCGTTGTCGCGTCACCCCCACCCCGCACCTTTCCTTGCAATCTAACATTGCCTAATGATATGTAAACAGTGGTCTCGAACCTACCGATTTTTCGGTATTTCTACTGATATGGGTTCTGTTCTACCGCAATTTAACGTTTTTCTACGATTTCAGAGTATACATGTAAATTCTCCTGATTTTTCAACCGATTTTACACTTTTACGCACGAATACTACGCAACGAATTTGGGTCTTGTATAGAAGACACCGCTGCTCCAGCGTGAAAAAACGTCTCACTCTGTTCAGGACTCCGAGTTTACGCGAGGCTGATTTGATGATGAGTTGTGATTTGATGAAATGTTTATTTGCGTTGGTCTGGGTATTTTCGTACCTCGGAGAGCACGTTAAGCCGTGAGCCATGGTTGTAATACGGACATCTATGGTAGCTATTGCAGGTATTTTGAGCCCTAAAAAGTTCAATAACTGCAATACTTCGATATTGCCAATAGGTTTTGGAGGGCAAATGGCACTTGTTTCGTGGAAAATATCAAAGTGCAAACACGCAGGGTGAAGTAGTAGAAGGAACACTAAATAACATAATAGGCTTCTAATTCTTCTGCGGTAAAAACCCGACTGCCACTTAAAAGATCGAAATAAGTTTGATAGCAGGCGGTACCCATTTGCCAATCATAAACCGAAAGAAAATTAATGGGTACCGCCTGCTATCAAACTTATTTTGGTCTTTTCAGTGGCAGTCATGGGTGGAGGGGTAATTCACAATTACCCCTTCCCCCCACCATGCAAGTGTGTACCGAAATAAGTATAAGTTATCGATAAATTTTAAAATGTATCTTGCATATTTTATATATTTTTTTATTTCATATAAATGATTAAAAAATAAAAAACCCGACTGCCACTGAAAAGACCAAAATAAGTTTGATAGCAGGCGGTACCCATTAATTTTCTTTCGGTTTATGATTGGCAAATGGGTACCGCCTGCTATCAAACTTATTTTGGTCTTTTCAGTGGCAGTCGGGTTTTTTATTTTTTAATCATTTGTTTTATTTTATACTTTTTGGTTATGATATGTCATGTATATCTTTTTGTAATATCCTTCATATCGTTTATACTTGAAATAAAAACTTAAATCAATAAGTAAGAAAATTAGCGAGAGTGATTATTTTGTTAAACAACTTTAAATCGTTATAAATCCTAAACTATTATTTAAAATGAAAAATGATAAAAGGAACCTAAAGATGATTTTAAAATACCTATTCAACGACATCCCACTTGACATAGTTCATCGACTTTTATTTTTTTTATTTTGACAATATGGCGTCTGGTTGTCGCTGTGGTGAATTTTGATTACTGTAATGTCTTTAGTGACACTCGCAAGGTTAAGACGAATCGATTGACGTAAGAATTATCAAAATCGGCCTACACATTTGGTCTCTAGAACGCCACATAGAAACAAACATACATACATACATACATACATAGACTGATAAACACATTACCCTCCTTTGCGTCGCGCAGTCGGGTAAAAAGAATATTAGAAGCAAAGTTACTAATATTCCCTCTAACCCCCTCTATCTAAGATAAATTGCTTGTGCTATAAGTGGGTTCACGTCGGTAGTGTAATGGCCAGGATTCATAAAATCCCTTCTTGAAAAATCAGTGGCAGAAGCAAACAAAGATAAGTTATCTATCATTTGAATGACATCTAATGTCACTAATGATTTGTGCAATATTATTTTCACACCACCTGCTAGACAATGCCTCATTATATATCATGCAAACCTTACTCAAAGTAAATCATTATAGCCCTTGTCTTTTGCCGGGGTGTAATGTTGTACTGAATTTCATTATAACCCGCCGTGCAGTAATGTGATTCTCACTTCTCTTAGTTCTGATTGTTATACGTTTAATGTCTAATTTCGTCAAAATCGCGCAGCGCGCGGCTGCTGCAGCTGCTGGTGGTTGGCTTCGGCCCGACGCACGCCTTCCAAAGGCCCGGGACTCCATAGTCCCGAGAGTCACGGATCAAAGAAACAAAATAAATAATAATAATAATATAATGGAAGAGTAAAGAACTGCATGGACGATTTCATCGGGCCTTATAATAATATGGGCCCGATGTAGATTTAAAAGCATCTGTATCCTGGTTACGCTTCAGTGATCTCTTTGGAGAAACCGAAGGTTTTGTCTGTGCAATTACTGATGAAGTTGTAATGACGAAGAAGTTGTATATCCTTAAGGATGGTACGGTTGATATCTGTCGGGCATGTCATCATCCCGGAGAATCCCTCAGGCATATAATCTCTGGTTGTTCTCGTCTAGCCAACGGCGAGTATTTGCATAGACACAACCAAGTAGCCAGGATTGTCCATCAGCAACTTGCTCTTACGGCGAGGAGGTGGACGGTGGCGCGCGCCGCGCCTCATTTATTTGAAAATCGAACTTATTCGAAAATCGAGCTAGCCACGCCACGGCAAGCCGAACGAAAAAAATCAATACTTAAAACAAAAGCCGCGAGTATTTCAATACGGTGCAATCAGTATCAGACAAAACTGCAAAAGAAGATAGAATAAAACATTAAGAAAATGTCGAGTGACGAAATAGTATTAACAGTATTAATAGTATTAACACCCGACCGCAGAATCTAAAATATTTATCTTTAAATAGTAATTTAGAAGGGTGTCTGTAGCAAAAAACAAAAAATCGGTGTCGGAATTTGGAGCATCGGGGAAGGAAAGTTCGTGAGATGGCGATGTGTGCTTGCTCTTCAAATCTGCAAGAGTATCTGGAGAGCAAGGCGCCACTACGTCGTCGCTACTAAAAAGTAACCTAAATAATATTAAATAATATCGTGTAGTTTAAAGAGCAAAGGAAAATAACGCGGAGATAAAAATTGTAAATTGTAAATATGGCCGGGTTTTATTTTGTAATGGACATCAGTTTTATAAGCACAAAATTTATAAATGTAAATCGTCAATTTGGACTTGTTCCCAAAAACAAAAACAGAAATGTAAAGGATTTAGTAAGTGAATTCACATGCGTTTATAATAATTATAGTTCTTATTTGTCTGAAATGTATTTTTAAGGTACTTTTCACAGGAAGTACTAGGAAACAGAAATGCTAGTAGCAGGATCAGTATTGCTTTGAGCCTGGTACTTTTCACTTAAAGTACACACATAGAAACGCTAGTTGCTGGGTCACTATTGCTGTGAGCCTGGTACTTTTCGCATGAAGTACTAGGCTCACAAACATCATCAATCAACCCCATTATCATTGGCACCAACTATCACCCCCAGGTCCTCCCTTATGGGGGACGGAGCTCGGTTTGTGCCCTCCGACGTCTTAGTTGCGTGCGCACGTGGGCGGCCCAGCCTGCGAGTCTCTCTCGCTCACGCCTCCACTCCTTTTCCGCCGTCTCCTTCTCGAGCATTACCGAAAAGTCTCCCACGAATCTGCGCAGCAGGCCATCATCACCGCGCGTAGGGTGGCGAGCATGAGAACTCTCACTTCTAGGGCCGACTCCAGCCCCCGTTTCGGCGGTCCCCTACCGGACACTCGCTGAGCGTGAGCAGCCCCGAGTCCTCCCTCGTATCGCAGTGATAGCACTCGGACGTTGGCTCATTATCGTTGGACGTGGGCACTAACTTTTCATATGACGTACCAGGCACACAGAAACGCTAGTTGCGGGATTAGTATTTCTGTGAGCCTGGTACTGTTAACTTGGACTACTGGGCTTACAGAAACGTCGGTCGTGGGATTAGTATTTCTGCAAGCCTAGTACTTAATACATAAAGCACCAGGCTCACAGAAATCCTAATCCCGCAACCGACGTTTCTGCGAGCCTAGTAATCCATGCATAAATACCAGGCTCACAGCAATAGCGATCCCGCAACTACCGTTTATATTTGCCTAGTACATCATGTGAAAAGTACCAGGCTCACAGCAATACTCCTTGATACGGCGCGCATCGTGAGGAAGTTCCTTTCTCTAGCGCCCTAACCACCGGTAGCTTGGTCCCTGTACCTGATGCCGGTGGGATACTATTTTTTATATTTTTAAATGTATTTTTTTAAATATGTATTTAAAAATTTCATTTATAAGATTTTTAAATGAATAAAGAGAATAATAATAATAATATTTATTGTGTCAAAAACATGTTTTACAAACATAGTGATTGAAGTCTCCTGTGTGTGTGTGTGTGTGTGCTCAGCTTTCACGCGATTCTCGTCATGAGGAATGGTGACATCGACAATCAATGCTCGGCGTTCGGATCGGTCTATCACCACAATGTCAGGCTTGTTAGCTACAACAGTCCTATCAGTGATGATAGATCGATCCCAGTACAATGTGATATGGCTATTTTCTAGAACTGGCTCAGGAACATACTTATAGTACGGCACCTCAACTTCCACAAGGTTGTATTTCAGAGCAAGTCGCTGATGGATTATCCTGGCTACTTGATTATGTCTGTGCAAGTACTCGCCGTTAGACAAATGTCAATTGTGCCATCCCTCATGATATACTTCCGGTAGTTATTCGTCTTAATAACTTCGTCTGCAATTGCACAGACAAAACCTTCAGTTTCCCCAAAAAGGTCACTGAAACGTAGCCAGGACACAGACGCCAGTAGATCTACTTCGGGCCTGTGTAGGGCCCGATAGAACCTGCCATGTAGCTCCTTACTCTACCATACCTCCCTGCGGCTGTCAGTGCTAACTATTGTAGGCCTGCGCCAGTTCTCTTTAGCCAAACCGAGCGGGGTGAGTCCGGTATCTACGTTGACTACATCACGATGCATGTCCACGTTCGACTTAAGAAAGTAGTCTCTGAGATTGCACACCTCGCGATTATGAAGAGTCTTAGCATTTAAAAAACCTCGACCCCCACATTTCCGCGGGATGTACAATCTCATGACTGACGACCGTGGGTGGTGCATTCGGAATGCAGTCAACTGAGTCCGGACTTTCCTATCGATGGTATCGAGTTCAGTCTGAGTCCACCTGAGTATGCCAAAAGAGTACATCAAGAGTGGCATGACCCAACTGTTACAGGCACGCACCTTGTTACCACCTGACAAAAGACTGTTGAGTACCTTTTTCAGGCGGCCAAAGAAACGTTCCTGTAACATTTGTTTCATATCGGCCTCATTGATACATAACGTCTGTGACATACCCAAGTATTTATAGGTCTCAGTTACGAGGAGTGATCTTAGGTTAGTGGAATCAGAGAGTTGTATACCCTCCGACTCCACCACCCGCCCTCGCTTTACATGAATGACTGCACATTTGTCCATACCAAACGCCATTTTAATAGAGTTACTGAATGTTTCAGTTACCTTCAGTAAAGCTATTAATTGAGGATTGGTGTGGGCAAATAGCTTTAAATCATCCATGTAAAAGAGGTTGGATACCATCTGACCCTCTCTTCGTAGCCTATAACCTAACCCTGAATTCACCAGTAAAGTACTAAGTGGATTCAGGGCTAAGCAGAACCAAAGGGGACTCAGACTATCCCCCTGTGTCGTTATCGGAAGTTGTCTTTTTAGGAAGTTGTCGTTCTCAGCCTGAGGGATTATTTTGCTATAAAGTCATGTTTTTACTTTGGTGAAATAATTTTGTTTACGATGGAGCATGAAACATTGCGTTGTTTTATAATAATGTCACAATAAGCAAATCAAGCATCATTTATTGCATAAGAGCGAACTCCGGGGGTACTTTCATATTGTGAGTGCATTGTGTTATTTATATTATATCTTTATGTGTGTAATTACTCTTGCGAATTTGTAATTCTTCGTTATGGTGACATGTAATTTAAATGTGTATTATCAGAACTGTCGCGGCCTCAGAACTAAGGTTTTACAATTTCAACAGGCCGTATTAGGGAACGATTACGATTTAGTTATTATCACTGAAACTTGGCTACATGGCGGTATTTTGGATGTCGAGTTATGTGATCATAAATATGATGTGTTCCGCCATGATCGTGATCTAATCACGGCTAATAAAGCCGTAGGTAGGGGTGTCATGATACTCGCGCGCCACGCTCTTGGCGCGTGGTGTGTTGAGCGTGAACCCGGTACCACCCCAGACATGCTGACAGTGGTAATTCCTTCTAAGTCCCTGTCCGCGACCGCCGATCTGTATGTTGGTGTCGTGTACATACCGCCCGATACACACCTGTTTCCCTCCGGCATAGATGCTGTTTTAAAAAATGTAAGGACGACGATTTCTCGTAGTGTTAAAATCTATAACTACCTGTTACTGGGTGATTTTAACCTCCCATGCATAGAATGGAGTTCCGGTCGTCCCATATTCCTGAAGCGTGGTCCGGTGGAGGTTCAGGAGGCAGGGATGCGTCTAGTAAATGAACTCGGTTTTCTGGGTTTCTTACAGTACAATAAGCTGCTTAAATATGCAAACAACACATTAGACTTAGCTTTCTGTAATCTACCGTTACAATTAGATAAATGCACAGTCCCCTTTACAAAAATTGATCCAGCACATCCCGTGTTTACTTTGGAAGTTCTTGACGTAACAGTAAAAAATTACAACCAGACTTAATTATAGAAAATCTAACTTCAACTTGTTAAACGAGCAGTACGACACCATCGACTGGCAGTCACTATTCAACGTGGGTACGATGGAGGAAGCCATCTCCGTGTTTTATCACACAATTCAGGAGGGTATACATTCACATGTTCTGATAAAAATAATTAAGGAGAAATCTAAGGCGCATTCACGTTGGAAGCGATTCGGTAACTTACGCGATCGAGATGAGTTTATATTATTGCGATCGAGGCAGCGAGTGGTGCAGCAAACATGTTTCAGTAATTATGTTAAAGTAACAGAAGCTGCCTTAAAGCTCAGACCAAAGAACTTTTGGACTTATATCAAGTCTGTGCGTGGAGGTTCTAACTATCCGAAACTATTCACATATAAAAATACTAGCTATTCTGACGAACATTCCATTTGTGAAGCGTTCAATGCATATTTTCACAGTGTGTTCAGTGTGCAAACTGACAATAGTGATCACAATAGTTTTCATATTTACATTCATAGTCTTTTATAGTGCCGGGCGGCCACGTTATCGCCCGAGCTGATGGTCGCATATGAAACCGGTTTACAAGATGCATCTACAGGCTGTTCAGAAAATAATGTTTTAATTGGTTTTTAATACTATTTCTAGTGATACTTTGTGCAAAGGATGGACTTAGCTTATTTAGCAAGGAATAAGGTACATTATGGTTCTCTCACCGTACACATTCATTGCCCTGACTGTGATTAGTTTTTTGTTTGTTTTCTGACGCGTTTGTATCATACGCGATATTTCATTTTGGCAGCTTTTATTAAAGGTTTATTGTAAAGTTCGTATTCATTATTTCTAAACTCTTCTTTGATCTTAAAAGGAACAATTTTCTTTAGTATCCTCGTTTGAATTTCGAGGATTCTGTCAAGGTAGGACTTGAACGTCCTGCCGTAGCTCGTTATACCATATCCGATTACTGAATCCACGAGTGCATTATACCTATAGTATTAGTTTCACCTTATGCGGTATTTTGTCTTTAATGATATATAAATTGGTAAGAAATTTTCCACATATATAATTGATGTGTGGTAGCCAATTAAATTTTTTGTCAATTACGAGACCCAAATACATATGCTCATCGACGAGCTCAATTTTTTGACAGTTACAACCAATATTGCTGGTTTTGTGCAAACAATTATGATCGTGAGCTGAGACTTTCACGAATGACAGGTGGGTTTCTTCTATGTGGAGAAAAAATGTGAAGGAGTTTAGTTTTGGCAGCGTTAAGCACCAGGCCATTATCGTGACACCATTTATTTAACCTGTTAAAATCTTGCTGCATTTTTGAGAGCGCGGTTGGGATATCGTGGTCAGCGATAATCAAACAGGTGTCGTCAGCGTATTGATATGAGTTGCAGTTGTCACATTTATATAGATGGTGACTTTGATCACAGACAATGCAATTATTCTCAATGTCACCGCTGCTAGCAATTGTCTTTACTTGTGGTTTTATCGGACTTGATAGGATCAATGTGACTATGCTGAAGCGTTTTAAGCATATCAGCGCGGTTACGTAAAAATTCAAAAAAATCAAGAAGCTTAGGAGAGGACTCCATTTTATTACGATGTTCCTCCCATTCGCGACTTGTGGTGCCATCTATTTTAGATGACATAATATAAATAATTAAAGTGTCCCATAAAGTCACAGGTTCTTTTAAGTCATCTAAGGAGCGTAAATGTTTAGAGTAATGATCTATAATGTAACGTATAGACTTGTAAGATTCCTTAGTAAATCCCTCAAAAGAAAATAAGGACTTGATGTGATTATTCACCAAAATTATTTTATTATTATAACGGTTGCAGAGCATATCCCATGCCAACCCATAGTTTGATGCGGAAAAACTAATTGAATTTATTACCACCTTTGCTCCACCCTGTAGCGAGTTTTGCAAATAATGAAATTTACTTATTAGTGGAATAGATTTATTTTTGTGAATTAACGATTCGTACATATCTCTAAATCTAACCACTTTGAATAGTTGCCGTCAAACGTAGGCAACTGGATAGTCGTGGAACTCGATAGTTCGAGTTTGAACACGATGATCGTGTATTGAGGCTACCATTAGAGGAAGACAATTTTTTATTTACTGCATTATAATTATGGTGAGTGTTAAATAATTCAATAATATTTTGACTCAAAGAAATAAGTTTGCAAAAACGACTTTCAATAACCTCGCGTTCCCCAATGGTGGACTCAATATCTGAGACTAGCGACTCAATTTTACCTTGACATTCATCAAAGGTAATAAATAACTCCTGTAAACGCGTTAACTTTAACTGCAATTCACCAAGCGTAATACTATCCATTTTATCGGGCTCGATTAACTTCACTATATCGATATACTTTTAAAAATTAGTTAATCTCGCTTTATTAGTGCCCCGTTGATGGAGCAACTCTTTTAATTGGTCTTTCCCCATTACTGATAATGAAGGGATGCTGGGGCAAGCAATGAATCAACACAGAAACTGGTAACAATCAAATAAATAAAGGTATACACGCATACATTGATGTACAAAAAACCCAAGATGCACAGTCAGGGTGTCAAAACCGTCCGCATAAAAAGAGCGCTAAATTCCAAATTGAGCGCTCATTTCAAATAGTCTCGCATTGCCCGTGTTTATGCACGCACGTCAAAAATGCCAAAGTGCTCTATGAGAAATTGCAGAAATAATACGTCAAGAACCTTAAAAAAGAATGGGATATCTTATTTTCGGTAAGTAAAATAGTTTATTGATTTGCTTTTATGGTTTTCATGACTAAATATAGCAAGTATTATGTGATTTTGATTTATTTTTTCTAAAATCTTCACTCAGCGGTCCATTATAGTACAGCAAATTTCAATAGGCGCGTATCAGTGTAAAAAAAACTACGCATTACAACGTCCTTTAATTTAAGCTGCATATTACAAATGACCCTGTTCTTTTTTCAATGGAGTCGATTTTTTAATATTGAATGTTTAACTAATATTTATATATCACACAATATAACATAGTTTAGAAAAGTTAAAGAGGTAATCATGTTGACTATTTAAAAAAAACGATTACTTTGGAAAATTTAAATTATCAAATTTATTTTCAACTTCAACAAAGAGTTTTAGAGAAGAGGCGATTGCGAAGAGTGTGGCACCGCAGCCGAAATCCTTCTGATAAACGAGCATTTAACAAGGCCGCAGCAGAACTCAAACAATTTATAATCAAGACTGTAAACGAAACGCTACAGTTCTACTTACAAAACTTGACTCCCTCTGCCCCAGCTAAAAATGAACACTCCCTCTGGAAAGCAATCAAGTCACGTGCTAAACCGCAGAAAGTAGATCACCCTCTCAGAACCCAGGATGGAAAATGGGCAAAAAGTGACGAAGAAAGAGCAGAAGCATATGCGCAGTTTCTCAGAGATGTCTTCACTCCAAATTATGATTTGGATTCAAGTCTAGATGATGAAGTACAAAAGTATCTGAGCAGTGACCTGCAGCTCAGTCCCCCTATGAAGTGTTGCACTCCGACAGAAGTCCGGCGGCTGATCCTTGAGCTGGAGATGAGAAAAGCACCGGGCTTTGATCTAATTACTGCAGAGATACTAAAGAAACTTCCGAAAAAGGCAATAATCTACATCACAGCACTGTTCAACGCAATACTCAGGACATCATACTATCCCTGCATTTGGAAGGTCTCACAAATAACCATGGTCCCAAAACCTGGGAAACAACCCAATTTGACCTCATCGTACAGGCCAATAAGCTTGTTGCCAGTGCTATCGAAGGTTCTAGAGAGGATTATTTCTGAACGGCTAAACCGATGTCTCTATGAAAATTCGAGTATTCCGGAACACCAATTCGGTTTCCGCAGAAACCATGCCACTATTGAACAAGTGCATAGAGTCTCAGAACACGTAAGAAATGCTTTGGAAAATAAAGAATATTGCTGTGGAGTATTCCTCGATGTACAGCAAGCATTTGACAAGGTCTGGCACGATGGTTTACTGTTTAAGCTGAAGACCCTACTACCACACAATATGTACCTGCTACTTAAGTCCTACCTGGAAGATCGTATCTTCTACGTTAAAATAAACGACTCTTATTCAGGTTTCTCTGACATTAAGGCCGGAGTACCACAGGGCTCAGTCCTAGGACCGTTACTTTATCTAGTGTTTACAGCCGATGTACCAGAATCCCAAGACGTTATGACAGCTACCTTCGCAGACGACACAGCAGTCCTATCATCCAGTTCAGATCCTGTGGTTGCGTCCAAGATGGTTCAGAGACACCTGGATAAGGTCCACGCCTGGATGAAAAATTGGAGGATCAAAGCCAGCGCAAACAAATCCAACCAAATCACCTTCACGCTCCGAAAGGAGGACTGTCCTACAGTAAAATTGGGTGAGGAGGTACTACCACACCAGACAGTTGTGAAATATCTTGGCTTTTATCTCGACCGTAGGCAAACATGGAAGCCGCACATACAAAAGAAGAGAGACGAGTTAAACCATAGACTCAGATCGCTGGAATGGCTCCTTGGCAGAGGCTCACGACTGTCAGTTGAAAATAAAATTACAATTTACAAAGCTATACTGAAACCAGTATGGACATATGGAATCCAACTGTGGGGTTCCGCCAAAACTTCAAATACTGAGATTCTACAGAGATTCCAAAATGGCGTGCTAAAGAAAATAGTGAATGCTCCGTGGTTCACACGAACGGAAGATATCCACGAATATTTGAAAATATCCACCATCAAAGAGGAGATAAATAAAATAACAAAAACCTATAAAGACAGGATTGCACATCATGAGAATAAGCTTGCCCAAATCCTTACTGAAGCACCCAAAATAAGACGCCTTAAGAGGCTGCACATATGGGACAATATCAATTAAAAAAATAAAAAAATAAAAAATGTAAAGGCTACCTGACAATGGAAGGGAAAGCCTAGCACGCCAATTAATCACCCATAACAACTGCTTATGGTCCAGGGACCGATCGCATGTTAGCAGAAATATATTAAAAAAAAAAAAAAAAAAATTTCAACTTTTGGATTTTATATTTTTTTGTGACGGGGGATTTTTTAATTTTTAATTAATTTGTTATTTCATATTTTTTTAATTGATCTACTAATCAAGCCCTTTCATTTGATACCCATATTGAGGGACTTGTGAAATTTTCTTCCGTATAAAAAAATGTATTTATATCATTTTAACTATAAGAAGCTACTACCAATTTAAATTTGATGCATATTACCAAAATTCAAAAAGCTTTTACTTAGTTTGTACAATATGTACCTTTTCAACCAAATTTATATAAATAACTCGCCCTCCCCGGCGAATAATATGGTATTGTGCTATTACAACAGTTTAGGTTTTATTGCATTTTCGGTTCTTAGAGCATCGAATACACATTGTAAATTTTTTTTGTAATTTTTCAGTGGATATTTTTGAAAATAAAATAATTCCCATAGGTCCATAATGAACATAACACTTTTGTTCAGTTAAAATAGAAATACAATTTGAACACGAATAATACCGTAAACGATAATGCAAAGTTATTTTTTTTTCCGTTAGTTTCGGTAATGCCTTTTTACAATAAATTACAGATTTTAATAAAAACGGTAATGTTTTTTACCGTATTATAAAGATAAAATTCTAAAAGTAACGAGTTTTACATTGAAATATTGCAATTATGTTGGAACGCAATGCAATAACACACTACTATTTTCGGTAGTATTAGCAGAGCAAAAGCGCTCACATATTTTGTTTCCTTATTTATGAAAGGTATAGTAAAAAAAGGAATACTATAGAAGGTAGAAAAAAATAGAAGTATCAGGAATTGGTCTTTCTATTCAGATGGGTGTTCAAATGGGTGGGCAAAGTAAAAATCGGTATATTTTTGCTTTATACCTCCATGCAATAAAAGCCCATGATATGCAAACAATAATACATAGGTTCTTCGATACTAGACATAGCCAAAACGAAGGCGATAGCATGCATTCATGCATAGAAAGAGCTTTAAAAAATAAAGTCCTTTATACTCCAGACCAAATATATGGACTAATTGTAAATGCGAGATCTCAAGAAGCACCAGGCTCAAGACAGCGACATGAGCCTATTGAATCAGCCAGAAGAACCAAGAAATTATGTGGTATCAACGAAAATAATTTCGGTACGGCTACCACAGTCTCGACCGGCTCCGCGACACAATGCGCGACAAATGCAATCACCATCCCGACAATCATCGCCTCACAAAAACTCTCCAAAGATCGACATACGATTGAGAGACTAGGTACAAAAAAGGCAAATCGAACACTTCATCTTCAAGAAGAAGAATAAGAATAGTAGAAGAATCTATGATTACGAAAATACGGATCGTAGCCACTGATGCACGCATTCGACTAAAAGTTATCAGTGGCCGAGTCTCTTCGAAGAAAGAACATAATTGCAATAATCTCACATTTTCAAAACTACGGAAACAAAAAAAAAATCAAACGATGACGCAACGCAACAACCTACATAATGGCAAGTTAGCAAAAATGCAGACGGAACTATATGAAACTTAGTGCAATAGCAGAAAATGTCGACGCAGCACACGCCGTCATAGCAATCGTCAACAATGTTAACGTCAAGGAAGCACCGCACGCGGCCCGCATCTTAGAGACCAGCGGTTAGTCCCGAAATTACGATGACTACTGAAGAAAAGTACTCCGCAAATTAGCGGCATCCAGTTCCGGCGAAATGGAACTGCACAAAACTGGCATTGGCGCGCTCCAAAGAGAGATAAGACTGCTGAATCTTCAAAAAGCCATCGAGACCAAAGTGACTAGCCAGCATACACGGCCACAACAGGGGTACCACTAATTGCAGCGACCGCGTAGCCTGGATCCTACGACCACAGCAGCGTGTCGGCACATATTAGCAACTGCACACACGGTTAACGAAAGAAGAAGTAAAGTAAAAGTAAAGTATCTCTTTACTGTGTACACCAAGGAATAAGAACATGTGTTGTTTGTAGGTACATTTCAGGTATAGACAATAGGCGGCCTTATCGCACAGTGGCAATCTCTTACAAGAAGCAGCAAAAAATCCATACGCAGCTATATTTACAGTCTACTTCTCTTCTCAACCTCGCAAGCAACGTGCCGTCGTAAGCTTGGTGGAGTGGTACCAGCTAGTGGATACAGTCTGTTCAGGGGAGTAGGCTTAAGGCAGCCCGTTATAATGCGGCATGTGTCGTTTAGGGCAGTATCAACCTCTTTCGCATGCGCAGAGCGGTGCCATACTGGATACGCGAACTCACCCGCTGAGAAAGAGAGAGCGAAGCCGGTTGTCCTGACAACATGTCCAAGACGTGGATGTTAACCTTTGCATCAAATTTTGCCTGCTCGCCACTTTTTGTTTGGTGTTTCGGCAGTGGGTTTTATAGGTGAGAGCTCGGTTGAGAGTAACGCTGAGGTAACGTGGCTTTGGGCAGAGATCGAGCAATCTCGACCCCTCGCCACGAGATGTTAAGGAGTTGGTTTACCTCCCATTTTTAGTTTATTAGTCCATTATATGGTTATTAGTACATTCTCTTTGCGGTACTGGTCTAGGCTTTCCGAAGCTGCGCCCAGTCTTAATTCAGCCTCTTCGAAATTTTTTGTTTGAGCAGTAAGCGCCAGGTTGTCCGCGTATAGATAGTGTTTTGTGTTCAGGGTTATTGGTTGGTGCACTATTTATCGGGTCTAAATCCAGCCTGTTCAGCAATGAGATTAGCCTCCAGTATTGGTGTTAGACGGTTTAGCAACATTCTTTTGAATATCTTGAAGGTGTGGCAGAGTAGAGAAATGGGGCGGTAGTTTATAGGGTCGTTGGGGCTCTTGGCAGGCTTGAGGAGCGCTTTTAATTATGTTCTTCGCCACAGTTTTGGAATTCTGGAGGATTTTAGGCAGTTGTTAAAGAGATCATGAAGCCAGGACACTACCCTGGGCCCAAAATGTTTTATTTGGTCGACAGTGATATCGTCTACGCCTGCTGCCTTACTCGTTTTTAGTATTTTATGGTGTCTATGATTTCCTGCAGTGAAAAAGGCTGGCCAATTTGGTTGGTTGGTGAGATGACTGTCGAACTTAATGGGTCTTAGGTGTTGTGTCTTCCCGTTTAGGAGGAGTTGGTGGGCCGCTTGGTTTGACGTCACTCGACCAGGGCGGCTGGTGGGTCATCTGTGAATTTTTCACAGCTCCCCATGCCTTCTTCAAGTCAGTGAGAAGATAGGACGTGACCACAAGCATCGCTCCCACTCCACCAATGGTGGATAAATCAGTATATAAGCCTGCTATTTAGTTTGTAAGACATTGCTTTATTAAATCATTGAATAGTAATAAATATACTGCAACTTGACTGTGGTAGCTCTCTTCACTCCCGCAATATTATGTAATGTAACTAATTATTACTGTATTATTTGATCAAATATTATATTTGCAATATAATATTACAAATAATCAGTTGACACAATATATTGATGAATAGTTTTGCAAAGTAATATTACCGTAGACACTATCACATGCATTTCCCCGAATAATATGGTAATGTTAATTTACCGTAAACATTTTTAGCTCCATATTTACATGAACAATACTGTAATGCATTTTTACTGACCACGGCAGCAATGGGAATAACACGCGAATAATATGGTAATGATACATTGTGATTTTTTTTTTCATATGAATGAATTTTTTATAGCATTCATTGTTTCCAACAGTTCGTAAGAATGTTGGTAGATGGCTGCACCGTCACCCTTATAGACGGATATAAAGAGAAGGAAAATTTGGAATGATTCAAGTGGTGCTCAATAGCTCAGTTGGCAGAGCAATCCTGTAAGGGAAAGTTCGTGAGTTCGAGTCTCTCTTGAGCATTTCATTTTTTCCAATGTTTTTCGAATTGTGTACTATAAAATTTATCTACATTTTCGGTAAAATGTTTTTCTTAAATTACTTTATTCCAATAGCCTAATGAAATAAAATTAACATAGAAACTAGTCTGCACAAAAATTTACTTTCTTTTGACATTTGATCAAACATTTGAATAACAAAAACTATATCGAGAGTATCATCAAATCAGCCTCGCGTAAACTCGGAGTCCTGAACAGAGTGAGACGTTTTTTCATGCCGGAGCAGCGGTGTCTTCTATACAAGACCCAAATTCGTTCCTGCGTGGAATACTGCTCACATCTCTGGGACGGCTCCGCAAAGTACTTATTAGATGCTCTCGACAGGTTGCAGCGACGTGCGGTCCGCATTATTGGGGATCCTGAGGTCACGAACACCCTCGAGCCTTTGCAGATGCGTAGAGATGTTGCGTCTTTGGCAGTTTTCTACCGTCTCTACCATGGTGAATGTTCTGACGAGCTCTTCCAATTAGTCCCACCCTCCCCTTTCCTTCACAGGACGACACGTGCAGGGCTAAGATGTCATCCATTTACGGTACAGAGTATACCTGCTAGAACCAAGCGTTTCAGTGATTCATTCCTATGCCGCACCACTAAGACCTGGAATTCCCTGCCAGCTCACGTGTTTCCTTCTTCCTACAGTCCCGGGTCCTTTAAGCGGGGCGTGAAAAGGCATCTAATGAGGCCGTCAAGCTGAGTGCCACCACTGTTAACATGGTAAATGTTTACGATGGTGACCCTCTTTCCGAGACTTTGCCTTTAGCTTAACATCAGGCGAGGTGAAGTCAAATTGACGTGTCCTGTATAAAAAAAAACATATAAATTATTGCCATACAATCTACCTGCACTGAGATATAAGCAAAAAACAGTTATTTGCTTCTCCTGTAAAATTTGGAATTTGCGATTACCATTTTATTCGCCGGGGAGGGCGAACTGTTTTTTTAAAAGTTAATATTGGTTTCATCGATAAAAATATGTTCTACGCAAAACATACTTACACTCAGATAAAAGTATAATTATATGTTGAAAACACACTTTTATAAATTATTGAAATACTAAGTGAACGTAGCACAAAAATTAAAAATTATAAAAATGTGAAGTCTCCATTCCGTGCCTTGTCCTACCGACAGACTTCGGTCGTAAAATTTTATTGCTTTTTGTACACTCCTTTGTTATAAGAGCTTTAAGTCACGTGCATAAGGTTGAATTTGCAAAAAAATGTCTTTATAACATAACTATAACTACTTATGTGTGATTGGAGACAGATTCGAATGTTACTTTAGTTCGAGACTGTGTATCTAGGGTTTTTTGTATATCAATGATACGCAATGCACTTGTCCTACCTCTGTGGCTTGGCGGTAGTGCACGCGACAGAGGTAGGACTACTTTTATTTTAAAGAAAAAGGTTTTGACTTTATAAAAAAAAAAAAAACATTTAATTTCACGTCCTTGAGCAAACGACAAGGCGACTACCGTGAAACAATAAAATATCGTGTCGTTCTTTAGATGATAGTAGTTTAGCTATAGGTAAAAAGTTTTGACAAAAATAATTACGAAACAAAACAAATGAATAAATTGTCACTTGATAGTGGAAACACGCACAAAACAAGAATAAACCAGTTTACGCTGTCCGCAGGTCGCTTGGTACCGTTAGAACATAAAGCACACATTTCATTCAAAAATTATAATTATTACGTAGTTTAATTGTTAAATTTTGTATTTGTTGATTGTTGTTATTGTTTGTTATTATTGTTATAATATTTGTAGAAGTGTTTAATTTGTGTGTAAGTGTTGTAACTTTATATTGTTAATTCAAAATGGCTCCAGTGTTAAAACATGGTCGAGGCAAGCCTTTGACTTCTCAAACTAAAGAAGTTTTGTACTGTTTGTACAAATATTTCGAAAATGAGTGTAATAACAACCCGAGCAGTATTATGCCCCCACACCCACTCAATTAGTTGCTAAATCAACAGGAATTTCAATAGCATCCGTCAGAAAAGTAGTATCAGAAAGCAAATGTCGTCCTTCAGATCAGGAAGTAACATTTAAATCTCCTAAAAAGAAACCGAATCGTAAACCTACAATAGTAATCGATAACTTTGATCAGCAAGTTATCAGAAGAACAATTCATGACTTCCACCACACAAATAAAGAAGTTCCCACTTTGAAAACTTTGCACGCGAAATTGAAAGAAGATATCGATTATAAAGGTTGTGTTAGCACGTTACGAAAACACCTCATGTCATTAGGTTTTAATTGGAAGCAAACAGGAGATAACCGGAAACTTCTTATGGAAAAACATGAAATTAGATACTTGCGAAATAATTATTTGATGAAAATTGCTGAATATCGTGAACAACGCCGACCAATTGTTTACACCGACGAAACATATATACATACATCACAAACCCTCTCGAAATCTTGGTCAAATGGAAGCACTTCAGGTTTGAAGCAACATATATCGAAAGGCAACCGCTTAATCATTGTTCATGCCAGTGATATGGATGGCTTTATACCAAATGCATTGCTTATGTTTAAAGCCAACCAAAAAAGTGGAGATTACCACGACAATATGAACTATGACAACTATTCAAGGTGGATTCAAACTCAATTAATACCCAACTTACAACCAAACAGTGTTGTTGTTGTTGACAACGCACCATATCATAACTCAATACAAAATCCTGCACCGAATAGTTATTCTAGAAAACAGCAAATGATTGACTGGCTGACATTTCGAAACATTGAGCATTCATCTACGTTGCTTAAGCCTCAATTATATGAACTGATTCTGCAAAACAAGGCGAGATTTGTAGAGTACAAGATAGACGAAATATTACGACAGCACGGTCATACTGTGCTGCGTTTACCACCATACCATCCGGAGTTTAATCCTATAGAAAATATATGGGGGATAGTGAAAACATATGTCGTAAAAAAGAATATCGCAATGAATATGAAGGATATAATGTCATTACCTGAAGAAAAAATGAACGCCATAACTGTAGAGGAATGGAGAAAAGTTTGTCTGCATGCTATTGAGGAGGAAAACAAATATCAGGGTAGAGACGCAGCTTTAGACACAATATCAGAACGAATCATAATTAATTTAAATAATTCATCTGATGAAAGCGAGGATGGGGATGATTGTGATATGCCTGGGGTTGACGAATTATTAGAATAAAACATTTATGGCCGGAGAACACCTAATTCATACACGTCTTCACTAAAGTGAAAACCGGCATTCACTGCTTGTAATGTTTGGAACTGGCTTGTCTGCCTCATACAGTTCCATAGATTACAATGCAGTGGATACACATTTTCACGTCCGTATTAGTACGTAGTGCGTATGCGTAGACGTGTACGCATTTGGTGTGCTCCAGCCAGATTTATTAATGTATGCAACTTAAATCATTTTGCCTTGAACATTTGAACATTATCTCTGTCGCTTGAATCAATCTTACCTGAATAAGTATAATGGAAATATACGATTTGTGCTAATTATCCTTGAAATGTTTTAAGTGTTTATGCCATTTAGAACAATTTTCTCTATGCATAAAATAAATATTTGCACGTTTGATTCCTTTATATTAATTTAATAACTAAACTGATGTCATACTTAAAGCAGTGTACTTCTTTCACCTCGCATTAAAAATGGCATTTATATCTCAAGCAACAGAACACAAACCAACGCAAGTGGCACTCAGCTTGACGGCCTCATCAGATGCCTTTTCACGCCCCGCTTAAAGGACCCGGGACTGTAGGAAGAAGGAAGGACGGAAAGAAACACGTGAGCTGGCAGGGAGTTCCAGGTCTTAATGGTTCGGCATAGGAATGAGCCACTAAAACGCTTTGTTCTAGAAGTTATATTCTGCACCGTATACGGATGGCATCTTAGCCCTGCGTGTATGGTCCTGTGAAGGAAAGAAAAGGGTGGTACTAATTGGAAGAGCTCATCAAAACATTCACCATGGTAGGATACGGTAGAATATGACCAAAGACGCAACATCCCTACAGTACTCATCTGCAAAGGCTTGAGGGTGGTCGTGACCTCAGGATTCCCAATAATGCGGACCGCACGTCGCTGCAATCTGTCGAGAGCATCTAGTTAGTACTTTGCGGTGCCATCCCAGAGATGCGAGCAGTATTCCACGCAGGAACGAATTTGAGTCTTGTATAGAAGACACCGCTGCTCCGGCGTGAAAAAACGTCTCAATCAGTTCAGGACGCCGAGTTTACGCGAGGCTGTTTTGATGATGCTCTTGATATAGTTTTGTTATTCAGTTTGCAGTGAACATCCATACCGAGGAAATTGAGGTTATCCTGCAGTGGCAGTGACATGCTCTGAAGAGCATCGTCTGTATAGCAATGAATGCTACCATTAGAAAGCATGTCATTGATATGCAGAAGAAAGAGAGTGGGAGATAAGACGGGACTGTGCAGCCAGCATTTTTTTTTTCTGCAAGATCTCCGAAGTTCGTCCGTCACAAAGGATGCGAATACTTTCTTTTTTTCCGTCTCTGACTGTTGTGTCGAATGGACGTGTTTTGTTTGTTCTTAATTATTTGTGATTTTAGTTGGTGATTTATTTGAACTGTTAAAGTTGCATTATCGGTCCCTCTAGTTCTTACTTGGGCTTGTTACCATTAGACCCAGCGGCCATCTTGTGAAGTGTCGGACCTCTCATCTGTGGACTCCTAATCGTGAGTGTGACGGGTTTTGTCGATGATAAACTTATAATAAACTTTTGAAAAATTGTACAAAGTAGTTATCGGTGCCGGTTGGGCTCGAACCCGGTGTTGCGGTGCTCGTATTGTTTGGGAGGCCGCTGTCTGCGCGACTCGTCCACGGCAACGTGTGCCGGCGCCGACGTTGTGAATTTGTTGTATAATTTCGTGCTCAAATTGAACATCACGTAGCAAGATATGCATTTTCATGGCTGCAAGAATATTTTGTGTATTTGAAATGCAATGGCTGTGCTTCCGTATATTGTTACGAATGTCTTGACATTACGGCGGAGTCAACCAAGCAACTAAGTGCGGAACAACTGGCGTCACTGAGTTGCCCTTTCTGTCAGAATGTGACTAGGCGTAGAAATAACGACGATAGTACTCCTGTTCGCCGAACTCAAAGATATGATTCATCTAACGCCTCCCTGAATGCATCGTTTAGTCAAGTCACATCCGAGCCACATGTTGCTATGAACATTTCTGCAGGCTCTGACGCAACATGCCAATCATTAACTTTGGAAAGTATTAGCAAACTTTTGGATAACAAACTAGCCCTGGAATCGTCATTTATGTCAAATCTGCGCGCCGTTCTTCTGAAGGACTTGATGGGTATGGTTACAGAGGAAGTGGGTCGTGCTGTTGAGGTGGTAAAGTCTGATTTTACTACCACAACTGACTTCATCATGATGGAGCAAAAGGATATCGAACTGGATATTGCCGATATCCAGTTTGATATCCTTTATTTTTTTTAGGATAATAGTATCAAACAGCTTGACTTAGAACTATTGAAGTCTCAAAATGCCTTAGTTAAAATCCAAAATCGGTTATCAACTGTTGAAAAAATATCGCGCGACCTAAACCTTGAGATTCATGAGGTACCTGAGAGCAAAACCGAGGATCTGATGAGCCTATTTAAAAAGCTAAGTGATTGTTTACAAGTGGTGATATCTGACAATGACATAAAAGCTTGCCGCCGAGTTGCGAAAATGAACATAAGCTCCAATAGGCCTCGTAATATCTTGGTCATCCTCTCATCGCAGCGCCTGCGTGATGCACTTTTATCGGCGGTGACCCGTTTCAATAAATCCCACCCTGACGGCAGGCTGTCGACCACATATATCGGTGTGACTGGTTCGACTAATAGAATATATTTGTCTGAACATCTATCTCCGGAAGTCAAAGAATTGCATAGTGCTACACGCAAATTCTGTAAAGACATTAAATATAAGTTCGTTTGGGTGCGCTATGGACAAATATATGTTCGTAAGGATGAAACAAATCCAACTATATTAATAAAAAATGATGAATCTCTAAATAAATTGCGTTAGATTTTTGTCTTATATTTATATTATGTTACTACTATTTTTGTTTTTATTTATGGGTTTAGTTTTACTTTTGCAATGTTAAATATATACTACCAAAATGTCAACGGAATGCGTAGCAAATTGTCGCCATTTAACTTAAATTTATTGAACTGTAATTTTGATGTCATTTGCTTGTCGGAAACTAACTTAAACAAGGGAGTGTTTGACGGAGAATTAGTTGATGCTCGTTACAATGTCTTCAGAAGGGATCGTGAAACAACCTCATCTGCCAAAGATGAGGGAGGTGGAATCTTACTAGCTATAAAAAAGAAATATCATGTGATCCGTCAGGCATCATGGGACACCGATATGGAGGATGTCTGGGTCAGTGTTCTTCCCCTCTCGCGTGCTAGTCCTCGGCTTAATATATGTGTTTGCTACCTGCCTCCCGACATTGGCCTGCAAAATGTGGAACGCTTTTATACTCACTGTCAAAACTTAATACAATTGCTCTCCATCTGAACATTTCTTGTTAATAGGAGATTTCAATACCCCTGACTTTTATACAGCTTGCTCTAATCCATCAGTGGCCACAACACCCTTAATACAACAAAAAACAAAACTTTATCTACTTAATGAATTACTATCGCTATGTAATTAAAACAATACAACAATATCATCAATGACAATGGACGCTTACTCGACTTGGTACTATCGATTTTGCGGCACACCTGCGCTCATAAAACAAGATAAGCATCATCCAGCGCTTTTGATCTCTTTAACTTTACCACACATCACCAAGGGGCTGCAGCAGTGTCATTCTGCACGGCTTAATTTTAATAAATGTGATTTTACAAAAATTAAATCTGAATTTAGTTCTACGAATTGGCACGAAGTGTTATCTTCTACTGACGTTGACATGTGTGCCTTCTATGATACAATATTTAAAATAATAAAAAACACACACCAACCCCTAATTCCAGATCTTCGTCATATCCCATTTGGTATAGTAAGTCTTTGATCAAGTGTAACAAAGAGAAGAATAAATATCACAAATTATTTAAAAAAATATGGAAATCCTCGAGATTATGATGTATTTTCATTACTCCGTGGTAGATGCAAGACTCTTACTAAAAATTGCTACGAGAAATATGTTGCAGATGTTGAAGATTAATTAAAGAAGAACATCAAATCTTTTTGGAGATTTGTCAATAGTCGTAGGGGTCAAGCGTCAGTGCCTAATACTATGATTATTAAACAACTTCATCGTCTGACGGCCAGGGGATCTGTGGCCTCTTTTCTCGTTATTTTGCTTCTGTATTTGATGTAAATTCTGATTACAGAACCAATTCCGTGAGTCATAACAAATCAGACTATGCATATGAAAGCTGTTTAAGTTCACTGTCTCACGTCTTAATTGATGAAAGTGACGTACTAGGTAAAATAAAAGAATTAGATGCAAATAAGGGGCCAGGCCCTGATCTTCTGCCTCCCTCTTTTATTAAGTGTGTTGGAAAGGAGCTATCACTTCCTTTATGTGTTATTTTTAATAAGTCATTGGTCAGTGGATACTTCCCTAAATGTTGGAAAACTGCACATATCATTCCCGTATACAAGAGTGGTGATAAATCGAATTGTAAGAATTATCGGCCTATAAGCATTCTTTCATGTTTCGCCAAACTATTTGAATCGCTAGTTTATAGTCACTTCTACAATCATATGAAACCACTTCTCTCGGAGAAACAACACGGTTTCGTTAGGGGCAAGTCTACAATCACAAACTTATTAGTGTATAAACATTAGAGAAGAGAGAACATAAGAACATGGGCAAAGGATAATCAGCACAATTTCTGCTGGATAAACCATGGACGCATAATGCTAAGGAAAAATACAGACACCCCTGCCATTATTGTAAAAAACGAAGTACAGCTGAAAGGTTTGGTCGACTCAAGCAAAGCATGACTAGTAGACGTTGGAATCTTTGTTAGGAAATTATATGCATGTTTCTTTATTTTAGAACTATTTATATTTAAGTCATTTAATGAAATTAAGTTAATATCACATTGTAATTTACACATAAAAATACACTTTACACGCACTAAACATCGTACTGAGCACATCATAACACGAACCACCCTTAATAAATAAATCTTATTACGCGTCACGTCGTGTTTGTAATTACTTGTGAACCCCTATTACAGTTCCAGAAAAGTATAGCCTTATCTCATATAGTTCTTATTAAATCTAACAAAAATGACTAATATAGCAGATTACATTGACATTGTTGACCGCTTTTCTGTATCGGCATACCTGAAAAAACTAAAACTTATATGAAACACCCAAATGACTACCTAAAAATCTTTACCCTTAACATTCGATCCATTAATCGCAATAACCTGAATCTACAAACCCTTCTGCATCGTCTTGATGTGGACTGTGACGTAATAGTACTGACAGAGTGTTGGCTTTCATGCAACAGCAATGCCTACTTACCAGTGCTACAGGGATACACGGTATATAATACTATTAACAACATTAATAAAAACGACGGGGTTGTTGTTTACGTCAGATCTAACATAGCAGCTACCTGTGAAGAACCCGAATTTAGCGACACAGCCTCAGGTCTAATTATAAAACTAGGCACTGACGTGGCAATCGTCTGTATTTATCGCTCGCCATCTAATCAGCACATTGACTCCTTCTTGACTATCTTAAACAAAATACTTCCAACCCTCAATAACTTCAAATCTGTAATCGTAACTGGCGATATTAACGTCGATATCAAACCCAAAACCAAAGATGCACGGAGAACATTATACCTCACCAGCCTGGCCTATCATGGTTATCTACCTGCACATACTCACCCCACTAGAGATGGAAATTGCCTAGATCATTTAATGTTAAGAACCAAATCAAATACAACTACGCTTATATACGAAACCGCAGTTACTGATCACTATCCCACTCTATTACGTACTGCTGGAAATAAAAATAAACCAAATAGTTCAAACGTAGTGCACAAAACCGACTATGCTGCACTTGACCTACTTATGGAAAACACAGATTTTTCTCCCGTGTTCTCTATGCTAAACCCAAACGATGCTATAGACAACTTTATAAATATAGCCAAAACTGTTATAGATAAATGTACTATAAATGTTAAGCTACCTGCTCAAAAAAGGATTATCAAACCATGGATAACCCCAGGACTCTTGCGGTGCATACGGCAGAGAGATTCACTTCACAAAAAAGTAATACAGTCGCCAGACAATATCACTCTGTTAATTACGTATAAGCGATACAGAAAGTTCTGCTCAACTATCTTAAAAAAAGCTAAGCGGCGGTATGACACTTATGCATTAAATAAGGCTAGTCACAACCCTAAAAAACTTTGGGACACCATAAAACTTATAACGAACACTACTAAACCAACTAACACTGCATCTCAATTGTTATTAAGTTCGGCCTCACCTCATCGGTCCTGTAATGATGTTAATCAATTCTTCGTAAATGTCGGCAAAAGTCTCGCGGAAATAATTGCAACCACTAACACATCTACATCCAGTGTACCCATTTGCACTTCTACAAACAAGAACTCTTTCGTCTTAGAACAAACAGATGCAGATGAGATCTCCTCTGTAATAAGATCGCTGAGGGTAACAGCAGCCACCGGTTGGGACGGCATTCCCCTGTCATTTCTGAAACGTTATACTGCGACTGTAGCTCCCATCTTAAGCCATGTCTTTAACCTCTGTTTTGAGGAATCAGTATTTCCGACTTCGTTCAAAAAAGCCATCATTCATCCAATTTTCAAGGGTGGAGACGCAAAGTCACCGAACAATTATCGCCCTATTGCTGTACTTACGGCCCTGTCTAAGATACTGGAGCGACTTATAAATAAGAGATTGATGAACTATTTGGAACATTTTAAATTGATCTCCACCCAACAATTTGGCTTCCGAAAAAATAAATCCACTTGTGACGCTGTCCACAACTTACTCAATGATATAGTGGCAAACATGAGTAATAAGAAAAAAGTCTTGACCATATTTTTGGACCTAGCCAAGGCCTTCGATACAGTGCCAATTTCTACACTTATCATGAAGCTGGAAAGTATAGGCGTGAGGGGTCCTCCACTGGAACTTCTGAAAAGCTATCTTACCAATCGCTCACAAATTGTAAAAATGGACAACCACATTAGCGATGAACTTCCCATTCAATACGGTGTTCCTCAAGGTAGTGTTTTAGGCCCTACACTGTTCCTTATATTTATTAATGACCTCTGTAGCCTAAGAATACCAAATGCAAACATTGTTTCATTTGCAGACGACACTGCCATAACATTTTCTGCGAACATTTGGCTGGAGGTTGAAGCGTCGGCACAGAGGGGCTTGAACACAGTTCTATCGTGGCTTACATGTCACATGTTAACCCTCAACTCTACCAAAACTAACTTCATCCCCTTTTCAGTTAGTCCACAATCTCAGCCGCAGGTCCCTATTAGGCTACTGGCACACACGTGTCATTCTCAACCACAACTAGCCTGCAAATGCCCGGCTATTACTCCAGTCAACTATATTAAATATCTTGGCATTACTGTGGACAAACACCTGAACTTCAAACGACATATTGACATTCTCTCGGGTCGCATTCGCAAGTTAATGTACATCTTCAAAACTCTACGACACGTAGCTAACCCAACTGTCGTACGTAATGTATATTACGCACTCTGCCACTCACTAATTACTTATGGCATATCCAGCTGGGGAGGTGCGGGTAAAACCAGAATGAAGCAACTGGAGATTGCCCACCGGGCAGTACTAAAGGTCGCCACCCTGCGGCCATTAGTACTGCAATTTACTTAACGTGAGACAATTGTACATTTATCATTTATTATCTTTACAACACCGCATGACTCCGTTCAAACTAAATACAAAACGACGTAAAGATCGCATTTGCCATATCCCTCCCGCACCCTCATCTTTCATCATTTTCCTCATCAAAGATTTGCTATCTACCTCAGGCCAAAAATCTACAACAAATTTAACGCTATATGCCCCATATACGGTATGTCCTACTATACATGCCAAAGGACTGTAAAATCTTTCCTCCTGACATAAGACTACGATAAGACAGAATCATTCTTAAAATGTGACGATTAAGGATCAAGCACCCGTGCAATAACGAAGACACTAACACACTCACACTGACACTGGACATTGAACACTCACATTCACGCTTTCACACATATGTACATCGATGCACTAGTATACATCCATGTTTCTTAGTTGCTAATATTAACTAACATTGTGTAAATGATCCCACGTTAGAGACGAGAACTGTAACTCCTAAACACAGGCTGCCTGGCAGCCTATCTAGGAGTACAGTATTTTATATTTTTGAATTGCTGTAATAATATGTAAGGCAACAATGGTGTAAACAAAATCATGACACATAACTTACCATGCTAGACATAAGAGGACATGTAATATTTTCTTTTAATGAATAAAGTTGATTACTTACTTACTTACTTATTATCTTTGTCAGGCCTTTGCTGCCGGTGGTCAGGTCGACTCTGTATATACCGATTTTTCCGAAGCCTTTGACAAAGTCAATCATCACCTGCTTTGTCGTAAATTGGCCTCTTACGGTGTCCATGGAAGCTTATACCGTTGGATCTGCTCATATCTTGAGAACAGAACTCAGTTAGTTACATTAAAGGGCTTTGTTTCATCGGCTACTGCAGTAACATCTGGTGTGCCTCAAGGCTCCCATCTAGGTCCACTGCTCTTTGTGGTATTTATAAATGATTTAATTCAACAATTGACGTGTAACTGCCTTTTGTATGCTGATGATTTAAAGGTTTTTACGTCAATCTCTAACATGGACGATTGCTTGGCCCTTCAGCAGGATATTAATACGATATCTGAGTGGTGTAAAGCGAATTTGATGTTCTTGAATGTTGATAAGTGTCTTATTATATCTTTTACTCGAAAATTTAATAAACTTATATGGAACTACAATATTGACGGCCAAACTTTAAAGCGAACACAAACTGTAAAAGACTTAGGTATACTTTTTGACGACAAACTTTCATTTAGGGATCATTATAATCATATAATACGCAAGGCCAACGAACTCCAAGGCTTTGTTCTGAGGTCTACAAAAGGTTTCAAAGAACCCAGCAGTACTGTGTACCTTTATTTCGCTCTGGTGAGGAGTATTTTGGAATATGGTAGCCCCATTTGGTCACCCAATTACAAGGTCCACATTGATGATATTGAACGTATTCAAAGAAAAATCCTTAAAATTCTCAACTACCGTGTAAACCCAGGCCGTTCAAATTTAAATTATGAAAGTAGACTCATCAAATACAAGATGCAGCCATCAAATACAGGAAAGCCGACGAATATATTTTGACTTAGTTTACCTTTACAAAATTATACACTATATTATTGACTCACCTGAGTTACTTTCTCAAATTAGCTTCAATATTAAATTTAGTGCCCGTAGGGCTAATGATACGAACATATTTGCGCTTTTGATATATAAAAACAATATATCATAATATAATCCATTAACAAGAATGGCCCGTCAATATAATGGTTTGGCGAAAATCTATAAATCACTTGATGTTTTTGATTGCAACTATAACAGATATATCAAAATTGTAAAAGACATCCTTCATAGTGTGCTGGGTTTGGATGGTTCTGTCTCCGGTGGAGGCATCCAAATCTAAAACTATAAGTTAGTATTTTTAAATCAGAGATTTATATTGTGTAAACTTTTTGTTTCTCTACGATCCAGATCTAAACATTGTATTTAGGATATAATATGTATATGGTTGTGATGTGTTTTGTGCATTTAAACAAATAAAAATAAAAAATACCACGTCCCTGCAAGAAGCTTGCAGCTGGCTTCGGTGTAAACTTGGATAAAACCATGAGCTTGCAGCTGGCTTCGGTGTAAACTTGGATAAAACCATGATAATTTCCAACGAACATGTTGCACCGAGACTGAATGTCATCGAAGGGGCGACGCTCGAAGTTGTGCAAAAATATGTATACTTGGGCCAGGTAATCCAGCTCTGGAGCTTCCGCGCTCATTTCAACCGCCTGGTCCCCCGTCTGCTGGGCACGGCCGCCGCCCTTCGGCGGCTGATGCCGAACCTAGGGGGACCCCAGACGAGCAGCCGCCTCCTGTACATGGGAGTGGTGCGGTCGATGGCCCTATACGGGGCCCCCGTGTGGGTCGAAGCCCTGACGGCACACAACATCGCCCTCTTGCGACATCCGCAGAGGGTGATGGCCGCCGGGGCGATAAGAGGATACCGCACCATCTCATTCGAGGCGGCTTGCGTTATGGCGGGCTCCCCTCCGTGGGAGCTGGAGGCCGGTGTCTTCGCGTCAGTGTATCATTGGCGCGAGGAGGCCCGGAGTCGGGGTGAATTCCCGGCACCTTCGGAGGTGGGAGAGCGGAGGCTCCATGTGAGACGGTTCATGCTCCGGGAGTGGGAGCGGCGGCTGGCCAATCCCACGGCTGGCAGCAGGACCGTCGAGGCGATCCGTCCGGTCCTCAGAGGCTGGATGGACAGATCGCGGGGGTCGGTAACGTTCCGCATGGCGCAGGTCCTTTCGGGGCATGGATGATTCGGAAGCTACCTGTGCCGGGTGGGACGAGAGCCGACCAGTGGGTGCCACCACTGTGGCGGCGTTGATGACACGGCCCAGCACACCCTAGAGGAGTGCCCCGCGTGGGCTGGGGAGCGCCGTGCTCTCATCGCCGAAGTGGGGACGGACCTCTCGCTGCCGGCCGTAGTTCTGTCTATGGTCGACGGCGCCGATGAGGTGTGGGCAGCGGTTCATACCTTCTGCGAGGCGGTTATCTCGCAGAAGGAGGCGGCGGAGAGGGAGAGGGAATGTGACCCCCTTTCCCTCCCACAGCGCCGCAAGAGAACCGGGGCTCGGAGGAGGCGGTACCACCAACTCCTCCCCCCCTAACCGGGCCGGGCAGTAGACGCGGGGGCGTCTGCTGCCCTTACATAGGCCTCGAGGTTGAAGGCGCACGTCGTGTCGCGTGTGCCTTGCCTAGGCGGGTGGCAGAAGGACTCCTCTTCTGCCGCACCAGAGACGGGCCTGCCGTAGATCAGCGGCGGGCGACCCACACGACGATGGCGGAAGATGTTGTTCCCGCCATCGTCGATATGTGGTGACGACGGACACCGTGGTGGTTTAGTGGGTAGTCTGGCCTCCTTCGGAGGCTAGGAGTCCCACACGAAGCCCACCCTCTGCCCCCGTGGGGGGTGAGCAGCGAAGTGCGTAAATGCATTCCACCACGAAAAAAAAAAAAAAAAAAAGGTAATCCAGCTCGATAAAAACAACTTCAAGAAAGAACTAGCCAGATGGATCCAACTGGGTTGGGCAGCATTTCACTAACTACATCGAGTTTTCACTTCTCCCCCTACCGCAATGCCTGAAAACAAAGGTCTTTGACCAGTGCGTCCTACCTAGGGCTGAACTGAAGTCGCAATCAGTATTTAACACGGGCAGAACCATAAGCTAGCTAGTATAAATTAAAATCTTTATAAATACGATTTCCATAGTCTATAACCTAAAAGTCGCGCAGCGGGTTATAGAGCGAGCTATGCTAGGAGTTTCTTTGAAAGATAGAATTCGGAATGAGGTCATTCGACACAGAACCAAAGTTACCGACATAGCTCGCATAAATAAGCAAGCTCAAGTGGCAATGGGCTGGCCACATCACTGTCGAAGGACCGACGGCCGTTGGAGCAGACGAGTCCTAGAGTGGAGACCGGGAGAAAGCAAACGCAAGGTAGGACACCCCCTTGCCAGATGGACTGACGACCTGAAAAAGGTGGCTGGTATAGACTGGAAGCGGAAGGCAGAGGATCAGATGAAATGGCGCACATTGGTAGAGGCCTATGTCCAGCAGTGGACTGCGGTGGGCTAATTGATTGATTGATTGTACATCATTTCTTGTAGTTGACAATGATTCTACGCAACTGGATGACATCTATACATCTATACTCTATACAAATAAATAAAATTGGAGTGTCTGTTTGTAATATTAAAATAACCGCTTTCTACTACATGCATATGAATGTATATACGGTACACATACCAAAATATATATTTTTAAATTTTTTGTCTGTCTGTCTGTCTGTCTGTCTGTCTGTCTGTCTGTTTGTTTTGGCTAATCTCTGGAACGGCTGGACCGATTTGGACGGGACTTTCACTGGCAGATAGCTTATGTAATAAGGAGTAACTTAGGCTAAAAAAAAAACTGATTTTTTTTATTAAGTACTTACCACGCGGACGAAGTCGCGGGCACAGCTAGTATAACATAAGATTAATCCTCAAATTCGGCCTTAAAAACCTTCACTATTGTGGTATTAATTAATCGCAGTAGCATGATTTTATTTTAATTCACTGTAAAATGAGTGACAATTTTTTTAAGCTAAATAGATTTTCTCAAAACTATGATTGAAAATTCACTACACTTTTCAAACAAAAGTTCATTCATAATATTTTATTTTGATTCGTTTTATAAAATCGGTTTTAAAGTCTCATGTTCTTAAAAGTGTGCCAATGTTATCTATTTAAGTTACTTTTCTTAAAATTTATGTGTCATTTCATTCGCTTTCCCTACATCGTCAAATTAATTTTATTACCTTTGAGCTATTTTCTTCAATTCAGATTCAAATAAATCTTGCGATTAAGGACCGGGTCCGCGGAGCGCACGACTCAAAATCTGTCAAAATACAGACGCAGCCGTGCACGCACACATCACCGAGATGCACAGTGGGCTGCAAGACGCTCTTTACCAGTCAAAATAATGGTGAAAATTGTCTTACCAATGATGAAAAAACTATTTTAAGCCTTGTGGTTAGAGTGCATTTTTGAGTAATATGATTTATTGTGACGTATTACGTCTGTCAATTACATTTCGTATCTCTTTTCTTCTTATACATTCATCCCTGTCATATTATGCTACGTGACGTCATTGGCATGTCTTTTGTTTCAGTGTCATACATAGCATGTTCAACTTTTCACAGAGATTATGAGATTTCGAACAAAATAAGGCTGGGGACATACCTACACCTAATTGTTGATATCTGAGGATACTGAAAATACTCATAAAATTGAAATGCCCACCGCGTAGACAGACCATACCTGCCAGTTACGTACAAAAGAAACGATATTTAAAAGCCCGAATTACAAAATTCCGAAGTTCAAACCTGTACGAAATATCAAACTACGAGATACCGAAGATCACATTAGTTTATATTTTATGTATAGAGCGCGCATATTAATCTAAATGTATAGGAGCCGAGCACGACAATTTGACTTCTCGTCGCCTGACGGTAAGATAAAGGCAAAGTGTTAAGAAAGGGCCACCATTACAAACACGTACCTACTTAGTTAACAATGGTGGCACTCAGCTTGACGACCTTACTAGATGCCGATCCGATTGTCGTGGTAGTGGCGTGCTCTGAAGAGTGGAATGGTGTAAGAAAAGAAAATAGCTTTTTTTTTATACAGGACACGTCAATTTGACTTCAACTCGCCTGATGTTAAGCTAAAGGCAAAGTCTCGGAAAGAGGGTCACCATCGTAAACATTTACAATATTAACAGTGGTGGCACTCAGCTTGACGGCCTCATTAGATGCCTTTTCACGCCCCGCTTAAAGGACCCGGGACTGTAGGAAGAAGAAAACACGTGAGCTGGCAGGGAATTCCAGGTCTTAGTGGTGCGGCAGAGGAATGAATCACTGAAACGCTTGGTTCTAGCAGGTATACTCTGCACGGTAAATGGATGGCATCTTAGCCCTGCACGTGTCGTCCTGTAAAGGAAAGGGGAGGGTGGGACTAATTGGAAGAGCTCGTCAGAACATGGTAGAGACGGTAGAAAACTGCCAAAGACGCAACATCTCTACGCATCTGCAAAGGCTCGAGGGTGTTCGTGACCTCAGGATTCCCAATAATGCGGACCGCACGTCGCTGCAACCTGTCGAGAGCATCTAATAAGTACTTTGCGGAGCCGTCCCAGAGATGTGAGCAGTATTCCACACAGGAACGAATTTGGGTCTTGTATAGAAGACACCGCTGCTCCGGCGTGAAAAAACGTCTCACTCTGTTCAGGACTCCGAGTTTACGCGAGGCTGATTTGATGATACTCTCGATATAGTTTTTGTTATTCAGTTTGCAGCGAACATCCATACCGAGGATAGTGAGGTGATCCTGCAGTGGCAGTGGTGTGCTCTGAAGAGTGGGAAGGGAAAGGAAAGGAGATACCTTTGCTGTAAACGCACATGCCTGGGTCATCTTGGCATTGAACTCGACCAGGTTCCTAGCGCCCCATTGAGAAATGTGGTCCAGGATCCGGTCCAGCTCAGTGACAAGAAGCTGCCTTTTTTCCGCGATATCAGACTGCTTGGCCGCAGGATGTGCGTAATAACTCCCGTGTAAGGTGCTGTCGTCTGCATAGCAGTGAATGTTTCCGTTACAGAGCATGTCATTGATATGCAGAAGAAAGAGAATGGGAGATAAGACGGAACCCTGCGGCACGCCAGCATTTACCTTTACTGTGCCTGCGTCTTCTTAGCATTGAACTCCACCAAGTTCTCAGAGCGCCATTGCAAAATGTGATCCACGATCCGGACAATCTCAGTTATAAGAAGCTACCCTTTTTCATCGATATCAGACTGTGTAACCGCAGGATTTCCGTGATAACTCTCGTGTAAGGTGCTATCATCTGCATAGCAATGAAAGCTGAAGAAAGAGAGTGATGGGGAGAGAGGACACGAATACGGCGATCCTGCAGGCACCTAGCAACCCAATTGCACAGTTTCAGGGTCCGTCTTGCAGCTCTTCTTCCTACATTTCCTCCACGGCTGGAGCCGGGTGGGGAGGTTATGTCGGACTTGAACCGACTAAAACCGCACGCCGACTGAGGGTCGTGGTGCTAGGCCGGAGGTGAGGTTGTCTTTGGCATATCCCTCGCACCCCGGCTAACCATCAGGGCCATCCCTTGCGGTCTGGCCCTCTTCGGGAGGAGGAAAACCAGGACTCGCCCTAGAGTGGGGAGGCGCGATTCTTAGCACGCCGCCGCCGTGGCCTGCTTCTGCTGGGGTGACAGGTGGCTCTATCCGTCAGAGTTGCCTGCGCACGCGGGTGGTGTGATCTGTAAGTCTCTCTCTCTCACGCCGCCACTCCCGTTCCGCCGTCTCCTTCACGACCAATAGAAAGAAAAAAAAGGAGGACGCAGAAGGAGACGCTGGCCACCCACGCGTCCGCACAGCGGACCATCGCCGTGAGCGAGGTGGCGAGGATGAGAACTCTCACCCCCAGGGCAGCCACGAGCTCCCACCTTGCCGGCCACTCGGTGAGCGTGTGCAGTCCCGAGACGTCGCTCGCGTCGCAATGATGGCACTCGGACGTTCGCTCCTTATCGATCAGACGCAGATTGACGTGATCGTACCAACGAAGGCGGCTCTCTTGCGTATCTGCGACATTGCGATACATAAGGCTTCTAATCCAGTGCACCAGGTCTACTGGTGGTCGCACTAACTGATACCCGTGACACCTGCGACTCTAGTGATGCTGCTAAATATGAATCAGTATCTTTAATATAACATAAGCCAACGAAACTTTTTTTATTACTAATATGTACGGAAACAGCTACTTTACAATATACATATGTATATACCTATACAATCATATAAAATAGACCATGAAGTTAGTATCTAATTATAATTTCATTACAACAGAACCTAAAAATATTGTTTCTACAAAAAATATTTTAACTAGGTATATCCCCAACTTTACAGTTCACACCTTAAAGCAAGTATGTCAAAATCTGATACATTATGCTATAAATGTACCAACGAAAGTGTGAAATGGCTAAAATCGGAACTATGGTTGTCACTGTAAAATGCATACTATTTTATTGCCGTCCAAATGATTATGAAGACGGTGGCGCCATTTTTCATTTCATATATTTCTTGGTAGGCCTATTTGTGTATGCATGAACTGTCATCACGCGCCAAAGAGACGTGCTCCTGCTTCGAAGGCCCGTGGGCGACTGACGGGCGATGAGAATAAATATGGCAGAAAAAAGACACTATTTTACGCGTTTTTCAGTAACTTTGAATTGATTTTTTAGATTGATTACTAAATGTATCATCAAATAAGTTTTGTCTTCCCTATCAAGAAGACTTTGACTTTCAAATGTATGCCGGTTCATTGCTAAAATCACTCATTTTCAATATGAATTTACTCAAAAACTGGAGCCTATTTCACTTAGCCTGTATGGAGAATTTACGTAAAACATATCTAGATTTTAGGGCTTTAAAAGAGGAAGTCCTTGTTTGTAAAGGTACAAAAAACGTACACGCTATATTTTATTGGTTTCTTCAGTGTTCAAAAAGTGTTTCTTTTTATCAATTTGTGTTGATTTATTGGGTTAAATCTGAAAAATACGAAGGTATGTTTTTGCATTTTTTCTCAATTTTGTGCGTTTGTTGACGTTTATTATATAACAACTATTAGGTTTTAAGAGTTTAATATAAGCATACCATAATTTTTGGTCTTTGATTGTAATATATACAAAGTATCATTGATATCAATCATATCTAAATAGGTTAAATATGAAAAATTGTAACACTCTTTTCGGTGATTTTCACGATCTGGCCCCTTCTGTGTAATTTGAGTCACTCCTCCTTGAACAGTTACAACTAGGTGAGCGGTTTAACTCATTTATCCATGAACAGTTGAAAATAGGTAAGTGATCGAAATCATGCATCCATGAACAGTTGACAAATGGGTAAGTGATTTAAACCATTTATCCTTGATCTGTTCCAGAAGCAAGGAACACATAAACTATTTTGCTTTGAATACATACATCGTTATCGTGTACATAGACCTTTCTGCCCTGATCAAAGAATTCTGGAGCGTCAGTGAAAAGTGATTTATCTCGAAAATCATAGTTTTGAGAAAATCCAGTTTAAAGTTTTAAAAAATTGTCACTCATTTTACAGTGAAATAAAATAAAAACATGCTACTGCGATTAATAGACACAATAATAGCGAAGGTTTTTATGGCCGAATTGGAGGATTTATATGTATAGTTTTATTTTATTTATGAAAATATACAGTTATATCAATAAACACATCAAAAATTTACTAAATAATTTTGTGACCATTAATACAAATTAACTTGACTTACTTTACACATTGTCTATTGATTTCATGACAAATGGTACAAGTTTTTTTCATTCTATTGTTGTGCTCTAGACAAATGAAAAAATAGAAAGTGTTGAAATAAATATTATTCATTTAAGTAATAGTGAGTTGTATTGAGCGTTTAATTATAAATTTGTCAGAAAAAACACATTCATATTATTAGACACCTCTAAAGTCTGTAAAAATATGATGTGTACTTTGATACAAAGTGTGGTTAAGATGATACAATTGAACATATCAGCGTGTATATTGATATTACTTAAGTATACCTACTAGTGAAATAATATGTTCTATGTTACCTAGTTGCGTAGAATCGTTGAAAGCTACTAGTTATGATGTACAATCAATCAATCAACTAGCCCACTGCTGTCCACTGCTGGACATAGGCCTGTCCCAATGTGCGCCATTTCATCCGATCCTCCCCCTTCCGCTTCCGTCTATCCCAGCCACCTTTTTCAGTTTGTCAGTCCATCTGGCTAGGGGGTTTCCTACCTTGCGTTTGCCTTCTCTCGGTCTCCACTTTAGGACGTCTGCTCCAACGGCCATCGGTCCTTCGACAGATGTGGCCAGCCCATTGGCACTTGAGCTTGCTTATTCTGCAAGATATGTCGGTAACTTTGGTTCTGTGTCGGGTGACCTCTTTTCGAATTCTATCCTTCAAAGAAACTCCAAGCATAGTTCGCTCCATAGCCCGCTGCGCAACTTTTAGGTTATAGACTAGCCCTACCGTCAAAATACAAACGTGTCCACGTTTCGGCACCGTAAGTCATAACAGGTAGGACACACTGGTCAAAGACCTTTGTTTTCAGGCATTGCGGTAGGGGAGAAGAGAAGACTCCATGTAGTTTGCGAAATGCTGCCCAACCCAGCTGGATAATTCTTGGTAGTTCTTTCTTGAAGTTTTTTTTATTTATTTATTTGTTTTATATATTTAGATACATCACCCTTACAGTACAAACCAATACGGCAACGATCTTACCACTTTTATGCAATTCAATCGTACGTTGTTTTTACCGAGCTGGATTACCTGGCCCAGGTATACATATTTTTGCACAACTTCGTGGGTCGCCCCTTCGATGGCAATCGGTTCCGGTGCAACGTGTTCGTTGAAAATTATCTTGGTTTTATCCAAGTTTCCACTGAAGGCCGACGCGTCGAGAAAATCATACAAACATAGCACAAATCCCTTCTTTCCAAGCTACCAGTCTTTGGCCTGCCTCCAGGACTGTGCAAATGGGTAGCAAGCTTACTGCAGGGGCACCGTATTCGCGTGACGGACGAGCTTCGGAGTTCTTGCAGGTAAATGCCGGCTTGACGCAGGGTTCTGTTATATCTCCCACTCTCTTTTTTCTGCATATCAATGACATGCTTTCTAACGGTAGCATTCATTGCTATGCAGACGAAAGCAGCTTTACACGGGAGTTATTACGCACATACTGCGGCCAAGATATCGCGGAAAAAAGGCAGCTGCTTGTCACTGAGCTGGACCGGATCCTGAACTACATTTCTCAATGAGCCGTTGAGAACCTGGTCGACTTCAATGCCAAGAAGACGCAGGCATGTGCGTTTACAGCAAAGGTATCTTCTTTCCTTCCCCTTCCCACTCTTCAGAGCACTCAATTTCCTCGGTATGGATGTTCGCTGCAAACTGAATAACAAAAGCTATATCGAGAGCATCATCAAAACAGCCTCGCGTAAACTCGGAGTCCTGAACAGAGTGAGACATTTTTCACACTGGAGCATCGGAGTCTTCTGTACAAGACTCAAATTCTTTCCTGCGTGGAATACTGCTCGCATCTTTGGGGTGGCTCCGCAAAGTACAACTTACTAGATGCTCTCGACGGGTTGCAGCGACGACGTGGGTCCGCATTATTGGGAATCCTGAGGTAACGAACACCATCGAGCCTTTGCAGATGAGTAGAGATGTTGCGTCTTTGGCAGTATTCTACCGTATATACCATGGTGAATGTTCTGATGAGCTTTTCTAATTAGTCCCACCCTCCTCCTTCTCTTCACAAGACAACACATACAGGACTGAGATGCCATTCGTATACGGCGCAGAATATAACTTTTAGAACCAAGCGTTTCGGTAACCCATTCCTATGCCGCACCATTAAGGCCTGGAATTCCCTGCCAACTCACGTGTTTCCTTCCATCCTTCCTTCTTCCTACAGTCCCGGGTACTTTAAGCGGGGCGTCAAAAGGCATCTGATGAGGCCGTCAATCTGAGTGCAACTACTGTTGACATGGTACATGGTTACGATGGTGACCCTCTTGCCGAGACTTTGCCCTTAGCTTACCATCAGGCGAGGTGAAGTCAAATTGGCGTGTCCCATAAAAAAAAAGCTTATGATCTTTATAATTGAATGCTACATTAATTTACTTTATTTAAATAGCATTGTTATTTTCATTTGCATAAAACTTGTATCAAATACTAATAAGAGATCCGGTTCTTAGCATTCCATGGATTCACCGTGCGGTCGCCGGGTCCATGGCGTGATACAGAGAGTGGCAAGTCGGTCGCATCACTAAACAACGTTATTGATCTTTCACTTGAGTATTCCTTCTTGTATCATAATATTACTATCTCGTTCACATAGTTCAACGCGGGAAGGGGATCGCGGGAGGTGTTCGCTGAGGATTTGTATTGCTTTTCACTAAATTTTAGGTGATGAAAATATTTGAATAAGCTTGTGTTTTTGGTACAACTATAATTGTATTATTAGACACTTATACCGACATTGTGTTTATATTGATACTAATTTAGTTATATCACTCGACACATTTAACGATTGTAATAATATAATGGTGTTAATTGATTCTCTAAGAATTGTATCATTTTACACATAACTTTATTAAAATTTATTTGTTTTTTTACGTCATAAATATAATTGTATCACTTTTCACGAACGAATGTAGGAGTAAATTTAAAATGTATATTAATAGAAGTGTACTTATATTACAATGCACTAATTCTAATCTATACATCTACATTGTGTTAAACTCGTTAATTCAATTTGTATCATTATACAATACAGAAATAAAAAACATTGTTCAGTTCAATTGGATATGATTTTAAAAGTATTATTTTACACAATTGAAATGGTAAAAAAATGTTCAGTTATATCATTATGCACCAAATCAACTCGCTCATTTTAAACCCTAGAGATACGGGGATAAGAGTCAAACATAGATATTTTTTTATAGATCTTCTATATGAAAAAATATAATAAGTAATATAACTCGAGATGTATCACTTTTCACTGACGCTCCAGAATTGTGCAAAATGGCTCAAGTTACACCTAACTTGCTTTAAAAACACCTTTTATTTGTTGTAATATACTCATAAATATATAGCATAAAATATACCGCTTTTTAGTTGGGAAGATTGTACAATTTTATTATAAGTTCTCAAAATGGCGCTTGAATCAAGTCGCCTTTTAACCGTCGATATATAGACAGCAGTGTAAGAAATAATTACTTACGTGAAATATATGAAGAAAACACGAGTGCAAGCGTAATGAAATAATTAGCGGAATTGCGGACTCACGATTGATTGAGAAGTCACGAATATCTGACACTATTTTGGCAAATAAGGCAAACAATTAATTATTTGGATGTATTAAATTAACACTAGGTCACTAAAATTGTGTGTACCTACCTAAATCTTCTCTAAGGTACTGCTCGCAGTTCTATTGTTCGCTTGACGACCGTACCACCTTGACAGCGCCTTGTAGACTTACACGTAGTACGTCGTGGTAGTTACGAATATTTTTTGCAGCAAAGCACTCCGTCGTATCTCGTCGGGGCCTCCAATGTTAGGTTTGGTGTTGATTACACAAATAAACTATAACTGCTGGTGCAAAGGATTTATTTTGAACTAATATAATAATTAATAATATAAAATGAATGAGCGGCGCACTCGCCGTTGTTAAGCCGAGGTGTCAGTGTGCGGGGAGCGGGGTGCTACCTGCGCGTCTCTCCGCCCCCTCCGTGGTCATCATTAGTGGAAGTCTAAACAGTAACATTTCAAGGCCACACGATTTCTTCTATCCAGGGTACATAGTGCCTGACGCGGGTGTACACGCCAGCGCTGCCAATCGCGCCGCATTGCCGTCCGAACGATGTCACCCCCAAGATCGTGAACACACAACGCTCGAACGCTTCGGATTGGAGAAGACCACCACTGTCACCCTGAGGAAGTAAAACCATAGAATTAATAGTTATGATACAATGGTCAAAAAAGTTTGGCAAAGTTGATTTAGACAAAATGTAATTTGCATAGAGCTAGAGCTAGAACAAGAGCAATCTAATATAATCTAATCTATTGTTACGGCTACACTACCGTACCATCTACCGGACTGTTTACCGCCATATGTGTATGGCAGTAAAACTTCTTACAGTATTAAGTAAAGCCAACGAAGCGAGGAAAAAAAGGTAAACAAAGTTTCAGCGGTTCCAAACATTTTTATTTGAAAATTATTACGTATTACTTCAAGCTCATTCCAGAAAGGAATTAAATTGCTCATAAGATGACGGATTTAACAGTTTAGAACCGCTGTGCTGAGCTTCCCTGTACTACGAAACACGCAACGGCAGCTGTCGCTCGACCATTGTCACGTACTTGTGATATGTGCGACAAGGACAGAGAAAATAATCGCTAGTTATCGCAACGTAACTCAGTAATGGTCTCTTTATTTACCTTTTTCTCTCGTTTAGTTGCCTTTCTTTTAGTTTGATATTCCCTATAGCATAATTTGATGTTTCAAAAATTATTGGCGGTAACTCGTGGCTACATGCTACCGGTAATAATTGGCATTGTGCTGTAGCCACAGCATAAGAGCATTCTTTCTTAATATTTTAGTGTAAACGAAAACTTTTTTTTTTCAAAGAAAGAACAACGAACATAACGATTCAAAATAGATACTTACCATGCAGTTGGCAGCTTGGTACAAATCTGTCTCCATAGCACATCTGTGTGCTGTGATTTAGTCCATCTTGTAAGTTTCTGTACTGAGGGTAGTACTCTGAACATTCCTCCTCACTAAACTTTCTAAGAAATACCTAGAAACAGAAAAACTTGTCAAAAATTTTACGCGGCATCTCAAGTACTATAGACCAACCGCAAGCTCTGTACCGCTGCTATGGTGCGCGTGGCGTAGAGGGGGGCGCGGTAAAGAAAGAAACAGTAAGAGCATTAGCTGAGAGCTAGCGAAATACCGTCGTGAGCGGTGGTAGTGCTATCTCGCTCGCTTTTGTCTAATGCTCTCTCTTTCTCTTTTTAGGGTTCCATAGCCAAATGGTAAAATCGGAACCCTTATAGATTCGTCATGTCTGTCTGTCTGTCCGTATGTCACAGCCACTTTTCTCCGTAACTATAAGGCCTATTCTGTTGAAACTTAGTAAATAGGTGTATTCTGTGAACCGAATTCAGAATTTTATACAAATATAGAAAAAAGCAATAAATTTTGGGGGTCCCCATACTTAGAACTGAAAGTCAATTTTTTTTATCATGGGGTATTTCATGGGGTATCTATAGATAGGTCTTTAAAAATGCTATTGAGGTTTCTAACATATTTTTTTTCTAAAATGAATAGTTTGCGCGAGAGATACTTCCAAAGTGGAAAAATATGTCCTCCCCCTCTCCCCCCCTCAATATAAGAGAATGATAAATCAAAAAAAAATATAATATGATGTACCTACATTGCCATGCAAACTACCAACGAAAATTGGTTTGAACGAGATCTAGTAAGTAGTTTTTTTTTAATACGCCATAAACCGCAATTTTCGCCTTTAATTCAATTAACTCAAAAATAATGTGAAAAAATCATTTAATTTATGTAACTATTATGTTACTTGCTGCTACAGAACCCTTCATGGGCAAGTCCGACTCGCACTTGGCCGGTTTTTTACCTCGTCCCCCGCCATTTTGCGCGTTCCTGGGGTACGGTACAGTGGTCACTGTCATACTATGATTCAAATATAATAATCTATATATATATAAAAATTAACCCCTATTTCCCTTGGTCACGTGATGGATGGCGCCTGAACGGCTGGACCGATTTTATTAATTCTTTTTTTGTTGTGTTCGTTATTGTTAGGAGAAGGTTCTTATGAAAGAAAATGTTCTGATACTACTTTATGACATTCTTCTATGTTATCTGACGTTTGATTCAAATTTCTAAGGTGAAACGAAGTTTGCCGGGTCAGCTAGTAAATATTATATAGATCCAGTGTCTTGTTATTATCATTCGCAAGGTATAACAACGGTCATGAAAGAATGGAACTGTTAGTCTGTATAGAAACCCTGGAAACTATCTTACTGGTGTTACGATATAAAGATAATGAAAAGTTAAGCTCTCTCCTCAGGGGTATTATTCTGAGTGATATTGAGTTTGAAACGCAGTCGTGAGAAGACGGTGGATTACAATTGGTTAACATGAAAGAGAGAATTGACGTAAAACCAGAGCAACTTAAATTTGTGGGCTTTTACCAACACGGGTAGTTACGAAACAGTTTGTCACTCAGAATAAGGGGCCAGTGCAGTGATAAGCGTCTAAGAAACTCAACTTCAGGAAATAAAAAACTCTTTTGTTCAATTGCTCATTCGATCAGTAGTAGAATGGCCTAATGTTTTATCGGTCACACGTCAAATGATCAAATGAATTTTGGTCACCAGTCGTAAACCGCATATAGGTCGTAGATAAAGTCCAGTACAGGCAAAGGATGGAAGTCGAACTGCTTACCGACTGAAGAGTGTCAGCCAACTCTTGATTAAGCCCTAGGGCACCCCAGCCCGTGGCGTAAGCTACCTCGGAAATTCTGTCACTGGCGTGAAGACACGCTGGACGCACCTTTGAACTGAATAGGATGCTGGAACAGAAACACTTATCAATCGTATATAATTAAATGAGCAACGACCTAGGATGCTCTAACGATCTATACTATGATTTTTAATTCGAGTCAGTAAAATGACATTTCCAGTGTTGCAGGTTTTTTGTCTCAAATAAATAGTGATGTGGTTGAATCGAGTTTTACAAATAAAAGATAGTCGAGTTTATATTTTTTTTATAAAGTCACGTCAATTTGATGGAAATGGGAAGGAAAGGAGATACCTTTGCTGTAAACGAACATGCCTGCGTCCTCTTGGCATTGAACTCGACCAGGTTCCCAGCGCCCCATTGAGAAATATGGTCCAGGATCCGGTCCAGCTCAGTGACAAGAAGCTGCCTTTTTCCGTGATAACAGACTGCTTGGCCACATGATGTGCGTAATAACTCCCGTGTACGGTGCTGTCGTCTGCATAGCAATTATTTATTTATTTATTTATTCTTTATGCACGAAGTACACAGGCGGACTTAATGCCGTAGGCATTCTCTGCCAGTCTACCATAGGGTGGTGCAGAGCTAGTACGAGGTAGGCGTATATTAATATGGGAGGGTATGGTTCTATGCGGTTAATTTAAATTATCATTTCGACTGATTTTGTATACAAAAAAATAACATAACATAACATCCCCTTCCGGCTCCGGTGGGGGAAGGTATCAGAGGGGATTTCCACACGAAAAGAAGGAGTGTTAGGTTATTACAACAATAATAATATGAAGGGTTTAAATACCATGGCGACGTAACTACGGTTCATGTATGGATTAGTGGTTATAAAAAAATAACCACGAAGGCTCCGCTTAGCCTTCTAATCTAAAACCATCGATGTCGAGGCGCGCAGCGTTCTCTCATTTTTATCATAATACCTAATTTATTACTTAGTCCATAACATAGCGTTGTGTAGAATCTTGTATTGTGGAATGTTATTAGTATTATTACATACTAGCTTTTGAAGCGTTTATTCCCAGCTTTTATAATAAGATGGTAAGATCCATATTTCTCCAATAATATTGTTTAATACATAAATGTACCTATTACATATTTACAATAAAAAACGCTGTCATACCTAATAAAATAAAGTATGGCTAAAATGTCTTAGTCTATTGATTGTCGAACATCACTATTGTAGCGGGTCACTCTTTTTTGTATCAGTGACAGTTGCACTTGTCATTTTACTGACTCGAATTAAAAATCATAGTATAGGAAGATTTTATTTATTTATGAGTAATATTGTCGTAGGTTGTGGTTCTTTAAAATTAAAATATCGAAATTCGGCTATTACTTAGTAAGAATGAAAGCTGACCCAAACTTAGTTGAGATAAGGATATATGAATGACTAGCTTTTGCCCGCGGCTCCGCCCGCGTGGATTTGCGTGGAGACAGAGTTACTTTCGCATTTATAATATTAGTATGGATGATAAAGTATTTTCTGTACGGAGACCCAAGTCCCTGCCACCTTCTCCACCTCCACCAGGAGGTGCAGGGCTAAGATGTCATCCGGGTGCGCAGAACCAAGCGTTACAGTGACTCATTCTTATGCCGCACCACTAAGACCTGGAACTCCCTGCCAGCTCTCGGGGCGTGAAAAGGCATCTGATGAGGCCGTCAAGCTGAATGGCCACTACTGTTAAGTTGGTACATGTTTCCGATGGTGACCTCTTTCCGAGACTTTGCCTTTAGCTTACCATCAGGTGAGGTGAAGTCAAATTGACGTGTCCTTTATGAAAATAGACACGCCATCTCGGATCTTGATGACCTCGATGTAAGATTACGCAATAAGGTATTTACCCCACAACCCGAACTCTGACCTATCTACGGTTTGGGTAGCTACCTACGTGGAGATCATTCGAGTAGCCCAGAGCTACTCCCGCCTTGGGTGGAATTTGCTGTAAGCAACAGCGTTTCTCCTGGAGAGAGGAAAGAGGCAAGGGGCACTTGAGGTACCGAATTATCAGTATTCCAATCAGTCTATTAGACTATCACAGTCTATCGGTGGGCCCGTCCGGCCTCTCCTAATGTTGAGAGGCTTTGGCCGACAGTTTCCACACTGGCCAGATGGGTTTGTACATGGTTTTCTTTCGAGTTTTTCTTCTCTCACAGTGAGTGATACACTAGTCACCTCTTAGGACACCCTTCGGAGGAAATGGGGTGGTGCTACTTGTGTTCTTTCTCTGTCACCTCACGGTATTCTAATAAAATACTAAAATAGGCACTACTAACTCTTTATCAGTTTCCAGTAGCGCGATGTCGTTGTACTTGGAGGGAGGTTTGTATCCGGGATGAGTGATTATCCGCTTAACATTGTACCTCTCCCACGTCTCAGGGGGATCTGTGCGTTTCAGGATACCCAACGAAACATATTTCACGGGACCTCTAAGGACATTTAAAATATATATTTTCCAGTTAGTTTATGGGGCCCATAAAGAACTTCGAGACTAGCGTAGCCAGTATACCCGATTTTGCTAATTGTAAACCACAGTCATACCACAGATACTACAAAACATGTACAAAAATTTAAATTAATTTTAATGATTTTTTTAAGCATTAAGTATGCAACCTATACAATTCATGGGCGGAGTAATCCAAAATCAATATTTAAAAATGATTAATTGGTTACGATAGTTCGTAAGAACATCAGTGGATGACTCCACTGATGTGACCCTTAAAGACGGATAAAGATAGAAGGGAGAGTCAAGTATAACGTATTCCCCCTGTAAGGCCCTGATGTTTTCGAGTCTAAATAAATTCTAAAATTTAATGGAATTCAGTGTCAGGGGTATCAAATAATTAGTAATTATTAATAATAGTTAATAATTAGCAGAATCGGGGCCCTGCTTATTGTCGGCTGACGCTTTGAAATGCTCTTCATCTCAGTTGGGGACTCAAACGGTAGTCCGTAAAAGTCAAAATAAACAAAATAATGGAAAAGATAATTATGAGATGTGACTGACGTTCCGGTGAAGAAGAGAAGGGATTAGTACTCACACAGATGTGTGCCCACAGTGCGCAGCGGTAAGGATGAACCTTTCGCTGATCACCGACCCTCCACAGATCCACTCCGCCGTATCAAAAGTATTTCCGTATCCTAGCAGTGCCTGAAATAAGATCACAAAGAAAATTGCTTAGTCAAATGACATCCATAATTTGTGGCCAGCCCTTCTAGGCAATACGTTTCTGAAATAAGATAGATATATTAATCAATGTACATTACGAATGAAAATACCGAAGTTTAAAATCCCAAAGTTCAAAATCCCGAATTTAAAAATCCCGAATGTAGAAAATGTCGAAGTGGTATACCGAAGTACAAAATCCTGAAGTTCAAGATACCGAAAATTAGTTTTGGGTTCGTTACCGATACTTTACCGTTTCTGATACCTACTTCTAGTAAGCGTAAAAAAACAACTACAAAAATTTAACCAGAAGTGTAATTTTTGTAGTTTTTTTTTGCAACGGAGGTAGGTAGTCTTTTTTTTTCATGTAACTACTATATCTTTTAAATAGCTTATGCCCGCGGCTCCGCCCGCGTGGAAGTCGGTTATCGCGACCAAACATAGCCTACCTATGTCCTTTCTCAACGTCTAATCTACCCCTATACCAAATTTCATCAAAATCGTTTCAGTGGTTTAGGCGTGAAAGCGTAACATACAGACAGACAGACAGAAAATTACTTTCGCATTTATAATATTAGTATGGATGTCTTTTTTGGCATAAAGTATGCTAATAATATAATATAATAAATATAATAAATTTTATTTTTATAAATGATGTTAGACTTACAGAATTACAGTATCCATATCCAAACAAGGTACACTTAATATGTTAACTTATATTCAGATCACAAACACGTAAGTAATATTATTTTTTAGATGGCGGTAAGTCTACAAAATAAAATCTTTACCTCCCGCGCTAGTCGCAACTGTGTTACGGCGAGGTAAGAATCTCGTTTGGAGCAATATCCGCTTTGAGATAATTAAGTTAAGAACTATAATCCAATGTGCATGTGATTTGAATAGGACAAATATGAGCGATGAGTTTATCGTAAACATATAGTATACGTATAGTTAGTAGAATAAAAACTTCTTAACAGTTTATTTAGATATAAATTAAATTAAAGAAAAATCAACAGTAAAATAAAGCCTTTGACTATGACTTAGTTTTTTTTTTTTTTTTTTTTTTTTATTTATTACACATCACAATTATGTTACAAAATAGTAATAGTCCTGCAAAACTGTTTACACAGTTTGTCTGCAGGATCGGGTGAGTCTCAACTTACATTTTTTTTTTCTTTTTACATTTGTTCTAATCTAAGAGATTACTTTACAATTGTTGTAAATAAGTACTTTTTGATGTTACTTTTAAACCTATTTTTATTTTGTTCCCGTCTTATGTCCTCCGGCAAACTATTTAATAAGTATGGTATTCGTTTTTTTAATGTTCTATCTCCAAAATAATTATTCACTTTTGGTACTTCAAATTTGCCTGAAGACATAGAACGAGTACCAATATTATGGTTGATTAAAGTATAATCCTGAGTATTTGTGTTATTTATAGCTAATAAATATTTATGTTGCACACTTACTGGAAGTATTTTACATATACTAAACAATCCAGAATAGTCACCTTTACACTTGGCCTTTGTTTTTTCAGTTACTATCAGTTTCAGAAATCGAATCTGCAGTGCCTCCAATCTGTTAATATAAGTTGGATACGTCAGACCATAACTATCTAGAGCGTAGTCCAAAATAGACTGCACTAGTGCAAAATACAAACATTTTAATGTTTCCCTTGGTACTTTAAAACTTAGGTGATAGAATTGACTTAGAATCGTTCTTAACTTATTACATAAATAATCAATATGGCAAGACCAGGAGAAGCTTTCGTCTATTCTAACACCAAGGTAGGTTACACAGTTCACTCTTTCAATAGGTTTACACTGACAACCAGTTAGATCATTGTGAAAACATGAGAAGCTATGCGTATACAGATGTGAGGACGAGTCAGCAGGACGCAAGTATGGCGAGTGAATAACCAAAAGCTTAGTTTTGTTTGCATTCAGTATGATTCCATTATCATGGGACCATTTTACCACCGCATCTATGTCCCGCTGCACTAGGTGATATGTCTCATCGAGATCAGTGCCGGCGCGCAGGGTACACAGGTCATCTGCAAACATGTATGCCGAGCAGTGTTTGAGTACACCACTTAAGCTGTTTACATGCAGCAGGTAGCAGGTCGGTCCGCACCCGGACCCCTGAGCCACCCCCCACTGCACCTCGGCAGTCTCACTGAGCGCACCGCCAATACTCACACGGTATGTGCGTGATGTCAGATAGTCGCGAAACCATTCATTAAGCGGCTGCCCCACACCACACTCGTCCATTCCATTCAAAAGGGTGTCTTTTTCCAACGTATCAAAAGCTTTTTTGTAATCGTAAAATATTGCAACAACAAACTTTTTTTCATGTAAATAAGTGTTAACTTCATCTGTAAATTTAGATAGCAATTTATTAGTGTTTTTTCCCTTCTGGAAACCGTGTTGACATTTATTTATTATTTCATTTTTTTCTAAATAAGATCCTAGTTGATTTACTATACATTTTTCTATAATTTTGTCGATACTGGATAATATAGATATAGGCCTGTAGTTGGAAAAATCCTTTCGATCTCCTTTTTTATGGATTGGGCGAATTATGGCTTCTTTCAATTTCTTGGGAAATTTATGTTGACTGACCGATAGGTTTACTAATTGAGCAATGACTGGGCTGATTTTGTCGGTAATTAATTTCAAATCAGACATCCGCACCTGATCACTTCCTGGCGACTTCTTTTTATTCATAGATTTAATCACACGCTTCACATCATCACTACTCACTGGTTGCCATCTCATACAAACGTTAGGTTTTATAACATAACAATCTCTCTGTAACCATTTATCCGTACATATGTGTTTTATCTGGTCAATTTCACTCGAAAAACTGGTTACAAACTTATCACAAATTTCTTTCGCACTGCCATGATGGGCCATATTTGTAAGTATTATATTATCTAACGATTGTACATTTTTACCCAGTAAATCATTTATTTTCGACCATATTTTCTTAATATTTTTATTACAGTCTAATATACTTTGTTTATCGTATTCAACATTACATTTAAAAACAGCCTTGCTACATTTATTTCTGTATTTAGTATAATTTAACCTCTTTATCATATTTTTGGGATCATTACACCACAATTCGTACAGTTTATCTCTTTCTAGAATCATCTGCTTCAAGTTTTCACTTATCCAACATTTATTATGTCTACCACTCTGATTTATCTTAATAGTTTTAGTTATGTAGCATTCCTTGTATATATTACTAAAGATACCTGATAAAGCGTCATACAACTCAATTGGACATTGAATATTTAATAAATTATCGAAGTTTGTTGATAGTAACATTTTTCTAACTAATCTATTATTAAGAACGCGTCGTTGCCGTTGTACAGACGCGGGCTCTGGCCCGGGTGGTGGGGACTCAATATTGTTGGAGCTAGTGGCGGCCGCGTGATCGCTTACCGGGACGCGCTTCCATTGTATCGCTGCGGAGATGTAATAATGGTCGGATATTTTATGTTTAATGACCGCAGAGTCAATTAGTGCCAAAGGTGCCCTAACATATATGTGATCCAAACATGATATCACCAATTTACCTTTGACTATTTCCCTTCGCGTTACATCACATATACATTTAGTAAAACCGAATTCCGACATTATATTTTCATATAATACGACTGGTTTAGCTTGGGGATTAAGCAAATCTATATTTATGTCACCACATAATATTGCTATGGATTGTTTTGGTATTATGTCTAGTAATTTACGAAGTTCGATAAAAAATTCTCCAAGTCTAGTGTTTTTGCGAAATCTGGGTGGTCTGTACATAGAAATTAGGTAAATCTGTTCTCCATTTGTGTTAAATGTGATAGATACACACTCTGCCGCACGCATACAATCGCTCGCCCGCGCAGCTGTTTCACTTACCCTCGCGCCGAGTTCTGCGCGTGAATATATTATCACGCCACCGCCACTCCGTCCTTGTCGTGTATAGAAATGAATGTTAAAGCCTGGAATTTTATAAAAAGACAAAAACGAAAATTGTATATTTGGTTCGGTTATCACAATAACATCCAATTGACTTAAGTTGCCTTGGAGAGTAACTAGAAATTCTCTAAAATGTTTTTTTATTGATCGAATGTTCACGTGTAATATACATATATCTTTGATAATATACATTTTTTGGAACCATGTTTTTAAACTATCTACACACGCATAATTCTGGAGCGTCAGTGAAAAGTGATACATCTCGAGTTATATTACTTATTATTTTTTTTCATATAGAAGATCTATAAAAAATTATCTATTTTTGGCTCTTATCCCCGTATCTCTAGGGTTTAAAATGAGCGAGTTGATTTGGTGCATAATGATATAACTGAACGTTTTTTCACCAATTCAATTGTGTAAAATAATACTTTTAAAATCATATCAAATTGAACTAAACAATGTTTTTTATTTCTGTATTGTATAATGATACAAATGGAATTAACGAGTTTAACACAATGTAGATGTATAGATTAGAATTAGTGCATTGTAATATAAGTACACTTCCATTAATATACATTTTAAATTTACTCATACATTGGTTCGTGAAAAGTGATACAATTATATTTATGACGTAAAAAAGCAAATAAATTTTAATGAAGTTATGTGTAAAATGATACAATTCTTAGAGAATCAATTAACACCATGATATATTACAATCGTTCAATGTGTAGAGTGATATAGCTAAATTAGTATCAATATAAATACAATGTCGGTATACGTGTCTAATAATACAATTATAGTTGTACCAAAATCACAAGCTTATTCAAATATTGTCATCATCTAAATTTAAGTAAAAAGTAATACAAATTCTCAGCAAACACCTCCCGCGATCGCCTTCCCGCCTTGAACTGTGTGAACGGGATGGTAATATTATGATACAAGAAGGAATACCCAAGTGAAAGAGGAATAACGTTGTTTAGTTATGCGACCGAATCGCCAGTCTCGGTTCGACGTTCTTCACGGCGCACAATGCTTATGGTATGTAAGTTGTATCATTATACACAAAATACGTAATATTTTTATTAGCATTATTTTATTAGTATTTGATACAAGTTCTATGCAAATGAAAATAATAATGCTATTTAAGTAAAGTAAATTAATGTAGCATTCAATTATAAAGATCATAAGCTTTTTTTATAAGGGACACGTAAATTTGACTTCACCTCACCTGATGGTAAGCTAAAGGCAAAGTCTCGGACCATGAGGAAGGAGGAAGTAACCATGTACCATGTTGACAGTGGTGGCACTCAGCTTGACGGCCTCATCAGATGCCATTTCACGCCCCGCTTAAAGGACCCGGGACTATAGGAAGAAGGAAGAAGGAAGGAAGGAAGGAAACACGTGAGCTGACAGGGAGTTCCAGGTCTTAATGGTGCGGCATAGGAATGAGTTACTGAAATGCTTGGTTCTAGAAGTTATATTCTGCACCATATACGGATGGCATCTTAGTCCTGTATGTGTTGTCCTGTGAAGGAAAGGAGAGGTTGGGACCAAATTGTAAGAGCTCATCAGAACATTCACCATGGTATATACGGTAGAATACTGCCAAACTCTACTCATCTGCAAAGGCTCGAGGGTGTTCGTGACCTCAGGATTCGCAATAATGCAGACCGCACGTCGCTGCAACCCGTCGAGAGCATCTAGTAAGTACTTTGTTGAGCCATCCCAAAGATGCGAGCAGTATTTCACGCCGGAACGAATTTGAGTCTTGTACAGAAGACACCGCTGCTCCAGCGTGAAAAAATGTCTCAATCTGTTCAGGACTCCGAATTTACGCGAGGCTGTTTTGATGATGCTCTCGATATAGCTTTTGTTATTCAGTTTGCAGCGAACATCCACACTAAGGAAATTGAGGTTATCCTGCAGTGGCAGTGGCGTGCTCTGAAGAGTGGGAAGGGGAAGGAAAGAAGATACCTTTGCTGTAAACACACATGCCTGCGTCTTCTTGCCATTGAAGTCGACCAGGTTCTCAACGCCCCATTGAGAAATGTGGTTAAGGATCCGGTCCAGCTCAGTGACAAGCAGCTGCCTTTTTTCCGCGATATCAGACGGCTTGGCCGCAGTATGTGCGTGATAACTCCCGTGTAAAGGTGCTGTCGTCTGCATAGCAATGAATGCTACCGTTAGAAAGCATGTCATTGATATGCAGAAGAAAGAGAGTGGGAGATAAGATAGAACCCTGCGGCAAGCCAGCATTTACCTGCAAGAACTCCGAAGCTCGTCCGTCATAAAGACGCGAATAAGGTGCCCCTGCAGTAAGCTTACAACCCATTTGCACAGTCCGGGAGGCAGGCCAAAGGCTGGTAGCTTGGAAAGAAGCGATTTGTGCCATGTTTGTATGATTTTCTCGACGCGCCGGCCTTCGGTGTACACTTGGATAGAACCAAGATAATTTTCAACGAACATGTTGCACCGAAACCGATTGCCATCGAAGGGGTGACGCACGAAGTTGTGAAAAAATATGTATACCTGAGCCAGGTAATCCAGCTCGGTAAAAACAACTTCAAGAAAGAACTAGCCAGAATGATCGAACTTCGTTGGGCAGCATTTCGCAAACTACGTCGAGTCTTCTCTTCTCCCCTACCGCAATGCCTGAAAACAAAAGTCTTTAACCAGTGCGTCCTACCTGTTATGACTTACGGTGCCGAAACGTGGACACTGACGGTAGGGCTAGTCTATAACCTAAAAGTCGCGCAGCGGGCTATGGAGCGAGCTATGCTTGGAGTTTCTTTGAAGGATAGAATTCGAAATGAGGTCATCCGACACAGAACCAAAGTTACCGACATAGCTCGCAGAATAAGCAAGCTCAAGTGGCAATGGGTTGGCCACATCTGTCGAAGGACCGATGGCCGTTGGAGCAGACGAGTCCCAAAGTGGAGACCGAGAGAAAGCAAACGCAAGGTAGGATACCCCCTAGCCAGATGGACTGATAACCTGAAAAAGGTGGCTGGGATAGACTGGATGCGGAAGGCGGAGGATCGGATGAAATGGCGCACATTGGGACAGACATGTCCAGCAGTGGACTGCGGTGGGCTAATTGATTGATTGATTGATTGTACATCATTACTAGTAGCTGTCAACGATTCTACGTAACTGGGTGACATAGAACATAAGTTCCTCCTTCCCGGAACCTTGTGCCTATTATTTCACTAGTAGTACTACCTATATACTTAAGTAATATCAATATACACGTTGATATGTTCAGTTGTATCATCTTAACCGTACTTTGTATCAAAGTACACATCATATTTTTATAAACTCTAGAGGTGTCTAATGATATGAATGTGTTTTTTCTAACAAATTTATAATTAAACGCTCAATACAACTCACTATTACTTAAATGAATAATATTTATTTCAACACTTTCTATTTTTTCATTTGTATAGAGCACAACGATAGAATGAAAAAAAAATGTACCATTTGTCACGAAACCTATAGACAATGTGTAAAGTAAATCAAGTTAATTTGTATTAATAGTCACGAAATTGTTTAATAAATGTTTGATGTGTTTATTGATATAACTGTATATTTTCATAAATTATAAAAAAACTATACATATAAATCCTCAAATTCGGCCATAAAAACCTTCGCTATTATTGTGTCTATTAATAGCAGTAGCATGTTTTTATTTTAATTCACTGTAAAATGAGTGACAATTTTTTAAAACTTCAAACTGGATTTTCTCAAAACTATGATTTTCGAGATAAATCACTTTTCACTGACACTCCAGAATTTATAGCTTCACCACGAATGAAATCTAAGTCTGTAAAGGTAGTGAATGTTACAATAAATTTAAACCTAGTAGATCAGTACGATAATGTTTCACTTTTTATTAATAAGATCATTGATATCACTTTCAGCTCGCACACATATAGACCTTTCTGCTTCAGACTTCTTTACTAGTATTTTTCCGTTGGAGATCCATATAAATTTATATATTCCTTGTAGTTGTTTCTTCGTGTTCCATAATAGGGCACGCGTAGGCTTCGTCAGGTCTTCGTTTATGTAGATTTTGTTTGTAGCAGAACCGTTTGTAATCAAGTTGCTGGTCAATTCTGAGGTCTTGCGACGATGGATAAGCCAGTTGTCTCGCGATTGAGTTCCCGTAGCCTTGAAACCAACTATGATAGAAGCTGGTTTCCTGTCTTCTTTTGAGGAACTTCGAGTACGCCTGACCCATTCTATGTCAGCGCCATCCGCACCGATTACATTACCTACTTTCTCCACAAGTTTTTTTACATCCTCACCTGGAAGCTGTTCAATACCCACAATTTCGATGTTGTGTTTTTTGGATGCCTGCTCGAAATCATGTACTTTTTGTTCGAGGGCGACGTTCTGCTTCTCTAAGTAGATACATTTGTTATTTACACTAAGCACTGTTTTCTCAAGTTTTTGTATTTTATTCTTAGATAGTTCGTGTTCTGTAGACAACGTATCGTATTTTTCAGATAACATACTCAAGCTTTGTGTTATGATGTCTAATTGTTTTTTGAAGCTGGGTATAACTGCTACTTTTCTTTGAATATCCTTAAGAATTCTTGTGGAGTCAGTATGTGAATCTTCCTCCGGTTCCTCTTCTTCGGATCCTTCATCTTCACAGTTATTACAATAAATTCTAGTTCTCCCATTTTTTATATCTGCTGCTAGACCTTTTACACATCCTCTATGGAATGTGCCTTGGCACGTTCCTTGACACATGAAATGGGATCCTTTCTTAGTAAGGACCTTCTTACACTTCTGGCACTCCATTGTTCACGAGAACTTTTATTTGTCTACCGACGGTTACAGAATTCACACCGCGTCGCGAAACGAATGCTGTGTGCATGTATGCGTCGCTCGACAATACGAACGAGACTGGAGTTGACTGGGAGTTGTATTTCCTTTTGGGTTCATCATCATTATCATCACCACCTGCACATACTTATACAATTATGTACATGTATACATAATGCATGAAAATAAAAGAATAGGTTCTTATTTTATGTTACAGTTTAGTATTATGAGTTATAAATGTATGTAATATATATTAATAGTAAAGATATAATATAATATAGACCAATGAAACGCTCGGTAGGATAATATATTTTAAATTTTAAATATATATATATATAAATAGTTAATTAATCATTTAGCATCAGTGAACTCAAACCCTTTGATATTTATAAATAAGTATAGGTAATATATATGGAATAATTTATAAATCTATTAGTTTTTATAAAGTTACGTATATACTCATAGTTTATTGGCAAACACGCATTAATGATTCTGTCTGTTCAAAATCCAAACCACCCAGACACTCTTTCAGAGCTCCCCTACAAGCAAAACTTGTTAGATCTTTGAGACAATATTTTTTACTTAAGCGGTTGTACAGAAATGGGGCCAGGAAATAGAAGAAACACTGGACAAAGGTAGTTTTGCACGCAGGGACCCTGTATACTTCATGTTGTCTCCTTGCAGATGTGATAGCATAATTCGTGAACGCGTGCTGTTTCAGAACAATGGCTTGGATAAACAGTTGCCGTATGTTTAGGACGCCAAATCCCTTGTAAAGGTCGGTAGTAGGATATCTGTATGGTTTGTAGTTGATTACCTTTATGACGCATCGCAACGCCCTTTCAATTGTTATGAGAGTACTTTTTCTAGCGCCACCCCACACCGATATACCATATGTAACTATTGATTGACATAGAGACAGATATACAATTTTATTCGTTTTTATGTCCTTTAAGCGTCTCAATTTTTTGAAGATGGGTATAAGTTTCCTTATTCTAGCTCTAAGCTTACTTATATGTTCCTTCCAATTTAGGTTTTTGTCTATTTCTATGCCTAGGTATCGGACACTGTTAGTTGCACACATAGTGTAACAGTCACAACTGGTGGTTTCTATGCAACAGAAGGAATGCGCCCTTAGTGAGAATTCTGGTGGGGGTTGTGTATTTGACCTTATACTGAAAGTCATATATTTGGTTTTATCAACATTTAACGTTAACAAATTGTAATCAAGCCACTGTGTTAAATGGCGAAGACCTGTCTCTGCTGATGATTTTACGTTTTCCCATGATGTGTTTTGGAAGAGTATTATGGTATCATCTGCGAATGTAACTATTTTAAAAAAAACATAAAAAAAACATAAACTCACGCCTGTATTCCCCGAAGGGGTAGGCAGAGGTGCTAGCACCCACATTGTAACTATTTTAGCATTTTCTAATTGCATATTACAGAGGTTATTCACATAGATAAGGAACAATGTAGGCCCCTTGTGGGACGCCAAAGTTAACATGTAATTTGGAACTAATATAATCTCCCAGTTTTACGGTTTGGAGTCTGTTACGAAGGTAATCCTTAAAGAGTTCAAGTGGAACACCTCTTACACCTATGGACTCCAGCTTACGTACCAGAAGAGGAACAGAAACCGTATCAAACGCCTTGACTAAATCGAGGAAAATCCCAATGCATTTTTTTTTACAATCTAAATTCTGTGCTACCTCAGCTACCAAGGTTTCTATGGCATCGGTTGTAGATTTTTTTCTCCTAAAACCAAACTGGTTGTGTGAGAGAATATTATTATGTTCCAAGTAGTTAACCAAGCGCACATTTACAATTTTTTCAAATACTTTCGCAATCGTTGGTAAGAGAGAGATTGGACGGTAGTTGGTAATGCTATTTTTGTCCCCTGATTTAAAAACTGGCACAACAATAGATTCTTTCAACATATTGGGGAAAATACCTGAAGCCAACGCTACATTGAATATGTGTGTTAGGGGCTTGGCAAGAAAATTAATACCTTTTTTTAATAGTATGGAAGATATACCGTCCCACCCAGATGATTTACTATTTTTTAAGGACATAACAATATTAAATACCTCAAGTTCGTCAGTATCTAATAACACTAACGAATTTATAGGCGATTTATTAACTTTAAAGCTTCGCACAATGTCTTGTTCCGACATATTTAATTTATGCAAAATTTGCTTTGATAGATTAGCACCTACCCTAACAAAGGTATCATTGACAAAATTAATTGATTCTTGAGGTGTTGATTTTATTTTTAATAACTCATGATGAGCTGGGGATTTATTTGTGGTGTTTAAATGGCATACCCGTTTTATAACGTCCCAAGTTTTTTTTATATCACTTTTACTTTCTTTTAAATCAATTTTCTCGTATTCATTTTTAAGGTTGTGTAGAATTTTGTTGCAATGATTTCTATATCGCAGATATGTAAGCTTAAGAGCACAGTTAGCTGGTGACTTTAAATGCCGCCTATGTAATATATCCCTAAATCTCATACACCGCAGCAATCCCGGAGTTACCCAAGGTTGCAAAATTTGTTTTCTGTTAGGAATTGATTTTAAGAAGGTACTATTTTGGATAGTTTCTTTTATAATGGTAATAAAGTTTTCCGTCGCTCTGTTTGGATCTGTTTCTGATAATACATTGGTCCAGTCTATCTGTTCAGTGGAATTATAGTACTTTTCGTAATTAATTGTTGGTATATTTATTCTTTTTCGGTTAATATTACAAGGGTTATGCACTGGTATAAAGAAACAAACACATCTATGATCAGTAATACATGAATCACAAACTAAAGTTAGAATTTTTGAATTCGTCTTAACAATACAGTGATCGTAGCATTTACTAGCACGAGTATTAATATGATGACTAGGTAACATACAATGGGTAGCAAGGACATCTAAGAATTTATTCGATCTACAATCCAGATTATTTTTGGCGATATCAATGTTTAGATCCCCTGTCAGATAAATATTAGGCACATGCCTAAGGTCCCATAGGAGTTGATCCAAAGTATTAAGGAAGTTGGTGATTACTTGAAAAGATGGTGATCTATAGATACAAACAAATGCATGGCTATAACCTAGTTTCACAACTAGGCAGTCTGCATCTGCTATGATTGGTTCAGTTACCAGAACATCTAACATGTCATTTTTCACATATACAACCACCCCACTATTCTGATTAATATGATTACGTGTAAAATATTGACTATATCCACCGATTTCCGGGACAGATATCAAATCTGGAAGCCAGCATTCTGTTAGAATGATCACACACACACATGTTACTACTTCCTAGATATACCCTAAATGCTTCGAGGTTCCTATTTATGCTTCGTATATTCTGTACAGCTATTTTAAGAGAAGGTCCATTACTAAGCGTATACTGAGAAAAAGCTTCTGGATTCTCAACCAAACGTGAGTCACCAACGTTGATATTGGTATCAACGTCCGCAACTACCTCGTGCAAGTTATTAGCCATACCATTTATGGTATGATATGATATGCTGTGATTGGTTGAGAATAAGAGCTTCCTGTGTCATACAGTTTAGACTATGAAGGATGGACAAGTGCTTAGAGTAATACGTTAGTTTGCCAGAATAATATAAATATAAATATGGTATACATAGGCTACGTATGTAAAAACACACAGCAGATATAAATATTGACATAAATAAATGACTATACATAAATATTGTTAGTGCTGTAATGTTAGAATAATATTGTATTTTAAAGTATGTTTTGATGTAATATAATCTATGGTTAGCTAAAAGTATATAAGATGTGAAATGATACCATAAGGAAGTACAATTTTTCACAGTAGATAGTCAATCCAACGCATATTTTTTGATTTGACTTAATGTATTTATAATCACAACAGGCTCTCCTTCTCCTTTGCGCAGTAAAACGTTCCCTCGTGATGTCCAGCAATATTTGAATTTACCACATTTGACAAGTTCCCGAGCAGCTTTGAGTATCTTCTGTGTAAGTGGCGTGAGGGACTCTGATATATAAATCCGAGAGACAACTCCAGATAGGCCTAAGGTTTCAGTGGTAAGAGGTCGATCCTTATTCACTTGGTTATACCTCTTGGCAGCTTTTAACAGTAATTCCTTGTTCTTGATCTCGTTATGTTCTATTATAATCGGACCGTTAGTTTTGCCTCTGCGATAAATGTTTTTTGGATCCTGAGTAAGCTGAATATCTAAGGTCTTGTATATATCCTTTACTATCTCGTTAATATTTTCGTTATCGTCCCGTGGTATATTTCTGATTTCTACATTTTGTTTAATTTGCTGCTTCTGCATACCATTCAGTTGGTTTTCTAGATTTTCTATACGTTCCAATGCTGTATTCTGCTCCGATTCAAGGGTTTGAAATTTGTTTGAGATTTCCTTATAGCTTGCAGCATTCATTTTGAGTAGCTGTATGATCTCTGTGTTAGCTTCAAGTATTTGACTATTTTGTTGTTTTATTTCAGCCATCTGTAAATTTATCATTTCTTTAAGCGACTTCATGAGATCCTCCTTTAGCTCCATCAAATTTTCCTCCTCTGGATTTTTTCTTTTCTTTTTTATATTAATGTTTCGTATGATGTCCTGTTCAAATGGATCCATATGTAAATCAGGTTGTGATGAAAACCTTATTGACTGACTTGATGTTGGTGTAAGATTCATATTATCTGATTTTTTTACGTATACTATAAACCGATTAGTACCACTCACGTCTATATGGTCATACGTGTAATTCAAGATACAAGCACAAAAGCACTCTTTTCACGTAAGCAGAAAGATCAGAATCGAATAATTAATGATTTATTATTAAAGTGTATCACGTCTAGCTTTCACAGTGATCCGGACGAGAATGAATCAATCAATGCTGTAATAACTATACACATACTTTATAATAGTTCGCGTCTTCATGCGGTAAATTTTGCAAAGCTTAAGACGTTACAACACCCGTGGTCACTCACAAGAGTCAAGTCGTGACCATGGGTGCTGTAGCAGCGCACCCGAAACGTCGGCAAAAGTAAGTTTTCCAAAATTTATCGCGTGAAATCCCGAACTATTATAAGCTACTAGCAGACCCGGCAAACTTCGTTTCGCATAAGAAATGAGAATCAATGATGTTATGTTGTGCTTATTTCAATTAGCTGTGTCAAATTCTAATTATTTTGAGAATGGAAAGCATTTCGACAGCGCCATACGCCCATGGAGCTCCCGACACCAATAGGACACCGGAGTCCTATTGACCCTATATAAATAGGTCAATAGGGCCCATATACCCATGGGGCCTATATATCAATTGAGCTCATAAGTCACCGCGTTCCATATACCTATGGAGCCTAGACGGCGCAGAGTGCATAGGTCAACGAGATCATAAACCCACAGAGCCCATATACCTATGTTTGCTAAACTACTACGAAAGCATAGTAGTGGTGGTATTTCCTTCCTTCTAGCGTACTCTATCCAAGTTAAATAGCGCGATGTGGACACTGCATAGTTTTAGCTGACATTTCATATTTGGCCGGGTATTTTATAGAATGCCAAGGCAAAGTATAAAATAAATTATATTTCATACGTATGGAATGCCAATGGTGGTATTTCCTCGTGAGCGTTTCTGTGCTTCTTGCACGAAGTGGGCCCCGACTGTCAAGGTCCCGGGATGTAACCGACACTAACGCAAAGATGTTGATGATTAGTTACCATATGTGGGAATTCCTCTCTTCTTGCATTAAAACCTCCGGTGGCGGCGCCGGGGAGGTACGGCCCGTGGGTATTGTGCTCGTAGCAGTTCTTTATAAAATTCAGTCTCTTTTCTATTATCGTTTCCGCGTAGAGCTTGCAAGGATAGTCTAAATATCGTGTATGAAGTCTATGCATTCTGGAATTGAGAGGAGTGATCATTCTCTGAGCCTTATTCCCATGGAGAAGGAAAACTTATTCATATTCTGTTCTCCGTGCTCATTCCCACCTCGGTTGCGGTCGGCTGTCCAGTCAAACTATGATACGGTTGATTGTTGATATTTTTCGTGAAGTGATGGTCACATTTATAAACAATTGCGTTATATTATGTTTCTTTGGTTGGATTAGCAGAACTTTTAAAAGCTCCAACTATCCGTTACGACGCCATAGATGTTAATATGACAATCGGGATCGACGGTCTACCGCCATGCCTCAGAGGCTGTCTAGAAGGAACTGAATAGAGAGGTGTAACTATCCTTAATAATTATCGAATGATTTCTATGTATACTACATAAATACGACGATATTTGGTTTTACTACTGCTCACTAGATGGCGTTGTACAGCCGTCCCTTACTAGAACGCGCTATTAACTTTACAAAGGTCCGTTTTTATTGCGAAGCATTTTGCCAGTCTGAAAATAAAAGACGGGTAGGTACAACATTATTATTGCATCTCTTGTGTCGTGGTCATTGCATGCTGCATCCCTAGTGCTACTGTGGTGTCGAATAATGCCAGCTGTGTCGTAATTAACACATTATACATACTTACTATCCGTAGCTTTGCTCGTACCCGTTTTTTTAAGGATGCCCAGCGCTGGGTCTATCAGTATCAGTCTGAAATTAGGAGAGAGAGAGAAAGATTAATAGCACGTATTGGCTTCAACCATATGATAGAGAAGAAAAGGAAGGGAGCGGCAATCCCGGCCGATATTCTGCCGAGGTCAGAACGACCTAAGAGAAGGAAAACTCTGACACTGGCGGTGGGGCTACTTCATAAACTAAAAGTCGCACAGCGGGTTGTAGAGCGAGCTATGCCTGGAGTTTCTCTGAGGGATAGAATTCAAAACGAAGTCATCCGAAAGAATAAAAGTTACCGACATAACTCGCAGAATAAGCAAGCTGAAGTGGTAATGAGCTGGTCACTTCTGTAGAACAACTGATAGCCATTGGAGCAAAGGAGTCCTAGAGTGGAGACCGCGAGAAGGCAACGGAAAGTAGGACACACCTTAACTAGATAGACTGATAACCTGAAAAAGGTTGTTGGGACAGAATGGATGCAGAAAGCGGAGGGTTGGATAAAATGACGCACATTGGGAGAGGCATGTGTCCAGCAGTGGACTGCATTGGGCTAATTGATTCATTGATGGCCTTCCAAAATCTGCGGGGCTCCACCCCCGTGGAGTTCTAATCCCGTTGTCACAAGCTATGGCTACCTTTCCAGGAATAAAAGCATTTGTTAATTCGGTGTGTGTACCAAAGCAGGATGGGCAGAATGTATGGTCCCTGAGACCCACTCGAATCAAGATGACTGATATATCGTTAGAACGGTATTTTTAGGTAGAATAAGATTATCTATGGCGTTAGTCTCTATTCATAGTTCGATCGGCGTAAATGCACACACACAAAGTTCTGACTTTTTACAAGTTTTTTTACTATTTCTTATAAAAGTATTTAATTTAGGAGCTTTTTATCTTTTTAACCCCCGACGCAAAAACGACGGGGTGTTATAAGTTTGACGTGTCTGTGTGTGTGTGTGTGTGTGTGTCTGTCTGTGGCATCGTAGGACCCAAACGGATGAACCGATTTGGATGTAGTTTTTTTTGTTTGAAAGGTATATTAGTCGGGAGTGTTCTTAGCTATGTTTGAAAATAATCGACCCAAGATGGCCGCCGTCACAACATGTTGGAATACATATTTCTTCATAACTCCCTCAATATGGGTATCAAATGAAAGAGCTTGACTAGTAGATCACTTTAAAAAGTATAAAATAAAAATTAAATTAAAAATTTAAAAAATCCCCGTCACAAAAAACACCTCCAAAAAGTTGAAAATAAATAAAGTTTGGCTTTTAACTTTAACGATTGCCATGTCGGGGGACCTTGAATTGTTCCGATAATATAACGGAGTGCAGAATTAGTTAGGGTCCCCCGACATGGCAACCGTTAAAGTTAAAAGCCAAACTTTATTTATTTTCAACTTTTTGGAGGTGTTTTTTGTGATTCAGTATAGTGTTATTGTACAGTAAAATAAAATAGAGATAAGAACAGTATAGTTTTATAAATTTTTGCAGATAAACAATGAATCATTATATTCATTATTTATTACGGCATTGCTTGGAAACATTCAACATCCTAAACCTCACACAATATTATAATACTAATCGGTTCAGTGGTTTAGGTGTGAAAGCGTAACATAGAGACTAACATAGAGTTACTTTCGCATTTACGAGTATAATATTAGTAAGTATGGATGGATACTATGTACATAAATGGGCACAAGAATGACTTTTGACAAAGGTAAATGACTTTTAAAACCAAAAACCCTATATCTACTGATGACTGTATGCCAAACTTATATTTGGACGAGGTCCTAAATCGCCCATCCTAACAGATTCACAAACTTTCATATGTGTTATATTAATAGGATGTAGGAAGATATAGTTACCTCGCGTCATCTACTAGGTCGCAATCGGTACAGCATATAATCGGCTCTTTTTCTGCGTTTGTACATATCTGAAACACGACTTTTGATAAATACCTACTAAACGTTTAAAAATTGACACTCAGGTCATACCAATAGCTTTATTTAAATGTAAAAAGGTGACTTCTCCAAGAACTATTATTGGCGTCATTTGAAGTGTCTAAAGCTGCGTTTACACTACATAAACCGAGCATAAATGGAGACGTTCCGTGTATCACCTGCTCCGCGGTGACAAATTGTAGATGTACAGTTAACAAAGGAGATACGTTTGCACCTTTACTTATAAGTTTAAATGTAAATGCGCAACCATATCTCCTTTGTTGACTGTACAAGGAACTTACAGCAATCCCTGTCGGATACCGTAGCCATAGCATTTCGACAGCCTCTGTGGCGTGGTGGTAGTGCACGCGACTGCCACGCAAGAGGCGCGGGTTCGATTCCCGCTCAGTGCAAATATTTGTATGCATGAATATGGCTATTTGCATTGGTCTGGGTGTTTCTATTTTTTTTTTTTTATACGGGACACGTCAATTTGACTTCACCTCGCCTGATGTTAAGCTAAAGGCAAAGTCTCGGAAAGAGGGTCACCATCGTAAACATTTACCATGTTAACAGTGGTGGCACTCAGCTTGACGGCCTCATTAGATGCCTTTTCACGCCCCGCTTAAAGGACCCGGGACTGTATAATATGTATGTATTTACGAAAAAAAAGTATATAAGTATGTTTACCGCATTCTAGATTCCATAACACAAGCTATAAAAGCTTACCATGGGTCTAAATAGCGTTGAGTAGAATGTTGTGGAATATTTATTTATTTATATAATAGAGTACTAGCGTAGCTCTCAGCAGTGTGTTTCTCTTCATACATACATACATATAATCACGCCTTTATCCCTGGAGGGTTAGGCAGAGATGAAAATAACACCCACATTTCACCAATCATTCTATTCGGTCCCACGTAATAGGGTGTGAGCCTATTTGCCGCATTCCGGGCTCAATTATTGACTCAAACCATGCATCTGAGGCTGAGTCTGGGCTGTATATATATCTGTCTGATGTTAAACAGCCATAACCCTTAGTCGTTTTGTACGACACCACATAGGAAGAGATGGGTTGGCCCAAATTCTACTCTGCCGAACCACGCGGCACTCTTTATGTTCGTGAAAAATGTTTAATGTGAAAGTCGGTCTCTAGACTCGCTACACGATTTGAACACGAACAGAGCATAATTCGAGCACACATTCCACACGACTTCGTGCTGGTACTGTAAGTTGTAGACTCAGCTTTATGAGTTGGGTGAATGAATATAAAGTAAAGCCAACGAGACGAGAGAAAAAAGGTAAACAATGTTTCAACGGTTCTAAACTTTTTTATTTCAAAAAGATTACGTATGACTTCAAGCGCGTTCCAGACAGGAATGAAATTGCTCATAAGATGGCGGATCTGACAGTTTAGCACCGCGGCTGTGCTAACAGCTTTCCTGTACTACGAAACACGCAACGACAGCTGTCGCTCAGCCATTGTTGCGTACGTGCGACGGTGTGATATGTGCGACAAGGACAGAAAAAGTAATCGCTAGTTATCGCAACGTAACTCAGTAATGGTCGCTTTGTTTACCTTTTTTCTCTCGTCTCGTTAGCTTTACTTTACTCGGCTACGTGCTAGGACTATAGGTTGTACACTCAGCTTTATGAGTTGGCTGAATGAATATACTTATTTAAATCCACGAAATGGTACGAGTAATATACTTACCGGTGGATATTCTTTGACCTCATCATTCTGGATAGTGCTGAAGCACTTATGCGCTCTCACACATCGTCCTAGTATTCCTTGCCACCAGCATGGTTGACCTGTGGAACGCTTTAGTCTATTATTTTTAATAATTTAGGCAGTTAAGTGTAGTATAATAGTTAAGTAGTTTAGGGTCCCACTTAGACCTTAAGGGTCCCATCACTGGTTCAAATTCTCGTGACAAATGCGTATGGTACGGAAAAATCAACGCATAAATTGACGATGACCAAATGATTTGTGTAGTTTTGAAAGTTAGTGCAGTTAGTTCCTAAGGTACTTTGATGAACATACCCGGCCGTTCCACAACAGTCAAATTTGACGTATCAGATGTTTAAATTCAAAACATAGTAACAGATTTTTTTGCGAGAAAGCGCATCGCGGTATAATTTTATTTTCCGAAATTGGATTGAAATAGGAGTTACTATGTTTTGAATTTAAACAGCCGAGCAATTTATCCGTAGATGCGATCTATCTTTAACTGTAAGTATGTTATTGGGGACGGCCGAGACCCCGAGTGTGGGCGCGGTGACGGGGAGGGGGGCAAAGTCCGTTTTTAAGCTTTTTTGTATAATATACAAATATTGAAATATATTAATAATATCTCTTTGAAATGAAGTCTAGATATTTTTACTTTAGGATCAATACTTTAATAAATACGAATAATGTTGAAGGTTAGGGGCGCAGACACAGTCATACATTTTATTACCCACGACGGAACGAAGACAGTATATGTATGCGTTTGGAGTGAGAGGATGTTTGTGTGTTTGTATGTTTGTCTGTATGACATAAACGCTGCCTCGGGAAAGATCATTTAACTATTATTAAAACCAGTTTATAATCGAACAGCATTTGTAGTAGTGCAAATAAAACAGTGCATAAAATAACAAAAATACTATTTTCGTACCGCTTGCTCAAGTGACAGTCTACGCCACAAAAAGCGAACATAACAATAATCTGTTAAAAACAGGGAAAGAAAATTTTACTGTATGACATTCATCCTCTAGGGGGAGAATGTGATTTAAATTTGGAATACTTACCGACATTTATACTGAACTACATCTGTGTTTACACCATTGAGTTTGTATATAAAGCATTATACATCTTTTGGAAAAAGGTATACGCATTTATTATCTGCATAATAAATGCGTATTCCTTTTTCAAAAATATGATTTTTCAATAATCATAACACTGCTAATATGGTTATTGAATAAAATTACGAAAACCGACGAGGCTGTATGAGCTTGATGCCTTTGCTTTTCCGACAAAAAATATTAGTCTAGGAATTCGCCGCGTTTTTGTTTTCTTTACTTTACTCAAATCAACTCATCAACAATAAATGTACCAAACAAAAATATGACTCTCTCTATCAATAAATAACCAATGTTTCGAATGTTAACTTTTACTTTTAATTGTCATTATTTTTAATAAATGCTTATCTCATATTATTATTGTGTTAATTTTTTCACAAATGGTACGAAAAGTAGAGTATTTTCCTCGGTGATAAAGCTGTCTTAGTCTTGAGTGAACTTAAATCCCTCGCTACACTCAGGACTCGTCTTAAATCCCTCGCTTCGCTCGTGATTTAAGTTTTTCACACCCTTGCTACGCTCGGGAGTAAACCTCGAGTCCTTCGTTTTTTGAATTTGAATGGTCACCCGCGACAGAAGAAACTGCTTTATCCCCTTGGTTAATAATCTACTATTTCACTACATATTTTGGTTTATTCCGCTATCCCTTAGAACCTTTTCCACTGTATTTTATTTTTTAACCTAACCGATTTTGCCTCACGACATTCTTCAAGTTTAAAACCGTCATTATAAATCATTGAAAATGCCCTGAGACGTGACAGGTCAGGTTTAAATATTAAATTTAATACTGTGAAAAAGTACATGTCAAATAATTTTTCAATATTGTTTGAAGTTCGTTTTACAATAATTTTACTAGATGGACACGAGTTTTCAGTAAATTGTATATTTATTTTCAATTTAACACCTATCTTTTCACATCTTATTATAATTTTATCCATATTTTCACAATATCTCTTGGGTTAGTAATAAGTAATAAGTCGTAGCCCCATGTGCAAACTTATTGTACTTCAGTAAAATATTTTACGTTATAATTATTAAGAATAAGATGATTAGCAATAGTGACGACACATCTAGGAACGTTGCTGTTAGTGTTAGAATATGTGTAATATCGTTTATGTTGGTTAGCATCACTAGTTTGCAATTTTTGATTGAAGCTATAACCTTTGTGATAGCAGAATATTATATTATTTATGTGAGTGATGTACTAAACGATAATATATATTTTCACTTAGGTAAATATTTGCGTATCATAGGTTCTTTTCAGGGTGTAGAAATAATAGCTTTCATAATTATATCACGAAATTCAAGATAATGAAGACTGTTATATATGTTCACTAATTTACATATTTAATACCAAGGAGTATGGTGATAACGTAAAAGCTTGTTTCAAATTTGGTTTTTGAAATATAAATATTACGTGTATTATTTTTGTCCTACATTTCAACTTGAAAAAATGCTTTTTCTAATTTAAAAAAAAAACCGACTGCCTCTGAAAAGATCGAAATAAGTTTGATAGCAGGCGGTACCCATTTGCCAATCATGAACCGAAAGAAAATTAATGGATACCGCCTGCTATCTAACTTATTTCGCTCTTTTCGGTAGCAGTCGGGTTTTTTATTTTTTAATCAATTGTTTTTTTTTTTAATTATTTAGATAAGATATGACATGTATATCTTTTTGTAATCTCCTTCTAATTTCCTTCGTTTTGACAGCCTACTCGATAAATTCGAGTCAACATTTATTTTTGACAACATATTGACGTTTTGGCGCCAAAAATACATTTACTATTTGCATTGGTCTGGTCGTACCTTGGAGAGCAGGTTAAACCATTATCGATCCCTGTTGTCATATTAAGATCTATGGCATCATCGTTACGGCTCGCGTTATTAGTTGATAACTTGTCTAACTGCAATGCTTCGACATCGCTTATGCGTTGTGGAAGTCAGCTTCACGGAAAATATTGAAGTTCAACCAACCTCACAGGGAAAGGCAGACCTCGTACTCCGAGGTGAAATAACTCCTCGTAATTCGGATGAGATCGAGATAAACCTTTAGGGTCATCCCGTCCACTCTATCAGAATGTCCACTGTATCAAAATACCTACTGTATCAAAATGTCTACTATAACAAAATGCCCACTATATCAAAATATCTACTGTATACGCTAGGATGAACAAAGAATCAAAGAATCAATTTCATTTATTCAGTTTAGGCACATAAAGAGCACATATGAACGTCAGAATTTTTACAAGTACCTAATGTCAATCACAGAAAAAATAAATCATTGGAAAATGATTCTTTCGCTGGTTCGATAGGTGGTTCTACTGATAAGAGACCAGCAAGAAACTCAGTGAACTCGATTGTTCTTCTTTTTTTTAATATGGTTTTATTTATAGCAATTTTTTACAGTGCGAGCAAGAGATGAGATTAGGATGACCATGCATCTTTATCATTTAAGTAATCGTCCAACAAATTAAAAAAGGAGATTTTGACATTGATTGCTGCGACCCTAGTGCTACTGTGGTGCCGAATAACGTTAGCCATGACGTATTTGTCACGCGAACTCCAGTGAATAATGAGCCCCATAATATACACCCTAGACCCACGTTTTGTAACACCAGCAGGTGGTATGGATTAAAGTACCAAGAAAAAATGACGTACCTTCAGACAAGGTTAAATTATCACATATCACGCAAGATGTACACAGAAACACTATGATATAACGTAGCATTTTAATTCATTAGAACGCCAACTCGTATTCACGAGACGCTAAGACTAATCGAATAATTGCTAAAATTGTACATTTATATATTTTCTAAGATAAAAATGTAATAAGCACTAAGTAGGTAAGTACATAATGTCGGTTTACTTGTTAATAATACAGTCAAAAAGGACGAAATAAAAGGGAAAGTTCCATAAATTCGCATTGAGCTGATAATTGGTGTCTGTCCCAATGGTCCGGTCAATCTACAACCCAATTAGGTTGCAGATATACGTGTGTATAAGTGAGTTTATCATCATCCGCATTCAGCTGAAAATGGCACGTGTAATACATACACACAATCACGCCTTTATCCCCGAACCGGGCCGGAACCCGAAACCACACCTCGGAAGCTCTAGGCAAAATGTATGACGTCAGGGTGATAAGGGGATACCGCGCGATCTCTGGTGAGGCGGCATGCCTCCTAGCCGGGACCCCTCCATGGGACCTGGAAGCGAGAGCCCTTGCGTCTCTATTTATATGGCGCAAGGAGGCGCTGGAGCGGGGCCAATGGCCTGCGTCTTGAGAAATCGAGGCCCAGCGGTCCCAGCTCTACCAGGAAACCGTGGAGACATGGAAGATGCGACTTGAGCAACCAAAGGGGGGATTCGCCACAATTGCGGCCATCAGACCGGTCATGGACGAGTGGCTTTTTTTTTTTTTTTTTTTTTTTACACAGGACACGTCAATTTGACTTCACCTCGCCTGATGTTAAGCTAAAGGCAAAGTCTCGGAAAGAGGGTCACCATCGTAAACATTTACCATGTTAACAGTGGTGGCACTCAGCTTGACGGCCTCATTAGATGCCTTTTCACGCCCCGCTTAAAGGACCCGGGACTGTAGGAAGAAGGAAACACGTGAGCTGGCAGGGAATTCCAGGTCTTAGTGGTGCGGCATAGGAATGAATCACTGAAACGCTTGGTTCTGGCAGGTATACTCTGCACCGTAAATGGATGACATCTTAGCCCTGCACGTGTCGTCCTGTGAAGGAAAGGGGAGGGTGGGACTAATTGGAAGAGCTCGTCAGAACATTCACCATGGTAGAGACGGTAGAAAACTGCCAAAGACGCAACATCTCTACGCATCTGCAAAGGCTCGAGGGTGTTTGTGACCTTAGGATCCCCAATAATGCGGACCGCACGTCGCTGCAACCTGTCGAGAGCATCTAATAAGTACTTTGCGGAGCCGTCCCAGAGATGTGAGCAGTATTCCACGCAGGAACGAATTTGGGTCTTGTATAGAAGACACCGCTGCTCCGGCGAGAAAAAACGTCTCACTCTGTTCAGGACTCCGAGTTTACGCGAGGCTGATTTGATGATACTCTCGATATAGTTTTTGTTATTCAGTTTGCAGCGAACATCCATACCGAGGATAGTGAGGTGATCCTGCAGTGGCAGTGGTGTGCTCTGAAGAGTGGGAAGGGGAAGGAAAGGAGATACCTTTGCTGTAAACGCACATGCCTGGGTCTTCTTGGCATTGAACTCGACCAGGTTCCTAGCGCCCCATTGAGAAATGTGGTCCAGGATCCGGTCCAGCTCAGTGACAAGAAGCTGCCTTTTTTCTGCGATATCAGACTGCTTGGCCGCAGGATGTGCGTAATAACTCCCGTGTAAGGTGCTGTCGTCTGCATAGCAGTGAATGTTTCCGTTACAGAGCATGTCATTGATATGCAGAAGAAAGAGAGTGGGAGATAAAACGGAACCCTGCGGCACGCCAGCATTTACCTGCAAGAACTCCGAAGCTCGTCCATCACAAAGGACGCGAATACGGCGCCCCTGCAGGAAGCTTGCAACCCAGTTACACAGTCTAGGAGGCAGGCCGAAGGCTGGTAGCTTGGAAAGAAGCGATTTGTGCCATACCCTATCGAAAGCTTTGGCGATGTCAAGACTAATTGCCAGTGACTCACCGTGCTTCTCCATAGCCTCACCCCAAAGGTGGGTCATGTACGCCAGAAGATCACCCGTTGACCGTTTCGGTCTGAAACCGTATTGCCGGTCACTAAGCAAGGAGTGATCCTCTAGGTGGCGCATGAGCTGTGTGTTAATTATGTGCTCGAACACCTTGCACAGCACTGAGGTGACGGCTATGGGTCGATAGTTGGCTGGGTCCGATCGATCCCCCTTCTTGGGGATCGGCTGGACATTCGCCTCCTTCCAAGCCGAGGGCACTGTACCCGAACTGTAGGACAGTCGGTACAGCCGCGTTAGCATAGGAGATAACTCCGCTGCACATTTTTTAAGTACAACCGCTGGAATACCATCAGGACCACTGGCTCTCTCCTACCGGTTGTCACAGATACTTACCGGGCATGGTAGCTTCGGTAGGTATCTGTGGCGAAGACACCGGGAAACCACGGCCGAGTGTCAGCACTGCGAGGACAGCAGCGATGACACAGCGCTCCACACGCTGGTGGAGTGCACGTCGTGGGCGCAACAGCGCCAGGTCCTCGTGGTGACCATCGGCCTCCATGACCGGGGGCCTGAGGACGGTGAATTGGCTGCTCACCGTCTTTACAGAAGCAGGCCCATGACGGCAGCGTGACGTGAGGGATTCACGCACGCCCCCCCCCCCCCCCTAAGAAGCGGGATAACACCCGAAAACCCCCCCATAGACGCGGAATAGCACCCGAACCACCCCCGAGACGAGGCCGCAATTGTAGCCGTAGGTCTGATGGGAGTCGAAACCGGTACACGGGCGGCGGTTAGTTATTTGAAAGAAAATCTTGCATTTCAGGGTTAAATCAAACTGTGGGTTGTGCGATAGAGAGAAAGCTTTACAAAATCGAAACAAGCCGATCTTCTCACTCTTCTCCTCGACGTATCTTACTAGGCACCTTTGAAACACATCCCTTGTATTATGTGCCTTTAATCGTACCTCTGATTCGAACGTGCGGGGTGAGGAAATGAAATCTGCGCGGGAGTGGGAGCTTCCATTCTGTACGCTAGTACTATTATTTATTATTCTGTGCCAAAACTCCTCCCTGGGGGGGGAACTTGCCGCTGCCCTCCTACTCCTCCTCCTCTTTATCACATGGTGGAAGCCCATACGTACTATTAATCTTTCTCTCTCTCTCCTAATTTCAGACAGATACTGATTGAGCCAATGCTTAACAAAAGGGGTACAGTCAACGCTATAAGTTGATTAACACTAAAATTCTTACAAATCAATCTGCGGTAGCCTAGTGGTATGGGTAATGGATTGCTGAGACGAGGTCTCGGGTTCGATCCCAGGTTAACCATGGCACACACCAATGACTTTTCGATGCTTTTCGAAGTTATGTAATAGTTGGAGGGGCCAACTAAGCTAACTGAGCCTTGGGTATTATGCGCGACAGGGGAGTATCAACGTCAGATTTGAGCAGTTGAATCTCGCTCGCTCTCCCGTCATGCTTTTTCTTTACCTCGTCCCCCACCACACCGCGAGTATCTAGGGCGCAGTACATCCCGGTCGGGTCCGGACTAGACTCCGGGCCCAGGAAGCCCGCGAAGAGCGAAGGCGAACCGGACGTCGGAGGTCGCAGAACGACCTCCGTCCTCCATGAGCACTGGCCTGGGGGTGATTGGTGGAGCCGCCTGCCACCCTAGCAGAAGCAGGCCGCAGCAGCGGCGCAAAGTGCGCCTCCCCGTACACTAGATGGGGACACTATGGTCCCCACACCCGAAGGGGGCCATCTCGAAAGAGATGGACCTGGGTCTGCTGGGGTGCGATTGATGTGCTTTCGGCAATCTCACCTCCGGCAACCAAAGACCCAAGACGGCGTGCGTTTTAGTCGATTCGAGTCCGACATAACCACCTCCGCCGGCTCCGTGGGAATGGTATCCGCGGGGATTTTTCGCACGTTTAAAAAAAAGAGTGCGGTACAGCGGTCGCAGGCGGTCTATAATGCCTGTATCCTCAAGATGTGACTTTTTTGGTACCTGTTCATAGCTTTGCTTCTTTTTAGGTGTGTCCTGATAAAGGTGGAAAATTCAACAAAATTTGTTGCACAGACTGCAAGCTTGTCAATGATACCAGGTTAGATTCATAATTTTATTTTATTTTTTCCATCTTTTGCCTTGTTTTTCTTCCTTTTTTCCATTGCCAGCTACACCACTCTACCCATATATTTTGATTCGGTTCTCGCAACCAGTAAGAATCTTTCTGGACTGAATTCCATTCAACATTCTATCAAATCCGTTCAGTCGTTTGGGTGTGTTTGAATAACCAACCATACAAAAAAAATTACAACCTTTCTTAACCTATCTTTTCTTTTTGGAAGTTTGTGAAGATATGTGCGGTAGCCTAGTGGTATGGGTAATGGACTGCTGAGACGAGGTCTCGGGTTCGATCCCAGGTTTACCATGGCACACACCAATGACTTTTCGATGCTTTTCGAAGTTATGTGTGTATTTATCGCAGGTTTATAAGTGCCCGGTTAATGGCAATAGGCTCGCCACCTATTACATTGGGACCTAAAACATAAACTGGCGAAATGTGGGTGCTAGCACCTCTGCCTACCCCTTCGGGGAATACAGGCGTGAGTTTATGTTATGTTATGTTATGTTATGTGAAGATATTTGCATGTTTGTTATTCGAGCACGCTGTAACGAATGAGGGGATCTGGCTGAAATTTGGCACAGGTATAGTTTGGAATAACACATATTTTAATTTGATCTTGGTATTAAGTTCCCTTGGGTAGCGCAAACAGGATCAAAATCAGCATCAGCAGCGTTCAAGCTATGAGTTCTAAAATACTTTTATTTGTTTCAGCAATTTCATAATAAGTCCTACTTCAGATGTGTTTTGGAAAGATGGACAAAAATCGAGGGATGGTAAGTATTTTTATTCAAAATCTTTTATACTTATTTTTATTTCACTCGCGTGGATATTGGTTATAGCCACCATTCCCTTTTCTTTCCCAAGCTCTACTATACCAAATTAATGACCACAATTGGATCAGTAATTTAACCATGGAAGCCTCACAGACAGACAAAGTTGCTTTCATCCACTTTCATCATTATTGTAGGAATTACACAATACTTAATAATAATTTTGCACACTGGCTATCCCAAAGGCCTCTGAAAAAAACATTAATGGTCTCCTCTCTTTCCCTTTTTTCATTCTTCCTTTACTATCTTTCTACATTTCTGTCCTTTCTTTTTTTCCTTCCTTTCTTCCCTTTATAACTTAACTTTCTTTTCTTTATTATTTATTGCAGCTTGTCTCCAATACCTGAAAGATGTGCCCCATAAATGCCATCAAGAGGGTTTTGACGCCGGTATCACCAGAAGTTTCCATGCAGAGAGGAAATGCCATGCTACCACCATCTGGCGAATCAAGAGAGCGCCTCCTCCAGGACTGGAGCCACCTTCTGAAAACCCTTATGAGGTACGTAATAAACCTAGTATGAAAATCGTTACTGTTTAATGTATCTGTCCGTGAATTGCCTCTTTATTTCGAAGCGTCATCGGTGGCTTAAGTGTTAGGAGATGCCTTAGGCGACTAAGATTAGAACCCGGGACCTATTTGTCGTGGGGCCGACTCCTTTAACCAGCTGGAAAGTTTAGAGGAAATGTTAGTAATTTTAGTTATTATTATTCTATAAAATGAAAAAGATTTAATGTATGCTTTTATCAGGCTTTGATGGGATTTGGCAGAGATCTCGAATCTGCGCTTTGGTTGACTGCCGGCGATCATCTGTGAGAAGTTTATACTGACCTCTGCACACGGACATACCACGTAAGTTGAAACTAAATACACAATATAATCACCATTATTTGTTTTTATAAGCATTGTATATTACATTTAGGAGTTCGCATAAATACGTATACAAACACATACGCACGCAAGCAATCACACACACACATCAATATTCAGGTGATACGTCGGAAACTGGTAATGATAGCCTAATAGTATGTCTTTTCTTTAAGTCTGTCTTTGTCCCAAATTACATGAAAATCGACCATGTGGTTCAGGCCTGAAAGCGTAAAGCTGGGCAATCACCAAAGCGGAGATAGAAAGAAAGAAGAAAGAAAGAAAGAAAATAAATTTATTTACAAACACAACGCACATCCTAAACATTACATAATCCATACTTAATATTATAAATGCGAAAGTAACTCTGTCTGTCTGTCTGTCTGCATGTTACGCTTTCACGCCTAAAACACTGAACCGATTTTAATGAAATTTGGTATAGGGGTAAATTAGACCATGAGAAAGGACATAGGCTATGTTTGGTCGCGATAACCGACATCCACGCGGGCGGAGCCGCAGGCATAAGCTAGTATTATATAAAACAACATAGGAAATGCTGTGTGCTATGCGAGAAGAGATGTGCGGTGTGTTGAGTGCTCCAGTACGCATTCTGACACGAAAGGTAGACGACATCGCTCATAGCACGCCGCGCCGCCCAAATCTCACGCCTGCGCTGCGCGTCGGCCCGTCCACGCGTAGCTCACATCTCCACTTCCATCGCGCCATACAAATATTCCACATCTCTGCATAGCGATCTCTACCGAAGCTAAGCGGAGAGAAGATGTATCAATAACGCATTTCTATTGGTTGTTTAAAAAACACCTCCTCTCCGTTCATCTCTTCTGCGCTTTGGTGGAGTCCCAGCCTAACAGACAGAGTTACTTGGGCATTAAAATTAGTACCAATGTATTCACAGGGCAGCTGGTGAAATCCCATTGACGTACGTCGCTGTGGGTGTAAAAAATCGTAAGAGTGAAAAGAAGAACTGGCAAATTCACACAGTGAAGAGAATCTACCAACATCCTGAGTACAAGAAGGGAAATGAAGGTGGTTACACCAGATACAATGACATCGCATTACTTGAACTTGTGACCCGGTAAGTTTTCGACATTCACTTTATGACTATTTTTTAATTTTTAGGGATTCGCACCTCAAGAGAAAGAAACGGCACCCTTATAGGATCACTTCGTTGTCTATCTGTCTGTCCGTCTGTCTGTCAAGACCTTTATTCAAAGGAATACTTGGACGTATCAAGTTGAAATTTATATGACATACTTAGGTCTATAACGTCTTGAAGCTGTGCAAAAGTCAAACTTATAAGTTAAGACAATCAAAATATATTGCAGTTTAAGTAGCTTATGTTTTGGAACCCTCGGTGCGCGAGTCCGACTCGCATGTGGCCGGCTTTCTTAACCTTACTAGGCTCTAAGTGGGTGAAAAACTGAAACATGCATCTTATGCCCGGGATAAAAGTTGCTGTATTTGTGCGAAAACTTTAGCCAATAGCTACCCAGCCATTTTTTCGTGATTAACAAACAAGTAAACAAATACATCAATCACCATCTGTCCCTCTTCCTTTTTTTCGTTTATATGGTTTTTATGGAAGTGACTTCTGTCTACTTCTATAGGAAAGATTGTTCGTGACTTCAATACTGAATTTTTGAGTTCAAAACTCTGCAGCACCACTGGGCCCCATATGTCATATGACTTTACATGTCAAGTTACGCATTAATATTGCTGCAACAATCGTGCACGCAAATGAATGAATAATCAACAGCGCATCACTACTAACAGAGCAACACTCTTGTGCAGAACAGCTGCATCCTACCTCAAAGCCACAGCAAGGGTAGGAATGCAAGTGCAAAAAGCAAGAATATTCCACAGAATTTTCATTTTAATCAAATTCTCAACCAAACTTTCCTTTACTTTTACAGTATAACCTTTAAAAAGGATGTGCTCCCAGCCTGTCTCCCTGACCCTGCAGAAGAATTTGATATAAAAGAAGCAAAATTCAGTTCTTGGAAAGAAAATAACACGGAACCGGCAAGTTTTATAGACACGTCACATATTGTGAGTTTATCTAAATCCAAATTATGTTATAACCGTGAAAGTTTGTTAGTATGGATGTGATGAATTGGAGGAACACAAGAGTGATTTTTATAAATTTTGGTATATAGTTAGCTGACACCCTGGATTAACACATGGGCTATGTTTGGTCGTGATAACCGATATCCACGTGGGCGGAGCCGCGGGCAAAAGCTAGTATTATATAGAGAGCATTAAGTGTGTGTCACGTAAAGTAGAGGCAACGAAAACTATATGTCAGGATCGTAACAATCTCACAAAAGATCATTACCCACCCAATGGCAAAAAGGCAAGCAAGGTTAGACGCGGCTGCGTGTCTACATCTAAATAATGTTCTAATCTTTCTCCTTGAATTCTGGGATCCGTTTTTTCCAATCTAACTGGCTGAACTTCGATATTCTGTGAAGCGGTTGCCATCAGACCACCACAACCCATTGGCGATATTGAAGAATTGTGGTTAGTACGTGCTCTCCGAGGCACGATCAGACCTACATAACATAACATAAACTCACACCTGTATTCCCCGAAGGGGTAGGCAGAGGTGCTAGCACCCACATTTCGCTAGTTTATGTTTAGGTCGCAATGCAATAGGTGTCGAGCCTATTGCCACTAACCGGGCACCTATAAACCTGCGATAAATACACACATAACTTCGAAAAGCATCGAAAAGTCATTAGTGTGTGCCATGGTAAACCTGTGATCGAACCCGAGACCTCGTCTCAGCAGTCCATTACCCATACCACTAGGCTACCGCAGATCAGTCCAACACAAACCCATAAACAGTTGCACCGAGCGGAGATCAAACCGTTCACTACCGCCACGCCCCAGAGGCTTTCCTCCAGCCTTCATCTTTACAATAAACATTTCTTATATTCTTTAGATCCACGTTAAGCGGCTCACTGCTGAGGAATGTGATGCCCAGATATCGGAGGCGGATTATTACAACACATTTCTGCCGCAGAGAATCAAAAGCGAGTCACAGCTATGCTACGGAAATAAAAGCACTTGCTTGGTGAGTTCTTGCATGGGTTTTTAACTGTTTATTCTACCTGTATAGGTATTTATCCCTGGAGCAGGGTATGCAAATTTGTGTGCCCAGGCATTTCACCAAAAACGTTTACAATTTAACATGGTAAAACGCGAATATTGCTTATGATGCTGACTCCTGTGCAGATTTCCTTCTTGTGGTTGAAAGGACACATAGTAATCACTCCTTACCTTATAAATTCGAATTGGAAAAATTCAACGTTCATGAGGGGCTTAAATTTAATTAGTAACGTAAGAATTTCGGTGTAAGGCTTCACAGTGTCCTGCCAAGAAATATGTAAAGACTTTTAAATATCCAGAACACGCCTGGGTAACTCAGTTGGTCAGAGTATTCGTCAAGGAAGGCCAAGTCCCGTTCTAGATGTTGACATTTTCCGATTTTTTACAGGAAAAGTTGACATAGGTACTGATTGCTCCGAAGCTGCATCAAATGCCATTTAAGTCAAATCAAAAGAAGGTGAAGGCGTAAGCGAACCCTACTGTGCAAATCTCTAAGCATACAGCGGACTGAGTGACGTCACTGGAAATCGACCAATAACAATATCTATCAAGGCTGTCCTGGTGCCGTAGCTCCATTCCACTTTAATACACTAAACGAATCCATCGATGGATTTGTTTCAACTTTTTTTCCACTCTAATCGATCGATGGACTTGTTTCCACTTTTTTTCAACTCTGGTCCATCGCTGGGTTTTAATCTATTTAATCTATGTATAATATGTATGTATTTACAAAAAAAAAGTATGTTTATCCGCATTCTAGATTCCATAACACAAGCTATAAAAGCTTACCATGGGAGTCTAGATGGCGTTGTGTAGAATGTTAAAAAAAAAAAAAGTGATTTAAAATAATTACCAAGGCTGTTTTTTTGCTTGTTTGGCTACATATTTAGTTACTTATTTCATTTATGTAATAAAGAATTTCTTTCGTAAAAAAAGTGGAAACAAATCCATGAATGGATTTGTTGAGTGGATTAAAGTGGAATAGAGCGTGCTCGATGCATTGCTCAGCTGTGCTCCGAGGCAAAGCTCATAGATGCAATTAGGAACAACACTAAGATAAAGACAATGACTTTTTGACCAATCACTTACTATGAGTTTCTATCATTACAGAATGTAATTGGAGGTCCGCTTGTGGTGACTACTCAGTACTCCCGTTGTATGAACACGGTAGTTGGAGTCAACGCGTATGGAGACAATTGCGGTCCAGCAGTATTCACTAAGGTGCAACACTTTGTACCCTGGATTGAGAGCATCGTCTGGCCTTGAAAAGACTGTATCTATATAATAAATATTTTTGCCCAAATATTTGTACTGTAACTTTTTAAATGCGAAAATTCCCACGAACATATCCGATTCGGGGAGTCCTTCCTACCGTCGCGTCGTCGGAGCAGCGGCGATGGTTATATTGGACTCAAACTTACTAAAACTGCACTTCGTCCTCAGTCATTAGTTGCTGAGGGTGAGATTGTTTCTGGCATATCCCTTGCTCCGCGGCTGACCTAGGACCATCAAAATAGCTTCTTTTGGTTATACTGGAAGAAACCAATGGAGTTTGTCGTTAAGGAGTGCCACGTCGTAGTTCAAATCCAAACAATTCCAGCACGTACTTGACCATAAAAATGTGCCTCCTGTGTTAGACGATGGTCATAAAACTAACATAACATATACTCACGCCTGTATTCCCCGAAGGGGTAGGTAGAGGTGCTAGCACCCACATTTCGCAAGTTTATGTTTAGGTCCCAATGTAATAGGGCCTATTGCCATTAACCGGGCACTTATATATCTGCGATAAATACACACATGACATAACTTCGAAAAGCATCGAAAAGTCATTGGTGTGTGCCATGGTAAACCTGGAATCGAACCCGAGACCTCGTCTCAGCAGTCCATTACCCATACCACTAGGCTAGCGCAGATTTTTATATTTTATATTTTCATAAAACTAGGAATACTTTTATCTTTTTAATTTCTATTCCTGCGGGTGTCGTAAAATATGATTAAGGGATCGGGTTTTCCTCCATCCGACAGTAAACAGCCCAAGACTAAGTGCCCACTTGACGGCGATAGGCTCACCCCCTATTACGTGAAAACGAAAATCATAGTCGGTGAAATGTGGGTGTAAATACACCTCTGCCTACCCCTTTGAGGATTTACAGGCGTGAGTATACGTATGTATTTTCAATTTGATGCGTGCTCTTTTGTGAAACTCCGGAGTCCAAGGTCTAAAATAAAATTAGTAAATGAATACCTAGGAAGTAATCCAAACCCAGTGCGAAAATAATTTTCAAGAACATTTTTTCTATTTGTTTATGCCACAAACCGGTCTTAGGTCTAGTATAATCAAAAATTCGCGTAGGCGTTTAGACTGCCTCTCTAGCGTAACGCTAGTGAACGTAGCCGCTACGAGAGTAGCGCGGGTTCAATTTCCGCTCTTTTTTTTGTCGTGTAGAAATCCCCTCGGATACCTCCCCGGCTGGAGCTGGAAGGGGAGGTTACGTCGGACTTGAACCAACTAAAACCGCATGCCGACTGTGGGTCGTAGTGCTAGGCTGGAGGTGAGGTTGTCTTCGACATATGTACCTTACGGTCTGGCCCTTCTCGGGACGGGGGACAACGGAATGGGATCGCTCCCTGAATGGGTTAATTTCCGCCCAGTGCTTTTTTTTTTTATTATTCTGGATACTTCCGTGCCTCGGAGAGCACGTTGGTCCTCGTTGCCATATCGTTACAAGTAGATATAGCCCTTAAACTTCAACGACTCTTCTAACCGCAATACCGCCAATGGGCTGTGGATGTCATAAAGTATTCGCTACATATAGAATGTTGACGTCCAGCCAAACACGCACTCAGACTTGAAAAAAGTGGACCCCGGACCCCGCGATGAAGCTACGGATGCAACCGGAGTTCAATGGGATGAAGGAGATTCGTATATAACTTATCAAAGCGTATTAGCGTCTGAAAAAAGTATACCATACCATATTCCCCATTTATAGGGAACACTGGTTCCCAAAATAGTAGGCCTACTTTGAGAACCAACATTAACGTACATAAAAAATAAAACTAAACTCAGAGACAAATATTTATTCATTTTATTAATGACTATACATAATTTATTTAATTAAAAAATAAATCTCCATTTGTTTGTTGCTTATTTTTTGGGTATGTATTTGAACAAAAATCTCGTATTGTACAAAACCACAAATTAATCGTTCGTAACGTGTAATTCCTAAGTGCAAGTAAAGCAGTTTGCCGGGTTAGCATGTAAGAATGTAAATCCAGCTCGAAGGACCAACAATAAATTAATAAAAATAAATATTCCACAACATTCCACACAACGCTATTTAGACCCAAGGTATTTTTTTTTTTTATATAGTACACGTCAATTTGACTTCACCTCGCCTGATGTTAAGCTAAAGGCGAAGTCTCGGAAAGAGGGTCACCATCGGAAACATGTACCATGTTAACAGTGGTGGCACTCAGCTTGACGGCCTCATTAGATGCCTCTTCACGCCCCGCTTAAAGGACCCAGGACTGTAGGAAGAGGGAAACACGTGAGCTGGCAGGGAGTTCCAGGTCTTAATGGTGCGACATAGGAATGAGTCACTGAAACGCTTGGTTCTAGTAGGTATACTCTGCACCGTAAATGAATGGCATCTTAGCCCTGCACGTGTCGTCCTGTGTAGGAAAGGAGAGGGTGGGACTAATTGGAAGAGCTCGTCAGAACATTCACCATGGTAGAGACGGTAGAAAACTGCCAAAGACGCAACATTTCTACGCATCTGCAAAGGCTCGAGGGTGTTCGATTTCCGCACGGAAAAAAAAAAAAAAAAAAAAAAAAAGAGTGTTCGTGACCTCAGGATTCCCAATAATGCGGACCGCACGTCGCTGCAACCTGTCGAGAGCATCTAGTAAGTGCTTTGCGGAGCCGTCCCAGAGATGTGAGCAGTATTCCGCGCAGGAACGAATTTGGGTCTTGTATAAAAGACACCGCTGTTCCGGCGTGAAAAAACGTCTTACTCTGTTCAGGACTCCGAGTTTACGCGAGGCTGATTTGATGATACTCTCGATATAGTTTTTGTTATTCAGTTTGCAGCGAACATCCATACCGAGGATATTGAGGTGATCCTGCAGTGGCAGTGGTGTGTTCTGAAGAGTGGGAAGGGGTAGGAAAGGAGATACTTTTGCTGTAAACGCACATGCCTGGGTCTTCTTGGCATTGAACTCGACCAGGTTCCTAGCGCCCCATTGAGAAATGGTGTCCAGAATCCAATCCAGAAGCTCAGTGACAAGAAGCTGCCTTTTTTCCGCGATATCAGACTGCTTGGCCGCAGGATTTGCGTAATAATGAATAGTTTTAAAATGCATAGTTTGACTAGTTTGTGTTATGAAATGCGGATAAACATGCTTAAAATACTTTTTTTTTGTAAATACATACAATTATACATAGAAACACCCAGACCAATGCAGATACCGATATTCACTGCACTACCCTATGGTTGACTGGTAGAGAATGCCTACGGCATTAAGTCCGCCAATGTACTTTGTGCATGAAGTTAAATAAATAAAAAAAAAAAAAAATCATGTAAACAAATATTTGCACAGAGCGGGGATCTAACACGCGCCTCCTGCATAGCAGCTACGTTCACTGCCGCTAAACCACGGAGGCTTTCAATATGTAATGTATGTAGTACATCAATATTAAACATTTTTGGTCCTTCGAGCCGGTCGTACAATCTTATATACACAGTTTGCACCTTCCGGGTACAATTTTAGCCCCCATTTCAAATGTTAGCTTCTCTAATTTAATATTTTGTAGAATCCATAATTATCATGTCCAACTTAACTTGTATGAATCGAATACATAGGGAAAAATGAATTTTCTCGGCTGGGACTCGAACCCGCGATCTTTCCCTCACAGGGGTAATGTCTTGACCAACTAGCCTACCGAGACCTACCCGATCTGATTCAAAATTCCCTTCTATTTTTATCCGTCTTGGCCGTCGCCTTAAAGACAAGTTGGTCCAGGCATTCCCCCTGTTAAGGGAAAGATTCGTTTTTGCTCTATGTAGTCGATTTGTATAGTTAGCATACTTAATGCTATAAAATTCTTTCAAATTAACCTTTATCCATATCCATACTTCCATACTTCCATACTAATATTTATAAATGCGAAAGTAACTCTGTCTGTCTGTCTGTCTGTCTGCATGTTACGCTTTCACGCCTAAACCACTGAACCGATTTTGAAGAAATTTGGTATAAGGGTAGATCAGACCTTGAGAAAGGAAAAAGAGTATGTTTGGTTAATGGATGACTTAATACCTATAGCAGGGGAAGCTCGAGAAGAGCTTTCCAGTATTTATATAGTTCTATTCACTTCCATATCTTCCGTGCACTGGTTGTGCTCATTAGTTGATACGTTCAGACTTCCAGCTATGATGGCCAAACAATACTCTCAATCCAAGGCGTGTAGTGCTTCACTTTCATAAACACAGCTGTCTCGCATCGTAGTTTGACACTAGCGATTCCAATCACCGTGTTCATGCAGCGGGAGTACTGGGTGTTCACCACAAGGGCGGTGCTTTCGTCAAACTGTAACAAAACGATCTCATTACAGACGACATTAATTAGAAAGCTCGTTATTCGTCCGGATAGACTTGAAATCTGTCATATGGTTTGACCGCGGCGATTGGCACACTGCGACGCGCGACGCGGCGTCGAGCGTTGTTGCGTCGACGCGGCGTCGCGCTCGTCGCCTCTACGGAGCTCATTTTGTATAGAAAAACGCAGGGTCCCACACACTGACAACGCAATCACGCGCGTTGCCGCAGCATACGCGCGTACAAGCAGAAAACGCGAGGTATGGCACACTGAAATCTGCCATCACGCGCGTGTTTTTCGAGGGATTATCAGTCCGAGAGCTTTTAGAAATCTCTGTGTAGGTAATTGAGACGAATTTTAAATTAATATTATTGCAATGCAACATGACTATTTAACGGCAAATTTAGAGCGCTTTCACATCAACTGACGTCCGATATCCAATATCCGATATCCGAGATCGGAGGAAGTCAAATATCGATGCCCAATATCGGGTATTGGAGCCGACACCACTGTTTTGGCTCGTTATCGGAACACGCAGAGACTGCAAGTGACTTTCAACCTAAATGTCATTTTCTTAGTAAGTAGTCTCTTTTCGCGTTAATAGATGACGCTGATCACGAATACAAGAAAAAAATTAGTTAGGCGGTTGGCACACTGCGACGCTCGACGCGGCGTCGTTCGTCGACGCGCGTCGACGCGGGAGAGCTAGTATAGTCCGAGAGATATTAGAATTTTTTTGGTAGGTAGGTGTGTGAAATAATCTAAAATTTTAAGAAAAGTAAAGTAAAGCCATCCGACCATTAGCTCGATAGCCCAGACTATATTAAGAACGCTAGAGATGAAAAGAAAATGATTAGAAGTGCAAGCTATTTTCGACTTATTGACATGACATAGTAACTAAATTTTTTTCTTATATTCGTGATCAGTGTCATCTTTTATCGCGAAAAGAGACGTAACTAAGAAAATGCCATTTAGGCTGAAAGTCGCTTACAGTCTCTGCGTGTTCCGATAACGAGCCAAAACAGTGGTGTCGGTCCAATACCCGAAATTGGGCATCGATATTTGACTTCCTCCGATCTCGGATATCGGATATTTGATATCGGACGTCAGTTGATGTGAAAGCGCTCTAAATTTGCCGTTAAATAGTCATGTTGCATTGCAATAATATTAATTTAAAATTCGTCTCAATTCCTACACAGAAATTTCTAACAGCTCTCGGACTAAAAATCCCTCGAAAAACACGCGCGTGAATGCAGATTTCAGTGTGCCATACCTCGCGTTTTCTGCTTGTACGCGCGTATTCTGCGGCAACGCGCGTGATTGCGTTGTCAGTGTGTGGGACCACGCGTTTTTCTATACAAAATGAGCTCCGTAGAGGCGACGAGCGCGACGCCGCGTCGACGCAACAACGCTCGACGCCGCGTCGCGCGTCGCAGTGTGCCAATCGCCTTACTATGTCATGTCAATAAGTTGAAAATAGCTTGCACTTCTAATCATTTTCTTTTCATCTCTAGCGTTCTTAATATAGTCTGGGCTATCGAGCTAATGGTCGGATGGCTTTACTTTACTTTTCTCAAAATTTTAGATTACTTCACACACCTACCTACCAAAAAAATTCTAATATCTCTCGGACTATACCAGCTCTCTCGCGTCCACGCGCGACGACGCCCGACGCCGCGTCGAGCGTTGCAGTGTGCCAATCGCCTCAACCTAAATTACATTTTCTTAGTTATGTCTCATTTCGCGTTAATAGATGACGCTGATCACGAATATAAGAAAAAAAATAGTTACTATCACATGCCAATAAGGTCGAAAATTGCTTGCACTTCTTATCATTTTCTTTTCATCTCTAGCGTCCTTAACATAGTCTGGGCTATCGAGCTAATGGTCGAATGGCGTTATTATTCAATATTTTAATTTACTTTTCTCAAAATTTTAGATTACTTCACACACCTACCTACCCAAAAATTTCTAATATCTCTCGGATTAAACTAAAAACGCCGCTCCACGCGTGACAGTAATAGATATGCAGATCTGCTCTCCCGCGTTTGTGGTTGTAGTGTGCCAATCGTCTTACCTGAGTCAGAAGGACAAAGCAGCCTATGACCACTTTTTAAGAATGTGATTATTTTGAGATGTGGTCATTTTGAGATATAGTCATTTTGAGATGTAGTCATTTTGAGATGTGGTCATAGTGGGCCGGAGCGAGTAGAACCGAAGGAGAACGTCTATGCGGGCTGAGCCACTGGTGCCACTGGTACCTGCGAGTACATAATAAAATTACCTACCAAACGCAAGCAAAGCTCTCCACCTCTCGTGTAGCACAGTTGTGATTCCCTGTCGATCTTCTGTGGCAGTTCGTCGGTTGCCAGGCCGTTACATTCATCGGTATTAACCTCTTTAAGGTCATGCTGCAAATAAAATTAAAAAATCGATTTGGATTTTTTATGCCATTAAGTGTACGTGGAGTATTACTACGGGCCTACAGCTTCGGGAGCGTTCCCCTTACACCCGGTATAGTCAAAATTTAGTACATGAGACCCAAATGAAATCTGTTGAGTCCAAAATAAACTCATTCACTAGTCAGTGCCTATTTTTCGTGCCTATGGATATTAGGTACCCTCATCGGCCACCGGAGATGGTTATTGTGGATAAGGCGGATGCGTAGCGATTAAAACAGCATGCCTTTCGGATCTCATTTAACTGGGTTTAGTGTTATTTTTATCTCTAAAAGTTAAGTAAATCTTCCACTTTTCAGTGTCTTTTTTTTTGTTTCATATTTGCACTTCTTACCTTATTTTTTAGAATGGTATAGATTTATTTATGTTACAAAATAAAATAGTGCTCGGGATATTTGAGCGTCGGTAGTGGTAGTGGTTAAGATGTCAGCGTTACGATCAAAAGGTTCCGGGTTCGAATCCTGGCCATTACACTACCGACGTGAACCCACTCGTAACACTAGCAATTTAGCTTAGCTGGAGGGATTAGAGGGAAGTAATTATTAGTAATTTCGGTTCTAATATTCAGAAATATCTGGACCTAAAATGTTTTATTTGTTAATAAGGGACACGTCAATTTGACATTCATCTCGCCTGATGGTAAGCTAAAGGCAAAGTCTAGGAAAAAGGGTCAGGTAGCATTCAGCTTGACGGCCTCATCAGAATATGCCTTTTCACGCCCCGCTTAAAGGACCCGGGACTGTAGGAAGAAGGAAACATGTCCTCAAAATGTGCTTTGTATGCGCAGTCTCGTTTCTTGGTTGTCTTTTTAGGATAGCACGGTGTGCTACTGCGGTGGACGATCTCAAATTCACCTAGCATAGATTATTACAAAACGATCCGCGCGCACCAGGCCCTCGTTTGTCTCACAATTTAGGTCCAAGATACGAGTCCTGAAGTATACCTCCATATAATACACCCGTGATTAGGTCAAGTCTAATAACAGTAATAACCCACTCTGTATCGTTCCCTGCCCAAGCTTGCCCACGATGCTAGAGAGTTCAGAATTGTTCATTTATAATGTAAAGTAAAGCCAACGGGACGCGAGAAAAAAGGTAAACAAAGCGACCATTACTGAGTTACGTTGCGATAACAAGCGATTACTTTCTCTGTCCTTGTCGCATATGTCACACGTACGCGACAATGGTCGAGCGACAGCTGTCGTTGCGTGTTTCTTAGTACAGGAAAGCTGTCAGCACAGCGGTCCTAAACTCTCAGATCCGCCGTCTTATGTGTAATTTTATTCCTGTCTGGAATGCGCTTGAAGTGATAAATGTTTTAAATCGCTGAAACTTTGTTTACCTACTTTCTCTCGCTTTGTTGGCTTTATTTTAATCTATATGTATATTTAAAGATTAGGTAATATTTGGAAATAACAATAGCCATATATTCTGTATCGTGGATTCAATGGTGTCCTTGCACATTCTATCATGGCTCCTCTTGTAAAAAAGCCGCGTGGTTCCCGGCAGCAACGAACTTGAGCCACCCCATCTCATCCCATGCGGTGTCGTACAAGGTGACTAAGGGATAGGGCTGTTTAACATCAGAAGGATATACGAGTACAGCCCAGACTCAGCCTCAGCCTGAGTAAACAATACCTAGTGCCCGGAATACGGCAATAGGCTCACCCCCTATTACGTGGGACCAAATACAATGATTTGTGAAATGTGGGTGTTAATTTACCTCTGCCTAACCCTCAGGGGATAAAGGCGTGATTCTATGTAATGATGTATGTCCTCTTGTAACAGGGAGGGAATATTCACACGTTGCGACTGAAAACGTTACTTCATCTGCACGCTTAAATTGTAGAATGAACTCCCTACCATGATATTTCCAAGCGACTACAATATGGGGTTTTTCAAGAAAGGCATTAGATTGCACAGGGTCGACCGCGCGAGTGTTATGCCCCTGGTGTTGTGCAAGTTCATAGGCCACACGGTAACCACTTTCCATCAGGTGGACCTATGTTTGCTGTCACCTAAGTGGTATAAAAGTTACTATTTCTTCAAACTTACTCCTGCAAAATTATCCTTCCAAACGTAGTACTTGACATCTGCAACATCGAACTCCTCGGTTGGATCAGGGATGCACGCTGGGAGGACATCAATACTGAAAGTTATCCTGTCAAAAATAATGATAATCACTATTACTATAATAGTATAATAAATAAGTTTTATTTAAGTTACTTATTAACTTAAAAATAGTTGCGTTGGGCATTCCTTGAGATGGAAAAGACTACTGAACTCGCGATACTATAATATTACAAAGGCTGCTTTCACATTAGCGTTTATCTAGCTTAAGCGTGCGTTGTGTTGTCGCGGCGTCTGCGCTGCGCGTACGTTCACCGAACGCCTACGCTGGATAAACGCTAGTGTGAAGGCGCTCTTACTGTTACCGTTTCTGACACCACTGTAGTTCTCATATCCTCTACTAGATGGCGTTATACTAAACTTCATAGTATAGTCACAGTATAACGATAGATCTTACAGTAGTTCATCGCGTTTGATGTTTGCGGAAATGCCGCCTTTTGCATTTTTATCAGGGTTGTCACTTCAGTTTTTATTTATAATTAATTTTTCTGTAATATTCTTTATATAACACCTATTTGTTCTCTTTGTTCTGTCAAGGCACATCAACTCACGCTAATATAAATTACTAGCTGATGCCCGCGACTCCACTCGCATGTATGTCGGCTATTACGACTTTCGGTTATAACTCCGGTACTACTCAACCAATTATGATCAAGTAAATGTAATATTTTAAGTCTGAGTTTTTGAATTTTGGGTTCGGGTTCGGGGTTGGATTAGGATTCGAATTCGAGTTCGAATTTCGCTAATCGCCGGGATCGCTAAATTGATGATATATTCTTAAGAAGCCTATCCACGATCAGTTCGCCTGCAGTTTCAGATCGTATCGGGCGGCCTGCAGTCCTAAGTTGACAGCGTCCACACACGAAATCGATTTTGGCCTGCCGGCCATGCCCAGCTGTCAGTTTTGCGGCTACACACGATCAGTTGGGAGTCGCCAGTTTCCCATCGGATGATTGCCGACCGGCAATTGTCTGATATCGGGATTGATCATTGACGACCATTTTACCGACGATCAAAGATGGCGGGCTTGAAATTTAAAAAAGTCGAGGTTTTCGGGGTGACTAATTAAGAATAATAAAATCCATTTAGCGATCCAAGATGACGGACTTGAAATTTCCCACAAAGTCAACATGAGCATCGTTTTTGAGGTTTTCGGGGTTGCTAATTACGAATATATCATCCATCAAGTCATCTTGGATTGCTATATGAATAATATATTCGTAATCAGCAACCCCGAAAACCTTGAAAACGATACCCATATCGATTTTGGTGAAAATTTCGAGTCCACCATCTTGGATCGCGAAATGGATGTTATATAAGTAATCAGCGACCCTAAAACCCTGACAGCGATACCCATATCGATTTTGGGGAAAATTTCGAGTCCGCCATCTTGGATCACCAAATGGATGTTATATTCACAATCAGCGACCCCAAAAACCCTGAAAGCGATACCCATATCGATTTTGGTGAAAATTTCGAGTCCGCCATCTTGATTCTTGGATCACCAAATGGATGTTATATTCGCAATCAGCGACCCCAAAAACCCGGAAAGCGATACCCATATCGATGTTGGTGAAAATTTCGAGTCCGCCATTTTGGATCACCAAATGGATGTTATATTCGCAATCAGCGACCCCAAAAACCTTGAAAGCGATACCCATATCGATTTTGGTGAAAATTTCGGGTCCACCATCTTGGATAACCAAATGGATGCTAAATTCGCAATCAGTGATCCCAAAAACCCTGAAAACGATACTCATATCGATTTTTGTGAAAATATCGTGTCTGCCATATTGGATAGCTAAATATAGAAAACGAATAAAAAAACAATTTTTACAAACAAAACATTTCATGAAAAAAAAATTACGTGATTAGTGTGATTACAAATGAGACAGCCCTGAATCCTTAGTACCGTGTAAAATGTATGGGCGTACCGAGTAATACCCCGTCCCCCACCACTCCCCTGCCCCCGCACGATTGCTCTGTCTAGACGGCTTCGTTGACGGACTGTATGTAGTACGAGTATGAATCGTTAGACTGTGGTATTGTGCCACCTAAAAGAGGGTTTGAGAACCATCACTGTATCCGCTAGTACGTTAGCTGTACTATTCTGTGCCGCTAATAAACGGTGAAGTACCGATAGAGTGCGGTTATACAATATTGACCCTGTTTTTTCAACGCCTAGCCACAAATAGGCTAAAAACGAACTGTGGTTGAAACACCTTTTCTCTCCTGATAGACCGCCTGGTAGAAGTGAACGCACTGATATGCAGGGGGCGCGAGTTCAATTCCCACTCAGAGTAAATATTTGTTATTGGCTTAGATAATAATGAATAAAGAGTGGTTTAAACATACGATGTCTCAAGTTCAATTAACGCGATGTCATTGTACTTGGATGATCTTCGTTTGTACCCCGGATGCAGATGCATCTTCTTTACGGCGTGAGTCTGCCAGAACTTGTTGTAGCTTGTACCATCCTTCACACCCACAGCGGCGTACGTCAACGGTGCATATTCTCTGCGAAACAGCAAGCAATACATTTTCATTTATTCACACGGACATTGACTTCAGAGTTCTTAAAAAGTACAAGCTAGGTAAAGTAAAGCCAACGAAGCGAGAGAAAAAAGGTAAACAAAGTTTCAGCGGTTCAAAACATTTATCACCTCAAGCGCATTCCAGACAGGAATAAAATTGCTCATAAGATGGCGGTTCTGACATTTTAGAACCGCTGCTGTGTTGACAGCTTTCCTGTACCACGAAACACGCAACGACAGCTGTCGCTCGGCCATTGTCGCGTACGTGTGACTTGTGCGACAAGGACAGAGAAAATAATTGCTAGTTATCGCAACGTAACTCAGTAATAGTCGCTTTGTTTACCTTTTTTCTCTCATCTCGTTGGCTTTACTTTAGAATAAGTACTTAGTGATCTGAAAATGTATTAACCGTGCGCAAATTGCGTTTTTCAGTGCCTTTGGCGGTAAGCAACTGTGGAGGTGCATATACCATCCATTCATAATCAGTCAATCAATCGATTACTTTATTGCATCTGCTGGACATAGGCCTACCCCAATGTTGAGACGCTTTGGCCTACTGTATCCACGCTGGCCTGACGGATTGGTACAAGGTTTTATTTCGAGTTTTCCTTCTCTCACATTCTTTCGTCATTGGTTGATTAGAGTGTGGAACCCAAGATAGAAACACGTTTGTACGATACGACTACATACATCGAAAGCCGACAAGTTAGGTGTTTCGTCCTATGAAGATTCGGCTCAATGGGACGAATCACAGAAATTAAAAATAATAGAAAGCCCATCTAATAGATATCTCTATTCCTAGACAGCAATTTTCGCCGAAAATTTAGTTGATAGAAAACATTGTTTGTAGACATCTCGGTACATTAGAAGCACTGCACACAGAGATCTCTCTTCATAGATAGCACTTCTTGCCGTAAGCTTTTTTACCCGACTACGGCGAAGCCAAAAGGAGGGTTATGATTTTGACAGGCTATGTATGTATGTATGTATGTATGTATGTTCATTTGTTCCCTCATAGCTCCTCAACTACTTATTAGAACTGGACAAATGAAGTATCGTTACAAGTGGCTTTATCGTCCAATGGTTATAGGCTATATGACGCGTCACACACTCTTGTGCGGCGCCCTCTAGCGCTAATAAGGTACTGTGTTAAAAAATAAATTTGAGATAAATATGCCGTGTTTGGTATCAAATGAAAGGGCTTAATAAGCTTATTTCAAAGATGTATAAATTATTATCTTTACCTTGCCCCAAAATTATTAAATAAAAAATAAAGTTTAAAACTAAAACCCGACTACCGAAAAATCACGCTCTAAAAAGTAACAAACAAGAAAATATCAAGGATAGCCGTGGTCGTATGCCACTTACTCTAACAAAACAATATATTCTAGGGAAAAGTGGCATACGACCACGGCTATCCTTGATATTTCGTGCGCGTGCGTGATTTTTCGGTAGTCGGGTTTTAGTTTTAAACTTTATTCATAGAAACCACTGTTTCTATCAACAAAATTTTCGGCGAAATGTGAGATTTCTATTAGCTCGTATCGTATAAGCGAGGTTCTATTTTAGGTTCCACACTCGGTTGATCAGTCTTTTGAATGATTTTTGCTCAGCCAAGAATAAGAATAAGAATAATATTTATTTGTTTAAACATGTGTATTACATTTGCATGCAAGATGTAAGTCAAGAATTATGTCCAACATGTTTAAACATGTGTATTACATTTGCATGCAAGATGTAATGCTTATTCTCATATTTTTGTCATGGGTTCACGATTTTAGCCGATATCTATTATAATTATATCGGTGAGACTTTGTCTGAACTGTATTACACAAGCTTGCTTAAATGAACGCATAAATAGATCGTAATGTTCTTCACCAGTCAAAAGATACGACGTGTCGTCGATTTTTCCTGTGTTCAGGAAACCTCACTTGGTCTTTGCGTCGTTGGACATTGGGATATGCAGCTGACTCCATAGTGTGTGTGGTGCAATCGGTGAAAATAATGTGTATCAATTTTATTATACTCACGTTTCATATGCGTTGCCCAAAATAAACTTCTCTGAAATAATAGTACCAACGTAATACCAATTTATATCTTTAAGAGTATCACCAGGTCCAAGCACAGCCTGTGAAAGAGAATACAATGTTAGACTATCGTTACTGGTAGTTGGAGCCTTAAAGAGCCCAACAACTGTTCTAACTGCAATGTTTCGATATCGCTTTTGGGTTGTAAAGGTCAGATGGCAATCAATAGGGTATTTGACTAAGTCGTCGATTCTTCCCAATACTGCTTAATATGATAGCTTGTTCTGAAAAAATATGCCTTGCAAAATAAAATATTGCATATCTAAACTGAAACTATGACTTTTCATTGTTGAAAGTTGAAATTCCCAAAAAAAGTCAAAATATAAACAATCAAATTCAATTCAAATATATGACTTTTTAGATTCCTCATTAAATTGTAAATAACTTTTATTATGAACAATATAAGTGTAAACGCAACGTAGACCGAGATAAATGCGATATTATCCTGTACTCCATACATTTGCACTACGCATTACCGAAGCGTGACGTCACAATTTCATACGATTTTGTATGGAGCGTTTTCGGGCGGCGCGACAAATTGAATTTTTCAAAATCAAATATCTTGAAAACTATATGTCGTACGAAAATTTTACTTTTACAGTTCATTATATTATAAGACAGTGGTCATTTTTCGAAAGTAAAAAAAAAATAGTCAAATAGCTCATTACGGAAAATATCAAAGTTCAGACAAATCCGCTCGTAATGTGCACCCTAGACTCCAAGACGAAGGCTTCGGTTGCGATTCACATTATCGCTAGGATGAAGAAGAAGACAATTAATAACAAGTTCTTTGGGACCAATCCTACCTCACCTGCAACCGGTACGTATTGGACTTTGGCGTACACTTTTTTCTCTGGTTTGAGAAGTCAGATAACAGTAATTACCATAAAAACCGTAAACCACATCCCTCGAATGAAACGGGGTACAACGCTTAGTAGACTAATATTATTAATTGGATATTCATCTTTTTCGCTTGAAATTTATAGAAAAGGTTAAAACAGGGCCTACTATTTGTTCGGTGAAGGTGCTTGGAAGAGAGGGAAAAGATTTAGCTTCAAAAACAAAGTGTTTGGCAGTAAATGGCATGGTGTCAATAATGGCGCAGAAAATATCAAAAAAAACACAATTTATTCATAACTAGCTGTTACCCGCGACTTCGTCCGCGTTAAGTTCGGAATAGCTCAAACTCATCATACATGGTGGAAGATTTTCATCCCAACTTGAACGGAAGTACTCGAAATACTGCAAATAGTAAATTTTAACACAAAGGATACATTCCTTCATTTTAAAAAAGAAACAAAACCGTATTCAAATCATTTCGAAAACACGCTTGACATCTTCCACCTTTTAATTTTCAATTAAAGACTCACTTATAAATACAGGGCTATACTACTGAAAACTACGAAAATTGACAGACTTCTTCTATTGGCTTAGCAAATACTGCGGAAGGATTTTGAAAAATTCAACATTTTGCTGACGAAATCATTATCAAATATTTGGATGAACATTGTGTGTGTATGTTCATCAGTATTAATGGTTTAAATATTCTTCCTTCCTCCCAAATTCTTAAAAAATGGTGCCAGCACTTACGAACTGAACAAATTAAAATTTGATGTATTTTTTTTTTACACAAAATATTTTCAAGAAAACCCGGAGCCTTGCACGCCCTGAGCAGTTAGCAGTGGTCCTCTTTTTTACATAGCCAATGGTGGGTAGTTCCAGTTTTATGATAAATTCCATCGACTACAGTCACATCGTTGTTCGTTGCCTTACACACAGGTAGAGAAGAGGGTCGCAGTGGGCAAGGGAGCAAATACAGCCTTGACTGGGATGGGGTCATATAGCCTTATTTTGCTATATATTCCTTGTATTGGTAAGCTTGTGTCCAGCAGATGATGTAGATACTTCCAAATTGATACTGGAGTTGATGTCCACGTGGCGAATTTTTTTGGTCTGATGAAATTTACCGGAACTGAGTGTTTCTCTGCCCACATTCAGCCTCTTTTATATAATAGGAGCAGTGGTATCTTTTATATACCTAATACCTAGATTGGCTTCTCCTGGCATACTGTTATCATTTCTGGGATAGATTTACGTATTACTATTAGATACTTATAAGACGGAATCTATAAGATTGCAGCGGCGTGCGTTGGTAGTCATCAGGCAACTAACATTGTATAATGTCTGCAGTTGCATTTTACCATTTCTACCGCACCATGGCTAGTGAAAAAGCCTATTAAGAGTCTTTCACCTAATCTCTCCTTCCTTCCGGCACTCACATACAGTAGAAATAATGCCACCTCGAACGGTTTATCAGGCGGTTAAGAACTGAATTGCTCTACGCACACATGTGTTTTCTTCTTTTTAAGACCCGGAGTTTTTTTATATAGAACACGTCAATTTAATTTCACCTCACCTGATGTTAAGCTAAAGGCAAAAATTAGGAAATAGGGTCACCATTATAAACATGTACCATCCTTACAATGTTGGCAGTGTTGGCACTCCGCTTGATGGCATCATCAAGGATTTTCGTGTCTTAAAGGTAGGGTATAGGAATGGGTCACCAAACCTCTTAGTTGTTGATGGAATATTCTGATCCGTATGCGGGTGAAATCTGAGCCCTGCACGCAACTAATTGGAAGAGCTCATCAGAACATTCTCCATGGTAGAGACGGTAGTACGTTAGGGACAACTAACTCCCAGAATACGTAATGTGTTTCAGAGAAGGTGCAACTATTTACTTCCTCCATGAGCGCGGCTTTGATGGTCATGGCTTGGGCTACCCATCACCCCTGCCGAAGCTGTCCCTGCTCTTCACATTGAGACCGCCTATTCACCTCAGAATACCCCCAATGCCCCATCTCCTCTGTTAAATTTTAATCGGTTTGATTCCAATATTGCGCTTGCCCCGATTTGGTGGAATCGGTATCAATGTGGAAAACCAGTTTCAGTTTTATGACTTCTCGGGCTGGTGAGACCACCTTTTCATTCTCCGAAATGAAGAATTTTGTAAAGATCTAAGAATATTATATAATAAGTTAATATAACTATAACTGTCACACAGCCTAGTTTTATGTACTACGTATAGAATAATAAGCATAGAATCTATATTTTACTTTAAATAAAACCGTAAATACAATAAAATACAACAAATAAACTATAAAATAAAAAAGTTAAACAAAAGTAAATAAAAAACCATAAAAAAAGAAAATTGCATTTCAGATGGATTCGAACGCGACTCAGCTAAGTTGCAAGTCCACCGCAGACACATTGAGCCACAGTTACCATGGAATCGTAGTGTGAAGTAGACGTTTACATAATCATGTCATAAAAACATTCTGCCCCATTCCTTATTAAAATAGCGTGATGATATTAATTATGGAAGGCAGGAGTCTTTTTACCGAACCAGCTGCTCACTAATTTGTCGGATTCGAGAGAACATCTTTCGAGAACAATGTGAATTCTGTCGAGACCCTTGTTGTACCGAAGATTTTGCAGTAACCTGACCTGACTTGGCTGAGATGTAGTAACTTTTGCCTCTCGAAGTTCTTCAGATTCCTATGACCGAAATAATATCTTCCTATTGGCATTGTTGCTTCTTTATTGGTTCGACCTATTCACACAATCACAAATTGTTAGCCGTGATTTGCTATTATTGACATAACTTTAAACAAACTCTAAATGTTAAGTGAAGCCTACCACAATATATTAGTGAAAACAGCAACCAAATCCGTTTAGCCGATTCTGAGATTAGCGTGCACAAACTCACAGACAAACAGAGAAACAGAGAAACAGAGAAACAGAGAAACAGAGAAACAGAGAAACAGAGAAACAGAGAAACAGAGAAACAGAGAAACAGAGAAACAGAGAAACAGATAAACAGACAAACAGACAAAAATTCTAAACAACGTTGTTTTGGCTTCTATTACGTTTATAAAGTCCCCCTATAACAGTTTTTCTCATTTCCTTCCCATGTACAGACATCGATCGTTTACAGATGTATTATATGTACCTATAGATTTTGTTAGGATTTGACAGAGTTGCAATTGTGATATTACCCTCATACAGGTGAAACTCCGCACTTTTAAAAGTACCTATCTCATTCTACAAACGTTTCACCCCAATTTTTAAACTTTTAAACTTGCCTTTTTTCCCCTTACTTTGAAGAATTGCCATCTTTTACGCTTCGCAAAAAGTAATTTATATATTTTAAGAACCTAACTCTTTGCAATCCAAAAATAACTGCATACATAATATCTTTTTTTTACCACATAAGAGTGTTCCCAACCCGATGAGCGATCTTCAGTTATTTGTTGCCAGGTTACGAATTTGTGGCAGGAGCCTTCCTGTTCTCTCCAGATTCCAACGCGCCTCCCCTCTTGATAACACTGGTGAGGTAAATCTTTCATATACTGGATACAAGCTACAAAAAAAAAACATAATTATTAGATATTGAGAACACTCAGGACAATAAAAAAAAATAGTTTGTTTTTTATTATTATTGAGGCATTTGAATAATACTCTTACTTTCTGAATTTATTATAGCTTACCAGTCAAATGACGGACTCAAAATTTGATGATTTCAAAATTTGATGATTTCAAAATTTTTGAAACTTGACTAATGGTAAGTGCTATAGTTACCAGGCCATCTATCGAGATATGGGGATATCTGTTTAATGATTTTATAGTCGTTTTGGATAAGCTTTTGTGCACAGTTTCTATAGCAAAATCGTCTGGAAGTATTAATTTGGCAAAATGAAAAAATTATTTCTTAATTTTTTTTTTTGAATATTTTTTTTATAGCATTTATTATGCTAACTTTTAAGTTCGAAAAACATCGGAAAATTCAATGTTTAAGAATGGTTGAAAAATCATTCATTGTTTCCAACAGTTCGTAAGAATGTTGGTAGAGAGAGAAAGAGAAGGAAAATTTGAAGTGGTTCAGGTGTGGCTCAATAGCTCAGTTGGAAGAGCATTTCCCCTGTAAGGAAAAGGTCGTGAGTTCGAGTCTCACTTGAGCATTTTTATTTTTTCCGATGTTTTTCGATTTTTTTTTAATAATATCTGGGAATAACGTTCAGGTGAAAGGAATAATGTATGGCGAGTTGTGAAAAAAACTTCCAGATGATTTTGCTATCGAAATAGTGCCCAAATTCTTTTTACCCGAAATAACTACAAAATCACCCAGTATTACGTAGGAATATGTGGAGAAAGGGTGTCATTTCCTGAGTTCGTCTAATAGAAGATAATACTCACCATCCCTTGCTTTCCGACCATCTTTCCAAAAAATGTCCGCTTGAGGACTTAATACGAAGTTACTGAAACAAAATAGCAAGAACGAATACAATCATGCCCTTACACGAGTTTGACAAGGGAAGTTGGAATAAATCTAACCTGGTGTCGTTGACAAGCTGGCAGTCTGCGCAGCAAATGTTGGGATGCCCATCTTTGTCTGAACACATCTGAAAGGAATAAGAGTCATGAAAATCAGATCGTATCTCGCTCCGGTGACTCGATTGCAATTGGAAATTTTAAAACCGATTTCTACTTGTTTACAGTCCATGTAGAAGCATTACATTTTTTTAAGTAGCTTTATATAATTTAAACGGGATGCCAAGAGGAGGGTGGCATAAAATTTTAAGGCTAAAATGTTTTGGTACAATGAATTTGGCATACTTTTTTTGGCAAAATAATACTACTGCATAATAATCCTTTGGCTTAATGGAAATGTTAGCATAACTATCGTTTAGTATAATATGTTTTGCCATATGAACGAGTTGCATAAATTTTAAAGGTTGTTTTTAGGACAATCACTGCAAAATCCGACTTGGTTATGTTAGGTTAGAAGGCAAATGCGGGAGCGGAGCGGAGCGGTGCTCCCGCAATTAGCCTTTATGCTTATAAATTTTAGGCTTAAATATGAATATGCTAATTTTATTTATGATTAAGACAAATATGCTAAATTTGTTATGGATAAAAAAATATGCAAAATATCATTAGTCTAAATCACCATTATGACAAAATATTTTATGATTATCTTTAGCAAATTGATAGTGAACCAATTTAAACACTTCCATACTCACAGGATGTTTCTTGCTATTTTCATCAAGGGTGGTGAGACATAATTTCGCAGGAACGCACTGGCCTTTGAGCCTCTCAAATTCACAGGAACCGTCATCTAAAAAACATGCACATTTATACAAAGATCAGATCTACTACCACTGCTACTACTGGCAGTGGGGACGCCGTTTGACTGGACGGGTGACGAGCCCTACTATGTGGGCCTTTTCACCCAATTCCCCTATAACGGGGCAACCGGGACCCCATCTAGCCCCGGTTACGGGGAGGCGCACTTTGCGCTGCCGCCGCGGCCTGACGTCCGGTTGGCATACAATTTGCAGGGCCCGGAGTCTGGTCCGGATCCGACCGGCCGCCTCCTTCTCGAGCATTACTTGCTCGCAGAAGGAGGCGGCCGCACCACAAGCGTTTGCGCATCGTACCATCGCTGTGAGCAATGTGACGAGTGTGAGGACTCCCACCCCTAGAGCCGCCACTAGGACCCGTCTCGGCGTGTCCCACGCCGGGCACTCGGTCAGCGTGTGCAGCTCTGTGTCCTCGCTCGCATCACAGTGATGGCACTCGGACGTTGGCTCCTTCCGGATCCGACACAGGTAACTCCCGAAACACCCGTGTCCGGTAATCACCTGCGTCAGCCGGTACGAGAGGCTGCCGTGTGGCCTCTCTAGCCACTCCTCCATGATGGGTCTTACCGCCGCTATTACGGCGTGCCCTTCATATTCATGCATACAAATATTTGCACTGAGCGGGGATCGAACCCGCGCCTCCTGCGTAGCGGCCGCGTTCACTACCGCCACGCCACGGTGGCTGTCAAGAGAGATCTGATCTAAATTCAGAATCTGATCTTGAAGAGAAACAGAAAATGGGTAAAATATTACACCTCTCGTACCTACTCTCGTGGCCCAGCTGGTACGTTCCGGAATAACACAGGTTAAGAGAGTATATGGAATACCTTACAAAACACAGGTTATGATAATATTATTAAAGTTGGTCTAAGCTTTCGTCTAGCTAGCGAAATATTTCAATGCTTGACCAGGTTTAGAATCTTTGGGATATTTAAGATTACTTACATCGTTTCTCCGCAGTACGGAGGACGAGTATACTTGTGGTACTTACCAGGTGTTGGTGTTCTGAAATAAATAAAAAAAATATAATAAAAGCTTAGACAATGCCCTCTACAAGATATTTTTGCTTGATCGGGCAAAAATGTTGTAGAGATTATATTATTGTAGTTGTCGAGAATGAATAGGCAGGACTTTGGTTTCGTAACCTGCTCCAACACATGTAAGTGTCTCATAAATAAAATCATATTTGCGTATTACGAATTACAGATATTGTTATTATGATTATAGAAATAAGCAGTACCTTTTTTTCTTTTTTTTTTTCGTGCTGATATACCCTCGGATACCCCCCCCCCCCTGCCGGAGCAGGAAGGGGAGGTTATGTCGGACTCGAACTGACTAAAACCGCACGCCGACTGTGGGTCTTGGTGCTAGGCCGGAGGTGAGGTTGTCATCGACATATCCCTCGCACCCCGGCTGACCCAGGGCCATCCCTTACGGTCCGGCCCTCCTCAGGAAGGGGGACAACGGTGTCCCCAACTCGCCCCCGGAATGGGGAGGCGCGCTTCTCAGCGCACCGCCGCCGTGGGAAATAAGCAGTACAAATGTACTAACTTTTCAACATCCATTGTATGATAAGTAATTGCTTTGTGTGTGCATGAATGTTAAATAAATAAAATAAATAAATAAAAGATGAATTGCGGGGTATTTAGGTTGGCAATATAATTTAACGTAAGTACATAATGTAATGCCTTTTCACGCCCGGACCCGGGACTGTAGGAAGAAGGAAACACGTGAGCTGGCAGGGAGTTCCAGATCTTAATGGTGCGGCATAGGAATGAGTCACTGAAACGCTTGGTTCTAGCAGGTATACTCTGCACCGTATATGGATGGCATCTTAGCCCTGCACGTGTCGTCCTGTGTAGGAAAGGAGAGGGTGGGACTAATTGGAAGAGCTCGTCACAACATTCACCATGGTAGAGACGGTAGTATAAGTATAATACGCGTAACAAGGTAAGCCAAGCCAAAAATATCAATAGTAGGGTAATTAAAGTATTGCATCAAAGATAAGAATTTAATGAAGTAAGAAGTACACACAATGCTATAAAAATTCATTCAAGTACACACACACTTGTATTTCTCCATAGTATTTATTTTATTGAACCTGACCGGTTTCACGTTACGGCACTTACGGCATTCTCAAAGGTTTACCTTTACACATTATCAAAGGTTTTTAAAAATTAGAACATTCAACTCAAAGGAGGACGGCCAGAGTCGGCTTTCTGCTGTGCAGCTGTTTCGTAGGAAAATGAAAAGGGTTATAGTCTTCTTTTATTGTGAAATAATACACTGACGGACTCATAAACTGCATCAAAGTTCAGGTTTACTCTAAAAGGATTTTTTATAATAAGTATGCAAACTTTTTAGATTAAATTATATAAATATGGAAAGACTGGCTATTAATCTTAAAAAAAAAATTAAATTTAAAAATAGAACTGCAGTAAAACAAATGAATATAGCCGGGAAAAGAAAATTTACTTGTAGTATCAGATTTGCGTGTTATTTATAGCAAAGTTTTAAATTGATTCTCATTGATTTTTTTTGTTTTGTCAATTGAATTATTGTTACCAGCATAATAGTTTTTTAACACATCGAGAGTTTTTGAACCATAATATGGATACTTCGTCCGAACAAGCGGCACAAATTGTAGCATTGGTGCGGGAGGGCTTGGATCAACGAACGATTGGTAGAAATTTAAATTTAAACCAGTCTACGGTTTCTAGAATATACAGAAGGTTTGTAGAGACAGGTTCTTACAGGAGGAGACGTGGTACAGGCAGAACTCGAGCAACCACAGGTCGTGATGACCGATTTATTGTTATAACTTCCCTGCGAAATCGTTTCCTCACGTCAGTTAACATCAAAACCGAGCTTAATGAAGTGCGTGGAGTAAACGTGTGTGCACGAACAATAAGAAGAAGGTTAAAGGAAGCGGATATCACCCCTTTTAGACCAGCAAATGGTCCAAAGTTGTCTACAGCTCACAGACAAGCTCGCTTAAGATTTGCGCGTCATCACCTGAATTGGACAGAAGAGCAGTGGGCCTCTGTATTGTTCACGGACGAGTGTAGGACATGTTTATATGGTGCAGATGGTCGCAGAAGAGTCTATGGTCCGTCAAAACGGTAATAGAGGGGGTTTGACAGCACATCGCTACATAACAGAGATATTAGAAGATCACGTGGTACCTTACATGGGATTCATAGGCGAAAATTTTACTTTAATGCAGGATAATGCCCGGCCGCATGCAGCTGCACAAGTTCAACATTATTGCGAAGAGGTTGTGATACGTACAATGAATTGACCAGCACGCAGCCCGGATCTTAATCCCATCGAGCATGTTTGGGACAATTTAAAAAGAGCTGTATATGCGAGAAACCCTTCGCCCACGACAGTGGCAGCACTAAGAACAGCACTTTCAGAAGAATGGGTCAATATTCCGCAAGATCTTTTAAAAACCCTTATAAAATCTATGCGGAACCGATTGGAATCCGTAATAAGGGCACGTGGGGGTAATACACCTTATTAAAACACAAATAAACCCTTGCATAAAGTTTGTGTCTATTGTTAAAACCAATTTTTTAATTAAACCAATTTTTCTTAAATTTCTGTTTTTTCTTCAAAAAAAGTCTTAAGGTCCTTTCCAGTACATAAACTAAAACTTAAAGATATGACCCTACGCTGTTTTAAAGTTCACGAACCAATCTAGAGGTTTCAATTTAAATCTGTATAGAAAGTATGCATACTTGGTTAAAATATTTATTTCAAAGTCGTCTATTACTTTGATGCAGTTTATGAGTCCGTCAGTGTATTAGGCACAATATTGTAGTATCAAGCGAACCCATATTGAAAAAGTATTTGGAAGTATTTAATATGATTAAGCACATTAAAGCCCGACCAATAAAATAAAATATCTCGCCATATTGCGGAAAACTATTGGAACTAATTTCTTCATATGGCAACAATCTATGAGATGACATCTGTCAATGTGGTGTCAATTGTGCGTGTTAATTAATGTGAATTTGATTGCGCTATATAAATGCCGAAAACTGTTAAAAAATATATTTACAACTAGCTGTGCCCGCGACTTCGTCCGCGTGGAATGTACTTAATAAAAAAAATCAGTTTATTTTTGGCATTTTTTTTAGCCTAAGTTACTCCTTATTACATAAGCTATCTGCCAGTGAAAGTCCCGTCCAAATCGGTCCAGCCGTTCCAGAGATTAGCCAAAACAAACAGACAGACAGACAGACAGACAGACAGACAAAAAATTTAAAAATATATATTTTGGTATGTGTACCGTATATACATTCATATGCATGTAGTAGAAAGCGGTTATTTTAATATTACAAACAGACACTCCAATTTTATTTATTTGTATGTATAGATGTATAGATATAACTATACTCCGTCCATTATATTATTGTATTTTAGACAGCTCACTGACAGTAGTCGGTATAACTTTGGTCTAGCGTCAACACCTGAAAATTCTAACAAAAATTAAATAATATACGCCAGTCTTCAAGGGCAAGGGATCGGTGCAGGAGTGTGGTAGTTACCGAGGTATAAAGATAATGTCCCACACCATGAAGCTTTACGAGCGGATAATCGATTCCCGGATCCGACAGGAGAGTACCCTCTCGGAGTGTCAGTATGGGTTCCGCCCCGGACACGGGACTATGGATCCGGCGTTCGCCCTAAGGATCGTCGCGGAGAGATACAGGGCGAGGAACACGCCTCTGTACTGTCTATTCCTAGACATGCAGAAGGCCTTCGACTGTGTGCCTCGCGCGATGATCTGGTGGGCACTGCGGTCCAAAGGAGTCCCAGAGGCTTACATCGACACCATCCGAGACATGTACCAAGATTCCGGTTCCGTGGTTCGGACCGCTGTTGGCGACACGAAAACCTTCCCCATCACCGTCGGGGTACACCAAGGATCCGTACTCAGTCCCTACCTGTTCAGCTTAGTGTTAGACGTTCTGTCGGACAGTACCAGAGACTCACATGAGCAGCCTCCATGGTTGCTTATGTATGCTGATGACATTGCGCTGATGGACGCAGACAGGAACAGATTGGTGCGACGTGTGAAAGTGTGGAAGGAGGCGCTTGAGAACGGCGGTCTGAAGCTAAATGTGGCGAAGACAGAGTACTTGGCGCTAAACTCAACAGATCCCACACCCGTTCGCATAGGCGATGACTTGGTCGAGCGCACGGATCAGGTCAAGTACCTGGGATCTGTACTTCACGCTTCTGGTGACATCGACTACGACGTCAAGGCACGTATTGCCGCCGCGTGGGCTAAGTGGCGGGAAATGACTGGCGTCACTTGCGACTCTAAAATGCCAGTCAGGCTGAAGGGGCAGGTCTATAAAACGATCATTAGACCTGTCCTCTTACACGGCTGTGAGGCGTGGCCGCTGTTGGAGCGCCACAAGCAGATGCTGCGTGTCACGGAGATGAAAATGCTGCGGTGGATGTGTGGAGTCACGCGTAAAGATCGCGTGAGGAACTCACGCATCCGAGGCAGCCTTCATGTCCGTGACATCGCAGATAAAATGCAAGAGAGCCGCCTCCGCTGGTGCGGCCACGTCTTGCGGAAACCGCCCAGCTACGTGGGTAACAAATGCCTGGCAATGGCGCCCCCACCCGGTCCAGGTAGAAGGGGTAGGCCCAAGAAGTGCTGGCTTGGCGTCGTGGAGGGTGACATGCGTGAAAACGGTCTCACTACCTTGGACGCCCAAGATCGTGCGAAGTGGAGGAGGAAGAGCCGGAAGGCGGACCCTGAGCTCCGAGGGCACCGTGGCCTCGGATGCAATCAGGACTAACGTCTTTATGTGGATGATGATGAATGATGACGTGATTTTTCATTGACAACGTCACGTCAGCCAGAAAGCAATTTTAGGGATGTAGTTAATATGAATGGACTGTGTTTTTATTATAATAACTTGGAAATGTCATAATCGATATCGACTACAGAAAATGTTTCTTTTATATTTCCTATATAATTGGCGGTTTTTAACCGATTTTTAAACAACAATTCGGATGTTAATATTTTTTTAATATTGGTATGATTTTTACGAAAAAGTGATTTTTGTAACTCCGTTATATGTACGGATTGCCAAAATTCTTTTTTTGTTTGAAAGAGGGCTGTTTCTAAATGGTCCCACTTAAATTGCAAAAAGATCTGATGATAGGTTTCAGAGCCAGACCACGGAACTCTTTAATAAATACGAGGAAATCAGCATGTTGGAATATTCTTCTAGAAGTCAGTTGTTTTGTTTAGGAGATTAGTGTATGCGGTATGGCCCACAATCGTTTTATAATACATTTGTAAATTGTACAGACACGAAATATCTACTGCTTTGTTATTATGCATAGAAAGATAATATATTATACATTTCACATGAAATCATATATTTATGTTTTATATTATTTTCATTTATCGATTAATAAATTTTTATCGATGATTTTACTTAGTCGATATTTAAAAATTTCATGCAATCACTACTTTCATCTGTCTAAAATACAATAATATAATGGACGGGGTATAGGCAATGATATTACATACAAAAAAGAGGCAGATATGTTATTAGACTGCGCCTGGTGAAGACGCGAAAACGTCCCAATTGGGACGTATCGCATTTAGTATATGTCTGGCAAACGCCGAGTTGTCACGTATGTAAGCGCATAATAAAATGGCAATAAAAATGCCATGGTGTATTTTTTAAAATGTACAAATTACGACACTAAAATCAATAAAACACGAAGGACCTTCTATCACATGTAAGTACATACAATATTACCGATTTTTTAGTGTATTTCATTAAAATTAGTTTATTAATATTTTTAAAATAATGGCGGCAAAGAAAAAGGACAGAAATACTTTTTGATATGAGCACGACAAGGACACAACAACACTGCTTGCATAGATTATCAGTACAGATGCGACATAGGGTAATTTTCAGTTTACTGCCTACTAAAGTAATAATTTTGACCTGCTGTTCAGTTTTATTTGTTATTCAAAATTCAGTAACATAATTTTTGTTTTATTTATTTGTTGTCCTTTAAATAATTGTAATAACCTAAATTTTTTTTCAAGGTTTCCGACTAATGAAGTTCGACTTCAAGAGTGGATTGCAATTGTTAAAGAACAACGAAATGAGTTTGACTGGACACCTTCAAAAAGCAGCAGAATTGGTAGCAATAATTTTGAAGCCACTGAGAGATATACTTCGGAAAAAGGAACATTGCTCAGGAAGAATATAAATAACTGACAAATATACCACTGTTCGGCTTCATTCTGCTCATAAAAATAATCCCAAAATAAAAAACTTTCTAAGAGGCAGAAAAGAAATAAATTAAATTTATTTGAAGGACTTTAATTTTTGATTATAACGTCAGTACGGCACTATGGTTTTATTTTCGAGAAGTTCCCTAATTATCTTTTTGAATTATTATCATTTTCCGAAATAAATAATGACGTATTATTTTTTAATCGAATTTCATTTCTTGCCTACCAACGAAATACCCCTTCTGTTCAACAAAATCATAATCTATTCTTCGAAGCGCAATCGTCCGAATCATTCCGAATTATAGCTATCTTTTTTACTCATGCGCTTATCCCATCTTTCGTACTACTTTAACGCTAATTGTCAACTATTGTGCACTGACAGACTGCTGGATCAGATTTGAGAAGTCAGTTACTATGAACGTAACATATCTTGTATAAAATATCATTGGGTATAGGTAAGTATTTGTCGGATAAAAATTCGGAAGGATCTAAATAACATCACGAACATTGATGTCAACATGACGGGTAGGTACATCATAGAGTACGCGCAATGGAAATTGGCCAATTTTCTAATTTTACCAACTGTAACTAATTAGGTACCTATTTAGATTTTGAGTTTGATGATTAATAAATATATACTTAATAATAAAATTGTTTATTTTCTATTTTAACTGGACTACTTTTAAACATACTGGGTGTAAGGGGAACGCTCCCGAAGCCGAAAACCCCTAGTATAGCTCGTGGGCATTAACATGGCACCTGCCTCGAAAACACCCTTCTCACGCTTCCCCGCGCGCGACCCCGCTCTCGCCGTGCGAGGCTAGTAGCGTCAGCATACACCCCTGCCGCTCCCCCGCGCAAAGCCCCGAGCCAGGTGCCATGTTAATACACTCGAGTTGTAGTACTTCAGGTACATAGCACATTGGCATAAAAATAAAATCGATTTGGAAACGTCGGGTTAAAAAGTAATAATAACAAATATATCGCGATAGAATCCGTAAAAAGTGGTTTTATTTCAAAAAAAAGTTTTTGTTCGTTTTTTTTTTGTTTTATTTTTTTTTATTTTTTATTTTGCATTACTAACTCTCCATCGCGTTAGTAAAGCTAAATGAAACGTAATTTCATAAAAAGAACATCACTACAAAATAATACAAATAGCGCCAAGCGCGTGCTACTTTGTAATGGTGTTTTTTTATGAAATTACCGTTTCATTTAGTTTTACTAACATGTTAAAGAGTAAATATTGCAAAATAAAAAAAGATTCAAAAAAATATTGGTAAATATTTTTTTTTGTCCAAATCGATATTATTTTTGTGCCAATGTGCTATGTACCTGGAGTACTACTAGGGGTTTTCGGCTTCGGGAGCGTTCCCCTTACACCCGGTATATCCATACTTATATTATAAACGCGAAAGCAACTCTCATCTGTCTGTATGTTAAGCTTTCACGCCTGAACCACTGAACCGATCTTGATGAAATTTAATATAGAGATTTTGGGAGTTTGGGAACAGAAATAGGCGGTACCTTTTATCGCGAACAAAGGCGTTAAAGGGAGAGAAATGGAGATAACAGTTTGTATGGAAGTACGTTATTTTTATCGATTATTGACATCCACGCGGGTGGAGCTTCGCGCAACAGCTAGTATTATATAAATGCCATGCTCCTGTGTATGTCTCCTTTACGTCTACAACAGTTTCATAAACTAAGATATTTGTACACTAGCCATTTCACATGTGTATCACTATACTTGGTGTTGTCATTATCATAGACGTTTATAGCGCCCCCGGTACAAGTTTTTTATTTTATTGGTCGGGCTTTAAATGGATATATTCATTATCAAAAAGGCAGTTAATGTTGCACACATAAAAATCTGTAGAAAGAATAAAATAAAACCGCCGACTAATAAATAAAAATATAATTATCAAGATATTGTCAAAGACTGTAACATCTGTACCTAAGTTATGATTATTTTTCATCCACTATCTAAATATTTTTTATTTGAGACCAAAACGTACCTATGCCTAAAATATAATTAAATTGAAAAATGATAATGGACATGGGTAGGTATTTTATTTTCTTACTCTTATAACACTCGACTACTGTTATGTCATTCGCTTGACGTGTGCAGCTGCTATCATTTCTCGTTATTATTTGAATATTTCTGATACAAAATGGATTGCGATAACTCTTACGACGACACTGGCTTGCTTTTGGACCCTGTATCTTCTTCTTTAAACGTTGACCCTGGCCATTCTTTGGATACTGCACCTGCTCTACATGAAGACTTACTGTGGTGTGACAGACTGGATGTGGAATTTATACATTTCGTTAATTGTGGTGCTGATGTGACTCATAGTAGAAGACATTCTCAACCTAGATGAAGTGCGACATATAATTCTACAATGGATTGCACCACAAATAATATACACTAAAAGAATATTATTGTAACTGCATTGTTGGCCTAAGGACAGTGGATTGTAAGTTGCTCTCATATTATGTCTGTAATCTGGTACTTGGGTTGGGCAAGGTATGAAGTTGTAACTCCGCTAGCTAAGTTCCTCGATAGTATGTTATTAGTAAACGAAAAAGATGAAGAAAATGAAATAAAAATATTCACGTAAAAACCATATTTTTTAATTAGCTTGGTACTAAACCATTCATATTATCGGTCTATACATAGCTTCAGTTACCAAATAGCAGTATTTTTGTTTAAACAAAAAATGTCTACGCCTAAGCCGGAGCTCCATACAACGTGGCCGTCCTCCTTTGCCCGCGACTTTGTCCGCGTTAAATTCGTAATAGAAAGGTATAGTGCACACTGCTTCTGTTCCCGCGGCCCAAATTAGTTCCTTAAAGTTTCTGTGAGCATTGTACTTCATGCAAATGTACCAGGGTCACAGAAATACTGATCATGTGACCGCGACCTACAGGAAGCCCGGGAATACCCGGGATAAAATAAAGGTCGAACGGGATCAAAAGTTTTTTGTGAATAATTAAGCAGTTGAGAACAGAACTTACATCATTTCGGTGCTTGTCACAGGACTCACAGTTTTGCACTCGCTGGAGCCATCCGCACAATCCTGTGGACAAATGTAATCACCATCAGTACGCCTAGTTGTTGGAACTTGTCATACGTTAAACAGTTTTGGCCTTTACTGAGTAAGTAGCTGATATTTTGATTTCATATAATTATTTTATGTGTATGCGATCGACATATAATCTTTCTTTCAATTTTCCCATCGAGTAACAGTGTGCCAGTTGAGGGCGTTGGGAACAAATGTTATGATCAATCAATCAATCTATCTGTTAGCTAACTGCAGTCCACTGCTGGACATCCATTCTGTCCCACTCGCCTTTCTCAGCTCATCAGTCCATGTTGTAATATCTAACTTCTGATAATTATATGCCAAACTCGCTGCGGAAATATAACAGACGGAGGGACTTATTTTCAATGTTTTATTATCAGTATGAATGACGTTATGATTACAAAATATGTTTGCAAATAATTCTTACCTCATCACAATCGGCACCCTGACAAGACATCCTTTCACTTGCAGTGACCGCGCTGAAAAAGTTAACACTTGGTAAAAAAACATTTACAGGATTAAGGCGATTGGCACACTGCGACGCGCGACGCGGCGTCGAGCGTTGTTGCGTCGACGCGGCGTCGCGCTCGTCGCCTCTACGGAGCTCATTTTGTATAGAAAAACGCGGGGTCCCACACACTGACAACGCAATCACGCGCGTTGCCGCAGAATACGCGCGTACAAGCAGAAAACGCGAGGTATGGCACACTGAAATCTGCAATCACGCGCGTGATTTTCGAGGGAGTTTTAGTACGAGAGCTGTTAGAAATTTCTGTGTAGGTATTTGAGACGAATTTTAAATTAATATTTTTGTAATGCAACATGACTATGTAACGTCAAATTAAGAGCGCTTTCACATCAACTGATGTCCGATATCCAATATCCGACATCCGAGATCGGAGGAAGTCAAATATCGATGCCCAATATCGGGTATTGGAGCCGACACCACTGTTTTGGCTCGTTATCGGAACACGCAGAGACTGCAAGCGACTTTCAACCTAAATGCCATTTTCTTAGTTACGTCTCTTTTCGCGATAAAAGATGACGCTGATCACGAATATAAGAAAAAAAATTAGTTACTATGTCATGTCAATAAGTCGAAAATAGCTTGCACTTCTAATCATTTTCTTTTCATCTCTAGCGTTCTTAATATAGTCTGGGCTATCGAGCTAATGGTCGGATGGCTTTACTTTACTTTTCTCAAAATTTTAGATTATTTCACACACCTACCTACCAAAAAAAATCTAATATCTCTCGGACTATACTAGCTCTCCCGCGTCGACGCGCGTCGACGAATGACGCCGCGTCGAGCGTCGCAGTGTGCAAACCGCCTAAAATTAGAACAATATTTTTGCAGTAAGACTTGGCGATTGGCACACTGCGACGCGCGACGCGGCGTCGAGCGTTATTGCGTTGACGCGGCGTCACGCTCGTCGCCTCTACGGAGCTCATTTTGTATAGAAAAACGCGGGATCCCACACACTGACAATGCAATCACGCGCGTTGCTGCAGATTACGCGCGTACAAGCAGAAAACGCGAGGTATGGCACACTGAAATCTGCCATCACGCGCGTGTTTTTCGAGGGATATTTAGTCCGAGAGCTGTTAGAAATTTCTGTGTAGGTATCATTAGCTCGATAGCCCAGACTGTGTTAAGGACGCTAGAGATGAAAAGAAAATGATAAGAAGTGCAAGCAATTTTCGACCTTATTGACAGGACATAGTTACTAATTTTTTTTGTATTCGTGATCAGCGTCATCTATTAACGCGAAAAGAGACGTAACTTCGAAAATGCCATTTAGGTTGAAAGTCGCTTGCAGTCTCTGCGTGTTCCGATAACGAGCCAAAACAGTGGTCTCGGCTCCAATACCCAATATTGGGCATCGATATTTGACTTCCTCCGATCTCGGATGTCGGATATTGGATATCGGACGTCGGTTGATGTGAAAGCGCTCTAAATTTGACGTTAAATACATGTTGCATTGCAATAATATTAATTTAAAATTCGTCTCAAATACCTACACAGAAATTTCTAACAGCTCTCGGACTAAAACTCCCTCGGAAATCACGCGCGTGATTGCAGATTTCAGTATGGCACACTGCCATACTGAAACCTCGCGTTTTACGCGCCTTCACGCCCGTTTTCTGCTTGTACGTGCGTATTCTGCAGCAACGCGCGTGATTGCGTTGTCAGTGTGTGGGACCCCGCGTTTTTCTATAGAGGCGATGAGCGCGACGCCGAATTTAGAGATTTTAGCACATTTTAGTTAGTTTTAATACAACAGAATAAGCACCAAGGCATATATTTAGGCGATTGGCACACCGACAACGCAATCACGCGCGTTGGCGCAGGATACGCGCGTACAAGCAGAAAACGCGATGTATGGCACACTGAAATCTGCCATCACGCGCGTATTTTTCGACGGACTTTTAGTCCGAGAGCTTTTAGAAATTTCTGTGTAGGTATTTGAGACGAATTTTAAATTAATATTATTGCAATGCAACATGACTATTTAAGGGCAAATTTAGAGCGCTTTCACATTAACTGACGTCCGATATCCAATATCCGACATCCGACATCGGAGGAAGTCAAATATCGATGCCCAATATCGGGTATTGGAGCCGACACCACTGTTTTGGCTCGTTATCGGAACACGCAGAGACTGCAAGCGACTTTCAACCTAAATGACATTTTCTTAGTTACGTCTCTTTTCGCGTTAATAGATGACGCTGATCACGAATATAAGAAAAAAAAATAGTTACTATGTCATGTCAATAAGTCGAAAATAGCTTGCACTTCTAATCATTTTCTTTTCATCTCTAGCGTTCTTAATATAGTCTGGGCTATCGAGCTAATGGTCGGATGGCTTTACTTTACTTTTCTCAAAATTTTAGATTACTTCACACGCCTATCTACCAAAAAAATTCTAATATCTCTCGGACTATACTAGCTCTCTCGCGTCCACGCGCGTCGACGCGCGACGCAGGCGCCCCGTCGAGCGTCGCAGTGTGCCAATCGCCTAAATATATGCCTTGGTGCTTTTTCTGTCGTATTAAAACTAACTAAAATGTGCTAAAATCTCTAAATTGATATTATACACCCAAATTGTATGGTCGTTTCGTATAAAAACATTTGGGACACAGTTTCGACAGCAAAATCGTTAGGTGCGCATGTTGTGGGACTCGAACCGACTACAAGAACTACCAAAAACAGAAAAACGATTTTCGACCATAACAACATTTCGCTTAAAATAGATCCCGCTAATCACGAATATACGATAAAAAATGGAAGCCGTGGTAGAGATGTTTATACCGGGTGATTTTGTATTCGTTTCGGATAAAATATAGGTCGAACGGGATCAAAAGTTTTTTGTGAATAATTAAGCAGTTGAGAACAGAACTTACATCATTTCGGTGCTTGTCACAGGACTCACAGTTTTGCACTCGCTGGAGCCATCCGCACAATCCTGTGGACAAATGTAATCACCATCAGTACGCCTAGTTGTTGGAACTTGTCATACGTTAAACAGTTTTGGCCTTTACTGTAAGTAGCTGATATTTTGATTTCATTTATTTTATGTGTATGCGATCGACATTTTCTTTAAATTTTCCCATCGAGTAACAGTGTGCCAGTTGAGGGCGTTGGGAACAAATGTTATGATCAATCAATCAATCTATCTGTTAGCTAACTACAGTCCACTGCTGGACATCCATTCTGTCCCACTCGCCTTTCTCAGCTCGTCAGTCCATGTTGTAATATCTAACTTCTGATAATTATATGCCAAACTCGCGGCGGAAATATAACAGACGGAGGGACTTATTTTCAATGTTTTATTATCAGTATGAATGACGTTATGATTTCAAAATATGTTTGCAAATAATTATTACCTCATCACAATCGGCACCCTGACAAGACATCCTTTCACTTGCAGTGATCGCGCTGAAAAAGTTAACACTTGGTAAAATAACATTTACAGGATTAAAATATGAACAATATTTTGGCAGTAAGACTTGGCGATTGGCACACTGCGACGCGCAACGCGGAGCGGCGCGGCGTCGCGCTCGTCGCCTCTACGGCGCCCATATTGTATAGAAAAACGCGGGGTCCCACACACTGACAACGCAATCACGCGCGTTGGCGCAGAATACGCGCGTACAAGCAGAAAACGCGATGTATGGCACACTGAAATCTGCCATCACGCGCGTGTTTTTCGACGGACTTTTAGTCCGAGAGCTGTTAGAAATTTTTGTGTAGGTATTTGAGACGAATTTTAAATTAATATTATTGCAATGCAACATGACTATTTAACGGCCTATTTAGAGCGCTTTCACATCAACTGACGTCCGATATCCAATATCCGACATCCGAGATCGGAGGAAGTCAAATATCGATGCCCAATATTGGTTATTGGAGACGACACCACTGTTTTGGCTCGTTATCGGAACACGCAGAGACTGCAAGCAACTTTAAACCTAAATGGCATTTTCTTAGTTACGTCTCTTTTCGCGTTAATAGATGACGCTGATCACGAATATAAGAAAAAAAAATAGTTACTATGTCATGTCAATAAGTCGAAAATAGCTTGCACTTCTAATCATTTTCTTTTCATCTCTAGCGTTCTTAATATAGTCTGGGCTATCGAGCTAATGGTCTTATGGCTTTACTTTACTTTTCTCAAAATTTCAGATTACTTCACACACCTATCTACCAAAAAAATTCTAATATCTCTCGGACTATACTAGCTCTCTCGCGTCCACGCGCGTCGACGCGCGACGCCGGCGCCGCGTCGAGCGTCGCAGTGTGCCAATCGCCTAAATTTATGCCTTGGTGCTTATTCTGTTGTATTAAAACTAACTAAAATGTGCTAAAATCTCTAAATTGATATTACACACCCAAATTGTATGGTCGTTTCGTATAAAAACATTTGGGACACAGTTTCGACAGCAAAATCGTTAGGTGCGCATGTTGTGGGACTCGAACCGACTACAAGAACTACCAAAAACAGAAAAACGATTTTCGACCATACCAACATTTCGCTTAAAATAGATCCCGCTAATCACGAATATACGATAAAAAATGGAACCCGTGGTAGAGATGTTTATACCGGGTGATTTTATATTCGTTTAGGATAAAATAAAGATCGAACGGGTTCATCTACGGTAGCCTAGTGGTATGGGTAATGGACTGCTGAGACGAGGTCTCGGGTTCGATCCCAGGTTTACCATGGCACACACCAATGACTTTTCGATGCTTTTCGAAGTTAGCCCCATTTCTATTTTGCCAGTTCTGAGTGAGGTGTTTGAGAGAGTGATGCTCAATCAGATGCAACTGTACTTCAAGACCAACAATCTTTTCCACAGCCAACAATATGGCTTTACTGGCGGGAAATCTACCACCGATGCGGGAGTGGCCCTAGTTAGCCTAATTTACGACGCCTGGGAGGGATCGCAGGATGCCATTGGAGTATTCTGTGATCTTTCCAAAGCATTTGATTGTGTTGACCATCAAACACTCTTACTCAAGCTACGTCGATATGGTTTTGATAGGAAATCAATAGCACTATTAGAGTCGTACTTAACGGATAGGCTTCAGACTGTTACTGTTAATAACGTAAAGTCAAATGGGTCAAATGTCAAAATAGGTGTACCCCAAGGATCAATCCTAGGACCCTTTCTGTTCCTGGTATATGTCAATGACTTGCCTTATATGGTCGAGGCACAAGCTGGCATAGTACTGTTTGCAGATGATACATCGTTAATATTCAAAGCAAATAGGTATAGTACAGATGCAAATAATGTTAATAATATTCTGAATGCCATGTCAAATTGGTTTTCTGCAAACAACCTATTGTTGAATGCAGAAAAGACCAAATGTATGAAGTTTACACTACCCAATGTGAGGCAAATAGACGTTGATGTTGTGCTGGGGGGGAAGGGGTTAGAATTCGTAAACACCACTACCTTTCTAGGAATTACAATAGATTCTAAATTACAATGGGGTGACCATATCACTATTCTGGCCAATAAACTTAGTTCTGCTGCTTATGCTGTGAGACGGATTAGGCAGTTGACTGATGTAGCTACTGCTAGGCTCGTATACTTTAGTTACTTCCATAGCTTGATGTCCTATGGAATACTACTTTGGGGAAATGCAGCAGATTTAGAAACTATATTTATATTGCAAAAGAGGGCAGTTCGTGCCATTTATTGCTTAGGCAAGAGAGACTCCCTCAGGGAAAGATTTAAGGATATTGACATTTTAACTGTAGCTTCCCAATATGTATTTGAAAACATAATGTATGTCAGGAAAAATATATCTCATTACACAAAAGTAAGTGACATTACAGACAGAAATCTGCGTAACAAACATAGACTTTTACTTCCATGTTATCGGCTTAGCAGGGTTAGTGATTCTTTTAAGGGGGATGGTATACGTTTTTATAACAAACTGCCAGAATCGATCCTTGGTATGCCTGACGATAAATTCAAAACCTTTGTAAAAACCACCTTATCCAAAAAGGCATACTATAGGATAGATGATTACTTGAAAGATAAAAATGTCTGGCTTGAGCATGGTGCAGGCCCCTCGTAAATTGCTATAATTACAGCATGGTACTGTATTAGTTACGTGACTTATTTGTTACATTATGTAACTTTGTTTTAATTCTTAATTATAAAGAGTTTTATATACTTGTTGACATTTAGATTTAAGAAAATAAATATGTAAATTGACGTCCAAAAAATGCCGCAGTGGAGTTTGTTGCGCCGTTTCTTCTCCACCAGCGCCTTGGAAGCGGTGGTAAACTTAGATTAAGTAGAATTAAAATTGACGTCAATAAGAAACAATTTTATTGTTCTATATTGAAAAATAAATGACTATAAATGACTATAAATTATGTGTGTATTTATCGCAAGTTTATAAGTGCCCGGTTAATGGCAATAGGCTCGCCACCTATTACATTGGGACCTAAACATAAACTGGCGAAACGTGGGTGCTAGCACCTCTGCCTACCCCTTCGGGGAATACAGGCGTGAGTTTATGTTATGTTATGTTATGTTATGGATCAAAAGTTTTCTGTGAATAATTAAGCAGTTGAGAACAGAACTTACATCATTTCGGTGCTTGTCACAGGACTCACAGTTTTGCACTCGCTGGAGCCATCCGCACAATCCTGTGGACAAATGTAATCACCATCAGTACGCCTAGTTGTTGGAACTTGTCATACGTTAAACAGTTTTGGCCTTTACTGTAAGTAGCTGATATTTTGATTTCATATAATTATTTTATGTGTATGCGATCGACATATAATCTTTCTTTCAATTTTCCCATCGAGTAACAGTGGACAGTTGAGGGCGTTGGGAACAAATTTAATGATCAATCAATCAATCTATCTGTTAGCTAACTGCAGTCCACTGCTGGACATCCATTCTGTCCCACTCGCCTTTCTCAGCTCGTCAGTCCACGTTGTAATATCTAACTTCTGATAATTATATGCCAAACTTGCTGCGGAAATATAACAGACGGAGGGACTTATTTTCAATGTTTTATTATCAGTATGAATGACGTTATGATTTCAAAATATGTTTGCAAATAATTCTTACCTCATCACAATCGGCACCCTGACAAGACATCCTTTCACTTGCAGTGATCGCGCTGAAAAAGTTAACACTTGGTAAAAAAACATTTACAGAATTAAAATTAGAACAATATTTTTGCAGTAAGACTAAACTTGGCGATTGGCACACTGCGACACGCGACGCGGCGTCGAGCGTTATTGCGTCGACGCGGCGTCGCGCTCGTCGCCTCTACGGAGCACATTTTGTATAGAAAAACGCGGGATCCCACACACTGACAATGCAATCACGCGCGTTGCTGCAGACTACGCGCGTACAAGCAGAAACCGCGAGGTATGGCACACTGAAATCTGCCATCACGCGCGTGTTTTTCGAGGGATATTTAGTCCGAGAGCTGTTAGAAATTTCTGTGTAGGTATTTGAGACGAACTTTAAATTAATATTATTGCAATGCAACATGACTATTTAACGGCAAATTTAGAGCGCTTTCACATCAACTGACGTCCGATATCCAATATCCGACATCCGAGATCGGAGGAAGTCAAATATCGATGCCCAATATCAGGTATTGGAGCCGATACCACTGTTTTGGCTCGTTACCGGAACACGCAGAGACTGCAGGCGGCTTTCAACCTAAATGGCATTTTCTTAGTTACGTCTCTTTTCGCGTTAATAGATGACGCTGATCACGAATATAAGAAAAAAATTAGTTACTATGTCATGTCAATAAGTCGAAAATAGCTTGCACTTCTAATAATTTTCTTTTCATCTCTAGCGTTCTTAATATTATAGTCTGGGCTATCGAGCTAATGGTCGGATGGGTTTACTTTACTTTTCTCAAAATTTTAGATTACTTCACACACCTACCTACCAAAAAAATTCTAATATCTCTCGGACTATACTAGCTCTCCCGTGTCCACGCGCGTCGACGCGTGACGCTGCGTCGAGCGTTGCAGTGTGCCAATCGCCTTACAGGATTAAAATTAGAACAATATTTTTGCAGTAAAACTTGGCGATTGGCACACTGCGACGCGCGACGCGGCGTCGAGCGTTGTTGCGTCGACACGGCGCGGCGCGGCGTCGCGCTCGTCGCCTCTACGGTGCCCATATTGTATAGAAAAACGCGGGGTCCCACACACTGACAACGCAATCACGCGCTTTGGCGCAGAATACGCGCGTGCAAGCAGAACACGCGATGTATGGCACACTGAAATCTGCCATCACGCGCATGTTTTCCGACGGACTTTTAGTCCGAGAGCTGTTAGAAATTTCTGTGTAGGTATTTGAGACGAATTTTAAATTAATATTATTGCAATGCAACGTGAATGCAAATTTAGAGCGCTTTCACATCAACTGATGTCCTATATCCAATATCTGACATCCGAGATCGGTGGAAGTCAAATATCGATGCCCAATATCGGGTATTCAATTAAATTAAATTAAATTAAACTTTATTTCAGATCATTGATCCATAAATGTTAGTAGTACACGACACTTAGAAGCTATGTTAGTAACAAAAGAGAAACACAAATCACAAAATAGATAGTAAAATAAATTAATTCATATACCGGCGGTAGGCGCTACCTGAAGCACTGGCCACATGCATATGTATATGCACCCAATGCGCCATGACAGCGCAACACGGCTTTTCGCTGATGACCTTCAGAATGCTGTTGACGCTCCCACGCACCTTGAGCATCATAGATGATATCCTCTTTCGCAGGATGGTGCTAAAACTATCAGTACGCGCTTCGGCAAACATTCCTGACGCACTGCAGTAACGTGGGAGCCCCAACAACATTCTGAAGGTATTGTTGTACTGTACTCGGAGAGCGTTGTATGCCTTTTGCGTATAGTGAACCCACAGAATACACGTGTACATGGACTGGCAGAAAGCTTTAAAAAGAGTAATTTTAACTGCTGGTGTACAACGCGTAAAGCTGCGGGACAACATGTTGCATCTGACAGCCAACGCCCTCCGTTCTCTCTCCATATCAGCGTCATCTTTTAAGTCATCAGTGACTATATGCCCCAGGTATTTAAAATTCAAGACCCTCTCTAGGGCTATACCTCCTAACATAACTGGTGGTATATCTGATAGTCTCCTGCGCTTCACCCTAAACACTAGCATTTTGCTTTTTTGTACATTATAGCTAAGCCCATGCGCTTCAGCATAAGCCTCGCAGACTGCCAACAACTTCCTGAGTGCAGCTACCGACGGAGTCAGCAGCACCATGTCGTCTGCATAACTAATACTATTGACACACAGACAGTCAATAGAACAGCCAGCATGTGTGCCACTGAGCTCGACAATCAGCTGGTTTCTGTACAAGTTGAAAAGCGAGTGAGACGTCAACCCTCCCTGTCTCACTCCGCATTCCAACCTGTACTCCTCAGATAATTTATTGGCCCATCTTACCTGATTGATTTGGTGGCCATACCAATACTGAAAAACACTGGTTATGGCGTCAGGCACTCCCGCTTCACGCATCTTACACCACAATATATCATACCTCACCAGGTCAAATGCCCTGGAGAGGTCCAGGAATGCCGCGTATACCGGCGTATTTCTTTCCGTATAGTACCTGACAGTATGCTTGAGAGACAGAATAGCACACTCAGTTGATAACTGTGACCTGAATCCGAACTGCGCATCATGTATTTTAATATGATTACTAAGCTGCCTCTCAAAGACACTGTCAAGCACCTTAGCCGTAACAGTCGCTAGTGAGATCGGTCTGTAGTTGGCCTTGGCACCCACGTCACCAGTTTTATTTTTCAATATTGGTGCAACCACCGTTTTCATCAACTCAGCGGGCAGGTAGGAGTGCCGAATACAGAATGTAAATAACAAAGCCAGCAATCGTGAGAGATGCGGTCCGGCGTACTCAAAATGTTCTATGCTGAGACTGTCGTGTCCCGGCGACTTACCTCGTTTCATATTTTTAATAATTGAACGTATCTGTGTCGCCGTTATGCGGGCACTACCATTAACACTTGGTTTTGCAAGCGGCTGTAATTTAAAATGTTCTTTAAACATGTTCGCGATCTCCCCGGGCGTGCTTACCCCATCCACACTCACCGGGACGCTAGGCTTCGGATTTAATTTTTTGGTATGTTTCCAAAACCCGCGAAAATCTTTGTTTTCATGTTTAGTAGCCAACATATCCATTTTAATTTGATTTTGTTTATTTTGACATAATTTAAGTTTTTGTTTCAAAAATTTTCTAGACTGAACCATATCATCATAAATATATCCCTCACGCGGCTTCCCATACCAAACCCAGTCGCAAAATTTTTGCCGAGCGTCCCGGTGGGCATCCCTGACATACCTATTCCATCCCAGGATGGGCCGACCCCTGCCGATACTCCCGCTGCCGTATCTATCATAAGTGGACTTCGCAGCCTCCCTTAGGGACAATATAATTTTCTGATACAAATTATCTATCACTTCCCTATGTTCTGGTTCATTGCACATATGATCACAACATTTTCTTAGTTTATTAGGAAAATCTATTTGTCTTAATTTTGAATTACACTCCTTCGTATATAATTCGATCTGATATGTGTTACGTTCACCCCATGTAACTTTATTTACTTGCATGTCACATAGCGGAGATGACTTGGGCCTAGCCCTCAACATGTTACATTGAACCTCTAACGGGAAGTGGTCTGACCAGTAGACATCACTACGTACCCTAACATTTATAACAGACTGCCACGCCGCCTCTGTTACTAAACAATGATCCAGCCAACTGCGGCCACCGTTCGCCTCACTAACAAATGTATAAGTATCAATACCCAACTTAATTAAATCGGAACAAAGCCAATGTTGTTCTAAACAAAAAATTAACATTACTTTTCCAAAAAGTTCCCCCGGGTGAGCGTTAAAATCCCCTAATATATAAACATTTTCAATATCACTACTTTCCACTATAGCCACTATCTCACTTAAACAGTTTACAAATTCTACAAGATTGTCGGGCATGTCAACAGGCATGTATACATTAAAAATCAAACAAGACCGTTCCGCTAACTTTACTTCAATAGCGAGAGTACGATCACTGCTACATGGAATTACAGTCACTGAGTCAAATATCGCATTCCGCCTCAGTAGGGCGATGCCCCCATTTGGACGACCGTGTAAAATTACACCCGGGTCCATAGCAGACTTGCCAAAGAAACTAAACTCTTTGTTTACTTCTCCTAAACACGGTATCTCACTAGACTGTAACCAGGTCTCTTGTAGTCCTATCACATCAGCATCATTACTTAACATCTTAACACATTCGAAAGATCTTTTAAAAGACTTACAGTTGAAACTGATGAGTTTAGTTGAGGAATATTTGACCCTATCGTCCACATCCATTATTTTTGTTCAATGTCAACACTTTGGAGCCGACACCACTGTTTTGGCTCGTTATCGGAACACGCAGAGACTGCAAGCAACTTTCAAACTAAATGGCATTTTCTTAGTTACGTCTCTTTTCGCGTTAATAGATGACGCTGATCACGAATATAAGAAAAAAAAATAGTTACTATGTCATGTCAATAAGTCGAAAATAGCTTGCACTTCTAATCATTTTCTTTTCATCTCTAGCGTTCTTAATATAGTCTGGGCTATCGAGCTAATGGTCGGATGGCTTTACTTTACTTTTCTCAAAATTCTAGATTACTTCACACACCTACCTACCAAAAAAATTCTAATATCTCTCGGAGTATACTAGCTCTCTCGCGTCCACGCGCTGGCGACGCCGGCGCCACGTCGAGCGTCGCAGTGTGCCAATCGCCTAAATATATGCCTTGGTGCTTATTCTGTTATATTAAAACTAACTAAAATGTGCTAAAATCTCTAAATTGATATTATACACCCAAATTGTATGGTCGTTTCGTATAAAAACATTTGGGACACAGTTTCGACAGCAAAATCGTTAGGTGCGCATGTTGTGGGACTCGAACCGACTACAAGAACTACCAAAAACAGAAAAACGATTTTCGACCATACCAACATTTCGCTTAAAATAGATCCCGCTAATCACGAATATACGATAAAAAATGGAAGCCGTGGTAGAGATGTTTATACCGGGTTATTTTATATTCGTTTCGGATAAAATAAAGGTCGAACGGGATCAAAAGTTTCTTGTGAATAATTAAGCAGTTGAGAACAGAACTTACATCATTTTGGTGCTTGGCACAGGACTCACAGTTTTGCACTCGCTGGAGCCATCCGCACAATCCTGTGGACAAATGCAATCACCATCAGTACGCCTAGTTGTTGGAACTTGTCATACGTTAAACAGTTTTGGCCTTTACTGTAAGTAGCTGATATTTTGATTTCATTTATTTTATGTGTATGCGATCGACATATAATCTTTCTTTAAATTTTCCCATCGAGTAACAGTGTGACAGTTGAGGGCGTTGGGAACAAATGTTATGATCAATCAATCAATCTATCTGTTAGCTAACTACTTCTGTCCCACTCGCCTTTCTCAGCTCGTCAGTCCATGTTGTAATATATGCCAAACTCGCTGCGGAAATATAACAGACGGAGGGACTTATTTTCAATGTTTTATTATCAGTATGAATGACGTTATGATTTCAAAATATGTTTGCAAATAATTCTTACCTCATCACAATCGGCACCCGGACAAGACATCCTTTCACTTGCAGTGATCGCGCTTAAAAAGTTAACACTTGGTAAAATAACATATACAGGATTAAAATTAGAACAATATTTTTGCAGTAAGACTTGGCGATTGGCACACTGCGACGCGCGACGCGGCGTCGAGCGTTGTTGCGTCGACGCGGCGCGGCGCGGCGTCGCGCTCGTCGCCTCTACGGCGCCCATATTGTATAGAAAAACGCGGGGTCCCACACACTGACAACGCAATCACGTGCGTTGGCGCAGAATACGCGCGTGCAAGCAGAAAACGTGATGTATGGCACACTGAAATCTGCCATCACGCTCGTGTTTTTCGACGGACTTTTAGTCCGAGAGCTGTTAGAAATTTCTGTGTAGGTATTTGAGACGAATTTTAAATTAATATTATTGCAATGCAACATGACTATTTAACGGCAAATTTAGAGTGCTTTCACATCAACTGATGTCCGATATCGATATATGGCGAAGACAGAGTACTTGGCGTTAAACTCAACAGATCCCACACCCGTTCGCATAGGCGATGACTTGGTCGAGCGCACGGATCAGGTTAAGTACCTGGGATCTGTACTTCACGCTTCTGGTGACATCGACTACGACATCAAGGCACGTATTGCCGCCGCGTGGGCTAAGTGGCGGGAAATGACTGGCGTCACCTGCGACTCTAAAATGCCAGTCAGGCTGAAGGGGCAGGTCTATAAAACGATCATTAGACCTGTCCTCTTACACGGCTGTGAGGCGTGGCCGCTGTTGGAGCGGCACAAGCAGATGCTGCGTGTCACGGAGATGAAAATGCTGCGGTGGATGTGTGGAGTCACGCGTAAAGATCGCGTGCGGAACTCGCGCATCCGAGGCAGCCTTTATGTCCGTAACATCGCAGATAAAATGCAATAGAGCCGCCTCCGCTGGTGCAGCCACGTCTTGCGGAAACCGCCCAGCTACGTGGGTAACAAATGCCTGGCAATGGCGCCCCCACCCGGTCCAGGTAGAAGGGGTAGGCCCAAGAAGTGCTGGCTTGGCGTCGTGGAGGGTGACATGCGTGAAAACGGTCTCACTACCTTGCACGCCCAAGATCGTGCGAAGTGGAGGAGGAAGAGCCGGAAGGCGGACCCTGAGCTCCAAGGGCACCGTGGCCTCGAATGCAATCAGGACTAACGTCTTTATGTGGATGATGATGATGTCCGATATCCAATATCCGACATCCGAGATCGGAGGAAGTCAAATATCGATGCCCAATGCCGACACCACTGTTTTGGCTCGTTATCGGAACACGCAGAGACCGCAAGCAGCTTTCAACCTAAATGGCATTTTCTTAGTTACGTCTCTTTTCGCGTTAATAGATGACGCTGATCACGAATATAAGAAAAAAAAAATAGTTACTATGTCATGTCAATAAGTCGAAAATAGCTTGCACTTCTTATCATTTTCTTTTCATCTCTAGCGTTCTTAATATAGTCTGGGCTATCGAGCTAATGGTCGGATGGCTTTACTTTACTTTTCTCAAAATTTCAGATTACTTCACACACCTATCTACCAAAAAAATTCTAATATCTCTCGGACTATACTAGCTCTCTCGCGTCCACGCGCGTCGACGCGCGACGCCGGCGCCGCGTCGAGCGTCGCAGTGTGCCAATCGCCTAAATTTATGCCTTGGTGCTTATTCTGTTGTATTAAAACTAACTAAAATGTGCTAAAATCTCTAAATTGATATTATACACCCAAATTGTATGGTCGTTTCGTATAAAAACATTTGGGACACAGTTTCGACAGCAAAATCGTTAGGTGCGCATGTTGTGGGACTCGAACCGACTACAAGAACTACCAAAAACAGAAAAACGATTTTCGACCATACTAACATTTTCTTAATTACCTAGATGTCATCTCGCCTAAAATAGATCCTGCTAATCACGAATATACGATAAAAAATGGAAGCCGTGGTAGAGATGTTTATACCGGGTGATTTTATAGTCGTTTTGGATAAAAAGAGTTGGCGAAAATTTCGATAGCAAAATCATCTGGAAGTATTAATTTGGCGAAAGAAAGATTTTTTTTGTTGATTATGTATGGAAATAATGTTCAGGTGAACGGAAAAATATATGGGGGTGTGAAATTTTTTTTTTCTTTCGCCAAGTTAATACTTCCAGATGATTTTGCTATCGAAACAGTGGCCAAATTATTTTTATCCGAAACGACTATAAAATTGCCTTTTGAATATTTTCACCCTATGCCACCGGTGTTCATTAGCCGACTGTCCGAACAAAATCTGCCGGCGCGCGGCGCTGACCGGAATGATTGTTACTGTATTTTAGTTATTTATTTATTTATTTTATTTATTTATTTAGGCATATCAACAGTGTAATACACAAACATTGTCTTAAAAGTATAGTGTGAGATATTAGCAGGTATGTGCTACACCAATTATAGATATGCACAGCGTTGGCTGATTGTCATACAAAAATAATTACAGAAATATTCAAATAATGCATGTCAAGTTATGTCAAATAATGTCATATGAAAATTTAAAAATTACAAATATCAATAATCTAAAAAATTAATTAACAAAAAAAAAAATTACAAAAAAGAAAAATATATATATATATATATATATATATATTAATCATTCACTTTAAAAATAAAATCAAATAAGAATTAAATAAACGAGTAAAATCAAATAATACAAAAATAATGCTAAGTCGGATTCAAACATAATATGAACATAAATTCACAATTTAGAAATATAATAAAATTACAAAATTAATCAGATGAATTCTGTTTAGGCTGTTGAGTTAATTTAGCCTTGAAACACCTGGGGTGGTCGTGGAAGATGTCGAGGTCTAGGTTTCTCCAGCTACTATTATATGTGGCAGTTAACCTAGCTAAGGGAGCCAGTGCACCCAAGTTGGTTTTGCACCGCGGCACATGGAAGAACGGAAAGTTATTTCTAAGTCGGCTATTAGGTCTCGGAACACACAACCTCGTTCGCATCAACAGTCCTAGTTCATGGATGAGCCCTTAACCAGATCCTGCAGAAGTAGTTAGTTTTGACACAACAGAATTAGCTTCAATATCTTGTTTTGTTAGTCAGATTACACGGTGCATTAATAAGTAACTACTGATGCAGTGTCCCTAATGTATAATTACACCTACTGAAAGTAAAATTTAGCTGATCCCCTATACCAGGCTTGCCTATTTCTGGAGTTCCAGTTCTTTGCATTTTACACCATGTTATGCTTATGCATATATTATATATTATGCATATATTATGCATGGTAGCTGTTTATTTGCTACGAAAACCGTCTCTCTAATAACGATAATACGGGTACAGGTTTGCACCCATCAGCGCATTTTAGAATATTGTCTTTACTGTGCACTAAGGTTTTATAGCTACAGTACAAGGTTATATTTGTAGTAATTTTTGTTCCAAAGTTATCTTCTTTAAAACTAGGTCTTCAAATTCTGATTTTACATATGGGTAATTATTTTACGTACTTTTTGATGAAACCTTCAAATTTTGCAACCCTGGTGAATGCAGTGTACGTAAGGTGATTGCAAATTACAGTAGTGCTTTCACTTGTAGCTGCTACGGAAACTATTCCTCTCAGATAGAAACGGTCTTCCCCCTGTTCCTTTTCGGGGAAAGCTAATCCTCCGCCACTATCGCCTTTGCACAGCGCCGTACCTGCAACACATTATTTTGGCTTATTGGACGATTCGCACGAATTGAACTCGCACGAAACGTGTGAATCGACTCCTTTAAAAATATATTATTTTTCTGTAGGCGATTCGCACGAAGTTAATTTACTGGCGTGCGAATCGACACCTCCAAAATTATGTAATAGGCGAATGGCACACATTTTATTTTAAAGAATAAACAATTAAATAAAGCACAGTCACTGAAATAAAACTAACAATAATCGAAGTTTAAATAACAGCTTATATATACTGAAAGTAAGAAAAATGTGCATTAAATAAGTAATAACTATCATTTATCACTTAAAACGTGGTTGTTTAATAATACAAAACAATAAGAACAAGAGATAGTAATATTCGCCTACATAGGGAAAGTGAAAGAGAAAGCTCTATAATGCTATCACGCTCGCTCGTTTTGGTCATGGGTCTAGTCTACATCTACACTTGGTTTAGTTTTGTATTGAAAGATTAACTGTTAAATACTGTAATGTTACACAGAGTTGTGTGCTAGCAGGCAATCAAAGTAATGTGCAGATGTTAAGCATGTAAGTAATACAATTATTATTATTAACTGTTACATAAATATTAATCCCTATATTCTGGTTGACTGGGAATTAAAAAAATCATTAATTCTTCCTTAGTTTTTGTAAAAATACATTTTTAATGATCTATAATAGTTAAAATAGTATTACAAAGCTTTTATACTACAGTTTGTATTTAATACCACATAAAGTTATAGTGAATAAGTACAGACTATAGTCATTAAAGAACAAATGACGCCACCTAGTGGAAGTGTCACCAAAATATCGATTACAAAAAATGAGATGACATAAGTAGTGCAGCTTACTGACGGGATAAACCATAATTTTTTTTATACATGTACCATGTTAACAGTGGTGGCACTCAGCTTGACGGCCTCATTAGATGTCTTTTCACGCCCCGCTTAAAGGACCCGGGACTATATTAAGAAGGAAACACTTGAGCTGGCAGGGAGTTCCAGGTCTTAGCGGTGCGGCATAGGAATGAGTCACTGAAACGCTTGGTTCTAGCAGGTATACTCTGCACCGTATATGGATGGCATCTTAGTCAGAGGCAGAGTGTGGGATTAATTGGATGAGCTCGTCAGAACATTCACCATGGTAGAGACGGTAGAATACTGCCAAAGACGCAACATCTCTACGCATCTGCATAAGCTCGAGGGTGTTCGTGACCTCAGGATTCTCAATAATGCGGACCGCACGTCACTGCAAGTGAAGTGAGATGTGAGCAGTATTCCACGCAGGAACGAATTTGGGTCTTGTATAGAAGACACCGCCAGCATTTCCTTGCAAGAACTCCGAAGCTCATCCATCACAAAGGAAGCAAATACGGCGCCCCCGCAGGAAGCTTGCAACCCAGTTGCACAGTCTGGGAGGCAGGCCAAAGGCTGGTAGCTTGGAAAGAAGCGATTTGTGCTATACCCTATCGAAAGCTTTGGCGATGTCAAGACTAAGTGCCAGTGACTCGCCGTGCTTATCCATAACCTCACCTCAAGGGTGGGTGACGTACGCCAGTAGATCACCCGTTGAACGTTTCGGTCTGAAACCGTATTGCCGGTCACTAAGCAAGGAGTGATCCGCATGAGCTGTGTGTTAATGATGTGCTCGAACACCTTGAACTGAGGTGACGGCTATGGCTCGATAGTTGGGTGGGTCCGAGCGATCCCCTTCTTGGGGATCGGCTGGACATTCGCCTCCTTTCAAGCCGAAGGCACTGTACCCGAACTGTAGGACAGTCGGAACAGCCGCGTTAGCATAGGAGATAGCTCCGCTGCTCTTTTTTTAAGTACGACCGCTGGAATACCATCAGGACCACTGGCTTTCCACATCGAGTGATTGCAGTACTGCACGGACATCGCGTTGCCTGATATGGATATCAGGCATTGCGTGGTCACCAGTGGGCATTGTCCGTGGTTGCATACCACAATCATCGACTCGGGAGTTGGCCGCGAAGAGATTGACCAGCAAATTTGCTTTCTCTTGCGGCTCATGGGCCAAGGACCCATCGGGGTTGCTCAGGGGGGGCAGCGAGGGCTGGCAGAAGTTGGCTTGTACGGCTTTGGCCAGTCGCCAGTAGGTGGCTACCCGTGGGATGCGCCACTAGCTCTTGGCCCAGCCGTGCTATGCGCTGGGCATCCGCCCTGACGTAAGCCCTCTTGCTAACCTTTATTATTATTATTTGTGGCTCTGTTGTACGCCGCCTTGAAGCGACCCACGTTGGGATCGTGTGGTACGCAGACTGTTTATGCTCAACAGCCTCCGCGCACTCGCGCCCGAACCATGGACGCGCACCGCAGACTCCAGTGACATCGGTGTATGGGATATAGTATTCCATACCCAGATCGATCTCACCGGGTAACAACAGTAGCGCTCTCAGATAGGTTCTTACCCTCAAAGCAGGGTTCAACCCACGGGATGGACGGAAAATAGTCGCGCAATCCATCCCAGCCCACTGACGAGTAGTGCCAAAGACGCCTCTTCCCCTGCACGAGTCGTGGGGGCGCTACAATGGGCACGGTGGAGCGGACCAGACAGTGGTCGGAGTTACCTAAAGCAGCACTCACCGAGACACTGTACTGGTTCGGGCGACTCGTCAACAGAAGGTCTAGCAGAGAGGGCTATGCCGGACTCTCTTGGTATCCTTGTGACCTTGTGCACAAGGATATTACTCTAGACAGCGCAAACGGCGACAGCAAATATCCGCCCTAACAAATACGCACACCCCGGCTTTTGCTTGGAAATTTTCCTCGATAACGTAGCCGGGGTAAAACAGGTAGGTCGTGTCGTCAGGGCGGCGTATTTTTGTCTCCGTCAGAAACAGCATTGCTGGTTTGGCCGTCTCCAGGTTTTGGTGGACGGCATTGAGGTTTGTATAGAGCCCACAGATGTTCGTGGACTCCACCTCAAATAGTCGTGTTGTGGGAGACTCCCTAGCCGCTGTTCTGACTGCATCTTTTTGGTGCGCTGTCATGGTAAAGGTAAGGGAAGGCGAGAAAGAGAGTTGACTGTCGCCGTAGCACCGCGTGACAAAACATGGGACATTGGTTTTGTCTATGAGTGTGACGTAATGACGAGAGCCGAAGCGCCGAAAGGAAGGGTACCTCCCCGAATATGGTCGCCGGGCTCCCGTCTGGTCGCCAACTGGCACGACGAGCCATATCGGGATTATGCGCGACCTGGTGGGGCAGCCTCCCAGGGTGGTTAGCCACAGTTGGGCCCCAGTACTATGCCGCGGGCGGCCAGCGGCACCACCGTTTCTACAGGTGTCTACGCCAAAACCCACTGGTCCCACTAGTGCTGCGAATATTATCACCTCGGCCCGACTATGCATTTGCTAATCCCTGAACGCAGTCCAACCGAGATTGGATTACTATGGAGGGTTTTTCGCACTCGTGCGTGGTAGTACAGTTACCGAGTATTTGCTTCTAGTATTGCCTTAGTAGTGTTATTAGTGCTAATAGATGGGTGCTTTTGTATTAATACCAATATTCATATAGATATGAGATAGATAGAGGGAGGGCGCCACCTATGCCAGTGTTGACATCGGCTCTGTGTTGATTTATTATTTAAAAATCTATTACAGCGTATTTAACAGTATAACAGTATTAATCCAGTGCAGTTATTAGTGAAACACTTGAACAATTGTTATCAACCTTGTAAGATACCTGTGAGAAGAGAAATATACAAAGAACCTACCATAAAGGATTCATCAAAACTCATTGATAAAGTGAACTGCGAATGTGGAATACCGATAGATGCAACAATAATACAGGTCAGTTGATACTGGTACTAATACGTAAAGTGATTCGCATGGTTTCGAGACATATTTCAAAGAAATATAAACAATTTATTTACCAACAAAAAATTCACTAGTACCCACATTGTGGTGAAAATAAAAAAGAAAACATCTGATGCTGATTTGAAACAACGCCATCTAGTGGCAAGTAGAATACTTATTTAGTCCAACTATCTGTCACAAGAGGTCGTTACTTGGACCATAAAAAATCAATAACAATGGAAGCTATTATGAAAGCTTTGGAAAATATTCAGAACGAGCTAGTACAGCAGAAACAGGATATGAAGAATATGGAACACAGTATAAAAGAAACTATTATCAAAACAATGGATGAGAAATTTCAAGTATTAGAAAACAAAACAAAAATTTTAGAGGAAAAAATTGAAAACCAACAAAAAACTATAGAACATCTAGACAAACAAATAAGGAAGAAAAATTTGATTTTCTTTGGAATTGAAGAAACCGAGAAAAAGTATGAAGATCTACTGCAATTGATTCTTAATGTTATAAACACAAAAATGGGAATACCGTGCCAAAAGCTAGAAATTGAAACTGTATCAAGAGTTGGGAAAAGCAATGGGAAAATAAGACCAGTTGTAGTCACCACCACCACCACATCGAGAAAAATTGAGCTTCTACGTAATAAACACACTTTGAATAGCACAGGCATGTATATAAAAGAGGATTACTCTCCCGCCGTGCTGCAGAAACGGAAATCTCTACAAGAGGAACTCAAACGAGAGCGAGAGGCTGGGAAGAAAGTAGCTTTGCGTTATGATAGGCTAGTTAGACTCGACGGACCCCAAAAACGAACCAACCAAAGAGTATTCAATAATAACAAAAGAATGCCGTCAGAATCACCAGAGGGTATAAGACGTTTGGATGCTCACGAAAATGCAGAAAATACAAAACAGTTATCAAAGAGAAACAAATACCAAAATATAACTAGTTACTTGCGTCCATCTGTAATGAAGCCTTCACGATCATCAGGAAATGATGAAGCCCAGGATAATCAAAAAAACTGAGTGGTCCCCCTCCACCTCTTCCAAGCCGGCCGGTCACCGTGGAGGAGTCAGACCAAAACCCCCTAAATCTTAGAATAAATACGAATTTAAATGAACAGATGCAGACAAAATACATATTTATAGCTAGTATCAATGTAAATACGTTATCTTCAGACGCCAGACTCGTGGAGCTCGGTCATGCCATAAAGTCACTCAAGTGGGACATCATGGGGTTATGTGAGGTAAGACGCAATTATGAAACCATTGACGAATATCCCGACTACATTTTTTGCCATACCTCGGGGCGAGAAGGGAGAAACGGAGTGGGATTTTTGGTTAAAAAACACCTGAGAAATAATATTCTGAACTTTAGATCTTTTACCGACAGAGTAGCGATTCTAGATGTCAAATTCTCCGAGAACTCTACCTGGTCTCTTGTGCAAGTATATGCCCCCACAGAAGAATATTCAGACGAAGACATGGCTTTGTTCTACCAGTCTGTAGATGCTGCTCTTGAAGCTCTACACTCTAAGAATATTATAGTTCTCGGCGATTTTAATGCAAGAGTAGGTCAGATGAAAGAAGGAGAGAACCATATTTTTGGAAAGTTTTCGTTTGGAAACAGGAGTAAACATGGTCAAATACTTATAAACTTCGCACTTGAAAACCACTTTAAAATCATAAATAGCATGTTCAAGATAAAAAATAACAAAAAGTGGACATGGCGACACCCAAACGGCGTAAATTATAATGAAATTGATTACATGCTAACCAACCGACCATCCTCTGTCCATCAATTCAATATCATAAATAATCTGAATTTCAAGACCGATCACAGAATGATACGATGCAGGATATCTGTACAAATGAGTAAAAATAGAAGATACATCAAATCAAATATCAAATATACCAGAAAGTTACCCGTGGTTACCGGAGACACTGCTAGACATTGGGAGAATATATTCATGGGTGCTATAAAATCCACAAACGATATTCAATTATCATACAACAAATTAGAACTCGAACTTAAACATTTACTGACAAAATTACCGAAACCAGTGAGCAGGTCTAGAGGATATATAAATAAAGAAACTGAACAGCTATTGATTGAACGGAAATTGTTATATGCAGAGAAAAAAACAACAGAAACTAAAATAAAAATAACAAGGCTAAGTAAAGAAATTAACAGGAATATCAAGTTCGAAAAGAAAAGAATAAGACAAGAGTCCTTCGAAAATTACATAAATAAGACTGGTGCGATACAGAAAGCGTACAAAAAACTCAGAGAGAAGTCAGAGTGGGCTTCTAATATTAAGAACAAACATGGTAGAGTCTCATACAAACGTCCGGATATAATAAAAGAAGCAACATGTTTTTACAGGGAGCTCTACAGTTCAAATAGCGATATACTACATCCTCAATCAAATGATTTAGCACACTCTACCATCGCAATTGAGCCACAAAATATTTTAACCTCGGAGATTGAACATGCTATTAAAACTCAGAAAAATGACAAGACACCAGGCAATGACAACATTGCAAATGAAGTATTGAAATCACTTTGTGAGTCATTGCTGAAACCTCTGCAACTACTATTTAATAACATTTTAAAATATGAAAATACACCGGATCAATGGTCAAAATCAACAATAACCTTATTATATAAGAAAGGGGATCGATCTGATTTAGGTAACTACAGACCTATCAGCCTTATGACTAATATCTATAAGATATTTTCAAAAATAATCCTGAATAGGATCACCAAAGATCTGGACGAGCAACAACCACCAGAACAAGCTGGATTTAGAAAAGGTTTCTCAACAATGGATCATATTCAGACTGTCACACAAATAATAGAGAAGGCGAATGAATATGGGATCACTCTATATTTGTGCTTTATCGATTTTAGGAAGGCTTTCGATTTATTAAAACATGAAGCAATATGGACAGCGCTTTCACATCAGGGCGTTGACGTAAAATATATTCATCTTATACAACATATTTATTCCAAATGCTATGCTACAGTGAGACTTGAATGTGAGGGTGCTGAATTCCCGGTGCTAAGAGGCGTCAGACAAGGAGACCCGATATCCCCTAAGCTCTTTTCCGCAGTGCTGGAATCCGTTTTCAGGAACCTTGAATGGGAGACAAGAGGAATAAAGGTTGACGGGGAGACACTAAGCCACCTTCGCTTTGCAGATGATATCGTCGTGTTTGCCGAGAGCGCTCGAAATCTAGAGACTATGGTTGACGAGTTAACAAAAGAGAGTAAGAAGGTAGGCCTGTCAATCAACTCGTCTAAAACTAAGATAATGACTAATGGAAGTCACGAGGCTATTACAATAGACGGCGAAAGTATAGAATACGTAAAGGACTATGTGTACCTGGGCCAACTGGTATCCTTCAAAGACCCAACAGAGAAGGACATACACCGAAGAATAGCTCTAGCATGGAGAAAATACTGGGGATTTAAAGAAATAATGAAGAATAAAGACATTAATTTAGATTTAAAGAAAAAAGTCTTTGACCTAGCCATTCTACCATGTCTATCTTATGGATGCCAGACTTGGGCCGTAAGAAAAGAAGATGAAGAAAGACTAGCTGTATGTCAAAGAAAAATGGAGAGAAGCATGCTTGGTTTGAAAATGGCTGACCGGATCAGTAACAAAGCCATAAGAAAAAGAACAAAAGTTATTGATGTAAAAAGGCGTATATGGCAGCTAAAGTGGAGGTGGGCAGGGCACATCTGCAGACTGGAGAGTGATAGATGGGCAAAAAAGGTAACAGAGTGGATACCACTAAATAAGAAACGCAAGCGCGGCAGGCCAAAGAGAAGATGGAGAGACATATTTGGACAGAGATGTGGTCAAGAATGGATGAGAAAGGCGAGGGAAAGAGATTTGTGGAGAGATTTAGGGGAGGCCTACGCCGTACAGGCGACTATTGCAGATGACGATGTGTTTTCCTAGCAAACTTTCATTTGTAAGCAATAGAAATAAAGGCTTTTTTATTTTATTTTATTTTATTCATATAGATATATACACGATGCTCAACTTTTATTTACTATATCTGCTTAGCTAAAAATTAAGTTATTTAATTTTTTATGTACATTTATCAGGAATGATTAATGTAAAGAAAATAATTCTGGTAAATGCCACTTCATTTAAATAGTATCTCATTGGTACAGGTTGTTCAACTTTTATTAACTATCTGCTTAGCTAAGAAGTAAAATATATTATATCTTATATACATTTATCAGGAATGTTTAATGTAATGTAAGTAATTCTGGTAAATGCTGCTTCATTTAAGTAGTACACACACAGACACGTCAAACTTATAACATCCTATCGCTTTTGCGTCGGGGGTTAAAAACACAATATCTGTGCCCATCGTCTGCGCACACAACACTGTGTAACATCACAATATAATCTTAAATTATTGACTAGGTACGCATAGTGTCTACAGTTAATCTTACAACACAAAACTAAACCAAATTTTAATGTAGATGTAAACTCGTGACCAATACTAGTGAGCGTGATAGCATATAGACTATAATAAAAAGCTTTCTCTTACATATTCCCTACGTAGGGATCTAGATCTCAGCTAGTTCCATAGCCAACAATATGGCTTTACTGGTGGAAAATCTACCACTGATGCGGGAGTTAGCCTAGTTAACCTAATCTACGACGCTTGGGAGGGATCACAGGTTGCTATTGGGGTATTCTGTGATCTATCTAAAGCATTTGATTGCGTTGACCATCAGACACTTTTGCTCAAGTTACGTCGGTACGGTTTTGGCAACAAATCCATAGAACTATTAGAATCTTACTTAACAGATAGGCTGCAGACTGTTGATGTAAATAACGTTAAGTCAAATGGGTCAACCGTCAAGATAGGCGTACCCCAAGGATCAATCTTAGGACCTTTTCTCTTTTTGGTTTATGTCAATGACCTACCTTATATGATCGAGGCACACGCCGGAATAGTATTGTTTGCAGATGATACATCGCTAATATTCAAAGTAGATCGTAATAGTACAGATGCGAATAATGTAAATAATATCTTAAACGTAATTTCAAATTGGTTTTCTGCAAACAACCTATTGTTGAATACAGAAAAAACCAAATGCATTAAGTTTACACTGCCTAATGTGAGGCAAGCTCAGGTTGATATCGTGCTGGGGGCGCAAAGGTTAGAATTTGTAAATAGCACTACTTTTCTGGGAATCACAATAGATTCGAAATTGCAATGGGATCACCATATCACTGCTTTGGCCAATAAACTCAGCTCTGCTGCTTTTGCTGTCAGACAGATCAGACAGTTGACTGACGTAGATACTGCTAGGCTGGTGTACTTTAGTTACTTTCATAGCTTGATGTCCTATGGAATACTACTTTGGGGGAATGCCGCAGACTTAGAAACTATCTTTATATTACAAAAAAGGGCAGTTCGTGCCATTTACTGTTTAGGTAAGAGAGATTCTCTTAGGGAACGATTTAAAGATTATTAATATTTTAACTGTAGCTTCCCAATATATACTCGAAAATATACTGTATGTCAGAAAAAATATATCTAATTTTACAAAAGTAAGTGACATTACAGACAGAAATCTGCGCAATAAAAATAAACTGCTCCTTCCATGCTATCGGCTTTGCAGAGTTAGTGATTCTTTTAGGGGGGATAGTATACGTTTTTATAATAAATTGCCTGAATCAGTCCTTGGTATGCTTGACAATAAATTTAAAACCTTTGTGAAGACCACCTTATGTAAAAAAGCATACTATAGGACAGATGATTACCTTAAAGACAAAAATGTCTGGCTTGAGCATGGTGCAGGCCCCTCCTAAATTGCTGTAACTACGGCATAATGTTTAAATAGGAACGCGAACTTCTTTTTTTTTTATTTATTTTTGTTAACTTAGGTTAATTATTTTATTATAAGTTTTTTTTATATACTTTTAATTATCTTGACACGAGACATATGTACATTGGTCCATATTTAGTCTTAAGAACTTACTTTTTTTTTGTAAATTGACGTCCAGAAAATGCTACAGTGGAGTTTGTTGCGCCGTTTCTTCTCCACTGGTGCCTAGGAAGCGGTGGTAAACTTAGTTTTAAGCAGAATTTGACGTCAAAAAGCTGTAGTAGTGCTACACAATTTTGAATAAATACCTTGAGTTTTGAGTTTTTGAGTTTTAGGCAAATATTACTGCCTTGCTCTTATTGTAAACATAGATATTCCACGTTTTAAGTAATAACTATTACTTATTTAATGCAAATTTTTCTCACTTTCAAGTAAATATAATCTGTTAACTTCGATTATTTAGTTGATTTAGTTTTATTTCACTGACTGTACTTTATGTTTTTTATTCTTTAAAATAAAATGTGTGCCAATCGCCTACTACATAATTTTGGAAGTGTAAATAATATGTTTTTGAAGGAGTCGATTCGCACGTTTCGTGCTAGTTCAATTCGTGCGAATCGTCCAATAAGCCATCATTTTACCTTAACTAAAGCATTTACATGGTGACGTATATTTTCTTGAAAATGACAATGAATACAATGCTCACAAATTGCATTGGCCCTTGGCATAAAAGAACGTGAGAGAGATGAGGATAACACAAAAAAAAAAACAAATAAAAGTGTCGACCACCCGTCGTTTTATTATTATGTAGGTTAGGAAGCAATCTAAACCTTGCATTGAAAATTAATTTTGTACCTACCGTTTGTATACCCGGCGCAAAATTTGTCTCCGGTGATATATGGTCTGAAGCGCTCTGGTATAGTGTTAAGGCAGGAATCTTCACTGATGACTGGGAAATCAACTACTTTTAAAATATCAGAAGGAGGGCCATTGGCTGCTGATAGACCCCAACCTGCTACCTGAAAAAAATATTAGGCTATCACCGAAGATCGATTTGGACGATAAAGAGCAGATTCAGATCGAATGACGTAATGGCGGGCCCATTAGTCGTATGGCAACCGGGGCCGACGCCTTAACATGTTCTCTGGCGGATGGCCAGTATGGCTTCCGCCGGAGGCGCTCCACCGTGGATGCCATCATGCGCGTGAGGACTCTGGCGAAGGACGCCGTCGCTCGGGGCGAGGTGGTGTTGGCGGTGTCACTGGACATCGCCAACGCGTTTAACACCCTGCCCTGGAGCTGCATTAGGGAGGCACTCGTGTATCACGAAGTGCCTCTCTACCTTCGCCGCATAGTCGGGGCGTATCTGTCGGAGAGAGCAGTCGTCTACCCAAGTGCGACCGGGCTCGGTCGGCGAGAGATGTCGTGGAGCGGATCCGGCGGCTGGGTCTCGAGGTGGCTCTGCATAAAACCGAGGCCATGTTCTTTCATGGGCCTCGGCGCGTGCCACCGGAGGATTCCAGCCTCATAGTGGGAGACATTTCCATCGGTATCAAGCCCCAGATGAAATATCTGGGGCTCGTTCTCGACGGCCGGTGGAACTTCGGGGAGCATCTCCGAAGACTGGCCCCCAAATTGAAGGACACAGCTGCCGCTTTGGGGCGGCTGCTGCCCAACATGAGGGGAGACTCTACGCGGGAGTAGTGCGGTCCATGGCCCTATATGGGTGCCCAATATGGGCGGACACCCTGACGGTCCACAATGCGCGTCTGCTGAGTGGGCTGCAGCGTGCAATGGCCAGTAGGGCCATTAGGGGGTACCGCACGATATCCCTGGAGGCGGCGAGTCTCCTTGCCGGATCCCTACCGTGGAACCTGGATGCGAGAGCCCTTTCGATGCTATATCGGTATCGAAAGGAGGCGCTGGAGCGGGGACGGGAACCCGAGCCCGAAGAAATTCGGGCCGTGAGGTCTCAGCTCCACAGGGACATGGTAGCGGAATGGGAGCTACGACTTGGGCAACCAAGCGCAGGGCACGCCGTAATAGCGGCGGTAAGACCCATCATGGAGGAGTGGCTAGAGAGGCCACACGGCAGCCTCTCGTACCGGCTGATGCAGGTGATTACCGGACACGGGTGTTTCGGGAGTTACCTGTGTCGGATCCGGAAGGAGCCAACGTCCGAGTGCCATCACTGTGATGCGAGCGAGGACACAGAGCTGCACACGCTGACCGAGTGCCCGGCGTGGGACACGCCGAGGCGGGTCCTAGTGGCGGCTCTGGGGGTGGGAGTCCTCACACTCGCCACGTTGCTCACAGCGATGGTAAGATGCGCGAACGCTTGGGCTGCGGCTTCCTCGTTCTGCGAGCAAGTAATGCTCGAGAAGGAGGCGGCCGGTCGGGTCCGGACTAGTCTCCGGGCCCGAGAAGCCCGCGCAGAGCGAAGGCGAACCGGACGTCGGAGGTCGCAGAACAACCTCCGTCCTTCATGAGCGCTGGCCTGGGGGTGACCGGTGGAGCCGCCTGTCACCCTAGCAGAAGCAGGCCGCGGCGGCGGCGCAAAATGCGCCTCCCCGTAACCGGGGCAAGATGGGGACACAGTGTGGTCCCCACAACCCGAAGGGGGCCATCTCGAAGGAGATGGTCCTGGGTCTGCCGGAGTGCGAGAGATATGCTTTTGGCAATCTCACCTCCGGCAACCAAAGACCCAAGACGGCGTGCGTTTTAGTCGGTTCGAGTCCGACATAACCGCCTTCACCGGCTCCGTGGGGGTGGTATCCGTGGATATTTTTCGCACGATAAAAAAAATACATGTTCTCCGAAGGACAGACGGGTCCCAATGTCTTCAGATTTATGAATGGTCCGACCCAGGTTGCTTAACCTTGTAATGTGTTAGCTTACACAGTTACTAACCCCGAGCCTATCTTTGGTCAGTTGATTTTAATATAGTAAAAAGTAGATCACTTTACCTTGCCCAAGTTTCCATGTCGCAACTGCCATTTGTCGAAATTCTCACTAAACCAGAGACACACTGGCCTCACAAATGGGTTCAATTTGAACGGGGTTACAAGTATCAGAGCTGCTATGTCCAATCCGAAGCGTCCTACTTCACTTTGGTACAGTCTTGGTATTATTATTTCTTTTACCTATAAAATGTAGTTTGTTAAGAGCTATATTCAAAATAAGTTCTTGTATAAGTATACTTGTGAGAAATATTTCTGCAATTGTAACAATCTGGATGAAGATTTGAATTAGACCAGTTTGGCATAATGCTGAACTACGCTCTATTCAGCATGCCTGATGCCAATGAACCGGGCTTATTATCAGCAGAACATTACTTTTTGTTGTGTGTGTGTGTGTGTGTTTTTTTCTTTTGTTTCTATAGCTCGTAGGTTCATGTTTGAATAAATAAATATTTTATTTCTTACTTATAACTTAAATACTTCCATAACTTGCCTGAGAAATGCGATTTTTAATTTGATATACATACATATACCTTCTTCTCTCAAGGATAGGAACAGACAATAGCCCGTCACATGCTTATCGATTTCGATTGCTTTGGACCTGCTATGCAATTTTCTAAGCATGTATGTACAACTGCGATCGACCTTGATAGAGATTCTCATTGGTCAGACTGGGTCACTGAATATCGACCAATGACAGTCCATCGTACTCGCTGTGCCCTAATACCTGCACAACGGAGGACCTTAATAAAGCGACTGAGGATGCAGTCAGTGTCGCCGAATTTTGGGCTAAACACAGACTGGACGAAGAAGAAGAAGGTCGGTGTGCTTACAGAATTGTGCAGATATTTCCAAAATATACAACCTGGAGTATGTATGACTGACGGTGAAGGTGAGCGCTGATGCATCACAAGGTGGCCACCCTAAACCTACATCTGGGTCGCAAGTCCCAGGTGCCGTCCACGTGTCCTGTGTACCACGCTATGGACCCGGCGACCACACGGTGAATCCATGGAATGCTAAGAACCGGATCTCTCTACTTACGTCAGATTTTTGCGCATTGACATCTCCTTGACTATCCCACATTCGGTTGATCTTGCCAGCTGCCACCGCGTAGGCAGATGGGTTTCTGCTCGCAAAACAGTGAGCGGCTGAAAACCAATCACAAATTACACAATTGACATTTGGAGCAAATAAAACCTACTGCGATTTATTTGAAATAATTTGCTATGATCACGAATCAGAGACTAAAGATGGTGTTTGTCTTAAATTTTGAAGTGTAAGTAAGTTATAATCTCAAATTACCTGGACTTCAAATTCTTTAATAATAATAATGATTCTAAATCGCATGCCGAGAGCGATTTTAGACCAATGTTGATAATATTGATGTCGAAAATAAGCCATTTCCAATGTTAATTCTCATAAAGCTAGCATCCAGTGATTAAAAAAACAAGCATAAAATGGTTTATAACTGCCGTATTCTAAATGACACAGCCTGAATCTCGATTTGTTTGAGGACAGACTGTATATAATAGGCGATATGTCAAATCTATCAATCTGTCATCAGGTAAATCGCGATTGAGGCTGAATGTTATTCTAGTATAAGGGCCTAAGTACTGTGGACGCACTTACGCCAAGGCAATCTCTCAAGATTAGATGACCGTGAGCAACCAAAGGAGACATTTACCTGTTATAACTACTCTGCTAGTTACAATGGAACCGCCACAGATCTGCTCGTATTCTATTTTCTTGTAAATACCGACATGCCACGGCACCATCCCGTGCCTGGTGTACGTGCCCCCAACAACTAAGCCAGTAGCACTTTTATCCACCACTTTCCCACACACTGAAATGGAAACAAATGTTAATTATAATCTGTATTATACTCGAGAGGGCTACCATGAGAACATCTGAAACTTTAGCCTCGAAATACCCATAGTTATGTAGATATCATGAAGTCCTTTTGGTTTTCTGCAATTTCACATACTGTCTTTCGGCTTTTCAAGTAAACTAATGGCTACCTACGGTCGATGTGAGTTTAAAATTAGTTCAAACCTGGTTCACATTTGGCAATGTAATTCCATCGGCCTCGCGTACACTCCATGTTTAAGATGAGCGCCTTATCAGAGTAGTAGTCGGGGCTCTTACATTCGGGGCTAACTGTAGTGCCCGGTGCTAAATACCCGTGACAAGATTGAATAAACTCCTCGCCTGGTGTGAGGCACCGGTAGTCTACACTAGGGTCTGGATCGAGCTTGCAAAACCCTGGAAATTTTACGACATAAAGTATATTGTGTGTAATCGTGTTAAATTGGACTTAATGGAATTTTGTTAGTAATCGAAACAACGGAGCTCTTTCCCTGTACTTAAAGCTAAAATGACCCCTAGAGTCTTTTGATCTACATGAAATTTTTTTTTTGATCTTTTCATATTTCACGACACTGTCAGAAACCCATTTAAACAAACTTTTAGTAAAAATATAATAATAGTCTAAGTTTACTTACGAATGCATTTCGGGATGGTTTGGTACCATTCCCCCTTTTCACATATGATATAAAGGCTGCTTCCGTATGTAATATTTGGATTGTCCATGCCATACCCTTGATCGCAGCGTACTGACAGTAGCAAGTCCTGGTCATAGGACTGACCGGGCTGGGCGTTTTCGACGTTCAAGACGTCATAAGTCCCGTGGTCAGGATACGCCGGCAGTATACAGCTGGTAATGGCTCTTATTACTCTGAAACTTACATTAGCTCTCCTAAACTATCTTACTAATATTATCAAAGTGAAAGTGAACGTTTGTGAAGATTTTTGGATGTTTGTTAATCAATCACGCTCCGAGGGTTGAACAGTACTGGCTGTTTTTTATTTTTTTACTTATTTAACTGCATGCACAAAGTATTTCGGCGGACTTAATGCATTCTAGCAAATGAGAGTGGTTGATAATTAGTAGAATCGGAGTCCAGGTCATAGAAATGTTGCTTCGTCATTAAAATATATCATTAAAATATATCTGCTAGAACCAAGCATTTGAGTGACTCATTCCTATGCCGCACCACTAAGACCTGGAACTCCCTGCTAGCTCACGTGTTTCCTTCGTCCTACAGTCCCGGGTCCTTTAAGCGAGGCGTGAAAAGGCATCTAATGAGGTCGTCAAGCTGAGTGCCACCACTGTTAACATGGTACATGTTTACGATGGTGACCCTCTTTCCGAGACTTTGCCTTTAGCTTAACATCAGGCGAGGTGAAGTCACGTGTCCGTTCTATAAAAAAACATGGCTGTTTTTGAAATGATTATACTTTCCGCCTGACACTCTAGCAGAAGCAGGCCATGGCGGTGGCGATGGCGTGATGCACGTCTCCCCCTTTCCGGGATAAGACGAGCACATTAAGAGGGGGTTTAAAGGAAAATTGCCGATCTTTGATTTGATTTTTATACCCGAAAGTGTGCCACAAATGAGCTTGTTTTTTTTTTAAATAGAAAATACGTTATATCTGAAAGGTACTCAATTTGGTGAAAACATAAAATAATAATATTTTGTCGATAAAATAAGATAACAAAGTTAGGCCTAATTTTTGATTAAAATTAATTTATTTTCAAGATTATTCATATAACTGAGTCAATTTTTATGTACAAAGTACAAAATTATAAAACCTAGTGACTCAATTTTTCACTTTGTTAAAATTATCTGGAATTTACGAGTAATTAAAAAAAACGAATTCGGCGCTTACGACGTTCTTATTCCGCGCATAACGGTCTCTTGCTATCGCACCTGACGTGAGGTGCCGGCCATCTTTTGTTTCATCAATTAGTCGGGGTCGCCCCGTTGAGACGAGAATACTGTTTTTCTGTTTTCCGTCGAAAAAGTTCGTCAAAATTATGGCAAATAAAAAAAATCAAAAGATAAACTCTAAAAGATAATAAACTAAGAATTCAACTTGTTACTAAGTACAATTTTTGTATCAACCGTTGCCAGGCAGCCCGGGTATAGTATATGAAAATCAAATAGATGTCTTAGACCACCTCGCGTTTGAAGTATGTAACTAATGTTATTTTTTATAGTAGTAATATAATTATATTTTGCGAAAGTACTTATACATTGTATTATCAATTTTAATGCTTTTCAGAGTTGCTTCAGCTCGTAATATAACATAAGCTGATGAATCCGATTCAGTCGCATCGCTTAGTAAAAACTGTAACTTGTAAGCTTATTGCAATTGTTTTTTCTCACATTCAGTAAACATTTAAGATTCTATTCACTAAATAGAATTAAAAAATATGCATCTTTGTATAATTTAGACACGCAGTAGCGTGTAAGCTAAGTTCAAGCAAAGGGACTGGCTAGCCAGCGCCGAGTGTAATATAAACAAGTAGAATGGTATGGTTTGAGATTCACATGGTCATTCACATTAGTGATGTACTCACCGTATGTAGTGTGATTACTCACCGGGATATTTACCATGTTGTTTTATTTATTTTGAGTAACTGTTACTATGTTACGTGAAAATGATGTGAATGAAGTTATTAGAACCATGACTATTTATTTTGCCTTTTTTTCAGATCAACTTCTAATGTAGAGAACATCCCGACTAGTACTGTTTATAAAAAAATATATTAGATAAGTGAGTTTCAAAATCTCACTACATAATAAGCCATTTCCTTTGCTTTGGTTAAGCATTCATTTATATAAATCAAGCAAATCAAATATAAAACAAGTAATAGAAAAATTCGACCACATGGAACATGGACGGCAGCCCGTGGAAGGCTAGCTCAGAGTAAGAGCACTGGAACGCCAGGGTTCACGACTCTGGCGTTGAAGTCCCATTGTGGTCTGAATTTTTCTAAAAATTTCTCCACATTCAATATTTTTAGTTTCACATTCTGTATGAACTAGTTTAAAGTAATACACTCAAGAAATAGATAGTTTTCAGGAAAATACGTAGTAAGTCTTTCATACTGTTTAGCCGTCAAAACAATAATTAATAGGTCATTTCCTAAACCTTTCCCATAAAAATTCACAATAGGTTTCAGATAGAATAATCAAAATCATGTAATAAAAATAAGTAAATACCGTACCTACCTAGCTCATTTACTCATTAGTTTTGAGATGATCTTTCTTATTTATTCTTTTAAACTCGAATTAATACAGTTTTTAACTATGAAATCACATTTCTAAAATCACATAATGTCGAGCAAAATGAGAAAATTTCGTAAACGGCCTCGTAATATCCACATTATTGACGCCATATTCATAGAATAGCTTCAACTCTTTTTGTATTACCAATTTTATTATAGATTAAAAAGATATTTTATCAAATTAAATTCCTACAGTGATCGTCTACTTTTATGAACTGAAAATAATATCTTTAGGCGTCTTGAACCAATTTCAGTATGAAATATACATTTGTTTACCCTGTTCTTATCTACCTATAACAAAATTGAATGTATATTACATGTAAGCATTTTGTAATTATTATTGAAATAAATATTTCTATAACTTACTTTTTCGTATTATTTATGCACTACCTGTAAAATTTTTCAGCGAATCGACAGAGTTCTTAGGGAGATTTTATCTAAAACACAACAAATTATAATAATACAGTGAAAATGTATCAAAATTTATATTGTGATAAAAATGTCTTAATATAAATATTTGACGATTTCAAAAAATATGCATTCATTTTTTGACCACTATATTTTAAGCTGTTTATTAAAGCTAAGCTGCTTATGTTTATTTTACAAATCGTACTCATTTTATCTATCACCAAAAATAAATTTATATAGTAATTTATACGTACGTCCAGCTTGGGACCCAGTCATCCACTTAATCAAACCCAGTAAGCAGCAAAATCCAGCAAGACTTAACAACGCAGTGAGCTCATTCTGCGTAAATTTGCAGCAGCCGAAACGTCGGTTTAAAAAGTAAATAATAACAAATATACGCGATAGAATCGGTAAAAAGTGGTTTTATTTCAATGCTTATGTTTATTTTACAAATCCCACTCATATTATCTATCACCAAAATAAAATTATTGTGTGTTCAAAGTACCTATACCTTATATACTCGTAGATATATAAGGTATAGGTACTCCAGCTCGTACTTTGCCAAATTTTATCTGATTACTGTGCGCCTGCGTACTAAACACAGCGGTTAGCTGCCACACAAAATACTGCGAGACGACAGACGTGTGGACAGATGAGAGCGGGACGTATGAAGTGTGCGGGTGAAATCTGACTTTTTTCTAGCTTTATGCGCGCTCTTAAGTTAAATGTACCTGTTAGAAGCGCCACCATTCTGTATCACTCCTGTTGTAAATGGTAATGTTACTGAAACATAAAGAAATATAAATTAAACTAGCGGTACAGATTCCGGTGAAATGAAATGAAATGAAATAGAAATATTTTTCATTTTTCACTTTTGATTTTGATTTTTAACAAATAATCCATACTTCCATACTTTTGTATTATAAATGAGAAAGTAACTATTTCTGTCTGTCTGTTACGCTTTCACGCCTAAACCACTGAACCGATTTCAATTAATTTTGGTATAAAGATAGATTACACCTTAGGTACTTCCAGTCTTCTCTTCTCCCCTACCGCGATGCCTGAAAATAAAGGTCTTTGACCAGTGCGTCCTACCTGTTATGACTTACGGTGCCGAAACGTGGACACTGACGAGCGGCTACGTACCTGCTAGACCTCCAAGATTCTACCCTCTCACAAAAGTACCCACTGGACGTCACTTTAGGTCCCATTAATGTGCCCACTCGACCTCTTTTTCAGTGCCCACTGGACCTTCAAAATTAAATCAAATAAAAATACTCCATTGGACCTCTTTTGTAGTGCCTATTAGACCTCGGAAATATATGTGTTCATTTGTTATTCGTTCGGTGTTATTTTAACAAGAAAAGGTACAGATACGTAGAAAATTGTTAGGCTAGTGCATAACCTAAAAGTCACGCAGCGGGTTATGGAGCGAGCTATGCTTGGAGTATCTTTGAAGGATAGAATTCGAAATGAGGTCATTCAACACAGAACCAAAGTTACCGACATAGCTCGTAGAATAAGCAAGTTCAAGTGGTAATGGGCTGGCCACATCGGTCGAAGGACCGATAGCCGTTGGAGCAGACGAGACCTAGAGTGAAGACCGAGAGACGGCAAACGTAAGGTAGAACACCCCCTAGCCAGATGGACTTTTTTTTTATCGTGCGATAAATCCCCACGGATACCACCCCCACGGGCCGGTGGAGGTGGTTATGTCGGACTCGAACCGACTAAAACGCACGCCGTCTTGGGTCCTTGGTTGCCGGAGGTGAGATTGCCAAAAGCATATTTCTCGCACCCCGACAGACTGACGACCTGAATTCTCTCGAAATTAAGCCTCGACCTAATGATAGAAGTGACCTTCTGGGCGCAACATAACGTAAGCTGATAAACTCGTTTTGCACTTTTATAGTGCTTCTTGTGTTTCGCAAAACGGCAAACTCGATAGAAGACCCCTGGGTGCCACGCCCGACCAAAGTTGAACTTTTTTTATTCTTTACTAGCTTTTGCCCGCGGCTTCGCTCGCGTGGATGTTGGTTACCGCGACAAAATATTTCTCAAAAGACGTAGCCGTACGAAGTTTCATGCTTGTAACTTTGAAAATGAGGAACTTTCTATACAAACATTTATTACCTATTTTACCCTCTTAGTAGGTAAATTTTGAAAAACGCTCCTACACGTGTTCATTTATTTCTTAAAAGACACAGGTTTATGAAATTCAGTGCATTTAGCTCTGAAAATTACGGAATTTCATACAAACTCCCATCCCTTATTAATTAAAGGACATATTGATTTCAAAATGTTATTATGACATTGACGATTTTTTAAATGATACCCTATAATGTTTGACATACATGTAATAAATTTAACATAGTTGAATGTTACTGATGATATTTTAATTTTACTGTTACATCATGACATATGGACATGGATAATTTTTATATATTACAATTTTTAATATTTTATAATGAAGAAAGAATTTTAATGTAATTTGTAATTGTTGATAACATGCCATGTAACGTACCTATAATATGATAATAGCCTAGTTTAGATTTCACATACTATATACCTAATTTGTACGCCACGAATGGCAGAATATGCTGAACCTACACATGTTTACCATGTTATATAACACCAATGTAAAAGACCATGTTCACAAATAAAGATTATTCTTATTCTTATTCTTACCACTTTAGTAGCAGAATTTCCTAAAATCCTTTCTTAGTGGATAATTACATAATAAAATGCATATACTGTCAAAATTTCAAGTTTGTAGGTCCAGCGGTTTAGGCTCTACGTTGATGAATCAGTCAGTCAGTCGGGATAAGGAATTTTATACTGGGTGTAAGGGGAACGCTCCCGAAGCCGAAAACCCCTAGTAGGACTCCAGGTACATGACACATTGGCATAAAAATAAAATCGATCGAAAAAATCTATTAGAGAACCGATGGCTGCAAACGAGGTGGAGAGAGCGAGTAGGTAATTGTTTGGTAGAACGCTCCTATATAGTCAGGAAATACTCTATAGGTTTTCATTCTCTTGCAACACTGTCTAAATACGCTTCATAAAAATCAGGTATGTCTTTGATGGCGTTGGCTTATAATTTATTTTCACAACTGCAAGACGTTGCAAACCTGATTATTTGATATACATTTCAACTTAACACCACCACACGTTCGTGCCAAATTTTTTAACATATAAACAGACAGACAACTTAGTGAACCTATGAGTTGCATCTTTTCCTTTAGAGCTAGGGATTACGAATTCCTAAAACAAGCGTTTCAGTGATACATTCCTATGCCGCACCACTAAGACCTGGAATTCCCTGCCAGCTCACGTGTTTCCTTCTTCCTACAGTCCCGGGTCCTTTAAGCGGGGCGTGAAAAGGCATCTAATGAGGCCGTCAAGCTGAGTGCCACCACTGTTAACATGGTAAATGTTTACGATGGTGACCCTCTTTCCGAGACTTTGCCTTTAGCTTAACATCAGGCGAGGTGAAGTCAAATTGACGTGTCCTATATAAAAAAAAAAAAAAAACTATATTCCTAAACTTACTTATACAATAAAACATATTGCAAAAATTTCTCTCACCTTCAGACAACATCACAGTTTGATTGGGCACACAAAGAATGCTGAACAGAATCAAATAAACACCAAACATTTTGATATGAGAATCTTCACACACAACTGTCTTTAGTAAAATATTAACATGGAATGAGTTACTAATTTTACCTTGTTTGTTTGCTAAAATAAAACAGGTTATTTGTATTAAGGCGAAGTATATTGTTAGTCATCATCTTCCTAACTTTTCCCATCCATCCCAGTCCGCTGACGAGTAGTACCAAAGACGCCTCTTCCCCTGCACAGGTCTTGAAGGCGGAGTGCAGTGGTCGGAGTTACCTAAAGCAGCACAGAGACACTGTACTGGTCTGGGCGGCTCGTCAACAGAAGGTCTAGCAGAGAGGGCTCTATGCCGGACTCTCTTGGTATCCTTGTGACCTCGTGCACCAATGGAGTCAAGTCATGCGCCAGGGCAAATTCGTGAGTGGCTCTTCCCGCATGGTTTGTGTTGATGGAGCCCAACCAGATCTCGTGGTGGGCGATAAAGTTTTCCAAGAAACACCAATTTGGCGTTCGGAAACCGCTCCTGCGCATCATCTGCCGCCTGACTCAGGTATTCAAAGAGTCGAGTTATCTCTATATCTCCTGTATGGGAGCGGTAGAGGCACACATAGATCTGACTCGTGGAGCCTTGGTCTACGTGTACCCACAGGATGGAGAAAGATGGGTCCTCTAGACAGCGCAAACGGCGACAGCAAATATCCACCCTAACAAACACGCACACCCCGGCTTTTGCTGAGTTTCAGTTTCAGTCGACAAACAAGATACGGTTGCGCCTTTGCGTACAATTTTATATGAAGAAGTGCATTACTACAGTAAGTACCTTTAAAGAAACGATAGATATTACTTTGATGTTAGTTAATGGCTCATAAAATACACCAAGTTTTGGCATTGTTTGTTCCCCAGCACAGGTCCTCGATAGTATAGTAGGTTGAGGGGCACAGTGGGCAAAAGAGCAAGCTTCATGGACTGGGATGACCTCCCGCATTCGCAGGGTACTTGCGACTGATCTTCTGTGCCTTACAGCAGCCAACTTGAGTCTGTAGTTGATTTAATTACTTCCAAGTTGGCCATTGGTGATGGTGTTCAGGCGGCTACAGCGCTGCTGCGACGTTATTGCCTTTTATGTCGTACAATGATGCTAATTTTACTGTGTCAGAACTAATTAAAATACACTTTCGTGTAGAAAAGATAATTTTAGTGTGTGGCCGATTACGGTCAGCGTCAATAGATTTTGGCCGGACAGTTTATGGCCGCGAGGCAAATGAACACATAATTAGCAGGCGGCTGAGTAGTGCAAGCAATTTTCGACTTTATTGAAGTCACGTAGAACAGCAGTGGCATCTATTTATGCCAAATTACTCAATAGCAATTGTTGGCTTTTAATTCTGGGTGGTTATAGAAATATAACCATGAAATAAATATGCATCTACTTTATAACATTTTTAATAAAACAATATTTGCTAAGTCTTGATCAATTTTGGTGAACATTTATCAATTTTGGTATGCATATAAATTGGTCCCACAATATAATAGCGCTTTAATACGATACTAATTATGTCTAAACTGGTAAAATTCGATCTGCCCCTTGACTTGCGTTTGAGTTAGTTTCGTTTTTTTTTAACCACGCCTAAACAACTGAACCGATTTTGATGAGTTTTGTTATAGGGGTAGATTAGACCTTGAGAAAGGACATAGGCTATGTTTGGTCGCGATAACCGACATCCATGCGGGTGGAGCCGCGGGCAAAAGCTAGTTCATTTTTTTTTAATGAAATTTGTATAGCATTTATTATGACTTTAAGATGGATTTATAGAGAAGGGAAATTTGAAGTGATTCAGGTGTGGCTCAATAACTCAGTTGGAAGAGCATCCCCCCTGTAAGGGAAAGGTCGTGGGGTTCAAGTCCCACTTGAGCGCTTTTTTTCCCCGATGTATTTCGGAGTTTTTAGCTTTTTTGTTACACATAAACAATGAGGCCTCTTTGTAATACCTATTATTATAAACAAGGAAAACGTAAAATCCGGTTTGCAGATTAAGAAAAAAAGGCAGCTATTGAAAACACCATTTTAGATTAACATTTTCCTCAAAATATTTGAATGAATTTTTATAGCATTTATTATGCTGTAACACATCTCTTACAATACAATGCCGTAAGTGCTGTAGATTCGGTCATGTTTAGGCAATTTGCCGATCCAAGCCTCGTTGCGCGAAATGTGGTCATGAACACCCAAGTAATGACTGTTCTGTGACTCCTGAGGAGGCTTTCTGCATCCTTTGCTCCGGCAATCACTTCGCTTATAGCAGGGATTGCCCGAAGTATGGGAGACAGAGGGCCATAAAAACATCTATGGCTGAAAAGTCCATCTCCTATGCCGAGGCCAGCAAAATAATACCAACAGTTTCACGAAATTATGCCAATGCTGCAAAAAGTATACCTGCACAGTCTTCCGCACAGTCTCAGGATTGATGAGTACCCAAGCATTGACCCCATCTACACCCCTAATAGAACTAGTTATACAAATTGTAAAATCTCTTATCACCTCCAATAACCCTAGATCACCGTCCAACGTTGCAGAAAAACTTATTTCACTTCTTTTAGATTTTAAAAATGGCTCCACAACTGAATCTGTTGCAATGGAATGTGAGGAGCATCTTCCATAAGAAGCATGACCTCATATTCCTCTTGAATAAATTTAACCCTATTGCTTGTTCTATTGCCGAGTCCTGGTTAGTACCAGGGCTCAACTTTAATGTACTACATTACATTACAATATTTATAGATGCGATAGACAGGATGGATATGGAGGGTCAGCCCTCCTCATCAACAATAGGGTAGTACAGTTACCTGTATCCATCCCTCCCTTTACAAATGATATAAATATTGTAGCGTGTAAGGTAGAAGATATCACACTCATCTCCATATACATTGCTCGCCCTAATCGCAACCACTTATGTATCCTGCGGAACACACTCCAAAGCATCCAGGGACCAGTTTTGGTTATGGGTGATTTTAATTTTCATCACTATAGATGGGGCTCTGAGATCTGTGATCAATATGGGAATGGTCTGGTGGAAATCCTGGATGACCTTAGCCTAGTCATGCTGAATACAGGTTGTCCTACCCGCCGCTCATCCGGTCAGCGACCGAGTTGTGTGGACCTCACATTTTGCTCAACAGACCTGGCTTCACTGGCCCAATGGCATTGCACAGATCTAACACATGGTAGTGACCATTACCCTCTTATTATTTCGTTTCCAAACAAAACATTTACAGAAAAAAGTTCTCCTCCACTCCTAAAATTTAATTTAAGTAACCCAAATTGGGACAAATATTCTCAACTCTTGGAGGATAGAGTTAACTCCCTTCCAAATTTAGATCTTCAAAATTTAGACATAACTGGTCACTGCCATGTGCAGACTTGTTTAGACCGCCTGATGGATGCTATCAAGTCTTCAGCAGAGTCAGCATTCCCAATTAAAAACACTGCTCGGGGGAAAGTACCATCTCCACCCTGGTGGGATCAGGAATGCACCAGAGCTGTCAGGGAAAGGAAAGAAGCAGAAAAATCATACAATAGAAGCATGACCATGCAGAATCTATTATATTACAAACAGATCTGCGCAAAATGTAGGAGGTTACTCAGAAAAAAGAAACGAGCAGGGTGGGTAAAATTTTGTACTTCGCTGTCCCCGTCTACCCCATCGACGGTGGTATGGAGAAGCATTAATAGGTTCCGATATGGCCTTACACGCACCAACTCATACCCTATGAGCTGCCAGACTGCCGAACTCTTCTTCGATAAAGTAGCCCCTCCTTATGTACCTTCCATACAAGAGATTGAATATTGGTATATCAACTATGAAAGGGATCCTTACGACTCGCCATTTTCACTCCGGGAACTGGATATGGTATTTGGTCACGTCCGGGACTCAGCCCCGGGTATTGATGGAATCCCATATTCCTTTCTTACCCACTTTGGTGATAATACCAGAAAGTATTTTCTGAATATTATCAACTATTGCTACAGGAATGGGTGGATCCCTGAGCAGTGGAAAATTCAAATTATTATCGCACTTTTGAAACCTGGTAAAAACTCTGATGACCCAGACGGGTTCAGGCCAATAGCTTTATCATCGGTCTTAGCTAAAATTCTTGAGCATTTAATGAAGAACAGGCTGGAATGGATTGTGGAGTCTAGGGCGCTACTGCCTGGTTCCCAATTTGGGTTTAGAAAAGCGCTTGGAACAATGGATAGTGTTGGGGTTTTAACCACTGATATCCGCTCTTTCCTATCTCAGAAGAAATCTGTTGTAGTGGCTTTTCTAGACATAGCATCTGCTTATGATAATGTCCTTCTTCCCATTCTCAGGTAAAAACTGCAAGAGCTGAGAATTCCGGCGAGGATGGTATGATACATATGTAGAATGATTATGTCCCGCTCACTGATCTTGAGGGTGCAGGGGAAGAGTTTGGGCAGCGAAGGACATGGAAGGGGTTGCCTCAGGGCTCCGTTCTGAGCCCTTTGCTGTACAACCTAATATACTGCAGATATTGGTAGGTGCCTTAACAATAATTGCAATATTCTGCAGTATGCTGACGACTTGGCTCTTTATGTAAATGATCCATCAATTACCGATGCAGCCACATCACTTTCTGTCTCCCTGGGTTCCCTGAACCAGTGGCTACTGGATCACGGGCTGAGTCTGTCTGCAACAAAGAGCACAGTGGTTATTTTCCCTCGAAAGAGAAGTATCCCACAGGTCCAAATTAACATTCAAGGTCAGAGTATTCCATTGAAAAAGAAAGCCAAATTTTTAGGCGTATTTTTAGACAGTAAATTATTTGGTATACATCATCTCAATTACCTTGTTCAAAGATGTGAACGGGTCATCCCAATTTTGAAAGCTCTTGCTGGAGTCTGGTGGGGTGCTCACCCTTATACTATGAAGCTGGTCTATAATGCACTTATTCGTAGTATTATGGACTATGGCACATTCCTGCTGATTCCCTGCAATAAGGGTGCTCTGACTAGACTAGACAGGGTACAAAGTAGGTGTCTCAGAGCCATAACTGGCTGTATGAAGTCATCACCGATTAATGCCTTGCAGGTGGAATGCGCAGAGTCCCCTCTTTAATTGAGAAGGCAATATCTAGCATCTCGTTTTATATTTCGCCTCGTTTGTAAAAATACTCATCCACTCATTCAGAAATTAACCCATCTGAACTCTCTTTTCCACTCTACTCAATACTGGAGACATAAGGACACTCCCTTGATTCTTAAGGCCTTTCAGTGTTTGCAAAATCTAGAATCCCCCTTGGTAAGTTCTGATAAACTCCCCGTATTTTGCTTTGATTACAAGGTGTTATGCTTCAAACCAAACATATTTTTGGATATAGGCATCTCCAAAGGGAGTACCTCAGCGTGTGCAGTCTTCAATGCGAAGGTGGATACACAGTGGCCTGGCTTTCAAAGGTTTTTCACCGATGCCTCAAAATTGGCTCAAGAAAATGACACTGGAGCTGCGGTATATTATCAAAACTCTAGAATAATTCTAAAGTTCAAATGCCCCAGAGAGTCCTCTGTGTTTACTGGAGAGTGTGTGGCTGTACTTGAGGCCTGTAGATATATAGACTGTCATAACATCAGTAAAGCTGTCATATTCACGGATTCGTTAAGTTGCCTGAAAGCTTTGGAACAGAATCCGTTCAAGAGCAAACTGCACAGCTCTCTCCTCTTGGAGATCAAAAAGTGCTTATTTGACTGTGACCTGAAACAAAAAGTCGTTCAATTGGTATGGATACCAAGTCATTCTGGTATAGGGGGCAATGAAGTTGTGGATATGCTTGCCAAAAGTGCTGCATCAGCGCCATCTGCAAGCCTCAGGCACTACAACTACCAAGGATATGATTTGTTGGGCCTTCCCAGGAAGACACTATTGTCTTCATGGCAGTCCCATTGGTCTGACTCTGGTAAGACGAAAGGCAAGCACTATCATGCAATACAACCAGATATTCCAATAAGACCTTGGTTTTTTAAATACAAAAAGGCTTCAAAGACCGTAATATCTGTTGTTTGTAGACTTCGCATGGGCCATTGTTGTTCCCCAGTGTTTTTACACAAAATTCGTATTCGTGACTCCAGTTTGTGTGAGTGTGGACTTGACGAGGGTTCCTTGGATCACATCTTCTTTAGTTGTCGACGATTGCCATATACAAAATAGAAATAGAAATAGAAATAATTTTGTATAACTAAATGAATAAAGAATTGTAATAAGTATACAGTGATACTGTGATATGGAAAGTAAATAAATACGAGCATAAAGAAATTACAGCGAATTTTGCAATAATACCTTCAATTTCTTGAAACAATCAAGGTAATCATTTATGGCATGATCGATGAATATCAAACATTAAATACAATAATTAAATGGTCAGAAAGGAAGAATAAGCATTGAATATTGCGAAACTCAAACAGTTAATCCAAAACGCATACAGAGTACCTACGGTTTCTGCATGCAACTCCGCCGCGCAGCCTCCGGAAACCAAGTTATCTCATCTACTGTTGAGGCGTACCGTGATCATAGTCCTCAATCATCTGTTGTCAAAATCATAATCCGATGAAAGAAAAGGCTGTACATGGACGGCAAGGCAGGAAGGAAGAAAGAAGACACTACATACATATATTCACGATGTAAATCCCCGAAGGGGTAGGCAGATGTGTTTTTACACCAACATTTTCGGTCCCACGTAATAGGGCGCGAGAGGCTATTACCGTCATGTTTACTGTCGGATGGAGAATAGCCTTATCCCTTTGTCGCCTTCTATGACGCGCACAGGAAGAAATGTGGTGACTCTATTCTGCTCCCCCATGGAACCAACACAACAAAGAAAGAAGAGAATGCTTTAATTATTTAATATTTATTTTACTAAACAATATTAAATGTTTTAATAACTAGTTTGGTCTATTCATTGCATCATTACCAACATGTCTGATAGCCTTTCCTCTAAGTAAGTCATCTTCTATACAGGTATATTGTATTCAATGACCAAGCTGTGTAACTCTCAGCAAGCAACTCTTAGCAACTTTTTGCACATTTCTCTCATAAACAACGTCAAAAACTTTTCAAATGCCCAAGATTACTCGTATCTCTGTGGTCACCCGGGTCATTCCATGAATAGCTGTGTACCTATGTCTGTGCGACAGCCTTTCATGTAAATCGTGGAATAGTCTGTTTTATGTGTGTTTCCCATATGAAAGCGTCATGGGTAGCCCCTCCACTTTCGGCATTTACATTTTGATGGTCGGCAGTCACTGTCACATATCCTGAATGAAATGTAAAATTTTACCATTATGTACTACTAGGTACTTTAATTTTATTATGATAACATAAAACATAACATAAACTCACACCTGTATTCCCCGAAGGGGTAGGCAGAGGTGATAGCACCCACATTTCGCCAGTTTATGTTTAGGTCCCAATGTAATAGGTGGCGAGCCTATTGCCATTAACCGGGCACTTATAAACCTGCTATAAATACACACATAACTTCGAAAAGTATCGTAAAGTCTTTGATGTGTGCCATGGTAAACCTGGGATCGAACCCGAGACCTCGTCTCAGCAGGCCATTACCCATACCACTAGTTACCACACGTTTATTATGATATCATCCCAATATCACCATTTTGCAAATTCAGTGAATAGAAATAATAAAACAATGTTTTCTACTTATTTGGCGGAAAATATGAAACTTGTTTCTATTATTATTACATAGATTTATTTAGAACAACATTTACTTACCTAGATTCTCGAGGTTAATATCTTTCACTTTTCAGGAATAATCCTTTTACTATATTGATAATCTAGCGGTCCTGGATTGTATTATTAATCACAACATAAGCACTTATTGCTTTAATCTATAAATTTTAGTGTAGTTTATATGATTGCGAAACTTTTGTCACCGACAAAAATTGAGTGATAAAAGATTCGTAAAACTCGACAGCCAGCCTTCGTAATTTACATACCGTACGTCAAAAAAAAATTCATGCTACCTAATTTTACTCACAAAATGTGACGTATTGAATGAATATCGAGTAGTCGATACATTTTACATTACGAAAGTGCTTCATGCTACCAAATTTAGTTACTTTTACGCACGATAGGGGCGCTGTACAAATGTCATACATTTTTTTACGTTAGGCGATTGGCACACTGCAACGCTCGACGCGGCGTCGATCGTCGACGCGCGTGGACGCGAGAGAGCTAGTATAGTCCGAGAGATATTAGATTTTTTTTGGTAGGTATGTGTGTGAAGTAATCTAAAATTTTGAGAAAAGTAAAGTAAAGCCATCCGACCATTAGCTCGATAGCCCAGACTATATTAAGAACGCGAGAGATGAAAGGAAATGATTAGAAGTGCAAGCTATTTTCGACTTATTGACATGACATAGTAACTAAATTTTTTTCTTATATTCGTGATCAGCGTCATCTATTAACGCGAAAAGAGACGTAACTAACAAAATGCCATTTAGGTTGAAAGTCGCTTGCAGTCTCTGCGTGTTCCGATAACGAGCCAAAACAGTGGTGTCGGCTCCAATACCCGATATTGGGCATCGATATTTGACTTCCTCCGATCTCGGATGTCGGATATTGGATATCGGACGTCAGTTGATGTGAAAGCGCTCTAAATTTGCCGTTAAATAGTCATGTTGCATTGCAATAATATTAATTTAAAATTCGTCTCAAATACCTACACAGAAATTTCTAACAGCTCTCGGACTAAAAATCCCTCGAAAAACACGCGCGTGTTAGAATCATGTTAAAATATGGAGTGGCCAGCGATCAGGTGAGGTGTAGCTTGATGTATTATAGTGTATATATTACTATAAAGAATATTTTAAAGGATTTGTAAATAAGAAACTACTTTATACAATATTTTTTATAAGTAGGTAGATGAAAATCATTCGATGCAATGCGACGTCTCAAATGTTATAAAAAGACGATGTCAGATGTCATTCGCACAGTCGATCCCGAGCCGTCGAAGTGTGAGGTACGATATACCTCTGTTGTATTTATAATGTTATAATAATATGTAAAAGTATAGTGTTATAACAGTGAATGTAGTAATAACTACTGTTATAGTGAATAATATAATAGTGGATTGGTATTTAAGAAGTAATTGAATTAGCAATTATAATCAAATACCCTCTTTGGGTGTTCTAAATATTGTGTAACTAAAATATACTCGTAACGTAACCGAATCAAAGTATTACTTGATGTATTTGCGATAATCCTTGGGGATATTAAACTATCATAATAATAATGGCTGTAAAAGTACGGCTAATGGCTATACCAATGATTGTAAGGGCTGGTTCGATACCAGTGTGGTATCTAAGTTTTATGTACTACCTATATATCATAGTGTCGGCTTTAGTCTGTTTAACTGATATACCAGATGATACAATATCACTATAGCGTATTAGTGACTGTAAGTATTGTCATACTAATAATTATGAAAAGTGGTTCGACTCCAATGTGGTTCCTATGTGATAAGTATCTGTGTTATAGCTTTAGCTATTGTACTGTTGTAACTGGTCTGTCTGAAACCAGGGTTGTCTTATATTGTAATATTTGGCTACGAGCCTGCTGTAACATGAAAGTGAAATAATAATTATGTTGTTGTTAGAAGGCAGACAGGTTTTCTTGTTAGTTCTTTCCTGTCTACAACAGCCTTTGGAACTGACGTAGTATAACAGAATAAAAGAGTGATAAAACAGAATTGTATTTATTGTTTAATTTCCTTGGTTCAAATACATAATTACAAATGGCATCCTGTTTATGGGTATATATAGTAAGTTATAGGCTTATATATATGGTCACATCAAGTTTTACCCCCCCTAAATCTAACATCAGAAGTGGGATTACGCAAAAACCGTATTCTAATACATATTGTACAAGTTTCAGATTGTATCTGTATCTGGGAGGCTTGCCAAAAGCCTTCTGTAATATTTGCTACCCACTGGAGCAATGACTGACGGCTCAGCTATCTGCAAGGCAGTGAAATCCAGCATCAGTTTGCAGAGGTACTGCGAAGCAGTGTATTTCTAAACCACCAACAAAAAAGTGCACAAAAACGGTATTGTAGCTTTTGTGATTTATAAGGTTCAAGTTGGATAGTGTAACTTCTTGATAGTTCTAATTGCAAACCACCCGGGCTGATCACTAACGAATTATTTTAAAATTTCTGGCTATTATCATTGATGTAATACTGGATTTCATATTTAATGAAAAAAAAAAGTAATGGTCAAACGTTTTATTTTCTTGAACAAAATATGTGGCTTGACTGATACTTAAAGCAAAGTTAATCTTTTTGGTGATCTGAAATGGTTTGATCAGATTAAATGGTGTTAATATTCTATACCTATTCTAAAAGTTTGGTGATTAGAATTAGTGGTGTTAATATTTTGTATTCTAAAATAGTTATTTTCAGTACCTGACAAGTAACCTATTAAGATATATAAGGTTGGCCGAACAGTTACTTATTTATGATTACTGTGTAAAGTAGATTTTATTTGTTATAAGAATTACTAAAAGGGTATGTATACACATACACCGTGATAAAAAGATTGAAAGACATTCTTAATTTATTTGGATTCATCTCTTTACAATTTAAGTTATTGATACTGATACTCATTAATGTGTGATGGTTACCAGGACTTTAAAATACGACCTACTTTTTTTTTATTTAGTTGGACACATTCTAAAGTTACCTAACACTAAGTGAACTATGTAAAGCCAATAAAGTTAAAAGTCATGTAAAGCCAATAAAGTTAAAAGTCATGTAAAGCCAATAAAGTTAAAAGTCATGTAAAGCCAATAAAGTTAAAAGTCATGTAAAGCCAATAAAGTTAAAAGTCGTGTGAAGCCAATAAATTTAAAAGTCGTGTAAAGCCAATAAAGTCAAAAGTCGTGTAAAGCCAATAAAGTCAAAAGTCGTGTAAAGCCAATAAAGTCAAAAGTCGTGTAAAGCCAATAAAGTCAAAAGTCGTGTAAAGCCAATAAAGTCAAAAGTCGTGTAAAGGTAATAAGGTTAAAAGTACAGTCGGTTCAATATTAAAGTTAAAAGTACAATAGGTTCATATAAAAGTACCGTAGATTCAATATTAAAGATAAAAGTGCCGTCGATTCAATATTAAAGATAAAAGTGCCGTCGATTCAATAAGAAAATAAAAGTAAGGTCGATTTAATATTAAAGTAAATGTACAGTCAGTTCAATATTAAAGTAAATGTACAGTCGATTTATTATTAAAGTAAAAGTACAGTCGATTTATTATTAAAGTAAAAGTACAGTCGATTTATTATTAAAGTAAAAGTACAGTCGATTTATTATTAAAGTAAAAGTACAGTCGATTTATTATTAAAGTAAAAGTACAGTCGATTTATTATTAAAGTAAAAGTACAGTCGATTTATTATTAAAGTAAAAGTACAGTCGATTTATTATTAAAGTAAAAGTACAGTCCATTCAATAATAAAGTAAAAGTACAGTCGGTCTAATATTAATGTTAATATTACACGAAAAGTACCTACCGTCGATTTAATATTAAATTCAAATTCTAACAAAATCGTTTATTCTGCTTGTAAAACGCCAATATAAAAAATAAATATTAAATACTATTTAGCAAATGGACCACTGGTTTGAAACGTGGAGTACAGTGGATGCAATAGTAAAGTTTATTCAAATTAAGCTACAATAATAAAGTAAATTACAATCAAAGTAAAGTCAAGTACAGTTACAACGAACAAAATTCGAATAAAAAAGAAAGTCAATAGCATTTACACTACGTATGTACAATGTACCTTAAAGGACTACAATAGATATTATTTTATTATGGATTTACTAAACACTTTGAGATCAAAGTGTAGTTCAGAATGGCCGTGATGGATTAAAAACATTGCTATTTGTGTTACTATATATACAGTGTTATTGGCTTTTGGCATTAGTGGTGGTTGTAAGTAAAAAACAAAAGGGACGAGACTATGATGTCTCGGGTAAAAGGTGAGACTATGATGTCTCGGGTAAAAGGTGAGACTATGATGTCTCGGGTAAAAGGAGAGACTATGATGTCTCGGGTAAAAGGTGAGACTATGATATCTCGGGTAAAAGGCGAGACGGTTTTGTCTCATGGGGAAAAAAGGCGAGGCGGTTATATCTCGGTGAAAAAACAAGACTTATACTTCGTGTAAAATAAGAGACTTTATCTCGGGTATACAACTGTTATAATCAAATGCCGTGATACATAATTAATTTAATGGTAAATTTATAGATGGTGTTTGAAATGATAAAGTTTAGATTATTCCGTTAGATTCGGAGGTAATCAATATTCGTAGATAACTGAACAATAACAAGACATTTTATAAAAGTTCAGATTATTCCGTTGGATTCGGAGGTAATCAATATTCTTGGATAACCAAACAATAACAAAAGACATTTTATAAAAGTTCACATTAGTCCGTTGGATTCGGAGGTAATTAATGTTCTTAGATAACTGAATAATAACAGAAGATAATATAAATATATATATTTTACACACATTTTATAAAATGTTTTTTGCCCTTCTACTATGCTAAGATTTCATAAAGATCGAAGACTAAATAATGTTTAAATCTTAAGTTTGAGACAAAGCACCAAAATGTTGTTGAACATCTATATTTTTTGGTGTTGACTATTCTTTTTGGGGTAATTTTGATGCTAAGGAAGTGTTTTTTCATTAATGTATAAATTCTGTTTTGCAAAAAGTGATGTAAAAGAAATATAATTATAATGACTAAGTTTAAGTATGTAATATGTGATCGCAATTTGCAATAAAATTCGTTGTATATACTTCGAGAGCGAAGTAATTGTCAGTATGGCCGTGTTAGAATCATGTTAAAATATGGAGTGGCCAGCGATCAGGTGAGGTGTAGCTTGATGTATTATAGTGTATATATTACTATAAAGAATATTTTAAAGGATTTGTAAATAAGAAACTACTTTATACAATATTTTTTATAAGTAGGTAGATGAAAATCATTCGATGCAATGCGACGTCTCAAATGTTATAAAAAGACGATGTCAGATGTCATTCGCACAGTCGATCCCGAGCCGTCGAAGTGTGAGGTACGATATACCTCTGTTGTATTTATAATGTTATAATAATATGTAAAAGTATAGTGTTATAACAGTGAATGTAGTAATAACTACTGTTATAGTGAATAATATAATAGTGGATTGGTATTTAAGAAGTAATTGAATTAGCAATTATAATCAAATACCCTCTTTGGGTGTTCTAAATATTGTGTAACTAAAATATACTCGTAACGTAACCGAATCAAAGTATTACTTGATGTATTTGCGATAATCCTTGGGGATATTAAACTATCATAATAATAATGGCTGTAAAAGTACGGCTAATGGCTATACCAATGATTGTAAGGGCTGGTTCGATACCAGTGTGGTATCTAAGTTTTATGTACTACCTTTATATCATAGTGTCGGCTTTAGTCTGTTTAACTGATATACCAGATGATACAATATCACTATAGCGTATTAGTGACTGTAAGTATTGTCATACTAATAATTATGAAAAGTGGTTCGACTCCAATGTGGTTCCTATGTGATAAGTATCTGTGTTATAGCTTTAGCTATTGTACTGTTGTAACTGGTCTGTCTGAAACCAGGGTTGTCTTATATTGTAATATTTGGCTACGAGCCTGCTGTAACATGAAAGTGAAATAATAATTATGTTGTTGTTAGAAGGCAGACAGGTTTTCTTGTTAGTTCTTTCCTGTCTACAACAGCCTTTGGAACTGACGTAGTATAACAGAATAAAAGAGTGATAAAACAGAATTGTATTTATTGTTTAATTTCCTTGGTTCAAATACATAATTACAAATGGCATCCTGTTTATGGGTATATATAGTAAGTTATAGGCTTATATATATGGTCACATCAAGTTTTACCCCCCCAAATCTAACACGCGCGATGGCAGATTTCAGTGTGCCATACCTCGCGTTTTCTGCTTGTACGCGCGTATGCTGCAGCAACGCGCGTGACTGCGTTTTCAGTGTGTGGGACCCCGCGTTTTTCGAGTGTCGCAGTGTGCTAATCGCCTTAAGGCGATTGGCACACTGCGACGCGCGACGCGGCGTCGAGCGTTGTTGCGTCGACGCGGCGTCGCGCTCGTCGCCTCTACGGAGCTCATTTTGTATAGAAAAACGCGGGGTCCCACACACTGACAACGCAGTCACGCGCGTTGCTGCAGCATACGCGCGTACAAACAGAAAACGCGAGGTATGGCACACTGAAATCTGCCATCGCGCGCGTGTTTTTCGAGGGATTTTTAGTCCGAGAGCTGTTAGAAATTTCTGTGTAGGTATTTGAGACGAATTTTAAATTAATATTATTGCAATGCAACATGACTATTTAACGGCAAATTTAGAGCGCTTTCACATCCACTGACGTCCAATATCCGATATCCGAGATCGGAGGAAGTCAAATATCGATGCCCAATATCGGGTATTGGAGCCAACACCACTGTTTTGGCTCGTTATCGGAACACGCAGAGACTGCAAGCGACTTTCAACCTAAATGGCATTTTCTTAGTTACGTCTCTTTTCGCGTTAATAGATGACGCTGATCACGAATATAACAAAAAAAAATTGTTACTATGTCATGTCAATAAGTCGAAAATAGCTTGCACTTCTAATCATTTTCTTTTCATCTCTAGCGTTCTTAATTTAGTCTGGGCTATCGAGCTAATGGTCGGATGGCTTTAATTTACTTTTCTCAAAATTTTAGATTACTTCACACACCTACCTACCAAAAAAATTCTAATATCTCTCGAACTATACTAGCTCTCTCGCGTCCACGCGCGTCGACGCCCGACGCCGCGTCGAGCGTTGTTGCGTCGACGCGGCGTCGCGCTCGTCGCCTCTACGGAGCTCATTTTGTATAGAAAAACGCGGGGTCCCACACACTGCCAACGCAATCACGCGCGTTGCCGCAGAATACGCGCGTACAAGCAGAAAACGCGAGGTATGGCACACTGAAATCTGCCATCACGCGCGTGTTTTTCGAGGGATTTTTAGTCCGAGAGCTGTTAGAAATTTCTGTGTAGATAATTGAGACGAATTTTAAATTAATATTATTGCAATGCAACATAACTACTTAACGGCAAATTTAGAGCGCTTTCACATCAACTGACGTCCGATATCCAATATCCGATATCCGAGATCGGAGGAAGTCAAATATCGATGCCCAATATCGGGTATTAGAGCCGACACCACTGTTTTGACTCGTTATCGGAACACGCAGAGACTGCAAGCGACTTTCAACCTAAATGGCATTTTCTTAGTTACGTCTCTTTACGGGTTAATAGATGACGCTGATCACGAATATAAGAAAAAAAAAATAGTTACTATGCCATGTCAATAAGTCGAAAATAGCTTGCACTTCTAACCATTTTCTTTTCATCTCTAGCGTTCTTAATATAGTCTGGGTTATCGAGCTAATGGTCGGATGGCTTTACTTTACTTTTCTCAAAATTTTAGATTACTTCCCACACCTACCTACCAAAAAAATTCTAATATCTCTCGGACTATACTAGCTCTCTCGACGAACGACGCCGCGTCGAGCGTTGCAGTGTGCCAATCGCCTAAGATGGGAAATTTGAGGCGATTGGCACACTGCGACGCGCAACGCGGCGTCGAGCGTTGTTGCGTCGACGCGGCGTCGCGCTCGTCGCCTCTACGGAGCTCATTTTGTATAGAAAAACGCGGGGTCCCACACACTGACAACGCAATCACGCGCGTTGCTGCAGAATACGCGCGTACAAGCAGAAAACAGGTGTGAAGGCGCGTAAAACGCGAGGTATGGCACACTGAAAGCTGCAATGATGCGCGTGATTTTCGAGTGATTTTTAGTCCGAGAGCTGTTAGAAATTTCTGTGTAGGTATTTGAGACGAATTTTAAATTAATATTATGGCAATGCAACATGTATTTAACGTCAAATTTAGAGCGCTTTCACATCAACCGACGTCCGATATCCAGTATCCGGCATCCGAGATCGGAGGAAGTCAAATATCGATGCCCAATATCGGGTATTGGAGCCGACACCACTGCTTTGGCTCGTTATCGGAACACGCAGAGACTGCAAGCGACTTTCAACCTAAATAGTAATTTCTTAGTTACGTCTCTTTTCGCGTTAATAGATGAGGCTGATCACGAATATAAGAAAAAAAATTAGTTACTATGTCATGTCAATAAGGTCGAAAATAGCTTGCACTTTAATCATTTTGTTTTCATCTCTAGCGTTCTTAATATAGTCTGGGCTATCAAGCTAATGGTCAAAAATCTAATTGCATCTGGTTCTTTCATGATCAGATAAAAAAGGACAGATGTTTTATTTAAATTAAGACCTGTCAAATTAAGACAGCGCCTTGTTGGTACGTAGTAAGTTAAGTCGTATGTCCATAGATGTCGACTAAAATTGAAGGGTACCGTCAAGGCGCTGACTTAATTTAACAGGTGTTCACTAAAATAAATCATCTGTTCTTTTCTATCTGATAATGAAAGAAACAGATGCAATTAGAAAATTAAGTTTAGAGATGTAACAACAGAATTAGCAGCAATATTTTACTTTACTTTTCTCAAAATTTTTGATTACTTCACAACCCTACCTACCAAAAAAATTCTCATATCTCTCGGACTATACTAAAAACGCCGCTCCACGCGTGACAGTAGAACAGCGCTCCCGCGTCGACGCGAGTCGGCGCGCGACGCCGCATCGGGCGTCGCAGTGTGCCAATCGCCTAACGATACGTTTACTTTCTCGCATTGTTCGTGCTCGCCCCACTGGTGTCACTCACACAATTACGGCGAATCAAATGACACCTCACATGTCCAAATCCGTCTAGCCGTTCAGGCTGTAGGCCGTGCCAAATATATGGACATACATACATACATACATAGCCTCGAAAACATTACCTTCCTTCCTTCGGCAGTCGGGTAAAAACCCGACTGCCACTAAAAAGATCGAAATAAGTTTGATAACATTAATTTTCTTTCGAATTTCGAATTTTATTCTCGTTACGTCGAATGATTACAGAAAATATCTAAATTCAGCCGCTTGATGTAGACGTGGTTCCCGCTGTTCCCGGCAGAGTACAATTTGGACCAACCCATCTTTTTTCCTGCGGTGTCCTATAACGCGACTAAGGGATAGGGCTGTTTAACATCAGACAGATATATGCAGACTCAGCCTCGGATATAGGCTCGAGTCAATAGTGCCCGGATTATAGCAATAGGCTCATCCCCTATTACGTGGGTCTGAATACATCATCATCATCATCATATCAGCCACACATAGTCCACTGCTGAACATAGGTCTCTCCCATAGACCTCCAGAATGACCAATCTAAAGCAGACCGCATCCAGTGCTTCCCGGCGACTTTGATAAGGTCGTCCTTCCACCTGGCCGTTGGGCGTCCTAAACTACGTTTGCCTGTACGCGGTCGCTATTCCAGAACTTTTTTGCTCCATCTGCCATCTGTTCTGCGCGCTATGTGTCACGCCCACTGCCACTTCAACGAGCTAATCCGCTGGGCTACGTCGGTTACTTTTGTTCTCCTACGGATATCATCATTTCTGACTTCTGACGCGATCACGTAGGAAAATACCGAGCATAGCCCTCTCCATAGCTCGTTGAACGACTTTAAGCTTTTGTAGGATACTTATTATTGGTGAAATGTGAGTGTTAATTTCACCTCTACCTAACCCTCCAGGGATAAAGGCGTTATTAATATGTATGTATGACTCTTTTACGCCTCTTTTACTCAAGTGAAAGAGGCCGGCAGATGGTGACTAGCCATATTCATCGCCTTAATATAATCAACCTGTTTTCGTTTAGCGAAGAAACAAGATATAATAATGAATTTATTGCAAATTAACAATTTACTCAAGACAGTTGTGTGGACAGTGATTATCATATCAAAATGCTTAGTTTTTATTTGATTCTGTTCAGCATTTTCTATGTGTCGAATCAAACTGTGATGTGGCCTAAAGGTGAGACTGTTTTGTTACATATTTTATTGTATATGTATGTGTAATAAATGATCTATCGATTGTCTTTTTGTTTATAATTATGGTATGGGTATATGGTAAGATCTGGTAGCGTAGCGGTGTTAACGTTGCAATGAATTTCAAATAATCAACTCTGCAACGTCTTGTAGCCGCAAAACAACGTGTATGCAGCTTATAGTGACAACCGCAAGAGTATTAAACCTACAGAGCACTTCTGGCTGGGAGTAGCACACCATCCATTTTCATACTAGGACTCGTTTACGCCCGTTAGCGGCCCTTTAGCAGATGTGTCCGGGCAGTTATCACTTCAGTTTACTGTGAGTTATTATTGGTCTCAGATGACCAATGATGACGTCATCATTGTTTTGTGTTTCCTCCTTCTTCCTTCATATGAGACCAAGGGGTAAAGTCATAATTGAGGGAGTCTTACATTTTCTAAAATAACTGCAACTGTATCAAGGAGTATTGAATTTGTTCGAGTGTGGGACAAGGATCTTCTATCGAGTTTGCCGTTTCGCGAGACACACAAGGCACCATAAAACGAGTTGTCAAATTTATGTCATGTTAAGAACAGAAGTGCCTCTAAATTTTCTATAACACGGTGCATAATGTGATGTCCGCTCCTCGTGTTTGCCAACACAGTAGTGAACCCGTTGGCTAATTAATACGTCCCTACTTGTAGAAGGTTCGGTTCCCGACACATAAAAGATGACATTTAAGTAAGAATGAAAATTATTAAAAAATAACTTTTTGTACACGGGCTAATTTCAAAATCTCGGATGGTGCAAGACTTTTCTCCGTTTTCTGTTTACGCTACAAGCTTTTTAATCAGCGCACAACTCGTGTACATAATTATTACTTCAGATTTTTAAAAGGTTTTTTTAAATTAATTTTTTATTAATTTTCATTCTCCACTTTTTAGTTTTCCGTAATATTATGTAGCTGCTTACCAAGACCAGCACAACGAACCCAAACACAATTAGTCTATCTTGTTTAGTTCAGAAATGCCCATGATTTCTCCATAAACTCGATAAGGTGCTTATGGCCCTAAAGTATTCGTCTAGACAAATCAAACGAGCCCAAAGAGGAGGACAAATCAAAGAGAAGGAAAATTTGAAAACTCTCAGGTGTGACTCAATAGCTCAGTTGGAAGAGCATTTCTCCTATAAGGGACATGTCGTGAGTTCAAGTCTCAGTCTCAATAAATGCTAAAAAAATTCAGTCAAAAATTGAAAGGGTTTTATCTGTTAATAACTAAGTTCCTGTTGCCATCTTCCAGCTCCATCATCAGACTATGACTACCATCTAGCTCAATCTAGCTAATCAAACAAACTGAGACTCATTAAGTTTGCATCATTTCTTTTCTGAGTTCCTAAGACCACCTTCCACTTCTTTCAGCTTCATAGTCAGACACTGGTTGCCATTGAAAGACAAACTACTTAGAAAGACGATTCAAATGAGCCTAAACTCGATGAGGTTGCGTCGTTTAATTGCGAAATTCCCTTGGCCACCTGGATCTGGATCCATCATCAGATCAACAAAATTTCAGCTCCATCGGTAACCGGGAAGTGAGTCGATTTTTCTTTGCAAGATTTGATGACAAACATCGGGGTGAAACTTAATAAAAGCTTGGTCGCGCCTGATACCCGTAAGGTCTCAGGTTGATCAGTTTAATTAAATGGCAATCAGGCTGACTGCGCCGCTTCTGCGAAAGTTGGTTCTATGATTTACGTGGCATGTACAGTATCCACGCGCCCTCTCACGTCTAGATAGGCACAAACACCTCGATCTGTACACATTCGCCATCATGTGTTGGCCAAGACGTTCGCCAATGTGTTGAGCGGACATAAATGGAAATGTCGTGCACACCCGATGCATTCTGAACTCTATTTTGTTAAGCTATACTTACTTTGGGTTGGGTGCTTAGGGGTCCCACCAAGATCTTCGGGACCCAAGCCAACCTCACCTGCAAGCCGGTGCACCTGCTGAAAAACGGACGAGGCTCTGGCGCTGGCTTTCCCTTCAGGGTTGGGGGGTCAGACGGCAGTCGCCCCCGGAAAGGCCAAAACTTAGCCAAAGAAGAGGCACGGCTAAAGAAGATAGGCCAAAATCGCGATCCCCGTAAACTCCGCTTCGCAACGTGGAACATCGGCACGTTAACTGGTCGCGCGAGGGAGTTGGCCGCCGTACTCTCCAGGCGGAGGGTGGCCGTGGCGTTCCTGCAGGAGACTCGGTGGGAGGGCAGTAGCTCCAAGCTCATTGGAGACGGCTACCAGCTGATGTACACAGGTGCTCCTGATGGGCAGGCCGGGGTGGGCGTGGTGCTCTCCCGGGAGCTTCGGGATGACGTCTTGGAGGTGAAACGCCATAGCGCCCGACTTATGGTTGTGAGGGTGCTTGTCGATGGGATTGTAACCCACCTGATAAGTGCCTACGCTCCACAGTCTGGGTGTGGCGAAGCCGAAAAGATCTCGTTCTGGAACCAACTCGGGGGAGTGCTCCGTGACATTCCGCTGTCGCAGGAGATTGTTCTGGGTGGTGACCTGAACGGTCATGTGGGTGGTGGGTGTGAGGAGTTTGGGCGTGTCCACGGTGGTTATGGATACGGTAGCCGTAACCCAGAGGGTGAGCATATCCTCAGAACGGGTGCGGCTGCTGATCTTGCCATCGTGAACACGTACTTCAAAAAGAAGCCCGAACATCTTATCACCTACAAGAGTGGGGGGCGCGCTACCCAGATCGATTTCCTGCTCACTAGGAGGCACAGCATCAGTAGGGTAGCAAACTGCAAGGTTATACCCGGGGAGAGTCTCACTACGCAACACCGTCTCCTTGTCATGGACCTCCGCGTAAAACCCAAAGGCAAACGAGTTGAGCGCGGCCAACGCAGAATCAAGTGGTGGCTGCTTGATAAAGCCAAGTCCCAGAGTTTCGTCTCAGCTATCGGTGATAAGTACACTAATGCTGTAGACGAACCAGTGCAAGATAGCTGGGACAAGATTCAGGCAGCTATCCTTGAGGCGGGGAAGGCAGTGCTCGGCACGTCTAAGGGTGGACGCAAGTGTGACAAGGACACCTGGTGGTGGAACGACACAGTCCAGAAGGAGATCAGGGTGAAGAAAGCCCTCTTTAAAAAGTGGCAAGCGTCCAAATCTCCCGAAGACCACGACGAGTACAAAGAGGCCAAACGCGCCACTAGGAGAGCCGTAGCCAGGGCCAGACGAGAACACTTGCAACCGCTATACAACAAGTTGGAATCGTCTGAGGGGCAAAAGCTCATCTACAAGTTGGCGCGCTCCAGGGCCAAAGCGGTGCAGGCTATAACCAAGTGCCGCTGCATCAAAGACCCTGGAGGAAACCTGTTGTACGATGAAGTCGCGGTGAAGGAGAGATGGCGCTCATACTTCCACGATCTGCTGAATAAGCAGCATAAAGAGGTGCAGCCACCAGATCTCCCTCCAAATCTAGGACTAGTGCCACCGATAACGCCTGCTGAAGTTCAGACTGCCATTCGTCACATGAAGAACCGGAAAGCTGTCGGACCCGACGAAGTCCCCATCGAGGCTTGGAAGGCAATGGGTGCCCGTGGTGTGGGCATCCTCGCAAATCTTTATAACCGTATCCTCCTCACCGGTAAAATCCCAAACCAGTGGAGGCTGAGTGTTATTACGCCAGTCTTCAAGGGCAAGGGATCGGTGCAGGAGTGTGGTAGTTACCGAGGTATAAAGATAATGTCCCACACCATGAAGCTTTACGAGCGGATAATCGATTCCCGGATCCGACAGGAGAGTACCCTCTCGGAGTGTCAGTATGGGTTCCGCCCCGGACACGGGACTATGGATCCGGCGTTCGCCCTAAGGATCGTCGCGGAGAGATACAGGGCGAGGAACACGCCCCTGTACTGTCTATTCCTAGACATGCAGAAGGCCTTCGACTGTGTGCCTCGCGCGATGATCTGGTGGGCACTGCGGTCCAAAGGAGTCCCAGAGGCTTACATCGACACCATCCGAGACATGTACCAAGATTCCGGTTCCGTGGTTCGGACCGCTGTTGGTGACACGAAAACCTTCCCCATCACCGTCGGGGTACACCAAGGATCCGTACTCAGTCCCTACCTGTTCAGCTTAGTGTTAGACGTTCTGTCGGACAGTATCAGAGACTCACATGAGCAGCCTCCATGGTTGCTTATGTATGCTGATGACATTGCGCTGATGGACGCAGATAGGAACAGATTGGTGCGACGTGTGAAAGTGTGGAAGGAGGCGCTTGAGAACGGCGGTCTGAAGCTAAATGTGGCGAAGACAGAGTACTTGGCGTTAAACTCAACAGATCCCACACCCGTTCGCATAGGCGATGACTTGGTCGAGCGCACGGATCAGGTCAAGTACCTGGGATCTGTACTTCACGCTTCTGGTGACATCGACTACGACGTCAAGGCACGTATTGCCGCCGCGTGGGCTAAGTGGCGGGAAATGACTGGCGTCACTTGCGACTCTAAAATGCCAGTCAGGCTGAAGGGGCAGGTCTATAAAACGATCATTAGACCTGTCCTCTTACACGGCTGTGAGGCGTGGCCGCTGTTGGAGCGGCACAAGCAGATGCTGCGTGTCACGGAGATGAAAATGCTGCGGTGGATGTGTGGAGTCACGCGTAAAGATCGCGTGAGGAACTCACGCATCCGAGGCAGCCTTCATGTCCGTGACATCGCAGATAAAATGCAAGAGAGCCGCCTCCGCTGGTGCGGCCACGTCTTGCGGAAACCGCCCAGCTACGTGGGTAACAAATGCCTGGCAATGGCGCCCCCACCCGGTCCAGGTAGAAGGGGTAGGCCCAAGAAGTGCTGGCTTGGCGTCGTGGAGGGTGACATGCGTGAAAACGGTCTCACTACCTTGGACGCCCAAGATCGTGCGAAGTGGAGGAGGAAGAGCCGGAAGGCGGACCCTGAGCTCCGAGGGCACCGTGGCCTCGGATGCAATCAGGACTAACGTCTTTATGTGGATGATGATACTTACTTTGGGTCTAAATAGCATTGTGTAGAATGTCATAGAATTTTAAATTTATTATTATTATTCAGGCTATTAGGCAGGCAACTAGTTCAATTAATATTTCTTTATGTTTCAGTAACATCACCAGTGACAGCAGGAGTGGCACTGAATGGTGGCGCTTCTAACAGGTACTAACATTGAAACTTAATTCTAATGTGATAAAACAAAATAGAGAAAAGCAGTGCCACCTCCACCCCGGGTGCAATTATTATCTTCTTCTTCATTCTGGCGATAAAATTCCAGTCGCATCCGAAGCTTTTTCAGCTTGGAGTCTGGGGTCCGCTTACCAGCCTAACTACAGATTGTTACGTGAACACTGGTTCCGGTAATAAAAAATGAAAACATTTGAACATATCAGTAATAAACGGTAAATACTGGTATCTCGCGATTGCGGCACGCGTCCCCTCACTAACAGGAGAACGCAAGCCTTACCTTATAAGGTAAGGCATCGTTCTAACGCACACATAAAATGAGTCACACGGATAGATAACCAATCAGCGCGTCCCGCGAATCGGAAAAACAGCTGATGGCTCAACACTAAAAAAAACGCGCCCCGCGCGCGCGTCGAGGCGTACACAGCGGACCTCATTCGATCGCGAGACTTCGCAGCGAAACGTTCCAGTCGTAGTCCTAAAGCCTAGCTAGAACTTCTAAGTACTTCTTACATTCTGCTAGTTACTATTACTAAGTCCTACGTACTCAGTATAGTTATAATATCTTACGAAGTGTCTTGTCGAATATAAGCGGTGTTCCCAAGATTAGGGAACTTTGTACCGGCTGGAATACCGGTCCAACTTCGTACCGGCTGGAATACCGGTGCAACTGCTTACCGGCTGGAATATCAGCACCGCGCCGTACCGGCCCAACTCCGAACCAGCTGAGGTTCCCGGCCCTCTCCGTACCGTCTGGAAGACGGCCTTGGCGACGACTCCGGCGGACCGAACTAGCGGCTGCGACGCCTGGTGACCTTGTGGGGAAGACAACTTCACACTCGCACGGGGCCAGCCCGGAACCCCAAGTTGAGTACATTACTCAGCCTTCCGCTTATAGTGGCGTGTACCTATACCCGAACCGACACTCGACTTTGACTTAGAGTTGTTTTTTTATTGTAAAGCAGGACCTACGGAAAAAGTTATGGATCTCGTACCAATCGTTTTCTTCATTCTTGACCCCGTAGGGCCCCGTATCAAGATATGGCTAAACTTCGATATTTTCCGTGAAACGATAGCCATATGACCTCCAAAACATAAAGGCGATATCGAAGCATTGCAGTTAGACCAGTTGTCATGGGACTTTTGAGGGCTCCAACTAGTCGTAACGACTGCCATAGATGTTCGTATAGCAACCGAGCCCGATGGGTTGACGTGTTCTCCGAGGCACGACCAGACCAATGCAAGCAAGTAATGCTCGGGAAGGAGGCGGCCAGTCGGGTCCGGATTAGACTCCGGGCCCGGGAAGCCCGCGAAGAGCGAAGGCAAACCGGACGTTGGAGGTCGCAGAACGACCTCCGTCCTCCATGAGCGCTGGCCTGGGGGTGAACGGTGGAGCCGCCTGTCACCCTAGCAGAAGCAGGCCGCAGTGGCGGAGCAAAATGCGCCTCCCCGTACCCGGAACTAGATGGGGACACCGAGATCCCCACAACCGGAAGGGGACCGCCTCGAAAGAGATGGTCCTGGGTCTGCCGGGGTGCGAGAGATATGCTTTCGGCAATCTCACCTCCGGCAACCAAGGACCCAAGACGGCGTGCGTTTTAGTCGGTTCGAGTCCGACATAACCACCTCCACCAACTCCGTGGGGGTGGTGTCCGTGGGGATTTTGCGCACGATAGAAAAAAGACCAATGCAAATACTCATATTCATGCATACAAATATTTGCACTGAGCGGGGATCTAACACGCGACTCCAGCGTAGCGGCCGCGTTCACTACCACTACGTCACAGAGGCTGTCGTGTTGGGTTCAATAATTATATCATGTACTTATAATTTCTTGTAAGTGCTATATAAATTGAGACAATTTTATCACAATCCAAAACTCTGCATAGAAACGCATTCAAACGAAAAATATCCGTATAATATCAGTTCCAGAGCAGTAAGGTTCACTAACAGCTGTTTTCTGCCCGCAAACCCTGACCACGGAACCTATACCGTTTTGAACGTCAAAAACGCCCAGCCTGGTCTGGCTTATGACACCTTGTTGCTGTCGGTGCGCTGTGAGCGAGGTTATGGAGTTGATAATCCAAATACTACAATAATACTATGCAGCCAAGGAGTATGGTATGAAACCATCCCTAAATGCATTCGTAAGTAACCTTTTTTATTTTGGCTCAGAGGTAAATCACGAGATGTTTTACGTATCTGGGAGGGACAAATCTGCATGGAGAAGTGACGACGGTTTTCGCCAAACGTCATGCGTCAAGGGGTGGAAAGAGGACAGCAGACTGCCGTATTGATACTCTAAATATAAGAGAGGCTATGAGTGAAAGATTGGATAATGACAGTAGTGGCGTATGTAAGGGTAGAGTCAGATGACGAGCTGTTGTCTCTGCCTACCCCGGCGGGATATAGTCGTGAGCATTTATGTATTTATGTTAACGTTATGTCGTGTATGTTATGTTAATCTCTTCCTATGTGATGTCGTACAAGGCGACTAAGGGATAGGCATGTGTAACATCAGACAGATATATAAAGCCCAGACTCAGCCTGAGATGCATGGCTCGAGTCAATATGCTCGAGCCCGGAATACGGCAATAGGCTCACATTCTATTACGTGGGACCGACTATAAAGATTGGTGAAATATGGGTGTCAATTCACCTCTGCCTAACCCTCCGGGGATAAAGGCGTGATTATATGTATGTATGTATGTAGGTTTTTTTTTTATATATGGGACACGTCAATTTGACTTCACCTCGCCTGATGTTAAGCTAAAGGCGAAGTCTCGGAAAGAGGGTCACCATCGGAAACATGTACCATGTTAACAGTGGTGGCACTCAGCTTGACGGCCTCATTAGATGCCTTTTCACGCCCCGCTTAAAGGACCCGGGACTGTAGGCAGAGGGTATTCTGCAGATTACCTGATACGATCAGTTAAAGTGCAGAATTTCGTTGAAAAAGCCCATTTTCGCGCTTTGCCTAAGTACTTAGTCTGCAGATTAACGGGGGTTATTCCCGTCCGCTCCACGATTTTGCTCCCAAGCGCTCCAAGACTAAAATTAAATATTAATATTATTTTATAAAATCGTTCTCAAGAGCTCCAAAAACGTATGTAAGCTTTTTCGTTCGAAACTTCTTATCTCTATACATCAATTCCCAGGAGCTCCAAATTATAATATTTTAAGTAAAAAAATACTGTGTTCCCAACAGCTCCAAAACAAAGTGTACGGTTAGCAGAATTAAAAACATTTAATACTATAATACGATAATAGGACGTCAATAGGTTAACAGGAAGTAGTGTCTATTAGCCAAGTCTGGAGTTAGGTATGAATTTGGTATTCAAGCGGTTTTACAGAGAAAGCATGTTTGCACTGAAGTTATAATAACATCACTGGGCTGTTTAACATCAGACAGATTATATACACTGACGGACTCATAAACTGCATCAAAGTAATAGACGACTTTGAAATAAATATTTTAACCAAGTATGCATACTTTCTATACAGATTTAAATTGAAACCTCTAGATTGGTTCGTGAACTTTAAAACAGCGTAGGGTCATATCTTTAAGTTTAAGTTTATGTACTGGAAAGGACCTTAAGACTTTTTTTGAAGAAAAAACAGAAATTTAAGAAAAATTGGTTTAATTAAAAAATTGGTTTTAACAATAGACACAAACTTTATGCAAGGGTTTATTTGTGTTTTAATAAGGTGTATTACCCCCACGTGCCCTTATTACGGATTCTAATCGGTTCCGCATAGATTTTATAAGGGTTTTTAAAAGATCTTGCGGAATATTGTCCCATTCTTCTGAAAGTGCTGTTCTTAGTGCTCCACTGTCGTGGGCGAAGGGTTTCTCGCATATACAGCTCTTTTTAAATTGTCCCAAACATGCTCGATGGGATTAAGATCCGGGCTGCGTGCTGGCCAATTCATTGTACGTATCCCAACCTCTTCGCAATAATGTTGAACTTGTGCAGCTGCATGCGGCCGGGCATTATCCTGCATTAAAGTAAAATTTTCGCCTATGAATCCCATGTAAGGCACCACGTGATCTTCTAATATCTCTGTTATGTAGCGATGTGCTGTCAAACCCCCTCTATTACCGTTTTGACGGACCATGTCTATGAACACAAGTTCTGTTCGCCCGTTCATCGATATGCCACCCCAGACCATACATGAACCGCCTCCAAAAGGAACACGCTCCTCAATGCAACTTTGAGCATATCGCTCCCCACGTCGACGATAGACTCTTCTGCGACCATCTGCACCATATAAACATGTCCTACACTCGTCCGTGAACAATACAGAGGCCCACTGCTCTTCTGTCCAATTCAGGTGATGACGCGCAAATCTTAAGCGAGCTTGTCTGTGAGCTGTAGACAACTTTGGACCATTTGCTGGTCTAAAAGGGGTGATATCCGCTTCCTTTAACCTTCTTCTTATTGTTCGTGCACACACGTTTACTCCACGCACTTAATTAAGCTCGGTTTTGATGTTAACTGACGTGAGGAAACGATTTCGCAGGGAAGTTATAACAATAAATCGGTCATCACGACCTGTGGTTGCTCGAGTTCTGCCTGTACCACGTCTCCTCCTGTAAGAACCTGTCTCTACAAACCTTCTGTATATTCTAGAAACCGTAGACTGGTTTAAATTTAAATTTCTACCAATCGTTCGTTGATCCAAGCCCTCCCGCACCAATGCTACAATTTGTGCCGCTTGTTCGGACGAAGTATCCATATTATGGTTCAAAAACTCTCGATGTGTTAAAAAACTAACCCAACAATTATGCTGGTAACAATAATTCAATTGACAAAACAAAAAAAATCAATGAGAATCAATTTAAAACTTTGCTATAAATAACACGCAAATCTGATACTACAAGTAAATTTTCTTTTCCCGGCTATATTCATTTGTTTTACTGCAGTTCTATTTTTAAATTTAATTTTTTTTTTAAGATTAAGAGCCAGTCTTTCCATATTTATATAATTTAATCTAAAAAGTTTGCATACTTATTATAAAAAATCCTTTTAGAGTAAACCTGAACTTTGATGCAGTTTATGAGTCCGTCAGTGTAATATACAGCTAACTCAGCCTCAGATTCATGACTCGAGTGTGCATGGAATATGGCAATATGCTTACCCCCTATTACGTGGGACTGACTAGGTATTATATTGTTTAATGAAATGTGAGTGTTAATGCTTTTATTTCTATTTTACTATTATTAGATTTTGTCACTAGCTGTTGCCCGCGACTTCGTGCGCGTTAAGTTTCGAATAGCTCAAACTCATCATTATTTATGGTGGAAGATTTTCATCCCAACTGGAACGGAAGTAGTCGAAATACTGGAAATAATGAATTTTACACAAAGAAAACATTCCTTTATTTAAAAAAAGAAACAAAGATGTTTTCAAATTTTTTCTTGACATCTTCCACACTGTATTTTTCAATTACATATTATGAAGACAGTCTTTTTTGAGTGACTGACTAATGTATACAGGGCTAAACTACTGAAAACTACGAAAATAGACAGACTTCTTCTATAGGCTTGGCAAATACTGCGGAAGGATTTTGAAAAATTCAATATTTTGCTGACAAAATCATTATCAAGTATGTGGATAAACATTGCTAAACGTGGACTAAACATGTTCATCAGTTATAATGGTTTAAATATTCTTCTTCCTTCTTCCTAAATTCTTAAATCATGTTTCTACAACTTACGAACTGAACAAATTATAAATAATTTAAAAAAAAAATTAACCGACTCCAAAACCAAATAGGAAAAAATGTTTAAAATAACAGGATTTAGATAGTCCCCCATGAGTGCAGGCCTGGGGGTGACGTGTGGAGCCGCCTATCACCTCAGCAGAAGCAGGCCACGGTGGCAACGCGCGTAGGACAACGGTGTCAACAACTCGCCCCCGGAATGGGGAGCCATTCCGGGGGCGAGTCGTTGACATCGTTGTCCCCTCTCCCGTGGAGGGCCAGACCGTAAGGGATGGCCCTAGGCCAGCCAGGGTGCAAGGGATATGTCGAAAACAACCTCACCCCCGGCCTAGCACTACGACCCTCAGTTGGCATATGGTTTTAGTCAGTTCGAGTTCAACATAACCTCTCCTTCCGGCTCCGGCGCACGATAAATAAACACGATAAAAAAAAGACCACCTCAGGAGTAGATAAACCCCATTTATAAGCATACTTATTATTTTTAATAATTGAGGAACTGTCTCTGTTTCACTGAGATTTTTATTACGATATCTCTGAAATTTCGTGATTTTTTCAGAAGTAGCACCTACCCTTACAAGTATCACGTTAGCCCTACATACTACTACCTATTTTCCATTGACCAATTGCTGTACTGTCCCCTAACTCCTGATCGTTAATGAGTTCTGTAGCTTCACTATCAGCACAGCAGTATCAGATGTTGATTCAAGCATACCTCACAAGCAACACGTTAGCCCTACATACTACTAAATAGTTTCCATCGACCAATGACAGTACTGTCTCCCAACTCCTAACCGTTAAGAAGTTCAGTAGCTTCATCATCAGAAGAGCAGCATCAGATGTTGACACCCTGAAGCATATACCTGAGTAAGAAATTATTACGTAACAAAAACACCATACGCAACCGTTAAGGAGTTCTGTAGCTTCATTATCAGCACAGCAGTATCAGATGTTGATACAAGCATACCTCACAAGCAACACATTAGGCCTACATAATACTAAATGTTATCATCGACCAATTTCAGTACTATCCCCCAACGCCTAACCGTTAAGGAGTTCGGTAGCTTCATCATCAGCACAACAGCATCAGATGTTGACACCCTAAAGCATATACCTGAGCAAAACATGATTACGTAACAAAAGCACCATACGAGCATACAATTTTCGGTGGTTACCCTCGATTTCTCCTTGATCCCATCATCCGATCCTGACCTGGTGAAAATAGGACCACCTCCGAAGTGAACTCTATCCAACAAAGAAAAAAAACTTGAAATACGTCTATAATTTGTGAACATACATAAAAAAAATATTATGAATACGAATTGAGAAACGAATTGAGAACCTCCTCCATTTTTGAAATCGGTTATACATTATAATACATCAAGCATCACACAAAATAGTTTCAAGAAAACCCGGAGCCTTGGTCCTCTGCTTTGACGAGCCAATGGTGGTTAGTTCCAGTTTTATGATATATTCCATCGACCACAGTGACATCGTTGTTCGTTGCCTTACACACAGGTAGAGGAGAGAGGCGCAGTGGGCAAGAGAGCAAATACCTACAGCATTGACTGGGATGGGGTCATATAGCCTCATTTTTCTATATACTCGTATTCCTTGTATAGGCAAGCTTGTGTAACAGCAGATGATGTAGATACTTCCAAATTGATAGGTACTGGAGTTGATATCCACGCGGCCGCATTTATTTGGTCTGATAAAATTTACCGGAACTGAGTGTTTCTCTGCCCACATTTGGTCCCTTTTATATAAAAGGAGCAGCGGTATCTTTAATAACTAATAATAAATAGGTTGGTTTCGCCTGGCATACTGTTATCATTTCTGGGATCTTACTATTAGATACTTACGCAATCGATAAGATTGCAGCCATATTGTATTATCGGTAGTAGCAGATTGAAATAACACCCAACTGACATTACAAGATCTACCAATGATACGCTCTATAGTTAAATGTATGAGGATTTAATTTTTTCAGCCTCAGATGCATGACTTGAGTCAACAATAGTGCCCCAAATGCGGCAATAGGCACACCCCCTATTACGTGGGACCGAAGCCAATAATAGGTGAAATGTGAGAATTAATTCACCTCTGCCTAACCACCCCTGCTCTCCGGGGATAATGTATGTAGTAAATTTTTTATACTTTAAGTGGCAGACAAACACAAGGCCCATCTGTTGTAAAGTTATCGTGCATATTGAGTGAATTTACAGAATTATGTTGTTTAGTGTTCCTTGTACTACTTCACCCTGCGTGTTTGCACTTTGATATTTTCCACGAAACGAGCCCTCCAAAACCTCTTGGCAATATTGAAGTAATGCAGTTATTGAACTTTTTAGGGCTCAAAATACCTGCAATAGCTACCATAGATGTCCGTATTACAACCGGGGCCCACGGCTTAACGTGATCTCCGAGGTATGAAAATATCCAGACCAACGCAAATAAACATATTCATCAAATCATAACTCATCATCAAATCAGCCTCGCGTAAACTTGGAGTCCTGAACAGAGTGAGACCTTTTTCACGCTGGAGCAGCGGTGTCTTCTATACAAGACCCAAATTCGTTCCTGCGTGGAATACTGCTCACATCTCTGGGATGGCTCCGCAAAGTACTTACTAGATACTCTCGATAGGTTGCAGCGACGTGCGGTCCCCTTTTTTGGGAATCCTGAGGTCACGAGCCTTTGCAGAGCCGTAGAGATGTTGCGTCTTTGGCAGTATTCTACCGTCTCTACCATGGTGAATGTTCGGATGAGCTCTTCCAATAGTCCCACCCTCTCCTTTCGTTCACAGGAGTCGTGCAGGGCTAAGAGGCCATCCGTATACGGCGCAGAGTATACCTGCTAGAGTAGTAGTAGTAGTAGGAAATGTTTTGATTTATTCACAATTTCTTAAAATGCGCCACTCTGTATCAATTGAGAATTTCCATATATACTCTGAAATCGTAGAAAAACTTTATATTTCGATATTTAGGTAGAACAGAGCCCATATCGGTAGAAATACCGAAAAATCGGTAGGTTCGAGACCACTGTTTGCACATCATTAGGCAATGTTAGATTGCAAGGAAAGGTGCGGGGTGGGGGTGACGCGACAACGCTGCGTGGGCGCACCACCGCACTGACAGATTTCGTTCTTTACTACGTTCGGGTTTTGCCGACGTTACTTTTAATTTTTTGGAGCTGGTGGGAACGATTTTTATATTGAAGAATTGACTTTTGTATTGGAGCTGCTGGGAATAATATGTCAAAGTACCTAAACAATATTTTGAAGCTCTAGGGAATGAAATTGGTAAATTTGGCTTTGTTTATTATTTTAATAAAAACATCCGTGGAGCTCCTGGTAATCAATGTATGAAAATATGAATTTTAGAGAACAATAGATTTGGAGCGCACGGGAATAACCCATTAACGGATGGTTCATCGTTAAAGTGCGGAAGACTGTGCTATCTCTGTGTAGGCTTGAACTAAATGTTTTTTTTTTCACTTACGCACACTGTGCTTCTCGGGGCTCCTACTTTTTAGTACATTATCACAAGAAAACCCACGAAGGGTACGGAGGCGGTCTCTGTATGACTTCCACGTACCCTTCCAATCTAAGCTATCCGAGTCGGAGCGCGATGTCCACGAGCTCACTTCACTCACTACCTTGTGGTTCAATGTTTCGCACTTTAACTGACGCGGGTAGGTAATCTGCAGAATACCTAGTTAATCTGCACTCCAACTGATTTTCGCACATCAACAGTAACATATACATGGTTTTCATTTCATCTCTTTTATTTCACCATTATTATTTCTGTAGTAATCTGTGTGCTAGCTCTGTGTAGGCTTGAGTGTAAGAATACAAAGCCAATTGGACCACATTATTAATTTACTAAGTTTTTCAAGCTTTTGCAAGCTCGATCCGGATCCCAGTGTAGACTACAGGTGTTTCACACCAGGCGTGGGGTTTGTTGAATCTTGTCACGGGTATTTAGCCCCGGGCACTACCGTTAGCCCCGCCTGTAAGAGCCCCGACTACTACTCTGATAATGAAATCATCTTAGACATGGAGTGTACGCGTGGCCGATGGAATTACATCGAAAAGTGTAAACCAGGTTTGAACCAGTTTTAAACTCACATTTACTGTAGCCTTATTCATTATATAGTTATTATAGTGTTTTAAGGAAGTTTATCAATTAAACTATATTTATAATTCGTAGCACATATTTACTAAGCCATAAGCCTAAATCACAGTGACCATATCTCAGTACCCACATCTATTAAAGTAAATATTAATTATTGATTACCCACATGACACCTTCCCCCCAAGTGTCACAATTACATAATCACAAAACAATTTAACAACCAATAATTTCTGCCCATTCTTCTTGTGGTGGGATAATCACATTTTCATCATCTCCCTGACTGTCGCTCCTTACAGGCTCATCATCTTTATCACCTGTCTGCACAGGTGGAGTGGTTCTGTACAGCTGGTCAACATGCCTGCGGTGTGTTGTTCCATCTGCGGCATGTATCTCATACAATGCTGGACCAAGCTTCTGAGTTACTACCCCACGCTGCCACCTTTGATTCAAGTTGTAAATTCTTAATAAAACATGATCTCCATTATTAAATTGTTTCCTTACAGCTCCTCCTGCCTCTCTCCTTATCATTTCCTCATCCTTTTCTTGATCTTCACTGTGGTCTAAATCTGGGTGTAACATTGACAGAGCTGTTCTGTATCTCCTGCCATTAAGCATTTCGGCAGGTGTTTTGCCTGTGACAGTACTTGGGGTGGTACGTATATGTTGTAACACCTTCATTACTCTATCCGCCCAGGGTAAATCAGCAAACTTTTTACATTTATTTTTAATTGTTTGTATAGTTCTCTCCGCTAACCCATTTGTAGAGGGATGATATGGGGCTCCTGTCAGATGTTTGATATGATTCTTGTTTACAAACTCTCTGAACTCATTGGCTGTAAATGGTAGTCCATTATCAGAAACAATGACTTCTGGGAGTCCAAAGTCAGTAAAGACTTCCCTTAATACTTGAACAACAGCTTTGCTTGACATGCATGACATAGTTTTAATCACAGGCCACTTGCTGAACGCATCCACAATTACTAGACATGTTTTGTTCATGAATGGACCCATGAAATCAATATGGACTCGGGACCAAGGCCTGGTTGCTGTTGGCCAAGTATGTTCTGTTACTGGGGGGTTGTTCCTATTTAATTGACAGGCATCACAATTAAGGATCATGGTTTCTATGTCACTATCTAGTGTAGGAAACCATATGTACGCTCTAGCCAACATCTTGGTCTGTATTATTCCACTGTGGCCTTCATGGAGTGCTTTCAAAACTTGCTTTTGTAAAGCTCTGGGGATTACTACTCTGTTTGCCCATAATATACAATCTTTGCTCAAGGATAACGTCCCTCTCCGTCTTTGATATGGTAATAATTCATCATTTACTTTTTCAGGCCAACCATGTAATAAGTAAAATTTTACACTTTTGAGTATCTTATCTCTCTCTGTTTCTTCAGAAATCTTCTTTGAATTAATGCCAGCTATTTCTGTCTGTTCAAGTAAAAATATTCCACCATCTACTTCACAATCTTCTTTCTCATATGGGGTTGGCCATCTACTGAGGCTATCTGCATTGCCCATGTGTTTGCCGGGTCGATACTGAATAGTGTAATTGAATGTGTTCAATGTTAAAGCCCAACGAAGCATTCTATTAGATATCAATTCTGGAATAGGTTTTTCTCGGCCAAATATACCCAACAAAGGTTTGTGGTCCGTGAATATATCAAATTCCCGTCCAATCAGATACTGTCTGAACTTCTTTAACCCAAACATAATGGCCAAAGCCTCTTTATCAATTTGAGCATAGCGACGCTCGTGGTCTTGAAGTGTCCTGGAGCTCATTATTACAGGTCTTTCTGAACCATCATCTATCTTGTGCGCCAGAACTGCACCAACTCCATATTCACTAGCATCACAAATCATGATCAGATCTCTTTCTAGAGAGTAATGGACCAGTGTCAAGTCTGAAGTTAGCAGTGCCTTCGCTTAAGTAAATGCTTGTTGCTCTAAATCACTCCATTTCCATGTAACATTATCTTTCAACAGCCTATACAGAGGTTGTAACACTGCGGCTGCTGTATTAGTGAACCTCTCATAAAAGTTATATAAGCCAAGGAAGGCTTTGAGTGAAGTCTTATCTGTTGGTGGTGGCTTGTCTGCAATTTCTTTGATCTTTTCTTTTGTAGGATGAATTCCATGTTCATCTATTTCATATCCTAGAAAAGTAACTTTTACTGATCCAAACACACATTTAGATTTGTTTAGCTTGAGCCCAATTTTATCTAGTCTTTGTAAAACCATATTGACTCTCTCATTATGTTCTTCCATAGTAGAACCACTGATGACCACATCATCAAGCAGACAAGCTACTCCTTCAATATCGGCCAATATATTAGTCATCAGCCTTTGAAAAATTGCAGTAGCCGCATTCACACCATATGCTAAGCGGTTCATCCTCATTAGACCCAATGGTGTATTAAGTGTTAAGAGCTGTGCAGTTTCATCATCAACTTTCAGTTGGTTATAGGCTTGTTTCAAATCTACCTTGGTAAAGTATTTGCCTCCTGACAATCTAAAAAATGCCTCATTAGCAGTGGGGAGTGGATAACTGTCAGCCCAACAAGCAGCATTTACAGTACTCCTATAGTCCCCACAAAGTCTGAGGCTTCCGTCTGGTTTGTGCACAATTCTCAATGGTGTTGCCCACAAGGAGTGTTTAACTGGAGTTATGATACCTTCACGGATCATCCTTTTCAATTCTTCTTCAACTCTTTCGCTTAATGGAAACGGAACGGGTCGGGCACGCTGAAATACTGGGGCCATTTCTTTGGGGCAATTAATATGTACTTCTGGCCCTCTATACTGGCTCATGTCATTGTCAAACAATTTAGGAAACTTAGCGATGAAGTGAGTTATTTTAGAGTCAGTAACTGAGTTCACTCCTTGCACTGATATGCCCAGCGCGTCAAACCAGGCGCGTCCAAGTAACGCTGGTCCCTTGCCACAGCTGACTAGCAACGGTAATTGTGTATTTTTTCCATTGTACAACACATTAACTGTCATTTCGCCTTGAATTTTCAAAACATCATTTGTCCATGTAACTAATTTGTTGTTAAATTGTTGTAACTGTTCTGGAAATACGCTTTTATGCTGTAGATACAGTTTATGTGGCAAGATCGACCGGGCGGATCCCGAATCAACCTCCATAACGACTGGTATACTGTTCAAACACACTTCTACCATGTACGGTTCCAGTCGCGGCGCACTTGTGGCTACGACACCGTGTACGCGTACACCAAAATTGTCTTCACCAGTAGAATCAACCTTATCGTGTCCTGAAACGCTCTCACAACACTCATGAACACTGATTTCTTGTTTGTTTGCGATTTTCTCATTACAAGCCGGTCGAGTATGTCCTTTCTTTTGACACTTGTAACAAGTTGCGTTCCGAAACTTGCATATTTTACTTCTGTGGCGTTTTGCACAATGCGTACACAAGGTTTTTGGATATTGACTGCGTTCACATCCATCGGTTCGCCCCTTTTATCAGACTCGGTGTGGGAGCTACTTTGTCCAACAATGACTCCCCTGGCCACATCACAATTATCGTGTGAGGGTATGCTATTTTGTAGTAAGGATTCGAAATTTAATGCTCTTTGTACTGCTGTCTCGTATCTCAATTCCTTTAAATTGATCTTGAGTAACTCCTTCTTTAAGGCTTCATCACGCACTCCTAATATCAACTGTTCCACCAACCGGCGATCTAAGTCATCGAACTTACAACGTGAGCTGATATCACGTAAAGCAGCCATATAACTCGTAATCGACTCCATAGTTTTCTGTTTTCTTAGGTAGAACTTCTGTGTTTCCAATATAGGATGTTGCGTCGGAATGAAGAACTTATCCAGAACTTTTATGATATCTTCGAACGGAATTTCACTTGCTTTTGATGGTGACAATAACGAGACGATCAAAGAGAAAGCTTCTTTGCCACACTGTGATAGGAATAGGGCACGTTTCTGCACGCTTTCCAATGGCCCTGCCGCCTCCAACGCGAAGTATAACTGCTCACGATAATTTTCCCACTTATCCTTGTGTGGGTCGAATTTCCCAGGTAGCACAATACTAGTCACGTTAGCGACCGCCATTTTCGCGATTAACTCGTCGCCAATATAGTGTTTTAAGGAAGTTTTTCAATTAAACTATATTTATAATTCGTAGCACATATTTACTAAGCCATAAGCCTAAATCACAGTGACCATATCTCAGTACCCACATCTATTAAAGTAAATATTAATTATTGATTACCCACATAACAGTTATTATTATTAGTAATAACAAATACATAACACTAGTGCTGACATCTCGTGAACCCGATATTGTAGTGGTTTGGAAAACTACAGAAGGAGATACGCAGGCAGGCATATACTTCACCGTAAGAAAATTGAAGTAACTTCAATAATATAACTTTTTCGTATTGTTTGCGTGTCGGAAATGGTCTCGCCTTTGCGTTTCGATGTTCTCATGGTAGTCGCATACGTAAGTATAATATAAATTAATCCAACTGTTGTTTTCATTTCAGTGTGTGGTCGAGTGGTGGATAAAAGTGGCACGGGCTTAGTTGTAGGGGGCACGTACAACAGGCACGGGATGGTGCCGTGGCATGTCGGTCTCTACAAGAAGACGGAAAATTACGCACAGATCTGTGGTGGTTCGGTTGTGACTAATAAAGTTGTTTTATCAGGTAAAGCGGTCCTTGGCGTTAATACACTAACAGCCAATGATATTACATACAAAAAAGAGGCAGATATGTTATTAGACTGCGCCTGGTGAAGACGCGAAAACGTCCCAATTGGGACGTATCGCATTTAGTATGTGTCTGGCAAACGCCGAGTTGTCACGTATGTAAGCGCATAATAAAATGGCAATAAAAATGCCACCGTGTATTTTTTTAAATGTACAAATTACGACACTAAAATCAATAAAACACGAAGGACCTTCTATCACATGTAAGTACATACAATATTACCGATTTTTTAGTGTATTTCATTAAAATTAGTTTATTAATATTTTTAAAATAATGGCGGCAAAGAAAAAGGACAGAAATACTTTTTGATATGAGCACGACAAGGACACAACAACACTGCTTGCATAGATTTATCAGTACAGATGCGACATAGGGTAATTTTCAGTTTACTGCCTACTAAAGTAATAATTTTGACCTGCTGTTCAGTTTTATTTGTTATTCAAAATTCAGTAATATAATTTTTGTTTTATTTATTTGTTGTCCTTTAAATAATTGTAATAACCTAAATTTTTTTTCAAGGTTTCCGACTAATGAAGTTCGACTTCAAGAGTGGATTGCAATTGTTAAAGAACAACGAAATGAGTTTGACTGGACACCTTCAAAAAGCAGCAGAATTTGTAGCAATAATTTTGAAGCCACTGAGAGATATACTTCGGAAAAAGGAACATTGCTCAGGAAGAATATAAATAACGGACAAATATACCACTGTTCGGCTTCATTCTGCTCATAAAAATAATCCCAAAATAAAAAACTTTCTAAGAGGCAGAAAAGAAATAAATTAAATTTATTTGAAGGAGTTTAATTTTTGATTATAACGTCAGTACGGCACTATGGTTTTATTTTCGAGAAGTTCTCTAATTATCTTTTTGAATTATTATCATTTTCCGAAATAAATAATGACGTATTATTTTTTTCATCGAATTTCATTTCTTGCCTACCAACGAAATACCCCTTCTGTTCAACAAAATCATAATCTATGCTTCGAAGCGCAATCATCCGAATCATTCCGAATTATAGCTATCTTTTTACACATGTGCTTATCCCATCTTTCGTACTACTTTAACGCTAATTGTCAACTATTGTGCACTGACAGACTGCTGGATCAGATTTGAGAAGTCAGTTACTATGAACGTAACATATCTTGTATAAAATATCATTGCTAACAGCACTATTTTTTAAATCATGTCGGTATTGGGAGCTTACAATTGACTTTTCATCCAATCGATTTTTTTTTTTGTCAAATGTCAACATTGGTCTGAAATTGGTTTTAGTCATCATCATCTTTAAAGTTCTGTTATTCTGCGTAAATTGTGACACAAACAATGCAAAGCAGTTCAGGTAATTTGAGGCAAATTACACTTCACACTCTGAGACAAACACCATGGTTAGGACAAATGATACCAAATGAGTAGCGATAAAATCCGTTAAATAGAAATGGTTTTATTTCTATGTTCCAAACGCCACTTATTTCATTTAGGATTGCTTTTCAGCCGCTCACTGTTTTGCGAGTAGAAACGCAGCTGACTATGCGTTGGCAGCTGGCAAGATCATCCAAACGTGGGACAGTAGACATACTATCAACTGTAATATTCAGGAATTGTTTAGTTTTAATAACATTAGATTGAATATTTGAATGATTTTTTTTTTATAGCATTTATTATGCTAACTGTTAAGTTCGAAAAACATTGGAAAAAATGAAATGCTCAAGTGAGACTCGAACTCACGACCTTTCGCTTACAGGGCGACTGCTCTGCCAACTGAGCCATTGAGCACCACTTGAATCATTCCAAATTTTCCTTCTCTTTATATCCGTCTATAAGGGCGACGGTGCAGCCATCTACCAACATTCTTACGAACTGTTGGAAACAATGAATGATTTTTCAACCATTTTTAAACATTGAATTTTGATGACTACGCCCAAATATTTGAATGAATTTTTTTTTTTTTTTTTTTATAGCATTTATTATGCTAACTGTTAAGTTCGAAAAACATTGGAAAAAATGAAATGCTCAAGTGAGACTCGAACTCACGACCTTTCGCTTACAGGGCGACTGCTCTGCCAACTGAGCCATTGAGCACCACTTGAATCATTCCAAATTTTCCTTCTCTTTATATCCGTCTATAAGGGCGACGGTGCAGCCATCTACCAACATTCTTACGAACTGTTGGAAACAATGAATGATTTTTCAACCATTTTTAAACATTGAATTTTGATGACTACGCCCAAATATTTGAATGAATTTTTTTTTTTTTTATAGCATTTATTATGCTAACTGTTAAGTTCGAAAAACATTGGAAAAAATGAAATGCTCAAGTGAGACTCGAACTCACGACCTTTCGCTTACAGGGCGACTGCTCTGCCAACTGAGCCATTGAGCACCACTTGAATCATTCCAAATTTTCCTTCTCTTTATATCCGTCTATAAGGGCGACGGTGCAGCCATCTACCAACATTCTTACGAACTGTTGGAAACAATGAATGATTTTTCAACCATTTTTAAACATTGAATTTTGATGACTACGCCCAAATATTTGAATGAATTTTTTTTTTTTTTATAGCATTTATTATGCTAACTGTTAAGTTCGAAAAACATTGGAAAAAATGAAATGCTCAAGTGAGACTCGAACTCACGACCTTTCGCTTACAGGGCGACTGCTCTGCCAACTGAGCCATTGAGCACCACTTGAATCATTCCAAATTTTCCTTCTCTTTATATCCGTCTATAAGGGCGACGGTGCAGCCATCTACCAACATTCTTACGAACTGTTGGAAACAATGAATGATTTTTCAACCATTTTTAAACATTGAATTTTGATGACTACGCCCAAATATTTGAATGAATTTTTTTTTTTTTTTTATAGCATTTATTATGCTAACTGTTAAGTTCGAAAAACATTGGAAAAAATGAAATGCTCAAGTGAGACTCGAACTCACGACCTTTCGCTTACAGGGCGACTGCTCTGCCAACTGAGCCATTGAGCACCACTTGAATCATTCCAAATTTTCCTTCTCTTTATATCCGTCTATAAGGGCGACGGTGCAGCCATCTACCAACATTCTTACGAACTGTTGGAAACAATGAATGATTTTTCAACCATTTTTAAACATTGAATTTTGATGACTACGCCCAAATATTTGAATGAATTTTTTTTTTTATAGCATTTATTATGCTAACTGTTAAGTTCGAAAAACATTGGAAAAAATGAAATGCTCAAGTGAGACTCGAACTCACGACCTTTCGCTTACAGGGCGACTGCTCTGCCAACTGAGCCATTTTTTTTTTTGCATTGCATTTGCATAAATTGAGCAGTTGGCAGAGCAGTCGCCCTGTAAGCGAAAGGTCGTGAGTTCGAGTCTCACTTGAGCATTTCATTTTTCCAATGTTTTTCGAACTTAACAGTTAGCATAATAAATGCTATAAAAAAAAAATTCATTCAAATATTTGGGCGTAGTCATTAAAATTCAATGTTTAAAAATGGTTGAAAAATCATTCATTGTTTCCAACAGTTCGTAAGAATGTTGGTAGATGGCTGCACCGTTGCCCTTATAGACGGATATAAAGAGAAGGAAAATTTGGAATGATTCAAGTGGTGCTCAATGGCTCAGTTGGCAGAGCAGTCGCCCTGTAAGCGAAAGGTCGTGAGTTCGAGTCTCACTTGAGCATTTCATTTTTTCCAATGTTTTTCGAAATTAGATTGAACTAAACCAATTATGTTTTATAGGTGAAAGAACTATTAATACCAAGACTGTATCAAGGTAACATTGGACGATTCGGATAGGACATAGCTGCCCTAATACTGGTCACTCCGTTCCATTTGAACCCATTTGTGAGGCCGGTGTGTCTCAGCTTTGTTGATAACTTCGACAAATGGCAGCTGCGACATGGAAACTTAGGAAAGGTAGGTGTGGAGCATGGTGGTCACATCACGGAATACTTATATGAACTCATATCTTGAATCTTGAAATTCAGCCGCTTCGCAGTTAGATTGGAAAGCTAGCCCAAACTTGGTTGGGAAAAGGCTCAGGGGATTATAAGGATAAGGACTATATTACAAATCTACGGCCTCCTCGCATCGCATATATTATCTTTCTACAGATGACAATAAATAAGATGGAGGAGATTAATTAGAGGAACTTCATTTCGCGGATTATTACAAGCGACTACATTCTTTAAAAAGAGTATCAAACGACTAAGGGCGGCAGCATAAGTGTATCGCCCCTGGACTTACACACGTGCATAGGCCCCGCTAATCACTTACAATAAGAAGGTCCGTGTCATCAGATCTGCCACCAAAGTGGTATATAATAGAGGGCTCAGTTGCTGATGTTGGCAGTTTGTATGACTCGAACCATCTGAAATCGAACACTGTCTTAAATCACAATTTCCAATTGTGAGGATGTAGGTGACCCATTAAAGAAATTCCCTGATCTGGTCGAAAATACCACATATCTAACGAAGTGTGGTCACGCTATTACATCAGTCGGTGATAGCTCAATACTTCTTTCAGGAGGCCGGTTGGGGTCTAACGGAAGCCAATGGCCCGGCTTCAGATATTCTGAAAGTAGTTGATTTCCCTATCATCAGCGAAGACGCATGTCTCAACACCATTCCATATGACTTCCGGCCGTACATCACAGGAGATAAGTTTTGCGCAGGGTATACAAACGGTAGGAGTAGTTTATGAATCATTTCCATTGATTAGTTCAGTTGCTTCTCACGATATAATAATAATAATACTCATTTATTTCAGACCAAAAGTGTCCAAATTACAAACAAAGATACATACTGTTACGGGAGACGGGTAACGGGATTGGAAACAAACAACTTCGTATTTGAGACCGCTTTATTTTCACACCCCAACAGCCAAATCTCGAACACGACGCGACTGTACCACACGATGCACTACTGAACTTTAGTTTTATTCGCGACACTCACAGCGCGACTGTACAGCAAGGTTACTGCGCTTTCACGACACTCACAGCGCGACTGCCCAATTACTGCACTTTTCACTATTTTCTTCTCTTTTCTTCCTTTTCTCTTCTTTCTCTTCTTCTGTTCACTTTGAACTCCCAAACTTAACTGTCCTTTCACGGCTCTGACAGCTCCTTTTATACCCTGAATTTCGATCGTCTTTTCGGTATTCATTTTATTATTTCTCCAGAATTTTCTATGATCTCCCAGAAGAGCTAAACTATAATTTCGATCTTCATTTCGTTTCTCATTTTCATTCTTCCAGAATGTTCTGCTAATAACTAGAAGATTTTAAATATAGAATCTTCTGTTCTATTCTTACAAACTTCCTGAAACACTTGCGATTCAAAGTTTCATCCTTGATCACTGTGAATTTCAAGAGGTAGTCCGAATCGGCAAAAGACTTCATTCACTAGTTTAGTTGCCACTGTTATTGCTTCTTGATTTGGCACCGCGAACACCTCTGGCCACTTAGTAAAATAGTCCATCACCACCAATATGTAACGGTTGCCGTTCGTTGATACAGGAAAGGGTCCGGCCATGTCTAAAGCTATCCGTTCCCAAGGAGCACCGACATTGTACAACTTCATACTAGCTCGACTTCGCGTCTGTGGTCCTTTAACAGATGAACATGGTTCACATTTCCTGGACCATTCTTGGACATCTTCCTTGCAATGCAACGAACGCTTCCTTTTCCCTTCTTTCTCTTCTTCTGTTCACTTTGAACTCCCAAACTTAACTGTCCTTTCACGGCTCTGACAGCTCCTTTTATACCCTGAATTTCGATCGTCTTTTCGGTATTCATTTTATTATTTCTCCAGAATTTTCTATGATCTCCCAGAAGAGCTAAACTATAATTTCGATCTTCATTTCGTTTCTCATTTTCATTCTTCCAGAATGTTCTGCTAATAACTAGAAGATTTTAAATATAGAATCTTCTGTTACTTTTACCAAATAAAGATTTAAATAAATTAGAAAATCACAAAAACCACATATCGTGTCACCGGGATTCGATCTGTCGACCTTCTTTTTGGCAGGCGAGGTCTAAACCGCTCAGTCACAGCTGCTATTGACAATAAGTTCGAATTTATCGTTCCGATGCTTTGACATGTTACGTCACATTCGTAACACTGCCCCCTCCTAAGACATGCTCGTCCCGAGCATCGTTAGAGCCATAATATCGGGCGAGTCTATCGATGTGAACAACTTTAGCGGAACTTCTCGGCGATTTTTGAATTCTGTAAGTAACGTCATTAATTTTTGTTATCACTTTATAAGGTCCTTCCCAACTTGGCTGCAGTTTCGGAGATAATCCTTGCTTCCGTACTGGGTTATGAAGCCACACTAGCGATCCTTCCTCAAAACATCTTAAATTTGAACTTCTGTCATATCGTGTTTTCATTCGTTCGCTGGCCTATAAATTGGCTTCTCTCATGTATCTGTGAACTTTATCCATTCGTTTCCTTAATACATCCGCATAATCTGTTATACAGCTAGGTGAGTCAGGAGGGCATCCGGTGAGGAGTTCCGCCGGTAGCCGAAGCTCTCTGCCAAAATTTGCATGGGCCGGTGTTATGCAAGTGCTTTCATGAACCGCTGTACGATACGATAACAGAAATAGCGGAAGATATTCGTCCCAGTTTCTTTGATGTGAATCGACTATCTTCGCCAAGTGCTGCTCCAACGTTCTATTGAAACGTTCCACCATGCCATCTGACTGTGGCCGATAAGGTGTCGTTCGCGTCTTGTGTATTTTCAAAATCTTACAAACTTCCTGAAACACTTGCGATTCAAAGTTTCATCCTTGATCACTGTGAATTTCAAGAGGTAGTCCGAATCGGCAAAAGACTTCATTCACTAGTTTAGTTGCCACTGTTATTGCTTCTTGATTTGGCACCGCGAACACCTCTGGCCACTTAGTAAAATAGTCCATCACCACCAATATGTAACGGTTGCCGTTCGTTGATACAGGAAAGGGTCCGGCCATGTCTAAAGCTATCCGTTCCCAAGGAGCACCGACATTGTACAACTTCATACTAGCTCGACTTCGCGTCTGTGGTCCTTTAACAGATGAACATGGTTCACATTTCCTGGACCATTCTTGGACATCTTCCTTGCAATGCAACCAGTAAAAATGCTCACGTATTTTCAATAGAGTTTTTCTAGCTCCAAGATGTCCGCCAGAAACCCCATCATGAAAAGCTCTTAGTATTTCTGGAACTTTTGCCTTCGGTACAATTACTTGCAAGTGTGTACCATCTCTTGACGCACTCTCCCATTTACGACATAGTAGGCCATCTTGAAGTATCAAGCTATTCCATAACGCCCAGTAACTCTTAGTGGAGGAACTCAATCCAGCAACTTCATTCCAACTTGGACGAGGAGAAGAATTTGTTAACCATTCTAGTATTGGCTTCAAGTCGTCATCTTCTTCTTGCGATTTTCGCATGACGTCATTACTCCACCTCTCATTGAATGAATCCATTCTTATAACACGTATATAGGACTGTTCCTTTCCCTCTTGTCTTTCGCAATGTTTACAATCATTGTCACAAGGTCGGCGTGACAACGCATCGGCGTTTCTATGGGAACCACCGCTTCGATGTTCAATTACGAAGTCGAATTCTTGCAATTGTTCGATCCATCGTGCGACTTGTCCTTCGGGGTTTTTGAACTGCAGAAGCCACTTCAATGCCGAATGGTCCGTTCTGACTAGAAACTTCCGTCCTAATAGATATTTCTTGAAATGCTGTAACGTTTTCACTACAGCCAGGAGCTCTCTTCGCGTAACACAATAATTTCGTTCAGGTTTTGCTAGCGTTTTACTGAAGTACGCTATGACAACCTCCTGATCTCCTTTTCTTTGTGACAATGTTCCACCTATGCCTGTATTACTGGCATCTGTGTCAACAACAAACTGATTTCTTCCATCAGGATATCCCAAAATAGGGGTTTCGCAAAGCTTCTTCTTGAGATCTTCAAAGGCAGTTTCACAATCTGCATCCCATACAAAAGTTCGCTTCTCCTCTGTAAGTCTATGTAGTGGCTTTGCGATGTCCGCAAAATTCTTAACGAAACGTCGATAATAAGAGCAGAGGCCCATAAAGGCTCGCACCTGAGTCTTATCCTGTGGCACCGGCCAGTCTTTTACGGCAGATACTTTTGCGGGATCTGTTTCTACTCCGCCTTCAGAGATAACATGCCCCAAATAATTGACTTGTCTTTTGAAGAAGCTGCATTTCTTTAGATTCAATTTTAAGTTTGCTCCCCTAATTTTACTCAGCACACTTTCTAACTTCTTAAGGTGATCGTCGAAATCTCGTCCCACAATAATGACGTCATCGAGGTATACCAGGCAAGCTTCTCCTATTAATCCTGCAAGAACTCGCTCCATCAATCTCTCGAACGTCGCTGGCGCGTTGCAAAGGCCGAAGGGCATTACCTTGAAATGCCAGAGTCCTTTACCGGTAGAAAATGCAGTCTTCTCTTTATCTTTAGGATCCATCTCCACCTGCCAGTATCCACTTTTAAGGTCCAGCGTAGTAAACCATTTCATTCCACTCAAAGTATCTAGTGTGTCATCTATTCTTGGTAAAGGATAACTGTCTTTCTTCGTAACGTCATTCAATCGGCGGTAATCGATGCAAAACCTAGTTGTACCATCCTTCTTCTTGACTAAGACAACTGGAGAACACCAAGGACTAGAAGAAGGTTCTATCACTCCATTTCCTTCCATCTCTTTAATCATATTCCCAACTTCTTCTTCCTTAGCGAAGGGAATTCGTCGAGGTCGTTGACGGATTGGCAGTGCATCGCCAGTGTTAATTTGATGTTTCACTAATCCAGTCTTCCCGATGTCCCGTTCTCCTTTAGAGAAAATGTCAGCAAAACGCCTCAACAAATTTTTAGCTTTCACTAACTGCATTGCTCCTAAATCTTCTTTACAGTCAAGAAACACTTCAGTCAGATCTATTTTCCCTGATGAGATATTGGTCTTTTCTTGGCAACTCCTTAACCACTCCATTTCTTCAGCGACTCCAATCAGAGTGCCCCTTTTTAAGGTCTGTACGTCACCACTCAAATTAAGCACTGGAACTAGCATTTTTTTAGACACACTGACTACCGTTCTAGCTGGTAACCACGAATTATCATCTTCTGTCTTTTCAACAACCAAATAACGCCGGCTATTGTTACTTGAATTTTTACTCATTGTTATTGGTACAAGTGTCTGAGTTCTAGGTGGAAGTCTGGTATCTTGAAGGCAGTAGACTTTACCACCACCACCACCTCCTTTGATGGTGGTTTCTCCAGAATTTTCTATGATCTCCCAGAAGAGCTAAACTATAATTTATTTAAATCTTTATTTGGTAAAAGTAACAGAAGATTCTATATTTAAAATCTTCTAGTTATTAGCAGAACATTCTGGAAGAATGAAAATGAGAAACGAAATGAAGATCGAAATTATAGTTTAGCTCTTCTGGGAGATCATAGAAAATTCTGGAGAAATAATAAAATGAATATCGAAAAGACGATCGAAATTCAGGGTATAAAAGGAGCTGTCAGAGCCGTGAAAGGACAGTTAAGTTTGGGAGTTCAAAGTGAACACAAGAAGAGGAAGAAGGGTAAAGGAAGAAGTGAAAAGTGCAGTAATTGTGCAGTCGCGCTGTGAGTGTCGTGAAAGCGCAGTGACCTTGCAGTACAGTCGCGCTGTGAGTGTCGCGAATAAGACTAAAGTGCAGTAGTGCATCGTGTGGTACAGTCGCGTCGTAAAGTGTCGTGTTCGAGATTTGGCTGTTGGGGTGTGAAAATAAAGCGGTCTCAAATACGAAGTTGTTTATTTCCAATCCCGTTACCCGTCTCCCGTAACACGAATGTGACGTAACAATACAAATTAAAAACATACTCAAAAAAACATAATCAAAATCAAAAATCAGAAAATAACACATTGAAAATACAATTTGTATATAAATGTTATGAATCACCTCATGCCTGCAACTTGTGCAGTTGCATCCATTTGACCATGAATGGACAGTCTGTGTCCATTCTCCCCGCAATGAGCTGCAGGTAGCTGTTGGGGCTGTCACGCGCTCGGCAGAGATCCGGTTCTTAGCATTCCATGGATTCACCGTGCGGTCGCCGGGTCCATGGCGTGGTACAGAGAGGAACACTGCGACGGCGCCTGGGACTTGCGACCCAGGTGTAGGTTTAGGGTGGCCACCTTGTGATGCATCAGCGCTCACCTCCACCGTCAGTCGTGTTCCCCCCTCTACCTATCCAAATTTGGTAAGATCCTATCAACGCCGTTTTAGATATTCGTTTGAGTAAAGAGCTTACTGAAGCTCTTGGCAATCCGAGGTCTTTAAATAAGTTATACAGGGATTTAGCTGGAATTCCCCTTGCTCCCACTTCCACGGCGTAGAGTTTAACCACATAGCCATTTTTGGTTAACTCGTTGGTCAAGTCAAAGTATTTGTTTATTTTTATAGCGTGGTCTTTAGGTATGTTAGTTTCCCACGGTACTGTGAGTTCTACTAGTACTGCACGCTTTTGCTGTTTTGAAAATAGGAATATATCGGGTCTGGATGACGAGGCACAAACATCCTCCGGTATTTTATAGTGTTTCTCATACGAATCTGCGAGTAATGTCCAATCAGCGGCTGCTATCAAAATTGAGTACGGCTTTTGATTTGTCTTTTTTGAGCAGCCTTCCTTTACAAACGCGACGTCATTTCTTTGGTTTGTGGTTAAACCCTTTTTCGCTCTAGCTACCGCCAAACTTACCGCCTCACGTACGATTTCTAATACCTTATCATGTCGGCGCGAGTAATGACCCCGGTCTAATAGCGTCCTACAACCCACCAGTAGGTGCCTAGCAGTACCAATTGCTTCACCACATGAGTTACATGTTTTATCTGTGGCTTTTCCCCATCTGACAAGATTGCTTTGGTCGGGGAGGGTCAACTGGAATGCATTGAGATAGAATTTAAGGAGAGCCGGTGACCAGTCGTATATTAAGGTACGCCATTTTAAGGCTATGGGAATACAAAATTCACCTAGTGTTAACCATTCGTTTTGTATTTCTAGGTTCATTGCGTGCACTTTGTAGGTATTATTTTCATCTACTTGAAGAAAAGATTTTGTTATGTCTTTGTCTGACTGCCTCCTAGTATTACCCAAACCTACCCTACCAGTCTGCGAGCCTATCATGAATTTTTTATGGAATTGGAGGCGCGACTCGAGCTCTTTAGTACTTTGGTCTTTTGGAAGAGCTTGCACGATTTCGTCTTTTGATTTCGCTAGGACGTGCATTTTGGTTACTCTTAGATGTTTATATAGTTCCGATGGTTTCTTGAACGTCATTCCAAAGTTATTTGAGGCTCTATATAATGTCGATGGGTCTGCCGACTGAGCTAGCCCCAGCCACGACTTCAATGTCTTCGTAACATTCGCATCTAGTTTTTTGAGAAGGCTCTGGCTTATATCATAAACAAGAAACGGCCAGTTAAGACGCGAGGTTAAATAGTTGTCGTAAATCCACGCTTTTTTGACATTACTTAGTGGCTGCTGATCTACCTTTTGTATATCGATAATGAAGTTATTAATTACTTCTTCTAAAGCTGGAGTGCAACCTCTGTTATCTATTTGTCTTCCGAGAAATTTAAAAGGCACGGTTTCGGATATAGTCGAAACGTTTTCCCCGCCTATACTAAGCCCTGGATCATATGAGGTATATCTGGTACCCCGCCTACCCAGACATAGACAATAGCATTTGCTAGGTTTTGTTTTCATTCCTTCTGTCCATGTACAGAATTCATCCACTTTACGCAACAGGTCTTGGCACTGCTTTGGGCTGCGAGTAAGTATTGCGAGATCATCTGCAAATGCGAGGATGGATTCCGTGTATTTACCGTTTAGTTTAAACCGATAGCCCCACTTTCTCTCATGTGTGGTAGTACGCAGTTCTTTTGCGTAGTATTGCACAAAAGCTGGCCACTCTGGCATCTGCAAACATGCCAGATGCACCACAAAAGCGCGGCAGCCCCATCAGCGCCCTGAAGCCATTATTATACTGGACCCGCAGGGCATCATAAGCAGTTTGTGCAGGTATAAAATGATTATATAGCCAGCCCCCTAGACAGGTGGTAATTCTTTGGATATTTTAGAATAGAACTGTTAGATACGCACCGTACAGGGACAACAGTCAAATACGCTAGTCATTGACACACTGATTTATTTCTATAGCACAGGTTATTCTGCCGGGTGGCAGCCGCGGTGTAGTCACATACACCTACATATTATAACATGAACGATGAGAGTATGGGATGACGTTAATGACATACGTTGACGACTGTCGATCTGATGCTGTCAAGATAAATTGTGTTGCAGGTACGGCCTTGTGCAGAGGCGACAGTGGTGGAGGACTGGCTTTCCCGGAAAAAAAACAGGGGGATGACCATTTCTACTTAAGAGGCATAGTATCTACCGCACCTACAAGCGATAATCTGTGCAATGACCACACATACATGGCATTCACTAGGGTTGCAAAGTTTCAAGATTTTATCAAAAAGTAAGTAAATAAATCAATAAGTATTCTACAACATTGTAGACCCATGGTAAGCCTAACTAGCTTGTGTTATGGAATCTAGAATACGGATAAACATACTTAGATACTTTTTTTTGTAAATACGTGTATATTATTATACATAGAAACACCCAGACCAATGCAAATAGCCATATTCTTGTATAAAAATATTTGCACTGCGCGGGGATTGCACCCGCGCCCCCTGCTTGGCAGTTGCGATCAATACCGCTACCCCATAGAGGCTGTCATGTAAATTAATTACATGGTAAAAATAACTCAAAAGATATTAGAATAATAAATAATGTCTCAATAATATCAACCAGTATTATAACTCAGACACTGAAAACATTGCCAACATTGCCTTTTCACTTTAGACTTTACTTATATGTTGTTAAAGTCTTAAATTAAATAGCATTTGGTGGAGTGAATGACAATGTAATGAGCTCTTTGTCATTTTATTTTGGACAAGGTCTATATTAATGAAGTCTAAAATTTAATGACATTTGCGGGGTCAGTGGTATGACAGTGGTTGACAATAACCCAGAATCACTATATATATGCTCGGTATTTTATTTTTATTTTTTTTTTATTTTATACAGGACTCGTCAATTTGACTTCACCTCGCCTGATGTTAAGCTAAAGGCAAAGTCTCGGAAAGAGGGTCACCATCGTAAACATTTACCATGTTAACAGTGGTGGCACTCAGCTTGACGGCCTCATTAGATGCCTTTTCACGCCCCGCTTAAAGGACCCAGGACTGTAGGAAGAAGGAAACACGTGAACTGGCAGGGAATTCCAGGTCTTAGTGGTGCGGCATAGGAATGAATCACTGAAACGCTTGGTTCTAGCAGGTATCCTCTGCACCGTAAATGGATGACATCTTAGCCCTGCACGTGTCGTCCTGTGAAGGAAAGGGGAGGGTGGGACTAATTGGAAGAGCTCGTCAGAACATTCACCATGGTAGACACGGTAGAAAACTGCCAAAGACGCAACATCTCTACGCATCTGCAAAGGCTCGAGGGTGTTCGTGACCTCAGGATCCCCAATAATGCGGACCGCACGTCGCTGCGGTCTAATCAGACTAACATAATAAGAGACTCCACACACACATCCCACGGAGGACAGAATATTATTGAATAGCTAAATTTCCTTCTCCATGGATGAGTCTTACTAAAAAAATATTTAACCTCATTCATAAACATAAAGTTTAGTGATGTAACCACAGAACAGAGAAAAAGGATTTAACCAATTTTGTAAATTGTGTTTTATATTTTTAGCGCGATCTCTGCAAGTGAAAGGAATACTTGTCAAGATGCCGATTGTGACGATGTAAGATTTAATTTATTTTATATTTATCTTCAGTATATCTCTCCAGTTTTGCAAGTTTGCTAGATGGTACACCATTGCCAGTGTGCTCTAATTTTCGGTACCTCCGCTTTCATAACAAGGCCGGGGCAACTGATCGTTGACAAATGTATGGATAATTGATGAATGGATGAAATTACGGCAGATCAGAGGCATATGCTATTGGATGAGGGGAAAAATATAAGCCAGTAATGAGACGAAACTGAAACTGATGGTAATTTTATTTGTCAACAGGATTGTGCGGATGGCTCCAGCGAGTGCAAACCTGGTAAGTACTGCCAGTGTATTCTTCCTCCGTATTTCGAAAATAAGACGTAGGTAATCTCAAATATCTCATAAATGCTAAGCCTTGACCCACTTTATGAGTTGAAAAATATTATACGCGCTCTCAACTTCCTCAACTTCGCTGAAATATCACCCGTAATATCAACTTCAAAATGAGTCAGAAAATCAGGCAAAACTTACCAATTCTGTGAATGGGAGGTGATCAAGGGCATGATGCCTCACTACCCGACGAAAAAAGTGAGAAACACCCTGTAAGTGTGGAATATTGGACATTTATTAGAGAAATATTCAAAATTATATATACGCGCTACCCTGATCGATGTCCTACTCACTAGGAGGCACAGCATCAGTAGGGTAGCAAACCGCAAGGTTATACCGGGGAGAGTCACATTACGCAACACCTTCTCCTTGTCATGGACCTCCGCGTAAAACCCAAAGGCAAACTAATTGAGCGCGGCCAACGCAGAATCAAGTGGTGGCTGCTTGATGAAGCCAAGTCCCAGAGTTTCGTCTCAGCTATCGGTGATAAGTGCACTAATGCTGTAGACGAACCAGTGCAAGATTGCTGGGACAAGATTCAGGCAGCTATCCTTGAGGCGGGGAAGGCAGTGCTCGGCACGTCTAAGGGTGGACGCAAGTGTGACAAGGACACCTGGTGGTGGAACGACACAGTCCAGAAGGAGATCAGGGTGATGAAAGACCTCTTTAAAAAGTGGCAAGCGTCCAAATCTCCCGAAGACCACGACGAATACAAACGGGCTAAACACGCCACTAGGAGAGCCGTAGCCAGGGCCAGACGAGACCACTTGCAACCGCTATACAACAAGTTGGAATCGTCTGAGGGGCAAAAGCTCATCTATAAGTTGGCGCGCTCCAGGACAAAACGGGGCTGGCTATAACCAAGTGCCGCTGCATCAAAGACCCTGGGGGAAATCTGTTGTACGAGGAAGTCGCGGTGAAGGAGAGATGGCGCTCATACTTCCACGATCTGCTGAATAAGCAGCATAAAGAGGTGCAGCCACCAGACCTCCCTCCAAATCAAGGACTGGTGCCATCGATAACACCTGCTGAAGTTCAGACTGCCATTCGTCGCATGAAGAACCGGAAAGCTGTAGACCCGACGAAGTCCCATCGAGGACCCCAAACTTAAATCAGCCTCGCCCCACACGTGCTACGTTCCCGTCTTGTCCGTGTTTCCGTGACATTATGCTAACTAATAAATAAATGTTTCATGGAACGATATTTACAAAAATTCCCGCCCTTTCCGTGCAAAATCTTGTTAAATGCAACGGGCTTCACTTCGTTTTTTCACCTGTGAAAAACCACCACATTCTTTTACTACATTGATGATTTTACAGAAGCCGAACCCTGTGAATGGAACGGGATCAAGGGCAAGTGCGTTCCTTCAAGAGTATGCCTCATCACACTCTATAGACGTGGAGATAAGCCCCCTGTGAGTATGAGAACTCATCATTTAAAATCTCTCTGCTGTAGTGCTTCCAAGCGACTGCAAATGGCGTTCTTTAAAAAGGGCTTTAGAAGGCTCTTAAAGCGTCGGCAGCACTAGGGCTTGTTGATCTGTGCCCATGGTTTCTCTGATGGTAAGTGATGATGGTGTTCTACAGTGGAATACGTTAACTTAAAAGCGATCTATTCTAGAAGAAGATGCCCGGGCTTTTCGGAAACACAGACCTAGATAGGAGGTACACTCCTGTCAACGGTATTCTTGTAACACAATTATCAAGATCGAACGAGGATATCGTGGCACTTGAGAGATTGAAATTAAACCGAAACTGAATTTTGAACAGTTGATGCGAGACTTGGTCCTTAGGAGCAAGGTTTAAATAGAAATCTTAAATGTTTAAGAATATTTTTCTTTGCAGGCTTGTGCTGATAAAGATGGACATCTCAACAATATTTGCTGTACAGACTGTACCCTTGTCAATGATACAAGGTTAGTAAGTACCTTAAAGTCGGTCTCATATCGAAGCGTTAATCCCGGTCCCCTCTGAAGTTTTCACTTTGAATCCGCTTCACCAGTATAACTGGCTTATTCCCAATTCACCTTTTCATCATTTCCCCCCCATAATGATTTGTTCTCGATTCTTTTCTAAATATCAAAACTTGTACAGTCAAGGTTACTTAATTTTATTATAATCAGATTTCTACTCTTTACTTGACACTTAACTGCATGATGGATGAACTTCGATATGTTCCGTTGGCAACTGGGACCGACGGCTTAACGTCTGTGACTTCTGTGAGAAACGGATATACCCAGATCAATGCAATATTCGTGCATACACTTGTTTGCACTGAGCGAGAACCGAACCCAGTCGAGTTCACTACCGCCACGCTACAAAAGCTGTCAATCTTCGCAATCGGTCTATAGTCAAGAAAATTTATAAAATATCTTCAATATCCTCTTAGCCGGTTTCCAATTGCACCCAAAATTAGCACTTTAGAGTGCTCATTGTCTGCGGTTCATTTATGTTTTTGTTGAGTATGTAGGCTTTTCCGGGAGCTACTGCCATCTGACCTTAACCCCCGAAAGAAAGCCCGCAGCAGACCCTCGTACGTTCTTTAGCAGGTGAGGTTGACTTGGGCCCCAAACCTTTGATAGGGCCCTATAGACAAAGGATGATGGGGGAACTCCTAAAAGTTCAACAAAAAATATATTGTTTAAACATCCTATATTTATTTCAGCAATTTTATAATGAGTGCTTCTGGAGGTGTATTTTGGAAAGATGGACGAAGAGCGAGGGATGGTAAGCACTTTCTTTATACATACTTATATAAGATCATGCCTATATCCTTCTGGTGTATACAGAGATAAAAATTTGCTTGTGCCTTACACTCATTTTCTATTATTATTCCCTTTATTTCAGTATATTACATATAAATTACATTTTTAAATATATCCTAAAAAAATACAAAATATATTTAAAAATATAAAAAATAGTATCCCACCGGCATCGAGTACAGGGACCAAGCTACCGGTGGTCAGGGCTCCAGAGAGAGGAACTTCCTCACTATGCGCGCCGAGTCGAGGAGTACCGCCTTCTGCATCAGGTTCTTGATCCAGCTGCCCAGCGCGAGCCTCTTAAGGTGTTGGTCGAGGCTCTTAGCAATCAGCCCATGGGCTGATACGACTATCGGGACAATGATTGCTGAATCAATATTCCACATGTCAACAACCTCATGAGCCAGATCCAGATATTTCATTTGTTTATCTTTTTCGGCTTTCATGAGGTTTTCGTCATGAGGAATAGTGACATCAATAATCATTGCAAGGCGCTCTAATCGATCTATTACCACTATATCAGGCTTATTAGCGACAATAGTCCTGTCAGTGATAATAGATCGATCCCAGTATAATGTGATACGACCATTTTCGAGAACTGGGTCGGGCACATACCTGTAGTATGGTACCTCCGAATCAACAAGATTGTATTTAAGGGCAAGTTGTTGATGTACTATCTTGGCCACTTGGTTATGTCTGTGCAAATACTCGCCGTTGGCAAGACGAGAACAACCGGAAATAATATGTCGAAGTGATTCTCCGGGTCGGTGGCATGCCCGACAGATGTCCACCGTACCGTCCTTCAGGATATACTTCCGGTAGTTGTTCGTCATAACAACTTCGTCCGTAATTGCAAAGATAAAACCCTCGGTTTCTCCGAAAAGATCACCGAACCGTAGCCAAGATACGAACGCTTTTAAGTCTATATCGGGTCCGTTTAAGGCCCGATAAAAGCGTCCGTGTAACTCTTTACCCATCCATACCTCCCTGCGATCAGCAGTATCAAGTACTATAGGTTTGCGCCAGTTCTCTTTAGCCAACGCAAGAGGAGTAAAACCGTTGTCCACTGCAACCACATCACGGTGCATATCCGTGTTTGCGTGTAGGAAATATTCTCTGAGGTTGTATATCTCGCGGTTATGGAGGGTCTTGACATTTAAAAAGCCACGCCCCCCCAGCTTCCGCGGGATATACAGCCTCATTACGGAAGATCGGGGGTGATGCATCCGAAATGTGGTCAACAGTGAACGAACTCTTCTGTCCAGGGCATCAAGTTCAGTCTGAGTCCATCTAAGTATGCCGAAAGAGTACATTAGGACTGGCATGACCCAACCATTGCAGGCGCGCACCTTGTTACCGCCCGATAAAAAGCTTTTTAGGACTTTCTTCAGGCGGCCAAAGAAACGCTCCTGCAGTGCCTGTTTCATGCCAGCTTCAGGTATTCCTAATGCCTGCGACATACCCAGATATTTGTAGGTTTCGGTTGAAGAAAGAGATTTAAGCTTAATGGAATCAGAAAGAATCAGGTTTTCGGATTCCACTATTCCACCCCTTTCTACATGCATGACTGCACACTTGTCCAAACCAAATTCCATCTTGAGAGAGCTACTAAAGCTTTCAGTCATCTTTAGTAGTTCTATCAATTGCGCATTATTTGGAGCAAGTAATTTGAGGTCATCCATGTAGAGGAGGTGGGATATAACTCGACCCTCTCTCTGCAACCGATAGCCTAGCCCTGAGTTCTCCAGTATTGTACTAAGAGGATTCAGTGCTAGACAGAACCATAGGGGACTCAGGCTGTCACCCTGGAATATACCCCTCTCAATTCTTATGGGTGCATCGGTTGTCTGGTAACATCCTGGATAGCGAAGGACCGTCTTCCATTGCCCCATACATGACCTCAAGAAGGCCGCTAGAGTTGTATCGATTTTATACAACTCTAGGACCCTCAAAAGCCATGTATGCGGTACAGAATCGTAAGCCTTCTTATAATCTATCCAGGATATTGCCAGATTCTTGCGTTTACGACGCACCTGTTGACTAATGGTCATGTCAACTATAAGGAGCTCTTTAGTACCACGGGCCCCCCTCCTACATCCATTCTGAGAGATAGAAATGATTGAATTTCGTTCTAAATGAGAATTAATTATGACTCTCAGAATGGAGGTTAGAAGCTTATAGACCGTCGGTAGGCAAGTGATTGGTCTATAATTTTTGGGGTCCATGGCACTGCCGGACTTATAGAGTAAGTGGGTTAATCCAGTTGTTAAAAAGTTAGGTAGTGAACCCGAGTCTAGAGCTGACTGGAATTGAGATGCTAAACAAGCATGTGAGTTGCGGAGCCACTTCAGCCAAAAGTTGTGCAGTCCATCCGGACCAGCCGACTTCCAATTCGGTAGCGAACGGACTGCACTTGATACATCATCAGATGTAATAGTAATTGGCTCCATAATCTGTATGTTCTCACATGCTTGCTCAACCCCTCTTATCCAATCACCTTCTGTGTGGACGACAGGTGTCGACCAGATGCTACGCCAGAATGTATTCGTAGCGTCAGCATCCGGTCGAGCTGTGTCATCCACATTTAACTCGGGTTGTTCCCATTTTCGGTAAACCCACCTCTCATCCTTTTGGAAGATGCGATTCTGATTATACCTATCAACGCGTTTTTTATAGCGGCGGATTCTATTTGCCCATGCATAAACTTTCTGCTTCAGAAAGTCGATGCGCTCTGTGACACATGAGGCATATTGTTCAGGGCTGATATTAGTTCCTGAAAATGCCTGTGTCACAAAGCGCATTACCCTCGGGCGGGTATTGCCCGATCTGAAACAGATTAGCTTACCAATAAGTGCCCTAGCCTTGGCGATACGACATTCAATCCTATACTGCCAGGCCGGCACAGCAGGTCTATGACGTGTAACAGGTTTATCAACAATAAACCTGACACCAGCCACTCGACATACTGCAACGGCCGCACAATACAAAATTGAATGCGTATCCCCGAGGTCTTCGCTATTTTCTAAATAATTAGATAATAGCGAATCTAGGGCACATACCAGCGCTATATTGCGTTTATGCACAGGCAAATGGGGTAAGCGAGGTCGATTGCTTGGGATCATAGATCGATATTCCAGCATCGCATCTTCCAAAGCGCTCCTTAATCGTTCATTATACTGGGTACTTACGGATATAGTCTCACTTTCCTCCACTTCATCAGCGTGGACGAGCTGTGGTGTGCTTACACTCATAACTACACTGGTTTTCACCGGAAGCACAGCTTGCGATGAAGTGGGAGTAGCCAGACTATTCTGTACATCAGAGAGCAGCCTCTCGAGTACGGAGTCATCCAACAAATGACATCGCTGGATGGCCCGCACCTGATCCGATAACCGTTGTGCAGAAACGCTGACAGCTGGCTCAAGCTCCTGGAACAAAGGCAGCATCCGAACACGGTACGCAGTGAGGTTAGTTCCACCTGCTATAGCCACAAAATATGCCCGCATAACGTTTTCATTTACCGACGTTGTCCACTTCATGCGGCGCACATTACCACCGGTAGCGGGGGCCCCACTCGAGGCCGGTGGGCCTCGGGATCCCAAGCTGGACGGTGGTCGGCCTCTCCCCGGCCGGCGCACAGGTGTTGGCGACGTCGGCGGGGAGAAATACTCGTCGGAGCTCGACGCTTCAGCAGTAGTTGGTCTCGGAGATGTGGTTTCCGGAGCCTGCGAGGCGGAGCTGCACGAAGAGTCCGATGGTGTAGGGTGTGCTAATTTCCTGGCTTTTGCCCTTGTCAGCATATTTTTATCTAGTTTTTCTTATTCATTTTCTATTTTCTGTTTTGACAGCTGTCTGTCAATTTCGGATTTTTTCGTACTTTATTATTTTGGATCTTCGCACATTATTTATTAGTAAATTCATTGTACAATATGTTGTTCTTTTGAGTTCCGATGGAGAAATCACAACGTTTTTATTATTTAACAGAAATAAGTTATAAGAAATCTTCTGTAAAAACTATGCGGCCATTTGGGACCAGTGTTGCCAGTGTTATTATAGGTTATCAGGCAGGCACCTATTACATTGGGACCTAAACATAAACTGGCGAAATGTGGGTGCTAGCACCTCTGCCTACCCCTTCGGGGAATACAGGCGTGAGTTTATGTTATGTTATGTTATCAGGCAGGCAGTCGTAGGCAATTGATAATGCCTGTATCTAGTTTCCTTTTTCATTTTTATTCTCATTTAGTTTGAGGTAATATGTATCAAGTCTGTTTCTGAACTGGTTGATACTGGCAGCTGACATCACATATTCTGGGAGCTTGTTCCACGCTCTGACCACTCTGTTAGTGATGAAGGTGTTTGTGGGGATTGTTGTTAGAGAAGCTAGTACACAACTTTAGATGGTGCCCTCGTATGTGTGCATTCTCGTTACGAATATAGCGTATCAAAATTCTTTATATCATAGTGCCCATTCAAGATTTTAAATGTTTCTATTAGGTCGCCACGGTCACTGCGTTCCTTCAGAGTGGTGAGTTTCAGCATTGACAAACTCTCTTCATACGTCCGCTGTTTGATGATGATCACATGATGCTGCTTTTATACCATTGTACAAAGTTATCCTCTTTTGGGTATCCACTCACATCCAGTGGCCACTTCACTCCACGAAAGTTAAAATTTCCCATTATAACTACTGTGTTAGTTTCAGACACATTGGTTAAATGCGTCAGTAAGATATTGTCCTGATCCAATGTTGAGTCCTGTCCTTGGTATAATCCACATAAAATAAATATTCTGTTTCAACACTCAGTTCCAGCCATAAACATTCCGACGCTTCATGCTTGATATTGTATTTGGTGTTTAATTTGGTCTTTATAAAATTAGTTCTACTTGAGGAGTATATTGCTACTTCACCACTTCGTTTACCAATTCTGTCGTCTCTGTATAGGTCATATCCTGGGATTATATCGAGGGATATCATCGAGTCAGGTATATTTGGTTTAAGCCATGTTTCTGTTATTATTATTCACTCGGGTTTCAAAGTGTCAACTCGTGCAATGAATAAATCCAGTTTATAAGGCACGGACTGAATATTTGTGCAGAGAATGGTAATTGTAATTAGTGGTGCTGTAATCTTTTCCACAATGGTATTTTTGGTCTTATCGGGTATATAAGGGGCATGCTTAGAGTTGTTGTGTTTATAATTTTTTTTTTTAGATTATTCTTTACTATAGTCGGGTATCGTCGGATATATATTATAGTAATGTCTGTCTCACCGTCGCCCATGCGCTTGTTAAGTTCTTCTCTTAGGTGTGCCATGTACTCTCGTTGCATAGGAGTTAGGTCAGCCACAATAGATGTGGGCTTCCTCAGTTTGGTTCTGTTACGGAGTATGTCTAGAGTGTCAATTTTACTGTGAAGGACGACATTTAATGGACGAGGTCTGCCATTAGAGTCACTTTTAGGGGCCCCAAGGTGAAAACGCTTTATACCATCTAGTTTTACTTTCCTTGTGACTGTGTCTACAATGGCTGCACACTCCCTCTTGTCATGCTCTTTTCTCTCATCAACCACATCACTATCCGACTCTGGCACATCATACATGATAATATTGCTGGCTCTATTGGCCCTTTCATTCATCTCTTGGATTGCAGTCTCAGTTGCAAGCATACTTTGCCGCACACGTAGGTGCTGCGCTTCTTCAGTGAGTTCATTTAACTTTTTCATTATCATTGGCAGTTGGGACATAGCAGCTTTGCAATCCCCACAAAGAAGGTCATAATGCGGGCAACAGTTTTTAATTCAAGCACACGCACTTCAGTGGGCGACAATCTTCACATAGCATTATCCTACAAGAATCACATCGCACCGCTGGGTTTTTATCAGTTGATGGTTTGGCACACTTGCTGCATTTTTCTTGGGACAAGTTACGAGCATTATTTTTAGGACTCATTTTTTGCTTTACTTTTATTAATTTTTTGGGTATTTATTTTTGTTACACTGACAACACTGATTTCTGGCACTAGATATGAATAGTACCAATGTCAAACAAAATCAAGAATATGGAGGGTAGGTCGGAAAATTTTGAACTAGCTCAATGTCAACTGAGAGAATGTTTGCACTATTTTTAGCTATTGTTTTTGATTATTTCGTGAAAAAAACATTTGTACACTACACTGAAGTTATGCACAACACTTTTACAATGTTTTTATAACGATTTTCGCACTTTTACCAAAAACTCGGAGTCCGCCTAAATATTATGTGGGTTCGAATACATCGGGAAAATGAAATGCTCAAGTGGGACTTGAACCCACGACCTTTCCCTTACAGCGGGAATGCTCTTCCAACTGAGCTATTGAGCCAGTTGTGAATCCACTCTCACAATGACATTAAAGCTATCAACACAATTTGAACTCAGATCTAGTAAGTTATAAATCAAGATTCAGGACTCAGTACTCAGTATCGTTCGTTCGTTAAAATAAGTGTCTTATACCCAGATATATTAAGTGAACTACTTGTTATTCCAGCTTGTCTACAATACCTGAAGGATGTACCTCATTTGTGCCACCAAGAAAGATCTTATTCTGGTCTTTCCAGAAGTCTGAACAAAGAGCGGAAGTGCCATGAGTATTCCCTCTGGGGAGGAGGCGGGGCTCCACCACTGGGATGGGAACCACCGTCAGAAAATCCTTATGAGGTACAAAATATAGCGGAGAACTTCTCGTAATAGGAAACTGTTCAAAATTCAGTCTCGTTCTAATCTAAGCCTACCAAATGTCAAAAACTGTATTCTCGTAATTTTTGTATGGGAACTGAGACGAACGTGTCAGCATCACATCGATCTTGATGAACAAAGTGCTCAAAATAATCTTAATTCCTTGGTTTTCCTCCTGCCTGGGGACGGATTTATTTGCTATTTGGTAGACACCTTTAGTGCGGACAACAATATAATTCAAAACAGTTTGATTTGCTCTTAATGCCCTAGTTTTAAGATCTTTTGGGACTTTGTAGTCCAGATATTTCTGAGACTAACTGCCTGAGCCACTGAGGTATTTGAAAGGTCAATTATCCCAAGACCAATGAACCAGAGCACACCAATATCCCATTTTGTGCTAGTTCCAACTGTAGAATAAAAATGGAAAAGTAAAATTCAAAATAAAGGCATGTCTTATCTCTCGTGCTTATTCATTTATTTTTGTGTTGTCCCGAGTGTTCATGGACGCTAGTACCTGTTTTATGCTAACTAGTAAAATTGTAAAATATTGGTTTTACTTGATGGGAAAAAATCCCATCGTGCTACTGGTGTTACTGCATGTAATCTCTAAACTTATTTACGTTTGGACCTGGACCAGGCAGACTTGAAAAGTTCTATGTATTATCTATTACAGGCTATGATGGGTTTTGGAAAAGATTTTGAATCAGCACTTTGGTTGACTGCCGGGGCGATCATCAGTGAGTCATTTATACTGACCTCAGCACACGAGCATTACACGTAAGTAGAAGCATAATTATTATATTACAGCTGCATGGGGCCTCTTTTAGCTATTTGATAGGTGTCATAGAAGCTATGGTTATCATCATTTATTCATTTGAAGGAATTTTTACAGCATTAAGTATGCTAACTATACAAATCAAATACATAGGGAAAAAGAATCTTCTCGGGCGGGACTCGAACCCGCAATGTTTTCCCTTACAGGGGGAATGCCTGACCAATTCGGCTACCGAGACACGCCCGATATGATTCAAATTTCCCATCTTATACGTTAAAGACGTATAAGATGGGAAATTTGAATCATAGGTGGAGGAATGAGTGCAGGTCATCGCACCATGGTCGCGCTCCAGCCGGTCATTGTCAAATGGACGGAGAGACACCACGGGATCCTTTCCTTCCGGCTGACTCAGCTGCTTTCCGAGCACGACTGCTTCGAAAAGTATCTGTTCTCATTCACTAGGAGGGAATTGAGTCCCGCCTGCCATAACTGTCCGAGACTTGTCCGGCCTGGGAGGTGCAGCGTCGAGACCTCGTAGCAATAATGGGAATCGAGCTCTCGCTGCCGGCCATCCTGCGCTCCATGACCCAAATACACGGCTGTAGAAAACCTCAAACGACGCAAATATTTTGACTTCTTTCCTCCAAAACTCGTACTGAGAAACCATAATCGGGCGTTTTATGTGAATTATACTTTTCGTTTTTACCTCGCTTCCGAGCTTACTCTATGACAGTAATCATTTTTTGACAGAATAATATTCAATAAGAATGTCCTCCCAGCCTGTTTGCCTCCCACAGAGGAATTTGACACTGAATACGCGAAATTCAGTTCTTGGAAAGAGAAAGACACAGCACATATGGTAACTTGAAATAAATTGTGTTTTGACTGTTCATACTGGACTTGGTGGAATCTGCAACACGTATTGAATAAGTTATTCAAATTATGTTTTTATTTTCAAAATGTTACTAGTAAATGAAATATTTATTTAGTCACGCCTGTAAATGGGGGTAGGCAGAGGTGTAGTAACACCTACATTTCGCCAACTATTTGTCTCACATAATACGGAGCTTATGCTAAAGTTGGTACTTCGACATGAGATATCTGTTTTCGGGCATTAGCTAATTAGTTATGAATAAACCTAATTCTCAACAATGTAATGTTCTTGTACCCGCGTTAAGGAGCTCACTGCCGAGGATTGCGATGCCCAAATAAGGGAGGCTGAGGCATCTATTCCAATATTGTACAATGAATACTTGTCACAGAAAATCAAAAGCGAATCTCAACTCTGCTATGGCGATAAGGCCACTTGCCTGTTGAGTTATTTCATGGATAGATTCATCATTCTCATGGAAAATATTTCCGGATTGCATACTAGGCCAAGGTGAACTCAGAGCTCAGAGTCCGCCTTTCGGCTCCTCCTCCTCCACTTCGCACGATCTTTAGCGTCCATGGTAGTGAGACTATCGGCACACATGTCACCCTCCACAACGACTGTGAGCCTCCCAAGATTATCTTACTCTTTATATAATTATCTTTGCGTTAGTAATAACTTTTAAACTATCGCGTTCCATAATATACATTAATGTTAACGGGAATTAACGCAAAAATCAAAGGTATGTATGTACCTATTCCATGATCACGTTAATTCCCCTTAACATTATTGTATATCTTTGCGTTAGTTCCGGTCGCCCCGAGTTTTCACCTTGGAGTCCGGAGTCTGCTTTTCAGTCTAACTGGGAAGTTAACCTTGATATTTTCTGTGAAGCGACTACCATATGACCTGCACAACCCATTGGCGATATTGAAGCATTGGAGTTAAACCAGTTGTTGAACTTTTTGGCGCTCTAATAATCCATAACGACTGCCATAGATGTTCGTATGACAACCGGCACCGACGGCTTAACGTGCTCTCCGAGGCACGACCAGACCAATGCAAATAGCTATATTTGCACTAAGCGGGAGTTGGCACCCCCTGTATAGCAGTTCACTACCACCACGCTACTTAGGCTGTCTCCCAACTTGTTTGTCAACCAACCTATTATTATGATCTTACTACAGAATACTGTTGGAGGTCCGCTTGCGGTGACTACCCAGTACTCCTATTGCATGAACACGGTGATTGGAGTCAAGGCGTATGGAGACAAATGCGGTCCAGCCGTGTTCACTAAGGTGCAACACTTCGTACCCTGGATTGAGAGCATCGTCTGGCCTTGAAATTATATGATAAATAAAAAATATAAAAAATCTTGTTGAACCAGATTGTTGTTTTTCTTTAGTAAATTATAGAAACTAATATATTTTTGCTGGCCCCTTCTGGCACGGGATCCACGTTATCACCCATCTTGCTCCCGGATATAGGAACCACCACCGCTTCGGTCTGCTTCTGCTAAGATGACAGGTGGCTGAAACTGTAACCCTTCATGGAGGTTCAGAGAGGTGTGTCGAGTAGAATAGGACTCTATGGGTGTAGTAGAAGGCGACTAAAGGATAGGGCTGTTCTCCATCCGAAAGTAAACATACAGCCCAATACAAAGGGCCCCCTAGACGGCAATGGCACAAGCAGGATAGGATAGGAGACTCATTTATCCGTACTTAGCCTCTTCTTGGGCCATTGTACGTGAAGAGTACTGGCTAAATAGCTCCGCCCAGAAGCGCAAAAGCTTACTGGGGGCTTCGCAGGCTTCGCGGAGCGACCTCACTGTGCCGAGGATTTGGGATCTTTGATTGGCCACTGCCTCGCAGTCCAGTATTACGCCTTGCGGACTGATGGTTCCATTGGAAAGTTCCATTGATGGGCCCAACAGGATTTTCTAGTCCTTTTGTCCTCACTATTTGGGTGAGTGGGTCCAACAGGATTTTGACGGTACTTATGTCTCCATGTGGGTCGAACAGGATTTTGACGGTACTTATGTCTCCATGTGGGTCCAACAGGATTTTGACGGTAGGTACTTATGTCTCCATGTGGGTCTACAAGGATTTTGACGGACTCGTGTCTCCATTGTTCGAAATAGGTAGAGCTCAATAGTAATTCAAGTAATTCAATATTACACTATTCTATTTGTAATTTTTTACTAAAATGGACCAAAGTTTTGATCTACAAGGGTTAGGTACCAGTTTTATAAACACACGGTTTATAAAAATACCAGAACTCGTTGGATTTGCAGCCGTAAAAAGAAGGATAAATGCCCTGGTGCGATTACAGTTCATGTGAGTGTAAAACTAATTTGATTTAGCCTTTATGGATATTTCGGTGGACTCTCGAGAGGAACACCAGGATTGTGATAAGAGATGGCGCTGTCTTCGGATGCTTTCTTCTAGATTTTTTTCACATTTTTTATAAATTTTTATTTTAGGGTGAAAATATAGAAAAGATTATAGAGCACGCTGCTGAATGTTTGCCGGATGAGGCTAGAAATATGGTAGCATTAGCTCTTGATGATGTAAAAGCAAGAGCAGCAATTACAACAGAACCAATCCCTGTTATCTTGAAGGAAGTCATGGCACCATTGTATGACATGGGACTTGACAAAGTTACAAAAATTTCGTATGAGAGTTCAAAAACATCCATATATGCTAAAAGAAAACAAGAATTTAAAGTTAAAAAATTGATCTACAATAATATCCAGGACGTAGAAATCCCGGCAAAATTTATGTCATTTTTAAAGGCAGATTATTACAGTGATGGACGGAGAGTTATGGTTTTTTATACAGAATATTTTAAGCAGCTATTGGAAAATATGGACGAGTATTATGGGGATGGTACTTTTCGAAGCACACCCGTTCCATTCTCTCAATTATATACCTTACACGGTAACTTTAAAAGTACGTCAGAAACAACAAATATAGTACCGCTGATATATTGCCTTATGAGTGATAAAACTGAACAGGTCTTATATTGTACTTTTTGAATTATTAAAAACACAATGTCCAGTGGAATCCAAAAGCTTTCCATTGCGATTTTGAGACAGTAGCAACAAATGCGTTAAAAAAGGTGTTTCCAACTATTAAAATTATTCGGTGCTATTATCATTACATTAATTCCCTGTGGTGAAAAGCAAAATGTCTAGGTTTGAAAGCCAAAATGTATCGTCGCATAGTAGGTTTGTGTACAGCACTTCCATTATGTTAGAATTAACTACGTACTTTCTACATTTAATATTACGATTTTATTTCCATCTCTATTGAAATAATAAAATTACAAGTTTCATTAAAAATGTACTGAGGTTTCAAAAATATAAAAATTAAAAAAAATTAAAATAAACAGGCGGTATTCTGTCACCGGCGGCCATCGCGGTTGGATGTGTACGGCGCGCGTCTATGAGACTGATTTAGTTTTTAACATAATAATTTTGTAGTTTTGGTCAAGAATATTAAAAAAATCGACTAGACTGGTGTGTATTTCTTACGGCAGTATCCTGAATTCTCAATAATTATTACCTGTACAATACAATACAATATATTTTTATTTTCTCCTCACAAAAAACAAAGTAATACAGGCACAAGAAACAAAATAGATACAAGGTAAAAGTAAAATTAATACTCCTGATACATTTATCCTTTGTGAAGAGCTGGTGTCCGAATTAGGTTAAGAAAACCTGTGCTACGGATCACCAGGTCCCCACCCCACGAATACTACAATAACAACAAGAGCAAGCAACATAGATGATGCTAGAATATGTATCTAATCATTACATTCTGTGTGTGTGTGTGTGTGTGTGTGTGTGTGTGTGTGTGTATATGTGTGTGTATATGTGTGTGTGTGTGTGTGTGTGTGCGTGTGTGTGTGTGTGTGTGTGCGTGTGTGTGTGTTTGTGTGTGTGTCAGAGTAACATTTCCGTGAATGTATAATTTAATTTTTGTAACCACTCTATCACCGCCCGCTTACATTGAGTTCTTGTCATTTTGTAAACACATAATACTCTATTTATCTTATTGTATAGGTTATTACTCTGATAGCCGAAAAATTGTTGGGAGAAACTTGTGTTCAGGGTTGGTATTGTACAGACTCTATCCTTTCTGCGCCTGTCTGCAATGGCATTTGGATCATATTTTAGTGTTGAGTGCCGTCTCATAATTGTGTGTAGGATAAAGAGTTGGCGAACAGTTAAACCTGTGGATTGTATGTATGAGGGATGGAATTATATCCAGTCAGAATGCAATGATATGCTAAAGTTAAAACCATTTATGCATTGCATGAATACATATTGGTTTAAAAATGAACAATTTGTCAAAGAATGGTGTGTATATAATCAACTTCATCGTACAAATAATTTTGCGGAAGGGTGGCATGCGCGAATAAACCGTACGATAAATAAAAATTATGTGACGATCGCTAAGTTGCTTTCTGTTCTAGAAAAGGATGCGTCTATTAATAAAATGAAAACTTGTAATGCTACTAGTGACCATTCGCAAAGAAACAGGAGCATTCTACAAAAAGACAGAGATGCATTTATTTTAAATGCTCAGTGATGAAGTTGATCCACAGACAAATAACAGTTGGACATTTCTTAGAACAAGTGCGATAAACATTGTTTTCATCCCACTACCTAGAAAAGAGTTTCAAATTCGTAAAAAGGTATTCAACTATAGGTACCCTAAGTACGTACCTACTTGGCATTAAATATTTTCAATAGATAAGTGAGCGTTCTATATGATTGTTATCTGTATCTTCTACTGACTTCTGCAGGCAACAATTGTACGATCGCTTTTAAAGTGGTCTCATTTTAATTTGGTCCCAATCCGACATTTATTTGGTCCCATTTAGGTACTTCTTAGTCGATATTTGTGTATGTTGGACATTTTGATTGTCACGTCATATTGTGAATGCATGGACGTGGTGAGATTGTATTTTTTTAATTTAGTTATTTCCTCGCTTAGGGGGGATGAAAAGTTACGCGTTGCACTCGAGTGCAAAGATTTTTCACCTTGTGCTCTATTGATTCCCTCGCTTACGCTCAGGATTCTAATATCTGAATCGAAGAATTCAACTTTAGAATCCTTCGCTTGCTCGGTCATCAAATATGAGCACGCAGTTAAAAAGCAACTTTGCACTCTTGTATAACAAATAACTATTTAATATGTAGTAGTTAATTACTGTTTTGTTTTGTAATATTTACTTATTTCATGATTGTTAATGTGTTACTCCATAACGCCTGTTAGAATAAAGTTTAATTTAACACCTTTTAAGTAAAAGTTGTAAGTTTTGACAATGGAACCACGAGACCGGATGTAACCCTGTTAAAATTTCGATTATTGACTCCACGATCTAAATAGGACTATCAGAATTCGTAAATCCTGTTGGACCCACCAATGGAGCCATGAAAACTCGAAAGTCCTGTTGGACCCATCAATGGAACTTTCCAATGGAACCAACAGTCCTAAACCGAATGCCCGCTGGGCGACCGTTACCTCGGCGCCGAAACACCCCCTGCAGTCTGACTGTCCGTGACACCGATGGTGTATAAATGCTTGTTGAGGGGACAGTGACCAGTTATTGCCCCCATATTTTTTTAGATGAGTACGGTCTAATTTTAGGAGACGTTTGTTAGTCGTTTGTTTATTGACGGCATGGCCATTTTTGATGACCTGCAGTCAATGCAATGGTTTGTACCCATATATGATTATGTAGTTTCACATATCTCTCGCGTATCCAAGTACGAATCTGTGAGAAAGGTATCAGCAATAATAGTAGCGGGCCAGCAGTGGTCGTATCGGAACCCCTCCTCGCGAGTTCGTAGCATCATTGCCGTAAGAACCACTGTGCCCTTTTATCCACTGTAGCGTTACTACATTGTGGGTGGATAGCTTGTTCAGAGCAGTTTGGCATTCTGCTGTTAGTGTACTGTTAGTTATTTGGTGTTAGCGCTTTTAGGGCGGCTGTGCTGTCCGTTAGGAGTCTTATATTAAAGCCCTCCACCTCCATTTCACTTATTGCCGTCACATCCGTTGTTACGGCGACATTGGAAAATCGAGCTGTGTTTGCCTAGTGGTAGGTGGATGTTTAAGCCGAGGTCTAGGGAGTGTACGCCGGCTCCTGAGCCATTTTTTGTTTTGAAGCCGTCGGCGTAAACGCGTACCTCTTTAATTCCGGAGTAATTCTTTTCTCGGCTTGTGTTGTTATGTTGTATTTTTTGTTGAAGAAGTGTTGTTTGTAAGTTTTGTCACATGGAGCAGCTATTAGTGTATTGTACTCCAGGGCTCACCTAAGAATTGTGGTGTGGGGACTGTTGTGGTTGTTACCCCAGAGCCCCAGGTGCCACAATGGCCACAGTGGCCTCCTGTTAGATGTATATGTCAAGTGGCGTTAAGTTCAGAGTTACCTCCATTGCTGCAGTTGGAATGGTTTTCATGCATCCACAGATTGATGAGCAAGCCAGCCTTTGGCAGGACCTTTGTTTGGTGATCACGGTGGACAATTCCGTGCGTATCCACCATACCAGAGCCCCGTAAGCTAGCATGGGCCTTATCACCGCTGTGTACAGCCACGGGGTTATTTTTGGTGAGAGTCCCCATTTGCTTCCCATAATTCTTTTGCATTGGTAGAAAGCGATTGTGTGGTCGAGATGTTTATTCCAGCTTGCTGTCGAGAATTTACACCTAGGAATTTTACTTCTTCCTCAAGTGTTGGTAGCGGTTGCAAAGAGTTTCGGGAGTTTGTATGGGACCGGTGCTCTTCGGTTCATAAACATTAGTAGTTCGGTTTTCTGGGGGTTGACCGATAGCTCATGCGTCGCGCACCAGGTTTCGATTATCTTGAAAGCCTGTCTCATTCGATCGCATATAGCACTTTCGAACAACCCAATTGTCAAGATCGTGATATCGTCCGCATACCCTACAGTAAAAAGGTTGTTTGACCACCAGGTTCCATAATAGAGGGGAGAGTACTCCGCCTTGTGGACATCCTCTACTTACGATGCCTCGCGTTGTGGTGTTGACTTTGAGTTGCACAGCCCTTTGTCGGAGCATGTTGTCTATCCATTCGATAATAATTGTTAAAGGCACGTCGTGTTCGAGCAGTGCCTTGTTTATGCTGTTAAAGTTTGTTTTGTCGAAAGTACCCTCGATGTCAGTAAAGGCGCCCAGGGTGGATTGTTTTGACTTTAGAGCACCACTAATACGGGACACGACGTGGTGGAGTGCTGATTCTGTTGACTTGCCCTCGCTATAGGCGTGTTGATTGGGGTGTAGAGGTTTCAGTGCTAGTACCCAGATTCTTATCACGCTATCGCCTAAACGTTCCAAAGTTTTTAGTAGAAACAAGGTAAGGCTGATAGGTCTGAAGGATTTTGTCTGTGTGTAGTCACTTCTACCTGGTTTGGGGATAAAAATTATTTTTACTTCCCTCCATTTCAGGGGTATGTAGCGGTGTGCGAGACTACCTTGCAGTAGCTTGATTAGGTGAATGCACAGGCAATGGACTCGCCACGTTTTGGGACCGAAAATCATAATTGGCGAAACATGGGTGCTAATAAACCTCTGGCTACCCCTTCGGGGATTTACAGACGTGAGTGTGTGTATGTATGATACCTACACTTAGAGTCAGTTTCCGACCTAGGGTCATCGTAGGTCAAAAAGGACCCCGCTGGACCCCGGTTTTTGCCAATTTTGGATGTAATTGGGAAAGCGCTATGAAGAAAAGAAAGAAAGAAAAATGTTTATTAACAACTTCAATTTCATACAATTTTATACACATATACATTTTACATATTTTCATACCGGGTGTAAGGGGAACGCCCGAAGCCGAAAGCCCCTAGTACATAAAACAGGTACATAAAACATTGGCATAAAAAACGGTTAGGACAAAAAAAATTGCTAACAAAGAGACTATAGCTAGCAGAACTTCACATAGCAAAGTAAGCATAGCCTTAACAGATTTTAAACGAGTTTAGGAACCGGTCTTACTGTTTTCTTTAATAAGACTTATGTTTTTCAAATAATACCATCTACAATCCGCAGACTAGTTAGTCTTACAACCAGTTTTGATTATAAAAAGTCAAAAGCACGTTCTGAAAAGATCCAGCCGATCCCAAGAAGAGGGATCGTTCGGACCCAGCCAACTATCGACCCATAGCCGTTCGAGCACATTATTAACACACAGCTCATGCGCCGTCTAGAGGATCACTTTTTGCTTAGTGACCGGCAATACGGTTTCAGACCGAAAAGGTCAACGGGTGATCTTCTGGCGTACGTGACCCACCTTTGGGGTGAGGCTATAGAAAAGCATGGCGAGTCACTGGCAATTAGTCTTGACATCGCCATAGCTTTCGATAGGGTATGGCACAAATCGCTTCTTTCCAAGCCTTTGGCCTGCCTCCCAGACTGTGCAACAGGGTTGCAAGATTCCTGCAGGGGCGCCGCATTCGCGTCCTTTGTGATGGACGAGCTTCAGAGTTCTTGCAGGCAAATGCGAGTGTGCCGCAGGGTTCCGTTTTATCTCCCACTCTCTTTCTTCTGCATATCAATGACATGCTCTCTAACGGTAGCATTCATTGGTATGCAGACGACAGCACCTTACACGGGAGTTATTACGCACATCCTGCGGCCAAACAGTCTGATATCGCGGAAAAAAGGCAGCTTCTTGTCACTGAGCTGGACCGGATCCTGGACCACATTTCTCAATGTGGCACCAGGAACCTGGTCGAATTCAATGCCAAGAAGAGCCAGGCATGTGCGTTTACAGCAAAGGTATCGCCTTTCCTTCCCCTTCCCACTCTTTAGAGCACACGACTGCCACTGCAGGATCACCTCAATATCCTAGGTATGGATGTTCGCTGCAAACTGAATAACAAAAACTATATCGAAAGTAAAAGTATCATCAAATCAACCTCCCGTAAACTCGGAGTCCTGAACAGAGTTAATCGTTTTTTCACGCCGGAGCAGCGGTGTCTTCTATACAAGACCCAAATTCGTTCCTGCGGCTCCGCAAAGTACTTACTAGATGCTCTCGACAGGTTGCGGTCCGCATTATTGGGAATCCTGAGGTCATGAACACCCTCGAGCCTTTGCAGTTGCGTAGAGATGTTGCGTCTTTGGCAGTATTCTACCGCCTTTACCATGGTGAATGTTCTGGTGAGCTCTTCCAATTAGTCCAACCCTCTCCTTTCCTACACAGGACGACACGTGTAGGGCTAAGATGCCATCCATATACGGTGCAGAGTATACCTGCTAGAACCAAGCGTTTCAGTGATTCATTCCTATGCCGCACCACTAAGACCTGGAATTCCCTGCCAGCTCACGTGTTTCCTTCTTCCTACAGTCCCGGGTCATTTAAGCGGGGCGTAAAAAGGCATCTAATGAGGCCGTCAAACTGATTACCACCACTGTTAACATGGTACATGTTTATGATGGCGACCCTCTTTCCGAGAATTTACCTTTGCTTAACATCAGGCGAGGTGAAGTCAAATTGACGTGTCCTACATAAAAAAAATGAAACGTGAAATACTTCCGAACAGTTCTCTACAGGGCTTCGCTCACCTTGGTCGGAATTGACCGTTCCTCATGAGAGCCTCGTGTTTAAATAGTAACTATTGACGATATGTAACCTACTACATGGTTAAGCAATATAAGCCAGGTTGGTTTTAAGATTGAAAACCTTGAGAACCTGCCGTATTTTTAGAGTCTTTAAACCAACTGAAACGTCAGGATCAGTAGCAATAATTTTTCTTCGTTAATCCCAGTAGCATCCTAAGCTTTCGACCTCGGAGTCTGGGGTCCGCTGTTTGACTGATCTTCAATATTTTCCGTGAAGCGTTCCATCTGACCTCCACAATACCGCCCTTTGGCGATAACGAAGTTTTTTTAGGGCTTGATTGAACTACTCGAAACGACGGCCTTAGAATGATGTTCGTATGACAACCGGGATTGACGGTGACTTCAAGGCACGACTGGAATATTTGTACTGAGCAGGAATCGAGCTATCTACCCTAGTATACCGTACGCAGAGGCTGTCAGTGGATTTAAGTCAATAATAAAATACACAAAAAGCGCAATGGAATCTGCCGTAAAAACTTTTATTTTAGTGCGCAATACACCGCAGTGTTGGTTCCCGGTGGAGTAGAATAGGGCCAGCCCAGCGTTTCCCATGGGTGTCGGAGAACTCGACCAAGGGTGTTACGTGAACACTGGTTCCGGGAATAAAAATGACAACATTTAGAATATATCAGTACTAAACAGGTAATACCGGGATCTCGCGATTGAAGCACGCGTCACATCACTAGCGAGCGAAGGCAAGCATCACCATATACGCACATAAAATGAGTCATGCCGAAAGGTGACCAATCAGCGCGTTCCCGCGACGCGCCAAACGGCTGATGGCACAACACTGGCCGAGCGAGCGGCGCGCGCGAGACGAGACTTGCACAGCTGACGGCATTCAATCGCTACGCTTCGCAGCGAAACGTTCCTGTCTTAATCTTAAAGCCTAGTTAGAACTTAAATACTATTACTAAGTTCTACGTACTCAGAATAGTTCTTGTATTCTACGAAGTTTCGTGTTGAAAATGTCTGTGTTCCCAATATTAGGGGTAAGTCTAGTATCAATAAACAGTACGCGAGTGTTAAACGATAGTCACGAATTATTATAATCTGAGAACATAACATCGTTATTCGCGTGTGACATCCCTGCTTAACCCCCTAGGAGCTAAGGGTGAATTTCAACAGGTCCGTTAAAATCTTCATTTCCGTGGATTTTTTTACCTTAAGTGTTATAATAAAAAATCATCGCGTTAATTAAAGGTTTTGATACTATATGTATTCTCGCTTAATATCTAGCAGATAACCAAAAAAACTAACGAGATATACAAGATTAAAAATTACATGTCACGGCGATGAAACATGCGTGTACGGCAATGAACCAAGCGTCCACGGCAATGAAAGAATTATGCCAAGGGAATGAAAGAATCAACCACAGAAATGAAAATCGATATAAAACATAATACTTTATATACCTACTTACATACAATAGATACAAACATAGGTTAAAAATCTGCAAAAGGAATAGGTACAATTAAACAAATATATAAGAATCAAAGAATTGTCCAATCATTTATTTAAATTCTTTCACACAAAAAGAAATTAACAATACACTAATATGAATAAAACAAATATCTAATATGGTATACTTTTGTTAATTATGCAAAAGTAAATGCAAACAACATACATACATAGTACACCACAAGTTTTTAATTTACGCATCAATATTTAATGTGAAGCGAAACAATAACATTTTTATAAAAACTAAAGACAAAATAATCACATCCCACACCGGTTAAGGTTCTTCTTCATAGTCTTGGCATCCTAAAAATAAACAATCCATTATTAAAATCAAACTATTTATATTTGATTGTACAGTAAAAAATTCATCAAATCTTTCATCGTATTGCAGAAAGTTTTCGAATCCTGTAATGTCAGTATTTGGTGCTACCTATAATGTAATGCCTAATCATATTATGGCGATGAAAACAAAAGTCACGGAAATGAAACATCTGGCCACAGCAATGAAACTAAATTGTTTTACAATGCATGGCAATTACTTTTTTTTCATTGCCGTGTTTTTTTTTCATTGCCATAGCAAATTTTGACCACGGAAACTACGGCAATGAAAAACAAGACAAAAATATAAAATAACAAGAAATCTAATAATTATTCGAAGTATTAATCACTTCACAAAAATAAACAATAAGAAATGGCGTTCTATTGAATGTTAAATCAAACTTATTAGAATATAAAGTTATACCTATCCACGGCGATGAAAGAAAAAATGTCCAGTAACATAAAAATGGTATACTTACATCTATGGCGCCAAAACGCAAGTACTTGTGTACGTTCTTCCGCGTCGAGCACTTAGGTGGCACCACTATGCAACGTTTAGCGCATATAAAGGAGGACGCAAGTCGTTAGATAAAACAATTTTCTAAAACATGTTTAGAACACGGCGATGAAAGGTAGTTCTGGGCCAATGAACTTTTTTTAACCATTCGTTGTATTTCTTAAATATTTGAATAAATGAATTTCGTAACAATACTTTAACTATTCACGTATCAAATAAAAATAGGTATTAATAAAAATAATCAATAGATTTTTATCAAGGAGGTATCACGACACAATAGGTGACGTGTGGACAAACACGGCAATGAAAGATTTCGGTGTATTTTGTTTTTTTTTTTGGAGTACCTATAATTCTATTTAATTGAATATTTAGTGCCACACGTAGATCACTATTTCACCCAACTAGCAAAAAATCTTAGAGCATTATAAGGGTGAATTTCAACATCTATGAATTTTTAGCTAATTTTGGTGATTTTTTTTATTTCTAGGTATTTAGGTAATCTCTTTCAATATTTAGCTAGAAATACATATTTTATGCCTATTATGTTTGAATAGTCTAATTAGCCCTGGGAATTACTTGTTTATTTTATACACCTGAATTTTCAATACACCGAAATTGGTGTCTAACACCAAAATTGCATATCAACTTATTTTTATTTTTTATTTATTATTACTTATACTATTACTTTGTTTTTTTTCCTAGAATTTGGCACTTAATAGTTACATATTACCCTTAATTTTTACCCTTTTATCACCAACTTCATTTTTATATGGCAAAACCACTTTAGTTGTTAGTAGTATCAGTATAAAAGCAAAACATTTGATTGTTCTATCTATCCTTGCTTCTAGCAAGGATTATATTTTACTCTAATGGCGCCAATATTATCGACGAACTTATTCAAGATTGCTGGGAAAAGATTTAGGCAGTTATTCTCAAAGTGGGAGAGGTGGTACTCGGTATGCTTAAGGGTGGACGGAAGATATGCCATGGACACTTGGTAGTGGCAAGACAAGTTGGTAGTGTGATGTCTATTTCTGAACTTACAGGAGTCCTTCAACTAAGTTTCTCACGCGGTGAGCTGATGGGCATTGCGGTTCAAAAGGGTTCCAGAGGTTTACACCATCCGAGACATGTACCACGATTCTGATTCCGTTGTTCGAACCGCTGTTGGCAATATGAGAATCTTCCTTATCACTGTCTCTGTGATCTGTCCTTAGTCCATTCCCAATCAGCGTGGTATTTTGGTCGGATAGCATCAGACAATCACTCCATAACTGCCCATGTATGCTGTTAATATCGGTGGTGGACGCCGATAGATTGGTGCAACATGTGAAGATGTGGATGTAGGAGCTTGAGGACGGTAGAGGTCAGAAGCCTTCTGTGGAGAAGATTGAGTACCTTTTACACGATAGCAAAGTGCTAGCTGCTGGAGCAACATAAGCAGGAGTTGCGTGTCACCTACATCTTCGACTTCATCGCTTTGTTGCGTGGAGTCACGTGCAAAAGATTGCATGAGGCACTCTTGCATCCACGGTAGCTTTCATGTAAGTGAGAAAGCAGAGGAAGAAAAGCCAAATGATGTTGACAGTGGAGAGGAGGGAAGAAGGGTGGGCAGGTTTTAACGGCGTAGGCTTAGTAGCAAAGAGTGAGGCCGCCTTTCACGCCAGTAGAAGCAGGTGACGGAAAGAGCGCACGATGCTCCACCACACCGGCCTGTCCCTACTGCGGCATCAGCTGACTTCACCCAACTACTCGCTGATCTTTTGTATGGGTAGTTCATATGCTAATGGTTAATCTGAGAGAAAATTAGGAAAGCTTCCGAACAACCCTCAACAGCCAACAACCTCTTTCCCACCTAGGGAGAGAGGCGGTGCTTTCTCCATTGCCCAGGGTATACTACGTAGAGGTCACCTGACCTAGTAGCCCGTCGGACTACGTAGGAGCTTAATCAAATAACTATGAAAACAAATTTTGGTGTAAATATACAATTTTGATGATTAGTAAAACCCCACCAAATTCACCAAAATTGCTCCACCAAAATTAGTTTCACGTCTAAAAAAAATATTTATAAAAATACTATTTAGAATATAGTGGTTACATTACCAAAATTTAATACACATACTGAACCTGTACACTATACTTAAATATTAAAACATACAATGAGAATAAACCGTTTTAAATAATCAACACAAAAATTACAATATTTTTGTCCGATGCTTATGAAACGACCGACTTACGTGTTTGGCAGAAAAACGAAACGGGACTGGGGACAACTGGCACTGGTGCTCATTAACACCCAACTGAACGTTTCCAATGATGATAGTGTCGTCCTTATAGGTACTTTCAATACGACTCCTTCGATGATTTTATAAATCCCACCAAAATTTTACATTTGCCGCGGACGCATCTTATAAATTATTTTTAAGATAAAGTATAGTACTAAATACTACGAATGACAGTGTCGAAGATAGCTAAAATAATGCCGAATCGAATTATTATTAAGTATACTCAGTAAACTAATGAACTTTTGATTAAACTGTGATCATTCCCAAGAAAACAGGTTGTGGACGCGCCACCAAGCTTAGAATTTAGGTGAAAAGACATTTTTTACACACTTACAAAAATAGTTTCAATAATATAATTTATACGTGCATATAGAGAAAAACGATATCTTTCTTACAAAAAATAATCATTACTATATGTTAACTTTAAGGTATGATTTTCAGTCACGCCGCGAAAATTTTACGTTTGAGAAATTCACCCATAACTATGATTTTTAGTACCGATTTCATCCATGCCACGCAATTCTTGGTCCCGGGAAATTCACCCCTAAGCGTGATGTTAGCTCATTAGTTTTTCGTCGTGGTCGTGAGTTCAGTAGTTACCTAGTTATATTCTTCTTTGTGTAAATCTAATTAAATTAAAGTTAAAGTAAATTGTTATTAACATCGTAATCGATAGAGTATCGTAAGAAAGTTATTGTATGAAGTGTGTCCAAAATATATGTCGCGAGTATATATGTCGCGAGTATACATGTCGACAGACAGCCGAATATAATAATTGCTTATGAACCATTCAATTAGTTGTAATGTTAATCTTTCGTATCCTAAGAGAGAAATTAACACGGTGTATATCTCGGCATAATTTTGAGTAAATGTTAATTTCTCGAATTATATTCTCGTTTTAAATCCACGGTTCAGCAAATATTAGTGTTGGAACTTGATTAGTACTAAATCATTTGTTAACCGTGGTTAACGGGATTATCGACTTGTAAAATACTTACGCTTATTAATTCCGGAACAATCCAGTTTTATTTCATTGTTTTATTGTGTATGTTATGTGTACCTACCATTGTACAGCGCCGCCGACCTTAGGGCCCATGTAGAAAAGTATACTTGGGGCCTGGCGCTGTTGCATTGGGTTCACGCACCAGTGCCTGACCGTGTGGTTGTCACCCCAGAACTTCGTACCGGCTGAAATACCGGCACCACACCGTACCGGCCCAACTTGTACCGGCTGAAATATCAGCACAGCGTCGTACCGGCCCAACTTCGTACCGGCTGAAAGACCAGCCCAGCGCCGTACCGGCCCAACTCCGAACCAGCTGAACCGGCTTTCCGTACCGGCTTGAAGCGGACCTTGACTACGACTCCGGCGGACCGGACTAGCGGCCGCGACGCCTGGTGACCTTGTGGGGAAGACGACATCACACTCGCACGGGGCCAGCCCGGAACCCCCAGTTGAGTACATTACTCAGCCTTCCGTTTGTAGTGGCGTGTACCTATACCTCAACCGACACTCGACTTTGAATTAGAGTAGTTTTTACTCGACTGCGCGACGCAAAGGAGGGTAATGTGTTTAACAGTCTATGTATGTATGTATGTATGTTTGTTTCTATGTGGCGTTCTAGAGACCAAATGCGTAGGCCGATTTTGATAATCCTTACGTCAATCGATTCGTCTTAACCTTGCGAGTGTCACTAAAGACATTACAGTAATCAAAATTCACCACAGCGACAACCAGACGCCATATTGTCAAAATGAAAAATAAAAAAGTCGATGAACTATGTGTGACATACAAGTGTTATACAAGTGGGGTGTCATTGAATAGGTATTTTAAAATCATATGCAGGTTCCATTTATCATTTTTCATTTTAAACAATAGTTTAGGATATATAACGATTTAAAGTTGTTTAAAAAACAATCATTCTCGCTAATTTTCTTACTTATTGATTTAAGTTTTTATTTCAAATATAAACGATATGAAGGAAATTACAAAAAGATATACATGTCATATAATAACTAAAAAGTATAAAATAAAACAAATGATTAAAAAATAAAAAACCCGACTGTTGCGGAGCGCCTATTATAAATATTGAAGCACCGCGCGTTCAAGTAACGGATTGCTACTTTCGTCCTGCATAAGCTCTTGGTTTATATCCTTTCTTTCACTCACGCATTAGCTTTGTCATTATTCATATTGTAAAGGTCATTACAAGTTCCTTTAAGCTAACACTGGAGATTTTATTTCAAATATATTACCTGATTTCCTGTACATGGTCCTTCGAGCCGGATAATTAAATTAGAAGAAGAATATCTAAAATCGGCGATAATTAAGGATTTGCTGCGGAAAATAAGGATATGTACCGTGCGCTTTAGGGGTCATATGAAGGTCGTGCACCCGGAGTATTAAAGCGGATTAATTAATTTGTGCTATTTACTTTATTTTTACCCAGCACTCAGGTAATATATAACTAAAAGTGTTAGTATTATTATAATAAAGGTCAGTACCACATTTATTTTATTACTTGTGTCTCTTTCAGTGTAAGTCTTAGGTACCTATCTAAAGTTAACTCAATACTCTGTATGTAATTAACAGGTAGTTTGAGGTTTGCGAGATTAATAATATAATCATTTAGTTAAATGTTTAATATTTGTGAATTAAATTATCTAAATTGACTCGACAAACCAACTAATTTCTTTAGATTTGTAAGTGTTAGGACACATTAATTAGTTGTTCTGGTACCTGTTTATTAACAAATTAAAGACCTTTGTTACAGTTTAATTACAGTTTTATTTAACCTTTAATTACAGTTATTTCTTAAAACTTATAGTACCTACATTTGTCAGGAATTAGAACATTTAACATTAGTTACTGAAAACAGTTATAAACTTGTATTGTATAACGTTACAGGTTGATTTTACATCTGTTTCCCATAATGTCTGAGGAAAGGGAATTAATTAAAAAACGAGGCAGTTACAAGGGACAAGTAACCGCATTTTCCAAGTTTGTGAATGGATTGGATGGTTCTTCATTGCATTCCACTGTTGTCTCCGAATTGAAAATACGTATCGGTAAGATTAAGTCTGTTTTTGAGTCATATGACGAAGTGCAATTAAAAATTGAATGTCTTAGCGAAGATGTAAAAAACCTAGATGAGAGATATGAGTTCGAGTCATTTTATTATAAGACTTTGGCTAAGGCTCAAGACATCCTGGATAACTATTCTGCTGCTAACGATAATAAAAGCTTAGGTAACTCGTCTAATAATCACAGGCTCGTCAAATTACCTACTATCAAATTGCCGGTATTTAGGGGATCTTATGAAAATTGGCTGGAATTCCATGATACTTTCAATAGCCTTATTCATTCTAACAGTGAAATAGAGGACATCAATAAATTCCATTATTTAAGGACGTCGTTACAGGACTCGGCTGCAGTTGTTATACAATCTATACAATTTTGTGCTAAGAACTATGAGGCTGCTTGGAAACTATTATGTGACAGATATGATAGCAAACGGTTACTCATACATAACCATGTATCTTCATTATTTACTTTAGAACAATTAACGAAAGAATCTTCGGTTAGTTTGAAAGGTCTTATTGACAATATTAATAAGAATTTACTCGCATTAGAGTCATTAGGGGAACCGGTTACACACTGGGACACTCTTTTGATTTATATTGTCACTAAAAAGTTAGATTCACGCACTTACCGTGAATGGGAGGAACACAAAGATAGGTTAAATAAAAATGAGCCTATAACCTTCGAATGTTTTATTTCCTTTCTTCGAAATCGTGCAGACTTAATAGAAACAATAGAACTGTCTCGTAGTTCAAATCACAGTGATTTAACGAATAAACAAAATTCTAAACACAAAACAATGGTTTCTGTACAAGATTCTAGTAGTTCACGTTCCAATCAAGCTGAAAAACAATGTCCTATGTGTAAAAGTCACGATCACAGTCTTAGTTCTTGCTCACAGTTTTTATCTTTAAACAATGATTCACGATTTAAGTTAATGCCATCCTTTAAAGTATGCTTCAATTGTTTTAATAGCGGACACTTCGCGAATCGTTGCAAACGCCAAGGATGCAAGGTATGTAAGCGTAAACATCACACTATTATTCACGTAGCTGATATGAGGTCTAATGTAAAACCGGTTGAAAGTGCCGCGACGACGACGCCAACAAATGATAATTGCACTGATAATTACACCGCTGCACCGTCCTCATCACAGGCGAATCTCACGTTGTCTGCGAACGTAGATCGAATGCGCCGCGCTCACACCTCAAGTACTCCGGCCATCGATAGTTCTCGACGTGAAGTTTTGTTATCAACCGCGTTGATCAAAATATACGATATGTATAACTGTGAACATATCGCCCGCGCTGTGTTAGACAGTGGCAGTACGTCGTGCTTAATAACAGATAAGATGTTTAAAAAATTAAATTTGCCTACGGTAAATGTTAACGAATCTGTTTTAGGTATTAATAATGGTTCAACCCATATAAAGCATATGTGCAATTTACGCATTAAATCGTTAACTGAGCATTACAACACCAACATTAAATGTTTTATTTTGCCCACTATTACTGATTTTGTTCCGAGTAGGCACATCGACCTGACCAATATTATTATTCCGTCGGATATAATTTTAGCGGATCCTAATTTTCACACGCCCAGTGAAGTGGATTTACTCATACATAGGCGCTGACTTATTCTGGGACATATTAGAACCCCAGAAAATTAGCCTAGGCATTGGTAAGCCATTATTATTTGAAACTAAACTAGGGTGGTTAGTTTCCGGCCCTGTTAACAGTTATAGGTCAGAGCCGTCTCATCGTATTAAATGCAATTTAATACAAAACCAAAATAATTGTCCATCTTCTAATTATGATGACCTTCAAACCCAACTCACGCGGTTTTGGCAGCTTGAGGAAGTTAGCCCTAAGTCATCATCTCAGTTTTCTTTAGAAGAAAAAGTATGTGAAGAACATTTTGTAAATAATACCGTTCGCTTAGAAAACGGACGATTCTGTGTTCGCATACCTTTAAAAAAAGATCCCAAACTATTAGGTGATTCTTATCAACGCGCAAAACATTGTTTAGTATCTTTAGAACGCAGGAATAAATCTAAACCCCTATTAGACAAATTGTACAAAGATTTTATGGTGGAATATATTTCATTAGGTCATATGTCCGAATGTGCTGTTTTAGATACAGGCAATTATAATTTTATTCCACATCACGGCATTTTACGCGAAAGAAGTACGACCACTAAGCTTAGGGCGGTATTTAATGCCAGCAGTCCCACCACCACAGGAGTTTCTCTTAACGATCTCCAGATGGTAGGACCTCAAGTTCAAAACGATTTATTGTCAATTTTGCTCCGTTTCAGACAACACAAATATGTGTTGGCTGCAGACGTAGAGAAGATGTACCGTCAGATCATTGTACATCCTGAAGACCGTAACTTACAAACTATATTATGGCGTTTTAATACAACCGATCAATTAAAATCATACCAATTGAACACGGTCACTTACGGCACCGCAAGTGCACCTTTTCTTGCCACTAGGTGTTTAAAGCAAATAGGGCTTGATTGTAAGGATCCTGAAATTGCTGAGATAATAATTAATGACTTTTATGTCGACGACTTAATAACAGGAGGATTCCTAAAGGAGACAATGTTAGACATTCGCGAAAAAGTCACCACCGCTCTTGCTGCTGCTGGTATGCCATTGCGCAAGTGGAAATCCAACGACCCACTTCTGGCAGGCAACAGCACACAAGCCTCAGTTGATCTTAACATCGGAACCGCTGAACCGAGTAAAACGTTAGGTCTCGGCTGGGTAACATCATCTGATCAGTTATGTTTTCCGATAGGCAATGAAATTAAGGTCACTAATTCAAAGCGTGGCATACTTTCAGTGATCGCTCAAGTCTTTGATCCCCTTGGTCTTTTAGCGCCGTGTGTTATACGCATGAAAATTGTTTTACAGCAGCTGTGGCTGGAGAAAATATCCTGGGATGATCAGTTGTCGCCTGAAGTTTGTAAGCTGTGGTCAAATATTATTAGTAGTCTACCAGTACTAAATAAGATTCGAATACCACGGCATGTTATTTGTAATGATAGCATATCAATTGAGATGCATATATTTTGTGACGCTTCATAACGAGCTTATGGCAGCTGTACTTATATACGTAGCGTTAGCGACGATGGTAGTTGCTTAGTTAGATTATTATTCGCAAAAAGCCGTGTAGCTCCAATAAAGCCTACAACCATTCCGAGGCTAGAGCTCTGTGGAGCCTTAGTAGGAGTACGACTTTTTCAAAAGGCAGTTAGTTCTCTCCGACTGCAAATTAGTAATGTTGTCTTCTGGACCGATTCAAGCATAGTACTTGGTTGGCTAAGGATGTTACCTAGCAAGTTACAACCGTTTGTACGTAATCGAGTCGCAGAGATATTAGAGAAATCTAATAATTATACGTGGAGGCATGTACCCACTGAACTTAACCCGGCTGACTATGTTACACGCGGAGTGGATTTTAATTCAATTCAGTCTTTAGATATTTGGTGGTCAGGACCTGATTTCTTAAAGTTAGACGAGTCTCACTGGCCTGTCAATTTACAGAAGAAGGGAATTTTACCTGAAATAAGACAAGTTACGTTGCACGTAGATTTAAAGCCTTCTAAACATTCAATTATTGACTTTAATAGATTTTCAAATTTATCTCGATTAAAGCGTACAGTAGCTTACGCGTTAAGATTCACAAATTTGCTTAAAAGGGTGTCAGTTACTGAAAAGTATTTGACATCGACTGAACTAGATTTTGCATTAAATTTAATTATAAAAATTTCGCAACAGGAGTCTTTCACTGAATATCAATTATTATTAAATAAGCAACCTTTGCCTAAAAAGAGTCCACTTCTTAAATTTAATGTATTTTTAGACAAATATAATGTGATGCGTGTTGGCGGTCGCTTGGGAAATTCAGATTTTAGTTATGAGAAAAAATACCCTATTTTAATACAGTCCACACATCGTTTCACCCAATTGTTATTTCATTTTGAACATTTAAAGCTCATGCACGCAGGACCACAATTATTGTTAGCCAATATCCGTGAAAGATACTGGCCTATAGGAGGTCGCAATCTCGCGAAAGGCTGTTACCGCAAATGTATACGTTGTAGTCGCATGAAGGGGCGCGTTATTGCACCACAAATGGGTAACTTACCCTATGACCGTCTTACACCAGGTTATCCTTTTATCAATGTTGGCGTAGACTACGCAGGGCCAATAGCAGCTGTTAGTCGACAGGGGCGAGGATCTCGTGTCATTAAAGTCTACATAGCCATTTTCGTATGCTTCACTACCAAGGCAATTCACTTGGAACTGGTAGGTGATTTGACGAGTCAATGTTATATTGCTGCGTTACAGCGTTTTATCTCGCGGCGTGGTAAGCCGCAGAATATTTATTCCGATAATGGGACGGCTTTCGTAGGCGCGTATAACGAGATATCCAAATTTCTTAAAAATAATTGCAATTCGTTGGCAGACAGTGCAGCTAATGAGGACATTCATTTCCATTTTATTCCCGCGTATGCTCCTCATTTTGGAGGGTTGTGGGAGGCAGGTGTAAAGTCAACAAAATATCATTTAGTTCGAGTGCTGGGAAATTGTCACCTCACTTATGAGGAACTATATACAACGCTTGTCCAAATTGAAGCGATTTTAAATTCTCGCCCGCTCACGCCAATTTCCTCAGACCCCGAAGACTTGACCCCTATCACACCTGGCCATTTCATCGTCGGAAGACCACTCACCGCACTGCCAGACCGGAGTTATGAAGACTGCTCGTATGATAATTTGAAGCGCTTCCAGCGTATTCAGCAGCTACGAGAGCATTTTTGGAAACGCTGGAGCAAAGAATATGTATCTGAGTTGCAGCACCGTACTAAGTGGCAGACCAGTAATGAACCTCTCAAGCTAGACTCTCTTGTCCTTATTAAGGAGGACAATTTACCGCCTCTCAAGTGGCGGTTGGGCCGTATTGTCGCCGTTCATCCAGGTTCTGATGGAATTAGCAGAGTGGCTGATGTCAAAACAAGCAGCGGCATCGTAAAGAGAGCCTTTAGTAAAATCTGTCCTCTCCCTCAGTCTGCATCTTAACTTAGACATCTGGTTGGAAGGGAAGCTTCCAACGCCCGGGGGCATGTTGCGGAGCGCCTATTATAAATATTGAAGCACCGCGCGTTCAAGTAACGGATTGCTACTTTCGTCCTGCATAAGCTCTTGGTTTATATCCTTTCTTTCACTCACGCATTAGCTTTGTCATTATTCATATTGTAAAGGTCATTACAAGTTCCTTTAAGCTAACACTGGAGATTTTATTTAGTACCGGCCCAACTTGTACCGGCTGAAATATCAGCACAGCGTCGTACCGGCCCAACTTCGTACCGGCTGAAAGACCAGCCCAGCGCCGTACCGGCCCAACTCCGAACCAGCTGAACCGGCTTTCCGTACCGGCTTGAAGCGGACCTTGACTACGACTCCGGCGGACCGGACTAGCGGCCGCGACGCCTGGTGACCTTGTGGGGAAGACGACATCACACTCGCACGGGGCCAGCCCGGAACCCCCAGTTGAGTACATTACTCAGCCTTCCGTTTGTAGTGGCGTGTACCTATACCTCAACCGACACTCGACTTTGAATTAGAGTAGTTTTTACTCGACTGCGCGACGCAAAGGAGGGTAATGTGTTTAACAGTCTATGTATGTATGTATGTATGTTTGTTTCTATGTGGCGTTCTAGAGACCAAATGCGTAGGCCGATTTTGATAATCCTTACGTCAATCGATTCGTCTTAACCTTGCGAGTGTCACTAAAGACATTACAGTAATCAAAATTCACCACAGCGACAACCAGACGCCATATTGTCAAAATGAAAAATAAAAAAGTCGATGAACTATGTGTGACATACAAGTGTTATACAAGTGGGGTGTCATTGAATAGGTATTTTAAAATCATATGCAGGTTCCATTTATCATTTTTCATTTTAAACAATAGTTTAGGATATATAACGATTTAAAGTTGTTTAAAAAACAATCATTCTCGCTAATTTTCTTACTTATTGATTTAAGTTTTTATTTCAAATATAAACGATATGAAGGAAATTACAAAAAGATATACATGTCATATAATAACTAAAAAGTATAAAATAAAACAAATGATTAAAAAATAAAAAACCCGACTGCCACTGAAAACTGGTCTTTTCAGTGGCAGTCGGGTTTTTTATTTTTAAATCATTTGTTTTATTTATTGTATAGTAATAGGCCTACGGAATAAAGTTGTTGGATCTCGTACCGCTCGTTTCCTTCAGTCTTGACCCCGCAGGGCCCCGTATCAAGGGATGGCTGTTCACCATCCGACAGTAAACATAGAGTCCATGACTAAGTGCCCGCTTTACGGCAATAGGCGTGAGTACATGTATCTAATACGTACACAGCTTACAATACTCGTATTAAACGTGAGAATTAAAAAATACTAATGTCTTATTAACATAACCAGTTTTTTGCTAACGGCAGACATACTCGAATCAATCTTAGAACGTCATTAAATGTGAATATTTTCCTCAAGACTGTTGTGTTTTAGAACTAATTTTTAAATCAAAATGCTTATTTTATTGTGTATATTGTGTTGTGTTTGTTATGTTTCGATTGAAAGCGTTATTACGCCTGAATGTGAGTTTTGTTTTTTTTTTAAACATATGCACAGTGTATAATATTATTATGACGTAGATATTGACCTTTTGAACAGGTATTTCCCTGAGGTCACGACGTATTTTATTGAGCTTGCCAACTCACAAACCGTTTGATGGAATCTGCAAATTGGTCGCGTATTTTTTCATATAGGACACGTCGATTTGACCTCACCTCGCCTGATGGTAAGCTGAAGACAAAGTCAAAGAAAAGAGGCAAAGTCACCATTAGGTGCTGAACCAAATACTGGCATTTTTGTCATAAATGATAAGTTTAATAATATTTTAAAGCAATGAGAATGCTAAATGGTATTCTAAATCATTTAGATTGGAAAGTAAAGAAATCGAATACATAGGGAAAAATTAATCTTCTCGGGCGGGACTCGAACCCGCGATTTCCCTTGCCTCGATCACAATGCCATCGAGACACGCCCGATGTGATTTAAAATGTCCTTCTATTTTTATCCGTATATAAGGCGATGGTGGAGTCATTCACCGATGTTCTTACGAACTATTGGAACCAATCATTTTTAAACATTGATTTTTGATAACTCCGCCCGAAAAATTGAATGAATTTTTACAGCATTAAGTATGCTAACTATACAAATTGAATACATGGGGAAAAGAATCTTCTCGAGCGGGACTCCAACCCGCAGTCTTTCCCTTTCGGCTACCGAGACACGCATGATGTGATTCAAATTTTCCATCTTATACGTCTTTAAGTCTTTATCAGAAATCAATGTTTAAAAATGATTAACATCATTCATTGATTCCGATAGTTCGTAAGAAAATCGGTAAATGACTCCACCGTCGCCTTAAAGACGTATAAGATGGGAAATTTGAATCACATCGGGTGTGTCTCGGTAGCCGAATTGGTCAAGGCATTCCCCCTGTAAGGGAAAGTCTTTTTTTTTATCGTGCGATAAATCCCCACGGATACCACCCCCACGGAGCCGGTGGCGGTGGTTATGACGGACTCGAACCGACTAAAACGCACGCCGTCTTGGGTCCTTGGTTGCCGGAGGTGAGATTACCAAAAGCATATATCTCGCACCCCGGCAGACCCAGGACGATCTCTTTCGAGATGGCCCCGTTCGGGTTGTGGGGACCACAGTGTCCCCATCTAGCCCCGGTTGTAAGGGAAAGACTGCAGGTTCGAGTCCCGCCCGAGAAGATTCTTTTTCCCTATGTATTCGATGTCCTCGTGTCATCTTAACATTCCTCATTGTGTAGTACTTACACACCTTTATTTCGGACTATGATATAATTTGAATCACTATCATATCACTACATAATGCTGCTAATTCTGTTGTTACATCTCTAAACTTAAAATTCTCTAAAATTTTCTAATTGCATCTGTTTCTTTCATTATCAGATAGAAAAGGACATCTGTCCTTTTCTATTATGTTATTTTAGTGAACACCTGTCAAATTAAGTCGGTGCCCGCGCCTTGATGGTACGCTTCAATTTTAGTCGACATCTACGAACATGCGACTTAACTTACTACGCACCAACAAGGCGCTGTCTTATTTGACAGGTCTTAACTTAAATAAAATCATCTGTCCTTTTTTATCTGATTATGAAAGAAAGAAGTTTAGAGATGTAACAACAGAATTGGGAGCAATATAAAACAAAGTCACTGTCACTGTCTGTCCCTCCATAAGTATGTTTAAATCTTTAAAACTACGCAACGGATTTTGAAGCGGGTTTTTTTAATAGATAGAATGATTCAAGCGGACTGTTTATATGTATAAGACATGCTTAATATAGCAGAGAGTGCAACGGAAACGGGAACTGTGGCCACGCGGGCGGAAAAAAAATTGCGTTACGAAGTTCGCCTGGTCAGCCAATCCATACTTCCATACTAATATTATAAATGCGAAAGTAACTCTGTGTGTCTGTCTGTCTGTCTGTCTGTCTATCTGTCTGTATGTTACGCTTTCACGCCTAAACCACTGAACCGATTTTTATGAAATTTGGTATAGGGGTAGAGTAGACCTTGAGGAAGGACATAGGCTATATTTGGTCGCGATAACCGACATCCACGCGGGCGGAGCCGCGGGCAAAAGCTAGTTAAAAATAAAACAGTTTGATTTGCACTTAAAACTTTAAGATCATTAAGACTCAGAAATAAAGATATTTCTGATACTGACTGTAGGTTTTGTGCATTTGAAATTCTCCTATTCCTCTCTTTCTTCCTTTCTCATTGTGGGGGCGAGGGTAGAGCGCAGCAAGGGCCATGGTTGCTGGTTTAAATCCCGTTTATAACATTCACAATTTCCAATATATATTCAGCGTAGTAATTTTACTCTCAGAGAGTGTTACCAGGATAAGGATAATACTCGTAATATTTTCGATTGTAATATTGTGTCATAATGTAAATCATTGAATTAATCATTTGCTTTTTTATAACAGTTACTTCACCAGCCATAAGCGGAGTTATACAGAATGGTAGCAGTGCTGACAGGTAAATAAATTGTGATTGGAGTAGATGTGTATCTGTGGGCTGCTGCCGCCTCCTCCTACGGGCAAGTAATGCTCAAGAAGGAGATGGCGTGAAGGCTCTCGAACCACAAATTCCGCAACGAGCGGAGGAAACACAGACGTTGGAGGATGTTCGGAACCGAAGCACACTCCAAAATAGAGACATTAATTTATGATATAAGTACGTAACACAGTTTATTGTTTATCACCTTGTCTCACATCATTCACACCCATTCAGCATCATTATCCACCTCCTCGCGAGGTGGGAGCATGTACGAGGCAACAATAAATGCAAGCATCGTACAGTGGCATTGCGCGTGGTCAGCAGTTTTCGCCGATCCGCGCTATTTCACCATTACCACAGAATTCATTTAGTATCATTACGACAATCAATCAGTTCGGGTGTACTCACTATTCTATCATTGTCAATCATAGCATATCATTTTGGATTAAGTTGAGTCATTATACAGTTGATCTTAACTTCATCTTTTATTGATCACCTCGGTACGAGTAGCAGCTAGTACATTTGTTGCCTCGTACATGCTGGGAGGTGGATAATGATGCTGAATGGGTGTGAATATTGTGAGACAAGGTGATAAACAATAAACTGTGTTAGTACTTACATCATAAATTAATGTCTCTATTTTGGAGTATGCTTCGGTTCCGAACATCCTCCCGGGCCAAAAGAACCATGAACTTCTGGGATGTCCCTTTGAAAAATACAGAGGATGCTTAACGACCTTCGGCTTCCATGAGTGCGGGCCTGAGGGTGACAATTACAGCTACCTGTCACCCTAACAGAAGCAGACCTAGCACAGCTCAAGCGCGACTTCCTATATTTGAGGGTTTGATGAGGACACCGTGGTTCCCACGCCTAAGGGGGACCATTTTGAAACCAAGATGACCCTGAGTCAGCCGAGTTGTGAGAAATGTGTTTCTGGTTATCTCACCTCTGGCAATAGAGGACCCAAAGATATCGTGTGGTTATAGTCGGTTCGAGTCCAATATGACCTGACCACCCACGCCGGCTCCAGCATCCATGGAGATTTCCACACAATAACATTATGTATGATTCCGAAGGTGACCGCATACAACAACTGCTGAAGCACGCAGCAGATACGTGTCATTCATTGCAGCTTTTCAATGGTTCCCTCTATCCATATCCAAGTTTAACAAGCAATGTATGCGTCGGCAATCTGAAGCACGCAGCAGATATGCGTCATTCATTGCGGCTTTTCAATGGTTCCCTCTATCCGTATCCAAGTTTAACAAGCAATATATGTGAAGGAATTTTTACAGCATTAAGTATGCTAACTATACAAATCGAATACATAGGGAAGAAGAATATATGCGTCGGCAATTGTCATATGCTGTCGGCTTCGGAATCATACTTTTGTAAGCAATGAAGTTATCATTTCCAAGTTTCATTTCAATCCGCGCAGATCAGTAAGGGCTACAACCTGCATTCTACCTCCATACCCTGACCATGGAACGTATGACGTTATGAACGGCAACAACGACCAGCCTGGTCAGTCCTTTGATTCCTTCGTGCTGTCAGTGAGCTGTCACCGAGGGTACGGGATACAGGATCCAAATGTTCCGTATGGGAGTGATGCGTTGGTGTATTGTATCCAAGGATTATGGCCTCAACCCATGCCTGAATGTGTCCGTAAGTATATTTTTTAAAGTTAAAAGTAATAGTGTTGTTCCCGGTGGAGTAAAACAGAGCCATCCCATCACTTGATGTGGTAGAAAGCGACTAAGGGATAGGGCTGTCCTCCATTCGACATTGTATAATGGACATAAATTTTGTGCCGAATTATCCGACAGTAAACATACAACCCTTTACAAAGTGTTCGCTTGACGGCAATAAACTCACCCCAGAAGCCGCGTCTACGTGTACTTAAACAGTGTATAAGTGGTTAACGGAAAATACACAGAAGATACCACTGTGAGAGAACGAAATCTCGAAGTGAACCGCTGTACCAACCCGTCTGGCGAGCATGGAAACGGTACTGTAGACCAAAATCACCCATCATTGGAAGAGGTCTATGTCCAGCAGTTGGACTGCGATAAGCTAATTGAAGGATTGCAAATTTTCATAATTTCTTAATTTTTCCAGGTTTTTGCAAGCTAGATCCACACCCAAGCGTGGACTATTTATGTCATGTTCCAACCGTGGGATATAAATCTTGTGAAGGGTATTTAGCCCCTGGAACGTCAGTCAACCCGGTGTGCAAGAGCCCCAATTATTTCTCGGCAGAAATATTTATAGACATGGAATGTATTTCTGGAAGATGGAACTATATAGCGAAATGCAAAGCAGGTTTGTCCCAACATTTAACTGAATTTTATAAGCTCTTGCTTCTTTTCGTACGGAAAATCCCACGGATACTATTTTGCCAGCCGGCGGGGTTAATTCTGTCTTGGACCTACTAAAACCAGTCGCCGTCTTGGATCTCAGATGGTAGCCCATACAGCATTTCCCACAAACCCCGAATGACTCAGGGCCAGCGGAAACACGGTGTCCCCCATCTTGCCCAGGAGACGGGACGTGCATTGCGCCGCTGCCATGCCTGCTTCTGCTAAGGTGATAGGTGGCTCAATTTGTTACCCCCAAACCTACGTTTATAGAGGACAGAGGACGCTATTACTATTAATATTAACCCTATCGAGGATAATATTAAAAATTTCTTGCCATTTCAGAATGTGGTCGAGTGCTACCTAAAGGTGGCATGGGTCTTATTATCAGTGGTACATATTCCAAGCGAGGAGAGGTTCCGTGGCATGTCGGGATCTACCGTAAGACATCTACTCCCTACGAGCAGATCTGTGGTGGATCTATCATCACCAATAACGTTGTCATATCAGGTAACTTCATTTATTATGTCAGTTTGCTAGAATCCAATACTGTAGAATATTTGTTCCACCCCTCCACCCCATCCCACTGATCGATGAGAGCGGCTATGGTGGGTTTGAGACAAGGGCGAATCCAACGTTGTGGGCACAATGGGCATGCCTCCAATGAATGTTTCCATCCCAGGCATGAAAAATAAAATAATTAAATTCAAAAGTTCATGGGTGAGTTTGCACTGCGACTCGCACTTGGCCGATATTCGCACTTGAGCAGAATGAATGACTCGAGTTGACGGTAACCGAACGCTCTTATGATCCCGGGGTGTTGGATGCCCATAAGGCATATCTTGACACTCAAACTGACCCACGGCAATTAACAGAGTGTGTACCGAAGAAAAACCACGACACACTATAAACGTCTTTATACAAATTGAATGTACAGGATAAAAATACTTTATATGCAAAATATTTTTTTGAGCCTGGACTGTTTAAATCTGTCTGATGTTATACAGCCCCTCAGGAACATGAAAATTCATAAGACTTCAAAAATTCATTTGTACGATTAACAATCTGTTTCAGCTGCTCACTGCTTTGCGAACAGAAACCCATCTAAGTATGGCGTGGCTACTGGCAAGATCTACCGTCCATGGGATGACAAAGAAGATGTTACTGCCCAGAAATCTGATGTAAGTATGATATTATAATATATATTCACACCATTCAAAGAACCTGGACCCCGATTGCCATAAAATTTTAGACTTTAAGTGCATAAAAGTAAGATCTAAAATAAATGGCATTTCTGACAATTAGCAGAATTGGGGTCCTTTATGTTTATTTGTACACGTTTGCTCTCTTGCCTGGGGGGACCTGTCTGTAGTAGGAGTAGTCATTAAATAAAAGTACTTACCCTTTACATCTTACAGGTGAAAGACATCAAAATTCCTGAACTGTATCAAGGTGCTGTAAGTCACTTTGGAGTGGATATAGCTGGCTTGATATTGGTCACTCCATTCATCTATGACTCCTTTGTGAGGCCTGTGTGTCTCAACTTTGATGGGACCTTCGACAGATATCAGCTGCAGGATGGAAAACTTGGAAAGGTAGGTTGTTTTTTATTTATTACACCACTCAGGCAACTCGGTAGGGATCGACCTGGATATACGTATATCAATTATATTGAAGACATTTTAAAGATAAGAGTACCTGAAACTGGCGAGCATGTATGTGAAGAATTTATGAAAGAAGAAGCGAAAGTTGTATGCTAGAATCAGCAAGTAGTATACATACGCGGCGTCCGCCTACCCCACTGGTAAAGAGTTGTGGCTGTATGTATCAGGTGGTAAACACGCACATGGCCCACTCGTGCTGCCGACCCTATGTCTTTCTTGGAGTACCACATATTATAGTAGTCTGGGAACAATAGATTCATGTTGAAAAATTCTTCTGATTACACATCATTTTGTAGGCGGTTTAATGGTTCCCGGCAGAGAAGAATTTGATCCACCCCATCTCTTCCCATGCGGTGTCTCACAAGGCGACTAAGGGATAGGGCTGTCTAACATCAGACAGGTATATACAGCCCAGACTCAGCCTCGGTTATAGGCTCGAGTCAACAATAATGCCCGGAACTGTATGGCAATAGGCTCACCCCGTATTACATGGGACCGACTCAATTTTTGGTGAACCTAACCTATCCTAACCCACCGGGGATAAAAGCGTGATTATATGTATGTTAATGAAAGTTATGCTTCTTTCAGGTAGCTGGTTGGGGTCTTACAACAGCCAATGGGAACTCTTCTCCTAGTTTACTAGTAGTTGACCTACCATTCATCAACAGCAAGACGTGCATCGACACTCTGCCAATGCATTTCAGGCCTTATATAACCGTTGATAAGTTCTGTGCTGGATATACTAACGGTAATTCGTAATTATCATCGTCATCGTCTCCTTCATCTTCATTATCACCGACAGCAGTGGCGATGGGTGAGAATTTACAAAAGGCAAGCCATTGGAAATGTTCAGAGTATTATGTAAACACTCTACCACGGCTTCCCTTTGCAGAGCAAGCCGGTAGGAATCGTGTTTTTGGGACCCCTCGCCACTGATCGGCAGCATCAATACCATAATCATCATCACTATCATCATCATCATCATCATCATCATCTTCATCATCATTATCATTATTATCACAACTATCATAATCTGTTACTCCTATCCAAAAATGGTTTATGGCAGACAGAAACATTTTCAATTGGCTGCTCAGATGCTTAGACCAAATAGAGTGTCTGAGAGAGCCAAATCCTTAACCAATAAACTAACGACGATTTAAAAGTCGTTAGCTTATAGGTTAAGTATTTGGCTTTACGATTGAGAGTTCAAATCTGACCTTTATACTACTACTAGCTTTTACCCACGGTTCCACCCGCGTGGATGTTGGTTATCGCGATCAAATATACCTATGTCCTTTCTCATGGTCTAATCTACCCCTATACGTGGTTTAGGTGGTTTAGGCATGAAAGCGTAACATACAGACAGAGACATTTATAATATTAGCATGAAAGTATGGATATACTGACCGTGAGCGCTGTGTCAAGTCCTAGATACGAATGGCGTGGGGGAGGGGGGACGAAGGAAAGAAAGAGAAAGAAATAGCATGAATCAAAGCGAGCGAGATACCGCCATGAGCGTAAGCGGCAGTCTGACCAAATCTGCAGGTTGATTGGATGATGCCCTGATGGATGTTGGCCTGAGCCAGAAGGGGAGGTTATATCGGAACCGAACCGACTAAAATCGCACGCCGACTGTGGGTCGTGGTGCTAGGCCGGAAGTGAGGTCGTCTTCGACATATCCCTCATACCCCGGCTGACCTACTCGGGGACGATACTCCCCCGTCTCGCCAACCATAGACCAAATACGCAGTACAGGGGGTACGGTCGGCCTATAACAGAGTAAGTAAATCAATTTATATGAAGCTTCTCGTATTTATTGCAGGTACGGCATTGTGTAGAGGCGACAGTGGCGGTGGACTAGCCTTCTTTGATCAAGAGTTAGGTATTAACCGGTATTATCTCAGAGGCATAGTTTCTACAGCGGCTAGGAGTGAAGACAATAATGTTTGCAATGACCACACTTATACCGCCTTCACAAGGATTGCAACTCATCAGGATTTTATCAAAAGGTAAATTAAAGAACCGGATTTTGATTTGACAATTTCAATTAACAACACTCACCATCTGGACGGTTGGCGGTCCACAACTGTGCGTTTCTTGAGAAACTTTCTGCCTCAGAAACCTAAACTGTGAAAAGAACTGTCACCGGCGGTATTTCCGAACCAAGCGTACTCTCTTAAGGAAGGCAACGCACTTGTGACTCCTTTGGTGTTGCGTGTGTCCCTGGGCGGTGGTGATCGCTTACCATCGGGCGATCCGTCTGCTCGTTTGCCTCCCTATTCCAGTCTAGAAGATACGAGTCATTTTAGATACTGTTAGTGGACAATCTAATAATGTATTGCTGTGCAGTCCAATAACGAACATAGGTTTCTCCTGAGGTAGTACTGTAGTAGGCGGTACAAATCACACAGTGAGGCAAAGTCCCTCCGCTGAGAAGCGCGCCTCCCCATTCCGGGGGCGAGTCGGGGACACCGTTGTCCCCCCTCCTGATGAGGGCTAGACCGTAAGGGATGGCCCTGGGTCAGCCGGGGTGCGAGGGATATGTCGATGACAACCTCACCTCCGGCCTAGCACCATGACCCACAGTTTTAGTCGGTTCGAGCCCGACATAATCTCCCCTTCCGGCTCCGAGTCCCTTCTGAGGCTGAGAGGCATGATTGCTGAGGAGCCCTAATCTACAAAGAAAGGATCTCTAATTAGCTGGAAGTAATAGAACCAATTGGCCTATGTCCAGCAGTATGATGATGATGATGAATTGAATCAGTTTATTAAATTATATTTTTCGTTTTCAGCGTGATAGCTCTAAGTGAGCGGAATACTTGCGAAGATGCCGATTGCAATGGGGTAAGAATGTTTTATAATCATTTTCTTCTTCGCGCTTAGCTGGCATTGTCCTACGTGAGCGACAAATGCGCTAACGCGACGCGTTTCGACGCCATACGTAAATATCAAATGAAGGCATTCCTTTATTGTGTCCTACGTAGTATCGCGTGAAAATGTCACTTGGAAGTATGGAACAAATATCACGCATGGCGTCGCTCACGCGCGCTGTCGCGTTTGTCGCTTACGTAGGACAACGGGAATAAACCTACTATAAATAGCGAGTTACTTTATAGTTCAAATACATCGGTAAAAAGAAGTGCTCAAGTGGGACTTACACCCACGACCTTCCCTTACAGGGGGAATGCTCTTCCAACTGAGCTATTGAACCACACCTGTAACATTTTAGCTAAACTATTTTAGTTACTTTTTCTCCGTACGAAAATCTCCTCGGCTACCTCCCCCGTCGGAGCCGGAGGGGTAGATTTTGTTGGACTCGAACCGACTAAAACCGCACGCCTTCTGTGGGTCGTCGTGTTAGGCAGAAGGTGAGGTTGTCTTCGAGATATCCCTTGCACCCCGGCTGACCTAATTTGCAAAGTCGTAGTAAGCTTACTGATAATACTTATTTTTACTTGATAGTGTTTAAAGTTTAAGCTATTCTTTTTTCATACCATTTTGATGGCCAACAAGCACACGGCCCACCTGATGGAAAGTAGTTACCGTGTCCTAAGGACGTGTGCAACACCTGGGAAACTCTCGTGCTGCTACCCTGTAAAAACAGAGAGTTTTTGTGCCGTCAGTGCAGAGAGAAAGCGGGACAAGCCTTCGGTTCTCCCACCGATAGCTACGCTTAAAACCACCTATAAAATCCGTTAAAACTGATGTTATTTCAATGTCTGTTTTTCTTTGTCGACAGATACTGGAGAATGTGGGCGATAACAATATGTTTAGACCTGTATCACACACCAATAGGATGTAAGATCTCAACTTATTTCTGCAAAATTAAAGTTATAACTTAGTCTTAGTTGCACCACGCGGGGGCGTCTGCTCCCCTTACATAGGCCTCGAGGTTGAAGGCGCACGTCGTGTCGCGTGTGCCTTGCCTAGGCGGGTGGCAGAAGGACTCCTTTTCTGCCGCACTAGAGACGGGCCTGCCGCCGATCAGTGGCGGGCGACCCTCACGACGATGGCGGAAGATGTTGTTTTCCGCCATCGTCGATATGTGGTGACAACGAACACCGTGGTGGTTTAGTGGGTAGTCTGGCCTCCTTCGGAGGCTAGGAGTTCCACCACGTAAAAAAAAGGCTTGGTTGCACCATACTACCTGCTAAAGTAAGAGGTTTACGTCACATTAACTGTAACAATAATGATTCAAACAGTTTCTGCTAAATGTGTTGCACCAGTGTATTTAGTATCTCGGTTAAAGTTATCAGGTTTGCAAGTCAAATGAGACATTATTTACATCAAATTCCTTATGGGTATTTTTTTATTGTGGTAATACTACACGTTAGCTGTCATTTGCGGTCAGTTCTTATGTCGATCAGTTGAGATATCAAATCAAACTCCTACGTTAGACACCTTCTTTTTGACAGATTTTAACCAATTTAACGTTAACAATGACAATCCGGTCGACCGTGGCCGGTTACGGTTAGCGTCAAGTATTGACGTCATATTAACTGTTGGCAAATGGTGCAACCTATTTTGTGTTGTATCAGTATTGTGTGTACAGTATTGTGACCGGTACTGTTACCTGACCTGTAACAGTACCGGTCACAATACTGTTAATATTAAAGTAAGTTGGTGCAACCCAGCCTCAATATTAGAAGACCCACCTCAGCTTCGCTCGTGGCAATGTTTCAAAACCCAGTATCCTCGCAATTTATTAGTTTTTAAATAAAATATGAGATTCTGCCGGATTTTTTGACATCTATGATTACCGAGGACAAAATACGATTAATAGAGAATCATTTAAATGATTTCTAAATCCTTGGCTTGTCCTGGGAGCCTGCTGATGATTACTTTTCTCTAACTACCGTCGTCTTGAAAAATAAATGACGAAATGCATTATTTTATACATATTGCGAACAATTGTATTTTTTCCACAGTACTTATTCTAATTTATTGCAAAACATTTGGTAAAGGTTTTGCAAAATCTTTCAGAATGCCGTAAGGCGAAACCGGTCAGGTATAATAGAATAAATACTGTGCAAAAAGTACAAGAGTTCTCAATGTGTAACAATGAATTCCACCAAGTGCCATCAATCTACAGTATATATAGCATTATTTTATCGCTAGTATTTTTCAATTCGTACCAGTAGTTCTTGAGATTAGCGCGTAGAAAGAAAGTCTTCATTAATATTATATTATATTAGATTTACTTTCTTGATTTCAGATTACCAAAACCATGTAAGTAACACAGTTGTATTCTCACTCTATTGGAAAAATTGGACGTAAGTAATCTCAAGTATCTCTAAAATTGCTAGACCGCAATTAAATTCCTTTGTATTGGCCCGTTTGGATCTTTTATCCAAATCCATACTAATATCATAAATGCGAAAGTAATTCTGTCTGTCTGTCTGTCTGTCTGTATGTTACGCTTTCCCACCTAAACCACTGAACCGATTTTGATGAAATTTGGTATACGGGTAGATTAGACCTTGAGAAAGGACATAGGCTATGTTTGGTCGCGATAACCGACATCCACGCGGGCGGAGCCGCAGGCAAAAGCTAGTAGGATATAAAATCACGGAGGCAGAAGGTCGTACATGGGTCAATCAACTTTTATTTGTCCTGTTAGTACTATGTTTTGTCCCTGGCCAATATAATCGTAGTTCTAAAGAAAAATAGGTTTTGTTGGCACATGTCGCGTTTATCATAATATTAAGCAAACATACGAGTCAATTATTTTAAATCAATCACTATTATACTGGAATTTTAATGGTTGTCCGGGTGACAAAACATCTGATGAAGTAGTTTATTGTTTGTCCCCCAGCAGGTTAGTACAGTGAAACATTACTATAAACTAAAAATACTATATGGCAATTAATTACGCTTGTACACATAATTATTTATTACAATATCTACTATGCTGTTAGCATATCGATTCTTGTTTGCTTTATAATTTTAACGACTTTTTTGCATGTTCAGTTTTGTCCTTATTTTAATTTATTTTTCTGACGTCCACCGGACAACGGCAAAAAAGGTTCCGAAATCAAAACACAGATGACTTTATCAGTGCCTTCATAACAAGTCGATTCATTTGGTGACAACTCATCCAGTCACCATTTTGATATTTATTTCTACCGCGACGTCAGTCGGCCGAGTGTGTTCTGAAAGAGTGCGTGGCTTTATGGTGTGTCCACCGGACAACCAGCACAAAAACTTAAGTATTTGATATGTCGTAGTTAATTAAAGTAAAATATATTCCAATTAATTTATATTTTTCACTGCGTGTGAGATCGAATTCAAAATATCATCATTTATTACCAGGGAGCGCAAAAACTGATAAATGTCACTCGGACAACCAGTCTCTTGGACAACCAAAACCGTTGTCCATGGGACATGTTGGTTGTCCATAGGACAATAACGGTAGAATCAACATAAAGCAATACTTTTTCTTTCAATATTTAGTCCCTGAAGTTTTTTTTGTATTAAAGGCGACTTATCTACGAGTGTTCTTAGACATGTTTGGTGAAAATCGGTTAAGCCGTTTAAAAGTTATGAGGATTAAAGTGGAGATGGGGAGTGCCGGGGGTTTTTAAATTTTTAATTTAATATTATTATAGTCTAATGGTTCTGGTGGTTTTAAGGCTAAAATGTTTTGGCACAATGAATTTGGCATACTTTTTTTGGCATAATAATCCTTTGGCATAATGCAAATGTTAGCATAACTATCATTTAGTATAATATGTTTTGCCATAAGGAGTTGCACAAATTTTAAGGGTTGTTTTTAGGACAGTCACTACACAACCCGATAGGTTAGGTTAGAAGGCTAATGCGGGAGCGGAGCGGAGCTCCCGCAATTAGCCTTCGTGGTATTTTTATTTTTTTTTTATTTTACCACCTCATTTGAGCTTATAAATTTATGCTTAAATATGATTATGCTAATTTTATTTGTGATTATGACAAATATGCTAAATTTATGGATAAAAAAATTATGCAAAATATCATTAGTCTAAATTACCATTATGCCAAAATATTTTTAGGTTATTTTTTTATGCAAATTGATAGTGAACCGATTATTACAGATGAAGAATCCTGTGAATGGGAAGGGATCAAGGGTAAATGCGTTCCAGCGAAAGTATGCCTCACTACCCTTGACGAAGATGGTGAGAAGCCTCCTGTGAGTATTTTTTTTTATATCACTTAGGTGGCAGACAAGCACACGGCCCACCTGATGGAAAGTGGTTACCGCGGCCTATGGACGTATGCAATACCAGAGGCGTTACACTCGCGCTGCCTACCCTGAAGAAACCTTCTAATGCCCCTCTTGAATAACCCAGTATTGTAGTCGCTTGGGAAAACCATGGCAGGGAGTTCATTCCACAGCTTGAGCGTACGTGGGATGAAGTTCCTTTCATACCGCACGGTGCGCACTGTATTCGGATGCAATGTGTGGGGATGAATTCCCTGTCTATGGCGAGCGGTGCGATGATAGAATGTAGCTGTGGGCATCATGTCAAATAATTCATCTGAGCACAAACCATTACATAGGCGGTAGAAAACACACAGTGGGGCAAAATCTCTTCTGAGGCTGAGAGGTTCCACATCGCCTGCGAGTATGGGACTGTCGACGAGCCTCAACGCACGTCTTTGCACCCAGTCAAAAGGGTCAAGCTGGCGAGCGGGCGCTCCAGCAATGTATGAGCACAACCAATCAATCAATTAGCTTATCACAGTCTCCTGCTGGTTATAGCTTCCCCAAATGTTGGGAGGACTTGGCTGACTGTTTCCAGGCTGGCCAGTCGGGTTGACAAAGACTTTTATCTCGAGTTTTCCTTCTCTCACAGTGATATCGTCTGCGTATTTTTACATTAGTCGCTTTCTAAGGAAGGGGTTATGTATTCCTTCCCTGTCATAATGCGGATAGTATGAACAGCCGTTAATCTATATGCTTCTTGGTTTATGTCTCAAGAAGTTAATCCATACTAATATTATAAATGCGAAAGTAACTCTGTCTGTCTGTCTGTCTGTCTGTCTGTATGTTACGCTTTCACGCCTAAACCACTGAACCGATTTAGTTGAAATTTAGTATAGGGGTAGATTGGACCTTGAGAAAGGACATAGGCTATGTTTGGTCACGATAACCGACATCCACGCGGGCGGAGCTGCGGGCAAAAGCTAGTTATAAATAAATAAATAAATAAATTTAATATGCCACAACATTCTACACAACGCTATCTAGACCCATGGTAAGCTCTTATAGCTTGTGTTATGGAATCTAGAATGCGGATAAACATACTTATATACTTTTTTTTTGTAAATACATACATATTATATATAGAAACACCCAGACCAATACAAATAGCCATATTCATACATACAAATATTTGCACTGAGCAGGAATCGAATCGAATTAATGCTTTCCGTTCTTCACAGGTGTGTCCTGACAAAAATGGAAAGCTGAACTACGTTTGCTGCACAGACTGCCAGCTAGTCAATGATACCAGGTTAGAAATATTGTGACTTACGACTCGCTCTTGTGCAGAAGAGTAAGGGTGAGGGGTCCATTTGTTGGTTTGCTTGGCGTCGTCGCAACGAAGCACGTTATTCCTAGAAATTTATGACCAATTAAAATGATACAATCAAGAAAATTCTGGTAATTTTCTAAGAATGATCCTTCTCCGTTGCGACGACGCAACACAAACGCATAGACTCATCTTAAATAATAATAAATCAATGATACATCTTTAAAAAGGGTCACGGAAGTGAGGGACCTAGGGGTTCGCATTACATCATAGCTAGGATTCCAGGACCATATAGAGAATGTATGTAAGACAGCTTATAGGCACTTAGGATTCATACTTCGTAGGGCATCTAGTTTTACAAATTTAAAAGTCATAATCACATTATATAACGCTTTGGTAAGGAGTCACATGGAAAGTAATGCAATGATTTGGGATCCTCATGAAGCAAAATATAGCTTGCTGCTAGAACGCATACAAAATAAATTTGTGAGGTATTTATATCTCAAAAAGTACGGAGTATATCCATTCTATCCCCTTATGTATCCCTCTTTATTTGTTTTGGGTATGGTGGGATACAATGAATTACGGGTACGAAGAGAACTGACTTTTGTGTCATACATTTTTAAATTGATTAGGGGCAAAATCTATAACGCAGAAGTGCTGCAGTTAATAGGGTTTTGTGTTCCGAATAGATATGTGGAGCGACGGCGTCAACCGAAGCTTCTAGTAATACCTAATGGGAAGACAAATATGTTAGGGAAGGCACCTCTGACGCGCGCGCTGATCACCATCAACAGGATAGCAGAAGGGGTGGACTTGTTCTGTTGTGCGCTGGGTGAATTCACAAAGATTGCGATGTATAATATATGTTATAGATCATAAATTATGTTAAGCAACTGTTGTATTGGCCGGTCTATTGCATTGGGTGTAACACCTGTAATAATAGATTAAGCATAAGAGAATAATAAATAAAAAATCTTAAACGATAATGAGGTACAGAGTAAAATCTTGGTCATCACTACAAAGTTTAGGTACATATTTTCATCAAGTAAACATTTCATAGATTTGTATAATAGTTCGACACTTATCGCGATAAACATTGGAACAATTGCTTTTACATTTGACAAAAGACCCAATGTACATTCGTCCACATTCGTAGTATGTAATGTGTACGGCAGAAAGTAAGTGGAAGTTATTATCGCGTGAAGTCCCGAACTTGCATAAAATAACAATGACGTCCACATTTAATCTTAAAAAATTGTTGGTTATATGCTGCAGTGGAGTGGAATTTGTTGCTTTACTTTTTCTCCATCAACGCATTGACATCAATAAGGAAAGTCATGCAAAGGAATATAGCTATGTTATACTAACTCTTGAAGAATATCCTACATCATTAACTATGCACCATCCTATGGTTGACTGGTAGAGAATGCCTACGGCATTAAGTCCGACAATGTAATTGTGCATGAAGTTAAATAAATTAAAAAAATCATTGTCATGTTTGTTACAGTGACTTCGTAATAAGTGCTGAAGCGGAAACCTTTTGGAAAGATGGCCGAAAATCAAGGGATGGTGAGCAGAAAGAACAAAGAAGATTTTTTTTAATTATTTTGATGGTGATAATTTTACTCATAATTTTATTACAGCGTGCCTCCAGTACATGAAAGAAGTGCCCCACGCATGTTACCAGGAAGGGAATTCAGCTGGGCTCAGCAGAAGGCTGGATAAAGAGAAGAAATGCCATACTTACAACATCTGGAGAATTCCCGGACGTGGTGTTCCAAAAATTTCGGGAAATCCTACAGAGGTACAAAATATGGTTCAAATATTAAATTTAAAATACGGAAAACTATCTCCAAATAATCAAATAATAAAAAATATCTCCAAAAAGTAAAAAATATAAAGATACATACAAAGTGGAAGATTTTGACCTTACCTGGAGGGGAAGTAAGGACTTTAAATCTTTTTTTGCGTGTGGAAATCCCCTCGGATACGGATGACCGCACGCAAAAAAAAGTATTTACAGTCCCCTCCGAGGAGAAGAGGAAATGCCCTCGGATACCTCCCCTACCGGTGTCGGAGGCGGAGGTTAAGTACTCTAACTAAACACTGTAGCTAATTTCACTTAAAGGAAAAATTCAAAGATTTTCGAAAACTCACTTAACACAGCCGGTAATCGAACCGACTAAAACCCAAAAAATAATGACTTTTATGTCTCTTTCTCAGGCTTTATTAGGCAATGGCGACTCTAAAACAGACGCATGGTACCACACCGGAACAATCATCACTGACAAATTTATCTTAACCTCTGCATTTATCGCGTAAGTGTTATTAAAATACACAGATCCTATTAATATTCTTATGATCTGCCTTTCAGCTATAGTTAGGGAGGCCACGCAGCTAAATTTGTAGTAACTCGAGCGTCGCGGAAACTATTAGAATCAGTAGATTAGATGATAGAAAGAGTAATGGTACACACTTTCCATCAAGTGGAACATGTGTTTGTCTGCAACTTCAGTGGAAACAAATATACAAGAAGGGAGAGTCCCAGAAAATGCTACAGTGGAGTTTGTTGCGCCGTTTCTTCTCCACTGGTGCCTAGGAAGCGGTGGTAAACTTAGTTTTAAGCAGAATTTGACGTCAAAAAGCTGTAGTAGTGCTACACAATTTTGAATAAATACCTTGAGTTCTCGTCTAATGGACTCTTCCCATGACCATAGGGCTGGCCTTTACCTCGATCAAAGAATTGCTATCGCTATTCAGCGGGGTAATACCTCCAGCCTTTTGGGCACGGTACCGGTAGAGGTCGATGGGGAGGAATTCTACGATGCCTAAAGTTACAGTCTCATTTTTGTATTTATTGTACATTTAGTTAGCATACTCGTATATTGTAGTTATAATACTGTAATTAATTAGTGTTGATATATTATTATTAATTCTGAAATATATTAAGAGTCTCTAGTAGTAAATAAAGACCAGTGCTTGTTCTGCGAAGTTCACCCTGGTTTGCATGTGCACTTCCAATAATAAAGTTCCTACAGTACTAAATGTATTGCTTGAAGCCACGACCTTTCCCTTACAGGCGGAATGCTCTTCCAACTGAGCTATTGAGCCACAGCTGAATCACTTCAAACTTCCCTTCTCTTTATATCCATCTTTAAGGGTGACGGTGGAAGGAAGACGGATATAAAGAGAAGGGAAATTTGAAGTGGCTCAATAGCTCAGTTGGAAGATCATTCCCCTGTAAGGGAAAGATCGTCGGTTCAAGTCCCACTTGAGCGCTACTTTTTCCCGATGTCCGGAACTTAAAAAGTTAGCATAATAAATGCTATAACAAATTTCATTTCAATGTATTGCTGTTCCACAGAAACCTTCCCAGCAATTTGAAACAAGCCGCTGTGCCGAAGACACGCAATGGCAACATTAAAAGCTGGCAGATCCACACAGTAGACAAGATTTACACACATCCGGAGTATAAGAAGAACAAAAATGGAAAGACAGGGGAAAGTGATAACGCCATATACAACGATATCGCGTTACTAGAACTGGGAACACGGTATGATGGTTTTTTTTATATACTGGTGATTTTAATATTATGTGATATATCTATATATAAAAATCAATTGCTGTTCGTTAGTCTCGCTAAAACTCGAGAACGGCTGAGTGGATTTATCTTATCTTGGTCTTGAAATGTTCGTGGAGGTCTAGGAAAGGTTTAAAAGGTGAGAAAAATTCGAATAATTGCCGGGAACCGACATCCACGCGGGCGGAGCCGCGGGCAAAAGCTAGTCTATATATATATATAAATCAATTGCTGTTCGTTAGTCTCGCTAAAACTCGAGAACGGCTGAACGGATTTATCTTATCTTGGTCTTGAAATGTTCGTGAAGGTCTAGGGAAGGTTTAAAAGGTGAGATTTTTTTTAATAATCGCCGGGATCCGACATCCACGCGGGCGGAGCCGCGGGCAAAAGCTAGTAATATATAAAAAGAATTTGGGCACATTTTCGAAAGCGAAATCATATGAAAGTATTAATTTGGTGAATGAAAAAAAAATTGGTAATGTATGGAATAATGTTCAGGTGAAAGGAAAATATATGGGGGTTTTGAAAAAGAAATCTCTTTTGCCAAATTAACACTTCTAGATGATTTTGCTTTGGAAACTGTGCTCAAATTCTTTTTACCCGAAACGATTATAAAATAACCCAGTATAGAGGACACGTCAATTTAATCGAATACATAGGGAAAAAGAAGAATCATCTCGGGCGGGACTCGAACCCACAGTCCAATGCCCTGACCAACTCGGCCACCGAGACACGCCCGATGTGTACGCCCATCTTATACGTCTCCAATTATATAAATGACTTCAGTAGGAGTGTTGTGCACGACTGTATACTATTTGCTGATGATACGACTCTCATGATTAAATGTAAAAATAAATCTGATATAGAAAACGAAACCAATCAAGAATTAAAAAGGGCAGCACAATGGCTACAAAACAACAACTTACAGATTAATGTCGATAAAACTAAAGTGGTTAAGTTTGAAACATGCAGTTCGAAATACACTTCACCAAATATTCACATTAACAATACATTAATTAAACCTGTCAACTCAACTGTGTTTCTTGGAATCACTATAGACAAAAAATTAAATTGGAAAGAGCATATTGGAAATGTATGTGCCAGATTAGACAAGTTTGTTTTCGCTCTAAGGCAATTGAGACAGATAGCTTCCAGAGAGACAGCTCTGTCAGCGTATCACGGATATGTTTCATCAGTGCTACGATATGGAATCGTTATATGGGGTAACTCGGTAGAAGTAGAGAGCGTACTTATAACACAGAAGAAATGTGTCAGAGCACTATATGGAGCTGGATACCGAGAACACTGCAAACCAATTTTCAAAGAACTTAAAATTTTGCCACTTCCTTGCCTCTATATTTATGAAATGTGTCTATTTGTGAAAAAATATCCGCAAATGTTTCCGTTACATGACAAAATATTAGGAAAGACAAATAGTAGAGATCCATATAAAATTTTAGTCCCCCAACAAAGGCTACATCTATATTCCTCAAATGCATACTGTATGGCTATTAAGATATACAATAAACTACCAGTTGATGTGAGAGCGCTACCTAGCACAAAATTTAAAATCAACATGTTCAATTTTTTATTAGATAAATGTTTTTATTCGGTAAGGGAATATATGGATAGCAAATTTAATGTAAATGATATTATATTGACTGATGTAAAATAAATAATTGACTAATGAAATAATAATTAAATTGCATGCGTGACATAAGTTGTATTTGACATTATTACTTGTATTATTATTGTAAAACTTTATACTATTCTTGTAAAACTTAATATTTCTACACCTATTATGGTAGAATATGTATGACCACCTGTGATAACTTAAAGACCTCGATGTACCATATTCTTTGAAATAAATCATTCATTCATTCATTCATTCTTTGAAATAAATCATTCATTCATTCATTCATTCATTCATTCATTCATTCATTCATTCAAGGCGACGGTATAATTAGCATACTTAATGCTGTAAAAATTCACGTCAATTTAACTTCAAAGGCAAATTCTCGACAAGAGGGTCACCATCGTAAACATGTGGAAATAGACTTCATCATCAATAACCTAAATATGCTGATAAACTGGCTCTTCCACTTTGCCCCGCCAAGCGTCCCCGCTGGTGGGGCAAAGTGGAATCACTTGTAATGAGCTTCATTCTTTGACCCTTATCCCAACCCAGTTGAGGATGGCTTTCCAGTCTAACTGTGATGCCACTAGACTTGTATATTTTCCGTAAAGCGACTGCCATGTGACCTCCACGACGAATTTCCAAGACTTATTAGAGCTGCCACTATCTGACGGTACACGTACGCGACGTAAAAGATAGCGTATTTCACTCGAAAAAAAACAATACTGCATTTAAAGATTGCCGAAAAATCGCTTGCCGCACCCAGTAATCCAACAGACTAAAGTCTAAAAACATAACATCCCATATTTTTATCACGTCAATCGAGTGTCAATTTTAAGGATCAAATTTCGCAAACAAACCTGGTAAATTAACAGGGAAATCCGGGAACCAGAAAGTTTAAGAAGATTTTAGTCTGCTCGACTACCAAGTACGGCATTTTCAGAAATCTTTGAAATGTTTGTTTTTAAAAAGAAAGGAATGTTTCCTTTAAGTGAAATTTGCTACGGCTTAACGTGCTCTCCGACGGAAATACCCGAACCAATGCAAACATATTCCTAAAGTAAAACCAACGAAGCGAGAAAAAGAAGGTAAACAAATGTTAAGCGGTTCCAATCTTCAAGCGCATTCCAGACAAGAATGAAATTGCTCATACGATGGCGGATCTGACAGTTTAGAACCGCTGTGCTGACAACATTCCTGTACCACGAAACACGCAACGCGACAAGGACAGAGAAAATAATCGCTAGTTATCGCAACGAAACTCAGTAATGGTCGCTTTGATACCTTTTTTCTCTCGTCTCGTTGGCTTTACTTTATATACAAATATTTGCCGCACCTCCCTTGTATCAGTCGCGTTCACAATCGTCACACCACAGAAATTGATCAAAAATTGTTTTGGCAGTATAACCTTCAGCAACCTGGTCTTCCCAGCATGCCTCCCCGACCCGTCGGAGGAGTTCAATATTACCACAGCGAATAACTTTCACTGGTCGGAACAAAAAGTTGTAAGTGCCTTAACCTCTTTATTTACCAGTTCAGTTAACGCGAGTAATAATGCAGATGGTGCCTAAAATACGGAATATTAATCAATTTCAATCGGGGCTCGAGAGCATCTTCGACTTGAGCAAGGACCTACTCTCGTCGAATGCCGTCGAGTCCGGTTCTTGCTTTACGCCTTCGCACCGCCAGCTCTAGTTGTCATCACCCACGTTGGGCGCCATGGGCGACCGAGACGGAGTCATTTGCGGTGGTACTTATTCCATCACCCGCGGTGTGAACAGGGAGCCAATTACTCCTTCGAGTAGTTTTGGTGGACACACCGGGTGAACAGCGAAGTCTGGAATATACTTCCATAGGCGACGGTAATCACTTTCCATTAGGTGGGTCGAGTGTTTGTCTTCCAAAGTGGCACACACATTTTTGCTATATTGTTTGTCCCCCTGTAAGGGGAAGTTCGTGGGGTCAAGCCCCACCTGAGCAGTTATTTTTTTCTGATAGAATTAAATAGTACAGTTGACATAATAAATGCTTGTTAATTTATGATGTTTTTGTACCTAGTTCGAACTTGCGAAGATGACTACTGAAGAATGTAATGCCGAACTAACAGAATCACAGAAGCGTCTTCTACCAGAGCTGATCCGAAGTGAATCGCAGATGTGCTACAAGACTAAAGACAATTGTGTCTACAATTGGGTAGGTTATGTCTTTATTTTGAGCCGTTTTACGGCGTTTTATAGGTCTACTAAAAAGCTCAAAGTCGCTCAACGAGCTATGGAGAGGGCTATGCTCGGTATTTCCCTACGTGATCGCGTCAGAAATAATGATATCCGTAGAAGAACAAAAGGAACCGCCCAGCGGATTAGCTCGTTGTAGTGGCAGTGGGCGGGATACATAGCGCGCAGAACAGATGCCCGATGGAGCAAAAAAGTTCTGGAAGGGCGGCCGCGTAGTTTAGGACGCCCAACGGCCAGGTGGAAGGACGACCCGATACAATTTTTCTGTGATTGACATTATTGTATACTGACGTTCATAATTATGTGCTCTTTATGTGCCTAAACTGAATAAATGAAATTGATTCTTTGGTCCAACGGTATCTATTTACGCGAAATGACATGTAATTAAGAAAATGTTATTAGTTATTTAGGTCGAAAATCGTTTGTCTGTTCTTTGTAGTCCCACATAGCATCACCTAACGATTTTGGTATCAAAACTGTGTCCAAAATCTTTTTTTACGAAACGACTATACAATCTGGGCGTATAATACCGTTTTAGAGATTTTAGCGTTTTTTTTTTAGTTAGTTTTCACAATACAGAATTAGCATTAATAGTAGGCTAAACGAATTTGTTTCACCACAGGGTCCCCCCATCACGGTGACAACCCAGTACTCCCGCTGCATGAACACGGTGATCGGAGTCGGCGGCATAAGGGTCACGTGTGAAATAGCTATGTTCATTAACGTGAAGTACTACACTCCTTGGATTGAGAGCATCGTCTGGCCAACGACCTCTACGCCTAAATTATAAAGACAGTTACTGGCACATATATCTAGACGATGTCACAACTTGAGGCGAAATACGTTTTTTTGGGAGTATTTTGAGGATAGCAAGGGGTGCTATGGCGGCGGAGGACCTCAAATCCACCTCTCATACTCAAACTACTATTTATTCAAAATTGTGTAGCACTACTACAGCTTTCTGACGTCAAATTCTGCTTAAAACTAAGTTTACCACCGCTTCCTAGGCACCAGTGGAGAAGAAACGGCGCAACAACCTCCACTGTAGCATAGATTATTAAATCAAACTCGTATTGGCGTGTACCAGGTATTCGTTTCTCTCGTGATTTAGGGTTATATGCCTAGAACGAATCCTGACCATTACACTACCGATGTGAACCCACTCCTAGCACAATTTAGCTTAGTTGGAAGGGTTAGTGGGAATTAGTAATTTCGGTTACTAATATTCTTAAAAAAAAATATACGTAGGTTAGGTAAGGCAGAGATCATCTACTTCTTCTGCTTCTATCCTTACATACAGCTACATTCATTATTGTGCGCCTCAAAAAGGATCTCAAGTGTCATCTAGTCATATCTCAAAAAAACAACAAGATTACGTCAATAAAGCAATAGCCTCTAGCCATTATTGTTTTATTTAAATAAAAACAACACCTCTGCCATTCAAATACCAACCCAAGTGGGGACGACTGCACCAGGCATTTAAACGGGTATAATTTTCCCCACCAGTGGGGAAAACTGGATATACATTTTTTTACATTCCACTTTGCCCCGCCAGTGGGGACGCTTGGTGGGGCAAACTGGAAGTACCCTTGGTTCTTATTATTTATTATTAGACTTTTTATACGTTTCGAATAGTCCATAAATGAAAACTTTTTAATTGAAATTTAATAAATAAATGAGTTTTTTAATAATACTTCGTCTTTTATTTATGTATCTTCTTTTCTTGTCTGTATATCTATTTATCCTTATGTGAGGGTCGCGGCTTTGTGATAACCAAACAGGTTAACACATTGCAAGGTGCAGCAACACAAGCCAAGTCGGTCTAAGGATGGGTGGCTATTTTTAAGACTTTGAGACTTGTTAAGTCATCGTCGTTACAGGTAGTTAGAGCCCTAAAAACTCAGGCAACCTGTGTATTTCGAATACAGCTGACATTAATCGTAACATAGGCTATTTCGTGATACGCACAAATAAAAAAGAAATCGGTTCCACTTGTCCTCTCTACTGGGGCAATGCGGAAGCGAAAACGTCTATGCGAACGAAGTTACGGACCTAGCTGATTTATTGAAATACGAGTAAAACCACTTTTTACGGATTCTATCGCGATATATTTGCTATAATTTACTTTTAAACTGATTTATTTTAAAATCTTGCCTATTTATCTTGTTCTCACCTCACAAACCGCAAGTGCATATGCAGAACAGAAAAAGCAGATGGCGCGTTCAAAAAAATGGACTACCACAGGGAAGTGTCTTGGCTCCAGCGGTATTTAACATATACACAAATGACCAACCAATAACCCCGAACACAAAACACTTTCTTTATGCGGACGACCTGGTGCTTACAGCTCAAAGAAAAAAAATCGAAGAGGCTGAATTGAGACTACAGAGGTACAGCTTTGGAAAGCCTAGACCAATATTACAAAGATAATGGACTCCGACCCAACCCCTTGAAAACCCAGTCGTGCGCTTTCCACTTGCGTAACCGGGTATTTTGTTGCCACTGACACGAAGAAGAAGAAGAAGAAGAAGATCTTGTTCTTCACGATGACCGCAAGAATATTGAACTGATTTTGATCCATAATTTGTGCCTTGTTTTCTACATTTTCAGCCTCTGGCGTGTGTGGCGGAACGGTCCCCGCTCAGTGCAAATATTTGTATGTTTGAATTTGGATATTTGCATTGGTCAGCAGTCGGTCCCGGTTGCCAGACAAACATGTATGACATCGTCGTTTTAAAGGGGAAATGGGTGAAGTTACCCACACATATGGGCTCACCCGTCTGGTCCACGGCTTCCCCACTGGGAGTAGTAGTTGATTAGTAACTTTATCAGCAAATTCCTGGTCAACTTGACAGTGATTGGTTGAAGATGTAGGGACACAGTAAGTGCATTGTACAGGCACGGCGTCGCTTACGCAGCAAATTCCATTCGCGGCACTTCGGGGTGACTTACGGCAATCCGCGCTAGTTACCTCCTATCCATTCGGCCGTTCGCTTGTGTCCACACCTCAACCCTTCGCGAGATAGTAACCTTGTAACCGCGTTGGACTAGGTTCAGTGATTAAACAGTGCAGTCAAAATTTATAACGAAACTTTTTATTTAACCTTCCTAGCCGTGCAGTTACGTGCGGGAGACACAAGGTCTTCCGGTGGGGACGTAACTGGCATGCGCCGTAATAACTCAACACGCACCTTCTAGCATATACATACATTAGTACATATACCCCACAAATATTAAAGATCTAAACTGCTTCACGCGTAAGCTGTAAACCGGTCTAACTACCTGTTTAGGTCAATTTTATTTATGTATTAATATTTATGTAAGTATTTATTAAGGCTCAATACTATTCGCGAAGGAACTGCGAGGCCTTTTTAGTGTTCCGTACCTCAATGGAACAAAATCTTATAGAATCACTTCGTTGTTAGTCTGTATTTCAGGACTTTTTTCCATAGATATAGGAAGAACGCTCGCGCGCTTAGTAGATAGGCCATACCTACAGATTAGGCGTGTATACCTACGTTCTATTTTCGTGAATGAACATATGGCCGACGGTTACTACGTTAGGGCTGTAGCTTCTAGTATCGTAATATTTGTCGATATCTTATATTTAGGAGTATAGAAAAATGCTAGGCGCATGGAATCATCATGACGGTTTATGCGAAGAAAGTAGTAATAAAAATATTATAAGCATTTTTTATTTAAATATTGTCGATGTGACAGCTTACCGCATTGTGTACGATCGTGGTATCTAAACCTGATGTCTAGAAAAGTCTGTATTACACATTTAATTAAAAGAAACTTGTGATTAGTACTATGTGTTGCATCAGAATCGGCAAAAATATTTTTCATATCATAAAATTCACACATAAATTTAAATATATATAAGTAATAACTTTCGGGGGTTCTCTGTTTTGTCAGGTGCATTTTAATTAATTTTTCTGTTTTTGTGTTAAGTATATGTTTACCACGCTCGATGAGGCGTATATAAGGCCTCCTCTTGATTTTTTGTAAATGAGGCTCTTCACGACTTCTTCCCCGAGCAGTAATGATGCAAAACCTCGCATTTAATTTTTTAAATAAAACTCCTTGTGATAATGCCAGCTTTGTATTGCGTGATACTCTCTGTATACGCATCAATATTTGTTTTAACACACTCAACGTATGTATCATAAAGATCACCATGATCTTCGGCGATCTCCACTAAGCTATTTTTGGCGGGCTGTGGCCGAGCGACTGCGAAGTAAGAAAATAATAATAACCGTAGGCCGTTAATCTCGTTAACTTAAGGAACTTAACTGAGTTAGATTGTTGATTTTCCAGACAGTGAGTTATCTGTACCAGCTATTAGTTAATTTGTACTATTATGTGAAAAAAGAGTATTTTCGTCGACAAATCATTTTTGGAGTACATCACTATCATGCTTCTTGTAGTTTCGTGTAGAGTAAAGTAATGAATGAGTGTAACAAATCATTCATGGATGTTGCCAAAACTCGGCACGCTGTCAAATCTATACACTCATTTTCCCAAGTGAGAAATAACTTAAATGTTTTGTCTCTTTTTTACAGGCAAAACTGTATATTAGAAAAAAAGAGACAAAGTGATGTTTCATGGTCTGTCTCATGTTTGCCTCATATATGTATAACTAAAATTTGTATATGTTGAATATGGCCACCCTGTGCTTTTTTCACAGAAATGCGTAATGTCATCAGTTGAAATTCATACTCAAGTCCACGCCGGGTACAAACTGACAACATGTTAAAATGTATAAAGTATCAGATAGCGAGAGTGTCAAAATGTACAATCTATTAATGACAAAATATCCTGATGTCAGAATGTATAAATGCTTGTTCAATCGACAATATGTATTTATGACCAAACGAGCAATGGTCAAAATATACAGTTGCTGAAATGTTCAATTGACAGTATGTGGTTTTCTTGTCTTAACACTAAATTCAAATAAAATCCACAAAACTTACAATATTATTAATGTAGGTATTTATTCTTGTCTTAACACTAAATTCAAATTAAAATCCACTTATATAATTACAGTGACATAGCAAAATCTAAGTATTCTTCTACATTGAAGTGCATGTTGTACTTCAAATAGATATGCACTAAAGAGATTTTATTATCTATTTGATGTAAACATTTCATCATTTATTCATTATTACATTTGTTCATTTTGACACTCATACATTTGTAATTTCTAGCATCACTGCATTCCTACATTTGATCGTTACAACACTTTGACGATTTGAAACTATTTTACGTTTGTACATTTTGACGCTCGTGCGATCTGATACTTTATTCATTTTAACGTGTTGTCAGTCTGTACCCGGCGTGTTCAAGTCTATATCGTCTTGTAACTGTGCAAAAATCAAATTTCTAAGTCAACGCAATCAAAATATATTACGGTTTATCAAGCTTATGTTATGGAACCCTCGGTGCGCGACTCCGACTCGCACTTGACCGATTTCTTTTAATGGAACTAATGGAATAAAACTACTATTAAACGGATTTTTTTACCATTTTTTGATACTAGCTTTTGCTCGCGGCTTCGCCCGCGTGGATATCGGTTATCGCGACCAAAATTAGCCTATGTGTTAATCAGGGTGTCAGTTAACTCCATACCAAATGATATTTTCTAAAGCGTACGCGAATGTCACTCATTGAAATAAAACCACGTTTTACGGATTCTATCGCGATATATTTGTTATTATTACTTTAACAAAATATCGCGATAGAATCCGTAAAAAGTGGTTTTATTTCAATCCATACCAAATTTTAATAAAATCGCTCCAGCCGTTTAGATATGAAAGAGTACATAACAAACATCCATCCATCCTTACTTAAAAAGCTTTCGCATTTATAATAGTAGGGGCTAGTTGGGGACACCGAGGTCCCCACAACCCGAAGGGGGCCATCTCGAAACAGAGTCTGATATTTGCTACACGGGTGATGTGGTTGCAGGGATTATTGTTTTTGACACGTAGGTACCTACCTACTTCATACAATAATTCGATTCGTATCGTACCATCTTGAATATAGAATCGAACTGTACTGTACCTATAATAGGATGCGTGGCGTCAGCGCTGCCTAGTGGCCCCATCTGAAAACCTGCGCTGTGCATACTCAACCCAAGGGTGTGCGCAGCATTAAATGCTGAGATGGAGCCGTATTTAGGTTCGCACGGTGTCTAAATATATGAAATAAATATAGTATTTGTACACTATGTTATACATAAGTAATTTTAATAATATTATTTGTAATTGTACACTGTGAGGACCGAAAATAAAATATTTTTCTTTCTTTTTCTTTCTTTAGATGGTCCTGGGTCTGCCGGGTTGCGAGAGATATGTTTCCTGCATTCTCACCTCCGGCAACCAAAGACCCAAAGACGGCGTGTGGTTTTAGTCGGTTCGAGTCCGACATAACCTCCCCTTCTGGCTCCGGCAGGGGAGGTATCCGAGGGGATTTCCGCACGAAAAAAAAATACAAACTTTCACATTTATAAGTAGGATTGATGATTAATCAATTAGCGATAAACTGCCGATAGTATCATGGGACTACCGGATTTAGTCCCATCTATAAAAAAAGCTCTCGCAGCACGGCCTCCAAAAACCCCTCCTCATCCTTGGGTTAAACGCGGTTGCATCGGGCACTCGGTCAGCGTGTGCAGCTCTGTGTCCTCGCTCGTATCACAGTGATAGCACTCGAATGTTGGCTCCTTCCGGATCCGAAACAGCTCCCAAAACACCCGTGTCCGGTAATCACCTGCGTCAGCCGGTACGAGAGGCTGCCGTGTGGCCTCTCTAGCCACTCCTCCATGATGGGTCTTACCGCCGCTATTACGGCGTGCCCTTGCATCGGAACCCCTATGCTCGGAATTCAGGGTCCACATTTTTCAGTCGAACTATTATCGAAGTATTTGTTGTTGAACTTATGCTGCGGCCAACTACCCATAACGACTGCATAGATGTTCATATGGCAACCGGGACCGACGGCTTAACGTGCTCTCTGAGGCAAGGATACGCCCAGACCCTCGATTTTACTAAAGCATAAATAATGTCCGCAGTTACTGCAAAAAATTACATTAAAATTTAGACTTTATTTCTATAGGCCTAAAGTTCAAAATTAAATGAAAACTGTTTCTGAATTTAATTTTTATAACATTTATTATGCTAACTTTTTAAATTCGAAATACAACGGGAAAAGAAGCGCTCCAGTGGGCCTTGAACCCACGACCTTTCCCTTACAGGGCTCTCCCAACTGAGCTATTGAGCCACACCTGAATCACTTCAAATTTCCCTTCTCTTTATATCCGTCTTTAAGGGAAGTCCTGTAAGGGAAAGGTCCAGGGTTCAAGTCCCACTTGAGTGCTTCTTTTTTCCCGATGTATTTCGAAACTGTTTCATTATACTTTTTCAATTACTCTGCAAAAAGTCATTTAATTTTGAACTTTAACCGCATCGCTTTAAAGTCTATTATTTAATGCCGTTTTTTGCAGTAGCGGTGGTACCACAGTGGATTGGCTTTAGCACAATCGAGGCCCAGGCCAATGCAAATGGTCATATTCATTACATACAAATACTAGCTTTTGCCCGCGGCTCCACCCGCGTGGATGTCGGTTATCGCGACCAAATATAGCCTATGTCCTTTCTCATGGTCTAATCTACCCCTGTACCAAATTTCATCAAAATCGGTACAGTGGTTTAGGCGTGAAAGCGTAACATACGGACAGGCTGACAGAGTTCCTTTGGCATTTTTAATATTAGTATGGATTTGCACTGAGCGGGAATCGAAACCATGCCTCCTGCGTGGCAGTCGATTTCACCACTACACCATAGAGGCATAATAATTTGGAATGTGTCTCCTTAATACAATATTACCTGTTTACTATACCTATACTCCACACGGTTAGGCACTTAACTGAACGTGCCTTTTTAATACCTACGTTTTATTTAAAAGATCAGTTTAATAATATTTTTCTATTTAAAAACTAAAGTAATGCCAACGAAGCGAGAGAAAAAAGGTAAACACTACCGGGCGCTACCGTCGCGTAAACATAGATCGCGGGAAAGTGATTTTGTTTTTTTTGATTAACCCATATTTAGCGAGTTTAATATTGTGAATTGTGCATAATATCAAAGTTAAATAGACAAATATGCAGTACAAATGTTATCTCCGAAGAATATCACGTTTATCGAATTAAAAACATTATGTGATAAAAGTGTACCAAACAGTGAATGTTCTCAATAATAGAAAATCTTACTAAAGTATAGACCAAAGTGCCACAATAGTGCGATACTCACACGGATCAAGGCGGGTGCCGTACATGAGTGGCTATTTTAAGCTAATATATCCTGAAACTCATCATATTTGTGTTAGTGTAAAACTTTATTTTGAATTTAAATCTTGTTACAAACTGTTGCAGTTACTGCCGATAAAACAGTTACATCACACAAGAATTGTGAATAGTGACATCTAGTGGTAAATAGCCCAACTAAAAAGAAAAAGTTCACAAAATTTTCAACAGATACCACTACTTATTACTTTGATCTTGACAGAAATTATCGTAGCAAAGTTTAAGCATACTGACATCCAGCGGTGAATAGCTCAACTAAAAACAAATTAGTTCACGAAATTATCAACAGGTACCACTACTTATTATTTCGATCGTGGCAGATTTTTACAAAAATGGATTCGGAAATGCAGAATATCACTATTCGACGAGGAAAAAAGCGAAATAAGACCTTGGACGGAAGCTTCAACTCAAACGCATCAGATTCAGATTACTTGGGGATAAGTTGCCCTGACCTCTCTACTAGAAAATTCTACGGGGAAGATACAGAACTATTTATGGAACAGATTAAGGAATTAAAAAAACAATTAGAAACCGCTCATTCAAAGATAGAAATATTGGTCACGGAAAATGATAAACTCAAGAAAAAAGTTACGGAACAAAATCAAGAAATTACACGGTTTGAAAAAAAATGTACTGACTTCTCGAGTTCTACAGAATCCATACAAATAAATAACTCCAAAAAATCTAAAAAGCGTCTGCGATCACAGCAAAAACCGCTAGCAAACCCCATTGAAGAGAGTTTATCGACACCGCAAGAATTCTATGAAACGACAATAGATGGCGCCAATCTTAATAGTAAGACTACCAAAGAATCCATAGAAGTCACTCGACCTAAAATATTGATAGCCGGAGGAAAGCAGTTGTCAGGGCTGGCTTCAAGACTCGTTTCTTCTAGAATTAATACAAAATATGAAAAGTATAGTATATCATCCACTATTAAACCACACGCAGATACCACAGAAATATTAAAAGCTTGTCAGCAGCAAATACCAGACTCTAGTGAAAACTACTTCGTAATTTGTATTGGAGAATATGATACTAATCCTAATAAAATAATATACGAATTGATAGGCCTATTAAAGTCATTTCATAAAATTAATGTGATAATATTAAATGTGATTAGAAATATATCATTAAATGAACGCATGTTAAACAATGTCTTAAAAAATATTTGTAATAATTTTGAAAATTGCATGTTTTTGAATGTCGAATCTGTAGTTGGATCTAGATATATATCTATAAATAAGTACCTAAAGAATGTATGTCATGAAATCAACTTAATTTTAGATTCTTGCTATTATAAAAGACAATTCCTAAGTTATACTCAAAAGCAAAACATTCGATCCCACCTAGTCTCGAATAAACGTAATAACTTGGCTCTAAAAGGAACCATACCATATTATTTTCAATATATAAAAAAGGTTAATACAGTCAATTTCGTGGAAGAGCCCCTACCCTTTCAACATGAGAGCTTTGAACCCCCTAGTGCGTCGGCCAGTAATAATGTAACCACAACACGCACGTGCCCAAATCTTAAAAAAAATTATAAGTTTTTTCTGTCCTACGAAACATAAAAATAAATGCCAACTTAATAACATAACCACACTATTTCATCAAAACATTGCAGGACTTTTAAATAAAACCGAAAATATAGAATTATGTTTAGACGACTTTAGACTACAAAAAAAAAATGTTAAGATTCTGTGCTTCTCGGAAACCTTTATGAGATTGGGTGAAGAACCTAATTTATGTGTTCATAACTATGAATTAGTAAGTTCTTTTTCAAGGCTAGATAAAAATCGTGGTGGTGTGTGTATTTTGCTCGACCGCTCCTTAGAATACAGGCCTTTACAAATATGTAGAAATTTAGCTAGCAAGAATACATTTGAATGCTGTGGCGTTGATGTGCCTTCACTGCAGTGTATAATAATCTGTCTGTATAGAATCCCTGGTGCTGATATATCTATCTTCTTTGATAAGTTGGAAACTCTGATGCATGAACTAAATCTTAGGGACAATAAACGAATTATTATTACGGGAGATCTTAACATAAACATGCTAGAAAAAAGTGACACATCCTCTAAACTAAATGACTTTCTTCTGAATCACAACCTCACAGCACATATCACCAAACCGACACGACTAAATAATTGCATTGATCACATTCACAGTAACATAACAGGCGCCACAGGGGAAGTACATGAACTTAATTTATCTGACCACAACACGGGTCAAACACTTACATTTCCTGTAAGATATGATAAACCTAACTCCCTATTCACATACATATACAGACGAGACTATAGTGAAGACAATATCATACAATTCAAAAAGTGTATCTCTAGTTTGTCGTGGTCAGATGTACTGAACGAGGAAGTGGATTGTAATCAGGCATATGATATGTTTCATGAGATCTTCACCATGTTCTACAATCTGTGTTTTCCGGTAAACAAAATCAAAATCAAAATGCATAATAACACACCAAAATGGATCACCAAGGGTATAAAAAAGTCATCCATTACAAAAAGAAATTTGAGATATGCCTATTACAGAAACAAAAATGATGACACCAAGAGAAACTATATACAGTATAATAATTTGCTTAAAAAATGCATAATAGCTTCCCGTAGAAACATAAACAGCAAACACATTTATGAATCCGAAAACAAATGCAAAGCTACATGGGACATAATAGGCAATAAACTTGACAATAGAAAGAACCATACAGAAATACAACACATAAATAGCGGCGGAAACTCAATTACAGATCCATCGGAAATTGCCAACCAATTTAATAAATTTTATATCTCTAAAACAAACAAACCAAACAACTGTACCCCTAACTATAGATTGATTGACAGGGTCGACTCTAGTATCTTCATAACACCCTGTTCTGAAAAAGAGGTTGAAAAAGCGATTATGTCACTTAAAAATACATACGCGGTAGGGCATGATGACATAGCTACAAAAATAATAAAACTCAGTTCTAAAGAGATCTCGAGGGTACTTTGCCATGTGGTCAATCTCTCTTTTTATTATGAAGTATTCCCTGAAAAACTTAAGACATCTATTGTGAAACCGGTTCACAAAAAAGACAGTAAAGATGAATTAGCTAATTATCGACCCATTACTCTTATACCGATATTTTCAAAAGTCTTCGAAAAGTTAATGCACACACGGATCACAAACTTTTTAAATAAACATGACATAGTCATGAAAGAGCAAAATGGTTTCCAAAAAAATAAATCCACTACTTTGGCTGCATTCTCTCTGATACAAAGTGTTACGGAGTCGCTGGACAAAAAAAGGCTCGTCTCTTCTATATTTTTTGACATGTCCAGCGCTTTTGATTTTGTAGATCATAAGATCCTCTTGAATAAATGCGAGCTCTATGGCATTAGAGGAACCGCTTTAGATTGGTTGTGTAGCTATTTGAGCGAGCGCAAACAATGTGTAGAGATAACACGTATGAACGATAAACTAGTTACTACTTCCTATAGGTCTACATTAGAATATAATGGAGTCGGTGTTCCTCAGGAAAGCGTCCTGGGACCACTACTATTCCTCCTCTATATTAATGACATTCCGAAAGTCACTAGCCACAAGTGCATATTGTTTGCAGACGACATTTCCGTTGTAGTTTCCCAAGATAAGAACAGTGAGGCTGACCATAGGCAAACCCTGAAAGATACAATCGAAATCATCTCCACATGGTTAAAGTCTAACAATCTAACTGCAAATCTAACTAAAACCAAAATAATACAACACAAACACTACAACAGCACAGTACCCAACATAAATAATATAAAATTCAAAAATAATGAGATCGCGCAAGAGACAGACACTACATTTTTAGGAGTTACACTAGATAATCACTGTAACTGGAAGGCTCACATAGAAACATTATGCAAACGTATAAACAGGTTCATATTTGCGCTTAGGAAGACCAGGAAAATGACAAACGAAAAGACCGCCTTGTTAGCCTATCATGGGTATGTGGGATGTCTATTAAGGTACGCAATATTACTGTGGGGAAACTCAACCGCAGTAGAGAAAGTGTTTCTGTTGCAAAAAAAATGTGTTAGAGCAATCTGTGGTGCAGCCCCACTTGACTCTTGTAGGCCCCTCTTTAAAAAACTAAGTATACTGACACTCACATCCATCTACATTCATGAAATTGGCCTATTCGTCAAAAAGCAACCTGACTTGTTCACAAAAGCAAGTACAGATAAAAAGTATCTTAGTAGAGACCCTACCAAGCTGTGGCTGCCACACATGTCCACAACGCTTCAACAGAAAAATTGTTTCTGTATGTGTATACGGGTGTTCAACAGAATTCCTAAAGAGATTCGAGAACTGCCATTAAATCGCTTCTCACCTCGATTAAAAAAGTGGCTTATTGAGAAAGGATTCTACACTATACAAGAATTTATGGCGCACACTACTTACAGATACAAAAAATCTATGTAGGTAAATTAGTTTAATAGGAATAAAGAATTAATTTTGTGTTACTAAGTGTTTGTAAAATTACTTATAGATTTAATATTGTTACCATTTTGTTTTGTTTATTTTTAACTGTATAATGTTTATTAATTTCTAAAAAAATTTAGGCAACTATGTAAATCTAGTCTTATTTTAGTTCCTTATAAATATTTGCACACCTAACACGGTGAAACATGCTGTACTTTTGAAACACTGCCTTACACCTATTGTAAAACCATGCTTCTCGCAAATAAAGATTTATTATTATCTCCTTTATTCAAGTATAACACATATAAATTACATTTTTAAATATATCCTAAAAAAATACAAAATATATTTAAAAATATAAAAAATAGTATCCCACCGGCATCGAGTACAGGGACCAAGCTACCGGTGGTCAGGGCTCCAGAGAGAGGAACTTCCTCACGATGCGCGCCGTATCAAGGAGTACTGCCTTCTGCATCTGGCCCTTGACCCAACCATCAAACCCGAGCCTCTTTAGATGTTGGTCGAGGCTCTTTGCTATCAGTCCGTTAACTGATACGACTATCGGTACAATGATTGCTGAGTCAACATTCCACATGTCGACAACCTCGTGGGCCAAGTCCAAGTATTTAACTTGTTTATCTTTCTCAGCTTTCACGAGATTCTCGTCATGAGGAATGGTGACATCAACAATCAATGCTCGGCGTTCGGATCGGTCTATCACCACAATGTCAGGCTTGTTAGCTACAACAGTCCTATCAGTGATGATAGACCGATCCCAGTACAATGTGATATGACTATTTTCTAGAACTGGCTCAGGAACATACCTATAGTACGGCACCTCAACTTCCACAAGGTTGTATTTCAGAGCAAGTCGCTGATGGATTATCCTGGCTACTTGATTATGTCTGTGCAAGTACTCGCCGTTAGCAAGACGAGAACAACCGGAAGTAATATGCCTGAGGGATTCACCAGGTTGGTGACACGCTCGACAAATGTCAATTGTGCCATCCCTCATGATATACTTCCGGTAGTTATTCGTCTTAATAACTTCATCTGCAATTGTACAGACAAAACCTTCAGTTTCCCCAAAAAGGTCACTGAAACGTAGCCAGGACACGGACGCTAGTAGATCTACTTCGGGCCTGTGTAGGGCCCGATAGAACCTGCCATGTAGCTCCTTACTCTGCCATACCTCCCTGCGGCTGTCAGTGCTAACTATTGTAGGCCTGCGCCAGTTCTCTTTAGCCAAACCGAGCGGGGTAAGCCCGGTATCTACGTTGACTACATCACGATGCATATCCACGTTCGACTTAAGAAAGTAGTCTCTGAGATTGCACACCTCGCGATTATGAAGGGTCTTAGCATTTAAAAAACCTCGACCCCCACATTTCCGCGGGATGTACAATCTCATGACTGACGACCGTGGGTGGTGCATTCGGAATGCAGTCAATTGAGCCCGGACTTTCCTATCGATGGTATCGAGTTCAGTCTGAGTCCACTTGAGTATGCCAAAAGAGTACATCAAGAGTGGCATGACCCAACTGTTACAGGCACGCACCTTGTTACCACCTGACAGAAGACTGTTAAGTACTTTTTTCAGGCGGCCAAAGAAACGGTCCTGTAACATTTGTTTCATGTCGGCCTCATTGATGCATAGCGTCTGTGACATACCCAAGTATTTATAGGTCTCAGTTACGAGGAGTGATCTCAGGTTAGTGGAATCGGATAGTTGTATACCCTCCGACTCCACCACCCGCCCTCGCTTTACATGAATGACTGCACATTTGTCCACAGCAAAAGCCATTTTAATAGAATGACTGAATGTTTCAGTAACCTTCAGTAAAGCTATTAATTGAGGGTTGGTGTGGGCGAATAGCTTTAAATCATCCATGTAAAAGAGGTGGGATACCATCTGACCCTCTCTTCGTAACCTATAACCTAACCCTGAATTCACTAGTAAAGTACTAAGTGGGTTCAGGGCTAAGCAGAACCAAAGGGGACTCAGACTGTCCCCTTGAAAAATACCCCGCTCTATTGTTATCGGCTCGCCACTACCCAAAGCCTGGCGACACCCTGGATAGAAAAGAACCGTCCTCCATTGCCCCATACATGACCTTAGGAAGGTACATAGAGTTGTATTCACTTTATACAACTCCAGCACCCTCAAAAGCCATGTATGTGGCACAGAGTCAAACGCTTTCTTGTAATCTATCCAGCATGCCGCCAGATCCTTACGATTGCGGCGAGCTTGTTGGCTAATAGTCATATCAATCAGGAGGAGCTCCTTAGTACCCCGGGCCCCATTCCTACATCCATTCTGAGAGGCACACATAATAGAATTATTGTTTATATGATTGTTAATCTTAGCTCTCAGGATGGATGTAAGAAGTTTATAGACCGTTGGGAGACATGTAATCGGTCTATAATTATTGGGCTCTAGGGTACTACCAGTTTTATGGAGCAGGTGAGTAACTCCTGTCGTCATAAAAGCTGGTAGCGTCCCAGATTCAACAGCGGATTGAAATTGTGAGGCCAAAACAACATGCGAACTCCGTAGCCATTTTAGCCAGAAATTGTGCAGTCCATCCGGTCCCGGAGATTTCCAATTAGACAGCGGACGGACCGCACAATCTACATCAATGGCATCAATGTTAATTTCTTCCATTTCTGGAATGGTTTCGCATGCTCTTTCGACCTCACGCATCCAATCGCCTTCAGTGTGGCTAACGGGCAACGACCAAATGCTGCGCCAGAACGCATTTGTGGCTTCAGCATCCGGCCGTCGCACGTCATCCACACTTTCTTCTGTTCGCTCCCAGCTTCTATATACCCACCTTTGATCTCTTTGGAACATACAGTTGAGGGTATATCGATCAACTCGTTTTTTATATCTCCGTATACGGTTTGCCCATGCATAGACTTTCTGCTTCAGGAAGTCAATACGCTCTGTGACCCGAGACGTATAATCTAGGGGACTAATATCAGTTCCCGCAAACGCTCGGGTCACATAGCGCATCACCCTTGGGCGAGTATTGCCCGACCTGAAGCAGATTAGTTTACCGATGAGCACCCTTGCCTCGGCCACACGTCGTTCAATTCTGCATTGCCATGCTGGTATAGCAGGTTTAGGTCGTATGGCAGGATCTTTGATGGGAAATTTAGCACCTGCTATACGACATGCCGCCACAGCAGTACAATACAGAATTGAATGAGTGTCACCGAGGTTCTCACTATTTTCTAGATATCTAGGTATTATTATTTATTATTATTATTATTATTATTATTAAACAAAGTTTCAGCGGTTCCAAACATTTGAAAATCATTACGTATCACATCGCATTCCAGACAGGAATGAAATTGCTCATAAGATGGCGGATCTGACAGTTTAGAACCGCTGTGCTGACAGCTTTCCTGTACTACGAAACACGCAACAACAACTGTCGCTCGGCCATTGTCGCGTACGTGTGAAATGTGTGTCAAGGACAGAGAAAATAATCGCTAGTTATCCCAACGTTACTCAGTAATGGTCGCTTTGTTTACCTTTTCTCTCTCGTCTCGTTGGCTTTACTTTAATTTAGGAAGATAATTATGATAGATGACGCTTATAAAGTACTGTATTTGTTTACGTACAAAACACCTCTGAAAATTATCGTATCACAGAGACAAGCCTCGCCCACACATACATACATTCATACATACATACATACAATCAGTTAATAGAACGCTTTGTCGTTCAGGGAAAGGTGGAGGGCACTATACCCCGCGGAAGGTCACCCACGCATTGGACTGACCAGATCATGCATTTAGGGGTTCATTTAGCGATTGCAGCAGAATGACCCCAAACAGACAGCGGTGGCGAAGCATCGGGAAGCGCATCACATCTGCCCCTTGCAACACCAATACTGACACATAGCGATCAGACCGCTCTGTCAAGAACGTATTGAATAAATAAATAAATAAATATAAATATTCCACAACATTCTACACAATGCTATTTAGACCCATGGTAAGCTTAACTAGGTTGTGTTATGGAATCTAGAATGCGAATAAACATGCATAGATACTTTTTTTGTAAATACATTAGAAACACCCAAACCAATGCATATAGCAATATTTGCACTGAGCGACGATCGAACCCGCGCCTCCTGCGTAGCAGTCGTGTTCACTACCACCACGCCCCATTGAAATTTCTCCTAATAAAAACGCGCGCCGAATGCGGGTGGGAAGAGAGACGCGTGGGGTGTCAAAAGTCGAAGGACGTCATAGGTATAACGTTCCTACCGAATGAGTCCATTTGACGTTTGGATGGCACGCGACTCGATTGCCTTGCAACAACTCCGCTATCATTTCCTTCTCCATGGGGGTGAGCCTAATGCCGTCTGGCAGGCACTTTGTATTGCGCTGCATGTTTACTGTCGGATGGAGAACAGCTCTATCCTTTCTACGTCCCCCACAGGAAGAGTTGGAGTGGTCCTATTCTACCCCACGGGGAACCAATACAGCACAATGTTTAGAAACACATTTTAAACATTTAAAACAAAATTGAACCAGTAGTTAGTTAGTTAGTTAGTTTATTTGTTTAATAATATAGCTGTTTGTGTATGAGTGGAGCTATGGGCACCTGAGGGGTCTAATCTATTAATTAAAATTTATTTTATAGCAGGGTACGAATGGGTGCTTCAAAAATGTATTAATATTTGAATGAATTTTTTATAGCATTTATTATGCTAACTTTTAAGTTCGAAAAACATTGGAAAAAATGAAATGCTCTAGTGAGACTCGAACTCACGACCTTTCCCTTACAGGGGGATTGCTCTGCCAACTGAGCTATTGAGCACCGCTTGAATCATTCCAAATTTTCCTTCTCTTTATATCCGTCTATAAGGGCGACGGTGCAGCCATCTACCAACATTCTTACGAACTGTTGGAAACAATGAATCATTTTTCAACCATTTTTAAACATTTAATTTTGATGACTGCGCCCAAATATTTGAATGAATTTTTTATAGCATTTATTATGCTAACTTTTAAGTTCGAAAAACGTTGGAAAAAATGAAATGCTCAAGTGAGACTCGAACTCACGACCTTTCCCTTACAGGGGGATTGCTCTGCCAACTGAGCTATTGAGCACCGCTTGAATCATTCCAAATTTTCCTTCTCTTTATATCCGTCTATAAGGGCGACGGTGCAGCCATCTACCTACATTCTTACGAACTGTTGGAAACAATGAATCATTTTTCAACCATTTTTAAACATTTAATTTTGATGACTGCGCCCAAATATTTGAATGAATTTTTTATAGCATTTATTATGCTAACTTTTAAGTTCGAAAAACATTGGAAAAAATGAAACGCTCAAGTGAGACTCGAACTCACGACCTTTCCCTTACAGGGGGATTGCTCTGCCAACTGAGCTATTGAGCACCGCTTGAATCATTCCAAATTTTCCTTCTCTTTATATCCGTCTATAAGGGCGACGGTGCAGCCATCTACCAACATTCTTACGAACTGTTGGAAACAATGAATCATTTTTCAACCATTTTTAAACATTTAATTTTGATGACTGCGCCCAAATATTTGAATGAATTTTTTATAGCATTTATTATGCTAACTTTTAAGTTCGAAAAACATTGGAAAAAATGAAATGCTCAAGTGAGACTCGAACTCACGACCTTTCCCTTACAGGGGGATTGCTCTGCCAACTGACCTATTGAGCACCGCTTGAATCATTCCAAATTTTCCTTCTCTTTATATCCGTCTATAAGGGCGACGGTGCAGCCATCTACCAACATTCTTACGAACTGTTGGAAACAATGAATGATTTTCAACCATTTTTAAACATTGAATTTTGATGACTGCGCCCAAATATTTGAATGATTTTTTATAGCATTTATTATGCTAACTTTTAAGTTCGAAAAACATTGGAAAAAATGACCTTATAGACGGATATAAAGAGAAGGAAAATTTGGAATGATTCAAGCGGTGCTCAATAGCTCAGTTGGCAGAGCAATCCCCCTGTAAGGGAAAGGTCGTGAGTTCGAGTCTCACTTGAGCATTTAATTTTTCCAATGTTTTTCAACTTAAAAGTTAGCATAATAAATGCTATAAAAAATTCATTCAAATATTTGGGCGCAGTCATCAAAATTCAATGTTTAAAAATGGTTGAAAAATCATTCATTGTTTCCAACAGTTCGTAAGAATGTTGGTAGATGGCTGCACCGTCGCCCTTATAGACGGATATAAAGAGAAGGAAAATTTGGAATGATTCAAGCGGTGCTCAATAGCTCAGTTGGCAGAGCAATCCCCCTGTAAGGGAAAGGTCGTGAGTTCGATAGATAGATAGATAGATAATTCTTTATTGTACACCAATAGATTTACAGAAGGTCATATAAATAATACGCATCTATACAGTATAATGTACAATGGGTAGCCTTATCGCTGGAAGCGATTTCTTCCAGGCAACCTTGGGATGGACAGTAACGTGATAACAATAGAAGTTATGGTGTAGTTATGGGATAAACTAGAATATACAAGGTGTATTAACAACAAAAGAAAGAGAGAAGTACAAAAAGAATAAATATACGGTTATAAGTACAGTATTAAAAATATATACATACAACTATATCAACTATAACACATAAATAGATAAGTAAATAGTATATAAGTACTTACCATTATGAAGAGAGAACAGTAAATGAGCATATAATAATGGTGAGTTCTCATAGTGCACAAGACGATAGGTAATAGTCCTTAACCATTCTTTTAAAAACGTCTAAGGATTTTGCCCGTCTTATGTTCAATGGCAATGCGTTCCATAAGCGCACGGCCTTGACAGTGAATGATTTGTCAACAAAATCCGTCGAATGCATTGGCATTCTCAGCTTCAAATTTTCGGACGACCTCAGGCATCTTGTGGGGTGTCATGGAGGAACTGGAAACGTTCTTTGAGATAAGAGGGACTGGTGGGATTAAATAATACATTGTATAACAATGTTAGAATATGGGCATTCCTGCGAAACCGAATTGGGAGCCACTTGAGTTGTTTACGGAAATCTGAAACGTAATCATACTTGCGTAGACCAAATATGAATCTTATGCAAAAATTTTGAAGTCGCTCAAGTTTATCTAGTTGCTCCTCCGTGAGATCAGGATAGCTGACATCGGCGTAATCGAGAACAGGGAGAAGAAGCGATTGTACGAGCGCAGTTTTAGTGGCAATTGGAAGAAAGTTTCGGAGTCTTCGTAAGGCACCTGCTGTCGCGAAAAGTTTGCGACTGGTTTCCTGAATCTGGATATTCCAAGAAAATGATTTGTCCATGTAGATGCCTAGGTTCTTGACACTGTCACTAACGACTGCTCCTCCCATAGTAATCTGAGGAAGCTGGGTCCAGTCTATTTTCGAAGTCAACCTTGGACTACCAATAACAATTATTTGTGTCTTGGATGAATTTAGGGTAAGTCCATGGTTCTTACTCCATTCGCAAATCCGATCCACGTCCTTGTTGAGTACAGTAAATGCATCTGCGAAGTTGTTTGGAGGTGCTTGGGTGTAAATTTGTAGGTCATCAGCATAAAGGTGATAGGAAGAAAGTAATTTATCGGAGATTGTATTTATAAAAATGGTGAAAAGTAACGGAGATAGAACGCCACCCTGAGGTACACCAGCAGTCGTGTTGCACCAGGAAGAACTTATTCCTTCGACGCGAACACGCTGCCGGCGACCAAACAGGTAACTACGAAACCACTCAATAGCCGTTGGAGATATGTTAATAGAGCTGAGTATACCAAGCAGGATGTCGAAATCTACAGTATTAAAAGCGTTGCTAAAATCAAGTAAGGATAGAAGCGTGAGATTTCCACTATCCATGCCCAGTCTTATGTCTTCCGTGATATTAAGCAACGCTGTCGCAGTACTATGCCCAGGTCGGAAACCAGATTGTAGCGGGTTTAGTAGCGCATTTTTATTTAGAAAGGAGCTGAGTTGCGAGTGAATGAGGCGCTCTAAAGCTTTAGAAAGAAAAGGAAGGATGGATATAGGACGATAGTCAGAGCAGGAACATGGCTTGGATTTCTTAGGTAAAGGAATAATTTGGGCATTTTTCCATGAGGATGGGAAAATAGCAGAAGAAATGGAGTAGTTAAAGATGTGACATAGGATAGGAAGAATGTCCTCCAGAATCGGTACAATCATATTTCGGCTAACGGCGTCGCTACCGACAGCATTGGATGAAATAGACAAAATGCTCTTCTTAACATCACAAGCGGTCAATTGGTTGAAGATGAAAGGTGGATGATCAGGAGTTGGAATAGATGAAAGATGTTGCAGTGTATTGGTTTTAGTGGTTCCATTAAAATTGGACGAAGTAGAGAAATGTACATTAAGTGCATCTAAGTTTAGGTTTTTAGGGATCGATTCTCACTTGAGCATTTCATTTTTTCCAATGTTTTTCGAATTTATTAATATTATTGGTCTCCCACTGAGGGACCAATGGGCACCAAAAAAGTGGTTGAATTTACAACTTTTATGCTAGGGGTCGAGTTTTAGGGGACCGATGGGTGCTGACCCGTGTTTTCATCTTCTTCTTTTCGTATCAATGGCAGCAATTTAAGACGTACTTTTTTTTATCGTGCAATAAATCCCCACGGATACCACCCCCACGGAGCCGGTGGAGGTGGTTATGTCGGACTCGAACCGACTAAAACGCACGCCGTCTTGGGTCCTTGGTTGCCGGAGGTGAGATTGCCAAAAGCATATCTCTCGCACCCCGACAGACCCAGGACCATCTCTTTCGAGATGGCCCCCTTCGGGTCCCCATCTAGCCCGGGATTTAAGATGTCTGGATGCGGCCAGCCCAAATCATTTGTTTCCATTTTATTTTACTTTTTTTGATTACACATTCTCCATCGCCTCATTCAAATCGGCAATAGCACAGGGCCTCGATTCTACCAAAGCCCAATCATTGAGGTACCACCGTCACTGCAAAAAACAGCATTAAATAATACACTTTAAAGCGATGCGCTTAAAGTTCTAATGAAAGACTTTTTGCAGAGTAATTGAAAAAGTGTAAAGAAACTGTTTTCATTTTATTTTCGACTTTAGGCGTTTAGAAATAAAGTCTAAAATTTAATGTAATTTTTTGCAGTGTGTGCGGCACCTCAATGGTAGCATTAGTAGAAACGAAGGCCTGGTATAAGGGCACAGCGCGCATGATAGAAGGTGGTCCATCGACTGCAGGGGGGCAGACCATTTGTTTTCATAACAAATGATTAAAAAAGAGAGGCGGTACCCATTTGCCAATCATTTATAAATCAGTCGGGTTTTTTTATTTTGTAATATCTTTTTAAAATTTAGTATAACTCTTTGTAATCTCCTTCTAATTTCCTTAATTTTGATACCGTACTCGATAAGTTTGAGTCAAAAATATTTTTGACAACATACGTTTTGGTGCCAAAAATCCACCATTTTCATCTTCTACAAATTTTAATAAACCTGGTGTCACTCACACAATCACGAGGAATCAAATGACACCTCGCGTGTCAAAATCCGTCAAGCCGTTCAGGCTGTAGGCCGTGCCAAATAAATAGACATACATATAAGTCTCGAAAAACATTACCGTCCTTTCTTCGGCAGTCGGGTTAAAATACGCTACAAGATTTTTTACCTTTAATTAAATATCTAACGACCTAATCGAATGGACTATAGTTAAGAAACAGGTTAAAATTTATAAGTAGACATATTTTTTATAACATTATTTAAATTAGTGTTACGTCTTTGTGAAGACGGTTGTGTGTAAATTTTACAGAGATTTTCGTATCAAAATGATTAGTTATTCTATTATATTGGGTGTTATTCTTTGTGTGTCGGACCAAAGTGTTATGTATCCAAAAAGTAAGGTGATTTTATATACTAGCTGTAACCACGACTTTGCTTTCCTTGATTCAGTTTTTATGTAATAAATAATAATTATGTATGATTTGAGATTAATATTATCATTCACATTAATAATGTAACAAAAACATGGTAAATATCTCGGTGAGTGTTACATTAGTAAAATAATATTATGTTTATTTGAAAGAAGGTTACATGCATTGTACACAATCTATCTTATCTTATCTTATATATGTATATGTTACCGGAAATGTATGAAATCAAGGAATTGTATACAAATCCTAGGAAATGTGTGTTAATACATAGAATTCCTGCAGTTCCACCGGAAATGTGTGAAATAAATGGGTTATTGTCTATATTTGCGGATGATTTTGTGGAAAATTAATATGTTTGAATGAATAAAAAAAAATAACCACGAAGATTAATGCGGGAGCTTCGCTCCGCTCCGCTCCCGCATTAATCTTCTAACCTAATCTATCCAAGTTAAATTGCGTGGTGTGGACACTGCGCCCCGACCTATATATATTATAGGTTAGAAGACTGAAGCGAAAGCGAGGCTCCAGCATTAGCCTAAGTGGTTGCATTTTTATAACCACCATCAATATTCTTTGATACCATTTCATACATTACCTGCTGCGCACTCGGCATTGTATAGAATGCCTAGGAATTGTATAGAATTCCGGATTACACACATTTCCGGTAACATATATATAAAAGAGTCGTATTAGTTACACTATTTATAACTCATGAATGGCTGTACTGATTCGGTTGAAAATTGGTGGGGATGTAGCTTAGAACCAGGAGACGGGTTCAATCCCGGTCGACCTTTATTTTATCCCGGGTAAAGGTTCCTGTGGGTCGTAGTCTCGGAATCAGTATGTCTGTGACCCTGGTATATTGGCATAAAGTACTAGGGTCACAGACAATTTAAGGAACTTTATCTCGATCGCGGCAGTGTGTCCTATGTGTGTCCTGACTATTCCGAACTTAACGCGGACGACGTCGCGGGCAAAAGCTAGCTTTAGTTAAAATATTTAGTAATACTCAGTACACCGACACGGTGGGTGACGAGCTACTTTCCTAGGTAGGCTACAGGTAGCCTGTGTAAAGGATATAAGCAGAATTGTAATAAAAAAAATAAAAAAAACTGACTTCAAGAAACAAAAGCACTGAAAGGAGAAGATAACGGAACTTACAGGTTTACTGAGTATCCGTCAGAATGGCGATATAATGAACTATATAAATGTATGAAGATCTGTTAGAAGTCAGTGCCTAGCTCGAGAGGAAATATTTCCATTGATTGGATTGTAATAGTTCAGGCAAAGCAAACAAGGGACCATCTCGAAAGAGATGGTCCTGGGTCTGCCGGGGTGCGTGAGATATGCTTTTGGCAATCTCACCTCCGGCAACCAAGGACCTAAGGGCATGTGTTTTAGTCGGTTCGAGTCCAAAATAACCACCTCCACCGGCTTTGTGGGGGTGGTATCCGTGGGGATTTATCGCACGTTTGAAAAATCACGGTAGGGAATTTATTCCAGAGCTTAAGCGTGCGAGGGATGAAATTCTTATCATACCTAGTCAGTCGTGCGTACTGTTTCTGTAATGTACTGTATTGTACTGTACTGTAACTATATGCACCTGCCTACTCTGCACCTAATACTATTTCTTCATTATTATTTCTTGTTACGGGTGAAATTGTAAGACTTTGTGTTTGTTGTTGTGTTTAATGATGATTATATTAAGAATGGCCGCGGCGGAAGTCGGTTATCGCGACCAAACATAGCCTATGTCCTAGCTCAAGGTCTAATCTACCCCTATACAAAATTTCATCAAAATCGGTTCAGTGGTTACGGCGTGAAAGCGTAACATACAGACAGACAGACAGACAGGCAGACAAAAACAGACAGACAGGCAGACAGAGTTACTTTCGCATTTATAATATTAGTATGGATGTACAGACAGTCACACCAAAGATCAATCCATAAGGGTTTAATGGGTGCTTTTATATCCATCTTTATATCGTTTTGTTATGTAAGAAAAAGAGAAAATACCAGTAATTCCAATAAGGAACTTCGAACTCCGGTAGGTAATCGCAACGTGTGAGGACATTGTTTTTGATTTTGATTCGATACCCGTAGTTCCTATTTTCGCGTTAGTTTTACTGTGCTATGTTTATTCGGGTTAGGCGACATGTCGCCCTCTTAATATCTTGCCTGCAGGCGAGTTGTACCCTCTTGCAAAATGTTAATACCACCTTTACCCAGATATAATTTTATAAGTGGGCCAGTTCTGCCTCTGAATATCCACTAGGAGTCAAGTGGACCATTGTTTTATTTACACTGATAATCGACCGTTCCATTATCTAAGTAAGTAAAAGCATTATCTAAGTAAAACAAATTCAAATTACCTACAATTAATTTTGAAAGATCATGATCAAAGGTTGCAGCGACGTGCGGTCCGCATTATTAGGAATCCTGAGGTCACGAACACCCTCGAGCCTTTGCAGATGCGTAGAGATGTTGCGTCTTTGGCAGTTTTCTACCGTCTCTACCATGGTGAATGTTCTGACGAGCTCTTCCAATTAGTCCCACCCTCCCCTTTCCACGTCACGACACGTGCAGGGCTAAGATGCCATCCATTTACGGTGCAGAGTATACCTGCTAGAACCAAGCGTTTCAGTGACTCATTCCTATGCCGCACCATTAAGACTTGGAACTCCCTGCCAGCTCACGTGTTTCCTTCTTCCTACAGTCCCGGGTCCTTTTTACTTTGCCTTTAGCTTAACATCAGGCGAGGTGAAGTCAAATTGACGTGCCCTGTATAAAAAAAAAATTACAATTTTATATCAGTATTCTAGTATCCCATAATAAGTAGTACATAATCATACGCTCGGTTTATTAGGTGGTAGAATATTATCGATAGACTGGAAAAAATCTTACTAACTGTACCTGGAACAAATACATATTTAATTTTAGAACACATGCTTTTTAGGGTTCCATAGCCAAATGGCAAAAATGGAACTCTTATAGATTCGTCTTGTTCACCGAGTTACAGAATACTAAATCAAGTTACTTAAATGTTAAAAAGAACAAAAAACACGTTTGCTAAGGACACGCACAAAACCTGTATAACTACATAACTGTTAATAACATTAGACAAAAAGTTTTAAGAGGCTCATAACTTAAAAAAATCTCGAATTCATAATCACGAAATAAGCCAATCAAACGCTTTTTTTGCATAAGTGCTAAATTCCCACAGGTAGTCTCCCTGCTTGGGTCTTCCGGTGTGCGAGAGATATATTTTCTGCAATCTCACCTCCGGCAACCAAAGACCCAAGACGGGGTGCGTTTTAGTCGGTTCGAGACCGACGTAACCACCTCCACCGGCTCCGGGGGAGTGGTATCCGTAGGGATTTCACGCACGTTAACAAAAAAATAAAAAAATAAAAAACGAGGACTCCCCCCTGCCGGAACCGATGGGAGAGATTATGTCGGAATCGATTGCGGGCAGGGAGTTTCGAAAGCCTCCTTCGCTCCAGCCGCCACTCCCGTTCCGCCGTTTCCTTCTTGAGCATAACTTGCTCTCAGAAAGAGGCGCCGGCCACCCGCGCATCTGCACAGCGAACCATCACCATGAGTAAGGTGGCAAGCGTGAAGACTCTCAATTAAACGCTAGATTGATTTATTTATATTAGCTTAGTGTCAACTATGGCTATGCAAAGAACTATGAAAACGTCGTACAACTTCTTAAACGTTAGGACCATGATCCGGAATCCAAGTACTGATAGAGCAATTGGGTTGAGGCCCCTAAACATGCTGCTTAGAATCCTTACCCACTTAAATTCGCAAATATTTTTCAGGAACATCGCCAGTTATAACAGAAGACATACAGAGCATTGATGCTTCTAGCAGGTAATAATCTAACATGTCCTACTAAACCTATTCTTAGCCTACTTTACTATTTTTTGATTTACGAACCACAGTTTTACAGTTTGACTGTGACGCGACTGAACCTCGGAATTAGAATACATTGGGAAAAATTTTATGCTCAAGTGAGACTTGAACTCACGACTTTTCCCTTACAGGGGGAAGGCTCTTCCAACTGAGCTATTGAGCCACACCTTAATCACTTCAACTTTTCCTTCTCTTTATATCCGTCTTTAAGGGTGACGGTAACTTCAGTATTTTCCGTTAAGCAACTGCCATCGGACCTCCACAACCAATTTGCCGAAGTTCTGTAGTTAGACTTGTAAGAATTTTGATGACTACTACCCGTAACGACTCCATGGATGTTCGTATGGCAACTGCAAGGACCGACGGCTTAACGTGCTCTCTGAGGCACGAAAATATTCAATAGTGTCAATGCAAATAGACGTACAAATATTTTCACTAAGCGGGAATCTGCGGTAGCCTAGTGGTATGGGTAATGGACTGCTGAGACGAGGTCTCGGGTTCGATCCCAGGTTTACCATGGCACACACCAATGACTTTTCGATGCTTTTCGAAGTTATGTGTGTATTTATCGCAGGTTTATAAGTGCCCGGTTAATGGCAATAGGCTCGCCACCTATTACATTGGGACCTAAACATAAACTGGTGAAATGTGGGTGCTAGCACCTCTGCCTACTCCTATTCGGGGAATACAGGCGTGAGTTTATGTTATGTTATGGGAATCAAACGCCCCCTGTAGTCGCGTTAACTGCTGTCACGCCACAGGGGAACAGACATTACAGTCTGGAATAAAACAGGCTTTTTTACCTTGGAATATGTTTCCAAGGAAACAGCAACAGGCAACAGCTGGTACTTAAATATACATACATACATATACTCACACCTGTGAATCCCTGAAGAGGTAGGCAGAGGTATATTATCACCCACATTACACCAACTATGATTTTCGATCCCACGTAATAGGGGGCGAGTCTGCCGGGGTGCGAGAGATATGCTTTCGACAATCTCACCTCCGGCAACCAAAGATCCAAGACGGCGTGCGTTTTAGTCGGTCCGACATAACCACATCCACCGGCTCCGTGGGGGTGGTACCCATGGGAATTTTCGCACGATAAAAAAAGAAAAAAAAAAGTAATAGGGGGCGAGCCTATTGCCATCAAGGTGACACTCACTGTATATTTACTGTCAGATGGAGAACATCTTCGTCGCCTTCAACGACACCCGCAGGTAGAGATAGGATGGCCCTTTTCTACTCCACCGGGAATCAACACCGCAAAAATACACGACTGCCACGCAGGAGGCGCGGGTTCGATTCCCGCTCAGTGCAAATATTTGTATGCATGAATATGGCTATTTGCATTGGTCTGGGTGTTGCTATGTATAATATGTATGTATTTACAAAAAATAAATCTTTAAGTATGTTTATCCGCATTCTAGATTCCATAACACAAGCTAGTTAAGCTAAGCTTACCATGGGTCTAGATAGCGTTGTGTAGAATGTAAAAAAAAAATGATTCCAGATCATTAAGGTCTACCACCTGCGTTTTGCCCGCTTACCCTGAACATGGAACATATTCTGGTGAAGGTTTAACCAACTCCCGGCCTGGTCAGACCCGTGACTCTTTCATACTCACAGTAAGATGTCGACGGGGATATGGGATAGATAATCCAAATGTTCCTTTTGGGAACAGCACTTTGGTGCTCTGTGTCCAAGGAGTATGGTCGCAGAAAATGCCTAAATGTGTTCGTAAGTACATAAAACTATTTTATACCATCCCTAAATACATGAGAGTACCCTAAACCGACGAGCATGCATGAAGAATGTAATGAGAGTGAATGAAGCGAGAGTAGTATGTCAGGATCGTAGTAAATGGAGATCCGTGATCTCTGCCTACCCCTATGGGAAACAGGCGTGATTTTATGTATGTATGTATGTAAATACATATACTCACACCTGTAATTCTTGGGTGAAATATGAAATACACAACGACAGCTGTCGCTCGGCCATTGTCGCGTACGTGTGACTTGTACGATGTGACACGTACGCTTCACGTACGCAACAATAACCGAGCGATAGCTGTCGTTGCGTGTCTCGTAGTACAGGAAAGCTGTCAGCACAACGGTTCTAAACTGTCAGATCCGCCATCTTATGAGCAATTTCATTCCTGCCTGGGAATGCGCGAGTGATACGTAAACATTTTCAAATAGAAATGTTTGGAGCCGTGGAAACTTTGTTTACTTTTTTTCTCTCGCTTCGTTGGCTTTACTTTAACTTTGAGTCACTCTAGGCCTCGATTCTACTAAAGCCAAACCATTGTCATGCCTCAGCGACTTCAAAAAACGGCATGAAATAATAGACTTTAAATCGATGTGCTTAAAGTTAAATGACTTTTTGCAGATTGAATGAAAAAGTGTATCGAAACTTTTTTCATTTCATTTTGAACTTTAGAAGTTAAGAAATAAAGTCTTAAATTTAATGTCAATTTTCGCGCTGACTATTACACCACAATGCTTTAGTAGCATCGAGGAGCTGATCAAATCTCAAATTGCGTAAAATATTCCAGGTTTTTGCAAGCTCAATCAGGACCCTAGCGTACTCTACATGTGCCACATCCCAGGGATAGGGCTCAGGTCCTGTCAGGGGTACATTGCCCCGGGGACGCTGATCAATCCAGTCTGCAACTACCCCAACTATGGCACAACAGAAATTCTGCCGAACATGGAGTGTGTATCCGGATATTGGAATTATATAGCAAAGTGCAAAGCAGGTAAGCTTAATATCGTCGATAAATCGATGCCATGAAGTCCCAGCTTCGCCAGCACATCATGGTGGAGTGGAAGGGACCGTGGTTCTCAAACCCAAGGGGGATACCTCGAAATTGGAGATGACCCCGACTCTGCCGGTGTTTTTTTTATAAAAGACACGTCAATTTGACTTCACATCGCCTGATGGCAAGCTAAAGGCAAAGTCTCGGAAAGAGGGTCACCATCGTAAACATGTACCATGTTAAAAGTAGTGGCACTCAGCTTGACGGCCTCATCAGAACCCGGGACTGTAGGAAGAAGGAAACCCGTGAGCTGGCAGGGAGTTCCAGGTCTTAATGGTGCGGCATAGGAATGAGTCACTGAAACGCTTGGTTCTAGGGATATGTGTTAAACAATCTTACTCCTCGGCATTTGAAGGCCCGAGACGGTGTGCAGTTTGGCTTGGATTTAAAAAGCTTTGGTAGGGTACATCCCTAATTATACCTTTGTAAACTGCTAGGATATTCCAGGACATTCCAGCTGTATAATTCTCTAAGCTCTTCAGTAACGTCAGCCAGTCTGACCAATGACGATATGCATAGAAAATTACACAACTGTTTTGCCAAAAATGGAAATTATACAAAAATTTTGTTCATTTCAGAATGTGGTCGCGTGACTCCTGAAGGTGGTATGGGTCTGATAATTGATGGCGAAGATGCCATGCGTGGTGAGGTGCCGTGGCACGTCGGTATCTACCGCAAGACATTAATCCCTTACGAACAGATCTGTGGTGGATCTATCGTTTCCAACAATGTTGTCATATCAGGTAAATATACATGTTTTTCTACTATTGAAGCCAGAACTTCATCACGCGCTCGAATTCGAAAGTACGTCACGGCTAGCCTTATCCGACATCACAGTAGCACTAGAGGCAAAATATGTAAGTTGCATCACACGATAGATGCAAAGAAAAATGACATAATTTTCAGTTCGTCTCTCGTCGTGTACGGGTCTTTTCATGATTCATCAACCCTGCCAATGAGCTCGGTGACGGAGTCGCATAGTTCTAAACTATCGGACCTCAAGTGGAAGATATATTTCCGCTTGCAGCTATTTTTGTTTAGAGAGATTTTGTCGCTCTTGTATGGAAGTGATGTACCTGTTACGTTACTATTATATAATCTGTGATTAAAGTAATAAAGGCCATTTCATCAAACAAAGTTTCAGCGGTTCCAAACATTTTTATATGAAAATTATTATGTATCACTTCAAGCGCATTCCAGACAGGAATGAAATTGCTCATAAGATGGCGGATCTGACAGATAAGAACCGCTGTCAAAGAATATATAACCGCTGTGATGACACTTTTCCTGTACTACTAAACACGCAACGACAGCTGTTGCTCGGCCATTGTCGCGTACGTATGGCATGTGCGACAAGTACAGAGACAATAATCGTTAAATAACGCAAGTAACTCAGTAATGGTCGCTTTGTTTACCTTTTTTCTTTCGTCTCGTTGGCTTTACTTTAAAGCATTCAAGGTAGAGAGACCATTAGTACGTATATCAATCCTTACGACGTCATACCAACACATGCTCCTGACTTACGAGTCCCGGTCGAAGTTTATTGAAGCTGCTACGAGAGACATTTTTGAGAGAGACCAGTGGACAGTGGACTACAATATAGGGACTATAATTTTAGTTTTATTGAATTCAGGATCTGTTTTCAGCTGCTCACTGTTTCTGGAACAGAACATATAAAGCGCTTCCCCCTTCTAACTTTGGAGTGGCTGGTGGTAAGATCCACCGTTCATGGGACAACAAAGTGGATATTAACGCGCAGAAATCTGATGTAAGTATATTGCACACACATATAATATAGTGTAGTAGCTTTTGCCCGCGGCTCCGCCTGCGTGGATGTCGGTTATCGCGACCAAACATAGCCTACCTATGTCCTTTCTTAAGGTCTAATCTACCCTTACACCAAATTTCATCAAAATCAGTTCAGTGGTTTATGCGTGAAAGCATAACATACAGACAAACAGACAGACAGACAGATAGAGTTACTTTCGCATTTATAATACTAGATTTTTCCCGCGGCTCCGCCCGCGTGGATGTCGGTTATCGCGACCAAACATAACCTATGTCCTTTCTTAAGGTCTAATCTACCCTTACACCAAATTTCATCAAAATCGGTTCAGTGGTTTAGTCGTAAAAGCGTAACATACGTACAGACAGACAGACGGACAGAGTTACTTTCGCATTTATAATATTAGTATGGATTAGTATTGGATTAACAACATACTTGAGGTTCAAGACAATCACACAAAATGAATCAAAAAATGAATCTGAATCTGAATCTAAACCTGAACCTGAATCTGAATGCGAATTTCAAAATCATTTATTTTGTAGGTGAAATCAATAAAAATACCAAGACTCTTTCAAGGAGTAGATGCGAGCTACGGAGAGGACATAGCCGTCTTGATACTTGCCACACAGTTCGTCTACAACTCGTTCGTGAGGCCAGTGTGTCTCAACTTTGATGTCAACTTCAATAACTGGCAGTTGCAGCATGGGCACTTAGGAAAGGTATGTTTCTAGGATCTTCTAGGACGTTTGAGAAGTTTGAGAACTGCTTGGATATTAAATCAGTTAAAGTGTCCTTGAGAAGGTCATCATTCTTTTAGCGTTGGGTCATGACCCTCGATTCTACTAAAGCTAAACCAATGTCGTACCACAGCCACTGCAAAAATGCTAATAAATTATAGACTTTATTTCCATACCACTAAATACCATAATTAAATTAAAACCGTTTCATTACACTTCCACACTCACTGCAATATGTCATTTAGTATTGAACTTTAATTAAATCGCTTTCAGTCTAGAATTTAATGCCGTTTTTACAGTGGTGGTGGTATGACTGTGGTTTTGCTTTAGTAGAATCGAGGCCCGGTCGCATCTGAGATCCTTACTACTACTACTTCCACCGTTTGACCGGACGGGTAATCAGCCTTCTATGTGAGGCCATTTTACCCATTTCCCTTTAACGATTTTCATACAATGTTCGTACGGCAACAGGGACCGACGGCTCAACGTGCTCTCCGAGACGGGTACACGACCCAGATCAATTCAAATACTTGTATTCATGCATACAAATATTTGCACTGAGCGGGGATTGAACCCGCGCCACCTGCGTAGCGGCCGCGTTCACTGCCGCCACGCCATAGAGGCTGTCTTCTATCTGAGATCTTTAAGTCTGTGGTCCCCTTTCCGAATTTTCTGCCTCCACTTCGCAATATTTGGGCATCCATGGTAGGGAGACCATTATACGGCGGCAATAAACCCTGAAGCCGAAATTAATAACTGCAAGAAAAGAAAATTCGAAATGAAACCCTCTACCAACCCGGTATTTAGTAAAGTCATGTTATTTGAATGAATTTTACAGCATTAGGTAAGTATGCTAATTAAACAACGGCGGGACTCGAACCCGCAGTCTTTCCCTTACAGGGGGAATGCCTTGACCAATTCGGCTACCGAGACACGCCCGATGTGATTCAAATTTCCCTTCTATTTATCCGTTCTTACGGCGACGGTGGAGTCATCTACCGATCTTCTTACGAACTATCGGAACCAATGAACGATGTTACAATCATTTTTAAACATTGATTATTGATAACTCCGCTCAAATACTAACTATACAAATCGATACACAAGGAAAAATAAATATTCTCGGGCGGGACTCGAATCCGCAGCCTTTCCCTTACAAGGGAAATGCCTGCAGGTTCGAGTCCCGCCCGAGAATATTTATTTTTCCCTATGTATTCGAAGTCATGTTATCTCATACGAAAAAAAATCATTTCATTTCTAAGTCCAAGTATATCTGGCATCGGCCAGACCGTAAGGGATGGCCCTGGGTCAGCCGGGGTGCGAGGGATATGTCGATGACAACCTCACTTCCGGCCTAGCACCGCGACCCACAATCGGCGTGCGGTTTTAGTCGGTTCGAGTCCGACATAACCTCCCCTCCCGGCTCCGGTAGGGGAGGTATCCGAGGGGATTTCCGCACGAAAAAAAAAATACAAGTATGTCTTTCAGGCAGCTGGATGGGGTCTAACAACAGCCAATGGTGCCGCTTCACCAGTTCTGCAGGTCGTTGATTTGCCATTCATCAACGAAGATGCCTGCATTAGCTCTGTTCCACCTTCCTTCAGGACTTATATCACAGGAGACAAGTTTTGCGCTGGATATACAAATGGTAAGTACACCTAGATGTCTAGGACCTCTAGAACCAATGTCCATCTGAGGACTGCAATATTAAAGTACTTCTCTATATAATGTACTAGCTTTTGCCCGCGGCTCCGCCCTTTCAGCCTATGTCCTTTCTCATGGTCTAATCTACCCCTATACCAAATTTCATCAAAATCTGTTCAGTGGTTTAGGCGTGAAAGCGTAACATACAGACAGACAGACAGACAGACAGAGAGACAGACAGACCGACAGACAGACAGAGTTACTTTCGCATTTATAATATTAGTATGGATTTCTTTGGTTGTACAGGGTGCCTTCTTCTTTATGGGTCTGTCCCCTTGGGTTGGTACAGCCGAGGAGCGAGGGATAGGTATGTCGAAGACAACCTCACCTTCGGTCTAGCACGACGACCCACAGACGGCGTTTGGTTTTAGTCGTTTCCGTTAACCTCCCCCTCCGGGTCAGGCAGGGGAGGTATCCGAGCGGATACCTCACGTAAAAAGTCACCTTTGATTGTAAGGGGTCTGGGTGTTTCCATGCGTTGGAGACCACGTTCAGCCGTCGGTCCCGGTTGCTATGGCAGTTCTTACGGGTAGTTGGAGCCCTAAAATGTCTGAACTTCCAATTGGTTGGCCAGATGTTAGCTGCTTCACGGAAAATATCGATGTTCAACCGCTTCGCAGTTAGGCTGTATCGGCCCCAACTGGGTTGGAAAAAGGCTCAGAGGATGGGGTTCCATTCTGATCTTCGGAGTTCAAATCAGCCAATGTTGTTCAAGCCGCTCATTCCTAATAAACCTTCATCTTCACTAATAGCACTTCAACCGGAACTGTCTTTTAGCAAAGCCCAGGAGCGCTCTTGAAATAGCACAAAGCGGTACCCATTTATAAGACAACCACGCCTAAAGTAAAGCCGACGAGAAAAAAGAAAAAAGGTAAACAAAGCGACCATTACTGAGTAACGTTGCGATAACTAGCGATTATATTCTCTGTCCTTGTCGCACATATCACACGTATGCGACAATAGCCAAGCGACAGCTGTCGTTTCGTGTTTCGTAGTACAGGAAAGCTGTCAGCACAGCGGTTCTAAATTGTTATATCCGCCATCTTATGAGCAATTTTATTCCTGTCTGGAACGCGCTTGAAGTGATACGTAATCATTTTCAAATAAAAAAAAACGCTGAAACTATACCTTTTTTCTTTCGCTTCATTGGCTTTACTTTAGACAGTTTAACCCATTGATCGTATGTAAATTTAATTCCAGGTACGGCCTTGTGCAGAGGTGACAGTGGTGGTGGACTGGCTTTCCCGGATAAAGAGCAGGGTAAAGACAGGTACTACCTGAGGGGGATAGTTTCTACCGCACCTACTAGCGACAATAAAGTATGCAATGAGAATACTTACATCACGTTCACAAAAATATCTAAACATCAAGAATTTATTATAAGGTAGGTATATTCTCATGGTTTATAATAGTGCGGGACTTCACGCGATTTTTTTTTTTAACTTAAAAATAATAAAAATACCGCTTTTAAAAGACGGATATAAAGAGAAGGAAAATTTGAAGTGATTCAGGTGTGGCTCAATAGCTCAGTTGGAAGAGCATTCCCCCTGTAAGGGAAAGGTCGCGAGTTCGAGTCTCACTTGAGCATTTAATTTTTTCCTATGTTTTTAGTACTTTAAATTTAGCATAATAAATAACATAACCTAACATAACATAACATAACATAAACTCACGCCTGTATTCACCGAAGGGGTAGGCAGAGGTGCTAGCACCCACATTTCGCCAGTTTATGTTTGGGTCCCAATGTAATAGGTGGCGAGCCTATTGCCATTAACCGGGCACTTATAAACCTGCGATAAATACACACATAACTTCGAAAAGCATCGAAAAGTCATTGGTATGTGCCATGGTAAACCTGGGATCGAACCCGAGACCTCGTCTCAGCAGTCCATTACCCATACTATAAAAAAAATATTTCCTATATTAATTCAAACAATATGTAAAATTGAATTAAATATTAAATAACTCCTGACTCAAAAACCTTTAAAGTACCTTTTTTTGTAGACATTCTATTATTCTTCCCAATTTTCACCCCCACAACTATTATACGGCTCAATAGAGTTTCATGAAACATATCTAAGAATACTCGCATAATTCACCTTCAATACAAAAAAACAGTAAATTGAAATCGCTTCATCCGTTCGGGAGCTATGATGCCACAGACACGCCAAACTTATACCACTCCGTCGAGCGTTATAAAGTATGTAAGGACGAAGTATTAATTTAATTGTTGACTGATATAGTTTATGTCCCATTGCATACGTACCTGTTAACCTATCGCACAATTTCGAGCGAGTGATAAAGTCCTGACTACTAAGTACGAAATACATCGGGAAAAAGAAGAACTCAAGTGGGACTTGAACCCACCACCTTTCCCTTACAGGGGGAATGCTCTTCCAACTGAGCTATTGAGTGACACCTGAATCACTTCAAATTTCCCTTCTCTTTATATCCGTCTTTAAGGGCGACGGTGAAGACATCTACCAACTTTAGTTAGCATAATAAATGCTATAAAATTTCATTGAAATACCTACTAGGTATTCTTGAAATTACTTACTTTCTTTTTTCTTTTTTTTTATTTCTAGCGTGATTGCCGTGAGTGAACAGAAAACTTGTCAAGGTGCCGATTGTATTGCAGTAAGAATATTATTATTTATTATTTAATAATAGTTAGTCACTATTGACTCTTAAAGTGTTGGGGATTTAGCAGGCTTTTGGAGTAAGGGCCATACAATAGTATTAAAATAACCCGACTAGGATCTTCGAGGCACACGCAAAGTGCATACCTCACCCCTTATTTTTCGTGCGGAAAATCCCTCGGATACCTCCCCCGCCGGAGCCGTAAGGGGAGGTTATGTCGGACTCGAACCGGCTAAAACCGCACACCGACTGAGGGTCGTGGTGCTAGGCCGGAGGTGAGGTTGTCTTCGACATATCCCTCGCACCCCAGCTGAACCAGGGCCATTTCTGTCACTGGTCTTACTTACAGTCTGGCCCTCCTCGGGAGGGGAGACAACGGTGTCCTCGACTCGCCTCCGGAATGGGGAGGGCATACCTTACTCCAATGCACCTGCTGATTAACGGACGATACCTTCTTGGATACTGGTATCCTATGAGGATCATTTTTTCTTCTTAGGATACTGGTTACCAAACTTTGGTATCATACGCAGCTTTGGTATCATTTTTGAATCGGTAAATAGTGCTGCATTTAGGTTTTTGACAATACCTTTTTTTTTAAAGCTAGTTTTTGTGTGTACAATAAGTGTGTAAAAGCTGTTATTGCAATTCTTAGCAATTTGATTATATTAATGTTAACCACAACTACCAAAAACCATTGCAGTTTAAATAAAAGCAATGTCATACCGGGTCTGTTGACAAAGATTTATTGATTATGTATTTATCAACAGATACAGGAATGTGCTGATGACTCGGATGAGTGTAAACCGCAAACGCAATTGGAACTACAATCGCAACCGCAATCGCAATTGGAACCGCAATGGCAATTGCAATCGCAAACGCAATCGCAACCGCAATTGCACACCAGAATGTAAGATCTTAACTTTGATACTTATTAGTATAGTTATTCTTTCAGGGTTTGGTGGGTACCCACTTGTAGTAGCAGAAACTATAATTTATCATAGGTATTTACTTAACATACATATTTCGTTAAGGATAGGATGAAGAAAAAATACATTTAATTTGATTTTATTTTATTGTTGTATGAAGAACCGCTCCATCCCTATACTTTTAAAGGGGTATTACATCTTCCTAAATTCAGCGACCTGAATTTAGGAAATTCTGAATTTAGAACAGTGTAATTGCATTTAGGAAGCAAAGCTTCCTAATGAGGAAGCTATTTAGGAAAAGAATGGTTACCGACGTCCTAAATGGCTAAATCGGATGAGTGTAATTACGTTTCCTAAATTCAGGACGCTCAGTCGCCGCTCGCCAGCCGTCAAGAGCGCACGTTTGTCTTTCCCTCCCAATATAATATTGCGTATGTACCGACGAAATAAATGAAATTTTACATCATCTGGTATGCTAATTATTCAAATCGATTATGGAAAAATTATATGATCGGTCCAGGCGGGATTTGAACCCGCGATCCTTCTTTTACAGGGAGAATCCTTTTACCACCTAGCTACCAGACTCACGCCCAAACCAATCTGTATCCGTCTTTAAGGCGATGGTGGAGCAATGCTATCGGAACCAATGAATGATCTGTCATTCATTTTATTCATTGATTTTTGATTACTCCGCCCAAATGTTTGAATGAAATTTTACAGCATGTAGTATGCTAATTATTCAAATTGATTATGAAAGAAAAAAATCGATCGTCGTTAAGCTAAGCGCAAGGGTTATGGCAATATCAATTTTTTGTTTTTTTTTTTTATAGTATTGAGGGCATTTTGTCGCAATTCACTCGACAGTCGACACGTCCGTCCCTTGCCGCTCGTCCTTCAAAAATGATTTAGGATCCTAAATTAGTGAACGTGTAATCGCGAGCTTCGGTGACTGAATTTCTTTTCCTAAATAGCTTCCTGAATTTAGGATTCTAAATTCAGAAAGGTGTAATACCCACTTTAGTCTGTTTGCCTTCTACGACACCCACGGGGAAGAGCTGGTTTTTTTTTGTCGGACTCGAAACGACTAAAACGCACGCCGCATTTATTTGCCGGAGGTGAGATTGCCGAAAGCATATCTCTCGCACCCCGGCACGGGGTCCATCATCAACTCCATTAAAAATATATTATTTTTCTGTAGGCGATTCGCACGAAGTTAATTTATTGGCGTCCGAATCGACACTTCCAAAATTATGTAGAGAAATATATTTTTCGACATTTCAGACCTAAACTTGAAATTGTATGCTTGAAATTAATTTATTCGTTCTATAAATATTTATCTCATTGATTTCAGATCACTAAAACATGGTAAGTACCGCAGGGGGTGTGTACCGCTCTTGATCATTCTGCTCTCACTTGGGATCGGCTTCCCAATCTAACTGCGAAGGGCTGAACTATGTTATTTTCCGTGAAGCGACTGCTACTGACCTCCACAGCCTATACGCAATTGAAGTTCGGTTGTCAGACCAGGTTGTCGAACTTTTTGGGGCTCCAACTACCCGTAACGACTGCGATAGATGTTCGTATGACAACCGGGACCAAATACGGTGGCTTAACGTACTGTCGGAGGCACAGCATTTTGTAACTACTATACTTTCTTTATCAAGAATGAAACGTAGGTAATCTCAATCTCAAGCGATTTTGAAATTATGAACTGTGTAAAGTAAATCCAACGAAGCGAGAGAATAAAGGTAAACAAAGTTTCAGTGGTGCCAAACTATTATCACTACTTCAAGCGCATTCCAGACAGGAATGAAATTGCTCATAAGATGGCGGATCTGACAGTTTAGAACCGCTGTGCTGACTGAAATCGCTGAATCGCTAGATATCGCAACGAAACTCAGTAATGGTTTTTTTTCTCTCGTCTCGTTGGCTTTACTTTAGGCAGGAATAGGTGGTATCAATTCGTATGGTCGCAATAATCACCATTTAATGAAATTCATTTTTTTTTTCATATCATTTATTTGCGAAAATGGGTACATAAGGTCATTACATGACATATTATTTGAACAGCCAAATTCCGCCTCAAGGCATGCAAATATGGTTGGGTTCATAATGGTATAGTTTAGTAAACTATATAGATATACAATCAATCACAATCATTAGAAATCGATGCAAACACAATGAAATTAAGTTATACTAAATTAAAAAATACACAATATATGATTTGAGATTGACATGGTCATTAACATTAATAGTATTACACTCACCGGGATATTTACCATGTTTATATTTTGTATTTGGTAACCGATATTTCGGCGCTGTTTCAAGCGCCATGATCACGGTGTACTGACGACCGCCGAGCTAGTTGTTATTGGGCAGACCGTATCTGTCTACCCTCTTCCGCACTCGTTTATGACGCGTGCGGAAGTTATTCCGTGGATATCGGTCATTTCAACAAAATATATTTTGGAAATTTGTCAGTATTTTTTGTTTGATGCTAGATGAAGAACAAATGAACACTAAACCAGCTGATTATATGGATGAAGAATCCTGTGAATGGAAGGGGGTCAAGGGCAGGTGCGTTCCTGCGAAAGCATGCCTCACCACCCTTGATGAAGAATATGATAAACCCCCTGTGAGTATAAGCAGTATCAGTATCCATAATTATTTGTTATACTTTTCCTTTTACTTGATTACCCATGAATACCATCCCCGGCCGGCCACTGGGGGTATAGTTCTTTAGGAATCGAACAGTGCACTTACCTACGTTTGACATAACAAAGTGACACGCTGTCAGAACATAAATCTGGCAAAACGAAAATCCGAGGAAAACAAAAACTGGCGAAATTAAAATCTGTCAAAACGGAAAAAACCGACTAAAACGGGTGCATCCTCGTGCTCCTACTAAATTGTCCTACTGGTAGGAGCACCGGGACACCTATGTCCTGGTGCTCCTACTGCAAAGGCAACCGTGAAACGTCCAGTAGGAGCACCAAGACATTACAAAAATAGAAGTACTCATACACCTACTCTGATTCAAATACAAAGGGGTGCATCCTCGTGCTCCTACTAAATTGTCCTACTGGTAGGAGCACCGGGACACCTATGTCCTGGTGCTCCTACTGCAAAGGCAACCGTGAAACGTCCAGTAGGAGCACCAAGACATTACAAAAATAGAAGTACTCATACACCTACTCTGATTCAAATACAGACGAATGCAGATATCTACAAGTGTCACTTTGTTGCATATTTTGTCACTTTTGTCCAAGCAAGAAAAAAACTATCTAAATAATAAATTATATTAAAATTTAAAATGACTACAGAAGAAATTATTCCCGTTTTAATTAAAAGGAAACGCGGAACTGTACCTATTGCTCTTCAAAGGAAAGCAATAATATAAACAAGGAGTTTACAAAAGTGTAGTGAAATATGACAGTGCAGCTATATGAAACTCGACCTGGATCATTATTTGAAAATAGGTTTCTGTATGAAATTCAAGTCATAGGCTGTGTAAAGTAATATGCAAAAAAGACTCAGAGGATAACAAAAATTGAAGCTCTAAAATGTGTATTATTTTTATAACGAAAAAGAAAACTAATCTCCTCTATCGAATACATAGAAAAAAATGGGGCGGGACTCGAACCCGCGATCTTTCCCTTACAGGGGAATGCCTTGACCAACTTGGCTACCGAGACATGCCCGATGTGATTCGAATTTCCCTTCTATTTTTATCCGTCTATATTCTAATCCTCGTCTAAACCAAAGTATGGTTTACCACAAGAACCTTCCAGGCCCTCGATTCTACTAAAGCTAAACCACTGTGGTGCCGCACAATAAATTTTAGACTTTATGGTGGTGGCAGATTTATGTTTTCAAAATTAATTAAAAAAGGTTCTGTTTGACGTATAGTTTTAATACAAGTTTTTAAATGTAAAGTCAATGATATTACATACAAAAAAGAGGCAGATATGTTATTAGACTGCGCCTGGTGAAGACGCGAAAACGTCCCAATTGGGACGTATCGCATTTAGTATATGTCTGGCAAACGCCGAGTTGTCACGTATGTAAGCGCATAATAAAATGGCAATAAAAATGCCACCGTGTATTTTAAAAAATGTACAAATTACGACACTAAAATCAATAAAACACGAAGGACCTTCTATCACATGTAAGTACATACAATATTACCGATTTTTTAGTGTATTTCATTAAAATTAGTTTAATAATATTTTTAAAATAATGGCGGCGAAGAAAAAGGACAGAAATACTTTTTGATATGAGCACGACAAGGACACAACAACACTGCTTGCATAGATTATCAGTAGAGATGCGACATAGGGTAATTTTCAGTTTACTGCCTACTAAAGTAATAATTTTGACCGGCTGTTCAGTTTTATTTGTTATTTAAAATTGAGTAACATAATTTTTGTTTTATTTATTTGTTGTCCTTTAAATAATTGTAATAACCTAAACTTTTTTTCAAGGTTTCCGACTAATGAAGTTCGACTTCAAGAGTGGATTGCAATTGTTAAAGAACAACGAAATGAGTTTGACTGGACACCTTCAAAAAGCAGCAGAATTTGTAGCAATAATTTTGAAGCCACTGAGAGATATACTTCGAAAAAAGGAACATTGCTCAGGAAGAATATAAATAACTGACAAATATACCACTGTTCGGCTTCATTCTGCTCATAAAAATAATCCCAAAATAAAAAACTTTCTAAGAGGCAGAAAAGAAATAAATTAAATTTATTTGAAGGAGTTTAATTTTTGATTATAACGTCAGTACAGCACTATGGTTTTACTTTCGAGAAGTTTCCTAATTATCTTTTTGAATTATTATCATTTTCCGAAATAAATAATGACGTATTATTTTTTCATCGAATTTCATTTCTTGCCTACCAACGAAATACCCCTTCTGTTCAACAAAATCATAATCTATGCTTCGCAGCGATCCTACAAGTGCAATCGTCCGAATCATTCCGAATTATAGCTATCTTTTTTACTCACGTGCTTATCCCATCTTTCATACTACTTTAACGCTAATTGTCAACTATTGTGCACTGACAGACTGCTGGATCAGATTTGAGAAGTCAGTTACTATGAACGTAACATATCTTGTATAAAATATCATTGTGTAAAGTACATATGCGGATTTTTTTTTTAAAGATGATGTCATCCAAATGTCTTCCACCTAGTTGCACACATTGTTTAAAACGGAGCATCGTATTCCGCACCACACGCTGCAGTAAGCTCGGTTCAATTCGATTCTTGCCGAATGTTGTCTTTTAGGTCCACAATAGTTCACGGATTGCTGGCGTACTTCTTACTTCCGTCGAATTTTGAAGTGTGAAAAATATTGTCGACGAACGAGTACGTAGGAATCGTTGCTTTTGGAAATTGCATCGATGGCGTACGCGCGATGGTCACCCGTCCACTACGACATCCTGACTGGGAAATCCGCACGATCAGTGATCCGAGTGATTCGAAAGACACTACCCCCTCCCCGCTCCGCTTATAACCTTTGAGATAGTCGTTTTTTTTATGTAAATATGCCTCCAGTCTCCCTGTACCTACTGCTAAACTCCAAAATGAAATGAAAACGGTTTCATTATACTTCTTGAATTACTCTGCAAAAAGTCATTGAATTTTGGACTTCTGGACCTCATCGCTCAGTAGCGGTGGCACCATTGTGTCTTTTGGCTTTAGCAGAATCGAGGCCCAGATCATCTGCCAGTGAGATCCTCCAGCGAATTCTGATTGAAAATTACTACTAGGAATTTTTCCTATGTCAAAAAGATTCACCACCTTTTGGGGTATAAATCGAAAAATATCGATACTTGGAAAAAAATACTAGCACTAAATTAAACTACTATTTTAAATTTCTGAGCTTGGCGGGACCTCTTTTAATTTCCTCTTAAGTATTTTTCGGTTGACTGTACAATATGTAATGCAATAGGAGCAAAAAGAATTAAATTTAGAAAATTATTTTATTCCTCTTGGTTTTTATGTTCAGTAGGAGCACCAGGACATGGGTGTCCTGGTGCTCCTACCAGTAGGACTATTTAGTAGGAGCACGAGGACGCACCCGTAAAGTGCTCGCTGGCTCACATCTTAATTAAAAGAGTGTAAGGTTACCTAAAGGCCTACGCAAACCGGGACGGCATGGCAAGGGATTTTAATTTTTACTAATGGACATTCAACCGTACTCTTACAGAAATACGACATAAATTGCTATGCTTTAAAATGATGCCGTGGCATTGAAAAGGATTTTATCGCACGGCATTAAAAGACGTGCCACAGGCTCCAGTGGCGGGATGCCGTGGCATACTGCGGTAGGTAACGGCATGCCACGCACTCCGGCGCAATGATATACTACGGGGTGCGGCGGCGGGGGTAGAGAAGTGGGGAATGCACACCATTGACCATCCATTTGCGCAAATTGCAAATCCCAATCTACCATTTTAAAACTGAGGCACACCAACACTCGATCAAACGCAACTGAAGACTAAAAGTGTATCAGGCAGCAGGAGTCGCTGAGGCGTGCTTTGTCGTGCCGTGGCAAAGTGCTGGAATGCCACGGTATCAAAGCGGCCAGTATGCGCTGACTCACGGCAAAATCCCTTGCCATGCCGTCCCGGTCTGCGTAGGCCTTAATAAGACACTTCGCTATCTCCTAACCTATCCTGTAAAGGGGTTAAGGGTTACACAGGCCTGTTTTTGGTAAGCAACAAGTGGCCGTACCTGCCCACCCCTTGCTATTTATCCACGATAGCCTCCAGAAGCTCCAGAGGAACAGTTATATTTTGTTATATACAGCACATCAATCGACTACAACTTTCTGAATGGTAAGAAGCTACGATAGATGGTAGATGAAGATGTAAACAAAAATCATGTCTCTTATCCTTTCAGGTGTGTCCTGACAAAGGTGGGAAGCTCAACTACATTTGCTGCACGGACTGCGAACTTGTCAATGATACCAGGTTAGATTAAATATACGGATTTCCGTGAACTGAGTACATATTTTTTAACACGTTCCGTGCGTCGTGAACTCTATAGGGCCATAGACGACCATTGCAGGGTGCGGCGCTCAAAAATACAGTTCTCCCTATGCGGCGGCAGGTGTTTTCAAAGGTTTTTCTTTGAGTATGAAAGAGATAATTACATATTGTGAATATATTTTAAAACAGGACTCTAATTTAAAAAAAAAGAGGTATGGCAAAATAGTGGTCACGACGCACAGTGACTAAGTTTATTTCACTATACGCGGCATGAGAAGTATTTGCCCACACATGACCACCTCATGCCGCACTGTTATACGGCGCGCTACATGGTAAATTCGCCGAAGTGACGTGCAGTAGCAGCCCAAAGTTCGATAATAATTCAAATACATAGGGAAAAAGAATCTTCTCGGGCGGGACTCGAACCCGCAGTCTTTCTCTTACAGGGGGAATGCCTGACCAATTCGGGTACCGAGACACGCCCGATATGATTCAAATTTCCCATCTTATACGTCTTTAAGGCGACGTGGCGTCATCTACCGATTTTCTTACGAACTGTCGGAATCAATGAATGATGTTACAATCATTTTTAAACATTGATTTTTGATAACTGCGCCCAAACAATTGAAGGAATTTTTACAGCATTAAGTATGCTAACTATACAAATCAAATACATAGGGAAAAAGAATCTTCTCGGGCGGGACTCGAACCCGCAGTCTTTCCCTTACAGGGGGAATGCCTGACCAATTCGGCTACCGAGACACGCCCGATATGATTCCAATTTCCCATCTTATACGTCTTTAAGGCGACGTGGCGTCATCTACCGATTTTCTTACGAACTATCGGAATCAATGAATGATGTTACAATCATTTTTAAACATTGATTTTTGATAACTGCGCCCAAACAAATAAAGACGTATAAGATGGGAAATTTGAATCATATCGGGCGTGTCTCGGTAGCCGAATTGGTCAGGCATTCCCCCTGTAAGGGAAAGACTGCGGGTTCGAGTCCCGCCCGAGAAGATTATTTTCCCTATGTATTTGATTTGTATAGTTAGCATACTTAATACTGTAAAAAATCCTTCAATCGATAATAATTATAATTATATTGGCATAATAAAAAAGTCACGTAAAAGAATAGAGGTTAGTGAAGATGGGGAAGACAATAAAAGTACAATAATATACTATATTTATGTTTGAGTGCAAACAAAATAAATCGGGTCGGGTAATAAAGCCAAAATTGCTATTTCATAAATATTGATTAGAAAAATCTCAATTTTAAGACTGATTTATATAGTAGTAGAATAGCCTGAGAATTATTTTGTATTTATACAAATTGTTATTACTATACCTATCTACCATTGATAAAAAAGTAAGACTGATTTATTTTGAAGTGGAAAATCCTTTTAAGTTTCTAGGTTAAAAATAGTTTACCTATTGTGGTATGTGTTACCTATTTTTAAAGAAAATTTAATACCCATCGATATTTTCTTTCAGTACAATTATTATTCCATGTCCCAACACTACCAAAGTGATTGAGGCTAGTTTACAGTGTGCGGTATGGCAAAATACTTCTCATGAAATGTGACTTTTTTTTAAAACGTTCTATCTCCGAAACTATTGATCAGAACTGCAGGCGATCAGGGATGCTTATACTACATTATATTCTCTAGCTTTTGGTTTAAAAATGATTAAAATAGCTATAAATTTCATAAAGTTTTGGCCTTTCAAAGACAGGAGTTGATGTGCACAAATAATGTTCATGACGCACCGTAATAAGTAAGGATATGGATGCATAGAGGTCATGTAGCACCCAGGGAAAGTATTCTTTTAGTCAACGCATGGAACGTGTTAAAGAATATTAAATAGTATCGGAAATTATTAGTATTCCTCCTAATCCTTTCAGCTCAGCTAAATTGCTTGTGTTGCGAGTGGAACGTCTTTCTTTCTCGTTTGTAGTGCAATGGCCAAAAAAAAAACCGGATGTAAGAGGAATGCTCCCGAAGCCGAAAGCCCCTAGTAGGCACTTACAAAACGTAAGTTAACTTAAGGTATAGTCTCTGATTATTTTGTCAGCGAAACTGTGTCCCAAATCTTTTTATCCGTAACGACAATAGGATGTATAAATGTGTGTACTAGTAATATAGTTTTATTAGCTTCTTATTGTTTCAGTAACTTCGTAATAAGTTCAGGAGCCGATATCTTTTGGAAAGATGGCCGAAAAGCTAGAGACGGTAAGCATTTTATTTTATTGTATGACATCAAAATATTCGGTATGAAATCTGCGGTAGCCTAGTGGTATGGTTAATGGAGTGCTGAGACGAGGTCTCGGGTTCGATCCCAGGTTTACCATGGCACACACCAATGACTTTTCGATGCTTTTCGAAGTTATGTGTGTATTCATCGCAGGTTTATAAGTGCCCGGTTAACACAACATTGGGACCTAAACATAAACTGGCGAAATGTGGGTGCTAGCACCTCTGCCTACCCCTTTGGGGAATACAGGCGTGAGTTTATGTTATGTATGTTATCAAAATATTCAAATAATCTCCTGAATAGGAACAGGACAGAACAACTATGGGGTACAATTTGGTCAAAAGAAAGAAACGAAATACTTTTTTATACCACTTACGTCTAATTTTTAGATATTGTAAATTATACCTTTGAAGCAAGATCTTAGTTGCTGCAAAGCTACGGAGAGAACGGTAATGCATGGCTCTTAAAAAATTGTTTTGAACTTTTTCAATATAGTCAGAGTATTGGTTATAGAAAGGATTCCACACAGGCACTGCATATTCCAACTGAGACCTAATTAAACCTTTATATAGAAACAGGTACGTACGTAGGTACGAAGTTCTTAGTGATGTGGTGATAGCACATCTACCCAGTGCCATCTAGCGACGGCAAACCGAACTACTACGTCACTACGAATCCTGCATCGCGAAAGTGAAGTTCTCGCGCTAGTACAATATATGTAGGTACAATATCCCAACGACAATCGTTGGGCCACGGCCCGACAGGCGTGATCACCTTGCCTGGTCAGAGGATCCTCCCTTTGTGTCGGAGGAAGATCACACCTCATTCCTCCACAGTGAGACTACTGAAATACTGTGTTGCCACAAAGTTGCCACCAAATTAGATTTTTTATTTTGTTGCAGCTTGTCTCCAGTACTTAAAAGACGTGCCTAACGTCTGCTACCAAGAGGGGAATTCCGCTGGAATTACCAGAAGGCTGGACACGGAGAGGAACTGCCATAGTTATCACACCTGGGGCGTTGCAGGACATGACCATCCATCGGGCTGGGAACACCCTTATCTGGTAATAAATTTAGCTTAACTGGATGCGTTATCTGGAATACTTTTCTAAAGTAAAGCCAGCGAAGCGAGAGAAAAAAGGTAAACAAAGTTTCAGTGGTTCCAAACTATTATCACTTCAAGCTCATTCCAGATAGGAATGAAATTGTTCATATGATGGCGGATCTGACAGTTTAGAACCGCTTTCCAGTAATATGAAACACGTAACGACATGCACGCATTGTTGCGTACGTGTGACATGTGCGACAAGGACAGAGAAAATAATCGCTAGCTCTCGCAAAGTAACTCAGTACCTAATGGTCGCTTTGTTTACCTTTTTTCTCTCGTCTCGTCGGCTTTACTTTACATGTAGAATATGATACGTCAATATGATTTCAACTAGCCTGATGGAAAGCTAAAAAGTCTCTGGATAGAGGGTCACCATCACAAACATTGATAATTTTACAACGGATATAAACGGACGGTAGCCTAGTGGTATGGGTAATGGACTGCTGAGACGAGGTCTCGGGTTCGATCCCAGGTTTACCATGGCACACACCAATGACTTTTCTATGCTTTTCGAAGTTATGTGTGTATTTATCGCAGGTTTATAAGTGCCCGGTTAATGGCAATAGGCTCGCCACCTATTACGTTGGGACCTAAACATAAACTGGCGAAATGTGGGTGCTAGCACCTCTGCCTACCCCTTCGGGGAATACAGGCGTGAGTTTATGTTATGTTATGTTATGGATATATTTTTTTATATAGGAAACGACATTTGAATGATTATTTTAAGGCATTTGCATTCCCAATGTAAGGGAATCGAAACTCCATTGTTTAAAAATGGTTGAAAAATTATTCATTGGTTCCAACAGTTCGTAAGAAAGTTGGTAGGTGGCTCCACTGTTGCCCTTCAAGACGGATATAAAAAGAAGGGAAATTTGAATTGAGTCAGGTATGGCTCAATATCTCAGTTGGAAGAGCATTCCCCCTGTAAGGGAAAGGTCGTTGATTCAAGCCCCACTTGAGCATTTCATTTTCCCGATGTTTTTCGAGGAAACGGCATTATGTTTCCACCTCGCCTGATAGAAAACTGAAGATGGAGTTTCAGGAAAGAAGTCGCCAATAATCTTACAATTGTTTCCCTCAGCTTGACGACCTCATCAGATACTTTTTCACGCTCCTCTTAAAGGACCCGGGACTGTAGGAAGAAGGAAACACGTGAGATGGTAAAAAAATCTAGTCTTTATGGTGCGACAAAGAAAAGAGTAGCTAAAACGTTAAGTTCTTGATTTATTAATATTAAATTCTCCAATATAATCTATATTCTATATTTATATAAAAATCAATTGCTGTTCGTTTGTCTCGCTAAAACTCGAGAACGGCTGATCGGATTTATCTTATCTTGGTCTTCGTATGTTCGTGGAGGTTTAAAAGGTGAGAAAAATTCGAATAATTGCCGGGAACCGACATCCACGCGGGCGGATTTAATGTTCCAAAGAAATGTAACCATAATAAAAAGGATATGAAAAAAGTTTCTTTGAGAATGCCTTTTAAAAATAAATTCATTATATTGCACATTTATAGAGTTGGACTTATCTGCTTGATACTTCATATTATCTAAAACTAGCTTTTGCCTGCGACTTCTGCCTGTCTCCTGGTTCTGAGCTACATCTCCGCCAATTTTCAGCCAAAAGCCAAAAGTTCTTGAGTTATAAATAGTGTAACTAACACGACTTATATATTCGAGGATATATATATATTCGCGATACTTATAATTAAAATAAGGGCAGTATAATTATTATTAAACAGTTTTTGCAGTTTTTTGTCATCTTAAGTGTAAGTTCTTTACTAATAAAAATAAATGATAAACAGTCTTTTTTTTCTTTTATCAGTCATCCAATGCATAATATCTTAATTATGAATAATGTTTTGCCATCGGTTTCATTCGGAAAAGTTCGTATTTATCATACTTGCTTTCTTTATGAATTTATTTTTAAATGGCATCCTCTAAGAAACTTTTTTATTTTGCTAGCTCTTCGAAATTCATACATCCTTTTTGTTATGGTTACATTTCTTTGCAACATTAAATGTATACAATTTTCTTTCACAGTATTTGGATAGATTTTTAATTAAGATATTTAGAATGTAAGTGTACATATCACAGGAAATGTAGTGGGATACATAATTATTGCGCTTTACACGCATACATGTTATTGTCAAGTTCTGTGGATACCATGTTTGTCACAATCTTTGGTTAGTTCATAGTGGCACTCGCAGGGGTACATAATTTTGGAAGATTAAATTGGATACATCTCTTTGTAGTTGACTGTACATATAGAAAATTTCGAATAATTGCCGGGAACCGACATCCATGCGGGCGGAGCCGCGGGCAAAAGCTAGTGTTACATAACTTCCCTGGGGCTACGTGATTGTCATTGCTTGATGTTTCTGTAGGTCACTATTGTTGATCCTGGAGTATAGGGCCTTGATTCTGCTTAAGCTAAACCACTGTGGTACCACTGCCACTGCAAAAAACGGCATTAAATAATAGACTTTAGCGGTGCGGTTATAATTCAAAATGAAATGAAACAGTTAATAAATAATAATATTTCCCAACATTCTACACAACGCTATCTAGACCCATGGTAAGCATAGCTTAACTAGCTTGTGTTATGGAATCTAGAATGCGGATAAACATACTTAAATACATTTTTTTTTTGTAAATACATACATATTATACATAGAAACACCCAGACCAATGCAAATAGCCATATTCATGCATACAAATATTTGCATTGAGCGGGAATCGAACCCGCGCCTCCTGCGTGGCAGTCGCGTTCACTACGACCACGCCACGGAGGCTGTCAGATATCTTATTACATAACATAACATAAACTCACGCATGTACTCCGGTAGGCAGAGGTGCTAGCACCCACATTTCGCCAGTTTATGTTTGGTCCCAATGTAATAATAGGTGGCGAGCCTATTGCCATTAACCGGGCACTTATAAACCTGCGATAAATACACACATAACTTCGAAAAGCATCGAAAAGTCATTGGTGTGTGCCATGGTAAACCTGGGATCGAACCCGAGACCTCGTTTCAGCAGTCCACTATCCATACCACTATTATTACACTTTTCCAATTACACTGCAAAAAGTCTTTTTTTTAATTTAACCACACTGCTAAAGTCTATTGTTTAATGCCGTTTTTTGCAGTGGCGGTAGCATTTTTTTTTTCGTGCGGAAATCCCCTCGGAATTCTCGGTAGCACCACAGAAGTTTACCTTCAGCAGAATCGAGGCCCAGGAGTCTCAGAAGTGGTATGTGGGAAGTATTAGTCTCAAAATTATCCTAAAATAACAATCTGTTAATATGATTATCTCCTCAGGCTGTGATAGGATACGGCGATCGTCTGGAGACAGCGACATGGTTGGTCAGCGGGATAATCATTGCAGAAAAGTTTATATTGACCACTGCTTATAGAATGTAAGTGTGTCCTTGCTTTATCTACATAAAAATGGTTCTCCAAGTTTTCCTCCTGATGGGGCTGATGAACTGCCATTGTGTTGTCGCTTATCTTGACACATACAGGAGCTACGGTCATCCGACCGAACTGGATAGATTTGGATACAAATTACTATGCAATTGGGCACAGCGCTACGACTTGGTGAGATTGTCCCCCTTGGCTCACTAGTTTGGTGATTTAGTCCGGTGATTGGACTCTCAGTCTCAGTAGTTCGGTGATGAAATACCACTGGACTAGTGAGCCATTTAGTCCGGGTCCGGGTAGAGGTGTACCCTATCATCTCTTAGATCTGTTACCCTGATACCTCCGTTTTACAAAAAAATATATTTATTAATTCTGCAGAGGTCTGATCATTACAGTTTAATATGTGGACTACATGGCCTAGGTCGGTTTAAGAAAAACATCAGTTTCACTACTTTTTCCAACAAGACAAGAACAACGATATTTTGTACAAATACATTGGTACACTAATTTCGTCGCAAGTTAGCGGCATCTGGGCATCATGGACGAATCGAATCTATGTCTAATTTGCGTCGTTTCGACAATGGTCTACACCTCTACCCGAACTAAATGGCTCACTAGTCCGGTAATATTTCATCACCGAACTAGTGAGACTTGAAAGTCTCATTAGTCCGGTTACCGGACTAAATCACCGAACTAGTGAGCCAGCCCGGGATTGTCATTGGTCCACTTACAGTGACGTCACCCAGTCCAACCATGCCTATCCAGGCTGTCGCAGCGCTGTGCTCGACGCTATAAGCTTAGGGAGTCCCACAGCTGGAATTAACTCGCTGATGATACTAATAATAAATATTCCAGAACATTCTACACAACGCTATCTAGACCCATGGTAAGCTTAATTTAACTAGCTTTTTTTTTCGTGCGGAAATCCCCTCGGAAACCCCGCTGCCGGAGTCGGAAGGGGAGGTTATGTCGGACTCGAACCGACTAAAACCGCTGGCTGACTGTGGGTCGTGGTGCTAGGCCGGAGGTGAGGTTGTCATCGACATATCCCTCGCACCCCGGCTGACCCAAGCTTAACTTAACTAGCTTGTATTATGAAATCTAGAATGTGGATAAACATACATAGATACTTTTAACACCCAGACGAGCATGCATGAAGAATGTTATGAGGTGAATGAAGCGAGAGTAGTATGTCAGGATCGTAGCAAATGGAGATCCGTGATCTCTGCCTACCCCTTTGGGAAACAGGCGTGATTTTATGTATGTATGTACAAATATTTGCACTGAGCGGGGATCGAACCCGAGCCTCCTGCGTAGCAGTCGCGATCACTACTACTAAGCTGTCTGATTTCTTCATCAGTTGGCGTCTAAAACGACAGTACCCTAATATCTTTACTGTTTCTTATACATAAACACTTCGAAAAATACCACAACACAATATAAAGTAAAGCCAACGAGACGAGAGAAAAAAGGTAAACAAAGCGACCATTACTGAGTTACGTTGCGATAACTAGCGATTATTTTCTCTGTCATTGTCGCATATGTCACACGTACGCGACAATGGTCGAGCGACAGCTGTCGTTGCGTGTTTTCTTCGTAGTACAGGAAAGCTGTCAGCACAGCGGTTCTTAACTGTCAGATCCGCCAACTTAAGAGCAATTTTATTCCTGTCTGGAATGAGTTTGAAGTGATACCTACGTCTTACCTACGTAATAATTTTCAAATAAAAATGTTTGGAACCGCTGAAACTTTGTTTACCTTTTTTCTCTCGCTTCGTTGGCCTACTTTACGAGAAATTGGAACTTGACGTATTACTGATTTGCAGACAATTCGATAACGATCCAGCGAAGTACGCAGCTGTGGGCAAGAAGAATAATAAATGGAACAAGAGTTGGCAGACTTATTCTGTGAAGAAGAGCTACCTGCACCCGGCGTACAGAGAAGACAGAATCAAAGGTGGCACCTCCTACTACAACGATATTGCGTTACTTGAACTTCAAACACCGTACGTATTTTTATACCTCTTAGGCCTGTTATACACACATGTTCTTTCGCCGTAAAAATTCACAGTAAATTCTCCGTGTCTAGGCACGGTCGTCAGTGTTGTATTGAGCACTGAGGAAGTTTGTTCACAGCCGCGTATGTGTACAACAGGCTTTAGGTGTGAACCCGATTCTGCAAATTGTCAACCACTGTCATCTGTCATGCCACTGACACTGCTATATTCGTAGACAGAAGTGTATTCAAAGTCTTTGGCTATATTACATTTAATTCAGGCTTTATTTCTATGACATAACACAATTAACTCACAAAACCTTACATTTGTCATTTTCTCCACAAGATGCCATTTAAACTTTTTTAACAGCATGACATCTGCAGTATCACAGACGACCTCCATTTTACAGTGCGATGTCCCGGATGTCCGAGAAATCTTGAACGCGTCCGTAAAATCGCGGGCCGATGCGCGAAAGTAAGACCGCTGTACCGTGCCCTAGCAAAGTACGGCGTAGTGGGGGATGAGGTAAAGGAAGAGATAGAAAAAGCATCAAGAGCGAGTGAGATACCCGCGCCGCGCAAATACACAAGACTACTGCGTCTTGCGGTTACGGTCGGTCATTTACATAACTTTTCTTTTGACAGAATAACCTTCAGTGCTGATATCCTTCCGGCGTGTCTCCCAGATCCAACCGAGACGTTTGATATCACAAGTGCGAAGTACTATTATTGGTGGTCAGGTAAAACGGTAAGTTTCTTAGATATATCACATGATATTGTAAGTTAGTCCTAGTTACATTCACACAGTTGAATGATTTTATAGCATTTATTATGCTTACCCTTAAAATTCGAATACATCGGAAGAACGAAATGCTCAATGGGACTTGAACTCACGACCTTTCCCTTAGAGGGGGAATGCTTGCATTGAATGCAAGTGAGGGGTGGCTCAAAAGCTCAGTTGGAAGAGCATTCCCCCTGTAACGGAAAGGTCGTGGGTTCAAGTCCCACTTGAGCATTTCTTTTTACCCCGATCTTTAAGGCCGACGCTATTCAATATTCTATTCCCGTGTGGTTTCCGGTAGAGTACAGTTCAGGCCACCCATCTCTTCCCATGCGCTGTCGTACAAGGCGATTAAGGGCGCGAGCGAGAACTTCACTTTCGCGATACAGGATTCGCAGTGACGTAGTAGTTCGGTTTGGTGTCGCTAGATGGCGTTAGGTACATTTTGGTATCGCCACAAATGTATGTATTCTATTCGACTAACGTTATCCCACTTGTCTAGGGGAGCCGGAGATTTTTTTCAATAAACCCCCAATAATTTCTCACCACGATTTTGTGCTTTAAAGGTGGACTTTGAGAAGATCACCACTGCGGAATGTGATGCCCAGATAACAGACTTAGATAGACGATTCCTTCCACAGATGATAAATGACGATTTGCAACTGTGCTACAAGAGTAACACCACTTGCGTCAGTTATTGGGTAAGTCATACTTCTTTAACAGCTGCTGCCCGTGAATCCGCCTGCTTGCATTCCAACAACCTATGAGAACCTATGGGTTATTCTAGATTATATTTATCCCTGTACCAAATTTCAGCCAGTCCCTCGATTCTACAAAGCCTGGTGGCGCAGTCACTGCAAAAAATGACATTAAATTTTAGACTTTATTTCTATTACACTAAAGTTCACAATGAAATGAACACACTTTTCAATTGCTCTGCAAAAGTCTATCAGTTTTGAACTTTAACGGCAGCGCTTTAAAGTCTTATCATCTTATTATTTAATGCCGTTATTTGCAGTTATAGTGGCACCACTGAGTGGTTAGGCATTAGCGATGTGTTTAAAGAACTTTGCAAAGTGAATGAAAAAGTGTAATGAAACTTTATCATTTCATTTTGGACTTTAGTCGTATAGAAATAAGGTCTAAAATTTAATGTAATTTTAGCACCAAAATGGTTTAGCTTCAGCAGAATCGAAGGCCTGCTCCAGGTCCAAGACACGCCCATGACCTGTATGTTTTTTTACAGGATTACCTGGGAGTGCCACTTACGGTAACGACCCAGCACTCCCGCTGCATGAACACGGTGATTGGCATCTATAGCTGGCAGCTCTCGTGCGAGACTGCTGTGTTCACGAAGGTGGAACACTACACTCCTTGGATTGAGAGCATCGTCTGGCCTTCAAGTCTTACAAAATCATCATCATAGTGTTGCTCGCATTTGAGGGTCTCATCTCAGAGTCCGAAGTCTTCTTTCCAGCTCCAGTAGCAGCAGAAGCAGCAGTAGATATTATCACAATGTAAAACAAATAAAGAAAAGAAAGAAAGATATTTTCGAGTGAATGAATAGACGGGCCTAGAATCCGCGATTAGTGCCTTAAAGGAGGAATTCTCTGATCACTGAACTACTGAACGTCTTTAGCATTCGAAATTCTATAACAACCATATTGGAGCGACGTTGGGTGCCATAAAAAAAAAAACTTGTTTCGTACTTCACTTCGCAAGGACACTTATGGTAGCGAGATGATACGCATGTCATATAATACGACTACATATAGGTACATATAATCACGCTGCTGGTAAATCCCCTAAGGTATGGCAGAGGTGTATTGTATTATATACCCATATTTCACCGAATATTATTTTCGGTAAAAGGGGGCGAGCCTATTGCCATCAGGCAGACGTTATATCTTATAATCACCATCATCATGGAGACGTATTTTCTTGACTGTATCCAAGGCCACGGTGCCCTCAGAGTTTGAGGTCCACCTTCCGGCTCTTCCTCCTCCACTTCGCACGATCTTGGCTGTCCATGGTAGTGAGACCATTGGCACGCATGTCACCCTCCACGATGGGCCACGACTTCTTGGGCATAGCCCTCCTAGTGAGACACGGTGGGGGCTCCAGACAATAACTAATATTGTTGATTGTATTCAGGCACCTTGAATATAACAATGTCACAAATAAAATCATTTGAAATAATTCAACTTTTATTTACATCCGTAGAAACATATGTTTTATAGTATGGTCACTGGGTCTTCATAAGGAAGATAATTTTTTTGGTTACTACTAGAACATTCTAGATGGCGTTATGTGTAACGATTTATCATAGCACTCGTATATAATCGTTTTTATACAAGAAAAGTTGTGATTTTCTAGTCAAACTAAACTCATTATTACTTATAAACGTAAAATAATGAACTTTTGATCTAATTTCGATAAATTGGTTAAAATAACAGCGCCATTCACGTTCTTTTTCAGTACTACTGAGATACGGCGCTTTAATTCAATATTTACTTTATACTTTAGTTCTTCTAGTTTATTTACGTTATTTTATAAATTAATTTCGATGAACGGATAGTCTTGTGTTGTTTAGCGTGCATTTTTTATGTTATATTATTTTTACTACGACCGACCTGGTTTGAATTTTGGACTTGAAGCTTCCATCCACGATAGTTTTCGGCACGTTTTACGGATTGATACGATGACAAATAAAATGACATCAAATTCGTAATCAGCCTACTCAAAACCGTAGACAGAGAAGAACATAGACAAATTGATATCTTCCATCGCATTCACACAAGAAAAAGACAAACTTACGCCAATGTCGTGTGAAGAAATGAGACAGAGTGACCACATTTTCTGTCTCCTCTGACGTGTCGGTTTTTACTACGGCCAGCAAACTAGTTCGCGAAACAAACCATAAAGAAAAATAGCTATGTATGAAAGTAAACAAACTTGACAGATTTTCAGTTTACTTTTATTCGTGTATTTATAACGCAATAATTGTTCTTAGACGTGCTAAAATATTCGCAATTTGGTTTTGTAACAGTTATTCAACATAAAGTAAACACACTAAAGGAAACATGGGACGGTGCAGTGTTTTGAATTGTAAAAGCGATAGTGAAAGGAAATTACCAGGCGTATCTTTTCACTCGTAAGTAAATACGTTTTTAAAGTTAAAGGCCCGTTCATACACATGCCACAGTGTATTATTTCATGGGAAGTACTTAATGCATATAAGTCTATTGATAAAATAGTATAAAACAGCAAATAATAATTATCATAAACTACGAAATAAATTTTATTCGATGTTGCCAGGTTTTGAATATTTATTTGTCCAATATTATGGGTACTAATATACATGTTGTAGGTACTTCTTATAAATATGATGAAATATATAAATATTCTCATGTATGTAGTAATATCATAATTGTATTACAGATTTCCGGAAAATACAAATTTACAACAAAAATGGATTGAAGTTACCTACAGGACAAACAAATTGGTTGCCAAAAAAGTAATCAAAATATGTAACAAACAAAATAAGTAAAAAATCGAGTAATTATGGAATATGAGTACCGTCGTGGCAGCAAAACGGCACAAGCGGCATGCAACATCAACGACGTTTACGGAGCTAACAGTACAATCCAACGCTGGAAGCTCTCCGTCATCCGCCCTACTCACAAGACCTTGCGCCTACAGACTACTACTTTTTCCAGAATTTGGGTAACTTTTTGACGGGCGAAAAATTCAATACCCGAGTAACAAAACAGTCACGAAATGCCTTTGAAGAATTTGTTGCCTCCCGTTTCTTTAAAAAGGGCATCAATAAACTGCCAATGCGTTGGCAAAGATGCATTGATTGCATGGGTGATTACTTCGATTAATACAAAGAAACAATACATGAAAAAAATCGTTTCAATTTTTTCATACTAAACGGCAATTTCATTGGTAAAGACCTTATATAATAATAATTAAGTACTATTGTTATTACACATATTTAAAATACCTAAAGGTATTTTTTTTTAAACCTGGGGGAAAATCCTTCATGGATGTTATGCCGGACTCCTACCGACTAAAAACCCCCACGGTAACGCCCAGCAGCCTATGGTTGGGAGCCCCGGGTAAGCCCTCGGAAGGATGTCCCAGGACTGGTATAGTGTTTTGAACTTACTATTCACAGACGCAGACGTCTTCTCTTTTTACGCCTGTGGAACTATTAAACCTTTCAAATATTTATGTTTTATACTATTACAACTCACTGTAAAGAAGTTTATCCAGAAATAGAGATCACGATCTCCTGAACTTAAAAACAGAGCCAAATTTTATCACGAATCAGGCGTCAAATAAGGGGTTCATAAATAAATTAATATTTTGCTCTTTCTGGCAATGGTACACGCAAATTTACTTTTCACTAAACATTTTTTTTCTCTCATAACTACTCATAAGACATACCTACAGATACATCACTGATTGCAGATACAAAGCGAAAAGAAAAAGAATAATATTGCCTGTTTGCGAGCGAATTTATCCATAAACTAGGGTAATTTATCTTTCAAAGTCGTCACACTTGTGTTACATGGCGCCATAGATAATATTACCACAGTATAACGAGAGATCTTACAGTAGTTCATCGCGTTTGATGTTTGCGGAAACGCCGCCTTTTGTAGTTTGGTCAGGGTTGTCACTTCATTTTTTAATTAGGTATAATTAATTTTTCTGTAACATTTAATATTATAACCATTATTTTGATCTCTCAAGACAAGGCACATCTGGTGGAGCGCTTATGTACTTTCTTAATTATTTCCCACATAATTTAATTGTATTTCAATTTTTGTAATTTAAAAGAACCGCTTCTGTGAGGGAATAATGTTTGAATATTGGCGCTCATTTGTTGACCACTTAGTGTTGAAGAAGGCCAATGAATGGCGCTGTGCACGGATCTTTTCGAACTATATTTTGAGAATGAAGTTTTCTATGAGCGGGACTCTCAAGCTTCACGGCTGACGTTCAACCCGTTCATTTTTAATCAGTCACTAACCCGCAGCAGCACCGAAAGGTGTCTTTGACTCCGCTACCGCACCAAACGGAAGTTTGAGTAATTCAACTCCTCGTTTCCTTTTCTGTGTAATTCTATAAGTTCCTTTGGCCACATTCTCAAGTCAGTATAAGTGAAGTGTATCGGAAGAAAACGACAAATTCAAGAAAATAACCGGCCGGTCGAAATATACCTACCCACCAGCACGTGCCAGGAACCACGCCTGTCTACAGCTGAATCCTCACGAGGTGGAACTCAGGTCAGTGCCGGTTCTCTTACGTTTTCATTCATAGAAGCGGTCACATGTGTATTTTCTTTTCATAACAACCTAACTGCTGGTCATAGGAGCTTATACGCTCTGTGTGCAAACACACCATTGGCAGGACTATTTACACGTTCCACCATAATTTATGGTCCTTACGAGTCGGATAGGCCAGTAAATAACATATTCACGTAATTATTGGTGAAAAATATTTCTTTCCTATTCATTTAATTAAAAGATTCACGTAATTTTGGTGAATTCTTTCCGCCATCTTAGTTTCATTACTTTCATTCGCTAACAGATTTACGTAAATTATTTGGTAAATTCTGCATTTAAAACGCTAAATCTACGTAATAATTGGTAGATATTTATAACAGTTGGTGATTTACGTATTAATTGGTAAATAATCATCATTCTATTCGCATACGCGTAACTTTGTAGGTACCTATCTAGGTACGTAGTTAGTTACATTCCCGCTCCGCTGTGCTACTTGCGCTATTATATAATAAGCCGTAGTACAATTTTCAATAAAAAGTAGGTATATCTAAACTGTCTGTGTTGAATTACTATTATATTATAGTAGGTACCTTACAGATAATCTTCTTCGAAAAACATTGGAAAAAATGAAATGCTGAAGTGAGACTCGAACTCACGACCTTTCGCTTACAGGGCGACTGCTCTGCCAACTGAGCTATTGAGCACCACTTGAATCATTCCAAATTTTCCTTCTCTTTATATCCGTCTATAAGGGCGACAGTGCAGCCATCTACCAACATTCTTACGAACTGTTGGAAACAATGAATGATTTTTCAACCACTACTTTATGTTACTTATGTTACTTATTTTATGAAAATTGGAAATTATTGTGTATTTTTTTATTTAAATTATTGTGTATTTTTAATTTAGTATAACTTAATTTCATTGTGTTTGCATGGATTTCTAACGATTATGATTGATTCTGTATCTATATGGTTTACTAAACTATACCATTATGATCCCAACCATATTTGCATGCCTTGAGGCGGAATTTGGCTGTTCAAATAATATGTCATGTAATCACCTTATGTACCCATTTTCGCAAATAAATGATATGAATGAATGAATGAATGAATGAAACCATTTTTAAACATTGAATTTTGATGACTGCGCCCAAATATTTGAATAAATTTTTTTTTATAGCATTTATTATGCTAACTGTTAAGTTCGAAAAACATTGGACTGCACTGTCGCCCTTATAGACGGATATAAAGAGAAGGAAAATTTGGAATGATTCAAGTGGTGCTCAATAGCTCAGTTGGCAGAGCAGTCGCCCTGTAAGCGAAAGGTCGTGAGTTCGAGTCTCACTTAAGCATTTCATTTTTTCCAATGTTTTTCGAACTTAACAGTTAGCATAATAAATGCTATAAAAAAAATTTATTCAAATATTTGGGCGCAGTCATCAAAATTCAATGTTTAAAAATGGTTGAAAAATCATTCATTGTTTCCAACAGTTCGTAAGAATGTTGGTAGATGGCTGCACTGTCGCCCTTATAGACGGATATAAAGAGAAGGAAAATTTGGAATGATTCAAGTGGTGCTCAATAGCTCAGTTGGCAGAGCAGTCGCCCTGTAAGCGAAAGGTCGTGAGTTCGAGTCTCACTTGAGCATTTCATTTTTTCCAATGTTTTTCGAACTTAACAGTTAGCATAATAAATGCTATAAAAAAAATTTATTCAGATAATCTTCTTGTTATATTTCAATAGGTAGGTCCTACCTATCGTTAATTTGCAAACATGTCGTCAGATCTCGAGACGAAGCTTATTCTGTTGAATCAAAAAAAGGAATTATTGTTTGCACGCATTAATCGTTGGTATAAATCGTCGAAATCAGTTGTGTGTTTTGATATAACGACGCGAGCGAATGAGGATTTTCTGTCTGAGACCGAGAACATCGATGTCGTTCGCGATAAGTTCGAGTCGATTGTAGATCAAATAAATAGCTTAAATTTGTCATTGGAACCCCCTGTGGAGTCCGACTATTCTTGCCTTGACTCATTTGATGAATTGTATTCGAGAATAAAACGCATTAGAAATAAATTATCTACGCCCAAGGTCGGGGAGGTCGCCTCACACGGGGCGAGTAATTCGAACGCGTCTGTAGTGAAATTGGAAATGCTTGTTATTCCGAGTTTTGACGGACGCCCTGAAAACTGGAATACATTTTATCAGTCCTTTAAGGCCAATATTCATTCGAACAAACAATTGTCTGATTCGCAACGTGTGCAATACCTATTCTCAAAACTAACCAATGAAGCACTAAAGTTCACTGCCGGTATTGTTCCGTCAAGTGAGACCTACAGTATAGTTTGGGACGCCTTGGTCAAGAAATACCAAGATAAACGCTCATTAGGTTCATATTATCTTAATAATATATTAGACTTAAAGAATTGTTCACCTAGTGTGAACTCACTTGATTCATTTATAGGTATATATTCCTCCTCTATCGCCGCGCTTAAAGAGTTAGGTATAAATGATTTAACGGATTTCATGTTTCTACAATGTGCCTTGAGGAAAATGGACACTCTAACCATCCAAGCCTTCGAACTTTCTGTTCGAGGTGTCGATATACCTACGACGCAACAGCTGATCGACTTTGTACAAGATTATGCTAAGATGATTGAACGGTCAAACCCGCGGTCTTCGTCATATGCGAAGTCGTCCACTGCTGGGACGCCACAGTCTAATGATAGGCGTGTACAGCGTAATTCTAAGTCGTTTGTTGTCAGTGTGCCGATTAATAATAAGTCGAATGCGCCCGCCGCAGTTGACGCGTCATGTTGTTTATGTGGCGGCCGCGACCACCGACACCTGTATAACTGCGCTCAGTTTAAAAATATGCAAAATGCAAAGGTTAGATATGAGTTTATTAAATCTAAGCGTGGTTGCGTGAATTGTCTAAGCACATTACATAATCTCCCGCAATGTAAAAGTACGTCAGTTTGTTTCTGTCAGAAAAAACATCATAAATTATTGCATTTTTATAATAATGTTAATAATTCGCACTCGCATGCTACGAGTGCTGTCCCTTTCTCGCCGCCCCAGTGCGACAATGTTAGTCCCACTCCTGAGTCACCGCTCGCTTCAAGCACTGTGCATTCGTATGCCTCTAGCCATAAGGGTGATATTCTCTTGGCAACCGCTCAGGTGTATGCTCGCCCTAAAGGTAGCACTGGAAATAAATCTGTAGTCAGATGTCTAATTGATAATGGCTCACAGAATAACTTAATAACATTGTCCTGTTGTCGTTTATTAAATTTACCAATAATACCAATGAGTAATTCTGTTGTCAAAGGTGTTGGCTCCACTTCGCACACGATAATAGGCTATGTGTATTTGGACATTGAATCTCGTATTTATGCAGATCATAAGTATACTATACATGCGTTAGTTATGAATAGCCTTACGGATCAATTGCCCTCGCAATTAATTAAGTGTGATCGCGAGTTAAATCTTCGCGATTTACCGCTTGCTGACTTAAGCTGGAACATTCCAGGAAACATTGATATAGTATTAGGTGCACAGCTCTTCCCGTATATCTACTTAGGAAATAGAGTCGAGTGTGGTCCCAGTGCCCCTTGTGTACTATCAACCGCGTTTGGGTATGTACTTATGGGTGATTACCCACGTAAAGTTGTTGTGCCTACAACCGCATCCTTTTCTGCGCTAGCACTAAATGATTTAGTGCAAAATTTTTGGGAACTTGAGGAAGTTCCTGTGAAGAGCCTATTGTCTCCAGAAGAAACCGAGTGCGAGAATATTTTCACATCTACTGTGACTCGCGATGACGTAGGTCGTTATTCTGTTGCGCTGCCGTCCTGCAAGGATCCCTCTGAACTAGGGAACTCGCGCGGCGTCGCTCACCCCCGGTTTTTGTCGCTCGAGCGTAAACTTCGTCAATCACCAACCGTACGCGAAAATTACAATAAGGTTATTCGGGATTGTTTGGATAACGGTTGTCTTGGTCTCGTTGATGACTCTAATTTGTCTATGGATGGTTATTACATACCACATCACGCAGTAGTTCGACATGACAAACCGATGCCGCGTATTGTGTTAGACGCGAGCGCTAAAACCCACACTTGTCTTTCGCTCAATGATATTTTACATATTGGTCCCAATTTACAGGCAGACCTGTTTTTATTATTATTAAATTTTAGGCTATGTCCTATCGCAATGAACGCTGACATAAATACTCACCGCAAATCGCTTGAGTTTGATGTTGGCAGTCATGTCGCAAAGGTTTTAGGTCTCTCGTGGGAGCCGTGTGGAGATAATTTTTATTTCACATCCACCTTGGTAGATGAGAAGTGCACTAAGAGAAATATACTCTCTATAATTGCGCGACTATTTGACGTGCTCGGGTTGGTGGCACCTGTGATACTCTACGCCAAGTTGTTAATTAAGGAACTTTGGCTTAGTAAGAGTGATTGGGATGACCCTGCTCCAGAGCATATACGCTCACGCTTTTCCGCTCTCGTTCAAGAATTAAAATTGCTTGACACATTAAAAATTCCGCGATATATAGGTGTCGAAGTTGATTGCGAATTACGTCTTGTCGCATTTTGTGATGCCAGCCTGAATGGCATGGGATGTGTTATTTATGCACATTGTACCTACCCATCTGGCATTCAAACTCGCATTTTGTGTGCGAAATCAAAGGTCACTCCGACAAAGATTACTACGCTTGCTCGCTTAGAGTTATGTGCTATTTTGCTTATGTCAAAGTTAATAAGAACTGTACGTGATTCTTATGCATTACGCATTCCCATTACTGACATTTACGCCTTTTCTGATTCCACGATTGCCTTATCATGGGTTCACTCGTCACCACATCGGTGGTCGATTTTTGTTAGCAACCGGGTCGCTCAGTGTCAAGAAAACTTGAACGCTAAACATTTTTATCACGTCGCCGGAGACATTAACCCGAGTGATTGTCTATCACGCGGCATGCTCCCTTCGCAACTTTTGACTTATGATTTGTGGTGGAACGGTCCAGCATGGATCCGCGTCCCCCCTGATGAATGGCCTATTAAGTCATTCTCTCCCGCCAACTGTTCTGACTTACCTGAGCATAAGGCAAATGTGTTAAGTGTGACAACAAAACACACAGAGTCGCCATTGTTATGTACATTAGCACAACGTGTTTCTTCTTGGCAGAAACTACTACGTATCATTACATACGTTTTAAAATTCGCACGATTTAAATTTAAGATCGAATCTCATTCTGTATCAGGATTACATCCTGTCCTTCTCCCTAAACGCGATCACGTTGTTGATCTAATAATTCAGCATTTTCACGTTGTCAATTGTCATACTGGACCTGGACTCCTCATGTCTATCATAATATATAAAACGCGTTCTGGTACTTACAAACTCGCTGTAAACAAATTGTATCCTATCCCAACGCAATAACTTACAACGCTAAATAGAATCTTAAACTTTAATTTTTAACTCAAACTTTAAACATACTTTAGATAGAATATTGTTAGTCTAAGTTGTTATTTTAGCTATGTGTATTATTATGTTATACAAATTCACTATGGGCTCTAATCAGCCAGTGTTCGCTTGTTTGTTTCGTAACGTCTTGCGACGTTCCAAAGCCGGGTGCATGGTGGAGCGCTTACGTACTTTCTTAATTATTTCCCACATAATTTAATTGTATTTCAATTTTTGTAATTTAAAAGAACCGCTTCTGTGAGGGAATAATGTTTGAATATTGGCGCTCATTTGTTGACCACTTAGTGTTGAAGAAGGCCAATGAATGGCGCTGTGCACGGATCTTTTCGAACTATATTTTGAGAATGAAGTTTTCTATGAGCGGGACTCTCAAGCTTCACGGCTGACGTTCAACCCGTTCATTTTTAATCAGTTACTAACCCGCAGCAGCACCGAAAGGTGTCTTTGACTCCGCTACCGCACCAAACGGAAGTTTGAGTAATTCAACTCCCCGTTTCCTTTTCTGTGTAATTCTATAAGTTCCTTTGGCCACATTCTCAAGTCAGTATAAGTGAAGTGTATCGGAAGAAAACGACAAATTCAAGAAAATAACCGGCCGGTCGAAATATACCTACCCACCAGCACGTGCCAGGAACCACGCCTGTCTACAGCTGAATCCTCACGAGGTGGAACTCAGGTCAGTGCCGGTTCTCTTACGTTTTCATTCATAGAAGCGGTCACATGTGTATTTTCTTTTCATAACAACCTAACTGCTGGTCATAGGAGCTTATACGCTCTGTGTGCAAACACACCATTGGCAGGACTATTTACACGTCCCACCAACATCAACTCACGCTAATATAAATTACTAACTGATGCACCCGCGACTCTGCTCGCATGGATGTCGACTATTTCGACTTTTAGTTATATCGCCGGTTCTACTCAACCAACAATTATGATCAAGCAAACGTAATATTTTAACTCTGAGTTTTTGGATTTCGGTTTCGGTTTCGGTTTCGGTTTCGGTTTAGGCTTCGGTTTCGATTTCGATTTCAATTTCAATTTTAGATTCGGGTTCGGGTCCGGGTTCTAATGTCGATGAAATTTCGCTAATTGCCGGGATCGCTAAATTGATGATATATTCTTAAGGAGCCTATCCATGATCAGTCCGCCTGCAGTTTCAGAGAGAATCGGGCGGCTTGCAGTCCTAAATTGACAGCGCTGTTGGCGATGCGAAAGCGATTTTGGCCCGCCGGCCATTCCCTGCTGTCAGTTTTGCGGTTACACACGATCAGTTAGGAGTCAACAGTTTGCCATCGTATGATTGCCTGCCGGCAATTGTCTGATATCGGGATTGACGACCATTTTAACGACAATCAAAGATGGCGGACATGAAATTTCCCACAAAGTCAACAAAGGTATCATTTTCGATGTTTTCTGAGTCCCCAAAAACCCTGGAAGCGATACGCATATCGATTTTGGTGAAAATTTTGAGTCCGCCATCTTGGATTGTTAAATGGATGATATATTCGAAATCAGCGACCCCTAAAACCCTGAAAACGATACCCATATCGATTTTTGTGAAAATTTCATGTCCGCCATCTTGGATCGCTAAATATGAAAACGAATAAAAAATCAATTTAACAAACAAAATGAGTCATGAAAAAAAATGAAACACGTGATTAGTGTGATTACAAATGAGACAGCCCTGAATCCTTAGTACCTACCGAGTAAAATCTATGGGCGTACCGAGTTATACCCCGTCCCCCACCACTCCCATGCCCCCGCACGATTGCTCTGTCTCTGTATGATGAATGTATGAATCGTTAGACTGTGATATTACTATTTATAGCATAAACTTAACGATTTTAAGCATTAAAAACATTCTCTGTCTCATGCGTGGACACGCTGAGCCTGTGTCTATTAAACGTAGTGTATTCAAAGTCTATGTCAAAAACCCATTAGACCATAGGTACCCATATTGCAATTCAGATACCACAGCGCGGCCATATTGGATTCCAAAAGTGACATAGCATTCTCAAAATCCATTAGACCATACCCATATTGCAATTTAGATACCACAGCGTGGCGGCCATATTGGATGCCAAAAATGACATCGATTTCGTACTCAGCATACTTTAAAACCCATTGAACCATACGTATATTGCAATTTAAATACCACAGCGCGGCGGCCATATTAGATTCTAAAAATGACATCAAATTCGTACTCAGCATAGTCAAAAACCCTTTAGACCATAACCATATTGCTATTTAGATACCACAGCACGGCGGCCATATTGGATACCAGAAATGACATCAAATTCGTACTCAGCATGCTCAAAAACCCATTGAACCATACGTATATTGCAATTTAGATACCACAGCGCGGCGGCCATATTAGATTCTAAAAATGACATCAAATTCATATTCAGCATATTCAAAAACCCTTTAGACCATACCCATATTGCTATTTAGGTACCACAGCGCGGCGGCCATATTGGATTCCAAAAATGACATCAAATTCGTAATCAGCATACGCAAAAACCCATTAGACCATACCCATATTGCAATTTAGATACCACAGAGCGACGGCCATATTGGATTCCAAAAATGACATCAAATTCGTATTCAGCATACCTACCTACTCAAACACCCATTGAGACATACCCATATTGCAGTTACGTGGACACTGACGATAGGGCTAGTCTATAACCTAAAAGTCGCGCAGCGGGTAATGGAGCGACCTATGTAGCTCGCAGATTAAGCAAGCTCCTTGTGGTAATGGGCTGGCCACGTCTGTCGAAGGGCCTGATGGCCTTTGGAGCAGACGAGCCCTAGAATGGATACCGCGAGAATGCAAACGGAAGGTAGGACACAACGTAGCCAGATGGACTGACCACCTGAAAAAGGTGGCTGGGACAGACTGGTTGCAGAAGGCGGAGGATCGGGTGAAATAGCGTACAATGTCCAGCAGTGGACTGCGGTGGGCTAATTGATTGATTGCTAATGCAGTTTAGATACCTAGTACAGCGCGGCGGCCATATTGGAGGCAAAATTTGACATCAAAGTCGTTCTCCACACCCAAGAATAAGATCCCAAAATTATACCTGGCGAAAAGAGGGTATTGCTTGAGCGATATATCTTGGACCTAAAATGTGTTCTAAATCGGCTCTATACGCGCAATACCTACACGTTTCTTAGATGTATTTTGAAGATAGCATGGGATGCTACTGCGGTGGACGATCTTACATTAACAATCCGCGCGCCCGGAAGTATCCCGCGATTTATGTAGGTCCAAGATATATGGCCCGACCAATACTACGTTTTTTTTTCGGGCAAATATACGATGAGTCATTTTCTAGTTTACGCGAATGTCACTCATTGAAATACAACCACTTTTTACGGATTGTAAGTTCGGAGATACGATCTATACTTGCATTATATAGTCACAGTCTGATTTAATAAAATATAGTACGTAGGAATACCTTTGTTTATTTATGTATGACTGACACTTCTTAACATTGAAACTATAGTACACCGCCATCTAGTAGAGATTACTGCACAACGTACGCAAGTTCGGGCTATTCCGTCGACATCTAGTGGCGGCTAATAATAGTTAAAAATAGCCCGCAAAATAGCCCGAGTTAGGATGGTCACATTTTTTTGTATGGGATGAGGTATCTGTACTTTAGTATTATGTTATCTGTGACCATGGTAAATTAAAAAATAAAACAAAAGTACAAAGTGTATTTCCTTTATATCTCAAAAAATGTAACAATAATTTAGTCACTTTTAATTGACAAAAATTAACATTAAAAAAGACGGTTATGGCTATTTTGTTATCTAAAAATAATAATAATAAAATATTACACAATACTGTGGTAATCTCGCAAAATAATGTTTACAGTTTAAAAAAATGCGTTAAGTAGTACATTATGTTCAATATTTACAAATTAATAAGTTCCTTATGAAAATGTATCTTTTTAAATATATGTTATCATTCCAGTCGCACACTCTTTGTTAAATTGTAGGTTTTTAACATTTTTTCTTAAAATTAATAATATGTTACAAGAAGATTTAATAAATTAAGCATGCCAATTCATGAGAACACATTTTTTTTAAACTGTCTAAATAAAATTCTATGTTTGAATTCAATTTAGATCGTTAAAAAAACACTTCAGTCAAATTTAAAATAAGAAGGAGTAGATATATATCATGACTTTTTAATTTATTCTAATTTATATATTTTTTAATTTCCTAAAGTATTAAGTAGCCTTTTAATATGTACATAATAAAAATGCCCCATAGAATTATTGACAATGCTTAATTTTTGCTCCTATAACATATAAAGTCCTTTTAAAAACAAAGGTAATAAAATGAAGTCGTCCTCTAATATTTGTCTATGGAAGATGGCAGCCATCTTGCTTACTGATTTATTGCAACAGCAAAAAAACACTGAGGTAAATTGAACATACTTTACAAATAATAAAAAATAGGTACCTAAATGCGGAAATACTTTAAAATAAATAAATGTTCTCAACAAAATGGCTACCAAATTACAAATTTACTCGAAGTTGACAGATTCTAATTTTAATAAAAAATAAAATAATTTATTGAAAGCTCCCTAATCGTTGTGTTTACTTAATAATACGATAACCCTACGTCTTTTATGATAAGCCGGAAGGACTAGTGTTTAAAAGCGTGGTCAAAACCTAAGGGATTTTTGATTTTGATACCTTTGCTTTTGATATCTGACATTGACAGGTTACTTTGACATTTAACTGTCAAATAGATAACTTAAAAACACACCAAAAATTAACGTAGTTTAATTTGTTTTTAATTTTGAACACGCTTTTAAAACAGAATGGAAGTTCTCTTTGGTTTATACAGAAATAACAGAAATTATGTTATGGCAGATAGAATACGAAGAGTTAGAATAGGGGTTTCAGACCTCTCGAGTTTCATCCGCACTTAAAACTGACAGTAATGACAGCTTATAGTAAAATCAACGATTCCGTGAAGTGGCTAAATGGAACTATGACTGTCACTGTCAAATGCATACGTTTTTTTGCAAATCAAAGACAATAAAGCAGGATTTGAGATATTGTAGTGAACCTTCAGTTCACAGCATCGTTGGTTTTACTAATATCAGTTGGTTTGTCAATACACCAACAAACTAATGCCATAGATAAGTCTAATTCGACCCCAAATCATAGATAAAGTGTTTTCTCTCGACAGCCTTTCGTGTTTGTAACAATTTTTTTTCTACCGCAATGTGCATAAAATAGGACTAGCTAGGAATTAGTGTTAATCTAATTTTGACAAGAAAATCTAAAAATAAATCGGTAGATAACCGACTGTGAAACTATTTAGGTACTTAACAAGAAACAAATTTCAAAGTCAATGAGCAGTAGTATTATTATGAAGTCAACGAGGATTATTTTATAACTTTAGCCTGGCAACACATACACCAAACAGAACGCCTAATAAACGGCTATGTACGACCCTAAAAGTTTGGACCTCATTTATAAATATTCTTGGGTATTAAAGAACTCAATAAAAAATCATTTTTAAATGAGGTCCAAAATAAGGTATTTTAGACCCATTTATAAATAAGGTCCAAACATGAGGTCGTACGGGTACGACCATCAAACTACCATATCGCCTAGATGTTCAAATCAGGCTAAAAATAAAGTGTCTTAGGAATATTTCATTACTTTACACATTTAGTAGCGGAACCCAGATCTGTATAGATATATTTTTAATCTATGAATTAGTAGGCACATCCTTATTTTTACTGTACATGAAAAAATAATTTCTTCGACTCAATATCTACACATCAGTCAAATTCTAAATTGACTATAACTTTTCCAGCGAGAGATTATATGTATAGCAACGAAATCAAATACAGCTATGACAAGGGTCAATCTAACTATGCAGGGTAAAAGTCGTATTTACCCCAGCATTCAATCATAATGACCCTTTTTATTTCATTTTTAGTCCAGAGGACCAGAAATTTTAGCCGTCTTAAGTAAATATCCCGAAAATTACTTCTATTAAGTAGAGAATAGTATTTAAAAAAAGAACTAAGTATTGGAACCCACTGGAATTATATCAAACCATCTCTCGCTGGATAAATATTATATTACATCGGGTGCATCTTAAACTTATGTACAAAATTTACATAAAGTGATTACTATTATAGTAGAAATTAACTTGCTAACGAAAGATATTTTCATATACAACATATAGACTTTATAAAGAAAAATAGTGTAAAATTTTATAATGCCTTCAGTTATAAAAATGTTGATATAGGTCATTTTGCAAATTAATTTCTACCTACTTTACATTTATCCGATCCCCTTTCATGTGGGGTGGGTAGTGGAAATCCTAAAATTATGGAATATGTTAAAAGCGTCAAGCTATGTGAGCAAATTGCTGTTGAATTCAATGCAAACCATGCTTGTAAATTAGAGTCTAGAAGAGCAAGAAGTCAATACCCAATAACAGCTCTAAGGCTTCGAAAAAGGATAGATATTTAAAAAACATTTACAAACTCTTCAAGACTCCTTTTAGTGGCATTAGGAAGTCTGACCACGTAGGCACATTTAGTACGATTCCTAATATATAACTTTGCAGTTGTTTCGCGTCATTCACTCATTTCAACATAAAATCCAAGACGTTCTCAGTCCCAATATAATACATTTACTACTACAAAAAGCTCATTTAAACGTCAATTTATGTCCATAGGAACACGTTTAGGCCGATTCAACTAGTTTTTACACAACCCTAGCAAAGCTAATCTAATTTTTATCTTATTTATATTAATTTCAAGGGTAATTTTGACTTCATTTTGGGAGTAATTTTGACTTAGAAAGCGAAGCTAAATTAGATTTTCTTATAAACACCTAGCCCCACAACGCCCTATGTTTCGAATCAATAAGTCTATAAACCAATAATCACATCGCAGACCTAAATGTGTCTTACTTGAATATCAGTAAATGTTTTAAATACACATAGATTTTATCATAGCAAACAGCAGACCCAAGTATTTTGTGTGCAGAAAGAGATTTAGCACAAAAAGACAGACTAATGTGGTGACAGACTTTTGAGATATATCGTCATTAATTTGCTCGTTGAAGCGTAAAAGTAGCTTCAAAGCACATAATAAAGGTATTTAAATACTCAGAAATGTCCGAATTAAGTAGCTTGACTTATGTAACGAGAATTACATTAGGTCTGGAAACTTCATATTAACATTGAATATTCAATCACCATGTTACATAATTCATTCTTGTATTAATCTTACCAATTCTTTTATGAAATAATTTTGTGCGTTTTTGCTACTTGCTATAAATACAATCGCTAATCGTTCTACAACATTTCGTAAAGCACCTTTGCTTTATCAATTCCTTCGTTTTTACAGCCAACGTATATTTATATTCCGAATACCATTAAATTGTAAAAAACATTCATGTAGACACTTACTACGCTCACGAGCTGATATCAGTCTATAATTCAAATGTTACCCTATTGTTCAGAATTACCCCAACGTGTTATTGGGGTAATAGCGACTATTACCCCAATAACATATTATCGGGGAATAACGACTATATTCTCTTTCTATGATAAGATACAACGCCATCTACTAACGCTTTATCAAATGGTCACGACATCAATTACTGGCACTAATCAATCCAATGAAATCGAATTCGATGCTAAATAATTATGAGTCCAATGCGGATGCTCTAATATTGTATCCACTGCATTGTAGTAGGTTTCGCATGTCCTTTAACTTGGATTCTACTAGTCTAATAATATGTTTTCAGACGTATAGCACTGACATCTTAATTAATTTTATGGTTACAACACCGCCTGTGCCAAAAGTAGAACTGTTAGAATTTAAAAATTGCCATCTCATTAATAATTCGAAAATACACCTATAAATGCCTTTAACCGCCACACTATTTGCCATCAGGAAGGATTTTTTACTTTATAAAACTAGAATAGTCACGTGACCATATGAGATTCTTTCCAGAGAATGTTTAATGATCACTACACAAAACAGATGCCCTTAGTTTTTATCAGAACTACATAATCGATATATTTTGACAGTGCTTCGAGATTCAAAACGAATAAATTTCTTTACATATCTATTAAAGCATGTTTTCTCTTAAGAAAATATCTAATCTTGGATATTTCATGAGCGTACAGTATCGAGACCTAAAATCGTAAGAAGGCACGGTATACACCGTAGCCTCACTGACCTCCGAACGACATACAAGGACAAATGGCAGAGGAAAAGCTGTCTTGAAGGTTCAAGACAGCTTCTTCCACTGGTATTTGTTTGAGTTGAGTTTTGAGTTGAAAATGGAGACAGATATGTTGATATAGTACCTAAAAAATAACTCCATAACAATCCCATCGCATATCGTCAATACTAACTCATTTAAGCACAACGCCAAGCGATACAACCCTCATACATTTAACAACCCTTATATAAAATTCCGCAGCATTCTAAGTCTTTTAGATAAAGAGTCTTTGTTTTTAGCTTATAGAACTCTTAAATTATTATTGCTTCACCTCGATATATTGATATCCAAATATACTGGAACTAATCGTAGTGACTGGACGCCAAGCTCGTTCTAGACGAATGGAGCGTCGAGCTGTGCTGTGGCATGGTGGAAGATTGAGGAGGTAGTCTCGCATTTGCTGCCTGCCTCTCTTGTTCTTCTAGCTGGACTGTGAACTCTTCATCAAGCGCCTAGAAGTGGAGATTAGATGGTTTTAATAATATGAAATATTTGTGAGGTATGTTATGAATATCCTAATAAATCAAGTATTGAAAAGCATTGAATTGTTTTGTGTTACAGTTAAGTTCTGGAACATATTATTTTATTTACTATCTAAGGAGACTGTCTATAAATACCAGCTTAAATTGTAACAAAGAAGAATGAAATGAAAACGCTTTTACCAAAAGATCACTGTTAATATTATATTTTTTTGTAATTTTATTATAATATTACTTAATTGACCATATATTACATGAAAGTTACATATAATAACTTATGAAAGATCGCATATCATTAGCACGACCCGGAACTGTACATTAGTGACATTTTTAAGTTTAAATTAATTTCATGTTAAAATTTAAGCTGGTATTTTAGTAAGGCTTATTTTATTAATAAGTTTCGACCTTTTCGTAGGGAAGTCCGAAAGACTCCGGGTTAAGACCTGTATGAACCAATAACGAAAATTTTATAATATGTACATAAACTGGTGCTGAAGTATAAGAACACCAGTCGGGAACATAATCCCTATTCACGCATATACCAATATCACCTTGTAAAAAGTAGTTAAAATAATCTTCATGCGGATCATGCAGATCTCCTGCTATTTCCTTCACAAGATGCTATATTTTTATATAAATAAGAAAAACATATGTAAAAAATAGGTAACACGCTCGCAGTAGTAAGCACAATTCACAATATATTTATCGCAGTGGATATTTTAAAAATTACACCACATTTGCTTTGTGGACTGACTTGGAAAATATTCACACACGGTACCTACTATTATGTCAATTTGACCCCACGAAATAAATATACAGTCAAAAGGGTCAAACTGACCTAATTTTTTTGATATTTTTGTGATAAAGAATTAGATTAGAATTAAACAGGAATGGGTAAATTTCACTATATTTTTAAGGCCAAAAAGCGTGTTACTAAGCGAGCATGTTAACAATATAACTAAATAAATAATGTGTGCAATACACATACCATGCTTGGGCGCAGATCCACTCCTGGTTAGCCAGTACCTCGCAGGTGTTAAATTATACAATATATTGCTACAAGTGCCAGCAAAAACCTTTTATTTCTAATACCCATAGTGGTGATGTTAATGAATAGACTATATCAGAGTTGTTTCTAAATATATACATTTCTATTACCACACCGTATAAGGAATTACACTAAATTATATTCTATTGGCAGAGTATGGGGGACAGCAGTGGTCAGGATGACCCATACCGTATAGGACCAATTGACCTCAACTTTTACAATGTCTCATTATTACTGAACATCATTACTTAAAGGACAACATGACCCGCAATTAAATTGATTAAAATTATAGTAAAACGAATTGAAATATTATTTAACCAACGATCCCCATAGCCATAACTGTCCCATATTTCACGAGTAATCTATATTATTACATAATACATACACAGAGCCCAGGTTGCCCCAGTGTTCTATATTCTCAAAGTCAAAGTAATTTATTCTCAATCTTGAATAATAAAATTGTATCTTATTTGACCTCAAAATTAATTATACTTAAGCTAAGTTTACCACCGCTTCCAAGGCTCTAGTCGAGAAGAAACGGCGCAACGAACTCCACTAATTTATGTACCTCGGTTACATCGGATACACGCTTGAACCTTCTTTCTATTATTATAGGTACTGATTAATTCATCTCCCTGTATAGTTAGACTAATAAAACAAAAGGTTTTTGCGACAACTTAAACAATATACAGTCCGAAGCACATGCAGATTCATGCGAGCTAGTTTCAGTCAGTTGTTATGTTACGATGCGACGCCTGTTACTCCTGTTTTAGACTGTTTATGTACATCATGTTGTAGAAAGTATGTCCTCAGAGAAATATTCCTTACGAAGTTATTTGTTGCGTTATGTAAAGCGATTTAGTAGACACTGTACATCCTGTCTCGTGGAAAGCAAGCTCAAATATGATTATTTATATTCCTACTAATAAGATAATAAGTGCTTTGTTTCTTTTTTTTTTGTAAAAAGAAAATGAAAGATAAACATTAATAGTGTAACACTTACTGGGTAAATAAATCCCGCTGAGCGGTATATATTTATAAAATTATATTGATAACATATTGATGGCAATTCTTCAATTAAAGAATATTCATTAACGCGACATTGACAGAATTTATATGTATGCCCATTTCGATATAATAAACTACATTTTAATTATGTGAAAACAGCTTAAAACTTTTGAATTACATAAATAAGTTGACCTATTTTTCTATAAGATAAAAAAAAACTAAGCACTTGGTGTCAAAAACGATTGTAAATGAGTAATGTATCCTTTTAATATATAACAAATAAATAATTACAATATGTACGTAAATAGCTATGGATCATGAGAGTCAATATTCAGGTTTTATAATATACAAAGGCATTATATGCAATCTTGGTGAAGGTTTATACATACCAGGATACATGGTCTTGTGACCAGTCCAGGGTAACCTGGTAGAAACCACATGCAAACTTAAATTACACCAGGTTTACATTAATACCCGTAAACATGAGATTGAAGCTGAATTTGTCTATACAGAAATATTTGAGTTCATCAGCTCCACCACCACCCAGGAAAAACAATTAAAAAAATGAAATAAAAACATAACATCTTTATTTACATAATAATTTGCGTATTATAAATGATTTTATTAATATTTAATGACATTTTATATCTACGCGTACAGAATTACGCGTTTCACGTACAGAATTACGCGTTACGCGTACAGAATTACGCGTTTGGCGAACACCTCCGTAAACGCTCACGCAAAGACTGATCATATTAATCAAGTTGTGTTAATACTTATACCAGTATTCATGGTTAAATTCACGGAATAAAATTAAGAGGAAGTTACCCTCAGCATGTGTAGCACAATGTTATACTAATGTTCAACACAATTCACAATAGGATTGGCTGATATCTTTGGCCAATCAAATAACTGTTTAATGTGACGTATTTGGTCATGTATGTGAGTTTGACATCACTAGATTCCATACTAACGAGGTTTAAGTGCACTTCCTATTAATTTTATATTCTGTGGTAAAATTAGTTATATAGAAGTGTAAGTAAATAAGAAATAAAGACGTCACACTATATGAATGAATAATTTAAAGTAATACAATTGATTATACATGTAACATTAATATTAAACATTATTGTATGGGGGGTCAAAAGAACCCATAACTTTTTACAGTTTTTACTTCGATTGCTGTGTCTCACGCACAATGGTAAATAATCAATCTCATCGATCAATCTATTAGAACACATGAATGAATATGGCGTATGCTTGATAGCAGGAGTCAAAATGACCCATACCGTACGGGTCAAATTGACCCCAACTATATAATTAGATTTCACAATTTCTATTAATTGGTGCACATAATAAATAAATCCACAGGTTACACCAATACTTATTCAATTGAATTATTCAGTATAGCGAAGTAAAATCGTGAAAATTGGCTTTGATTTCTTCTTGTAAAAAAATAATGTGAATAGATGTCATAACGTAAAGGTAGGAACAGAGGGCGCCACTAGCGCGTATAGAAAACAAACTTTGTATCGTGATTTGTCATTTACTTGATATAGGCAAAAACAGCGGCGATTTGCACTTTGAACGACCTGTCAAAAACGGTTTACTGTCACGCTAATGCTGCTCTCTAGCGTCAGAATATTGCAGTATTATCGTTCATTACGAAAAAGTATCATAATATCCCGACTCTTTCAATACTACTGAAACCGAAACGTATTACTTTTAAAATAAATGTTTACATTACTAAAATCGGTAGATTTTGTCCAATTTTGGGTCGAAATGGGCCAGTCTTAAACAGGGACGAATTAAATTCAGTGTTATTTATATATTGTGTATGATTGAATGGTTGCACAAGGATAAAATATTGCTATTCAGTTTTTATTAATGCAGTTTATTAGCCGTTGGTTAGAATGCTAGAAATTTATTATGTATCGTATAGGAAAAGATCTAACCAGGAAATGTTTTTTATTTGAATGCAAATAATGTATTTAATGGTAGAGAAGAAACAAATGATACGTACCGGATATACATTAATGATAACCCCCATTAAAAGGTAATAATACTAGGAAAGTAGATAATGTATTTAATAATAGAAGATGAAGAAATATATGTCAACAATATCTCGCAACATAAGTATTCTTTAATATGTAAAACATCTTCGAAAAAAATATAATTAAATTTACAATATAGGTAGTTATTTAAAAAATATTTGTACAAAGAATTATGGTTTTATACAATATTATTTTATTTATATACCTATACACTATATTATATGGAATGTATTTAAAAAAGTTGGAATTGAGCTGAATTAAGTCAATGAGAAAACTAAAATAATGTTTTATCTAATCTCAAATTAAAAACAATACTCTAAAGACAGTCTTTACGCACAGAGTATCAAAATGGATTTGAAAAAAACATTACGACTCAGTTTCAGTTCAACCACTGATAAATAGCTAGACACAAGGTGCCAATGCATGTTTTCTCTACATGATCCATGAACGCGGCGCAACTGGCGATTTTGGCGGTCAACTTTTGTCATTTTAAGCAAATTATATTAATTATTTCATGAGATTAGATAAAGTAGTGTATGAAACTGCATATAATATGGTCTTACTCGTGTGATACTATAAAAAACTCGCCTGAAGTTAATTTTTGTAACTCACACTCGTACTTTAACTTTTATTATGCAACAGTTTCAAAAAGTAAATTTCAGAAGGTGGATATGCTCTTAAATGAAATATCAGACTAGTTCAGTTCTAGTTCTTGACATTATATCGATCATATAATGAAGATCTAAAATAGACATTGCGTTTTCTGTAAAATGGCCAACATGTAATGCATATAAGAATATAGCTTTTCTAAACTGAAATCACGCGCCTCACCACCACTTCATCTGTAGTAGACTGTAGTAACCTTGCAGTAGACTAGTCACGTGATAAATCCGAGTACGCTCTGTGTGTGACTAGCGCTACATATTGTATAGAACAAGACATCCGCTCGCTCGCACGTTCTGTCACATTATGACTAGTTGACCAACAAATCCGAGTACGCTCTGTGTGTGACTAGCGCTACATATTGTATAGAACAAGACGTCCGCTCGCTCGCACGTTCTGTCACATTATGACTAGTTGACCAACAAATCCGAGTACGCTCTGTGTGTGACTAGCGCTACATATTGTATAGAACAAGACGTCCGCTCGCTCGCGCGTTCTGTCACATTATGACTAGTTGAACAACAAATCCGAGTACGCTCTGTGTGTGACTAGCGCTACATATTGTATAGAACAAGACGTCCGCTCGATCGCGCGTTCTGTCACATTATGACTAGTTGATCAACAAATCCGAAAACAATTGTCTTCAATTTGCTGAAGTGAGGTTGGCGGGCGCGTCATTTGGGCGCTTACAAGCTCTTGCATCGGTTGTCATAGAATTCTAATCCCCACATTTGGTTTACAAACTTAATGGAACGAGGAAAACATCTAAATTTACGTCGTCAACAAATTGTTGACCAATTTTCAGCCACTGCTCAGTACATTATACTGACCAGTGGCGGCAGTAAATGCAACGCAACCGCGTAATTTCGTTGTTATTTAATTTAAAAATACCAATAACTATAATAATTTCGATATCTACTAATTAAAAATATCAAATTCAACATTTAACTATACTAAGACTTTGGGTTGAGGCACATTGAATCTACTACTAAGTAACATTGTTTTGAGGGAATTCACGTCTATACGAATACCGCAAGTGCGAAAGCACTTTTTTAAATGCACTTGCTAGTGCATAACCGACATAGTCTTTACCTCAACAAAGAGCTATCAAACAAATAATTGATCTTGTCTTTTTATTTGTTTAGTTCAGCTTTCTTTGGCCCAACTGTCATTTTACAATCTACTTTTCATTGGCCCACATTTAGACAAAGTTTCACCTGTTTTCGTCAAGCCATCAATCACATTTTAAATATCAATACAAAAATGTATTATTTTATGTAAGGCAAAGCTTATGTATTACCTATACAATAGCTACCTATAAATACGAATTTATTTTAGTACCAAGAGGTAAAAAAATATTCTGAAATTCTCGTTCGTCCTTCGAACGTCAAATGTGTAGTGTTTGGACTACATTCAATAAAATTCTGATATTCTCGCTCACTCTTAGAACGTTTAAAAAGTCTAGTGTTTTGCCTACACTAAACCTACAAATTAAACTGAGTGAGTAAAGCTAGATTCTACATTATCAAACGCAATGGTCCATATTCCAATATAGACAATATTTTATTAAAAACAACATTTCAAATCTAAACATTATAGCCATGTATACTAATCAAACCGCGCACATTTAAGGTATTAAATTTATAAATATATACCTATAATACTATATTCTAGAAATTACTAAGGAAGCTAATATTTTGGCTAATATATTTTGGAAGTGCTTAGGGTACTAATTTTAGAGGCCATACTGGACCTCGATTCTGCTATTTTCAACCACTGTCAACACTGCAAAAAGTGTGATTAAATTTTTAACTTTATAAACGTAAATTCCAAAATTAAATGAAAAAGAGTTTATTACAATTTTTCATGCACTTGATAAGATTCTTTATTTAATTTTAAAGTTTAAAACCATAACGGTATGGTCTTAAATTGGCCTTTTTCGCAGTGTCTGGATCTGTCAGTGGTCGACAACCAGTGGAATCGAGGTACCGTTGTACTGCTCACGTGTGTATTAGGCAAGTCGGAAGAGTAATAGTATATTTAGAAATTTAGATATCCTGGTCTAAATTATTAATAAGATGACAGTACGAATCGTTAGTAATAATCCAGGTGATCAACTGTATTTCACTTTTAGCGACTATTCCTGCCCCGGTAGACAAGTGGTAATTCGCAGGCCGGCGTTTGATAGAATAGGACTGGGTATTCGACTGACTAGACAGATTAGTTACTTTCTACTAAACGTCAAAACGATAAGTTAGGTAGCTTGTATGAAAAACATATTTAGTGACGTCATATAATTTAATAGTCAATTCAGTTACTATTATAGGTTGGGTGGATGATTAAAAATATTTACTGACGTCATATAATTTAATAGTCAATTCAGTTACTATTATAGGTTGGGTGGATGATTAAAAATATTTACTGACGTCATAAAATTTAATAGTCAATTCAGTTACTATTATAGGTTTGGTGGATGATTAAAAATATTTACTGACGTCATAAAATTAAATAGTCAATTCAGTTACTATTATAGGTTTGGTGGATGATTAAAAATATTTACTGACGTTATAAAATTTAATAGTCAATTCAGTTACTATTATAGGTTTGGTGGATGATTAAAAATAAATTAAAACTATAAAATAAAACCGACGCAAATTTTACCGCTCTTTTATTATTCTTAATTTAATAAGCTCAGTTAGATAATTTATTTTAACCATAGGATAATACCCAATTACAAATGTATGGGATTTGACGTTAATGACATGCGATTACTGTCATATCATGTCATAAACCCCAGACATTCGTCATTTTATTCTACCAATCTCCGGCCAGCGAATTAACACTTATCTAGAGGGGCAGGTCTTATTTAGACCATAGGAAATAACATGACCCTGTAAAATGAACTATTGGTGCACAGTACATGTGAACTGGAACCGACTAAAACCGCAGGTCATCTTGGGTCATTTGTTGCTGGAGGTGAGATTGCCACTGGAATATCCCTCGCACAACTTGGATGTGGAGACACGGTGTCGTCATTTTACCCCGGACATAGGGAGGCACGCATCGCGCGGCCGCCAGTCTACTTCTGCTAAGGTGACAGGTGGAGCCGCCACCTGTCACCCCCAGATTGTCGAAAACTGGTACTCTCACCTCAATAAATTTATTTGTGACTTTGTAGTGTTAATACTGAGTTTTTTTTTTTTACTTTTTTATATCAATAGTCATTAAAATTTCACCTTGTTTGATGGTGAACTGTGAAGTTGTCTTCAGTTGGACGGCCCTATAATATGCGTATACACGCCTGGATTTTTTATTATTTAGATTTAAAGGTTTTGGTTTTTTTATTGGATATCATAATATCCACATTTTTAAGTATAGGAGATAAAGGTACACAACTTAATGGTGTCAATTTAAGTTTCATTTTTAAGGAAGTTTAAAAACTCGAAGAAAACCACCGGTAATGATGGCAATATTGTCGGTAAATAGATCTTATTTATAGTTTCAAAAAGCTAGCTGTCGAAGCTAGATAAATGCTATGCAGCTTATTATATAAAAACGTAAATACAAAAGTTATTCATTCAAATTCTATACCGAAAGTTAGCTTTTCGAAACGAAAACTAGCTTTTCAAATCGAAATATAGCCTTTCAAATTAATTATTTTCGTGGCACCTTTAAGCACCCGCACACATTGCGAACAGAATCTGATACCTAATCTAAAAAAACAGTCTATAATACTAGAAGACATTAAATTTTGTATCACATTAACTTTTAAAAAAAGAAATTTTTGAGAAAGCATGTTAATTTGGAAGCATAATTACAAACTTATTTTAAAAAAAATTAAATGTTTCGCGATCAAAGAATGTTACAGGCTATTTTTGAATTCGTATGAAAATCTTTATATGGTATAGTTAGAGCCATATATCTTGACACTAGTCACGTCCCGAAATACAGAATGTATTTTTGAATAGGTGGCAGTAAAGGCAGGTCCCTTAACCGTCGTAGTTACAGTAAAATGTTCTTATGAGACCTTCTCTCACTTTTTAAAATATTTCGAACTGCATTCACGGATTTTGGAAAGGTAACTGTTATTATTAAGTTATTAAGGTATCTGCCTTTACTGCCCCTTTCAAAAATACACCCTGTATACTCTATGCGCCGAACACTTAATTGGGTGTATTTTGTGGATAGCAAGCTCGAATTCACGAATCACAGAGTATATCAAACAAATCCACGCTCCAATAACTCATTTCTCTCGCGATTTGGGTCTAGATATATGCCGTGAACTTGTAATGTGGTTAGCCTCTACAGTTTATAGAAGAGCAAAGCGTAAAAATAAAGGGCATCGTATGAAATTGTACATAAACATTTCAAAACTGTATATAAAAAACATGCTTTATTTTGATACACCATGCGTTTCAAATAATAACATAACTCTTGCTTCGTATGCAAATTTGTTTCAAATATAAGGTGAGAAAAACAATGACAAATAAATTATTATGGTTATAACTTTCTGACTGTACTACAGCGAGTTAGTTATGGTGTTCGCGATTATATTCTGATTTCAAACGCATAGTACACAATAATAACCCTTCATTGGGAATCGGGTTAAAATAAATGCATCATACAAATATCTACAAAAATGGTTTTTAACATCCCCACTCTCCCAGAAGCTCCGTTTTGGTATATTTATGATCAGTTAACATCAGATTAAACATGAAATAAGCTATTTACATTTAGCTTTTTTGGTAGAAGAGCAGCTAGAAGCAGTTAGTATTAATATAAGTCTGTATTTACACATTCGTTTTGAACTATCAAAATACCAAAATGTTATGTAAAGACGGCAAATGAGATGAGTATACACCTTTATATACTTATTCCCTTTGCCGAATGTGCATACATTTGCCAGTGTAATAGTTTACTTTAATGTTATTGGTGACGTTATAGGAACACGCTTGGTTTTCACACAATTTAATGCACAGCCAACGACAAACCGTACCTTTTGTTTCACTGTTTGCCCCTAAACTTTTTTTAGCAAGGAAATCCGGATGGAATTTGTCGTACTCAGGCTGCTAAACCCTACCTAACTTTTAGAACAAAATTTTAAATATTTTTAGTTTTCCTTTGGGGATCATATAACTACTTATTGGAGCCGCTGTACCACTTGGTACCGGTAGAGACCCTGGGAGCTGGGGCAAGGAAGCTAAAGGCTTTATCAAGGAGATTGGACAGAGGCTCACCGAGGCGACCGGTGACTCTCGTTCCAAATCGTTCCTCGTGCAAAGGCTGGCCATCGACATCCAGTTTGGCAACACAGCAAGTGTGATGGGATGGGATTCAGAATAAATCATTCACTTAGAAATCAATATTATTATTATTACGCAGTTTTAATAAAGGTTGATCAAGTTATGTCGTAGGCTGTACACCAAATTTATGAACATACAAATGAAACAACCGTATCAATCATATTTACACTTGTTATTAGCACGAATGTGTAAATACTGACTCGAGTCCGTAAATATTTTTATGACATTATCATGTCACGTGTTACAGTAAAGAAGAGCCAGCAGTAGTCTAACTGCGTTAAGCCATCGAATCTCTCGATTCTTCGCGTTCATTTAAAATCGATTTCCGTACATTGAGAGTCGACAATTGGCTGACAGGAACTTCAGTATTTGAATAGCTATTCGAGCCACGAACAGGTCCCCATCGACTGAAATGTGTTTCTAAATCTTCTGTAGAATCGATCGTGTATGTGCTATCGCTGCGGTCACTCCGACCGCTTTTGAGAGTGTCGTAAGACGGTTCCAAAGGTAAATCTATCATGACAGCTTCTAAAGCGCGTTCCTGTTTCAAACTCTGCTGTGAAATAGATCGCTGCATAGGTTTAGCCTCGTGTTTAAACAACTGTTCCGACATACTTTGTCTGTTCAGTTTCTTCTCTTTCGTTCTGTCTAATTTCTCTTCTGTTATCCTTTTGCTGTCTCCATATGCCATTATAGGCTCTCTCCGCCATTCGTCATTGGAATTAAAAACTGAGAAGCCAGAAATTTTATCGGAGACAAGTTTTAAATTGGACGTTGAAGCGTAACGTTGTCCTTTAGTAAGTTTTCCTCGTCTAGCGCCTGTGTTGCTAGCACTGGCCGCAGCCGATTTAGAAGCACGACTAGGGCTAATCGAACGTCTCCTATCCATATGAGGAGTGTTGGCTGCTGAAAGGAAGTTTAGAGATGTCCTGGATCGGGATAGAGATCCGATGAAGGAGTTACGCTGGTGGTAAACGCTGAGGACGTGCTGTAGGACGTTCTGAGGCCAGGGGGCGTTTAAGTAGATGCTTCTATCAGGTATTGGTATGTTGAACTTTTTCTCGTGGTCGTCGAGGTGCTTCTCAAACGTTTTAAGGATGTTCTGTCGTGAGAAGACGTTCGTGTTTTAGTAACTTCGCGATTGGACGATACGAATACCTAAGTATGCCACTCGGGTCACGGGACGAACAATTTTTTTTCTGAAAGAGTTCTAAAATGCGTTGGGGAGTTGGCACTTCGGAATTCCGAGGTAGAGAACAGATACAAAATAAAAAAGTAGTCATGCTCAAGTAGAAGTGATCAGTCCTATACATTTCAGAACTCTTTCAGGTATACCTTCACCAATATATTAGTCGAAGCCACATACATGCCTTTCCAGTTATACATGACGGAATACGGTCACTTATAAAATATTTATATCTAAATAATGAATCATTTTAGGAAGTAATTTTATTTATAGATGACAGACCAATATTAACCAGCACTAAACAACCAATCTCTTCACTACAATCGATGAATAAAGAATATCTGTCTCCAAAAGGTTATAAGTACAGTTCAATAAAACAGCACTTACGTTTTTCTTTTTTAACGCATAGCAGTAAGTATTCCGTCATATATAAATGATATGAAACCACATGCGTACATTCAACCCAAACCTTGGCAAGCTAGTAACAGCATCACATGCCTTATATTAACGAGATATTTGTGCAACCAATTGTAAAGAAAAATAAATACTTTAATTTATATTTATCGTAAGAAAATGTGAAAGTTGTACCAGTGAATGAATGAAAACTGTAACCCTAATTTTTCCTTGAACTGTATTAGGTGGGGTGGTAGTGAACGCGACTGCAACACAAGAGGCGCGGGTTCGATCCCCTCTCAGTGCAAATATTTGTATGCATGAATATGGCTATTTGCATTAGTCTGGATGTTTCTGTGTATAATATGTATGTATTCACAACAAAAAAAAGTTATATAAGTATGTTAAACTTAACACAAGCTAGTTAAGCTTACCATGGGTCTAGATAGCGTTGTGTAGAATTTTGTGGAATTTATAAGCAATAAATGAAACACTGGATATAGCTGAGATGTGAATGTTAAAATAGATGTATTGTGTAGTGAAATTGGATTATGTAATTTTATTTCATCTTTCATTGTTAGAAAAGGTATGAATGGTTTTAAGTGAAAAGGCACTTGATATTTTCTAAAGTGTTCGCGTATATCAATAATTGAAATAAAATGAAATAAAATTATTTGCGTTTAGCTGAAAAGTGACCGAAACGTTGGTTTAAAAGTAAATAAATTACTACATAGTATAAAAACAGTCGTTGTCGCTGTCTGTCCGTCCCTATGTATGCTTAAATCTCGAAAACTACGCAACGGATTTTGATGCGGTTTTTTTTAATAGATAGAGTGATTCAAGAGGATGGTTTATATGTATAATACATGTTTAATATAGTAGAGGGTACAGCGGGAACGGGACTAGACTCCACGCGGGCGGAAAATAATTGGCAGTACGAAGTTCCCCGGGTCAGCTGGTAATAAATATATCGCGATAGAATCGTGGCTTTATTACAATGAAAAGGTACTGCAAGAAAAGATGAACGTATTGCGTGTAGGATATAATTATGACAGTGACGAAAAGAAAATGATGAGTGCATATTGTAATTACAGTTGATTGCACAAGTTTTTCATGCATACATCTCAAGAGTTACGTTCAGAAATATGACAAAAAAGTTTGACAAACATGAATTTTGACTTTTATTGAGAAATTTTATATTAAACAGAATTGAATAGCATTCCAGCGCCAATCCTGGTTACATCCAAAGCTTGCACACACACACGCACCCGTAGGACCTCATCTACAAGGTGATTTTAGTCGATTCGAAAAAAAAAAATAGTCTCCATAGCAAAATCATCTGGAAGTATTACTTTGGCGAAAGAAAAATGTGCGGTAGCCTAGTGGTATGGGTATTGGACTGCTGAGACGAGGTCTCGGGTTGGATCCCAGATTTACCATGGCACACACCAACGACTTTTCGATGCTTTTCGAAGTTATGTGTGTATTTATCGCAGGTTTATAAGTGCCCGGTTAATGGCAATTGGCTCGCCACCTATTACATTGGGACCTAAACATAAACTGGCGAAATGTGGGTGCTTACACCTCTGACTACCCCTTCGGGGAATACAGAAGTGGTTTTATGTATGTATGTTAATGTAATTTCAAGTTTAGTTCCGAAATGTCGAAAAATTTCTTTCTACAGGGAATAGCCGCGATCTTTTCCTTACAGGGGAATGCCTTGACCATCTCGGCTACTCCCCTGTCGTCCCCCTGTAAGCGAACGATCACGGGTTCGAGTTCCGCCCGGGTAAATTCATTTTTTCCAGATGATTTAGCTATCGAAACCGTGCACGAATTCTTTTTTACCGAAACGATTATAAAATCACTTTGTATAAAGGTCTTAAAATACGGTCGTAACGGTGCTTTTGCGATGGTGTCCGATAAATTCGTATTTCGTCCATTTTGTAGTAGATGTAGCGGGCAACTGAATACATCGAGAGTGTGTATGGCAGGTACTCCTGCCGCCTTCACTTGCTAAGACTCGTTAAAGAAACTCCAGAAGGCGTCCTCGAGTCTGGAGCGGCCATAAGAGTATTATACAATCCAATACTGGGTGTAAAGGGAAACACTCGCGAAGATCCCTAGTAGTACTCCAGGTAAACTAAATATTGGTATAAAAAATCGATTTGGTGACAAAAGAAATTGTTTTTAATTTTTTACTAGCTTTTGCCCGCGGCTCCGCCCGCGTGGATTTCGGTTATCGCGACAAAACATAGCCTATGTCCTTTCTATTTTATCCCTATACCAAATTTCGTCAAAATCAGCTCAGTGGTTTAGGTGTGAAAGCGTAACATACAGACAGAGTTACTTTCGCATTTATAATAATAATATTAGTATGGATTCCGTTTAATTTGAATCAGTCATCTCTGCCTAACCCTCCAGGGAAAAAGCGTGATTGTATGTATGTATGTTAATTAGAATTATAGCTTGGCGCTATTTGATTTTTTTTGTAATTATTTTTTATGAATTTATCGTTTCATTTGACTATGATTGAATATTAATACAGTACCCCTCTGTGTTGTACACTGGCTCTTGACCAGTTTTTTTTACTGATGAAAGTAATTTAATGCCTTTAATTTTGCGAAACATTCTGAGAAAGGGATATTTTGCGAAAGGGACATCCCGACAAAGGGATATTTTGCGAAAGGGCCATTCTGAGAAAGGGAAATTTTGCTACCTGTAGTCATTTTGCGACAGAGCCACCGGATGGAGAGTAAATTAATGATAATTAAACGGTACTAAACATTCACCATTACGTTTTTTTTTTAAGACAATATGCAGTGTACCTGGAGTGCTACCAGGTACACTTAACTCCCCTTCCGGCTCCGGTAGGGGAGGTGTCCGAGGGGACTTCCGCACGGAAAAAAAAAGGAGTTCTACCAGGTGCCTACGGTTTCGGGAGCTTTTCCCTTACACCCGATATAGTAATCTACCTCTGTGGTGTAAACTTTGGACGCAACTAGGAAATCGCTATGAGTTGAGGTGAGGTACCCATCGAATGCTTTATAGAAACGTATAGTATGTTGTGGTTCACTCACCAGCTTCCTGTCTCCGAGGGTGGCTCTCCACTCCTTCAGCTCCTGGCTGTACCGCTCCTCGACAGTCTTCATCTTACTGCTCTCATGGTTCATCAGCGCCTTTCGTTTCTCGTTCTGGTACTGCTCCAGTTCTCGGAGCATGGCCTAAACAGGGAGAGTAGTGTTTTAACTGTTTTAAGATAGAGATCAGTAGCCTTCTGTAACCTGAATACAAGTATCACCAAGCAATCTCATTAGAGGGATGTCGTAAGGTGCGACTAACGGAAAAATATGCAAACGATATCACTGCGAGAGCAGAAAATTTATAAATTTGAACTGAGTTAGATGGTTTTTATTTGACTTTTTTGGCAGTTTCAAATAATGAAGTTATATTTTCAGATTAGTTCAGAATTTTTTTATTTTGCAAGGCATATTTTTTCAAAACAAGCTAACATATTAAGCAGTATTGGGAAGAATCGACGACCTAGGCAAACAGCCTATTAATCTAAACTCAAATCACTTTTACTATTGCCACCGTGCAGATTAAACGGTTTGGTATCAGAACGTTCCATTCCCAAACTCGTCACGCTGTTTCAGATGGTCCTATTCCCAGATCGTCCCATTCCCAGTTCGTCCCATTCCCGGACCGACCCATTCCAAGATTGTCCTATTCCCAGATCGTCCCAGGGATGGTAACGCAGTACGCAGTTTTAATGATATGGGTATGAATGAAAAATACTACTTTAGTTAACATACAAATTACCTTTACATTTTCATATATTGAATAACACACTTGTACTTTTCCGCTGAGTTTATTTTATTTCTAAATCGGACCGGTTTCGCCTTACGACATTCTCAGAGGTTTACATTGATGTTGTAAGTATTGTAATTTCGAAACACTACAATATTTGTATTTTTTCATGTGTGGGTAGTTTTAAAATTCGGTATACCAGTGAAATTTTTTTTCCCAAATATGGGAATAATTATAAGTTTGGCCTCACAATTTTTAAATGATTAATATGATATATAAAAAAGCATTTGAATTATAATGTCAAGGAATAATTTTAAATGACAAATGAAAATAATAATGTCGAATGATAATGTCGAATTACAAATGATTAAATGAACATTCTATTGAAATGTCAAAATCATAATTAAATTTATTATATTTCATTTACATCATATATTATTAATTTTCATTTACCTAACCGGGATCAAAGTTCTTTCCCGTTTTTAAACAGGGTATAATTTTTGAATGAATTTTTTTTATAGCATTTATTATACAAACTTTTAAGTTCGAAAAACATTGGAAAAAATGAAATGCTCAAGTGAGACTCGAACTCACGACCTTTCCCTTACAGGGGGACTGCTCTGCCAACTGAGCTATTGAGCACCACTTGAATCATTCCAAATTTTCCTTCTCTTTATATCCGTCTATAAGGGCGTTTCATTTTTTCCAATGTTTTTCGAACTTAACAGTTAGCATAATAAATGCTATAAAAAATTCATTCAAATATTTGGGCGCAGTCATCGAAATTCAATGTTTAAAAATGGTTGAAAAATCATTCATTGTTTCCAACAGTTCGTAAGAATGTTGGTAGATGGCTGTACCGTCGCCCTTATAGACGGATATAAAGACAGGGTATAATAAACAAAATTGGTACTCACCTCGCCCGCAGCCTTGAGTTCCTCCCTCGCTTTGGCGTGTTTGGTCGCAAGCCTCTGTTGCTCGGCCCTGTACCGTCTCTTCTCATTCTCTTGGAACTGTTCCAACAATAATATCGTTTAGTATCACGCGTGACACACTCAACCAATCAGCAGACACGAAAATGACGTGATAATTTTGTGACCAATGGCGAGCTTCAAAATCACGAGTTGGACCAGAACCCAATGAATTACACTACTGGTATTAGCCGTGGTGTAATACAAGGGTTCCATAACTCAAGGTAGTTAAGCTTACCATGGATCTAGATAGCGTTGTGTAGAATTTTGTACATACATGCCACCTCTGCCTAACCCACTGGGTTAGGCAGAGGTGAATTAACACCCTCATTTCACCAATCATTGGATTCGGTCCTACGTAATAGGGGTGAGCGTAATGCCGCTTTCCGGGCACCATTACTGACTAAAGCCATGCATCCGAGGCTGAGTCTGGGCTGTATATATCTGTCTGATGTTAAACAGCGCTATCCCTTAGTCGCCTTGTACGACACCGCATGGGAAGAGATGGGATGGACCAAATTCAACTCTGCCGGGAATGTTCTAAAATATGTATTTAAGAAAAATGGCATCTTGACAGTCCTATTACCAGTTGTCTTGCAAAATAAGGATGTAAAAGATATAACAAACCTTCTTGAGCCTCTCCCTCTCGTCCTCGTGGGAGGGCGCGGAGGTGGCACTGATCCGTAGCGACTCGCGGAACATCATCTCCCTCGCCTTCTGTTCCGCGCGGATCCGTTTAGGAAGAGATCTCTTCTCCAACGCTTGGCACTTCGCTAGTTCTTCCTCTTTGCGGGTGTTTTTCCTGTTCAAATAAATTAAGGTTTATTTAAATGTGTAGTGAATAGAAAATCTGCGGTAGCCTAGTGGTATGGGTAATGGACTGCTGAGACGAGGTCTCGGGTTCGCTCCCAGGTTTACCATGGCACACACCAATGACTTTTCGAAGTTATGTGTGTATTTATCGCAGGTTTATAAGTGCCCGGTTAATGGCATTAGGCTCGCCACCTACTACATTGGGACCTAAACATAAACTGGCGAAATGTGGGTGCTAGCACCTCTGCCTACCCCTTCGGGGAATACAGGCGTGAGTTTATGTTATGTTATGTTATGTAGTGAATATTGTCTCATGAAATGTTTAACATTTGTTTGGCGGTGGTATGATAATCTGCTCTTTCGAGCTAGACACCCTGATTATTAGAAGTTCTAAGAAGTTATCCTTGCACCAGAATCTTCTAGTATTTTAATGATTTTTATAGCATTTCTTATGTGAACTTTAAAATTAGAATACATCAGGAAAAAAGGAAATAGTAAGACCTTTCCCTTACAGGGGGAATGCTAAACCAACAGACCTATTGAGCCACACCTGAATCACTTCAAATTTCCCTTTTAAAGGCGGATATGGACAGCCTCTGTGGCGTGGCGGTAGTGCACGCGACTGCCACGCAGGAGGCGCGGGTTCGATTCCCGCTCAGTGCAAATATTCAGGCTATTTGCATTGGTCTGGGTGTTTCTATGTATAATATGTATTTATTTACAAAAAAAAAAGTATATAAGTATGTTTATCCGCATTCTAGATTCCATAACACAAGCTATAAAAGCTTACCATGGGTCTAGATAGCGTAGTGTAGAATGTTGTGGAATATTTAAAAAAAAAAGGCGGATATGAAGAGAAGGGAAATTTGAAGTGATTTAGGAGTGGCTCAATAGCTCAGTTGGAAGAGCATTCCCCCTGTAAGGGAAAGGTCGTGAACTCAAGTCCCACTAGAGCATTTCATTTTTCCTGATGTATTCGATTTGTATAGTTAGCATACTTAATGCTGTAAAATTCATTCATAGTACAATCTAGTTAGTCTTTGCATTGTCAAGAAGTTTGCCGGTCATTTTATGTAGAGTAGACATTACCTCTTTATCTGCTCGAGCTCTTTGTCGTGTCTCACGAGCATCTGGTGCCTCCGCAGTAAGAACTCGTCCTTGAGCTGTCGCTTTGCGAGTTGGTGACGTTCGTGGATCTGTTTCTCTTCTAGCTCCCATAGCGCTGCTTCGCGGGTTCGCATTATCTGTGGAGATATTATGAGTGGAATGTTGGCAAAGACTTCAAACAGTATTTTTTTTTAAGGACATCACCTCGCCTCACAAAAGGCAAAGTCTCGGAAAGAGGGTCATCATCATAAACATGTACCATGTTAACAGTGGTAGCACTCAGCTTGACGGCCTCATCAGATGCCTTTTCGCGCCCACTTTCACCATCTTTGCTTTAGTCTCTGACGCATACGAGGTTATCACATAAGTTCAGAACTGGCTAAAATCTTTTTTATGTGCGGAAATCGTCTCGGATACCTCCCCAGCCGGAGCCGGAGGGCGAGCTTATGTTGGACTCGAACCGACTAAAACTGCACGCCGTCTGTGAGTCGTCGTGCTAGGCCGAAGGTTAGGTTGTCTTCGACATATCCCTCGCAGCCTGGCTGACCCAAGGCCATCCTTAACGGTTTAGCCCTCCTCGGGAGGAGGGAAAACGGTGTCCCCAGCTCGCCCCCGGTATGTGGAGCTTCGCGCAGTCTTGCATTTCACTCACACTCAGTTTACTTTATATTATAGTGACAGTCAATGATATTTTATAAACTATATAATAGATATGTAGTTCAAACTCTGAAAAAAAAATTATGACCAAATGGTCACCATTTCTTCCACTAATCAGAGACGCGACAGTGTGCTACCCAAAAAACGTCTTTAATGAATGAATTAGTAATAATACTCACGTAAATTAATGATATTGATGTATTATTTTTAAGAAGCTACATTTTTTATTATAATCAGCTCGGCGAACCTTGATCCCTATGACACTGACAGTTATTCCCACGACACAACCTTGTAGTAGCGTCACCGTTATATTATAATCGAATTGGCGGTGTCTAAAAATGATATTTATTAATTTTAGGCAGATATATGCAATTACAATAATATCCCGTTGGAATTATAATAATTATTAACACTTACAAGAAATTATCTCAATCAGACTTTACGTTGACGTCCTGCAAAAGTTACTCCGTTTGGAAGATATCGACTAGTGCGGAAAAGTATCGATAAACAAATATCGAAAATGGAAACGAGTGTACAAAATACATCAATAGAGCACCTACGCTCTTAGTGTCAGATTTATAATCATTTAAGTTGTTTGCGATAATAAAATAAAGGAGATTTAACAAATTTATTGTATATACCTACTCAAATAAAACAAAAGCGGTTTATTTATGATTTTTTAATATACATTAATCTGAATCTGACAATGGTGTCACCGATTGCGTCTCAGACTCGGAATCCGAACTGCAGCTGCTTTCTCCTATGTTTATTAAAAACGGCTGGTCTACTATATTGTCGTATCGCACGTCTCGATTCCAATCATCTAAGCATAGTTTTTTCGTCTTTTCAACCACTTTCCTCCAATTGTCCGGAGTCACTTGACTACATGCCTCTTGTAGCAACGTAAGCATTTTATTAGCTGTGAATGGTGGAGTGGTGTTAAGCCTGGCTGCACAACCTGAAACAATAATGGTTTAGATTGAAAATGATGCAAAGTCAAAGAGCGAGATCGGGGTAAGTACATTATAAGTACATAATTTTGTACGTTAAAAGTGTGTAATTGATATAAGCACATGGATAAAAATAAAAATGCAATTTGCTAGTGAAATAAAATAGCTTTAAATAGTACTAGCCGACTAGACAGTCACCAGTGACCTAAATAAAAACATGTTAAAATAAATACAAATCAACCCACCTTTGATCTGCGCCCATATCATTTCGATTGCATTATATTGGCAGTGGTAGGGCGGTAGCCGAATCACGGTGTGCCCTTTTGATTTTGCCATCTCATCCAAGAAATATTTCTTCTTTGTTTGCTGTTTATGAAGGTTCAACAATCTAACTAATTCCTTTTTCAGCATTTGAGTATTAGCTGCCACACCATTGTTTTGCAGCCACTCTATTATTTCGCCTTTATTGTTGTTCGCGGTAGGCGCTTTATTAATTTGCACAGAGTGGTATGGGGCGTTGTCCATTAAAATGTAGTGGGGCTCGTTTAAATTGTCTAATAGTTTTGTGAACCATTTCTTGAAATTCTCAAAATTCATCTCTTCGTGATAATCACTTGTTTTCACGGATTTGAAGGCCCACAAGCAGTTAGGTACAAAACCTTTGGCTGTGCCAGCGTGGCAGATAATCAAACGCTGGCCCTTGCCTTCTGGTGCTTTGGTACAGGATTTCTCTGTGTCGTCTGTCCATGTTTTGGAGACTGAGTGATTGGCGTTGAGCCACGTTTCGTCCAGATAAACCACCTTGTCCCAGTTCTCGATGTTTTTTATTTGTCGTAGAAAATCACACCTCATCAATCCAATGTCCTTCCGCTCCATTATCACTTTTCTTTTGTCACACTTCCCATAACGAAATCCACATTTTTTTATAACCTGTCTGAGAGAAGTGAATCCACCTTTAAATAAATCAGCCGATTTCAGCGACGCTAATAATTTTGTGCAAGTCGGCAGTTCACCTCGAAAATAATAGCCGTAAATATGGTTTCGTATCGCTGCCATGTCGAAATCATCGGGGTTAGTTACGGGTCGTGCCCTATTATGTTTTTTCTTCTTTGGAGTTGATAATTTGTTCTCCTCCATCGACGATTCGCCGAACTTCTCCTTTGTAATTCGGGAAACGGTAGCTTTGCCAATTCCCAAAGCATCAGCAACACGGTCGCGTACGTTGTCAAGTGGCAACAAAGGTCCGCCATTTTGTAGTTCGCGAGCAAAATAGTCACGCAAGCGTACAACAAACTCCCGCGTTTCACTGTTGAGTACAGTTTTTCTCAGTCTTTTCGGCATTTTGAAACACCAACAAAAACAAAACAGCAACAATAACAAAAACAGAAAACAACAATAGTAATAAACAAAGGATTCCGTTGACACAACAAAACACGTGGCGCATACAAGGCGTTAGCACTCGTACTGGCGTAGCGAACTGACAGTACTAGCGTAGTGACAGATCAGATAGTGTTGCTATAACTAAAATTTTAATTCACATTAAAATTATACAGTCCGACCATGTTACCTCTGCATCGGAATATTGGCAACCCCATATACAAATACACGGATACTTGTAAATATAACAAGCATTATAATTATAGTAATGTAGATTATATTTTAAAAACATGTTTATCGATGTGGCTGAATGCAAGTCACGCCTTTGCCTATAAAAAGTTGCGATATATCGACACGACCCGTCACTAGTATGAACTGTCATAGGGATCAAGGTTCGCCGAGCTGATTATAAGTAGTGTTTGCGCTATTTTTGAAAGCGGCCATGTTCCTGCATGACGTATCTACATTTTAAATCAATCAAATCAAATCAAATAACTTATTTGCATAATACAGGTTACAGAGAGGTGGAAGATACATTCATTACTTGTTAAGGTCCGCTGTATTACAATCTCTCCGAGGTGTCCAAATATTAGGTATCTATACATGCAACATTACAATTTCAGAGGGCATTCATAACTTCATCATTCATTAAATATACAACAACATCATTAACTGTCAGTACGCACCTGGTGCCGCTGCTGCAAGTACTGCCTGTCGGCCAGCGCCTGGCGGTCCCTGTGTGCGTCGTGTATCCGCCGCAGGACGGCGTCCCCCGCATCTGCTAGCGCCGCTACAAAGGCTCGCTCGCGTTCCGCGTGTTCCGCGTCTAATCTCGCTCGACGAGTTCTGTAGGCGTCCTTGCGACGCTCTTTCGCTACTAGTTCTACTTCCTACAATAAATATATTTGATCAATGTTTAAATGTAGATATTTCACATAAAGTGGACCAACATGTGTACCTTGGAGTACCCCTGATAGAAAATCAGGAGTACTCCAAGGTACATATGTTGGTCCCCTTGTGAAAATGAATTCTGCTTTTTAAGATTGTACTATTATTTCATTGACGGATCCGACTGCAATTTGGAACAGAGATAGATTACAGTCTGGAATAACATGGGTTGTGGATTTTTTTTTTTATTAAATTACACAAACAATACTTCCCATCGAAAAAAAAGAAACAAAATTCTTCTTGATACTGTTAGATTGAAATTCACGCGAATTTGACTCATTGAAACCAAATTACTTTTCAATTGACACCATGGCTACTAAAAAGTAACCGAAACGTCGAAATAACTTACACAATAAAATAATACCAAATCAGTGATTGAATTCATCTCATGCATACCTGCTTGAGCAGCCTCAATTCCTGCTTGAGCGTATCTCGGAAGTGCTTGAGGTCCCGCTCGTGGTCCGCTCGCAAGCGTTTGGCGGCGTGTCGCAGTTCCACCTCCAGCTGTTGTTCTGCTCGCTCGGCCGCTCCGCGTTGAGCGCGGGCCAGGGCTTCCAGGTCGGCTTCGTGAGCTCGTCCTAGGGATACTAGTTCTGCTTCGAACCTGGATAATGGATGGAGAATAGTGTACTTGATGTCTAAAGTAATCCTGATATTGTAGCACTTAGTAATTAATACCGCAAAATTGCAGTGAATAGGGATCAAGATTTCTTTAACAAACTAGATATTTTATGTTGACAATTTTTTTAATTATTGGTACAGGACGACAATCAAATGAAATACAACTATGTAGTAGAAAATATTTTGAGATCACTCTAAAGCTTTTGATAGCATGTACCATATTAAGCTTCTAAAAATATAAGGCAATACAAGACACAAATACATTTCAAAATTGCACTTCATCTCCCATGCACGAAATAAAATTTGGATCATGAAAGTAACAAAAGATTGCAAACATCTGAACCATCTTTTAATATAGGAGTGCCACAGGGACCTTTTCTTGGGCCTACCTATATTACAAAATAAGTACCTCTTGTCCTGTTGCTCTCGTAGTTGAGCCTCTTTGGCATTGAGGTCCTGGAACTGCTTCTGCTCTTGTTTCTGCAGCATCTTGATCTCTCGGAGCTCTTGCTTGCGAAGGGCGTGGTCGTCCCACGTGCGTCCACTCTCTTCGTCACCCCATATTACCTGATTTAGAAAATTATACGATTACTCTACTTGGTTGATTCCCGGTGGAGTAGAATAGGGCCACCCCATCTCTTCCCGTGGGTGACGTAGAAGCGCCGACTAAATGATAGGTTCTCCGTCCGACAATAAACGGTATATATACCCATGATAAAATGTCTGCTTGATGATAATAACCTCACCGCCTAATAAGTGGGATCGAAAATCATAGTTATCAAAATGTGAGTATTAAATACACTTCTGCCTACTCCTTCAGGGATTTACAGATTTGTACGAGAATTTCGGCTTTTTTTTAATTATAAAAGAATATTACCGAAGTTACTAATATTCCCTCTAACCCCTCCACATAAGCTAAATTGCTTGTGCTAGGAGTGGGTTCACATCGGTAGTGTAATGGCCAGGATTCGAACTCGGGACCTCTCGATCGTAAGGCCGACTCCTTAACCACTACGCTACTGACACTTCCATGACTTGTCGAGTAGCTCAGTGGGTAAAAATATTACCCCTAGAAGCAGACTGGTACTGGGTTCATGTCCGGTCCTGTAAGTTGATTTTGTACAACTTACCTTAGAAGTAGTTGTGGTGACCATGACGCCATCGATCTCGAACTTTCTGGTTCGTTTGCGCGTTTTCTTCTTGAGGTTAGCCATGTGGATGTCTTCTTTCGACCTGTGAACAATCAAGCGAGGGTTTTAACTTATATATCCTTACGCTGTTTTTTGTATATTAGTATTAGTAGTAGTAGTAGTATAGTAGTATGAATAAGCATAATCTTGAATTACTCTATCCTTTAAAGAACCGCATCAAAATCTGTAAGCGTAGTTTGAAAGATATAAGCATACATAGGAACAGACAGACGCGGAAGGCGACTTTGCTTAATACTATGTAAAGTAAAGCCAACGAGACGAGAGAAAAAAGGTAAACAAAGCGACCATTACTGAGTTACGTTGCGATAACTAGCGATTATTTTCTGTCCTTGTCGCACATATCACACGTACGCGACAGCTGTCGTTGCGTGTTTGATAGTACAGGAAAGCAGTCAGCACAGCGGTTTTAAACTGTCAGATCCACCATCTTATGAGCAATTTCATTCCTGTAATAATTTTCAAATAAAAATGTTTGGAACCGCTGAAACTTTGTTTACCTTTTTTCTCTCGCTTCGTTGGCTTTACTTTAGTGATGATGATACTGCGGTATCTCATTTGTCTACTGTACATATCTATCTATCTAGAGTTAATAATGTACCTTTGTATCCTGTTCACTGGTTGTCCATCTTGATTCTTTCTTCTAAGCACTACTTGCTCACCATTCTCTAAGTTCTGACTGTCTGTGTTCACTCTGTAGAAAATATAACAATAATTATTATTCTAGGTCACTGTAACACGCCTTCACAATAAACTCACTGATAAAAGTAGAAACTTAACAATACATTTTGAAGGTTAAATCCGAATAAAACTTTGTTAACAAGGTTATTTTAAGATTTAAGAATATTTATGATAAACATGGTAGTTTATTAGAGCATAAATGACGCGCCCCATATCCCTTATGGCTGATGCACACATCGGACCAACGTCTCACCCATTGTTGGCCCAATGTGTAGACCGAATATCAGAATATAGTTGGTGAAACTATTTGGCAAATTCGGCCAGTGTTGGCGCCATCTACCAATATAGTTATAGATTCAAGTGCAGGTGTACACGATTCTTTTTATATCCGTTTTTAAGGGCGACGGTAGTGCCATCTACCAACATTCTTTCGAACTGTTGGAAACAATGAATGATTTTTCAACCATTTTTAAACATTGAATTTTGATGACTCCGCCCGAATATTTGACTGAATTTTTATAGCATTTTTTTAAAGAGAAGGAAAATTTGAAATGAATCAGGTCTGGCGCAATGGCTCAGTTGGAAGAGCATTCCCCCTGTAAGAGAAATGTCGTGGGTTCAAGTCTCACTTGAGTATTTCATTTTTTTTCGATGTTTATCGAACTTTAAAGTTAGCATTAAAAATGCTATAAAAAATTCAGTCAAATGTATATGTTTACAAAAAAAAATATATGTATATAAGTATGTTTATCCGCATTCTAGATTTTGTAACACAAGCTAGTTCAGCTTACCATAGGTCTAGATAGCTTTGTGTAGAATGTTGTAGAAAATATATTATTATTATATTACCTAGTGCCGCCATTGACGCTGAGATGAGCGAGGTGAAGCTGGTCATCTCGCTCGTTGCTGGCGCCAGTCGCGGCGCTTGTAGCGCTTGCGGCGCTTGTGGCGAGCGAATCAGCGTCCGCGGCGACCCGGGACGAACCTGACGCTACTGAGCCGCTGTCGGATTGTGACCGCCTGACGAAATATCATCTTAATTAGATCTTGTTAGACTAATGGTACATTAGACCTAACGTAAGTAAAGTTTATTCCTAGAATAAACAGGCAATATCAGCCACATAGAGCAAACGTAGTGTTTTTTTTTATCGTGCGATAAATCCCCACGGATACCACCCCCACGGAGCCGGTGGAGGTGGTTATGTCGGACTCGAACCGACTAAAACGCACGCCGTCTTGGGTCCTTGGTTGCCGGAGGTGAGATTGCCAAAAGCATATCTCTCGCACCCCGGCAGACCCAGGACCATCTCTTTCGAGATCGGTTGTGGGGTGGTCCCCATCTAGCCCGGGTACGGGGAGACGCATTTGCTAGGGTGGGCGGCGGCTCCACCGGTCACCCCCAGGCCAGCGCTCATGGAGGACGAAGGTCGTCCTGCGACCTCTGACGGGCCAAGCGTAGTGTAGTACGCCCAACGGCCATGTGGAAGGACGACCTCATCAAGGTCGCCGGGAAGCGCTTGATGCGGGCTGCTTTAGATCGGTCATTCTGGAAGTCTATGGGAGAGGCTTATGTTCAGCAGTGGACTATATGTGGCTGATATGATGATCAGCCACATGCCAGTTTATTCTAGGAATAAACTTTACTCGCGTTTGGCCAAACCGGCTCTAAGTAAATATTTGTAAATAGACCAAAAATAATGCCCGCTGAGTTTCTTCTCAGGTCTGGGCCGCGTTTCGAACCGGTGATCCATTTGCTAAACTAGTATTTAATATTTATTTTATATTGACGTTTTATAAGTCCGATTTTGACTTTGACTTATGTCAGCTATTTTGGATCTTATTAACTCTTACTCCTTGTTTTCAACAAAGTTTAATACCGTGTATTTGACAAGTTGCAATCTGTCACAGACTTCTATACGTTTCGTCTATATTATCTGAGTAGTAAGAAATAAGTTTCTACGCATGTAATTTCAAGGAGGTAAATGGCCGCTAAGAGGGCGAATGTGCGAAGACCATAGGGCGTAAATGAGCGAAATGTCTAGGGGTAAATGAGGGAAGAATCCGGGGGTAAATGTGCGAAGAGTCTGGGGTAAATGGGCGAAGAATCAAGGAGGTAAATTGGCGAAGAGTCTGGGGGTAAATAAGTGAAGAGTCTGGGAGTAAATGAGCGAAGAGTCTGGGGGTAAGAAAAGTATCAATCTGTCACAGACTGAAAAACGCTGTCAGATGCATTCTCAATACATGTATAAAGCAAGTTTGGACATCCGTGTGGTAACGGAGAAAGAATACAAGTTTCACTACCCTATTTCATCCGAAAGGTGTCGTAATTCAATTCGCCAAACAATACTTGACAAATTAAAAAATAAAACTGCACCAGAGACTGAAATTAGGCACTGGGATAGAGTATAATATGGAATAACACATAATAAGGATTTTATCCCGGGAAAAGGTACCCATGGGAAGCGGGAAAGGGATCATATTGGGTGAACTATAAAATCCTCTAAAAATAATACGTACCTCTCGAAGCTGTCAGGACTCAACCTCGTGCTAGAACCGAGCGCTATGTGCGTCGCGGCCGAGTCTCGAACCCGGATCTCTTCATTACCGACAGTTACTACTGACACGTGTGATGTATCCTAGAAAATATAAATAAAAAATTTGAATGATTTTTATAGCATTAAATATGCTTACTATACAAATCAAATACCTACATAGGGAAAAATTAAATTAAAAATTTAAAAAACACCCGTCACAAAAAACAAAATCCAAAATGTTGAAAATAAATTGTTTGTCCTTTAACTTTGTTAAATACTTATTAATATTTTGTTTCAACCGTTGCGTTGTTTAATTTAATTTTTATTTTATACTTTTGAAATTGATCTACTAGTCAAGCCCTTTCACACACACACAGGCACAACATATAACACCCCGTCGTTTTTGCGTCGGGGGTTAAAAATGAATCTTCTCGGGCGGGACTCGGACCCGCGATCTTTCCCTTACAGGGGGAATACAGCCGAGTTGGTCAAGGCATTCCCCTGTAAGGGACAGATCGCGGGTCCCAGTCCCACCCGAGAAGATTAATTTTTCCCTATGTATTCGAAACGAAAAGATGTTATTCATATTGCCGGTAGGGTATACTGGTACATACATACATATATAACTCACGCCTGTATTCCCCGAAGGGGTAGGCAGCGGTGCTAGCACCCACATTTCGCCAGTTTATGTTTAGGTCCCAATGTAATAGGTGGCGAGCCTATTGCCATTAACCGGGCACTTATAAACCTGCGATAAATACACACATAACTTCGAAAAGCATCGAAAAGTCATTGGTGTGTGCCATGGTAAACCTAGGATCGAACCCGAGACCTCGTCCCAGCAGTCCATTACCCATACCACTAGGCTACCGCAGATGTACTGGTACAGTCAGCATCAAAAAGGAGTCGACGAACAAGTGCTCAAAATAATCTTGTAGAAAATTATCCCAAGATCTATGAAAACAAGAGAAGCTAACGCTGTAACTATAGTACGATTATATTTTTCTGTGGGATTTAGTTTTTTTACCCCCTTCCAGTAGACCGATTGTTCTGATATTTGTTAAACAGCTTCAGTTCGGACAATACCAAGACCATATAAATCCATAAAAAAGTTTTATTTGCTCTGAATAAACACAAGAGTTTTAAGATAATTTTGAAACTTCGTCGTCAAGATATTTATGACGCTGACTCTACTATTATTTATTCTGTGATACTGGGCTAAACCAGCATGCTTGAGGCCGAAGCACTTAACCTACTTCGGTACAACTGCTAAACAACGAAGCTCTGGCATAGGCTTGCTCCGACATAGCAGTCAGAAACATTACCCTCCTGTCTTCGGCAGTCGGTTTAAACCAATAACTGGATCTTGAGCTCTACTGTCACTAACTGCCGCGTGGTTCCCGGCAGAGTAGATTTTGGTCCACCCCATCTCTTCCCATGCGGCATCGTACAAGGCGACTAAGTGATAGGGCTGTTTAACTTCAGACAGATACATACAGCCCAGACTCAGCCTCAGATATAGGCTCGAGTTAACAACAGTGCCTGGAATGCGGCAATAGGCTCACCTCCTATTACGTGGGATTGGATTCAATGATTGGTGAAATTTGGGTGTTAATTCACCTCTGCCAAACCAAAAGCGTGATATTTATGTATAATCTATATATATAAAAATGAACCCCTATTTCCCTTGGTCACGACATCACGCGTGAACGGCTGAACCGATTTTGCTAATTCTTTTTTTGTTGTGTTCGTAATTGTTAGGAGAAGGTTCTTATGAAAGAAAAAATGAGGAAAATTGCGCGGATAATTAGAAAAATTAACAATACATAACCACCATTTAAAAGAGCTGATCCGACATACGCCATGTCTAAATTTTGAATTTGGAATACGAATTGGAAAAAAATGTGTTTATTATTCTAATACTGCTGTATGATATTCTTCTATGTTATCTGACGTTTGATATATAATTGACATAATGCGTGCAAATATCGTCAGAGGGTGATTAGTAGACATTCTACTGAATTAACAAAATGCCCGGTGCTTGGGCTGCGAAAATATTTATGGTGGCTATTTTTTTATTTAGGTCGAAAAATTGATGGTTTATGTTAGTATGAACGCCCTTGAGCGTAGATGTATACGGTTGTATGGGTCCCAAAGGTATATAGGCTCCGTAGGTGTAAGTATGGGCCCCGGTGACCTGTTAGTGTCGGGAGCTCCGTTTTTTTTTTTTTTTTTTTTATCGTGCGAAAAATCCCCACGGATACCACCCCCACGGAGCCGGTGGAGGCGGTTATGTCGGACTCGAACCGACTAAAACGCACGCCGTCTTGGGTCCTTGGTTGCCGGAGGTGAGATTGCCAAAAGCATATCTCTCGCACCCCGGCAGACCCAGGACCATCTCTATCGAGATGGCCCCCTTCGGGTTATGGGGACCACAGTGTCCCCATCTAGCCCCGGTTACGGGGAGGCGCATTTTGCGCCGCCGCCGCGGCCTGCTTCTGCTAGGGTGACAGGCGGCTCCACCGGTCACCCCCAGGCCAGCGCTCATGGAGGACGGAGGTCGTTCTGCGACCTCCGACGTCCGGTTCGTCTTCGCTCTGCGCGGGCTTCCCGGGCCCGGAGTCTGGTCCGGACCCGACCGGCCGCCTCCTTCTCGAGCATTACTTGCTCGCAGAAGGAGGCGGCCGCACCCCAAGCGTTTGCGCATCGTACCATCGCTGTGAGCAATGTGGCGAGTGTGAGGACTCCCACCCCCAGAGCCGCCACTAGGACCCGCCACGGCGTGTCCCACGCCGGGCACTCGGTCAGCGTGTGCAGCTCCGTGTCCTCGCTCGCATCACAGTGATGGCACTCGGACGTTGGCTCCTTCCGGATCCGACACAGGTAACTCCCGAAACACCCGTGTCCGGTAATCACCTGCGTCAGCCGGTACGAGAGGCTGCCGTGTGGCCTCTCTAGCCACTCCTCCATGATGGGTCTTACCGCCGCTATTACGGCGTGCCCTGCGCTTGGTCGCCCAAGTCGTAGCTCCCATTCCGCTACCATGTCCCTGTGGAGCTGAGACCTCACGGCCCGAATTTCATCAGGCTCGGGTTCCCGTCCCTGCTCCCGCGCCTCCTTTCGATACCGATATAGCATCGAAAGGGCTCTCGCATCCAGGTTCCACGGTAGGGATCCGGCAAGGAGACTCACCGCCTCGAAGGATATCGTGCGGTACCCCCTAATGGCCCTGCTGGCCGTGTCGGGAGCTCCGTTGGCGTATGGGGCCCGAATCGAAATGCTTTCCGTTCTCAAAATAATTCGATACAGCTATTGATTCTAATTTCTAAGGCGAAACGAAGTTTGCCGGGACAGCTAGTATATAATAATTATTTCAAGAAAGTGATACATTCTAATCTATACTATTATAAACTTGTAGAACATACCAGATTAAGTCCGTTAGTGGCACTGTCATCGAACACTCCGGAGTCGGTGCCGGCGGCCGCAGGACTCAGAATTAATACTTCGCTGCTGTCCAAACGACGACCACGTGTTTTTTCTGTTACATACACCAAAATATATTTAGAAAAAGAAAAAGGACAACAAGGTATTTGATTCCTACTCTCCATTAGGTATTTGGTTAATACTTCCAGATGATTTTGCTTACGAAACTGTGCCCAAATTATTTTTATCCGAAACGATTATCACCCAGTATCTACAATCGGTCGAAATGTCAACATGTTAAATCTACCACATTAATATGTACCTACCTCGTACTAGGTCTGCACCACCGTATGGTAGACTGGCAGAGAATGCCTAAGGTCCGCCTATGTACAACGTGCATAAAGTGTAAATAAATCTATATATATGAAAGAAAGTCGTGTTAGTTACACTATAAACTCAAAAACGGCTGTACCGATTTGGCTGAAAATTGGCTGGGATGTAGCTTAGAAAATCCTTTATTTTATCCCGGGTATAGATTCCTGTTGGTCGCGGTCATGGGATCGGTATTTATGTGAGCCTGGTTCATTTGCAAGAAGTACCAGGCTCACAGACACTTTATGGATGACTTTATCTGGGTTGCGGGAACAGTAGCAGTGTGTCCTATAACTTTCTATTCCGAACTTAACGCGGACAGCGTGCGTTTTAGTCGGTTCGAGTCCGACAACCACCTTCACCGGCTTCGTGGGGAAAAAATACGCGGACGAAGTCGCGGGCAAAAGCTAGTAAATAAATAAACTTATCGTTTTGACATTTAGTAAAAAGTAATTCATTTGATTAGTCAGTACAATACCCAAGTGTGTACCTGTGTAGGAGGTAGTACAATCGAGAGAATCCAGGGAGGAGGGCGCGAAGCAATCATCATCGGAGGAAGATCCGGCGCCTGCACCGACTATAACCACCTCGTCGGCTATCGGCGGCGTCGTTGATATCGTCACGGCGTTCGGAGGGAGCTGCTGGACGGGAGCAAAACATATTAGTATTATTTTTTTTGTAGAACAAAGTTTTAATAATAAGGCTCAAACTAGAAGAATAACATAGACGAAACGTAATAGAACCAGCTAGTGGAGCCACAAACACTAATGTAAAGTAAAGCCAACGAAGCGAGAGAAAAAAGGTAAACAAAGTTTCAGCGGTTCCAAACATTTTTATTTGAAAATGATTACGTATCACTTCAAGCGCGTTCCAGAAAGGAATGAAATTGCTTATAAGATGGCGGATCTGACAGTTTAGAACTGATGTGCTGTACTACGAAACCCGCAACTACAGCTGTCGCTCGGCCATTGTCGCGTACGTGTGACATGTGCGACAAGGACAAAGAAAATAATCGCTAGTTATCGCAACGTAACTCAGTAATCGCTTTGTTTAGCTTTTTTCTCTCGTCTCGTTGGCTTTACTTAACTGTCATCTCGCTCGCACTCGTGCGTGCCCACAATGAGTGCGAAAGTAATAGCACTACTTTAGTATTCCTTTTTGTAGCTTCACTTGCTAATTCTATACGTTTATTCTATATTATTCTAATATAATAGTCTGAGTAATAAGGAATAAGTTTTTACGCATGTAATTGCGTCCTTTCCGGTTACTTCCGAAGATTCACCTCGGAGACTGGAGTCTGATTGCTTATGCTTCTTCTTTTTGTAAGGTTTATATGGCATAGGTCGCTAAGTGGGCGAATGTGCGAGGACCATATGGCAGTAAATGATCGAAAAGTCTAGGAGTAAATGTGGGAAGAGTCTGGGGTAAATGAGCAAAGAGTCTGGGGGTAAATAGGCGATATGTACAGAGGTAAATGAGCGCAAAGTCTAGGGGTAAATACGTGAAGAGTCTGGGGTAAATGAGCGAAGAGTCTGGGAGTAAATACGCGAAGATTCTGACGGTTAATAAGCGCAGTCTGGGGGTAAATACGCGAAGAGTCTAACGGTAAATGAGCGAAGAGTCTGGGTGTAAATGAGCGCAGGTCAGGGGGTAAATAGACGATAATTCTAGGGGTAAATGAGCGATAAGTCTAGGGGTAAATGAGCGAAGAGTCTGGGATAAATGAGCGCGGAGTCTGGGAGTAAATACGCGAAGAGTCTGACGGTAAATGAGCGAAGAGTCTGGAGGTAAATTGGCGATGGGTTTGTGGGCAAATAAGCGAAGACTCTGGGGTAAATGAGCGCGGAGTCTGGGAGTAAATACGCGAAGAGTCTGACGGTAAATGAGCGAAGAGTCTGGGGGTAAATAAGCGAACAGTCTGGGGGTAAATGGGCGAAGAATAAGGAAGGTAAAGGAGGGCAAAACCAAGGGAGAATGTGGGTGAAAAATTAAATATGTAAATGGGTTACTGTAAACTGATAAAGAGACAAGGGAGTAAACAGTCAAGAAGATCAATATTATAAGAGGATGACAGTTTAAACTTACCGGCGCAGCAGTACTAAGCACAGGCGGATGTGTGGTTGTCACAGTGACATGTCCTGCCGGAGTAGCAGCAAGACTGTTCGGTTCGGCCGCTCGTTCATTGACTGCCACCACGACTGGTGACACCACCACTAGAGCCACTGGTGGGGACGGTGCCCGGGGTTTAGGAGACGGCTCCTTGCTGCTACGGTCGGGTTCTTTGGGCTGTGGTGGCTGGAAGACGATGTAGAATATGTTAAATATTCCACAACATTCTACACAACGCTATCTAGACCCATGGTAAGCATAGCTTAACTAGCTTGTGTTATGGAATCTAGAATGCGGATAAACAGCCTCTGTGACGTAGCGGTAGTGAACGCGACTGCTTCGCAGGAAGCGTGTGTTCGATCCCCGCTCAGTGCAAATATTTGTTTGCATGAATACGGCTATTTGCATTGGTCTGGGTGTGTCTATGTATAATATGTATGTATTTAGAAAAAAAGTATCTAAGTATGTTTATCCGCATTCTAGATTCCATTACACAACCTAGTTAAGCTATGCTTAGCATGGGTCTAGATAGCGTTGTGTAGAATAGAATGTTGTGAAATATTTATTTATTTATCAGTCAACTGGAAGGGAGTAAAAAACATAAATAAGATCAATTTGAGTACAGGTGAACCTCATTTATAAGTCGCATCGGCAAAGTTCGCCTGCTCAGAAGAGTAAGCTAACGCCGATTAATTACGATTGCCAACGCTGTTCAAACACCAACTTTATGGCGTTGCGTTAAGATTGAAAATGCAATAAATCCAGAGAGTAGTGCTTTCTCGCTCATTGTTCATTGTTTCGAACATGGCGCCCAGGCGGCAACCAATAATAAAGGGCCATGTTTGGCGGAGCGTTGTGATTGGTTAAGATTTTTTGGCGCGTTTCAAATATGAGACTTCTGCGCAGGTACATCGGCGTAACTTATACACGTGGTACGTACGTCAACATCTTTCTGATACTGACTGTAGAAGCTTTGAATACTAGCAAGAGTAATAATGATGACATTATTTTTAACTAGCTTTTGCCCGCGGCTCCACCCGCGTAGATGTCGATTCCCGGCAATTATTCGATTTTTTCTCGCCGTAAAACCATCCTTGAACTTCAAAGAACATTTAAAAAAAAGAATTGGCCAAATTGGTTCAGGCGTTGTTGAGTTATGCGCTTACCAACACATTTAGCGATTCATTTTTATATTTTAAATGTTAAACATACAACTTACCGTAACAGGCCTAATTTCAACAGCGTTCTGTTGCAATCTCCTCTCTAACTTCTTCTCCTCTTTTCTCTTCTCTTCTATTCTGTTATCATCAACAGAACTCTGTCTCGAATAACTCTTTTCTAATCTACTGACTTCTGCGCTAACTCTGTTCACTTCTATCAAAGGTTTGTTGCTATCGTCGTGTAGAGAGTTCGGTCTGCTCTTACTCTTCCTCTCTTCTGAAGAGCTACTTCTTGAATAGGTCTTCTCCTTCTCTTTGATGTTGTTTACTTCTGTATGATGTTCTAGCTTTGGTTTATCTTCTGATTCTGGTTTTGGTTTTGTTAGTTTTTCTGTCTTTTTGTTTTCTACTGCTTTCTCTGCGTCTCGACAAACCTGTTGATGTCAATGAATTTGTACAGACCTTTGTAATTGACGAAATTTTTAGCTATCCATGGATTCATAGTCCATCGTGTGGTGGGAAGAGAAACACAAGCAAGAGACCCGAGATTTATGACTCGAGTTGTGGGGGTAAAGGGCAAAGGGCCCTATATTGAAGTAAGAGAAACCTAATATAGTGGCACGGTTCATGAATTTTGTATTAGACCCCTAGAAACTAGACAAATGAAACTGTTGGGCCAACGTGTAGATACAGCTGTACTTGGCGGTATGTTGGTAGTTGGCCCGAACGCTGGCGAGTTTGTTGAATAGTTAAAATAAATTATCTAACCGAGCTTATTGAATTAAGAATGGTAAATGAGCGGTAAAATGCGTCAGTTCTTATTTTATAGTTTTTATTTATTTTTAATCATCCACCCAACCTACAATAGTAACTAATTTGACAATAAAATTTTATGATGTCAATAAATCTTTTATGATACAAGTTACCTTATAACTTAACGTTTTGACGTTCAGTAAAAACTACTTTGACTAGTCAGTAGAATACCCAATTGCGTTGGTTTTTCATGCACACATCAAAGGATCTTTGCGAGCTGCACCAGCTATCTGTGGCCGGTCTACACATTGGACCAACGATGGGATGTTGGTCCGATGTATACATCGGTCATAACGGCTGCCAAAAGTCTTTGTATACCAATTATGACCGACTGCTAAACGTGAAGCATGATATTTAGACATAATATTGTGTATTTGAATGAATTTTACTGCACTAACTATACAAATCGAATACATAGGGAAAAAAAAATCTTCTCCACCGTCCACCGTCTCCGTAAGAACTCCACCGTCGCCGTAAGAACGGATAAATAGAAGGGAAATTTGAATCACATCGGGCGTGTCTCGGTAGCTGAAATGGTCAAGGCATTCCCCCTGTAAGGGAAAGACTGCGGGTTCGAGTCGCGCCCGAGAAGATTTATTTTTCCCTATGTATTCAATAATATTGTGTAACTAGCTGTCCCGGCAAACTTCGTTTCGCCTTAGAAATTAGAATCAATTAGCTGTATCAAATTCTCCTAATTATTTTGAGAAAAGCATTTCGATTCGGGCCCCATACGCCCACGGAGCTCCCGACACTAATAGGTCACCGGGGCCTATACTTACACCTACGGAGCCTATATAGGTACCTATGGGATCCATACAACCATATACCTCTACGCTCAACAGCGTGGCGTTCATACTAACATAAACCATCAATTTTTCGACCTAAATAAAAAAATAGCCACCATAAATATTTTCGCGACCCAAGCAACGGGCATTTTGTTAATTCAGAAGAATGTCTATTAATCACCCTCTGACGATATTTGCACGCAATAATTCAATTCTATATCATACGTCAGATAACATAGAAGAATATCATAACGCCAATGATATTTTTTTTTGTATGTAATATCATTGCATACAGCAGTATTAGAAAAATAAACACATTTTTTTTCCAATTCGTATTCCAAATTCAAAATTTAGACATGGCGTATGTCGGATCAGCTATTTTATATGGTGGTTATGTATTCTTAAATTTTCTAATTTTCCGCGCAATTTTCTTCATTTTTTCTTTCATAAGAACCTTCTCCTAACAATAACGAACACAACAAAAAAGAATTAGCGAAATCGGTTCAGCCGTTCAGGCGTGATGTCGTGACCAAGGGAAATAGGGGTTCATTTTTATATATATAGATAGATAATGAATGTGGTTACCTGATCGACTATTAGTCTTCCAGTGTGCGAGGGTGACGTATCCCTGGCGGGGACTGCAGCTGGCGCTACAGGGGTGACAGGAGTAACTGCATCTACAGGGGTGACAGGGGTTACAGGAGCGGGGGGCAAGGGCGGTGATGTAGGCGTACTGGGAGCCGTAGGGGGTCGGGGTGCGGGTTGTTTCCGCGCGGGGGCCTGTGTGGGGGTCGCGGCGGGGGTCACAGGGGTCGCCGGGGGCACCGGGGTCGGGGGAGTGGCCTGACTGGTCGGGGTGGCGGGCGGCGGCGGGGTGATTGAAGGCGGCGGTGGTGCTGGGCCTTTTTCTTTTTTTGGTGCCTGTAATGGTAAAAAAAGTGTTGTGTTCAATTAAATGTCACTCGTGCCGACTTTTTCAATGTAAATAATAATCACGAGATGGAGGAGTAGATTTTATAAGAGATGCCTCTATTTTTCAAATTTACTCCTCCATTTTTATTCTAGAGTTGGAAATAGCACAAAATGGTATATTGACGTTATTTTTAACGATGTTAGCACAAACTAGTCTTAAAAGTACTGAGTAAGCGTTCGAAAGTTCCTGTCCCATAGGACAGGAATTGTGTTAAAAGTTCACATGAACATCTATCCTAAAAATATTTCTGTGATCACGACGCAAATTGGAGACTTACTTTGAATGCAATTCTTCTAATGTAAAAAGGGCATTAGTATACTTACGGGTGGTTTCCTATCGGCGGGCGGGTGGTCGTCGTCGTGCGGCCGCTTGGCGGGAGCGGGAACGGGAGCAGCGGCGGCAGCGGCGGCGGGAGCGGGAGCGGCGGGCGGCGGGGACGGCGGCGAGCGCGGGAGCGTACTCACAGGCGTACTGCCCGCCAGGGGCTCTTCCGACACTGCGGAGAAACGACACGGTTATTGTCATCCTTACGTCAGAGCGTTTTCACACTATCCGACCCGATAATATATCACGACGCCTCTGTGTACTCAGCTATCGGCTGTCGGCTATCGGATCGGATAATGTGAAAACACTCTCAGGCTAAGTACTCGCGGAGCAGTTTCGGTTCGGTTATCGCGACTAAACATTTCTCAAAAGACGTAGTACGAAGTTCCATGCTCCTAACTTTGAAAATGACGAACTTTCCATACAAAACTTTATCACCTATTTCACCCTCTTCATTTATTTCTTTAAAGGCATGCATCTAGCTCTGAAAATGACGGACTTTCATACAAACTTCCATCCTTTATTTTAACCCTTTAATAGCAGAATTTCCAAAAAACCTTTCACCATAAAATGCATCTACTGTGAAAATTTCAAGTTTGTAGCTCCAGCGGTTTAGGCTCTGCGTTGATGTGCCAGTCAGTCGAGACAAGTAATTTTATATGCATATGCTGTCTGATACACGACAGCGATGCATCTCTCAAAACTACTGTAAATAATTAATAAAGTGACTTACTCTTGACATCGGGTGTCTCGCCGGAACGTACTGACGTCGAGTCATCTTCCTCCATAGGCATATGAGAGCTGCGCGGCTCCTATAAACAACAAGCGTGAACATTTATAACAATACAAGTCATAAGTCTTCTTAGAATCTTCTTCTTACTTATAATGTCTTTTATAGTCTTACTTATAATGACCATATTCTTGGAAATAAACGTTCCTATTTCTATCTCTATCTCTACTATTTTAATGTCACTTACGGTCGTTCCCAATAACATACTTATAGTTGAAGATAGATCGCAACAGTCAAATTTGACGTATCGGCTGTTTAAATTGAAAACACGGTAACTGATTTTTTTGCGGGAAAGCGCGTCGCGGTATAATTTTATTTTCCGAAATTGGTGTGAAATAGGAGTTACTATGTTTTGAATTTCAACAGCCGAACACTTTATCCGTAGATGCGATCTATCTTTAACTGTCAGTATTGGGAACGGCGGTTAGTTGGCAGACAAGTAAGCCCACCTGATGGAAAGTGGTTACCGTAGCCTAAGGACGTGTCCAACACCAGGGGTGTCACACTCGTTCTGCTGACCCTATAAGAACCATCTAATAACATTCTTGAAGAAGATCATATTGTAATCGCTTGGGAAAACCAAAATAAAAACTAAAAATACCTTTTTATTTGGCTATACTTATAAATTTAGTAAATATGATAATTTATATAAATGTATACCACATTTGAACATTCATACAGAGGCAGAACTATATTCATTTTAGCGATATGTGGTCAAGATTATACAATAAATTCAGTGCGTGTAGTATTATCTTCATACCGCAATAAATATAAATAATAGAAGCGTAATACCTCCCGCCATATATCTTGGAACCAAAATGCGCTCAAAATTTACTCTATGTAAGCAACACGTGATTTTTGGGTACCTTTTGAGCATAGTAGTACACGAGACGGACGATCTCGAATTTTCCGGTCATGGGTCGTGGTCCACCTCAGTTTACGCAGGTGGACCACGGGCACTTTTTCTTGCCGGTGGTTCTTTATATGGGAACATGCCGCATGCTACAAGGCCACATTTCACTCACGACTTAGGTCCAAAATTTGCAGCGGGAGGTATAATGCAAACATTATTCAGGATCAATTTCCACTAAAAAAGTTGCGAAAAGACTCGTGCAGGTCTGTAAAGTCCGCGCTGTCTCGCCATTGGCTTCAAAAAACTATGAACTTCCCCTCCCGTAGATAAGATTCAAAATGGTTTTTGATATTTCACCTCAATTTTTTTATAAACGACACGTCAATTTGACTTCACCTCACCTGATGGGAAGCTAAAGGCAAAGTCTCTGATAGAGGGTCACCATCGTAAACATGTACCATGTTAACAGTGCTGGCACTCAGCTTGACGGCCTCATCAGATGCCTTTTCACGCCCCGCTTAAAAGACCCGGGACTGTAGGAAGAAGGAAGCAAAATGCTGCTGTTTCAATGGAAATTGACCCTTATTCTTACGTTCTAAGGGTTTGATATAGTATGAGTGTCATATGTACCTTCGACGCAGGCGGACGCTCTAGCGGCTGGCAGTCCGATTCGTTTGCAATGTAAACCATTCACATTCTCATATTAACGTATGTTAGTGAAACTATATATATAAACATACTAAAGTAAAGCCAACGAGACGAGAGAAAAAAGGTAAACAAAGCGACCATTACTGAGTTACGTTGCGATAACTAGCGATTATTGTCTCAGTCCTTGTCGCACATGTCACACGTACACGACAATGGCCGAAACCAACGAAGCGAGAGAAAAAAGGTAAAAGTTACAGCAATTCCAAACATTTTTATTTGAAAATTAATACGTATCACTTCAAGTGCATTCCAGACAGGAATGAAATTGCTCATAAGATGGTGGATCTGCACGCAACACGCAACGACAGCTGTCGCTCGGCCATTGTCGCGTACAGGTAGCGGCACGTAAGTCTAGCGGTGAAAAAATGTGGAAGGGATGTTTGCGCATAGGTACAGTCGCCTACTATTGGCCTACTACTTGTTAGGTATCTACTATTACAATATCTTAATAATAAAGGAAGTGTTTTTGTTTGTCATTTTTCTATGTCTAAGCTAGTATCTTATGTATATATATATATTTATATACTTATATTTTACAGAAAATTCACTGCACAGATGAACTTAAAATGCAAAACTATCAGTACAAAAAATTTCATGAAAATCGGTATATACTAAAATAACATTGAAAATAATGTTTGACAATTTTTATTTAATAATAATTAGCACGCCTTTCATTAAATTGCCGTCTATCTCACTTTTAAACTGTTTTAATGAATCAATTAATCTACTAATTTCTGTATTAAAAAAAATGCACATCATATATCATTTTACGTGCCTGTCTTCTCAAAACAGTATTTGTTTAGGCATATTCACTGTCTCAAATCAACGCAAATACACAAAAATAAACAATAACAGTCAATAAAAAACAAACTGAAACTTAATAGAAAACCACAACAATTAACAGTACCTAATTATTGTAATGAATAACAATACAATTTACGCGACTGTACACAAGACGAGAACGGTGCGTCGTATCGGCGCGCGGGACGAAGTACGGCTGGAAAGCCAATAAGCGCTCGCGCACGCGCGCCCGCGCCCTTTGTCTCCCCCGGGGTACTTTATTTTCTACTTCTGCGCATAAACTGTCACCGCTAGACTTACGTGCCACTACCTATACGTGTGACAAGGACAGAGGAAATAATCGCTAGTTATCGCAACGTAATTCAGTAATGGTCGCTTTGTTTACCTTTTTTCTCTCGTCTCGTTGAAATTCAAACAAATTGTTATTGACGTAGTCTACACGTTTTTTTAAGTGCGAGGACCTGGCGTTTATGACAGACTCGAACCGACTAAAACCGCATGTGTAAGTGTTGCAAATAACGCTTTTCCCTCGGACTCCGGCTGAACCAGAACCCTCCCCGGTTTCAAGATGACCCCAACATCACACGTACCAATTATATTATCTGTGGTCAAGTACATGTCACTTTCTTTCTCGTGTTGTTTTCTTTCCTTTCCTCTCTCATACAACCCATTCATATTTTAACGTAATTCTGTTTAACATTATTAACACTAAAATAAATATAATAACAATCCATAAAATAAAATATGTAAATGTTTTTATATTTTTCAAGCAATAAGTATGCCAACTATACTAATCGAATCGAATATATCAATAAAAGTAAATCGCTCGGGCGGGACTCGAACCCGAGATCTTTCCCTTACAGGAATGTCTTAACCACTGGGCCACGCTTTTCCTGATATACAGCCTTCTAGGTGATTTTGTAGTATTTTTTTAGATTGGGCACAGTTTCAAAAGCAAAATCAACTGGAAGTATTAATTTGGCGAAAGAAAAAAAAAATTAAAACCTCCATACATTTTTTCCTTACACCTGAACATTATTCCCATACATTGACAAAGATTGGCAATCTTACCTCCGGCCACCAAGGACCTAAGACGGCGTGCGTTTTAGTCGGTTCGAGTCCGACATAACCACCTCCACCGGCTCCGTGGGGGTGGTATCCGTAGGGATTTTGAGCACGATAAAAAAAAATACAATGACAAAGAAAAAAAATTTTTTTTTTCGCCAAATTAATACTTCCTGATGTTGGTATCGTAACTGTGGCCAAACTTTTTTTATACGAAGCGATTATAAAATCACCCAGTATTAGATTTCAATACATAAAATACATAGAGAAAAAGAATCTTCTCGGGCGGGACTCGAACCCGCAGTCTTTCCCTTACAGGGGGATACCTAGACCAATTCGGCTACCGAGACACGCCCGATATAATTCAAATTTCCCATCTTATACGTCTTTAAGGCGAAGGTGGAGTCATCTACCGATTTTCTTACGAACTATCGGAATCAATGAATGATGTTATAATCATTTTTAAACATTGATTTTTGATAACTCCGCCCAAACATTTAGCATACTTAATGCTGTATATTCAATACATAAAATATTTAAATATAGTTTATATACTAACCAATTCTCTGATATTGCTCCTTGTTAGGTTTCTGTTTGCCTTTTCTCGATTTTGACTACGTGAGTAGTTTTATCGATAAAAGGCCAGCATTTTCCGTTGTTAGTAAGCGTGCGAGAAGCGGACACACCGTGTTAGATAATATTGTTAGTTCAATGTTTTACATAAATATACTTCAAATTAATACATTATTTTACTTTTTATACATTATTATAGTTGTGTTAAAAAGCTAAGTACATATTTACTAAATACGATTGTGATGCCATTTGTAAAAATAAAAAAGTCCTAACTCGAGCGTTTTTTACAACATGTATGAGAAAAGTATGGTGAAGTCATATAATTTAATAGTCAAATCAGTTACTATTATAGGTTGGGTGGATGATTAAAAATATATAAAAACGATAAAATAAGTTCTGACCCAATTTTTGTGCTCTTTTACCAAGCTCGGTTAGATAATTTATTTTAACTATAGGATAATATAATAACCAATTCTCATAATAAATATAAGATCAAAATTCAGTTCCGATTTCATCTCAATCTCACTAATATTATAATAGGTACCTATTAAAAAATGGGTCAACTCGAGTGAACTCGAGTTGCGCTTAGTTTGAATTAATAATTAAATAAAACATTGCCCTATTGGCGCAGTCAGGTTAATATTAATTTGTAACAAATTATACACTCAGTTTCTGCCTGCTAACTCGAGTTGTGTAACTCGAAATCAATTCGAGTTAGCTGAATTTCAACTCGAGTTACCTCAAGTCGTATTTTTGCCGAGTGATCCATCACTAATAGGTATTCTCGTAACAAGTTTTTCATAATTATATCCAAGAGTAGTCGTAATGTGATTACAATTGCTACCAAAAGAAAATAATAATAAAAAAAAATCAAAATAAAAAACCCGACTGATACTGAAATAAGTTTGATCTTCTTCTTCTTCGTGTCAGTGGCAACAATTTAAATATTTAGAGACGCCCAGCCCAAAACTCAGCGACTTTGACCGCATCTTCCGTAGCTTCATTCAGGCCGGCAATCGTACAGGTGTAGGGGCACAGTGGGCACGACAAGAGGTGGTCCATCGATTGTAGAGGTGCACCACAGTCGCAGCCACCACTCCCCGCGTCCAGGTAACCCCACTTTACCCGGTTCGCCCTACAGCAGCCAACCTGAGACCTCAACCTATTTAAGGATATCCAGCTGGCCCATTTTGTTTCATGCCCGGGTGGTAGGCTCTCTGCGGGCTGGATGTTATCTGGAAGGGGTCTATAATCCGTGAGCCACTTCTGGTACCGAGCGCTCTCAGGTTGGTCCATCTCAGCAGTAGTACATCGAAGGAAGCTCCGTCTGCTTTTAAGGCGGGAGTTGGGTATGGCATGTTAGATAGCAGGCGGTACCTATTAATTTTCATCCATTCCATGATTTGTAAATGGGTACCGCCTGCTATCAAAATTATTTCAGTATCAGTCGGGTTTTTTATTTTGATCATCATCATAATGTAACTCTTTTTTAACATTTCGTGTATTTAAGAGAACACTTGAGTGATAAAAACCTTTACTTTGAGACATTAATCATTGAAATCCGTAAAGTGGTTTGGAAGATATGAGGTAATAAAGAATATTACAAACATACATACAAGATAAACGCGCGAAAAACATAACCCTACTTGACAGTCGGGTAAAAATGTAGATTGTAATTCTCACAAATAAGTTTGATAGTGTAAATTTAAATTCCTCGCTTCAATTTACACACCTACAAAATCGAAACCAATAACCCAACCATAAATAGATGCTAAGAACCCAACTGACCTCCGCGTCATCATCAAGCACCTCTTCCTCAACAACCTCCGCTCTGTACTCCAGCAGTAGATCCCTCAGGGGTTTGGAGTCCAGGTCACCGCTGACGAACTCATGCTTGAGGAGTTCCACTGCCGTTGGTCGCTTTTCGGGGTCCTAGGATATGGGGAAAGTATGATTAGCATTGAATAAAAATATCAGACGAATCATAATGAATAGTCATATTTCCAGGCAAGATATAGACAGGGGTTCTCTTAAACATTTTTAAATCTTTTACGATGTACAGTAAGCATCATAAATATCTGGACGACGAAGTTTCAAAATGATTTTAAAACTCTCGTATTAAGTGCAAATCAAACTGTTTTATCCATACTACTACTTATAAATGCGAAAGTAACTCTGTCTGTCTGTATGTTACGCTTTCACACCTAACACACAGACGCCTAACACCTAGACAGACAGACAGACAGACAGTTACTTTCGCATTTATAATATTAGTATGGATATGGATTATTGTCCAATCTAAATGCTTTTTTTTACCAAATCTCAGAACAATCGGTTAGCTGGAAGGAGGTCAAAAAACTAAATGAATATCATTTTGTATACTTTGTTTGTCAACATCTTTTTGAAATACATCGGGAAAAAGAAGAACTCAAGTGGGCCTTGAACCCATGAGCTTCCCCTTACAGGGGGAATGGGTCACACCTGAATCACTTCAAATTTCCCTGGCTGTGCAGCGGTGGCGGTCGATCTGCAGCTTAGTAATACAAGTGATTACTGATTGCTTCTCACTGACCTTGACGAGTGCCCTGGCGATGAAATCATTGAAGGCTTTGCTCCATCTCGAGGGCTGGTCCAGCGTGGGCGGCTCGCTCTTCTGTATCTTGAGCAGCACTCGCATGGGAGTCATCTCGTGGTTCGGAGGCTCCATCTGCGCGAACTCGATCAGCGTGATGCCCAGCGACCAGATGTCTACCTGTGGATATACAACTAAATACTAAATATCGAGTTACAAGGTTAGACAATATTAGATAAATAAATACATTATATGCCACAACATTCTACACAACGCCATCTAGACCCATGGTAAGCTTTTATAGCTTGTATTATGGAATCTAGAATGTGGATAAACATACTTATATATGATATTTTCTGAAATTTACGCGAATGTCACTCATTGAAATAAAACCACGTAACGTAAAAAAGTAACAATAACAAATATATCGCGATAGAATCCGTAAAAAGTGGTCATACTTATATACTTTTTTTTTTGTAAATACATACATAATTATACATAGAAACACCCAGACCAATGCAAATAGCCATATTCATGCATACAAATATTTCCACTGAGCGGGAATCGAACCCGCGCCTCCTGCGTGGCAGTCGCGTGCACTACCGCCACACCACAGAGGCTGTCGAAGATAAATCGGTCTTAGAATGGAAGACCAGTCTTAAGACATTTGTCTTGTGAAGCCGTCGGTGCCTGTTGATGAACATTTATAGCAGTTGTTACGGGTTGTTGGGGCACTAAAACATGTTGATTAATAAAGTAAAGCCAACGAGACGAGAGAAAAAAGGTAAACAAAGCGACCATTACTGAGTTACGTTGCGATAACTAACGATTATATTCTCTGTCCTTGTCTTAAATATCACACGTACGCGACAATGGCGGAGCGACAGCTATCGTTGCGTGTTTCGTAGTACAGGAATGCTGTCAGCACAGCGGTTCTAAACTGTGAGATCCGCCATCTTATGAGCAATTTCATTGCTGTCTGGAATGCGCTTGAAGTGATAAATGTTTGGAACCGCTGAAATTTTGTTTACCTTTTTTCTCTCGCTTCGTTGGCTTTACTTTAGGTAAATCGGTCTTAAAATGGAAGTCCATTCTTAAGACATTGACACCTGTCCGTGTCTTCGGACAGCTTCTATGACGTCACGGTAGTGAACGCGACTGCTACACAGGAGGCGCGGATTCGATCCCCGCTCAATGCAAATATTTGTATGCATAAATATGGGTATTACCATTGGTCTAGTCGTGCCTCGGAGAGCATGTTAAGCCGTTGGTCCCGGTTGCCATACGAACATCTATGGCAGTCGTGACGGGTAGTTGGGGCCCTCAAAAGTCCAACAACTGGTCTTACTGCAATGCTTCGATATCGCCTTTGAGGTCAGATGGCAATCGCTTCACAGAAAATATCGAAGTTTAGTCAAATCCGCAGTTAGACTGGTACTCCAAGCTGAAAGTGACTGGGATTAACGCTAAAGATGAAAATTTGCCTATACCATGATCGCGTTAATTCCCGTTGTTATTATTATCATACATATAAGTAGTTTCTCTCTCTCTTCGTCATGAACTGTATATTTATTATCCAACCCAATTTCTTAGGCACCTTCTACGACACATCCCGTGTGAGGAGGTGGCTATTCTATCCCACCGGGTAGCCACACGGCATCTACGCGAGTTCTAGTGTACACTTAACTTACCTTGAAGTCGTAGGGGTGATCTCTGAAGGTCTCGCATAGCACGACCTCGGGCGCCATCCAGTACGGAGTACCGATGAACGTGTCGTGTTTCTGTAATGTCGACTTATTCTTTGCTGACACGCCGAAATCCGCTGGAAAGATATGATAATAATTTAAATTACACATCTATTAATATATCTACACTAATATTATAAAGAGGAAAGATTTGTACCTATTTTTGTATGTTTGTATATTTGTAATGAATAGGCTCAAAAAGTACTGGGCCGATTTAAAAAATTCTTTCACCATTAAAATGCTACATTCTTCCAATTTGACATAGGCTACATTTCATTTTGAAAAAAATTAGGGATCCTTGGTAAAATTTGAACAATGTAACCGAAGGTGTAGAAAAATGAAATAATTGTCTACCCCGTGCGATGTCGGGACGGGCTGCTAGTTTCATATATTTTATTCAGTCCCCCAATATTTGAAGAGGCCTAGGTAATTGATTGATGTTTCCAACTTGTATATAAAAAAAAATTAATCCCTATTTCCTTTGATTATACCATAACTATATAATCAAAGGAAATAGGGATTCATTTTTTTTTATATACAAGACAAGATAACTAGCAAACGACTTTATAGACCTAATTTTTCCTTTCCCAAACTGTAGTCAATCTTTGAAAGGTTATTTTTATAGCATTTATTATGCTAACTTTTAAATTCTAAATACATCGGGAAAAGAAGCGCTCCAGTGGGCCTTGAACCCACGACTTTTCCCTTACAGGGGTAATGCTCTTCCAATCCAACTGAGCTATTGAGCCACACCTGAATCACTTCAAATTTTCCTTCTATTTATACCCGTTTTTAAGGGAAAGATCATGGGTTCAAGTCCCACTTGAGCAGTTCTTTTTCCCGATTTATTTTGTAAGGTTTAGTTATTAGGCATAATAAAAATAAATAAATAGAATCATAAAAATAGTTTAGTTTAATTGTGACATTTTGTAAAATGTATTTATTGTGCTGGCCGGAAACACTGACAACAGAGTTGTCGGTGGAGCCGGCTTAAAAAAATGTAGACATAGGCTCTGTGGACATTTTTGGCGGGAATTGGGGAATGAGCTGTCGAATGGCAAAAGTTAGATGATAATTAGTTTTCAATAAGTGTATCCGCAGAGAATTAATTCTAATTGACATAGTACCTAATATATGAACTGACAACATACTCAGCTGTTTTATTACAATTTGGAACCTAATTTCATTTTAATCGCTTGTGTGGTTTAGCCGTAAAAGCATACAAACAAAGGGACAATAAACTTCTCATCTACAATATCAGCAAATATCATAAGAACCAAACCTTCTCCAAGGGGAGAGTTGAGAAAATGGGTGCAATAGCCCGTAGAAGTCGCGGATGGATCATCCGTGCGGCCATGCGGCGTCCCTACTTGAAGTATAGCGTCGGTAGCTTAGTGGTTAAGGAGTCGGCCTTACGATCGAGAGGTCCCGGGTTCGAATCCTGGCCATTACACTACCGACGTGAACCCACTCCTAGCACAAGCAATTTAGCTTAGTTGGAGGGGTTAGAGGGAATATTAGTAATATTAGTAATGCCGCAGTGGAGTTTGTTGCGCCGTTTCTTCTCCACCAGCGCCTTGGAAGCGGAGGTAAACTTAGATTAAGTAGAATTAAAATTGACGTCAATAAGAAACAATTTTATTGTTCTATATTGAAAAATAAATGACTAAAACTTCGGTTCTAATATTCTTTCTAGAGAAAAAATAATAATAATCATACTAACCCAGTTTAACCCCGCCAGTCATAGTCGCGAGCACGTTCCCTGCCTTCAGGTCCCTATGTATCACCTTCCGCGAGTGCAGGAACTGCAGACCGCGGACCATCTCCCGACACACGTACGCGATCTGTACCTCGTTCAGGCCTTTTTCTAGCTCCGCCATGACAGAGTCTAGGGCTCCACCATCGCAGTATTCGAGTAGCATCTGTGAATGACATAAGATTATATTAGAAAATAATATTAAGACATTTGAATGAAATTTTTACAGCATTTATTATGCTAACTTTTTAAGTTTTTCCAACAGTTCGTAAGAAAGTTGGTAGTGGCTCCACCCTTAAAGACGGATATAGAGAAAAGGAAAAATTGAGACATTTTTTTATTCTTTACTAGCTGATGCCCGCGGCTCTGCCCACATGGATGTCACTTATCGCTAAATTAAGATGTAAGCTATCCTATCTTTCAAGTTTATATAAGATATATTAAGAGTATATACTTACATGGCATTCAAACAAGATGGCCTCTTTTTAGGGTTCCGTAGATATTTATCTATTATAGTTGCAGAATCATTGACAAGTTTCATTTCGCAAGCATATATTCGACGGCTAATATTATTTATGTTCAATCATGTAATAAAGCCTAGGGACACCGCGGTCCCCACATACAACCCGAAGGGGACCTGAAAGAGATGGTCCTGGGTCTGCCGGGGTGCGAGAGATGCTTTCGGCCATCTCACCTCCGGCAACCAAAGACCCAAGACGGCGTGCGTTTTAGTCGGTTCGAGTCCGACATAACCGCCTCCACCGGCTCCGTGGGGGTGGTATACGAGGGGATTTTGCGCATGATAAAAAAAAATGTGCCCGAAGCATGTTTGAACTCACCCATAGCTTGTTGTCTATAAAGTACGCTTCGTGCAGCTCGACCACGTTGGGGTGGCGCACCTCCGAGAGGATGTCGATCTCCACCGTGAAGTCGGCGAGGTCGTCCTCGTTGTCCAGCACGCACATCTTGGCGGCCGCCAGCTGGCCCGTCGTCTTGTGTTGCGCTTTGTATACCTGCCAAACAAATATAAAATTCATCATTATCGTGATAGCTCGAGCAAGTAATGTTCGAGAAGGAGGCGGCCGGTCGGGTCCGGGCTAGACTCCGGGCCCGGGAATCCGGCGAAGAGCGAAGGCGAACCGGACGTCCTCCATGAGCGCTGGCCTAGGGGTGACTGGTGGAGTCACCTGTCACCCTAGCAGCGAAATATCGTGATAGCTATTTCCCAGTTACTTTTGGAGGTCCAGTACCTAAACGGTAAAAACGGATCAGCTAGTTTTCTATACAAGAAAACCCTGCTTGGATGTCACAAACATATGGTGCAAACAATTGCATACAAAAACGGTTCGGTGAATCTTTTCATACAGTTTTGGAATTCTTCGACACGAAAGTACTACAAGAGGAGAGTTAAAAGCATCTAATGAGGCCGTCAACCTGAGGGCCTGTATTGTAACATTATTGGTGTCTGTAATGGACGTTAAGAGGACTTCCTAGCTAGCGAATGATCCTATTGCCTATACTATTGCCGTCGCCCCCGTCTCACTCCTGTCCCCGTAGAGTGCGATAAGGATAGCCGCAGCTCAGACCAATTTTAACACAATTTTTTTGGGCAAAATCGAGGTATCGTATTTCCCGTTTTTTTTCAGCGAAAACTACGCCGATTTATTAGGAAATAGCGTATCCATGTTCCTGTTATTTTTTATAACGTTAAAACTTTTTCGAATTTGTCTGGTAGTCCTCCAAACATGCCGGTAAGAATTAGTCATTTTTTATATACTTTAGACGATCATATTTTCTTATTTTATTGACTGCCGACAAAAATAAAATAACAGGGACATGCGTACAGAAGATCTTGATTTTACGAAAACAAAAATATTGTTCTAGAAGCAATATTCAGGGAGGAATAAGGGGAGAACGGTACTATGGAGAAACAGTTGCTAGGAAGTCCTCTTAACTAACTGAGCGCACTGATTTCGGTTGCATCGTATGAAAATATTTTCTTTTTCTTGTTTAGTTTCCATATAGCCATGGGATATTCTCAATATCATCATTCATCCGTATTTGTTTCGGGCGAAGACGAGACGGTCCGGTAGCCGGTAGAATGGTACTAAAAAGTTACCTTGCCAAACGCGCCATCGCCGAGCTCGCCAACCATATCCCAGTTATCCGAGGGATCACTGTTGTCCCGGATGTTATTGAACACCTTCTTCTTCTTCGCATCATTGCCGCTGCCTAGGTGCAGCACCTGGAATACACAAATAATACATTTAATATCATCAACAATAATAAATACTAATATTATAAATTAAAAAATATAAAGGTCTGCGGTAGCCTAGTGGTATGGGTAATGGACTGCTGAGACGAGGTCTCGGGTTCGATCCCAGGTTTACCATGGCACACACCAATGACTTTTCGATGGTTTTCGAAGTTATGTGTGTATTTATCGCAGGTTCACAAGTGCCCGGTTAATGGCAATAGGCTCGCCACCTATAACATTGGGACCTAAACATAAACTGGCGAAATGTGGGTGCTAGCACCTCTGCCTACCCCTTCGGGGAATACAGGCGTGAGTTTATGTTATGTTAAAATGCCGAATTTTGTGAGTTTGTTTTATCATTATCTGAACCTTTTTACTGACTCAGTTGAGCCGGCTTTCCCCTCTAACTATGATGCTGTTGAACTTCGATACTTTTCGTGAAGCTACTGCCATCTGACCTCTACAACCAATTTGTGATATCGAAGTTCTCCAGGTTCGACTAACCGTAACGACTGCCACAGATGTTCGTATGGCAACCGCGACCGACGGCATAACATGCTCTCAGGGCACGGAAATACCTGAACCAATGTAAATAGACATAGGTATTCATCCATACAAATATTTAACATTGAGCGGGAATTGAACCCGCCACGCCACAGAGGCTTTTTATTGTCTTTAGATTCTAAAGTCGTCGGCTTGGTTGCTGTTGCCCAGTGGAAGACAATAGGCTCGCCTCCTGCCTTACTTTCCCAGTAAGTTTGGCCGTTCAACATACAAACGGAGAGCCCAGTTTATTTTACCAAACGGTCAGTACTGACCCTCTTACCTTTTTAAGATTATTAAAAAAAGACATGTTGATTGGTGCGCGTCGCGACGCGCGCCTGCGCCTCAACCGTCCTTACACATTGTGTCACACCCCCACTGTTTCTGTCACCATATCTGTGGGCAAAGAAAAACCATCATATTACAAAAAAATATATACTCATAGTAACAACGCCATCTTGCGGCATCGTGATTATTTCATTACAAGATAATCATAAATATAACGCCATCTAGTGACAGCGTGTTCAACTACTACAAACTTAATTATTCTGCATCGCGCTAAAAAGTTTACGCGACTGATTATGATTAAGTATCAGTTTTTTAGTTCTTGTGAAATTGACCACGGATTTTTCAAAAGGGATAATGATATTTTAGTTACGCATTATGATCGATCTACTTACTACTAAATATATATCGATTATTCTCCTCATAATGATACCGCGCGCCCCGACATGACTAGGTATAGGTTAAAAGAGATTCGTGGATATCCATCCGCACTGATCTTCGCCATCTCATCAAAGCTTTGATGTCATTGTTATATAAATGGTCAAGTAGAAATATCATGGCTTGGTCGGTTTTTTATTCATATAACCCTCTCCACAGCTGTCTAACGGCAAGCGGTTACCATACACTATATTTTTAATCATGTACTTCATTAAAATGACTCCAAAAGCATTATTTATCGCGACTGCTAATAATAAAACAATTATTAGTAACGAGTATTCGCGCCCACACTCTTCCGGAACACCGATAGCACTTGATAACAACAATTTAGTTTATTTGTTAACTGTAGTTTTAATGAGTTTTGTATGTGAAAGTGTTATTAATACTCTAGCCTCTTTAATACGTGCAGAAAATCCCTGCGGATACACCCCCTGCCGGATGCGGTTGGGGAGGTTGTGTCGGACTGGAACCGACTAAAACGCACCATTTAAGATTCTAAACTCGGTTTTTAAAATAAAAAAATATTTATTAATTTTTACAGAGTCAAAGCATATCAAATACAAAATGGTTATTACCTAATTATAAAAATCGTGGTCTTATATACTAGAAATAATGTTAAGCTAAGAGGTTTGCGTAGTGACGCATGTCCCAGATTTGGGTGTGCTGACAAAGCGAATGTTAGTAGTTTGGGGTTCCTTAACTCACGCCAACTGAGCGTCAGAGTGCAAAGCCGAAGGTGAGGTTGTTGGACATATCCATCGCACCTCGGCGGACCCAGAGCCGTCCCTATCGGAATACACTAGCTCCTGTGGCGTGGCGGTAATGAGCGTGGCGGTAATGAACGCGACTACTACCAGGAGGTGCGGATTATTCAATTCCCGTTCAGTGCAAATATTTGTATGTATGAATATGTCTATTTACATTAGTCTGGGTGCCTCCAAAAGCACGTAAAGCTGTCGGTCTTGGTTGCCATACGAACATCTACAGTAGTCCTTACGGGTAGTTGGAGTCCACTAAAGTCCGATTTCTCTAACTATAGAATTTCTTTATTGCCAATAGGTTATGGACGTCAAATGGCGCTTCGCGGCGAAACGTGACTCAAGTGGCTCATTGTCAGAGCATTCCTATGTAAGGGACCGTTCCCGGGATAACAGGACAACACGTGCAGGGCTTAGATGTCACCCATATACGATGCAGAATATATCTTCTAGAACCAAGCAGTTTGGTGAATCATTAAAATCCTGAACTCCCTCCCTCAGCTCACGAGTTTCCTTCATGTTAACATGGTACTGTTTATAATGGTGACTTACTTTCCAAGACTTTGCCTTTAGCTTACCATCAGGTGAGTTGAAGTCAAATTGACGTGTCCTATTATAAAAAAAAATAAAAAAAGCAATTCCCGTTTTGAGCATTCGCTTTTTGAATCTCTATCGAGTAACACAACGTATATATTTCGAACGACCCCGAAGTTTCGGATGTATATTTCATAGTAGCCCGTATAAGAAAGTTGTATAGGATGTTAATTCAGAGAAAGGCTCAAGTATTTGATACAGAATTATATTGAGGAGACACTTGCCGAGGCTCACGTGAGCCGACTGCCGAGTGTCTATTGAATGGAGTGTGGCTCAATTGATAAGATTACGGCTTACGAACGTGTTGGCGTGGTTACTCATGGCTAAAAGATAATATCCTGCAGCGGATCGAAAGATATGAGGTAATGCATACAATATAAAAACACTTCTGAAAAGAAAATCATAAATCTTCCTTCGCAGTCGGGTAAAAAATTCTTTTTTGCTTTTTTTTTCGTGCGGAAGTCCTCACGGATACCTTCCGCGCCGGAGCTTATGGAGGTTATGTCTGACTCGAACCTAGCATAACCGCACGCAGTCTGGGGTCGCCGTGCTAGGTCGGAGGTGAGGTTGTTTTCAACATATTTCTCGCACCACGACTGACCCAAGGCCATCCCTTACGGTTTGGCCCTCTTCAGCACAATGTGAAGTGCACCGAAGTTATCACTTTTGTGGTCAATTTTGTATTTAAAATTACAACGCAATTTGTTACTAATTGACTTTTTACTTTCATTTAGGCTTGTTACCTTACGATGTTGACTCTTGTAAGACGGGATTGCTCATTGTAATAATTTGAGAGTTTGACAACGTTTATTTCCATACCAAGGTTTCAGGATAATTTATTCTATGGTTTCCGTAGATTCTACCTTTTTTGAAGTCATTAAACCATGTGTTATTGCGTCTTAAAGTTTGAACATAAAAGTCGCAGCTATCTTGAAAATTACCGACACCTGACATTCATTTTACGTAAAAATTTATCAACTCGCACCTGACCAGCGCCACGCAATAAAATAATTAGTTATCTATCACCAGTAGCTTATCACTTGGACCGAACCCCACCCGTAGGTATGACATCACCCACGGCATTTGTCCTACGTCACTTGTGTTTGTGATCATTCCGTTATTGGGTCGGTATTAGAACATCCAATTGTATCCAAACTCTCAATAAGAATTCTTCAGAGTACTTGGCGTTAAACTCAACAGATCCCACACCCGTTCGCATAGGCGATGACTTGGTCGAGCGCACGGATCAGGTTAAGTACCTGGGATCTGTACTTCACGTTACTGGTGACATCGACCACGACGTCAAGGCACGTATTGCCGCCGCGTGGGCTAAGTGGCGGGAAATGACTGGCGTCACTTGCGACACTAAAATGCCAGTCAGGCTGAAGGGGCAGGTCTATAAAACAATCATTAGACCTGTCCTCTTACACGGCTGTGAGGCGTGGCCGCTGTTGGAGCGACACAAGCAGATGCTGCGTGTCACGGAGATGAAAATGCTGCGGTGGATGTGTGGAGTCACGCGTAAAGATCGCGTGAGGAACTCGCGAATCCGCGGCAGCCTTCATGTCCGTGACATCGCAGATAAAATGCAAGAGAGCCGCCTCCGCTGGTGCGGCCACGTCTTGCGGAAACCGCCCAGCTACGTGGGTAACAAATGCCTGGCAATGGCACCCCCACCCGGTCCAGGTAGAAGGGGTAGGCCCAAGAAGTGCTGGCTTGGCGTCGTGGAGGGTTACATGCGTGAAAACGGTCTCACTACCTTGGACGCCCAAGATCGTGCGAAGTGAAGTGAGGAAGAGCCGGAAGGCGGACCCTGAGCTCCGAGGGCACCGTGGCCTCGGATGCAATCAGGACTAACGTCTCTATGTGGATGATGATGATGATGATGCTCAATAAGAATTCTTCATCATCATCACCAAATCAGCCACATATCTGGAGTGTCAGTGAAAAGTGATTTATCTCGAAAATCATAGTTTTGAGAAAATCCAGTTTGAAGTTTTAAAAAATTGTCACTCATTTTACAGTGAATTAAAATAAAAACATGCTACTGCTATTAATAGACACAATAATAGCGAAGGTTTTTATGCCCGAATTTGAGGATTTATATGTATAGTTTTTTTATAATTTATGAAAATATACAGTTATATCAATAAACACATCAAACATTTATTAAACAATTTCGTGACTATTAATACAAATTAACTTGATTTACTTTACACATTGTCTATAGGTTTCGTGACAAATGGTACATTTTTTTTTTCATTCTATTGTTGTGCTCTATACAAATGAAAAAATAGAAAGTGTTGAAATAAATATTATTCATTTAAGTAATAGTGAGTTGTATTGAGCGTTTAATTATAAATTTGTTAGAAAAAACACATTCATAACATTAGACACCTCTAGAGTTTATAAAAATATTATGTGTAATTTGATACAAAGTACGGTTAAGATGATACAACTGAACATATCAACGTGTATATTGATATTACTTAAGTATATAGGTAGTACTACTAGTGAAATAATAGGCACAAGGTTCCGGGAAGGAGGAACTTATGTTCTATGTTACCCAGTTGCGTAGAATCGTTGACAGCTACTAGTAATGATGTACAATCAATCAATCAATCAATTAGCCCACCGCAGTCCACTGCTGGACATGTCTGTCCCAATGTGCGCCATTTCATCCGATCCTCCGCCTTCCGCATCCAGTCTATCCCAGCCACCTTTTTCAGGTTGTCAGTCCATCTGGCTAGGGGGTATCCTACCTTGCGTTTGCTTTCTCTCGGTCTCCACTTTGGGACTCGTCTGCTCCAACGGCCATCGGGCCTTCGACAGATGTGGCCAACCCATTGCCACTTGAGCTTGCTTATTCTGCGAGCTATGTCGGTAACTTTGGTTCTGTGTCGGATGACCTCATTTCGAATTCTATCCTTCAAAGAAACTCCAAGCATAGCTCGCTCCATAGCCCGCTGCGCGACTTTTAGGTTATAGACTAGCCCTACCGTCAGTGTCCACGTTTCGGCACCGTAAGTCATAACAGGTAGGACGCACTGGTCAAAGACTTTTGTTTTCAGGCATTGCGGTAGGGGAGAAGAGAAGACTCGACGTAGTTTGCGAAATGCTGCCCAACGAAGTTCGATCATTCTGGCTAGTTCTTTCTTGAAGTTGTTTTTACCGAGCTGGATTACCTGGCTCAGGTATACATATTTTTGCACAACTTCGTGCGTCACCCCTTCGATGGTCGGTTCTATCCAAGTGTACATCGAAGGCCGGCGCGACGAGAAAATCATACAAACATGGCACAAATCGCTTCTTTCCAAGCTACCAGCCTTTGGCCTGCCTCCCGGACTGTGCAAATGGGTTGTAAGCTTACTGCAGGGGCACCTTATTCGCGTCTTTATGACGGACGAGCTTCGGAGTTCTTGCAGGTAAATGCTGGCGTGCCGCAGGGTTCTATCTTATCTCCCACTCTCTTCCTTCTGCATATCAATGACATGCTTTCTAACGGTAGCATTCATTGCTATGCAGACGACAGCACCTTTACACGGGAGTTATCATGCACATACTGGGCCCAAGCCGTCTGATATCGCGGAAAAAAGGCAGCTGCTTGTCACTGAGCTGGACCGGATCCTTAACCACATTTCTCAATGGGGCGTTGAGAACCTGGTCGACTTCAATGGCAAAAAGACGCAGGCATGTGTGTTTACAGCAAAGGTATCTTCTTTCCTTCCCCTTCCCACTCTTCAGAGCACGCCACTGCCACTGCAGGATAACCTCAATTTCTTTAGTGTGGATGTTCGCTGCAAACTGAATAACAAAAACTATATCGAGAGCATCATCAAAACAGCCTCGCGTGAATTCGGAGTCTTGAACAGATTGAGACATTTTTTCACGCTGGAGCAGCGGTGTCTTCTGTACAAGACTCAAATTCGTTCCTGCGTGAAATACTGCTCGCATCTTTGGGATGGCTCAACAAAGTACTTACTAGATGCTCTCGACGGGTTGCAGCGACGTGCGGTCTGCATTATTGTGAATCCTGAGGTCACGAACACCCTCGAGCCTTTGCAGATGAGTAGAGTTTGGCAGTATTCTACCGTATATACCATGGTGAATGTTCTGATGAGCTCTTACAATTTAGTCCCAGCCTCTCCTTTCCTTCACAGGACAACACATACAGGACTAAGATGCCATCCGTATATGGTGCAGAATATAACTTCTAGAACCAAGCGTTTCAGTAACTCATTCCTATGCCGCACCATTAAGACCTGGAACTCCTGCCAGCTCACGTGTTTCCTTCCTTCCTTCCTTCTTCCTTCTTCCTATAGTCCCGGGTCCTTTAAGCGGGGCGTGAAATGGCATCTGATGAGGCCGTCAAGCTGAGTGCCACCACTGTCAACAAGGTACATGGTTACTTCCTCCTTCCTCATGGTCCGAGACTTTGCCTTTAGCTTACCATCAGGTGAGGTAAAGTCAAATTTACGTGTCCCTTATAAAAAAAGCTTATGATCTTTATAATTGAATGCTACATTAATTTACTTTACTAATAGCATTATTATTTTCATTTGCATAGAACTTGTATCAAATACTAATAAAATAATGCTAATAAAAATATTACGTATTTTGTGTATAATGATACAACTTACATACCATAAGCATTGTGCGCCGTGAAGAACGTCGAACCGAGACTGGCGATTCGGTCGCATCACTAAACAACGTTATTCCTCTTTCACTTGGGTATTCCTTCTTGTATCATAATATTACCATCCCGTTCACACAGTTCAAGGCGGGAAGGTGATCGCGGGAGGTGTTTGCTGAGAATTTGTATTACTTTTTACTTAAATTTAGATGATGACAATATTTGAATAAGGTTGTGATTTTGGTACAACTATAATTGTACTATTAGACACGTATACCGACATTGTATTTATATTGATACTAATTTAGCTATATCACTCGACACATTGAACGATTGTAATATATCATGGTGTTAATTGATTCTCTAAGAATTGTATCATTTTACACATAACTTTATTAAAATTTATTTGTTTTTTTACGTCATAAATATAATTGTATCACTTTTCACGAACCAATGTATGAGTAAATTTAAAATGTATATTAATGGAAGTGTACTTATATTACAATGCACTAATTCTAATCTATACATCTACATTGTGTTAAACTCGTTAATCCCATTTGTATCATTATACAATACAGAAATAAAAAACATTGTTTAGTTCAATTTGATATGATTTTAAAAGTATTATTTTACACAATTGAATTGGTGAAAAAACGTTCAGTTATATCATTATGCACCAAATCAACTCGCTCATTTTAAACCCTAGAGATACGGGGATAAGAGCCAAAAATAGATATTTTTTTATAGATCTTCTATATGAAAAAAAATAATAAGTAATATAACTCGAGATGTATCACTTTTCACTGACGCTCCAGATATAATAATCCACTGCTGAACATAGGCGTCTCCCATAGACTTCCAGAATGACCGACGACCGAGGTCGTCCTGCCACCTGGCCGCTGGGCGTCCTACACTACTCTTGCCCGTACGCGGACGCCATTCCAGAACTTTTTGCTCCATCGGCCATCTGTTCTGCGCGCTATGTGTCCCGCCCACTGCCACTTCAACGAGCTAATCCGCTGGGCTACGTCGGTTACTTTTGTTCACCTACGGATACTACTACTACTGCCTTTGGGGACGCCGTTGGACCGGACGGATGATCAGCCCTTCTATGTGGGCCATTTCACCCAGTTCCCCTGTAACGACAGCCATACATGTTCGTATGGCAACCGATACCTACGGCTTAACGTGCTCTCCGAGGTACGACCAGACCAATGCAAATACTCATAATAAGCATACAAATATTTGCACTGAGCGGGGATCGAACCCACGCCTCCTGCGTTCACTACCGCCACGCCACCGTACCGCCACCTACGGATAAGAACTAGTCCACTTTTTTCTTGCTCGTAGACTCTTTTATCCGAGCGTCTTCCTGGCCCTTGATTCAGTGTCAGCGCAAAAAATGACATTAAATTTCCGAATTTCTATACGCCTATAGTCCAAAATGAAATGAAAACGGTTTCATTACACCTTTTTCAATTACCCTGCAAAAGTCATTTAATTTTGAAGTCGCTTTAAAGTCTATTATTTAATGCCATTTTTTGCAGTGGCGGTGGCACCACTGTGGTTCGGCTTTAGCAGAATCGAGGCCCTGGTTGCATCCAAAACTTCGTTTAAGTTAATAAAATAACCGACCTCTCGGTTTTTTTTCCTCCTACTTTCTATGACTAGGTTTTACAGTGACGATCCTTTTTTTATAAAAATCTGGCTAAGTACGAGTCGGACGCGCACAGTGGGTTCTGTAACTTAAGCTACATATAAACTACAATAGGTATATTTTGATTACCTTGACTGCAAAAAAAAGTATAGATTCGATTATAATAATCGATAATTTTCTATTAAAATCAAATTAAATGTCAAACCGTAATATATTACTTCAAAGAAAGAACATTAACCTCGTGATTGTTTTCAACATAGGAAAGCCTGCCCGGCCCTCGTAGGTCAACCAGCAGTGTCTGCCGGCTGATAAGTGGAGTCTACCTACACTCCTAATATCTTAGTGCTTAAACTAGGAAGCGACTAACAAAATAAGAAGAGAAGGAAAATTCGTAATCAATACCCCGCACCATGTCGTCTGGCCAACGTTTAAACAGTAGGTCTTTTTTTTACAAAGAACACGTCAAGTTGACTTAAGCTCGCCTGATGGTAAGCTAAAGGCAAATGTTAACAGTGGTGGCACTCAGCTTGACGGCCTCATCAGAAGCTTTTTCAGGCCCCGCTTAAATGACCCGGGACTATAAGAAGAAGGAAACACGTGAGCTTACAGGGAGTTCCATGTCTTATTGGTGCGGCATAGGAATGAGTCACTGAAACGCCTGGTTCTAGCAGGTATATTCTGTACAAACTGCACAAGGTCAAAGCCTTCCAACATTTAGAGAGGCATATTTTCAGCTGCAGTGGACTATGATAGCCTTGATTGCACGATAAATGGTGCAATCATCAATTAGCCCACCGCAGTCCACTGCTGGACATAGGCCTCTCCAATGTGCGCCATTTCACTCGATCCTCCGCCTTCCTCATCCAGTCTGTCCCAGCCACCTTTTTCAGGTCGTCAGTCCATCTGGCTAAAGAGTGTCCTACCTTTCACTTGCCTTCTCGCGGTCTCCACTCTAGGACTCGTCTGATCCAACGGCCATCGGTCCTTCGACAAACGTGGTCACCCCATTGCCACTTGAGCTTGCTTATTGTGCGGGCTATGTCGTTAACGTTGGTTCTGTGTCGGATGACCTCATTTCGAATTCTATCCTTCAAAGAAACTCCAAGCATAGCTCGCTCCATAGCCCGCTGCGCGACTTTTAGGTTATGGACTTGCCCTAACGTCAGTGTTCACGTTTCGGCACCGTAAGTCATAACAGGTAGGACGCACTGCTCAAAGATCTTTGTTTTCAGGTATTGCGGTAGGGGAGAAGAGAAGATTCGACGTAGTTTGGATGGTGCAAACAGCTCCGTAAAATCATAAAACCGCAAAGCTTACTTATACCACCGCGCTTTCCAAGGTAGTAAGTACATAATAGCGATATATAATAAGGCATCTTTCCTGGTCTTACGTGAAGTGTACACAATATTGTCGCACACGATGAGCTAATGTTTGCGCGCAGTCAACACCTGACGTCATCAAGTGAATCAATTATATGTGAGCGTTTATTTCTGAGATTATGAATAATCATTTTTATAGTGATTGTTTATTTCAGTGCTCAATGGGTTTCAAATACTACACAATTGGATAATTTAGAAGTTATGTATTTATATTGGATTGAAAAGGGTGGTTTGGGCACGTAGAACGAACGAGTATCTACGGAGCGAATGACACACCAGGTATGTAAGGCACAGGTGAATGGGCGGACCAGCCGTACACACATTCATAAACGGGTCGACCTCGCTGTACACACATTGGCCAAATTAATAAAATTTTGAAACAGGGGCTGGTAAGAAGTACTCTAAACCGGTGGGCTTACATAATATGATTAATGACAGTATTGGAAGCTCGTCAATTGGTGGGCTGTTGTCTCTGCCTACCCCAGAGGGAAATAGGCGAGAGCGTATGTATACTCCCAACAGGTACGTGTACTGCGGCGACCACCAGACTACATGGGTAACAAATGTCTGGCCATGCAGCTTCCGCAGGGCCCCGGTAGGAGAGTTATACCCAAAAAGTGTTGACTTCAAGTTGCAGAAACTGTTGTTGAAGTTGTTAACATGCGTGTGCGTGCCAAAATGGTTCACTCACTCAAGACCGTGCGAAATGAAGTAGTAAAAGCTGGAAAGAGGACCCCGGAAACCGAAGTGAAAGGGCAAGGCGATGATGACGATAAATAAGCATACACAGGGTGTCCACTCTAAATCGTCAAAACATTTCCCTGACTTTTCCCTGACTTTCCCTGACCATTTCTTAAATTTTCCCTGACCTTTTTAGCTGTAATTTTTTAAAGTAAAAAATTGCAACTCTATATTTTCTCTTTCTCTTTGTAGTTCCAGTTTCTTCTTTTTCTCCTCTACTTCTCGTATTTTCTTTTCGATTTTGCGTTTTCAGCTTGTTTCTGCTGTTCTTTAGACTCATTTTCTTTCTTTTTTTCTAGACACGCGTGATATTTCTTCCTAGCACTTTTGACAGACACTAGTAGGCTGTTACTCGTGATGTGGTTTTCAGGGCCATCAATAAACAGTTCTTTGTGCAATCAGTGACTCTTCTGTCAAATTTTCTGCCAACAGTGATCTGTTGACAGAAAACCCGCCCTCAACACTTGCATTACCGTGAGAAATGATGAAACAAATTTTCATGACTTTCCATATGTCTTCATACTGTTTAACTCCACCTATGAGTAGATGGTAAAACTTGTCCAAACCAATCGCATCCTTATTGAAGTCTTCGAACTTTTGTCTCCAAGTTCCCTGAGCTTCAGATAACATTTTTTTGTATTGTTTTTTAGCTCTGTCGGCCACCTCTCCTTGAATCTTGTCTTGTCCATGTAACGTTTCAAGCACTATGTCGACGCGATTCGATGCTATTTCGGAGTAATTCATAATAACTCGTGGATCGAAACACGTCAAACCACGAACAAAACGAATCTTAATGGGACTTTTATCCAACAGTTTCACAACCGTTTGAACAATTAGTTTTTGAAAGTCGCATTTAAGGGCTAGCTCGACTTGCGGACTGCATTTAGCATCTTTAAGCAGGCGCTTTGCTTCATATCCGATATCTGTCTTTTCTAACGGCGGCAGCAGGTTTTGTTTATCGTCTAAATCAAGGTTAATAATATTATAATAGTAACTCTAGGAGGGCAGTGTAGAGAAACGGAGCCATAGGTTTCTCGCTTTGGAATCGGCGCAAAAAAGGTTCGAATTCGTTAGTCAAACTTTTTACAGTTGATAGGTGGACTTTTACCAAGGGATTCTTCATAATGTCTTTTAAGATTTTTTGATTATGGTTTTCAGGGACTGTACGATCATTGACAAATTGGTTGACCTTGTCATAAATTTTGATAGCTCTTTCAATGCAAGGACCATTTTCTAACCATCTAATAGATGTGAATTTTTGTGGAAATACAGTCCCTTCTGTGATTTGTGTGTATAAAGCTCGTCGTGATGGACTATCTCTTTAAAGAGATTGTACATAGTTTTTAGTACTTCAAAAGTCTTCCAATCTACTTTTTGATGACCTGTTTTGAAAGCACCATTGACAGTGTGCAATCCACACACACCTATGTCCAATAAGGGACTTTTTGTTTCCTCGAAAGAAAGAACATTTTTCTATTTTTTCAGAAAACTAATGTTCACATTTGGGCCTTCCATCGAAACTTGTAGCAGTCTTTTTCTATCTCTGAAAAAAGACATACAAGTTTCGATGGATGGCCCCAATGTTATAACATAGGTTTATTTCATAGATTCCGCAAAGACTGGCTTTTTGAAAATTTCAACTTTATGGGGAGGGGACAATAGACCGTCTGCATTTTTTTGTAGTAATACGTCGACGTATTCATATTTCGACCTAATATACCAGCGACGATTAGATCTTTCGACCTATTGTATTTTCCACGTAATGATACCTCGACGTATTAACGTTTCGACCTAACGTACCAGCGATGATTTGATCGTCCGACCAATCGTTGTCGACCTATTGTTATTCGATTATTTAACTTTCGGTATTATGTACGAAACCCCAGCTAATTAGAGAGAGGAAAATGACAGCAGTTTTTATCATAGATTAAGTAAAAAAAAAGTATTTTATTGTATTTTTTTTACTTAATCTATGATAAAAGAACTGTCATTTTTCTCTCTCTAATTAGCTGTTGGAGTATAAATATGTATATAAGAAGTACTGATGACTGATAAGATAGTATTATTTTTATTTGTTCTATACTTTTTTAGACTATTACATTAATTTTAAAGATCAATCATCAAAAAGTCCTGGTTTTCCCTGACTTTTCCAGGTAGAGAAGTCATTTCCCTGACTTTCCCTGACCCACAATAGCTTCCCTGACTTTTCCCTGACTTTCCCTGACCTTCCAGGTCCGTGGACACCCTGATACATTTATAGGCAATAGACAGTGTAAATGGCTACTCGGCTAGGCCGCAGGAGGAATCCCCAAAGTTGGATAGCATTCGACTTTAGCCGCATGCGGCTGGTGACTAGTCAGGTGTATAATCTTCTTCTATCGTGGCGATGGTGCCTCGGCCCTCAAATTATCTTCTCCCAGTGTGCTGCCACCTGTATGGCGTTCTTGGAGGCGCACATAAGGTCCTGCGGTGTACATGTGTATGGGCATTTAGCACATGTTAACAGATGGGCCATTGTCTGTGGAGTAACTCTACATTCACATCGCAGGTCCGCCCCCTCCGAAAACCCCCATCTGGCCCGGTATTCCTTGCTTCGGCCAGTCCGAGTCTGTTTAATGACTTCGGCCCAGTGCACATCTGTTGACGACATGGAAATAATCACCTGACTCCTGTACGGTGAGCTCAGTGGACAAGCCTGCGGGCTCGACTTTTCGGTTCAATGTCCCTGAAAACGCAAACAACCAACAGAGCAAGGTGGTCCTTGGTGACTTCAACAGCCGTGTAATGAGGGATCGATGTTCGTCAAAGGGCTAGCGATGCGGCTTGCTGAGGCGATTTGTGAAGCGTGTATGTCGGTTGCCGCGACCAAACCCTATTTCCTTTCCCAAGCTCTCCCCCATCTCTGTACCAAATATTATCAAGTTCATCAGTGGTTTCACACGTGAAAGCGCAACAGAAAGACGCAATTATAGTATTAGTTATCACCAACAACATTCCAAAGGCGGTTGTCTCGGCCTTGTCATAAAATCACAAAGAACTCACTAACCTACATATACGAAATATCTTTATATTGACATCACTCGTCCACCTGCTCGGATCAAAAAGACCTTATCTGGTTTAAATGTCGAGGAAGTTATTTATGCATAGATTAGTATTCATAATTGTTTATTGTAATATATTTTTAATAATATACATACATAGATAGACATGTACAAAATTGAGCGTAACTTGAGTACTTTAAAGTAAACGTTCAGGACAATAAAATAAAATCCTATTAATATTATAAACGCGAAATTTGGAAGTATGAATGGATGAATGTTTGTTACTCTTACACGTAAATACTGCTGAATGGATTTTAATGAAATTTTGTATGGAGTTAGCTGACACCCTGGATGTGTTATGGAGGCGTCATAAGGAGGAGTTAGAGGCTGGAGGCGTATGTTTATAAATGTATATGTTTAGTCGCGATAACCGACATACAGGCGGGCGGAGCCGCGGTCAACAGCTAGTAATATTATAAATGCTAAAGTAACTGCAATGTAATGTGGGTGCTAGCACCTCTGCCTACCCCTACGGGGAATACAGGCGTGAGTTTGTTATGTTAGGTTTTAAAGTAACTGCACGTTTGATTGCAATCAAACAAACGTACGATTTTAAGTCTGATCAAGACCTTTGTAATAAAAAAACTGCATCAAAATCCACTCAGTACTTTTTGCGTCCATCGCGAACAAACATTTGCAATTTACAATTATATAATAGCTTATATAGAAGATATGCGTATCGCCACTTGTCTAGAGTGTCAGGTCACATCCCAACACTGGGAAGTGTGGGAACCGACCGCTCCTACCAATAGACTGTGACAAGAAAACCCGACACTGCGTCCCAGTTACCCATCGTCAGTTCAATCCGGTCGTACAGCGGTAAAATAAATTTCTAATACGTATTGAATTCATACAAAAAAAATATGCTAATATTGAATTTATTCAAACGCTGACTGGTCAAACGGGTTTTGTTAGGAGTAGTCGCGTGGTCTATGGTTCGGATGTCTACGTTCATTGTAGAGTGAGTAATCATTCATTTTTACTTTTTTTTAGCGTTCCGTAACTCAAAAGGAGCCGTCAAGCTGAGTGTCACCATTGTTAACATGGACTACAAATATGGCATTCTTCAAAAAGGTGGAAGCATGAGTGTAACCCTTCTGATGTTGCAAACATCCACGTGGAACTCCCTGCCAGCTCACGTGTTTCCTTCTTCCTACAGTCCCGGGTTCTTTAATTCTTTATTTTTACAAATGCAATGATATCAAAACCGGGTGCACCCCTCAATTCAATATTGTACGGAGCCCTACCCTAAAAACGCGTCCGGTCAAGTGCAAGTCGAGCTCGCACCTATACCTGTCTGATGTTAAACAGCCCTATCCCTTAGTCGCCTTGTACGACATCGCATGGGAAGTGATGGGGTGGCCTTAAATTCTACTCGGTTGGGTATTTTAACGGGCGGAACAGCAGGCATCAGCTAGTATATAAGCTCATAATTAGTTTCGTTCCATCTGCTAATTGTACGCAGAAATACGCATGTTTACGCAAATTGCTTGCATAGTTTTATAGAACCGTTAGAGACGGTAATTCCTCTATAGGTCACTAGCTTTTGCCCGCGACTTCGTCCGCGTTAAGTTCGGAATAGAAAGGTATAGGACACACTGCTCTTGTTTCCGCGACTCAGATAATGTTCCCTAAAGTGTCTGTGAGCCTAGTACTTCATGCAAATGTAAGAGGGTCACAGAAATACTGATCCCGTGACCGCGGCCCACAGGAACCTATACCCGGGATAAAATAAAGGTCGAACGGGATTAAAAGTATCCTATGTGGTGATGGTGACCCCCTTTCCGAGACTTTGATTTTAGCTTAAAATTAGGCAAGGTGAAGTCAAATTGACGTATCCAGTATAAACAAAAATGTCCGTCTCCTGGTTCTAAGCTACATCCTCACCAATTTTCATCCAAATCGGTACAGCCGTTCTTGAGTTATAAATAGTGCAACTAACACGACTTTCGTTTAATATAATATATATAGATTTATCCTTCGAACCTTTTGCTAACTCAGTTGAACCCCAATTGAGTTAGACTTTCAATCCAAATGGCCGAACTTCGATATTTTCAGTGAAGCGACTGCTATCTGACCTTCACATAATGCCCGCGGCTTCACCCGCGTGGAATTCTGATCCGGTTCACGCTGGAACTTTCTGGTGACCCACCCTTCTTCGCTCGTATTTCTTTTTTATCTTTATTTACGGAACTTAGCCACAATATGACTATGTCGCTCTCGCTCGTAACTTATTTTGCAGTCCTGTTGCATTTCTTTGGTCAGAATTTCAAATAATGTATCGGAATCTAGCCAACGGTTAGACACCTCTTTGCCCTTTTTACCCGATTGCCGAAGGAAGGAGAGCAATGTTTTTAAGGGACTTAATTTTAAGTTAGAGTTTAGAGTTATTTACCAGAACCCATGTTTCCATCTTCACAACAATTCTAAGCCGTTTAAACGTGAAAAGCATATGGCAAAAGGCCGTCAAACGTAAGTATATCTTTGCAGTATTATTCATTGTTGATATCTAGGTTTAATCAAAAAATAAGATCAGACAGCCTCTGTGGCGTGGTGGTAGTGAGCGCGACTGATAAGCAGGTTCGATCCCCGCTCAGTGCAAATATTTTTATGCATGAATTGCATTGGTCAGGGTGTTTCTATGAATAATATATATGTATGTTTATGTTTATCCGCATTCCAGATTGCATAACACAAGCTAGTTAAGCTTACCATGGGTCTAGATTGCGTTGTGTAGAATGTTGTGGAAAGTTCACTTACTTCTTATTAGTTCTTACCGTCTAGCAGGCTGAAGTCGTATTGACCTCACCCATGGAGTAGGAAATGATAGCGGTGTTGTTGCAAGGCAATCGAGTCGCGTGCCATCCAAACGTCAAATGGACTCATTCGGTAGGAACGCTATACCTATGAAGTCCTTCGACTTTGGACACCCCGCGCGTCTCTCCTCCCACCCGCATTCAGCGCGCGTTTTTATTAGGAGAAATATCAATGGGGCATCTCCGTTACTTAATCATATTCTGTCCTCCGTGACCTCACCTATTTAAAAAAAAAGCCGTGAAACCAGACCATAAGTATAGAAAATGTTTCATGGAAACGGGGCCTAACTTCGCACGCCGCTCCAAGTATTAGTCAAACGCATAGTTTCATACGTAGCGACACACATACGGGCTGACACGCTTTCGATGGCATTCCGCACTTTCCGTACAATTTTATTGGACTCTAGTTACGTCATTCACCACACATAGCAATTGATATTATCAATCAAATTGACAATTTAAAATCGATACTAATTTAGGCAACTTAAAAAGTAAAAAGTTTTTAATATCACTTGGTTACCTACCGTGTCCAATGGACGTGTGGGACAATAATCGAAAAATATCGATCCTAGGAAAAACTGATGAAGACCAAAATTGTAGGAAAGGAGAGTGCGAATGGAAAGGTTGCCTGTAGCGATAAGGCCGCCATTTGTACATATTTCATACATTGCCATTCTCCTTTAAGGCCAGGTAGGCCGCATTTTGAGTTTTTCAAAAGCATTTGAATCATAGGAAAAAGCGTTTTAAATTTCGAAAAAAAGATATATATTAGTTAAGGATCCAGTCTAGTCAAATTCGCATTCAGTTACCAGATCTGATGAACTTCACTCGATAGAAAAAATCCTAAAGTTACCCCTTTTCGTTATTTTTTTTTGAATATTATGACTAAATTACTTATGCTTTCTATAAAATTTTTGTACTAAACTAAAGCCACTACATATGTCTAGACATTTTCGCAGATTTTGACTATATTATGAAATAATTTTTAAAGTTATATTTAAATACCTACTAAATTCGCGAGTGCTCGCGCCGCTGAGGCCCGAAAAGTTGCGCCAGTCGCGCGCTGGCGCTTACCGAAGTAGGACCTGTGTCAGTTTTTGCGCGACAGTTTCGTGCACCAATCAATCGGTTTTACGTATTTATAATAAATTGTTGCAAGTCATTCAATATGGGCGATAAACAACGCAAGCTAAAGAAGTCGTGCAAAGCCATAAACAAAATTTCTAACTCCGATTGGTAATTTAAAAAATTATCATACCTAAATATTACGCTCATAGCGCCATAGTATAAGAATATCAGTATTACTACTGAAGATGCTACTTACGATTTTCTATAATTCATATTTTATCTATATCAGTACAGGGGTACCTAGTACCTACAATATTCGTACATTGTATATAATTTGTGTGTGTGTAAATAAATATAAATTTAGTTTTAGTTTAGGATAGAATAATTTTAATATTTAGGTAGGTTAGTTTAATTATTGGCCTTTTTTTATCGTGCGCAAAATCCTCGTGGATACCACCCCCACGAAGCCGGTGGAGGTGGTTATGTCGGACTCAAACCGACTAAAACGCACGCCGTCTTGGGTCCTTGGTTGCCGGAGGTGAGATTGCCGAAAGCATATCTCTCGCACCCCAGCAGACCCAGGAGAATTACTGGCCTTGGGTCAGCCGGGGTGCGAGGGATATTTCGATGACAACCTCACCTCAGGCCTAGCACCACGACCCACAGTCGGCGTGCCCACAGTCGGACTCGAACCGACTAAAAAGCCGGTTCGAGTCCGACATAACCTCCCCTTCCGGCTCCGGCAGGGGAGGTATTCGAGGGGATTTCCGCACGAAAAAAAGAAGGTACAGTGTAAATTTATATAAATACTTCATAAAAACTAGCACCACGAACCACAGTCGGCGTGCCCACAGTCGGACTCGAACCGACTAAAAAGTCGGTTCGAGTCCGACATAACCTCCCCTTCCGGCTCCGGCAGGGGAGGTATTCGAGGGGATTTCCGCACGAAAAAAAGAAGGTACAGTGTAATTTTATATAAATACTTCATAAAAACTAGCACCACGACCCACAGTCGGCGTGCCCACAGTCGGAATCGAACCGACTAAAAAGTCGGTTCGAGTCCGACATAACCTCCCCTTCCGGCTCCGGCAGGGGAGGTATTCGAGGGGATTTCCGCACGAAAAAAAGAAGGTACAGTGTAATTTTATATAAATACTTCATAAAAACTAGCACCACGACCCACAGTCGGCGTGCCCACAGTCGGACTCGAACCGACTAAAAAGTCGGTTCGAGTCCGACATAACCTCCCCTTCCGGCTCCGGCAGGGGAGGTATTCGAGGGGATTTCCGCACGAAAAAAAGAAGGTACAGTGTAAATTTATATAAATACTTCATAAAAACTACAGTCCGTCAAATCTAAGAATTTGACAGTTCTGACAATTGAATGATAGGGATGGGATGAAAAAATCGATTACTATAATATCCGAACTTTAAGAGATCGATTACTATAATATCCGAATTTTAAGAAATCAATTGTTATAATTAAATAAAAGAAATGTTTAGGATATTTTTTTATTCACTACTAGTACTAGTATCGTCGTCTTCGTCATCATCGTCATTTAAATTAATGACCAGTTGATTGTCCATTACATTATCAAAGTGTACGTCTCTTTCGAAGTCGTCCATTATTATTTTCTTTGTTTTTTGTACTACTTTACTCCAATCTTCCTGTGTAACTTGGGCACATGCTTCCTTTAATAAACCTTCCATTTTCTTGACACTGAAGGGTGGTTTTGTGTTGTGTCTTGCTGCATAACTTGTAAAACAATAATGTAACTATTTGATAGCAGACGAAAACCATTGTTTAAATTATAAATGTTAGAAGTACTCGTGTTATTATTATAATATTATAAAATATTACCTTTAACTTGGGCCCAAATCAGTTCAATGGCATTATATTGGCAATGGTACGGAGGAAGTCGTATGACTTTGTGCCCGTGCTCTTCGGCCAATTGGTCAATTACATATGTCGGTTTTGGTGGTTTATGCAATTTCACTAACTGTAATAATTCAGCTTTTAATAGTGACATGTCGGCATCCACTCCTTTTCTTTGCAGCCATGCCACCAAATCTGCTTTCTTATTGGCTGACGTAGGTGCTTTATCAATTTGCACAGAGTGGTATGGGGCATTATCCATTATAATTGTGCTGTTAGGAGGGATATTCTGTAATAAATTTAAGAACCACTCTCGGAACCTTACTGCGTCCATTTCTTCATGATACTCTTTAGTGCTTTTGGATTGGAAAGCTAATAAAGAGTTTTCCACGAAGCCTGTAGACGCTGACCCAGCATGGCATATTATGAGGCGTCCACCTTTTCCTATCGGCACCTTCGAGCACGAAGCTTCAGAATCATCAGTCCATGTTTTCGGCACAGAATGGTTGGAATTTAGCCAAGTTTCGTCCAAAAATATTACATTATCCCAGTTTATAATTTGTTTAACTTCGCGCAGGAATGTTAGTCGCTGCATAATTATGTCATGTCGCTCCATAACAATTTTTCGTTTGTCAACTTTTTTGTATCTGAAGCCAATTCCTGTTATTACCGTTCTCAACGACTCTATGCTTCCCTTATACAGCCCGGCATCTTTTAAAGTTGCACATAACTTTGCCAATGTTGGAAATTCGCCTCTTGTAAAATACCCGTATATATGGTTTCTAATAGCATGACTATCGAATTCATCGATGCCTGTCACAGGTTTATTTCTTTTTCGTTTTTTCGGTGTGTGAAGTACGTTACTGTCACTCCCCGAAGGCCCATATTTTTCACTTAATATTTTGCCAACGGTGCGGCTACCAATACCGAGAGCTTCACCGACGCGATCCCGAACTTGTGTAACTGGCAGTAGAAGTCCACCATTTTGAGATTCACGCTCAAAATACTCGTGTAATTTCACCACCAATTCACGAGCCTGGCTGTTCAAAGTACGTCCTCTTTTCGACATTATTAATAAACACTTGCTTAGTTCGGAGTCCAGTATAAATATTGCCAAGGTAAACGGATAAAGAATGATCAGTCCAGAAAAGTAATAGCCAAGTCACAAATTGTAAAACACAAACGAGAAAGCAAGTACGCGCACAGTCAGCTTCCACGATGGCGAGAGACTGCTGACGCCGAACCGACCGAGCGGACCGCGTGCGCTTGTAGTTGGCAGTGTTGCCAGAAAAAAAAAATTGTAGAGACTTGGACACCTGCGATTTTGCCTATTGACCTAAAAATAATTAAATTAATTTATTTTAGGGTATCTGTGTATTCAGTGCATTATGCGGTCGCGCAGTAACGTCGTTAATTTATAACATCAACAACATTTTTGTGAATGGGTTCTACATACCTTATTTTTATTAGTTTTAGACGTAGAAATAAGACTTAGAAGAAAAAATTGTAATTGTAAAATCAATGGATGTGCTTGTTAAAATTTTGTTTATTTCTCTGTAATATGCAAACCCATACTATCATACACAAAAATAAATGTAAAAAACACTATCCCTGACTCCATTTACTATTTCGACAGCGTTAGCGCGAGAAACCCCGACTTATTTGGGCGCGAAAATCAAAAATCGACAAATCGCTTTCGACAACTTTTTAAAGAAGCAAATATATTTGATTTATAAATACGTATTTTTGGTGAATGGGTTTTATCTCATATTTTACGATTACATAACTATTTAGTTATGTAATCGTAATATGTGAGATAAATCCCATTCACATGAAAAAATATTTGTTTGGTTGTCAAGTGTAATTTGTAAATAATACATTCGATTTTTCGTATATGTAAACGATTTTTTTGCATACAAGTGTATCCGAAGAGTCGCAACACTACGTGCAGTGACCTAACTACGTAACTTTGTAATGAGGTCAAACTATTAGAAATTATTTACTGTGTAAATATGTGTTATTTTGCTTTGTTTGAAAGTTTTCAATTACATTTAGATATTTAGAATTGTACATTTTTAGATACAATAATGAAATCTTTCTAAATTCATGGTTTTATGAAAAAGGTTATCGAAACTGAATAATGTACGTATGAACAAAGTTGTTTCGGTTTGAAAAATATGAAACGTCAAACGGTACCTCTTAGATTTGATGGACTGTAGCACCACGACCCACAGTCGGCGTACCCACAGTCGGACTCGAACCGACTAAAAGTCGGTTCGAGTTTGACATAACCTCCCCTTCCGGCTCCGGCAGGGGAGGTATTCGAGGGGATTTCCGCACGAAAAAAAGAAGGTACAGTGTAAATTTATATAAATACTTCATAAAAACTAGCACCACGACCCACAGTCGGCGTGCCCACAGTCGGACTCGAACCGACTAAAAAGTCGGTTCGAGTCCGACATAACCTCCCCTTCCGGCTCCGGCAGGGGAGGTATTCGAGGGGATTTCCGCACGAAAAAAAGAAGGTACAGTGTAAATTTATATAAATACTTCATAAAAACTAGCACCACGACCCACAGTCGGCGTGCCCACAGTCGGACTCGAACCGACTAAAAAGTCGGTTCGAGTCCGACATAACCTCCCCTTCCGGCTCCGGCAGGGGAGGTATTCGAGGGGATTTCCGCACGAAAAAAAGAAGGTACAGTGTAATTTTATATAAATACTTCATAAAAACTAGCACCACGACCCACAGTCGGCGTGCCCACAGTCGGACTCGAACCGACTAAAAAGTCGGTTCGAGTCCGACATAAACTCCCCTTCCGGCTCCGGCAGGGGAGGTATTCGAGGGGATTTCCGCACGAAAAAAAGAAGGTACAGTGTAAATTTATATAAATACTTCATAAAAACTAGCACCACGACCCACAGTCGGCGTGCCCACAGTCGGACTCGAACCGACTAAAAAGTCGGTTCGAGTCCGACATAAACTCCCCTTCCGGCTCCGGCAGGGGAGGTATTCGAGGGGATTTCCGCACGAAAAAAAGAAGGTACAGTGTAAATTTATATAAATACTTCATAAAAACTAGCACCACGACCCGAAGGGGACCATCTCGAAAGAGATGGTCCTGGGTCTGCCGGGGAGCGAGAGATATGCTTTTGGCAATCTCACCTCCGGCAGCCAAGGACCCAAGACGGCGTGCGTTTTAGTCGGTTCGAGTCAGACATAACCGCCTCCACCGGCTCCGTGGAGGTGGTATCCGTGGGGATTTTTCGCACGATAAAAAAAAAAAAGCATTATTATTATTATAATGTAAGTTTTTTTCGCCCAAGCAACTAAACACATAGAACATACAGTTCTCAAACTCATACAGTTTTTTTAATTTCGTATTTATTTATATATATATATATATAAATCGCGAAGGACTTCTTGCGTCTTTACAAACTACCACCCTGCGGCGTCCACTGAATGTAGTGAGATTTTTAATGTTTTCAATGCGTATGTAAGATGTTTTCATCAGTATCATATCAGTAGTCGACGTCAAATTTAATTTAAACATTAAATGGTGATATTCAAATTAAATATTTCTAGCTGAATTTGTGCGTCCGTTCACTCTTAAATTTTTCTTGCACACTGAATATCTGCGTATACCTACTAAACACTGCATGCACATTCCCGCCTCCATCCGAATGTATGTTTAAATCAATTCCGTATAATGCTCTGCATATATCATAATGATTATAATAACTAAATGACATCCATCTACTATTGAATACAGATTGGTTCCGAATACTGTTTTTGAATAATTGTATCCAGCTTATCAGCCAAGAGGCTCCCACCTATATAAGGGTTTATAATGACTCCAGGCATAGATAATAAAATATAATTAATAGTTAGCATACAAAAGTGACAATGTATAGCGTAGGTATTTTCACTTTGGTGGTCAACAAAATCTTAAAAAGCAATATAATCATTTTTGACGAGTTTTTGTTTTATGAAGGCACTGTCTACGTCGGTTGAGTTACCCCACAGTAATATGCCATAATTTAAGATTGAGCCAACATGACTGTGGTACGCCATAAGAGCTGTTTTTTCGCAAGTTGTATTTCTAAGCTGGCGTAGAGCAAACACGAATCTATTTACTCTCTTGCATACTGTATCTACATGCAGATTCCAGTTACAGTGTTCATCTAATATGAGACCAAGGAAGCGAATATGACTGTCCCTGCTTATTGCAACACCATTCAACGCTAGCTCGAAGTTTTGTAGGTTCTGCTTATGCGTAGAGCAGATCGCAGCTGCCGGTGAGGGTCTGGCCACCCAGATGGCAAAACAGGCGAGGAGGGAGGCTGAGGCACAGCGGCGGGAGGCCGAGTCCCGACGCAACTCCAAAAAGTTACGGCGGAGCTGGAGGCCCTCAAGAGAAGGGACCGAGTTGCCGGGAGTGGCGACTCGGTCAATGCGGAAGGCGCAGCCGGAGCGGTCGGTGCACCCTGCTCTGGCGGGGCGGCCGGTGCAGCCGGAGCGGCCAGCGCAAACAGCGCAACCGGTGAAGCCGCCAATTCGACCAGCAGAGCCAGAGTCGTGGGTCGCGCTCAGGGCAAGGATAAGGGGAAGGGCAACCCCGGACCCCGGCCCGGCTCTGGGTGAATCTCCGAGCCCCCGTAAGGGGGCTGGGAGGTAGCTGGAGCCGCCAAGCAGAGACGGAACGCCGCCAAAAAGGCAGCCAAAATGGCCAGAAGGGCCAAGGCTGCCGCGATGGCAACAGCGCCGAGGAAGCTCCGCGCCCCACGATTGACGGCCGTCGTCATTACGTTGACGTCGGAGGCGTCGGAGAGCCCCATCGCGGCAGCCCCAAAGGTTGCCGATGGGCGGGGCCTGCTTATTGGCGGCTTCCAGATGGTGCAGGTACGGCTCCTGCAGGCCCGACCAGCACGGTGCTTCCGGTGTCTGTCGGTGAGCCACGTGGGGGTGCAGTGCACGGTGGAGGCCAGTTTCCGAAGGTAACGGTCGGTGACCGTTGCTTCCGCTGTAGTCAACCCGATCATAAGGCCGGTAGTTGCGAAGCTCCGTTGCACTGCTTCAGGTGTGCAGCAGAGGGCAAGCCGGCCGACCATAGGGCTGGTGCCAAGGCCTGCACCGCGGGGAGGCCGAAGCCGGTTGGCAGTTCCATAATGGATCCTCAGCTCCGCGTCCTGCAGACGAATGCGAACCACTGTGTTAATGTCGCCGCTGTCGCCAAGCCGTACACTCACCGGTTTATCGGGCCTGCCTGGGAAACCGACCTGGACGAATCGGTGGCACTGGTGCACAACGCCGCTGCCAGCAGCCCCCCCCCCCCCCCCTTGTTGTACCCAAATGCGACCGGGCTCGGTCGGCGAGAGATGTCGTGCGGGGATCGGTCCTGGGACCGCTACTGTGGAACATCGGTTACTACTGGTTGCTTCGCGGTGACCTCGCGGACGGTGCCGCCGTCACGTGTTATGCGGATGACACGCTGGTGACGGCGTGCGGGGCTACATACCGCGAAGCGACCATGAAGGCCACGACCGCGGTTGCCCAAGTCGTGGAGCGGATCCGGCGGCTGGATCTGGAGGTGGCTCCGTATAAAACCGAGGCCATGTTCTTTCATGGGCCTCGGCGCGTGCCACCGGAAGATTCCAGCCTCATAGTGAGAGACATTTCCATCGGCATCAAGCCCCAGATGAACTATCTGGGGCTCGTGCTCGACGGCCGGTGGATCTTCGGGGAGCATCGCCGAAGACTGGCCCCCAAATTGCATACTTCATAGCATGCATACTACGACATAGCTGCCGCTTGCTGCTGCCCAACATAAGGGGTGTATTCACCGCTAAGAAAACCCCATATATTGTAGCGCCGCAATTCCTGGGCACACGGCTTACCATTGCCCCGAGTATCGGGATCCTAGGCGTCGACATTTCAAGTGACGTCCAGTACCGCAGTCATTTAGAGGACAAGGTTAAGCTGGCATCGAAGAAACTTGGAGTTCTTAACAGGGCGAAGCAGTACTTCACTGCGGGGCAGCGACTCCTTCTTTATAAGGCACAGGTTCGACCCCACATGGAGTACTGCTGTCATCTTTTTGCTGGAGCGCCCGCACGCCAGCTTAACCCTTTTGACTCGGTACAAAGACGTGCGTTGAGGCTCGTCGACAGTCCCATACTCGCAGGCGATGTGGAACCTCTCAGCCTCAGGAGGGACTTTGCCTCACTGTGTGTTTTCTACCGCCTATATAATGGTTTGTGCTCAGATGAATTATTTGACATGATGCCCACAGCTACATTCTATCATCGCACCGCTCGCCATAGACAGGGAATTCATCCCCACACATTGCATCCGAATACGGTGCGCACCGTGCGGTATGAAAGGAACTCCCTGCCACGGTTTTCCCAAGCGACTACAATATGGGGTTCTTCAAGAGGGGCATTAGAAGGTTTCTTCAGGGTAGGCAGCGCGAGTGTAACGCCTCTGGTGTTGCATACGTCCATAGGCCACGGTAACCACTTTCCATCAGGTGGGCCGTGTGCTTGTCTGCCATCTAAGTGGTATAAAAGAAAAGGGGGCCGGATGACTTTTGCAGGAGACTCTACGCAGGAGTCCTGCGGTCCATTGCCCTATATGGGTGCCCGATATGGGCGGAGACCCTGACGATCCACAATGTGCGTCTGCTGCGTGGGCCGCAGCGTGCAATGGCCAGCAGGGACATTATGGGGTACCGCACGATATCCTTGGAGGCGGCGAATCTCCTTGCCGGATCTCTACCGTGGAACTTGGATGCGAGAACCCTTTCGGTACCGAAAGGAGGCGCGGGAGCCGAGCCGGGAACCCGAGCCTGAAGAAATTCGGGTCGTGAGGTCCCATCTCCACCCTGAGTGGGAGCTACGACTTGGGTGACCAAGCGCAGGGCACGCCGTAATAGCAGCGGTTAAACTCATCATGGAGGAATAGCTAGAGATGCCACACGGCAGCCTCTCGTACCGGCTGACGCAGGTGATTACCGGACACGGGTGTTTCGGGAGCTACCTGTGTCGGATGCGGAAGGAGCCAACGTGCGAGTGCCATCACTGTGATGCGAGCGAGGACGCAGAGCTGCACACGCTGACCGAGTGCCCGGCGTGGGACACGGCGGCCCAGGCAGGTCCTAGTGGCGGCTCTGGGGGTGGGAGTCCTCACACTCGCCACATTGCTCACAGCGATGGTACGATGCGCAAACGCTTGGGGTGCGGCCGCCTCCTTCTGCGAGCAATTAATGCTCGAGAAGGAGGCGGCCGGTCGGGTCCGGACTAGACTACGGGCCCGGGAAGCCCACGAAGAGCGAAGGCGAACCGGTCGTCGCGGAACGACCTCCGTCCTCCATGAGCGCTGACCTAGGGGTGAACGGCGGAGTCTCCTGTCACCCTAGCAGAAGCAGGCCGCGGCGGTGCCGCCAAGTGCGCCTCCCCGTACCCGGGGCTAGATGGGGACACCGAGGTCCCCACAGCCCGAAGTGTCTGCCAGGGTGCGAGAGATATGCTTTCGGCAATCTCACCTCCGGCAACCAAGAACCCAAGACGGCGTGCGTTTTAGTCGGGGGGGTCTCCGTGGGGGTGGTATCCGTGGAGATTTAGCGCACTATAAAAAAAATGTATAAACCGGTAAGCTTAGGGGCACAGGCTGGTGTGAACAGATAAGCTTACATCACGGCCGGCACATGTCTGTTGGTTTACAAACTTCGGTACGCGAGCGCGCTAAAGCTTGCCGCTCCGCGCCCCGCGCCATGCGTCCCTCGTGAACCCCGAGGAGGCCCCTCAGACACCGTACCTAGTGCCCGTTTAAGGATATTTAAGAGACGCAAGATTGTTGTCACGAAAACATGATAAAAACTTTACAAATACGATATTCAATGGACACGATAAGATCGGTGAACTGAACTCAAAGTATACGTGGTAAATTATACGCTGAACACTAGTGTCCTCCAAATTTCAGTCGGACGATGGCGGAACTATATTATACGCTAAAAGGCATTGTAGTGATGGAATTACGTCCATGCCAATTTTTCGCCATTGCAATCTAAGGATCATAAGGGACCATTGGGCTAAAAATGAGGGTCGGTCAATCTTGCGTCCGTATTCCGGACGCACAAAGTCAGTCGGACGCAGCATCATCGGTAAATAACGCCATGTAGGACGCAACATGTCCTTCAAGATGTATATATATATATATATATATATATATATATATATATATAAATACGAAATTATATATATATATATATATATAAATCGCGAAGGACTTCTTGCGTCTTTACAAACTACCACCCTGCGGCGTCCACTGAATGTAGTGAGATTTTTAATGTTTTCAATGCGTATGTAAGATGTTTTCATCAGTATCATATCAGTAGTCGACGTCAAATTTAATTTAAACATTAAATGGTGATATTCAAATTAAATATTTCTAGCTGAATTTGTGCGTCCGTTCACTCTTAAATTTTTCTTGCACACTGAATACCTGCGTATACCTACTAAACACTGCATGCACATTCCCACCTCCATCCGAATGTATGTTTAAATCAATTCCGTATAATGCTCTGCATATATCATAATGATTATAATAACTAAATGACATCCATCTACTATTGAATACAGATTGGTTCCGAATACTGTTTTTGAATAATTGTATCCAGCTTATCAGCCAAGAGGCTTCCACCTATATAAGGGTTTATAATGACTCCAGGCATAGATAATAAATATAATTAATAGTTAGCATACAAAAGTGACAATACCTATGTAGGTATAGCGTAGGTTCACTTTGGTGGTCAACAAAATCTTAAAAAGCAATATAATCATTTTTGACGAGTTTTTGTTTTATGAAGGCTCTGTCTACGTCGGTTGAGTTACCCCACAGTAATATGCCATAATTTAAGATTGAGCCAACATGACCGTGGTACGCCATAAGAGCTGTTTTTCGCAAGTTGTATTTCTAAGCTGGCGTAGAGCAAACACGAATCTATTTACTTTCTTGCATACTGCATCTACATGCAGCTTCCAGTTACAGTGTTCATCTAATATGAGACCCAGGAAGCGAATATGACTGTCCCTGCTTATTGCAACACCATTCAACGCTAGCTCGAAGTTTTGTAGGTTCCGCTTATGCGTAGAGCAGATCGCAGCTGCCGGTGAGGGTCTGGCCACCCAGATGGCAAAACAGGCGAGGAGGGAGGCTGAGGCACAACGGCGGGAGGCCGAGTCCCAACGCCAACTCCAAAAAGTTACGGCGGAGCTGGAGGCCCTCAAAAGAAGGGACCGAGTTGCCGGGAGTGGCGACTCGGTCAATGCGGAAGGCGCAGCCGGAGCGGTCGGCGCACCCTGCTCTGGCGGGGCGGCCGGTGCAGCCGGAGCGGCCAGCGCAAACAGCGCAACCGGTGAAGCCGCCAACTCGACCAGCAGAGCCAGAGTCGTGGGTTGCGCTCAGGGCAAGGATAAGGGGAAGGGCAAGGGGAAGAAGTCCCCAGCCCTGGCCTCAGCCCCGCCCCCGGCCCGGGCTTTACTCCTGACCCCGGCCCGGCTCTGGGTGAATCCCCGCGTCCCCCGTAAGGGGGCTGGGAAGTAGCTGGAGCCGCCAAACAGAGACGGAACGCCGCCAAAAAGGCAGCCAAAATGGCTAGAAGGGCCAAGGCTGCCGCGATGGCAACAGCACCGAGGAAGCTCCGCGCCCCACGATTGACGGCCGTCGTCATTACGTTGACGGCGGAGGCGTCGGAGTGCCCCATCGCGGCATCCCCAAAGGTTGCTGATGGGCGGGGCCTGCTTATTGGCGGCTTCCAGATGGTGCAGGTACGGCTCCTGCAGGCCCGACCAGCACGGTGCTTCCGGTGCCTGTCGGTGAGCCACGTGGGGGTGCAATGCACGGCGGAGGCCAGTTTCCGAAGGTAACGGTCGGTGACCGTTGCTTCCGCTGTAGCCAACCCGGTCATAAGGCCGGTAGTTGCGAAGCTGCCTTGCACTGCTTCAGGTGTGCAGCAGAGGGCAAGCCGGCCGACCATAGGGCTGGTGCCAAGGCCTGCACCGCGGGGAGGCCGAAGCCGGTTGGCAGTTCCATAATGGATCCTCAGCTCCGCGTCCTGCAGACGAATGCGAACCACTGTGTTGATGCTCAGGCACTTTTGCTCCAGAGCATGGCACAGTGAGGCATTAATTTTGCCGCTGTCGCCAAGCCGTACACTCACCGGTTTCTCGGGCCTGCCTGGGAAACCGACCTGGACGAATCGGTGGCACTGGTGCACAACGCCGCTGCCGGCAGCCCCCCCCCCCCCTTGTTGTCGTGACAAGGAGGCATGACTGCGTGGCGGCACTTGTGGGGGAGAGAGCAGTCGTCTACCCAAATGCGACCGGGCTCGGTCGGCGAGAGATGTCGTGCGGGGATCGGTCCTGGGACCGCTGTTGTGGAACATCGGTTACTACTGAGTGCTTCGCGGTGAGCTCGTGGACGGTGCCGCCGTCACGTGTTATGCGGATGACACGCTGGTGACGGCGTGCGGGGCTACATACCGCGAAGCGACCCTGAAGGCCACGACCGCGGTTGCCCAAGTCGTGGAGCGGATCCGGCGGCTGGGTCTGGAGGTAGCTCCGTATAAAACCGAGGCCATGTTCTTTCATGGGCCTCGGCGCGTATCACCGGAGGATTCCAGCCTCATAGTGAGATATATTTCCATCGGCATCAAGCCCCAGATGAACTATCTGGGGCTCGTGCTCGACGGCCGGTGGATCTTCGGGGAGCATCGCCGAAGACTGGCCCCCAAATTAAAGGACACAGCTGCCGCTTGCTGCTGCCCAACATGAGGGGGCCGGATGACTCCTGCAGGAGACTCTACGCAGGAGTCCTGCGTTCCATTGCCCTATATGGGTGCCCGATATGGGCGGAGACCCTGACGATCCACAATGCGCGTCTGCTGCGTGGGCCGCAGCGTGCAATGGCCAGCAGGGACATTAGGGGGTACCGCACGATATCCTTGGAGGTGGCGAATCTCCTTGCCGGATCTCTACCGTGGAACTTGGATGCGAGAGCCCTTTCGGTACCGAAAGGAGGCGCGGGAGCCGAGCCGGGAACCCGAGCCTGAAGAAATTCGGGTCGTGAGGTCCCAGCTCCACCCTGAGTGGGAGCTACGACTTGGGTGACCAAGCGCAGGGCACGCCGTAATAACGGCGGTAAGACTCATCATGGAGGAATAGCTAGAGATGCCACACGGCAGCCTCTCGTACCGGCTGACGCAGGTGATTACCGGACACGGGTGTTTCGGGAGTTACCTGTGTCGGATGCGGAATGAGCCAACGTGCGAGTGCTATCACTGTGATGCGAGCGAGGACGCAGAGCTGCACACGCTGACCGAGTGCCCGGCGTGGGACACGCCCAGGCAGGTCCTAGTGGCGGCTCTGGGGGTGGGAGTCCTCACACTCGCCACATTGCTCACAGCGATGGTACGATACGCAAACGCTTGGGGTGCGGCCGCCTCCTTCTGCGAGCAATTAATGCTTGAGAAGGAGGCGGCCGGTCGGGTCCGGACTAGACTACGGGCCTGGGAAGCCCGCGAAGAGCGAAGGCGAACCGGTCGTCGCGGAACGACCTCCGTTCTCCATGAGCGCTGGCCTAGGGGTAAACGGCGGAGTCTCCTGTCACCCTAGCAGAAGCAGGCCGCGGCGGTGCCGCCAAGTGCGCCTCCCCGTACCCGGGGCTAGATGGGGACACCGTGGTCCCCACAACCCGAAGGGTCTGCCGGGGTGTGAGAGATATGCTTTCGGCAATCTCACCTCCGGCAACCAAGGACCCAAAACGGCGTGCGTTTTAGTCGGTTCGAGTCCGACATAACCGCCTCCACCGGCTCCGTGGGGGTGGTATCCGTGGAGATTTAGCGCACTATAAAAAAAATGTATAAACCGGTAAGCTCAGAGGCACAGGCTGGTGTGAACAGATAAGCTTACATCACGGCCGGCACATGTCTGTTGGTTTATAAACTTCGGTACGCGAGCAAGCTGAAGCCCGCCGCTCCGCGCCCCGCGCCATGCGTCCCTCGTGAACCCCGAAGAGGCCCCTCAGACACCGTACCTAGTGCCCGTTTAAGGATGTTTAAGAGACGCAAGATTGTTGTCACGAAAACATGATAAAAACTTTACAAATACGATATTCAATGGACACGATAAGATCGGTGAACTGAACTCAAAGTATACGTGGTAAATTATACGCTGAACACTAGTGTCCTCCAAATTTCAGTCGGACGATGGCGGAACTACATTATACGCTAAAAGGCATTGTAGTGATGGAATTACGTCCATGCCAATTTTTCGCCCTTGCATGCTATTGATCATAAGGGACCCTTGGGCTAAAAATGAGGGTCGGTCAATCTTGCGTCCGTATTCCGGACGCACAAAGTCAGTCGGACGCAGCATCATCGGTAAATAACGCCATGTAGGACGCAACATGTCCTTCAAGATGTATATATATATATATATATATATATATATAAATTTTATTCTTTAATTTAATTAATTTTGACAATATGCTATTATCAATAAATGATTAGTAGTAATTATATTTGAATGAATTAAAACAAAAAAAAATATTTATAGATGTAATAAATAGTATGTATATATATATATATATATATATATATAATAATCATATAACTAAATAAAGTTAAAAAAACTGCATTTAATTTTCTAAGTCAAATCAAGTTTTCCTACTGCATATTTCTATACTGTGACGCTCTGGCGGGGTCATAGCCGAGTTCACCGTCACTGCGTTCGCGCGTAATATGTTACGAGCGGCCGGGATCGCTATAAATGCCTACTTTTGCAGGAATAGAGGGCCTTAATTCTAAACAACTTTGTAATTACCATTTTTCGTGTTAAATTAAAAATAAATGGCTTATTCAGTAAACAAAAATTTTCCCAAAAATTCAAGATGTCGATAACGCAACGAACCGAATACCACACATAACTAAATTTTAGACTGCCAGTGACGTCCCTCAACGATTTCCGAAAGAAAATTGCTACTAGGTATTATTTTTTATCAAAATCCTTTCTTTAAATCCTTTTACTCCAAAAAGGTATTGTCATTTGCCTAGAGGCGCTGCCCTTGCATTAGCAGACAATGTGCCGTGCCGTGAACAATACTATTGAGGAAATCGCTTAACATTCGTCCGATAGCGTGACAATTGAGAGTTTGCGTGTTTAAAAGTAAAAGTACAATTGCGAAATATTATTATTGGTTGGCGATACAGTTGTAGGCCTTCGTTAGAATGAAACTAATCGTAGATAACACCAAAACATTGGATAGATAGATAGTCTTTAAGGCACACCAAACATTCCTATGTCTAACGGAACACAAAGAATGATAGTACAAAATAAAAATAAATATCTAGACGACAAAGTCTCAAAATGATCTTAAAACTCTCGTAATAAGAGCAAATCAAACTGTTTGATTTATTTATACGGTATTATTGTCGGAACCAAAGGTGTGTAGCAAATATCAGAACAATCGCTCAACTGGAAGGGGGTCAAAAAACGAAATTAAGATCATTTTGAGCACTCGGTTCGTCAACATCTTTCTGATGCTGACTGTACATGATAGTTCGTGTACAGTCGACGAAGGAGATACGGTTGCATCTTTACATAAAACTTTTAAAAAGTCCTTCCTTCCTTCGTTGACTATACAATGGAAAGTGTTATCAGAGTCAGCAATTTCTTCGAGACAACCTGTGTTTTTTTTATAGGGCACGTCAATTTCACTTCACCTCGCCTGATGGTAAGCTGAAGGTGAAGTCTCAGGAAAGAGAGTCACGATGTTCACAATGGTCGCACTCAGCTTGACGGCCTCATCAGATGCCTTTTCACGCCCCGCTTAAAGGACCCGGGACTGTAGGAAGACAGAAACACGTGAGCGGGCAAGGAGTTCCAGGTCTTAATGGTGCCGCAGAGAAAAGAGTAACCGAACCGCTTGGTTCTTGATGGAATATGCTGCACTATATGCGGGTGATATCAAAGCCCTGCACGTGTTGTCCTGTGTAGGAAAGGAGAAGGTGGGACTAATTGGAAAAGCTCATCAGAACATTCACTATAGTCGAGACTGTTTTTTATATTTTTTTTATATTTGGTCCGTCAATTGACTGCACCCCGCTAGATGGCAACAAAGCTGAAGTGCAGTCCAGAAGATACAGACCACCATTCCCGGCGCCATTGGACGTAAAATGGTGGTCCCTAACTTGACGGCCTTGATAGATGCACGCCCCGCTTGAAGAACCCGGGACTGTAAGAGGAGGGATACACGTATGCGGGCAGAGCATTCCAGCTCTTTATCGTGCGGCCCCAAACAGTTTAGTGCGAGATGGTATGGATTCCACCGTGTGTGGATGGCACCGCAGACCAGGACGTGTTGTTCTGGATAGGAAGGGAGAGGGTGGGATCAGTTGAAATAACTCCTCAGAACACTCGCCGTGGTAGAGGCGGTAGAAAACGGCCAGAGAGGCAACGTCTCTACGCATCTTTTCTGAGATATAGGCACGTGGACGGTATCGACTCCTCCCTCTGCTGAGATTTGGCGACCCCACACATCGACAACACACTGCATATCCAATTCACTTGAAGGTACTTCCCCAGACACGGTGCTCGAAATTCAAATATGAAATCCGTTTATAGACAAACGTCCTCTCTTAATATTACCGTGCAAATCAATCTGCATCTTATTACCTGGTACAATGAGTCGCTATTTCCTCGCCGTGAGCATTGTACTTACTACCTGTTGTTATTCGTTTGTACTAAATAATAATCAGTCTATTCGTGTCATCGATTACTTATCCATTTAAGAATTTAATATTTATCATTGAAAGAATTTAATGACTAAATCATGCGTACACGCAGGTTTATTAAAATACTACTAAGGTAAATAAAATTTCAATCATTTACGGCTATATAACGGCATAACCGTCAGACCTCGTTCGAAATATGGGTTTCTACAAAACCAGAGAGTTCATCCCACAGCTTGAGTGTGCGGGGGATGAAGTTCCTTTATCTACACTTCCATACTACATAGTATAAAGTTAAGTCGCTTTCCGCGTATGTCCGTCCTTATGTATGCTTTAAAACTACGCTACGGATTTCCATACGGTCTTTTTTTTATACATAGAGTAATTCAAGTGGTTAGGAAAGTTTATAGGTGTATAATAGATGCTTAATATAGCAGAGGTTGCAGCGGGAACGGGACTTGGCGCCAAGCGGACGAAAAAAATAGGCGGAACGAAGTTCGCTGGGTCAGCTAAATAACTCTGTCTGTCTGTCTGTCTGTCTGTATGTTACGTTTTTACGCCTAAACCACAGCACCGATTTTGATGAAATTTGGTATAGGGGTAGATTAGACCATGAGAAAGGACATGGGCTATGTTTGGTCGCGATAACCGACATCCACGCGGGCGGAGCCGCGGACAAAAGCTAGTAGTATTATAAATGCGAAAGTACTATAGGTCTGTCTGTTACGCTTTCACGTGTAAACCACTGAACCGATCCTGATGAAATTTGGTACAGGGGTAGATTAAATCTTAAGAAAGGACAAAGGGTATGTTTGGTCGCGATAACCGACATCCACGCGGGCGGAGCCGCGGGTAAAACTAGTACAGCACTATTGTAAGTTCTACAGTCTACCAAGTTAGCTATTAGTTCAATCTTATACAGCCATTTGTGCAGCAAAGAATACAACTTGTTTGCTACCACAGCAGTACACAAAAAGAATGTCTAAGTTCTAGGACATCGAGCCCCCAATAAAATATAGTTTCAAAACGGCCACGTTATGTAAATCGCGCGGATCAGAATTCGAGGCCGGTACGGCACCTCGCCCCGACCTTCGCACAACAAATAGTGAAACTGATTTTGTTTATATTTCTAATACGTGAACCGTGTATGTCAGTAATGTCGCCGACAGAAGTGGTTCACGCATTCCAAGTTACCTATAGAATAGGTAAATCTTTATTGTACATTAATATCCCACGTGCTGACCTAGAAAGAATACAAGTATCACCACCTTATCTCATCCGAAGGGCGACTTATGAGACGACTTACGAAATAATACGCAGAAGATAACATTGCGAGTCAAGGAAAATTCGAAATAAAGCCCTGTGCCAACCTGTCTGACCAGCACGGCGTGAAAGCAGCGGGCCAAAGCCTCCCAGCATTTATAAAGGCCTATGTCCAATAGTGAACTTCGATAGGGTATTTTCTTCTTCTCCATATAAAACATGAGTAAAGTAAAAGTTTTCCCTATTTGGCATCGTGGCCAGCCTCAGATCAAGGTACCTCGGAAAATTGGGTACAGTCGATTGAGTAATTGGTTCAACATCTGGGGCTACTTTGCTAGACCTTTTTTTTCCGTGCGGAAATCCCCTCGGATGCCTCCCGCCGGAGCCGGAAGGGGAGGTTATGTTGGACTCGAACCGACTAAGACCGCACACCACCTGAGAGTCGTAGTGCTAGGCCGAAGGTGAGGTCGTCTGCGACATATCCTTTGCACCCCGGCTGTGAAAACCGTAGGCCAAAGCTTCCCAACATTATAAAGGCCTATGTCCAACTTTGGACTGCGATAGACTATAGATTGCACACGAATAAAAATATAATACTTGTACGAAAACACAAGAAATTGTATTGAAAAAGACAAGTTAGCCTATTGCAGTTCACTGCTGAACACAGGCGCCATTGCTCCCGATCTGCCGCTTTCCGCATCCAGTATATCCCAGTCTCTTTGTTCAGGTCGTCAGTCCATCTGGCTAGAGCATCCCACCTGCCGTTTATTTCCTCGCGGTCCCCACTCGAGGACTCATTTGCTCCAGGTGCTATCAGTCCTTCGGCAGATGTGGCCAGCCAACTGCTACTTAAGCTCAGTTATAAAATGTTCATTCACTTTCGACCGCGGCTGTACATACTTGCTTTACCTGTACCTAACTATGTATGTAAACAATCTCAAAACGAGTAAAGTGCCGCATTCAAGTCCATTGCGACAATACGCGCGACGCTTCAGAATATTTGCTTGTGGTATACAAGTCAATATTTCTGTACTTTGACCTGACCTAGTAATTTTAAAGTTACCCCATCGACACCTCTCTGACCCCACAACAAGAGGAAAGTCTCCCGAGGAGGGCCAGACCGTAAGGGATGGCCCTGGGTCAGCTTGGTTGCGAGGACTATGTCGAAGACAACCTCACCTCCGGCCTAGCACCACGACCCACAGTCGGCGTGCGGTTTTAGTCGGTTCTAGTCCGACATAACCTCCCGGCAGGGGAGGTATCCGAGGGGATTTCCACACGAAAAAAAAACAGGAAAGTACCTTTTTGTATAATGCTCGCCATAGGACGACAATGCTAGGAAATGTTAGCATATTAATTTATAGGAAACAATTAACTTAAAATTTTTATTAATGTAAAAAAAAACTTTGAATTAATCAAAAAGTAAAAGTAAATTCATTTATTTTTATTATGTTACTAGCTAATAAGTTCTCTTCCTTTTATATGTTTTTATACATTTTACATTTTAACATCGGAATGTATGGACGAACACAATAAACATTAATTTCGTAAAGATTTTAATAGGTCTCTGCTCGTGCCTTTGGGGTACACTGGCGTGAGTATCGGCGAATGCCGGAGAGGCATCATCTTCCGAGCTTTTATATAAATCCGAAGCCAAACGCATACTACTATTGCGGACGCAAATACAACGCGTACATTACTTGATACCCGACTGCCGAAGGAAGGAGGGTAATGTTTTTTAACTTCGATACGCATAAAGGGTACCATTGAGAAACAGCAATGAATTACGCGTCTCATATGCGGTCCCTATGGAGAAGGAAATGATAGCGGAGTTGTTGCAAGGCAATCGAGTCGCGTGCCATCCAAAAAACGTCAAATGGACTCATTCGGTAGGAACGTTATACCTATGGGGTCATTCATCAACTCGCGGGCAATAAACTTGCGGGAAACCGCGGGTTGGCATTTTTGAATTTTATTTTATTTTGCTGTCGTCAACTCGCGTGAATATTAAAGTACAGTCAGAAAAATGGATCAAAGCCAAAAATTTAATAGAAAACCAACTTTTATACTCTCGCATTTGTACACCCGCATTGGTTAAAGTGTTTACTTTTTTTATATTTATTTATCTAAGATTTCGATATAGACGTGCAAAATGAGGTGAGGGGGAGACGGCCAATGATGCATAAAACATGCTATTTGTTATGGTTATGACAACGATGTCATATGAATGAAACGTCGTAGGAATATCGTCTTTTTCTTGTGATGATTAAATTTTATTGTAGGATAAGACAAAGTACATTTTAAGCTAATGAAAAATAAGCTTAAATATTGATAAGACCAAAATAGGATAAAAGTAGGGGTAAAAAGTAATAGTGCAGTTAATTTTTTATACATTTAAGATTTCGTCTAATAAAAATTTGGAAGCTTTTTTGTGTTTTTATGTATTGTGGAGATAAGTTAATATTTTCATATAACAGTGGCAGACAAGCGCAGGGGCTTTTTTTATCATGCGAAAAATCCCCACGGAGCCGGTGGAGGCGGTTATGTCGGACTCGAACCGACCAAAACGCACGCCGTCTTAGGTACTTGGTTTCCGGAGGTGAGATTGCCGAAAGCTTATCTCTCGCACCCTGGCAGACCCAAGACCATCTCATTCAAAATGGCCCCCTTCGGGTTGTGGGGACCTTAGTGTCCCCATCTAGCCCCGGGTACGGGGAGGCACACCTTGTGCCACTGCCGCGGCCTTCTTCTGCTAGGGTGACAGGCAGCTCCAACGGTCACCCCCAGGCCAGCGCTCATGGAGGACGGAAATCGTTATGCGACCTCCGACGTCCGGTTCGCCTTCGCTCTTCGCGGGCTCTCGAGCATTAGTTGCTCGCAGAAGGAGGCGGCCGCACCCCAAGCGTTCGCACATCGTACCATCGCTGTGATCAATGTGGCGAGTGTGAGGACTCCCACCCCCAGAGCCGCCACTAGGACCCGCCTCCACGCCGAGCACTCAGTCAGCGTGTGCAGCTCTGTGTCCTCGTTCGCATCACTGTGATAGCACTCGGACGTTGGCTCCTTCCGGATCCGACACAGGTAACTCCGATAATCACCTGCGTCAGCCGGTACGAGAAGCTGCCGTGTGGCCTCTCTAGCCATTCCTCTATGATGGGTCTTATCGCCGATATTACGGCATGCCCTGCGCTTGGTCGCCCAAGTCGTAGCTCCCACTCAGCTACCATATACCGGTGGAGCTGGGACCTCACGGCCTGAGTTTCTTCAGGCTCGGGTTTCCGTCCCTGCTCCCGCACCTCCTTTCAATACCGATACAGCATCGAAAGGGCTCTCGCATCCAGGTTCCACGGTAGGGATCGGCAAGGAGACTCGCCGCCTCCAAGGATATCGTACCCCCTAATGGCCCTGCTGGCCATTGCACGCTGCGGCCCACCCAGCAAACGCGCATTGTAGACTGTCAGGGTCTCCGCCCATATCGGGCACCCATATAGGGCCATGGACCGCACGACTCCCGCATAGAGTCTCCTGTGGGAGTCATCCGGCCCCCTATGTTGGGCAGCAGCCGCTCCAAAGCGGCAGCTGTATTCTTCAATTTGGGGGCCAGTCGTCGGAAATGCTCCCTGAATTTCCACCGGCCGTAGAGCACGAGCCCCAGGTATTTCATCTGGGGCTTGATGCCGATGGAAATGTCTCCCACTATGAGGCTGGAGTCCTCCGGTGGCATGCTCCGAAGCCCATGAAAGAACATGGCCTCGGTTTTATGTAGAGCCACCTCAAGACCCAGCCACCGGATCCACTTCACGACTTGGGCAACCGCGATCGTGGCCTTCAGGGTCACTTCGCGGTATGAAGCCCCGCACGCCGTGACCAGCTTGTCGTCCGCATAACACGTGACGGCGGCACCGTCCGCGAGCTCACCGCGAAGCACCGAGGCGTAACCGATGTTCCACAGTAGCGGTCCCAGGACCAATCCCTGCGGAACATCACACGACATCTCTCGCCGACCGAGCCCGGGCCCGGGCCTACCTGATAGAATATGTTTATAATTATTTTACATTTTGCTTAGTTATGATACCTATACAAATAAATAAAATTGGAGTGTCTGTTAATAACGTTAAAATAGTAGCTTTTTAACTGGAAGTGTAAAGCCGACAGACGGATAGACAGAGTTACTTTCGGATTTATAATACCTATAAATCATTACGGATACAAGATACTATAAAAAAATTGCTTTTTTGGAAATTTTGTCAATCTGTCGGTCCGATATTCTATTTGTTTGCTAAGTAAAGTGACTTAGTCGATTTTGAGAGGATTTGTATTGTTATTAGTTGAAAGAAATTATTCTCGTAACAAAAATCTGTTCAAAATCTAATCCCGATCTAATCTCCCAAATGTCTACAATAGTATTCTCGTTACACACTTTTCAAGATCGAACGTTGACTGTAATGTTATTATATTGAACTAACATTTGAAAATGTGCAAATCGATAAAAAATGGTACCTACTCTGCAAAACTGATCTATAAATTATTCTAATCGATTACATAATAATTATAGATGGATTTTTCCGATTCGAACGTGCGGGGTGAGGAAATGAAATCTGCTCGGGGGTGTGAGCTTCCATTCTGTACGCTAGTACTATTACCTATTCTGTGATATCACTTTGATCCTTTTTCGTAGTATGTCCATACCACGACAGTCACTCGCTTTTCTTTTTTCATTACTTGATACCACTTACAAACTTCTTCTATTATACTATATTCAATAACATAGCCTAAAATATCTTATAAAGTACCTACATTTTAAATAGGTACCAAACTATATTAAATTTATTACAAAGTTTTCGTATCTGACTGTACACAAATACGTCAATTTTGACAATCGCGCGAGTTGACGACACGAAAATAATCAAAAATTGAAAGTTGCCAACTCGCGGTTTCCCGCAAGTTTATTGCCCGCGAGTTGATGAATGACTCTACCTATGAAGTCCTTCGACTTTTGACACTCCGCGCGTCTCTCTTCCCACCCGCATTCGGCGCGTGTTTTTATTAGGAGAAATATCAATGGGGCATCTCCGTTACTTAATCATATTCTGTCCTCCGTGGCGGTCCCCCACGTAATCATACCTTACTACTACTACCACTGTCAGTGGGGACGCCGTTTGACCGGACGGGTGATCAGCCCTTCTGAAAGTTTGTGTAGACACTTCAATTTGATGTATGTGTATAGATTCAGTCAAGTCATAAGACTTCAGTCAAGGGTATGACACTATGCTCTTGACAACACATTTCTACGGCTTCGTCGTCTGTGTTCTAATGTTGGAATTCACCGATGAACATGAACGCTTTTAATTCAATTATTTTTATTTAAGTAAAATTGATTAGGAAGGCGGAGGATTGAGAGCGATGGCGCTCGAATAGTTTAGTCACATTTGGTCCAATTGTCAAAAGAACAACTTCGATAGATTAGGTTAGAAGGCTAATGAACCAAAAGCGTATTGGAACAAACGCGACTAAACGCGCTCCAATGAGAACCTATCGGGAGGTAACCTATATGTCCAGTAATGAAATTCAACTGCAATACTGTTGATTAAGTAAAATGGAAACCTCCATTCAATAAAACGGATGAACCAGTTACATACAAACTGAACTGAAATACACTTCATTGACTTCACGTGGGGTTTCTACACGGTCAAAACAAAGGATAAAGGTAATTCCCCTGTCGAGCATTTCCTACACTGAAACTTCCTTACCGAACCTTAATTATTATGAATTGTCGTGTTGGTTTTCAGTGGAGTAGAATAGGGCCTCCCCATCTCTTCCCGTGGGTGTCGTAAAAGGCGACTAAGGGATAGGACTGTTTAAATCCGACAGTAAGTAAATATACAGTCTGTCCAGTACGCCTTTTTTTTTTTTTTTTTTTTTTTTTTTTTTCGCGCGGAAATCCCCTCGGATACCCCCCCTGCCGGAGCCGGAAGGGGAGGTTATGTCGGACTCGAATCGACTAAAACCGCACGCCGACTGTGGGTCTTGGTGCTAGGCCGGAGGTGAGGTTGTCAAAGACATATCCCTCGCACCCCGGCTGACCCAGGCTGTCCAGTACGCCGAGCCACACCGCCTGAAGAACGTCTACCGATATAAATAGCGTAGTTTATAAGTTGTCATAGTAATAGGATAAGGATATAATAAGAAATAAAGACGTTTTATAAGAGTAGGCTAAGATAGAAAATAGGAAAAATTGTAAATAATGTTAGTAGTAAATTTGTCAGTAGCCCGCTCCTTAAGTCCCCTTGCGGGCTATAGAAAAAAGGGGTACTTAAGCTCCACGTATCCCTATGAAAATCACTTTTATTGTTTCATCCAGTATTCAACCTTTTATTGTTTCATCCAGTATTCAACCTTTTATTGTTTCTTCCAGTATTCAACTTTAATTGTTTACCACGGTTACTACTTACTCAAGAATATTGTCAGTACAGTTCAGCTATTGTCAGCAGTTAAGAACGAAGTACGCAATACAGAACAAGAGCTATCGAGGAGTCGTGTTTTATTTCCTGGTTGACAACGATAAAAGTCCATCATACAGTCCACGACACAGTCCATGACTAAGTGTACTTTTGACGGCAATAGGCTCGCCTCCTATTGCGTGGGACCGAAGATCATAGTTGGCTATATGTGGGTGTTATTACACCTCTTACCTCTTACCCACGACCATGGAGAAGGTATATGCGTTTGAAGTGAGAGGATGGTTGTGTTTGTTTGTGCAAATCTATGTTGCCATTTTCTCCGAAACTACCAATCCGATTTTGATACAGTTTTCAGTTATTGGTTCGGCTTTAATTTGAGCATGTTCTTAGATAAGTGTTACAATGACAACTCAACAGGGGGTGCTACAGCAAGCATTTTTAATGCAAATCAATGTTGCCAATTTTCTTCAAAAATACTAGTCCGATTTTAATGCAGTTTTCAATTATTGGTTTGGGTTTGATTGGTGCATGTTCTTAGATAGGTGTTACGGTGACAACCCACTAGGGGGCGCTGCAGTAAACATTTTTTGAATAATATCAAAAACAAAAATATCACTTGTTTACTGAAGGATTGTGCTTCGATTCTCATCGACGGCGCTAGTATGAATTGGCCTTAAGGGCCTAAGCAAAGATAAGGATGACGGGACATCGCTTACGTAGCTTCTCTACCGTGGAATGTAGATCCGGTGATTATTTCACTGATAAATGTTATCTATAAATAGGCTTACAAGAAGATCTAATTAAACAGCTGATCACACGCGTGATAGTTAAACCATCGAGTGTTCTATTGTGATTATTTATTGTTTCGAAATAAATCGGGAAAAAGAAGCGCTCGAGTGGGACTTGAACCCACGACCTTTCCCTTACAGGGGGCTTGGTAGATGTCTCCACCGTCGCCTTTAAAGGCGGATATAAAGAGAAGGGAAATTTGAAGTGATTCAGGTGTGGCTCAATAGCTCAGTTGGAAGAGCATTTGCCCTGTAAGGGAAAGGTCGTGGGTTCAAGTCCCACTTGAGCGCTTCTTTTTCCCGATGTATTTCTAACTTAAATAGTTAGCATAATGAATGCTATAAAAATTTCATTCAAATATTTATAGCTTTTAGGATATAGTAGTAACTCCATGAGAAGACTTAGTTCATACGCACTAGAATGAATTGCTTTGAGGAATGTAAAGGGAGAATGTACAGAATTTAATACCAGGTTAAGTGTGGTCACACACATATCGGGTGCCCCGAGGTCACGGAAAGCGTGAAGGTACACTTACCCGCTTAAACATTTTTTTTAACCTTTTTCCGAGATTGGGGAGGGAGATTTTTGGTATAGAAATTGGTTAGTTACTTAATCATGCTGAAACAGCTGAATCGCTCTGCCGGAATTTTTTTATTATTATTTAATTTATTTATCTACTTCTATCTATTTATCATGGCGTCCGATTCCGTTCCCGCAGCACCGTCTACTATATTAAGCATGTATTATATACATAAACCTTCTTCTTGAATTACTCTATGTACTAAAAGAAACCGCATCTGTAGCGTAGTTTTGAAGATATAAGCATATATAGCGACTTTGCTTTATACTTTGTAGTGAGGCTGTTTTTTTTTTATCGTGCGATAAATCCCCACGGATACCACCTCCACAGAGCCAGTGGAGGTGATTATGTCGGACTCGAACCGACTAAAACGCACGCCATCTTAGGTCCTTGGTTGCCGGAGGTGAGATTGCCAAAAGCATATCTCTCGCACCCCGACAGACCCAGGACCATCTCTTTCGAGATGGCCCCCTTCGGGTTGTGGGGACCAAAATGTCCCCATCTAGCCCCGGTTACGGGGAGGCGCACTTTGCGCCGCCGCCGCGGCCTGCTTCTGCTAGGGTGGGCGGCGGCTCCACCGGTCACCCCCAGGCCAGCGCTCATGGAGGACGGAGGTCGTTCTGCGACCTCCGACGTCCGGTTCGCCTTCGCGCTGTAGTGAGGCTTAGAAAGATCATTCCGCTGCCTCACCTGAAGATATCAAGGACATAAAACATTTTAAAAAAATATTACAGTCAGCAACTAAAGAAGAATAATTAACACATTCCAATTTACAGAGCACCTTAGTTCCAAAACATTTCATAATATTAAAATTCAATAAACAAAGTATGAAATTTAACCTTGACATCGGAGGCTTACGAAATTACCGCTATAGACGCGTTTGTAAAGAATTCAGTTATTTTTTCACGAACTGTACATACGCTTATCATGATGATGTTTGTTTATTGAAAGCTAGCTATTTACCCGTAGCTTCGCTTGCATGGGTATCGCGACCAATAGCCTATCTTTTCCCAAGGTCTAATCTATATCTGTACCCAATTTATTCAAAATCGGTTCAGTGGTGGCAGGAGAGCGGACCCCGAACTTCGGTTTGTGGGTTAAAATAAGTGTGTAAATAAATGAAAACCCGTTAAGTGCTAGTCAGGCTCACGTAATGAGGGTTCCGTACAAAACCACATCGAGGGACAAGCCAATCCATATTATCCATACTTAATATTATAAATGCGAAAGTAACTGTCTATCTGTCTGTCTGTCAGTATGTTATGCTTTCACTCCTTAACCACTGAACCGATTTTGATGAAATTCGGTATAGGGGTAGATTAGACTATGGGAAAGGACATAGGCTATAACTAGTGCTACATAAAAGGCTGTATCTTTTGATGGTATTAACTTAGAAGTTTGATTTTTTCACAGGATCAAGGAATCGTAGATCTTAGTAAATGGTATGAATTTCATTTTGATACCCTCACACATCCTTGAGAAAAGGTCTTCAGACAGACAGATTCCGTTTATTAATGCTAAGATGATGATGACGTCATTTTCATGTGGAACGTGATTTTCCTTTATTTACATGCGTGAGTACCTATTTGACAACACTATTTTTCATACTACATACATAACATAACATAAACTCACGCCTGTATTCCCCGAAGGGGTAGGCAGAGGTGCTAGCACCAACATTTCGCCAATTTATGTTTTAGGTCCCAATGTAATAGGTGGCGAGCCTATTGTCATTAACCGGGCACTTATAAACCTGCGATAAATACATAACTTCGAAAAGCATCGAAAAGTCATTGGTGTGTGCCATGGTAAACCTGGAATCGAACCCGACACCTCGTCTCAACAGTCCATTACCCATACCGCTAGGCTACCGCAGCTTTCATACTAACGCGGTTTAAATGCATTTGCGGTGATGAGGCTGAAACTGGCATACAAACAGCTGGCACTGAGGGGTGACCGAACCCGCGCCTCCTGCGTAGCAGCCGCGTTCACTACCGCTACGCCACAGAACTAAGCTAGTTTGGCTCTCTCTTTGCCACACCCGCACCTTTTACCGTGCGTAAATCCTTGGACAGCTATGAATTTCACTCTCAGGCTCACTCTGGCCCGCGAAAGCATTTAATCTGGCCCGCCGACGGTCCTTCAACATGTACGGTATTTGCTCTGAGGAGGGCCGTAAGGAATGGCCCTTTTTTTTTATCGTGCGAAAAATCCCCACGGATACCACCACCACGGAGCCGGTGGAGGCGGTTATGTCGGACTCGAACCGACTAAAACGCACACCGTCTTGGGTCCTTGGTTGCCGGAGGTGAGATTGCCAAAAGCATATCTCTCGCACCCCGGCAGACCCAGAACCATCTCTTTCGAGATGGCCCCCTTCGGGTTGTGGGGACCACAGTGTCCCCATCTATAAGGGATGGCCCTGAGTCAGCCGAGGTGCGAGGGATATGTCGAAGACAACCTCACCTCCGGCCCAGCTCCACGACCCTCAGTCGGCGTACGGTTATAGTCCGACATAACCTCCCCTTCCGGCTTCGGCCTGGGAGGTATCCGAGGGGATTTGCGCACGAAATGAGTGATGAGTGTCTCAGGTAATCTCACCTCCGGCAATATACGACGGCAGATGGCGTGCGTTTTACTTTAGTCTAGTCTAGAAGATATATTCAGCACCGTATGCGGGTTGACATCTAAGCCGTGCACGTATTGTCCTGTGACCCTGGGGATCTGACAGCCTCCGTGGCGTGGCGGTAGTGAACGCGACCGTTACGCAGGAGGCGCGGATTCGATTTCCGCTCAGTGAAAATATTTGTATGCATGAAAATGAGTATTTGCATTGGTCTGGTCGTGCCTCGGAGAGCACGTTAAGCCGTCGGTCCCACACAAATGGGGGAAATGGGTGAAATGGCCCCACACAAATGGGCTGACCACCCGTCCGGTAAAACGGCGTCCCCACTAGAAGTAGTAGTAGTAATAGGAATGCTCTGACCAATGAGCCACCTGAGTCACGTTTTGCCGCGAAGCTCCATCTGACGTCCATAACCTATTGGCGATAATTAAATTCTATAGTTAGACTAGTTAGTCGGTTCAAGTCCGAGGCGGGGGGTATTCGTGATAATTCTGGCCCTTCCTCGCATTTCTTCATCGTTCTGGCCCTCCAATAATAAAGTTTACCCACCACTGCGTTAAAGCCAAAATTTCAAAGATATCCTATATTTTATTAACTGACATACATATAATATACTCAGGCCTGGTAATCCCCGAAGAGTTAGAGGCAGAGGCGTATTAACACCCACATTTCGCTAACTAGGCCGTCAAGCTGAGTGCCACCACTGTTAACATGGTACATGTTTACTATGGTGACCCTCTTTCCGAGACTTTGCCTTTAGCTTAACATCTTCACAAGTGGGGACTTAAAGATGCGCCGGACTGTGATTGTGGAGCTCCAAAGCAGACAACGATGCATATAGCAGAGGAGTGTCCACTCCGTCGTTTCCCTGGAGGAATGCGTGAGCTTCATGACCTCACACCGGCAGCAATAGACTGGCTTCGCCAACTGGACGTCGACATATGAGGACTCGAGCAGAGGCCATACGAAATGATGATCAGGCGACGTGTCCGGTATAAAGAAAAATATGATTTTCGGTCCCACGTAACCTTTTGCCATCAAGCGGGTACTTAGCCATGGGATATATGTTTACTGTCTAGAAAATAGCCATATCCCTTAGTCGTCTTCTACTACACCCAGAGGAAGAGATGGGATTGCTATATTCTACTACACCTGTGGACACTGACGGTAGGGCTAGTCCGCAACCTTAAAGTCGCGCAGCGGGCTATGGAGCGAGCTATGCTTGGAGTTTCTTTGAAGGATAGAATTCGAAATGAGGTCATCTGACAAACAACCAACGTTACCGACATGCCTCGCAGAATAAGCAAGCTAAAGTGGCAATGGGCCGACCACGATGACCGATGTCGAAGGACCGATGGCCGTTGGAGCAGACGAGTCCTAGAGTGGAGACCGTGAGAAGACAAACGGAAGGTAGAACACCCCAGATGTACTGACGACCTGAAAAAGGTGGCTTTTTTTTTTTTTTGCGGTCAATTGCGGCCTCGTCTCGGGTGTGGTTCGGGTGCTATCCCGCGTCTATGGGGGGGTTTTCGGGTGCTATCCCGCTTCTTAGGGGGGGGGGGGGGGGCGTGAATCCCTCACGTCACGCTGCCGTCATGGGCCTGCTTCTGTAAAGACGGTGAGCAGCCAACTCACCGTCCTCAGGCCCCCGGTCATGGAGGCCGATGGTCTTCGGCGAAGACACGTCGGCGGTGCCCAAGCCGCCGACTGCGGAACTCGGGTGGGAGAGTTTTCTCCCGCTCTCGCCCCGCCGCCTCTTTCACGAGCATGACCTGCTCACAGAAAGAGGCGGCGCAGTCCCACTTACTCCCGCTGGAGACCATGGCTCGCACCATGGTCTCGAGCGAGAGGGCAAGTGAAAGGTAGTACACTCTTTAGCCAGATGGACTGACGACCTGAAAAATGTGGCTGGGACAGACTGGATGCGGAAGGCGGAGGATCGAGTGTTATGGCGCACATTAGGAGAGGCCTATGTCCAACAGTGGAATGCGGTGGGCTAATTGATTGATTGATTGATTGACTACACCTGTAAATTTTTTTACTTATTTTAACCAAGTACCTATATTTATTACTCATTGTAAGTACATTTCCATACAATAGCTACTTTCTTATCTACAATCTACATCCATTGAGGCACTGATAAGCGATCGAGGCGCTGATAACGCAGCCTCTTTACTGATAAAGGTGATATGCGCCGAAATATAGGTTTCATATTAGATAATGGACTTCTTACTGATGTTTTTAAATGTTTGCTTTATCTCAGGAAAGAAATACACAACCTATTTATTGGTAAGATTGATGAGCAGTGACATTAATATTTGTAAAACTTTATCTAGCTTAACTAGCGATCCGCCCCCACTTCGCACGGGTGGCAATTCTTGATTCAATGTTGGTCACCTACAATGCCAATGAATAGAGATGGGGGAGATGGGGATCCACTGTCACAAGTCTAAGTCAATTATGGGGGCAATAACGAGCCATTGTCCTCTCAACAAGCACAGGTGTCAAGGTGTCACGGATAGCCCCCTTTGCAGGGGGTGTCTCAGCGCCGAGGAACCGGCCGCCCACGTAATACTGGAATGCGAGGCAGTGGCCACCTAACGATTCCAAATCCTCGGCACAATGAGGTCGCTCCGCGAAGCCTGTGAAGCCCCCAGTAAGCTTCTGCATTTCTGGGCAGAGCTAGGCTGGCTACTTCAGCCAGCACTCTCTACGCACAATGGCCTAAGAGACAGGCTAATTGCGGATAAAAGAGTCCCCTATCCTATCCTGGGGATCCATTGGGAACCAACACACAAGAACATGAACGAAAATAGTTGAATAAAAAATACAGCTTTTGCAAAAACAGAGTTGCAAGTCTAATTAGTCATTCTTGCTATCATATCCTGTTAAGTGGAATGAATCATCCACCTAATATTATAAGAGTGGTTGTCATTGTTAATGTGAGCAGAAATCATTTAAAAATAATCTGCTTTAAAAAAATGGTGAAGTTAAAATGATTTTTACCAGTGAAGTCCAGTTTAAATGTTAGAGCTTGTACTACTAGTACTACTGCCAGTGGGGACGCCCTTTTACCGGGGGGGTGATCAGCCCTTGTGATTTCCTCCATTTTCCAATAGGGGAAATCACAAGGGCTGATCACAAACGACTGTCATACACATTTATATGGCAACCGGGACCGACAGCTTAACCTGCTCTCCAAGGCACGACCAGACCAATGCAAATACTCATATTCATGCATACAAATATTTGCACCTCAATAAACTCATTTAAAAATTGACTTGATAACTGGCTAGGACTAGACAATTCAGTGCTTAAAAAAATTACGGACAATTAAATACAAAAAAAGACTATTACATTTTATCATTAGAAGTGAACACAACAGCTTGTAGCTGTTCGTTAAGTATATAAATAAATATTGATATAAATAATATTATATAAGCGGGCACCAGACCCGCGCTTTCTGCATAGCGGCTGTGTTCACTACCGCCATGCCACAGAGGCTATAGTAAAAGTAGAGCTGGTAACTGTCTGTTTATTATGAATTTTGCAAAGTAAATCTATACTAATATTTCATAAAGAAAAGATTTCTATGTTTGTATGTAACAAATAAACTCAAAAACTGCTGGACTGATTTCAAAAATTCTTTCACTATTAGAAAGCTACTTTATCAGGTACCAACATAGGCTATATAATTATTATCATCACACTACTATCAGTGATAAACGGGAACTAGAGTTACACGCTAGCAACAGCTAGTTCAGGAATAATTTGGCTAAATTAGACCATGTCTTCAAAAACCTGAAATATTTGCCGGGACAGGCTAGTTTGTTTTATTATTACAGAATTGTACAAAATAAAAAACTCATGGCTTTAAAAACAATTAAGGTTTTAACTGTAGTAAATTGTAGTTATAATATGGGTTTATTTGGCCTGACAAAACCCTCTGTGCCAAGACAAACAATCCGAAACCTGTTACAGCTGATTGTCGGACAAGGCATAGGTTTTCTTCTCGATGTTAGGTCAGACAGCAGTCCCTACTATTTCTTCAGCTACATAAATAGTATAGGAAGAAAAGGAGGTAGCAGACCCCTCCAAGGTAAGTCTTGGATGGAACGAGATTTCATACTAAGAGTATAAAAGTAATATTTTGTATAAATTGTACATTCATGCAGTTTATTGTGCCCCTGAACTAAATTCCTCGAATAGAATAATGTATTTTTTTAAACTGTCTTCCAACTAAACTGCAAAACTAGTATAAATTTTAATTAACCTAATAATGGGGCCTAATTGAGTTTAATAGGCTCAAACTCATTTTAAATAGCGCTAAAGTGATACATGTCATTACTAGAAACTTGCTTTACCTCGTTATATGGACTCGAAAGTTTCATTAAACAGGCAAGCACTATGAAAACTCACTACACTGCAATCCAAAGAAACACAACACATACACACGATAGTTGGAAAACGTGAAACCGTAGCGAGCCGCGCCTGTGAGATAATTGAGTTAAAACACTGTACGCAATAATAAATATTTGTACATATAACGCATAGGCAAACCCGTAGACGGTGCGACGCGCGACAAGAATGAGGAACCGAGAAAAGTGAAGATCTGAGCCAACCTCGCGAGCGAGTCTTGTGTCCTCGGCTCAACAAAACCTGTTTCTTCTTTCACCTACTAAACTATAGAACGGAGCTTCCGTCTGCGATAATATAGTGTCCACGCGCGACAGACACTACTCAATGCATAAATAACGAAACACTGCGATGTGATTTCGCGATAGTATGACAATTATCAATATTAAATATTTGATAGGTGAAAGGAGACATACCTTAGAGGGAAGTCGTATCGATGTATCAAAACAAATTCCTGTAAGTCCGTTTTGGAAAAAATAACACTATAACACTGAATAATCGTTCACAAATTGTTATGATCACTAACAAATAGTTACACCCACGATTATCGAAAACGGTATTCAGTATGCGGCGGATAAGCACTAGCCCGTAAAAGACGCCATTTTGATTTCGTCAACTAACGGCTATAGACAAAATAGATGAAAACGTTTTATTTTTGCTAAGTACTCTTAAATTAAAAACATTCCATTCTTAATAACATTAGTAATAAAATATTTTCTGTGGATATTCATTAAAGTATTAAGATGCTGTTGTGTGTTTGTGTGTTATAAAAAGGTTTCATTAGAATTTTGCAAAATTTTCATGTAATAAGCGGAATATTTTAATTGCTCTGAAAATAAAAGTTACTTGGCCACATAACTAAACGTGGCTATCGAACTTTTTTTTAATAATTACAATTTTTAAATTATTATTTTTATTTACAAAGTATGTATTTTTAAGCCTCATAATTATTTATTATTCAATAAGCTGAAACAAGAAACCTGGAAACCATCTGATATTATTAAAAATGAACAGATTCTATGATTGGAAAACCTCTGCCAAACAAAAAGTAAATAACCACAACAACTTTGTCTATGGATTGTAGTAATACCACTCATCAAAATTTTACCATTCTTATGGGAAAATATTTTAAAACACAGAAACGCATTATGTGCAGAACCGAGATAAGAAATAACCACTATTTTTCAGGGTGCGATCCAAGATAGGCTAGGCTAAGACTAAGGCTTAAAGATTCAGTGTGTACCACTTGCAAGAACGTACCATCATGCAGCTTTAGCCTTACGTAAAAATATGTTTTTTTTATATAAAGGATACGTCAATTTGACTTCATCTCGCCTGATGGTAAGCTAAAGGCACCATCGTAATCATGTACCATTTTAACAGCGGTGGCACTCACCTTGACGGCCTCATCAAATTGCTTTTCACGCCCCGCTTAAAGGACCTGAGACTGTACGAAGAAGGAAATACGTGAGCTGGCAGGGAGTTCCAGGTCTTAATGGTGCGGTAGAGGAATGAGTCACTGAAATGCTTTGTTCTAGAACGAAAGGAGAGCGTGGGACTAAATTGGAAGAGCTCATCAGAACATTCACCATGGTAGAGACATAACATCTCTAAGTATCTGCAAAGGCTCGAGGGTTTTATGTTACATTCTTTACATCCGTTCTTTTTAATATGTGATCGGGACAATAATAATTCACTTCATATAAATACATAGCCTTCACAATACATAGACTTCTGTTATTTTTCTGTTACACACGTCAAATCATCAGAAAAAAAAAAAATTTCTAATTATTTATTTATTTATTGGTCCACCAACAGTTGTTTACATCTTACACATAAACAAAAGTTATAAAGGTAACATTCCTTATGTAACAACCACTTATAGGTACACAACACTCAAAAACAACATTAAAAAAAGAGCTTATGTACTATCAAAGCAACACATGATTGACCGAATTAGAACATCAGTGGGTAGAATTTGTTTTAAAAAAAAAGAAACCTTAATATTATAACTAAGAAACTTAGAAACTAAGTCAGTTTTGACAGCTTTCGTAAATTGACTTCTGTTTGCGTTGCGAATCGAAGTGGACGTCAACCAGGTGGCTACAATGGTTTATAACCTTACACAACCTTGCATAAGGAGAATTAGCACCGAGAACTGTTCGTCTTAAGGGTGGACACAGTGGTGTGACTGGTTTGCGTGGAATCCTCGAGGGTACGCGAAACCTGAAAAGGCCCAGTAGTGGGGAGCTATCAATCTTGTCGTTGAGACATTTAGAGGAGAATACTGCATCGTTAGATTTCAGTCTATTGGAAAGATGAATGATATTAAAATACTTAAGTCTACGGTCATAGGAGCGGATTCTTTTTGCCACGCCATTAGAAAACGCTAGATGACAGAGAAAACGCTTTTGTACACGTTCCAATTTTAACGATTGTGTCGCATAGTGTGGCCGCCATACCACACTGCAGTATTCAAGGATGCTCCTAATAAGAGTGTTATAGAGTAGAATTTTGGTAGAATTTTTGTGAAAGCTCTTACACGTTCTTAGAACGAAACCAAGCATTTTAGAAGCCCTTTTTACAGTGTTATCTATATGCGGCGTAAATGTTAATTTTGTGTCAAATAGCACCCCAAGGTCTCTAATGGTGTCTAATTCATTAATTTTGGTCTTTTTTATGTAATAATCAAAGCGAATAATGTTATGATTTCTTGTGTATTATTAGATAAGTACTTGTACTTAAACATAAAAAATTATCAAACTTGTCACGAGAAGCACTGTTTCTCAGGAAGGCCTGGCAGTGCAACTGGCGAAAGTGATGTTGATCTTTACGGATATATCGGACATGCAATGTAGCTTAGCTTCGCTTACAAATTTTACAATGAATCAGTTCCAGTTATACCATAACTGTCGCTCATAATGGCCCCCCAGGAGCTTTAAGGTGAACGTGCCTTCTCTCATAGGAGATAACACTGCCGTTCATCATCTTAAAAAAAGGTACCGCAGATATCCATCATGCACTGAATGCTTACTAAAGATGTAAAAAGAAAGATGGAAAATTAATCTAGGGTACTAAGCTGGTTCCTTGGTAATGCTTTCTGCCAGTAATCTAACAAGGTGGTTTATTCATGTGGGAACATTAAGACAAAAAAATTGTTTTTAATTACAATGCGCTGCTTCTCGTTTATAAATATTTCTAAGGAAAATAAATAAACAAACAAACAGTTCTACTAAGGAAAATAAAATTCACAAACGGTAACCCTAAAATTCAATTGTCAAATAAAGGCTAGCAAGCAGCTGTGCATATACGTGTTTTTATTTAACAATATCTCGATAATGTGCGTTTAATACACGAAAACTAAATGTGAAACGCGAAATCACAATGTCGAGCCGTCGTTCGATACTCGGATCGGCGCTTGACGCATTACCACCGCCCACGGACCCGTTGCGCGAATTGTTTGAGGCGTGCAAAACGGGCGATGCAGTTCGCGTAAAAAAGTTAATTACACCCCAAACAGTGAATGCCAGGGACACAGCCGGGCGAAAATCAACTCCTCTACACTTCGCTGCAGGTATTCCTACAGTCAAAACGTATATTTATATTATTATTTAGTTAGAAAACATGATTTTCCCAAAACAGTGAAAGGATTGTATTGTAACTGAGTAGGAAGCAGTGAGTTTTGAAAATTGCATAATTAGTTACGCTATTGGACTGGCGTTTCGTGTTTTATGCCTTGAGTTGTGTTTTATTCGCGTATTTGTGATGTAATTTCGTTACGAGTGTCAAATTTTGCAAGAGCACCCAAATTCGTGATATGCAACTAGGCGACACGGTCTATTAATTTTCGCCTTGTTTATCTTCGCGATATGTCCATTGTGAAGTGAGTTTGTTTCTAAACTATACAAAAAAAATTTTTTTTTTTTTAATGTTAGCTATACTTACTCATTAACTTTTTTTAAAAATGTTATTTATGAAGTGTGCAAAGGCTTGAAGTGAATTTAGTGAAAAGTTTTCATTACTGTGACTTGACTTTAGTTATTAGTTCCTGTCGAAAGGCAAGTAACAAAGATATTTTACATACATACATACAATCACGCTTTTTTCCCAGTGGGGTAGGCAGAGACCACAGTTTTCCACTTGCTACAATTCTCGTATAGGTCTTTCGCTTCTTCTACTTTCATAATTGTTTTCGATATTATAATATTACTAGCTTTTGTCCACGACTTGTCGCCATTAAGTTCGAAATAGGACACACTGCTCCTGTTCCCATGAGCCCACTTAAAATTTCTGTGAGCCTGGTACTTCATGCCAATGTACCAGGGTCACAGAAATACTGATCCCGTGACCGCAACCCACAGCAACCTATATCTTAAGTTTGTTTGATTGCAATAAATAAGCGTAAGATTTTAAGTCTGAACCTTTCTAATACATAAAACCGCATCAAAATCCGTTCAGTAGTTTTTGCATCCATTGCAAACAAACATGTACAATTATATAATAGGATAGGTTATATTATTATGTATGCAAAGATAATGCATACATTTAATAGAAATGTGAAGAATCTTTCTTTTTAATGAAATCTTCAAACAATTAGTATATCAACTTCCTATTGATTTAATTGGAAAACTGATACAATAAGAATATCCAAGAACATTCATAAAATTATAGGACTGCACAGACACCCCAAGATCATTGTATCAGAGAATTTAGAACATCCAAGATGTGTTACAGAGACTGGTCATAGGTTCTAGTCCTGTTTTTTACCAATCTTATTGAATGAGGTGTCACCTAAATATTTAGTTCCCAAGCCTACATCACCAGTGAGCCAGTAATAATGCCAATTTTATTTTCCTTTATTATTTTTTTAAATATTTATTTTTATTTTTTGTTTTTATTACTGAAATGAAGTTTAAGAAACAGATCTAACTGCCTTATGCCTTACTTTGGTCCTCTTAAGGATAGAGGAGCAAAATGGTATTTGTGTCTACATATCCCATGCAATGAAAAAAGAAGTCATATGTGCTACTTTGTTAATGAAAAGACAGTATTGATTTGAAGTTAATAATATTTACTTAAGTCATAGTTTTGTATAATAGTTCAGGACTTATCAAGATAAAACTGCAAAACTTTCTTTTGCACACGCTTTGGGTGCGTTTGGCTATACTTAATTTACTCAAATTTTATAGCGGTTAATGTGAACTTTTCTTATAAATTTTGATTGTACAAAGTCCTTGGATGTTCACTTTTTACAAATTTTATTTATACAGATTATGGAAATCAATAAAGTTGAAAAGAAGATGGATATAAAGAGAAGGGGAATTTGAAGTGATTCAGGTGTGGCTCAATTGCTCAGTTGGAAGAACATTCCCCCTATAAGGGAAAGGTTCAAGTTCCACTTGAGTGCTTCTTTTTCCTGATGTATTATGAAGATTACTTAAGTTAAAGTCAATAGTTGTTGTTTATGAGTTCCATACCCTCTCTTTCTTTCCTCTACCCAAGTGATACAAGACGTTGCAAGCAAACCGCTCATTAAAAAAACTATATTTACATATCAATGACAGTTCTGCTTGTTACATATTCCAAAGTTAGGGAAAGTTGTAGTGAATGAACAATGGATGCATAATTTTGTCGTTACAACCGGTACAAATTGAAAACTGTCTTGTTAATTTCAAATGGAACTTTACCAAAAGGCTTATAACTGAATAAAATCATAGATTCTTTCTAGAGTTCTTTCAGGATGGGGTTACGTTTCAAATCTGTGGTTAATTTTTTTTAAAGAATATTAAATAAATAAATAAATAAATACTCTACAACATTCTACACAACGCTAACTAGACCCATGGTAAGCTTTTATAGCTTGTGTTATGGAATCTAGAATGCGGATAAACATACTTACATACTTTTTTTTTGTAAATACATACATATTATACATAGAAACACCCAGACCAATGCAAATAGCCATATTCATGCATACAAATATTTGCACTGAGCGGGGATCGAACCCGCGCCTCCTGCGTGGCAGTCGCGTGCACTACCGCCACGCCACAGAGGCTGTCATTATCAATCGAAATTACTAATATTCCTTCTAACCTCTCCAACTAAGCTAAATTGCTTGTGCTAGGAGTGGCCTCACGTCGGTAGTGTAATGGCCACACATACACATTCTACACATTCCATTGCTGGACATAGGCCGATCCCTGGGAAACTTTGGCCTACTGTTTTAACGCTGGCCGGAAGGGTTGGTACAGGGTATCATTTCCAGTTTTTCTACTCTATATAAAAATACGATTATTTCCATAATACAGGCTTTCTACAAAAATCCACCATGCAGACGTCGACAATAGCCATATTCGCTGAATCACCATCGTAATTATTTACCCAACTGTGCAAATAAAAGAGTATTTGTGTCAACTGAGTGTTGTTTAAACCATTGCAGTGTTTGTCAGATAAAGCCTCCTTTTCTTCAGCCACTGATGACCTTGAAAATGCGAATTATGTTCATTTGCAAGTAATAAGAAAAGAGATACTTAATCCATAACAATATTATAAATGCGAAAGTAACTTTGTCTGTATGTTACGCTTTTACGCCTTAACCACTGAACCGATTTTGATGAAATTCGGTATAGGGGTAGATTAGACATAGGTTATGTTTGGTCGCGACAACCGACATCCACGCGGGCCAGGTATGTTTTAATGTACTTTCCACGCGCCGTGTTGCTTTCCGTTAAAGTGGAATAGGGTCATCCCATTCCAATCCCTCTCCGTGGGTGTCAAACCCGGCACCCGCCCGATTCAGAGCCATCCTCGGCTTCTAGATGGCTCCTCGAGGTGTGATAACGACGGTGTCCCCATCTTGCTGACAGATAGGGAGTGTCGTGTTACAGCCACGGCCTGTTTCTCCTGGGGTGACAGACGACTCCACCTGTCACCCCCAGGCCCGCGCTTATTGAAGACTAGCTTTCGCCCGCGGCTCGTAGCATCGGAAAACGTGGACGTCCTAGTTCCTCCAGTCTGGAAGCAGAGCTCCAACAAAAAAAGAAGCGTGGACCAGCTCAAACGATGCCTCCAAGGGATGTCAGGTTGGACAGGATCGACCACTGGCGGCAGAGTTTAGGAGATCAGGCAAGGTGCAAAATACCCAAATTGTAAGGGGCATATTTACAATTTCTGTACCAAATGTCGGGTCAGCCTTTGCCACAACAAAGACAATAATTGTTTTTATGAATTTCACTATGAATAAAACAAATATTTACTAGTGATTCAGTTATTCATTATTTCATAAATAATCCTTTAATACAACACACTGTTTACGAAGTGCGCAATGTCGCAATGGCCTAGCACCACGACCCACAGTCGGCGTGCGGTTTTAGTCGGTTCGAGTCCGACATAACCTCCCCTTCCGGCTCCGGCAGGATGTAACCGCCGGATTTCCGCACGAAAAAAAGGGGAGTATCATCAAAAAAGATGATTTTCATAAATAATTCATTATTATTATTATTTTTCATTTTATAAAAAAAGCAATGTCGCAGATATGAACATAGAGTTTTTCCCATTTGCCGATATCATAATAATTATCTGGATTTTTTTAAGAATTCTTCCTGCGTTATATATTCTTGATGGGTTATATAGAACCTAACAATATTTTTTTAAATTTAATACCAAAAATCTTGCATTTAAGGGTTAAAAGTATCGACCCTCGTCCCCGCGAACATCCTCGACGCACTACAGTAGCGTGGTAGCCCCAACAATATCCTATTTCACCCAATTCGCCTTAACATGTTCGTATGGCAACCGGGACCGACAACAGAGGCACGATCAGACCAAAGCAAATACCCATATATAGCATACAAATATTTGCACTGAGCGGGGATCGAGCCCGCGCCTCCTGTGTAGCGGCCGCGTTTACTACCTCCACGCCAAGGAGGCTGTAATCACTCAATAAGTATTACCGTGATTATTAGATTGATTGATTACGTCATATAATTATGCAATGTCTACCTTCTTACGTTAATCTTCTGACAATTATTGACGCTTTCTTACGAATTTAATACTCTTTATACAATAGTTACTTAGGTAAGTTAACAAATTGGAAAGTTCTGCAACTCTAGCCAAGTCGGTCTTACGTTGGGTGAAGGTCGGGCTAAATGTAAATACTACCAAATAATCGCAATTGATAAAGTGGTTTTATCTTACGCGAAAAATTCAGACAGTATCTTTCTTAAATCATTGAGACTCCATGCATCAGAGAGCACGTTAAGCCGTCGGTCCTGGTTGCCATACAAACATCTATGGTAATCGTTACGGGTAGTTGGAGCCCTCAAAAGATCGCCAACTGGTCTAACTACCGATATCGTGAGTAAATTGTGGAAGTTCAGTGGCAGTTCAATGGGCCACGGACCGCCCGGGGGTTATGTCGGACTTAGCTGACTGAAACTGCGCGCAATCTCGGATCGGCCAGGGTGTAAGGCGGCCCACGGAAAATGTCGAACTTTAGCCAAAACTCGCAGTTAGACGGGAAAAAGCAGACCCTGGCTCTTCGGGTGCGACCAGGATTAACTTGACACTAGGATGAAGAACAAGATGGTATCCCAAAAAGGCAATTGCCTGACACCCCGACTGACACGACCATCTCCGAGATGGCCCTGGGTCAGCCGGGGTGGCCTAGGGCCAGCTAAAATGCCTTTTGGACCTCCTTACACCTCTTCAGTGTGGGCCCTAATTGGTGTTCTCGTTGTTACAACCACTGGTACCTAACGGTTTACCTTACCACCCATTAACCGCAATAATTATGACATTATATTACTGTTTCAATTATCGCGTGAAGTCGTTATGCTAGAGTTTACTTAGATATGATAAGAACGAAATAGGCGGCAAAAATTAACATTTTAAAGATGGCGGTCGAGGCTGTAGAGATTTTGTAATATATGAGTGTCAGTATAGCGCAAATCTTTTACAATTTAACAAAGCTAAATCAAGATACGTCGTAGTCGCGTCGTGCGGAGCGAGCTTGGAGTTTCTTTGAAGGATAGAATTCGGAACGAGGTCATCCAAAGACAACTTCACCTCTGGCTTAGCACTACAACCCTCAGTCGGCGCGCGGTTTTCGTTGGTTCGACATAACCTTCCCTTCCGGTTCCGGCGGGGATATCCGCACGGAAAAAAAGGGTTCCGTACTCAAAATCTAAAAATGGAACCATGTTACGAAATAGCGTACATCTTAGTTTAGCGGTCAGTGTCATCCACGCGGGTGGAGCCGTGGGCAACAGCTGGTGTTATATAGATATTGGTACGGAAACCTTTCATGCGTGAGTCCGACTCGCTCTTAGCCGGTTATTTACTACTCTCGTATTCAGTTTTTGTTGAGGAAATTCAATTTTATCTGATCACTATCTTTATTAGATCCATACATTAGCATCCACTAGACCAGTGTAAAAAGTTTCTTTGTGAACTAGCTATTATTTACTGTAGTCTACGTAATTGACTCGTCAGTTCTAAGCAGTTTGTTTTATTTCAAATAATTTAGCCTTGGCCTTGATTTCGTTCTAGCTATTTGTTAGAAATTGTCTTTTTCAGTAATAATTAGTAGATTATTGCATCTAATTTACATACATACATATAAACACGCCTTTATCCCCGAAGTTTTAGTAAGAGGTGAATTATTATATTATCACAATCCACCGATCATAGTATACGGTCTCACGTAATAGGGGGTTAGCTTACATATTCCGGGCGTTATTCTTGACTCGAGCCATGCATCCGATGCTGAATCAGGGCTGTATTATATCTGTCTGTTGTTAAACAGCCCTATCCATTAGTCGCCTAAAGACGCCTTTAACCAATGTGTGTTACCAGTGATGACTTACGAATCTGAAACGTGGTCCCTCACTATAGGTCAAAGTCGCTCAACGAGCTATAGAGAGGGCTATACTCGGTATTTCCCTACGTGATTGCGTCAGAAATGATGATATCCGTAGGAGAACTAAAGTAACCGACGACGTAGCCCAGCAGATTAGCTCATTGAAGTGGCAGCAAAAAAGAGCAAAAGAGCAAAAAAGTTCTGGAATGGCGACCGCGTACGGGCAAGCGTAGTGTAGGACGCCCAACGGCCAAGTGGAAGGACGACGTTATCATGGTCGCTGTGAAGCGCTGCATGAGGGCTGCTTTAGATCGTTCATTCTGGAAGTCTATGGGAGAGGCTTATGTTCAGCAGTGGACTATATGTGGCTAATATGATGATGAGGTACGACACCGCATGGGAAGAGATGGGGTGGCCCAAATTCTACTCTGGGATCTCTACCGGGAACCACGCTGCACATCTAAAGCAGCATCTAATTTAAATACCAAGAATGAAGCATCAATCAATTGGCCTATCGCATTCCATTGCTGGACATAGACCTCTCCCAATATTGAAATGCTTTGGCCTACTGTTTTAAAATAAATAAATAAATAAATATTCCACAACATTCTACACGACGCTATCTAGACCCATGGTAAGCTTTTATAGCTTGTGTTATGGAATCTAGAATGCGGATAAACATACTTATATACTTTATTTTTGACCAATGCAAATAGCCATATTCATGCATACAAATATTTGCACTGAGCGGGAATCGAACCCGCGCCTCCTGCGTGGCAGTCGCGTGCACTACCGCCACGCCACAGAGGCTGTCTAGTACTGTTTTCACGCTCTAGTACAGAGCACAGGGGATTTTAATGAAATTTGTTACATATATAGATTAGATTTTGCGAAAGGGCATGGTCGCGATAACGGACATCCACACAGGTGGAGCCGATGACAACTACTAGTCGAGAATAATTGCTCCATGGCATGGCGGCAACATGTAACAAGTCCTTTATTAAAAATGTAAAGATAAGGTTTACTGATTAATTGTTATCCTTATCTAACATGCATCTACATTCAATTGAGTTAGCGAAAAAAGAATATAAGGTTTACGGGGAATACCTAGAGCCGAACGGCATACCTATGAATTCATAACATCTCCTGTACCAAATTTTTCAGCTCAATGCAAATATTTGTTAGCATGAATATGGTTATTTGCATTGGTCTGGTCGTGCCTCGGAGAGCACGTTACGCCGTCTCGGTCCTGATTGTCATGCGCACACCTTTGCCAGTCGTTACGGGTGACTGTCCTGCTTAATTTTGAAGTTCAAAATCGCGATGAACGGTAGTCCGAAAGTTCGGGAATGCGGCTCACGTTATTGCGACAGTACGTCACATCGATACACATATCATCGAATGTTCATTACGGCGATGCACGTTGCCGCGAAGCGTGCCGTAAACATTCGACAATGCGTGTATCGATTAGGCGCACTTTCGCGGTAGCGTTCATCGCGGTGAAAAACATTCGACAATGCGTGTATCAATGTGACGTACTTTCGTACTAACTTGAGTCGCATTGCCAAACTTTCGGACTACCGTTCACCGCGATTTTGAACGTTGAAATTCAGTGGGACAGTCGTTACGGAGTCCAACAACTGACCTAACTGCAATACTTCGATATCGCCAAAGCCATGGGTTATGGAGGTCAACTTTATTATTTTATCCATTTAACTTATTGATATCCGCAACTCTTGGCTTCGCTTCAGTGGCAAATTCCCAATGTTTTACCCTTGATGCGACCTCTGCATGGTAATGAATGTTTAGTATGGCATAAGTAGTATGAATACATCAAGACAGCTAATTAATTTAGAAGAATGTGTGTTTACTAGGAGCTCTGGAATGTTTAATCATCATGTTCCAAGCGATTGTAATTATAAACAGGTAAAAAATATATAGACTTACAGAAGAATCAATCTGTCAATGATATGTGGTTGCCCTGTACCTACATTATTAGCGTGATACAGGTTCAGTAGTTTTTAAGTGCTTCAGCTTGCGATATACCTTTTTTTGGGCGAAAACCCTCTCGGATACCTCGGCCATCGGGCAACGGTCATGCCGCTGTGCTAGCGGCAATGAAGTGGTGACAGATGGCCGAAGCTGTAACCCCCACGTCTGCTCGCGGCCACTGCCCACCCCAGCCTACTCCACTGTGCCATTTGCTAATCAGATAGACTTGTAGGTAGCCTTCGAGCAGCCCTGTAAGGGGCTGTTTCTGCCGCGACTGGAATTTGCCGTAGGCGGCAGCATCTCCTTTCGATGAGAGAGAGGCGCTGTCATATCTCTGTTGCCTACGGTACCGTGTGGATTCTTCTAGTATTGTAACATCTATTGTACCATATTCTAGCACATAAATATTTGATTTGATTTGGAGGTTCCGATATTTTCGACTGACAATTTTTTTGCATACATTATATCCATTGCATATGTAGTCTGTGCCCTTTGGTCCACATTGTATCTGATATTTCGTAACCAGCTACGTAAATCGAATTAATTGCATTTAGCACCCGCCATTTTACGTATACAGTAGCTTATTACCCTTTTTTATTATCTCAGGTTATGGACGCAGGGAAGTCGTGGAGATCCTCATAGCTGCCGGAGCGGCGCTCCAGGCGCGGGATGACGGTGGCTTGCAGCCTTTACACAACGCCTGCTCCTTCGGCCACGCGGATGTCGTCAGGGCTTTGCTGACGGCTGGGGCGGCGCCGGCAGCAAGAGACAACTGGGGTTATACACCGTTGCACGAAGCGGCTGCCAAGGGAAAAGTTGATGTGTGTATAGGTGAGTATGAATGTTTCATCTTCTGGGTCCAAGTTTTGTCAAAGCCCTTGGTACCAAATTGCAAGCTGCTTGTAAGCTGGGACATCTACTGATTGGCGGACGTACCTATTTCTGGGCTAGGATTGGGAGGTCCGACGGCATCCGCATCCAGTCTTACCTAGTTGTCATATCATGTACGTTTCTGTTGTGGCGATACCACATGTACCCAACGCCATCTAGTGACAACAAGCTGCACTACTATGTCACTACGAATCCTGCATCGCGAAATTGAAGTTCTCGCGCTGGTACAACATCCCAACGACAATCGTTGGGCCGCGGCCCGCCAGGTGTGATCATCTTGCCTGGATCTCGATTCTGCTAAAGCCAAACCATAATGGTGCCACCGTCGCTGCAAAAAAACGGCATTAAATAATAGACTTTAATGCAGTTAAAGATCAAAATTAAATGACTTTTGCAGAGTAATTAAAAAAGCGTGACGATACTGTTTTCATTTAATTCTGTACTTAAGTCATATAGAAATAAAATCTAAAATATGATGAAATCTAGTAGAATCGAGGGTCTGGTCGGAGGGTCCTCCCTTTGTGTTGGAAGAACATCACACCTCGTTCCTCCAATCTGTAATGTCACCTTTTTTTCCACAGCGTTACTGCAGCACGGTGCGGACCCGAATATCCGCAACACTGAAGGGAAGACTCCTCTCGATCTAGCTGATTCCGCTACCAGACCTGTGTTGACAGGTATAGTGTCTTTTTAGTATTGATTTCGATTCGATTCGAAGGTAATTTAATTTTTTTGAATATCCAAGGAGGTTTCGCTGACAGCCTCCGTGGCGTAGCGGTAGTGAACGCGGCCGCTACGCAGGAGGCGCGGGTTCGATCCCCGCTCAGTGCAAATATTTGTATGCGTGAATATGGCTATTTGCATTGGTCTGGTCGTGCCTCGGAGATGCACAAATTGAAACTGTATATTCTTAAGGAAATATATTTTACTTTGCAGTCATGACATTTATTCATTGTTTTACATTGTTCCTAATTTCCATAAAACATGAATACGATATTCCATCACAATACTTTTCCAACTAAGCCATCTCAGACGCAATCTTGGATATACAAAAACTACACCAAATACCTACCCTTTACAGGTGAATACTGCGCAGCGGACGTGCTAGAAGCAGCCCGATCTGGCGCAGACGACCGTCTGGCCTCTCTGCTCACCCCCCTAAACGTGAACGTCCACGCCAGCGACGGCAGACGATCCACCCCTCTACACCTGGCTGCAGGGTACAACAGGGCTAGAGCAGTCAGGTTGTTATTGCAGAGGGGGGCCGATGTCCATGCTAAGGATAAAGGGTATGTTTTTGAGTTATTCAATCAATTTTATTTTCAATTCAATCAATTTTATTTCGATCAACATTTGGATCATACATTATCATTACATGAATTACAAAATAAACATAAACATAAAAATGGTTAGAATAATAAATAATACAACAAAATCTCAATTACTTACATAATATCAGAAAAATAAAAATTTAAATGATAAACAGTCATCAATGTCAACATAGTTCAATAAAATGTAATTATGATAATATTCAAATAAGATAATATATTTATTATAACAATAAAATAATGATTTAAATTTGCATTCAATTGCTAAGTTTAATTGCGTAAGAAGTCAGTCCTCTGCCCAAAATGGAGGGCCAGGGGCAATAGGTAAATCTGCCTGTTAACAGGCGTTCCTTTTGGAAATAAAGTAGGTCCCTGGTCCCCGTTGGATAAATCAGTCCCCTGCCCAAAAGGGCCCGGGGAAATGGCTGAACCTGCCCGTATAGGGCGTCCCTTTTGGAAATAAAGTAGGTCCCTGGTCCCCGTTGGATAAGTCAGTCCCCTGCCCGAAATGAAGGGCCAGGGGAAATATGTAAATTTGCCTGTTAGCGGGCGTCCCTTTTGGAAATAAAGTAGGTCCCTGGTCCCCGTTGGATAAGTCAGTCCCCTGCCCGAAATGAAGGGCCAGGGGAAATATGTAAATTTGCCCGTTAGCGGGCGACCCTTTTGGAAATAAAGTTGATCCCTAGTCCCGTTGTATAAGTCAGTCCTCTGCCGAAAATGAAGGGCCAGGGGAAATGGCTAAATCTGCCTGTTAGCGGGCGTCCCTTTTGGAAATAAATTTGGTCCCCGTTGGATGGGGTACGAAACTGCGAATACTGAACCAACCTAGTTCGTCATCACCAAACCGGCTTCCAGGTGAGCTGAAGTGAGTCTTGTTGCGACTTTCATACAGGAAAAACTGTTGAAATATACTAGACATAATTGGATCTCAATTCATAGAATAATGGTTTTAAAACGTGTGATATCAGGTAGGGATTTCTTCACTATGAAAAAAAAATCGGTTGTCTGTAAAGTCGGTTTACTGACGATAGTTGAACGTGACAACGTCATAAGAAAATACTGTATCAAAAGAAAATTTTAATTTGACTGTTTGATTTGTCGCTCGTTCCGCGCTCTCGCTTGCACTTCAAGCCTTAAACGGAACGCCTCAGAGCGAGGTAACGCCGCATGACGTCATGTTTTTTCGTGCGTGCAGCCGGCTCCATCGAATTATAAGACGTTGTCACGTCAAAAAAAAAATCTAGTTTCAGCTATTCGCAATGTGATTTTTTGTAAATCTAAATAGTTTTGATGCTTTGGCAGTCGTTCGGTGAACTAGCATCTAGTGAGGATAGTTATGGACCCGATAGATTGTCCTTTTTTACGTGCGACAATCTCTTTGGATACCTAGTGGTGATGTCGGACTCGAACCAACGGAAACCACACGGCCAAAATTCAAAATTCAAAAATCGTTTATTCTGCATAGACTATTAAATCGGCACTTACAAAACGTCAACATAAAGTAAATATTAAATACTAGTTTAGCAAATGGACCACCGGTTCAAAACGCGGCTCACACCTGAGAAGACTCCGCCAAGAAACCCAGCGGGCATTTTTTTTGGTCTATTTACAAACATTTACTTAGCCTAAAACTTATGGTTACTTACAAACATTTACTTAGCCTAAAACTTATGGCCGTCTCGGAGCATCAGTTGCTGAGAGTGAGGTAGCCTCTGACATATCTCACATACACCCCAACTGACCCAGGGCCTGAGATGGCCCCAACACCGATTTCATGTATATCTTTCCAGAGGCCTGGTCCCTCTGCACAACGCGTGCTCGTACGGCCACTACGAGGTGACGGAGCTGCTGGTGCGCGCCGGCGCTGACGTCAACGCCACGGACCTGTGGGCCTTCACCCCCCTGCACGAGGCCGCCAGTAAAGCGAGGCTCGAGGTAGGCCCAGCGTCACAAATATCTTCATCTACAAATTCTGCAAATGATCTTAAAACTTTTTTGAATGAATTCTACAGAATTAAGAATGCTAACTATACGAACCCGCGATCTTTCCCTTACAGGGGGAATGCTTTGACCAATTCGGCTACCGAGACAGCCTCCAGATAGCGTGCGTTTTAGTCTATTCCGACATAATCTCCCCCTCCGATCCGGTGGGGGGAGGGGGCTATATCTGTGGTGATTATGCTTAATTTATAAAAAAAGGATTAAGAGCTTATGCTATAAAAAAAGGATTAAGAGCAAATCAAACTCAGCGGGGAGAGGGGGAGACTATGTATGGGGATTTTGCGCACTCTAAAAAAAGGATAAAGAGCAAATCAAACGGTTTTATTGATTTCGTACACGAAGTAAAGGTGTTTACCAAATGTTACAACAACCGGTCAATAGGAAGGGGGAGAAAAACGAGAAATTAAGACCATTTCAAGTCAACACAAGCGTTAAAAGCTTACCATGGGTGAGATAGCGTTGTGTAGAATGTTGTGGAATATTTATTTAATATATTTTGAGCACTTTATTCATTAACATCTTTTTGATGGCGACTGAGCATGCTCTTGTATTTGATCAATGAGCACTCGCATCTATTTTTAGAGTCCCATACTAGGATAGGAACCTTATTACTCTAATAGCTAATACTACGCACTTGTCCGCAGGTATGTTCGTTACTGCTGAGCGAAGGTGCCGATCCCACGCTACTCAACTGCCACGGGAAGTCCGCCCTGGACGTAGCTCCCACCCGGGAACTGCAGGAGAGGCTAGCTTGTAAGTTCACTAACGTTCCATCCTACTTCTTATATACATGTACAAATAAAAAAAAAGGTTTTTTTTTGTCCAAATCGAATTTATTTTTATGCCAATGTGTTATGTACCTGGAGTACAACTACTAGGGGTTTTCGGCTTCGGGAGCGTTCCCCTTACACCTGGGGTATTCACGCCTGTAAATCCTTGAAGGGGTAGGCAGAGGTATATTAACACCCACATTTCGCCATGGGTCCCACTTAACAACGGGTGAGCAAATTGCCGTCAAGCTGGCACTTATTACTGTATGTTTGCTGTCGGATGGAGAACCGCATTATCCTTTAGTCGCCTTCTACGACTCCCACAGAAAGCTCTATTCTACTCCGCGGGGAACCAACACGGCATCCTATTTCTATTGTCTAAAGTAAGGCCAACGAAACGAGAAAAAAAAGGTAAACAATGTTTCAGCGGTTCCAAACTTTTTTATTCGAAAATGATTACGTATCACTTCAAGCGCGTTCGAGACAGGAATGAAATTGCTCATAAGATGGCGGATCTGACAGTTTTAAGGTCATAGCTCATTAGAGCCACCCGGCACCAACTCCGCACCGCCTCGCCTCGTGCGGTTAGTATTCTTCATATGAACTTGTATGGGTATGCGCTCACTACATCAACTCCGTAGCATCGCCGCATCGCCTCAGTCGCACGCCCTCCACGTGCGGACGGCGGGTGGACCGCAACGCAACGACAGCTGTCGCTCGGCCACTGTCGCGTCTGACAAAAGCAACAAGGACAGAGACAATAATCGCTAGTAGAACGTAACTCAGTAATGGTCGATTTGTATACCTTTTTTCTCTCGTCTCGTTGGCTTTACTTTATACCATTTCAATGGAAGATTGACTGCTATTAGATGTTAACAAAATAATATGTTTTATTACAGTTGAGTACCGTGGCCATTGTCTACTAGAGGCTTGCAGACTAGCTGAACCCGCGAGAGTCAAGAAACAGCTATCAGCAGCCTCAGGTCACCAACATCAGGTGAGGATATATCACCATCATTCTTGCGTTAGTCCCCGGTCGCATCTGAAGCTTTACACCTCGGAAATTGGGGTCCGCTTTTAAACACGCTTTTATTAGCTTCACTTGTAACTATGCATGTAAGAAAATCTTGGAATCTTAATTTGACCCACTTCCCGGTCTTCGATTAGGATGAAATTTTGCACACGCTCTGAGTTCTGATTACAATACATGACTAGCTAAGAAACGTCATCACAAATCCAATATGGCGGCCTCCCCAAGATGGCGGACTGGCCGTTTGAAATACACCCCCATGATATGGATATCAAATGAAAGCATCGATGGCTTAGTGGTTAAGGAGTTGGCCTAACGATCGAGAGGTCCCGGGTTCGAATCCTGGCCATTACACTACCGACGAGAACCCACTCCTAGCACAAGCAATTTAGCTTAGTTGGAGGGGTTAGAGGGAATATTAGTAACTTCGGTTCTAATATTCTTTAAAAAAAAAGGGTTTGCTGTCAAGAATACGAAAAAAAATAGTCACGTGACTTAAATCCAATATGCTGGACGTCCAAGATGGCGGACAGGCTATTTGAAAAGTACCCCCATGATATGGGTATCAAATGAAAGGGTCGTGCTAAAAGTGTTTTTTAGTTTTTAATTTACTATAATTATTTCCGGTCTAACTACGGCTGAACCTCGATATTTTACGTGAAGCGGCTGTCATTTGATTTTAACAGCCTATTGGCGATATCGAAGTATTGCAGCTAAACCAATTGTTGAACTTTTGAGGGCTACAACTACCGGTAACGACTGCCATAGTCAGGGTGTCTCAATAAATGTCTAAGTTTTATATGGCGGTAATTCTTAACAAAAGTAGTTAGTATCCCTCCGACCCAAAATTTATACAAAGATGTGATTATGTGATGATGTTTAATACCTATTCTAGCCTAATCCTGTAATAGGGTGTGTGGTGTTTGGTATCATGGTTTACAGTCTTCGACAGGGTCAGCGACACCTTTTCAAGTGCAAATAGGCTTTGCCATGTAGATAATAAAGAAAACGGACGTAACGCTGACCTTGCCGTAGGCTATACCCAGGTAATGGCTGGTGGTGGTATCGTTTAATTAAGGTAAGGTGGTGTTCGGTATAATTGTTTGTGGGTATGGTTATGGTGTGGCAATCTATCAATGTTGAAAATTGTCACCTTGATAGTTGGACACCTTGGGAAGCCAATAACATAAATTTCTAAGAGTGTTTGTGAAGACTTAATTTTTGTCTCTTACAATCATTCGCAAGAGAAACATTATTACTTTGAAAAATTACAGCTAAAGTAGTCAGGGAAAATTTTAGAAATGGTCAGGGAAAGCCCGGGAAATGTTTTGACGATTTAGAGTGGACACCCTGATAGTTGTTCTTATGACTTTTTTTTTCGTGTGGAAGTTCCCATGGATACCTCCCCCGCCAGAGCCGGAAGTGGAGGTTATGTTGGACTCGAACCGACTAAAACCGCACGCCGACTGAGGGTCGTGGTGCTAGGCCGGAGGTGGGGTTGTCTTCGACATATTCCTCGCATCCTGACTGACCCCAAATGTACTTATGGCAACCAAGACCGCCGGATTACAGCTCTCCGAGGCATGACCAGATCAATGCATATAGACATATTCATGCATACAAATATTTGCACTGAACGGGTCTGCGTAGCAGTTGAGTTCACTACCGCCGCGCCACAGAGGTATTCAAAATGTCAGGAGATATATTTTATTGTATAAATTTTAGAAAATATAACACACTACCCGGGCTAGGGAGATAATATATGTATCTAAGTTACCTATATCAGACATTATGCCGCATGCCTCATGGCAGGTATATACCTATAGTGTCACTCCCTAAAATTATTTGGTACGTTCTCTCCATACAATGTTACTCTAATAATGCAGGTCTACTGAGTCTTTCTCTGCGCCACCTTTAGTCGACTGGTAGAGAATGCCTATGGCATTAAGTCCACCTATGTTCTTATGCATGAAGTTTTATAAATAAAATAAAAAATAATATGCTCCCTCAGACGGCCTTCTATGTATAAAAATGTTCGGTTATCAACAGTTGCCTTTTGCCCGCAGAGCTCAGTGGCGTCTACCAGCGGCAGTACGGGTTCGTTACCCGGCGAGTGCAGTACAGAGACTCTTGTTAACTTCACGCACGTGGGCACAGGAGACAGGGCTTTACACTGTGCCGCCGCCAGTGTATACCCGAAGAGAAAGCAGGTAATATATAGCTGGGTCAAAAGGGAGAAAATAGGGAATAAAAGTTTGTTTGAACGTTTATCATTGAAGATATCTTGATGAAATTACAACGGGGAAGATAAAGGTGTGGGGGAGGGAAATGGGTGGGGGAAGTGAAGGAGTGGGGGAAATGGAATTGGATGGAGGATTGGTTAGGGGAAGGTCGAAAGGACGGGGGAAGGGTTATGGAAGGATCAGAGGAAGTTGAAGAAGTGGGGTAAGATGAAAAGGTCCCTATCCCCACCCTATCTCATCCCAGGGGTGTCGTATGAGGCGACTAACGGGAAAATAGGCAGACGATATCATTATGAGTGAAGAAAAACTAGAAATAAAACCTCCCAACGTTTCAGTCCAGCAGGGGAAAGCGATAGGCTAGTAAGCTAATTGAATAAATGATTGAAGATGGAAAGGTTGGGGTAAGGAGTGTTAGAAGGGTAAAGTGGGGGATATATTGCAGCAAGTAGGTAGGAAAAAAGGTAGATGAAGGGTGGGGGAAGGGGAATGAGTGTGAGAAGAGGTTATGGTTGGGTAAGATAATAGTGGGGGGAGCCTAAAATCACGTAAAGTAAAGCCAACGAAGCGATAGAAAAAAGGTTGTTACAGCGGTTCTATAACATTTTTCTTCACACATTCACAACACTTCAAGCGCATTCCAGACAGGAATGAAATTGTTCATAAGATGGTGGATCTGACAGTTTAGAACCGCTGTGCTGACAGCTTTGCTGTACTACGAAACACGCAACGACAGCTGTCGCTCGGCCATTGTCGCGTACGTGTTACATGTGCGATAAGGACAGAAAATAAGCGCTAGTTATCGCAACGTAACTCAGTAATGGTTGCTTTGTTGTCTCTCGTCTCGCTGGCTCTACTTTAAGTCAGGGTTGGTCCATCAAAAATTATTTTTTCTCAAACTTCATTCGTAGGTAATGGAGATGCTGATCCGAAAAGGCGCCCGTGTCAATGAGAAGAACAAAGAAGGTCAGACTCCCCTCCACGTGGCGACGGAACACGCCCACTTAGACGCCATGGACTTACTCCTTAGACACGGTAGGTTCTATAGACCGACGGTAACCACTGTATAGCTGTTTACCATGGCACACACCAATGACTTTTCGATGCTTTTCGAAGTTATGTGTGTATTTATCGCAGGTTTATAAGTGCCCGGTTAATGGCAATAGGCTCGCCACCTATTACATTGGGACCTAAACATAAACTGGCGAAATGTGGGTGCTAGCACCTCTGCCTACCCCTTCGGGGAATACAGGCGTGAGTTTATGTTATGTATGTTATAAAGTTCTCAAATGTGCTCTATAAAATAAATCCAAGATACGTGTACTGCACCGACCGACAGGGATGGCCGTAGGTCAGCCGAGGTGCGAGGGATATATCGAAGACAACCTCACCTTTGGCCTAGCACGACGACCCACATACAGCATGCGGTTTTAGTCGGTTCGAACTCGACATAACCCCTGCCCTCCGGCTCCAGCGGGAGAGGTATCCGAGGGGTTTTAAGCAAGAAAAAAAAAGGGTACGAGCGATATGTCGAAGACAATCTCACCTTTGGCCTAGCACGACGACCCACATACAAAATGCGGTTTTAGTCGGTTCGAGCCCGACTACCCCCGGCTGCGGCGGGAGAGGTATCCGAGGGGATTTCCGCATGAAAAAAAAAAGGGTGTAGGCGATATGTCGAAGACAACCTCACCGGCCTAGCACGACATCCCACAGACAGAATGTGGTTTTAGTCGGTTCGAGTCCGACATAACCACCTCCTTCCGGCTCCGACGGGGGAGGTATCCAAAAGGATTTCCACATGTAAAAAAAAAAGCTAACTAATGTACTTACCATAGTTATAGGTAGTGAACGCGGCCGCTACGCAGGAGGCGCGGGTTCGATCCCCGCTTAGTGCAAATATTTGTATGCATGAATATGAGTATTTGCATTGGTCTGGTCGTGTCTCGGAGAACACGTTAAGCTGTCGGTCCCGGTTGCCATACGAACATGTATGGCAGTCGTTATAGGGGTATTGGGTGAAATTACTCTACATAGAAGGGCTTTTTTTTTATCGTGTGATAAATCCCCACGGATACTACCCCCACGGAGCCGGTGGAGGTGGTTATGTCGGACTCGAACCGACTAAAACGCACGCCGCCTTGGGTCCTTGGTTGCCGGAGGTGAGATTGCCGAAAGCACCCCGGCAGACCCAGGACCATCTCTTTCGAGATGGTCCCCTTCGGGTTGTGGGGACCACAGTGTCCCCATCTAGCCCCGGGTACGGGGAGGCGCACTTTGCGCCGCCGCCGCGGCCTGCTTCTGCTAGGGTGGGCGGCGGCTCCACCGGTCACCCCCAGGCCAGCGCTCATGGAGGATGGAGGTCGTTCTGCGACCTCCGACGTCCGGTTCCATAGAAGGGCTGATATTAAAGGGTTATTATTATTACTATTGACCGGACGTCAATAGTAATAATAATAACCCTTTAATACTTAATAGTAGTAATGTACTTACTATTGTATACTTCAAACTTCTTCAAATTCAAATACTTCTTCAAAAGTAAATATTTATTTATTTATTTGTTAAAGGTACGCTTACAGATTTCTGCCATTCCATGACCAAGCATTTGGAGACATATATTAGATCTAGAAAGAAGAAGAAGCCACTGTGGCGTGGCGGTATTGCACGCGACTGCCACGCAGGAGGCGCGGATTCGATTCCCGCTTTTTTTATACCGGACACGTCAATTTGACTTCACCTCGCCTGATGTTAAGCTAAAGGCAAAGTCTCGGAAAGAGGGTCACCATCGTAAACATTTACCATGTTAACAGTGGTGGCACTCAGCTTGACGGCATGCATGAATATGGCTATTTGCATTGGTCTGGGTGTTTCTATGTATAATATGTATGTATCTACAAAAAAAAAGTATATAAGTATGTTTATCCGCATTCTAGATTCCATAACACAAGCTATAAAAGCTTACCGTGGGTCTAGATAGCGTAATGTTGTGGAATATTTATTTTATTATTATTCCGAATATAGCATACACATCGTGAAATGAAAAAAAAAACATGAAACCAACATGGCAAAATATAAATTCGCCAAAAAAATTATAAATTAAAAAAAAAATTAAAAAAACAATTGTATACCCACTACTTAGGTGCCAAAGTAAACGCCTGCGATGGCCGAGGGTCATCAGCTCTGGCGGTGGCAGCGCGGAGAGACTCTGCTGCAGCATGCCGCCTCTTGCTGGCATGTGGGGCGGATACCACTCCTGACGCTATGTACCCTCAACCTGATGGTGAGTGCCAATTTAGTAAAATCTAGGAATTGAGATTAGAATAATTCGAACACAGGGAAAAAGAATCTTATCGGGCGGGACTGGAACCCGCGATCTTTCCCTTACAGGGGGAATGCCCTAATTTCCCTTCTTATCCGTCTTTAAGGGACGGACGCCCGAGAAGATTCGTATTCTAAAATGACACTCCCCCGTAATTACGAGTTTGACATATTGCCTATACAATCTGTCCTCAGATAAATCGAGATTCAGGCTAAGTGTCAGTCTAGAATACGGACATTAATGCTGTAAAATTCATAGAATAATTGTTTTAAGATTCAATAATAAGGTGACATTGGTATAATTAACTTACAGTGGTATAATTATACTCCGTCCATTCGTTTATTTTCTTTTTGACAGTTCGAGACAATTTGAAGTTAGTGACACCCGCGTACAGTACCGTTTCGATTCGAAATAATTATCGATTTTACTTAAGAACATTTTTCAATCGATTTAATGCATCGACATATTTGTAATAATATATATAAATATTAATTATATGTTTATCAAGTTTTTTTAAATTATAAATAAAGGTGATGTGACACCTGAAAACTGGGCGACTGTCATGTCGTGTAGAGGACAAGAAAAATAAGTATATCTAATTGGGATCGAGATCATCGAGACCTTGTAGTTTACAATATAATGGATCAATAATTGATTATTCAAGTAACAGAGGGCTCAACTCATGAGTCTAGTGTAAATTATGAAGAAGAGTCTGATAAACCAATGTAATAAATAATATTAACAAAATCGATTTGTAGACAATTGATCGAATTATCATATTTCAAGATCTGCTTTATAGTCTGTGTCTGTTTGTTATGCGCAGGGCACTTCACTAAGTGGGCGTTACCCGTCAATAAAGTATGACATTACTGTACACACACATTATTCCGTATATAAAAACAGTAATTTATATGCGTAAGCTGTCAAAAAGAAAATAAACGAATGGACAGAGTATAATTGAAGTTCGTATAATTAATTGGCTGGTATAATTTATTTACGTTTGGTCTAATAAATTGATATGGCTAATCATCAAAGTAATAGTATAATTAGCTGCCATTGACCAAGTAGAGTCGAGTTTTATCCAAGTCGATTTTTATCCAAGTATTTGTATTTATGATCTTGACATTGATATAAATAACGAACATTTGTATAACTGACATTGTTATAATAAATTAATATTGTTTGTGTAATTAATTTGCATTGGAATAAATTAACTGACATAATTATAATTAATTGACGTTAATATAATTATCTGACACTGTACACATATCGAGAACACTAGTAGCGAAACCGATCAGGTTCAATAAAAGAAATACTGTGGAAAAAGTACAAGGGTTTTCAATATGTTTAACAATTAGATTCCACCAAGTGCCATAAATCAACAGTATAAAATAGTCTGACACTGGTATAATTATATGACACTGGTATAATTAATTGATACTGTGAAAACTTTTAATTGGCCATCATTATGCTATTGACCTTCTATTGTAATAATTAGCTGTAAGTTTTCCGAAATATAAAAAAAAATTGACACTGGTATAATTAATTGTCACTGCTGTAATTAATTGACAATGATACAATTAATTGACGCTGATATTATAAATTGACACTGGTATAATTAATTGTCACTGCTGTAATTAATTGACAATGATACAATTAATTGACGCTGACATTAATATAATTGACACTGCCAATAACTACGTCCACCGCTTCCAGACGCGTGTGCGAACGCCGCAGCCCTTCGTTTACTAGAGGCGGCGCGGTCGGGCGACGCGGAGGGAGCGCGAGCCATCCTGGACGCGAGGCCGCGCCTCGTCAACTGTCGAGATGTCGACGGGAGACATTCCACGCCGCTGCACTTCGCTGCAGGGTCAGTATACTCTATGTTTACAGTAGGCTAGGGATCAGAGGGGAGGAGTGACTTCACTGCTAGGTCAGAACAGGTCTATGTGTGGTGGAGGCGGAGATCAAAAGGGAGGAGTGACTTCACTGCTAGGTCAGGACAGGTCTATGTGTGGTGGAGGCGGGGATCAGAAGGGAGGAATGACTTCACCGCTAGGTCAGAATAGGTCTATGTGTGGTGGAGGCGGGGATCAAAAGGGAGGAGTGACTTCGCGACGGGTCAGTACAGTCTATGTTTACTGGAGGCGAGAGATCAGAGGGGAGTAGTGACTTCACCGCCGGGTCAGTACAGGTCTATGTGTGGTAGAGATGGGGATCAAAGGGGAGGAGTGACTTCACCACTGGGTCAGAACAAGTTTATGATTACTGGAGGTGAGGGATCAGAAGGGAGGAGTGATTTCACCGCCGAGTCAGTACAGGTCTATGTGTGTGGGAGGCGAGCGATTGGTAGGAGGAAGTGAATATGCCGCCGGATCAGTACGGCCCCCTAGACAAGTGGCAATTCGTTGCCCGGCGTATCATAGATTAGAATGACGAATGTGTTGGATTTGACGTATATGGCATTCGTTGACGACTGTTTTATACGTCAATTCCATACATTTGTTATTAGATTTCACGATACGCCGGCCGGCGAATTGCCACTTGTCTCGGGGATATGTCTATGTGTGGTGGAGACGGAGATAGTGGGGGGGAGCAACTTCGCAACCGGATCAGTATGGAACCAGGGGAGGAATTAGGGGGTGAATAGAATAGAATAGAATAGAATATTTATTTATTTGCATGGAATGTAGGTATTACATGAGGTGTTACATTTTAACAATAAGGTTCCTGATACATTCTACCATTTAGGCATAAAAATATTAAAAACATGTTAATCATGCACTTAAACAAAGAATTTAGTCAATACATACAGTCAAATGAAGTCTCTAAGTTCAAATTACAGTCAAAAATATAATTAAAATGTCAGTTTCAGAATTACAATTATAATGAATTATCTAATTTGCTAGTATTTAAGTTTGTGTCACAAAAGTTTAGGTACATTATTCTAGTTTGATATCAGCTTGTCATCCAGAAAGTCCGATACCGAGTAATAACATTTGTTTAGTAACAAAGCGGTTAAATTCTTTTTAAATATTTGTAACGGCTGTTCTCTCATACTGCTTAGTACCTTGTTGTAAATCACAGGAGCCATGCCAATAACACTTTTTTGTAGTAACGCAGTATTATAACCCCTAGTGCATAGTCGATTCCGGTGTTGAGATCTCATTAGACGTGGTACTCTCAGACTTTATAAGAAGCAAACAATCATCTTTCCCTTATGTGTCGTCGATATAGAATTGCAGTTAGACCAGGTTTTTAGGGCTCCAACTAACCGTAACGACTGCCATAGATGTTCGTATGGCAGCCGGGACCGACAGCAATATATTTATTCATTTCCATATATTTGCACTGAGCGAGGATTGAACCCGGGCCACCTGCGTTCACTAACGTCACGCCATAGAGACATACCTGTCTATCAGCAGTGATAATTAGTTTGCATAATGATTTTGGGGCTGGAATGACTTATTGCTATTGGTCGTTACAGATACAATAGACTGCCACTTGCTCAACTTCTACTACAAAGAGGTGCCGATGTTCATGCCAAAGATAAGGGGTGAGTTTATCCATCAAATATATTTTTTAATATATCTTTTTTTTTGGTGCGGAAATCCCCACAGATAACTCCTCCGCCGGAGCTGGAAGGGGAGGTTATGTCGGACTCGAACCGACTAAAATCGCACGCCGACTGTGGGTCGTGGTGCTAGGCCGGAGGTGAGGTTGTCTTCGACGTATCCCTCGCACCCCGGCTGACCCAGGGCTATCCCTTACGGTCTGGCCCTCCTCGGGAGGGGAGACAACGAAATGAAATTCTGCTACTAAAGGGGTAAAATATGAAATGGAAGTTTATGTGAAGTCCGTCATTGTCAGAGCTAGATGGCACTAAATTTCATAAACCTGTCTTTTAAGAAATAAATGAACACGTGTATCAGCGTTTTTCAAAAGTAATAAATTCAAAAGGAAGGTTTATATGTATAATAGATGCATAATATAATAGGGTGTGCAACAGGAACGGGAACTGATATAAAAAAATTATAGAAGACTAGCTTTTGCCCGCGGCTCCGCTCGCGTGGATGTCAGTTATCGCGACCAAACATAGCCTATGTCCTTTCTCATGATCTAATCTACCCCTATACCAAATTTAATCAAAATCCGTTCAGTGGTTTAGGCGTGAAAGCGTAACATACAGACAGACAGACAGACAGAGTTATTTTCGCATTTATTATAATATTAGTATGGATTTTGCTATTCAATCTATTTTTTTAATTAAATTACTTTTTAGTTCGATCATATTATTTTACCATTCGGTATTAATACAAGACCGAATAATAATAATAAATAATAAATATTCCACAACATTCTACACAACGCTATCTAGACCCATGGTAACCTTTTATAGCTTGTGTTATGGAATCTAGAATGCGGATAAACATACTTTTTTTTGTAAATACATACATATTATTTATAGAAACACCCAGACCTGCTAAAATGGGATAATTCAGCTTGTATATTTACTCATGTATGTGTCCCATAGGGGCCTAGTGCCGCTCCACAATGCGTGCTCGTACGGGCACTTCGAGGTGACAGAACTGCTGGTGCTCGCAGGAGCCGGAGTTAACGCACACGACCTGTGGCGGTTCACGCCTCTACACGAGGCCGCCGCGAAAGGCAAGGCGGATATCGTGCGGTTATTGCTCAAGGTATGTTAGTCTCACTCGAGTGAACAACGGGTGAGTGGTTGTACTGTATAATGTGTGTGGAACATAGTGGCTATAGTGGACATGTATGAGGAACATGGTGACCGTACATGCATGTGAAATATATGGTTGTACGTGTATGTGGAACATAGTGGCTGTGTTGTACATGTATGTGGAACATAGTAGCTGTATTGTACACGTATATGGAACATAGTACCTGTATTGTACATGTATAGCCCGTCAAGAAAGTCGTGAAAATTGAGGGTGGCGCTGCTGCGCTTGGGCTGGTATCCCTGTCATACTACAACTGAACAGTCTTGATCTGTTGTTTGTTTATGGTATAAAGTTAAGTATAGTACATACCTATAAAGATAATAAATAAATGAAAGTGAAAAATGTATCACGGCAGTATTTTTTTTTTACTTTTATTTTGGTATTATTATTATTATATGGAACCGAAAATAATGTTAACAGAAATTAACACGATTATGGTACGGTTGAATTGCTTGAAGTTTCGACCAGATTAACCAGCCGTGATCACAGACTGACTAGATCACACACTGCACGTCTGCCGTCACGTCGTCTAATCCGTGCGGTAGATAGTTCTACATTCACCCACAAACCACACATTCTCCATTAAATACTCGTTTCACCATATTCTTTGACCGCGCCGAAAAGTAAGGTTGCATGTTTCATATCACTGGACTTCATATTGCTGATAATGTAAACCCGAATGCTTTTTATGTTTCTTGATTTTAATCGCTTCACGCTTAAGTTATTGAAAAGATGTGACGTCCGATGCAGAGAACCTGCGTACGATGTTATTCAATACAGAGACTGGCCTGTTTCCAGAAAATTTTAATTCAAAAAAAATTAGTTCAATATACTATAATTATAACGGGAATTAACGCAATCACGGAATAGCTACATACCTTAGATTTGCCTGACGTTTCGACCAGGTTACACCGGCCGTGGTCACAGGCTGACTGGCGCAGTAGTACACGCCCGCCGTCTTCGAGTCCGTGAAGTAGTAGGTTCTTCATCTACCCGCACTTTCTCAATATATTACTTTCGCCATGTACCGTCACATACCACACTCACAGTGTCCCTATTCTGTAAACTGTCCGTTGTTTATCCGACTGCGCAGAAAAGCGAGGCTGCATGTTATGTATCACTGGATTCCATGTTGCAGATTATTTAAACCTATCTTCCCGATTGAAATTTTTATACTTCTTGATTTCGATCGCTTCACGTACAGCTCTTGAATAGAAGTGACGTTCGGTGGAGAGGACTTGCGTATGGTGGAATTCCCGTTATAATATAGTATATTAAGGAACGCGGGAGTTTAAAAGTTTGTAAATTAGTCCAAATCTTCGATCTCTTCAGATTCACTTGAACTATCATTATCTGCTGATATAATAAGACTATCTATATCATTGTACAAAGTTTTTTCACGGGCAAATTATTCATTTTCAATTTTGATTACGTGTTCAACACAATTAATCTAAAAACCGTATATCGCCAAAGGTTACTGGGGTGCGAGGGAAATGCCTTATTTCTTTAACCTAACACCTCCCTCGGTAATTAGTTGAGTATAAGACCCCAAGTACGAGGCTACGACCCCAAGTACGAGGCTACGACGTGTCGAACATTTTTAGGTTATACCTCGGGACACGTGTCTTGCACCTAATAAATTGCGAGACAAACGACAATTGTTTTGTAATAATCTATGCTTGGTGACTTTGAGCTCGTCTACCGCTGCTGGCCACATTTTAGGTCCAAGATACATATCCTGAGCAATACCTTACTCAAAGCACACCCAAAGAAAAAAAACGGGACCCTATCACTAAGGTCTGTCATGAACCGTGATGGCTAGACAGTCGAAATTTTCACGTATTAAAAAACTAAAACAATAATCTCTTATAAGAATAGTTTATTGGTATGAGTATTGAACACCTGAAATGCTGCTTGAAACTCCATGACTAATTAATTTATCTTCGATAATTTCCGACTCACTGGCAATATCATTATACTGAAATTATATGACTTGAAATGTACTTTTGAAAATCTGAAACAAATACAAACGTCCTGGATAAATACAGCTATATTTATACCCCGAGTATTTTTTAATTAGTTTGGGCCTAAGTGGTTAATACAGATTACCTAGATCAAGAATGTTCAAAAACGTCAAAGTGGTGCACTATGATTTGTTATACTCGTAGGATATTGACATAACCACAACAAATGAAAAGAATGCTTTGAAACACAAAATATTCACATAAATTACATAATTTTTAATAGATTACACTTTCCATACCTTGTTTAACATTAAAGTATATGTACGTACTGGTTAATTTAGCATTTTGGCCATCAAAATCGTCAAACTCGGAAAGCAGCTTCCCGGCTTGAACTTCTGCCGTGTTTCATACTATATCCCTGAAATACTTTGAATACGACACGTTTCGCACAACTATTATTCACATATCAATTCATTTTTACACTCCAAACTGTTATCCAGTGAACAGTAATTAAATACACGTAAATAATATACGAAACATCTCCGAAGTAGCAAGGAATTGACAACTGATTACTCAGTTTGGCAGTTATCGAGTGTTGCAAGTACAAGGAAAAATTTTAGTTCCTCCAACATTAATTTCACGACTTTCTTGACGCACTATATGTGGTACATAGTATTGTACATATATGTGGAACATAGTAGCTGTATTGTACATATATGTGGAACACAGTGACTGTACATGTATGCGGAACTTAGTGGCTGTACTGTACATGTATTTGGAACATTATGACTGCACTGTAAATCTTTGGAACATAGTAACTGTACTGGCTTGTGGAACATAGTGGCTATGTTTGAACGATACTCCAAAATTGTATTTCTAGTATTAACATTTAGATAAAAATTACAATAAATAATATGTTGTTTGCAGCATGGCGCGGACCCAAGCCGACGGAACCGCGACGGACTGACTCCTCTCCAGTTGGTCCGCGCGGGGGACTGTGATACCGCGGATGCCCTCCGCGGGGATGCTGCGTTGTTAGACGCGGCCAAGAGAGGAGATCTCGCTAGAGCTAGGTAACTACCTATATAATATAGCCCACGGCACCGCGACGAACTAACCCTGCTCTGGGTGTTGCTAAGCGTATACAGGCACAATATAAATACCAGAAATAAAAATAATCTTACAGTTTGTCATAGCAGACTCCATAAAATAAGTAATTCCTTCCAGGACAACTGTATACGCTTTTTTATCAAGCTTCCTAATGAAATCAGAGATTTACCTGTAAATAAATTTAAAAATACATTGAAATAAAACCACTTTTTACGGATTCTATCGCGATATATTTGTTATTATTACTTTTAAACCCGACGTTTCGGCTGCTTTGCAGCAGCCATTTTCGCGGTGTGACTCACGATGGTAGTTGTCACATAGTTTGAAGTTTAAGTTATCTCAAAATACCCGAATCATGGTGAATTATTGGTGTTTATATTTACGCAGAATGAGCTCACTGTGTTGTTAAGTCTTGCTGGATTTTGCTGCTTACTGGGTTTGATTAAGTGGTTTTATTTCAATGAGTGACATTCGCGTAAACTTCAGAAAATATCATTAAAAATACAGCTAAGAGCAAACTGTGCTAGAAAGGCTATTATAAAATCCAAGAATATTTAAATTATAAACAAGCTTGGAAATGAGCTGTTCGCTCAGCTATGCTACTCAAGCAAAGCATTGTATCTAGACCATAAGTTTTAGGCTAAGTAAATGTTTGTAAATAGACCAAAAAAGAATGCCCTCTGCGTTTCTTGCCGGAGTCTTCTCAGGTCTGGGCCGCGTTTCGAACCGATGGTGGTCTATTTGCTAAACTAGTATTTAATATTTACTTTATGTTGACGTTTCGTAAGTGCCGATTTAATGGTCTATGCAGACTAAACGGTTTTTGTTTTTTTTTTAATAACTCGAAAACGGCTCGACCTATTTCCGCAATTTTTTTTTGTATCTACTGTTACTTAGTTAGTTTACCTGGGCTGTTCCGCACTTAGTCTTGATTGGGCCATTGTGCGTACCTTACCTCACATTCCAACCAACCCAGATCCTCCCAAAAGCCAGCAGCCTTTTCAGGTTTCCACAAGCTTTCTGGAGCGACTATGGTGACTGGAGGAATTTCGCCCGTTGTTCGTCCACGCTCATGCACTCTGTGAGCACATGATGTGGCGTTCCTTCTGCCCCCATGCAGCCTCTGCACAGGGGGCTGTCCGTCACACCTATTGTAAATAGATGCTTGTTTAGGGGACAGTGACCGGTCAAGATGCCTGTGACCTTACGGATCTGGTCCCTTTTTAACCTAATGAGGTTTCGGGTTTATCCACTTAGTTATACTATTAGTTATACGATATAACAAAATAGACTGAAAAAGTCCAAATAGTTATACTGCGTAGTATAACTACGTGGATTCGATTAATTTGGGTTGTTTTAGTCCAAATAGTTATACTGCTTAGTATAACTACATGGATTCGAGTAATTTGGGTTGTTTTAGTCCAAATAGTTATACTGCTTAGTATAACTACATGGATTCGAGTAATTTGGGTTGTTTTAGTCCAAATAGTTATACTGCTTAGTATAACTACATGGATTCGAGTAATTTGGGTTGTTTAAGTCCAAATAGTTATACTGCTTAGTATAACTACATGGATCCCATTAATTTGGGTTGTATTAGTCCAAATAGTTATACTGCTTAGTATAACTACATGGATCCGATTAATTTTGATCGGATTCATTCATTTAGTTATATTCGTAAGTAAACAATCGCTTTATAATATTTATGGGCATTTTATGTTCCAACACATTTGTACTTGAATTGAAAATAATTAGATACCAAAATATGAGTAGGTATGTAAAAAAATTATTGTATAAAAAAAGGAATGAAGCAGCAGGAGTGCACAAATTGCATTGCGAAAGACTAGAAGAAGTAACTGTACCCCGACAATATTTATCACTACTAGTACTCTTAGGTGATTACATTTCTGATGGGAGATGAATTTTAGTATTTTGTTCGTCATATATTTTACCTATGGTGTAAGCTTTGATGTCGGACATGTATATCGTATTGTTCAGAATAATTTTAGTCAGAAATTTCATATTGGAAACGAAACAAGTTTATGTTCGACTTTGAGAAAGCGTCATGTAGATAAAACCGCGTAGATAGTACTCCCAAATGTTCAGATAAAAGGAGTTATATTTAGGAGTTATATATACGCATTATATTCCGATAATATTTGGAGAAAAGCTAAACAAAGAAAAAAGGGATAAATGGTAAAAAAAATATGTAGGGCTTTATACTGTGCTACCACTTCTCCCAAATATCCATATTCGCGTAGGATGGGAATTTATTAAAGATAAGACTGCAAAAAAAAAAATATTTAAAAAAAAATACCCATATGAATTACTTTGAAAATTACTGGCTCAAGAGTGATGAATTCATAAAATCATGGTGTGTGTTTAGAGAGAGGCATCGTAGTGCTAACCAAGTTGAGGCATGGCATATGAACTTAAACCAAGCATGCTAAACCAGGAAACATGTAAGCATTATGCAATAATTGAAACTGAAAGTGACCCTGTGACCCTGGAAGGTGCCGAAGATGTTATAATCGATATTGGGAAAAGTAAAGAGAACCGAAAAGAAGGCAGTTTAGTCGATGACATGATGATAACGCACGCACAAATGCATATAGTTAAAGATAATATCACAATAGACACTTTTGAAGAAACAGTGCGATTGCATTTTACTCACTAGATATTTACTTGCTCTGTAATGCTTGTGCCTGGATGAAAGTAATTATTTTCAATTCGAATACAAATGTGTTGGAACATGAAATGCCCTTAAATATTATAAAGTGATTGTTTATTTACGAATATAATTAAATTGATGAATCCGATCAAAATTAATCGGATCCATGTAGTTATACTAAGCAGTATAACTATTTGGACTTAAACAACCCAAATTACTCGAATCCATGTAGTTATACTAAGCAGTATAACTATTTAGACTAAAACAACCCAAATTACTCGAATCCATGTAGTTATACTAAGCAGTATAACTATTTGGACTAAAACAACCCAAATTACTCGAATCCATGTAGTTATACTAAGCAGTATAACTATTTGGACTAAAACAACCCAAATTAATCGAATCCACGTAGTTATACTACGCAGTATAACTATTTGGACTTTTTCAGTCTATTTTGTTATATCGTATAACTAATAGTATAACTAAGTGGATAAATCGGGTAAACGTTTTTGATGTTAGAGCTGCATTCTTTATTTGCCTGCATGTATGTACTGTCGACAAATACATACGGTCGCACTTTTTAACACGCTTTTATATTAGCTTCACTTGTAACTGTGTATGTAAGAAAATCTTTGAAACTTAATTTGACCCACTTATAGGTCTTTGATTAGGATGACATTTTGCACACGCTCTGAGTTCGATGACAATACATGACTAGCTAAGAAACGTCATTACAAATCCAATATGGCGGCCTCCCCAAGATGGCGGACTGGCTGTTTGAAATCGACACTCATAATATGGGTATCAAATGAAAGGGTTTGCTGTCAGGAATACGAAAAAAAAATTGCCACGTGACTTAAATCCAATAGTGCGGACGTCCAAGATTTGATTTTGATTTTGTTATTTTTAGTGCGTGCTATAAGCGTGTTTTTTAGTTTTTTTTATATAAAGTTCCGTATCTCCATTGTTGATTGCACCTAAAATTCCACGGAAGGTTTATACAAAAAACGGAATTACAGGATTGGGAATAGAATTTCGCGGGGGCAAAGCTGCGGGCATCACCTAGTAATATTATAGACTAGCTTTTGCTCGCGGCTCCGCCCGCCAGGATGACGACGAAACATAGCCTATGTTCTTTCTCAAGGTCTAATCTACCCCTATTCCAAAATTCATCAAAATCGGTTCAGTGGTTTAGGCGTGAAAGCGTAACATACAGACAGACAGACAGAGTTACTTTTGCATTTATAATATTAGTATGGATATGGAAGTATGGATTTAAAAGTTTGTGAAGGTGTTTGTTTATTTGTTACTTCAATCACCCAATTAAGGCTGAACTGATCTAAAGTAATAGGAAAAGATTATAGTTTGGAATAATACATAAGGGCTACTTTCATCCCGGGAATAGGTTCGTATGGGTTGCGGGAATTTCTGTAGGTAGACTAGTCGGACTTTTTAGGGTTCGAACTAACCATAATGACTGGCTACCAGCTTAACTGAGCGATAATTGAACCCGCGTAACAGTCAAATGCGCTATCGCCAACCACCACGCCATAGAGACTTTCAAAAAGAGGATATATAACAAGCTCACGTGTTTCCTTCTTCCTACAGTCCCGGGTCCTTTAAGCGGGGCGTGAAAAGGCATCTAATGAGGCCGTCAAGCTGAGTGCCACCACTGTTAACATGGTAAATGTTTACGATGGTGACCCTCTTTCCGAGACTTTGCCTTTAGCTTAACATCAGGCGAGGTGAAGACAAATTGACGTGTCCTTTGTAAAAAAAAAAAATCATTAGTAATTATAAAGAACTTTTTATATTAAAATTATTCACAAAAGGAAGTCTTGAAATAATTATAATTTTAATTGAAATATTTCAAGGTGAAGTGTAATATTAAATGTATCATTATTTTATTCTTTGAATGTATAACGAAACAGTATAAAGTGAAAATATAAAGTGAATTGACTTGTTCTAAGTATGTTTATTTGATGCAGTGATTTACAAAAAAGTGTATTTGTTGAAAAATTCTATACTTTGTTTCGTTAGGTTCTTAACTATAAGGTAAACAGTCTAGAATTCTAGATCTTTCTTTTACACAAACACATACATACGCTCACGCCTATTTTCCTATGGGGTAGGCAGAGACAACTGCCTCTGTGGCATGGCGGTAGTGAACGCGACTGCTACGCAGAAGGCGCGGCTTCGATCCCCGCTCAGTGCAAATATTTGTATGCATGAATATGGCTATTTGCATTGGTCTGGATGTTTCTATGTACAGTGTGTATTTACAAAAAAAAAGTAAATAAGTATGATTACCCGCTTTCTAGATCCCATAACAAAAGCTATAAAAGCTTACTATGTGTCTAGATCGTGTTGTGTAAAATGTTGTGGAAAAAAGAAACATATCCTCACGCCTATTTCCCTACCGGGTAGGCAGAAACAACAGCCCGCCATTTGACTCTATCCTTACAATTAATTAAATTTTGAAAAAAGGTGGCAGGTACGAACTACTCTAAACTGGCGGGCTTACATGAAAGGATTAATGTCAAAAAGTCAGTGTAGGAAGCTCGTGAATTAGAGCTTCCTACACTGACATTAATCCTTTCATGTAAGCCCGCCAGTTTAGAGTACTTCGTACCAGCCCCTTTTTTCAAAATTGTATTAATTTGGCCAATGTGTGTACAGTACAGCGAGGTCGGCCCGCCTGGTCTGCCCATTCACCTGTGCCTTACATACCTGGTGTGTCATTCGCTCCGTACTTGTTCGTTCTACGTGCACAAACCACCATAGCATAGCCACAGATAATATAATATGGTTCTATACAGATGCACAATCAGGAACAAAAAACGGTTACATTCGTAACTTCCAAAAGCAGGCAGGCATCTTTTATTTCCAATCGTTGTTACTAGATGGCGACAATGCTTTGGCAAACTTCAAATTTTTACTATTAAAAACCATACACACCTACTGCTGTTGGAAATGATTTTATCTCCCCGACAAGAGCCAGAAAACTGGATGCTGAGATTGTTCCTGGGTCTTCTATACAGGAAGTAAAGGAAAAAGAGATGAAAAAGAGCTATAGTAAGGACGATTGGGTGCGTGTTGAACGTAAAAGATACAGGAATCGTTTTGAGATTATACAAGGCAAAGCCTCTTCGAATCCTCAGGAAAAATTTAAGGCTGCGGATATACAAAACCATTATCAAAAATAAAAAAATATTCTTAATACATTACTTAATATGACTGAATTAAACCATAAATATTCTAATCTATATTGATTCTGCAGTAATTTGGATGGTTATAGACAACATGGACTCTTGGACAAAATTGTCGCAAGATGGCGGTTTCCTAAATTATCACGTTTGTCACGAAATCTTTATTTATTATACTAGCTTTTGCCCGCGGCTCCGCCCGCGTGCATGTCGGTTATCGCGACCAAACATAGCCTATGTCCTTTCTCAAGGTCTAATCTACCCATGTACCAAATTTAATTAAAACCGGTTCAGTGGTTTAGGCGTGAAAGCGTAACATACAGACAGACAGACAGAGTTACTTTCGCATTTATAATATTGGTATGGATTACCAACGAGTTTTATATGATTAAATACCTTACATTATCATGTTATAAAGTTCAGAAATAATTTATGTGATTCTAAATAGGGAAATAAGTGTTTTTAACCCCCGACGCAAAAACGACGGGTGTTATAAGTTTGACGTGTCTGTGTGTGTGTGTGTGTCTGTCTGTGGCATCGTAGCACCCAAACGGCTGAACCGATTTGGATGTAGTTTTTTTTTGTTTGAAAGGTATATTAGTCGAGAGTGTTCTTAGCTATGTTTGAAAAAAATCGGTCTAAGATGCCCGCCGCCACGACATTTTGGAAGACATATTTCTTCATAACTCCCTCAATATGGGTATCAAATGTCTCCCGACATGGCAACCGTTGAATCAAAATATTACTAGGTATATCAAAAGTTAAAAGGCAAACACAATTTATTTGCAACTTTTTGCAGGTGTTTTTTGTGACGGGGGTTTTTTAAAGGAGATACTCCATTTTGGGCCTGAGTGTACAGACATCAAACCTACCTCAAAAAATTTGTCTATTTTGTGTTATAATTTTGTTCAGACTTCATTACAACCAGCAATGGCCAAGTGCGACAAAAGTTTAAAAATGTGATTTTCATTAATCAAAAGCTTCGTAAACGTTGAATGTAATACTTAATCCGATCTTCGTAAATGCGCTATGATTATGCTTGCTTTATCGATTCGATTGTGAAATCAAATCGATAACTAATAACTATGAATTTAAAATTCGTGGCTTTATTAAATGATTTCAAAATATCTAAGTAGCATCTTTATTTTCGTTATTCAGTTTACTAATCAGAAAGACACATGTCTCTTTCATAATGGAAGTCAAAATATCGATTGTAAATAATCGTAGTGTATTCAAAGTCTATGTAAATAATCGATCATATAGAATTCATAATAATCTGTAACATCATATGTCATTTTCACTCCTGTCATTGAAAATGTCGCATTCGCTTTCCTTCGGCTCCCTGAGATCATGTGTTTTGCTGCTTTTACTCTGTGAATTGTATATGATTTTCGAACTAATTGACCCTTGCTTGATTACCGGACACCGTTATTTGATACATTTGTTGACCTTGGCTTTAAAACTGGACAAGACTTTACCACATCGGCTGAAAGCTATCACAATGAGTCTCTGTGTGAATTGTGGAATCGCTACCGATCGCATCCGATGCAATATTATAGGCAGACATTTATTGAACGATGCAGGGATACTAGCTTGTATACGTGAATGGGTCGCTCCACAAATAGTAAGTACCTATTCGTTATTTCTCGCTCTTTTGAAATTGTTATTATAATTAACGTTAACAAGCTGTGTGATAGCTGCTATAGAATAGAAATTACTACGAGTCTACCTAATCCCGTGGATAATTATGCCAACTTTTGTATATGACAATGTATTTTGACTGATATGTGTAACGTTCATGAAGAACTAGCCTATATGACTAATGGAATATTCAGTGCTTATAACATGATCTCTGTTTAAGGTGAATGCAAATGACATCATTTGCGAATCTTGCTGGATTCAAGCTCAATGTGCATGTTTGGATGAGAACAGACCAGCACAATCACCAGTGGGGCACAGAAAAGTGTGTATTTTGTATGTCATTGAAGTGTGCAGAGAGGTGGATAGAGACCTCCTACAAGAACTGTCAATATCTCAAACGACTTGGTTGTTAAGAGGAAAAATAAAGTCCAAGCATATAAGTAGTAGAACTTATTACGTATATATATTAGTTGACAGTTCTTTGAGCGGGAGGAATGCTATATTACAGCATTGCTGTAATTGTTTTGTAGGTAAGAGAACAGTCGGGTGCTGTGCCCACAGTGTAATATGGTATCTCGGTTGGGCCCGGTTCCAAGAAATATAACACCTCCTGCACAGTTTCTTGACAATATTTTAATAAACTATGACGATTGAAATAAAAGCACTTTTTACTGATTCTATCGCGATATATTTGTTATTATTACTTTTAAACCCGACGTTTCGGCTGCTTTGCAGCAGCCATTTTCGCGGTGTGACTCACGATGGTAGTTGTCATATAGTTTGAAGTATAAGTTATCTCAAAATACCCGAATCATGGTGAATTATTGGTGTTCGTATTTACGCAGAATGAGCTCACTGTGTTGTTAAGTCTTGCTGGATTTTGCTGCTTACTGGGTTTGATTAAGTGGAACTATGACGATGCTTAAAAAGGGGAGGAAAGACCTAAGTCCTAGTGTAAGCATTTCTAAAGCCAAATAGGAAGATACCGGGATAGAGATTAAAGTACTTTTTTAAAATAAAATAATCTTTAAAATAATGTTGTTTTATTTTATTACCTACTTATATAATTAATTCTATATTACTACAGCAAACAAGTATGTATACAGCCTTGTGGAAAGTGGTAACCATAGCAAAAGGATGTCACTCAGATGTTGCCGTCTGAAGTCAGGGTAGGGAAGGATTGCTTTACCACCTTTAGAGTGTTGCATATCATAAAACTATAAGGTTTAATATCATGCAACAAAAAAATAGTTAAAGCATGTCTTTGCTTCGACATATCAGTTTTATTATTTAGCATATAGTTGACCATTCCACATTAATGAAACCTGCTAACCTACTTACAAATAAAAGCGATACGCGAATAACTTGTGTAGCTATCACACACAACACAACACAACATAAGACGCTGTTTGACCGCATTATGTATTACAACATAACCTAAAAACCTATGAACAATGCTCGATTTAACAAACTTGGCCATTGTGAATCGTCGTGAAAATTAGGCAAACAAAATGTCCTTACATGGTCTAAATATTGCCTAATTTTCAAGGCCCAAGATTGTATGAGAGTTGGGGTTGTCCTTTATAATTTAAATTACTTTTTTTTCTTAAAATGAGACTACTAGTGCCCTCTTTTAGTTTTTGAGTTATACTAAAGATATTTTCTTAGCGTTCGTACCCCATGATAGAAATTAATTCAATTAAGTTTACTGTACATAAGCTTTTGAAAAGTGGTATTTATAGAATCGCCTTTGTTCCAGAAAACTAATAACTCCGCAGAACGTCAACTGCAGAGACTCTCATGGAAGGAACTCTACGCCTTTACATTTAGCGGGTAAGTTTTTTTATGTATTACTTGGGTGTCAGACAAACATAAAATAACCATGTCTATACAATTATGTTAAGGGGAATTAAAGCGCTCATGGTATGACTTACTTCTGCCGGGGTGCGAGAGATATGCTTTTGGCAATCTCACCTCCGGCAACCAAGGATCCAAGAGCGTGCGTTTTAGTCGGTTCGAGTCCGACATAACCACCTCCACCTGCTCCGTGGGGGTGGTATCCGTGGGGATGGTATGACTTACTTGACTTTAGGACCTTTGGCCCCTAGCTGGGACAGAGGGCGTCCACAGTGAGTTTTCATCCCGCACGGTCTTGGCCTAAAGGGGAATTTCTCTTCTCATACTATTTCGTAAAGGATTTTATCCATCCGACAGTAATAGGCTCTCCTTGAGCTTTTACGGAATAGTATGAGAACAGAAATTCCCCTTTAGGGCTATCCGAGGGAATCTCAACACTATAACACTGACAGCCTCCGTGGCGTGGTGGTAGTGAACGCGACTGCCACGCAGGAGGCGAGGGTTCGATTCCCGCTCAGTGCAAATATTTGTATGCATGAATATGGCTATTTGCATTGGTCTGGGTGTTTCTATGTATAATATGTATGTATTTACAAAAAAAAAATGTATTTAAGTATGTTATCCGCATTCTAGATTCCATAACACAAGCTATAGTTAAGCTATGCTTACCATGGGTCTAGATAGCGTTGTGTAGAATGTTAGGAAATATTTATTTATTTATTATAAAAAAGTGTATGTCTTAAAAACTAAAATATTGATGTTCCTGTACATAACTTATGTAAATAGCAAGTAGCAAAACGGCTCTCCGTGAGCCAAGACTAACGAAACAGCTGTACGAGGCGAGTGTGGATGGTACCGTCAGAAGGGGAAGACCTAGGCGCACATACCTGGACCAAATCGGCGAAGTTTTAGAAAATGGGCAGGTCAGGAGTACCCTAAACCGACGAGCATGCATGAAGATTGAATGAGAGTGAATGAAGCGAGAGTAGTATGTCAGGATCGTAGCAAATGGAGATCCGTGATCTCTGCCTACCCCTATGGGAAACAGGCGAGATTTTATGTATGTATATTGCGTCTTTGGCAGTTTTCTACCGTCTCTACCATGGTGAATGTTCTGACGAGCTCTTCCAATTAGTCCCACCCTCCCCTTTCCTTCACAGGACGACACGTGCAGGGCTAAGATGCCATCCATTTACGGTGCAGAGTATACCTGCTAGAACCAAGCGTTTCAGTGATTCATTCCTATGCCGCACCACTAAGACCTGGAATTCCCTGCCAGCACACGTGTTTCCTTCTTCCTACAGTCCCGGGTCCTTTAAGCGGGGCGTGAAAAGGCATCTAATGAGGCCGTCAAGCTGAGTGCCACCACTGTTAACATGGTAAATGTTTACGATGGTGACCCTCTTTCCGAGACTTTGCCTTTAGCTTAACATCAGGCGAGGTGAAGTCAAATTGACGTGTCCTATATAAAAAAAAAAAAGTAATTAAACATATCCGAATATTATTTACACAGCCGGCTATAACAACCTAGAAGTAGCCGAAGCTCTCTTAGAAGCTGGGGCCGCAGTATCAGCTCGGGACAAAGGAGGCCTGGTCCCTCTCCACAACGCGGCCTCATACGGCCACGTGGAACTAGCGGCCTTGTTACTACGAGCGGGGACTCCCCCCAACGCGGCTGATAGGTGGGGATTCACCCCGCTGCATGAGGCCGCCCATAAGGCGCGGACGCAGCTGTGCGCTTTACTAGTAAGAGTTTAAAGCTAATACTCTAAAGTAAAGCCAACGAGACGAGAGAAAAAAGGTAAACTCAAAGCGACCATTACTGAGTTACGTTGCAATAACTAGCGATTATTTTCTCTGTCCTTGTCGCACATGTCGCACGTACGCGACAATGGCCGAGCGACAGCTGTCGTTGCGTGTTTCGTGGTACAGGAAAGCTGTCAGCACAGCGGTTCTAAACTGTTAGATCCGCCATCTTATGAGCAATTTTGGAACAAATGTTTGGAACTGTGGAACTTTGTTTACCTTTTTTCTCTCGCTTCGTTGGCTTTATTTTATTTGATTAGGTTATACCTTGGGATACATGTCTAAGACCTGATTCGCGAGATATAAAAGGTCCTGGCATGCGTGTGTTGTTTTGTAATAATCTATGCTTGGTGAATGTGAGCTCGTCCACCGCCGTAGCTGAGATGAGCTAAAATTACTTGGACTTATGTGGATTTATGTCCGTAGTGTTATGGCAAAGAGTCGAACCCGGGACAGGTGGAGTCACCGGTCACCCTAGCAGTAGTAGGGTTTTTCTGGGGAAAGATGAAGACACTGTAATTCCACACATGATGGGGCCTTCTATGACCCTGGGTCAGTTAGGGTGCGGGAAGGATATGCCGGAGGCTACCTCGCCCCCGGCAACTGATGGCCCGAGACGGCCGTGCGGTTTTAGTCGGTTCGAGTCCAACATAACCAACCCCACTGCCTCTTTTCACGTTAAGAAAAGACTGACTCCGCTGCCGTTACTACTTAAACGTTGCCACTGCGGTAACGACTTACCATCATTGTTCTAATTTTCAACCTTACAATCACAAAAATAAAGTATAAAATCCAATATCCCATCTCCAGTTGGCTCACGGTGCAGACCCTTACCTAAAAAACCAAGAAGGTCAGACCGCGCTAGACCTGGCGGGCGCAGAGGATGTCCGCTCGCTCCTCCAGGACGCGATGACGTCAGCGGCGGGGGAGGTGGGCGCGGCGGCACCTCTTCCACCTCCGCTACCTCCACCGCACATGCCGGTGCTCATGCCGAGTGGAGATACCGTGCCGTTGGCGTTGCCAGTAAGTATGAATCAAGAAGCCCCGTTCGACGGGGCTTTTGCGCTATCACGCGGGGCTTTTTATTTTCAACAAAAGCCATCTTTAGGCATCCTGCACTCTTACAAAGTGCCTGAAGAGACAGGAATTGATGAGCAAATGTGAAGAGATTAAATACTTTGCTTTTTAGACTAGCTGTGCCTGCGACTTTGTAAATGTGGCCAATAGTTCTCGAAAACAAAAATCTAAAAAATCATACTAATTACAAATCATATTCATTAATGTCCGAAACTATATTCACGTAATACAATTTTCAAGAAACAACATTAGAGCGAGGCAAAATTCTAATTCCTAAAACTACGATATCGAATTCGAATTAGAACATACAAAACCTTTGGTAAATGTAAGCTTTGAGAATGCCGTAAGGCGAAACTGGTCAGGTGTAACAGAAAACAGTGGAAAAAATACATGGTGTTCTCAATATGTGATTAATTATTATTTACAGGTGGTACCAAGCAACTACTGGGCGGAAGGTTCCCGAGGCAGCTTAGAAGACGCGGCGGGTAGACCAGCGTCAGCTCTGTCTACTTCAGAGTCTTTACAGACATTCCTTTCCAGGTGAGTATTCACTCCAAACTCTCTTAGTGAGGGTTTTATAGTAGGTAGGGAGGCCACGCAGCTAAATATGTAGTTACTCGAGCGTCACGGAAACCTATTGAAATTGGTAGATCACATGATAGAAAGAATAATGGTGTATAAAGTTAACAGTTTTGGTGGTGAGGTAGGCATACACAAAGCATAATAATAAATCCATCTTAATTAAAGTTTTGTGATTGTATGTGAAATGTATTTCAGTTATTATAGTTTGTTTAACTCCAAAATAAACATAAAAAAGACCGCGTTCGAGTAAATAAAGACATATCTTTGCAAGTTTCCCACGCCCTAAGGTTCAGCTTACATTGCGAGATTTTCAAAATGGACACTCGTCAGCTAGTAACTAACCTACATTATCTTAATCTGACGCATAGGTGTAAATTCGTATAACAAATTTTGCGCACCCACCGATATTGAAAGCTGCCTACTGGCTGGAGGAATTTGTCAATAATTGTAACTAGCCCCCCTAGCTTAATCTGACGCACTCGAGTTACTACAGTATTTCCTTCTACGCCTCCCCTACTATAAGGTATTATTTTATAAGAGTAGATTAGTTTTATAAGAGTATTTATGCCGGACTCGAACTGATTAAAACCGCGATGGACCTTTGCATTAAAGTGCTTTATATAGTCAAATTGCATTTATAAGTTTATATTTCCGGAATTTCTTTTCATTTAATTTACCATATTTATTAGAGAGATTTGTAAGAAGATCGGTAGATGACTCCACCGTCGCCGTAAGAACGGATATATAGAAGGGAAATTTGAATTATATCGGGCGTGTCTCGGTAGCCGAGTTAGTCAAGGCATTCCCCCTGTAAGGGAAAGACTGCGGGTTCGAGTCTCGCTTGAGAAGATTCTTTTTCCCTATGTATATATTATTACATATTATATTTAATATTGTACTGAAGTAGCCATGTTCACGTTGAAATGACACTTGCTGCGTCTAGGTGTAGAGTTAGTATAATTAGTCTAAGTTCGTCTAATATTCATAGAAATAACCAAAAACCCCTAGTAGTACTCCAGATACATAACACATTGGCATAAAAATAAAATCGATTTGGACCAAAAATTTTTTTTTTTCTTTTTTTTTTACATAACATAACATAAACTCACGCCCGTATTCCCCGAAGGGGTAGGCAGAGGTGCTAGCACCCACATTTCGCCAGTTTATGTTTAGGTCCCAATGTAATAGGTGGCGAGCCTATTGCCATTAACCGGGCACTTATAAACCTGCGATAAATACACACATAACTTCGAAAAGCATCGAGAAGTCATTGGTGTGTGCCATGGTAAACCTGGGATCGAACCCGAGACCTCGTCTCAGCAGTCCATTACCCATACCACTAGGCTACCGCGGATTTTTTTTTTAGTTATTGCATTATTTACTCTCCATCGTGTTCTTGAAAAAAATCGTTTTTTTTGTCCAAATCGATTTTATTTTTATGCCAATGTGTTATGTACCTGGAGTACTACAGCTAGGGGTTTTCGGCTTCAAGAACGTTCTCCTTACACCTGGTATAAATAACCCTCGGGCCTGGGGATGACGGGTGGAGCCGCCTGTCACCCCAGCAGAAGCAGGCCACGGCGGCGGCGCGCTATACAGCGCGCCTCCCCATTCCGGGAGCGAGTTGGGGACACCGTTGTCCCCCCTCCTGAGGAGGGCCAGACCGTAAGGGATGGCCCTGGGTCAGCCGGGGTGCGAGGGATATGTCTTTGACAACCTCACCTCCGGCCTAGCACCACGACCCACAGTCGGCGTGCGGTTTTAGTCGGTTCGAGTCCGACATAACCTCCCCTTCCGGCTCCGGCAAGGGGGGTATCCGAGGGGATTTCCGCACGAAAAAAAAAAAAAAAAAAAAAGGTATAAATAACCCTTACTTTTGTCCTCAGCATCGGCCTGGAGCAACTGACCACAGTCCTGGAGCGGGAACAGATCACCGTGGACATCCTGTCGGAGATGTCCCACGAGGACCTGCGGGCCGTGGGAGTGGCGGCCTATGGCCACCGCCACCGCCTGCTCAAGGCCGCCAGGCACAGTCTGCAGGCCGCCTCAGGTAACCCATACTAATATTATAAATGCGAAAGTAACTCTGTCTGTCTGTCTATATGTAACGCTTTCGTGCCTAAACAACTGAACCGATTTTGAGGAGGATTTGACTTCATCTCGCCTGATGGTAAGCTAAAGGCAAAGTCTCGGTAAGAGGGTCACCATCGTAAACATGCACCATGTTAACAGTGGTGGCACTCAGCTTGACGGCCTCATCAGATGCCTTTTCACGCCCCGCTAAAGGGATCTGGGACTGTAGGAAGAAGGAAACACACCTTTTGGTGATATCGAAGCATTGCATAGACCAGTTGTTGGACTTTTGAGGGTTCCAACTACCTGTAACGACTGCCGGCTTAACGTGCTCTCTGAAGCACGACCAGACCAATGCTAATAGTCTATGAGATAGGATTTTTTTTTTGATCGGGCCAGGCAGGATGCGAATCCGCGATCATTCTCTTACAGGGAGAATGCTTTGACCACTAAGTTACTGGACCCTGCCCGGACTAATCCGAATCTGTTTCCTTATATATCCGACTTTTTAGAGCGATTAGATATATTTATGCATACAAAAATTTACACTGAGCGGGAATAGAACCCGCGCTCCATGTATAACAGTCACGATTACACCCGCCACACCACAGAGGCTGTCTAGTAGTCAATAGACCTAAATCATCCACATAAAGACGTTAGTCCTGATTGCATCTGAGGCCACGGTGCCCTCGGAGCTCAGGGTCAGCCTTCCGGCTCTTCCTTCTCCACTTCGCACGATCTTGGGCGTCCAAGGTAGTGAGACCGTTCTCACGCATGTCTCCTTCCACGACGCTGTGCCAGCACTTCTTGGGCCTACCCCTTCTACCTGGACCGGGTGGGGGCGCCATTGCCAGGCATTTGTTACCCACGTAGCTGGACGGTTTCCGCAAGATGTGGCTGCACCAGCGGAGGCGACTCTCTTGCATTTTATCTGCGATGTAACGGACATGAAGGCTGCCGCGGATGCTAGAGTTCCTCACGCGATCTTCACGCGTGACTCCGCACATCCACTGCAGCATGTTCATCAATAGACCTAATTGTAAATACTTATTTTACAGAATGGTACGGAGGTACGACCCTCATAGAAGTAAGTCCTCCGGCGGAGGAAGGATGTGCGGAGAGCGAGTACACCATCGTAGAGAGGGAGATGCAGGCGTCTGTACGGGCACACCGCGACCACGCCGCCGGAGGGAACTTCACGCACTATAACGTTGTGAGGGTGAGTAGATATATTTCCTCTACCCGATACATCTAAAGTAGAGCCAACGAGACGAGAGAAAAAAGGTAAACAAAGCTACCATTACTGAGTTACGTTGTGATAACTAGCAGTTATTTTCTCTGTCCTTGTCGCACATGTCACACGTACGCGACAATGGCCGAGCGACCGCTGTCGTTGCGTGTTTCATAGTACAGGAAAGCTAAAAAAACTAAATAAATATTTTTTTATATACAGACATGATAGTTGTTTGACCTTAAAATTAAATAGCCGGATATCCGGTTACTGGATATCCAGTTACCGGTCATCCGGATAGCCGCTTTAGGAGCAAATGTAACCTGATCTACTCGCTAACATTATTATTAAAGTTAAGCCAACGACGCGAGAGAAAAAAGCTAAACAATGTTTCATTGATTCCAAACTCTTTTATTTGAAAATAATTACGTATCACTTCAAGCGCGTTCCAGAATGAAATTGCTCATAAGATGGCGGATCTCACAGTTTAGAAGCGCTGTGCTGACAGCTTTCCTTTACTACGCAAAGACAGCTGTCGCTCGACAATTGTCTCGTACGTGTGATATGAGCGACAAGGACAGAGAAAATAATCGTTAGTTATCGCAACGTAACTCAGTAATGGTCGCTTTGTTTATCTTTTTTCTCTCGTCTCGTTGGCTTTACTTTTGTACATCTTTAGATCCACCTCAGTCTGACATCGGTCAACGCTGTATAAAGACTTTCCGGATATTTAATATCCGGCTACTTTTTCTGAACTACCTCTCTTCCTCCACAGATCCAGAAGCTAGTGAACGGGAGGTTGTGGGAGAGGTACCAGCACAGAAGGAAGGAGGTTGGCGAGGAGGCGGGTGCGCACAACGAGAGAATGTTGTTCCACGGGTCGCCATTCATCAACGCGATCGTGCAGAAGGGCTTCGACGAACGACACGCTTATATCGGTGAGCCATAGTATACAAAAAAAGCTAATTCTGACATATCATACATAAACTCACGCCTGTGTTCCCCGAAAGGGTAGGCAGAGGTGCTAGCACCCACATTTCGCCAGTTTATGTATGTTTAGGTCCCAATGTAATAGGTGGCGAACCTATTGCCATTAACCGGGCACTTATAAACTTGCGATAAATACACACGTCGAAAAGCATCTAAGTCATTGGTGTGTGCCATGGTAAACCTGGAATCGAACCCGAGACCTCGTCTCAGCAGTCCATTACGCCACTAGGCTACCGCAAATGCTAATTCTGTTGTGTTTAAACTAACTACAATACACTAAAAATCTCTTGTTATACACCCAGATTGCATAGTCTTTTCGTAGAGAAAGATTATTATAGTGTGTGGCCGATTCCGATCAGCGCAGATAGATTTTGGCCGGACAGTCTATGGCCGTGAGGCAAATGAACACACAATTAGCAGGTAGCCGGCCGGCCAACTAGTGCAAACAAATTTCGACCTTATTGACATCACATAGAACAGAGTATTTTTCGTATATTCGTGATCAGCGGCATCTATATCAGCGAAATGACATGTAATTAAGATAATGTTAGTAAGGTCGAAAATGTTATTATGGTCGTAAATCGTTTTTCTGTTCTTAGTAGTCCTTGTAATCAATTGAGTCCCACATAGCCTGCCACCTAATGACTTTGCTATCGAAACTGCGTCCGATTTTTTTTTTACGAAGCGATTATATGATCTGGGTGTAGTACTATTTTAGAGATTTTTAGCGTATTTTAGGTAGTTTTGACAACACAGAATTAGCATGAATATCTTTATCCTAGAAGAGGTATACGTCGGGGCATATATCTTGGACCTAAAAGAAAGGTGAAGTCAAATTGACGTGTCCTGACTCCTGTATAAAAAAATTAAAAATAAAATAAGTACTCTATACACGCAGTACACGCTTCTTGAGTGTCCTTTGAGCATAGCATGGGATGCTACGGCGGTGGACGAGCTCAGTCACCAAGCATAGTTTATTACTAAACCCTTTTAACCCCTTTCTCTTGATAAAGGTAGCCTATGTCCTTTCCATTTCTGTATCAAATTTGATATGAGTGGGGGAAGGGGTAAGGGGCATGAGCGAGAGACGGAAAAAAAAGTGAAGGCATGAGTGGGGGGAACGGGTAAGGGGGGCATGAGCGAGAGACAGAAGAAAGAGTGGAGGAATGAGTGGGGAAAGGGGTAAGGGGGCAAGAGTGGAGGCATGAGTGGGGGATGGGGTAAGAGTGGAGGCATGAGTGAGAGACGGAAGAATGAGTGGAGGCATGAGTGGCGGAAGGGGAGAAAGGGAAATGGGGGAAGGACAAGGTAAAATAGAGGTGAGTAGAGTCGTATAGAGAGTCAAAAGTACGCCACCATGCTTTGAAAGTGTCTGATGAAACCTTCGACTCAGCGCTAAAATTGACTCAACTACGCGATAAGCTACATCCACGTAGGTGAAGACGCGGGCAACAGCTAGTGTTAACATATAGACAATTGCCTACAGGTGGAATGTTCGGCGCCGGTATATACTTCGCGGAACACTCCTCAAAGAGCAACCAGTACGTGTACGGCTTCGGCGGCGGCTCCGGCTGTCCCGCGCACAAGGACAGAAGTTGCTATTTGTGTCACAGGTGTGTATACTGTAAACTAGTGGCTAGGATCCCTATAAGCCGAAACCAACAGCCTTCCCTTTGCATGGATGGTAGAAAGGCGTTGTCCAGAAATGGTTTTTTATTATTGATATTTTTGGATAGTCCGAAATAGAAGAACTCGAGTGGGACTTACCCACGACCTTTCCCTTACAGGGGGAATTCTCTTCCAACTGAGCTATTGAGTATTGAGTCACACCTGAATCACTTCAAATTTCCCTTCTCTTTATATCCGTCTTTAAGGGCGACGGTGGAGCCATCTACCAACTTTCTTACGAAAAAAAAATGTTTGGATAGTGTTACATACAACTAATATTACGAAACTGGACTTTTAAGATCCTGCCTTTTTTTAGAAAACATCGTTTTTATTTTGGTATATTTTTTAGGCTGAATACGAACAAAACTTTTGCTGCCTTTGCCCAACACAAAAATAAGTTTGACAAATTGTCACCGATGTGTCACCCGTGACAGATAGATGACAGTTCTTTTTATACTTTTGTGGACTGTTTTGTTTGATTTTCTGTTTGCTTTGAATATGCTGAGGGTGAGTTTTCTACAGATAAGTTTAAAGAGAAATTATTAGATTACATCATGTTCAGACGCAAAGCGTTATCTACTATAAAGAGAAATTAATGGATTACGTCATGTTCAGACGCAAAGCGTTACCTGTTATTTTGAAACTATTAAACTTTAAGAGTCTTAAAGAGAGCCTTAAAGGGGACTTAAAAATTATTATTTAGCTACTTCCCGATTCCTAATTTTAGCTACTAAATATCAGTGTAATTTGAGCCATAATGGATTTCATTAGAAATAAATAACCAAAGTCAATACAAAAAGTGGACAATCTCCTTTGATAAACTAGATCGAGGTATGTACTTTTTCCACCGGCTTTCATTTTGAAAATTTTCAGACTTCACCATTGTAGGCTAGTCCGTAACAGGTGTAGAACTATAGCATTAATAATGTTTAGAAGAGTGAATGGTTGACCCTGGGCAACGGAGACGGCGGCGTCTCTGTCTCCCAAGGGAAACGCTGAAACCAATTCAATTAAATATGCATATAAATATTGGACTGGGCAAAAATCGAACCCAAAACCTCCAACGTAGCAGTGGAAAGGTCTACCGTTACGCCACAGACCGCTTACAAAATACCGCGGCCATGATAACCTTATGTTCTGTTCTTGCCGCTGAGTAAGATCCAGAGAGAAGAAGCCAGAGGTCACTAAAGAGTTTTTGTGCTGTCAAAGGCTTGTCTAGCTTTTTCGTGCACTGATGGCACAGAAACTCTCTGTTCCTACAGAGTCGGCAGCACGAGTGTAACTCCCCTGCTGTTGCACACGTAAGGGATGGCCCTGGGTCAGCCGGGGTGCGAGGGATATGTCGATGACAAGTTCACCTCCGGCCTAGCACCACGACCCACAGTCGGCGTGCGGTTTTAGTCGGTTCGAGTCCGACATAACCTCCCCTTCCGGCTCCGGCAGGGGGGTATCCGAGGGGATTTCCGCACGGAAAAAAAAAAAGCCATTAGGGTCGTGTGCTTGTCTGCTACCTAAGTGGTATGAAAAGAGATTGTGCAAATAAATGGTAAAGCTGCGGTCTTACTCCTAAAACCAATTTCAATCTTTTGATATTGGAATTGAGCGTTTTCGTACTCTTGAACATCACCACACTAGCGCCATATACATAAACTCTTAAACTCACGCCTGTATTCCCCGAAGGGGCAGGCAGAGGTGCTAGCACCCACATTTCGCCAGTTTATGTTTGGGTCCCAATGTAATAGGTGGCGAGCCTATTTCCATTAACCGGGCACTTATAAACCTGCACTAAATACACACATAACTTCGAAAAGCATTAAAAAGTCATTGGTGTGTGCCATGGTAAACCTGGGATCGAACCCGAGACCTGGTCTCAGCAGTCCATTACCCATACCACTATTGGCACAATATTGTGTGAATTCTTAATGCCTTAACTATTATTTTATTGGAACGTCAAATGTTGTAAACGGTACTCTTGACATTTGTTTTGTATTGTTTGATTATTGGCTTACTCAATGTCAAAATAATAACTTTTAATATGGTTCATTACTGTTGCTAACGCGTTAGTTGCCAACTTCATTACAATGGGATCCTATTCTTGTGCAATCTAATTTCATTACAATGTTAACGAAATTCATTTCGAGAGTAGGACACATATTGAGATTTGAATCGGATTGAACTTGTATTATTATTGACATTGGTTTCAAGAGTAAGCCTACTGATCGGCGTCAAAATGACGTATCCACGCGACAAGTGTTAGCGGATTTGTTGGTCAACTAGTCATAATGTGACAGAACGCGCGAGCGAACGGACGTCTTGTTCTATACAATATGTAGCGCTAGTCACACACAGAGCGTGCTCGGATTTGTTGGTCAACTAGTCATAATGTGACAGAACGCGCGAGCGAGCGGACGTCTTGTTCTATACAATATGTAGCGCTAGTCACACACAGAGCGTGCTCGGATTTGTTGGTCAACTAGTCATAATGTGACAGAACGCGCGAGCGAGCGGACGTCTTGTTCTATACAATATGTAGCGCTAGTCACACACAGAGCGTGCTCGGATTTGTTGGTCAACTAGTCATAATGTGACAGAACGCGCGAGCGAGCGGACGTCTTGTTCTATACAATATGTAGCGCTAGTCACACACAGAGCGTGCTCGGATTTGTTGGTCAACTAGTCATAATGTGACAGAACGCGCGAGCGAGCGGACGTCTTGTTCTATACAATATTATGTCAGCGGTAGTCCTCACGCAGAGCGTGCGCGGATTCGCACATGTGTCATTGTTCTGAATACAATCGTTTTTATACAGATGAAGTGAATGCATATAGATGGCTACTCAGTATGAATAGCAACATTTATGATATAACATTTATTCCGCAGACAAATGCTGCTATGCCGCGTGACGCTCGGCCGCGCCTTCCAGCTGATGTCGGCCATGAAGATGGCGCACGCGCCGCCCGGCCACCACTCGGTGGCGGGCCGGCCCTCGCAGGGCGGCCTCTGCTTCCCCGAGTACGTCGTGTACCGCGGCGAGCAGGTAAGCCGGCAGTACCACTACATACCAAGGGGTCTTCGATGGCCCTGGGTCAGCCGGGGTATGCGAGGGACATGCTAGAAGCTACCTTAGACCCGAAACGGCCGTGCGGTTTTCGCCGATTTGTTTTTGCCATAACTTACGTCTGCTGGCTCCGGGACGTTATCCTTGACGATTACCGCACGTTAAAAATGTTCATTTGTATACTTGCTTTTTGTTCATTCTAACGATAGACCCAATCGCATCCGTAGCTTTCCCTCAAGAGTCTGAAGTCTGCTTTTTCCAGTCTAATTTCATGTTCGGTAATTTTGATATTATCTGTGAAGCGATTGCCATCTGACCAAGCGTATATACGCTTCATGAAAAATACCGAAGTTTAATCGTATATTAACTGGAAACCGACCCCAGCTGGATTGTGAAAAGGCTCGTACAGTCAGTGTCAAATCAATATAAAAAAAGTATGTACTTAAAATGATCTTAATGCCTTAGTTGTCCTCCCTCCATTAAACTGCTTTTTTAATATTTGATCCACACCTTTATTTCGAACAATAATACTATTTATATCAATAAAACGATTTGATTTGCTCTTAATACCTTTTTTTATCGAGCCGATGGAGGTGGTTATGACTAAAACGCAAACCGTATTTGGGTCTTTGGTTGCCGGAGGTGAACCCCGGGAGACTCTCGCACCCCGGCAGACTGCCTCTTAATACCTTGGCATTAAAATCATTTTGAGACTCTATAGTCAAGATCTTTCTGACAGGTCAACTTTTTATAAAATAAATATATCTTATCCTCTTTTCCAGGCGTACCCAGAGTACCTAATCACGTACCAGATAGTATGCAGCGAGAATGCCACTGGCGCAGTCTGAAGGGCCCACCGCTGACCGACGGCGGCCTCTAGTGACCGCTGTGTGCTAAAAACGGCTTGTGGCCTATGGACACTGTGTAATGGTGATAGGTCATCTAATGACTGAATGACTTTAAGGGAATGACGTACTCTTTATTTTGTAGGGTGGTATTGTAGCTGCTACACTATACCCCCCTATACTACATTTGGTTAGGCACTTAACAATTATGATGTGTCTTTTTTATATGTTTTATTTAAAAACTCAGTTCATTAATACTTTTCTGATTAGCAATTCATTTCAAAGACTTAAAACCGAAATCGAACCACTAGTTTAGCTACCCAAATGGAGTATAGATACGCGCAGCGTGGTGGGGGACGAGATAAAGAAGGATAAAGGAAGAGCATTAGTGAAGAGCGAGCGACATACCGCCGTGAGCGTTGGCGGCAGACTGACCATATCCGACGTAGAGCGGTCGATACTCCCCCCCTCCCCCTGTCTTGCTGCGCATAAACCCAAGGCGCGATATAGGTCAAATCTATGCGCAGTAAACGTTTCTTGGATGTATTTTGAAGGTAGTACGGGGTTCTACTGCGGTGCACAATGTCAAATTCACCAATTATATCAAAGAATCAATGAATCAATTTCATTTATTCAGTTTAGGCACATAAAGAGCACATATGAACGTCAGAATTTTACATAAATGTCAATCACAGTAAAAAAATCATTGGAAAATGATTCTTTCGCTGGTTCAGTAGGTTGGTTCTACTGAGAAGATACCAACGAGAAACTCAGTGAACTCGCTTACCCTTCTTTTTTAAATATATATTTAGATTATTACAAAACATTCCGCGCACGCCAGAGACTTTTATACTTCGCGATTTGGCTCCAAGATATATGCTTCGGCCTATACAGCGGTTATGGTCATACGCATTTGCAGATCATTAACTATTGGCAAAAATTTAACTAAATCGGTTTTGTAGAACAGTATCTATTAACTATTCTGTACATCTTGTGTTCCATTCAACCATTTATTTCAAACAAGATACTTTTATTGAAAATATTTCTCCACTGATTAAGTGTTTGCGATTAAAATGACCTACGCGTGCGGTCATTGATCGTTATTGAAATGAACATCATATCGCCCTTAAAGACGGATATAAAGATAAAATTTTTAAGTTATTCAATTGTGGCTCAATAGCTCAGTTGGAAGAGCATTTACCCTATAAGGGAAAGGTCGTGAGTTCAAGTCTCACTTGAGCGCTTCTATTTCCCGGTGTCTTTCGAACTTTTAACATAATAAATGCTGTAAAAAAATCATTAAAATGAACATATTATTTTGATGGCATATTGAGATGTAGTTTTTTATAAATTTGAGTAGAGTACTATCGTTTGATTGAACCCCTTTAAGTATTCTACTAATTAAAATATAAGGACCGCCAAGATTTTCGACCCAAGCCAATCGCATCTGGCTCTCGATCGCAGTGCTTCTCCCTTCTTGATAGGTCAGGATGCTACGGCGGTGGACAGAATTCAAATTAACCAAACATAAAGTAAAGCCAACGAGACTAGAGAAAAAAGGTAAACAAAGCGACCATTACTGAGTTACGTTGCGATAACTAGCGATTATTGTCTCTGTCCTTGTCGCACATGTCACACGTACGCGATAATAGCCGAGGGACAGCTGTCGTTTCGTGTATCGTAGTACAGGAAAGCTGTCAGCACAGCGGTTCTAAACTGTCAGATCCGCCATCTTATGAGCAATTTCATTCCTGTCTGGAATGCGCTTGAATTGATACGTAATACGTAATGTTTGGAACCGCTGAAACTTTGTTTACCTTTTTTCTCTCGTTTCGTTGGCTTTACTTTAGATTATTACAAAACAATTCGATTTAGGTCCAAGATACGTGTCCTGATGTATGAATTCTAAATCAGTTTGACAGTTGACTGATCATCTTACAAGTTTTAACTTTTTTTATAATTTTTATTACGAGTAAAACCGTATTGCGCAGCTAGTATAATAAGCAATCTCCACTTGTATGTCCTTCCCTAACAATAACATTCAGTATCATTAGCGTTACTATGACAATGTCTTCGAAAATATGAGTGAAAATTAATATAAAAAAAAAACAATTTCTCTGTATATAAAAGAAAATTTTAGATGTTAGTATGTGTCGCATGCGACTGTATGTCATTTCAAATGAACTGCCTGCATTTTCTGCTTATACAATATTAAAAAATAAGGAATTACATTTATATGTATTGTTTTATTTTAACCTTAAAAAGAACATAACATAACATAAAGGGGTAGGCAGAGGTGCTAGCACCCACATTTCCCCAGTTTATGTTTAGGTCCCAATGTAATAGGTGGTGAGCCTATTACCATAAACCGGGCACTTATAAACCTGTGATAAATACACACAACTTCGAAAAGCATCGAAAAGTCATTGGTGTGTGCCATGGCAAACCTGGGATCGAACCCGAGACCTCGTCTCAGCAGTCCATTACCCATACCACTAGGCTACGGCATCCTAAAAAGAAATAATGTCGAATTGAAAATCCATACTAATATTAAAATGCGAAAGTAACTGTCTGTATGTTACGCTTTCACGCCTAAACCACTGAACCGATTTTGATGAAATTTGGTATAAGGGTAGATTAGACCTTGAGAAAGGACATAGGCTATGTTTTGTCGCGATAACCGATATCCACGCGGGTGAAGCCGCGGGCAAAAGCTAGTTTACTAATATTGTGACTTCGTTCGCCAATAAACATACAGTCCATGAAAGTGTTCGTTTACGGCAATAGACTCTCTATTACGTGGGATCAAAAATTATATTTGGCAAAATATGGGTGTTAATACACCTATGCCTACCCCTTCGGGTGTCTACTGGCGTGCGTGAGTATATATATGTGTGTAACATTGTTTGTGAAGATGGAGGTTTGTTATTCTTTCAAGTAAAACCGGCTGAAGAAATCCGAATGAAATTTAGCACAGCGCTAGATAAAGCATATGAGCTACTTTTTTCCTAGGGTCGTGGAAACGGAATCAGTACTTCACAAGGCCTGAGCCGCGGTCAACAGCTTCCATAGACTAAGACCACCTTTACCATTACATCCATACTTCCATACTAATATTATAAATTTATTTATTTATTTATTTATTTCTTTTCGGAAAACTTACAGCTAATACAGGTGCATATACAGATAAGTTAATAGTAAATGCGAAAGTATCTCTGTCTGTCTGTCTGTATGTTACGCTTTCACGCCTGAACCACTGAACCGATTTTGATGAAATTTGGTTTAGGGGTAGATTAGACCATGAGAAAGGACATAGGCTATGTTTGGTCACGATAAACGACATCCACGCGGGCGGAGCCGCGGGCAAAAGCTAGTAGTACCATAAAACAAAGTCGCTGTTTCTGTTTGTCCATATGTATGCTTATATCTTCGAAACTACGCTACGGATTTTAATGCGGTTTCTTTTAATAGATAGAGTAATTCTAGAGGAAGGTTTATGTTAACATAGAAGAGGGTGCAGCGGGAACGGGATCTGAAAAACTGGCGGTACGATGTGTTACCGAATCAGCTTTTATAAAAAAAGAAGTTAAATGTAGCTGACTAGATTCCTTTATTTATGTAGGTATAACAACTATATAATATAAATAAAAAAATGATACTATCTTAAAAATATGCTTAAAACTACAAAATGACTAGTGGGGCTAGTGTTGCCATTTTGGGGGCGAGTTGGGGGCACCGCCGTGCCCTCCCGGGGAGGGCCAAACCGTCAGGGATGGCCCTGGGTCAGCCGGGGTGCGAGGGATATGTCGATGACTACCTCACCTTGGCCTAGCACGGCGACCCACACACGGTGTGCGGTTTTAGTCGGTTCGAGTCCAACATAACCTCCGGCTCCGGCGAGGGAGGTATCCGAGCGTATTTCCGCACGAAAAAAAAAGTGGAACTAGTGAGAATTAACTTAAATTAAACTTTATACGAGAGATAGAAATGCAGGTAATTAGCCTATAGATTGTCTAGTCATTGATTTAACTTTTAACAGTGCAATTTTGCGTTTAATATATCCCAATGCTTTTTTGATAACAATACATGATCTACAAAAAAAAAACAAGTGTGTTTAGAAATCAACAACACTATCGCCCATTGGTGATTGTATTCTACAATGTAAATTGTAAATTTATAATTTAAAATGTATAATTGCCTAACGAGAATACTAGCTTCTAAAGTAAAGCCAACGAAGCGAGAGAAAAAAGGTATACAAAGTTTCAGCTGTTCCAAACATTTTTATTTGAAAATTATTACGTATCACTTCAAGAGCATTCCAGACAGGAATGAAATTGCTCATAAGATGGCGGATCTGACAGTTTAGAACCGCTGTGCTGACAGCTTTCCTGTACTATGAAACGCGCAACGACAGCTGTCGCTCGGCCATTGTCGCGTACGTGTGACATGTGCGCCAAGGACAGAAAATAATCGCTATTTATCGCAACGTAACTCCGTAATGGTCGTTTTGTTTACCTCTTTTCTCTCATCTCGTTGGCTTTACTTTAGATACCTACACGCCTTTTGAACGTTGAGTTATCGGTCAATAAATTTACCCTATATCGATAACCACTATACCATATTCAACAAATAATGAATTTGAATTTGAACTATAACAGTAAGGCCTTGCAGAGGTCAACATTATCTGAAAGAAACCTTGATAAATAATGCAGTGCGTCTCACAGGGTCGGCAGCACGAGTGAGGCTCTCCTGGGCCTCGATTCTACTAAAGCAAAACTATTGTCAAACCACAGAGATTGCAAAAACCGGCAATACATTATAGACTTTAGAGCGATGCGTTTAAACTTCAATATTAAATAACTGTCAGCAGAGTGAATAAAAGAGTGTAATGAAACTTTTGTCATTTAATTTTGAACCTTAGTATATAGAAATAAAGTCTAAACTTTAATGCCGCTTTTTGTAATATCTGTGGTTTGACAATAGTTTTGCTTTAGTAGAATCGAGGCCCTTACGTGTTGCATACGTTCATAGGCCACGGTAACCATTTTCCGTCAGGTGGGCCGTGTGCTTGTTTGCCACCTAAGTACATAGTATAAAAAAGCTTGGGAAAATGGGTCCAAAACTCAAACATTCTTTCAACGTGAGATATTTTTCAAGTTGCAATAAATGCGTATTCTTACTAAATAGTTTAAGTAAAGCCAACGAAGCGAGAGAAAAAAGGTAAACAAAGTTTCAGCGGTTCCAAACATTTATCACTTCAAGCGCATTCCAGACAGGAATGAAATTGCTCATAAGATGGCGAATCTCAGTTTAGAACCGCTGCCGCGCTGTGCTGACAGCTTTCCTGTACTACGAACGTAACGACAGCTGTCACTCGGCCATTGTCGCGTACGTGTGACATGTGCGACAAGGGCAGAGAAAATAATCTCTAGTTATCGCACCGTAACTTAGTAATGGTCGCTTTGTTTACCTTTTTTCTCTCGTCTCGTTGGATTTACTTTACAAACGAAGATGACAAAAACAAATTGAAATAATTTTGTATGTTAAAACAAATAAACAATCCTCAACTAAACACAAGGATTCAAATCACCCGTCATATTTATATGAGAGCAGGTCACCTTCTGCCCCGTTGGCACCGCTATCCTGAACAGTTTCCCTTGAGGCATACACACACATACCTTAAATTGCCCAGTACCCTGGCTATATTTATCTGTCTTATTCAAAGCCACGGCTATTGGCAGATATCTAACATCTATGAACACACCCTCTTTACCGCTAAGCACTACAGATCCGTTGATAGATTTCAGATAGATGTCTTGATCAGCATTCCAAAATAGCTCTTTGGATTCCATATGAGTGCCTTCAGCGCCCCGGAGGTGGGCCGAACTCTCAGTTCGGAGGGTTAGATCTTCGTCCACTGGTGCGGTTATTCGTTTTATGGAAATTTGCTGCAAAGTAAAATATAAAATTGTGGTGATTAGAGTATTCATCCCTCACGCAAAAACCGCGCCATGACGTGGAGTTATAGATACCAGCTTTTGAATACATAGTGTTCACCTCTATGTACTATTAAATTCCCGTTCAAAGCAAATATTGGTATGCATGAATATCAGCATGTTAAGCCATCAATCCCAGTTGCCATACGAACATCTATGGTAGTCGCTACGGGTGGTTGGGGCCCTAAAAACTCCAACAACTGCAATGCTTTCATATTGCCCTTTGGGTAAGATGGCAGTCACTTCACACAAAATATTGCACCTCAGCCAAGATCTCAGATTCTAAGTTGAACACTTCGGATGCTACTGGGATTAACGCTAGCATGAAGATAAAGAAGAACCAATTCCCATAATAGGCTATTTGACTACTTTTTCTTACTTTCGAAAAATGACCACTCTCTTAAAATATAATGAACTGTAAAAGCAAAATTTTCGTACGACAAATAGTTTTCAAGATATTTGATTTAGAAAAATTCTATTTGTCGCGCCGCCCGAATACGGTCCATACAAAATCGTACGAAATTGTGACGTCAAGCTTCGGTAGCGCGTAGTGGAAATGTATGGATTGCAAGAGAATATCGCATTTATCTCGGTCTACGTTGCGTTTACACGTATATAGTTCATAATAAAAGTTATTTAAAATTTATTGAGGAATCTAACAAGTTATTCAATTGAATTGAATTTGATTGTTTATATTTTGAATTTTTTTGGGAATTTCAACCAATGAAAAGTCATAATTTCAGTTCAGATATTCAATATTTTATTTTGCAAGGCATATTTTTTCAGAACAAGCTATCATATTAAGCAGCACTGGGAAGAATCGACGGCTTAGTCAAATAGGCTATTATATCATTTTATTAATGATTACATACCCTCGCCTGGAGATTTTTAACTCCATCAGGAATATTCATCTCAGCAGACGCAGTGCTGAATACCACCTCACCCGAATCTGGGTCTATCAGCTCCAATGCGTTCACTCCACGCACAAACACTCCAGATGTATTCACTGTGAGTTTGTTCTCATAGCGGGAGGGCCTGAAAAGAAATGGTGGCTGTAGTTAAAAGGTAAGGACTGATCAACCAATCTATAATATAAAAATGAATCGCTAAATGTGTTGGTAAGCACATAACTCAACAACGCATGGACCAATTTGGTCAATTCTTTTTTTAAATGTTCGTTGCAATTCAAGGAGGGCTTTTACAGTGAGAAATATAAAAAATATAAAAGCCCTAAAAATAGCCCTTTTGTCACGGGATAGGTAATTCTGTGAGCCTGGTACTTTTTGAATGGAATACTAGGCTCACAGAAATTTCAAGGAACGTTTGCAAAACATTTTTTTCCCGGAAATAGAGTCCTATGAGTTGCGAGAATAGAATCTAGTTCTACATGGGCGAAGCCGGGGGCATCAGCTAGTGCAATATAAAGCAAAGTCGCTTTTCACACTGTGCCCCTATGATCTTTAAAACTACGCAAAGGATTTTGATGTAGTTTTTTTATAGATAGAATAATTCAAGAAGAAGGTTTATATTATATTATACATGCTTAATAAAGTAGAGGGTGGAGCGGGCAACGGGATCTTAGGCCACGCAACCGGAAAAAAATTGGCGATTCGAAGTTCACCGGGTAAGCTATTCAAAATGGTCTCTTGCGAATCCCCTCGGACACTTGCCCAGCCGGAGCCGGAAGGGGAGGTTATGTCGGACTCGAACCGACTAAAACCGCACGCCGACTGTGGGTTGTGGTGCTAGGCCGGAGGTGAGGTTGTGTTCGACATATCCCTCGCACCCCGGCTGACCCAGGGACATCCCTTACAGTCTGGACCTCGGGAATATTCTATGGTCTCAAAACTGTAGATAAGCCCATTGTCAGCAGGAGTGCAATTTTAGTTGGTTCGAGGCTGACATACTAGGTGGGCTACGGTGGATGTTTCTCCACAAGAAAAAAAAAAGTTGGATGACAGGATAGATAGACGTAGTGGTGGAGTTGCAATATATGCATTAAAAACAATCGATTTTATTGCAATTAAACTTAACAGCGCCTATAACAAAAAGTATGCCGCCACCGAATGCCTTTGGGTTGATGTTTGTATTGGAAAGATCAAAAAGATGTCTGTGTGGAGTATACAGAGGTCTCAATTCAACTATAGACCAAGACAACGCCTTACTTGCCCAACTTAACTACGTAGCTGAATACAATACTGTGGTGATAATGGGCGATTTTAATTACAGTGGGGTGAAGTGGCCACTGGAAGATAGTGGTTACCTAACTCCTATAGAAAGCAATTTTGTAGAATGGTACAAAGACAGCGACCTGCAACAACTAATAACGGAGAATACAAGGTTCCGACAAGGCAACCGACCATCCCTCTTGGATCTGGTCCTAACGAACGATGACACACTTATAGCCAGTGTAGACCACCAAGCTGGTATCGGCAAAAGTGACCACATCTGCTTGTTTGCCACCATACAACTGATGTTGCCAGAACAAAAGAAGGATCCCAAATTTAGACTGAATTACGCTAAAGCTGATTATGATAAAATTAGTGAAAAATTACATCACATGCTGTCCAATAGACTATATGAGACAGACTGCGCAAAACGTCAATTCGAGATCCTACACAATGCACTTGAGGAAGCAATACGATTACATGTACCTCAAATACGACTTACGCGTCAAACCTTGTATAAACCATGGATTTATTATTATTATTATTCTCTTTATTCATTGAAAAATCTTATAAATTATATTTTTAAATACATATTTAAAAAAAAAAAAAACCATTTAAAAATATAATAAATAGTACCCCACCGGCATCGGATACAGGGACCAAGCTACCGGTGGTTAGGGCTCCAGAGAAAGGAACTTCCTCACGATGCGCGCCGTATCAAGGAGTACTGCCTTCTGCATCTGGCCCTTGACCCAACCATCCAACCCGAGCCTCTTCAGATGTTGGTCGAGGCTCTTTGCTATCAGTCCGTTGACTGATACGACTATCGGTACAATGATTGCTGAGTCAACATTCCACATGTCGACAACCTCGTGGGCCAAGTCCAAGTATTTAACTTGTTTATCTTTCTCAGCTTTCACGAGATTCTCGTCATGAGGAATGGTGACATCAACAATCAATGCTCGGCGTTCGGATCGGTCTATCACCACAATGTCAGGCTTGTTAGCTACAACAGTCCTATCAGTGATGATAGATCGATCCCAGTACAATGTGATATGGCTATTTTGTAGAACTGGCTCAGGAACATACTTATAGTACGGCACCTCAACTTCCACAAGGTTGTATTTCAGAGCAAGTCGCTGATGGATTATCCTGGCTACTTGATTATGTCTGTGCAAGTACTCGCCGTTAGCAAGACGAGAACAACCGGAAGTAATATGCCTGAGGGATTCACCAGGTTGGTGACACGCTCGACAAATGTCAATTGTGCCATCCCTCATGATATACTTCCGGTAGTTATTCGTCTTAATAACTTCGTCTGCAATTGCACAGACAAAACCTTCAGTTTCCCCAAAAAGGTCACTGAAACGTAGCCAGGACACAGACGCCAGTAGATCTACTTCGGGCCTGTGTAGGGCCCGATAGAACCTGCCATGTAGCTCCTTACTCTGCCATACCTCCCTGCGGCTGTCAGTGCTAACTATTGTAGGCCTGCGCCAGTTCTCTTTAGCCAAACCGAGCGGGGTGAGTCCGGTATCTACGTTGACTACATCACGATGCATGTCCACGTTCGACTTAAGAAAGTAGTCTCTGAGATTGCACACCTCGCGATTATGAAGGGTCTTAGCATTTAAAAAACCTCGACCTCCACATTTCCGCGGGATGTACAATCTCATGACTGACGACCGTGGGTGGTGCATTCGGTATGCAGTCAACTGAGTCCGGACTTTCCTATCGATGGTATCGAGTTCAGTCTGAGTCCACCTGAGTATGCCAAAAGAGTACATCAAGAGTGGCATGACCCAACTGTTACAGGCACGCACCTTGTTACCACCTGACAAAAGACTGTTGAGTACCTTTTTCAGGCGGCCAAAGAAACGTTCCTGTAACATTTGTTTCATGTCGACCTCATTGATGCATAACGCCTGTGACATACCCAAGTATTTATAGGTCTCAGTTACGAGGAGTGATCTTAGGTTAGTGGAATCAGAGAGTTGTATACCCTCCGACTCCACCACCCGCCCTCGCTTTACATGAATTACTGCACATTTGTCCACACCAAACGCCATTTTAATAGAGTTACTGAATGTTTCAGTTACCTTCAGTAAAGCTATTAATTGAGGATTGGTGTGGGCAAATAGCTTTAAGTCATCCATGTAAAAGAGGTGGGATACCATCTGACCCTCTCTTCGTAGCCTATAACCTAACCCTGAATTCACCAGTAAAGTACTAAGTGGATTCAGGGCTAAGCAGAACCAAAGGAGACTCAGACTGTCCCCCTGAAAAATACCCCGCTCTATTGTTATCGGCACGCCGCCACCCAAAGCCTGACGACACCCTGGATAGAAAAGAACCGTCCTCCATTGCCCCATACACGACCTTAAGAAGGTACATAGAGTTGTATTCACTTTATACAACTCCAGCACCCTCAAAAGCCATGTATGTGGCACGGAGTCAAACGCTTTCTTGTAATCTATCCAGCATGCTGTCAGATCCTTACGATTGCGGCGAGCTTGTTGGCTAATAGCCATATCAATCAGGAGGAGCTCCTTAGTACCCCGGGCCCCATTCCTACATCCATTCTGAGAGGCACACATAATAGAATTATTGTTTATATGATTGTTAATCTTAGCTCTCAGGATGGATGTAAGAAGTTTATAGACCGTTGGTAGACATGTAATCGGTCTATAATTATTTGGCTCCAGAGTACTACCAGTTTTATGGAGCAGGTGAGTAACTCCTGTCGTCATAAAAGCTGGTAGCGTCCCAGATTCTATAGCGGATTGAAATTGTGAGGCCAAAACAACATGCGAACTCCGTAGCCACTTAAGCCAGAAATTGTGCAATCCATCCGGTCCCGGAGATTTCCAGTTAGACAACGAACGGACTGCACAATCTACATCAGTGGCATCAATGTAGATTTCTTCCATTTCTGGAATGGTTTCGCATGCTCTTTCGACCTCACACATCCAATCGCCTTCAGTGTGGCTAACGGGCACCGACCAAATGCTGCGCCAGAACGCATTTGTGGCTTCAGCATCCGGTCGCCGCACGTCGTCCACACTTTCATCTGTTCGCTCCCAGCTTCTATATACCCACCTTTGGTCTCTTTGGAACATATGGTTGACGGTATATCGATCAACTCGTCTTTTATATCTCCGAATACGGTTTGCCCATGCATAGACTTTCTGCTTCAGGAAGTCAATACGCTCTGTGACCCGAGACGTATAATCTTGGGGACTAATATCAGTTCCCGCAAACGCTCGGGTCACATAGCGCATCACTCTTGGGCGAGTGTTGCCCGACCTGAAGCAGATTAGTTTACCGATGAGCACCCTTGCCTCGGCCACACGTCGTTCAATTCTGCATTGCCATGCTGGTATGGCAGACTTAGGTCGTATGGCAGGATCTTTAATGGGAAATTTAGCACCTGCCATACGACATGCCGCCACAGCAGCACAATACAGAATTGAGTGGGTGTCACCGAGGTTTTCACTATTTTCTAGATATCTAGGTAATAATGAATCAAGGGCACTCACCAACGCTATATTACGCCTATGTATGGGCAACCGCGGGAGACGTGGCCTGACATGTACGGGCACTGATCGATATTCCCGCAACGCACATTCCAAAGCCTCCTTGATCTCTTCATTGTACTGAATACTTACAGGAATAGGTGTGTCATCCGGCGCAACATAAGTATCATTATTTATTTCTGCTGTAGAAGCAGGAGCAGGAGCCGGGGCGGGGGTGACACAAATATTTCGCAAGCATTCTTGCCGTAGAGTCTCAAGTACGGTTTCATTCAACATGCGATTGCGTTGAATGACCCGTACTTGGTCCGATAATCGTTGTGCTGATGTGTTGATGGAAGGTTCAAGCGCCTGAAACAAAGGAAGCATTCGAGTACGGTACGCACTGAGGTTAGTTCCCCCCTCTGTAGCCGCAAAATATGCCCGCATGACGTTTTCGTTGATAGAATTAGTCCATCGCATGCGGTGCACATTACCACCGGCAGCGGGGGCCCTATTCGAAGCCGGAGGGCGTCGGGGTCCCAAGCAGGTCGGTGGCCGGCCTCTCCCCGGCCGACGTACAGGTGTTGGCGACGTCGGCGGAGAGAAAAACTCGTCGCTCGAAGAGGAGCTCGACGCCGCTGGTTCCATTGCTGGAGGTTGCGCGGCGGAGCTTAGCGACGAGTCCGGAGATGTTGTTTGTGCATTCCTGTTTCTAGCTTGTGCTCTAGTCAGCATTTGCTCCACATTTTATTTAATTTGTAAAAATTTTTCGGTGACAGCTGTCATTATGGGTTGGCATTCTTCCTTTAGTATTTATGTACATAATCTATTTTGCTTATTTAATTACACTAAAAATCAGAATCTTCGGGCTTGGGGTTTTCCTTTTGGTAGATGGTGAGCGGACAATTACTTTAAAAATAGCTAAAAATTAAATTTACAGAAAATAAAATTGGAGCAAAAATATATACGACTTTAGCGATTTAGGGTTGCCAGTTTTGTTATTATTATTATTATTATAATCAGCTCGGCGAACCTTGATCCCTATGACAGTTCATACTAGTGACGGGTCGTGTCGATATATCGCAACTTTTTATAGGCAAAGGCGTGACTTGCATTCAGCCACATCGATAAACATGTTTTTAAAATATAATCTACATTACTATAATTATAATGCTTGTTATATTTACAAGTATCCGTGTATTTGTATATGGGGTTGCCAATATTCCGATGCAGAGGTAACATGGTCGGACTGTATAATTTTAATGTGAATTAAAATTTTAGTTATAGCAACACTATCTGATCTGTCACTACGCTAGTACTGTCAGTTCGCTACGCCAGTACGAGTGCTAACGCCTTGTATGCGCCACGTGTTTTGTTGTGTCAACGGAATCCTTTGTTTATTACTATTGTTGTTTTCTGTTTTTGTTATTGTTGCTGTTTTGTTTTTGTTGGTGTTTCAAAATGCCGAAAAGACTGAGAAAAACTGTACTCAACAGTGAAACGCGGGAGTTTGTTGTACGCTTGCGTGACTATTTTGCTCGCGAACTACAAAATGGCGGACCTTTGTTGCCACTTGACAACGTACGCGACCGTGTTGCTGATGCTTTGGGAATTGGCAAAGCTACCGTTTCCCGAATTACAAAGGAGAAGTTCGGCGAATCGTCGATGGAGGAGAACAAATTATCAACTCCAAAGAAGAAAAAACATAATAGGGCACGACCCGTAACTAACCCCGATGATTTCGACATGGCAGCGATACGAAACCATATTTACGGCTATTATTTTCGAGGTGAACTGCCGACTTGCACAAAATTATTAGCGTCGCTGAAATCGGCTGATTTATTTAAAGGTGGATTCACTTCTCTCAGACAGGTTATAAAAAAATGTGGATTTCGTTATGGGAAGTGTGACAAAAGAAAAGTGATAATGGAGCGGAAGGACATTGGATTGATGAGGTGTGATTTTCTACGACAAATAAAAAACATCGAGAACTGGGACAAGGTGGTTTATCTGGACGAAACGTGGCTCAACGCCAATCACTCAGTCTCCAAAACATGGACAGACGACACAGAGAAATCCTGTACCAAAGCACCAGAAGGCAAGGGCCAGCGTTTGATTATCTGCCACGCTGGCACAGCCAAAGGTTTTGTACCTAACTGCTTGTGGGCCTTCAAATCCGTGAAAACAAGTGATTATCACGAAGAGATGAATTTTGAGAATTTCAAGAAATGGTTCACAAAACTATTAGACAATTTAAACGAGCCCCACTACATTTTAATGGACAACGCCCCATACCACTCTGTGCAAATTAATAAAGCGCCTACCGCGAACAACAATAAAGGCGAAATAATAGAGTGGCTGCAAAACAATGGTGTGGCAGCTAATACTCAAATGCTGAAAAAGGAATTAGTTAGATTGTTGAACCTTCATAAACAGCAAACAAAGAAGAAATATTTCTTGGATGAGATGGCAAAATCAAAAGGGCACACCGTGATTCGGCTACCGCCCTACCACTGCCAATATAATGCAATCGAAATGATATGGGCGCAGATCAAAGGTGGGTTGATTTGTATTTATTTTAACATGTTTTTATTTAGGTCACTGGTGACTGTCTAGTCGGCTAGTACTATTTAAAGCTATTTTATTTCACTAGCAAATTGCATTTTTATTTTTATCCATGTGCTTATATCAATTACACACTTTTAACGTACAAAATTATGTACTTATAATGTACTTACCCCGATCTCGCTCTTTGACTTTGCATCATTTTCAATCTAAACCATTATTGTTTCAGGTTGTGCAGCCAGGCTTAACACCACTCCACCATTCACAGCTAATAAAATGCTTACGTTGCTACAAGAGGCATGTAGTCAAGTGACTCCGGACAATTGGAGGAAAGTGGTTGAAAAGACGAAAAAACTATGCTTAGATGATTGGAATCGAGACGTGCGATACGACAATATAGTAGACCAGCCGTTTTTAATAAACATAGGAGAAAGCAGCTGCAGTTCGGATTCCGAGTCTGAGACGCAATCGGTGACACCATTGTCAGATTCAGATTAATGTATATTAAAAAATCATAAATAAACCGCTTTTGTTTTATTTGAGTAGGTATATACAATAAATTTGTTAAATCTCCTTTATTTTATTATCGCAAACAACTTAAATGATTATAAATCTGACACTAAGAGCGTAGGTGCTCTATTGATGTATTTTGTACACTCGTTTCCATTTTCGATATTTGTTTATCGATACTTTTCCGCACTAGTCGATATCTTCCAAACGGAGTAACTTTTGCAGGACGTCAACGTAAAGTCTGATTGAGATAATTTCTTGTAAGTGTTAATAATTATTATAATTCCAACGGGATATTATTGTAATTGCATATATCTGCCTAAAATTAATAAATATCATTTTTAGACACCGCCAATTCGATTATAATATAACGGTGACGCTACTACAAGGTTGTGTCGTGGGAATAACTGTCAGTGTCATAGGGATCAAGGTTCGCCGAGCTGATTATAGTCATGCACTAGCAGCTAAAAGCTGATGCGTGCATATCACAGCACTTGTTAATGTTAATGTTCACTGAGTATTTATTTTATCACTATGTTTATAATGTTCAAAGTCCGTTCACTTATGGTGTCATAAAAGTGTCACTGTTTGAGGATAGTTCGTTTTTTAAATAGTGGTCGAGTCTGTTTTTGAAAGCGTTTACTGAAGGTGCACTTATGACTGTCTCTGGCAGTTTGTTCCAGGAGTTCACGACTCGGTTTGGCAGAAAATGGTACCTAGGATTGCTTATGCTTAGAGTGCGCGCGAGCTTCAATGCGTGTCCTCTCAACTTCTCAGGCGGTTTCATCTGGTAGATGCCGCTCAGTCCAGGGACGTCGTAATGTCCGCTCAGAATCTTGTATGTTTCAATCAAATCCCCACGCCGCCTGCGCTGCTCCAGTGTAGTTAGACCAAGTTCTTCCAGCCGCTGCTCGTATGTCTTGTGTCGTAGGTTCCAGACCATTTTCGTGGCTCTTCTTTGCACTCTTTCCAGTAAATCGATGTCCTTGCGAAAGTATGGGCTCCATATTTGGAATGCATATTCCAACAAGGGACGAATGTAAGTTTTGTATATCTTGACAAACAAGATCTTGTCTATATGTGAGAACGCTTTTCTGATGGTGTACATTATGGAATTAGCTCTTTTGGTGATTCCCAAGATATGCTCATCCCATTTGAGATTTTCCGTTATTGTCACTCCTAAATCCTTCTGAGATGACACACTCTGCAAGTTCCTTGAATCAATTGTGTAGGGCAACTTGGGATTTTTATTACCGACATGTAAAACCGTGCATTTATCAGCATTCAGGGTGACCAACCAGTCTCTTGTCCATTGAAAAATTCGTTCAAGATCACTTTGGATGATATTGTGGCAGATCAAAGGATTTCCCATCAGTTTAGTATCGTCGGCAAATAGAGACAGATCTGAGTCAATGATATCCTTGAGGTCGGTGAGGAAGATCCCGAACAAAATTGGTCCGAGCACTGACCCCTGTGGTACACCGCTCAACACATTGTGTGCTTCAGAGTATTGGTCTCCTATTCGTACTCTGAATTTCCGTTCGGACAGAAAGTCAGCGATCCAGTTTAGAAGTTTCCCACGGATGCCAAAGTGATCCAGTTTTGCTACTAGTCGCCTGATTGGGACTCGATCAAATGCTTTTTCATAATCCAGATATATGATGTCTGTTGGTTGCCGTTCGTTCCAGTTTTTCGTCCATTTTTCCAAACACATAAGTAGGTTGGTAACTGTTGATCTACGGGGGATGAAGCCATGCTGATTGTCCATGATAACCTGTTCTCTAGATAGGAAATCTCTCAACTCTTTGGCTATAATCTTTTCCATAGTTTTGCAGACTAAACTAGTGAGGCTTATGGGCCTATAGTTAGCTGCATTAAGTTTGTCTCCTTTCTTGTAGATTGGCGTGACTGTTGCTTCTTTCCAGTCATTTGGAAGTTTCTCGTTGGCTAAGGACAGTTCCATGATCCGAGCTAGCCTAGTTGTGATTACGGATGAGCATTTTTTCAGCAGTAGGGCAGGAATCCCATCTGGGCCCATTGAAGTAGTGTCATTGAAACTTTTTAGTGTTTTTTCAACTAATTCGGGAGTGAAATTCACATGGTCAATACATTCTTCGATTTTTGGTGCAGTTAATGCTGGGATTGGCCCCACAGGTTCTCTAACAAAAGATTTTTCAAATTGTTTGGCAAATAGGTTTGCCACTTCTTTGGCATTACTAGTCACGAGTAGTGTATCAGGGTCCCTTAGAGATGGTGGTATAGAGACTGCTGATGATAGTTGTTGTCGTACATAGCTGTAAAATGATTTTGGACCTCTATCCACGACTCCTCCTTCAAACTCCTTCCTCGATTTCCTTACCATAGCGATGATTTTATTGTTCACTTTTCTATATTTCTCATATGATTCATCTGATTGGGCTAGTCGGTAAACCCTCCATAGTCGAGTCTTTTCTTCAGTTAATTTTAGTATTTCAGGTCCTATCCATGGTTTATTGTTGTTGTGATTATTTCTTTTTCGGCTTGTAGGTACATTTTGTTCAACAGTTTTATCAACATCGCTTTTAAAGCTATGCCAAGCTTGTAATACTTCGGTATAGTCACATTGTTTGTCCAAATCCAAAGAAATACGGTCGTAATCAGCCGCGAAGAAATTCTTTCTAGGTAAGGTAGTTACTGGGTCACATCTGGCCTGTATTTGGAATTGTAATGTTGCTAGCAGGACCTGGTGGTCACTCTTTCCTATGTGCGCTTGGTGTTCAATTCCAGTACATAAATTCTCGTCATTGCATAATACTAAGTCTAGAACTGACTGCTGACTGCCTCTCCGACGTGTAATATCAGTCACCAGCTGTTGAAGCCCTGAGTCCATAAGTAGTTCCACAAACTTTCCATACAGCGTATTGTATCCATCTAGTTTAGCAAGTGGCCATTCAAAATCCGGTAAATTAAAGTCCCCCATTATGAACACAGTGTGTGGACCGCTACAAGCTGTTCGCATCATATCAAATAGGATACGATCAGATTCCTCAAAACCTGTGTGCGGTGGACGGTAGACTCCAGCCATTAGGAAGATAAAATCGGAGTATTTAATTGTCAACCATAGCGCTTCCACTGTAGGGTTAGTATTTAGGGTCGGGTGTAGGGTAACCTGTATAGTAACATCACAGTGTATACAAGTAACATAAATCGCAACCCCTCCCCAGCCTTTTCCAGTGGCTCTGTCCCGTCTGAACAGTACATAGCCTTTAATATCTATCAAGCTATTACTTATATCCGGTTTAAGGTGTGTCTCAGTAAGTATTATGAAAGTAGGTTTTAGTTTATTTATTTCTATTAAGAGTAAATCTCGTTTTGCCATTAAGGATGCCAGGTTCGTGTAGAAGAAGGTAAATTCGGTGATGTTGGAACTCAATTTTTTGGCTCGGGTTTCACCTTCACTATCTTTGGCATGCCGTGAATATATTTAATCTTTAGATCGGACTCACCATCATTCGTTCTCTGCTCCAGCTCGGCTTTTAGATTTTTGAAGTACTCACGCTGGTATGGGGTCAGATCATTCTTAACGTTGATACCAGTTGGAAGTTTCTTCCAGTTCTTGAGTACGCTAATGGCTGGCTGTTGACCGGAGAAAACTATTTTCAAGGGACGGGGTGCAGCAGCAGCATCCTGCAGGGGCTTCCCCGAACGAATGACGGCCACAGGTTTCTTGTAGCCAGGTATAGGTGTAAGGGTTTTATCCACCTGTTCGCGGTCAAACTGCTTGCGGTCATCCACATTTGCATCAGAGTCTTGAATTTCAGGCACTCCAAACATAATCACGTTGGAGCTCCTTCTGCTCCTCTCGCCAAGTTCGGAAAGGACGGCTTCTAGACTGGCGTTTTCAACCGGGTTTTTTTTCATGGCCTCAATTTCTTGCTGTAGCTCGGTAACTAGCTTCCTGAGGGCTGGCAGCTGGCGCACTCCAAGCTCGCAATCCGGACACAGGTACTTCAGTGTTTGTTTTTGGAGGCAAATGACCCTCTGCTCTGTGGGAGACAACCCACTACACTTGACACAGATTCTACGTTCACAACCGTGACAAAATACTTTGGCCTCATCTGAAGGGACTTTTTTGGTGCACTTATAACAAGAAGCCATTATTGACCACGATAATTCCGCAACAATGTTAGGTTATTTTGCAGTAGAAACTGCTGAATCACTTTTAATCTTAGATCACAGTATATTGCACAAAAACACTATCACACACGACTTCTAGTGTTTATAGCACGAATATCACAAATTCAACACCAATTAATGACGTTTTCTATATTTAAATCGAAAATTATTAACAGAGTTACAAAACCACAAGTGCACTTATAGACCCTAACTAACTAAAAAACTTATAGACCAAAAACTTGATCTATGGAACAGGTATAGATTGACTGGACTGGACCAACACTACACAGACTACAGGACACTGAATAACAAGTTGGTAAACCTGAACAGGGCTTCCCGTATAAGATATGAAAGAGACCTACTACAATCTGGCCCCAAAAGGTTTTACTCGTACCTCAGAAAGCAAGTAGCATCTAAAGTCGATATTCCAACGATTCTGCACGATAAACAGGGTCAAGTCGTGACCGATCCCTCACAAATTGCAAAGATTTTTGCAGATCAATTTGTGAGTGTTTTCCAAATGGAGCCACCTACACCTTTGCCAACACTGGAACCGACGACGATGAGAGTTGAGGATTCCATTGAAGAAATACTGTTTACGCCGATAAAATTGAACAAGCATTCCGTGAGATGAAACCAGATTCCTCACCTGGTCCGGACAACATCCCTGTCGTCATATACAAAACATGTGATCTTAACAATTACCTAGCAACTATAATGCAAACTTCATATGAGACTGGAATTCTACCGGACCTGTGGAAGACAGCTCTAGTGACGCCTATATTCAAGAAAGGCACCAAGTTGGAAGCGGCAAACTACAGACCTATAAGCTTAACTAGTGTGGCGTGTAAGGTCATGGAAAAAATAGTAGTTAAGCATATCCGGAATTTCATTGCAAACCACCAAATTATTGCCGATCATCAACATGGCTTCTGCCCACGTCGGTCCACGGTTTCTAACCTGTTGTCCTGCCTGTCAGCTTGGACAGGCAATTTCAATAGGGGAGAACCAACGGATGTCATATACTTAGACTATGAAAAGGCATTTGACTGGGTCCCAACAAGGAGATTACTACAGAAACTAGAATTCGTGGGAATTCGGGGAAAACTACTTGCCTGGATTGAAGCCTTTCTCCGGCAGCGAACTTTGAGAGTACGAGTGGGTGATAGCATTTCTGACCAGCGAGAGATACACAGTGGGGTACCCCAAGGCTCAGTATTGGGCCCAGTTCTGTACATAATATACACGTTTGATCTTCCTCATGACCTTCAATGCAATATCAGTACCTTTGCTGATGACACCAAGATATTTGTGAATCCTCTGATCGACTATGATCGCCTCCAAAATGACCTAAATACAACTGGTCCAAGAAGTGGTTAATCAACTTAAATGAAACGAAGTGTACAGTATTACATATAGGAAGCAGAAACCCCCGCAAGACTTACACACTTGGAAACACTCAGCTAATTGAAACGAAGGTGCAAACTGACCTAGGTGTTAAAATATTGGAAGACCTCAAGTGGGAAGAACACATAATAACAATTACCAAGAAAGCCAAAAGTCTTATTTACTTAATTCGGAAAGCCTTTGGAGTTATAACACCGGAAATGATGCTCAATATTCATAAAACTTACATCAGCCCAATTCTTGAGTACGCGTTCCAAATCTGGAGCCCATATTTCGTAAAGGACATTGAGATGCTAGAGAAAGTGCAGGGGAGTTCCACTAAAGTACCACATGTGCTAAAACGACGTCCTTATGAGCAGCGCTTAGAAATTCTGGGGCTCACGACACTCAGAGAGTGCAGGGAACGTGGAGACTTAATTGAGACATTCAAGATCTTAAATGGCCACTATGACATAGAAGACTTCGGCAACTTATTTCTGCGAAACCACAATACCCATCTCAGAGGTCACCATTTGAAGCTGAGCACCAGTTTTTCCCATAACAACCCACATAGGCACTTCTTAAGCAATAGAGTTGTTAAAACATGGAACAAACTGCCAGAAGACGTAATATCTTCACAAAGTGTGAATCAATTCAAGAACAGACTTGACAAACATTTGTGCACCAAAGTTTAAGCTGGTGAAGAATAGCAGGATATAGGCATTATCAGTTGAATCAACTGCTGCCTGATTAAGTATAATAATAATAACAATATATGATGACAGGAGTTACTCACCTGCTCCATAAAACTGGTAGTACCCTGGAGCCCAACAATTATAGACCGATTACATGTCTCCCAACGGTCTATAAACTTCTTACATCCATCCTGAGAGCTAAGATTAACAATCATATAAACAATAATTCTATTATGTGTGCCTCTCAGAATGGATGTAGGAATGGGGCTCGGGGTACTAAGGAGCTCCTCCTGATTGATATGGCTATTAGCCAACAAGCTCGCCGCAATCGTAAGGATCTGACAGCATGCTGGATAGATTACAAGAAAGCGTTTGACTCCGTGCCACATACATGGCTTTTGAGGGTGCTGGAGTTGTATAAAGTGAATACAACTCTATGTACCTTCTTAAGGTCATGTATGGGGCAATGGAGGACGGTTCTTTTCTATCCAGGGTGTCGCCAGGCTTTGGGTAGTGGCGAGCCGATAACAATAGAGCGGGGTATTTTTCAAGGGGACAGTCTGAGTCCCCTTTGGTTCTGCTTAGCCCTGAACCCACTTAGTACTTTACTAGTGAATTCAGGGTTAGGTTATAGGTTACGAAGAGAAGGTCAGATGGTATCCCACCTCTTTTACATGGATGATTTAAAGCTATTCGCCCACACCAACCCTCAATTAATAGCTTTACTGAAGGTAACTGAAACATTCAGTAATTCTATTAAAATGGCGTTTGGTGTGGACAAATGTGCAGTCATTCATGTAAAGCGAGGGCGGGTGGTGGAGTCGGAGGGTATACAACTCTCTGATTCCACTAACCTAAGATCACTCCTCGTAACTGAGACCTATAAATACTTGGGTATGTCACAGGCGTTATGCATCAATGAGGTCGACATGAAACAAATGTTACAGGAACGTTTCTTTGGCCGCCTGAAAAAGGTACTCAACAGTCTTTTGTCAGGTGGCAACAGGGTGCGTGCCTGTAACAGTTGGGTCATGCCACTCTTGATGTACTCTTTTGGCATACTCAAGTGGACTCAGACTGAACTCGATACCATCGATAGGAAAGTCCGGACTCAGTTGACTGCATTCCGAATGCACCACCCACGGTCGTCAGTCATGAGATTGTACATCCCGCGGAAATGTGGGGGTCGAGGTTTTTTAAATGCTAAGACCCTTCATAATCGCGAGGTGTGCAATCTCAGAGACTACTTTCTTACGTCGAACGTGGACATGCATCGTGATGTAGTCAACGTAGATACCGGACTCACCCCGCTCGGTTTGGCTAAAGAGAACTGGCGCAGGCCTACAATAGTTAGTACTGACAGCCGCAGGGAGGTATGGCAGAGTAAGGAGCTACATGGCAGGTTCTATCGGGCCCTACACAGGCCCGAAGTAGACCTACTGGCATCCGTGTCCTGGCTACGTTTCAGTGACCTTTTTGGGGAAACTGAAGGTTTTGTCTGTGCAATTGCAGACGAAGTTATCAAGACGAATAACTACCGGAAGTATATCATGAGGGATGGCACAATTGACATTTGTCGAGCGTGCCACCAACCTGGTGAATCCCTCAGGCATATTACTTCCGGTTGTTCTCGTCTTGCTAACGGCGAGTACTTGCACAGACATAATCAAGTAGCCAGGATAATCCATCAGCGACTTGCTCTGAAATACAACCTTGTGGAAGTTGAGGTGCCGTACTATAAGTATGTTCCTGAGCCAGTTCTAGAAAATAGCCATATCACATTGTACTGGGATCGATCCATCATCACTGATAGGACTGTTGTAGCTAACAAGCCTGACATTGTGGTGATAGACCGATCCGAACGCCGAGCATTGATTGTTGATGTCACCATTCCTCATGACGAGAATCTCGTGAAAGCTGAGAAAGATAAACAAGTTAAATACTTGGACTTGGCCCACGAGGTTGTCGACATGTGGAATATTGGCTCAGCAATCATTGTACCGATAGTCGTATCAGTCAACGGACTGATAGCAAAGAGCCTCGACCAACATCTGAAGAGGCTCGGGTTGGATGGTTGGGTCAAGGGCCAGATGCAGAAGGCAGTACTCCTTGATACGGCGCGCATCGTGAGGAAGTTCCTTTCTCTAGAGCCCTAACCACCGGTAGCTTGGTCCCTGTACCCGATGCCGGTGGGATACTATTTTTTATATTTTTAAATGGATTTTTTTTTTTTTTTTAAATATGTATTTAAAAATATAATTTATAGGGTTTATAAATGAATAAAGAGAATAACAATATGGCAACACTGGTCCCGAATGGCCGCATAATTTCTTACAGAAGATTTCTTAAAACTTATTTCTGTTAAATAACAATAACATCGTGATCTCACTATCGTAACTCAACTAAACAACAAATTGTACAATGAGTTTACAAATAAATAATGTACGCGGATCCTAAATAATAGAGAATGGAAAAATCCAATATTGACAGACAGCTGCTGTCAAAACAGAAAATGAATAAGAAAAAGTAGAGAAATAATGCTGACAAGGGCAAAAGCCAGGCAATTTGCACACCCTACACCATCGGACTCGTCGTGCAGCTCCGCCTCGCAGCCTCCAGAAACCACATCTTCGAGACCAACTACTGCTGAGGCGTCGAGCTCCGACGAGTATTTCTCCCCGCCGACGTCGCCAACACCTGTGCGTCGGCCGGGGAGAGGCCGGCCACCGTCCAGCTTGGGATCCCGAGGCCCACCGGCCTCGAATAGGGCCCCCGCTGCCGGTGGTGATGTGCACCGCATGCGATGGACCACTTCTATCAACGAAAACGTCATGCGGGCATATTTTGCGGCTACAGAGGGGGGAACTAACCTCAGTGCGTATCGTTCTCGGATGCTTCCTCTGTTTCAGGCGCTTGAACCTTCCGTCAACACATCGGCACAAAGACTATCGGACCAAGTACGGGTCATTCAACGCAATCATTTGTTGAATGAAACCGTACTTGAGACACTACGGCAAGAATGCTTACGAAATATGTGTGTTACCCCCGCCCCGGCCCCTGCTCCTGCTTCTACAACTGCATTGAATGAAGATTCACATGTTACGCGGGATGACACACCTATTCCAGTAAGTATTCAGTACAATGAAGAGATTAAGGAGGCTTTGGAATATGCACTGCGGGAATATCGATCAATGCCCATACATGTCAGGCCACGTCTCCCGCGGTTGCCCATACATAGACGTAATATAGCGCTGGTGAGTGCCCTTGATTCATTATTACCTAAATATTTAGAAAATAGTGAAAACCTCGGTGACACTCATTCAATTCTGTATTGTACTGCTGTGGCAGCATGTCGTATGGCAGGTGCTAAATTTCCCATTAAAGATCCTGCCATACGACCTAAGCCTGCCATACCGGCATGGCAATGCAGGATTGAACGACGTGTGGCCGAGGCAAGGGTGCTCATCGGTAAAATAATCTGCTTCAGGTCGGGCAATACTCGCCCAAGGGTGATGCGCTATGTGACCCGAGCGTTTGCGGGAACTAATATTAGTCCCCAAGATTATACGTCTCGGGTCACAGAGCGTATTGACTTCCTGAAGCAGAAAGTCTGTGCATGGGCAAACCGTATTCGAAGATACAAAAAGCGAGTTGATCGATATACCGTCAATCGTATGTTCCAAAGAGACCAAAGGTGGGTATATAGAAACTGGGAGCGAACAGATGAAAGTGTGGATGACGTGCGACGGCCGGATGCTGAAGCCACAAATGCGTTCTGGCGCAGTATCTGGTCGGTGCCCGTCAGCCACACTGAAGGCGATTGGATGCGTGAGGTAGAAAGAGCATGCGAACCTATTCCTGAAATGGAAGAAATTTACATTGATGCCACCGATGTAGATTGTGCAGTCCGTTCGCTGTCTAACTGGAAATCTCCAGGACCGGATGGACTGCACAATTTCTGGCTAAAATGGCTACGGAGTTCGCATGTTGTTTTGGCCTCACAATTTCAATCCGCTGTAGAATCTGGGACGCTACCAGCTTTTATGACGACAGGAGTTACTCACCTGCTCCATAAAACTGGTAGTACCCTGGAGCCCAATAATTATAGACCGATTACATGTCTCCCAACGGTCTATAAACTTCTTACATCCATCCTGAGAGCTAAGATTAACAATCATATAAACAATAATTCTATTATGTGTGCCTCTCAGAATGGATGTAGGAATGGGGCCCGGGGTACTAAGGAGCTCCTCCTGATTGATATGACTATTAGCCAACAAGCTCGCCGCAATCGTAAGGATCTGGCGGCATGCTGGATAGATTACAAGAAAGCGTTTGACTCCGTGCCACATACATGGCTTTTGAGGGTGCTGGAGTTGTATAAAGTGAATACAACTCTATGTACCTTCCTAAGGTCATGTATGGGGCAATGGAGGACGGTTCTTTTCTATCTAGGGTGTCGCCAGGCTTTGGGTAGTGGCGAGCCGATAACAATAGAGCGGGGTATTTTTCAAGGGGACAGTCTGAGTCCCCTTTGGTTCTGCTTAGCCCTGAACCCACTTAGTACTTTACTAGTGAATTCAGGGTTAGGTTATAGGTTACGAAGAGAGGGTCAGATGGTTTCCCACCTCTTTTACATGGACGATTTAAAGCTATTCGCCCACACCAACCCTCAATTAATAGCTTTACTGAAGGTAACTGAAACATTCAGTAATTCTATTAAAATGGCGTTTGGTGTGGACAAATGTGCAGTCATTCATGTAAAGCGAGGGCAGGTGGTGGAGTCAGAGGGTATACAACTCTCTGATTCCACTAACCTAAGATCACTCCTCGTAACTGAGACCTATAAATACTTGGGTATGTCACAGGCGTTATGCATCAAAGAGGTCGACATGAAACAAATGTTACAGGAACGTTTCTTTGGCCGCCTGAAAAAAGTACTTAACAGTCTTTTGTCAGGTGGTAACAAGGTGCGTGCCTGTAACAGTTGGGTCATGCCACTCTTGATGTACTCTTTTGGCATACTCAAGTGGACTCAGACTGAACTCGATACCATCGATAGGAAAGTCCGGACTCAGTTGACTGCATTCCGAATGCACCACCCAAGGTCGTCAGTCATGAGATTGTACATCCCGCGGAAATGTGGGGGTCGAGGTTTTTTAAATGCTAAGACCCTTCATAATCGCGAGGTGTGCAATCTCAGAGACTACTTTCTAAAGTCGAACGTGGAAATGCATCGTGATGTAGTCAACGTAGATACCGGGCTAACCCCGCTCGGTTTGGCTAAAGAGAACTGGCGCAGGCCTACAATAGTTGGCACTGACAGCCGCAGGGAGGTATGGCAGAGTAAGGAGCTACATGGCAGGTTCTATCGGGCCCTCCACAGGCCCGAAGTAGACCTACTGGCATCCGTGTCCTGGCTACGTTTCAGTGACCTTTTTGGGGAAACTGAAGGTTTTGTCTGTGCAATTGCAGACGAAGTTATCAAGACGAATAACTACCGGAAGTATATCATGAGGGATGGCACAATTGATATTTGTCGAGCGTGTCACCAACCTGGTGAATCCCTCAGGCATATTACTTCCGGTTGTTCTCGTCTTGCTAACGGCGAGTACTTGCACAGACATAATCAAGTAGCCAGGATAATCCATCAGCGACTTGCTCTGAAATACAACCTTGTGGAAGTTGAGGTACCGTACTATAGGTATGTTCCTGAGCCAGTTCTAGAAAATAGTCATATCACATTGTACTGGGATCGATCTATCATCACTGATAGGACTGTTGTAGCTAACAAGCCTGACATTGTGGTGATAGACCGATCCGAACGCCGAGCATTGATTGTTGATGTCACCATTCCTCATGACGAGAATCTCGTGAAAGCTGAGAAAGATAAACAAGTTAAGTACTTGGACTTGGCTCACGAGGTTGTCGACATGTGGAATGTTAACTCAGCAATCATTGTACCGATAGTCGTATCAGTCAACGGACTGATAGCAAAGAGCCTCGACCAACATCTAAAGAGGCTCGGGTTGGATGGTTGGGTCAAGGGCCAGATGCAGAAGGCAGTACTCCTTGATACGGCGCGCATCGTGAGGAAGTTCCTTTCTCTGGAGCCCTAACCACCGGTAGCTTGGTCCCTGTATCCGATACCGGTGGAGCACTATTTTTTATATTTTTAAATATATGTTTTATTTTTTTTATATATGTATTTAAAAATGTAATTAATAAGTTTAATAATGAAATAAAGAGAATAATAATAATAAAAAAAGGGTGCTGGAGTTGTATAAAGTGAATACAACTCTATGTACCTTCTTAAGGTCGTGTATGCGGCAATGGAGGACGGTTCTTTTCTATCCAGGGTGTCGTCAGGCTTTGGGTGGCGGCGTGCCGATAACAATAGAGCGGGGTATTTTTCAAGGGGACAGTCTGAGTCCCCTTTGGTTCTGCTTAGCCCTGAACTCACTTAGTACTTTACTAGTGAATTCAGGGTTAGGTTATAGGTTACGAAGAGAGGGTCAGATGGTTTCCCACCTCTTTTACATGGATGATTTAAAGCTATTCGCCCACACCAACCCTCAATTAATAGCTTTACTGAAGGTTACTGAAACATTCAGTAATTCTATTAAAATGGCGTTTGGTGTGGACAAATGTGCAGTCATTCATGTAAAGCGAGGGCGGGTGGTGGAGTCGGAGGGTATACAGCTCTCTGATTCCACTAACCTAAGACCACTCCTCGTAACCGAGACCTATAAATACTTGGGTATGTCACAGGCGTTATGCATCAATGAGGTCGACATGAAACAAATCTTACAGGAACGTTTCTTTGGCCGCCTGAAAAAAGTCCTTAACAGTCTTTTGTCAGGTGGTAACAAGGTGCGTGCCTGTAACAGTTGGGTCATGCCACTCTTGATGTACTCTTTTGGCATACTGAAGTGGACTCAGACTGAACTCGATACCATCGATAGGAAAGTCCGGACTCAGTTGACTGCATTTCGAATGCACCACCCACGGTCGTCAGTCATGAGATTGTACATCCCGCGGAAATGTGGGGGTCGAGGTTTTTTAAATGCTAAGACCCTTCATAATCGCGAGGTGTGCAATCTCAGAGACTACTTTCTTAAGTCGAACGTGGACATGCATCGTGATGTAGTCAACGTAGATACCGGGCTCACCCCGCTCGGTTTGGCTAAAGAGAACTGGCGCAGGCCTACAGTAGTTAGCACTGACAGCCGTAGGGAGGTATGGCAGAGTAAGGAGCTACATGGTAGGTTCTATCGGGCCCTACACAGGCCCGAAGTAGATCTACTGGCGTCCGTATCCTGGCTACGTTTCAGTGACCTTTTTGGGGAAACTGAAGGTTTTGTCTGTGCAATTGCAGATGAAGTTATTAAGACGAATAACTACCGGAAGTATATCATGAGGGATGGCACGATTGTCGAGCGTGTCACCAACCTGGTGAATCCCTCAGGCATATTACTTCCGGTTGTTCTCGTCTTGCTAACGGCGAGTACTTGCACAGACATAATCAAGTAGCCAGGATAATCCATCAGCGACTTGCTCTGAAATACAACCTTGTGGAAGTTGAGGTGCCGTACTATAGGTATGTTCCTGAGCCAGTTCTAGAAAATAGTCATATCACATTGTACTGGGATCGATCTATCATCACTGATAGGACTGTTATAGCTAACAAGCCTGACATTGTGGTGATAGACCGATCCGAACGCCGAGCATTGATTGTTGATGTCATCATTCCTCATGACGAGAATCTCGTGAAAGCTGAGAAAGATAAACAAGTTAAATACTTGGACTTGGCCCACGAGGTTGTCGACATGTGGAATGTTGACTCAGCAATCATTGTACCGATAGTCGTATCAGTCAACGGACTGATAGCAAAGAGCCTCGACCAACATCTGAAGAGGCTCGGGTTGGATGGTTGGGTCAAGGGCCAGATGCAGAAGGCAGTACTCCTTGATACGGCGCGCATCGTGAGGAAGTTCCTCTCTCTGGAGCCCTGACCACCGGTAGCTTGGTCCCTGTTCTCGATGCCGGTGGGATACTATTTTTTATATTTTTAAATATATGTTTTTTTTTATATGTATTTAAAAATATAATTTATAAGTTTTTTAAAATGAATAAAGAGGATAATAATAATAATGTATTTCTACTTTTTTTTTCTTCTGACAGCCCTGTAAAACTAGTATGGTTAAGTTTTAGCCATCTGTATAGGTAATCAATTTTTTTTATCTTTCTTTTTAATGCAGATAGGGACAGTTTACAATTAGGTATATTAATTATAAATAACATTTGTCTTCAAGTTATTGTTAAAGTATACATACTTAATCTGTAAATTGAATAGTACAGATCCATTTTCACTGGTGATAGACATGGGGGCATCCCGGAAACTCTCAATCAGACCATCCTTCTTATACAAGTGCTCAAAGTCTGTGTCTCCAAAGAATTTTATTGCATTATGTTCCGGCAAAAATTCCATACTCTCCATACCTGTAATAATATTTCATTATCAACTGACAAAGTTACAATTTTTAGGATAATTTGTTTCTATCAAGAAGGAAGAGAATAGTGGTTTGAACGAAATTTTTAGAGCATTTATTATGCCAACTTTTAAATTCTGATTCAGATAAAGACGGATATAAAGTGAAGGGAAATTTGAAGTGATTCAGGTGTAACTCAATAGCTCAGTTAGAAGAGCGTTGGTCATGGGTTCAAGTCCCAATTGAGTTCTTCATTTTCCCCGATGTATTTCAAAGAGAATAGTGGATGATAAAATCAAATCAATTGTTTATTTGAGCTGTTGCTAAAAGAGTGTACGTTATAAGGATACAGCCTTAAGTAGAATGGAACCACCCTGTTCCATTCTATCCTGTATGATGAACTGACCACATTTAAGGAGAACATAAATATGGCCATTTTTTCTCTAAACCAGTAGCAGTAGGTTAGATAGATAACCATGCATGCTTACAAGTGGTTCTAGTTTATCAATCTTCGTATTATTTAAAAACATAGGTAAATCCATTAGTAATACATAAAAGTTCCTTCTTCCTACAGTCACGGGTCCTTTAAGAGAGGCGTGAAGAGGTATGTGATGAGGCCGTCAAACTGAGTGCCACCACTGTTAACATGGTACATGTTTACGATGGTGACCCTCTTACCGAGACTTTGCCATCAGCTTACCATCAGGCGAGGTGAAGTCAAATTGAGGTGTCCTTTATAAAAACAAGATATTATCAAAGCACTGAGAATATAAGAATAAAAATAGTTCTCTCGCCGATAGAGGATATATGGGCTATAATATGGATATGGGCTATAAAACTGAAGACGTCTTCATAAAAATAGAGCTTCCTGAATTTACCTTGACCAAGTCTCAATACAGCAAGTATAGTAAAAGTCAGGATCAAATTCCCGATGGCCAGGATGAACAACAAGCACACCAGCGTCCAGAACGCGAAAGTCTTCCTCCCTTTATGCACGGACTTAGTAACATCATTGCCATTCTTGTCTGAATAATTTTTAACGCCTATATTTTTCGGGAATAACTGACTGTGTGTCGGTGTCTTGGAGATAAGAGCTTTTTCTACACGGTTTCTCTCTAACGTGCCCTCAGACATGGTTTCCGATGACGGCGAAATACCCCGGAGGCCTCCCAACATATTGTAATGTTGTTTATCAATAATTTTCAGTGAAATATCATTAAAATTATAAATAGCACAGTTTTCAACATGCAAAATGTCAATCAAATTATTGAGCGAATATATCATCTGTTACCGGATTGGTCGCAAGTCTACCGAGTCTACCAATGATAGAAGAGCTCTAGTTGTTTGGCTTGGCTCTGATGCTTTTGGCTACTTACGGTTTTATGAATTTATGGTTCTTCTGAGCCAACAGCCTGCAGTGACTGTGACTGTAAGTTTTTGGGTTGAGCTGGGATAAAAGGAGAAGGAGCTTAGAAGTAAGAGTAAATATCAGTGGTTTGGGTAAAGTAGCAGTAGCTGATTGTTTTGTTATGATACTTTTCTTTCGGTGGTGACGGCATTTTTCTAAAATTATTAGTCTGAAGAAAAACTAAACGTAAGCTTGACATTTTACTTCTGCTGGCAACATGACAACGCCAAATTTTGACAATCTGCTTTGTAATCATGGCGTCTGAACGTTACAGTTTCTCTCTCACGACTTTTAGGTAAAATTCTAATATATTTACGTGTTTTGAAACCCTATATTGCTAATAATTACATTTTAATGTAGTATACCAACATATTCCACCATATATTAATAATACTCTGTTCTTATTTTTAACTTAATTCAAAGATGTTTAAACGACGATCTTCTGAATGCTAAAAATGAATTTCTTGTGTTTTTCTGTAGCCCCTCCGGGAAATTAGTTCAAATTGAATATGCGTTAGCTGCCGTAGCTGCCGGCGGTACCTCCGTCGGAATCAAAGGTAAGAGTTTTATTAAAAAAAGAGGTTATTTTGGCTTCGGTGTTCCTGATGACTTTAATTTTTCTTTGATAGTTGCGGTTTCATGCACATCAACTTACGAATTCTACTCTGCTCGTATTAGAATATTATGAAATGAGTCATTTTTCATAGTCATCATAAGCTTAATGTATAGTGTAATCTCTAAAATAAAAGTAATCAAAAAATACATACCTAGTAAATAATGTTTAAAAATAAAATTGGGTTCTTTAAACAGAGACTTATCGTCGTTGCGCCTGGAAAAACCTATAAACATTTTTTTTGAAAATGACTTAAGTCACTTTTAAAACATAATTTGCCATGCTCGTCATACCGGTGAAACCCGTTTTGTGATATCTTAAAAGACTAAAAATAGCATTTTCTGCTATGTATCTTTCAAACAAAAATCCGCGTCCCAAACTGCTTTGTGTCAGTAAAACACAAAGCGGTTTGTGACACGAAAAAAAATGTTTGTCAGTTTTTCCAGGCCAATGACGATATTTCTGACTATGTTTATTTGCATAAAAGATTCAGTTTAACTTGAACCAGTCATCTGGAAAACTAGGGAAATATTTGATTGTCATGTCATACATGGTAATGCAAAATGTTTCACTCAAAAATTCCAATTTCATATTCATTTACTGAACTATTTGCACATGACTGAGCTATATTTTGAACTTTTCAGCCTCAAATGGAGTAGTGATTGCAACAGAGAACAAACACAAGAGCATCCTGTATGATGAACACAGTGTGAACAAAGTGGAAATGATCACTGGACATATTGGTAAGTCCTAAGTTAATCTTGCCTACCTACAACCTACACATTAAAGTTCGAAAAACATTGGAAAAAATGAAACGCTCAAGTGAAACTTGAAATCACGAATTTCCCTTACAGGGGGAATGCTCTTCCAACAGTTCCAACCAGGGACCGGACAACCCCGTTTACGAGTTAAGCCTTTGAAAGGGTAACCCTTATGATAGGGTAATTCATATCGCAGTGTTACCTCTTGATCGAGTATTCCTTCTAAACCCAGCGACGTGGCTTAACTCGTTTATCACGGTATCTAAGTGAAGGGGTAACCCCTTCAATTGACTTAGCCTTTGAAGGGGTTACCTTCACCAAAGGGTTTTTTTCGAGTATCCCAGGCTTACACAATCATCGGGAAGGTCAGGGCATTCATACTTGTACCCAAGCTGGGCCTCAATTTTTGTTAGTTGTCGCGAATTTGGCAACTTGGTAGGTATTATGTGACGACACTCGCGAGCGCGATCTAATGATTAGGTGAGTAATAATATATGGGTAGGTAATTATTGTTTATAGTAGTGAGTAAATTAGTAACCATAAAGTTAGTATTGTTTTGTGAGTATTGTGAAAATTGATGACGTATTTATTATTAGGGTAAAAGTACCAATAGGAAACCTTTATTGTATGAAAAGTAACCATTTGGCATACAAGATGCCTTAAAAGACGCTTAATGGCATTTATAAGACATGTTCAAAAAATCCTTAAGAATGTCTTTAGGTGCGGCTGCAGCCTGAAATGGGGGGGGGGGGGGGGCAGGTGTCACTTCGACACTAAGGCAAATCCCCTCGGATACCCCCCCTGCCGGAGCCGGAAGGGGAGGTTATGTCGGACTCGAACCGACTAAAACCGCACGCCGACTGTGGGTCGTGGTACTAGGCCGGAGGTGAGGTTACCTTACGGTGTGGCCCTCCTCAGGAGGGGGGACAACGGTGTCCCCGAGTCGCCCCCGGAATGGGGAGGCGCACTTCTTCCAGCGCGCCGCCGTCGTGGCCTGCTTCTGCTGGGGTGACAGGCGGCTCCACCCATCACCCCCAGGCCCGCGCTCATGGGGGACGGAGGTCAGTCAGTGCCCTCTGACGCCCGAGTTGCCTGAGCGCGCGGGCGGCGCGATCCGCGAGTCTCGCTCGCTCGCACCGCCTCTCCCGTTCCACCGTCTCCTTCACGCTGAAGGAGACGCCGGCCGCCCATGTGTCCGCACAGTGGACTATTGCTGTGAGCAGGGTGGTGAGGGTGAGAATTCTCACTCCCAGGGCCGCCACTAGCTCCCGCCTCGGTCCGGCCCATGCCGGACACTCGATGAGCGTGTGCAGCCCTGTGTCCTCGCTCACGTCGCAGTGATGGCACTCGGACGTTGGCTCCTTATCGATCCGACGCAAATACCGCCCGAAGCACCCGTGCCCGGTGATAATCTGCGTCAGTCGATACGAGAGGCTGCCATGTGGCCTCTCTAGCCATTCCCCCATGATGGGCCTTACCGCCTCTATGACGGCATGCCCTGCGCGTGGTTTCTCAAGTCGTCGCTCCCACTCCGCCACCACGATCCTGTGGAGCCGGGATCTCTCGGCCCGAATGTCATCGGGCTCGGGATCGTATCCCCGCTCCCGCGCCTCCTTACGGAACCGATACAGTGCCGCAAGGGATCCCGCTTTCAGGATCCACGGTGGCGATCCGGCTAGGAGACTCTCCGCTTCAAAGGGTATCGTGCAGTACCCCCTAATGGCCCTGGAGGCCGTCCTCTGTTGCGGCGCACGCAGCAGGGGTATGAACCTGGTCTCCAGGGTGTCCGCCCACACGATAAATCACACTAGCCCCCTCAGATATTACATCTATTTGGGGACAAATGGGGACACTATGGAGTGTCCCCATTTGTCCCCAAATAGGTGCTACCACCTCGACTAGCTTCTGCTAGGGTGACAGGCGGTTTCACTTTACACCCCCAGGTCCGCACTCATAGAGGGCGGAGGTCGTTGAGCGATGAGCGACCTCTAAGGCCTGCGTCACGTCCAGCACGCTTTGTGGGGCGGAAGAGATCTGAGTCTCCTCCGGACCCGCTCTCCGTCTTCTTCTCGAGCATTACTTGCTCGCAGAAGGCAGCCCACGAAGAGTGTTACGCGTGAGAACTCTAACGGAGGAATTGGTTGCCCAGGATGGGGTGATGTTGGCGATGTCCCTGGACATAGCCAACGCGTTCAACATCTTGCCTTGGAGTTGCATTAGGAAGACGCTCGTATATCACGAAGTGCCTCTCTATATCTTAGCCACATAGTCGGGGCGTATCTGACGGAGAGAGCCGTCGTTTTTTCAATCATGACCGGCGTCGGTCGTGGGATGTTGTACGGTATTCCGCAAGCCGCTCTTGTAGAACATCGGATATGATTAGGCGCTTCGTAGTGAGTTCGCAGATGGTGCCACCGTCACGTGTTATGCTGATGACACACTCGTGACGGCTTGTGGTGCTGCTTACCGCGAAGCGACCCTAAAAGCCACGACCGCGCGGTTGCCTAAGTTGCAGAGCAGATCCGGTGGCTGGGTTTTGAGGTAGCTCTGCATAGAACTGAAGCCATAACATGGCATGGGGCACCTACGAGAACATAGTGAGTGGCATTCCCATCGACATTAAACCCCAATAGAATGAATAACTGCATGAATACTTGAAGCTCGTGCTCGATAGCATCTCCGAAGTCTGGCCCCCAAATTGAAGGGCGCAGCCTACGCACTGGCGCGACTGCTGCCCAACAAGAGCCTCATGGACTACTATGTTGAATTTGCAAAATCATAAATCCCCAAAGGTATGGATGACTAGGAGACTTTACGTGGAGACTGTGCGGAAGCCCCGTAGGTCAACAAGGCGCGGCTGCCGCAGAAACCACAATGGGTACTGGCCAACAGGGTCATTATCGAGGCGGTGGTGAGTCTCCTAGGCGGAACCCTACCATGACACTGGAGGGCAGAGTCCGGTGACGATGACGTGGAAGCAGGAATGGGTACCCGAGCCTCGAGAAATCGAAGCCGTGAAGTCCCGGCTCGACCAGTACATGGTTGGTGAAGTGAGCGACTTGGAAGACTACGCGTACACCGTGAGAACGGTGACAAGACCAATGATGGAGGACTGGCTAGAGAGGCCACAAGGAAGTTAGTACCCTAGTAGTCGCCCTAGGAGTGGGATTTCTATCGCTGCTGGGTTCACATCGGTAGTGTAATGGTCAGGATTCGAACCCGGGACCTCTCGATCGTAAGGCCGACTCCTTATCCATTAAGCTGAAAATGGGGGCCGTAAACTGATGAAAACGGCCCTTAACTAGCATTTTTGCTACTTTTGCACTTTTTCTCTTATAAATCAAAAAATATAGGTAGACAAAAGTCAGGTGGTTTATTGTCATTATCAGCTGTTTTGGAAATAGGTAGCCTATTTTTTACACTAAAGTGAGTAACTCAGCTAAAATGCTGTAAACTGGCGAACTGACCCTACTGGTGTTTTTGATGCTTCGTAATAAGTATCGAAATTCCAATTTAAATGAAATTCGACGAACGAAACAATGAGAAAGACAAGAACAAGTAAAGACACGAAAAATAATGTGCATTAAGTAAAATTAAAGTGTATCATCATATCCACAAGAAATATTATTCCATGTTTACAAGTCAGCGGCAAATTCGTTACTGTAGCTAGTAGATGATACAATGTTGCGCCAAGCCGGCTGAGCGTCTTGTGCGATCGTAGTTATGCAATTTTCAAACTTACGACAATTCTCCAAAAGTGCACATTTCAATGTCTTAGGTTGAAACGGCTTACCCCGGTTACAGTGTTACTGGGTTTTGAAAGGGTAACCCTTTCGGAATGGGTTTTTGACACCCGTTCGAAAGGGTAAGCCGTTTCATAGGGTTTCTTCATTAAGCGCTTAAAAAAACCCCTTCAAAAACCCTTTCAACGAGTACCCGTCCGGTCCCTGGTTCCAACTGAGCTATTGAGCCACACCTGATTCATTTCAAATTTTCCTTCTCTTTATATCTGTCTATAAGGGCGACGGTGCAGCCATCTACCAACATTCTTTCAAACTGTTGGAAACAATGAATGATTTTTCAAACATTTTTAAACATTGAATTTGGATGACTCCGCCCGAATATTTGACTGATTTTTTTATAGCAATAACTATACCAAATTTCATCAAAATCGGTTTAGTGGTTTAGGCGTGAAAGCATAACAGACAGACGGACAGACAGAGGTACTTTCACATTTATAGTATTAGTATGGATCTGTGATTTTCGAAGCTAAAGGTGAAGTCTCGGAAAAGAGGATCACCTAGTTTGTGGGATGCTCCGAAGTTGTGTGTCAAAAACTGATAAAACTTAATTTTAAATTTTCAGGTATGGTGTACTCCGGCATGGGACCAGATTACCGACTGCTCGTGTCACAGGCCCGAAAGATGGCTCAGCAGTATTACTTGATGTATCACGAGCCCATACCGACCGCCCAGCTCGTCCAAAGGGTGGCCACCGTAATGCAAGAGTATACACAATCTGGGTTTGTTGATTTACTTACTAAACTATTATTTGCCATGTTGTCCCGGTGGAGGAAAATTGGGCCACCCCTTTCTTCTTGTGGGTGTCATAGAAGGCGACTGAGGGATAGGGCTAATCTTCCTCCGACAGTAAACATCAGCCCATGACACCAAAGTTCGCTACGTGGTGTAAAGCATATCTCTCGCACCCCGGCAGACCCAGGACATCTCTTTCAAGATGGTCCCCTTCAGGTTGTGGGGACCTCGGTGTCCCCATCTAGCCCCGGGCACGGGGAGTCGCACAAGTTCCGTTGGCAAAATCATCTGGAAATATTAATTGGGCGTAAGAAAAAAAAAATGTTTTTGATAATGTACGAGAATAATGTTCTTCAGGTGAAAGGAAAAATGTATGAAAGAAAAAAATTAATACTTCTGGATAATTTTGCTTTCGAAATTGTGCCCAAATACTTTTTATTCGAAACAACTATAAAATCAGTATACTTACTAAAGGGTGTTGTCATTTTATCTTGCAATAATATTTAATCTACTAATCTATAATATAAAAATGAATCGTTAAATGTGTTGGTAAGCGCATAACTCAACAACGCCTGGACCAATTTGGCCAATTCTTTTTTTAAATGTTGGTTGAAGTACAAGGATGGTTTTTACGGCGAGAAAAATTCGAATAATTGCCGGGAACCGACATCCACGTTGGCGGAGCCGCGGGCAAAAGCTAGTAATGAATAATATTTCTTGGGCAACCTTCTAATCAGAACAATAATAATAATATGTGTATGGCTAAGACATCCCTTCACAGGCTGATATACCGTGCAAACAAATCGATCAAGAACTAACCCTTTCTTATTTCTCCTTGGATATCCCCCTTCTAGAGTCTGGAGTTGTTGCGCTCGAACCGACTAACTGCGTCGGTAGCTTAGTGGTTAAGGAGGCGGCCTTACGATACAGAGGTCCCGGGTTCGAATCCTGACCATTACACTACTGACGTGAACCTACTCCCAGCACAAGCAATTTAGCTTAGTTGGAGAGGTTAGAGGGAATATTAGTAACTTCGGTTCTAACATTCTTTAAAAAAAACCGCACTCCATCCCAGGTAACCAGTTGCAGGGCGTGAGGTAGCCTCTGGCATATCCCTCACTCACTGACTAACCCAGGGCCAATGGAGGCCCCCACTCAGGTGTGGGACTACTGTGTCCCCATTTTTCCTCAGAAGTGTGTGTGTGGTGTTTCCTTCTTCCTACAGTGCCGAGTCCTTTAAGCGGTGCTTGAAACTCTTCTTTGCGTTTTATTCTAAAATGGTTTAACATTGCCGTCATAGAAGCCTTTCGTCCAAAACCACTACCTATGTGAAATTATAGAATTGCATAAAGTACATTTCCTTTTGATATATCTTCTACAATCTTGTCGTAAAATGCCGCCGGCCGACCTCTCGACCGTCTTGAATCTTTTTCTTCATCATAGCCTTAATCCCAATCGCATTTACGCGCGCGAAATGGGAATTCGATTAAACCGAGTTACTCGGCCGATAATTCGGTTAAAAATGTTTTTTCAAAAGGTTAAAATAGTGTTACTCGGCGCATCTCTACAATAAAGTATAAATAAATAAATATATCTGCGGTAGCCTAGTGATATGGGTAATGGACTGCTGAGACGAGGTCTCGGGTTCGATCCCAGGTTTACCATGGCACACACCAATGACTTTACGATGCTTTTCGAAGTTACGTGTGTATTTATCGCAGGTTTATAAGTGCCCGGTTAATGGCAATAGGCTCGCCACCTATTACATTGGGACCTAAACATAAACTGGCGAAATGTGGGTGCTAGCACCTCTGCCTATCCCTTCGGGGAATACAGGCGTGAGTTTATGTTATGTTATGTTAAATAAATATATATGTTATACTCCACAGTGGCGTGCGTCCGTTCGGTGTGTCCCTCCTGATCTGTGGGTGGGACAGCGACAGGCCCTACCTGTTCCAGTGCGACCCCTCCGGCGCCTACTTCGCGTGGAAGGCCACCGCTATGGGCAAAAACTTCAATAATGGCAAGACGTTTTTGGAGAAAAGGTAAGAAACAAAACTGGTTTAGGATCTCTTTTGAATGACTAATTTTTTTTTTTCGTGCGGAAATCCCCTCGGATACCCCCCCTGCCGGAGCCGGAAAGGGAGGTTATGTCGGACTCGAACCGACTAAAACCGCACGCCGACTGTGGATCTTGGTGCTAGGCCGAAGGTGAGGTTATCATAGACATATCCCTCGCACCCTGGCTGACCCAGGGCCATCTCTTACGGTCTGGCCCTCATCAGGAGGGGGGACAAGTAAATTTGCACTTGGTTGCCAAAGTTTTACTTTCCTACTCATTCTTGCGATTAAGCATATTTAACTTTTACGGAAGTCACTGTAGTAGGCTGACCTCCAACTCTAAGAATAAAGCCTGTGTTAACGCGGTGTAAACTCATAGTTATTTATGATTATTCGGGACTTCACGCGATAAAAAAAATCACTTTTGCCGACGTTTTGGGTGCGATGCTGAACCCGTGGTCAGTCAAGTCGATGATATTTTTATCGCGTGAAGTCCTGAATAGTCATAAATAACCCTTTCTATTAATCATCGGGTGAGTTTGACTTAGGCACGAAACTCTTGATAATGACCAATAAACTTTTTATTATGACCCATGACATCACACAATACAGTGATGTGATTGGTTGTTTCGGAGTCCGGAGTCCGCTATTCGGCTTTAACTTTTTCACTTTGTATAGTCGTGGGCTTTCATGGTATTTGACTGAATTTTTATAGCATTTCTAATGCTAACTTTAAAGTTCGAAAAACATCGGAAAAAATTAAACGCTCAAGTGAGACTTGAACTCACGACTTTTCCCTTACAGGGGGAATGCTCTTCCAACTGAGCTAGTGAGCCACACCAAAATCACTTCAAATTTCCCTTCTCTTTATATCCGTCTTAAAGGGTGACGGTGGTGCTATCTACCAACATTCTTACGAACTGTTGGAAGCAATGAATGATTTTTCAACCATTCTTAAACATTGAATTTTGATGATTCCGCCCGAATATTTGACTGAATTTTTTCTAGCATTTTTATGCTAACTTTAAAGTTCGAAAACTTGAGCGTTTCATTTTTTTTCCAATGTTTTTCTAAGTTCGTGGTATTGTTCGATTTATATATCTTGGACCTAAATCGCGAGATGTAAAAGGTCCCTGAGTAGGACCAGACCGTAAGGGATGGCCATGGGTCAGCCGGGGTGTGAAGGATATCTTTAAGACAACCTCACCTCCGGCCTAGCACCACAACCATCAGTCGGCGTGCGGTTTTAGTCGGTTCAAGCCCGACATAAACTCCCCTTCCGGCTCCGGCGGGGGAGGTAACCGAGAGGATATCCGCCCGAAAAAAAAAGGTATAACAGGTCTTGGCGTGTGCAGATTGTTTCGTAATAATCTAATCTATGCATGGTGAATTTGAGCTCGTCCACCGCAGTAGCACCCCGCGCTATCTTCAAAATTCATCCAAGTAACGCGTACTCCGCGTATACTGTAAAATTACATAACATAAACTCACGCCTGTATTCCCCGAAGGGGTAGGCAGAGGTGCTAGCACCCACATTTCGCCAGTTTATGTTTAGGTCCCAATGTAACAGGTGGCAAGCCTATTGCCATTAACCGGGCACTAATAAACCTGGGATAAATACACACATAACTTCGAAAAGCATCGAAAAGTCATTGGTGTGTGCCATGATAAACATGGGATCGAACCCGAGACCTCGTCTCAGCAGTCCATTACCCATACCACTAGGCTACCGCAGATTTTTGTACAATAATTGGTGTACAGTAAAGAGTTATCTATCTATCTATCTAGAGCACATTTTAGGTCTAAGATATGTGAATCGTATAATAGTAATTGCCCTCTAGCGGGTCCTTTGTATTGGGCTGTATGTTTACTGTCAGATGGAGAACACAGCCCTATCCCTTAGTCGAGATAAGTCTTCGACATATCCTTCGCACCCCGGCTGACCCAGGGCCATCCCTTACGGTCTGGTCTTCTTCGGGAGGAGGGAAAACGGTGTCCCCGAATCACCCCTGGAATAGACACTAGACAGCCTCCGTGGCGTGGCGGTAGTGTCGAACCCCGCTCAGTGCAAATATTTGTATGCATGAATATGACTATTTGCATTGGTCTTGGTGTTTCTATGTATAATATGTATGTATTTCCAAAAAAAAGTATCTAAGTATGTTTATCCGCATTCTAGATTCCATAACACAAGCTAGTTATGCTTACCATGGTTGTGTAGAATGTGCTGGTGTGCGGTGCCATCCACACACGGTGGTATCCATACCATCTCGCACTAAACTGTTTGGGGGCTCTTTCCTCTGCCGCACGATAAAGAGCTGGAATGCTCTGCCCGCATACGTGTTTCCCTCCTCTTACAGTCCCGGGTTCTTCAAGCGCGGCGTGAAAAGGCATCTATCAAGGCCGTCAAGTTAGGGACCACCATTTTACGTCCAATGGCACCGGGAATGGTGGTCTGTATCTTCTGGACTGCACGTCAGCTTTATTGCCATCTAGCGGGGTCCAGTCAATTGACGAATAAAATAAAAAATATATATTATTTATTTATAAAATGTCAAAACTATTTAATATTCCAGATACACAGAAGAACTAGAGCTAGATGATGCGGTCCACACAGCGATCCTGACTCTCAAGGAGGGCTTCGAGGGTCAGATGACGGCGGACAACATCGAGGTGGGCATCTGCGACGCTAGCGGGTTCCGCCGGCTCGAGCCCGCACACGTCAAGGACTACCTCGCTAATATCCCCTAATTATTGTTACTGAGTCAAATATTATATGAGCTTTTTTAAATTCGCAATAAGTTTTATTTTTGAACGATCTATAAAAAAATATAACGCTTTATTTCATAACAAAAAATAAAGGATCAAGGCTGTTCAGTCGTAGTATGATGATACCTGGTTTCTAAAAGCAAAACGGCATTAAATTTTAGACTTTAAAGCGATGTAGTGACAGTTCAAAATGAAATGGCCGTTTGCAGAGAATGAAAAAGCTTAATGAAATTGAAATAAAACCACTTTTTACGGATTCTATCGCGATATATTTGTTATTATTACTTTTAAAGCAACCGAAACGTCGGGTTTAAAAGTAATAATAACAAATATATCGCGATAGAATCCGTAAAAAGTGGTTTTATTTCAATGAGTGACATTCGCGTAAACTTCAGAAAATATCAAGCTTAATGAAACTTTTTTCCTTTGATTTTGGTCCTTAGGTATAGAAATAAAGTTTAAAATTTAATGTAATTTTGCAGTTGCTGTAGTACGACAATGCACTAAAGCATGTCAAAGCTTATAACAACTACTGTTATTGGTTATATTGGATAAGATTTTAATAGTGTAAATTATTTTCAGCGTTGTATAAACGGAAAAAGGTTGAAATTCAATTAAAATCAAAGTGTTCTAGCATTTTCCGTCTTAGGCGATTGGCACACTGCAACGCCCGACGCGGCGTCATGCGTCGACGCGCGTGGACGCGAGAGCGCTGTTCTACTGTCACGCGTGGCGCGGCGTTTTTAGTATAGTCCGAGAGATATTAGATTTTTTTTGGTAGGTAGGTCTAAAATTTGAGTAAAGTAAAGTAAAATATTGATACCAATTCTGTTTTTACATCTCTAAACTTAAAATTTTCTAATTGCATCTGTTTCTTTCATTATCAGATAGAAAAGGACAGATGATTTATTTTAGTGTACACCTGTTAAATTTTAGTCGACATCTACGGACATGCGACTTAACTTACTACGTACCAACAAGGCGCTGTCTTAATTTGACAGGTCTTAACTTAAATAAAATCATCTGTCCTTTTTTATCTGATTATGAAAGAAACAGATGCAATTCGATTTTTTTAGAGAAATTTAAGTTTAGAGATGTAACAACAAAATTAGGAGCATTGAATAATAAAGCCATCCGACCATTAGCTCGATAGCCCAGACTATATTAAGAACGCTAGAGATGAAAAGAAAATTTTTAGATGTGCAAGCTATTTTCGACCTTATTGACATGACATAGTAACTATTTTTTTTCTTATATTCGTGATCAGCGTCATTTATTAACGCGAAAAGAGACGTAACTAAGAAAATGCCATTTGGGTTGAAAGTCGCTTGCAGTCTCTGCGTGTTCCGATAACGAGCCAAAACAGTGGTGTCGGCTCCAATACCCGATATTGGGCATCGATATTTGACTTCCTCCGATCTCGGAGGTCTTTTTTTTTTTTTTTTTTCCGTGCGGAAATCCCCTCGGATACCCCCCCTGCCGGAGCCGGAAGGGGAGGTTATGTCGGACTCGAACCGACTAAAACCGCACGCCGACTGTGGGTCTTGGTGCTAGGCCGGAGGTGAGGTTGTTATAGACATATTCCTCGCACCCCGGCTGACCCAGGGCCATCCCTTATGGTCTGGCCCTCCTCAGGAGGGGGGACAACGGTGTCCCCAACTCGCCCCCGGAATGGGGAGGCGCGCTATTTAGCGCGCCGCCGCCGTGGCCTGCTTCTGCTGGGGTGACAGGCGGCTCCACCCGTCACCCCCAGGCCCGCGCTCATGGGGGACGGAGGTCAGTCAGTGCCCTCCGACGCCCGAGTTGCCTGCGCGCGCGGGCGGCGCGATCCGCGAGTCTTTCTCGCTCGCGCCGCCTCTCCCGCTCCGCCGTCTCCTTCACGACCATTACCTGCTCGCTGAAGGAGACGCCGGCCGCCCGATCTCGGATGTCAGATATTGGATATCGGACGTCAGTTGATGTGAAAGCGCTCTAAATTTGACGTTAAATAGTCATGTTGCATTGCAATACTATTAATTTAAAATTCGTCTCAAATAACTACACAGAAATTTCTAAGAGCTCTCGGACTAAAACTCCTTCGAAAATCACGCGCGTGATTGCAGATTTCAGTGTGCCATACCTCGCGTTTTACGCGCCTTCACGCCCGATTTCTGCTTGTACGCGCGTATTCTGCAGCAACGCGCGTGATTGCGTTGTCAGTGTGTGGGACCCCGCGTTTTTCTATACAAAATGAGCTCCGTACAAGCAACGAGCGCGACGCCGCGTCGACGCAACAACGCTCGACGCCGCGTCGCGCGTCGCAGTGTGCCAATCGCCTTATATAAAATTACTCTAAATGAATCGATTTCATTTTTAACGCCATCTCGTAGAGAATTGACGAATCAGAATGCTGCCAAAGAATGTTAATAATAGTGTTAGTACCTCAAAAAATCACGAGATGGCGATCGCATGATGTAGCTGTAGTAGGTAGTGTAACGCCTCTCTGGTGCACACGTCCAATAGGCCACGGTAGGTAACCACTTTCCATCATGTAGGCCGTGTGCTTGTTCACCACATAGAGGGCATAAGTAGTATAAGAAAGGTACTACTGGTGCGTTCGTTAATTCTGATCAACTATCCGCATTGACCGATCACGACTAAATCTGCCGCCCCACGTTGGGCGCCAGATTCCAGATGTAATATTTGCTTGCCTTTTTTTTACGTGCTCAAAATTCCCACGGATACACCACCCTCCCGGAGCCGGTGGAGGTGGTTATGTCGGACTCGAACCGACCAAAATGCACGCCGTGTTGGGTCTTTGGTTGCTGGAGGGGAGATTGCCGAAAGCTTAATTATCTCTCGCACCCCTTCGGGTTGTGGGGATCATAGTGTCCCCATATAACCCCGCAGGCCGCCGCGGCCTGCTTCGTCTAAGGTGACAGGCGAATAGGCAGGAAAATTTGAAACGATTCAGGTGTGGCTCAATAGCTCAGTTGGAAGAGCATTCCCCCTGTAAGGGAAAGGTCGTGAGTTCATGTCTCACTTGAGCGTTTCATTTTTCCGATGTTTTCGAACAAACATCAAACAAAAAAAAAACATGAAACACACATTTGGTAAGTACGTCTGGACGGCATACCCACTACCGAACACCACCGACCATAGAAGCTGTATGGTCGCTGCCGATCACGGACGCCAACATCAATTATTTTGTAGTTCTGTCAGCATCAGAAAGATGTTGACGAACAGAATGCTCAAAATGATCTTAATTTAGTTTCTTGACACCTTCCAGTTGACCGATTGTTCTGATATTTGGTACACATCTTCAGTTCTGACAATAAAACCATATAAATTAATAAAACAGATTGATTTGCTCTTAATACGATAGTTTTAAGATCATTTTGAGACTTCGTCGTCAAGATATTTATGACGCTGACTAGGTAGCGGAAAGATTTTTGGTGATTACAGTGATTCACAAGACAGGTATTATTAAAAGCGGATCCAGCTAACAGTGGTGGCACTCAGCTTGACGGCCTCATCAGATGCTTTTTCACGCACCGCTTAAAGACAAAGAATGAAAATTTTGAAAAGGGAAGCCGGTGGCAAAAGTAAACTTACCTACCTCGATAACAAACTATGTTACGCTGTTACGCACCATGCGACCCATCCGCATCCGGGAAGCCGGCAGGAATCGAGTTACATGGACCGTTTACCACTGACAGCTAGTTTGTTAGTGAAATTTAATCTTTGAGGCCCAAGCCGACGAAAAAGGCCACACATTTTGGAAGCCACTAGGAAATCGCTATTAAGAATATTAGTATGATGATGATTATTTATTAATGAAACAATTAACCGCTGTAGGTATATGTACTTACAAGTAATTAATAATAACAGTATGAGGTAAATATTGTTAGCAGGAAAATGAAAACACTCAACATTAGTTAAGTCGGGACTAACGACCATACCGACATAGTCCCCTTTTTTTTCGTGCGGAAATCCCCTCGGATACCTCCCCCGCCGGAGCCGGAAGGGGAGGCGTGCTTCTAAGCGCGCGGCCACAGTGGACTGCTTCTGCTGGGGTGACAGGTGGCTCCACCTGTCGCCCCCAGGCCCGTGCTCATGGGGGACGGAGGTCAGTCAGTACCCTATACATAGTCGCCGGTAGCGATGTAGGTCCAAGATACGTGTCCTGCCTGTTACATCAACTCCTCAACCACTAAGCTGCCGACTATACTCCATTTGTTTAGGTACTTAAAAAAAGGTAAACAAGAAAAATGGTGGATTTCAGAGATAGTCAACCGTCAATGACAATAGTATTTTTGTGCATGTTTATGAGGAACATAAAGACTATATTTACCTAATTAAATAATTTTAAAATTTATAATATTAAACTGACACGTTCAACACATTCACAAAATTATAATAACAATCAAAGTGATTTCAAATTCAATCACTGAATAAAATTTTAGTCTGAGTCCGAAGAACTATCACCAACACTAATTACAAAGCGATCATAGGTGTCGTCAATATCTTATCTAGAGATGACATCTTCTCCACTTCTTTCAGTACATGCTCTTCGCAGCTCTTTATGGTACCGAATAATAACAATAAATACAAATTACAAACTGCGAATTGACTTTGATAGTCACGCACGTATGGCGCGATCTGGAAAAAACTGTTTTGAATATCTGAGTATGGCCGCCAAATATTGTACAATATCAGTCGTGAAATCGTAACACACCGTAACATACGTGAATGAAAGTAACATACGTGATTTTGTTAAGCCTAGTGTACATTACTAATGTGCCTAGTGTACATTAATTAATTTTATCATAACATTTATAAGTTAAAATATGACATTTATATATTTTTGTAATCTCTTTTTAATTCTCTTCATTTTGATACCCTACTCGATAAATTTGAATGAAAAAAATTTTTTGGCATCACATTTAGCATCAAAAATCTACCGTATAGTTTTTGTTGGAATTTTATGTACCCTATGACACTCGGGAGATGAATACCTTACATTTGAGACCCCATTCATCGAAATCCGTCTAGGGGTTACGCCTGTAGAGGGGAACAAAGAAAACTACATACATACATACATAGATACATACATACATACATACATAGATACATACATACGTACATACGCGCGAAACACATTATCCTCGCTGGCGCAGTCGGGTAAAAAGAGGTTCTGTATTCGACCCGCATATGTGTATGTAGAAACTAAAAGTTTGAAATATATATTTTTTTTTTCAAAAAAAACTAACTAAACTTAATAAACTACAGACTGAGTGAAAAAAATCTTTGAAATATCATCACAACCAAAGCACAAACTTCAGAAACATAGATAGTTTTTGAAGTGGGTTTTCTTATTGTAAAAAAGTTAATTTTTTACGTTAGATTCTCTAGTGTGTACTGTCCCTAACAGCCGATCACGAATGTTACGTAACACATTAGTAACACATGGTATCATTCGTGAATCAAAATATGGTTGGACATAACTTAAAATGCCTTTATTCGTGAAAGTTTTGTGGTAATAAGGCGCCGCATAGTTTGATTTGTTACCAGAACACTAAGGCCACACATGATTTTAATAATATCGTTAAATTTGTATTCTTACCTTGCATAATTCTCACTCTAAATTATTAAAATCTTCCGAGACAAAAATGCCGACTACCTTCATGATCAACTTTGACAGAAACAAAACGGCGTTTTTTTTTTCTATAGGTTGGCCAACTTGGCATTGGTGTTGCCATTACTTAAAAATATGTTTGTGGCTCGGATATCTAGTTATAGGATGTTATTTTATGGTAACTTGCGTGAAGTATCATTCGTGAAAAAAAGTGTGACTATTGTTTAAAGTGAGTTTCATATTTATTTTTAGTTTAGTTTAGTTTTAGAACTTGTTATAAGTATCCACAAGCTTATAGAATAATCTAGAAATACCAAAATTTCACAGGTTACAATAGATTTGTGCATAATTTTATGACTTCAAAGTGTGAGATGACTAAGTGGGACACATGGTTCTTGGATGGAAACTAAAATAAGCATTTACAAAAAAAAAAAAATTGAGATTGTTAAATGCACTCAAAATGAATATAAACTATTTAATATAATAATAAATATAACACAGTGAACCTGAAACTATTTAAAAACTACCATATCTGCTATATGAATAAACCTGGTATTATAAAATGACAAGGACATTTCTTTTTTCTTGAAAGTACAATTTTTGGCGGCCATACTCATCTGTCTTTTTAGTTTCTTTATGGTAGGCACAGTGCAATAGTTTTTAAAAATCGTTCTAAATAATATAGTTATTATAGTTTTTCAGCTTAGGAAATAATAATTGCAACTTAATATTAAACCGAGTAGTTAAATATAGAAAAATATAAGACAGAAATGTATTTTAAGTTCTAAAATGATTTTATTTTGGTTTCTTTTTATTTCGGAACGAAAAATGCCCCTATTGAAGAACCCTTTTTATGATTTGTTTACCTTTTTTTAAATACCTAAACAAATGAAGTATAGGTACGCTTCAATTTGGTGACATTCTATTCCGAGTTGAACATTAACTTTTACTCTATAATTAAATTTAAACAAAAACAAATGATAGCAGGTAATAGGGAGGTGCAATCAATTAATACAAAGTCATTCGTTCATTCATTCGAATACATACTTTGTTTAATAATATATATTTTTTTATTTAATTTAATGTTCGAATACGACAAATATTTTCTAATGTTAAATTACATATGTTTGAAAATTAATCCTTTTGTTTAAAAACTTTCGACAGTGTCTTTTGTTTAGAAACTTTCAAGATGAATTATATTTCTAAAATAAGACACATATAAGTAGTTAACTATACAATGTATTACGAAATATTGGAAATCTACTCAAATTTTGTAACTGAATCGCAATAACACCTGGAACATAATTTTAGGTAAGTACTTTACATAATAGACCTATAGAATAGTGGCCATTACTATCTGAACTTTACTCGAGTTTATCATCAGGTGGGTTACTGTCAGAATTAAAAGAAGATGAACAAATTTAAAAAAAAAGACCTGATCAACAAACCCGGTCTCGCAGTTTGTTGCGGTTGGCAACGCCATTTGTACCATAAATAGCACTTACTGAAGGTACAGGTGGTCAACCGTTTATCTTCAGCTAAAAATATAAAATTATCTAAGCTTTACGTGTATTGTATAATCATATTATTCATCAATCAGTGATGTGCAATAGGTACAAATGACAAAACGTATTAAAATTATCAGATTTAACCATCATCACACGTCAGTACTATCTTAAATCCGTTATCAATTGTAATCGGAAGAAATGGAAATATGGATTTGTTGTTTTCCATTATTACACATTATGTAACATAGATTAGGTATCTATAGCAATCGTATTGACGTGACAACGCCTTATAATTCGATGGAACCGGCTGCACGCACGAAAATACATGACGTCATGCGGCGTTACCTCGCTCTTGAGGCGTTCCATTTCAGGATTGTGTGCAAGTGCAAGCGAGAGCGCGAAACGAGCGAAAAATCAATCAAATAAAATTAAAATTTTCTTTTGAAAAATGAAACCATTCCATCACTACTTTCTTATGACGTTGTCACGTTCAACTATCGTCAGTAAACCGACTTTACTGAACCGATTTTTTGTTTACTACCAAGGTGACAAAATTACTGAAAAGAGGTTGCTGTAACGCACTATCAGAGGTATCACTCACAATATGCTGTATTATATACATAGTTAAATTTCAAATGTTTAAGTAATTTTTGAAATGTCGATCTCTTAAAGTTAGGTAGTTTTTCATCTTCGTTCACAGCTTGAAGTACTTTTTTTAAAGTAGGTAATTCACCTTTCAGAAGTAAATTGTGGATTATCTTACTTATGGCATTTTTATCAAAGTCATCGACTTTTTCCATGTATGTCATTCTTTTTTTATTTCTTGATGGGCTTTGTACATCTCCATTTGTTTCATATTCTTTAATAACTCTATATATGGAAGCTACACCGAATCCAAGAATGTTAGCCGTTTTTTCCATTATTTTTGTTTTGTACGGATATTCACCAGTAGGCCAAGTATCCTTCACGTATTTGTGCACATTAATGATCATGTGTTTTTCATTGTATGTAAAACTCGTCCGCTGTAAAAAAATGGTGGAGAAACTTAAATTTTTAGACTATAATAAATAATAGTAGGTAGTATATACATATATTCACATGTACCTATTCCTAATAATAATAGTATTTATTTCATTAACAAATACAATTTACAACATTTATAAACGTTGAATGAGACTATCCGCTTATATTATGTGGTTCAGCCAATGCAAACAAATAAGTTATGTATTACAAAAAATAGTTAGGTCCAAGATATATGGTTCGAGCTTTAACTGGGAAATGTGAAAGCGTTTGACAATTTTTACAAGTGTGTTATTCAATACGTTTGACAAATTGTATTAAAATTTGTATATATATGTGATCAAGTAGTTTAACTATATTAGATTAAATATATTTATTTGTTGTAGTCTCTGATAGAAATACAATCATACTTCTATCATTAAGTATATAAAAAGAGACTACGGAACCGTAAAAATCATCATGATAATGGTTCAAGTTCAAACGAAAAAACGAGACTTACCTTTAGACGTTTGCGTGTAGAATTTATATCTTTCGATAGTTCTCTAGAGCTGCCAGGCTGTGATTCCATAATTTTATTAAAATAACAACTAGGTATTTAATAACAAAACAAAAAAACAACAATAACAGCAAAACCACAAGAACAAGAACGAGGTGAACAAGATGAGCTGAAGTCAAATTGACGTATTCTTTTATAAAAAAGAAAAGAAAACTAATAGTAACGAATTATTAACAACAAACAATCACGAAAACGAAATAATACGTATCACTTCGAGCGCATTCCAGACAGGAATGAAATTGCTCACAACACAAGATGGCAGACCAATCGTTTACAACGCCTGTACGGCTGCAACGCTGACAGCTTTCCTATACCACGAAACATGTAACGACAGCCGTAGCCGAGACATTGTTGCATACGTGTGACAAGGACAGGACGCAATTGCTGCGTATGTGTGACAAGGAGGCAGAAAACAATCGCTAGCTATCGCAATGTGACTCAGTAGTGGTCGCCGGTTGGTTTGTTTATCTTTTTTATCACGTCACGTCTCGTTGGCTTTTCTTTCATTTGCTGGGTTGGTTCTCAGTGAAGTAAAATAGGGTAGGGTCATCTCATTTCTTCCTGTGGGTGCTCTAGTAAGCAACTAAATTATAGAGCTGTTCTCCATCCAGCAATAAACACATCCTATGCCAAATTGCCCGCTCGACGGTCATAAGTTTGCCCCTAATTACGTGGGGTCGTGAATCATAGCCAGTGAAATGCAGGCGTTACTGTTAATATACCTCTGCCTACCGCTTCAGGGTTTTTGCGTGAAAATATGTTTATTTGTCTTACTTATACAATAACGCTTAAGGTAGTAAACAAATAACTATTTAAAGCGTGAAGGTAGTCTTAATGAAGCGTGGATAGATAAGGAATACATAATAATTATAATCCTATAATTAATTAGATACAATGAAATACATACTTATTGATTTCATCAACTAATTACTGTCATAAGTGTAATCAACGAATCTACTTCCTTTATCTTTGGCGTGCTGTCAATTTTATTTGATGAAAATTAATAAGCGCCTTTATAGAAATACCAGATCGATGGCCGTTGGAACAGACGAAACCACAAGACGGTAATCGGACGGTAAGACCCCTAATTAGATGAACTGAGGACATGAGAACGGTGGCTGGGACAGACTGGATACGGTAGGTCAAATTGCGTACATTAGAAGAGACCTGTATCCAGCAGTAGACTGCGGTGGGATAATAAAATTATTTGATTGGCAGAAATAAAATATACATTATATAACTATAAACTATTCTCATCTTGGTCTTACCTTTACCTTTAGTTCGAATATGACATAGTACCTAATATTTTTTTAGTTATTTTTTCTTTTTATGAAATTTTAAAGCATTTATTATGCTGACTTTAAAATTCGATTACATCAGGAAAAATGAATGGCTCAGGCTCAGGTGAGGCTTGCACCCACGACCTTTCCCTTACAGGAGGAATGCTCTTCCAACTGAGTACTGAGCCGTTTTACGTTTTCCTTAAATTGTTCAGTTTAGAACGGAGATCAAGGTTCTCTCTGAAGTTTTTTATACCACTTAGATTGTAGACAAGCACACGGCCTATGATGGAAAGTGATTACCGTAGTCTGTGGACATGTGAATGTATTTTTAAATTTTTATTCTAGCATTGTCCATTTTGTTTGGCTAATATGACTTTTATGGAGGTGTCTGCTGTCCCAACCACTACTAGAAAGCCCACGACTGAGTTTCGTTCATCAATCAGCACTGGTTCCGAAGTCATCCACACCGGTCTTGTACACCCAACTTTGTAATGAATCCATATATCCATACTTCCATATCCATACTAATATTATAAAATGCGAAAGTAGCTCTGTCTGTCTGTCTGGCTCTCTGTCTGTCTGTCTGTCTGTCTGTCTGACTGACTGTCTGTCTGTCTGTCTGTCTGTATGTTACGCTTTCACGCCTAAACCACTGAACAGATTTTGATGAAATTTGGTATAGGGGTAGATTAGACCATGAGAAAGGACATAAGCTATGTTTGGTCACGATAACCGACATCCACGCGGGCGGAGCCGCGGGCAAAAGCTAGTTGCTGAATAATGTCATTTTTAGGTGCATAATGATCAAGCCTGTTTCCCTCCGGGGTAGGTAGATACGACAACCCGCCCACACTGCTTGTATATTCTTACATTCTTCAAAAGCTTCCTCTACAGTTAAGGAGTAAATAAATGTATTTATGTATGAATAATATGGTGTAGTAAAAATTACGCAAACTTTTGGCCTTCTCTGAAAACACACAGCATTAATACTGAGAAATGAACAGTATCTGAGCGGATGTTGTGTGCAGTGTACAGTTTTTATTAATATTTAAATACAAAGTTGGTTTTATCTTACATATGTTTGCCTTTATGCGAACATCCAACTGATCCAACCTTATATTTAGAACCAGGGACCACTCTATTCTCCTCCTTTTTTATTCCACTTAGGTGGCAGACAAGCAAGCATAAGCACACGGTGAACCTGATGGAAAGTATTGACCGTGGCCTCTATGGACGTATGCAATACCAGGGGTGCTACACTCGTTCTGCCGATCCTAAAGAAAAGTTCTAATGCCCTTCTTGAAGAAGCCCATATTGTAGGCGCTTGAGAAAGCAGCAGGGAGTTAATTCTTCTTGCTTAAATATTGGTTTATCTTAACTTTTATGGGAGCGACTTCTAAATCAAAAAGAAGATAAGGAGTAAGGAGTAACAAAGGTGAGACGAATGCCTCTGATGGATTAGGGAGTAACGCTTAGATGACAAAATATAAATTAACAATTAAACTAGTTTTATGAAAACTGGTTATGGTTATTGACACGATCTTTCGGTGCATTGTTATTTTAAGCACAACAACTTAAAAAATTGATCCATTTTAATCAGGATAAATTGATCATCAACAATGATTGATCATTATTTATGATAGAATCAGATATAAAACTGTGAAATAAGTCGTAGCCTACAAAATAAAGATAACAATTTATCTAAACCACTCCTCTTATCGAGCGAGCGTCCTTCACTCAATCGAGTGAGGTACCTATATAAGTAAACGCGACGAGGCATCCCATCCCTACTCGACGCGCGAACACGCTACTGTGTGTAACTGTGCATTTTAATTCAGTTCACCTCATTCATTCGAACCGCTGACATGGCTTTAGTGCGCTTACGGACTAGTGAATTGTTTTTATTGTTATTTTTAATAATTAAAACATGCGCCGGAACACCACCTTGGATATTTTCCGTGCAAGAAAACACTAAAAGTTGTGATTATAATAATTGTGTGTTTAATATAGATGTGAACGCGGCAAATGTTGATGAGTGGTCGCTAACTTTAGAGCCGGCATCTGAACAAAAATGTGATTCCTATTTTGTGAGTAAAGAATTTGCGAACGTGGATGTTAAAGTTGATAATAATGGCGGGAAGGTGTACTTCTGTGTTAAAAACGATGGTGTGTGGCACCATCAAGGAGAGGGTATATATTTGGATACCAATGACGTCATCCGGCCAGCAGATATGTAAGTACTCCCCTCTAATTAGAATTTAAAAAGTTTTTCGAATTACCATTCATGTTTATTACAACTTAATTTGGGTAAAATTTATATCTCATTACGTAATTATGTAATTAACTAAGTAGATAAGATTTCTTTTGGAACTGTTTTTATTTGTATTGAGTGCCTATTTAGATTACATAGTTGAAAAAAAAGTATAATAATAGCCTAATAGGCGTCAAAAGAGGATTGAATTAAAGTCTAATACAGAGTACATAAAGTTTGTTTCCCGCCGCGCCGCCGTGAGTGATTTATTTATTGGTAATTTTCGAAACTGTAGCTGGCAACCCAATGTCTGTTTTCGAAAAATGACGAAGCATTTTGCCGACACTCTATTTTGGCTTACATAATAATATTTGGATCTCGTAAATGTACACTGCTTATATGTACCTAACCCCATATCTAATCTTTATTTATGTGTATAGAACATACGCGTGATAAGCGCTTAGCAAATAAGCCTAAATTGATGCCCAAATTGTGGTGATAGTGAGCGCGACTGCTACGCAGGAGGCGCAGGTTCGATCCCCGCTCAGTGCAAATATTTGTATGCATGAATATGGCTTTGCATTGGTCTGGGTGTTACTATGTATAATATATAAGGTATATATTTACAAAAAAAAATGTATTATAAGTATGTTTATCCGCATTCTAGATTCCATAACACAAGCTAGTTTAGCTTATTATGGGTCTAGATAGCGGTGTGTAGAAGGTAAAAACAAACTACAATACGGGGTTCTTCAAGACGGGTATTTAAACTTAAAAGGTTTCAGGGTCGGCAGCACCGGCTCCTGGGAGTTGCACACGTCCTTAGGCCACGGTAACCACTTTCCATCAGGTGGACTGTGTGCTTGTCTGCCACCTAAGTGGTCTAAAAAAGGGACATTGTCTATCATAACTACGCATAGGTACCGCGCGTTACTATTTGTTTTTTTTTTAAAGATTTTATGACAATGGCAGCAAGACCTTTAAGTTAAGTCTTATTAGGTATATTAGTTAAAATGATTGTTGACGATGATGATAAGGGGTTAATGATGTTGATGATGATGCTAATGACATTGAATGAGATGATTGCTGCCTCAGTGAAGTTGTGACGAATTTAGAGTTGGAATTAACACGAAGAGTCATAATAATTCACTGTAATATGCCACTTTCCTACACTTGTGTGCATTCTCCAAGACGTTATATCTAAAAATTCACCATTTTTATACCGACATAAAAATTCGAATTCACACCAATTTTGGAAAATATAATAATTCCGCTATGTGTTCTCTCCAGCGTTTCCCCCCAGCCCATTATTATTCGTTATAATAAACTACCTCCACAGATAATTTATAATAAAATTATACTAAGTGCTAAAGTAGCAAAAACCTCTCGATCTTGTCCCGTAGACTCCGGCCAACGAAAGATGGCGCAAAAATTTGGCGCCAAATTCAAAAAATCAACACGTTGCAACACTGAACATACACCGAAATAACGGCGTCGATACTAGAATCTTTTTCCTATTAGGCATGCATGAAAACTAGCCTAAAAAGGTACATGGCCAGAGTCTAGTCAGTGTTACAACCTGTTGATTTTTTAAATTTGGCGCCAACTTTTTGCGTCATCTTTCGTTGGTTAGTCTAGTACCTAGCACGGCATAGCTAGATTCAAGTCTCTAGTTGTTTTGGCCAATGAATTCGCCTGTGTTGCTAGTAAAGAAATAAAAAAAAAACGGAGAAACTAGAAGGGAGGTTTTTTCGCCATTAATATTATTATGTTTTACACTTTACAAATTCTAATATTTTTTAAGTACAATTAGGTACAATAATAATTTGTTTATGGTACGGTTGGCAACCCTACCGCACGATGAACTCAACTTTGTCTACAATAAAGACCTATACCTATGACCGCTATACAATGTTTCACAAATAGAGTTAACTAACTGACCCGTCCCGGCTTCGCCCGGGAAAATTTCGTATTCTATATTTTGGGCGTGTGAGTGACCTAATTGACGAACTTTCCATACAAACGTTTATCATCGATTTTACCCTCTAATAGGTTAGATTTCGAAAAACGCTGATACACGTGTTCATTTATTTCTTAAAAAAGACAGGCTTATGAAATTTAGTGGATCTAGCTCTGAAAATGACGGACTTTCATACAAACTTGCATATTTTACCCCTTTAGTAGCAGAATTTCCAAAAACCCTTTCTTAGTGGATGCTTACGTCATAAAATGCATCTACAGTCAAAATTTAAAGTTCTAGGTCCAGCGGTTTAGGCTCTGCGTTGATGAATCGGTCAGTCAGTCAGTCGGGACAAGTAATTTCATATGTATCTATAGATTCTATCCATATTTACATTGTTTTATTCTGATTTGTTCTTTTTGGATAGGCAGTTCACGAACTTGTAAAAAAGTTAATACCTTCCCGCCAAAATACGAATATTTGAAGTGCCTGCTGGCGGCAAAAAATGAATAGTTGCTGTAAAAGCCTGTAAATAATGTAGTGGTGACGGTGACCCTCTTTTATTTGCCTTCAGCTTACCATCAGGCAAGGTGAAGTTTGTATTGTATATTAAAATAAATAAATACGTAAATTCGCAGTCCCGGGTCCTTTAAGCGGGGCGTGAAAAGGCTTCTGATGACGCCGTCAAGCTGAGTGCCACCACTGTTAACATGGTACATGTTTACGATGGTGATGGACGATACCCTCTTTCCGAGACTTTGCCTTTGGCTTACCATCAGGCGAGGTGAAGTCAATTGATGTGTCCTTTATAAAAAAAAACTGAGTTAAAAGGAACAGCTTTAAACTTTATTAGCCTTGTAGACGACACCACTACCAAACCACAGATGATCATCTAATTCTTATAACGACATCTATGGAAAGAGATAGGGATGACACTTTGTTTCTTTTACTTAAGGTTGAATATATCTATCTTCATGCCTGTAACACCCTCATTTAGCCAACCGTAATTTCCATTACCTTGTAATAGTGAGCCTATTGCCATCAAGCGGTAAATAATAAAATTATCAAGATAAACAATCAGTGGAGTTTGTTGCGCCGTTTCTTCTCCACTGGTTTAGGTGTAGGCAAAGCGGTGGTAAACTTAGTTTTAAGCAGAATTTGACGTCAAAAAGCTGTAGTAGTGCTACACAATTTTGAGTTTGAGTCACTACATAGTATAAAACAAATTCGCAGTCTGTCTGTTCGTTCCTATGTATGCTTAAATCTTTAAAACTACATACGCAGCGGTATTTGAAGCTGGTAGAGTAAGACTACATCATTGTAGAAATAGTGGGACACTAAAATCAGAGATTGATGACGTTTTCTATCCTTAGTACCCCGAAACTGACAGTAGATACGTTATTGGCAAAGGCCATTAGGCATGTTGATAATTTCGATCAATGTTCTACAAATTGCAAGTCTGAATGGCGTTATGACGAAACGCCCCCATCAGCGCCAAGAGTCGCGTGTCTCTGTGCAAGCACGGGACCAATGTTCTATTAATAATTGTTGCGTAAACATAGATGATATTAAAATTAGGTTGAGTCACTCGTTCACTAGTTATGTAAGCAGACTGTATTGAAAACTGAAAGTTTTATTCTTTACTAGGTTTGGTCCGCCATTTTGTCTGCGCGACTAGAATTAGATAGAAAAAGACCCCGCGATCATCGCTGCTGAAAAAGCTCTTACCCGCGGCTCCGCCCGCGTGAAATTCGGTTAACGAGACCAAACATAGCCTATGTCCTTTTTCAAGGTCTAATCTACCCCTATACTAAATTTCATCAAAATTGGTTCAGTGGTTTAGGGCCCTAAACCACAGCCTAAACCACCTGGACAGACGTGAGTAATGTATCAAATAATACATGTTTACAATTCCAAAAATGTAAATACCCACCTCCAGTTTTAAATTTTGTAGCAAAAAAAAATAACCTCGAATTAATTCATAACTGTGTTTTGATTATCTATTATTTTCGACTGCACTTGCTTAGTAATTAAAAACATAGTCTACGTTGTATAATATGTACGAAATGTATTGTAATTAATAAATAAAGAACACATACAACTTACGAGTACTATCCATGTCATCACGGAGAAAGAATACATTATATCACCAATCACCACCCCATGCACATCCGAAGGGTGTCGTGTCGTAAGAGGCGACTAACCCTATGCAGACGATATTACTGCGCGAGAAGAAAAACTCGAAATAAAACCATAAAACTCTATTTCAACGGTTAAGGGGTTGGTTCCCTTTATGTCGAGTCCCGTTATGTCGAGTCTGGGAGTCTATTGTTCTCCAAAGTATTAATATTTTACGCTTCCTATTACCGTCATGTCGAGTACAGTCAGAATATAAATTAAAAGCCAGTCTATATAAAAATGAACCCCTATTTACCTTGGAAACGAGATGGCGCCTGAACGGCTGGACCGATTTCGCTTATTCTTTTTTTGTTGTGTTCGTTATTGTTAGGAGAAGGTTCTTATGAAAGAAAAACCCGTCTGGCCAGCGTGGAAACAGTAGGCCAAAGCTTCTCAATATTAGAAGCCCATGTCCACCAATGGACTGCGTTAGGCCAATTGATTAACTTATTAACTTACAAAGTTAGGAAAATGCAGACGCCAAATTCTGAGGCGAGAAAGCGCGCCTCCCCTTACCGGGGGCCAGATCGTAAGGGATGGCCCTGGGTCACCACGACCCACAGTCGGCGTGCGGTTTAGGTCGGTTCGAGCCTGACATACCCTCCTCTTTCGGCTCCGGCAGGGGAGGTATCCGAGGGGATTGTCGCACGAAAAAAAAGACCTCAAAAAAGTGACTGGGCGAAACTGGATGCGGAGAGCGGAGAATCTAGAGATATGGCGCCTTATTGGTTTATGTATAGAGGTCTATATATCCTGTACAGAACTGCGATAGGATAATTGATTGATATAACGTCAAACTCAGTTAAATATTTGTACCAAGAGAACTAACACCAGTACTACATTTCAACCAGTCATGTGCCTGCCAAGTTTTCCGTGTGATACAGTCATTAGCAGAAAGACAAAAATGGTACATGACGAAATTCCTCTAACGGATGCATGCCTGAGAAGTTTCGTCATGTAAGTAGGTAGGTACCTGTATGGCACCTACACGGAAACCTGTAAAATCCATACTAATATTATAAATGCGAAAGTAACTCTGTCTGTCTGTCTGTCTGTCTGTATGTTACGCTTTCACGCCTTAACCACTGAACCGATTTTGATGAAATTTGGTATAGGGATAGGTTAGACCTTGAGAAAGGACATAGGCTATGTTTGGTCGCGATAACCGACATCCACGCGGGCGGAGCCGCGGGCAAAAGCTAGTTATTACATATGCGATTTGTCTGCCTAATGCAATTTGTCTGCATAATGATTATTCCGAACCTGACCCGAAAACCTGACGCGGTTGTGGGCTATTCCTAACCTGACCCGACTTCTCGTTCCTATCAAAATCGGAATTGCGCATATTTCTGTTACTTAATAGCCGAAGTGCGGTAATTCCAACTTCTGTAGGTTAGGTTAGGTTAGAACTGTGACCACAACGCAGCACGAGCCGAGTGAGCGAAGCGAGCGTGCCGCGGCAGCGGCGGGCAGCGGCGAAGTGCCATTCTGCGCAATTCGGGTTATGATAGGAACGAGACGTCGGGTCAGGTTAGGAAGAGGGTTACGTTCGGAACAAATTTCCAAGTTTCTAACCTAACAGGTCAAGTTGGTTCGGAATAAATGAATAATAACTAGCTCTTCGGTCTTCAGTACACCGTGATCATGGCGCCTGAAACAGCGCCGAAATATAGGTTCTTCAAAAAAAAAAAAACATGGTAAATATCCCGGTGAGTGTTATACTACTAATTAGTACGGTCTATTATTAGCATAAACAACTAGTGTCGTCAAACTCTGATAATGTTATAATTACTTATGTTAAATTTATGACCAATCACATCACACGAAACAGTATGATAATGTTAACTATTAAAAACAGCACTCAGAGGTCGGAATGTCGGATACAATGACAATTGCGAGATAAAATACAGGCTGACATTAATAAAAATTTATCTTTGAAAAGTATATATGACGCATTTCAAAATATTGGCATCGTTTTTGTTTCTCATCTCACGCTATTATAGAATTTATAGTTCGCGGACACTCTTGTACTTAATATGCACGCGGTAAAGGCACTTGACAGGAACAAAAATCAATTCAAAGTGAAAAATGTATGTCCCACACACCCACCAAATCTTCGAGGACCAAGCTGCAACTAAACTCAGCTTCGACTGCCGTGGGTTTTGTTTTAAGTTTTTTTGTGTGTGATTTTTGTTGGATGAAACGAAAGCACCCAAGATGACGTGCTGTCATTTTGCCCAAGCCTCAGCACAACGCCCCTACACTCCTTCTTCCTACAGTCCCGGGTCCTTTATGTGGGGCGTGATATGTGATATGTGGGGCATCTGATGAGGCCGTCACGCTTAGTCAAAGCCACCATTGCTAACATAGTACATGTAGTACATGTGGTACATGTTTACGATAGTGACCCTCTTTCCGAGACTTTGCCTTTAGCTTAACCATCAGGCGAGGTGAAGTCAAATTGACGTGTCCTGTATAAAATAAAGACATCACATCTGGTGATGTAACTCTAAGAAAAATGTATGGAGAAGCTTCGATTTGTTAGGTAGTATGTCTGTATGTGTCTATGTCGACTGTGGGCGGCTGTAGCGACCATCGGTGAATTTTAATTTATAACCAAGATGGCGATACTCAAAATTATTTAACTGTACGTGGCATAAATCGGCTATGAAAATTCTGATACTAGTAAAAAACATGAGACTATCGATATTATCCGCACCTCGCACTTACTGACTGGATCTTGAGACAACCAGAATTGAACACGGGATGCCATTCTGATTCTATGCTTGACGGCCTTGATAGATGCCTTTTCACGCCCCGCTTGAAGAACCCCTTGTGTGATCAGTAGAAATAACTCCTTAGAACACTCGCCGTGGTAGAGGCGGTAGAAACCCACTCGCCTTGTTCGATACCCACGGTAATGTCGGTAATAGATGGGCGGTCTTTGTGATCTATTTCGAGATCCACGCTGCTTAACACATTGTTACCTTTGTGCAGCTGCTTAATAGCATGTTCGTACTAAATTGCCTTGATGTTTATGGAACCCTTGGGTCAGCCGGGGTGCGTGGGTCAGCCGGGGTGCGTGGGTCAGCCGGGGTGCGAGGGATATGTCTATGACAACCTCACCTCCGGCCTAGCACCAAGACCCACAGTCGGCGTGCGGTTTTAGTCGGTTCGAATCCGACATAACCCCCCTTTCCGGCTCCGGCAGGGGGGGGGGGGGTATCCGAGGGGATTTCCGCACGAAAAAAAAAAAAAAGATGTTTATAGAACCCTGAAGTCCACAACCTAGGGAGCGTACCCAAAATAGGTTATTTGACAATTTTTTTACTTTAGAAATTTTTTCGTATGTAAGTGAATGAAATTTTTATAGCATTTAATATGCTTCATTTTTTTCCCAATGTATTTCGAATTTTCGTGTTTATTTTGTGGTAGTACTATTCTTTACTCTGTGGTATGGTAGTACTAATATTTGTACTACCACAGAATACGACAGAATTCTTAAGGATTACGGAATCCCCACACCACAGTCGATAAAAGGGTACTTCCCCTGAAGAAACTATTCTTTTTTTTTCGTGTGGGAATTCCCTCGAATAACTCCACGCCGGAGCCGGAAGGGGTGGTTATGTCGGAGTCTAACCGACTAAAAGCGCACGACGACTGGGTCGTGGCGTCGAAGACAACCTCACCTCCGGGTGAGGTTGTCTTCGACATATCCCTCGCTGACCCATGGCCATCCCTTACGGTCTGGCCCTCCTCGGGTGAAGAACCCATCCATCTTTACTATATTGTTACTATAACATGAAATCTCCACCACCTACTAAATTATAATTTTATTACTTCTTTCTCCAAAAGCAACCTTGTCGTTTTATTTTCACACCGTCTAGCATCCTGTCTGGTGGGTTGCCAAATTCACGGCGTGATCTATATCTGGCGGTAGGCAGATGTGGGCTTATGGTTCATAATCTGTAATTTATTAAAGATGTCACTTTTTATTTTGCTGTGGAATGTGCAACGTCGTAAATTCTATTAATTTTTTAATATGTAAATTTGTTTAGTTGTTAGTTAGGCAGAAACAGCTGTTTTTACGGTCTCGCTGATAGCACGTTGATCGTGACCGTCTTTCACTGCCTTCAGCTTACCATTAGGCGAGGTGTAGTCAAATTGACTTGTGTTGTATAAAAAACCTAGGTAAGTGTATCAACAATAGAAATACAATTATCGGTGCTGGCTGACAGATCAATAATAAAAATAAAGCTAAATGCTAATCCCAAAGTAGCTTAAATAATTTGCGTTATGGGATGTTTTTTTTTAAATAAGTACCTGCTTAACAGCAATAGGCTCACCCGCTATTACGCGGGGCCGAAAATCATAGTTGGCAAATTGTGGGTGTTAAAAGTGTTAATACACCTCTGCCTACCCCTTTGGGGATTTACAGGCGTGAGTATATGTATGAATGTATGTATGTACAATAGAAAACCCACACAAATGCAAATATAAGTACACATATTCATGTGTACAAATATATGCACTGAGCGGGAATCGAACCCGCACTCCCTGCGTAGCAGTCCCCACACCACAGAAGCCAATAACAAATCCCCGCATTATTATTAACGGTATACGCTTGACGCTACTCATTGCCAGTCTATCCATAAACAATGGTTATCATAATCGTTCCAACGAGGTCAATGACCTGTTATTTCGGCAGCCATCTTGGTTACAAAATCATTGGTGCGTGCGGCAGACTGGTAAACAGATGGGTACCTAGGTATAGTCAGCGTCATAAATATATTGACGACGAACTCTCACAATGTTCGAAAAACATTGGAAAAAATGAAATGCTCAAGTGAGACTCGAACTCACGACCTTTCGCTTACAGGGCTGCGGCAATAGCTCAGTTGGCAGAGCAGTCGCCCTGTAAGCGAAAGGTCGTGAGTTCGAGTCTCACTTGAGCATTTCATTTTTTCCAATGTTTTTCGAACTTAACAGTTAGCATAATAAATGCTATAAAAAATTCATTCAAACTCTCACAATGATCATAAAACTCTATCATACTGGCCCTCGATTCTACTAAAGCAAAACTATTGTCAAACCACAGAGATTGCAAAAAGCGGCATTAAAGTTTAGACTTTATTTCTATACGCTAAGGTCCAAAATTAAATGACAAAAGTTTCATTACACTCTTTTATTCACTCTGCTAACAGTTATTTAATATTGAACTTCTGTTTTATTGATTTACTAGCGGACCCGGCAAACTTCGTGCCGCCAATATTTACCGCCTGCGTGGCGTCCGATTCCGTTCCCGCTGCACCCTCTACTATATTAAGCCTTTATTATACATATAAACCTTCTTCTTGAATTACTCTATCTATTAAAAGAAACCGCATCAAAATCTGTAGCGTAGTTTTGAAGATATAAGCATACATAGGGACATAGGGACGCGGAAAGTGACTTTGCTTTATACTATATAGTGATTATAGTCCGAATTAAAGGTGGTACCAAAGATCAGAACAATTAGTCAACTGGAAGGGGATAAAAAAGAGAAATTAAGATTTTTTTGAGTACTTTGTACGTCAACATCTTTCTGATGCTGACGGGAACTTTGCTGTCGCGTGATTTATGAACGGATCGTCATTATTTTTTTATGAAACATCCAGAGCTATGATTTAAAATAAGAAGATAAGATATGTTTTTTTTAAGGATACCAGATTTGATAAAGGTACCAGAAAAATGTGGCAAGGCTCGCGACGTCTACCGTTCACAGAACTCAGTACCAGTTTTAAAGACACATTATGTATGTTTAAGGACCTCAGGTTTAAGGATGTTCAGAAGCGTCATATGAAAATATGAGATGAGCCGTCTCAATGGGAAGGTTTGGCAGCACAACGTCCAGAATGGCGCAGGGTGGTGCATTGACGAGTAAGCGATTTCGAGGAACAGCGAAAGGCAGACCTCGACGCTAAACGCGATGAGCTGAAAGTACGCCCACCCGCTGCCATTCAGTACCATTATGTGGGTGGTGTTCTCACGTGCCCTCAGTGCACACGAGTGCTATGTTAGCCATCTTCGAGCGCATCAGCGCCGAGCCGACTAGGAGTCGAAGTGGTCGCCATGGCCGAGATCGGTCGGTGGCATCAATGATTGTTTACCTGCAGTCAAGCAAGTACTTAACCCAATAAATGAAATATACCTAGCATAAGATAGAAAACGGTTATGAATTCTGAACGGACTCCCGTAATAGGGCACATTACTTTGTACAACTTGTGCAACAAGTAGGTAATACAGCATTATAAAAGCTAGACCTTCTGATTCTAGGTCACCGAATGAATAACAGTTATGCCTACATAGTTAGTTTTTTATATCAAAACATCAAACGTATTTATTACTAGGTTTGGGCCTGCCGATGCCGGCGGCTCTGCCCGCATAAATAATGCACTCGGTATTTACGCGGGCAGATATTTATTTATTACTAGCTTTTGCCCGCGGCTCCGCCCGCGTGGATGTCGGTTCTCGACAATTATTCGATTTTTTCTCACCTTTTGAACCTTCCCTAGACCTCCACGAACATTTCAAGACCAAGATAAGATAAATCCGTCCAGCCGTTCTCGAGTTTTAGCGAGACTAACGAACAGCAATTGATTTTTATATGTATAATAGAGATTTCACAACATTCTACACAACGCTATCTAGACCCATGGTAAGCTTAACTAGCTTGTGTTATGGAATTTAAGGATCATCAGGGCTAAGACGCCCTGAAGATCTTAGTACAGTTAGTAGAGCATGCCGATGAAGAATTCCATATAATAGTATCTAGTATTTAATGACAAGTTTCCTTAAAACGATGATTTCTTACAAACTGGCAACACTACCATTTAATGGTACATTGTTTCCACTTATGGAGGTATTCTGCGCTCCGAACAAAAGCTCATTTATTTGTTACTAAGTATTATTGCTATTATAGTTCTACAGCTGCGATTACAGAGAATACTTGCACGTGTCACACATGGGCCGTGTCGTAAACAATGGAATCATTTCACTGTCTCATTTATTTGGAACTGACCCCTTTTAATTAGGTACGTGCGGAAAATCCCCGCGGATACCACCCCTCCCCCCCTGAGCCGGTGGGGGAGGTTATGTCGGACTCGAACTGACTAAAACACACGCCGCGCGCCGTCTGTGGGTTAAGGTGCAAAACCGAAGGTGAGGTTGTTGGATATATCCCTCGCACCTCGGCGGACCCAAGGAACTACTTTTTTTTCCGCCTGCGTGCTGCCAGATCCCGTTCCCTCTGCACCCTCTACTATATTAATCACTAGCTTTTGCCCGCGGCTCCGCCCGCGTGGATGTCGGTTATCGCAACCAAACATGGCGTATGTCCTTTCTCAAGGTCTAATCTACCCGTGTACCAAGTTTAATCAAAATCGGTTCAGTGGTTTAGGCGTGAAATCGTAACATACAGATAGACAGACAGAGTTACTTTCGCATTTATAATATTAGTGTGGAAGTATGGATGTATTATACAATATCTATTAAAAGAAAATCCGTAGCGTAGTTTTATACATTTATGTATAAGATTGAACACATAGAGACATACAGTAAAATCAGCTTTGTTGTATCGTAAAGATAATGATCATTTTCTGCCTGCAATCTTCCTATAATTTGAATTCTCAACATATTGATTTCCTAACCTCCTGACAGCCTCTATGGTGTGATGGTAATGCATTCGACTGCTACGCAAAAAAAAGGTATCTAAGTATGTTTATCCGCATCTTAGATTCCATAACACAAGCTAGTTTAGCTTACCATGGGTCTAGATAGAGTTCAGTATAACGTTGTGGAATATTTATTATTCCAAGATTTTTATGCATGGAATATGTCTATTTGGATTGGTCTGGATTTTACCTTACCTCGCAGAGCACGTTAAGCCCGTCGGTCCCGGTTGTCATACGAACGTCTATGGCAGTCGTTACTGGTAGATAGAACCCACAAAAGCCCGACAAGTTTAATCTAACTACAGAACAGGCTCAACTCTTGAGTCTTTTCTTCACAGGACAACACGTGCAGGGCTAAAATGCCATCCGTATACGCGGGAGAGTATACCTGCTAGAACCAAGCGTTAGTGACTCATTCTTATGCCGCAACACTAAGACCTGGAACTCCCTGCCAGCTCACGTGTTTCCATCTTCCTATAGTCCCGGGTCCTTTAAACGGGGCGTGAAAAGGCATCTAATGAGGCCGTCAAGCTGAGAGCCACCACTGTTAACATGCTACATGTTTACGATGGTGACCCACTTTCCGAAACTTTGCCTGTAGCTTAACATCAGGCGAGGTGAAGTCAAACTCGATTCACTGAAAATATCGAAGTTCAGTCGCTTCACGGACATTATCGAAGTTCAGTTGGATCAAAGATCCTGACGACCCTGAACTGAGTTGAGAAAACGCTCAGAGAACGATGAGTAGTGGAGCGGATGGTTCACAGACTGCAAATGCTATGTTAATGAGAATGACTAAATACATAAACTAAATACAAGAACGCCATGAAATTGCACTTTATTTTCAGTACCATAGCATTTAATTCCAATAAATCAAATTGAATCTATGGAACAGCATTTCGCGCGCGCGTTCGAATAACAAGTTCTAAATTTAAATTTATTTAACAGTCAACGATCTTTGTGTTGTTGTTCTATATTCACGTTTATTAAAAAAAAACAAGACTTTTTTCCCTTTGAAATCCAAACTTATTACTCTGTGGAATATGTTTAACTATATGTTAGTGTTGAAATGATATAAGTAGAAGTTTTTGGGATGAGTGTAATGCCGGGTACACATCAAGCAATCGAAGGGTAACACAATAATGCGAACGAAACAGTGTGGGCGCCATTATATGTGATAAAAGCAAGCGAGTGTGTTATTCGTACGTCAACAGCGTGCGGTAGTAATTACGTCTATGATACCAGAAAGTCTCATCTACATATAGGACGACAGACTCATGAATTCATATTCGTGTATTAATGAATAACTAACGGAAACAATGAAGGATGTTACATTCAATTTTAAACATTGTATTTTTTGTTATTCTGCCTAATTGAATAAATTAATTTTTGAAACAATTACCCTCGATTTCCACGATATCCACATAAAGACGTTAGTCCTGATTGCATCCGAGGCCACGGTGCCCTCAGGGCTCAGGGTCCTCCTTTCGGCTTTTCCTCCTCCACTTCGCACGATCTTGGGCGTCCAAGGTAGTGAGACCGTTTTGGTGGTAATGGACGAATCTACCGTAATGTAAAAATATATAATATCAATATGTTACACGGGTTTGCACCCTATGACAGTGACACCCAAGTCTGTGGATTGCGGAAACGGGACGTATGCGCAACCGTGAGCTATAGCTTCACAAATCAAAATTTTATTCATCATCTTCCATTTTAAAGAGCTTCATCCTTCGTCTGAGTTCGCAGTCTCCAGAAAATCGGTCAGAGAATATTAATTATAGCTGTAACAACGGTTGCCAAGTGGAATGGCCGTGCTGACGTAATCGGTGACGTCAATACTCCGTTCACATTTGCCGTGTCTAGTGTTGTGCCAATTATTTGTGACGTCAGTAGTTGGTGTAGGTGGTTTTATATGACTTGGATGACAGTTAATTTTAATTAATATTTTTATCAAGATATTAGTGAAACTAAAAAAATACTAAACGTCCTCATCTTTGTTACATAACTTTCGGAAGAAAAGGTGCTATGCTAAAGTTACTGCGAAGTAAAGACGAAAGAGTTAAGAATCCGCCTCCCATTAACGCAAGCTCCAGTGCAACGAAACATTAACCAATCAGAGAGTGCGAACGAGAACAACGTAAAACTTCTGTTCTACAACTTGGGTGGGTGGAGTACCCACGATGTTTGACTAGGCAGGGGCACACTAGGGTCAGCGGGGCATGAGGGATATGCCAAAATCAGCCTCACCCTCGACATCCCAAATGTCCGGCAGATGAACTGTACAGACAGGAGAATTTTTCTTTTCTCATATTCCGTGACCAGTAGAGCCTTGATTTGTATTTTTTTTTGTGCGGAAATCCCCTCGTATACCTCCCCTGCCGGAGCCGGAAGGGGAGGTTATGTCGGACTCCGGTTCGAGTCCGCTAAAACCGCACGCCGACTGTGGGTCGTGGTGCTAGGCTGGTAAAATCCTTGATGAAACGACGCATTGTTAATGACGATAATTACTAAATATGTACTTGCGCAAAGATGAATTCATCAGAACTAATATGAGTCAGCTTAACAGATGATAACATAGTGCCTAATTACTCGGCCTTTGTTACTTTATGTATTTAATAGCTTTTGCCCGCGGCTTCACCCGCGTGGATGTCAGTTATCGCGACAAAACATTTCTCAAAAGACTTAAGTGTACGAAGTTTCATGCTTCTAACTTTGAAAATGACGAACTTTCCATACAAATTTTATCACCTATTTTATCCTCTAAAGTAGTAAAATTTTGAAAAACGCTGATACACGTGTTCATTTATTTCATATAAGACAGGTTTATGAAATTTAGGGCATCTAGCTCTGAAAATGACCGACTTTTATACAAACTTCCATCCCTTATTTTACCCCATTAGTAGCAGAATTTCCAAAAATCCTTTCTTAGCGGATGCCTACGTCATAACATCTACATGCAATTTTTTTTTATCATGCGAAAAATCCCCACGGCGTTGATGGAGGCGGTTATGTCGGGCTCGAACCGACCAAAACGCACACCGTCTTGGGTCCTTGGTTGCCGGAGGTGAGATTGCCGAAAGCATATCTCTCGCACCCCGGGAGACCCAGGACCCCTTCGGGTTGTGGGGACCTCGGTGTCCCCATCTAGCCCTGGGTACGGGGAGGCGCACTTTGCGCCGCCACCGCGGCCTGCTTCTGCTAGATATCCTCCTGCATGCCAAATTTCAGCCCGATCCGTCCAGTGGTATGGGCTGTACGTTGATAGATCACTATGTCAGTCAGCAAGTCAGTCACCTCTGAGTTATATATATTTAGATAGTTTTGTCGTACCTACATAGTATCAACGTTGCGGTTACTTATTGTACATACAAACATTCCGTACAAAAATAGAGAAAGCCGCATAAAAACCCGTTGCGTGGTTTAGAAAATAGCAATAACAAATATCTGGTTATTCCCCGTTTCGCTGGGATCAGTTTCGGGATGGGAGACCCAAAAAGTACTGACGTGCTTGCCAATGATCTCACTACTACAGATGCTCAAGAGTCTGTGTAGACACGAAGTCGAAAAGTAAAGGTTAGAAACTGGAACCAGGACTGTAAGGTGAAGCCTCAGGTGCGACCGAGATTTTTGATGCGACCTTTATCCCCGGAGGGGTTAGGCAGACGTAAATTAATACCCACAATTCACCAATAATTGTAGTCGGTCCCATGTAGTAGCGGGTGAGGTTATTGCCATAATATTCCGGGCACTATTGTTGACTCGAGCCTGGGCTGTATACATATATCTGATTGATTTATTACATAACATAACATAAACTCACGCCTGTATTCCCCTAAGGGGTAGGCAGAGGTGCTAGCACCCACATTTTGCCAGTTTATGTTTAGGTCCCAATGTAATAGGTGGCGAGCCTATTGCCATTAACCGGGCACACATGAATGGGATTTATTAAAGAACATCTTAAAAAGAAATTACTGCATTTCTCTAAAGGCTTTCACAAAAGTTTAAAAAGTCATCTTCAAGAGAGTTTATAGTGTGACTCCCCTTATTCCATACCCCGTAAGTCAACCGGCTGTCGGAAGATATGATGAGCAGAGCCATTTAAACACGGTTACATCTAAACTAAACAGTTTTAATCTAGGCTCCAGTATTTTCAAGTTCAAATGAGTCGTGTTTGTTGTTACTATCATCAGTTAGATACAGATAACAGCTTAAACAAACAAATATTACGACTTTGTAATTATTATGTATATTGTTCAGATACCTTCCTTGTTAATTTAACATTGGGCACGGGGATGGAACAGTCAGCTTCAGAAATATCTTGACCTACAAAGTTTCAAAATGATCTTAAAAATAAGGTAAATGCCGCCGACCTTAGCTATAGTAAAGAATCAAGAATCAATCAACATCGACGTCAAAACAATACCAAATTAGTTACGTGAAGTTAGGCAGAATATGATGTGTCCACTCTGTACCCTTTTACCGACATCTTTTTTCATATTTTTATATTATAATCACTTTAGTGACATGTGTGCGGGGCTGCGATTATTTCGTTCGTAAACTCCACGGTTATTCGCTCTAAGGCATCGTCTCTGGGAAGCACCTGAGCAAATCAAACTGTTTTATTGATTTAAATGGTATTATAGTCCGATCTAAAGGTGTTTACCAAATATTACAATAATCGGTCAACAGGAAGAGGGAAATCAAGGAATTAAGATAATTTTTGGCACATTCATCAACGTCTTTCTGATACTGACTGGACCAGTATTGCACGTAGGTGGAGCCATAGGTAACAGTCATAAATAAATATAGAATTTTGTTAACTGTAAGATGATTCATTGAACCTCGCAAATAACCTGAAGCCATGAGAATAATATTATTAGTCACTAAGTTTCCTGTTAGAATGCATCATCGGTATTTAGTTATGCAATCTGTGAATGGCGGCAAAAGAGTGAGACCATATTTTTTAGATTGTACGAATGCCATTGAAACTATTTATACAGCATGGACCTGTAGATTCTAGTCCTTCAAGTGGTCTAATCACTGGCCAATAAAATGAATTGTTTTGGCCACGTAACCGATTTTTGTGCAATTCCATTAGTCGGACAGACTTGAAAGACATGCGTCTCCTTCGCCATACCGAGCATATTAGAGAGAGAAAAATATGGGGGTATGTCGGAATTTGAATTTGTTTATAAAAGCCGTTAGCGGTTAGCCGAGGTCCTTGCAAAAAATGTCGCTAGGAAATGCAGTCCACGGTCCTGCATTGTAACCACATGGTGGGCGGCGGCGCGGCGTAGAGGAGGCAAGATTTACGCAATGGTTACTTTTTGAAGAGAAACGTCTATTTACGCGTCTAGTGGTAAGACTGATTCGTAAATGCCGTGACGGCAAACGACGTAAGCGCATGACGCTCGCTTATGCCATTAGCTTTTCGATAAATATTTCATAATAAATATAATTTTTAGAATAAAGTAGTTTCACAGCTGCCCGGCGGTGTACGATGTGTCATTATTATTTATATACACTTTTTGACTACGACTTCTAGCATGTGCAGCTAGTATGTCTTTTTTCACGGGTATCCATTACCGAAATTACAACGTATCCTGTGCGTTATATCATATATATCAAATCTATCCAGACGCCCGATCTCGTATCGCTTCGTTTTAATGAAACTTTCAGAATAGCTCGTAGTTTGATTCGTTTTCAAATACAGGTGTTCAACGAAATTTTATTTTTCAAGTTTTCGTAATAGGTACCTATTGAAAGAACACGTTTTTAAATCGTACTTTTTCTGCATCATACACCGATCAACACGTCTGACAAGTCGGTTGTCAGTCGCTCATACTGTGCCATATCGACTCGACTTTCCTTAATCGCAATATGAAGACTTATGGCCGGTTTTTGAATTGAGAAATCTAAGTTGTGACGGTGACCACAGCGACGGGTGAATCTCGTCCACGCGTAGTTTCGTTCTGCACACTGCGTTTTCTCAATTCAGAAACTGACCCTCTGTAATCTTTACCAAAATTATTTTCGTCTTTTTTTTACCGTAGGGTAAAACCCTTCATGGATGTTATGCCGGACTCCTACCGACTAAAAACCCCCACGGTACCGCCCAACAGCCTATGGTTGGGAGCCCCGGGTAAGCCCTCGGAAGACCAGGGCTCCCATCAGACCTACAGCTACAATGAGGCCTCGTCTAGGGGGTAGTGCAGGTGCTATCCCGCGTCTATGGGGGGTTTTCGGGTGTTATCCCGCTTCTTTTGGGACGTCATGGGCCTGCTTATGTAAGCGTCCAACAGCGAGCTGCCAACCCTCAGGCCCCCGGTAATGGAGGCCGATGGTCTTCGGTTAAGACACATCGGCGGCGACATTATTTTCGTCATAATAGATAAGGGGCCCCAAGATCTTCTCTAGGTTCTGCTAGAATAATACTAATAATTCATGACTATGACGACTCCTACTCGCTTGTTTAGCCACGAGTTCCACTAGTACATTCTCTTCATTTTTTTAATAATGTAACAGCTATCATATTGTATGATATAATATTTTTGTTTTTTTTTTTTATCTTGCAAAAAATCCCCACGGATACCACCCCCACGGAGCCGGTGGAGGCGGTTATGTCGGACTCGAACCGACTAAAACGCACGCCGTCTTGGGTCCTTGGTTGCCGGAGGTGAGATTGCCAAAAGCATATCTCTCGCACCCCGGCAGACCCAGGACCATCTCTATCGAGATGGCCCCCTTCGGGTTGTGGGGACCACAGTGTCCCCATCTAGCCCCGGTTACGGGGAGGCGCATTTTGCGCCGCCGCCGCGGCCTGCTTCTGCTAGGGTGACAGGCGGCTCCACCGGTCACCCCCAGGCCAGCGCTCATGGAGGACGGAGGTCGTTCTGCGACCTCCGACGTCCGGTTCGTCTTCGCTCTGCGCGGGCTTCCCGGGCCCGGAGTCTGGTCCGGACCCGACCGGCCGCCTCCTTCTCGAGCATTACTTGCTCGCAGAAGGAGACAGCCGCACCCCAAGCGTTCGCGCATCGTACCATCGCTGTGAGCAACGTGGCGAGTGTGAGGACTCCCACCCCCAGAGCCGCCACTAGGACCCGCCTCGGCGTGTCCCACGCCGGGCACTCGGTCAGCGTGTGCAGCTCCGTGTCCTCGCTCGCATCACAGTGATGGCACTCGGACGTTGGCTCCTTCCGGATCCGACACAGGTAACTCCCGAAACACCCGTGTCCGGTGATCACCTGCGTCAGCCGGTACGAGAGGCTGCCGTGTGGCCTCTCTAGCCACTCCTCCATGATGGGTCTTACCGCCGCTATTACGGCGTGCCCTATTGTATGATATAATTTACTGTTTTGTGTCCCAATGAAATAAAATAAATAAAAATAAATAATTAGTAATCGTTCGCCTCTGTTCTGCTGGTGTGTACGCGGCACGAGACGCAAGTATATTGTGTTCAATTACATCGCTCGCCCGCTGTTAATTTATCCAATTGAACTCGACAAGTTATCATCTTCAGCATCGCTATAACCAAATGTCTGTCCGTCATCTGTTAATCGCTAATATTATGTAAGGTACATACGACCATAGGGTTAGCAACAGCAATTGAAAGAAAACAAACGTAACAGACGCACGGAAGAGAATTAGGGTGCTTAAGTGGCATTGGGCAGGACACATATGCAGAATGAGAAGCAATCGTTGGACTAAACGCTTAACTGAATGGCTACCAAGGGACAGAAAGAGAAAAAAAGGTAGACCATATAAAAGATGGAGAGATATATTTAGCCAAAAATGTGGATTCGGATGGATGTAAATGGCTCGCGACAAAGAAGCGTGGAGAGGGTAAGGGTAGGCCTACGCCGAAGAGGCGACACTATCTTTATTTAATGTAATTTTATAGTTAACTAGCTTTTGCCCGCGGCTCCGCACGCGTGGATGTCGGTTATCGCAACCAAACATAGCCTATGTCCTTTCTCATGGTCTAATATACCCCTGTACCAAATTTAATCAAAATCGGTTGAGTGATTTAGGCGTGAAAGCGTAACATACAGACAGAGTTACTTTCGCATTTATAATATTAGTATGGATATGGATTTAAATCTTAAGAATTTGCATGTAGTAGAAAATAAAGGCTATTATTATTTTATTTTATTTTACATACAACCATATTGACTAAATTTATCCCACGGTATCACGAGCTTTTTATTTTGCAGAAAATATTTGACTCTGATTTCCGTAAGGGATGGCCCTGGGTCAGCGGGGGTGCGTGGTATATGTCGAAGACAACCTTACCTCCAGCCTAGCACCACGACCCTCACTCGGCGTCCGGTTTTAGTCGGTTCGAGTCATAGCCTCCCCTTCCGGCTCCAGCGGGGGACGTATCCGTGGGAAAAAGACTATGATTTCTTCAAGTTTACATAATCTGTGTATCAATATCGATATAACATTGATTTCCGTGAAGCCTCTACCATCAGACTTGTACAACCCCGATTACCTAAATACTTGAAAAAAAAAACAATTCTATTTCTAGGCCAGATTATGGTATTTTTTATGTCTCCTACTAGGTACCTTTCTTTTTTTTTTGTGTCCCCTCGGATACCTCCCCCGCCGGAGCCGGAAGGGGAGGTTATGTCGGACACGAACCGACTAAAACCGCACGCCAACTGGGGGGCGTAGTGCTAGACCGGAGGTGAGGTTGTCTTCGACATATCCCTCGCACCCCGGCTGACCCAGGGCCATCCCTTACGGTCTGCCCTCCTCGGGTATGTCTCCTACTACCAGTAAAATATACCACAGATGTTCATATAGCAACGTGGAAATACATCTAAACGTGTTCTTGGTCAAAGTATTATGAATAGTCTCCCATCCTGAAACTGACCTGGCCATTATTACTTAACCTTGTAATATATTACCTTAACTACTTAATACTGACGCATTCTTATTATAACAGGATAAAGCCGCTTCTCCTGTAACAAGAGCGCGCCATTTAGTTGAGTCATTATTAACATTTTAGCGACTATGTTCTAAAGTGCAGCCATTGTTTAGAGTACAATTTCCTAAATTGGAAAATTACGTTGGTACGTGCTGATTGGTTTTATTCGTTTAAGAGAAATGAACGCGATTAGTTTTAGTCATTGTATCATCATCATCATTGAGTTAGCCCCGGTCGCATCTAAGGATTGCAGGAACGGGAACAAAACTTCACGCGGGCGAAGCTACGGGCAGCAGCTTTTTTTTTTTTTTGACCGTGGGGGAAATCCTTCATGGATGTTATGCCGGACTCCTACCGACTAAAACCCCCACGATATCGCCCAGCAGCCTATAGTTGGGAGCCCCGGGTAAGCCCTCGGAAGGATGTCCCAGGGCTCCCAACAACAAACTCGTCTAGGGGGTGGTTCAGGTGCTATCCCGCGTCTATGGGGGGTTTTCGGGTATCATCCCGCTTCATAGGAGGGGGGAGGCGTGCGTGAGTCCGTCACGTCATGCTGCCGTCGTGGGCCTGCTTCTGTAAGGACGATGAGCAGCCAACTCACCGTCCTCAGGCCCCCGGTCATGGAGGCCGATGGTCTTCGGCGAAGACACGTCGGCGGCGTCTAAGCCGCCGACTGCGGAACTCGGGTGGGAGAGTTCTCTCCCGCTCCCGCCCCGCCGCCTCCTTCACGAGCATGACCTGCTCGCAGAAAGAGGCGGCGCAGTCCCACTTACTCCCGCTGGAGACCATGGCTCCCACCATGGTCTCGAGCGAGAGAGTGTCCACGCCCAAACCCACCACGAGGACCTGGCGCTGTTGCGCCCACGCCGTGCACTCCACCAGCGTGTGGAGCGCTGTGTCATCGCTGCGGTCCCCGCAGTGCTGACAACCGGCCGTGGTTTCCCGGTGTCTTCGCCACAGATACCTACCGAAGCTACCGTGCCCGGTAAGCATCTGTGACAACCGGTAGGAGAGAGCACCATGTCTCCTCTCCAGCCACTCGTCCATGACCGGTCTGACGGCCGCGATTGTGGCGAATCCCCCCTTTGGTTGCTCAAGTCGCACCTTCCATGTCTCCACGGTTTCCTGGTGGAGCTGGGACCGCTGGGCCTCGATTTCTCGAGACGCAGGCCATTGGCCCCGCTCCAGCGCCTCCTTGCGCCATTTAAATAGAGACGCAAGGGCTCTCGCTTCCAGGTCCCATGGAGGGGTCCCGGCTAAGAGACATGCCGCCTCACCTGAGATCGTGCGGTATCCCCTTATCACCCTGACGGCCATCGCCCTCTGTGGGCTCAGCAATCTAGCCACATTACTGGCCGTCAGGGTCTCCGCCCATACGGGGGCCCCGTATAGGGCCATACTTCGCACGATCCCCAGGTACAGTCTCCTGCAGGGAGCGTTGGGTCTCTCAAGGCCTCCGCCCCTAAGAAGACGGCACCTAGGGGAGGTGGTGGAGAACGACGTGCCCGTAGTTACGGAGGGTGAGGAACATCGGCTACGATTGGATGCTGCGTGGTACGTTGCTCAGAGGGGTCAGCGTAACGTGTTCCGCCGATGACACCCTCGTTTTTTTTTATCGTGCGATAAATCCCCACGGAGCCGGTGGAGGTGGTTATGTCGAACTCGAACTAAAACGCACGCCGTCCCAAGTCCTTGGTTGCCGGAGGTGAGATTGCCAAAAGCATATCTCTCGCACCCCGGCAGACCCAGGAGGACCATTCCTTTCGAGATGGCCCCCTTCGAGTTGGGGGGACCACAGTGTCCCCATCTAGCCCCGGTTACGGGGAGGCGCACCTTGCGCCGCCGCCGCGGCCTGCTTCTGCTAGGGTGACAGGCGGCTCCACCGGTCACCCTAAGGCCAACGCTCATAGAGGACGGAGGTCGTTCTGCGACCTCCGACGTCCGGTTCGCATGACACCATCATTACGGCGCGGGGAGCAGCGCACCGAGATGCAGCACTAAAGGCCACGGCAGGGGTTGCTCAAGTCGTGGGTCAGACACGGCGGCTGGGTCTCGAGGTCGCTCTTCACAAGTCCGAGGCTCGGTGCTTCCACGGACCTCGGATGGAGCCACCTGCGGGATCCAGCCTACAGATAGGGGGTGTCAGCATCGGCATCGAGCCCTCGATGAAGTATCTGGGGCTCGATGGCCGGTGGAACTTCGGACATCACTTCCGAAGTTTGGTCCCAAAACTGAGGGGGGCATCAGCCGCACTCGCGCGGCTGATGCCCAACATCAGGAGACCCAACGCTCCCTGCAGGAGACTGTACCTGGGGATCGTGCGAAGTATGGCCCTATACGGGGCCCCCGTATGGGCAGAGAATCTGACAGCCAGTAATGTGGCTAGATTGTTGAGCCCACAGAGTGCGATGACCCTTCAATAGAAACAGATGAATGGAAATTCATAATTACGTACTGTCTATAATAAATATAGGAATACGTATGGTAGTAGTACCTAACTACTGCTATATTTATATTATGATCATTCGGGTTGGTAGGTACTCATGTATTTACAGAAATATTCCGTTTATTCCGAAACTGACCCGAAAACTTGACCCGGTCGCGGGTTAGGTAGAAACTTTAAAAATTTGTTCCGAACGTAACCCTCTTCCTAACCTGACCCGACGGTCTCGTTCCTATCATAACCCGATCTGGCACTTCGCCGTCCGCTGCTGCGGCACGCTCGCTACGCTCGCTCGGCTCATGCGTTGGGGTCACAGTTCTAACCTAACCTACAGAAGTTGGAGTTACCGCACTTCGACTTTCGGCTCTGAGTCGCCCAACCGCGTCGTCCGTCGCGTCGTCGCAGTGAGCGACCTGTAGTAGGCAGGGCCTGCCTGAAAGACTTGGGCTGCTACTGCAAGATTATTTTTGTCGATACATAGGCAGGTATGCCTATTTCAATCCAAATTTTTGAAATAGGTAGGTTTTTACTGACCTATTTATTACTTTCTACTAATATAGTACCTATTGCAAATTGTTATGTACAGTATAAGCTACTTAGGTAGGTTGATTAGATACTTACTATAATAATAAATAAATAAATATTCCACAACATTCTACACAGCGCTATCTAGACCCATGGTAAGCTTAATTAGCTTGTGTTATGGAATCTAGAATGCGGATAAACATACTTAGATACTTTTTTGTATGTACATAAATATTATACATAGAAACACTCAGACCAATGCAAATAGCCATATTCATGCATACAAATATTTGCACTGAGCGGGGATCGAAACCGCGCCTCCTGCGTAGCAGTCGCGTTCACTAACGCTATTTTTTTTATCGTGCGTAAAATCCCCACGGATACCACCATCACGGAATCATCATCAATACATACATATTATACATAGAAACACCCAGATCAATGCAAATAGCCATATTCATGCATACAAATATTTGCACTGAGCGGGAATCGAACCCGCGCCTCTTGCGTGGCAGTCGCGTGCACTACCACCACGCCACAGAGGCTGTCTACATAATACATCATTCATATGTTTTAATATTTTTTTACGCCAACATACACTTTTCCTCTTTCAGTTTACTTTATTACCCATTTCGCCTGTCAAAAGATAGGTACTTGAATACTTTCGTATCGTCTATCGTAATCGTCTGCGCAGAGCGCGTGCGACACAAGTTCCCCGTATGATAGCCGAAGCAACACTGAGGAGGAGGCCGGGCGGCAGGGCGGTTCTAAGTTTAATGGTATCGCTTGAGTAAAAATTTAGATATTTGCTCGTTACGCAGAAACCAATGTATATTTGTAAAATTTGAAACACATAATGTCTCTTAACCACTAAACTGCAATTTATTGTGTAAGTTTAGTGATCCTATTTTGCGTAATTAATCCATAATATCGTTTTATTTGTACGGTTTAGAGGTAACTTTGCAATGGTTTTCTATCAAAAAAATTTTACGTAATCGTGTTTTTGCCACACATAAACATTAGTATATATCCTCAACTTTACCACAAATGAATTAAAAAGTCCATGCTTTAGAACTTTTGATATTATACACGTTTATGCTATGCCATTTGAGGTAGTACGGACTCTTAATACTTACTTTTTAACCGACTGTCCGCGAAAGACAACCTTTCTTGGGTAATATTTTTCGTGTGTATCTTGAATTTATGTTTGTAACATTCTTTATTACCTCATATCTTCTGAACAACTAAACGGTTTTCAATGATTAATATGTCAAATCAAAGGTATTTATCGCTCAAGTGTTCTTGAATACATGACATGTTAAAAAGAGCTAAGTATATGATGAACATTTGGCGCCAAAATGTATGTTGTCATAAAATATTGTCACTCGTACAGACCGTACACGCTCCCGTATAACCTAAGGTAAACCAATCCAGGAAAGGAAGAGAGGGAACCTTGGGTTCCAAAGTTAACTTCATATCATAGGTACATCGACAAAGTTGAGCTGTATGTTTGAGAAACACTGTATGTCATAAACAATAGGTACAAAGTTACCCACTAAATACATTTTGCCAAAACTATCTACAAAATTATCCCATCAGTCAAATACTCCTATTACGCAACGTTTGCTTGGCTGAATGCCGAGCGCCTCTGCCTGTTTATTTGACGTAAAAGCAAAGATGGCCGGAGTGGCGCGAAATTGTTTATGGCGGTCATAAACTTATGATTACATTATAGAGGCTATTTTCGCGTAATTGTGTTATGAGCGAGTCTTAAACTCGCGATAAAAGAGTTGGGAATTGGGGCGAGAATAATATTGGTATTTATTTCTTTTGGAATTTTGAATATGAAGTTGTGAGGATGAAAATGATTTTTGAGGATGAAGAGTATTTTAATTTAAAAATGGAATGATCTCCTTGTTGTGCTGTTTCTAAGCGATTATGGGGTACTTCAACGAGCTCATTGGATTAGAAGGTTCTTACAGGGTCGGCAGTACGAGTGTGACGGCTCTGCTGTTGCAGACGTCCACAGGCCACAGTAACCACTTCCTATCACGTGAGACATGTGTTTGCCTGCCACCTAAGTGGTTTAAAACAACAAGAGATATTTTTGTGGTCTCAGCAAGACCTTTAGAGCTAAAATCAACCCGACCTGCTACCAGTACCCTTGCTGACGGACGAGCCTGGTGTAGACTTTCCTATTGGAGTTGAGTCGTCAGTCGCTCTCGCAGAAGTCAAGAAAAGCAAGGAAACCTGTCAATTAGCAATGTACCTAGCTAGCACATAAGTTTGGCCAGAAAAAACATCCAAGAAGTTGTATACTACCTCGTAATTGTTCTTACATAACACCTATGTTTCGGATGTAAAACGCTGCCATGTCCATCGCTCCCATCTAAATCTATACGCCCTTGAGATGCCTCTCCGAATAGTTCCACGGAGCAGACACGTGCCTGCGCCTGCGCTAGACGACTCCCATACATTACACATACATCACGTGTTCGGGGCGCCGACCGACACGAAATTTGTCTCAACCGATATTAATAAGAATAATAATCTGTTTGCACGTGTTTGGGGCCTCATGAAGACCTTCGGAGTCAGCTGATTGACGGACAAGGTTTTCCTCTCGTTGTTGAGGAGAAGGAGTAAGCAGGCCCCTTCTCTTCGAGCGGAAATCCTTGGTTATAACCGCACACTGTCTTGGTTCTTCACTGTAAGGTTCACCTCGTAATTCCGGTTTCGAGATGACTTCCTCGAGTGTCAGAATCACTGATCCCATCTTGCAGACGGCTTTACGCTTTACCTGTCGCCCCCAACACCGGCCCAGGCCTGCGTTTATGGGGGAACGGAGATCGTTTCGCTGGTTCGGCAGATCGGGAGACTCCCGAATCTTCCGGAACTGTATTTACAGGGCCCTAGCAACATCCTTGAGGCCCCAGTCAATCGCCTAAATAACGGATGAGGTTCTGATGCGGGCTCACGGTTGGGAGATCAGAAGACAATCCTCCAGCAATTTGGACGCAACTAGGAAATTGCTATTAGAATCATGAAGAAAGCATAGAGGTACTGAACCGTTTTGACTGGGAATATTTGAATAATGAAACAATTTTATCTTTATTTACAGAATACACTTTCTATAATCATAATTTAACTTTAAATGATAACTAAAATACCAACTTTACAAAATGTACAAAAATGAGAAAAAAAAATTGAAATAAAAAAGCCCCTCTTTTTTATTTCAATTTTTTTTTGTAGAGACTGAGACTGTAACTTTAGGCATCGTAGAATTCCTTCCCAGCGACCTCTACTAGTACCGTGCCCAAAAGGCTGTCGGCATTACCCCGCTGAATAGCGATACCAATTCTTTGAGCGAGGTAAAGGCCAGCCCTATGGTCAAGGGAAGAGTCGCTTAGACGGTCCGCTATATCTTGGAAAACCGCGCGCGCACTTGGACCCCATGGACCTAACGTTTCGACGTTTCGATAATGTAACTAAATTAGTTTGGCAGCCCTGTCTCTTACTGAGTGTCCACATTCGCGTGACGAACCTTGACCCAAATAAGCGACAGAATTACATGCGTTAATATATTTTAGCTGGATGGGTCGCCAAATTGTGATCGTGGCTGGAGACTATTGTACAACATATTGCCATGTTTTTCAATGTATACAACATTAATTTCAGAAAGTACTTAGAATATTTTAGAAGCAAAAAGAAAAAAATAATAAGTACATTCAGAGAACCAAGAAGGCAGCTTGTGTATTGGTCTGCGTCAACGACCATACAGCCCAATTGGCTGTATGGTGCGGTATGTCGTACAAGGCGACCAAGGGATAGGGCTGTTTAACATCAAACAAATATATATAGCCAAAACTCAGCCTCAGATATAGGCTGGAGCCAACAATAGTACCCGGAATAATATGGCAATAGGCTCACCCCCTATTACATGGGACCGACTACAATTATTATTGGTGAAAAGTGAGTGTTAATTCACCTCCACCTAACCCTCCGGGAATAAAGGCGTGATTATATGTATGAAGAGCACGCTAAGCCGTCGGTCACAATTGTCATTGGCAGTCCTCAACTTCACAAGCAGATGGAGCCTTAACAGACCCACAAGTCTAACTACAGTACATCGATGTCGTTAATGGGTTCTGGATGGAAGTCGTTGCACAGAAAATATCGAAGTTCAGCCTGGAAGTCAAACAGTTAGACTTGAAAACCCCAAATGAGTTAGGAAATCGGAAAAGGTTGGATTATTGATGACTTAAGGCGCATGACGTGAGGCGTCACTTCATACAGTCATTAATTCCTACAGTCCCGGCTCCTTTAAGCGGGGCGTGAAAAGGCATCTGAGCAAGCTGAGTGCCACCACCACCACTGTTAACATGGTACATGTTTACGATGGTGACCCTCTTTCCGAGACTTCGCCTTTAGCTTACCATCAGGCGAGGTACAGTCAAATTGACGTGCCCTTTATAAAAAAAAAAAAAAAATATCCACGAATTTCTATAGCCCACTGAACTCCAGTTCTATCTTCAGAGAACCAATAAAGCGGATTATTTGCGAGGTGTCAATTCGTAATTCTAGCAAAACGGTGTGTCAAATCAATGAACTATGACGTCATGGGAGCGATTGTTTGAGCTTTTAACATAATTTCCTGTCACTGTTTGTTTGATTCATAATACAGTTCCAATTTATAGGTAAGTCGATTATATTATCTGCGGCCTACGTAGACTGCAATAGGCTAATAATTAATTAAATAAAATAAATTAATAAATATTCTACAACATTCTACAAAACGCTATCTAGACCCATGGTAAGCATAACTTAACTAGGTTGTGTTATGGAATCTAGAATGCGGATAAACATACTTAGATATATATTTTTTGTAAATACATACATATTTTATATAGAAAACACCCAGACCAATGCAAATAGCCATATTCATGCATACAAATATTTGCACTGAACGGGATTCGTAACCGCGCCTCCTGCGTGGCAGTCGCGTCCACTACCACCACGCCACAAAGGCTGGTTATGTTGGGCGAACAGATTAATACCGCACGCAGTCGTGGGTCATCAGCTGCCAGAGGTGAGATACAGCCAGTAGCATATCTTTAGCGCCCTGACCAAGCTAGTGCCACCTCTTTAGTCGGGAAGCCCCCGTCAGGTGTGGGATACACGGTGTAAACCATCTTGCCCCCGGATATGGAAATACCGTTCCTACATCCGAGGGGGATCTACTCTCTATTCTAACAGGGTCGGCAGCGACTCTTTGTTGCACACGTCCATAACCACTTTCCATCAGGTGGGCCTAGGTGTGCTTTCTTGGGTGTGCTTGTCTGCCACTTGAGTAGTATAAAAAAATATGGTTAAGCGCGCTTGCATCGCCGCCTTGCTTCAGCTAGGATGACAGGTGGCTCTATCTCTAACCCACCCGGTTTAAGCTCATGTAGTATGGAGATCATTAAGCGATCTCTGACGCCCGAGTTGACTCCGCGTTTTTACCCGACTGCCGAAGGAAGGAGGGTAAAGGCTCGCCCACCCGGGGCCATACATTATAACTACGTCGGGAGGGTGCTGACTTGTAGCGTATGTGGCCGTACATGCGCTTCAAAAATAGGCTACATCAGTCACCTGAGAGCACATCAACGAAGCTCACATTAAACAGCACTGCAATTCACTAAGCGAGTACAACGATGCGAGTCTCAACGTTGTGCTCGATAGAGATTGTCATTGGTCGATCTCTAGTGACGTGATACAATCCGACCAATGACAATCTCTATCGAGCACAACGTTGCGACTCGCATCGTTGTGCTCGCTTAGTGAATTGCACAGCAGAAGCCAGTCGCTGTGACCAAATCTGGAATTCTGGTTCAGATTCGGTCACAGCGACTGGCTTCTGCTGTGCAATTCACTAAGCGATAGAGATTGTCATTGGTCGATCTCTAGTGACGTGATACAATCCGACCAATGACAATCTCTATCGAGCACAACGTTGCGACTCGCATCGTTGTGCTCGCTTAGTGAATTGCACAGCAGAAGCCAGTCGCTGTGACCAAATCTGGAATTCTGGTTCAGATTCGGTCACAGCGACTGGCTTCTGCTGTGCAATTCACTAAGCGATAGAGATTGTCATTGGTCGATCTCTAGTGACGTGATACAATCCGACCAATGACAATCTCTATCGAGCACAACGTTGCGACTCGCATCGTTGTGCTCGCTTAGTGAATTGCACAGCAGAAGCCAGTCGCTGTGACCAAATCTGGAATTCTGGTTCAGATTCGGTCACAGCGACTGGCTTCTGCTGTGCAATTCACTAAGCGATAGAGATTGTCATTGGTCGATCTCTAGTGACGTGATACAATCCGACCAATGACAATCTCTATCGAGCACAACGTTGCGACTCGCATCGTTGTGCTCGCTTAGTGAATTGCACAGCAGAAGCCAGTCGCTGTGACCAAATCTGGAATTCTGGTTCAGATTCGGTCACAGCGACTGGCTTCTGCTGTGCAATTCACTAAGCGATAGAGATTGTCATTGGTCGATCTCTAGTGACGTGATACAATCCGACCAATGACAATCTCTATCGAGCACAACGTTGCGACTCGCATCGTTGTGCTCGCTTAGTGAATTGCACAGCAGAAGCCAGTCGCTGTGACCAAATCTGGAATTCTGGTTCAGATTCGGTCACAGCGACTGGCTTCTGCTGTGCAATTCACTAAGCGATAGAGATTGTCATTGGTCGATCTCTAGTGACGTGATACAATCCGACCAATGACAATCTCTATCGAGCACAACGTTGCGACTCGCATCGTTGTGCTCGCTTAGTGAATTGCACAGCAGAAGCCAGTCGCTGTGACCAAATCTGGAATTCTGGTTCAGATTCGGTCACAGCGACTGGCTTCTGCTGTGCAATTCACTAAGCGATAGAGATTGTCATTGGTCGATCTCTAGTGACGTGATACAATCCGACCAATGACAATCTCTATCGAGCACAACGTTGCGACTCGCATCGTTGTGCTCGCTTAGTTGGCTTAGTGAATTGCACAGCAGAAGCCAGTCGCTGTGACCGAATCTGGTCGGGAGAAGATTATGATTGGCAAATGGGTACTGCCTGCTATCAAAACTTGTTTTGATCTTTTCAGTGGCAGTCGGGTTATTTATTTCAATGAATTTTTACAGCATTAAGTATGCTAACTATACAAATCGAATACATAGGGAAAAAGAAGAATCATCTCGAGCGGTACACGAACCCGCGGGAAATTTGAGTCTCATCGGTCATTCCCCCTGTAAGGGAAAGAATGCGGGTTCGAGTCCCGCCCGAGATGATTCTTCTTTTTCCCTATGTATTCGGGTTTTTATTTTTTAATCATTTCTTGTTACTACTTATTGGGATTCGCCTTTAAACCGGCTGATAAAATAATAGTGGACTTACATAACACAATGACAATAAATTTAATGTATGAACACTTAACAGTTAACACGGGCGAGACAAAATGTCTGCCAGTTGACAACTCACGTTTGGTAATTCAAGGTTCCATTTAATACCTGTTCAGTACTAAAATGTATGTTAATTATGTATGAACGTGTCTCTTTATCGGTTAGGGACGTATAAGTGTAAAGTCTGTAATACTAGAATAGAATAGAATAAATAAATATCCACAACATTCTACGCAACGCTATCTAGATCCATGGTAAGCTTAACTAGCCTGTGTTATGGAATCTAGAATGCGGATAAACATACATAGATACTTTTTTTTTGTAAATACATACATATTATACATAGAAACACCCAGACCAATGCAAATAGCTATATTCATGCATACCAATATTTACACTGAGCGGGGATCGAACCCGCGCCTCCTGTGTGGCTGTCGTGTTCACTACTACCAATACTGGCTAGTTCAATACTGGCTGTTCCCCGTGGTTTAGCCCGGTTATCGTGACAAAATATAGCCCATCTTCAAAAATGATGAACTTTCATACATTTGATCACCTGTAAGCCACTTTTCTCGTTAAAAGGTACCCTGGGTCCTTTCTAAGGCGGTGGTCTCTGTACCTAATCAAAGTCAAAGTATTTATTCAAAATTGTGTAGCACTACTAATGCTTTTTGACGTCAATTCAGCTTAAAACTAAGTTTACCACCGCTTCCTAGGCACCAGTGGAGAAGAAACGGCGCAACAAACTCCACTGTAGCATTTTACAGACGCCAATTTACAAAAAGTGATTTCTTAAGACTAAATATGGACGAATGTATATTTGTCTCGTGTCAAGATTATTAAAGTCTATAAAAAACTTATAATGAACCTAAGTTAACATAAAAATAAAGAATAAAGAAGTTCGCAATCGTAAATTAATCGTAATAATTACACAGTAATTTAGGAGGGGCCTACACCATGCTCAAGCCAGACATTTTTATCTTCAAGGTAATCTGTCCTATTGTGTAATTTCATCAAGATCGGTTCAGTGACAGACAGATAGTTATTTTTTTTAAATATTAATATGGATAAGGGGGGTATTAAGGGCCCACCCAGGTCTTTGATGTTCGAGTCTGAGGCTGCCTGCGAGCCAGTACGCGGGAATTTACCGCACGTAAAAAAAAATTGAACCCGACTCCCACTAGTTTTTTCATACGATGGTCATATGATTAACAATAGCCAATACTAAAATGTCCTATAATTCAAACAAGATGTAATATAATGCGCTGCGGAAGCTCCCTCCCTGCCCATTAAATTGAGCACTGCTATGTCAAGGTTAGTGGACACAAGGGCCACTGGTCACGCGATTGTGTAAGGGCTAGGACATAAACAATGTAGTCACGTTCTACTATGTTACTACGTTAATGTTTAGATTGCTATTGGCAACGATCATATGATTCTGATACTAGACCAGAAAAAAGCGGCATGGTACCGGGAGTAAAGTGTGAATTAAGAAGTATGGGATGCAAAGATCCATACTAATATTGTAAATACCAAAGTAACTCTGTCTGTGTTACGCTTTCACGCCTAAAACACTAAACCAATTTTGATGAAATTTTTTTATAAGGGTAGATTAGACCTTGAGAAAGGACATAGGCTATGTTCGGTCGCAATAACCGACATCCACGCGGGCGATGCCGCGGGCAAAAGCTAGTTAGATAATAAATTGACCTATAATAGCTGAGCTTAGTAGGTACGACTGAACATACATACATGCCAAACAGAATTCTTTTTTTTTGCTTTGTCGCAGTCGGGTAGAAAAGGTGTAATCCTATTAATGTCCTGAAGGGGGCCACCTCGAAAGAGATGGTCCCGGGTCTGCCGGGGTGCGAGAGATATGCTTTCGGCAATCTCACCTCCGGCAACCAAGGACCCAAGACAGCGTGCGTTTTACTCGGTTCGAGTCCGACATAACCACCTCCACCGGCTCCGTGGGGGTGGTATCCAGGGGGATTATTCGCACGATAAAAAAATCCTATTAATGTAAAAGTTTGTAAAGAAGTTAGTCAATCACGCTCAAACGTCTAACGTTGAGCATATCCGGTCGAACTTTGGTACAGAGATTGATTGAAATAACACATACGGTACCTAATAGAAGCGTGTAGTTAGTATACTAATGGTACATTCGGCCAAACGCGAGTAAAGTTTATTCCTAGAATAAACAGGCAATATCACCCACATATTGGCTGTTTATTCCAGGAATAAACTTTACTCGCGTTTGGTCGAACCGGCACTTAATGGTTTAAAATTTCATTCAAACACATAAGAAACTTTTTATCTTTGGAATAGGTTCCTATGGGAGTGAGACCAGAATCCGAAGCTTGTGGTGTTGCGGCCAAACAAACACTTTATAAAAACTTAATAATAAATTGGTATATTTTAAGATATAATTTCGTTATCGGTATCATGCGTGTCTCCTGTCTGCACGCAAAAAATTAAGTACGTTTCTTTCTAATTAACTGCCCGTTGTTAATTATATGTCGTTTATGGACGCTCATGACGGTACGTAATTTATGGACGCTCCCTAATAGTTAAAATAAGCGCTTTTATCTAAATTAATGACCACCACGCAAAGTTGCTTATGGGGATTATTAATTTATTTTAGCAGAATTCGATAATGCGGGGTTTTTTTGTTAAATAAATATTCCACAACATTTCACACGACGCTATCTAGACCCATGGTAAGCATAGCCTGACCGGCTTGTGTTATGAAACCTAGAATGCGGATAAACATACTAAATTACTCTTTTTTTTTTGTAAATTCATACATATTATACATAGAAACACCCAGACCAATGCAAATAGCCATATTCATGCATACAAACATTTGCACTGAGCGAGCGGGGATCGAACCCGCGCCTCCTGCGTAGCAGTCGCATTCACGGGTTATTTCTACCGCCACGCTACAGAGGCTGTCAATATATTATTCCTTTGTACTCTTTAGTGTCGAAACGGCTGTGTCGATTTTAGTGATGTTCATCGCACATAAAATTCAGGAGTGCGGTTCAACTTCGAGTTTTTAACACACTCAAAGGTTCCTTCATACTGGCCCCATAGATTTTACTGGAGTCAATCCCACTCCTAACACGAGCAATATAACTTAGCTCGAGCGAGAATTCGAACTGGGCAGGGATTGGTCTCCATTCGACAAGATAAAACTGAGTTTTCACATCAAAGCGGTGGGATTTCAAACATTTAACACAACTCTGCCTACCCCTGTACCGAGAGACAGGCGTAATATTTAACAGTATAACCAAGTATAACTACAGATAACCGCAGCCGTTATCTGAACAAACATCATGATACTTTAATATCGATGTCAAACAAACACTGTGACAGTTAGAATTATCATTTGTGTGTACAATATTTTGAGTGTTTGGAAATAGCTGTTTAACTTTGCAAATTCTTTGAAATAAAAAGTGGATTTATTTCAATGAGTGACATTCGCGTAAACTTTAGAAAATATCACTTTGCAAATTCTTTAATCTAGCTGCAATGCTTCGATAACGCCAATGGTTTTTAGAGGTCAGATGGCAGTTAAAAATAACGAACTTCAGCCAAACCCGCAGTTAGATTGGTAAAAATAATTCACGCGAAACTGGATACCCCTTACTTGCTCTCTCAAATTACCTTCAACACCAGACATAGCGCACGCAGATCCAATCATACAAATCTCTTTGCCTTACACGTTTATAGAAACAACATATCGTACTATAACCCCCTGGTCAGGATGGCCCGCCAATATAACGATTTGGCTTTAAATAACTCTGGACTTGATATATTCGCTTAATTCACAACGTATATTGGTTCACTCAAGGGTGTCCTTTATTCCACACGTCCACACCCAACAGTGAAATTTACCTAATGTAATCATCTATGTATTGGTATTTCTTTCAATAGTTATTACTTATTACTTAGGGTTAACTAATCTTTCTTGGTCTTTTTGTTTACACAAGTTTTTTGGATTGCAATTCAGACTTTGATTGTATAATCTTATTTTTATTATTATCATAATTGTAATCTGTGTTGTGTAAGAAGTAAAAAAAAAAATAAAAAAAAAATAAATAAAAGCGGACCACTGTTAGGATGAAGAAGGTATATTCTTAAATGTTACGGCGCGTGGTCTGGAACCTCCACGCGGTGGTCCTGGCAATGGAGACAGTAGCGCCTCTCTCACAGGGGAGATGGTGTTGTTTTTAAATTTATTTTTTATCGTGCGCAAAATCCCCACGGATACCAACCACACGGGGCCGGCGGAGGTGGTTATGTCGGACTCAAACCGACTAAAACGCACGCCGTCTTGGGTCCTTGGTTGCCGTAGGTGAGATTGCCGAAAGCATATCTCTCGCACCCCGGCAGGGGAGATGGTGCTGCCGCGGCTGTGCCGCCTGGGACGAAATTTTTGCGCGGCCCATTTTGAACGCCAAATCATCGACGATGGGTCAAATCATCGATCGAATAGCCTATGTATAGTTACCGTTATATATTATCTCAACCCCAGTCACCTCACAAAATATACTCTACTAGCTGACCCGGCCAACTTCGTACCACCAATTTCATTCCGCCCGTGTGGCGTCAGATCCTGTTCCCGCTGCACCCTCTACTATATTAAGCGTGTATTATATATATTATTATAAACCTTCCTCGTGAATCAATCTATCTAAAAAAAAATATTATGTATACAGACGAATTGAGAACCACCTCCTTTTTCGAAGTCGGTTAAAAACCGCTTTAAAATCCGTTGCGTAGTTTTAAAGATTTAAGCATACATAGGGACGGACAGACAGCGACAGCGATTTCGATTTATTTTATTTACTAGCTGACCCCGGCGAACTTCGTACCGCCAATTTTTTTCCGCCCGACTGGCCTCTGATGGCTCTGATCCCGTTCCCGTTGCACTCTCTACTATATTAAGCATTTATTTTACACATAAACCTTCCTCTTGAATAAATACATTCATTTTAAAAAAACCCGCTTCAAAATCCGTTGCGTAGTCATCGATAAGCATACACAGGGACGGACAGACGCGGAAAGCGGCTTTGTTTTATACTATACTAGCTTTTGCCAGCGGCACCGCCCGCGTGGATGTCGGTTATCGCGACCAAACATAGCCTATGTCCTTTCTCATAGTCTAATCTATCCCTATACCAAATTTCATCAAAATCGGTGCAGTAGTTTAGGCGTGAAAGCGTAACATAACAGACAGAGTTACTTTCGCATTTATAATATTAGAAAGAAAGAAAGAATATACATTTATTTCTCGCAGCTGCAGCACATACACAGAAATGTTACAAAATAGCTATAATTAAAATATATAATAATTTCTATTCCTACAATAAATAATCATATTTTTTACAGTGGCAACACTTCCCACCATTATCTCCTTCCGCCCATAGATTATGACTATTATTTTACAATTTTAAAGGTAAAAAATATGACATCTTTATGACATAACAGTTGGTAATAATTAGTATGGATGCAATAGTGATGATATGATCAAACCAATCCGAACACGCCAAGGTCTCGTTTCTCCCGCGACGATTTGGAGTAGAACAGGGCTACCCCATCTCTTTCAGTGCGTGTCGTAGAGGGCGACTAAAGGATAGGGCTGTTCTCAATTTGGCAGTAAGCATACAGCCCATCACTAAGTACCCGCTTGACGGCAATAGGCTCGCCCCCTATTACGTGGGACCGTAACTCATTGTTGGCGATATGTGGGTGTTAATTGTTAATACACCTCTGCTTACCCCTTCAGGGATTTACAAGTGTGAGTATATGTATTTATATTAACTCCTATAATCTACAAGATCAGTGAATTGACCCCAAAAGTCTTAATCGGGCCCTATAAACCCTACAGTGCTTATACGTCCTTTAATTCGTCCACAAATTATTTCATTCGAATATATTATTTAGTTTTTTGACGTGTCCGTTTTCAAAGTCAATTGTTAAAACTGATATATAATAGCATGTGTTTTACGATAATATATGCGCACTCTTGTTCAAAGTCTGTTCAAATATACCGCTTGTTATCGGCTTGGCCAAAATGTAAAGTCCATGTTTATTTTAGACGTAAGATATAATAACTTTCTATTGTTTTAACATCAATGACATGTATTACTCTGTCTGTTATACTAAAGGAAAGCCAACGGGACGAGAGAAAAAAGGTAAACAAAGCGACCACTACTGAGTTACGTTGCGATAACTAGCGATTATTTTCTCTGTCCTTATCGCACATGTCACACGTACGCTACAATGGCCGAGCGACAGCTGTCGTTGCGTGTTTCGTGGTACAGGAAAGCTGTTATGTTTTTTTTTTTTTTTACAGGACACGTCAATTTGACTTCACCTCGCCTGATGTTAAGCTAAAGGCAAAGTCTCGGAAAGAGGGTCACCATCGTAAACATTTACCATGTTAACAGTGGTGGCACTCAGCTTGACGGCCTCATTAGATGCCTTTTCAAGCCCCGCTTAAAGGACCCGGGACTGTAGGAAGAAGGAAACACGTGAGCTGGCAGGGAATTCCAGGTCTTAGTGGTGCGGCATAGGAATGAATCACTGAAACATTAATACAAAAGAATGTTGTAGGGTATCGATTTGAAACCACTACTAGACCAGCAACTACATTGGGCCATTTTTTTGTAGCTGTTATTCAGGCCTAGTATCATTCTAGAGTACGGGCCTTAGTCTCAATGAGAGCAAATCAAACTGTTTTATTGATTTAAATGGTATTATTGTCCTAACTAAATGTGTTATACCAAATTTCATCAAAATCGGTTCTGTGGTTTAGGCGTGAAAGCGTAACATACAGACAGACAGACAGACAGAGTTACTTTCGCATTTATAATATTAGTATGGATTATTGTCCGAAGTCCGAATTATTTTGTGCTAGAGGTACGAGTATGTTCCAAATATCAGAACAGTCGATGTAGGCCAATAAACGAAATTAAGATCATTTTGAGTACTCTGTTCGTCAACATCTTTGTCAACGATTTTACAGAAGTATTAGATAGATAGTTCAAAATAGTTCAAATAGATCTACGATAAGCTTTATTATATAAATAAATCGAATGTATGACAAAACAAAACGTTTGATTCCAACAATGTAGTACAATACAAATGTTGACTCGCCATCTCAACTGTTAGCGGATAATTTAATTCGGTTACGTAGTGACAATGTGACCTCATTCGAATGATAACGGCGCGCGGCGGTCAGAAGTGGACAGTGTACACTGCGGGACATAAAAACTGCACAGCTCTTAAATTTTAAACTCCCAATAACAGTATATGATTTGAGATTGACATGGTCATTAACATTAATAGTGTTACACTCACCGGGATATTTACCATGTTCATAGTTTTTATTTGGTAACCGATATTTATGATCATGGGGCTTGAAACAGCGCCGAAATATCGGTTACCAAATAAAAACTATGAACATGGTGAGTGTTACACTATTAATCTCAATAACAGTTAGTTTATGTTACAGATTTTATCATTTGTTATTCATTTTAATTGATTAGTACTTATGTGTAAGTTGTGTATTTTTAATAGTTTTATTGCTCTGTGAATTATTTTGATTTTATTTTTTAAGCATTTTAGTTGTCATTTATATTGAATTTTGGGTGTATTTCTAAGAACTGTTTGTTTTTTTTGTCCAGGACACGTTATTTGACTTCACCTCGCCTGATTTTAAGCTACATTTGTAATTCTACACTATTGATTTGGAGTAATCTGTAATGACAGTGTATGATGTGTGTAAATAAATAAAAAATAAAAACACAGGTTGTGAACATTTGTGGTTCTTTTGCTATTATTGTTTGAATATAAATGTATCTTCTTAGTAACTAAACTCCCCCGAAATGGCTTGAGTGATTCGAATGAAATGTTTTGTATATGTATATTTAACAGCTTTGAGAATAGATTGTAGGCTATTTTGATAGTAAAACACTCACAGGGATATTTAATCATGTTCGTTATAATTGTCTTTTACTATCAATGTAAATGATCATGTTAATCTCAAATCTCAAATTATACATTGTAGGCTATTTTTTTTAGCCGCGGTTTAAGTTAACGAACGAGAACGGGTTCAGTTGTTTTTTTCACGGGTGGAAACTTAGGCAACAGCTTATTTAATTCATGTATTATTTCAATAATAATAAAAAGCTCAGCGTGGCGGCAAGACTTGTGTCTCTCGAGGAGTCTGAGTCATTTCGGCCAATGTAATAGTAGAATTCTGTCAGTTATCAAAACTAATTATTTCATGGCGCTCATTTATACTGGTGCTACTAGTATAAGAGTGATCACATACAGTAAAATCAAATATCATTACTAAATAATTATACCGTAGGTATCACAATTCAAGATAATACCGAACATATTTAAGTTAATAAAAACAAGCCATAAAGTGATATAATAACTTTTTATTATGTTATTTTATGACATTGTTTTGTTATTTAGTGATAGTGCTATTAAAATATTCAAGAGTTGCAGTTTTAAAATTAAGACGCGATTACAAAAAGTGTGGCTGGCATCCGTCTCGACTTTAATTTATCTGTGAAGGTATAATGTCTCGCACAGCAAAAGAAAAACGATTTGTTTTAATCGAATGTGTGACACTGAGCCTCACAGATATTAGCACTAATAGCATATTTGCAGATAAATATAATCTATGGTGTGACCACGTGTAATAAAATCAAATAAATCATTGACTGATGATATCATATCAATTAAGATAAGCTTAGTTAGCAACGACCGTCTCGATAAAAATAAAAGGGTAATCGATCGATGACCTAATTCGTCTGGCGTGACCGCATGTCGTTAATAATATTTTACTATCCAATATAATATTAAGGATAGTTTATTAGCTAGACTCTGGCCAACGAAAGATGGCGCAGAAAGTTGACGGCATATTTAAAAAATCAACACATAGCAACACTGAATGTACACCGAAATAACGGTGTCAATACTAAAATCTTTTTCCTATTAGACATGCATGAAAACTAGCTTATTATAGTACATGACCAGAGTCTAGTTAGTGTTGCAACCTGTTGGTTTTTCAAATTTGGCGCCAACTTTTTGCGCCATCTTTCGTTGGCCAGAGTCTATCTATGAGGGAGTACGCGAAATGTGGGAAATGTGCTGAAGGATAAATATATTATGGCTCACCACATAGTCACAATATCACTGTAGAGAAAGACACAGCAAGGCGCGGCGTAAAAAAAGATCTACTACTTGGATACAAGTTGGCATATCCGTACACACACATTTACAGTTTAAATAACAATATTGATATTATCTTACTCACGCAGGAGGTGTATTTCTTCTATTATTGGCGATGCATATTTTTAGGATTACTGTGCCTGTACATAGGCAAAGAAGGCAAGCTCCATATTAATATTTATAAAAACGAAAGTAACTAAGTATATCTGTTTGTTATTATGCTTGATGCTCTCCGGAGGGTTCTTTATGTATTACTGTAGCTGACCCGGCGAACTTCGTACCGCCAATCTTTTTCCGCCCGCGTGGCGTCAGATCCCTTTCCCGCTGCACCCTTTACTATATTAAGGATGTATTATACATATAAACCTTCCTCTTGAATCACTCTATCTATTAAAAAAACACGCTCCAAAATCCGTTGCGTAGTTTTAAAGTTTGATAGTGAAGAACGGTTACCTATCCTAAGACTGACCTGATGAGTATAACTTTTCTTTGAAATTTGTTAACTTAATCGGTTGCCTAGCACTTAGTCAAAGAGCTCTCTTGGCACTGGGTTTTCATGCTACGAGGTTTCACAGACGTGGGCACGGACACAAACACATTTAATATGACAACCGTGTCTGCACTATCACGGACGAGCCCACTTTCCACGGCGCGAATTCCGCGAAATCGCGCACGCGTCCTTAAAATCATGGACAGTGAAAAAGACGGCTTGACACTCCAAATCTACACGATATAGTAAATACTGTCCATAACATATTTGACACGTTACCAGTTACAAAACAAAAGGGGTCCATTCGAAATGCATCGAGTAAAAGAAGCGCTCTTTTCTTTCTTTCCTTTCCCTTACAATGCATAATAAATCATCATCATAAACTCACGCCTATATTCCCGAAGGGGTAGGCAGAGGTGCTAGCACCCACATTTCGCCAGTTTGTGTTTAGGTCCCAATGTAATAGGTGGCGAGCCTATTGCCATTAACCGGGCACTTATAAACCTGCGATAAATACACATAACTTCGAAAAGTCATTGGTGTGTGCCATGGTAAACCTGGGATTGAACCCGAGACCTCGTCTCAGCAGTCCATTACCCATACCACTAGGCCACCGCAGATATTATATGCTATAAATGCATAATAAATATAAATGCATAATAAATGCTGTAAAAATTTCATTAAATAAAAGGGTTCATATTATTGTGTCCCGCACTGTACGGTTTGTTTGTTTGCAATTGATTGTGTTTGTCTGAGTCATACAATGTTGATAGTGGTCTGTGTGTTGCTAGCAAAATTCAATTGGGATTGAACTGGTTCGTTCTTTTTGCCTTGAAATTTATACAAAGAGCATTTCATCACATTTCTGCGACCGATGATAATGATGAATGACTAAAAAACGTATAGACTTAAGTACGAGTATTCATCTTTATAAGCTACTAGCTTTTGCCCGCGGCTCCGCCCGCGTGGATGTCGGTTATCGCGACCAAACATAGCCTATGTCCTTTCTCATGGTCTAATCTACTCCTATACCAAATTTCATCAAAATCGGTTCAGTATTTTAGGCGTGACGCGGACGACACGCTAGTGACGGTGAGTGGCGCTACACACCGCGAGGCGACCCAGAGGGCCACGACCGCTGTTGCTCAAGTCGTGGATCGGATCCGGCGGCTGGGTCTCGAGGTGGCTCTGCACAAATCCGAGGCCTTGTTCTTTCACGGTCCTCGGCGCGGGCCACCCCCGGGATCCAGCTTGACAGTAGGAGGTACTCCCATCGACATCAAGCCCCGGTTGAAATACCTGGGGCTCGTACTTGACGGTCGGTGGGACTTCGGAGAGCACTTCCGAAGTCTGCGCCCCAAACTGTTGGTGTCAGCTAACGCGCTGGTGCGGCTGCTGCCCAACTTGAGGGGCCCAGAGGACTCCTGCAGGAGACTCTACGCGGGTGTCGTGCGGTCCATGGCCCTGTACGGGTGTCCCGTATGGGCGGACGCGCTGCGGGCCAGATTCGTGCAACTGCTGCATGCTCCGCAGCAGACGATGGCCTGCAGGGCCATTAGGGGGTACCGCACGATATCCTTTGAAGCGGCGAGTCTCCTAGCCGGATCGCCACCGTGGATCCTGGAAGCGAGATCCCTTGCGGCACTGTATCGGTTCCGTAAGGAGGCGCGGGAGCGGGGATTCGATCCCGAGCCCGAAGACATTCGGGCCGAGAGGTCCCGGCTCCACGGGATCATGGTGGCGGAGTGGGAGCGACGACTTGAGCAACGACGCGCAGGGCATGCCGTCATAGAGGCGGTAAGGCCCATCATGGGGGAATGGCTCGAGAGGCCACATGGCAGCCTCTCGTATCGACTGACGCAGATTATCACCGGGCACGGGTGCTTCGGGAGGTATCTGTGTCGGATCGAAAAAGAGCCAACGTCCGAGTGCCATCACTGCGACGCGAGCGAGGATACGGGGCTGCACACGCTCACCGAGTGCCCGGCATGGGCCGAACCGAGGCGGGAGCTAGTGGCGGCCCTGGGAGTGAGAGTTCTCACCCTCGCCACCCTGCTCACAGCAATGGTCCGCTGCGCGGACGCGTGGGCGGCCGGCGTCTCCTTCAGCGAGCAGGTAATGGTCGTGAAGGAGACGGCGGAGCGGGAGAGGCGGCGCGAGCGAGAAAGACTCGCGGATCGCGCCGCCCGCGCGCGCAGGCAACTCGGGCGTCGGAGGGCACTGACTGACCTCCGTCCCCCATGAGCGCGGGTCTGGGGGTGACGGGTGGAGCCGCCTGTCACCCTAGCAGAAGCAGGCCACGGCGGCGGCGCGCTGAACAGCGCGCCTCCCCATCCCGGGGGCGAGTTGGGGACACCGTTGTCCCCCCTCCTGAGGAGGGCCAGACCGTAAGGGATGGCCCTGGGTCAGCCGGGGTGCGAGGGATATGTCTTTGACAACCTCACCTCCGGCCTAGCACCAAGACCCACAGTCGGCGTGCGGTTTTAGTCGGTTCGAGTCCGACATAACCTCCCCTTCCGGCTCCGGCAGGGGGGGTATCCGTGGGGATTTCCGCACGAAAAAAAAAAAAAAAAAAAAAAAAGTATTTTAGGCGTGAAAGCGTAACATACAGACAGACAGAGTTACTTTCGCATTTATTATATTAGTATGGATATGGACTTATCAGTTTATTATTATATTATAATAAAAAAATAGACAACCCTTTTTATTTGTGTAAAATCACTTTACTACATAGTTTAAAGCAAAGTCGCTTTCCGCTTCTGTACAAAATTCAAAATTTAAAATTCAAAAATACTTTATTTAGCATAGACCGTTAAATCGGCACTTACAAAACGTCAGCATAAAGTAAATATTAAATACCAACTAATACTAGTAAATGGACCACCGGTTCGAAACGCGGCCCAGACCTGAGAAGACTCCGGCAAGAAACTCAGCGGGCATTTTTTTTTGGTCTATTTACAAAACATTTACTTACTTAGCCTAAAACTTATGGTCTAGATACAATGATGCCAATTCTGTGTTGTCAAAACTAACTAAAATACGCTAAAAATCTCTAAAATGGTATTATACACCCAGCTTGTATAGTCGTTTCGTAAGAAAAGATTGTAGACACAGTTTCGATCGCAAATCGCAAAATCGTTAGGTGGGCATGTTATGTGGGACTCGAACCGACTACAAAGACTGCTAAGAATAGAAAAACGATTTTCGACCTTAATAACATTTTCTTAATTACATATCATTTCGCATAAATAGATGCCGCAGATCACGAATACACGAAAAAATACTCTGTTTTATGCGGTGTCAATAAGGTCGAAAATTGCTTACACTAGTCGGCCGGTCGACTAATTGAGTATTCGTTTGCCTCATGGCCATGTACTGTCCGGCCAAAATCTGTCTACGCTGACCGGAATCAGCCACACACTATAATAATCTTTTTCTACGGAAATACTATGCAATCCGGGTGTATAATAAATTTTGAAGATTTTTAGTGTGTTTTAGTTAGTTTAAACACAACAGAATTAGCACCAATGTTTTGCTTGAGTAGCAGAGCTGAGCGAACCGCTCCGAACAGTCCGTACCTATGTATGCTTAAAGATCCTTAAAACTACACAAAGGATTTTGATGCGGTTTTATTAATAGATAGAGTGAATCGAGCGGAAGACTTATATGTATAATATATGCTTAATATAATAGAGGGCGCAGCGGGAACGGGATTTGACGCCACGCGGGTGGAGAAAAATTAGTGGGAAGAAGTTGGCCGGGGCAGCCAGTAATTTAAATAATTTGATGCCCACGCTTCATTTGCGTGGATGTTGGTTATAGCGATTTTTCATTTAAGGTTAGATCTTCGGATCTGCTCAACCGATTGCGAATATTGCTATCATACAAATGTAAGATTTTGCGGGTGGCCAAGACCTTTCAAACATAATAAACTGCTTGTTATTTTATGCAAGTTCGGGACTTCACGCGATAAAAACTTCCACTTACTTTCTGCCGAAAATAACAATTGCATAAAATAACAATGAGTTTACACCGCGATAGCTTAAAAATAACATAATAAACTGCATCAAATTTCGTTTTGTAGTTTCGGGTGTGAAAATAAACACACGAATTCATTCATCTCCAATATACTTACTGTTATGGTGACAGACCAGCTACTTTACGAATTAATGTTATATTTAAGTCTAATACTTATATAATTGGATATATTCTACTGACTAGTCAAATGAGTTACTATTTACTAAACGTCAAAACGATAAGTTAAAAGTAACTTGTATGAAAAAAGATTCAGTGACGTCATAAAATTTGATATCCAAATTAGTTACTATTATAGGTTGGGTGGATGATTAAAAATAAATAAAAACTATAAAATAAGCACCGACGTAATTTTTACCGCTCTTTTACCATTCTTAATTTAATAAGCTCGGTTAGATATATTTTTTATACCACTTAGGTGGCAGACAGGCACACGGCCCACCTGATGGAAAGTGGTTACCGCGGCCTATGGACGTATGCAACACCAGGGACGTTACACTCGCGCTGCCTACCCTAAAGAAACTTTCTAATGCCCCTCTTGAAGAACCCCATATTGTATTATTTATTTTAACTATAGGATAACCCAATTCATCCATTAAAAAGATCAGCGTAATAATAATCTCCAATTATTTTGTTTCAGACCTGAAGAAAATGAAGAGATGATAGATGCATACCTCAAAAATATCATTATCGAGCCCAGCTCCTACTCCTCGGAGCACACCAGGGATCGTCGCCAGGTCCCTGAGGTACCAGCAGCCGAAAACGCCACAGAAGTCCCTGATACTGCAGTAAACGCATCTGAGAGCAGTCTAGGCCCCAAAGTCATTGATGGGCCTATTAAACCCACGGGGCCTGTAAGACTCATGGGTCTGAGAGTTGAGGAGTCGGATAAAGAACCAAAAATAGTTGATGAACTTATTATAAGTGTGCTTAGAGAGACAAAGTTCCTTCTCAGGCTCTTCGGTACTGGGTTCACGAATGATACTATTATAGCATTTACTAATACTCCAAGCGATTATGGCAGTACTTGTGACCATTTGCTTAAAGGGGAACATAAGGTTAGTGTTTTTTTTATATTATTTAGCATAAGTAGAGAACTAGCTAGGGATCCCTTTAGTTAACATAAGATAACATGTTATCGTTCGTCGTTAACATAATATTGTGTATGTCCTAAAATGTTTTGGCACAATGAATTTGGCATACATTTTTGGCATAATTATACTTGGTCATAATTGATTTTTAACAGCTTAAGAGGACTTCCTGGCAACTGTTTCTCCATAGTACCGTTCTCCACCTTTTCCTCCCTGAATATTGCTTCTAGAACAATATTTTGGGTTTCGTAAAATCAAGATCTTCTGTACGCATGTCCTTGTTATTTTATTTTTGTCGGCAGTCAATAAAATAAAAAAATATGATCGTCTCTAGATGATAAAAAATGACTAATTCTTACCGGCATGTTTGGAGGACTACCAGACAAATTCGAAAAGGTTTTAACTTTATAAAAAATAACAGGAACATGGATACGCTATTTCCTAATAAAACGTGGTCAAAAATATTTAAATCGGAGCAGTTTTCGCTGAAAAAAACGGGAAATACGAAATCTCGATTTTGTCCAAGAAAATTGTGAAAAAATCTGGCTATCCTTATCGCACTCCATGGGGTCAGGAGTGAAACGGGGGCGACGGCAATAGTATAGGCAATAGGATTATTTGCTTGCTAGGAAGTCCTCTTAAGTACTGTTGAATAATGATATTTAGGTTAGGTTAGTGTTATGGATAAAAAAAATATGCATAAATATCATTAGTCTTAAATTACCAGCCAAAATATTTTATGGTTATTTTTTTTAATGCAAATGGATAGTGAACCAACTAGCTATACCTTTTTTTTTTCGTGCGGAAATCCCCTCGGATACCCCCTGCCGGAGCCGGAAGGGGAGGTTATGTCGGACTCGAACCGACTAAAACCGCACGCCCCGACTGTGGGTCGTGGTGAAAGGCCGGAGATGAGGTTGTCATCGACATATCCCTCGCACCCTGGCTGACCCAGGGCCATCCCTTACGGTCTAGCCCTCCTCGGGAGGGGGATAACGGTGTCCCCGACTCGGCCCCGGAATGGGAAGGCGCGCTTCTCAGCGCGCCGTCGCCGTGGCCTGCTTCTGCTGGGGTGACAGGCGGCTTCACCTGTCACCCCCAGGCCCGCGCTCATGGGGGACGGAGGTCAACACTAGCTATGCCTCGTGGCAAATGGATTGAGAAAAAAGTTTGTTGATCTTTGACCTTGCGACGAGTTAGGACCAGTTATTTAGGGGTTGTAAACATTTATCACACTGTAGCGAAACCGACTGCAGCGCCACGTGGCGCCCGCGTGAACCTTTATTTTTGTTACACAAAAATCACTACTTTGATTACTGTATTTACTGCAAACTTTATTCCCAATTTTATCGCAGGTTTATAAGTGCCCGGTTAGTGGCAAATGTGGCAATAGGCTCGCCACCTATTACATTGGGACCTAAACATAAACTGGCGAAATGTAGGTGCTAGCACCTCTGCCTACCCCTTCGGGGAATACAGGCGTGAGTTTATGTTTATGTTATTTTATGTTTTATTCCCAATTAATCTGACACGTCCTAAAGTATGTTTGTGTATGAAGTGGCTAAAGAATTAGGATAGGTTTGAGTATGAAAATAAACACGAGGCCACGTGAAATCGGGCTATCCTGCGGGTTATTTTGAATACTTTTCGCCAATAGATGTCAATGAAATAGTTTGATTTAGTTAAACTTGAACGCGTAGGTGCAACATTTAGAAAACATTATAGGGATGTAAGTCTCTAAAATATTTTGTTGCGAAAAATATAAGCTATAGCCGCACCTTAACAGACAAGGCTTGTTTTTTAGAAATGACGAACTTTCCATATTCAGCCCTATTTTTCGGGATGTAGTTACTGATTCATATATCTTGCGATGGAGGAGCTCAAATTCACCAAACATAGATTATTACAAAACAATCACCTGGACACGGAGCTGCACACGCTGACCGAGTGCCCCACGCCGAGGCCGGCCGGTCCTATTGACGGCTCTGGGGGTGGGAGTCCTCACACTCGCCACTTTGCTCACAGCGATGGTACGATGCGCGAACGCTTTGAAGAAAGCGGCCTTTTATATGTATATCTTTCGATTTAGGTCCAAGATATGTGAATCAAGCTATAGTTACATTACTTTTATCTATTTTATGGTTATATTTTTTTTTTAAAGAATATTAGAACCGCAGTTACTAACCCCTCCAACTAAGCTAAATTGCTTGTGCTAGGAGTGGGTTCACGTCAGTAGTGTAATGGCCAGGATCGAACCCGGGACCTCTCGATCGTAAGACCGACTCCTTAAGCGCTAAGCTACCGACGCTTTCTCTCTCTCTCTCTCTCTCTGGTTCTATTCAACACTTGTCTTCGAGTGACATCTAATTTCTTTCAGTTGGAACATGAAAATAAACCCGGAACGAGCAAGTTTTAATCAACTACAGACCTACATACGTAAACAGAGCATTTAGAATTTTAGTGTATTTATTTGAGCTAAAAAATTGAAACTTCCGAAAAACCCCGCAGTAGAAAACCCCTGGTTTAAAAAAATATCTATAAAAGTTACGAATACACTTTGTATAAATATTTATAGCAATTATATGTTAGAAAATCCTAGTTGCCAATAAGATGATTCGAGGTATTGTTCAAGTTAGAACTCTCCTCACACCTCCGTCCTCCATGAGCGCAAGTCTAGGGATGTCAGGTGGAGCCGCCTCAGCAGAAGCAGTCCAGTACGATACGACCCCAGCTTCCGGGTTAAGACGGGGACACTGGCTTCCACAAGCAGGCACTTGTAACCGGGGATGGCCATGGGTCAGCCGGGATGCGAGTGGGATATGTTATAGATAATCTTATACTACGGTATCTGAAAACTCAAAACGGTTCGAGTCCGAAATAATAATTGCTCCCGTGGTCCCGTGGGGTAGCGAGGGGGAATGGGACTTCCGATCGAATCTTTTAGTCTCAGTAGTCCGTTTGCTAGTCCGGTTGACCGGACTAATGCGACTATTCAGTTGCAGTAGTCCGGTTGCCAAACGGCATCGAACTATTGCTACTTTTATGTAGCAGTAGTCCAGTGGGTAGTTCGGTTAATCGGATTACTGCATATCTTCAGTTGCATTAGTTCGGTTGTCAAACAGCATCGAACTATTGCCACGAATACCCCTCGAATGCTCCCGTATTTCAACATTATATGTATGTATAGGATCTGTGAGCGTAGTGGAGGAGGAAGAGCCGGAAGTCGGACCCTGAGCTCCTAGGACACCGTAGCCTCGGATGCAATCAGGACTAACGTCGTATGTATAGGATCTGTAGTTACATAATTCAATGAAAAAAACTAACGAACTCTCTTCCACCAGGTACAAATCGCAGAAGAAGACTCTGCACTCTTCGATCTCATAGCCCCACCGCCGCTAGAAGACTACAAATTCTACATCTGCACCAAAAACTCCGCCAGCGAACATTTCACTCACCAAGGCTCCGAGAAATGGAAGACTCTAGCCACACACAACAAACTCCTACCTCTCTGGGCTTCTCTGATCCTTATAGTGATACTCCTAATGATGGCGTCACTGTTCTCCGGTCTAAACTTGGGTCTGATGGCCTTAGATCGGACTGAGCTGAAGATTATCGCTAACACTGGAACAGAGAAGGAAAGGAAGTATGCCAGAGCTATTATGCCTGTCCGAGCTCATGGAAACTACCTCTTATGTACGATTTTATTGAGTAACGTGGCTGTAAACAGTACCTTCACGGTAATCCTGGATGATTTGACTTCTGGGCTGGTCGCTGTCATAGGTTCTACGCTGGCTATTGTGTTCATTGCCGAGATTACTCCTCAGGCTATCTGTGCCAGACACGGTCTACTGATTGGAGCTAAGAGTATTTGGATTATGAAGGTAAGAATTGATTTGATATTTCAAAAATTCAATAATCAGAGAATGGTTTGAACCCATGGCAATCACTTCACGTCATTTGCCACTAACTATAGCGCGTAGTTTCGCCCGCATAAAAGATTTATGTGATTCAAATTTTCCTTTTATTTCTATCCGTCTTTAGGCCGCGTCCTGGACGACGGCGGCTGGAGCGGGCGGCGCGGGCGACGACACCCGCGTCTTTATCAAAGTCGTACATTTGTGTGAAGCTGTTCTCGATGACAGCGGTGCGGGCGGCGCGGCGTGGCGAAGGACACCGCGCACACCGCCCGCACCGCCCGCTCCGCCCGCCGTCGTCCAGGACGCGGCCTTTTAAGGCGACGGTGGAGTCATCTATTGATATTATTAGGAACTATCGGAACCAATGAATGATGTTACAATCATTTTTAAATTGATTTTTGATAACTCCGCCCAAATACTGATAAAAATAGAAGAGAAATTTGAATCACATCGAGCGTGTCTCGTTAGCCGAGTTGGTCAAGGCATTCCCCCTATAAGGAAAAGATCGCGGGTTCGAGTCCCGCCCGAGAAGTTTAATTTTTCCCTATGTACCTATTCGATTTATTACTGTAAAATTCATTCAAATATGATTTGATAACCATATTCTGTCCTCTGTGGTATGTATAAACATACGTTCCTACAGAAAATTTACTATTTCCAATAATATACTTAACAATAATATGATATCTTTATAATATACATGTATAAAAGGAATCCGTGTTAGTTACACTATTTATAACTCAAGAACGGCTGTACCGTTTTGGTTGAAAATTGGTGGGGGATGTAGCTTAGAACCAGGAGACGGATATAGGATACTTTTCATCCCGTTCGACCTCTATTTTATCCCGGATATAGGAGTTCATATGGGTCGCGGTCACGGGATCCGTATATTTTTTTTGTAAAGAATATTAAAACCGAAGTTACTAATATTTCTGGGAGATTTGCATGAAGTACCAGGCTCACAGAAACTTTGAGGAACTTTATCTGGGTCGCGGGAACGCGAGCAGTGTGCTTTCTATTCCGAACTTAACGCGGACGAAGTCGCGGGAAAAAGCTAGTATCTAATGTTTGTGAATATTGTTCTAGATCGTAATGGGTATCTGTGCCCCACTGGCGTGGCCCACGAGCAAGTTGCTGGACTACTTCTTAGGCGAGGAGATCGGCACACATTACAACAGGGAGAGGCTAAAGGAACTTGTCAGGGTAAGTTGTATTTCAACTCCGTCATCACTCTGTCCGTCCCTATGTAATAGTTAGCATAATAAATGCTATAAAAATTTCATTCAAATATTTGGGCAGAGTCATCAAAAATTAAAGTTTAAAAATGGTTGAAAAATCATTCAATGGTCCCAACAGTTCGGAAGAAAGTTGGTAGATGGCTCCACCGTCACCCTTAAAGACGGATATAAAGAGAAATTTTAAGTGATTCAGGTGTGGCTCAATAGCTCAGTTGGAAGAGCATTCCCCCTGTAAGTGTACCCACTTGAGCGCTTCTTTTTCCCGATGAATTTCGTACATAAGTGTTACTTATGTTGATTTTAGTTTGGATCCCTTTCGGAAAAAAGCCTCCTTCATTTCTTTCCACCTGTCTCTATCCTGGCTTATCTCCATCCATCCATTTTCTGCAATCTTTACTGTATCATTTGCCCATCGTTTCTTAGGTTATCCTACGTTTCTTTTTCCTAAAGGACCATTCCACTTTGTCGCTAGCAGGGTCCATCTCTTGTCTTTTACTCTACTGACATGTCCAGCCCATTGCCATTTCTGCTTCAAAACGTAGTCCAGAGCATCTGTTATTTTCGTTTTCCTCCTTATATTTTCACTTCTAATTTTTTGAATTTTCTTTATTTTTAGATAGCTATTTGTGTTGTTATTAGTTAATTTTGTATTTTATTTGTATAAACCCACGTTTGGCTGCTGTAAGTTAGACTTGGTAATATACATGTATCCATTATAATCTTTTTTGGTGTAGGCTGTAGTCTCCTTTTAAGATTTCTATGGAATAACACATGGCCACCGGTTATATTTTTGATCCCTTTTTCATCCGTGTGCCAATCCCAAAGCCACCTTGGAAACCAGGCTCCGTATCTAACTCCTATCCCTGATTTGGTTTTTTGTCTTTTCCTGGAGTAACTGACTGACTGAGTCTGACTTCAGAGTATTGAGAGGAAAGCATGTATTATCATCTAACAATCAGCAATCTTCTAGCTTGTGGGCTTTGGACCCTGAGAGATCTTACTGGAGACCAAAATAATTAAACTAAACTGTGGAATAAATTGTCACCAGTGGTATTTTCGAACAAATCATGATCCACATAGAGACGTTAGTCCTGATTGCATCCGAGGCCACGGTGCCCTCGGAGCTCAGGGTCCGCCTTCCGGCTCTTCCTCCTCCACTTCGCACGATCTTGGGCGTCCAAGGTAGTGAGACCGTTTTCACCCTCCACGACGCCAAGCCAGCACTTCTTGGGCCTACCCTCTCTCTTCTCTCTCTTGGGGGCGCCATTGCCAAGCATTTGTTACCCACGTAGCTGGGCGGTTTCCGCAAGACGTGGCCGCTATTTCCGAACAAATACGACCTTCAAGAAAAAGCGTACTCTCTTTTAAAAGGAAGGCAACGCACTTGTGACTCCTCTGATGTTGCGGGTGTCCATGGGCGGCGGTGATCGCTTTCCATTAGGCGATCTGTCTGCTCGTTTGCCTCCCAATTCCATAAAATAAACTACAAATCCTACAATAAGACCTGTAACTCCCTGCCAGTCCACGTGTTTCCTTCTTGCTACAGTCCCGGGTCCTTTAAGTGGCGCGTGAAAAGGCATCTGTTGAGGCCGTCAAGCTTAGTGCCACCACATTGTTAAAATGGCACATGTTTGTAATGGAAACCCTCTTCCTAAGACTGTTTTTAGCTCACCATCAGTTCAACATCCTTCTTCCTACAGTCCTGGGTCTCTTAAGCGGGGCGTGACAAAACATCTGATGAGGCCATCAAGCTGAGTGTCACCATTGTTAATATGGTACATGTTTGTAATGGAGACCTTCCCGAGACTTTGCCTTTAGCTTACCATCAAGCGAACTATAGTCCAATTGACGCTGTTTAAATTAATATCTAATCCACCATTTGCCCTCCAGGTAACAAACCACGTGAACGATTTAGACAAGGAAGAAGTGAACATCATCTCCGGAGCCCTGGACCTTCGCAAGAAGAAGGTGACTGACGTGATGACGAAACTGAAGGACTGCTTCATGCTTCCCATCAGCTCGGTGCTGGACTTCGAGACCATGTCGGAGATTGTCAAGTCTGGTGAGTGGAATCCATATTAATATTATAAATGCGAAAGTAACTCTGTCTATCTGTCTGTCTGTCTATGTCTGTCTGTTTATCTGTCTGTCTGTCTGTCTGTATGTTACGCTTTCACGCCTAAACCACTGAACCGATTTTTATGAAATTAGTCTAAGGGTAGATTAGACGTTGACAAAGGACATAAGCTATGTTTGCAAGTAACAATAGCCGACGTGATTTGGTTGTTGAAAAGACAGAAGATGATAATTTGTGGTTAAGTACCAGCTAGAACCGTAGTCAGTATGTCTAAAAACATGCTGGTACCAGTACTTAATTTGAGTGGCGATGTACAGACCTTAAAAAGGGGTACTCTGATTGTGACGCTGAAGACATGGAGTGGTTAAGAGCGACATCTAACCGGGCCGAGCCGCGGGTGAAAGCTAGTTTACGTGTAAGTGCATTTAGATAACTGCCTTTTCCTTCCATTTCCAACTAAAAAAAGTATCATACCTAATATTTTTTTCTCAAGCAGCCACTATACTCTTAAAATTCCAAGGCCTCCTCTACAAAGTCTATCTACTCCAGAAGAAATCTAACCAGCGCTATTCTTCCAGGGTACTCCCGCATCCCGGTATACGAGGGTAACCGCACCAACATAGTGACGGTGCTGTTCATCAAGGACCTGGCCTTCGTGGACCCCGACGACAACACCCCCCTGCGCACGCTGTGCCAGTACTATCAGAACCCCTGCAACTTCGTCTTTGAAGACGTCACCCTGGATGTTATGTTGAAGCAGTTTAAGGAAGGTTAGTAATTTCAATGATATTATAGCTTTTTTTTTTCGTGCGGAAATCCCCTCGGATACCCCCCCTGCCGGAGCCGGAAGGGGAGGTTATGTCGGACTCGAACCGACTAAAACCGCACGCCGACTGTGGGTCTTGGTGCTAGGCCGGAGGTGAGGTTGTCATAGACATATCCCTCGCACCCCGGCTGACCCAGGGCCATCCCTTACGGTCTGGCCCTCCTCCAATGATATTATAGCATTTATTATGCTAGCTTTTAAATTCGAAACACATCGGGAAAAAGAAGCGACCTTTCCCTTACAGGGGGAATACTCTTCCAACTGAGCTATTGAGCCACACCTGAATCACTTCAAATTTCCTTTCTCTTTCTATCCGTCTTTAAGGACGACGACGGTGGAGCCATCTACCAACTTTCTCACGAACTGTTGGAACCAATGAACCGTCGCTCGCCCTTAAAGACGGATATAAAGAGATGGGAAATTTGAAGCTATTCAGGTGTGGCTCAATAGCTCAGTTGGAAGAGCATTCCCCCTGTAAGGGAAAGGTCGTGGTTTCAAGTCCCACTTGAGCGTTTCTTTTTCTCGATGTATTTCGAAGGTTAGTAGACTGGAATTGGACTATAGTTGGTATAATCGGATATTCACACTACCACGTTTTATTTTTACATTGAGAGGGTCGGCTATGTCTAATAACTAACTAATTATATTTTTTAAAAACATTAAATAACAGTCGATCGATAATTTGCACTGCAAAAAGCAGAAAGCAAAACCCTGTAAACTGATTAAGCTTCAGAAAGTTCAATAAATTGATAAAAAAATAATTCAATGTAATAACATAATCGAGCAAGGACATCAGTGTAGCTACAGAGTACCTATGCCTAAATTATATGTGGAGTAAGTAAGCTAAGTAAAAATATGACGTGATTGGCTTCGATTTGATCTGCATTTATTTTTACATACAACTGTATTGTGACAACAAGATGAGCTGATGCTGATAAATAAATAAAATATCAATGAGAAAAAACAATAAAGATGCTGACAAAAACAAAAGTCAAATTGGCGTGTCCTATACAAAAAAAGTCGTGATTTTTACAATTTTTTTATAAAAATCAATAGTATATTAATCGTAGAATAATAATAATTGAAAATAAAAATCTAGGTGTAAATTATTTTCAATAAAAAAATTGCCATGGGCCACGGTAACTACTTTCCATAAGGTGGGCCATGTGCTTATCTGCTACATATGTGGTATAAAAAAATTGTTCAAGCAATCAATATCCTTCAGTGTTTTAATTTAACGCAAAACAGAGTGAAGAAGTTGTTATCGAAGCGTTTAAGCACCACAACCAATGTTAGTTATAATAATAATTTTTAAATACCTTCATTGTACATACCAAACAATTCTTTCTAGGAGTTGGCAGAAGTATGGAAAAAAAAACTAGGTTTGAAAATTAGGACACATTACATTAATCAATAAGTCATACTTCTTATAACGATGAAAAAGGATCGTTGAGCCACGCAGTCGAACATACCTGTTATGTCCGACTGCGGGGCTCATAGTTTATTAAAAAACAACACTCTGTGTAAAATTCAGAACGGAATCGAGCGTAAATCAAAAAGTACTTACTGCTCTGTTTGCGGCTGCGTTTGTTCATTTATTTTGCTCCTATAGCTTGTTCTAGACATAATTTAATGTCTGTCGAACACAATTTTACTAGAAACAACAATTTCAATAATATTTTTAGATTTTTTCGGGAGCAACGAAGCGAATCTTACAATGTCTCCAGCCACAATGACAAATCAAACAAAATGGCAGACATGGCGTCATGGGCTGTGATTGGTCGATTGAGTGGACATAGAACACTCAAGCACTCAACATTTGTTATGATGTAGGATATAAAACAAACAGTGGACATAGAGCAAACAAGCACAAAATATTTATTACAGTGTTGTGTCACAGATAAAATTTAAATGTGTTTTTTTCTATATTATAGCAAAAAAGTTTAAAAAATTTCTTAACCAATAAGATTGAAATTTGAGTTTTAACAATACTACATTTAAAGTTAATTTTCTGTAAATTTGGTAGATAGAACAAATAAGCACTGAGGCGACGATAGGTAACAAATGCCTGGCAATGGCGCCCTCACTGGGTCCAGGAAGGAAGGGTAGGCCCAAGAAGTACTGTCTTGACGTCGTGAAGGGTGACATGTGTGCAAATGGTCTCACTACGCCCAAGATCGTGCGAAGTGGAGGAGGAAGAGCCGGAAGGCGGACCCTGAGCTCCGAGGGGACCGTGACCTAAATGCAATCAGGACCAAAGTCTTTATGTGGATGATGATGATGATGATCGAGAGGGTATCGAAGCCATGTCCTCTGAGATTAGCTTCGCCGCAGAGATCGTGACAAATAATTGCGTATTATCCTATTGTTAAAATTTTTTTATCTAACCGAGCTTATTAAATTAAGAATGGTAAAAGAGCGGTAAAAATTTGATGGGTTCTAATTTTATAGTTTTTATTTCTTTTTAATCATCCACCCAACCTACAATAGTACGTTTATTCCCAGTAGTTCCTTTCGTTAACTGATTTGACTATTAAATTTTATGACGTCACTAAATCTTTTTCATACAAGTCGTTTTGACGTTTAGTAAAAGTAACTAATTCGACTAGTCAGTAGAATATGTAGAATATAGAATAACCCAATGGGTATTTTACGGACTAGTCAAATCATTTACACTATTAAAGGTTTTTTTTTATTTATTTTTTATCGTGCGCAAAATCCTCACGGATACCACCCCCACGGAGCCGGTGGAGGCGATTATGACGGACTCGAACCGACTAAAACGCACGCCGTCTTGGGTCCTTGGTTGCCGGAGGTGAAGCTCTCCACCGGTCACCCCCAGGTCAGCGCTCATGGAGGACGGAGGTCGTTCTGCGACCTCCGACGTCCGGTTCGCATTCGCTCTGCGCGGGCTTCTCGGGCCCGGAGTCTAGTCCGGACCCGACCGGCCGCCTCCTTCTCGAGCATTACTTGCTCGCAGAAGGAGGCAGCACACTATTAAAGGTTGGGTGGATTATTAAAAATAAATAAATACTATAAAATAAGAACCGACGCTCTTTTACCATTCTTAATTTAATAAGCTCGGTTGGATAATTTATTTTAAACTATAGGATAATACCCAATTTATTGGAAAGGCTGGTGGAATGCAAGTGACAAATATATGTGTTATAATTCTAACTGCGTTTGATGTGTCCTATACTGTCATCTTATTGGCACCGGCCGCACGAGTCAAATCAATAACAAGTTTAATTCTGGCGCCTGAGTTCGTTATCCGGTCACGCACTTTTGACTTTTAGATATTTGGGACTAGGAATGTGTACTGCACTGTCATCTGTTTAGTGTTGGGACTGCCTGAGTAGGGGACTGTCCGTTAATCAAGTGGGGATTCGGAAGAATGATGATATATCACCAGAGTGGAGGGGGGGCATAGTTAGATAACACGTGTACCTATTTATTTTTCTTAAGCGCGCGTAACTGTGTTTTTTTTTAATAACTAGAACCAAAAAAATTAATCAAAGAAAAATCTGCGGTAGCCTAGTGGTATGGGAAATGGACTGCTGAGACGAGATCTCGGGTTCGATCCCAGGCTTACCATGGCACACACCAATGACTTTTCGAAGCTTTTCGAAGTTATGTGTGTATTTATCGCAGGTTTATAAGTGCCTGGTTAATGGCAATAGGCTCGCCACCTATTGCATTGGGACCTAAACATAAACTGGCGAAATGTGGGTGCTAGCACCTCTGCTTACCCCTTCGGGGAATACAGGCGTGAGTGTATGTTATGTTATGTAAAAAAATCTTAGTGATGTTGGATAGGGGGTATAGTCTAAAACCTCTTCACGTATCACCATGAGGGGGGAGGGGGCTTGGGTTGTTAAATTGCTGAAATAAACAGTAATGTTACATGGTGCTCCGATAAAATCTTCAAAGGGCCCAATCTCACTTTCAACTCTCTCTAACGCAGTTAGTCTGCAGATGCCTCCACAAAAACCGAGATAAGCCATATCAACTGGGCCTCGATTCTGCTAAAGCCAAATTACAGTGATGCCACCGCCACTTCAGAAAACGACATTAAATATAGACTTTAAAGAGATGCGGTCAAAGTTCAAAATTAAATGACTATTTGCAGATTAATCGAAAAACTGTTTTCATTTCATTTTCAACTTTAGGATTATAGAAATAAAAATCATTTTTGTAGTGACTGCACCACAGTGGTTTAGCTTTAGTGGAATCGAGGGCCAGAAAGGGAGCGGACCTCGAGCTCAAAAGTACAGCTTTAAACGCATACGAGACGTCTGACACATTGAGACCTAATTTGAAGTTAAAATTAAGTCCCCAAAGATTAAATATTAAACTAAATAAAATTTGTTTTGGTCGAACTCTGAAGGGATAAACGCGTACATAGTATAAAAATGGCGCCTTCCATCTTTCATCGAAATTAACAATTTCATTACAAAATCTGTACATAACTATACTGTTTTACTTAACAGTTAGCATAATAAATGCTATAAAAAAAAAAAAATTCATTCATATACTGTTTTAGTTCAACACGGAAAAGCTAGCAGCATTATCAAATACGCGTCTGTTTAAAACTAAACCCAGTTCATTTACTAAAAGCTACACGCGCTGATCTCCGCCGATTGTGCCGTAAATAATAAAATTAAATAAATAACCTGTCCACTGTCCGCCATGATTCATAGACAACCTTGTGGTGCTCGCGCACTTTTTTTTTTACAATCTATTTTTGTTGCAACGCCGAGTTGGCGCGTTTTCCAGACGTTCGAGTTTTGAATTTCCATGAGGAATTATATGTTAGATGAGAAGTAAAAGGGTGTAAGTGACAATAGCTGTTGATAGGAAATCAACTGTATTATGAAGTAATATGGTAGCATTTAGAATGGATTCCATGCAATGAAACCGGGACTCACGCTGATATTGAAGTCATTGTATTCGGGCACAAGGGCTGGTTGCATTCCAGGCCTTCACCTCAAAGTCTGGGCCCACTTTTTCCAGGCTAACTGGACACAGCTGAACTTCCATATTCTGACATGATCAATAAATAAAAAATAATATTCCACAACATTCTACACAACGCTTTCTAGACCCATGGTAAGCTTAACTAGCTTGTATTATGGAATCTTGAATGCGAATAAACATACATAGATACTTTTACTTTACTTTTTTTGTAAATAAATACATATTATACATAGAAACACCCAGACCAATGCAAATAGCCATATTCATGCTTACAAATATTTGCACTGAGCGGGGATCGAACCCGCGCCTCCTGCGTGGCAGTCGCTTGCACTACCGCCACGCTACAGAGGCTGTCAATATCTGACCCTCACAACCTATTAGGGATATCAAAGCATTGCAGTTAGATCAGTTTTTAGAGTTTTGAGGGCTCCAACCACCTACAATGACTGCCATAAATATTCGTATGGCAACCAGGGCCTCGATTCTACTAAAGCAAAACTATAGTCAAACCACAGAGATTGCAAAAAGCGGCATTAAAGTTTAACTTTATTTCTATACACTAAGGACCAAAATTAAATGACAAAAGTTTCATTACACTCTTTTTCACTCTGCTAACAATTATTTAATATTGAACTTTAATCGCATCGGTTTAAAGTCTATAATGTATTGCCGCTCTTTGCAATCTCTGTGGTTTGACAATAGTTTAGCTTTAGTAGAATCGTGGCCCAAATGTTTACCTTGAAGACAAAAATGTCTGGCTTGAGCATGATGCAGGCCCCTCCTAAATTGCTATTACGGCATAATATTGTAATATGAACGCGAACTTCTTTGTTTTTATTATACTTTAGCTATCTTGCCACGAGACAAATGTACATTCGTCCATATTTAGTCTTAAGAAATTACTTTTTGTAAATTGACGTCTGTAAAATACTACAGTGGAGTTTGTAGCGCCGTTTCTGCTCCACTGGTGCCTAGGAAGCGACGTTAAACTTAGTTTTAAGCACAATTTGACGTCAAAAAGCTGTAATAGTGCTACACAATTAGGAATAAATACTTTGACTTTGACCGGGATCGACGCACGGCTGAACGTGCTCCTCCGTTTTTTTTTATCGTGCGAAATATCACCACGGGTACCACCCCCACGGAGCCGGTGGAGGTGGTTATGTCCGACTCGAACCGACTAAAACGCACGCCGTCATGGGTCTTTGGTTGCCGGAGGTGAGATTGCCGAAAGCATATCTCTTGCACCCCAGCAGACCCAGGACCATCTCTTTCGAAATGGCCCCCTTCGGGTTGTGGGGACCATAGCATCCCCATCTAGCCCCGGGTACGGGGAGGCGCACTTTGCGCCGCCGCCGCGGCCTGCTTCTGCTAGGGTGGGCGGTGGCTCCACCGGTCACCCCCAGGCCAGCGCTCATGGAGGACGGAGGTCGTTCTGCGACCTTCGATGTCCGGTACGCCTTCGCAACGAGCTCCTCCGTGGCACGGAAGGGTCTCAATGTCTTAAGAATGGTCACCCATCCTACGACTGACTTGGCTAGTATTGCTTAACCTTGCAATGTGTTAACCCCCACAATCAATCAATTAGCCCACGGTAGTCCACGACTGGACATAATCCATTTTTTGTCAAGAATATTAGAACCGAAATGACTAATATAACCCCTCCAACTAAGTTTAATTACTTGTGCTAGGAGTGGGTTCACGTCCGTCGGTTGTGTAATGGCCAAGATTTGAAACCGGGACCTTTCGATCGTAAGGCCGACTCCTTAACCACTAAGCTACCGATGCTTCTCCCTCTCCTAATGTTGGGAGGATTTGACCTACAGTTTCCACGCTGGCCAGACGGGTTGGTACAGGGTTATATTTCGAGGTTTCCTTCTCTCGCAGTGATATCGTCTGCGTATTTTTCCGTTAGTCGCCTCTTACGACACCCTTCGCATGAGATAAATCCAACGAAGTGAACGAAAAAAGTAAACAAAGTTTCAGCGGTTCCAAACTATTATCACTTCAAGTGCATTCCAGACAGGAATGAAATTGCTCATAAGATGGCGGATCTGACAGTTCAGAACCGCTGTGCTGACAGCTTTCCTGTACTACGAAACACGCAACAACTGTCGCTCGGCCATTGTCACGTACGTGTGACATGTACGACAAAGCTCACGTGTTTCCTTCTTCCTACAGTCCCGGGTCCTTTAAGCGGGGCGTGAAAAGGCATCTAACGAGGCCGTCAAGCTGAGTGCCACCACTGTTAACATGGTACATGTTTCCGATGGTGACCCTCTTTCCGAGACTTTGCCTTTAGCTTAACATCAGGCGATGTGAAGTCAAATTGACATGTCGTACATAAAAAAAAGGACAGTGAATATAATCTCTAGTTATCGCAACGTAACTCAGTAATGGTCGGTTTGTTTACCTTTTTTCTCTCGTCTCGTTGGCTTTACTTTATTATTCTTTCTCTATGACTAATTATTCTGTTCTATTCCAGGTCACAAGGGCCACATGGCATTCGTCCAACGCATAGAGGAAGGCGACGGTGACCCTGTGTACGAGACCGTGGGTCTGGTCACCTTGGAGGATGTCATCGAGGAGATGATACAAGCGGAGATCGTTGATGAGACGGACGTGTTCAGTGAGTGAACTTTTTAGTCCTAGATACATACATACAATCACGCCTATATCCCCGGAGGGTTAGGCAGAGGTGAATTTACACCCATATTTCGCAAATCATTGTATTCGGTCCCACGTAATAGGGGGTTAGCCTATTGCCGTATTCCGGGCACTATTGTTGACTCGAGCCATGCATCAGCTTGGGCTGTATTATGTCCCCGAAAAGAGTCGGACCAATAGGGATGGCTCTGTGTCAACCTAGGTGCGAGATATGCCAAAGAACCTCACAACAACTGCGTGCGTTTTAGTCGGTTCGAGTCCGATATATCCTCCCCACCGGCTCCGGCAGGGGGGTATCCGTGGGGATTTTGCGCACGTATCAGGTTCTATTGTAGTACACGCAAACAGTAATTATAATTAATTATTTCTGATGCCAATAAAGCTTTATGGGGGTTTGGCTCGCTCTCGCATAGCTCTACGATGCCGGCAAGTATGAAAAAAAAGGCAGGTATGAGTGAGAGAAACCTCATGATACATACACCTGTCATCCCACGCCAACGCTTGATGACTTAGCTCGCCTCTTGCCAGCTCTCCACTGTTACTCTGTGCTAATTTGTACACTGGCAATACCAAACTATGCTTTAATGTCTTCTTCAACGTACCCACAATTTTTTTTTAAGAACATTAGAACCGAAGTTACTAATATTCTCTCTAACCCCTCCAGCTAAGCTAAATTACTTGTGTAAGGAGTGGGTTCACGTCGGTAGTGTAATGGCCAGGATCGAATCGGAGGTCCCCTCCCGATGGTAAGGCCGACACCTTACCCACTAAGCTACCGACGCTTATCTAACATCGAACGTGTTGCCAGTGTAGAAAAAAAAGTGATTTAATGAGAAATCTAGAGGTAGTACGATTTAAAAACTGACTAGACTCTCCCCTATGTAATCATCATGGTCTTCCTGATAGATTAACAGCATATTACTTTCTTTTCCAGGCGACAACCGTACAAAGAAGCGTCTGATGCGCAATGTGAACAAGTTCCAGGACCTGGCGGCCTTCGCAGGCCACCATGAACACCAACGAGTACATGTGTCACCTCAACTTACCTTGGCCACCTTCCAGTTCCTCAACACTAGTGAGTCTTCTTCATCCTTCTTCGTCCCCACAACCCGACGAACCATCTCGAAAGAGATGGTCCTGGGTCTGCCGGGGCGCGAGAGATATGCTTTCGGCAATCTCACCTCCGGCAACCAAAGACCCAAGACGGCGTGCGTTTTACCGCCGTTCCCAATACCATACTGACAGTTAAAGATAGATCGCATCTACGGATAAAGTGCTCGGCTGTTTAAATTCAAAGCATAATAACTCCTATATCACGCCAATTTCGGAAAATAAATTATACAGCGATGCGCTTTCCCGCAAAAAAATAAGTTACCATGTTTTCAATTTAAACAGCCGATACGTTGCGCTCTATCTTCAACTGTAAGTATGTTATTGGGAACGGCCGTTAGTCGGTTCGAGTCCGACATAACCACCTCCACCGGCTCCGTGGGGGTGGTATCCGTGGGGATTTTGAGCACGATAAAAAAAATCCTGGCGTTAATCTCAGTGGCATCCGAAGCTTTCATCTCGGAATTTGGGGTCCGCTTTACCCGCGAGCGAGGACACAGAGCTGCACACGCTCACCGAGTGCCCGGAATGGGCCGGACCGAGGCGGGAGCTAGTGGCGGCCCTGGGAGTGAGAGTTCTCACCCTCGCCACCCTGCTCACAGCACAGGCGTCTCCTTCAGCGAGCAGGTAATGGTCGTGAAGGAGACGGCGGAACGGGAGAGGCGGCGCGAGCGAGAGAGAGTCGGAGGGCACTGACTGACCTCCGTCCCCCATGAGCGCGGGCCTGGGGGTGACAGGTGGAGCCGCCTGTCACCCCAGCAGAAGCAGGCCACGGCGACGGCGCGCTGAGAAGCGCGCCTCCCCATTCCGGGGGCGAGTCGGGGACACCGTTGTCCCCCCTCCCGAGGAGGACTAGACCGTAAGGGATGGCCCTGGGTCAGCCGGGGTGCGAGGGATATGTCGATGACAACCTCACCTCCGGCCTAGCACCACGACCCACAGTCGGCGTGCGGTTTTAGTCGGTTCGAGTCCGACATAACCTCCCCTTCCGGCTCCGGCAGGGGGGTATCCGAGGGGATTTCCGCACGAAAAAAAAAAGGGGTCCGCTTTACCACTCTAACTGCGGATTTGGCTGAACTTCGATATTTTCTGTGAAGCGACTGACATCTAACCCCAAGGGCGATATCGAAGCATTGCAGTCAGACGAGTTGTTGGACTTGTTAGGGCTTTAGCTACTCGTAACGACTGCTATAGATGTTCGTATGGCAACCGGGACTGACGGCGGCTAAATATCTTTGGTCACCTATCCTAAAACCAACCTGGCTATTGTTGCCACCTAGCCACGACCTCCTCACATTATATTGTCATTATCATAAATACATACATATATTCACGCCTGTAAATCCCCGAAGGAGTAGCCAGAGGTGTTTTAACTCCCACATTTCGTCTTCGGTCCCACGTAATGTAAGTTTACTGTCGAATGGTGTACAGTCATATCACTTAAATCGCCTTCTACAATACCCAAGGGAAACAAGCGATCTGATTATTCCGAACCTGACCCGGTTGCGGGTTAGGTTAGAACCTTGAAGAAAATGTGATGTTTGTTCCGAATGTAACCCTCTTCCTAACCTGACCCGACATCTCGTTCCTATCATAAGTCGAATTGCGGAGATTTCTGTTACTTTTAATAGCCGAAGTGCGGTAATTTCAAGTTCTCACTAATTTAACCCCATTTGGCTGCTGCTGTGCCGCCGCACTTCGGTTACTAACCGCAGCAGAAATCTACGCAATTCGGGTTATGATAGGAACGAGACGTCTCGCTCGGGTCAGGTTAGGAAGAGGGTTAAGTTCGGAACAAAATTTTCAAGTTACTAACCTAACCCGCGACCGAGTCAGATTTTCGGGTCGGCTTCGGATAAACGAAGCGATCGGGTGGCCCTATTCTACTCTACCAAAAACCGATATTCACAGATTTTGACAAAATCGTACAGTCAGCGCGAAAAATGTTTAATCATCATCATTACTCCCCAGGTGTCGATCCGTTCCGTTCAGACCTGATCTCTGAGACGGTCCTGAGGCGTCTGCTCAAGCAGGATGTGATCCAACACATCAAGTTGCGAGGGGACGAGGACAAAAACGACCCCAAGAAGTACGTCTACCAGGAAGGAAAGGCGGTACGTTTTGTAGTATATACGTAAACTAGCTTTTGCCCGCGGCTCCGCCCGCGTGGATGTCGGTTATCGCGACCAAACATAGCCTATGTCCTTTCTCAAGGTCTAATCTACCTCTATACTAAATTTCATCAAAATCCGTTCAGTGGTTTAGGCGTGAAAGCGTAACATACAGACAGACAGATCGACAGAAGGACAGACAGAGTTACTTTCGCATTTATAATATTAGTATGGATATACCAGGTGTAAGGAGAACGCTCTTGAAGCCGAAAACCCCTTGTAGTACTCCAGGTACATAACACATTGGCATAAAAGACATCGATTTGGACAATTTTTTTTTTAAGATTAAAAAAAAATATTTTGCATTATTTACTCTCCATCGTGTTAGTAAAGCTAAATGAAACGGTAATTTCATAAAAAGAACATAAGTATTCCACAACATAGTGGACTGCTATATAGGCTACATAACATATAACATAACTTAAACTCACACCTGTATTCCCCGAAGGAGTAGGCAGAGGTGCTAGCATCCACATTTCGCCAGTTTATGTTTAGGTCCCAATGTAATAGGTGGCGAGCCTATTGCCATTAACCGGGCACTATAATAAATACACACATAACTTCGAAAAGCATCGAAAAGTCATTGGTGTGAGGTATGGTAAACCTGGGATTGAACCCGAGACCTCGTCTCAGCAGTCCATTACCCATACCGCTAGGCTACCGCAGATATTGTTTTAGAATGTTTTAGAATATTCCCGTAATCGGATTTTTACTATCTATATGGTGTTCCAGGTGGATTACTTCGTGCTAATCCTCGAGGGTCGTGTGGAGGTGACGGTGGGTCGCGAGAACCTGGTGTTCGAAGCCGGGCCGTTCACCTACTTCGGTGTTCAGGCTCTCGGGCAGAGCGTTGGACTCGGTAAGATGAATGACTGACTGTGCCAGATCGATTGAGGATTAAGTTTGTAGTAAACAAGCTTCTGCTCGCGGCTTCGCCCGCTTGGATGTCGGTTATCGCGACAAAACTTTTCTCAAAAGACGTACCTAGGTGTACGAAGTTTCATGCTTCTAACTTTGAAAATGACAAACTTTCCATACAAAAGTTTATCACCTATTTTACCCTCTTAGTAGTAAAATTTTGAAAATACGGTGATATACATGTTCATTTATTTCTTAACAGACACAGATTTATGAAATTTAGTGCATCTAGCTCTGAAAATGACGGACTTTCATACAAACGACGGTATAGTTCACATCATTTAGTACAGTCAACGTCAAAAATATCTTAACAAAGTCACAAAATGATCTTAGTACTAAGGTAAAGCAACTCAAACTGTTTTATTGAGTTAAATTATTGTATTATTGTCCGAACTAAAGATGTGTACCAAATAGCAGAACAATCAGTCAACTGGAATAGGAGAAACCAACGAATCGCCGCAGCGTCGTCGGTAGCTTAGTGGTTAAGGAGTCGGCCTCACGATCGAGAGGTCCCGGGTTCGAATCCTGGCCATTAAACTACCGACGTGAACCCACTCCTAGCACAAGCAATTTAGCTTAGTTGGTGGGGTTAGAGGGAATATGAATAATTTCAGTACTAATTTTCTTTATAAAAACAACATCATTTCGAATACTTTGTTCATTAACATCTTTCTGATGCTGACTTTTATTTATTTATTTATCACACGTAACAGATTACAACCAATAAGAAATATAATAATACCTACTACGAAGCAATAGGATTAGATTCCAGGTTGCATGCAAGAACGCGTGTACAAATGAATTAAGATGAAGGAGTTTCTAACAATAACACATATAAAGCTAGTTTATATAACATAACACGTAACATAAACTCACGCCTGTATTCCCCGAAGGGGTAGGCAGAGGTGCTAGCACCCACATTTCGCTAGTTTATGTTTAAGTCCAAATGTAATAGGTGGCGAGCCTATTGCCATTAACCGGGGACTTATAAACTTGCGATAAATAGACACATAACTTCGAAAAGCATCGAAAAGTCATTGGTGTGTGCCATGGTAAACCTGGGATCGAACCCGAGACCTCGTCTCGGCAGTCCATTACCCATACCACTAGACTGCCGCAGATTTATTTACAATACTGTACTAATTCAATTACTGTACTAATAAGTCTGTCTGTCTGTCTTTCTATAGCCGAAGCCCCAGCCCCGGCATCTCTAGGCTCTCTACAGAACCTGAACATGGACTCGATGCTGCGTTCCACGTTTGTACCGGACTACTCCGTCAGAGCCATCGCCGAACTCTACTACTTGACTATTAAGAGGTAAGCAGACGTCTACATCTATCCCTGTACACCAACTTTACCCAACCCCCTTTGGTTGGGGGTGACCGGTGGAACCACCTGTCACCCTAGCAGAAGCAGGCCGCAGCGGCGGCGCAAAGTGCGCCTCCCCGTACCCGGGGCTAGATGGGGAGCCTGTGGTCCCCACAACCCGAAGGGGACCATCTCGAAAGAGATGGTCCTGGGTCTGCCGGGGTGCGAGAGATATGCTTTCGGCAATCTCACCTCCGGCTGAAGCTAAATGTGGCGAAGACAGAGTACTTGGCGTTAAACTCAACAGATCCCACACCCGTTCGCATAGGCGATGACTTGGTCGAGCGCACGGATCAGGTTAAGTACCTGGGATCTGTACTTCACGTTACAAGTGACATCGACCACGACGTCAAGGCACGTATTGCCGCCGCGTGGGCTAAGTGGCGGGAAATGACTGGCGTCACTTGCGACACTAAAATGCCAGTCAGGCTGAAGGGGCAGGTCTATAAAACGATCATTAGACCTGTCCTCTTACACGGCTGTGAGGCGTGGCCGCTGTTGGAGCGACACAAGCAGATGCTGCGTGTCACGGAGATGAAAATGCTGCGGTGGATGTGTGGAGTCACGCGTAAAGATCGCGTGAGGAACTCGCGCATCCGCGGCAGCCTTCATGTCCGTGACATCGCAGATAAAATGCAAGAGAGCCCCCTCCGCTGGTGCGGCCACGTCTTGCGGAAACCGTCCAGCTACGTGGGTAACAAATGCCTGGCAATGGCGCCCCCACCCGGTCCAGGTAGAAGGGGTAGGCCCAAGAAGTGCTGGCACAGCGTCGTGGAGGGTGACATGCGTGAAAACGGTCTCACTACCTTGAACGCCCAAGATCGTGCGAAGTGGAGGAGGAAGAGCCGGAAGGCGGACCCTGAGCTCCGAGGGCACCGTGGCCTCGGATGCAATCAGGACTAACGTCTTTATGTGGATGATGAATCTCACCTCCGGCAACCAAGGACCCAAGACCCACCGGCTCCGTGGGGGTGGTATCAGGCGTCCGTCACTCGCCCAAACTACGGCGATAAGTACCTACCGCGCGTCTCACCCGCAGGCTGCTAGCGCAGTCGGGGCCGGCCCGCGCTTGCGAGCACACGCGTGACGGCACTTGCGTAGGTATACCTAAACAATTTTGTGGCCGATCTTGTGAGATCAGTTAGTTACCATTGTTTATGTGTGTAGGTACACTAGGTTAGTTGCCTACTAGAAAAATAAAATAATGAATCGCAGTAATCATTACTGTTGCGTGGACGGATGTCAAAATACACTAAAGAACTCGAAGTTGTCTTTTTTTACATTACCAACAGAGTGTGAAAGCTAAGATTTGACTATTTTTATACGCAGAATATAATCATGTTTACTTAGTAACAAAGTCATTAATTACTGGTCGCCACTTGACACCTCCGCGTTATAACATACATATCGTAGTAACCTGTGACATAGTTCCCCACTTACCTACAATGGGATAGAGAGAACTTAAATTGTTCTGCACCTACTTATTTTGAAACAAGTACCTATGTACTTATGTCGTGGTCGTGCACCTTTGTTTATTTAATTATAATGTTACTTCTAAGTACAGTCAGCGTCAAAAGTCAATTAACGTAAACCTTTCACAATTCATAAACTTACACTGTGTCTACCGACCTACTTATCTATGATAGTTCCTTTAAATAGTATTCTGATATCGGCGAACTACGTATAATCAAAACTGAACACGGTACTGTTACAAAATGCGGTAAATAAGTACATTTTCATGTTTTTTTAGGTTACACTAGGTACCTACTTATAATAGGTTACAAAAGTGGGTGCACTTTATCGTAATGTAGATTTTAACGTTTTGTTAAGTTTGTATTATTGTTACCTATTTGGTTGCACTACTTACACTATACATTTTTTTATAACATTCTCACACAACGCTATCTAGACCCATGGTAAGTATAGCTTAACTAGCTTGTGTTATGGTATCTAGAATGCGGATAAACATACTTAGATACTTTTGATAGCAGGCGGTAAGTAGGTACCTACCCATTGATTTTAATTCGATGTATGATTTTTAAATGGTTACCGCCTGCTATCAAACTCGTTTTAACACTGACAAAGTGACAACCCTAACACTCAAGTTGGCGGCGTTGTTTGTTCGGAACAAAGGGCGATACCTACAAAATTTTGTAGGTTATTATAACGGCGGCTTTTTTCTACATCAAAGGAGTGCAACTTCTGTCCTTATCTATTCTGTGGTGGCACGATAAAAAAAAACCCTTTTGGTTGGCTAAAGTTGGTGTCGTTTTGAAGTTGAAAAGTCTAAAGTGATCAAAGGTTAAGTGCTTCTTCATCTTCGCGTTAATCCCAGAGGCATCTGAAGCTTTCAGCTTGGAGTCTGGGGTTCGCTTTACCAAATATTTTTTTTAAACCCCCATACATTTTTCCTTTCACCTGAAAATTGTTCCCAGACATTATCAAAAAAAAAAAAATTAGCCAAATTAATACTTCCAGATCATTTTGCTTTCGAAATTGTGCCCAAACTCTTTTTATCCGAAACGACTATTATATATGACTGAACTATTTATAGCATTAACTTTAAAGTTCGAAAAACATCGGAAAAAATGAAACGCTCAAGTGAGACTTGAACTCACGACCTTTCCCTTACAGGGGGAATGAATCAGGTGTGGCTCAATAGCTCAGTTGGAAGAGTATTCCCCCTGTAAGGGAAAGGTCGTGAGTTCAAGTCTCACTTGAGCGTTTCATTTTTTCCGATGTTTTTCGGACTATTGTATATTTTATATACAATAGTCCACCCGAAATTCTCTTTAACCCCTTCAACTAAGCGTAATTGCTTGTGCTAGGAGTGGGTTCACGTCGGTAGTGTAATGGCCAGGATTCGAACCCGGGACCTTTCCATCGTAAGGAGGACTCCTTAACCTCTAAGCTACCGACTGAATTTCATATTAACTGTTTCGATCTAAAAGCTGTATTTAATTCCAGGTCCATGTACTTAGCGGCTAAACGCGCCACGCTCATGGAGAAAGGAGTGCTGAACAGAGGAGGCACCAACGAGCAGATCGAGCCAGAAGTTGACAAGGTACGGAACACCACTACTGAATGAGTGAATAAACGAACGAACGAAAGAATAAATGAACGAATGAAAACTACCTTAGAATGAATGAATGAACGAACGAAAATGTATGAACGAGTGAAATCTGCCTTAAATGAGTGAATGAACGAATGTATAAATGAATGAAAGCTACCTTAAATGAGTGAATGAACGAACGAACGAAAGAATGTATGACGAATGAAAGCTACCTTAAATGAGTGAATGAACGAACGAACGAAAGAATGTATGACGAATGAAAGCTACCTTAAAATGAGTGAATGAACGAACGAAAGAATGTATAGAAAAATTTTGACAGCCTCCGTGGCGTGGTGGTAGTGAACGCGACTGCTACGCAGGAGGCGCGGGTTCGATTCCCGCTCAGTGCAAATATTTGTATGCATGAATATGGCTATTTGCATTGGTCTGGGTGTTTCTATGTATAATATGTATGTATTTACAAAAAAAAAAAAGTATCTATGTATGTTTATCCGCATTCTAGATTCCATAACACAAGCTAGTTAAGCTATGCTTACCATGGGTCTAGATAGCGTTGTGTCGAATGTTGTGGAATATTTATTTATTTATTTATTTATAGACGAATGAAAGCTACTTTAGAATGAGTGAGTGAACGAACGAACGTACGAAAGAATGTATGAATGAATGAAAGCTACCTTAGCATGAGTGAATGAACGAACGAACGAATGTATGAACGAATGAAAGCTACCTTAGAATGAGTGAATGAACGAACGAACGAAATAATTTAGTCTAAGTTCCCAGTGAATAATATATAATACCCCATTTTGTACCTGTGGGTGTCCTGTCCTAGAAGGCGACTAATGGATAGGGCTGTTCTGTTTGGTTGGTTGGTTAGGAAATAATGAGATAACCACGTCCATTATCTTTTTTTTTGTAAATTGTACTGTATTATTTTGTTTTTTTCTGCGGTAGCCTAATGGTATGGGTAATGGACTGCTGAGACGAGGTCTCGGGTTCGATCCCAGGTTTACCATGGCACACACCAATGACGTCTCGATGCTTTTCGAAGTTATGTGTGTATTTATCGCAGGTTTATAAGTGCCCGGTTAATGGCAATAAGCTCGCCACCTATTACATTGGGACCTAAACATAAACTGGCGAAATGTGGGTGCTAGCACCTCTGCCTACCCCTTCGGGGAATACAGGCGTGAGTTTATGTTATGTATGTTATGTTATTATTTTGTTCCAGCTTCTCCGCGAGGGCGACAACCCGCGGATCGAGGACATCAGTGAAGAGAAGCCACTAACGGAGGCTGCTAGGCCGGTGAGTGTTATACCTGTTGTCGACAACTGGATATAGTTTTAAAAGCTATGACGCTACATTAGAGTTGTTTACTGAGCTGTTTAAGCGGTTTTAAGTTTAAAAGCAGCAAGTATAGCAAGTATTTGTTACTCTTTCACGTGTAATGTGGATGCTTTTGGGGGCTCAACCAATATCTTCGGGGTCCTAGCAACCTCACCGGTTGGTTAATAGACGAGGTGTGACACAAGGTTTCCTGTCAAAAATTCATTCGAATATTTGGGCGTAGTCATCTGAAAACAATGTTTAAAAATGCTTGAAAAATCATTCATTGGCCCAACAGTTCGTAAAAAAGTTGGTAGATGGCTCCACCGTCGCCCTTAAAGACGGATATAAAGAGAAGGGAAATTTGAAGTGATTCAGGTGTGGCTCAATAGCTTAGTTGGAAAAGCATCCCTCTGGAAGATACAGCTAGTGGGTTCAAATCCCACTTGATCATTTCATTTTTCCCTATATATTCGAATTTCCTGTCAAAGTTGGGAGGTTATATGGCAGTTGACTCCGAAAAATCTAATGTATTTTCAGCTTTTCTGTTTAAAACTCTGTCTCTATAGACTTGATTACACTGAACTTATGTTGTAATTTTTCTATTTTCACGCTGCTAGACACTGGAAGTGGTTAAAATAAGATATTAAATACATGGTTAGTATGAAACTACATAAATAATGGCTACCTATATCCAAATAAGGTATTTTCAGGTGGCAAACTAAAAGATTCTAACCCTAATGTATTAATGATTTGGATGAAATTTTAAAGCATTTAATATACTCACTTTTTAAGTTCGAAATATTCCGTGTCCTTAAAGACGGATATAAAGAGAAGGGAAATTTGAGGTGTGCCTCAATAGCTCAGTTGGGAGAGCATTCCCCCTGTAAGGGAAACGTCGTGGGTTCAAGTCCCACTTGAGCGCTTCTTTTTCCCGATGTATTTCGAACTATATTAATGAGTTATAGCCATATTCGAAAAGAAATTTGAGCATGATAGAGAACACATAATTCTCTAAATCTGCAACAAAATTATGCCAGTTCTTGTGTTAATAGACTACGGTAGCCAGTGCTCGTGTGCTTGTCTACCACCTAACTCACATTTATGTATTAAAAAAAAAAACAATCCATACTAATATTATAAATGCGAAAGTAACTCTGTCTGTCTGTCTGTCTGTCTGTCTGTCTGTCTGTATGTATGTTACGCTTTCACGCCTAAACCACTGAACCGATTTTGATGAAATTTGGTATGGGGGTAGATTAGACCATGAGAAAGGACATAGGCTATGTTTGGTCGCGATAACCGACATCTACGCGGACGGAGCCGCGGGCAAAAGCTAGTCTGTAATATTTCAACTGTGTGAACTACTTCGATATCGCCTTGAGTTGTGGAGGTCAGATGGTAATCGCTTCACAGAAAATATCGAAGTTTAGCCAAATCTGAAGTTAGACTGGCAAACCGGACCCCAGACTTTGAGGGGATTAACGTTAGGATGAAGAATAAGAAGAAACTGTAGTAGTAGGATTTTAAAAACTTAATTTTTTTTTCTATTTCCAGTACGTCCCAACATCCGCCAGTCCTCACACGAACGCCACCTTCAAGAGCGGTGACAAAGAACAAAACCCAGAGGAAGAGACGCTACTCAAGAAGTAACACTCTCCTACTTCTAGAAGCAAACGACTCTTCTGTCTAACCAAGAAGAATGAAATGACGAAATAAAAAATATATTCTAAACGGCTGTTCACCGTCGAACTTGTAAGCCAATATGTTGGCAATATCAATGGCCGTCTTTATTAGTTTTGTAAGTAAAAAATTTTGCATAGCTATTCATCGTCGAACTTGTGAGCCAACATGTTGGCAATATCAATGGCCGGCTTTATTAAGTAAAATGTAGTAAATAAATGTATTTTGTGGAATACGCTTCCGTATGTTACATGAATTAATTTTGTATTGAAAATACTTAATTAAGTATTTTTTTGTAATTTTGACCTATCCATGTGTACTTTGCTTAGTGAATTTACAATTATTGGATGGATATTGTCTTCCGTAAAATGTTTGCTGTAATGAGAGGTAATGCCGCAAGGTTCTAGCGCCAGAGGGCAGCACCAGCGTATCCAGTTTTTTGACAGGTCATTCAAAGCTCAAATCGCCGCCATTTTTGCTAATGGCAAGTACATAGAAGTTCGCACGACTACCGCTAGATGGCTTCCAAGATTTTGAACGGAGAATTTGGAACACTCAAGACGTGGCTCGGTAGCTCAATAGTCAGAGCACTCGCTCTGCTAGGGACTGGTCGCAAGTTAAAGTCCCGTCTGAGAATCTTAATCAATGACAAGTATCAAGTCAAAGTTCGTTCACTCAGTTTACTGTATGTGCTAGTGGCGCCCTCTGAGTCTGTCGTTGCGTAATATCTGCTCTCACAGAGTGCTATAGAATTATTTAAGGTGCAAGATGGCGGATGGAGAGCATCCGGTCAAGTTCCTATACACTTTGCTATCGGTATGAACATTTTTTTATACCCACTGCTGTATGTATGGCGATATGGATGTCTGTTTGGCAAAGGCCATTGTATACACCGACGGAATGTGTATAAGAACTAGAATTATTATGTCATCGTTAGTATGTATTGTCAATTCAGTAAATAGCTTTATATTAATAGAAAAAAAAAAACAATTTATTTCTTTTTAAGCGTTGCTTCCCAATGTTTTCTACGAATTTTAAATATTTGAGATACTTATACAGTTGTTGATAGAACTGTTGGTATCTTTAAAGATTTGTTGTCCAACATGTTGGCAAATTTGCTGGCTGATTTGTTGGACGACATGTTGGCCGACTTGTAAGGAAAAATACGAATTATTAAGTTCAAAGATATCAATAGATTCTAATGTTTTAGATTATATTTTACTACAAATATTGCAAACGCCGTGCCTTCGTAATTAAGTAATTGAAACAATTAAATTAATGTTTTTTAGAATTATTATAAAAATAATGTATCAAAAAATACAAATGTTTTTGTGCGATGTACACAACTAATCATATGTCCAAGCTTCTTGATATGCAGCGGGGTGTATAGCTTGATTCACATAATAGGCTATTTGACTAATTTTTTTTTACATTCGATAAATGACCTCTTTCTTATAATATAATGAACTGTAAAAGTAAAACCTTCGTACGACAAATAGTTTTCAAGATATTTGATTTTGAAAAATTCTATTTATCGCGCCACCTGAAAACGCTCCATACAAAATCGTACAAAATTGTGACGTCACGCATCTGTAGCACGTAGTGTAAATGTATGGAGTGCAAGAGAATATCGCATTTATCTCGGTCTACGTTGCGTTTACACGTATATAGTTAATAATAAAAGTTATTTAACATTTAATGAGGAATCTAAAAGGTTATATATTTGAATTGAATTTGATTGTTTATATTTTGACTTTTTTTGGGAATTTCAACTAATGAAAAGTCATAGTTTCAGTTTAGATATTCAATATTTTATTTTGCAAGGCATATTTTTTCAGAACAAGCTATATTAAACAGTATTGGAAACAATCGACGACTTACAAATACAAATACAAATTTATTACCCTAAATACCTAAATAAAATACCCTATTATCTTGGACCTAAACTGTGCCTAAAACCTTATACACGAAATTTACACGTAATCTGAATCTGCTTGGTAAATGAATTGTTACGATTCAGCTCCTCCTCCGAATTTTTTAGCAATCTATTGAAATCTACTAGAAATTCAAAAATTACTCGTTTTTAGCAAAATTGCTTAGTGTCAAGGTCAAAGATCATTTATTCTGCATAGACCATTAAATCGGTACTTACAAAACGTCAATATAAAATAAATATTAAATACTAGTTTAGCAAATGGACCACCGGTTCGAAACGTGGCCCAGACCTGAGAAGACTCCGGCAAGAAACTCAGCGGGCATTATTTTTGGTCTATTTACAAACATTTACTATGGTCTAGATACAGTAATTTGCTTGAGTAGCATAGCTGAGCGAACAGCTCATTTCCAAGCTTGTTTATCATCTAAATATTCTTAGATTTTATAATAGCCTTTATGGCACAATTTACTCTACATTGCGTGTGGCGTTTTTACCCCCGCTGGTAATCAGAAAATCAGAAAATAATATTTGCGGAAGTTATAGTAAATGTATAAAACGTAGATGCATGATACAAAATATTAATTTTAAATAAGTTTTTTATAGAAGCATTTTTTTCGTTTGTTAACAAAATGTAGTTTAGATGTAGGAATTGTTCAATTTTATACATATTATGTACTGGAGATAATATAAAACCTAGAAATTAGAAAACAAGGTGTAATGATACAAAGTACGCCATCTAGCGTTTAAAATTGTGACTTCCTGCTTAGAACCAATTTTCCTGCATCGCGATATAGTCATTTTCATATATGATTTTTAAATAGAACACGTTTTAATTTAGAATCGTTCATGTTTTAGCGTTAAGAAGTTTATAATAGCAAGACAATGAGAAAAACATATTTTTAGGGTTTTTTTATAATTCTCCATCTTTTTACGTATAATCCTTGAATTAACTCACAAACTTTATATATGATGAATATTATTAAATATCAACTAATACATTATTTTTTTTATAAAAGCCAACGAAGCGAGAGAAAAAAGGTAAACAAAGTTTCAGCGGTTCCAAACATATTTATTTGAAAATGATTATGTATCACTTCAAGCGCGTTCCAGACAGGAATGAAATTGCTCATTAGATGGCGGATCTGACAGTTTATAACTGCTGTGCGAACGAAACACGCAACGACAGCTGTCGCTCGGCCATTGTCGCGTACGTGTGACATGTGCGACAAGGACAGAAAATAAACCTTTTTTCTCTCGTCTTGTTGGCTTTACTTTAGATTGGTTAAGAAACATCACAGTCAATTAAAAATTAAAAACAGATAATATTGTATAAAAAATGTATAAATCTCCAATATATAATGTCTTATATGCAATACATAATCAAGTGAAAATAAAACCATATATATGTGCCTTATTTATATTAAAATACGTAAAATCTTTGTACTTACTATAATTAAGTGTATAAGTGAATACAGAATATATAAATAAATATATTATGTTTTAATGTTTCCATTATATTTAGCCGCGTGGTAGAATTCGGGCCACCCCGTCTCTTCGGGGACACCGTTGTCCCCCCTCCTGAGTCAGCCGGGGTGCGAGGGGTATGTCGAAGACCTCACCTCCGGCCTAGCACCACGACCCACAGTCGGCTTGCGGTTTTAGTCGGTTCGAGTCCGCCATAACTTATCCTTCCGGCTCCGGCGGAGAAGGTATCCGAGTGGATTTCCACACGAAAAAAAACCATCTCTTCCCATGCGGTGACGTACAAGGCGATTAAGGGATAGCCTGTTTAACATCAGACAGATATATACAGCCCAGACTCAGCCTCAGATATAGGCTCTAGTCAACAATAGTGCCCGGAATGCGGCAATAGGCTCACGCCCTGTTACGTGGGACCGAATACAATGATTGGTGAAATGTGGGTGTTAATTCACCTCTGCCTAACCCTTCGGGGATAAAGGCGTGATTATATGTATGTATTTGCATATGAACGTGGTAGTGTTGGCTCCAGATAAATTTAAAAAAACAAAGTACCTACTCAAAATGTTCTTAATCCATACTAATATTATAAATGCGAAAGTAACTCTGTCTGTCAGTCTGTCTGTATGTTACGCTTTCACGCCTAAACAACTGAACCGATTTTGATGAAATTTGGTATAAGGGTAGATTAGACCTTGAGAAAGGACATAGGCTATGGTTGGTCGCGATAACCGACATCCACACGGGTGGAGCCGCGGGCTAAAGCTAGTATCTAATAAAGTAAAACCAACGAAGCGAGAGAAACATGTAAACAAAGTTTCAGCGGTTCCAAACATTTTTATTAGAAAATGATTACGTATCACTTCAAGCGCATTCCAGACAGGAATGAAATTGCTCATAAGATGGCGAATCTGACAGTTTAGAACCGCTGTGCCGACAGCTTTCCTCTACTATGAAACACGCAACGACAGCTGTCGCTCGGCCATTGTCGCGTACGTGTGACATGTACGACAAGGACAGAGAAATAATCGCTATATAGTTATCGCAACGTAACTCAGTAATGGTCGTTTTGTTTACCTTTTTTCTCTCGTCTCTTTGGTTTTACTTTAATGATCTTAATCCCAAGATGTTTTATTGATTTAAATTGTATTATCAGTCAACTGGAAGGGAGGAATACTAAGGTATTAAGATCATTTTGAGCACTTTGTTTATTAACTTTCTGTTGTTGACTGTACAATACCTCGCTTTACATATTAAGGTATCCTGCCTTTATGGTCAATCCCCATTAAAAGAGCTACCAAGGGGACCAGAGTTTGTTACTAGAAAAGATTACGAGAAGCAGCGACGTCTCGCGGCCTCTCCTCCGCCTTCAAACGACCAAGATCTTTTTGTCTCGTACATAAGATTAAAATTGGTTTCGTGATACATCGGGAAAAAGAAGCTCAAGTGGGACTTGAACCCACGACCTTTCCTTTACAGGGGGAATGCTCTTTCAACTGAGCTATTGAGCCAAACTTAATGGCGGTTCCGAAGTTCGAACGAGTGCGGATTTAGGCCAATTGACCTTGGACTCGCTCTCTTTTCTCAAACGCCAACCGAGGTTTTGTTGACTTGAGAGAGTTGAGTGACTTTGCCTTCAGCTTACCATCAGGCGAGGCAGGCAGGTGAAGTCAAATTGACGTGCCATTTCATAAATAAAAGATCGATCTAGTTCGGTACATAAATAGTTAATATGGGGATATGGATTCGATAAGGAAACCTAAAAAATAAATCACAAAAAGTACTTATATAATAAACTAAAACGTTTATTTACTTACAAACCCACATTTTACTATGAAAATAATATTAAAACTATAGTAAGTATTATTATAAGTGTCACGTGGCCAGCTTGCTGATATCTTCATACTGTACGCCTTTTACGAGCCGACCGGTGAGGGGCCCTTCGGATATCTGCAAGAGATGCACATGAGATTAGTTTTAGAAAAAAATAGAGCGCGGAACACCGATGTGCAGAGTAGACAAGTTTAAGTACTTGGGTCACCGAGGATTTGAAAGATGGCTGTGATGATAGGGAACGGAGTTCGGTAGCTGCTCGTGCAAAAATGCTTGCCCGCAGGTTCGTGCTCACAGGCAGTCAAAATAACGCTATACAAGGCGTACTGCCAAGCATTCTACAGTTGCGGCCTGTGGGCGAACTTTACGCAGCGGGCATATGGCGACCTCCGGGTCCAGTATAATAACGGCTTCAGGGCAGAGATGGGGCTGCCTGGCGATGCAGCACATCGGCTATGTTCGCGAACCACAAAGTGGACAGCTTCACGTGCAATATGCACAAGCGCTGTACGTCGTCCCTCGAGAAACTCTGCGGCAGCCCGAACACGCTCCTACAAGTATTTGCGGCCAGGTGGTGGATACAGATTCATGCCATAAAGGTATGAATCTGTATCTAACTTCTTCGTATGTTTTTAATATCTGCCTGTTTACTACTAACATTAGATTTTAAGGGAAATTTTTACTAACACCGTATGGACTCAAGTCAAATAAATATCTTATTACTAGCTTTTGCCCGCGGCTCCGCCCGCGTGGATGTCGGTTCCCGGCAATTAACCCGACCTTTTAAACCTCCCCTAGACCTCCATTAATTATTTCAAGACCACGATAAGATAAATCCGTTCAGTCGTTCTCAAGTTTTAGCGAGACTAATGAACATCAATTGATTTTTATATATATAGATTATATTATTATTAAATGCTAGCCAAATCAGTCTCAATATATCCGCATGGTAGAAAGAATACAAGTATCACCACCTCATTTCATCGGAAGGGTGTCCTAAGAGGCGACTGACGGAAAAATACGCAGACGATATCACTGTGAAGGAAGGAAATCTCGAAATAAAACCCTGTACCAACCCGTCTGGCCAACGTCGAAACAGTAGGCCAAAGCCTCCCAATATTGGCTCAACCAATTTTCATTAAACAAGTCTAAGAACACTTGCACATAAGTCAAGATTTAATACAAAAAAAAACTAAATTGTAATCGCTTCATCTGTTCGGTAGCTATGATGTCACAGGCAGACAGACAGAAACATCAAACTTATAACACTTTGCATCGGGGGTTAAAAATAAATCAGAGAACTCCAAGAACTTCAAGAAGGGCATTAGAAGGTTTCTTAAGGGTAGCCAGCACGAGTGTAACGCCCCTGGTGTTGCATATGTCCATAGGCCACGGTAACCACTTTCCATCAGGTGGGCCGTGGGCTTGTCTGCCACCTAAGTAGTATAAAAATAGCCCGAACATTTTTTATGCCACTTAAGTGGTATACAAACACGCCCCACCTGATGGAAAGTGTTTACCGCGGCCTATGGACGTATGCAACACCAGAGGCGTTACACTCGCGTTGCCTACCTTGAAGAAACCTTCTAATGCCCCTCTTGAAGAACCCCATATTGTAGTCGCTTGGGAAAACCATGGCAGGGAGTTCATTCCACAGCTCGCGCTACCGGCTCTGTAAGAACCTTCTAAAGCCTTTCTTGAAGAAAAATACCAGAGCAGGGAGTTCGTTCCACAGCTTGAGCATAAGGCACAGTGCGCACCATTTTCGGTCAGAATGGATGATGATAATGTAAGAAATAGCACTCACCTCGACATCACAGCAGTATTGATCTATATTGATGTTCCTCAGCGCGCCGGTGGCGCCGCGGTACGCGCCGTTGACGAACCGAACGAGCCGCCCCGCAGACGGTATCACAGTTTCTAAGTGGTTCTACAACAAACGAGACAGACCCTCAATTCTACTAATGCAAAAAAAAAACTGCAAAAAATTACATTAAATTCTAGACTATATTTCTATACTCCTAAATGCCCGCTGAGTTTCTTGCCGGATTGTAAGGTCAGGGCCTTGTTTCGAACCGGTAGTCCATTTGCTAAACTAGTCCATACTATTGAATGAATTTTTACAGCATTAAGTATGCTAACTATACAAATCGAATACATAGGGAAAAAACTAAAACCCGACTACCGAAAAATCACGCTCCAAAAAGTAACAAACAAGAAAATATCAAGGATAGCCGTGGTCGTATGCCACTTTTCCCTAGAATATATTGTTTTATTGGAGTAAGTGGCATACGACCACGGCTATCCTTGATATTTTCTTGTTTGTTACTTTTTGGAGCGTGATTTTTCGGTAGTCGGGTTTTAGTTTTAAACTTTAATTTTTATTTATATTATTTTGGGGCAAGGTAAAGCTAATAATTTATACATATTTGAAATGTGCTCATGAAGCCCTTTCATTTGATACCAAACACGGCATATTTATCTCAAATTTATTTTTTAACACAGTACCTTATGAGCGCTAGAGGGCGCCACACAAGATTGAATGACACGTCATATAGCCTATAACCATCGGACGATGAAGCCGCTTGTAACGATACCTCATTTGTCCAGTTCTAATAAGTAGTTGAGGAGCTATGAGGGAACAAATGAACATACATACATACATACATACATACATACATACATACATAGCCTGTCAAAATCATAACCCTCCTTTTGGCTTCGCCGCAGTCGGGTAAAAAGAAGAATCATCTCGGGCGGGATCCCCCTGTAAGGCAAAGACTGCGGGTTCGAATCCCGTCTTAATGCTGTAAAAATTCATTCAATTGTTTGGGCGGAGTTATCAAAAATCAATGTTTAAAAATGATTGTAACATCATTCATTGATTCCGATAGTTCGTAAGAAAATCGGTAGATGACTCCACCGTCGCCTTAAAGACGTATAAGATGGGAAATTTGAATCACATCGGGCGTGTCTCGGTAGCCAAATTGGTCAAAGCATCCCCCTGTAAGGGAAAGACTGCGGGTTCGAGTCCCGCCCGAGATGATTCTTCTTTTTCCCTAGTCCACACTAATATTATAAATGCGAAAGTAACTTGGTCGGTCTGTCTGTTACGCTTTGGTATAGTGGTAGAGTAGACCTTGAGGAAGGACATAGGCTATATTTGATCGCGATAACCGACATCCACGCGAGCGGAGCCATGGGCAAAAACTAGTCTTTTATAAACTTTTCTTTTCATTTCGACGTTTTGTAAGACGCTATGCAGAATTAATTATTTTTGACTTTCACAAGTAAATGTGAACTATTGCGGTCGACTAGTTGCGTGACATATTGTATAGAACAAGACGTCCGCTCGCTCGCGCGTTCTGTCACATTATGACTAGTTGACCAACAAATCCGAGCACGCTCTGTGTGTGACTAGCGCTACATATTGTATAGAACAAGACGTCCGCTCGCTCGCGCGTTCTGTCACATTATGACTAGTTGACCAACAAATCCGAGCACGCTCTGTGTGTGACTAGCGCTACATATTGTATAGAACAAGACGTCCGCTCGCTCGCGCGTACTGTCACATTATGACTATCGCAAACAATCGTCAACAATTTGCTTGTGTGCGTGAGGGAGGTGGTGGGAACTGACAAGCTCTACACACAAACATATAGAAGCTAACAAAAGCTAAAACCAACTCACCTGGTCCAATTTTATCTTAACATTGTCATCGACCAACTTGACATGCGCACAGAACTTGTCGACCACTCGTTCGACCACCGCCTTCCGTTTATAGAACTTGTCGCCCAGGGATTTGGTCGTGATCTTCACAAGAATGTCCTCACACAGCCAGTAGTCTTTTCTGAAACAGGCAAGGTTCGAATTACAATGCCAGGTTTAGGAAAAATTATATTGAGATCTGTTATTAAGAAATTTGTTCAAAGAAGTGATCATAGTCAGTAGTGGTATATCATCTGTGCACTTTCTTACTTTTGGTTTTGATGTTTAGTAAAAAGGAACTAATTTGAATAGTCAGTAGTCAGTCAATAATACTGAGTGAGTTTAAAATACTGACAGAGTTGTTCAGGTCACCCATTCAGGCCTCCATCTTGAACCAACGTCTATTTGATTTAGATAGGAAAAAGTACAATACTCAGATGGAACTTGAACCCGCGACCAGTGCCTCACAGGGGGAATGCTCTGTCCACTGAGCTACCGAGCCACGTCTTGAGCATTCCAATTACTCCTATACAACCATCTTGGTAACGACTATGACTATACTAATGACTATTGAAAGCTGAGACTGACTGTTTTTTTTTATCTCGGACTCGTAAATTTGACTTCACCTCGCCTGATGTTAAGCTAAAGGCAAAGTCTCGGAGAGAGGGTCACCATCGCAAACATGTAACATGTTAACAGTGGTGGCACTCAGCTTGACGGCCTCATCAGATGCCTTTTCAAGCTCCGCTTAAAGGACCCGGGACTGTAGGAAGAAGGAAACACGTGAGCTGGCAGGGAGTTCCAGTGTGACCTGTGTGAATAACTTGTATGAAAAAAGATTTAGTGACGTCATAAAATTTTAATACTCAAATCAGTGACTATTATTTTGTAGAGTGGGTTGGGTTGGGTGGATAACTAAAAATAAATAAAACCTACAAATTAAAAACCGACGCAATTTTTAACGCTCTTCTACCAGCTACCAGCTCGGTTAGATAATTTATTTTAACCACGGAGGACAGAATATGATTAAGTAATGCGGAGATGCTCCATTGATATTTCTCCTAATAAAAACGCGCGCCGAATGCGGGTGGGAAGAGAGACGCGCGGGGTGTCAAAAGTCGAAGGACGTCATAGGTATAACGTTCCTACCGAATGAGTCCATTTGACGTATGGATGGCACGCGACTCGATTGCCTTGCAACAATTCCGCTATGATATCCTTCTCCATGATTTTAACTATAGGATAATACCCAATTGACTCCTGCAAAGGCTAGTATAGTGTTGAATTTGTTACCTATTTGCTCTCTCTTTAGCACGCTCCTCCATTTTCATGATTTCATCTAACGCCGATTGCTTACTCCTGGCTTCCTCCGTCTTCTGCTTTTTGCTAGATTCTTCTTTCCCATCTTCTGTTCTGCTCTTGGTTTTAGATTCATCTTTACTTTTCAGTTTGAGAGCTGAGGCAGGTAAGGTGTCAGGCTTTTTGTCTGCAAAAAACGTTTCTTATTTATTACCGTGAAACAAATATTTTTAATTATGAAGATAGTGGCTATACAAGCATGGAATATACTCGTAGGTACTTAAGCTACTTTTATCCCTTTTTTTTTTACGTGGTGGAATGCGTTTAAGCACTTCGCTCACCCCCCACAGGGGCAGAGGGTGGGCTTCGTGTGGGACTCTTAGCCTCCGAAGGAGGCCAGACTACCCACTAAACCACCACGGTGTCCGTCGTCACCACATATCGACGATGGCGGGAACAACATCTTCCGCCATCGTCGTGTGGGTCGCCCGCCGCTGATCGACGGCAGGCCCGTCTCTGGTGCGGCAGAAGAGGAGTCCTTCTGCCACCCGCCTAGGCAAGGCACACGCGACACGACGTGCGCCTTCAACCTCGAGGCCTATGTAAGGGCAGCAGACGCCCCCGCGTCTACTGCCCGGCCCGGTTAGAGGGGGAGGAGTTGGTGGTACCGCCTCCTCCGAGCCCCGGTTCTCTTGCGGCGCTGTGGGAGGGAAATTGGGTCACATTCCCTCTCCCTCTCCGCCGCCTCCTTCTGCGAGATAACCGTCTCGCAGAAGGTCTGAACCGCTGCCCACGCCTCATCGCCGCCGTCGACCATAGACAGAACTACGGCCGGCAGCGAGAGGTCCGTCCCCAATTCGGCGACGAGAGCACGGCGCTCCCCAGCCCACGCGGGGCACTCCTCTAGGGTGTGCTGCGCCGTGTCATCATCGCCGCCACAGTGGTGGCACCCACTGGTCGGCTCTCGTCCCACCCGGCACAGGTAGCTTCCGAAGCATCCATGCCCCGAAAGGACCTGCGCCATGCGGAACGTTACCGACCCCCGCGATCTGTCCATCCAGTCTCTGAGGACAGGACGGATCGCCTCGACGGTCCTTCTGCCAGCCGTGGGATTGGCCAACCGCCGCTCCCACTCCAGGAGCATGGACCGTCTAGCTACTTTTATCCCTGTACCAAGGACAAAAAGTAGCCTATTATATCATAGACTGTAATAATTGGGTATTCTACTGACTAGTCAAATTAGTTACTTTTTACTAAACATCAAAATGATTATAAGGTAACTTATGTGAAAAAAGATTTAGTGACGTCATAAAATTTATTAGTCAAATCAATTACTATGATAGGTTGGGTGGATGATTAAAAATAAATAAAAACTATAAAATAAGAACTGACGCAATTTTTACCGCTCTTTTACCATTATTAATTTAATAAGCTCGGTTAGGTAATTTATTTTTACTATAGGATAATACTCAATTAATAACCCATCCCTGTACAAAATTTTAGGCAATGGACTGTGTAATATTATAAACACCCCCTACTAATAGGTATTATAATTGTGCAAATCTTTAGATTTTTAATGATTTTTTTATGCTATCGCGGTGTAAACTCATTGTAATTAAGGCCTGTTCGGGACTTCACGCAATAAAATAAATTCACTTACTTAATTTTTTATCGCGTGAAGTTCCGAACAGGCATAAATAACAATTTAGATTTTTATTACTGGTTGAAAATGTCTGAAATTTGTTGAATGCACAACTAGTTTAAAAAAATATATATTACTCGTCTTCTTGCCTGGCTCCGCACTTGACATCTGTCATCTGGTCATCACGGCTCAACCATAGCATTCTCTAACTCACCTTCAGCTTTCCTCTTCAAGCTAAGAGTGACTCTCTCCTGACTGCTCTCTCGTTTGAACTCCGAGTATGAGGGCTCTTCAACAGTACTTTCTTTCTTTCCACGTTGCACCTGTTTTTGGATGAATTCTAACATTCTTTCCTGGAAAGACAAACAGTTTTAATACTTATCTAATCTGTATCTGTGCATGCTCTAGCTATGACGTTCTTATAACTATGTTTCATAAAATCTAATGTATGACGATATTCCATGGAATAAAGTTTGATTTGATTTGAAATTGTGAAAGAATGTTGTGAAATTATCTCCCTGCTGTAGTTTTCATAAGTAGCATGAAATTCTTGAAGAAGGGTACTATTTTTGTTTCGTGTGGAATCCCCTCGGATACCTCCCTGCCGGAGCCGGAAGGAGAGATTGTGTCGAACTCGAACCGAGTAAAACCACACGCCGACTGTGGGTCGTGGTGCTAGGCCAGAGGTGAGGCTGTCATGACATATCCCTCGCACCCTGGCTGACCCAGAGCCATCCCTTATGGTCTGGCCCTCCTCGGGAGGGGGGACAACGGTGTCCCCGACTCGCCCCCGGAATGGGACTTTATAGCGCGCCGCCGCCGTAGCCTGCTTCTGCTGGGGTGACAGGCGTCACCCGGCGGCATACCCTTGTATATGACACAAAGTGCGCATACTCCCTATTATTATTATTTTATTATTATTTATTAATACACTAGCAGCCTAAGCTGATGCGTGTATATCACTGCACTTGTGTTTTTAAAATTGTATAATGTTTGTCCAGTCTATTTTTAAAAATGTTTACGTTAGGAGCACTTATCACACTTTCTGGTAGGGAGTTCCACATTTGCACCACGCGGTTGGGCAGGAAGTTATACCTAGGGTTGCTGGCACACCGAGGCTTACTTAGTTTCAGTGAGTGGCCTCTTAGATGTCTGTTGGAGTTCATGGTGTAGATGCTTTCAAGGTTTGATACATTGTAATGTTTGCTAAGGATTTTGTAAGTTTCTATGAGATCTCCTCTCTTCCTTCTCTCTTCCAGTGTGGTTAGATTGAGTTCTAGGAGGCGTTTTTCGTACGACATCTCTTTCAAACCAGTGACCATTTTAGTGGCTCTTCTTTGCACTCTTTCTAATAATAGGATGTCTTTTTTAAAGTATGGACTCCAAATTTGGAAGGCGTATTCCAGCAGAGGTCGTATGTATGTTTTGTAAATATTAAGAAACAATTCCTTGGTGATAACATAAAACGCTTTTCTGATCATGTACATCATGGAATTTGCCTTTTTGATAATGTTCATGATGTGCTCTTCCCACTTGAGGTTATGTGTGATGGTTACCCCTAGATCCTTCTGGGAGCTTACGGGTTGCATTACCACTGAGTCTATGGTGTATTGCAATTTTGGGTTGTTACTGCCAATATGTAGGACTGTGCACTTTGCTGCGTTTAGTGTTATAAGCCAGTCCTTTGTCCATTGTACTACGCGATCTAGGTCTTGCTGTATAATATTGTGACTGATAAGAGGATTGCCCATTATTTTGGTATCATCTGCAAATAAAAACAAGTCCGATTTGATAATGCTTCGGAGGTCAGTAATGAAAATACCAAATAGGATAGGTCCAATCACAGATCCTTGAGGAACGCCACTGTGTACACTGTGGGCTTCTGAAAGTATGTCCCCCACTCTAACCTTGAATTTTCTATTTGTTAGGAAGTCAGATATCCACTGCAGGAGCTGCCCACGGATTCCAAAATGCTCAAGTTTAGTTAATAACCTTCTGATAGGCACTCGATCGAACGCTTTCTCATAGTCCAAGTAAATAGTGTCAGTTGGTTGGTTATTATTCCAATTCAACGTCCATTTGTCAAGACACGTAAGTAGATTTGTGACAGTGGATCTTTTGGGTACAAACCCATGTTGTTCATCTATTATAATGTTCTCCTTACTGATAAATTTCCGTATTTCTGCCGCTAATATTTTCTCCATGGTTTTACACGCTATACTTGTTAGGCTGATGGGACGGTAGTTGGCTGCCAGGCACTTGTCACCCTTTTTGTATATAGGAGTGACATGTGCCTCTTTCCACTCCTGAGGTAGCTTTCCGGTTTTGAGAGATATATTCATTATATTTGACAATGGATGGCAGAGCACCATGCCACATCGCTTCAAAACTATCGAGGGCAAGGAATCAGGTCCCATTGATGTAGTATCACTAAATGTTTTGAGGGTTTTGTATACAATGTCTGGTGTAATTGTAATTGTCTCAATAGAGTCAACAATGCGAGGCATGTTTATAGGTGGAATTGGGGTGTGCAGTGGTTCTACAGTGTAAGACTTTTCAAATTGCTTGGCGAACAGATTGGCCACTGTGTTCTGGTCATTTGTTAAGTTCATAGTATCGTCCTTCAGTGAAGGGGGTACAGCTATCGTTGAAGAAAGTTGTTGGCGTATGTAGGAGTAAAAGGATTTAGGTCCGCTATTCACAACCTCTCTTTCAAATTCCATTCTTAACTTCCTAACTAAAGACACAAGTTTATTATTTAATCTACGGTAATCTTTGTATGACGCCTCAGTACCATTTAGTGAGTATATTTTCCACAATCGTTTTTTACTATCTATCATATCTAAGACCTGGTGATTCATCCATGGTTTATTTATGTTTCGATTCAACCGTCTTCTTGTTACAGGTACATGGACATTAATTGCATCATGAGTAATCTTAGTGAATTTACTCCAAGCCATGTCAGCATCAGGGCAACTGCAATCAATTACATTGTTGTGTATAAGTGTCTCACTCATTTGTTCATAATTAGTCTTAAAAAAGTTGCGCCTTTGTGAATGTGTGAGGTGCTTCGTGGGCCGTTGGTTTTGTATTTGCATTGTGGCTAGGAGGACAAGATGGTCACTCTTACCTATGTTAGGGTGATATTCTAGTTTAGTACACAAATTTTCCTCATTACAAAGGATTAAGTCCAATAGGGATTCCTCATTATTCCGCTTCCTTGTTATGTTTGATACCAATTGGTTCAAGTTGCTATCTAAATACATATCTATAAATTCACCATGAAGTTTATTGTAATGGTTAATGTCAACATTGCTCAATGGCCACTTCAAGTCAGGTAGGTTGAAATCCCCCACTACAATCAAGGGAGTTTTCCCTCCAGAGGCTTCCTTAATAGTATCAAACAATAACCGATCAGCATCCTCAAATGTGTAATGTGTTGGTCTGTATACACCTGCCAAAACAATTTCAAAATGCCCATATTTCAAGTTCAACCAAAGGGCCTCAACCACTGCGTAGCGGTTATATGTTGGATGGAGACTAACCTGTATTGGTATATCACAAAGCTTATATGACACATAGATAGCCACTCCTCCCCATCCCGTTCCCTTTAATCTGTCATGCCTAAAAATTCTATAGCCAGGGATATCCACTAAGCTGTCGGGAATAGTCGGTTTTAGATGTGTTTCTGTTATAATTATACATGTTGGTTTTAAATTATTTACCTCAGCGATAAGCAAATCTCTTTTAGCCATTAACGATGCCAGGTTGGTGTAAAGGAATGTAAACTCTACAATGGAATTATGCAGTACTACTGGTTTTTTGAGGTCACAATGGTTGGAGTGCCACTAAGATACCTTATAGTCAAGTTTGTTTCACCAGCCTCAGTCCGACGGTTCAGTTCCTCACGCAGGTTTTTCAAATAGTCGCGTTGGTAGGGTGTCAAATCATTTTTTGCCACAACATGTGTAGGTAGCTTTTTATTATTTTTCAACACATTTATTGCCGAAGTGAGATTCCTTTCACTTTTGCCCCATCCCTTGAAGAATGTTGGGTACAACCATGGCCATAGTAAGTACTATCATCCATAGGTACCCTTAGCATGAACAACTATAGTAACTAACTAAAACTAAATTAAATATTAAAATACTGTGATCTACAATGTTAAAAAGACCCTACTCCAGTGCAGTGATGTGGACACATCAGCATGTTTGCTGCTCGTCCATAAAGACAATAATAATAATAATTTAATTGTATAGTAAGCGTATTGAGAGCATTGAGCATTGCAATTGGCCATCTGCTTACTGTGGGCCTGTGCATGTGTGTGTATGAGCCGGCCGATTGCAACGCTTTTTTTAATGGAATGGGGAGGCAAAACGCGCAGATGGATCGACTGATGCACATGGACACCCGCAACACCAGAGGGGTCACAACGCGTTGCCTTCCTTTTAAAAGAGAGTACGCTCTTTTCTTGAAGGTTTAAAGGTTGAGACACCTATTCTCCGTAATGCTCCGTTTTCTCAATACAATTGCAATAGTTATTTGGGCTAGGCTAGGCTAGGCTACAAGCATTTCTTCAAACAATTTCTACACTTTTACGTATAAATTATTTCCAAATACTATTTACCTGATCATCTTTATCCATCTTTTCTTTCTTTGCCTTAGCTTCTTGAGCAGCAATTGCAGCCGGGTCTCTATCTACGTATGCAACGAACCAGCCCTTCTCTGTCTCGTCGACAACACACTTGCCTTCACGTCCGAGCCACTTCACGAATTCTGTGAGGGTCTCCCATTGAGTGGCGTTCATGTGGAGATGGTCTCTGGAAAAGTGGCAACGGTTAGTGTGTGTACAAAATAACTATTATTTTTTCCAATGTCTATATCAAAATTGCTTGTGTTAGGAGTGGTTTCACATTGGTAGTGTAATATTTGGGATTTGAACCCGGGCCGAAATATATTTTAAAAGTCAACATAAAAAAAACCACACTCGGGCTTGTTGGAGTTGTGTGAGCGTTTGTGTGGACAAAACAGCTTATCAAAATCTGCTATGAACTTGCATTTTTTTGGTTGAACACTTGTGTGACTGATGATGATGATAAGACAGACACAGGACAGAACTCTAGGATTGTTTGTCAAGAAATAGAATAAATAAGATGGCAGAGATATAAAAAATCCACATTCTAGATTCCATAACACAAGCTAGTTAAGCTTACCATTGGTCAGACGATGTTTTTTTTTTTTTTTTTTTTTTAGTAGTATGGAGAATGTTGTGGAATATTGACTTATTTTTAAAAAGTGATAGAAAAAATTTTAATTGTAAAAAAGAGACAAAAAAGTAGTGTTAAATAAAATACTCACCTATTAGAAATGTAATCCTGATACACCTTATTAGCATTAACTCTTTTAGTTCCAAACTGACGACGAAGGAGTTCCAAATACCCATCAGCGAACTCCTTGGAGAACTCATCAATGTATCTGTTGGCATTGTCTGCAAACAGTAGTAGCTGTCGTTGATGAGATTCCGACATAGTATGACACTTGAATCCATTCTCATCTCGACATTGTTTTTGACACATTTGGCAGTACCATCGTAGTTTCTGCAAGCCTTTAGCTTTTATCTTGTTCGCAATGTACTTTGGAGTACCTTTCTCCGCTTTCCCACCCATTTTTAGACAAGGACAAGGAACAGAGGCACTTAGTTATAATGTTTGATTGCACGAAATTAGTTGAAGTCTTATACTGAATATGACGATACAACACTTTACGGTACGTGAGATAGAAGCAATGTAATTGAAATTATTATAAAGCTACAACAAAAATATACGAGAAAGAAATAAGAATACACCCAATAAATAGTATAAATACACCACAAGCAACAGCAACAAGACACTGACTATTGACACTACTGACAGCAGAGTGACAACTGTAAGAAAGTGTCAATGTGTCAAATACACAGAGCCATAGACATAGTAAATATAGAAGATTTGAAGCTACTACGAAATTCATTCATAAATCATATGAGGAACACGCCAACCTCCATCTTGTGTTCGCAAATAGTGGGGATTTAGTAGCACCTGATTGGTCAAATAAAATTGCTAGTGATGCGGTGATAGAATTTTATTTATCGATATTTTCTCAAATATTTAAAGAACGAAGACCAGTTTCCATACATAGTGAATGACTTTTGAAATGCCGTTGACTTTTTATTATTCTATCGCATAATGGTACTGGTATTACTGATGAATAGATACTAAAACAATTTAACATCTATAAAACTACAAAATTAATATGATATAAATAGTTGAACAAGAAAAGGTGTATTTGGAATATCACCTTCTACAATGGTTGGCCAGCCTTAGAGTACTTAAAGTACTATACCACAGTCTAACGATCCATACTACATACAGTTTGTCAACGAAAGAAGGTGGGGGACGGGGTGTTATTCAGTACAGCCATACAATTCGCTCGGTACTAAGGATTCAGGGCTGTCTCATTTGTAATCACGTTTTTTAAATAATATTTTTTTTGTGACTCCACCGCAGCTCCGCTCACGTGGAAGTCGGTTATCGTGACCAAACAGCCTATGTGTTAATCCAGGGAGTCAGCTAACTCCATACCAAATTTCATTAAAATCCATTCAGTACTTTTTACGTGAAAGAGTAACATACTTACATCCATCCATCCATCAATACTTGTAAACTTTCACGTTTATAATATAAGTAGGATAATAATATTGCCTGGTGATAGAGCTATTAAATTGATAAATATAAATTTATATAATAAGAAATTACTTCCATTTTTAAATTAAATGTATGATTTTATACAAATCTCCTTGATTTTGATTTAATTCCGAAGCCCTAAGCACACTACAACCTGAGAACACAAATAATAATCGGCATCCACTTAAGCTAACCACTTAATTATGTAATTTTTCTTTCAAATGTATAAATTTTTAGTCTGTGGCCTTTTTATATCGATAAGTAGTTATCGACAGTTTACTGGATTCCCCACTAGGCCGCCATATTGCGTTCGGTTCATTCATAAAATCCATGTTTGGGTACGCAGGTTTTTTTCGTAGGTATGGCAGCTCTATATACTCTAAGCACAGAGCACAGAGTAAAATAAATAGTCAAACTGGTACAGACTGGTACAGACACATTAAAAAGAGGAAGCAGAAGACGTGCGCGGCGTGTGGGCCCCCTGCACCTTGCCTTTCCGCATCATAAACTCTCATTTTTTCCACTAAAATCTGCATATTCATAATGAGATGTCATGAATAGAGATGGGCGTCTTCCCTTCCCTTCCCTGGGTAAGAATGGGTCGGGAAGGTAAAAATGGGTTTTTTCCCATTTTTACCCATTTTTACCGGGTATTTTCATTTCTTCCCGGGTAAAAATGTTCAGGAGTTAATTCGGTGCGATTATTCATGTAGAATTTCACTTTACTTGCAGTCCCATTCAATTTTTTTAGATTCACCAGTCTAAAACATACGTAGGTATATAGTATTAGCACAGTCTAACGATTCATACTACATACAGTCTGTCAACGAAGCCGTCTAGACAGAGCAATCGTGCAGGGGAGTGATGGGTGACGGGGTATTACTCGGTACGCCCATACATTTTACTCGGTACTAAGGATTCAGGGCTGTCTCATTTTGTAATCACACTAATCACGGGATATTTTTTTTTCATGACTCGTTTTGTTTGTTGAAATTGTTTTTTTTTTTTCGTTTTCTATATTTAGCTATCCAAGATGGCGGACACGAAATTTTCACAAAAATCGATTTGGGTTTCAGGTTTCGGGGTTTTTGGGGTCGTTGATTGCGAATATGACATCCATTTCGCGATCCAAGATGGCGGACTCGAAATTTTCACCTAAATCAATATGGGTATCGCTGTCAGGGTTTTGGGGTCGCTGATTGCGAATATAACATCCATTTGGTGATCTAAGATGGCGGACTCAAAATTTTCACCAAAATTGATATGGGTATCGGTTTCGGGGTTTTTGGGGTCGCTGATTGCGAATATGACATCCATTTGGTGATCCAAGATGGCAGACTCAAAAGTTTCACTAAAGTCGATATGGGTATCGCTTTCAGGGTTTTTGGGGTCGCTGATTGCGAATATAACATCCATTTCGCGATCCAAGATGGCGGACTCGAAATTTTCGCCAAAATCAATATGGGTATCGCTTTCAGGGTTTTTGGGGTCGCTGATTGCGAATATGACATCCATTTCGCGATTAAGATGGCGGACTCGAAATTTTCACGAAAATCGATATGGGTATCGCTTACAGGTTTTTTGGGGTCGCTGATTGCGAATATAACATCCATTTGGTGCTCCAAGATGGTGGACTCGAAATTTTCACTAAAATCGATATGGGTATCGTTTTCAAAGTTTTCGAGGTTGCTGATTACGAATATATTATTAATGTAGCAATCCAAGATGACTGTATGGATGATATATTCGTAATTATTAAATTTCCGCTATCTTTGATCGTCGGTAAAATGGTCGTCAATCCCGATATCAGATAATTGCCGGCAGGCAATCATACGATGGGAAAGTGTCGACTATTCGTGACGATTTTTTTCTGACGCTTTCGTGTGTGAGCGCTGTCAACTTAGGACTGCAGGCCGCCCGATACGATCTGAAACTGCAGGCGGATCTTACAGTAGTTCATCGCGTTTGATGTTTGCGTAAATGCCGCCTTTTGCAGTTTTGTCAGAGTTGTCACTTCAGTTTTTATTTACCTATAATTATTTTTTCTGTAACATTTTATATATAACCCCTATTTTGATCTCTTTGTCTGTCAAAGCACATCAACTCACGCTAATATAAATTGCTAGCTGATGCCCGCGGCTCCGCTCGCATGGATGTCGGCTATTGCGACTTTTGCTTATATCTCTGGTTCTACTCAACCGATTATGATCAAGCAAATGTAATATTTTGACTCGTGAGTTTTTTGGATTTCGATTTCGATTTCGGTTTCGGTTTCGGTTTCGGTTTCGGTTTCGGTTTTGATTTCGATTTCGATTTCGATTTCAATTTCAATTTCAATTTTTTATTCGGGTTCAGGTTCGGGTTCGGGTTTTAATTTCGATGAAATTTCGCTAATCGCCGGGATCGCTAAATTGATGATATATTCTTAAGGAGCCTATCCACGATCAGTCCGCCTGCAGTTTCAGAGCATATGGGGCGGCCTGCAGTCCTAAATTGAAAGCGCCCACACACGAAAGCGATTTTGGCCTGCCGGCCATTCCCTGCTGTCAGTTTTGCGGTTACACACGATCAGTTGGAAGTCGACAGTTTCCCATCGAATGATTGCCTTCCGACGATTGTCTGATATCGGAATTGACGACCATTTTAACGATGATCAAAGATGTTGGACTTGAAATTAAAAAAGTCTAAGTTTTCTTGGTGACTAATAATAAAATCCATTTAGTGATCCAAGATTGCGGACTTGAAATTTCCCAAAAAATTCAATATGGGTATCGTTTACGAGGTTTTCGGGATTGCTAATTACGAATATATCATCCATCCAGTCATCTAGGATCGCTACATGAATAATATATTCGTAATCAGCAACCCGAGTACCTTGAAAACGATACCCATATCGATTTTAGTGAAAATTTCAAGTCCGCCATCTTGGATCGCGAAATGGATGATAAATTCACAATCAGCGACCCCAAAAACCCTGAAAGCGATACCCATATCAATTTTGGTGAAAAATTCGAGTCCACCATCTTGGATCGCTAAATGGATTATATATTCGTAATCGGCGACCTCTAAAACCCTGAAAACGATACCCATATCGATTTTTGTGAAAATGTCGTGTCCGCCATCTTGGATCGCTAAATATAGAAAACGAAAAAAAAAACATTTTAACAAACAAAACGATTCATGAAAAAAAATTAAACACGTGATTAGTGTGATTACAAATGAGACAGCCCTGAATCCTTAGTACCGAGTAAAATGTATGGGCGTACCGAGTAATACCCCGTCACCCATCACTCCCCTGCACGATTGCTCTGTCTAGACGGCTCGTTGACAGACTGTATGTAGTATGAATCGTTAGACTGTGCTAATATTATAAATGCGAAAGTAACTCTGTCTGTCTGTCTGTCTGTATGTTACGCTTTCACGTCTAAACCACTGAACCGATTTTGATAAAATTGGTATAGGGGTAGATTAGACCATAAGAAAGGAGATAAGCTATGTTTGGTCGCGATAACCGACATCCACGCGGGCGGAGCCACGGGCAAAAGCTAGTAATATAATAAATAGTATCATTGTAATTGACAGAACACATATATTTATATTAAAAGTCATAATTTTGTGTATAAGTATGATATAATTACATTTTTCATTTTTACCGGGTATAAATGGCAAGTGGGTGGGTAAAAATGGGTAAAAATGGGAATTTTCCCAAAACACCCATTTTTACCGGGTTAGCGCCCATCTCTAGTCATGAATGGTAAAAATAAACTTGTATGTTTGGAGGGTTTTGAGTAACCATAAGTAACTTTATAAAATTTTTTTTTAAAAAATTGACACGTTTTCAAAATTCCTGACAGCTATCATGTTAATTTTTTATCATATCTTTTTTATTTCAGCCACCAATGAAATTTATTTTTTACAGTGCTGTTTAGATGCATGTATAAATGAGAAAATTGTGAATGACATAATTATAAGATCAAGAACAATCCCAACTGCATAAAATATAATTGAAGAAAAATCCAAAATGAATGTCCTGTACACAAAAGAAAAAAAAGGAAGTTTGTTAAAAGTAAGATCTCATTTTACCCACTAAAACCGCACGCCATCTCGGATCTTAATAAAAGGGGTATTACATCTTCCTAAATTCAAAAACCTGAATTTAGGAAATTCTGAATTTAGAACAGTGTAATTGCATTTAGGAAGCAAAGCTTCCTAATTAGGAAGCTATTTAGGAAAAGAATGGTTTCCGACGTCCTAAATGGTTAAATCGGATGAGTGTAATTACGTTTCCTAAATTCAGGACGCTCAGTCGCCGCGCGCCTGCCGTCGAGAGCGCACGTTTGTCTTTCCCTCCCAATATAATATTGCGTATGTACCGACGAAATAAATGAAATTTTACATCATCTAGTATGCTAATTATTCAAATCGATTAAGGAAAAATTATATGATCGGTCCAGGCGGGATTGGAACCCGCGATCCTTCTTTTACAGGGAGAATGCTTTGACCACCTAGCTACCAGACTCACGCGCAAACCAATCTGTATCCGTCTTTAAGGCGATGGTGGAGCAATCTACCGACGCTCTTAAGAGCTATGCTATCGGCACCAATGAATGATCTGTCATTCATTTTATTCATTGATTTTTGATTACTCCGCCTAGTAGGTATGCTAATTATTCAAATTGATTATGAAATAAAAAAATCGTTCGTCGTTAAGCTAACCGCAAGGGTTATGGCAATATCAATATTTTGTTTTTTTTTTTATAGTATTGAGGGCATTTTGTCGCAATTCACTCGACAGTCGACACGTCCGTCCCTTGCCGCTCGTCCTTCAAAAATGATTTAGGATCCTAAATTAGTGAACGTGTAATCGCGAGCTTCGGTGACTGAATTTCTTTTCCTAAATAGCTTCCTGAATTTATGATTCTGAATTCAGGAAGATGTAATACCCACTTAACTCAATAAGCCGTGCAAGGAGTACGTTATAGGATTCAACTAGGTGCTATTGACGGATGAAGAAAACCTTTTAAGACTTTTAACATTCATCATTTTGTATAAAATTATTGATTCATGAGGAAATAATGGTGGAGGTGTGTTCTAATAAGTTGCACGAGTGTGGGGACACCTTTTGCTGTTGCTTATAAACGTCAAGGCCAGGCCCATGCCCTGGGCGGCAAATTCAAACTTACAAACAACGAAAGGCGGCCTTCCGTCTGCAAAGTCTTACCTTATGCGGCCTAACCTTATAATAAGAGTCTGGTAATTGGCAAGCTGCACCCCCGGTGCCGGGGTCCGAGAGATATGCTTTCGGCAATCTCACCTCCGGCAACCAAGGACCCAAGACGGCGTGCGTTTGGTCGGTTCGGGTCCGACATAACCGCATCCACCGACCGGCTCCGTGGGGGTAGTATCCGTGGGGATTTTTCGCACGATAAAAAAAAGCTGCACCCCGGACCTCGCTGTTGACACGGTGTCTCCACCAAAGATGAGTTATTGGCACCCTGTTCACAGCGGGATCTGTGAGCAGATGACTCCACCTAGGTCATCGCGGTCACTTGGGCTTGGTTGGGCTGAACTAAAGCTGGCGGTGCGTAGGCTTAAAGCCAAAAACACCGCTCTCGAACTTAATGGCATTCCAGGACGAGATTGGGTCCTTGCTCTAGTCGAAGATGCTCTCGAGCCCCGAGTAAAAGGGCTTCTCAGCGCATGTTTGTAGCCATCATCTACCCAACAGTGACCGGCCTTGTTTGGTGTTGACGTTGGAGGATACTTGATGACTTCCATCCTTCATGAGTGTACGCCTAGGGGCAACGGGATGCCTTTCATTCTAGTAGATGCGGCAAATCACTGCCCACGTGTTCGAGGGAAATATGGGGACACTGGTTCCCACACCCAAGGGAGCCACTCCGTTTGGTTGCGATAATCGACCACCAGTTCCACCAGTTCCACCGAACCGTGGGTGACAGTTATTTAGTATAAACATATGTAATAAAATGACCTCTCTCTCTTTACTGACCTAAAGGTCTTAGTTACCATGTCATAAAGGCCCTCGATCGATCGGCAGTCGGCAAAACTAACTTCGTAAACTAAACAAATGTCAAAAAGTTTGTTTTGATATGCCTTGAGATTGTTTTGTAAATAAATAATAATAAATAAATCTCAATCACAATGTCGGATGAAACTTCTTCGTCGACCGATAGTCACTATAAAATAATTGACAATAAACGTGGAAGAACTTTATTACACGCAGGGTACTCATATGTATTACAAAGGGAAAACAAAAAATCAATAGTATGGGTTTGTGTTAATAAAAGAAAAAGTAAATGCAGTGGTGCCATCAAATTGGTTCAGGAAACAGACAGTGTACATTTTCATAGTAAACACTCTGTGGATTGCTTGCCCAATTTTATAAAAAACGTAATCAGCTCTATGATCAGTGACACCAAAAAAGAAGTCGTTTCTAACAATTTGGAGTCCGTTCGGAAAATTTATGAAACCAATGCCATGAAAATTAGAAATGAAATGGAGGAGCAAGATGGCTTTGATTTATTTACAGAAATACCAGACTTTAAATCAGTTAAAAGTCAATTCTACAGAAGCCGACATAAGTATTTGAAGGTACCAAAAATTAAAGAAGCAAAAGATGTTGCCATTAAATTGATAGATTTTTATTTTTAAGATTTTTTAATTTCCTTAATTTTCATTATTATCTCCTTTATTCGCATAAATGACATATAATTTCATTTTTAAATATATCCTTAAAAATAAAAAAATATATTCATAATTAAAAAAAAAATTGTGTCCTACCGGCATTGGGTACAGGGACCAAGTTACCGGTGGTCAGGGCTCCAGAGAGAGAATTTCCTCACAATATGTGCTGTGTCGAGGAGTACCACCTTCTGCATCAGGCCCTTGATGACCCAGCTGCATTATTATTATAATGTTTATATACCAATATAACATTTATGAGTACCTACCTATTTGATTCATAGAATGTACAGTCAGTATCAGAAAGATGTTGACATACAGAGTGGTCAAAATGACTTTAATTCCGTTTCTTTACCCCCTTCCCGTTGACTGATTGTTCTGATATTTGGTACACATCTTTGGTTTGGACAATAATACTATTTCAATCAATAAAACTCGTGATTTGCTCTTAAAACGTGAGGTTTAAGATCATTTTGAGACTTCATCATCAAGACATTTTTGACGCTGACTGTACAAATATTGTTTGATGTTTATTTTTAAATATATTTTTTTTTATATTGTATTGGCCCAAGAACAGATTGAGGGATTGCCTAAAAGAGGATATGGCAAGGTAGAGAGTGACTGAGGAAATGATATCTTTGAGAAATGTATGGTGGAGATTGACATTGTGCCAATTCCTAGTAATTACGACATGATTTAAAATAATCCACCTTCTCTGTCTGCATCTGCAAAGAAAGGGCTGGCAGATAATGATGGCATTGCTCTTTTTTTGAACATTTCAAGATATTTTTTTTTTATTGATATATTTACTAGCTTTTGCCCGCGGCTCCGCCCGCGTGAATGACGGTTATCGCGACCAAACATAGCCTATGTCCTTTCTCATGGTCTAATCTACCCCTATACCAAATTAAGGCGTGAAAGCGTAACATACAGACAGACAGACAGACAGACAGAGTTACTTTCGCATTTATAATATTATTATGGATGAACAAGCAGCCACAAGCTGTTGTGTTCACTTCTAGTGATAAAATATAATAGCGTAGAGATATATTTTTTGTATTTAATTGTCCGTCTTTTTTTTTTCTAGGTGGCGAAAAATCCCAAGGAGTCCTTCACCACTTTTACACGCTCATCTTCAAACCAAGACAGTATTCACGCCTCAGGAGATGGTGACTGCGTTCGATGCTGTCGACTATGCGGGGGTGACACTAGTCTCAAATATTTCAGAGACTCCTATGTCTGGGAAGGAGTCGAAGAAAGATATGATCAACTTTTGTTCGACTGTTTTGGAGTTAAGGTGTGCCATTTACACTAATATGATAAAAAAAGGAAGTTGTGGTTGTGGTCTTGATTATGATATAAGTAGGCCCCTTTTTTATCTAGGGAACAGGTTCCCATGAGTTTGTAGGTACGGTATCGAAATTTCACACAGAAACCGCAGGTAACAGTTAAGTTCACCTAAAAGAGAAAAATAAAGAGCCAAGGAGACAGTACAACTTGTCTTTTATTCATGCCGTATCGTTTCTATAAAATTTATTCCTTAGACCGCGGTCTTGAACTTAGCAGGGCGTCAAAGCTACAAACAAGCCTATAGCAGGGTATCCTAGCTGTGTAGCATGTAATGTTAATATATTTGATATTGTATCCATGTGCAATTGGGTGGTGTCCTGTGTCCGAGGTGCTACACGGCTAGGTGAGAACCCAGCTCATGACTTATTGGCTTACCTCCTCGCGTTCGCTCACCGCTGATTTCGTGACCGAAGCCTTAGGCAGTGGATAATTATAGCTTCTAACCTAAGACATTTGTCCAGGTTACATCTTCAGACTGTATGATATGCGACTGGTGTGTCCGGGCACTGAGGGGCACGGAGAAGTTCAGGGCGTTAGTCCACGCGGCCTTCGACCCCACCGCCAGCGCAACAGACCTTCCGAACGGTTCAGATGGTAAGTGTGTTTACCGACCGACAGGCTCTGTGCCGAGGTGGTAGTTGCATTCGACTTTTCGGCTGGGGGCGTGGGTTCGACTCCCACTCATTGCTAATATTTGATTGTTTGCATCTGAATATTATGTCTATTTGCATCGGTCTGAGTGTTACCATGTCGGGGAGCACGTTAGCAGTCAGTCCGGGTTGTCATATGAGCATTTTCCCTAAATAATTATTGGTATGGTATGGCACGTACAGTCCGGTGGCGGCGTTCCTACTAGCAGTAGCAACATTGTAGCAGATAACTTTTTTCTGCGGAAATACCCTCGGATACCTCCCCCGCCGGAGCCGGAAGGGGAGGATATGTCGGACTCGAAACGAGTAAAACGGCACGCCGACTGAGGTTTGTAGTGCTAGGCCGGAAGTGAGGTTGTCTTCGACATTTCCGTCGCACGCCGGCTGGCTGACCAGGCTCCACATTCCCCCGCAATGGGGAGGCGCGCTGTAGCAGTTAGCAGTATCTCTATCGGTTACATTTTCAAATATCCATGATGTTGAGATAAACTCCAGGTAGTGTTAACTGCATTGACGGCAGAAGTATGTCTGTTTGTCACGTGGCCCCTCTCAAAATCGTGAAGTTTTCTAAAATATCATTTTCTGAAGGAATTTCCGCACTTAAAATATATTACCAACCCCCCCTCGCAAACTCCAGATTGCGAGCAAAGAAACTCCCCACTCCCCAAACTTCAGGCAGCGATCGCACGTGATGTGTACGCTGCCTGCTGTGTATCACGAGGTAGCATTTCATTCGGATAACTCAATTAATTACTTTTTACTAAACATCAAAACGATAACTTTTAAGGTAACTTGTATGAAAAAAGATTTAGTGACGTCATGAAATTTAAAAGTCAAATCAGTTACTAATATAGGTTGGGTGGATGATTAAAAATAAAAAAATACTATAAAATAAGAACCGACGCAATTTTTACCGCTCTTTGACCATTCATAATTTGAAATAAAACCACTTTTTACGGATTCTATCGCGATATATTTGTTATTATTACTTTTAAACCGTAAAAACCTTAAAAAAAAGTAATAATAATAAATATAATTCGCGATAGAATCCGTAAAAAGTGGTTTTATTTCAATGAGTGACATTCGCGTAAACTTCAGAAAATATCATTCATCTATATATATAAAATCACTTGTCCCGACTGACTGACTGATTCATCAACGCAGAGCCTAAACCGCTGGACCTACAAACTTGAAATTTTGACAGTATTTGCATTTTATGATGTAAACATCCACTAAGAAAGGATTTTTGGAAATTCTGCTACTAAAGGGGTAAAATAAGGGATGGAAGTTTGTATGAAAGTCCGTCATTTTCAGAGCTAGATGCACTAAATTTCATAAACGTGTGTCTTTTAAGAAATAAATGAACACCTGTATCAGAGTTTTTCCAAATTTAACTACTAAGAGGGTAAAACAGGTGATAAACGTTTGTATGGAAAGTTCGTCATTTTCAAAGTTAGAAGCATGAAACTTCGTACACCTATGTCTTTTGAAAAATATTTTGTCACGATAATCGACATCCACGCGGGCGAAGCCGCGGGCAAAAGCTAGTAATTTAATAAGCTCGGTTAAATAATTTATAGGATAATACCCGATTGAAATGCTACCTTTAGAATTACAGTTAACATTTTTTACGGATCTATTACTGAACTAAACCAAAGCTCAATCTAATTGGTTTTTTCTTTCCTGATAATATTACCTAAAAAGCAAATTGCCACCAAGAAAGAGTGACTAATTTTTAATTCGCATATGAAGCAAAATGCCTAAATCGCTAAAAGACTTATTTTCAGAATGCCGTTAGAGTAAATAGACTAGCTTACTAGAAAGATTAAAACTTGAAATGACTACGTTATAAAATGACTTAAACGTAAAATGACCACTTTTTTAAATGTATGACGAGCGATAAAATTATTCTATCTCAAGATGTAATATACATATATCCCATAGGTATTCAAAAGCCGACTTTGTTATTATTTTAGGCATTTTTCTCGGTAGGCTTTCTGTTTCTTAGACATGTTTAGACATGATTAGTTTTAGGCAATTTGCTTCGTAAGCTTTTTGCTTTATAGGCTTCATAATTTTTAGCCAACTTGCTGTTTGGGCATATTGAGTTTTAGATAATTTGCTTTATAGGGATTTAGCTTTTTAGACTTGACCCTTAGGCATTTTGCTTCGTAGTCAATTTGATTTTAGGCAATATGATCAGGATTCGTTTTTTTTATAGCGTCGTCAACCTTGATAACCATAAAAACGAACAGCTGTCAAAGAACCAACATCGGCACCAAAGATCTCAATAGGCCGATCAAACAGGATCAGCTGCAAATGGCAAACAAAAGAGTTGACACGCAGAAGAAACGCGAGGTGAAGAAGTACAGCAACCCTCAGGACAGGATGAAGAGGAGAGCTCTGGTCTACTGCGAACTTTGCAATCAGAGGTAAGTCAGCCTACAATATTTTTCTCAGTTGGCGTCCGAGCCAGCTGACTCTATCTACACTCTTTGCGTGCACTGGTAAATAAATAAATAAATATTCGACAACATTCCACACAACGCTATCTAGACCCATGGTAAGCATAGCCTAACTAGCTTGTGTTATGGAATCTAGAATGCGGATAAACATACTTAGATACTTTTTTTTTTGTAAATACATACATACTATACATAGAAACATAGCCATATTCATGCATACAAATATTTGCACTGAGCGGGAATCGAACTCGCGCCTCCTGCGTAGCAGTCGCGTTGCCACGGAGGGTGTCAAATCAAGGCTATAATACTTTAGTATTACCACAGATAATATAGTATAGTTCTATACAGATGCACAAACAGGAACAAAAAACGGTTACACTCGTAAGTTCCAAAAGCAGGCAGGCAGCTTTTATTTCCAAGCGTTGTTACTAGATGGCGACACTGTTTTGGCAATCTTTTCAAATTTTTACTATTAAAAACTAAAGTATCAAAAATAAAAAATACACTAAACACATTATTAAATATGACTGAATAAAACCATAAATATTCTAATCTATATTGATTCTGCAGTAATTCGAATGGTTATAGACAACTTGACGGTGTCGCTAGATGGCGGTTTCCTAAATTATCACTTTTGTCGCGAAATCTTTATTTATTATAATATCAACGACGTTTGTCATGGGGAAATAAGTCGATACCTCCTACGTAAGTTGTTGTATCTCTAAAAGTGCAATTTTACAGGAGAGCGAGTTAAAGATTCAAATTGGCCTAAAAACTGCATTTGTTTATGTAGCTTTGTAAAACTTGGTATATGAATGTGTTGTATGGTATTCTTGACTATGTTGTAAGATAATTAAGAAAATATTATGAACTTTATGAGATTTGGGGCTTACAACACTTTACTGCGGAATACAGACTGTGCCAGCTGTGGTATTTCATACTTACAACATTATACTGCGCAGTCTAGATTTCTTCAGTTGTTGTATCTCATACTTACAATATTATACTGCGGAGTTTACATTACGTTCGTTGTTGTACATGATAGTTACAACAATATACACTGGATTTTTTTATTTTAGTCCAATTGTATGTGACATTAACAATATAAATTGAACACAATTTTGAGTAAGCATTATTACTCAGGAAATAAAAAGTAATATTGTCAAAGCCAAATTATCTTTTTTTTTTTAAAGGAAACAACATAGTTAATACTGGATAAAGGTTTTATTAGAACTATTGCACAAAAACTACGTTTTAATATGTTTACTTCTGAAACAAGTACGTAATGTATTCAACTACTAGGTAATAATAGGTAGGTAGGTATGTAATATTATTTTTAAGAAATATAATGATAATAACTCACTATGATATTTGAGTAACATAACAAATTCTTCTTTAAAAATAATAAAATTACAATAAAATCGTAAAAAACCAACAGTGAGGATCAATGGCCTTCTTTGTTTGCCAAATCAAATAACGTAATTCTAATACGCCACGTCACCTTAAAGACGTATAAGATGGGAAATTTGAATCATATCGGGCGTGTCTCGGTAGCCGAATTGGTCAGGCATTCCCCCTGTAAGGGAAAGACTGCGGGTTCGAGTCCCGCCCGAGAAGATTCTTTTTCCCTATGTATTAGATTTGTATAGTTAGCATACTTAATGCTGTAAAAAATCCTTACGTAAAATTAAAAACTGATAACTTTCGCTTTTAATACAAAATATTAATTGGCCATGCGGTGCATTAAGAATCTTTTGAAAATCATATGTAGCGCTAACAATTTTACCTTGGGAAGTTAAGCTTTCAGTTTTGTCAGGCTTCATGAGTTGTCGGGATAACTTCTTATTTGAGACATGGTTTTCATGATCTGCAATCTGTTGTTCAGTTGGACTATGAATATTTTAAAAACTGTGGCATTGATCGCACTGATCTTTCTTAGGGATATAAAAACTGAGCTTAAAGTTTTCATTTGCAATATCTCGATGTTGGCGTCCGGTTTCAGCTTTTTTTCATATGTATGGGATTGAAGCCACTCATTATACACTTCAAATAACTTATGAAAATTTAAGTCTGCATCTAAATACAATTTGTTTGACCTTTGCCTCGTATAATGAGACTCATCTCTCGATACGGTCACACACACTGTTTTTAGGACTACCAGTTAGCTTTACTGGATGGTTTGAGTGTTTTCTGAACTAATACTCCCGTTGTCTTGTCCATCTTTTCTAAAGACTTATTAATAACCTAATCACTAACGGACAAAGTGCTTATAAAATGTTTTAATGCCATCTTCATTATATCCCACTGGTAACTAATATTGTAATGTATACTTACGTCTTGAAATGCTCTCAGTATAAACTCTACGTTTATTTTACTTCTTTACTATGTTAGCCACATACATCCACTGCTTTTCTCGATTGCCTAAATTCCAAAAACTGTCAAAAATCTTTCTTCGCTTAATATATCGAAACATTTTTTCCGGCAGGAACATGGCGGGCCCATCTTTCTACTTGGTTGCATTGAACCTTTTCTTGACACATATTCTTTTCATAAATTACGCAAGAACTTTCTCTTGGTATCGATCCATTCATTAAAATGACTTTTTCTTACATTACCTTTATCTTTCCTTAATTGACGACGGCGGTTGGCGGTTGACGTGCTTGGACTATTTGAAATATTTGATAGTGGACTATTGTTCACTGTTGTACACGTTGAGCAGCTAGAAAGCACTGGTGAGGATTAAGGTGAAATGTCAAACGCCGATATATTTTCCTTTTGTATATAATATGGGCAAAAATCATTATCACAGTCGTAATCCAAATGATTGATACTACAAGAAGGGGAAGGGTGTCTTCTGATCGTCTCTGTTTCTTCTTCTGATATATTATCAAAGATGTCACTATCTATTATATTTGCTAAAGCATTCATTTCCGATTCATTAAAACTTATTGGAAGTGGAGAAAACTAAACGAAAAAGAAATTTTACTGTTAGTAAACAAGCAAGCATTTCTAGTTAGTAAGTGAGCAAAGTAGTGCTCCGTTTAAGGCTCTATGTCAGTCAGATAGGTAGACAAGAGCGCTTTAAAAAGTTTCACATATTATATAACAACATTAAAAAAATGTTTTATGTTAAGCATTGAGATAAAGCAAGAAAAAAGTAATAGGTACAAAAATATAGGAAGTCCCGGTACTCGAAAGCTGAGTTTTGAATAACGACTTCTGAAGTAAAATGTTATTTTTACTTAGGTTCCCAGCGGAGTTCCGCAAGGATCCCATCTAGGATCATTATTCTATAACGCCTATCTATTCGATATTGACGAGGCCATCAAAAATTCAAAATATCCGATGTACGCGGATGATAAGAAAATTTTCTGTCGTATTAATAACATAAATCAATGCGAGGCTCTCCAAGCAGATCTAAATAGTTTAAGCCATTATTACAAAATTAATAAAATTACAGTTAACGTTAACAAGTGTCAATTCGTTTCTTTTACTCGCAGAAGGAATCCAATTAACTTTCAATATAATTTTAATGGAATCGCTATAAATAGGGTCAGCGCAGTACGTGACTTGGGTGTATGGTTCGACTCTAAGCTGACATTTTCTGATCATGTTGACCGTTTAGCAACAACCGCCTTTAAAAACCTCGGATTCGTTATAAGAACCTGTAAACCTTTTAAAGATATTGGGTCGCTAAAAACCGTGTACTTTGCATACGTACGCAGCATATTGGATTATGCATGCCCTATTTGGTCACCAATATATATCATTCATAAAAATCAACTGGAACGTATACAGAAAATATTTATTAACCATCTTAATTACCGCAGCCGCGCCCTTCCGGCGTCATACCGACAAAGTTGTGCAACATACGACATCTTGCCACTTGACGATCGACGCAAAGTCCTAGACATGTGCCTACTGCACGACATAATCAATGGACGCCTCGATTGTCCCGACTTGCTGGCGCAGGTGTTATTCAATGCTCCACTCCGACGCACACGGCACACACCATTGTTGCATGCACCTCGTCACTCCACTAACTGCTCCCAGAACACTGTTCTAGCGCGCATTGCTCGAACTCATAATGCCAATTTTAATAACATTGACCTATTTTCATGCTCTAAAAAGTCATACAAGCAACAGATAATTAGTACCTTAAAAGATATTGTAAATTAATAGAAGGGTGTAAGTAAAACTGATTATATTAGCTTTTAATATTAAGGTTATAAATGTATTAACTGTTTTTAAACTAATTTTTCACTTTGTTAGTCTTCCGCATCAATTCAAAATTTTGTAAATTCAAATTTAGATAACAAATTGTATCCGTTCACAAGCCGATTTAATCTTTATGTAATAGTTAAGGAAAACCTGTTATTAGCCTTACTCTTAGTCTATAGTCTTGAAATTCATTTACTGTATCGCTGTTGGTTTTCTTGAAAATAAATAAATAAATAAATAAACTACGTGCCACATTTATTTTAGTTTTTATTCCAACGTAAAATATTGTATGTTTTATATACAACATTTTATAATGCACGCTCAACAACGTAAAATATTGTAAGTACGACATACAACATTTTGTAATACACGTTGAACTACGTAAAATGTTTTATGAATTACATACAACCTTTTTGAATGTAAACTTAACAGCGTATACAGTTGTAAGTAATCTTTACAACGTTTTAGGTTGTAGTCGGCAAAAATAAGATATTATACTCAATAATGTATAAGAAATAATATAATAAAGTACCTTACCAGTGATATTTCGACATGCGTGCGTTCGTCTCAATGTCCAGCGTGTTCTGTTGTATGTAGCCGATACAAATCGCGAGCGCGTGACCTCCCTGCCTTGCACCCCGCGTAAACTATTGCCAAGAACTATACAACGTTGTAGTCCGTTCTCGTACAAAAGTTACAACGATTTACGTCTATAAAATGCTTGATAAAACAACATTTTTGTTATTTTTTCACTTTGAATACGTAAATTACAGCAAAATAAAGCTCTTTTTTTAGTAAAAACGCTAAATGACATTTTGTGGGATACAACAACTTACGTGGGAGGTATCGAAGTGTTTTAACTTTTTTATTTCTTAAAATGAGACTACTAATGCCATCTATTAGTTTTTGAGTTATAATAAAGATATTTAATTGGCGTTCGTACCCCATGTTTCGACGAGATGCTGAGATCGCGGAACGTGACAGCCATCGCATTTTCCAAAGGGGAGATCACTTCGAATCTTACATCGAACGTAGTCGCATCTTTTAAAATTTTAATAATTTTTATGACGTGCTATGCGTCATAGGCAAAGTACACTATAACTAGGAAATAATATTATATAAACAACACGTATCAATAAACAATAATGTCAGCACTAAACTTATATGAGTAAAACCCCACTCTAAATCTCAGTAAAATCATGTAGAATAATTAGTATATAAGAGTGTGTAAATAGTAAATAAATTAATCTTGTTCCAACTGGTAAAACATCTTTTACTTACTCCGCAATATTGGTGACCCCGACGTGATTTCCTAGTGCTGATATAATTGCAGGCCAACTGCAGCCCTGAAAAGGTTTTCAGCAGCAAACCTAGGAACTATCACAGATCACGGTGGAGCCATATAAGGAAAAATTTACCCAACAGCCCACCAGCTTACCGACCACCACCATCAGCGAAATAGCACATTTCAGTTGACTTCCCACAAGCGGGTCCAAACCAGCTGAAATTTCAAGAGGCTAAACGCAATCATGGCACCGATAATTCCAGCCGGAACACCGTCAAAAAACTCCGGCACATCGGCTGAATCAATCAGCGACAGCCAGGTGGTGGCTGCAATTAGCATTACGGAGAAAATACCATCGTTTTGGACAGATTCACCGCGCTTATGGTTCGCGCAATTCGAGGCCATCGTAGCCTCCCAAAAGCAAGGTGACGAATATAAATATAATAGCGTCATCGCAAAATTACCAAAAGAGGTCATACATCAGGTTAGCGACATCCTGACGTCACCGCCAAACGCAGACAAGTACCTTAAAATCAAGGAAAGATTAATTGCGTGCTATGAGGAAAGCGAACAACGACGCTTCCACAAATTGCTATCGGAGATGGACCTAGGTGACTCAACACCATCACAGCTGTTGAGAAAAATGAAAGAAGCCAGCTGCGACAAAATGACCGAAGATACCATCAGATTATTATGGTTCAGACAGCTTCCGGTATCAATCACCTCCATATTGGCAGTCTCCGAAGACCTCGACCTCACAAAATTATGCGAAATGGCGGACCGAATTTATGAAAATATGCGCTATAAAACCAAAACAAACAACTCGTCACAGGAATCCGCCGACGTTAACTTAATAACAATGCTGACGTCACAAATTGCAGCTATGCGAGTTGAAATAAACGAGCTCCGCGGTATGAGTAATCGCCGACCGATGCAACGCAGCAAATTCCGAGCAAGGTCGCAATCACGCTCACGGTCACGGACATGGCTATGTTATTATCACAGACGATTCAAAACAAAAGCATATAAATGCGATCAGCCGTGCTCGTCGATAAATAAAACCGATAAAAATTCGGGAAACGAGAACTAGCGCAGAATAAGACGGGACTCTGTGCCATACAACCCGCCAACCGTTTAACTATAACCGACTCAAACAGTGGTTATAGGTTTTTAGTAGACACGGGAGCAAATATTTCTGTATTACGAAACGCACAGGGTAAGAAAAATGCGAGCAACTACAAACTGTATGCCGCAAACGGGTCAATTATTGAAACTTATGGCGAAAGCACATTAACGCTAAATCTGGGGTTACGCAGACCTTTTACTTGGACGTTCTTAATCGCCGATGTAAAAATGCCTATCTTAGGAGCTGATTTCCTAGAGCACCACAGATTATTAGTGGATCTATACGGCAAAAGGCTGATCGACCAAGAAACAAAATTAACGACGCCTGCGAAAATTGTAAGAGCAACACACATGCCTTCAATTAGATCCATCGACGCGAAATTACCCGAACATATAAAGCACCTGCTAGAGAAATACGTAAACGTCACTAGACCAAGACCATTTAAAAAACCCACAGAGCATGGAATACAGCATCACATCATAACAAAAGGTCCTCCAGTTTATGCCCGCGCGCGCCCACTACCACCCGACAAATATAAGGCAGCAAAAAAGGAATTCCAAGAGCTAATAAACCTAGGAATATTAGATCCTTCCAGTAGTCCTTGGGCATCGCCTCTCCACATGGTAAAGAAAAAGAATGGGGAATGGAGACCGTGCGGAGACTACCGTGCGTTAAATAAAATTACAGTTCCCGACAGATATCCTTTGCCAAGACTGTTAGACTTTACATACATCGCAAGTGGAAAAACAATATTCAGCAAAATTGATATAAAGAAGGCGTTCCACCAAATCCCTGTTGCGGAACCAGAGAAGACCGCAATAATCACGCAAATGGGTTTATTTCACTGGAATTTCATGCCATTTGGCCTCAGAAATTCAGCTCAAACGTTCCAGAGGTTTATGGACTCCCTGTTCAGAGACCTGGACTATATATATGTCTTCGTGGACGACATACTCATAGCAAGTCAAAATACCGAACAACATTACGTTCAATTAGAGGAAGTATTCAATCGCCTAAGTAAAAACGGCATTTCAATCAATACGAGCAAATGCGAATTCGAAAAGACAGAGATAGATTTCTTAGGTTATCATATAACGAGCCAAGGAATCACCCCCACGTCTGAGAAAGTACGAGCAATAAACGAATACCCAAAACCAAAGGTGGTAAAGGAGCTACGTCGATTTTTGGGAATGATGAATTTCTACAGAAGTAGCATCCCACACGCCGCCAGACACCAAGATCCGCTTAACAAATACTTAATAAACTCCAAAAAGAATGACAATACGCCAATCGAGTGGAATACGGAAGCTAACCAAGCATTCGAACACTGCAAACAGGACATAAGAGATGTCACAACACTCGCATTCCCGGAAACAGACACACCATTAGCCATTATGACAGATGCTAGTTTAAAATGTGTAGGCGCCGTACTTCAACAAAAAGTTCAAGGAAAATGGAAACCCGTATCATTTTTTTCAAAAGGGTTAAGCGAGACACAAACAAAATATTCCACATACGATCGAGAACTACTCGGTATTTACATGGCAATAAAAAACTTTAGACGACTAATAGAAGGTCGCACATTTACAATATACACGGATCATAAGCCACTGATTCATGCATTCGACAAGAAGCAATCAGTGGATGAATCCCCTAGAAGAATAAGGTACCTAGAATATATTGCACAATTCTGTACAGACATAAGGCACGTCACGGGCAGCGAAAACGTGGTAGCCGACGCACTATCACGGGTAATAGAAACAATAGAACTACCCCAAATTCTCAACTGGCAAGAGGTAAAAAAATACCAAGACAGTGACCCGGAGTTAACAAAACTAAAACAAAATAGGTCACTAAAAATGGCACGGGTACCAATACAAAACAATAATACCAAAATTTATTGTGATATATCCACCGGTACAACAAGGCCATACCTACCACAAAAGTTCAGAAAAACAATTTTTGATAGTTTTCACAACATGAGCCACCCAGGGAAAAACACAACAAAAAAGTTGATAACCGCAAAATACGTCTGGACTAGCATGCACAAAGATATTTACGAAATGTGTAAAACATGTTTACAATGCCAGCAATCAAAAGTTCAGCGGCACACAGTATCACCCCTGGGCAAATTTATGCCAGCAGAACGATTTAGCCACATACACATAGACATTGTGGGCCCCCTAACGACATCACAAAACAAAAGATACATCGTCACTATGATCGATCGTTGTACGTCATGGCCAGAAGCATATCCTATTTCGGACATCACAGCAGAAACTGTAGCCAAAACCCTATACGATGGCTGGATCACACGTTTTGAATGCCCCAATTATATAACAACGGATCAAGGACGACAATTCGAGTCTGAGCTATTCAGAAGCCTAACCAAATTCCTGGGTATACAAAAAATCCGTACTACACCATATCACCCTCAATCAAACTCCAAAGTAGAAAGACTGCACAGAACCATGAAAGCAGCTTTGATGGCAAGAGGAAATACCGAAAATTGGACGAAAGAATTACCATCGGTATTATTCGGGATACGTACCAGCATTCGACAAGACACTGGATACTCAGCAGCCGAATTGGTCTACGGAACAACAATAAAATTACCAGCAGCATATTTTGGCGACTGTTCTAAAAACACAACATACGCAGAGTTTGTGGAAAAAATTAAAGATAACATAACGCACATGACGTCAATTCCACAACGACAAAGCTCAAACAAAAACATATTCGTACACCCACGCTTAGCCGACTGTACACACGTATTTCTACGATGCGATAAGCTACGTCCTACGCTCACACCACCTTACGACGGACCGTTTCTCGTAGTCAAACGTGACAACAAAATAGTCACGATCAAGCGAAACGGCAGGGAAGTGAACGTGTCGATTGACAGGCTAAAGCCAGCATTCACGACGAGCGACGACAAGATAGAAGCTCAAAATCAAGAGCAAGATAAGGCAGAGCCAATTCAAAACATAAAAAGAACACGTTCGGGAAGAATATCACGACCCACCGTCCGTTTCAAACAATGATATAAAAAGGGCAAAATGAAAATAAAAGTCACTCCACAGCAAGCCACAAGAAACAACACACAAGATGGGAAGCAGTCAAACCCACGAAAAGGAACAAATAAACAGGGTGCAAAACAACAACCTGGCAGCAAAGGCAGAAATTGAAAAAATAAAAATCTGTATCGGAGTACTCATCGCTATAATTATACTAGCAGCAATAATAATAACAATCACCAGACTCGTACGGAAAACTAACAAAGTCATGGACAAAAAGATAAACAAAATAATCAAGGAAATGCAACAAGTGTAACCAACTGCAGAAAAAGTACAACTCAGCAAACAGCGTTCACGGACGAGGTCGACGCACCACAGCAAATAATAACTAGAATTTTTATAAAGGGCGGAGTACTATGACGTGCTATGCGTCATAGGAAAAGTGCACTATAACTAGGAAATAATATTATATAAACAACACGTATCAATAAACAATAATGTCAGCACTAAACTTATATGAGTAAAACCCCACTCTAAATCTCAGTAAAATCATGTAGAATAATTAGTATATAAGAGTGTGTAAATAGTAAATAAATTAATCTTGTTCCAACTGGTAAAACATCTTTTACTTACTCCGCAATAATTTTATTGTATTAATTACTCTCAAGTAAATTACTTTAAATAAAATTGGCTTTTTTTTGGATCAATCGGCTGCAGAATACGTAATTTGCTCTCCACGGAAACAAAACATCCCCAACTATAACATGTCTAAATCCTTGTAGGTACCCGGTGATGATCTCAAATAACGTGTCCAAAACATTCACGTGCTCCCGATGCAAGAAGAACGGCGACGTGAAAACTGTGGTGTGCAAAAAATGCAACGTTGCGATGCCCAATAACGTATTAAAAGTGCACATGGAGTTGCATGTGAAGGCTGATATTAGAGGGAGGACCAGGTAAATATAATTTCTTACTTTTTTCCTTTTTGACGTGACAACGTCTTATAATTTGATGCAGCTGGCTGCACGCACGAAAAACCATCCGGTAACCGTCATGCGGCGTTACCTCGCTCTGAGGCGTTCCATTTAAGGCTTGAAGTGCAAGCGAGAGCGTGGAACGAGCGACAAATCAAACAAATAAAATTAAAATTTTCTTTTGAAAAATGAAACCATTCCATCAGTATTTTCTTATGACGTTGTCACGTTCAACTATCGTTAGTAAACCGACTTTACAGACAACCTTTTTTTTTAAGAATATTAGTACCGAAGTTACTAATATTTACCTAATGGTACCTGTATTGATAAATAGATATTCCTGCTATCCTGTTACAGACTTAGAACAGTATCGTCTCGCACACCAACGGTGATAGTGCCAAAACAAAAGACCCAGGGCATCAAAGGTTCCAAGAAATCCTCCACGACCACCCGTCCAGGAGACAGCGGCACTTATACTGCTAACTCTGGTGAGTAGTACCTACCACAGGTGATATAATTCTTACAGATGCACAATCAGGAAGAAAAAACAGTTACACTCGTAAGTTGCAAAGTAAGGCAGGCAACTTTTACCGCCGTTCCCAATAACATACTTACAGTTAAAGATAGATCGCAACAGTCAAATTTGACGTATCGGCTGTTTAAATTCAAAACATGGTAACTGGTTTTTTTGCGGGAAAGCGCATCGCGGTATAATTTTATTTTCCGAAATTGGTGTGAAAGTTACTATGTTTTGAATTTAAACAGCCGAGCACTTTATCCGTAGATGCGATCTATCTTTATCTGTCAGTATGTTATTGTGAACGGCGGTAGTACGCAAGCGTTATTCTCTCTTTTTGTATGTAAAGTTTATTTTCTTCTGTGCCAGTCTCGCCATATTTTTCTTTAGTTATTCGTCAGAGTTCGATGTCCAATATTATGCGCACCACAAAAGAGAAAACGAACAAAACCAGTCGTGTCAAAAACCTTTCCTGTTGACATTATTGTGATATTTGGTACACAATTTTAGTTCGGACAATAATACAATTTAAATCAATAAAATAGTGTGTTTTGCTCTTAATAAGTTAGTGATCATTTTGAGACTTTTTGACATTGTAGTCTCAAAATGATCAGTAACTTATTGAGACCAAGACACACTATTTTATTGATTTAAATAGTCAAAATATTTATGACACTAACTGTACAAGTCTTGTAGTCGTAGTCGATTTTGTAAATGTTTTCTAACAATATATATTTCTTGTAGAATGCGATGATCAGATTCAAATGAAAGAGCTTCAAGAAAATACGATAAATCCACCGCATCCATGCCAAGAGTGTCATTACATAATGGAGCATAACCAAAAGTGAAAAGTAAATACACACCAATTTTTGTATCAACAAAACTATCTATAATATCCGATTCTATGTAAAAAGGTACAGTTAACGATAAAAGTAGCTTAACAAACTTTAATTTATTGATCACTGTGGCCCCTAAACCTCAATTAAAATAATGAACAACCTTCTCATAAAATTACTCTATACATGATATTGATATAATGAGTGTTCTAATATTATAATAAGGTTTAGGCGCACTAGTGATTTTTGTCTTAGTGATATTTGTCACAGTAATTTTTCTCACAGTGATTTTTGTCACAGTGATATTTGTCGCAGGGATTTTTGTCTTAGTGATATTTGTCACAGTGATTTTTATCACAGTGATTTTTGTCACAGTGATTTTTGTCACAGTGATATTTGTCATAGTGATTTTTGTCACAGTTATTTGTCACAGTGATTTTTGTCACAGTGATTTATCACAGTGATTTGTCACAGTGATTTTTGTCACAGTGACTTTTGTCACAGTGATTTATGTCACAGTGATTTTTGTTGCAGTGATTTTTATTACAGTGACTTGCGTCAATTTGCGTCAAATTGGATACGTGACAATTGATGAAGGTATTACGCACGCGGTATAAGTATTTTAATATTAAAATATTTATATGAAATATGATTGTGTTAACCAACTTGTGTCGTTGACTGTACAAAATCAAATCAGAAAATGTTCTTCATCAAAATATAGCGAAATATTTGGAAATTTATTTATTATTTGCGCAGGACAAGCGTTGTCATAAAAAATCTATTAAGTTATTGTAATATTTTGTTTACTAGGAAATTTGTTAGTACTAAGATTTATTATGCTGGTCACACTACACGTGTCAAAAAATAAAAAAAATAGTTTCAGTTTTCACATTAAAATTATTGTAAAAAAAAAATATTGTATTGTCGTTTTGTTTTGATGAAAACGTTTTCTAAATATCAAACAATGTCATAATTGAAGCCTCAAATTTAAAATATAATGTTCATATTATTAAGGACTTTTATTACATTGTCTATATCGAAATACTGTCCGGACTGACTGCATTCTGCATCTGCAGCCACTATTGATTTGACTACATGAATCCGATAAGCTTCCTCGTCCTCAGACGCGTTTTAATTTTAATTAAATTAAAACGCGTCCAGAATAAGTTTATTATTCTGGGGCCCCGCCAGAATAATAAACTTATTCTGGCGGGGCCCCAAAACAGATTTTGACTAAGATCCAGAAAATTATATAAGTTACTAGCAGTCCCGGCGAACTTCGTACCGCCAATTTTTCCCTGCACCCGTGGCGTCAGATCCCGTTCCCGCTGCACCATTTAGGGGGATGAAAAATAGATGTTGGCCGATTCTCAGACCCACTCAATATGCTCACAAAATTTCATGAGAATCGGACAAGCCGTTTCGGAGGAGTACGGGAACGAATATTGTGACACGAGAATTTTATATATACGATTTATGTCCCGCCATATGTATATCTTGGACCTGAAATGTGTTTCAATACGCGCAGTAGGTACTGGTCTTTTGGATGTATTTGGAAGAAAGGACGGGGATATACGGTGGTGGACGAGCTTAAATTCATCAATCATAGATTATTGTAAGTATAATAGTCGTCAAAGCTGAGAATTGGTCTGTGGTTCAAAACTAAACTTACTCCGGCAGGGGCCCCGCCGCCACAGAATCAAAATTGATGGTGGGGTCCCCGCCACAGTCAGAATACGTCACAGTCCAGTGGAGTGTGAAAATTTTGATGCCGGACTCGTAGTAGCACCAGTACGACAATCAGGATTTTTTAATTTATGCGAAGAGATTGTTTAGCCATGTAGTCTTTTATCAAAAGGTAGTAAAAAACCTTACCTTGGTCTATTTTGTTATGTATCATGCGACCCATTGAGAAGCCGGCAGGAATCGGATTATAGGGGATCCGTGACTGAGTCAGACCGCTTAAATTTCCTTTATTATCCGTAGTACACCCAATAGACCCACCGGTGGTACTACGGTTATTTTTTACTACCCCTGGTACCACCGCCGATTTTCAGTGGTACCACGGTTATTTTTACCTATCCCAACCACCAGTAATACTAATTATAATCTCCTTCCCCTGATTTGCTCCCGCCGTTTGGCTGCTTGCGTTCGGATGAAATCACAGGCAAAAACTAGTCAAAGTATAAACGGGGCCTTATGGGTTAACTTTTCAATAAACCACTTGCTAAATGATTTAATTGGGACATCTACCGGCGTGTGGTACAGCGTTATAACCTTCGAACCTTCTTGAAAATTAGGTGGTGACTTGGTGACTTCGTCCGAACGCAAGCAGCCAGCAAATCAGGGGTAGAAGATTATAATCATAGTATTACTGATGGTTCTAGGGATAGGTAAAAATAGCCGTGGTACCACTGACAACAAAAGGGCGGTGGTACATAATAACCGTAGTACCACCGGTGGATCAATTGGGTGTACTACGGATAACAAAGGAAATTTATGGTCACTATTAAAAAACGTTATATTATATTAGACTGGCTACCGGCAGCAAGACAACCAAAATGAAAGGGGTTTTAACTATAAATAAAACTCCATTTAAGTGGCGGTTGTGAACGCGGCTGTTACGCAGGAGGTGCGGGTTTGATCCCCGCTCAGTGTCTGGTCATGCCTCAGAGAGCACGTTAAGCCGTCGGTCTCGGTTGCCATACGAACATCTATGGCAGTCGTTACAGTTAGTTGGAGTCCTCTGAAGTCTACTGGACTATCTGCAATGCTTTGTTATCGCCATTGAGTTGTGGTCAGATGGCACCTCACTTCACGGGAAATAACGACAAGTGTAGCTTAACAAATTGTTATATTATCACTGTGGCCCCTAAACTTCAATAAAAATAAAACTACTCCATACATTATATTGATATATGTGTTCTAATATTGAAATAGGGTTTAGGCGCACTTGTGATTTTTGCCACTGTGATTTTTGTCACGGTGATTTTTGTCACAGTGATTTTTGCCACAGTGATTTTTGTCAGTGATTTTTTGTTGCAGAGATTTTTGTCACAGTGATTTTTGTCACAGAAATTTTTATCGCAGTGATTTTTGTCACAGTGATTTTTATCACAGTGATTTTTGTTACAGTGACTGTTGCGTCACAGTTAACGCGTACATTATCCAATTTATCCATTCCAAAGCATTTGGATACGTGACAATTGATGAAGGTATTAAGAAGAAGAAAACTCCATTTAAGTACTAATGAACACTATATTTCTGAACACATCAAGCAAACTTGGAACACTGTTTCCGCAACGGCGGCGGTGGCATCCTCAGCGAAGCCACGAGGGTCTTGGTAGAAGACAGCTCCTTCCTCAGACGAATAATGTCGAGCTCAGCCTGTCTTTTACGCTGGAAACGCACTAATATTATCATGAGAGATAGTGGCAAATTGATTGTAGGAAGAAAATTAAATTAATTGACCTTAGGATACTTATTAAAGTCTTAAATTTTAATATAACAAGAGAAAAAGGTAAACAAAGTTTCAGCGGTTTCAAACATTTATCACTTCAAGCGCAATTCAGACAGGAGTGAAATTGCTCGGTCATGGGTCGTGGTCCACCTGCTTAGTCCACCTGGGTGGACCACGGGCACTTTTTCTTGCCCGTGGTCCACCTCAGTTCACGTAGGTGCACCACGGGCACTATGTTTTGCCAGTGGACCACGACCCATGACCGCAACAGTCATAAGATGGCGGATCTGACAGTTTAGTTAGAACCGCTGTGCTGACAGCTTTCCTGTACTACGAAACACGCAACGACAGCTGTCGCTCGGCTAGTATCGCGTATGTGTGGCATGTGTGACAAGGACAGATAAAATAATCGCTAGTTAACGCGACATAACTCAGTAATAGTCGCTTTGTTTACCTTTTTTCTCTCGTCTCGAAGCAGTTGGGGGATATTGCTGCTAATTCTGTTGTTAAATCTCTAAACTTAAAATTCTCTAAAATATTCTAATTGCATCTGTTTCTTTCATTATCAGATAGAAAAGGACAGATGATTTATTTTAGTATACACCTGTCAAATAAAGTCGGCGCCTTGACGGTACCCTTCAATTTAGTCGACATCTACGAGCATGCGACTTAACTTACTACGCACCATACAAAATAGAACAAGGCGCTGTCTTAATTTGACAGGTCTTAACTTAAATAAAATCATCTGTCCTTTTTTATCTGATCATGAAAGAAAGAAAGGCAATTAGATTTTTTTAGAGAAATTTAAGTTTAGAGATCTAACAACAGAATTGGGAGCATTGTCTGCTTACCCGGAAGCGAAAAAGGCTTGACTAAATGTATGAACAAGAAGTTATAAAGCCAGGAAGGAACCACATCTCACCTTGAGTTCGTGCGCGAGTCTGGCCTCTACCTGCGCCACTCTGGACCGGAGCTCGGCGATGTCGCGCATCAGGCGCGCGGCAGCCAGCTTCGTATCCGCCTGCGATATACAGCCATGTCAATTTTTTTTGACGGATTAGAAACGGTAGCCAAGTCGGTCTTAGGACGGGTGACCATTTTTAAGACATGGAAGGCGATTCATGCCTGGGGCACGTTCAGCCGTCGCACAGTGTTTCGACTAGAACAAGCTAGCTAGACAATATTATTTATTGGGGTACATTGCATCGTTTGGCTTTGTTATAATGTATTAATATGGTTTCAGCACAGAAAACTCTATAGCCCGTCCATTGTGTTTTTATACAGATGGAAGTAGTAATTGCATAGTAATTTAAAATATCGTTTAAGTTGAAAACTTCGTTTAAAAACATCGATGAATGAAAATATAGGTATCATGATTTAATGTGGAATTATTACTTATTATCTATCAATAAAGCATAATAAAGAGTAGATATTTGTCGAGAATATATTCGTATATTAGTAGAAAAGTCGTAATCTGAAAAACAGACATAATGACAAAGGACAACCCCAACTCTCATACAATCTTGGGCCCGCATGTACAGGGTTGAAAATTAGGCAATATTTAGACCATCTAAGGACATTTTGTTTGCCTAATTTTCACGACGATTCACAATGGCCAAGTTTGTTAAATCGAGCATTGTGCATAGGTTTTTAGGTTATGTTGTAATACATAATGCGGTCAAACAGCGTCTTATGTTGTGTTGTGTGTGATAGCTACACAAGTTATTCGCGTATCGCTTTTATTTGTAAGTAGGTTAGCAGGTTTTATTAGTATAGAAAAGGGCAGGTCATTAATATTTTTAGTCATTAATGTGGAATGGTCAACTATATGCTAAATAATAAAACTGATATGTCGAAGCAAAGACATGCTTTAGCTACTTTTTTGTTGCACGATATTAAACCTTATAGTTTTATGATATGCAACTGACATTTACTCTAAAGGTGGTAAAGCAATCCTACCCTACCCTCACTTCAGACGGCAACATCTGAGTGACATCCTTTTGCTATGGTTACCACTTTCCACAAGGCTGTATACATACTTGTTTGCTGTAGTAATATAGAATTAATTATATAAGTAGGTAATAAAATAAAACAACATTATCTTAAAGATTATTTTATTTAAATAAGGTACTTTAATCTCTATCCCGGTATCTTCCTATCTGGCTTTAGAAATGCTTACACTAGGACTTAGGTCTTTCCTCCCCTTTTTAAGCATCATCATAGTTTATTAAAATATTGTCAAGAAACTGTGCAGGAGGTGTTATATTATCTTGGAACCGTGCCCAACCGAGATACCATATTACACTCATTATGTGGGCACAGCACCCGACTGTTCTCTTACCTACAAAACAATTACAGCAATGCTGTAATATAGCATTCCTCCCGCTCAAAGAACTGTCAACTAATATATATACGTAATAAGTTCTATTACTTATATGCCTGGACTTTATTTTTCCTCTTAACAACCAAGTCGTTTGAGATATTGACAGTTCTTGTAGGAGGTCTCTATCCACCTCTCTGCACACTTCAATGACATACAGAATACACACTTTTCTGTGCCCCACTGGTGATTGTGCTGGTCTGTTCTCATCCAAACATGCACATTGAGCTTGAATCCAGCAAGATTCGCAAATGATGTCATTTGCATTCACCTTAAACAGAGATCATGTTATAAGCACTGAATATTCCATTAGCCATATAGGCTAGTTCTTCATGAACGTCACACATATCAGTCAAAATACATTGTCATATACAAAAGTTGGCATCATTATCTACGAGATTAGGTAGACTCGTAGTAATTTCTATTCTATAGCAGCTATCACACAGCTTGTTAACGTTAATTATAATAACAATTTCAAAAGAGCGAGAAATAACGAATAGGTACTTACTATTTGTGGTGCGACCCATTCACGTATACAAGCTAGTATCCCTGCATCGTTCAATAAATGTCTGCCTATAATATTGCACCGATCGGTAGCGATTCCACAATTCACACAGAGACTCATTGTGATAGCTTTCAGCCGATGTGGTAAAGTCTAGTCCAGTTTTAGCCAAGGCAAAAAGCCAAGGTCAACAAATGTAGCAAATAACGGTGTCCGGTAATCAAGCAAGGTTCAATTAGTTCGAAAATCATATACAATTCACAGAGTAAAAGCAGCAAAACACATGATCTCAGGGAGCCGAAGGAAAGCGAATGCGACATTTTCAATGACAGGAGTGAAAATGACATGATTTTACAGATTATTATGAATTCTATATGATCGATTAATTACATAGACTTTGAATACACTACGATTATTTACAATCGATATTTTGACTTCCATTATGAAAGAGACAGGTGTTTTTCTGATTAGTAAACTGAATAATGAAAATAAAGATGCTACATAGATATTTTGAAATCATTTAATAAAGCCACGAATTTTAAACTCATAGTTAATAGTTATCGATTTGATTTCATAATCGAATCGATAAAGCAAGCATAATCATAACGCATTTACGAAGATCGGATTAAGTATTACATTCAACGTTTACGAAGCTTGTTGATTAATGAAAATCACATTTTTAAACTTTTGTCGCACTTGGCCATTGCTGATTGTAATGAAGTCTACAGTCCATCAAATCTAAGAGGTACCGTTTGACGTTTCATATTTTTCAAACCGAAACAACTTTGTTCATACGTACATTATTCAGTTTCGATAACCTTTTTCATAAAACCATGAATTTAGAAAGATTTCATTATTGTATCTAAAAATGTACAATTCTTAATATCTAAATGTAATTGAAAACTTTCAAACAAAGCAAAATAACACATATTTACACAGTAAATAATTTCTAATAGTTATATTCTTGACCTCATTACAAAGTTACGTAGTTAGGTCACTGCACGTAGTGTTGCGACTCTTCGGATACACTTGTATGCAAAAAAATCGTTTACATATACGAAAAATCGAATGTATTATTTACAAATTACACTTGACAACCAAACAAATATTTTTTCATGTGAATGGGATTTATCTCACATATTACGATTACATAACTAAATAGTTATGTAATCGTAAAATATGAGATAAAACCCATTCACCAAAAATACGTATTTATAAATCAAATATATTTGCTTCTTTAAAAAGTTGTCGAAAGCGATTTGTCGATTTTTGATTTTCGCGCCCAAATAAGTCGGGGTTTCTCGCGCTAACGCTGTCGAAATAGTAAATGGAGTCAGGGATAGTGTTTTTTACATTTATTTTTGTGTATGATAGTATGGGTTTGCATATTACAGAGAAATAAACAAATTTTTAACAAGCACATCCATTGATTTTACAATTACAATTTTTTCTTCTAAGTCTTATTTCTACGTCTAAAACTAATAAAAATAAGGTATGTAGAACCCATTCACAAAAATGTTGTTGCCTGATGTTATAAATTAACGACGTTACTGCGCGACCGCATAATGCACTGAATACACAGATACCCTAAAATAAATTAATTTAATTATTTTTAGGTCAATAGGCAAAATCGCAGGTGTCCAAGTCTCTACAATTTTTTTTTTCTGGCAACACTGCCAACTACAAGCGCACGCGGTCCGCTCGGTCGGTTCGGCGTCAGCAGTCTCTCGCCATCTTGGAAGCTGACTGTGCGCGTACTTGCTTTCTCGTTTGTGTTTTACAATTTGTGACTTGGCTATTACTTTTCTGGACTGATCATTCTTTATCCGTTTACCTTGGCAATATTTATACTGGACTCCGAACTAAGCAAGTGTTTATTAATAATGTCGAAAAGAGGACGTACTTTGAACAGCCAGGCTCGTGAATTGGTGGTGAAATTACACGAGTATTTTGAGCGTGAATCTCAAAATGGTGGACTTCTACTGCCAGTTACACAAGTTCGGGATCGCGTCGGTGAAGCTCTCGGTATTGGTAGCCGCACCGTTGGCAAAATATTAAGTGAAAAATATGGGCCTTCGGGGAGTGACAGTAACGTACTTCACACACCGAAAAAACGAAAAAGAAATAAACCTGTGACAGGCATCGATGAATTCGATAGTCATGCTATTAGAAACCATATATACGGGTATTTTACAAGAGGCGAATTTCCAACATTGGCAAAGTTATGTGCAACTTTAAAAGATGCCGGGCTGTATAAGGGAAGCATAGAGTCGTTGAGAACGATAATAACAGGAATTGGCTTCAGATACAAAAAAGTTGACAAACGAAAAATTGTTATGGAGCGACATGACATAATTATGCAGCGACTAACATTCCTGCGCGAAGTTAAACAAATTATAAACTGGGATAATGTAATATTTTTGGACGAAACTTGGCTAAATTCCAACCATTCTGTGCCGAAAACATGGACTGATGATTCTGAAGCTTCGTGCTCGAAGGTGCCGATAGGAAAAGGTGGACGCCTCATAATATGCCATGCTGGGTCAGCGTCTACAGGCTTCGTGGAAAACTCTTTATTAGCTTTCCAATCCAAAAGCACTAAAGAGTATCATGAAGAAATGGACGCAGTAAGGTTCCGAGAGTGGTTCTTAAATTTATTACAGAATATCCCTCCTAACAGCACAATTATAATGGATAATGCCCCATACCACTCTGTGCAAATTGATAAAGCACCTACGTCAGCCAATAAGAAAGCAGATTTGGTGGCATGGCTGCAAAGAAAAGGAGTGGATGCCGACATGTCACTATTAAAAGCTGAATTATTACAGTTAGTGAAATTGCATAAACCACCAAAACCGACATATGTAATTGACCAATTGGCCGAAGAGCACGGGCACAAAGTCATACGACTTCCTCCGTACCATTGCCAATATAATGCCATTGAACTGATTTGGGCCCAAGTTAAAGGTAATATTTTATAATATTATAATAATAACACGAGTACTTCTAACATTTATAATTTAAACAATGGTTTTCGTCTGCTATCAAATAGTTACATTATTGTTTTACAGGTTATGCAGCAAGACACAACACAAAACCACCCTTCAGTGTCAAGAAAATGGAAGGTTTATTAAAGGAAGCATCTGCCCAAGTTACACAGGAAGATTGGAGTAAAGTAGTACAAAAAACAAAGAAAATAATAATGGACGACTTCGAAAGAGACGTACACTTTGATAATGTAATGGACAATCAACTGGTCATTAATTTAAATGACGATGATGACGAAGACGACGATACTAGTACTAGTAGTGAATAAAAAAATATCCTAAACATTTCTTTTATTTAATTATAACAATTGATTTCTTAAAATTCGGATATTATAGTAATCGATCTCTTAAAGTTCGGATATTATAGTAATCGATTTTTTCATCCCATCCCTATCATTCAATTGTCAGAACTGTCAAACGGTACTTCTTAGATTTGACGGACTGTAAACAAAATTATAACACAAAATAGACGAATTTTTTGAGGTAGGTTTGATGTCTGTACACTCAGGCCCAAAATGGGGTATCTCCTTTGCACTCAATTGCGCAGGCTAAAATGACTTAGGTAAATTCACTAGTTCACAGTCTAGCCACAAGAGGGTACAAGGACTGTCTAGAACAAAGAATTCAGAAAATTGTCAGTAACCAACATTATTTTTAAAATAAATGAGGCTGAAGTATTTAAATGTTCTTATTAGAATTAAAAAATATACTTATACCTACCCTTAACTTCCAGATTCATCACTAACACTTTTCAAAAAACTTGAAATACTGTCTACTTTGACTACTTTGACAAGCGTAATAACGCAATGAATAAGTAAACTTCAACTCATTCTTTTTTTTTTTTTTTTTACTACACTCATTATTTTATCAGTAGCTGATATTAGGACAAAACAATTCTTAGAATTGGGACACATGGGTATCTGGCTAGAGGCTCAGTTAGTACATTTCTGGATATTCGACAATAAATTTTGTCCACCTAGCTTGTTCTAAGCGAAAAACTGTGGGTCGGTCCCGGTCTAACTTCAATTCAATACTTCTTTGATTCTTTCGAGCTAATGAATAGTGGCGACGATTTTCCGTCTAAGTCAAGCTGCATCACAGTTAGACCAAAAGCTGAAAGGCTCAGAGGTTGACGACCACATAGAAAACTTTTTTAACGTATTAGCAGTCGTTAAAAACGTTTGCATAGGTGTATACTTACGACTCTTGAAGGTGCATTCCTGGCAACACTCCTACTGACTGCGTTGGGGAAGTCGGCAATGGAACACGGGCTGAACAAGTCCGGTGGCGGGCACTTCGACACAACGCCTTGTATAGCCTGTATGAAAGAGAAATAATTTTTAGACACGCCTTCGACATACGTAAAGCCAACGAAGCTAGAGAAAAAAGGTAAACAATGTTTCAGCGGTTTTAAACTTTTTTATTTGAAAATGTATCACTTCAAGTGCGTTCCAGACAGGAATGAAATTGCTCATAAGATGGCGGATCTGACAGTTTGAACCGCTATGCTGACAGCTTTCTTGTACTACGAAACCATAGACATAAATATACAGACGTGAAGCTACTACGAAATTCATTCATAAAATCATATTAGGAAAACGCCAATTCTCCATCTTGCTTTCCAACGTAGTGGGGATGTAGTAGCACCTGATTGGTCAAATAAAATTGCTAGTGATGCGGTGATAGAATTTTAATTATCGATATTTTCCCAAATATTTAAAGAACGAAGACCACTTTCCATACATAGTGAATGACTTTTGAAATGCCGTTGACTTTTTATTATTCTATCGCATAATGGTACTGGTATTACTGATGAATAGATACTAAAACATTTTTTACAAAAAAAAAAAACAAAAATATTAAATAAAAATTAGATTTTTTTTTTGTCCAAATCGATTTTATTTTTGTGCCAATGTGTTATGTACCTGGAGTACTACTAAATATATATATATATATATATATATATATATATATATATATATATATACATCTTGAAGGACATGTTGCGTCCTACATGGCGTTATTTACCGATGATGCTGCGTCCGACTGACTTTGTGCGTCCGGAATACGGACGCAAGATTGACCGACCCTCATTTTTAGCCCAATGGTCCCTTATGATCCTTAGAATGCAATGGCGTAAAATTGGTATGGACGTAATTCCATCACTACAATGCCTTTTAGCGTATAATATAGTTCCGCCATCGTCCGACTGAAATTTGGAGGACACTAGTGTTCAGCGTATAATTTACCACGTATACTTTGAGTTCAGTTCACCGATCTTATCGTGTCCATTGAATATCGTATTTGTAAAGTTTTTATCATGTTTTCGTGACAACAATCTTGCGTCTCTTAAACATCCTTAAACGGGCACTAGGTACGGTGTCTGAGGGGCCTCTTCGGGGTTCACGAGGGACGCATGGCGCGGGGCGCGGAGCGGCAGGCTTTAGCGCGCTCGCGTACCGAAGTTTGTAAACCAACAGACATGTGCCGGCCGTGATGTAAGCTTATCTGTTCACACCAGCCTGTGCCTCTGAGCTTACCGGTTTATACATTTTTTTTATAGTGCGCTAAATCTCCACGGATACCACCCCCACGGAGACCCCCCCGACTAAAACGCACGCCGTCTTGGGTCCTTGGTTGCCGGAGGTGAGATTGCCGAAAGCATATCTCTCGCACCCCGGCAGACACTTCGGGCTGTGGGGACCTCGGTGTCCCCATCTAGCCCCGGGTACGGGGAGGCGCACTTGGCGGCACCGCCGCGGCCTGCTTCTGCTAGGGTGACAGGAGACTCCGCCGTTCACCCCTAGGCCAGCGCTCATGGAGGACGGAGGTCGTTCCGCGACGACCGGTTCGCCTTCGCTCTTCGTGGGCTTCCCGGGCCCGTAGTCTAGTCCGGACCCGACCGGCCGCCTCCTTCTCGAGCATTAATTGCTCGCAGAAGGAGGCGGCCGCACCCCAAGCGTTTGCGCATCGTACCATCGCTGTGAGCAATGTGGCGAGTGTGAGGACTCCCACCCCCCAGAGCCGCCACTAGGACCTGCCTGGGCCGCCGTGTCCCACGCCGGGCACTCGGTCAGCGTGTGCAGCTCTGCGTCCTCGCTCGCATCACAGTGATGGCACTCGCACGTTGGCTCCTTCCGCATCCGACACAGGTAGCTCCCGAAACACCCGTGTCCGGTAATCACCTGCGTCAGCCGGTACGAGAGGCTGCCGTGTGGCATCTCTAGCTATTCCTCCATGATGAGTTTAACCGCTGCTATTACGGCGTGCCCTGCGCTTGGTCACCCAAGTTGTAGCTCCCACTCAGGGTGGAGATGGGACCTCACGACCCGAATTTCTTCAGGCTCGGGTTCCCGGCTCGGCTCCCGCGCCTCCTTTCGGTACCGAAAGGGTTCTCGCATCCAAGTTCCACGGTAGAGATCCGGCAAGGAGATTCGCCGCCTCCAAGGATATCGTGCGGTACCCCATAATGTCCCTGCTGGCCATTGCACGCTGCGGCCCACGCAGCAGACGCGCATTGTGGATCGTCAGGGTCTCCGCCCATATCGGGCACCCATATAGGGCAATGGACCGCAGGACTCCTGCGTAGAGTCTCCTGCAAAAGTCATCCGGCCCCCTTTTTTTTATACCACTTAGATGGCAGACAAGCACACGGCCCACCTGATGGAAAGTGGTTACCGTGGCCTATGGACGTATGCAACACCAGAGGCGTTACACTCGCGCTGCCTACCCTGAAGAAACCTTCTAATGCCCCTCTTGAAGAACCCCATATTGTAGTCGCTTGGGAAAACCGTGGCAGGGAGTTCCTTTCATACCGCACGGTGCGCACCGTATTCGGATGCAATGTGTGGGGATGAATTCTCTGTCTATGGCGAGCGGTGCGATGATAGAATGTAGCTGTGGGCATCATGTCAAATAATTCATCTGCGCACAAACCATTATATAGGCGGTAGAAAACACACTGTGAGGCAAAGTCCCTCCTGAGGCTGAGAGGTTCCACATCGCCTGCGAGTATGGGACTGTCGACGAGCCTCAACGCACGTCTTTGTACCGAGTCGAAAGGGTTAAGCTGGCGTGCGGGCGCTCCGGCAAAAAGATGACAGCAGTACTCCATGTGGGGTCGAAACTGTGCCTTATAAAGAAGGAGTCGCTGCCCCGCAGTGAAGTACTGCTTCGCCCTGTTAAGAACTCCAAGTTTCTTTGATGCCAGCTTAACCTTGTCCTCTAAATGACTGCGGTACTGGACGTCACTTGAAATGTCGACGCCTAGGATCCCGATACTCGGGGCAATGGTAAGCCGTGTGCCCAGGAATTGCGGCGCTACAATATATGGGGTTTTCTTAGCGGTGAATACACCCCTTATGTTGGGCAGCAGCAAGCGGCAGCTATGTCCTTCAATTTGGGGGCCAGTCTTCGGCGATGCTCCCCGAAGATCCACCGGCCGTGGAGCACGAGCCCCAGATAGTTCATCTGGGGCTTGATGCCGATGGAAATGTCTCTCACTATGAGGCTGGAATCTTCCGGTGGCACGCGCCGAGGCCCATGAAAGAACATGGCCTCGGTTTTATACGGAGCCACCTCCAGACCCAGCCGCCGGATCCGCTCCACGACTTGGGCAACCGCGGTCGTGGCCTTCATGGTCGCTTCGCGGTATGTAGCCCCGCACGCCGTCACCAGCGTGTCATCCGCATAACACGTGACGGCGGCACCGTCCGCGAGCTCACCGCGAAGAACCCAGTAGTAACCGATGTTCCACAGTAGCGGTCCCAGGACCGATCCCCGCACGACATCTCTCGCCGACCGAGCCCGGTCGCATTTGGGTACAACAAGGGGGGGGGGGGCTGCTGGCAGCGGCGTTGTGCACCAGTGCCACCGATTCGTCCAGGTCGGTTTCCCAGGCAGGCCCGATAAACCGGTGAGTGTACGGCTTGGCGACAGCGGCGACATTAATGCCTCACTGTGCCATGCTCTGGAGCAAAAGTGCCTGAGCATCAACACAGTGGTTCGCATTCGTCTGCAGGACGCGGAGCTGAGGATCCATTATGGAACTGCCAACCGGCTTCGGCCTCCCCGCGGTGCAGGCCTTGGCACCAGCCCTATGGTCGGCCGGCTTGCCCTCTGCTGCACACCTGAAGCAGTGCAACGGAGCTTCGCAACTACCGGCCTTATGATCGGGTTGGCTACAGCGGAAGCAACGGTCACCGACCGTTACCTTCGGAAACTGGCCTCCACCGTGCACTGCACCCCCACGTGGCTCACCGACAGGCACCGGAAGCACCGTGCTGCTGTGCAATTCACTAAGCGAGCACAACGATGCAAGTCTCAACGTTGTGCTTGATAGAGATTGTCATTGGTCGATCTCCAGTGACGTGATACAATCCGACCAATGAAAATCTCTATCGAGCACAACGTTGCGACTCGCATCGTTGTGCTTGCTTAGTGAATTGCACAGGTGGTCACGCCTGCAGGAGCCGTACCTGCACCATCTGGAAGCCGCCAATAAGCAGGCCCCGCCCATCGGCAACCTTTGGGGCTGCCGCGATGGGGCTCTCCGACGCCTCCGCCGTCAACGTAATGACGACGGCCGTCAATCGTGGGGCGCGGAGCTTCCTCGGCGCTGTTGCCATCGCGGCAGCCTTGGCCCTTCTGGCCATTTTGGCTGCCTTTTTGGCGGCGTTCCGTCTCTGCTTGGCGGCTCCAGCTACCTCCCAGCCCCCTTACGGGGGCTCGGGGATTCACCCAGAGCCGGGCCGGGGTCCGGGGTTGCCCTTCCCCTTATCCTTGCCCTGAGCGCGACCCGCGATTCTGGCTCTGCTGGTCGAATTGGCGGCTTCACCGGTTGCGCTGTTTGCGCTGGCCGCTCCGGCTGCACCGGCCGCCCCGCCAGAGCAGGGTGCGCCGACCGCTCCGGCTGCGCCTTCCGCATTGACCGAGTCGCCACTCCCGGCAACTCGGTCCCTTCTCTTGAGGGCCTCCAGCTCCGCCGTAACTTTTTGGAGTTGGCGTCGGGACTCGGCCTCCCGCCGCTGTGCCTCAGCCTCCCTCCTCGCCTGTTTTGCCATCTGGGTGGCCAGACCCTCACCGGCAGCTGCGATCTGCTCTACGCATAAGCAGAACCTACAAAACTTCGAGCTAGCGTTGAATGGTGTTGCAATAAGCAGGGACAGTCATATTCGCTTCCTGGGTCTCATATTAGATGAACACTGTAACTGGAATCTGCATGTAGATACAGTATGCAAGAGAGTAAATAGATTCGTGTTTGCTCTTCGCCAGCTTAGAAATACAACTTGCGAAAAAACAGCTCTTATGGCGTACCACAGTCATGTTGGCTCAATCTTAAATTATGGCATATTACTGTGGGGTAACTCAACCGACGTAGACAGTGCCTTCATAAAACAAAAACTCGTCAAAAATGATTATATTGCTTTTTAAGATTTTGTTGACCACCAAAGTGAAAATACCTACGCTATACATTGTCTTTATTTATATATATATATATATATATATATATATATATATATATATATATATATATATATATATATATATATATATATAATATATCTATAATATTATAGATATATAATATATATATAATATATACATAATATATATATATAATATTATAGAGATCTGCGGTAGCCTAGTGGTATGGGTAATGGACTGCTGAGACGAGGTCTCGGGTTCGATCCCAGGTTTACCATGGCACACACCAATGACTTGTCGATGCTTTTCGAAGTTATGTGTGTATTTATCGCAGGTTTATAAGTGCCCGGTTAATGGCAATAGGCTCGCCACCTATTACATTGGGACCTAAACATAAACTGGCGAAATGTGGGTGCTAGCACCTCTGCCTACCCCTTCGGGGAATACAGGCGTGAGTTTATGTTATGATGTATATAATATATCGTTACTCAAAGACTGTAAAGAATCTTTGTAGATTCTACGTCCCTCTGGGCGAATTATTCGAAACTCCGGCTATCACAAGGAAAGTCTGACAGAAAGCCATAAGCACACTGCAACCTGAGAATACAAATAATCGGCATCCACTTAAGCTAATCACTTAATTTTTTCTTTGAAATGTATAAATTTTTAGTCTGTGCCCTTTTTATATCGATAAGTAGTTATCGACAGTTTACTGGATTCCCTACTAGGCCGCCATACTGCTTTCCATTCATTCATAAAATCCAAGTTTAGGTAGGCAGTTTTTTTTCGTAGGTATGGCACCTCTTGATATACTCTAAGTACGAAACACGAAACCGACGTTATCGCAACGTAACTCAGTAATGGTCGCTTTGTTTACCATTTTTCTCTCGTCTCGTTGGTTTTACTTTAGTTCGAAAACTACAACAAAGAGGATTTCGAATGTACAAAACATGTCCACGTAGCTTTGTTGATCATTCCGCCTGTAGGGGATTAGCTACGGGTTTGAGTTCCGTCTTGGACGTTCAATTATTCCAATCTAAATCGATATGAATAGCATACTAATTTGCTTTAAAATTGAATACTTCTGGTGGTTCATGTAAAAAACACTACCGTCCTTCTTTCGGCAGTCGGGTAAATATGGACGGATTTAATATTTGCGCTGAGTGGGCTTCCGACGTTGCACGCGAACCACGAACCTCTACGGCGGCGCGGCGGCGGCGTAGCAAACGTAACGGTGAAGCCTCTTTCGATATGTAGGTATTCGCGTAAACTGCCGCCTCCCCAGACTGGATGCGTACCTGTGCCACAGCAGTCCTGGCATGCTGCAGGTGGTGAGCCTCCTCCTTCTCCAGATGTCTCTTGAGGTGTTCCAGATCCGACATCACGTTGAACTTGTCCTTCTCCAGCCGTTGGTTGGCTAGTTTCAAAGACTGAAATCCATAATCAAACATTATAGGTGTACAGTACATCCAACCGCACACAGCAGCAGCTGGCGTGTCGTTAACCGCACATCAGTATGGTTCAGAAATACGTCAACACTCGCAAACAATAGTTTGACCTTGAAGAATGTCAAAATTCCTCGTGGTAAAATCAGTTTCAATAAATAGTTTGACCACGAGGAAACGGGGTATACAGGGCTGCTGTCTGCTGCTGTTATTTGCAGTCGTGTTGGAAATCATTACTTAACTACATGGCTTCGCCGAAATACGTCGTGTCCTGCTGTTCTATGCGGTCGACAACAAACTCATAGGTAGCTTATTAATGTCAATACGTTTTTTTTTCGTGCGGAGACCCCCTCGGATACCTCCCTCGCCGGAGCCGGACGGTCCCGGTTATGTCGGATTCGAACTTGTCGGACGTGTGCTAGGCCGGAGGTGAGGTTGTCTTCGAAATATCCCTCGCACCTCGGGCCATCCCTTACGGTTTGGCCCTCCTCGTGAGGGGGGGTCTACGGTGTCCCCGACTCCCCCCCCCCCCCAAATGGGGAGGCGCGCCGCCGATTACTGTCAATACCAGATTCTGCGTCGTGTTTCCCCGGATTTCTGACTTCTTACCAAAAGGACTATCTAAACGTCAAGTAGCTAACAGAAAATCCGGGAAAAACGAGGTTTCTCCAGATCTGATGCGGCGGAGGTCTCCGATCACGAGTGCAGGCCTGGAGATGATTGTTGAGGCTGCCTTTCACCATAGCAAATGCTGGCCCCGGCCCTTTCGATGGAGTAAGTCGGAGACACTGTAATTGCATGGGTGGTTCCACAGAACAGTTAAAGGAGGTTAGAAAGGAAATAGTTCCTAATTTGTATTAGGACGCGTGTCGCCGCTTGTCTCCCACTCTTTAACTCCACTATAAAAAATAGACCAATACGACGTGGTTTACGCACACAAATAAATCAGCACACTTAAATCACGAGTTTGCTATTAGTTGTCACACTAATGCAAATACTGCACTGGACGTGTACTCACACACGCACAAAAGTAATAAAAATTTCTCATACATGTTACGGTGACCAAAGGTCGATTTTCGATATCGATAAAACTTCCGTAATTTTGATACTATCTGAAGTTTTGGCACACAAGTCGCGTACTTTATAGAGTAAGCTCATTCTGCGTTAATAGTAACATCAACTAATGACATTCCCGGTCAGTGCAAATATTTGTACCTATGCATGAATATGGGTAATTGCATTGATCTGGTCGTGCCTCGGAGAACACGCTATGCCGTCAGTCCTGATTGCCATACGAAAACCTATGGCAGTTATTACGGGTAGTCAGGAGCCCTAAAATGTCCCACAACTCTGTCTGTCTGATTGCAATGCTGCGATATCGCCAATAAGTTGTGAAGGTCAGAGGGCAGTGGCTTCACTGAAAATATCGAAGTTCAGCAAAACCCACATTTTTTTAATATCTGGATTTGTTGGAAACCTAAAATTAAATTATAAACGTGTTTTCAATATAAACGGCTGACATCAAACAAAATTTAACAATTATTATTGACTGTAATTTATGTAAGCAAATGTATTTTGATTAAAATTTTACTGTTAATAACAATTTGTGTACGTACTTAATATCGACACTGTTTATAACGGATCATTTGGCCAACACTATCGATACGCATTGGATATCGCGGCATTGCAAGCGTTGGCTCGGCACTCGCGACTATCGCAAAGAACGCAATACACTGCGCGATCGCTCACGTAATACACGATGGCACTCATGTATTGCAAGCAATGTATAATTTTGTATCAGTTTGCGATTATGTCGTTTTTGTCTACAAACTACATAATACTTTTGTAATAATTACAAATATTACTTGTATTTTAAGGTTTTTGGCCTTACGGATAAAAAGAAATCCCTTCTCGGGCTACACTACATACATGGCTTCTTTTCCGACACGTTATTATAGCGCAAGACGGCATAATTCTTTTTTTTTCGAGGAGCTTCTTACGTTGTCACAATAAGAGTGCGACTGTGTTTAAATTTCGGTGGAATATGAGCATTGCTCATATGTGCGGCGCGCCTTCCCCGCCCACAAGGCCCTTCTAACCTCCTTTAACTGTTCTGTGGGTGGTTCCCATAGCTGAAAGGGTCATCTCAAAGCCGAAGATGGCCCAGGGTAGCCCGGCATGCGAAGGCACTATCTTATTGCAGTCGCTTTTATACCCCGGTATTCGAGAACCGATACGACGTATCGCTTTTCGCGTCTGTCCATCCCTATGTACTATGCTACGGATTTTGATGCGATTTTAATAGATAGAGTAATTCAAGAGGAAAGTTTACATGTATAATACATGCTTAACATAGTAGAGGGTGCAGCGGGAACGGGATCTGACGCCACGCGGGTGGAAAACAATTGGCGGGACGAAGTTCGCCGGGTCAGTTAGTTATATATATTATCCGGATTATCATTCAAAGTTTAGCTTAAGCCTGGCCTTCCGTTAGGACCGGCTTCAGACGTAACCAGGAACTCCCTACGTGCGGTTTTAGTCTGTCCAAGGAGGAAAAAAGAAGTAAAGAGAACGAACTTTCAGTTTCTCCTTCTTCTCGAAGTGGCATTCTTCTATTCTTCTCTTGAGCTTCCGTTTGAGCTCGTCGAGCAGACTGCTGAGGGTGACGCGGTTGGACTCGAGATCAGCTCGCTGCTGAACTATTTGGTTGATCGAAGTCAGGAGTTTGATGCCTGGTTTGGACAAAATATAAAATTGTTAGGTTAATTAATAAGTATAAAAAAATCATAGAGACTCTTCATGTCTTTGATAAAATGGAGGATTCCTAATTCAATGCTTCTTTATGCATCAATATACCTTCTAGAACCAAGCGATGCAGCGAATCATTCCTATGCCGCACCATTAAGACCTGAACTCCCTGCCAGCTCACGTGTTTCTTTACTTCCTACAGTCCCGGGTCCTTTAAGAGGGGCGTGAAAAGGCATCTGATGAGGCCGTCAAGCTGAGTGCCACCATTGTTAAGATGGTAGATACATGTTAACGATGGTGACCCTCTTTCTGAGCCTTTGTCTTTAGCTTACCATCAGGCGAGGTGAAGTCAAATTGACGTGTCCTTTTATGAAAATAAAGAATAAAAATTGTGGCCGTACATCTAGTCAAGATTACGAAGTAGTTATTAACTATTATCTAACTAGTGGCCTTTGTCCTATGGCCTAGACCCGTAAAGGGAATACAATAGGATTTAAGGGATAAAGTATTGATTGGAAAGGAAAATGTAGGTAGGTAGGTAGGTACGTGGCCCGGGTGTAGCTGAATGTTGAAAGGGTTCGGCCATATTGAATTTTTAGTTTTTAATGTATTGTGTTGCCACTCAAAAATGGAAAGCCATTTCAATTTCCTAGCAATAAGGAAATTGCGCAATAATTACAATATGTAAATGTAGGTATTGTTTGAAATTCAATAAAACGATTATAGTATTTTTATTCTAGCTTTGAATACGACTTCCTGACTTCCTAGGTTGTATATAGATAGACAGAACATTTTGTCGCATTGGTATTGTGAAATTTCGTGATTTCAATAGTAACGATTTAAATGAAATGAATGAACGTAAAAGACCCGCCAAGGATTGGTTCAGTACCTACCTACGGAGCTCTTGAAGTTATTAAACATACAGAATGTTTTTCGAACTTCAATGCTATAAAAAATTCAGTCAAATATATGGGCGGAGTCATCAAAATTCAATGTTTAAAAATGGTTGAAAAATCATTCATTGTTTCCAACTGTTCGTTAGAATGTTGGTAGATGGCACCACCGTCGCCCTTAAAGACGGATATAAAGAGAAGGAAAATTTGAAACGTTTCAGGTGTGGCTCAATAGCTCAGTTGGAAGAGCATTCCCCTGTAAGGGAAAGGTCGTGAGTTCAAGTCTCACTTGAGCGTTTCATTCTTTCCATGTTTTTCGAACTTCAAAGTTAGCATTAAAAATGCTATAAAAAAAATTCAGTCAAACAAACAGAATCACTCTATAATCCGTTTTCAACTAAGTTATGAACCCATCCATAATTCATGTATACAAATATTTGCACTGAGCGGGGATCGGCGCCTCTTGCGTATCGGCCGCGTTCACTACCGCGGAGGCTGTGCATTTAACCATATTTTTACCCGACTACGGCGAAGCCAAAAGGAGAGTTATGATTTTGACAGGCTATGTATGTATGTATGTATGTATGTATGTATGTTCATTTGTTCCCTCATAGCTCCTCAACTACTTATTAGAACTAGATAAATGAGGTATCGTTACAAGCGGCTTGACCGTCCGATGGTTATAGGCTATAATGACGTGTCACTCAATCTTGTGTGGCGCCCTCTAGCGCTCATAAGGTACTGTGTTAAAAAATAAATTTGAGATAAATATGCCTTGTTTGGTATCAAATGAAAGCGCTTAATAAGCACATTACAAATATGTATAAATGGTTAGGTTTACCTTGCCCCCAAAATAATATAAATAAAAAATAAAGTTTAAAACTAAAACCTGACTACCGAAAAATCACGCTTTAAAAAGTAACAAACAAGAAAATATCAAGGATAGCCGTGGTCGTATGCCACTTACTCTAACAAAACAATACGTTCTAGGGAAAAGTGGCATACGACCACGGCTATCCTTGATATTTTCTTGTTTGTTACTTTTTAAAGCGTGATTTTTCGGTAGTCGGGTTTTAGTTTTAATTACTTAATCAGATCTTTTATTATTACTTACGTTGCTCGTTGACCCTGAACCGTTGTGCCGCCGGCTGGAAAATGCAGGAGTCGGGACTCGGGGCTCCAGAGTCGTGTCCCGGGTGCGACACGGGCCCCGGGAACTGGGGGGCGCTGTCGCCAGAATCCTGCGAGGAAGACTACACACATTATGTTTTTGGGCAATAGATACACGATAAAAACTTGTCTGCCTACCCCGGAACAAATAGGCGTGAGGTTATGTATGTAAACGCATGTAACAATCGGTCGAGTTGAACTAATATATTGCTGAATACCTCGCAGACAGAACCTTCTTTGGCACGTGTGGAAGTCTCTCGTCTACGTACACTACCTAGTTGGTCGATCTAGACAAAATCTATGTAGGTAGAGAATGCGAGACTCGGGCTTAACTGAATGTGACTGCAGTGTGCACCCGTGCAGTTCATGGCGCACTTGATCTCGTGTCCCTTATGTCCTACTTCCTGCACTAAAGGCGACCTAAATAAAGCCACTGACAGCGCGATTAAGATGGCAAAATTCTATTCCCGAATAGTGTGTAATCCATACTTAATATTTTGAATGCGAAAGTAACTCAGTCTGTCTGTCTGTCTGTATGTTACGCTTTCACGCCTAAACCACTGAACCGTTTTTGATGAAATTTGGTGTAAGGGTAAATTAGACCTTGAGAAAGGACATGGCTGTGTTTGATCGCGATAACCAACCTGCACGCGAGCGGAGCCGCGGGCAAAAGCTAGTAATTTATATAAGTGAATCGTTGACACGAAAAGAAGAAGATTGCCTAATTGAATTGGAATTTTAAATAAAAGCGAAGGATACAGTTTGTATTTAACTTTATTTTAAGTACAACCAAAACAAATGAGTAACAAAAATATTTAGTTTTTTTAGACAGCAAATACTTATTCTTAGGTACACTTTCAATGGCGCCTGAGCGTGAGCAAGAGTGGTGGGAAGAAACGGAAGAAACAGTGTTGCCATGGATAAAAGAATAATTTTATAATTTCTTATGTTGCCATCAACAAATTAAGGACTCATGTCACGGGGTCCCTTTATCCATTCATGTATTGAATATCTCTCAAAATAATAAAAATATCACCTGAATTTGATTCCAATACTTTGTCTTCTTGACTCGAACTCTGAGTTCTTTGCCAACACCCATGATGACCACTAAACACTGGTTGAAATACCATACAATCTAACAAACACACGAACACGATATACCAAATGATTCTTTTACCAAATGATTTTGCAACTATCACAAGACGGAGTATCGCGACATTCGTGACACATTTTCCTGCGGACTTAACCCAAATATTTCGAGACAACTCGGCAGGCGCGCTTCCAGGACGATTCTGAAATTTGCACGACAACTTTAAGGGGTGATCCACACTATGCGTTAGTACCCGCGGGAGCGTGGGTGAAATTCTGATCCCGTTCCAGTAAGCCATGGTCACGGAGGACAGAATATGATTAAGTACTAACGGAGATGCCCCATTGATAATTCCCCTAATAAAAACGCGTCGCCGAATGCGGGTGGGAAGAGAGACGCGCGGGGTGTCTAAAGCCGAAGGACGTCATAGCAGGCGCGGATCCAGGGGGGGGGGGGGTCATGGGGGTCATGGCCCCCCCCCCCCCCCCTGGGCAGATTTTCTTAATCTCATATAGGTCAGTCATGCATAAATTGAAGAAAATAAAATAATGTATATTATGTATAAGTATAAGTAAAAGAATTTTATCTAAGCTCAAGCATATTTAACGAATGACACGCATAATACCTACCTACTTATGACTATCACACTCCCCACATATACATCCCAGCCGCGCCCCTCGCGTGAACTGCCCTCTCATTTCGTTCAAAAAATGAACGAAATTCCTACCCGCGACGCACCCGAACTGTGCCCGAACGACGAGCTTCGAGCTGATCATTGCGTTGCAACTTATAATGCGGTTCTAGCGGTCTGACGTAAGACGAACTTTCGTGAACGCAAAATTTAGTGAGGTCGTAATTTATTATAATACCGGGTGTAAGGGGAACCGAAGCTGAAAGCCCCTAGTAGTACTCCAGGTACATAACACATTGGCATAAAAAAAAACAATTTGGACAATTTGTTTTCTTTTTTTTTTCAGTTTTTTATTATTGTTTTTATTTTGCATTATTTACTCTCCATCGTGTTAGGTAAGCTGTCTGAGAAACTCCACCTTGACCGATTCTCCTTGCTTCCACCGACCTGTGTCCGAAGTCTATTTAGGGACTTCCACCTGATCCAGAAGAGGTCGTGCTCAGGTGGCAAACTCTCCGATAGCGGAATGAAAGGGAATGGTAGCGAGCTCCGCGCTCTCCATAGGTCCACCCTGGCCAGGGAGGGATCGCCATCGGCGGGTGCAACGCATGCCCAGAAACTCTTTCGGCTTTTCAGCCTTTTTGGCAAGTGATGGTGGCCGTGCATGGGGTGTCGCCGATCCCGTTCCAGCTTGCCCCTCTCCATGGATGACGCCACGTCTCTGCGTACGCTTTGAGGTGCTATGCCGGCTAAAGGATACAGCATCTGTTACGGACTCGGTTTGAGACAACCTGTTATTGTAGGCCTCATTTAGTGCTACAGCCACTAGCCCAGCGTGTGCAGAACGACCCCATACGGTACACGCATATTCACCCACAGAATAACACAAAACTAGCCCTGTTGTTCGCAGCACCTGCGGTGCAGCCCCCCAGGTTGTGCTCGTCAGCCTTTTTAAGAGGTTGTTGCGTGCCGATACCTTCTGTTTGAGGATCTTGCGGTTCTTTTTCAAGGTCAGGGACCTGTCCAGGTATTTGGGGTGTGAGCATTGACCAATTTCAACTTCGCACCACTGTATTTTCAGCTCTCGCTTTGCCAGCCCATTGCTGAGGTGGAAGGCGCACGACTGCGTTTTTTGCTGGTTTGGGCTTCAGGGCATTACTGATGTAGTAGCAGCTTAGCTTCTCGAGTGCGTCATTCAGGTTTTCCTCTACCTTCTCAAAGGATCCCTGTGACGTGAGAGCCAAGTCGTCAGCGTAAAGGAAACGTGTCGTGCGTGGGCTTAGGGGTTGGTCGTTGGTGTAGACGTTGAAGAGCAACAGAGCCAGAACACTACCTTGAGGTAGGCCATTCCTCAGCACTCTCCAGCCGCATTTTTAGGAGTGCAATTGCACCTGATAGCGTTGGTTCCGAAGGAGTTCACCCAAGACTGCTGCAAGTTTGCGACCTCCAGTGATTCTTTCCATCTTCCAGAGTAAGCGTTTGATATTCACAGTGTCGTAGGCTGAAGACAAGTCAATAAAAACTGCGCCAGTCACTTTACGTGTCGCAAAGAAATTCACGATATTTTGCGTGAGGTTGAGGAGCCAGCCTGCTCTGGGATCAGCTTGGGGACTATGATGTTAGCTAGACGATTAAAAAGCCTTTCGGACCGTTAGGTTGAATTTTCAAAATGTTGAATTTCCATAATGTTGAATTCCCAGTTAGTTGAATCCCAGAATGTTGAATTCCTGTAACGTTGAATTCTCATGTTGTTGAATGTTAGTATCACATTCCTAAGATGTCGATTTTCCATAATGTTGAACCTCTTTACTAAAACCTACTTGTATTAATTGGCACTTATGATAAAATCATAGATTAGGTTGTAATGACACACCTTCAATCTTTCAAAATATGACAATTATCAAACGCCAATAACTGTTTGCCAATATGCTCTTTAATTTGTAAAAATGAATAGTAACGAAATAAAGTTCTATAAATCTCGTAGGAATAGTGAAATTCTTAATATAGGAGGTAAATATTGTCTAAGCAAAGATGGTAAAGCGAATCAAAACGGCACTACGCGATGGAAGTGCGTTATTCGCGATATATGTACGGCCACCGTCACTCTGAGCGCAGATAAGTCGACAATAATACGCAGTTCTTCACATAAATGTGTTGTTAATGAATATAAAATAAAAATAACAGAATATATAAATAGTGTAAAGGAAGAAGTTTGCAGAAATTTGAACCCTGTTGAAAACATTTTTGAAGGCATGGTGACTCGATTTGTAGAGGACAATTTAGATATACCTGCATTTGAAATTCCTACATATTCGTCTATTAAAAGCACTCTTTACAGAATAAGAAAAACATTTTTAGGATCCGAACGATTGGTTTTTAAAAACATTGAAGATGTGATCGTCCCTAAGGGTGCCTAACCCGAAAAGTTCATATGTATTGAAGATGGTCATAAAGACCATAATTCAAATCATAATTCTCTGTTCCAAACAACTTAAGAGTATTTTAAAATCACCTAATAATGTTTCTTTTTACGGTGACGGCACGTTTAAAGCATGTCCAAAACCCTTCTACCAACTTTATATTTTGCACCTGGACTACTACTCAGACAAAAAAAGCATCAATATATTCCCTGTTATATATGCCTTCTTACCCAACAAAACACAGAAAACTTATATACGGTTCTTTAGATTAATAAAGATCAAGCTAGCTAATTTTGTACACGTACGTACAAAATTTTAAGTGCGATTACGAAACAGGCCAAATTAACGCAATAAAACGTGTTTTCAACGGAGTCCAAGTCACGGGTTGTTTTCAGCACTTTAACAAAGCTATATGGAAGAGAGCAAAGCAGTACAATTTAAAAAAGAGTGCATTTAAATCAGAAAGAAACATAGTCCGGCTGTGTTCATATTTAGTCCTTCTACCTGCAAAGTATATTTCTTCAGCTTGGCATAGCATAAAACAGAAAGCCCCGGAGACAAGTAACATGCAAAAGTTCCTAATATATTTTGAACAGCAGTGGTATAACATGGATCACACTCTCATAAGCTGTGCAGATGATGCCCATAGGACAACAAATTCCTGCGAGGGATACCATCGTAAAATAAACTCGCAACTGCCATTAACGCCCAACATATTTTTGGTTTTCAAAACATTGATTAAAGAAACTGCCTATTATGATCGGAAATACAGAAGATCACTTTTTTTTCCTTTTAAGAAAAACAGGAATTTAGCTGATGTTGTATTTGACCAAAATTATAAAAAAATATTAAGAAGGTTAAACAACAACGAAATTACACCCATGCAATTTCTTAATAAAATTGTCTATTTCAGACTGAAACTCGGGTTTTAAAGTCACTGTGTAATTTTAATTTTATTTGAAAATATTTTTAAATTTAAAATGTCAGTAATATTAAGAGGTTTTATGTTAAGTATAACACTGTATTGTCTATCAATGACTTGTTAAGCATAATTTTTGTTCTTTTTTTAATAAAATTGCATTTGAATAACATTACATTTTCTTTGATTGTATGGTGGGTGTTGTGCATTTAGTGAGATATGTACGAGTACGGTAGTGATAGAATACACGACACAAATTGCAATAAAAAATAAATTAAACAGAATCATTCCATTTATCAACATTGTGCGATTCAACGAATTAAGAATTCAACATTTTGATAAACGATATTCAACATTGTAGGATTAAAAAATTCAACGTTACAGGAATTCAACATTCTGGGATTCAACTAACTGGGAATTCAACATTATGGAAATTCAACATTTTGAAAATTCAACCTAACGGTCCGAAAAGTTAAAAAGCACCCTCTCGAAGAGTTTCAAGGTTTGGCACAGGAGAGAAATTGGTTTGAAACTTTTGGGGTCGTCCATAGGTTTCCCCGCCTTCGGTATGGCGATTACTTTGGCCTTTCTCCAGAGACGTGAGGCCCTAACAGAAGCTATGCAGTCATTGAAGAGAGTTAGGACCCATGAAACGGCAGCAGGACCCAGGTGTTGTACTTGCTCCACTGAAATATTGTCTCTTTGCGAATTTATTCCGGGCGAAGTCGGGTCCCAGGCCTCATGTTGCTTGTACATTTAACATAGTACATATATAACGTATTTTTCAAAATAAGTATCGTTTCAAAATATTAATTACAGAACTTTACCAATATATATTTTTTAAAAATTAAAGTAAATGAATTCGAGTCTTGACCTCGACTATGACCCCCCCCTGGCTGGAAAGCTGGATCCGCCCCTGCGTCATAGGTATAACGTTCCTACCGAATGAGTCCATTAGACGTTTGGATGGCACGCGACTCGATTGCCTTGCAACAACTCCGCTATCATTTCCTTCTCCATGGCCATGGCCAATTAAACACATGATTCGGAGCAGGAGAGACTAGAGGTAGCTCAACGACCTCCGTCCTCCATCCTTGCATAAGCAGCCCGTGCGTGGCGATGGCGGTGCGATGCGTGCACTCTCCATTTTCGGTACTGAAAAACCGTACCGAAGAACACCCGAGGTGACCCTTCGATACCGGAGATGACCGCGGGTCAACCGGAGTGCCAGAGATATGTCATAGGTAATCTTACACCCTCGGTAACCCTTACATTTGAAGACCTAAGATGGAGTATGCATGTATTCGGTTAGTACCACCAAACCGCCACGGCGGCGGCAGAAGGGTATCCGAGAATTTCCGCACGAAAAAACGAAGGTACCTACATCTGCAGTAACGCTCAACACTTCTCAATTAGCATGAAAACCGATATAGGTACTTATTGTGGCGCTGCCTAGTGCCTAGCTATATTAAATTTTATATTAGTTTCGTAACTCAGGCTACAAAATATGTAGACGTTTATTGATACTCTCACTTTGCGACTCAGTCAGAGCAGAAGCGCTACTAATATCTCAGTGTGGATTCACCCTAAATATGTCAGGAAATTCGTAATTCTTGTGACGTGACATTATATTATTATTACTGCGACGCTTTTGGAGCAAAAGTTACTTTTATCAAATTGTCGCGGTCGGTGATCAAATTAACTATGAAAATTTCGATATTAGGTATGTATTTACCAACTTCAAAAAGGAGTAGGTTTAGCTTTATTCTTTATCTAGACTTATTTACCGATATTTGAGTCATTTATTAACCGAATTTTAATTAATATTCTATTTGTATTAGCATTGTTTGATAGAGCTTAAGCCTAGTTCGGATTAGGCTAGTAATTTAATAGAGTAGCGATTAATTTAGTTGCTAAATATGTGCGTACGAACTACAAAAAGTTATTCTGCAAAAAATTACTGTACTAAACCGTAATGCGAACGATTTTTGTGTAGTAGCGAGTAGTTTAGCCACTAAATTACACGCTACTAACTCAACTAAATGACTAAAGCAGCGAACTTAGACTTTAGTTGGAGCTAAACTGGAAGTTAGTCAAAGACGCATATTATACTTAAGTATGCATTGGTATTAAAGTTAGGGATAAAGCAGGGAACTCAATCTCAACTCCTCAAAAACACATAGATAATTTGCACATTTGTGGAGTTGAGATTGACATCAACTTCAGTAACCAATAAGGCAATTGGACGGGAAAAATAACTGTATTACAGATTCTAAAAGACAAATTTACGCGTGACACTGCTTTATGCCTATTACTTAACTTAACCTAAACTAACATAACTTTACAGACCTACTTCATTCGGCTCCATAATCTGTCTTTCCACTCCGACCAACTAAACTAAGCAACTGGAAAACGGATTGACTATTTTTCTATCTCAACGATACAACTTTGTAGGTCTGTTAGAAATATTTATCGAATGAATCTATCGTATAAGTTCAAAGGTAATGCTCCAAGCTCATAAAATCATGTACCTATCTACCTACTTAATTAAATAAGCTAAGAAAATACTTACAGCACACTTATACTTCGGCATATCTTCACTGGTGAACCTGACAGAGTGGTGCGAGTTCCTGTGAGCCTTCTGGCCAGAATGCAGCGCCTTCAGAGACATGGCTACAGCATCTGAGGATCTACACTAGGATAATGGAGGCGGAAGCGCCTAAACTTGACGGCTGTTTGAGCATTGCTTATACCTGTAATAAGCCTATAAGAAAACATAATTATAGTGTGGAGGATCACTACCGCAGACGCCGCGGTCCGCTGCGCGGATGCGTGGGCGGCCGGCCTTCTGCGAGCAAGTAATGCTCAAGAAGGAGACGGCGGAACGGGAGTGGCGGCGTGAGCGAGACAGACTTGCTGACCACACTACCCTCGTGCGTAAGCAACTCGGGCGTCGAAGGACACAGACTGACCTCCATCCCCCATGCGCGGGACCGGGGGTGACGGGTGGAGTCGCCGCCCAACCCGGTCAATTTCCAGTCGCTCTCGTAAAAGCCAAAGTAAACCATTATAATAAGTAGTTAATTATAATGTACTTTCTACTCGGGATCCGCTTATTACTTTTGATTGTAATGTAGGCTTTTCTGAAGCGACTTTTATCTGGCCTCCCAACTACGAGCAGAAGCAGACGCAGGTGCCATTAGAGGACCCTTTATATACGTACAGTCAGCGTCATAAATATCTTGACAACGAAGTCTCAAAATGATCTTAAAACTCTCGTATTAAGAGCAAATCAAACTGTTTTATTGATTTAAATGGTATTATTGCCCGAAATAAAGGTGTATCAATCGGTCAACTGGAAGGGGGTAAAAAAACTAAATTAAGATCATTTTGAAGGCTTATTCCAATTTTCCCCGTTGACAATCCCCGTTGATTTATTGAACTTTTTGTTTACTATTCCCCGTTGTCGCAAAATTTTTAAATAATGGGGATTAGTAAACTAAAAAGTTCACTAATTCCCATCATGATAAATTCTATAAGAACTAAAAAGTTCAATAATCTCCATTAGGTACGTTATAAATAAATTACTTTTAATGAATCCTCTACTTTATATTTAAAAGTCTAAAATTTAATGTCATTTTTTGCGCTGACTGCGGTACTACAGTGTTTCAGGTTTAGTAGAATAGAGGGCCTGTTTGATTTGCTAGCTGTTATAAGTTGGTTAAATAAATAAATAAAAAAAATCGTGGTATTAAGATCATTTTTAAGACTTATTTGAAGTTAAGATCGTCTTGACGTTGACTGTACGTGCACCGGGAATTGGGGAGATATGACGATAAACCGACAATCACAACACTAAAATATATCTTCCGTATCACTTATATCACTTTTCTAGGGGAATTGGGTGAAACGGCCCACACAAAAGGGCAAATCACCCGTCCGGTCAAGTAAGTATATCACTTTTTAGTCAAGCACAAAAGCCCTAGCCACACCAACGTTAGATTAATACAGTAGGTCGGGTTATTTTGCCCGAATTTTGCAGAAAGGTTTGCTATACGACAAACAAGGTTGACATACAATCAACGAACATGTACAGAGTGTTCCGTTTTTGTACCGCTTTGTGTAGTAACAAGGTTGGATATTATTCTATTGGTATTGTATTATTATAAGCAGTTCATTTCCTAAATAGTTTTTTCCTACAATATTTGTACAATACAAGCGTCGGTAGCTTAGTGGTTAAGGAGTCGGCCTTACGATCGAGAGGTCCCGGGTTCGATCCTGGCCATTAAACTACCGACGTGAACCCACTCCTAGCACAAGCAATTTAGCTTAATTGGAGGGGTTAGAGGGAATATTAGTAACTTCGGTTGTAAAATTCATTTAAAAAAATTGAAGTAATGCCGTGTTGGTTTATATGGAGTGGAACAGGGCTACCCCAGCTCTACCCGTCGGTGTCGTATGAGGCGACTAAAGTATAGGGCTATTCTCCATCCGACAGTAAATAGGTATACGGCTCTTCGCAAAACACCTTCTGACAGGCCCACCTCCTGTTACGTAGCAGCGAAAATCATGATGCAGGGAATGTGGGTGTTAATACACGACCTATGATGCCTGCCTTCTCGAGGATTTACAGGAGTGAATATAATGTATTTATATAATCACCAGACCACGATATTAACTGTTCAATTCCTGCTTATCTATTCTCTCATGCCGCTAATATATGCCTCGGAGTTTCATTCTCTAAATTTTAAATTTGTAGCTCCAATGATTTAAACTCTGCGTTGATGACTCAATAATTCAAAAACAAGTTACTCCTGAGTGGGCCGATTCTAAAACGAAGCCCTACCAAAATTAATTAATAATAAAACCCGAATAATGTTCTTAAGACGCCAATATCAATAAATTTCGGTAATTTTAATCAAATAAATACTGTTGGACAATTCGTGAACCACCCTGTAGATCAAGTAGACCGTACTTGGTACGGAGATGCGTGTATCGTAAAAAATATTATCATAACCCAAGCTTTGCCAATGATCTGCCATTATGGATGACGTTACGCAATAAATAGCAAGAATTTAAAGTTTACCTTTGGGTGTCGTAAAAAAACGAATACTTCCGGTTGTTGAACATTATATTATCATGTTTGTTTGAAGATGTCAAGGTATTTCCCGCACTTCTGAGAATGTCAGTCGGGCCTGATAAATTCGACAATCCATCAACAATAGGAACATCGTTCGAACCTTTCCTAAGTTTGAACCGGGATTCAGCCTAAGTACAAAACGGCCAACCTGGAGTTTTTGGCGGGAAAGCGTAGAGGACCATCGCGGTATTATTTTATTTTCCGAAATTTGTGTGAATTCGAGTTTTTATGTATAAAAGTATTGGATTTTTAGCCATAACGTCTTGGACAACGCACAGACGTGTAGAAAAGTGGCATATGTAGGTATTACAGTGAAGCTCCCTGGGGGAATTTGGATTGTTCAATCCAAATTCCCCCAGGGAGCTTTTAGTAAAGTCCGCACAACTTTATTGAGGCAGCAATCGTCTCATTCATCGGCATCAACATCATCATTAACTCATTATCGTCATCATCAACAATCATTTTGCCTATAAGCCAGAAAAAAAGGGCCGACCTTCAATTTTTTACGTGAAACAATTGCCTTCAGAGGCTTTGAACCTCCACAATCCTCAACCCTCTGGCAATGTTGAGTTTTTTGAAGGGTTGTCGGACATTTTAGTGTTTCAATTATCTGCTACACATAGAACTTAATATAATAAGATGGATAACTTCTGTGTGTTAGCAACAAGAAAGATAACCCCTCGTAACTTCTTTAAGATAGACTTTTTAGACGATTTCTGTCCTATGAGACAGGAACTTTCGAATGCTTTCTCCTACTTTTAAGACTAGCTTGTAATAACATCGGTAAAATATCGTGAATATAACATTTTGTGCTATTTCCAACTCTAGAATAAAAATGGAGAAGTAAATTAAAAAAATTGAGGCATTTTTTATCTCTCGTGAGTATTTGTTTACAGTGAAAAGTCGCCACGCGTGACATGTAGGTGAATACTGCTTCTATCTTAATCTTAGCTTAATCTAGTTATTCTACTCGATTAGGTTTTGATTTCAGGTTGTGATGTGATTTCAGATTGTATAGGCAATATGTCAAAATATCAACCTGTCTATACCTAAGATCTGTCCTTAAATAAATAAGTGGCGATTCAGGCTGTGTCATTCAAGAATACGGGCCTCAAACATTTTTCAAGGCACCTTTTGACTCCTTACCGCATACAGCCATTCTTTCGATGACAGAGCTTTGGCAAAATACAATTTACAACCGTTGGTCACGCGACGTTCCGTTTCGCACGCACGGTGCTATGCAGTTACGTAAACTGCTGGATACTGTCGCGCCCAGGCATTATTTACTAACGACTTTGAATTAGGTATGATGTGGGACGCTAATAAGGCTGTGAGCAGTAATAGTAGTAACAGGCAAAGTTACAATTGAGTTTCAGTGTAGACATAAGTAAGTATAACAATGGAGGCTCGACGTACACACATCAAAAAAGTTTGCGATCAATGGCTTATGCTCCTAGAATTCTTTAAATTTAACTTTATCAAGAAAATATCTATGTTGTATGCTTTCTTTAAATAGGAATACCCTGTTTGAAATTAAAATATAAAACTATTTTTTATTATTTATTTTAAAAAATTGAGCCATTAATCATAATGCAATTGTGATAGAAATTTCATAGAAAGAAAAAGACTGTTTAATTAAACTTAAACAGTCTTTTTCTTCAGCTCGAACACATGCGGAGATCCTCCTGGGCATGCTGAGGATCATGTTGTCCAGCATTTCCTGGGGTAACCTATCCCATTCTTCAATAGCGGCTTCCCTGAGCTCTGGAACTGTCTGGGGATGTGGCTCATGGTTCCATACAGCTCGTTTAAGAGCATCCCACGCGTGCTCTATTGGGTTTAAGTCGGGCGAGCCGGCAGGCCAGTCTAATCGTGTGATATCGTATTCTTGAAGAGCAGCATTGACTCGTTGAGCTCGATGTGCGGGCGCATTAGGTATCATCGACCAGTACAAATTGGTGCCCATGATCTACTCGGAATGGTTTGACGATATCATCAATAGCAACTGCTTTGTACATGTCTGCTGTCATGAAGCCCCGATACGGGATCAAAGGCGTTCTAGCTCCAATCATAATGCCACCCCAAAAAGACACCTTGCTGAACTGTTCCAGTGGCAGTTCTTTGTCTTTCACGGTCGCCTGGTCTTCTCCAGACACGGACACGTCGGTTATCTGGATGAGTGGAGATTCGGGATTCGTCAACGAAGAGACAGTTTTGCCAAATGTTTTCTTCCTCAACTTCTTCATTTTGCCGAAGTCTAGCCCACTGCAATCTTCGTTGTTGACGTTGCCGGGAATTGAGCGGAGCTCGCCATGACCTCCGTGCTCGTAATCCAGCCTGGTGCAAGCAATTGCGAACGGTCTGCGTGCTAACTTCAAGCCCAGAGGCGGCCCTGACTTCTGCTTTTATTTTAGTGGCGTTGATAGTGGGATCACGGGCTGCCAGCAATCTAATATAGCGCTTTTGGGCAGCTGTCAAAACAGTTGGGGGACTGCTGCGGGGTAGGTCAGCTAAATTCTCCATTCCGTGGTACCTCTGCAACGTAGCCACGACACAGGATTGGGATATAGCAAGTCTGTGCTATTACTCTCATGGTGTATCCTTCTTCCCTCAAAGTTACTATTTTAGCTCGTAATACCTCTGATAATCCTCTTGGCATTTTTCAATCACAACTTTCCGCGAAAAATATCTTGAATCCATACTAATCCATACTAATATTATAAATGCGAAAGTAACTCTGTCTGTCTGTCTGTCTGTCTGTCTGTCTGTCTGTCTGTCTGTATGTTACGCTTTCACGCCTTAACCACTGAACCGATTTTGATGAAATTTGATATAGGGGTAGATTAGACCATGAGAAAGGACATAGGCTATGTTTGGTCGCGATAACCGACATCCACGCGGGCGGAGTCGCGGGCAAAAGCTAGTCGGTTATAATTCACTAAATCAGATTTCTGAATGAGCGTAAGCTAGGACTGAAAGCCTTTTTGTAAGAAAAAACAATTGAACGGTGTCATTGTTTTGTGTTCTTATTCTTTATTTTTAAATAAAGAATCTAAAAAGAAGAAAAAATCATAATATAATCTACAGTAACAAAAAGATTTCAGTTTTTCAAAGTGATCGCAAACTTTTTTTGATGTGTGTATCTCCGTTTTCAATTAAGTATTAGCAACATTGATGTAATTAGCAATCAGCGAATTGAATTGGGTATTCTACAGACTGACTAGTCAAATTAGTTACTTTTTATTAAACGTCAAAACGATATCAAAGGTAACTTGTATGAAAAAAGAACTAGTGACGTCATAAAATTTAATAGTCAAATCAGTTACTATTATAGGTTGGTTGGGAAGATTAAAAATAAATAAAACCTATAAAATAAGAACCGACGCAATTTTTATCGCACTTTAACCATTCTTAATTTAATAAGCTCGGTTAGATAATTTATTTTAACTATAGGATAATACCTACCCAATAAGTCTGTTTCAGTGCCTTAGAGAGTATACCGGGTGTAAGGGGAACGCCCGAAGCCGAAAACCCCCTAGTAGTACTCCAGGTACATAACAGGCATAAAAATTAAATGGATTTGGACAAAAAAAAATTTTTTCGATTTTTTTTACATTATTTACTCTTCATGTTGTTAGTAAAGCCAAATAAAACGGTTATTTTATAAAAGACACCACTACAAAAGAGCACGCGCTTGGCGCTAGTTGTTTTTTTTGTAGTGATGTTCTTTTTATGAAATTACCGTTTCATTTAGCTTTATAATAAGCTCGGTGAATGATGATCCCTATGACAGTTCGTTAGCGCTTAACATTGTACTGACGTCCTATCACATCAAATCCTTTAGAGGTCCATTAAAAAGACGAAAAAATCATAATTGTGTACAATTGTAAATTATAAAAATGAATATTAAGAAATTATTACGTAATGTTCGGAAATAATAGAAAAAAACTCAATGCAAATGTACATGGTACGTGCTGCAAAAGTTACGTCGTCAAGCTGTTATCGACTAAGAAGGGACACATCGATAAACAAAATATCGATAATTTGTTGGAAATATAAAACAAATGCTTTGAGTTTGTATTTTATTTATATCAATCTGAATCTGATACAGGGTCAATCGGATCTTCAAAATCTGAGTCTGAACTGCAGCTATCCGTGACGTTTATTATTAACAGTTGGTCAATGATATTGTCGTATTGTACATCTCGATACCAGTCTTGTAAGCAAATTTTCTTCGTTCTTTCGACCACTTTTCGCCAATCGTCAGCTGTCACTTGAGCGCAAGCTTCTTCCAATAAAACCATCATTTTATTTGCCGTGAATGGCGGAGTTGTGTTATGCCTAGCTGCATGACCTGAAAATATTTGTACATTCAGTAATTATTTTTAGAAATATATGCATATACATAATATTATATAAATAAAAAATATAGATACCTTTGATCTGCGCCCATATCAACTCGATTGCATTATATTGGCAGTGATAGGGCGGTAACCGAATTACCGTGTGTCCATTTGATTTGGCCAATTCATCCAAAAAATATGATGGGTGCGTCTGTTGTTTGTGAAAGTTCAACAGTCTAACCAACTCTTTTTTTAACATCTGACTGTCAGTTTCCACACCATTGCCGTGTAACCACTCTATAATTTCAGCTTTTTTGTTATTGCTGCTGGGGGGTTTGTTAATTTGAACTGAGTGATATGAAGCATTGTCCATTAAAATATAGTGAGGCTCATTCAAATTTTCTAATAGTTTTATAAACCATGTCTTAAAGTTTTCGAAATTCATTTCCTCGTGGTACTCCGTTGTTTTCACTGACTTAAAAGCCCACAGGCAATTCGGCACAAAACCTGTAGCTGTGCCAGCGTGGCAAATGATTAAGCGCTGGCCCTTTCCTTCAGGAGTTTTTGTGCTGGATTTCGCTGTGTCATCCGTCCATGCCTTACCTACAGTATGATTGGCGTTCAGCCATGTCTCATCAAGGTATACTACCTTCTCCCAGTTATCAATTTGTTTGATTTTGCGAAGAAAATCGCATCGTAGTAAAGCTATGTCAGTACGCTCCATTAATATTTTTCTCTTGTCACATTTTTTATAGCGGAATCCACATTTTTTCAAAACATTTCTAAGGGAAGTAGCACCGCCTTTGAAGAGTTCTGCAGCTTTTAATGAAGATAATAACTTCTGGCAGGTCGGTAGTTCACCTCGTAGGTAGTAACCATAAATATGATTGCATATAGCATCTAAATCAAATTCATCAGGTTCTGTTATATGACATAACCTTTTCTTTTTCTTTGGTGTTAATAGTTTATTGTCCTCCATGGACGACTCCCCAATTGCCAGCTAATTATGAATTCTTTAAAATTCAATTCAAAAAGAATTTTAAATTCTTTAAATTATGCAGTTTGAATAAAAATTAAAGTATAGTAAAATAAAATATAATAAGGCTGTTACTTTTTTATCTAGTGTTTTATGTCCATCAATGCGCGTAGTCTTTTTTTCAAAATAAATAAATATTGCTTATTATGTTGAATGACCTGGCTGAATGACATGACATTTGCCTGAAAAAACAGTATTTTATCGAAATTGTTTCGCATCACTAATACAACTGTCAGTTGAAACGTCATAGGGATCATCATATAACGCTCGTAGTTTAATAACACGATGGAGAGTAAATAATGCAAAATATTTTTTTTTTTAAATGCATATGAATTTTTTTTTGTGCAAATTGATTTTATTTTCATGCCAATGTGTTATGTACCTGGAGTACTACTAGGGGATTTCGGCTTCGGGAGCGTTCCCCTTACACCCGGTATGTATGTATCTTGCCGTGTTTGTTTCCGATGGAGTAGAATAAGACCCAGCTCTTCCTGTGGGAGTCGTAAAAGGCGACTAAGGGATAAGGCTGTTCGCCATCCGACAGTAAACATACAGCTCAAGATAAAGTGCCCGCTTAACGACAATAGGCTCGCCTCCTATTCCGTCGGACCGAAAATGTTTGTAACACGTGGGTGTTATACACCTCTGCCTACCCTGGATTTACAGGCGTGAGTATATGGTTGGAGAGTACATTAAGCCGTCATACCGAAAAATGGAAATGGTATTGAAACCTTCTAAATAAAAGAAAATGATGGGAAAATATGCTACATGATTTTGAGGAATTGAATTCTGTTTCATTTATTACAATAGGGTATTTGACTAAGTCGTCGATTCTTCCCAATACTGCTTAATATGATAGCTTGTTCTGAAAAAATATGCCTTGCAAAATAAAATATTGCATATCTAAACTGAAACTAGGACTTTAAATTAGTTGAACTTCCCAAAAAAAGTCAAAATATAAACAATCAAATTCAATTCAAATATATAAGACTTTTTAGATTCCTCATTAAATTGTAAATCAAAAAAATCAAAATCAAAAATAATTTATTTTGCATAGACCATTAAATCGGCACTTACAAAACGTCAACATAAAGTAAATATTAAATACTAACTAATACTAGTAAATGGACCACCGGTTCGAAACGCGGCCCAGACCTGAGAAGACTCCGGCAAGAAACTCAGCGGGCTTTTTTTTTTTTGGTCTATTTACAAAACATTTACTTAGCCTAAAACTTATGGTCTAGATACAATGTTTTGCTTGAGTAGCACAGCAGAGCGAACAGCTCATTTCCAAGCTTGTTTATCATTTAAATATTCTTGGATTTTATAATAGGCTTTCTCGCACAGTTTGCTCTTTACTGTATTTTTAAATTTATTAACAGGTAAATCTCTGATTTCATTAGGAAGCTTGTTAAAAAAGCGAATACAGTTGCCCTGGAAAGAATTACTTATTTTATGGAGTCTGCTATGACAAACTACAAGATTGCTTTTATTTCTAGTATTTATATTGTGCCTGTCACAAAGTCTTTTTGCAATATTTTTCCTGACATACATTAAGTTTTCGAAAATGTATTGTGACACTACGGTTAGAATATTCATCTCTTTAAACTTATCTCGGAGGGAGACTCTTGGGCCCAAATTATAAATAGCTCGCACAGCCCGCTTTTGCAAGACAAATATCGTGTTTAAATCTGCGGAATTACCCCAAAGGAGAATTCCGTAGCTCATAATACTATGAAAATAGCTGAAATAAACTATTCTAGCCGTATCCACATCTGTTAAAGTCCTAATCTTTTTTACAGCATAGGAAGCTGAGCTTAATCTACTAGCTATTTTTTCTATATGTGAACCACACTGAAGTTTAGCGTCAATACTCAAACCTAAGAACACTGTCGATTCCGCAAGGCTCAACAATTGTCCATTGAGTTGTACATTGGTTTCTACCTGTGCAACATTAGGCAGAGTAAATTTAATACATTTAGTTTTATTCTCATTAAGGCAAAGATTATTTATATTAAACCAATGGACCACTCTTTTGATTGCACCATTCACTTCGTCATAATTATCGTGTTGCCTTTTAATTTTGAAAATTAACGAAGTATCGTCAGCAAATAAAATAATACTATTATTGTCCCTTACATAGTAGGGAAGGTCATTTATGTAAATTAGAAATAAAAATGGTCCAAGTATCGAACCCTGCGGAACGCCCAACGAAACCACAGATCCTGCTGAACATGTACCGTTAACATCGACCCTCTGAATTCTATTGTTCAAATATGAAGTCAGAAGCTCGAGAGCCTTGTTCCTTATTCCGTAATGTTCTAATTTCCTGATTAATGTGTCATGGTGAACGCAATCGAAGGCCTTGGATATGTAACCTTGGCCATGGATAAATAACTTTTATTATGAACAATATAAGTGTAAACGCAACGAAGACCGAGATAAATGCGATATTATCTTGCACTCCATACATTTGCACTACGCGCTACCGAAGCGTGACGTTACAATTTCATACGATTTTGTATGGAGCGTTTTCGGGCGGCGCGACAAATTGAATTTTTCAAAATCAAATATCTTGAAAACTATTTGTCGTACGAAAATTTTACTATTACAGTTCATTATATTATAAGACAGTGGTCATTTTTCGAAAGTAAAAAAAAAAATAGTCAAATAGCCCATTATGGATTTTTTCGCATTATCGTCTATTTTTGACTTTGATTTGACTTAGCTGGGGGCCCCTCGGATCCACGGGGCTCTGGGCTGAAGCTCAATAAGCCATAATGGCATAGTAGATCCGGCCCCGGTCACGCGTGGGTCCCTGGAGGACATTATTTTTCATTATTTTTAATATAAAATCACTAGGTAGGTACATAGTTATACCTATAAAGTATAAAACTAAAACCCGACTACCGAAAAATCACGCTTTAAAAGCAACAAACAAGAAAATATCAAGGATAGCCCTGGTCTTATGCCACTTTTCCCTAGAAAATATTGTTTCGTTAGTAAGTGGCATACGACCACGGCTATCCTTGATATTTTCTTGTTTGTTGCTTTTTAAAGCGTGATTTTTCGGTAGTCGGGTTTTAGTTTCAAGCTTAATTTTTTATTTATATTATTTTGGGGCTAAGTAAGTAAAGCTAATAATTTATACATATTTGAAATGTACTTATTAAGCCCTTTCATTTGATACCAAACACGGCATATTTATCTCAAATTTATTTTTTAACACAGTACCTTATGGGCGCTAGAGGGCGCCACACAAGATTGGGTGACACGTCATATAGCCTATAACCATCGGACGATCAAGCCGCTTGTAACGATACCTCATTTGTCCAGTTCTAATAAGTATTTGAGGAGCTATGAGGGAACAAATGAACATACATACATACATACATAGCCTGTCAAAATCAAAACCCTCCTTTTGGCTTCGCCGTAGTCGGGTAATTTTTTTTTTTTCGATTTATCGTCCATTTTTGACTTTAACTTGACCTAGCTAAGGGCCCTTGGATTGCTTGGATCCACGGGGCCCTGGGCTAATGGCCATTAAGCCACATGGTAGATCCGGCCCAGCGGTCACGCGTCGTCGGTTCAGTGGAGGACTGGAAGACATTACATTACATTAAATATAATCACGAAGATTTCTATATAGTATCCTAATATCATTTATCTTCTGTTTAATTAAATTTAAATAAAGTGTATTGTCTAAGTAAAAGACACTACACTGTCGCAAAAAATACGATAGTTTGTTTGGCTTAAAACAAACTACTCGTCCGTCAATCAGGCAGAAGATTTGTACGTCATTCTATTTATAACCCTTGAGGAAACAAACGATAGCTTGAATTTAAATCGACCAGCGCCATCTAGTAACATCATTGTAATTAAAACCCTCTGTGGTGGGTGACTAGTGTGGCGATAGTAGTATATATAATAATCTATGGCGATTGTGAACGCGACTGTTACGCAGGAGGCACGGGTTCGATCCCCGATCAAATTTTTGTGTATGCATGAGTATAGCTATTTGCATTTCTGACGTCAGAATGGCTGGTGACATTGTTATTCTTTATATTTTTTCAAAATTAATGAGGTAAAAATTAATGAGTTAAAATATTGCTATTTTAATTGTAGGCATAGTAGCAATTTCTAATCACTGTCTCGATTGCCAAGAGCCTCGACCAACACCTCAAGAGGCTCGCGTTAGACAGTTGAGTCAAGGGCCTGATGCAGAAGGCGGTACTCCTCGACACGGCACGCATTGTGAGGAGGTTCCTCTCCTTGGAGCCCTAACCACCGGTAGCTTGGTTCCGGTATGTTGTACCCGATGCCGGTGGGGTACTATTTTTTATATTTTTAAATAGATGTTTTTTTATATGTATTTAAAAATATAATGTATAAGTTTTTTAAATGAATAAAGAGAATAATAATAATCTCTATTTATTCACGCAAAACATAACAATATACAATACATTAATACATAGATGAATAGTATAAGTAAGTACATTTATACTTAATACCTACACGTCATTAATTAATAAATTATAAAAATACTCTTAGCTGACAGTCTTTTAAAGTAAGAAAGATTTCATTTGTAAAATACGACAATAAAGCTCGTTAAAATGTTACAAAGAACGCATATTATATGAGTGGCTAAGGTCATACCTATAGGTATTTGGGTACCGGGTATACGGAGATACGCATACCTTCAAGGCCGGGTATTGAATGTGACGCCTCTAGACACAAACAAGCTAACTGATACTACTTCCGTCCGTATCGTCCGTATTTTAGGATGTTAGCGTGGGTCTACTGTTCACAGAACTACTAAAATACTAAACACAAGTTATTACATAAAACATATGTAATAACTTCTTCAAAAATTATCACCTTAAATGTTCATGTTTAGTTTATCTAAAACAAAACCGGTTCCTTATAATACCAAACCAGTGAGGTAAACCTTGATTTTAAGTCGATAAGCGCCATCTGGTGAGAGTAATGGAACTAATCAACGCGTAGGGAGGGTTAAAGGGGTATTACATCTTCCTAAATTCAGAAACCTGAATTTAGAAAATTCTGAATTTAGAACAGTGTAATTGCATTTAGGAAGCAAAGCTTCCTAATTAGGAAGCTATTTAGGAAGAGAATGGTTTCCGACGTCCTAAATGGCTAAATCGGATGAGTGTAATTACGTTTCCTAAATTCAGGACGCTCAGTCGCCGCGCGCCTGCCGTCGAGAGCGCACGTTTGTCTTTCCCTCCCAAAATAATATTGCGTATGTACCGACGAAATAAATGAAATTTTACATCATCTAGTATGCTAATTATTCAAATCGATCAAGGAAAAATTATATGATCGGTCCAGGCGGGATTTGAACCCGCGATCCTTCTTTTACAGGGAGAATGCTTTGACCACCTAGCTACCAGACTCACGCCCAAACCAATCTGTATCCGTCTTTAAGGCGATGGTGGAGCAATCTACCGACGCTCTTACGAGCTATGCTATCGGAACCAATGAATGATCTGTCATTCATATTATTCATTGATTTTTGATTACTCCGCCCAAATGATTGAATGAAATTTTACAGCATGTAGTAGGTATGCTAATTATTCAAATTGATTATGAAAGAAAAAATTCGTTCGTCGTTAAGCTAACCGCAAGGGTTATGGCAATATCAATATTTTGTTTTTTTTTTTATAGTATTGAGGGCATTTTGTCGCAATTCACTCGACAGTCGACACGTCCGTCCCTTGCCGCTCGTCCTTCAAAAATTATTTAGGATCCTAAATTAGTGAACGTGTAATCGCGAGCTTCGGTGACTGAATTTTTTTTCCTAAATAGCTTCCTGAATTTAGATTTCTGAATTCAGGATGATGTAATACCCACTATAGATGGCGACTGAAATTCAAGTCATATTGATAATTATAACTTCGTCCATCATATTAATGTATTTTAGACAGATGGAAGTAGTGATTGCATGAAAATTTAAAGTATCGACAAAGTTAAACACCTCGATTAAAAAAAAAAACGATAAATGAAAATATTATGATAAATATATGATTTCATGTGGAATTATAATCTATTATCTTTCTGTACATAATAATAAAGCAGTAGATATTTCGTGTCTATGTCTACAATTTACAAAATGTATTATAAAACGATTGTGGACCATAACACACGCTAATCTCCAAATCAAAACAACTGACTTCTAGAAGAATATTTCAACATGCTGATTTCCTGCTATTTATTGAAGAATTCCCTGGTCTGTCTCTGAAACCCATCATCAGATTTTTATGCAATTTAAATGGGACCATTTTGGAATAAACTTTCAAATAAAAAAGAATTTTGACAATACGTCTACATATGACGGATTTACAAAAAAAACATTTTACTGTAAAAATCATACAAATATAAAAAATTACAAACTTAATCTGAATTGTTGTTTAGAAATCGGTTGAAAACCGCCAGTTTAGAAGAATTTAGTCGATATCGATCGAAAAACACAGTTGATGGACTAACTACATCCCTAAAATTGCTTTCTAGCTGACTGACGTGACGTTGTCAATGAAAAATGACGTATTGGCGTCTAATTTTTGTTAGGATTTTCAGGTGTTGACGGTAGAACAAAGCTATACCGAACACTGTCAGTGAGCTGTCTAAAATACAATAATATAATGGACGGAGGTCTTTACATAATATGAAATTGGTGTTTTGTACGGGAGGACTAGGTATAAAGTCAATTTTTGTTGTAAAATACTTACCTATCTTTAATTAATCAAAGTATGCACCGTTGTTATACTGGGTGTTTTATAATCGTTTCGGAGAAAAAGAATTTGGGTACAATTTCGGTTGCCAAATCATTTGAAAGTATTAATTTGGTGAAAAAAATTGTATTTTTTTAACAACCCCCATACATTATTCCTTTCACCTGAACATTATTCTCATACATTATAATTTTTTTTTAGCCAAGGCAACTTTGCTATCGAAACTGTGTACGAAGTTGTTTTATCCGAAACGACTCTAAAATCCCGGTGTATTTGCACTTTTGTCATCTCTTAGGTAGTTCATTGATCCCTTTACTAAAAAAACCATGAAGGCGCCTGTAATCTCATATTTACAGGCACATTGATGTTCTGGTATAGAGTTATTGTAAAACAATCATTACTGCGTTAATTTCGCTAAGTCTAATGGTCATGGCGTCTCGACAGTCTTCAGGGTTGATGACGGCCTGGGGGTAATGGCTGAAGCCACCTGTCACCCTAACAGAAGGAGGCCGCCGTGGCACGCTCTGCGCGCCTCCCCGTTTGGGAACCTCCCTCCCGAGGAGAGCCTGACCGTTAGGCCCTGGGTCCGCCGAGTTGCGAGGGATATGTCCTACAACCTCGCCTTCTGACTTTGCACTTAGACCTACAGGGGGCGTGCGATTTAGTCGGTTCGAGTCCGACATAACCTCCGGCTCCGGCGTAAAAAAAAGAGATGGATATAGAAGCAATCCTACTTCTTTGCTATCTACGTCGCAGAAAAATTGCAGATGATGCAATTTTTCTTAGGCTTCTAACCTAACCTATTCGAGTCGGATTGCACTGAGTCGGGGTGTCAACGATAATTAATTTCGACCCATTCATAATTATATTAAATTTTGATTATGTCAAGAGTCGATTATGAGATGTGTTACTTATGGAAACTAATTATTATGATATATGTTATTAAAGAAAGTCATTTTATGGCAACTAAAAGTTATCACTGTTGAGTTGATTGGTAAACTTTATTAGTATAAATGACAATATGCAAGTAAATATTATGGTCGGGGATGATTATGGCAAACAATATTAGTGCAAATGAATTTATGGAAAACGAGAGAATACCATTTTATTCTTCGTTCAGCGTGATGAAAGAGAAATGATACTCGTTACTTATCATTTTCTTCTACGAGTTTTTGAGATGGGAGTGATGATGATTTCTGTGCCTCCTGTGATAAGTGATACAAGTCTAAAATCAACATTTTACAGGAAGTGAAAAAGAAGGTTTAAAAAAATCTAGTTTCGGGACTAAGTGAGCTAGCATAAAATGCAGTACCTTATTTTGTTGGTAAAAACACTCACTTTTATCGCGCATTTTTATTTCTAAGGTAAATGTTATATTTTTTAAAGAATTCATTAAAAACCTGCGAATTGTACCTTTTTTAGTATTTAAATGTTCAAAAATTACGTGATAAAAAATACAACTACAGTTAAATTATGTTGCACCTGTAAGTTCGTCTTGGTGAAAACTGATATACATCAAGTAAAACAATCGAATAACTCATCAGAATATGTCCCTAGCACAATGTTGCTTAAACAAATCTTATTGATATTAACCTAAAGATTATATTTTTTTACTTTTCATTACCCTAAGTTCAAAATAAAACTGAATTGTATTAGTTTTCTAAAATACAACTTTTAAAAAATATGTTATAAACGATACTTATCAAGTTATACCCCTCACTAAATACATATTAGTTGTGAAAATAAATACAATATTTACAAAAATAATCAACTTTTATTAAACTTTTTATAAACAATAATTAACTTAAGTTATGGCACTTTTTTACTAAACAATTACTAAACAACTTTTAACTTATTACTTACAAATGGCACAGATCAATCTTTCGCGAGTATCACAGTCGTTAATTAAATTTAAATCTACTTATTGCAAATTATAATAGTAGGTATCACAATTACATAACCATTGTTGTAATCTTAAAATATCTAGGAGAATAGTATTTCAAAATTACCATCAGAACAGCTAAGTCAGCTGTTAAATAACATAAACTAAAACCTTAAAAAAATAAACTGTTCAACAGGTACTTAACTACTCCTGTAAGATGAAAATAACAATACAAAATGAACTTACTAACAAAAAAATACAATAAAAATTATTACAATCAGATTAACTGGTTTGAGTTACTCATCTTCAGAATCATCATCATAATCTGGAGGAGTATCTTTGACGTCATTCTTGCAACTCAGACCTCTGTAAAACTCATGAGCACTCTCGTGGATAAAGCATAGTAGGTTTAATAGATCTTTCTTCTTTTCGGTTGAAATTGGTAACTGGCTATGGTAGGCTTTTGGAATCGCATCTATTGTAATCATGTCATACGTTTTACCCCGTTTCGAATAGTCCATGGTCTTGAATTCAAGCTCCTTGAAATCATTTTTGTAAGAAAAGCGTGAAAAAATAATTCTTTGGTATACAAAATAGATCGCACTTGACACCACATAAACTTTTCATTGGCAGTATTGGTTTTTCTAAGAGTAAGATATTGTTTAGTAAAAATGTTGAAATCATAAAACATATGACGACTCATCTCAATAACAGTAAACTTGGCAGTTTTGTTTGAAGCTGTACGCACTAGTTGGTACCAATCTCTCGGCAAGTGAATATCCATACTTACGTGCTTTTTTTTACGCTCAATTAAAGCATGATCGGTGTCAGCCTCCATGTGAGTATGACCGGGTATGAGAAATTTATGTTCAATAGACTGTAATTGTACGGATAATTTGGCCGCCAGAATCAACATTGTTGTAACAATCGAATTCTTATTTTGACCCGGGAAACTATCCGAGTACATGATCAGCTTCTTAGCGTTTGGGTTTAAATGCGGTAATTGATTAATTATAAAGTTATACAGACATGAAGATATATCGTTTGCACCTCTATTCCCTTCAGATTCAGGCCACATATAACAGAAAGCTTTGTTTGATTTTAAATCATGTATAGTCAAGTTGTAAGTCCATAACTGTCTCTTATAGAATGCTACATTCGTTTGTAAATAAGGGGTGGGTAAGCATTGTTGTAAATCAAATGTAATTACTACAACATCTTCATTTAACAGAGCCAGCTCTTTATCTTTCTTTTTTTCTTCGTAAGCAGCCTTAAATGCTTCCTGGTGCTCTTTGAGTGTATTTGCTAAATCAGCAGCTTCTGTTTCGGACGCGTATTTAAGTTTCATATTAATGCTGTCACATTTTGAGCAGGTATCTACTGATGGCTTTTTGAAGGAAAGGTTCATTGTGTTAAATTCTTTTTTAAAAATAGTTTTACTCACCGGATTATTGGTCTTCTGTGTATATAAATTATAAATAACTTGTATGTTGAGGTCTGAATTCAAAAATTTCTTTGTGGTTTTGTTGCGGCCGTAGTGGCTTTCTAAGCAAGGGAACCTAGCAATATGAGATTTTATTTCCTCCAGTTTAAAGTCAGGAATTGGTTTACCAACCCGACGATTGCGTGATGGAAGGTGACCGCCATTATTTCTTAGCTTCTCACATATGGTTTGAATATATTTATGACTTTCGTCAAAAGTTTTCAAAAAACAACCTTTACAAATTAAATGTTTTGTATGGTCTAAACTATAAACGAAGTATTTAAAGCTAACAGTGCGTATTTTCTTTGGAGAAGACCTCGAAGTTTTCTTTCTACAAACTTCAATACAGTTCCCAATATATTTGGATCTATTTTCATAACTACCCAGACTCCAATAGGTGTCGAAAAGATATTTTCTTAAATGTAATGGCAGTCTCTCTTTGCACTTCATACGACAATTGACTAGTTCACGTAATTCACGTCTTTTCTTAGTTTTTCCTGATATTGTTGTGTATTCTAACCCAGTGTTGCGAAAATGTTGTCTCTTTACTCTATCCTGTCTTCTTTCTTTCTCACTATTTCTTGTTTTTTTAATTTTCCCGTCAGTATTCACACCATTACTTTCCCAGAAAGAGCAACCAACTCCTGATGTGCTAGCAATAATTGGCGATGGTGTTTCAGGAACTATAATATTATTCTTGGCTGATAGAACCTTCCTTCGCTTTTTACCCACAGTATTTTCGTCATCAGCGGATGAGGAAGATTCGTCAGTACCGGCAATATAATTATCACTACTTGATGATCCAAAATCACCATCGTCGGATGAATCTGTAACTTTTAAATCATCTAATAGGTTTGCGGAAGTATTTTTATTGGTTGCATTCAAGTTATTCTCGCTAAAAATACTATTGTGATCATTATCGTTTATAGTAGGAACTGGAATTTCTAGACTTCTTTCGGGCAGCGATCCATCAATAGGTCCTATGGCTTGATAGCTGTCTTCATTGGTATTATTTTGTTGTCTTACTTCAATAACAGTTTCAATATGGTCTTGTGAACTCATGTTTGCCGTATGATTAGTTGCTAAATTTACTATTTTAGCGATTCGAGAACATAAGAACTGAAACAAAAATGAATATATTATGCTATGCTAATATTGTAAATGATGTACTCCTAATAAGATCATAATCCACCATAAAGAACTTGTCACAGGCACTCACAGGTAAGTCGCATATCAAAACATACAGGTTTTGTATGGAAAGCTAGGCCTGTCATGCTGCATGCATCTTGAGTTTATAACAATAAATATGTACAAAATATTATTACACTACATACCGATATTCATCGCTACTAATTTTATTACAATAATATAAAATTATCATTGACAGCCTTTATATATAATAAGTAATATAAGTATATTTAAAAAAAGTATCTAAGTACGATTATCCGTGTTCTAGAACCCATAACACAAATTCTACTTAGTAAGAGTCTAGATAACGTTGTGTAACATGTCCTAGTTTATTCTAAGTTATCATTGATTATCAAATATCATACTTTCAGGCATAGTTGTAATATTTCTTTATACAAATTATATCCATAATAAATATATTAACAAAAACTGTGAAAGAAACTAACATTCTAATTCTGTGTCAAGTAATATAAGTCATTATTAAAAACAAACAATATTTGGAAATTTCGTGTAAAATGATACAAAAGGCAACTTACGCGTCGATCCATGGCGAATTCGGGCATGACTTCGATCCTTTATAGCCGCAGCGATACTAAGGACACCCGTGCAAGCAGGTCCCGCGCATCCCCGACCCCGCGTCTCTTGAACCCCGCGCAGCCCCGCCACTCTCCTCATGTTCGCACTTGTATCAATTATCACATTATGTGCTTCATATTTTTTTTAAAGATTTGGTTCGATGTTTTGATATAAGTCAAATTGTATTCATTTACACAAAAAAATTGATTTGTGTAGATTAATTTAACTCGATATGTATCAGTTGTCACATATAAGCCATATATTTAGAATCGGATTATTTGGTACTTGTCGAATTGTACCCAGTGAATATTGAGAAAAACTTGTTCAAAATGATACTACTCTAAACATATCAATATTCACGTGATCAATCAAAAAAAAATTAATGTGAATATTAATATAATCGCACTTATACTACAAAGCACGAAAATAAATATGCGAAGTGATTACATAAAGGGGTTACAACTTTAAATATACCTATCTATATTCACAATTTATTCGTCAAAGTTTAAGTAGTTATATTCATTTGCACAAAATTATCTCCGAAACTAAAGCAGATACAAGAACGTGAGTTAGACCAAAAAAACCGTATTTTTTTTCTGATAAATAGTATGTAAAAATCACAAAAAGGGTACAACTCAATTTAAATCACTTATCACAGGAGGCACAGATTTTATTCTCATAAATGCTGCATCGAACGTCATAAGTCATCGATCCGCACTTCTTAGAAAATTGACTAAACGTCTTGGTACGAAACAAGTGGTTGGTTTTGAACGAGAATAAAATGATAACATGCCTCCGTGGCGCGGCGGCGTAGTGCACGCGACTGCCACGCAGGAGGCGCGGGTTCGATTCCCGCTCAGTGCAAATATTTGTATGCATGAATATGGCTATTTGCATTGGTCTGGGTGTTTCTATGTATAATATGTATGTATATACAAAAAAAAAGTATCTAAGTATGTTTATCCGCATTCTAGATTCCATAACACAAGCTATAAAAGCTTACCATGGGCCTGGATAGCGTTGTGTAGAATGTTGTGGAATATTTATTATTTATGATCATGTAAAAGAATGGTGAGTTTTTGGGCGGATGGGTTTGCTGTCACGGCACGGCACATCAAGGCATTATTCCTCACAGCACAGATTCTTGCGAATAAAGGACGCTAACGAGGTCTACTGTTCACACTGTTCACAGAACTACACAAGTTATTACTTACAACATAATGTAATAACTTCTTCAAAAATTACTATATTATAAGGACTCGACATTGACTCCATCATTTCTGCATATTGAATTCTATCTAAACCGGTTCCTTATAGCAAACAAGTGAGGTAAACCATAGCTTGATTTTAAATCGATAAGTGCCATCTGGTGAGAGTTATGGAACTAATAAAGGCGGAGGGAGGGACGTTACAGTCATATTGATATTAGGTCCATAAATATGAAATTGGCGTTTTGTTTGTAAAATATCTTTATTTAATCAAAGTATGCACCGTTGTTATCTATGCACTTTTGCTATCTCATTGGTTCCCTTTACTAAAAAAAAACCATGGGGTGAGAATCAATGAACTCTTTGAAAGCGATTTGGACTGCCGCATCGGAGTTGAATTGCGGAAAATATCGAAATTTGTTGGAGCAAGGTCCGGGGAGTCCAGTGGATGTCGCAGACATTCCAATTGTAGCTCATGTAACTTAGTGGTTGTTTGTTGTGCAGTGTGTGGTCTTACGTTGTCGTGAAGCAGCAGTGGCCTAGAGCGATTGACCAATATCGGTTGTTTAGCAGCTAGTTCTTCCTTCATGGTTTGCAGTTGCTGACGATAGATATCTGCCGTACTCGTTTGGACAGATTTTAGAAAGCTGTAGTGTCCAACACCTGCGCTAGTTCACCAAACACTCACAAGTAACTTTTTCTGAGTTAATTTTCGTTTGGGGCAGGATTTGATTGGGTCTCCAGGGTTCATCCATTGCGACGAGCGCGTCCGATTATATTATCGTACAGTTTGCACTTTTCATCAGAAGTAATGATTCTTCTAGTGGATCAATACAGTTTTGTCACTTGCCCCGAAGCCTGCAGCTATCTCTGAAGTGCTTTGTGATGGATTCGCTTTCTCAATAGCCTTTTATTCTTCATTTTCCACTTTGGTCTCCAGCCGTCCACGGGGTTGCTTCTGAAGGTTGAAATTTCCAGAACGAAAACGTTGAAACCAAAAACGTACCGTGGTTTCTTTTGCGACACCAGCGCCATACACATCATTAATCCTTCGAGCTGTTTCTGCTGCACTGGCCCCACGGAAAAACTCGTATTCGTAATTAAACCGATATTTCATGTATTTCATTGTGCGGTAATAATCGACGCCAAAGAAAAAAATAATGAGAAAAGAACAAATGATAGACTGCTTTCAAAACTCAAATGTACAGCTAAATGAATTTATAAATTTGAATTTGGAATTCTTAACCAAAGAGAAGATATTTCAGATCAAAGTGGTAAGTACGACAAATTCATTTGTAAGGACCTAATATTTTATGGCGCGGCAGTATTGAACACAACTGCTACGCAGGGGGCGCGGGTTCAATTCCCCTTCATTGCAAATATTTGCATGCATAAATATGTGTATTTGCATTGGTCTGGGTGGTTCTATGTATAATTGATATGTATGTATTTACAAAAAAAAAGTATCTAAGTATCTGTATCCGCATTCTGGATTCCATATCACATAGTTAAGCTATGCTTGCCATAGCTCTAGATAGCGTTGTGATGAATGCTGCCCCTCAGCTTGTAAAGCCTTTTAAATCGCACCACCAGGATTTGATTTCTCATCCAATAATAGTAGATTGTATAACAAGGGAGCAAACTAGTATTTTTACGGCGAGGGCGCTACTTTGAATCAAGAGCAAAGCTAAGGATTCTAGAATAGAATCCCGAGCGTAGCGAGGGATTCTAACGTAGAATCCTGAGCGCAGCGAGGGATTCAAAGTACACCGCCCGAGGGAAAAATAATTTCTCCCGAGTTATACACTCTACTTTTCATCCCCGTTCTATGAGAAAATATTTCTCCCGAGATTTCGGGCGTAGCAAGTTTTGTACGGCGTTGTTAGCTTCTATAATAACTAATTGTTTCAGGAGTTAATATTAATGCATTTTCACTTCCATAACTCGACGTTGAACTCATATTGTTTTGCAAAATACAACTTAAATAGGTATTGTACTAATTACAAGAACAGAGAGGTAAACTATACTATAGTGTCGCCTCCAACGTATTATAAATTGACATCTAACGTGTCGCCAGTGTAAATGTAGAAGAAATATAATTTTATGAGAAACCTAGAGTAGAGGAACGATTAAAAGGCCTGCATGCTGGTTGCCAAAAAACATACTCCATTTAGTATGTTTTTTTTATAAGTTATTACAAAAAATGTATGTAAATAACTTCCCAAAAATATTAAAAATCTTTTTTTATACCAAATTTAGTCTTAGCAATACTACCAGTTTCATATACCAAACATGTGAAGTTAACGATAGCTTGCTTTTAAATCGATAAGCGCCATCTAGTGTTATTTGTGGTACTAATAAAGGAGAGATATGGAATAGATGGCGGTTAGAATTTCATGTTAAGGCACTTTGATTATTGATATGTCTTAGAGCATCGCGCTGCAAAAGAACAAAAAGAAATGGGACGAATTTTCCATAATAGTGTGCGTGACAGCTTCGTCTTACACTCGCGTTATGTCAGTTTGCTTTTTAGTGTGCGAGTGTGAATTGATACCAGTTGCTGAAAACTGCCCCAAAAATAGGGAAAATTTTATGTATTAATTAATAATATTGAAAGTTAATTCAGTTTAGAAAAAATATTCGTAATTTAAAAAAAATAACAGGACACAACATGAACGACATGTTTCGTTGGTCGAACTATTGTAATGTTAATTATACACTGGCCTAGTGAAAGCTAGTACTTGAAGTATTTTATGACTACCACTTTGGTAAAACTATTATTTGATTATTTTTGTAATATGAAGCATAACTTTTCTTACAAATTATGTTGTTCAACTTGGCTGTGTGTATGTATGTTCAGGGGGCCAACCACAACGTCTTAAAGCAGTATTATTTCAATCTTACTTCGCGTTTTGGTACCACGACCTCTTAAAGCAATATTACAATAATGTTGTTTAAATTAGCAGTTTTGGGACGTCACCCATAGTTTTCGTTCTTTTTGTTCGTTCAGCGTCAAATATGACATCCTTTATAAAGTCAATAGTTACAAAAAACTATTGAAGAAACAATATTCGAAGAGTTTATCAGCTTCTAAAAGCTATGCTAATATTGCTTATTCACGAAATCGTCGTCGAATGCAGTCGCGATAAAAATTCTTCCCCTTCCCTTCCCATTATATGAAATTGGTTCATTAAGCGAAAGAGACCCTGATGAATAGAGCCCTAGAAAATCTACAGAGTTCTCTGTAAAGACTAAGGTAAGCCCATAATTTATATTGAATTAAGTACACGCTTATGTATTGTAATGTGTGATTGACCACTATTAGTTTCGTAAATATATCATGTTCTTAACATAGTTGTTTTTTTTCTAGGTGTTCATTGCATTACCATTTTATACGCAGAGCCATAGGATAAGCTGAGTGAAAAACGACGCACAAATAATAACATGCATGATGGCTATTCAAGAGTTCAACGGTTGCTCGAAAGGCCGCATCAAGATCTAGTTACGATAACTATTTTACAAATATAATTGCTTTTATAAATTATTCCATGTAATACCTACTAAATAAATAATATGGTGTCTATATTAATCGAATAACCATCTTTGTATGCTTGCTTCTACCATCACACTTGCCGCGTTTCCAAGCTAGATTGCGATGGCCAGCCTCAGCACCAAGAACGATCCGGAGCAAGAGTCAATTGTAATGATGTCGATGAGGTGATTACCGCTCAATGTAAATATCTATCAAGCTACGAGTATCAAGCATACCACCCCCACGGAGCCGGTGGAGGTGGTTATGTCGGACTCGAACCGGCCGTTTTGGGTCCTTGGTTGCCGGAGGTGAGATTGCCAAAAGTATAATCTCTCGCACCGCGGCAGACCCAGGACCATCTCTTTCGAGATGGCCCCCTTCGGGTTGCACACTTTGCGCCTTTGCGCACTTTTAGATACAAATCTTTCACACAAACCTTGTCCTAAGAATACCTACCTACCTACTGAATAGGTATAACCAAAATAAATAGGTAGGTAATGAAAATCTGTCCCATTGTGGAATGCCCTAAAAAGCTCTATCTAACCTTGGGACTCGAGAGCCTTGAATGTCGTCAAGTTCAAAAGCAGTAATCCTAATTCGGGTGTCACCCCGTGCACCATCATACACGTATCGCACTCGAGTCGGTGCTATCGATGTCCTAATTCTAAATATAAAACTTGCCCCTAGGACCCGGAGCCTCGCACCCCTTGCACCTGTTATAATTGTATGATGTGATCATGAATGCCCAGATAATTAAAAACATATAAAATTATAATACGGCTTTATATTTGCGGTAGAAAATAAAATTTTACATAATTAGGGACCTACAATACCAAATTCACGATTGTTATGTCAGAGAAGACATTGAATATGAATGTATTGTATTTTCTTCTTAAGTTTGCATGCTTGTCACAAAGAGGGTTCAAAACAACACTCCTCCTTACAATGATTAAGCGTTTACTTAGGTTTAGATGTTGAGGCCCTAGTAGGTATTTGAAGTTTCTTTGTATTGCAAACTAATTATTCCACGTTGTATAATAAAGAAGTGCTTTCTCAGGTCGATGTGTTTTAATTTGCTACTTAGGATAGCACTGCTGAACACTGCTGTCATGTCTTTCAACAGTAGCCTTAGATCGAGAGCTCTTTCACAGCTTCGGATAGCGACATAATAATAATTATATTCTTCATTCAGCATAAGCAGTTGACATAGTAGATGCTCTTTGCTTCGGACTCCCAGCTTACAAGTTACAACCCCGCTCTGCTACCACTTTAAATAGTACATAATAATATAAAATATAAATAGGGAATATTTGCATGATTTGATCATAATTGCCCAGGCAATTTAAACTGAAAAATTATTAATGGCTTTACATATTATTTACGGTGTAGGTGTAAAATAAAATGTCATAATAAAATATTTTAATGTCAGATGACAGATAGTTTTCTTTTTTTTTCTTTCAATATTCTGCCAGTTTTTGATATAAATACTCTTTTATGTAAAAGAGTATTTATATCAAAAACGTTTTACAAATTACGTGAATGTTGCTCCAGTGTGTGTGAGAAAGAGATGGCGCTATACAGTGTGACAGAACGTATAGCGATCTCTCTTTTCCTTCGTTGCAGGCACAAAAATAACCTTATTCAAATTCGTACCATGAGCGTACAATAATGTTGTATTTTATTCCTGCTTATTGACGGAAATGAATGAACTATTTAGAAAGAGTTATGTATTCCTTGCAATAATTCATTCACATTAGGGCTGTGCTCCGGAGACAAAAAAACCGGAGGACCTCTGGAGATTTTTGCGAACAACCGGTTATCTTTCTCAAAAACTCCGGCAATTTTATATAAAGTTAAATATTCGCCTTTTTTCATGAACACTATTTTACTATATATTTTTGATTATTTAAAGTTGTTCAAAATTTTATAATATTAAAATCCTAGTTTCTGCCCTTAATACTGGGCCGATTTTGTTCAAATTTTTCCTATTTGAAACTATGGGGGTACCAAGTATATGGTTACAATTAATGCCTATATGTCGTATCCATATTGTATAATTAGTTTCCATAGCGATACGATTTTATCGAAGTATATGTATAGATGTTCGTGCATTTATTAAGAAGTAGGTAATGTATACATATAATCACGCCTATATCACCGGAGTGTTAGGCAGAGGCGAATTAACATCAACACCCACATTTCATCAATCATTTCATTCGGTCGGTCCACCTATTGCCGTATTCTGGGCACAAAGTCGGTAATAAGTTGATTTCATTAGTGTACAAATTGGACGTTTTCATAATGTTTTAATAAGAGGATTGTGATAATAATAGTAATACAATGTCTCAATTGGGGACGGTACTTAAAAAGTTTACGAATATGACTAAATATAACTTCCGCGTAATCGAAGAATGTCCGGAGGCTTTCCGAAGATTTATTAAACCTAGAGAAAAATCACCGGATACTGAAATCTTCCCTGGAGTCAAGCCCTACGCCTAATGTCAGTGATTTCTTTTTTAGAAGACCATAGAGTTTTTTTATTCAAAAAGGATTTTTAAAAAGTACTTGTAATTTTTAGAATTGTATTTGTTTGCTTAATATCTAAGCAATTTCCATGCATTCTTCTATACAATTTATACTTGCAATTATAGGCGTTTCTCGGGATGCGAGTCTTCTCACTTGGCACCATGCTAGCTAAAACCGGAGAAGACTGAGCGTGGGTGACGAAAATGCCTTATTGATCCACCTAATTGAAACCACGTGCGGTTTTAGTCGGTTTGAGTTAGATATAACGGCCGCGTTGGCCAAACAGGGAGGTATCCGTGGAACACAATAAAAAGTACTTTTAAACCGTTATAATAGTCAGCTTGACCATTTCTTGTTTAAGTTAATGTATATAAATACGGTTTACTTGCTTTTTGGGTCACGAAAATGATTTTTTGAGCAGTATTTTGCAAAACAATAATAAAAAAGTTGCTACCTAGCAACTTTTTTAAAACGGCTAATTTTGACATAAAAACAATAATGTCAAATACAATATTGCTCTAAAATCTCGTCATGGTACGAATTGAATGAACTAAAATTAATTTGACGTCACAAAAGCACTAAGCAGGAATACATGACATGCACAATGTACGGTTGTGGTACGAATATAAGCAAGATTACTTCAAGCTTGACACAAAACTCTCCTGCAATAAGACTGTTTTGTAAACGGTTGTGGTAGGCCCCCAGGTCAAATTTTGCAACTGAATTTTGAAGTTGTTATCCTAACCGAATGAGATGAAATTTTGTATTCACGTTTAGATAGATTATGGTCTGGCATAGCACATAGGCTACTTTTAATGTAATAATACAGCGCATATGCGCTCAAAAGGTGCAACCAACTGCGAGTGACCGAACATTTAGACGGCGCGATGATGGGAGCCTAAGCAGTGCGCGCTATTATGTGATTTTAGGATAGATTCGTAAATAAATTCATAGTTATAAGTATTTTATATGGTAATACTAGTAAGTTAGGACTTGGTAGGTATGTAAGAAAGTTGGTATTAAAATTAAAGTCGTCATATTCGAATGAAACTTCACAAAAACCTGTAAAATAGAGCAATGGTGAACATTGATGTAAAATTTGCTGATATAACTATCACCCGTAACGCTAAGGGCTAAAATGAGGCCCAGAAATTAATGTATGACAAATTTACATAAGCGAGCGGGAGACGAGGAAAAGTCAATTTACATATTGACATTTCAGGTCGCCATACGAAAGCCTTACGTTGGTGCATGGTGAAAATTAGTAGTATTTTTCGTGCAAATACCTAGGTTAACTTAAAATGATACTAGGATTAAAGATAACAGTATAATATTTATTTTATTATTAAAAAATGGAAACAGGAGGTGAGGAAATCGGTCCGCAGGCCAGCCATTTAAAAACATATATAAACAGAAACATTTCAATATATTCTTTTAATTATTTAATAAACTTGCCTTACGCGGCACCGTTCCCTTCTTTAATGTCAGGCGTCCCTGCTCATTGACAAAATATTTATCTTTTTCATTAAAATGGTCAGAGCAAATAACTGAGTTTTTCATCGGTTGCCACAATTCCTCGTTACGACTTTTTCGTATAATCTGGATCCATCGGTTTCTAAGTATTGGATCGCTTGGTATTCTGAAAAATATAACCAAAAATCCATGATACTAAGTCCATTCTGAAATTTCATAACTACGACGTGGTGGCCATATTCTGTCTTGCAAAAAATGACATCAAATTCGTACTCAGCATGCGGAAAGACCCTTCATACGATACTCCTATTGTATTATACATTATATTATACATTATATTATTTTTATGCTAGGCCACGTTTTTTATGGGAGTTTTGACTTGAGTAACTAGCAACATATCAGTTAAGTACAAAATGGTGACGACAATTTTAAATTATTTTAGAAAATAGCTAATTGGCTTATATTGCTAAAATTGGTACAATACAATGGTACTTACCGATGAAAGGCAATTTTTTTTATTGATTTAGACCGTCCTTTATAATTTCTGCACACTTTTATCACACAAATCGTCATTTTCAAACTTACAAATTATTGTCCGTGCCCACTATATTTACTATGTCTATGGTGCCCACTGACAGTGCGTCTGACACTGAAAGCAGGAAAGTCGTTTAGAGTTTAGAGTCCAACAGTTGGTCTCTATTTTTTTGGCCGCTTTCAACGCTTTGACTGTCTATCTAGACATATCAATAATCAAAGTTAAGGCATATAATAATAATAAAAAGCCTTTATTTACAATCTTAGATGTTACATTTTCATCGTATAACTACTTATGGACTACTACTATATATTAATCTTGCTTGTTTATGAAAGCAACGTAATTTAATGTTATTATTTGTATTAGACACCGGTAACGTGACTGTCTTGCTCTTTGGCAGCCCCAAATAATGTTTTCCACAGAGATCTTTACCTTGCTATATTCATCCAACATGGTCCTGCTACCTTCTTGATATCGTCTTCCCATCTTCGGTGCTGCCCTCCTTTGCTTCTGGCATGGGGCAGTGCCTCTACCAAGATGTTCCGAGCTGTCTCCATCTCATAGCTGGTGCCTAGTACCATGTCGTTTAATCAGCGTTTCGTAGTCCAAACGGGATATCATACTAAAATTAAAATGTGGCTTTCCAGAGATCTTGGGTTCCAATCCTGTTTATTAAATTACATCGACGTAAATATGAGGAATCTAAAAGGATAACCATTTTGACATTTTCAGTTTTAAAATGGGTAAATATAAAAAATATTCACCTGAAATCCAACTGAAAATAATGAAAAGTCGTAGTTTCAGTTTAGTTAGGCAATTTCGTGTAAGTCGTGTAACAATTAATACATTTTCAAAATAAATTAAATATGAAGAAAACTTATGTCGACTACAAGAAACAAAAAGGAGGCACTAAAAGCGCAAAAATAACTGAAAATACAGGATTTCTGATTTGTTAGAAATTGGTGCCTAGCCCGACATTTTGATTGCATTAGGCGCAAGCTGGGCTATTTTACGGATGTGTTGGAGGCGCATTTTTTGACCGATTTGCTCCAAACATCACTCACACTTGGCACACATAGATTTGCATTTACAAAAATTGCCAAAAGGAAAAAAAAAATTGGTGACTTTTTAGGGCACGTCACATCAAGGCATTATTGCTCACAGATTCTTGCGATAAAAGGATGCTAACGAGGCCTACTGTTCACAGAACTACTCATCACAAGTACTTTACAACAAATTTTCTGATAAAAAATACAGCTAAGAGCAAACTGTGCCAGAAAGGCTATTATAAAAATCCAAGAATATTTAGATGATAAACAATCTTGGAAATGAGCTGTTTGCTCAGCTATACTACTCAAGCAAAGCATTGTGTTTAGACCATAAGTTTTAGGTTAAATAAATGTTTGTAAATAGACCAAAAAAAAATGCCCGCTGAGTTTCTTGCCGGAGTCTTCTCAGGGTCTGGGCCGCGTTTCGAACCGGTGGTCCATTTGTTAAACTAGTATGTAATAGTTACTTTATGTTGACGTTTTATAAGATCCGATTTAATGGTCTATGCAGAATAAACGATTTTTTTTTCTGGTATGTTAGAAGTCAGTGCCAAGCCCTTAATTACTTATTTGATTGCATTAGACACACACAAGCTGACTGATTCTACTTCCTTCCATATTATAGTATATTAGCGAGGGTCTCTGAGTAGTCTGAGTACCTACTATTAAATAAAATATTAATCACAAGTTATTACATGAAACACATGTAATAACTTCTTCAAATATTACATACTATTTTATTTACCGCCTTATAAATGTTCATGCTTATAAAAAAAATAGTTTATCTAAAACCGGTTCCATAGCAAACAAGTGAGGTAAACCTGGGTAAACCATAGCTTGATTTTAAATCGATAAGCGCCATCTGGTGAGAGTTATGGAACTAATAAAGGCGTAGGGAGGGGTAGATGGCGACTGAAATAGGCTATTTGACAACATTAAAAATATACTACAAATTATGGTCATCCTAGCAGAAAATAACGTAAAAAGACCTACGAGACTATAATTTACTCTCAAACATGTGTATTTTATGAGAATTTTAATTATAAAAGTGTTATATTTTGTTGATTTATTGTCTATGACAAAAACGCTCGTGATTGGTCAGAGCTCTGGTGACGACATTAACTACAAAATATTTACGAAATCTCCATTTGTATGAGCCATTGTTTGTTTTGGTGTTGATTATCGCGAGTTTTATTGACATTTGCAATCACAAATGGATACAAATGTTGTGCGAGCAGATATATAACTTACAATAGACACCTTCATGATCGCACTTTTCTTCAAAAACATCGCTGATTTTTATGCTGCTGAACTTAAAGACGTGAAAACAGCAAAGTAAGTATCACTTAGTACCTATGTAGTATATACGTATTCATTTAGAAACGATAATCTGTGATCATTTAAATTTTATAAAATCTAATTTTAGGTTATATTGACATAAACTTAAAAAGTCATGTTTTTATATTTTTTCCTTTGATTATTTATATGTCTAGATGGAGTGTCAAATGCGTACAAACGTCTCAAAAAATATCAGCTTGATCAATCTCATAATACTTACGCGCAGCGCAGTGACGTTCGCGTCGGCTCGGTGTCACAACGTAAAACCCGCGAAAAACATTAAATAAAAACTGTCGAAATATGGCGACTAGCACTATCAAAGTTTGCCGGAATTAAAAAGGACGCCTAAATACTACTACACACATTACCTTTTATGAATAAAGTAACCAAAATACAAGTTAAATTAATAATTTTTTTCATCACAACAATATGTCATTTATCACGCGCCATATTTGTAAGTGTTGCCAGTTTTTTAAATTCATGGTTTGGTTCGATTGGGGGAGCCTTGTACCGATTGGGGGAGCCAATGTCCGTCCTTTTTATTGATTTGGATTAGAACATTATTTCTCCGTATAATCATAAATCCGAAATCCGAAATCGAAATCGAAATCGAAACTCGAAATCGAAATTAGTCATATGTACACAAACAAATATATGCACTAAGCGAGAATCGAACCCGTGCCCTTTGCATACCATTCTCATTTACTACTGTCACGCTACAGAGGCTGTCAAAAACAAACAATTTCATTATACCTAGGTGATTTTTTTGGGAAATTTTCCTTGTAGCTGGTATCATATGTACGCACACAGAAGCACGAATGCAACGTGTAAAACACGGGCCGCACGCACACATGTTTGCACAGGTTGACTCGTTTTATTTCCGTTGACAGTAGGACGAGGCTCTATCTAGACATTATATAATCAAAGATTTTTACATAGTCCCTACTTACGGGAACAGACACCAATAATTTTTCTGGGGTTGCACTGTGACACTACACAAGATTTACCTATATGTCACTTTTCGCACTAAAATGTTTATGAAAATTTGATAACTGCTGCCGATTTGTTTATTTTGTAGTTAGTGACGTCACGGTCACACGCATCGCCATTTTTAAGTATAGCGTTTTTCGCGCACTTTTGAAAATTCAAACTTTATCATTGAATTTTTAGCATAATGCATTGTTTTTTTACAGAAATATTAATGTGGTATGTTTATACGGTAATAAGGAATCATTTAAAATGGTTTTCGAAAATTAGTCAAATAGCCTATTCAAGTCATATTGATAATCAGGTAGGTAGGTCTTTTGTACGGGAGGACTATAAAGTCAATTTTTGTTGTAAAAATTGACTTTATAGTCATGTGTGTGTCGCCGAATGCGGGTGGGCAGAGACGCGCGGGGTGTCAAAAGTCGAGTCATAGGTATAACGTTCCTACCGATTGCCTTGCAACAACTCCGCTATCATTTCCTTCTCCATGGGCTACCTGCATTAGACTGCCTGTCCATAGAAGCGGAGCGAGGCTGCGGAGCGGGGAAACGGACAAATATTAACCAATAGGATTGCACAAAATCGAAAAGCGAAATCGATTGTGCAATCCTATTGGTTAATATTTGTCCGTTTCTCCGCTCCGGAGCCTCGCTCCGCTTCGGTGGAGAGGCAGCCTTAATCTGGTCGTGCCTCGGAGAGCACGTTAAGCCGTTCGGTCTCGGTTGCCATACGAACATCTGTGGCAGTCGTTACGGGTAGTTGGAGGCCTCAAAACTCCAAGAACTGGTCTAACTGCAATGCTTCGATATCGTGGGTTGTGGAGGTCAGGTGGCAGTCGCTTCACTGGAGAAATTGGACCCCATAATTGGAATTTCGGATGCGACTAGGATTACGCTAGGATGAAGGGCCTGAAGAATAAACCAGATCTATATATACCGGGAACTAAAGTTAAGCCAACGAGACGAGAGAAAAGGTAAACAAAGCGACCATTACTGAGTTACGTTGCGATAACTTCTGTCCTTGTCGCACATATCACACGAACGCGACAATGGCCGATCGACAGCTGTCGTTGCCTGTATCGTAGTACAGGAAAGGAAAGCTGTCAACACAGCGGTTCTAAACTGTCAGATACGCCATCTAATGGGCAATTTCATTCTTGTCTGGAACGCGCTTGAAGTGATACGTAATCAATTTCAAATAAAAAGTATGGAACCGCTGAAACATTGTTTACCTTTTTTCTTTCGCTTCGTTGGCTTTATTTTAGATGTACTCTGCTAGTAAATAATCAAAATAAAAGGCCAATGTTTTTATAACTTTTTATTTAACTTAAGTTTATTCGTTCTCCTGGCTGCGGAGGCGGGCAGCGGCGTTGGTAACCCTGATGCTAAGCTGCTGTGCGCGTTCCACGATGGTCTTACGCTTCTTAGAGGACACACCATGGGCGATCTCTGCGCAGTACTTCCTGTTTTGCATCATAAGGATTTCGAGCTCCTTAACGTTGTGGACGAGTACCTGGGGAAAGGAGAACAAATGAGTATACATAGTACAATATTTGTCTTTCTCTACTCGGGAAGCTACTTTTTTTTTATACCACTTAGGTGGCAGACAAGCACACGGGCCACCTGATAGAACCGTGGGCCTATGGCCTATACAAACCCCAGGCGCGTTACATGTGCTGCCTACTCTGAAGAAACCTTCTAATGCCTTTCTTGAAGAATCCTATATTGTAGTCGCTTGGGAAAACCACGGCAGGGAGTTCATTCCACAGTTTGAGCGTGCGTGGGATAAACTTTCTTTCATACCGCACAGTGCGCACCGTATCCGATCGCAGTGTGTGGGGATGAATTCCTTGCCTATCGCGAGCGGTGCGGTGATAAAATGTAGCTGTGGGCATCATGTCGAACAATTCTTCTGAGCGCAATTCACTGTCTAGGCGGTAGAACACACACAGCGAGGTAAAGTTCCTCCGAAGGCTGAGGGGTTCCACATCGCCTGTGAGTATGGGATTGTCGACAAGCCTCAGGGCCCGTCTTTGTACTGAGTCGAAGGGGTTAAGCTGGCATGCAGGCGCTCCGGCAAAAAGGTGACAACAGTACTCCATGTGGGGCCAAACCTGCGCTTTATATAGGAGTCGCTGCTCCGCACTGAAGTACTGCTTCGCCCTTTTAAGCACGTCTAGTTTCTTACATTCTATATAATAAATAGTTATTCATTTCATTATACAAGGTCATATTATATTTCTCGAAAAAAAATGTGATTTAGCTGAAGGTTTTTGCCTGAAGAGATGGATGATAATTTGACCACTGGGATAATGTATCTATCACTATGACCAAACAGCGATAGTCACCAGTTTGGAATAGGTGTTGATAGAATTGTTATAGCAAGGTAACAAATTGTAATTATCATATAGAATGGATAACACAGAGTGCCCTTGCAATACAAAATTCAGCATCAGAAAGATGTTGACGTACAGAGTACTCAAAATGTTCTTAATTTAGTTTTTTGAGCCCCTTTCTAGTAGACTGATTGTTCTGATACCTTTATTTCAGTTCACAATTATTTTTCTTTTTCTAGTCTACTTCTTGGCAATCTTTTTGAACAACAATAATCCAATCCAATGTCTGATACAATCTGAATATGGTTTTGATTGGAGAGATGAGTCCAGTGATCCATCTCTGTTTTAAGGGTTGGCGAATCTTATCGCTTATTCGGGATGCCATGTCTCTTCAGTCTGGAGAAGCTAAGGCTACCAGTGCCATGTATTTGGGAGGAAAAGGTTTTTTATGGTTGTCTAATCTTATCTGATATATCCGGTTATAGGATTCAATTTCCTGCTTCATTGTAGTTCAGACAATAATACCAAATAAATCAATAAAACAGTTTGATTTGATCTTAATACATGAATTTTAAGATCATTTAGAGACCTTGTCCTCAAGATATTTATGATGCTGACTGTACTTTGTCATTCATTTCATATAAATTTTACAAAATCAGTATATTTCTTTCTTCCGGGTCCCGGGTCCTTTAAGCGGAGCGTGAAAAGGCATCTGATGAGGCCAGCACTATTAATATGGTACATGTTTACGATAGTGACCCTCTTTCCGAGACTTTGCCTTTAGCTTACCACCAGGCGAGGTGAAGTCAAACAAATCTGTTTTTCACTTAGAGTAACTTCAGTACGAACCTTGCGGAAGCCATTGGGCAGCATGTGACGTGTCTTCTTGTTTGAACCGTAACCGATGTTGGGCATCAAGTACTGGCCCTTGAAACGTCTGCGCACTCTGTTGTCAATACCTGTAAGATTGAAAAACAGCTTTTAAAAATTAGGTAACTTTCTAGGATGGCATCTTATCAATCCATTTTAGGCACTACTCTTGCCAGTATCAAGTTGGGATGATTTTTGATGATGATACAATTCTTGCCAGTACAAATGATTGTTAATGTTTATTATCACAGCCAATATGAAAAATCCACCATTTTTATATATTATAAACTCCAGCTTGCACCTTCTCAGGTTTGATGATCAGTCTAGTCAGGCCAGGTCAGGTCAGGCTAGTGAATCCATGCAACAGCAACTCTGTTTATCTGTATGTTATGCTTTCAAACCTAAACAACTGAACCAATTTTGATCAAATTTGGTATAGGGGTTGATTAGACCATGAGAAAGGACATAGGCTATGTTTGGTCAACATAACCGACATCTACGCGGGCGGAGCCGCGGGCAAAAGCTAGTTAGTTCTATTATCAACTGCCTAGTAAAACATCAGCATTAGCAAAATGTGCCTTGTTGACAGCAATAGGTTAAAATGTATCTATCACTATGACCAAACAGCGATAGTCACCAGTTTGGAATAGGTGTTGATAGAGTTGTTATAGCAAGGTAACAAATTGTAATTATCATATAGAATGTATAACACAGAGTGCCCTTGCCACTTTTTTTAACATAGATAAAAATGTTGTGTAAAGAATATACATAGTGTCAATATACAATAGCCATAGGCTCAAATATTTTAGTACAAAATAAATTATTCAAAATACATCGGGGAAAAAGAAGAGCTCAATTGGGCACCCGCATCCTTTCCCTTACAGGGGGAATGCTCTTCCAACTGAGCTATTGAGCCACACCTGAATCACTTCAAATTTCCCGTCTTTTTATATCAGTCTTTAAAGGGCGACGGTGGAGCCATCTACCAATTTTCTTACGAGCTGTTGGAACCAATGAATTCCTGATATATTTGGAATTTTAAAAGTTAGCATAATCAATACTATAAAAATTTCATTCAAACAAAATAAATGAGTTTATCGAATATAGATTTTTATTTTTCAGTAGAGTTCACTTCGTGACAGACAAGCATACCGCTTATCTGATGGAAATGCAAAATGAAAATATTAGGATGAAATTTTAGGTTTCATTAAGAACTACCTAACTAACGATTTAAATTGATCCGGTCCGGTAGCTCAGTGGTCAGAGTATTCTCCCTGTAAGAAGGATCGTGGGTTCGAATCCCTCAATATAAATATTTAGTTTAACTTTGACTAACAAAACGTGACATTTAGAACCTAAATAGAGATCTAAAACAAATAAATATCGAGAGTAATACACGAAAAAGCTACCATTTTGAAGTTTATATGGACAAATGAATTTTAGTTAGGCATGTCATAACCTAATCGAGCATTGAACTGAATGTAAATAATATGCAATTTTATTCATATATGCAGTTTCATCTGAATTTTGTACGCTATCCCGCCAAATAATATAAAAAATAATCGATTAATAAATAAATATTAGGTTATCATCAAAATTGTGTGCAAGGAACACGCTAAACTTACCTCTAGGTTTACGCCAGTTACGCTTAAGTTTGTCATAGCGATCTGATTGGTGGCGGATAAATCTTTTCGTCCTCTTTTTGACGATTGTAGGCCTGTATACAGGTCTGATTGCCATTTTGTATGTTTCTTGTTGAAACGCGGCTGTGAACCACGCGGTGACACGGCCGCACGAAAAGGAAGAAAGAATAGACAAGATGAGACATTGCTAGAGTTTTGTGTGTTTTCGTCTGGAAATCTGTGAAAATTGACAGCTAATTATTGTCGATGGTTCATTCTGAATAACACGAAGTTTGTATTTTTACATAACTAAGTCCCGTATTTTAAGTGATTTTAAGCTACTAAAGTTGTAAAACTTCTAAACAATTTTCACGGTACAATTCATTGTACAATTTTATAATAGCATTATAGTACCGAATAGATGAAAGATCCTTGAAAGATCATGGTAATCGAACCAAGTATTCATTCCACAAGTATAGAATTGTATAGGAGAGAATCACTGATATCATAATGATGATACAGCTTTATACTATAGTAAAAAAGCAAAAGATCAAGACTGTTGAGTCGAAATATTATAAGGAGTATATTATCAGTAGCAGTGCCACTCTTAAATTGTCATGACTCCCTTGATGGACTGTACTTGGCCACAATGTCCCATTTTTTATCTGTTCTAACCTATAAACAATATTTTATGACAGCTGCCTGCACGCCGAGAACAAACCAATTTCTCTATGCCACAGACGCCAAATGTCGCCATCGATCAATGACATTTTGTGTAGTTGAATTTATTGATATAAAGCGTTAATGTAAATAATAAACAATATCATCATAAAAGTCGGCTTCCAGTCGATATGTATGCCAAGGGCAAAGGCTCTACGGTGCCTTCGGACGCTCAGGCTCGCGAAAAATTGGCACTCTATGTGTACGAGTACCTGCTACACGTCGGTGCAACCAAAGCCGCGCAAACATTCCTGTCTGAAATACGATGGGAGAAGAATATAACACTCGGCGAGCCACCTGGGTTCCTACACTCGTGGTGGTGCGTGTTCTGGGACCTTTACTGTGCTGCGCCAGAGAGACGAGATACGTGTGAACACTCATCTGAAGCAAAAGCATTTCACGACTATGGATTTGTCAATTCTGGATATGGAGTCAACGGTATCGGCCACAACGCAGGCCCGGCGCCGCCTAACGACGGTAGGTGTCCTAAATACGGGAATAGTTGTTCGGAAAACTATAAATTTCACGTTTTATTATTAGTTTTTAGGACAGCACTGTTTCTTATCTTTTATGTAAATAGAATTAACATTTTTATTTTTGTTGGACTAGTTACTTCATGGCGTTGTACTACTTACTGTATTCAATGAATATCAGCATCAAAATGCAGTTGTATGTATCTTATTTTCAAGAATTGTATGTGTGACCCAAAATATGTGTTATGGGACTGTAATTATCACTTTCTGCTTGATTATTTGTAGCAAAATGTGTGCCTGATATTTCAGATATCAGTTTTGTGGCATTCTAATCATTTTACTGATATTTTTCAAGAAGTTTTTCACGATGATGTGGTTGACATGATAGGTTAAGTCTTAGAACTTTCTAAAAGCATTTTGACCTGGAAACCATAGCTATCATTGAAAGCAAATAGACATTGTCTGTGGCGTACATACACTAAAGCAAATAACATTAGATGAAGGGGGTTTCCCATAGATATATTTTTTACTACAGTTTTATTATTAACTTAAATTTTGATTGAATATATTTATTTTATTTTCTTGAGTTTTTGATACTTTTGGTAACATCAGGCATAAAAGACCTGCTAGTAGCTCATTAGCACAATATGAACAGAATTGGTGATGTTTGTAAATATATTGTCAAAAATCTTGTTGGGTGGAAATGTTGCAGTATAAACATAAACCTCTCTATTACGGCTTCTCTTTGCAGAGCAAGCCGGCAAGAATCATGTTGTAAGGACCCTTGCAATTATTGCACAACCACAGATGTGACCTAAACATGCTTTCTATGCAGCTAGAGTACATCATTAACTTATGTGCCAGTTTAGCAAATATCAGCATCTTTATTTTTTATAAAGGACACGTCAATTTGACTTCACCTCGCCTGATAATAAGCTAAAGGCAAGGTCTCTGAAAGAGGGTCACCATTGTAAAAATGTACCATGTTAACAGTGGTGGCACTCAGCTTGACGGCACATCAGATGCCTTTTCACGCCCCGCTTAAAGGACCCAGGACTTTAGGAAGAAGGAAACACATGAGCTGGCAGGGAAACATACCTCCATTTATGACATGAAACTCCATTTATGGAAACAATTACAAGATTTGCATATTAATATTTCAATGCTTAAAGCGTTCTTGCATGTTTGAATTCTCTTGCAAGCAATAAGCATTTCTTCGGATGATATAAAGACCTGTTGAGCAAGAATTTTAGTTTGTGATTTTCATTCTTTTTTAAGAAAGAAAGAAATTATTTCTTTCCCAATACATCGGGAAAAAGAAGCGCTGAAGTGGGACTTGAACCCACGACCTTTCCCTTACAGGGGGAATGCTCTGCCAACTGAGCTATTGAGCCACACCTCAATCACTTCAAATTTCCCTTCTTTTTATATCTGTCTTTAAGGGCGATGGTGGAACTTAAAAAAGTTAGCATAATAAATGCTAACAAAAATTCATTCCAATTATTTCTTGCTCGAAACATGGTCCAACATGTTTTGGATGCTATGCATGTAAATTCTTCTCTCTGTAATATGTCTCTGTATGAGAATGATCTCAAATGCAACATGGTTAACGAAAAATGCAGAAATTCATGAACACTTGGAGATCCCTACCACAAAACAGGAAGAAAAAAGATGCTGCTTAAAATATAGAAAGCAATTAAATAATCACCAAAATTTACTTGCAAGAACTTTAATAAGTAGTACAACGGCAAATCAATTGTTTTTTTTAAAGAATATCAGAACCGAAGTTACTAATTGTGTGCTAGGAGTGGGGTTCACATCGGTAGTGTAATGGCCAGGATCGAACTTGACTCCTTAACCACTAAGCTACCAACGTTTAAAGAAGTGGAAAAGTGATCAGATCTGATTATGACTTGTTTGTGTCGATTGGAGATGTAAGAAGGGAGAAAAAAAAAACACTACCAAATTTCAGCCAGATCCCTCCAACTGTTAGAGCCTGATTGAGTAACAAATAGCCGAGCATATGAGCCTGAAACTAGCAGCCAAAATTGTAGCTGCCAAAATCGGCAAGCAAAATTGTAGCGGCCTAAATGGGCAGGCAAATTTGGCAGCCAAAATTGGCAAACAAAATTGTAGCAGCCTAATTGGGCAGCCAAAATTGGCAGCCAAAATCGGCAAACAAAATTGTAGCAGCCTAAATGGGCAGCCAAAATTGGCTACCAGAATTGGCAGCCAAATGGCATCAAAACCATAACATAAAAAAACACATATTCCCATTATAAGAAGGTCTCACATTTACAGAAGTTTCACCGTCATCATTTTCATATTGCTGCTACTTATATTGACTTTGGGTGCTACAATTCTTGCTGCCAGTTCCAGCCTCATGCCGAACATGTAAATTAATGTTACTACTACTACTGCCAGTGGGGACTCCGTTTGACTGGACGGGTGATCAGCCCTTCTTTGTGGAGCCATTTCACCCAATTCCCCTTTAACGATTGCTGTACATGTTCATATGGCAACTGGGACCGACAGCTTAACATGCTCCCCGAGGCATGACCAGACCAATGCATATTCGTGCATACAAATATTTGCACTGAGCGGGGATTAATTTTAGTACGATAGGAAGTAGGATTTGGATACCATTACTCTATCAAAATGTGTTAGTGAAGCTAATGAAAGCTTTTCTCCTAACTTCCAGGTATGGGCGGAGGAGGCATGCCGCCAGGATTCTTCCCCAACTCTCCCCTCCGACCATCACCACCCGCACCGCACCCCGGATCACAGCCCTCACCTCACGGACCGCAGCCACAACTTATGGGAACTGGACAACCTTTCATAGGACCTTGGTATTCTGGAGGAGGACCTCGTGGAGCTGTCAGGATGGGAATGGGAAATGATTTTAATGGACCCCCAGGTATATTAATATTAAAATTCTTATATGTATTTTGGGGCTCAACTGAAATTTTCTGCGTCCAGATCAGTAGATGAGGCTCTGGGGCAAGATTTATTTTTCTCTTGGGGTGGGAAATCAGATTTGCAGTTGCCCCTGCAAATTTTAAGCCAAATTAAAAGAATGAGTGAGAGACTGGCTCCTGGGCTTGCATGTTGCAAGCTGTAAACATTACTAAATGAAAGTATCTTATACCTATGTAAAAAACAGTATAGACATCTGTTTTTCGCAATTTTTTTTTATTTGAGATGTCTTGCTGCAACATAAAATCTTTAATTTTTTTAATGATTTAATCGCAATTGGTTGAGTAAAACAGAACATAATTATGTCTAAGGCTGGCCACACACGCACTGTTTTTCGATTCGGTTTCCGATTAGATCCGAATACACATAGTTGAAAATTTTGATGCTTTATTATTCATTACATACAAAATTTTCAACAATCATAAATCGAATAATAATCCGAATCGATAAACCGTGCGTGTGCATCCAGGCTAAAAGTCGTGATAGCCTACAGCCACGCGGGGCTGCAGGCATCAGTTAATCCAATATATAAACGTTCTCATGACACAGTGTTTGTCTGCTAACTTCTCTGAAATGGCTTAACCAATGCTTATGAAATGAAGGCGGAGCTGTAGGCATCAGCTGGTATCTGATACAGTGTGAAAGATTTTCATCCCGCCTGAAGGGGAAGTACTCGAAATACTTTAACTCAAAGGACACATTCCTTTATTTTTTATAAGAAACAATACTGTATTCAAATTTTTTCGAAAACTCGCTTGACACACCCGGTAATCAAATCCGATTAAAATCCGAGAAAATGACACCTGTATTTTATGGCATCAATCGATAAGTGTCAATCATACATAAGGATTAAATCTCTCTAACATCCTTATGATTATTATTGCTATGCTTATACTATGTAATAATATTGTGTTCAAATTTAAGAATTATCATTATACTAATTAATTAGTTCATATTCTGTTTGCACCTACCTCAATATATCTCTGCATCACTCTTATGTTGACTGTTAGATAATGCCTTTGACATTAAGTCCGCCTTTGTACAAATCTTATGTGCATAAAGTATTTTTTTTAAATGAAAGGAAGTCCCTGAAATATCTTCAGCCCTGTATAATTGTTTGAGTCCTAATCATAAATGGGTGCGTAGGTCAAGGTATGATGGGCAACAGTCTGGAGCGAGGCGGCGGGGGCGCCGGCGGCCTGCTGGGCGGGCCGCGCATGACTCCGCCGCGGCCGCAGGGCATGGGCCCCATGAGCCCCGGAGCCTACGCCGCCGGCATGCGCGGCCCTCCGCCTCAGGGACCAGGTAAGGACCTAAATTAACTTTTTGTTTACTCCCCTCTTTTGAAATGATTGACAGACTTATCTGTAGTTGGTTTATCAATTCTGTCTTCTATATTAATGGTTTTACCTAGCGGATAAATGAAGAAGAGAAATGGACTCTGCACTCCGAAGCCTCGAGTGCAATTAGGAGTAGCATTGAGATGTCGATGATAACATACCATAAGATAATACCATAGTTTGAAGGAGAGATTCTTAAAGGTTTTCCGAAATTTTGTTGTTTTTATTTTAGTTGACTCAAATTTCCTCAAAATTTCTTAATTTTATTTAATTTCTTACAAATCCACCTTTTTTATTTGGTAATATAATCATAACTCGGTTCGACCAGGCTTTTTTTTTTCACAATAACTACTGATGTTGCCAAATGATTATATTAAAAAAGGTAATATAATCAGGTAACATCAGTCGCTCTCTTCAGTATTTATCGTGAAAATCAAGAATGTTACAAAACATGATGTCCCTTACAAAATATTTAAATTACCCTCCTTTCCTCGGTGGTCGGGTAAAAATTAACTTAATTTTCTGTTACTGACCAATGTCACATCAATTCGTTGGAAGTCTATCTTTCAAGTGCCTATGATGTGCACATATAGTATTTTCTATTCACAATAAATTTCCAAAATTCAAGAATTCCTACTTGAGGATTCTCGATTAGGAATGTGTTTTTCGGAAACATATTGCTGACCATCTTCACGGATGGCCACCACGGTTCTCACACCTGAGGGGTCCATCTTAAAACCGGAAATGCTCAAGATCAGCCGGGGCTTTAGTGACATGGTTCGATTCCGATATACTGGCCAGCCAGCAGTGCAGTATCCGTGGAGATTTCGATACGAAAAAATGAGCCAATGGGGTAATTATCGTGGTCTTTATTGTGTGTCCGATATTTCGGCACTGCTGCAAGCACCAAGATTTCAGAGGAAATGAAGTACAGGTGAACCACATTTATAAGTCGCATCGGCAAAGTTCGCCTGCTCAGAAGAGTAAGCTAATGCCGATTAATTATGATTGCCAACGCTATTGAAACACCAACTTTATTGCGTTGCGTTAAGATTGAAAATGCATTTTCGCTCATTGTTCATTGTTTCGAACATGGCGTGCAGGCGGCAACCAATAATAAAAGTACATGTTTGGCGGAGCGTTGTGATTGGTTAAGATTTTTTGGCGCGTTTCAAATATGAGACTTCTGCTCAGGTACATAGGCGTAACTTATACACGTGGTACTACTGTACTGGCAGTTACTAACGGTTAACGTTTAGAAATAACGAGCTACCTTCTTTCGGGATCGTCTCTGAGGCATAACACCACTACCACTAATCTCACTACACGAACTCGACCACGTTCACGACACACATTTATGAACTAGGTGAGAATGTATTTTTTGAGATTATCATTCACAAAAAGGCGAATTTATAGCACCACAGTCGAGGGTATGTAATCAATAGTAAGGTCAGCAAAGCAAGACTTTTATTATTTTAATTTACTTTTTGACGACATAAACAAGGTTAATTATATATATTTTTTATGAAGTTTCAATTGATATATTCAAAAGAGTCTGATTTTCGACTATATTATTTGAACTGCTAAAATCGTAAAGGTCCAAGACCACCTCAACTGTCAGCCGGTACAGTACATCTGTTGATTGACGGAATTGCAGGCTTTCCGCCAGTCGGACGGTTGAACCAAAAATCTACATAGTATAGTTGTAGAAGAAAGGGCCCTTGGCCCCCAGCTGCATCTAAAACTTGCACGCTTTCATGTAGACGGAATCAGTGCTTGGATGAAGAATAGTTCTTGGAAAATGTGAATATAAACTTGTATGAATTAATTTGGTATTGTCTATTAAATAATAATAATAAATATCTTTTTATTGATGGCAACAGGGCCCAAATTGTTAGTAACAATTCGTCTTACATCTATGGTTAGTATAAAACATGTGAACAGAATCAAATTGGGAAATTATTATCGATCGATATTATATTATTGCATTAGATCCGATGTCAGTCAAAAATTATATGTCCAAATCATTAATAAATTAAATAACAGCTATTGAAAAGTATATAGGTTTTAAATTAAACATATATCGATATCTGAAAAAAAGTAGAGGAAAAGGTATAACCCCCCTTTGTAAATAGGTATGCCACCCATGGGGATGGGTCCTCGCAGCGGATGGGCGGGGGGCAGCGGCGGTGGGGGTGGAGGGGGCTCCGCTCCGCTCAACTACAGCGGGGGCTCGCCCGGCGCGTACGGGGCCCCGCCAGGCTCGAACGGGCCCCCGGGGCCCCCCACACCGATAATGCCGAGCCCGCAAGATTCGTCAAATTCTGGTGAGTTCAACATGTGGGACAAGGTGGCGGGGTAAAGGGTCAGGTAGGCTCGGGGGTAAATGCGGGTGTTGAGATTTTTAAATGTGTAAAAATATTTGTCAAAAATATTTTATGTATTTTAATTTTTTCTTTTTTAAAGTCTCTGTACCCGCATGTTTATGTTAACCGTCCAAAGCGAAACTTGTTTGAAGATATTTTTTTAAATTTTACCTATATTTTTTGGGTAAAATCATTCAATTTTCGCCGTTCGCAGCTGCTGCCTGTAACACTGGGTAAATACGCACACCTCAGACAATATAATATTTTTAACAAGACGCCGTAGTATTTTTTAACCAGAATTTAGAAGTTTCCAGGTTTACGCCATTTTTGCCAGGTATTTAATAGCCGCACTACATTATATAATTGTATAATAAAATGGGCATGTATTAACGACAATGTTTAAAAAAAAAATAAGTCAATAATTTTTCGGTATCCAACAAAATATACTTTGAGAGTAAAAATTCCGCTGATTTCTAAGGCTTATCCGCAATATGTTGGCTGTCAATGGCAGAGGTTATACTGGGTGTTTTTATAGTCGTTCCGGATAAAATGAAAACGGCACAGTTACGATAGCATAATGCTCGTGTGGATTGTTTTTATACCACGATGAGAAAGAGGTGTGCATCTCTGGTGCACAGGGTGCGAGCCAGCGCTAACAGCATCCTAAGTATGATAGCAGATAGGCTAGATTGCATGTACGTGAATCACTGTAGTGCTATCTCCCACGGGACGAGGCGGCGGTGATACATAATTATCATACATACTTATTTATTATTGAAGAAATATTTAATTTCAATTTCGCAATAAATTTCAAATCTCTCAATATATTTAATTTCTTTTGACATATCTGATCAATTTAATCAATCAATTTAATTTAAAAAAATTATATTCATTATGAATGACTTAATTACTTAGTGAAAATGAACTTAAATTTGACTTCATGACATTTGTTTTCTTTAATTGATGTGTGCCTATTTGTTGAATTATTGATCTGAATTTAAAAACTTATGTAATGAGTCTCTGTTACTTGAAATAAATTTATTTATATTTATTATATATTTATATTAGGTATAATGTTTAGGTAAAAGGAAAAAAATGGATGGGGGTTTAAAATTTTTTTTTTCTTTCGCCAAATATATACTTCCTGATTTTTGCTACCGAAGCTGTGCCCAAACTCTTTTTATCCGAAACGACTATAAAATCACTCAGTATAGGGTGTATTTTTTTAAACTACTTTCTTTACTATATTCAATTACTCTTTTTGTCAATATATATGCTCATTTTAATAATAAAAAGCGCTCTTTGTTCGACAAAAAGGAGCGCCGATTTAGACTTCCCACTTTCCTAAACATATACAAAAAAATATTTTTCTGTTTTCGTTCTCGCTTGCTTCATTCTCGCATAACCTTGGTTCGTTCACGCTTGTCTCTTCTGTATTATGCTTTTTATGTTCTTTTTTATAAGCCCTTTGTACGGCTTGAATCGTTTTTGTATAGAATCTTTAGATTAGGATTATGTTTCTCGAATAGAAAATAAAAACACAGTAATGTAATATTTTATATCACGAAAAACGCAAAATTTATGACAGCAAAACTAAAAAAAAATTCGCAATCCATAAATAATTCGTATCCCATTTCTTGGCTCAAACTTATTGTAAATGAAATATTTTGTAAAAATACATAAATTAGAATGAAAAAATATTTTCTTTTATTATTTTGGTCTCTTTTTTTCTATTTGAGAAACCAAAACTGACATTAGGAGTCATTAGTTGTATAGAAAAAATAGATAATAATAATGGTATGTGATGTTAAGAGTGACAAAAAGTTATAATAATGTATCATAATAATAAATAATAATTAAAAAAGACACTTCATTTCATAAATTAAAATAACTGAATGACTTCTAAATTCAGTTTCAATTAATTAATGTTCTATGTGAACTGTATAGTTTTATAACTAGAATAATGACCATAGACAAAATTGTTTTCATACTTTTTTTGTAAAAATAAAACCGCCATGTTAAAAACTGTCTTTACTTTTCACGTTGTCCCTTAAATAATTTTGTCTATGCCTTGCGAAGAATAAAAAAATGTCACGCATTTGTACTTGATGCGCGACAGGGGGCGACAACATGTACACACTGATGAAACCGGTCGGCGCGGGAGCCCTAGGGGCGGAGTTCCCGCTAGCGGGGGAGCACGGGCCCGCATCGCAGCACCTGCCGCAGCCGCCCGCCGCCGAAGGTGCGCAAATCGTAAAAAAAAAAGTTTTTCCATTACCGCTTGTGTCTATATGGGGCTCTGACACTTGCGTTTTGCGAAAACAAAGTTATAAAAATTTACTATGGTTGCGGTGGGTGTGCGGTGCCGACCCGTCTCTTATACGCGTATTTAAAAAGCTTGCATTATTTTTTTATTTATTAAAAAAATACGCCGGACGGCGTGTCAGAGCTCTGTATTTTTTTTTTCGTAATATTTTATTTTTTGGTACCGATACCAGATTTCGTAAAGCCCATCACTAGACTGTCTGCTTAGGGCTTTGTCTGTGCTATTAAATAAAAATAAACAAAAAAATCCACGTTCTAAAATTGAAAAAAGCCGGCTATAATATAAGTTACCCTGCCCAAAGTATAAAATAAAGTCGCTGTCGCTGTCTGTCCGTCCCTATATGCATAAATCTTTAAAACTACGCGCACGGCAGAGTGATTCAAGAGGAAGGTTTATAGGTATAATACATGCTTGATATAGTAGAGGGTGCAGCGGGTACAGCATCTGACGGCGGAAAAAAATATTCTGTGCTTGTACATAATCATAGGGCTACTAGCCACTACGTATATGAGTAGAAGGGAGACCAAAGTCTCAGTGAATCAAAATAGTCGATCTGGTATTAGATCAATTATTTTAATTCCCTGAACGTGCCTAATCCAGAGTGGAGGTGGAGAAAGCAAGGAAGCTGAAAAGAAAAAGAAGGGGAGCTTCTAAACATGAAATTTAAAAAAAATGTGTCGCGGTTGCCTGAAAAGTAGTGAAGAGAAGTCAAATTTGAATTTCGAATTTGTGACGAAGAAACTATTTTCTTCGTCACAAATTCGAAATTCAAATTCGACTAAAATTGATTTTGATTAAATTTGATTTGACTTGGACGAGTGTCTGATACCTATGTATCAGACATGTATCAGACACTCGTCCGCCTATCAGCATATGTACTGGCTTGCAGGAGAGATCGGCTTGGCCCCGAAAGCCTTACTGGAATGCCATACACCCAATAGGAGCCTTTTTCCTTTCCTTCTGTAGAAGCCTAAGACTCGTGTCTTTCGAATCTCCTTGACCAAGGATATGGCAGATTAAGTGTGACCAAAAACCATCATTGGTCAAAGAGCTTCGAAGGTCTCCAGTCTATGAAGACTGCAGTCTCAAGCCAGGTGACAACTGGCGAGTCTCTTCTTTGATTTTATAAGCGTTCTTAGCCTACAGTAATCCCTTATCATGAAGATAAGTTAGACTAAGCTCTGTGGGAATATGTGCAAAGTAAACTCCGAGAATGTGGGTAGTGAATAGTGCTTTTTACAAGAACAGTCTTTTTCGAGGAAATATCGCATGTATGTGTGACAGAGCGCGCCTCTAAAGACGTCGCGCGTTCTACAGTTCAAGATTACGCGGCAGAATTGTATAGGCACGTATAACCGCGCGATTGAGTGATCGTGAAAAGGGGCTAATAGGTAATGAAGTGAAGCATAGATTAAATTTAGGAATATGTTCACTGAAGCTAAGCATGATGTAGTTTCTGTGGGATTGTGTATGTGCATGATGACAACCATAGAGTAGATGTGTGAATGTATTCATAGAAATTAAACATGATGTAGATGCTGTAAAATGTGTCTCTGGAAGGGCTATATAGCTGAGCTTAAAGTAGAGCGAATGTGTCTAGTGAGTGAGTCCGAGTGCAGCAAGGCATAAAGAAGTGAGATTGTGTCTACCGAGAACAGTTGAGTTAGAGTGAGAGAGTGATATAGCTTAGCTGTTATAGGAAGCGAGAATAGCCGCCTTTATACAGCGCTATCTTGAGCGTCCAGTATCGCGTGGCTGATAATCGTACGCCTAATCGTGCGCGATTATCTTTTTTTAAGTTCAAGTCATATTTTTTCTCGCGGTATAGACCACACGAAATAAATACATGATTGCGCGCGCACAATAGTTCAGAGAAAAGCGCTGAGCACACGTTCATTCCCTCTGTTTTTCCCGCAATCACGCGGTTATTCGCGAGGGCACTCTGTCACGCAGTCCTGGACGCCCCTAAGAGCGAGCAATGTCTCGCGGCGCGCTCTTTCACACGAGAATACGGTTTTCCCCTCGTGAAAGAATGTGCGTGTAAGGCCGCTTTTGACTAGTGATGTGCCGAAACATAAGTTTTAAATATATTTATGCTATTAATAAATTGGAATTGCATGAATATTGCCAGAAGCAGACAGTTAAGAACAATGTAATTTTGAGTTTAATATCAAATAAATCGAATCGGTTCAAGTGAGAATGAAGCAAGGTTTTTAGTATCTAAGAGCTACGGCGTGCTGTTTCGTGCAAATTATATAGTATTTTGCACGAAGTTATTAGCCCGAAATTTGCACGAAACAGACGACCGTATGACAATGGGTGGCCCAAAAGCGCAGGGTTCGTACGGCGAGTATGGTATAAATAATGAAGGGGTATTTTGTGCAGAATATACCGGGTGTAAGGGGAACGCTCCTCGAACCATACGATGGAGAGTAAGTAATGCAAAAAAAATACAAATAAAAATTGTCCAAATCGCTTTTATTTTTATGCCAATGTGCTGTGTACCTGGAGTACTACTAGGGGTTTACGGCTTCGGGAGCGTTCCCCTTACACCCAGTATACGAATCGCTACTTCATACTTCTTCATACAAGGGATTTATTATCATGTAGGTACCGGTTAGTAACAGTAGTTTCCAGGTCAAGCTGTTAATTAGTTAATTTACTAAAATATACAAAATATCTTCTAAAACTATAGATGAGAAGCTGAGCGATTTAAACAAAATAAAAAAAAAAACATTCGAATAGATGATTGAATGATTATTGATTGCTAATAAATAAAAAAATCGATATGTCAAAATTTGAATTGTGAGATTCGGTGAATTGGAAAGAAAAATTACATTTTACATGTCAAAATTTTGCCGTATCCGTATCCTTAATTACTTAAGTTTACGATACAGTAAAATCTAAGATCTAGATTTTTATTTCAACACTGATAAAATTATCTGTATTCCAATGAATGTTTGGCTAAAAAAAATCTGAATTTGGACAAATGAAAACTGATTTTCGGTAACGTGGTGGATTGTGTAAGTTTAACAACGAAATATGGCCGTGGCTCTTACCTTATCATGGTATTGTCCCAGGCTTGGGTGGAGTCGACGGCATGAAGTCTTCGCCAGGGGGCGTTGGAGGCGGAGGACCAGGTACGCCCCGGGAAGACTCGGGATCAGGCATGGGAGACTACAATCTAAGTGAGTATCTATTGTAATTTGGTCTGTGAGGACCCAAGCCGGTTCAACGAAGGTTAAGATGACCAGAAGTATCAAGAATATCCATCAACATTGACATAAACAAAAGACATTACTATAAACTTGTAGGATTTGTACAGTCATAATCACAAGTACCGAATTCGTTTGAGCATCTAACATTTCCAAATTCAAAATAGGTGGTGCCTGGTTGTCTGTAAGAGTAATCTCTAACAGGCAACTATCAAATTCACTACCGTTACGCCAATATTGATCGATAATATCTAATTTCTAGTCATATTGACCGACGTTACACCGACTAATACCATCCCATTTTTTCCTACATGTACATAAAAAAATGTAGCATCCACCTAAGACGAATTTTTGCCTTATTCAAGAGCTTTTCTTCACTCATTTCTTCTGTTCACTCAGATCTAGCGCAGTCATTCGAGATTTAGGGCCAGATTCTCTGACTATCTCTAAAAAATATTACAATCATTCCATTTAAGATTTGAGTTAGATCTTTACATTTTTCAATAACATATAAAATCATTGTATAGGAGGACTCCATTTTATTCTTATTATTTGAATTACAGGTCCTTTTCAATTCTGAGATTTTCCCAAAGAAAGGTCCAACACAATTGCAGACGATTCGGTACTTACAGTAAGTTATAGACAATATCGGGTGGATGCTGCATGGGAAGAAATTGGGTGATGGTGTTCTGAGCTTTACGACTCATTGAAAATATCTGTGGGGCTCTCGAAGTGGTTTAAATAATCTGTAGTTCTCAACATCTAGAAGCGATCAAGTTTGCGTGTGTGAGGATTTTGGTTTCGGTATTCAAAAATAAAAAATCTTAACCGAAATAATAATTTAATTTACATTGACTGATTTAAATATAGTGTCACAGTTGTCCATATATAGAAGCAACTATGGTTGCGTGTCTAACGATTTTGGTTTCGGTATCTAAAAATAAAAAAGAATCATCGAAGTACTAATTAAACATATTATAACGTTCTTTTTTTAAATTAAGATTGCGCTTCGCTTCCGTTCGTTTACTTTAAATATTACAGCTCAAATAATTACATAAATAAATGATATATAATTTGATTGGTACACATTCAAAAAATACCAAAAAAATACCAAAAAAATGTGAAAACTAACGGTTTCACGTCTCTATAATATCTGCGAAGACCGCAGATGTTTCCAATGAGTCGTATGTGTAACGTAGAAGTCCTAGTAGTTTTGACAATGAAGTTTTCTCGTGAAGGTTTCGGGGGCCCAGGCGGTGACCAAAACGACCAAACGGAATCGGCAGCAATATTGAAAATCAAGGAAAGCATGCAAGAAGAGGCCAAGAGATTTGAAAAGGACCCAGAGCACCCGGACTATTTTATGCAGTGAAACATTTTAATTTGAAAAAAAAAAAGCCGCGTGATGATAGTTTACCGAAATCCGGTTTTTATATTTTTATCGGGGTTTTTAGCCCATTTTACGGTACTCGTATTTTGATACTATTTGGGTTTCGGATAGAATAACAGTTTTTCGGTATTTAATTTTTTAGTTGAGTGTTTTTATTGGTGTTGAGTGTTGCCAATTTCCGGTATTTTAAATTCGTGTACCAATTTGTCGATATCTTATCTAGTTTTGGTATCTGATATCGTTTTCATATAGGTACTTACATTCAGTGATTTCTTCTGTAAGATAATGTAATTTTGGGTAAATTATTTACGCATGATTGGTAAAAAAATGTATTTTTAATGATCTCAAAATTTTTACGATTTCGGTAAACTGTCGTCCGCCCTGTTTGCGTTCCAACGATCTGATGGTGAAAATGTATTTTTTTTAAATACCCTTTCCTTCGGCGTTTCCTTTGCACAGCTATTTATTATTATTATTTGTTTTTAATGTAGACCGATGTAGTTATTTTGTTTTAAACTTTTTGACAATTCTATTTCTAGAAGAAATACGCGTGACTTATTTTTTACCTTTTAAAGGTAAAAATGTTGATTTGAAACTAAAAATGCATGTGATAGAATTGAATAATTCTAACTACGTACAAAATGACCTAATTATTTTCTTATAGATAATTATTAATCGTTTTTTGACGGGGGCCGCTTTGGTGCAAATACCTCATACAATTAAATTTTATATTAGTATGCTAAAATTTTAACTACTTGGAATGAAATTGTCAAAAAAACCAACCCCAGAACATTACAAATAAAACCATGTGTCGATATGACCATCGGGGACATTGACAGTCAGTAACTGTCATCTCAGCTGTCAGTCGAATGTCAATAATATCAACGTGAAATTTTTTTTACAGAAATTATTTGGCCTTTGTGCACACATGTAGTTTTTCGTGCAATGATATGGTGTGATTTTCGTGCAAAATTCACGATTTGCACAAAACGAAGACAGCAAGTGGTCTAATGCATTCTCGATATCAGTTGATACAACAGTTACTGATTGACAATGGTCTCTAATATCAGTTATTACTATTAGTGATGTACTATGTATTATCTATTTACTTAGTTATATATAGATTTTTATTATTTTGAATAAAATTATTATGTATGTATTAGTTATATAAATGTCTTTATTTTTTAATTTAATTTTTTGAGTATGTGGATCAACGGTTGCGTATTTTTTTTAAATATATAAGGCTTGCGGGGTAAGCAGGTTTACTTGTAGTGCCTACTAAAATATTGGCGATCTACTTTACGATTAACAACTTAATTGCGTCGCTAAAAAAAATAGTGTGGTTTTTACTAAAAATATTAATTTCTAATTTTTCTTTTATTTTGAATGGTCTCAGAACTAAAATTTGGTACCAAAAATCGGCTATCAAATTAGCCGTTTTTTTGGTTCTCATCTTTTAAAACTCAAATTAATTTTGTATTGTGTTTGCGGTGTGCGGATTTGAATGTGTTTCTTGTAAAATGTATTTATTAACCAGAATTGTCAATGATGACTTCCTTGTGGTTAAAAGATACAGTTTTTCATTTCTTTTTTCCTGATTTTTCTGTATCATTATTTTTTTAATAAAAAAATGAGTTATGAAACTATTACACCTGTGTACTCCGCGAGCAGCTGCGGCCGAAGCTATATTTTTTATATAATTTAAGAAAACTACGATACGCACCGATTATTTCAGTGTGTTAATTTATCTATTAATATATTACTTCCACGTTCAATGAAGGGATGTTTCTCAGATGCCTTCCTATATTATTTTGCTTTTTAACTAGCATTTTCAAATATCACCAATCAGTATAATATTATTTTCTTACCTTGCGGGTAATAAAAAATCCCTAATATACAATTTTCTACACTCAATAACTCTTGCTCTATATAACTATAGATAATTTTAAAACTATTTTCTTCCAACTAATACAATTGTGTCAATAAATTCATATATTATAAGAAATTATTGACTTCCATATGAAATAAATATTGTATATTAAATTCAGTTAACTCTGACGTGCACCCCAATTATTTTGGCTACTTATTCCAATTTACATGAGATTCTATAAAATTTACAATTGTAATGGCCGGGCTCCGAAGCTTCAATCGATCGTAAGGTCGACTTCTGCCACTAATTCACTGTGTCCTAAAGTAAAGCCAACGAGACGAGAGAAAAAAGGTAAACAAAGCGACCATTACTGAGTTACGTTGCGATAACTAGCGATTATTGTCTCAGTCCTTGTCGCACATGTCACACGTACACGACAATGGCCGAACGACAGCTGTCGTTGCATGTTTCGTAGTACAGAAAAGCTGTCAGCACAGCGGTTCTAAACTGTCAGATCTGCCCATCTTATGAGCAATTTCATTCCTGACTGGAATGAGCTTGAAGTGATAAATGTTTGGAATCGCTCAAACCTTGTTTACCTTTTTTCTCTCGCTTCGTTGGCTTTACTTTAGATTTGCTACCTCGATAAAATAAGTCTTCCTACATTTCCAAAGTCTACTAGTTGGCATTTGTTGCTCAATCAATTCAATAGGGATGTTCTAATATCGATAGAATTAAACAGCTAAATAAATATTCCACAAAATTCTACACAAGGCTATCTAGACCCATGGTAAGCTTAACTAGATTGTGTTATGGAATCTAGAATGCAGATAAACATACTTAAATACTTTTTTTTTTCGTAAATACATACATATTATACATAGAAACACCCAGACCAATGCAAATAGCCATATTCATGCATACAAATATTTGCACTGAGCGGGAATCGAACCCGCGCCTCCTACGTGGCAGTCGCATGCACTACCACCACGCCATAGAGGTTGCTATTGTCTGATGTGCGTCTATCCAATACTGTCTCGCTGCTAAAACCGGGTACCATCTCTCCACTCCCTGAATGTCGATTTGTCTGAGGATAGATTGTATAGGCGATAAATGTCATATCTATCAATGTGTCTATAATCTGTCATCGAATAAATCGTGATTCAGGCTGAGTATCATTCTAAAATACGAGTCTTAGTTTCTAAAGCTGAATACTGTCTATAGTCTGTTGAATTTTCGGTACATGTACCGAAAATCTAATCACCGGTTCGTTATTAGCTTGTTTCTTCGTACTAATTGCACGATGGCTCTCGCTTTGTAACATGTAATGTGTTGTGAAACTCCGGTCAAAATATTTACAATAGCTATCTCTGAATCTCATGTTATACCAATTTTTTACTTTGCTTAAATATTTTAAAAAAGACCTCAAAAATGTCCTCGAGTTGAACGTTTAAAAAGAAAGATAAATTATTTAGAATTATTTTGTGTTAAGCTCTAATGTTCCTAGCATTGTATTTTTATTTATAAGTGTCCTGGATGTCTCGCAGTATATCGGTGCGCGCGGTAACACGTTTGGGTAAACTGACAATTAAATATTACAAAATGGCTCTTACAGATCCAATCTCACAAATTGGAAGCTTAGTGAATCAGCGGTTTTTGCATTCCATGTTTTACTTCTCTATGATACCTAATATCGTTCTACTAGTTTTATTAAATATGAGACCAATTTCACGTAGAGAAAGTTGTGCAGTTTGGTTCCCAAATGCGATATCGCGTCTGTTCTTAGAGTTCCGGAGCGCGACAGAATTTTGAACACCAAATATTGGTATACATAATTCCTCTCGTTACGGAATAAGCATTTATTCATGTTTATTAAATTATATCGACTTGCAAAAATGTCGCGGTAACCACTGTGTTTAGTAATAGGGCTGGGACACGCGCAAAATTCTCGATATTGACAGATACCAGAAACGGTACCGATTTTTTTTTCTGACTAATATCGATAGTTTTGCACTGCTCTAGCCGGAGGTGGAGATTTTATGCAGAAAAATTTTATACCGTGAGATAGTGATGTGTTGTAGTTTTTTTTTATTCTGGTATTTTTCATGTAGCATAGGTATTTTTTCCTGGGGTGTGTGGAAATCTGTATAAATTAGATTTTACTAGAGATTTTTTCGGAGAGGTAGTTATTAAGTTGTATGGGGCTTTGCCCTGTCCATAGCTCTGCGTTTTAGAAATTTGGGTTCGGTTAGTGAACAAAACTATAATAATCAAATTTGGTAAAAAAAAAATTGAATCTCGACTGAGTATTTCCCGGCAAACGACTCTTTTTATTGAAAAAGCGTGTAAATAAAATCAAGTTTTTTAGATTTTGATATTTTTTTCTGCTGATTTTTTTTTTCATATTTTATTCGTATTTTTTTCCTTTGGCCACACTAAACGAACCCAAACATTGTATAATATGCAGCGTTAAATTAATTAGATTATAAGAATTTAGTGTAAACACAAAAAATAGATTTCAACAATGCAAAAAAATGTTTTTAAAAAATTATTAAGGTTATTTTTTTTTGTTTATGTAATTGTAATAATTAATTATTCAATTTGTAGTGTCTGGTTGTCTTAATTTAAGGTATTGATATGTTCATTTTGTGAGTTAGATAAATTAAATATTTTTTCTTATCTTATGGATGTCATGTTTATATACATACATAAATAGTTATTATATATTAAAGATATTGCTCGTTTTATTTATAAAAAAAATTTAATCCATACTTAATATTATAAATGCGAAAGTAACTCTGTCTGTCTATCTGTATGTTCGCTTTCACGCCTAAACCACTGAACCGATTTTGATGAAATTTGGTATAAGGGTAGATTAGACCTTGAGAAATGACATAGGCTATATTTGGTCGCGATAACCGACACCCACCGCGGGCGGAGCCGCGGGCAAAAGCTAGTATCCTGTAAAAAGTTGTGATCATGGGCGGGAAGGCTCTAGTCATAGACAGACATACTTATTGACATACTTTTTTTCATAAAAGGACACGTCAATTTGACTTCACCTCGTCTGATTGTAAGCTAAAGGTAAAGTCTCGGAAAGAGGGTCACCATCATAAACATGTACCATGTTAACAGTGGCGGCACTCAGCTTGATGGCCTCATCAGATGCCTTTTCACGCCCCGCTTATGGGACCCGGGACTGTAGGAAGAAGGAAAGAAGTGAGCTGGCAGGGTGTTCTAATATTTAATGGTGCGGCATGTGAATGATTCACCGAACCGCTTGGTTCTAGAAGGTATATTCTGCACTGTATGCGGGTGACATGTGACATCTTAGCCCTGCACGCGTTGTCCTGTGAAAGAAAGGAGAGGGTGGGTTTGTCTATAGTCCGGAGAGAAAAAAAATGTTTTTCATTACACTCTGAGCATAACCATGTAACTCTTAAGGGGAAATACTTTGGTTGGACGACAGTCATTAGGGGAAAGTGGGAGAACTATGAACACCTAAGGGAAAATTGAAATAAAACAGTGGAATTTGATCACAGAGTAACTTTATTGTTTAAAATATGAAGTTTACTTATCCTTAACGAATTCACTAATCAACTTGAAGGCAACAATGAAGCAGAATGAGGCAGAAGAAGAAGGTAGCTTAGTGGTTAAGGAGTCGGCTTTACGATCGAGAGGTACCGGGTTCGAATCCCGGCCATTACACTACCGACATGCATTCACACCTAGCAGAAGCAGCCAAGCTTAGTTGGCGGGGTTAAAGGGAATATTAGTAATTTCGGTTGCTAATATTCTATAAAAAAGCAAATTTTTGATAAATTCGAACAATATTAAAAAAAGAAACAATTTTTTGAAAAACTTTGAACAATATTTAAAAAAAAGCAAATTTTTGATAAATTTGGACAATGTTTAAAAAAACCAAATTTTTGATAAATTTGAACAATATCAAAAAAAAAACAAAGCCTCTAGCCTCTTTTGTTGATTGAGTGATAATTATTTAGCGTTATTATGCGATTCATATGTGAGTAAGTATTTCACTATGTTAAAGTTGTTAAATAACTAGTTTTTTTTATAAAGGACACCTCAATTTGACTTCACCTCGCCTTATATGTTAAGCTAAAGGCAAAGTCTCGGAAAGAGGGTCACCATCGTATAGGTGTACCATGTTAACAGTGGTGGCACTCAGCTTACCTACCTAACGGCCTCATCAGATGCCTTTTCACGCCCCGCTTAAAGGACCCGGGACTGTAGGAAGAAGGAAACACGTGAGCTGGCAGGGGGTTCCAGGTAGGTAGGTAGAAATAAAGCAACACTAACTTAAATTGTAAAATATTGAAAAAAAGCATACCTACTTTGACATATACCTATTTTACGTCCGCGTCTCCCGTGTTGTTGACTGGCACTAGTGGTGGCGTGATCTCCGAAATACCGGCAAGTTTTTTTTTGTTATAAAAGGACGCGTCAATTTGACTTCACATCGCCTGATAGTACCTACCTAAGCTAAAGGCAAAATCTCGGAAAGAGGGTCACCATCATACCGCTTGATTCTAGAAGGTGCAGGGGCGTAGCTACCGCCGTATTTGCCGTATCAATTATACGGGGCCCCCGGGTCACGGGGGCCCCCAAAGTGTGTAAGGAAAAAGAATAAAAACTTTCTAATTTATTTTATTTTACAAATGACAAAATTCTATAAAGCAATTCCTTTTTTTCCCGCCTTAAGCGTGCGTTTAAAAGTTGGCAACACTCTACATCGTTATGGCGGGCTGCGGGGCTTCCCCGTTTTACTTACTTCATCTTCAACTCAGCGGGGAATTCCCGGGAATCCTTCATCGATATCGCGATGTACGTGTACGTTGTTGTACTTTTTGCATTGGATGTTAAACCACGGAGTGCAGTGCACTGTTTATTTACGCGCTTTATATAAATGTGCATTACATTGTAATTCAGTACAAACAATATTGTTCTTCTGGTTTAGCAGTATTAGTAGTGATTTGTAAAAGAAATGAGTGAAAGGAAAAGAGATTATCCCAGCGGCGCTGAGAAAAGAAAAATTAAACAGAAAAGGGACGAGGTTATAAAAAAAGTCCCCAAAATTTCTTCATTTTTTCAGAGACAAGATACTGTGAGTGATTTAGATTGGAAAGGTAAGTACTACCCAACCCATTTATTAGGGGCCTGTAGTGATAAACAAGGAAATCTTTTAATTTCGGTCTGTCCATCTGTCCGTCACAAAAAGTTGTCTCCCCCCTCGATTTTCACAATTATACTGTTTTTAGGGTTCCGTGCCTTGATTAAAAAAAAAAACAAAATTCTAACTTATCTATAGGATCGATTTGTTTTGTTGTTTGTCTATCAATCCGTATCGTATCGTTAATTGCGTGTTGAGAACTTCAGATGTGCAGACTCGCTTTCGGGTTCTCGTTTTGTATGGCCACTACGCGCTGCGTTTAAATAGCACGCAGGTGTATAGTAATGCACGGACGGGCTGCAGGTGATTTTGTATCTACTAATAGGTACGAGCACAATCCGCGTAGAGTCTGTGTGGGTCTGAACTGAACACTCTCTAACTGTGACCCTTAGTAACGTTATTTATTTATAATATATAACTCTTTTTAGTTTAGTATCAAAGCATTCGTATTTATTTTTTAACAATTACTCGTTAATTTTTAGATTCTTCTGACGCATGTTCTTCGTCACATATCCATCCGGAAATAGAAAAAAGCCAAGCACATACTTTATCAGATGTCCATCCAGAAATCGAGGAACCCCAAGTCAACGATTCTGATATATCTGCAGATTGTAATATAATTTCATCAGATAGAGGAAATTTTGGTGACAATTTAACTGAATGCGAACGAAAAATAATTTTTAAATTGGGTCAATTTAAACCACAAGGACCATTTCCAAAAGTTTCAGAAAATAACCGACCTTTTTCGGCTTATTATTATTCATATTTCAATCAGGCAGGCATAAAAATTATAAGACCATGGTTATGTTATTCTAACGTTTTAAACAAACCGTACTGTCACTTCTGTTGGTTATTAGCAGATCGTCAAAACAAATCGTACTCCTCTGCTTAGGTTAACGGTGTTTCGGTTAGAAGCAATTTCACACAAACTATTCTTGACCATGAAAAGTCACAGCAGCATATTAGTGCCTCACTCTCTTATAATAATTGGTTGCAAGGAAATACCATCGATACTCTATTGAAAAGTGAAATCGATAGTAAAATTACATTCTGGAGAGATGTACTGCATCGTATAATTAATGTTATAATTACTTTAGTATCTTGTAATCTACCTTTGAGGGGGCATGATTCTGATTCTGGCAATTTCATGGCAATTTCACGTCTGCTATCTAACTATGATGCAACTTTAAAAGAACTTCTTCTAAAACCGAAAGGTGAAATAAATTATTTAAGCCCTACGATTCAAAACGAAATTATTAGTTTGCTTGGTACCACCGTTAGGAACAATATTATCTCAGAAATTAAAAAAGCTCCATTTCTGACAATAATTCTGGATACAACACAAGACTTGTCAAAAAATGACCAACTATCTGTAGTTTTTCGATATATCTCGGTTACAGAAAATGATGATAATGTGCCTAAAGAAATAAAAATCTGTGAGTCCTTTTTAGGATTTATAGCAGTAACCGATTGCAGTGCTGCAGGTCTGAAAACTGTCATTTTAAATTTGACTAAAGAATATGAAATTGATTTGACTAAATGTAGAGGACAGGGATACGATGGAGCAAATGTTATGTCGGGTGTGTATGGAGGATTTCAAACCCTAATAAAAGAGCATGCTCCAAATGCCGATTATGTTCATTGTGCTGCGCACGCTTTAAACTTGGTTTTGAACGATGCTGCGAGACATGTTCGTGAAGTATCGACTTTTTTCGATAATTTAGAAAAAATATATACTTTTTTTGGCAATAGTATAAAACGCTGGGCTATGCTAAGTGACGATTCATCTGAAAAATATTTGATTACCCTTAAAGAGGTACCAGATGGTCTTCTAGGAACGACGCTTTATTAGCAGTAAAGAAAAATTTTTTAGTAATCATGAAAACTTTGTACCAACTAAATTTAATTTCAAATAAAAAAGATGAACGTGAAGAATGTAAAAGTATAATTAATATTTTAGAGAGTTTTGATATCTTAGTGCTCGTTACATTTTTTTCTTCACTATTTGAAATTATTAATCCTGTTTCTAAAGCTCTACAGCATGAAAATAATGACTTACAGAAATCTAGTATTTTATTAAGTAATCTTTTAAATAGACTGTGCCAATTAAGAAATCAGAATTCATTTAATAGTTTGCTAAATGAATCCAAAGATTTAGCAAAAGAGTGGGGGTAACAACTGTTTTTAAAAACAGTAGGCGAAAGATAACGAAGCGTTTTTTTGATGAGTTATCACAAGATGAGAGAATTTCCTATTTCAAAGTCAATGTATTCTATTGCTGCTTAGATATATTAATTTCTCAAACTAAAGAAAGATTTCAGAGCCTTTGCAACCTGAGTAGTATATTCGAAATATTACAACCGGAGAAACTCCTATCTTCTTCAAGCGAAGAGATATTAAACGCTTCCGAAAAACTGTCTGCTAAATACAGTAAAGACATCTCACTTAATCTTTGTGACCAATTGAAGGCTCTAAAAACATGCTTAAATTCTGAAATTAAAAAAATTTATTCCATTAAAGAACTCATTGAATTATTACTAGTAAAATTCAATAGTCTTGCATCCAGTTTTCCCGAGGTAATCACAGCATGCTTTTTATTCTTGACCCTTCCAGTTACAACTGCAACGGCAGAAAGAAGTTTTTCAAAATTAAAACAAATAAAAAATTACTTAAGAACTTCGATGGGACAAGAACGACTGTCAGACATCTCACTATTGTCCATAGAGGCAGAAACTTTAGAAAAACTAAAATCATCATCTGCCATAAATGATTTAATTAATCAGTTTGCCGAAAAAAAGGCAAGGAGAGTGAATATTTCAATTCGATTTTTATTTGTAAAATGGGTAAATTATGTGATAAACAAATATTTCTTCTCACAATATTTTTTTTCTTTTGTGAAAAATATTTACCTCCATATAAGGGCCTCCAAAAAGATTTTTATACGGGGCCCCGACAAGGCAAGCTACGCCACTGAGAAGGTGTATTCTGCGCCATATGCGGGTGACATCTAAACTCTGCACGTGTTGTCCTGTGGAGAAAAGGAGAGGGGTCATCAGAACATTCACCATGGTAGAGACGGTAAAATACTTCCAAAGACGCAACATCTCTACGCATCTGCTAAGGCTCGAGGATGTTCGTGACCTCAGGATTCCCAATAATACGGACCGTACGTCGCTGCAACCTGTCGAGAGCATCTAGTAAGAACTTTGCAGAGCCGTCCCAGAGATGCGAGCAGTATTTTAAGCAGGAACGAATTTGGGTCTTGTATAGAAGTGAAATACGTACCTATATCTGTTAGATAGGTACATTAGAACCGTTGGATTCGTGACTAACCCGCGTTCGCGTATCTCCCACTCTCCTCTACTGTAAAAGGTAACAAAAGCCATATTCTGGAAGGGAAGAGTGCTAACTGCTCCAAAATAATTGCAACCAGGCTTAGCACTCGAAAAGAGAAGATATAGGTGGTATTTCCCTGTGTTTCTGTGACAGTCGTAGGTAGGGTTGCCACCTTTTTTCTTCCAGTTAAAGTAGGTAAAATAAAGTACCTACCTACAATTAATCCGTTTTACTATCGAAATTACGTTTTGTAAGTTTTTTATGCCACTTAGGTGGCAGACAGGCATACGGCCCACCTGATGGAAAGGGGTTACTATGACCTATGGACGTGTAAAACACTAGAGGCGTCACAATTGCGCTGCCGGCCCTGTAGAAAAACCAAGTAAGTAGCTAAAGAAAGGTGTATGAGGTGTGCTCTTGTCCATGATTTACTATAAGTCTATAAAACTATTCTTATTGCGCTCGAAAAATTGATAAATTCGGTTTAAAGAAAGACTACTTACAACTAAACTATTTAAAATCTCATATAAATCAAATATTGCAAAATAAAGTATTTTCGTGTATTTTATTGGTCTCATAAAGTATAAAGTACAATTAATTAAAATAACGTACGTAATGTACGTGGCAACCCTAGTCGTAGGTACCTACCCTCCCTGATGAAATGAACGTGAAAGAGATGGCAAAGCAAATCCTGGGTGGGTGGAAGTTGTCCTGCAGAAGATGCATCAGACTAAGGAGAGTTCTAAACAAAATTACACTGCCTCTCATCTCTCTTCACATCACTCATCACAAAGCCTTATGCGTGCGCCCTGACTTCGTACAGTTTCATAGCCTGCCGGCTCGCTCTCATGTTCGTTCATTATACCACTTAGCGAACTTTGAAGCAATTGAGGAAGGCTTGAGGGATGTAGACTAAATCGTGGGTCGGTGGATGACGCCGTTGCTTATTTCTACGTTATGCTTCGCTCACTAATTAATACTCATATACCAACCAGAACGGTAGCTCCTAATTCTAGGTTTCCTATATGGTATAAAAGACCTTTAATAAAAATGATCAGAGAAAAGGCCAAATTCCACTCCAAATATAAAACGTACGGGAATGTGAGCGATTATCAATCGTTTATAACACTACGGCAACGAGTAAAAATGCTAGAAAAAGAAATGTTTGACGATTATATGCACAAAATTGAGTCAGACATACACAAAAATCCTAAAGCTTTCTGGAGGTATGTCAAATCTAAAAAGCTTTCCAACTCCTATCCGTCTGTCATGCAATTAGATCAACGCACTTCTGGTGATGGTGTTGAGATATGTGACATGTTCTGTGAGTATTTTTGTTCCAACTTCATTCAGCCGATGCCTGGCTCATCATCATCACCAGATAATGCATCAAACAATTCCGAGCCTGGTACTGACACTGTTCCGGATATTTCCTCTGTTGAAGTATACCCCGATGAAGTACACAATCTATTAAAACACATTAATGTGAACAAGTCGGCAGGTCCAGACGGTATATCACCGATTTTAATAATTCGCTGCGCTGATAGTCTCACTTTTCCACTTTCCATTATTTTCAGACGGTCTTTGGATACTGGGGTTGTCCCGAGGGCCTGGAAATCGGCATATATAACACCTATCCACAAAAAAGGCTCGAAAACTTGCGTTCAAAACTATAGGCCGATATCCAAATTGTGTATCTTCGCAAAGGTCCTTGAAAGAATAGTGTACAAGCAGGTGTACTCTGCGCTGAGGCGCACCTTTACTGAATTTCAGTAAAGGTGCGCCTTCATTTCTGAGGCTTCTTAGTAGGTCGATCTACGGCATCTAATCTGGTGTTAGTTAGTGACTTCTTATCGGACTGCATGGCACGGGGGTCCCAGGCTGATGTGGTATACACCGACTACAGTAAATGTTTCGATCGAATCAACCACTCCAGACTTCTGCAGCGACTACTATCGAGTGGTATTAGAGGCAACCTCTACAGGTGGTTCGCATCTTACATAGAGAATAGGTGCCAGATAGTTGTCCTAAATGATTATTCCTCTAGGGCAATGCCGGTTCCTTCGGGAGTTCCCCAGGGTTCACTGCTTGGTCCACTCCTGTTCAATATATTTATTAATGACATCACCTCTATCTTCCTCCATGCAAAAATTCTTATGTATGCGGACGATATGAAGATAATGATGAAAATTGATAGTATTGCCGATTCAGTCCTCCTCCAAGATGACCTAGACAGGTTCCAAAATTATTGTAATACTAATAAGCTTGATTTGAACGTCACCAAATGCTTTATATGCTCGTACACCCGCAAACTTCGTCCATACACTCACACCTACAAACTATTGGATGCGTCAGTATCTAGAGTGGACACAATCAGGGACCTTGGGGTAACATTTGTCTCGCAGCTCCTGTTTGATGCACACATTGACAACATAACTAAGAGGGCATCTCAAGCCCTCGGGTTCATTTTCAGGACCGCCGCCGTCTTCGAGAATATAAAAACTATTAAAATACTATACTGTTCTTTCGTGCGTAGCCACCTCGAATACGACTCTGAAGTCTGGAATCCACACCAGATAACCTACGTCAATCGCTTAGAGGGCATTCAAAAAAAATTTCTAAGATACATTCAGTATCGGTCTCGCACATATGTCTCGTCCTACCTAGCACGATGCAAGAAATTTCATATACTGCCCCTCTATGAGAGAAGAAAAATTGCCGATTTGGTGTTCCTTGCCAAAATTATGAATGGGTCAATCGATGCACCTGAACTGGTGAGCAGAGTAACGCTTCGCATACCGTGTGCATATCTGCGCAGGTACAATCTGCTGGAAGTGCCCGCGGTAACGACAGCATACAGGCAGAACTCATACCTGTTAAGAGCATGCCGTACATACAACGCGGCGTGTCGGGATGTTGATATCGATGTATTTCATACTAGTATCAACAAGCTCAAACGAATAATGTGTGATGCTTTTTTCAGTGGGTGTTGATGTTGATGTTAATCTATTTTTTATTTTTTTTTATTTTTGTTTGTCGTTTGTCTTATTCTTTAGTTTTGTTTACCGACTTCCCCGTAATTTACCTATAATTAATTTGTTTACTGGTGACAACTTTTAATTGGCCTTATGCATGCTATGTTCTCTTATGTATTTATTCATGTAGCTGTAAGTTTTCAAGAGAAATAAAAAAAAAAAAAAAAAAATGGTCTAATTCTGTCCCATCGTTGACATCGCACGCAAAATTGGTCTAATGAGCATGGGTCTAAGGAGGAAAGGGCTCTAAAGTTCTTGCTCTGAAGTAGGAGGAGGTAGTTATTGCATAGTTCAATTGGAAAGTCCTCGCTTAAATCATGGTTATTTCCAAAGTTCGCGTGCTTAAGTAAGCCTAGCAGGTGCCCGTTCTCACGTTTGTTAAACCACTGCATGTTAAGGAAACCAATTACTGTTAATAATAAATGTTGAGCACTATCGTGGACAAAAGTGTTTGAGCTTTCAAGATGATAAATATTTTGTTCTGTCCGAGTAAAGAAACTTTGGTAGCTTATTGTTTATAATAAGTAAATGTAACAATTTTTAAAAGGTGGCACTTAGGCCCAGAATAGATAGGGACATACCTTAAAATAAAAAAGTTGCATCGAATTGGAGATGTGTTTGGAAGAATACTTTTAATCGAGTACCAAGGCTTTCGCGATTGGAGTTCGCGTGCCTATTTTAACACGGATTTGAAATAGATGCTATTAGTGTGGGATTTCAAGGCAGTGCTGTGCTGTCTCTTAATATAAAATAATGGTAAATACGCAAAAAATGGTGACGGGTGTAGGTACATTTTCAAAAGGGTAACATCCTTTTGAAAATGTACCTTCTACCTACCCTCGGGGAAAAAATATCTTAAATATTTATTATAGGTATAATATACGTGTCACCCATTGGTAAGCCGGCCGGAAACGGATTATAGGGACTCTTCGCCACTACGCATCCCTGACGTAGCAGTTAAAGTCACTACAGTTAGGTACACTATAGAGGGATAAGAGGGCGCCATAAGCTCTTCTTAATGCTTAGAGAAAGAATAAGTACTTAATGCGTTTGTCCTTGACTGTCCTCTCAACCAAATACATGCTAACAATATGTAATCCTTTTGTCTAAGTCGCTGTTTACCTCAAGATTGTACAATAATCATATAGCATTACTGTCAGTTCTGTTGGCAAGGCGCTTTAAATATTAATATCTAGGTAGTTATGCCGTAGAACTCTAGATATTATGTACCTATCTATGTATTCTTCGATTTGTGTCGAGTTCTAGCTAAACAGGGTGAAGTTCAACTTAAATGCAAAAGAATATTTTTAAAACTAGAACTTGCATAATCTACCTTTTGTTTAAAAATTAACGATTGTCTATTGCTTAATAAAAAGTAAAAAAAAACAACGGAATAATTTCGCGCCATTTTTTATTTTTAGGTATCAAAAAAAACCTTTTTTAATTTGAGCTATAGTAAAAAACAAACATGGCCATATAACAGTGATGTATGAAAAATTAAGAATTATATTTTATGTTATGTTAACTTTAATAATACCATATTTACTGCAAGAATATATTTCGGCTATTTTAATTAATAAAATAAGAAAGTGCAACTGTGGAAGTTGTAGGAACTAAAAATGTCGGCGTGCTATATTTTCTTGTTGATATTTTTAATTCATTTGGGATGCGTCGTCTCGGAACTTAGTTTGCGATTTGGTAAGTACCTACCTAGACATATCTACTTTAATTAAGTTTAATTGGTTAGTTGAATGATTTTTTATAGCATTTATTATGCATAACATAACATAACATAAACTCACGCCTGTATTCCCCGAAGGGGTAGGCAGAGGTGTTAACACCCACATTTCGCCAGTTTTTATGCTTTTATTATGCTAACATTTAAATTCGAAAATTACATCGGGTAAAAGAAAAACTCAAGTGGCACTTGAACCCACCACCTTTCCCTTACAGGGGGAATGCTCTTCCAACTGAGCTATTGAGCCACACTTGAATCACTTCAAAACATTTCTGGCTAGCTGGCTGCACCGTCACCCTTATAGACGGATATAAAGAGAAGGGAAATTTGAGGGACAGGTCGTGGGTTCAAGTCCCACTTGAGTTTTTCTTTTTCCCGGTGTATTTTTCGAATTTAATTGGTTAGTTTGTGGATTGGGAGCTGCAGGTATAGGTACTTGAGTGAAATTTTAAAGCATTAATTATGCGAACTATACCTAATGACTCCACTGTCTAAAGACGGATTTAATAGAAAAGTGAAATTTGAAATGATTCAGGCGTATCTCAGTAGCTCAGATGGAAGAGCATTTCCCCTGTAAGGGAAAGGTCGTGGGTTCAAGCCTTACCTACTCGAGCAATTTATTTTTCCTGATGTAATAAAATTTTTGAGTACCTAGGTATGCAAAATGTGAGAACCGGAAAATATGATTTACCTATAACATGATTCATATTATAACTGAGGGGCTTCGATTTTACTAAAAATGAAGTCGGTTAAAAACCCATACCACAGATACTGCTAAAAGTCCAATAGTCTTTAAACTAATGATCACAAAGTCCAAAATCCATAAAGGCTTTTTGCAGAGCGAATGAAAAAGTGTAATGAAAATCTATTCATTTAAATTTTGATTTTGAATCTATATGATTATGTTTAAAATTTAATGACATATGTGCCATTAATTTAGCAGTGTTTGTGGTCTGACAATGATTTTGCTTTAGCGTTGGCGCCCACAGAACTGCAATTTGCTCGCACACTTTTTAAGTGTTAGTCTTTTTTTTTCTGTGCGGAAATCCCCTCGGATACCTCCCCTGCCGGAGCCGGAAGGGGAGCTTATGTCGGACTCGAACCGACTAAAACCGCACGCCGACTGTGGATCGTGGTGCTAGGCCGGAGGTAAGGTGTTAGTCTGTGATTTGTGTGTAAATATTAACCGTGTGTAAGTATGTATCCATACTTCCATACTAATATTATAAATGCGAAAGTAACTCTGTCTGTCTGTATGTTACGCTTTCACGCCAAAACCACTGAACCGATTTTGATGAAATTTGGTATGCGGGTAGATTAGACTATGAGGAAGGACATAGGCTATGTTTGGTCGCGATAACCGGCATCCACGCGGGCGGAGCCGCGGGCAAAAGCTAGTGTATAATACATTGCAAAGTTGAATTGAAACTGCCGCGAGCATAGACTAATATATAATCTAGAATGTATAGTCCACTAGCTTTTGCCCGCGGCTCCGCCCGCGTGGATGTCGGTTATCGCGACCAAACATAGCCTATGTCCTTTCTCAAGGTCTAACCTATCCCTATACCAAATTTCATCAAAATCGGTTAAGTGGTTTAGTCGTGAAAGCGTAACATACAGACAGACAGACAGACAGACAGACAGACAGAGTTACTTTCCCATTTATAATATTAGTATGGATATGGATATGGATTTTTGCAATGTATTATACATACAGGTTGATATAATTTAACTAACACTTAAAAAGGGCGCGAGCAAATTGCAGTTCGGTGGGCGCCAACGCTAAAGGGTTGGATTCTGAATGTTACCTATCCTTTTTTTAGTGTTCATCATAGAGAATCAAGAAGAAGACCTAATACAAAATATAGGAAGATCTCTGAAACTAGCAGAGAATGGAAGACCTGATGTTAAACTGGACGATGCTATTGTTGTTCTGGATAGAGAAAGAGAAGAGGAGAGTTACAGGATATGTAAGTCTATAGAGAATCTTAGCAATACAGTTCCGGGGGCGAGTCGGGGACACCGATGGGCCCTGGGTCAGCCGAGGTGCGAGGGACATGTCGAAGACAACCTCACCTCCGGCCTTAGTACCACGACCCTCAGTCGGCGTGTGGTTTTAGTCAGTTTTAGTCCGTCATAACCTCCCCTTCCGGCTCCGGCGAGAGAAGTAATCGAAGCGAAAAGAAATTTCTGCACGAAAAAAATTAAGGTTAGCAATACAGTAGTTCAGTACCTCGATATTACTATTTTGAACGTGGCCGCTACGCAGGAGGCGCGGGTTCGTTCCCTGCTCAGTGCAAATATTTGTATGCATCAACATAATATTGGCATTGATATGATCGTGTCTCGAAGAGCACGTTAAGTTGGAACCCTCAAAAGTCCAAAAACTGGTCCAACTGTAGTTCCTCGATATCGCTTTTACTCTCAGTCGCTGATAACTCTGTTCTATGTGATGTCAAAAAGGTCGAAAATTGCTTGCAGGCTGCCTGCTAATTGTGTGTTCATTTGCCTCTCGGCCATAGACAGTCCGGCCAAAATCTGTCTGCGCTGACTGGAATCGGCCACCAAATATTTTTCTACGGAACGACCATACAATCTGGGTGTATAATACATTTTAGAGATTTTTAGAGTATTTTAGTTTGTTTTGACTCAACAGAATTAGCATCATTATCCTAATACGATCCCAATAACATGGCATTTTTAGACCTGTTGGTATCTTTAGGAGGCGGTAAAGTAGAAATTCAGAAAGAGCATTTCGATATCGATTTAGATTGGAATAGTTTGTATGATTATCAGTAGATGGCTCCACGATCACCCCAAGACGTGGTTCATATAACTCAGTAGTCGGCGAATTCTTCCTATAAGGGACTGGTAGCAGGTTAAGTGCTGACTTAAGCATTAACTTTTCCAGTATAAATCGACTGAAATTTCAAAAAAAGAAAACATTCCGATTTCTAAAAAATTACCAATTTTCTAAATATAGCTCTTAGCACCAAATTACTGGACTATTTTTTGATTCTGACTGTGTACGTCTACTATAGAACTGACGAAAGGTAATATTAGATTTCTTCTAGAGATATAGAGAAAGAGAAGAGGAGAGTTACAGGATATTATAAGTTTGCGAAAGGAATAAACCAGCCCTCTGGTCACTGGTAGTGTCTATTGAACATTTTGAGACTTATGTCTAGTCTCAAAACGTTCAATAGACACTACCCTTGCCATTCAACGTGGCAATGCCGCCAGCCTCCTGGCCACCTTCCCGGTTGATATCGATGGCGAGGAATTCTTTGACGCCTGAACCTGCAGTTTTGCACTTGTTTTATATTTTTATTTAAATAATAATTATTATGTATATTAAGTATGTAAATAAAATTTTCTTCTAGTATGTTCAGCAGTTTCCAAAGGTGTCTCCATGATCATTGACTTATCGTGGTCTCCCTGGAACATGGTTGAAGAGTTCTCGTCAGACACAGGAGTTCCTCTCGTCAGAACACTGCTGGGGTCCCAACAGCTAGTGAAGGCTATCGACGACCACCTGGAGTCGAGGAATGTGACCGATGCAGCGATAATACTGGAAAGTGAACATGGTGAGTTTTTGACCGACTGCCGAAGGACGGGTTATTTAGTCGCGCCTCCTTAACATTGGGGTAGGCAAAAGTTCATGTGAAAAATTAAACTAAAAATTTCAAAACTCCCGTCACAAAAAAAGCCTCCATAAATGGAGTTTGCCTTTTATCTTTTGATTTACCTAGTAATATTTTGATTCAACGGTTGCCATGTCGGCAGACCCTAACTGGTTAAGCACTCCGTTATATTACCGGAACAATTGATCTACTAGTCGAGCTCTTTCATTTGATACCCATATTGAGGGGGTTATGAAGAAATATGCATTCCGACATGTTGTGGCAGCGGCCATCTTTGACGGATTTTTTCAAACATATACCTAGCTAAGAAAACTCCCGACAAATCTACTTTTCAAACAAAAAAAAAACTACATCCAAACATCCGGTTCATCCGTTTGGGTGCTACGACGCCACAGACACACACAGACGCGTCAAACTTATAACCCCGTGGTTTTTGCGTCGGGGGTTAAAAAAATAATTAGGGAAGTAAGTATAAGTACCTATACAATTCTACCTACCTAAGATCCTAATGGAGGCTTGACAGGAGCTACGACTAGGCTGAGGCTGATGGCAGTTTTGATGAGTTCCTACATCGTAGAGTCTAGGAATCAACTCTTGAGTGGCAACTAGTGCTGGGGCTCTTCCGTAGATCCACCGCTTTATACGCTGGCAAAATGCGCATTGTGAATGGCATAGCACCGTTTTTTTGTCAAAGCTGTCGGAGCTGGAAGCCTAACGCAGATGTTGGTGTCAATCCATTCTGGTCATGGTTGCAGTGAAAGTGGGCGGAAAGCCGCCATCTTTTGTTTACGAAGCAGTAATGCACGCAAGCCAAGATACCTCAAAGTTATCGGGGATGGTAGCTTTGATGAGTTCCTACATCGTATAGGCTAGGAGCCAACTCATGGGTGGCGGCTAGTGTTGGGGCTGTTCCGTAGATACGCCGCCTCATACGCTGGCAAAATGCACATCGTGGATGGAATAGCACCGTGTTTTTGCCAAAGCTTTCAGAGCTGAAAGCCTAACGCCGAGATGTGGTTGCTGATCCATTCTAGCCATGGTTGGCAGCTAAAGTGGGCAGAATACTTCTTTTTTAACCGACTTCGAAAAAGGAGGAGGTTCTCAATTCGTCTGTATACATAATATTTTTTTTATGTATGTTCACCGATATTTCCGCCAATTATAGACGGATTTCAAATTTTATTTTTTTGTTGGATAGGGTTCACTCCTGAGGTGGTCCCATTTTCACCAGGTCAGGATCTGATGAAGGGATCCAGGAGAAATCGAGGGCAACCACCGAAAATTGTATGGTCGTATGGTACTTTTGTTACCTAATCATGTCTTACTCAGGTATATGCTTCAGGGTGTCAACATCTGATGCTGCTGTGCTGATGATGAAGCGACTGAACTCCTTAACGGTTAGGAGTTGGGAGACAGTACTGCCATTGGTGGATGATGAATATTTAGTAGTATGTAGGGATAACGTGTTGCTTGTGAGATATGCTTCACTCAACTTCTAATGCTGCTTTGATAGTGAAGCTACAGAACTTCATAACGGTTGCGTATGGTGCTTTCGTTACGTAATAATGTCTTACTCAGGTATATGCTTCAGGGTGTCAAAATCTGATGCTGCTGTGCAGATGATGAAGCTACTGAACTCCTTAACGGTTAGGAGTTGGGAGTCAGTACTGCTATTGGTGGATGATAAATATTTAATAATATGTAAGGCTAACGTGTTGCTTGTGAGATATGCTTGAATCAACTTCTGATGGTGCTGCGTTGATAGTGAAGCTATAGAACTCCTTAACGGTTAGGAGTTAGGGTCAGTACTGCAATTGATCGATGGAAACTAGGTAGTAGTATGTGGAGGAACGAGGTGTGATGTTCCTCCAACACAAAGGGAGGATCCTCCGACCAGGCAAGGTGATCACGCCTGGCGGGCCGCGGCCCAACGATTGTCGTTGGGATGTTGTATATATATTGTACCAGCGCGCGTACTTCACTTTCGCGATGCAGGATTCGTAGTGACGTAGTAGTTCGGCTTGCTGTCGCTAGATGGCGCTGGGTACATGTGGTATCGCCACATCACACGCCAAGACCGGAGGTTGATTGCGATGAGTCAGCTGTCTTAGCTCTCTTGAGGAGCGTGCCAATGCCAGTTTTGAGTAGTTCCGTTTCGTCGGAGCTGGACGCCGCGTATTCCATTTTTTTTTTTGGCGGAACAGTCATCCTCGCTAGTCCCAGTGAGTCGGGATAACCGCTGGTCCCGAAGAAGCGGGGCAAGTGCGGTGCTGCGGTGCTTGCGGTCCTGCGTTGAAACGCCCAGTGAGTTGGGGCTTGAAGCGTCGAGATGAATGCTCGGCGAGCCGCCAGTGAGGCGAGGCGAATCCTCGGTGAGTTGAGGTGAGTAGCCCTTGGTGAGTTGAGGTGAGTAGCCCTCGGTGAGTTGAGGTGAGTAGCCCTCGGTGAGTTGAGGTGAGTAGCCCTCAGTGAGTTGAGGTGAGTAGTCCTCAGTGTAGTGGTGCGAATGCTGCGTAATGGCGAAGTGCCTTAGATGCAGGCGTGGCCGAAGGGTAACCAGGCTGCAGCGGTCGCTGCATGCTATGGCATCCTTGTAAGGGCCGAAGTGCTGGATGGCGAAGACTTGATTACCGCTCATGCGGAAGAAGTGAGTGGGATGTGACGATGAAAATGCTGCTGATATACACAGCGAAGGTCACGTGATCAGATCACGTCGGGGTCACCACTGTGGAGGAACGAGGTGTGATGTTCCTCCAACACAAAGGGAGGATCCTCAGACCAGGCAAGGTGATCACGCCTGGCGGGCCGCGGCCCAACGATTGTCGTTGGGATGTTGTATATATATTGTACCAGCGCGCGTACTTCACTTCGTTCGGCTTGCTGTCGCTAGATGGCGCTGGGTACATGTGTTATCGCCACAGTATGTAGGGTTAAGGTGATACTCATAAGGGTTGGTGCTGCTCCTGAGATAATCACGAAATTTCAGAGATATCGTAATAAAAATCTCAGTGAAACCGAGACAATTCCTCAATTAATAATAATAATATGTATGTTCATAAAAGGGTATATCTACTCCTGAGGTGGTATTTTTTATCGTGCGGAAATCCCCTCGGATTCCTCCGCCGGAGCCGGAAGGGAACGGTTTATGTCGGATTCGAACCGACTAAAACCGTACGCCGACTGAGGTTCGTATTCTAGGCCGGAGGTGAGGTGGTCTTCGACATATCCCTTGCACCTCGGCTGGCCCAGGGCCATCCCAGGGCCATTCCTTACGGTCTGGCACTCCGGCAGGGGGCGCGCTGCTGCCGTGGCCTGCTTCTGCTGGGGTGGCAGATAGCTCCACTTGTCTTGTCCACTTAAAACAACATACACTTGACCTTTAGCAAAAAAATATTTTCTAAGTCAATTACCGCTTTATTTAATGTGGTGCCCTGAAGCTAATGAACCGTAACAGCCCTGCTCAAGATTAACGGCAGCATTCTTCTTTCCACATCCACATAGTTGTTGCAATTGCAACTAGCTGTCACTACCTTTCAATCTAGTGCCAATAGTATCATCATCGAATTTAATAGAAATTGCATCAGGTAGCTCGTCGGATTCTGACCGATCGCGACGCAGAGCAGTCTACCTAAACGTACACACAAGACAAGACCCTCAGTAAAATAGTTGAGCTATCATCTTAGAGTTGTTGTCATTACCAATTCGATGGTTGCTAAAATTCTAACTGCAGCCCCATCTGCGAAATCACCAACATGTTCAACTCGCCGCCTTTCATATAAAAGTTCCAGTTACATAACTTATTGGGAGTATTTTGCTCCCAAAAGACGAAAACTTTGGTTGGTGGCATGCTGGACTGGATTAAACTTGGTTTACGAACGCAAACCTTGGCCCAATAAAAAGGGAAAATAAATGATTTTAAAAAAATTGAACCGACTTCAAAATCAAATAGGAAAAAAATGTTTAAAATAACAGAATTTAGAGAGAGAATTTAGAGATTTTCGATCTGTTAGAAGTCGGTGCCAACTTTGTTTGCTGGCTGGCAAACAAAGTTGGCACCGACTTCTAACAGATCGAAAATCTCTAAATTCTCTCTCTAAATTCTGTTATTTAAAAAAAAAATTTCCTATTTGGTTTTGAAGTCGGTTAAATTTTTTTAAAATCATTTATTGAAGCACACTTTTTGTGTACCACACACAAGCTAAGATATGTCAAGTTAAAAGGAAGTGAAATAGTCGGACTTCGGGCTCCGTGGTGAAAGGTACAGATGGAATCGGAAACAACACTAAGGCCGGTATTCTACAATGACGTATAGCTATAATCTGTCCTCAGATAAATCGCGATTCAGGCTGATTGTCATTCTAGAATACGGGCTTATGATGACGTTGATAGAATGCTGCTATTGGCTATCGATTATACTATTTATGTTATATATGCGTAAGATTAGGGATGGCAACACCGGGCCAACGCCCAGGCGGCCATCTTGCTACGACCTATGTATGAAAGAATACACGTTGAGAACATTTATAAATATTTTATTTAATAATCCATCTTCAAAGTACAATACATGGTGTCAGGTGTAAATGGAAGGAATAAAGCCACCGCATAATGCAATTCTCTCGGGAGAGAATGCGAATTGGAAAAAGTTCAAGCAATCTTTTCAAATTTACCTAACCGCTGCCGGTCTGAATAGTAAAGATGAACCACGAAAAATCGCGTTACTGTTGAACTGCGCCGGCGAGGAAGCGTTAGAGGTTTATAATACAATTCCCAAGAAAGATGAACTCAAAACTTTGGAGTTAGTTATAAAAGCTTTGGATGAATATGTGGAGCCAAGAAAAAACCTTATCATGTCAACATATCAGTTTCTGACGTTACGACAAGAAGAAGGAGAAAGTGTAGATCACTTCGCGACTAAGCTGAAAACACAAAGTGACTTGTGTGAGTTCGACAATTTGGAAGACCGGTTGTTGACCTTGATGCTGATCATGGGCATCAAAGATTGCAACTTGAAAGAAAGGTTATTAAGAGAAGAAGAATTACAGTTTAGTATGGCGTTAAAAATTTGTCAGGCCTCGGAAGCAGGTAAAAAACAATTAAGAGTTTTAGAAAAAGAAAAAAGTGAGATAAGTTATCTCAAAGCTGCAAATCAAGTAAAAAATAGATTGTGTCACAAATGTGGTAAAATGCATCAGCCTAAAAAATGCCCTGCGTATGGAAAACAATGCTCAAAGTGTGGAAAATATCATCACTTTGCTGCGGTATGCAGAAGTAAGGAAATGAAGAACAAAAAAGTTCACGACATCAGAGAACAAAACCAAGACAGTGATGGAAGCAGCTCTGGCAGTGAATTCGTACTGGACATAACAAGTGAGGGCGTAGTTGATACATTCAGTTCCCAATGGTTCGAGAATATTGTGATTAATAATGTAACCATAAACTTTAAGTTAGATACTGGAGCTGACTGTAATACACTGCCTTTGGCATTGTTCAATAAAATTAAGCATGCTAAGTTGGAAAAGACCAACAAAGTACTCATTGTCTATAACAAAGAAAGAATAAACGCTGTCGGTACAGCACAGTTTACTGTAGAAGTAAAGGGTGTAGTTCAACAATTAAAATTTACAGTTATTGATTTACCTGTGCAACCTGTGATAGGGTTACCGGATTGCATCCGTCTTTGTTTTATTAGGAGAGTAAATGAAATAAAGAAAGACACTACTATGATGGAGTCACAGGTGAGCAAAGAAAAATTAAATTTTTTAGAAAAAAATGAAGATGTGTTTTCTGGTTTAGGTAATATGGGGATTTATAAAATTAGAGTTCGGGAAGGTGCTGAACCTATTGTAAAACCAATTAGACGTGTACCGCAGGCTATTAAAAGTAGGTTAAAGGAAACTTTGTATGACTATGAGAGCAGAGGCATAATCCAAAAAGTAGAGGGTCCAACATCCTGGTGTAATAACCTTGTGATTGTGGAAAAGCCAAATAAGACTCTTAGGTTGTGTATAGATCCAAAGGAACTTAATAAAAGTATATTAAGAGAAAATTTTCAAATTCCTTCGACTGAAGAGATCTATAATAGTCTAGCCGGGATGGAATTCTTTACAGTTTTAGACCTTAAAGATGGGTTTTTTCAGTTATGTTTAGATGATCGGGATAAGATGTGTACATTTGGGACACCTTTCGGAAGGTATCGGTTCCTCCGTATGCCCTTCGGGATATCCTCAGCCCCAGAGGTTATGCAAAAAACAATGGTTAAAATCTTTGGGGATATACAAGGAGTAGAAGTTTATTATGATGACTTAATAATTGCAGGAAAAACAGAGTCCGAACATGATAAAATACTACAACAGGTTTTAAGTAGAGCTAGAAAACACAATGTAAAGTTTAATAAAAGTAAAATTCAATACAAACGTGATAATGTCAAATATGTAGGGCTCATAATTTCAAAAAATGGTATACAGGTAGATCCAGAGCATGTGCGAGCCATTTTGGGGCTTGATGAGCCAAGGAATGTTAAACAATTACAAAGTTTTTTGGGAATGACTAATTATCTCAGTAAGTTCATACCGCAATATTCAAAGACTACAGAACCACTAAGACAGCTTCTTAAAAAAGAAGTTGATTGGCAATGGGGTCCTTCTGAAAAACAAGCATTTTTAGAATTAAAAAGGAAATTAAGTTGTACACCTACTTTAGCTGTGTTGTCAAATGAAGGTCTTCTGACTCTACAGACAGATAGTTCCAAAAGTGGATTAGGTGCATGTCTACTGCAAAATGGTAAACCTGTTTCATTTTATTCCAGATCATATACAGAATGTCAGATGAGATGGGCCACTATTGAAAAGGAGCTATTTGCTATCTGTGCTTCTATGGAAAAATATCACCAATTTGTTTATGGCCGTAGAATCATAATAGAAACAGATCACAAACCTTTAATAGCTATAATGAACAAAGATATAAATAATATTTCAGCTAGGTTACAACGGATGGTTCTAAAATTGATTAAGTATGATTTTGAAATTAGATATGTACCTGGTCCTAAGATGTTTATTGCTGATTACTTATCTAGGAACTATATAAATGACAATGCTCAGGTTGATAATTCTATTAAAGAGTTAATTCACTGTGTGGAAACAGATGTAATACATGGGTCGGACAAAAATTTAGCCATCTCTGACTCAAAAATTTTAGAATTTCAGAATGCTACAAAAAGTGATAGTGTATTGCAACAAGTTATTTTGTGGTACTTTACAGAGTGGCCAAAAAACAATAAAGGTATTAACAATAAAGAGCTAAAAATATTGTATAAATTAAGGGATTTTATTCAAGTTAAAGATAATTTAGTATACTATAATGACAGAATTGTAATACCAAATAGCTTGAGAAAAGACATTGTAGAAAAAATTCATACAGGTCATGCTGGTGTAGTAAAAAGTAAGATTAGGGCAAGAAAAATTGTATTTTGGTCGGGAATGTCACGTGACATTGAGAACTATATTTTAAAATGTAAAACTTGTGAAAAATACCGTTCTTCAAATACTAAGGAACCGTTAATGTCACATGATATACCTGACCTGCCATTTTTGAAAATTGGTATGGATATTTGTACATTTGCCAGAAAGGACTATTTAGTTGTTGTAGATTACTATTCAAAGTGGATTGAGGTAAAAAAATTAACTGACAAAACTGCAGAGTGTGTTATTAAACAACTCAAAGCTATATTTGCCACACACGGCATACCAAAACATATAATATGTGATAATATGCCTTTTAATAGTTATAACTTTAACAGATTTGCACAAGAGTATGATATTAAACTCGTTCATTCTAGTCCTAGGTATCCACAGTCAAATGGACTATCAGAAAAAGCTGTATGTATTGTTAAGAACCTAATGCGTAAATGTAATGAGACAAACACAGATTTAAACTTAGCATTACTTCATTATAGAACGAGTCCTGTTGCAAATTTAGAATATAGTCCTTCTGAGCTTCTGATGTCAAGGATGCTTAGAACCAACATACCTTGTTCAAAAAATGTACTAGAACCTAAAGTACCTAAAGATGTTAAGAAGAAAATGTTTGTGAATAAGGGAAAATCTAAAACTAATTATGATAAAAGTTCTAAAATAAAGGCTTCATTTGAAGCAGGGGAAAATGTTACAATACAAAATAAACCTCACAGAGAATGGGAGTCGGGTAAAATATTACATCAAGTTGGACCTAGGTCATACAATGTGTTAAATGAAAGGGGGAATGTAATAAGGAGAAATAGTAGACATATTAATAAAAGTAAAAATGAGTATATTGTCAAAACAGAGTGTGAGGTAAATGTACCAACTGAGGTGAATGTACCCCCAGTGATAAATGTACCAAGCTCTATAAACAACAGTAGCTCTCCTGGACAAGCTGTCACAAGATCAGGAAGAGTTGTGAGGCGTCCAGTCTATTTAAGTGATTATACCATAGATTAAAATATATATATATATATATATATATGATTAAGATTATAATATGTTTTGTGGAAAGGGGGAGATGTTATATATGCGTAAGATTAGGGATGGCAACACCGGGCCAACGCCCAGGCGGCCATCTTGCTACGACCTATGTATGAAAGAATACACGTTGAGAACATTTATAAATATTTTATTTAATAATCCATCTTCAAAGTACAATACAATTTATAAATACTGTTAATTGATGGCACTTGATGGAATTCATTGTTATACATATTGAGAACACTTGTACTTCTTCCACAATATTAAATACTGTGGAAGTACAAGTGTTCTCAATATGTGTATCACGATTATGTATCAAAAATCTAATGTTTTAGTGATTTTGTGGCTGCGCCTTAAGGCGTGGAATAATACCTATAACAATAAATAATAATAGTAATATGCAAAACCGTATTAGAAATACTGGCAGCCATCGCTAGATATAAACCATTCCTATTGGCGACCACCCAAAATCGAAGGATATCGTCTTGATTTAAGCAAACAAATAGATTTATAGGTCTAGCTTTTGCCGCTCCGTCCGCGTGGATGTCGGTTGTCGCGACCAAACATAGCCTATGTGGATGGGGTTTCTGGGCCGGTAGGCGTTTATATTTTTAGAAATGATACACGGAGAAGATTTTGTACAGATCTATAATGGCGAGTGGAGTACAACCTCATCAATGACTTAAACTAAATAGAAGCGCCTGATAAAATTAACATATTAGGTACTAATATCCTATCTCTTCAAATGCAATCAGTGCATTTTAATCGGCGTTAACATTCCGGCGGCCGTAAAAACGTTGTTTTTACCCAGATACTGGGAGGGGGCAAATCTTGCTAAACGAACGCCGAATAACTCCTGCTGATGTCCGTATGTCAGCTACCCGGGCGGTGCCATCTGTCCCAGGATGCACAGCTACTATCCGTCCTAGTTTCCACTTCAACGGTGGAAGGTGATCCTCCTTAACTACCACTAAGGTATTCAGCTGGAGACTGTCCTTGCAAGATCGCCACTTCACCCTGAGTTGTAACTCCGCAATGTACTCCTTGCTCCATCTTGCCCAGAAGTGTTGACGGAGCTGTTCTATACGCTGGAATCTGGATAGGTTACTAGTACAACGACTATTATAATCTGGCTGTGGTAAACTTGTCAAAGGTCGCCCGATAATAAAATGACCTGGCGTTAACGGGAAACAATCAGCTGGATCAGAAGATAGTGGAGTTAACGGTCGGGAATTCAGAATGCCTTCAATCTGAATCAAAGTGGTGTTGAGCTCTTCATATGTCAGATGACAATTTCCCAACACTCTTTGCAAATGATACTTGGTAGATTTGACGCCTGCTTCCCATAGGCCTCCCATATGAGGACTATAAGCCGGAATAAAATGAAACTTAATGCCTTCACTGGCCACACTTTCGCCTAAAGAATTGCAGTTTTGCTTTAAAAACTTAGCCAGTTCATTGTAAGCACCGACAAACGAGGTGCCGTTATCTGAGTAGAGGTTAAGAGGCTTTCCTCTTCGCGAGATAAACCGATGCAAAGCCATTAAAAATAAATTGCTCGTCAAGTCACCTACTAATTCAAGGTGGATAGCCTTGGTACTAAAACACACAAAAACCGCGATGTATACCTTTGCCAATCTACAACCTCGACCTTGACGAGTAGCAGACATTATTGGTCCAGCATAATCTACACCTACGTTTTCAAATGGGAAACCGGTAGATGAAACCCTTTGCCGGGGCAAGTTTCCCATCAGGGGAGTAGCAATTTTGCCTGCCATGCGACTACATCGCACGCACTTGCGATAGCAGCGTCTTGCTAAATTTCGACCACCTATGGGCCAATAAGTCTCCCTGATAGAAGCGAGGAGCAGCTGCGGACCAGCATGCATCAGCCTACGATGCTCAAATTCAAATAATAAATGTGTAAAAATATGAGAGGACTGTAATAGAATGGGGTGTTTTTTATGATAACTATACTCGGAATTATCTAGTCGACCACCTACGCGTAAGATTTTATGTTCATCCAAATATATATTAAATTTTAATAATGAACTTTTCTTTGGTAATTCCTTACCACCATATAAAAGATTGTATTCTGGAAAAGATTCCTTTTGACATTGTCTGATAATTAAATACAGAGCACGTCTCAGTTCAGTTTCAGTTAAAAAGGATGGTGCAGGCTGTTTTTTGCAACAATCTATCCATTTGAGAACGTAAGCTACCGTACGCAATAGTAGAAGATAATTAGAAAAACGACTTATATCAATTAACTCATTTGGTTGAATTTTGGTAGTAACAGTGGTTAATGAAACGGTGGGCTTGGTCTCAGGTAGGTTAGCCACATATTTTGGCTGAGAAGGTACCTGAATGGGTTCGTGACTAAGAAATGCAGGACCGGTCCACCATAACGTTGAAGTTTGCAGATAACTAATATCCATACCGCGGGATAGTAGGTCTGCAGGATTCAGCTCAGTTGGGATGTGTCGCCAAGAACAACTGCCAGCCTTATCTAAAACTTCAGCGACGCGGTTACGCACAAATGGCTGAAGCTTAGAAGGTAGCATTTGCAACCAACCCAACACGATGGTGGAGTCGGTCCAGAAACAAACCTCACTAATGGGCAATCTTAAAGATTTGATAATCTTTTCATATAGGCGAGTGCCTACTAACGCCCCACACAATTCCAATCGTGGAATGGTTGTAGGCTTGATAGGAGCAACACGACTCTTAGCCAACAACAAGCGAACCGTAACTTCTCCATTATCGTTGGTACTACGAACATACGCGCAGGCTCCATACGCGAGCTCTGACGCGTCTGTACATATATGCAACTGTACCACTTTATATGAATTACAAACTACTATTCTAGGAATCCGAATATCATTAATTAATGGTAACGTTTTCAAGATATCGTTCCAATACTTAGAAATCTCTGGGCTTAATGGTTCATCCCATGAGAGTTTTTGTAACCATAATTTTTGTAATAATATTTTCATACTAACTACAGCAGGAGCTAGTAGACCAATTGGGTCAAATATTCGCGCAATGGCCGATAATAAATCTCGCTTAGTATTGCCCTTTGGTAGGACTAAGCCTATCGGAAAACAGAGATAATCTGAATCTGCGTACCAGCCAAGACCTAGAAGCTTGCTGGATTCATGAGATCCGATATTTAAATCAAGAGGTGTACGAGAACTATCGGACACCAGTTGTGGCTCATTAGATTGCCATTTTCTCAGCGGCATGCCAGCTGAAGCGAGTGCAGCAGTTACCTGCTTGCGTATATTTAATACTTTAGCCAGATCATCCCCACCAGTGAGCAAATCATCGACATAAAAATCATGCGCAATGATTTCAGCGATTTTATCATCATTGCATTCTAGACTAATCTGTTTTAGACATCTAGTTGCTAAATATGGCGCACTTGCGGTACCATACGTGATGGTATTTAACTGAAACATCTTTATTGGTTCATTCGCATTATTCCGCCAGAGTATTTGCTGTAAATACCTATCAGATGGGTGAACAACAATCTGCCTATACATTTTCTCAACATCGGCTGACAAAATGTATTTGTGTTGTCGAAACCGAAGCAAGATTGACAGTAAATCGTCCTGAACAGTCGGACCAACCATCTGAAGGTCGTTGAATGAAATGCCTGACGAAGTGGAACTACTCGCGTTAAAAACAACCCTTAACTTGGTTGTCGTGCTTTGATCACGACGTACACCGTGATGTGGAATAAAATACCCACTTGTACTTGAAATAGGTTGTTCACATGCAGACATATGGCCCAAGGACTCATATTCTGACATGAAGTTGCGATACATTTCACCTAAGTCAGGCTTAAGTTTTAATCTACGCTCAAGAGAAACAAAACACTGAGTTGCTCGTCTCAATGAGTTACCTAGAAGAGCAGGACTCCTCTTTAGAGGGATCCTCACACAAAACCGACCGTCCCCAAGACGAGTGGTATTTGTAATAAAATGTTCCTCACAGAGTCTTTCCTCAGGTGAGTAAACACATGACGACGAAGAATTAATTTCCTCTAACTGCCAAAACCGTGTTAAATCACAATTATCACATTCAGATTTTGGCGAGGGACAATCGTCAGGGGTTTTAACAAAATAACACCATATAGCTAATGCTTGTAAATTCCTTTTAACATGATCAATTAAACGTTTTAAACTAACAAAGGATTCTTTCCCTATCTTTTCAATAGAAAACAAAGATGCAATATGATTTTGCAATAATAATCTTTTGTTATCAAATCGCTCGCATAATATCTTCCACGCCACGTTGTAATTAGAAGATGAAAATCCTACTGATTAAATGACTACCTGTGCAGAAGACTCCAAGCTAGTACGTAAATAATGAAATTTACTTATGTCATCCATGTCATCATTCGAGTGTATGAGACTGGCAAAGGTATCGCGAAATTCAATCCAATTCTCGTACGAACCATCAAACTTAGGCAATTGAATTGTTGGCAGCTGGACGAGGTGACGATTACTTACTTCACTCTTAGTACTGCCCGACGACGGTACAGTACACATACCTAGTATCTCAGCCGCAACAGCTAGCGCTTTATGATATTGTGAATCAAAATCCGCACGAGCGGCTGACTGTACCTGGTCGGCAGCATCGTCTTCAATTAGACACTCAATTTTCAACTGCACCTCATCAAAGCGGTCATACAAACCCTCAATTCGAGCTAAACGTGACTGCAATTCTCTAGTGGCAACAGAGGTCAATGGCGGCTTCAATTCCAAACAATAATTACTAAAAAAGGTTAATTGACCTTTATAACTGCCTCTCTTCTTAATTAATTCCTTCATCGACTCAGATGTAGGCATAATGGGAAGCAAGCGCGATCACCTGGAATTTACAACAAACTCTAAATACAATGGCACAATACCTATAAGCCTATTGTTGCAATGTATTCACTATAAGCAACGTAGGTACCTATCTGCTTACTAACTTTAATAGATACAAGTACATAGGTATTTTAAAAATGCAAAGCTAATTAAATGTAAAGGAAAAACTTTAAATGCAGTTAAATATTATACCTATAACCTTTCGTTAAGTAGGTACCTACACATCAATGTACTAGAAATTAGATTTATAGTTAATCACAAGTATAATTACTTATATTCACAATAACGTTGTTATTACGCTTTTACTAGTCTCGCAATAAAATTAACAAATAAAATAAATCTGGCACTAAAACAATCTACAATGATTTTAACTAAAAGTGAAATTGTTCTTTACTAACCTTAATTGCGTTGATTTCTTAAAAATATTAATTAACTATACCTTTGAGAGTGCTGGGTTATAAAATATATAATAAATATTCACTCAACACCACGAAATCAAGCGCATTCCAATGCACATTCCAATTGCAACGTGTGCCACGCCAACCGGTCTTCACAAAAACGATGATTATTCCCGTTTTTCAGTAAATTCCAGGTCTGATAACGATAATCCTTGGTTTCTTGAATGATTCGGCTACGATGGACCAATGGATGGGGTTTCTGGGCCGGTAGGCGTTTATATTTTTAGAAATGATACACAGAGAAGATTTTGTACAGATCTATAATGGCGAGTGGAGTACAACCTCATCAATGACTTAAACTAAATAGAAGCGCCTGATAAAATTAACATATTAGGTACTAATATCCTATCTCTTCAAATGCAATCAGTGCATTTTAATCGGCGTTAACACTATGTCCTTTCTCAAGGTCTAATCTACCAAATTTCATCAAAATCTGTTCACTGGTTTAGGCGTGAAAGACCTTACAGACAGACAGAGTTACTTTCGCATTTATAATATTAGTATGGAAAACACATACATCACAAAATGTACACAAATTCATGCGTTGGGGTCAAGATATGCGCCGCCAACTATGGGCGGGACTCCATTTATGCGTTTGCGTTGCGTCGTCGCAAGGGAGCAGGGTCATTCTTAGAAATTTATGACCGACTAAATTAATTCCATGAGATAAATTCTTTTAAATTTCTAAGTTTTTTATGGAATAGGGAGGCAAACGAACAGACGGATCGCCTGATGGTAAGCGATCACAGCCACCCATTGACACCCGCAACACCAGAGGAATCCCAAGAGCCTACCTTCCTTTTAAAAGAGAGTACGCTCTTTTCTTGAAAGTTTGAAGGTCGTATTGATTTGGAAATACCGCTGGTGACAGTTCATACCACAGTTTAGTTGTGCGAGGCAAGAGTGATCCTACTCCATTGCGACGACCCAACACAATGCATAAATTGAGCCTCACCCTTACCTAACACATATAATATGTGGGTGTGTTTTCAGATGTGGACAGAACTCTGTACGAACTTCTCGGAGTTTCTAACATTCGTGTATGGGTCCACGCCGGCCTGACTAGGGACTCGGCTCGTGCGTTGAAGACCATGAGACCAGAACCCAGTTTCTTTATCCTCGTTGGGGAGAATGGGTTTATCACGGACACGTATAAACGGGTAAGAATACAATTGAATTTGGTTTTTTGATGAAAGAAATTAACTCTCTTCAACAATCGCCCCAAGTATCTATTTCTTAACTTACTGGGGTTGTCTCAATATATGGAAGTTATAACAATGTAACATAACATAACATAAACTTACGCCTGTATTCCCCGAAGGGGTAGGCAGAGGTGCTAGCACCCACATTTCGCCATTTATGTTAAGGTCCCAATGTAATAGGTGGCGAGCCTATTGCCATTAACCGGGTACTTATGTATGTATGAGTTGAAAAATAAAAACATTTTTGATTTGATTGATTAAATAACTTCGGAGCTAGTTGGGGTCTCTGAGATCGCCTTTCAAGGGTACCTGTATCAGGTTCCCATCAGGCACCAAGTGCACTGATATGCCCACTTCACCGTTACTGAACTCCGGTGAGGTTAATCCTTTTTTTCGTGTGGAAATCCCCTTAAAAACCCCCGTTAAAGCTTTCTGTTCGTAAAAAAAAGCCTCCATGTATTGGAAACAATATGCTACTTCACTTCCAAATTCATGTAATCTTCTCCACTAGGCAGTTAAAGAGAAGCTGGTTCGCCGCAGCTACCGTTGGCTCCTCCTACTGACAGACTATTCAACATTAAACGCGACCCAGCTGGTGTTACCCACTATGATCCTGCAGGCAGACTCTGGAGAGTGTTGCAGGATCTTGAAGAGAGAAGACTGCACATGTCCTCAAGATTTCCAGGTAAATGAAAGAAGAAGAAAGGAAATATTAATGGGACGGTCGGTTTGGACGGTTTGCATCTCAATCGACTTCTTAGAACCCTGAACCTTTATGAGTCTTCAGCTCTTTGGCTTTTTAAGCGTCAGTAGCTTAATGGTTAAGGAGTCAGCTTTACGATCGAGAGGTCCCGGGTTCGAATTCTGACCATTACACTACCGACGTGAACCCACTCCTAGCACAAGCAAATTAGCTTAGTTGGAGGGGTTAGAGGGAATATTAGTAATTTCGGTTCTAATATTCTTTTTAAAGAAAGTGCAACGACTACCATCTGACCTTCGAAACCTACTGGCGATAGTGGCGATGAAAAAGTTCTGTACTCAGACTAGTAATTGTTGTACTTTTTACCGCTCGAACAACTGCCAACTGCTGTTCGTATGGCCACCGGGATCGATGGCTTAACATGCTCTCTAACCGCCGTTCCCAATAACATACCGACAGTTAAAGATAGATCGCATCTACGGATAAAGTGTTCGGCTGTTTAAATTCAAAACATAGTAACTCCTATTTCACACCAATTTCGGAAATTATAATTATACCGCGTTGCGCTTTCCCGCACAATAACACAGTTACCAATGTTTTGAATTTAAACAGCCGATACGTCAAATTTGACTGCTGCGATCTATCTTTAACTGTAAGTATGTTATTGGGAACGGCCGTTTTGGATTGGGAATGTGCACCCATCCTAAGACATGACCTCACTACTATTGCTTAACTTGTGTTTGTTACTTATATCTCTATAACTTTCTCTATTACCTCCATAGAAAAAACAGCATCTGCTCAACGCCTTAATATCCTACATCTCTGAGGCATACTTCAAGTTAGACCGAGAACTGCCTCTCATCACCACAACCCTGGACTGTGAAGACCCGCAGCCTGTGATGAATAGCACGAGAGAACGGCTGTACAGGCAGTTCGCAGAAGACGCGGAAATCAGTAATGATACTATATTCTACTGGGATGCTGACAGGTTAGTTTTGGACCTGAGCAAGTTCCAAGATCCAATTGACCATATAAAGATCGGCAAACTTCTAGACAATGTACTTAATTCGAAAAACATCGGCAAAAATGAAACGCTCAAGTGAGACTTGAACTCACGACCTTTCCCTTACAGGGGGAATGCTCTTCCAACTGAGCTATTGAGCCACACCTGATTCATTACAAATTTTCCTTCTCTTTATACCCGTTTTTAAGGGCGACGGTGCAGCCATCTACCAACATTCTTACGAACTGTTGGAAACAATGAAAAAATTCAGTCAAATATTCGGGCGGAGTCATCAAAATTCAATGTTTATAAATGGTTGAAAAATCATTAATTGTTTCCAACAGTTCGTAAGAATGTTGGTAGATGGCACCACCGTCGCCCTTAAAGACGAATATAAAGAGAAGGAAAATTTGAAATGAATCTGGTGTGGCTCAATAGCTCAGTTGAAAGAGCATTCCCCCTGTACGGGAAAGGTCGTGAGTCAAAGTCTCTCTTGAGAGTTTCATTATTCCGATGTTTTTCGAACTTTAAAGTTAGAATTAAAAAAATGCTATAAAAAAATCAGTCAAATGTACTTAATTATTCTAGCTACATTAACCAAAAATCTATAGGTACTATTAAATAATTGTGAAGTAGCTTTCGTCTGTTTGTACCTACATAGATATACTCAGGTAATGTTATATTCTTTTTCGGAATGCTTATCTGTTTGTTCACGATGGACGCAAAAACTACTAGGTAAATGAAGGAATTTTTACAGCATTAAGTATGCTAACTATACAAATCGAATACATAGGGAAAAATTTGAATCATATCGGGCGTGTCTCGGTAGCCGAATTGGTCAGGCATTCCCCCTGTAAGGGAAAGACTGCGGGTTCGAGTCCCGCCCGAGAAGATTCTTTTTCCCTATGTATTCGATTTGTACTAGGTAAATGGTTTTCATGTTTATTTTATACCACTTAGGTGGCAGACAAGCACCCATCTGATGGAAAGTGGTTACCATGGCCTATGGATGTGTGCAAAAGAGAGTCACACTCGTGCTGCTGACCCTATAAGAACAGAGAGTTTCTATGCCTCCAGAAACAAAGCAGAGCCAGCCTTTGACTTCCTCACTGACAGTACAAAAACTTTTTGTTAGAATTTTTTGTAGCATTTATTATGCTAACTTTTAAGTTCGAAAAACATCGAAAAAAATGAAATGCTCAAGTGAGACTTGAGCTCACGAAATTTCCCTTACCGTCGCCCTTAAAGACGGATATAAAGAGAAGGAAAATTTGAAATGATTCAGGTGTGGCTCAATAGCTCAGTTGGAGGACCATATAAGTATATAAGTAGGATGTTTATCCGCATTCTGGATTCCATAACTCAAGCTATAAAAGCTTACCATGGGTCTAGATAGCGTTTTTTTTTTATCTTGCGAAAAATCCCCACGGATACCACCCCCACGGAGCCGGTGGAGGCGGTTATGTCGGACTCGAATCGACTAAAACGCACGCCGTCTTGGGTCCTTGGCTGCCGGAGGTGAGATTGCCAAAAGCATATCTCTCGCACCCCGGCAGACCCAGGACCATCTCTTTCGAGATGGCCCCCTTCGGGTTGTGGGGACCAAAATGTCTCCATCTAGCCCCGGTTACGGGGAGGCGCACTTTGCGCCGCCGCCGCGGCCTGCTTCTGCTAGGGTGACAGGCGGCTCCACCGGTCACCCCCAGGTCAGCGCTCATGGAGGACGGAGGTCGTTCTGCGACCTCCGACGTCCGGTTCGCCTTCGCTCTGCACGGGCTTCCCGGGCCCGGAGTCTGGTCCGGACCCGACCGGCCGCCTCCTTCTCGAGCATTACTTGCTCGCAGAAGGAGACAGCCGCACCCCAAGCGTTCGCGCATCGTACCATCGCTGTGAGCAACGTGGCGAGTGTGAGGACTCCCACCCCCAGAGCCGCCACTAGGACCCGCCTCGGCGTGTCCCACGCCGGGCACTCGGTCAGCGTGTGCAGCTCCGTGTCCTCGCTCGCATCACAGTGATGGCACTCGGACGTTGGCTCCTTCCGGATCCGACACAGGTAACTCCCGAAACACCCGTGTCCAGTGATCACCTGCGTCAGCCGGTACGAGAGGCTGCCGTGTGGCCTCTCTAGCCACTCCTCCATGATGGGTCTTACCGCCGCTATTACGGCGTGCCCTTGGGTCTAGATAGCGTTGTGTAGAATGATGTGGAATATTTATTATATTATTATATTATACCCCCTGTAAGGGAAAGGTCGTGAGTTCAAGTCTCACTTGAGCATTTAATTTTTTCCAATGTTTTTCGAGTATAAAAATTATCTAAAAAGCTCTGGCTACACTACTCACCCCCAGGAACACAACACGAGGCTAACATGACCACGGAATTCTGTAGGGCGGAGGTACTTCCCCAGTCAGACTGCTCAATTGGGACGGAAATACCCTCAAATCTTACCTCCTTTTTTATTCGAAAGGAATTAATCAAAGTGATAATCTTATATTTGTCTGATCTGATGACGTACATTCCTTCTCCCACCAGATCAGGTCTGTTCCTCCGTTCTCGATTCCACTTATCTACATACAACCCAGACATTGGCACGCAGACGGTCGCCTCCTGGTCTGCGAACGAAGAGTACAAGCTGTTACCAGATGTGGTACTGGAACCACTCAAGATGTTCTTCAGGATTGGAACAGCTGTGGTAAGTTTGCGAAGGTTTTAGCGGTGAGTTCTGTTCAACTCTCAAACTGCTGTGCATTTTTCTAAGCACACTGCGAATAGAGATTGTGATTGGTCGATTTCCAGTGACGTCATCTAATCCCACCAATGACAATCTATTAAGGCTGTTGCAGCGTTGTGCTCGACACTGTATGCTTAAAGAATTTCACAGCTGGAAGAGCTCTAACGTGATTCCTGGTTGAATAGGAAGCTTTCACCTCAAAGCCCGGGGTGAGATTGCTATTTGTCCTTTAGATTTGGCTTTTGTGACCCAGGTCACTTGTATTAAATGCATGAAATTACCACCAACGGTGTCTCTCGAAACGATATAGGGCTCGTCAGCAAAATAAAAAAATCTGCCACCGAAATATTTTGCTGACATACCCTATGAATACTAACTATTGAAATCGATTTAGATTGATCGGTTCGGGTGGGATTCAAACTCGCGATCTTTACAGGAAGAATGCTGTGACCGCTACCGAATCCTTTTATTCTATCTATTGAAATCGATTTAGATCGATCGGTTCGGGTGGGATTCAAACTCGCGATCTTTACAGGAAGAATGCTGTGACCGCTACCGAATCCTTTTATTCTATCAACAGCCTAAATTACATCGAAAAAAATTGTCCTTATCCCTGTTACTGAGAGTTGTGTTATTTTACAGGCTGTTCCCTGGACTATGCCAAAGCTCGACCCTCAGACCGGAGAGCAAATGTTGAATGAAGATGGACAGCCCCTCTTTGAAGGGTATTGTGTAGACCTTATTCAAAGGCTATCAGAGGTAAGGAAACTTTACTGCAAGATGCAATAATTGTCATTATACTACCCGACATACTTACTTTCTTGTTCGTTTTTCAGACAATGTCATTTGATTACGAAATCGTAAGTCCGAAGAGTGGAGATTTCGGCAAGAAACTGCCGAACGGTTCTTGGGACGGCGTAGTCGGAGATCTCATGAGAGGGGTGAGTTGCTCAATGACATTCATATTCTGTCTTTTTCTTTTTTGATACGAATTCTTTAAGTTCAGGTTACTCTTAATTTTTTTCATAGGAGACCGAAATCGCCATATCTGCGTTGACCATGACAGCAGAAAGAGAGGAAGTTATCGATTTTGTGGCTCCCTACTTCGAGCAGACTGGAATTCTTATTGGTAAGAGAATAAGCGTTAAGAATAATCAAGAATGGCACGCGACTTCCACGCAGGAGGCGCGGGTTCGATTCTCGCTCAGTGCAAATATTTGTATGCGTGAATATGGCTATTTGCATTGGTCTGGGTGTTTCTATGTATAATATGTATGTATATACAAAAAGAAAGTATATACCTAAGTACGTTTATCCGCATTCTAGATTCCATAACACAAGCTATAAAAAACTTACCATGGGTAAAAAAAACCCTGGTCTATTGCATGAAATTTTGAAGCAATAGGCAAATTTCTATGACTTTTGTCTTGGTCTTCTCCACAGCTATGAGAAAACCGATCCGAAAGACCTCTCTCTTCAAGTTCATGACAGTTCTCCGCACGGAAGTGTGGCTCAGCATAGTGGCCGCGTTGGTACTCACCGGGTTCATGATCTGGCTGCTGGACAAGTATTCCCCGTATTCGGCCAGAAACAACCCTGACGCTTATCCTTATCCGTGCAGGTAAGTTCAGTCTGATAGGATGCTATGAAACATACGAAATTTCGGACCTGTGTGAGATACGAACAAAAACAATACCGGGGCAATATTGACGCCGAAGTCACTTTCTTAAAACTTGTATGAACCAAAAGGAGCGGAGTGAAAGTATTTAGCCATGTAGGTGGGGGTTTAAGTAGAACTTAAGTGGCTCGTTTTACTCTCTAGACTCTTCAGAGTCTACTGGTTGCAGCGAAGAATCAGGCTTTTACCTTGGAGCTCGGAGTCCGCAAATCCTTCTTCTCCGTTTGATGATGATGGTTAAAAGGCTTTTTTTTTTCGTGCGGATATCCCCTCGGATACCCCCCTGCCGGAGCCGAAAGGGGAGGTTATGTCGGACTCGAACCGACTAAAACCACACGCTGACTGTGGGTCGTGGTGCTAGGCCGGAGGTGAGGTTGTCATCGACATATCCCTCGCACCCCGGCTGACCCAGATGGCTATACGGCTAGTAAAACATGGCAGTGACGGCCATCTGACCTCTCAACTTCGAGAGTAAAACGTGCGCCAGAACATCGTCCGTCAATTTTCTCAGCTCATCAGAAGGGTCCGCTTTCTGGAATATATTTTTCTAGTTTGCTTGATCTTGGAAATCTATGGCAGTGAGACAATTGGAACGTCTGTCACCTTCTACGACGATTAGCCGGCATTTCTTGGATCTAGCCCTTTTACTAGGCCAGACATTTATTATTCAAGGCATTTCATCCGCGATATCAAAGATATACGGCATTAAGTCCGCCTTTGTACACATATTTTATATTTGTGCATAGAATAAATAAATAAATAAATAAAATACTGCCATGGATGCAGGAGATCTTCACGCGATCATTACTCATGGCTCCACGCATCCACTGCAGCATAAATACACTTACCCAATATCGTAACTGTACAGTCAACTACAAAAGTAGCTTAACAAATTCTAATTTATTGAACACTGTGGCCCCTAAACCTTTCATAAAATTGTGAAAAAAACCATTGAATATGTAAATTAAGTTTGTCTTCTGGGAATCATAACACTATATTTACTATAGACAGATGCATTCCATTATAAAAAGATTTGTAAAATATTTTAGTGTTAATCAACTTATGGCGTTGACTGTACATTAGCCAAGAACTTCCTATCAAGCCGTAATTATTTTCAGAGAATTTACCCTAAAGGAAAGTTTCTGGTTCGCTCTGACGTCATTCACTCCTCAAGGCGGTGGAGAGGCTCCCAAGGCACTGTCGGGTAGAACGTTGGTGGCAGCTTACTGGCTGTTCGTAGTGCTCATGCTGGCTACGTTCACGGCTAACTTGGCTGCGTTTCTTACTGTGGAGAGGATGCAGGTGAGGCTTAGACTTCTGAAAGACCAATGTAATGGTACTAACAAAACGTATCAAGGAAAAAAAAGGAATCAAAGAACTTAGGGTCTCACACATATCTTCAAGACCCAAGGTAACCTTACCTGCTGGTTGACGGACGGACAGAGGTTCTTCAGGCTTTTCAGTCGTGGTCTGATGGTGGGTTAGATGGGCTTTCATAAAAGCGTCTGCCGGTTGATCACTTATCATGATGAGAAAAGGCTGCGCGAAAACAAAAAATATAAATTTGAATCAGCAGGTTTATAGGTGAGATTGCATGGGCTCAACTGAAAGTACATTACCTTTGTGCCTCTAAGGCTTTTATTAATATTATCCTAAATATCGGGTCTAACTTTTTGATGTAACAGACACCAGTATCCTCACTGGAGCAGTTGGCTCGCCAATCCAGGATCAACTATACCGTAGTTGAAAGTTCCTCAGTTCATCAGTACTTCATCAATATGAAGTTTGCTGAAGACACTCTTTATAGGTAAGTGGTTACCATATTGATAGATGAGACTTAAATACAGGCTTTCCTCCCGGCGTTGGAAGGTCTGTATGACTTACCAAAGCCGAAGTCGATTCGTTAAAACTCGTATAAACCAAAAGGAGGTGTAAGCGGGCCCCGAGCCCTGAAGTAAACCTCCTTGGATGTCATCGGTAACAACGCTGAGATGATGGTTACAGGGGCCATTCTTAAATTGTCATATGAATTTAATGGTATTTTGAATCTCACTCTTATCTTGTCACAGCTGTAGCATCAAAATGTCAACAAACTTATTTACTTTCAAGAAAGGTCTTGGTTGAAGAAGGATGAAGAAAAACGGAAGAGGTATGCCTATAGCGCTATGTTGAGGCTGCAGGTCACCTGGTCACATATAAATCTTCCCCCTCTGTGTATGACGTCACATGTATTGCACTTTTACATCTAGAAATTACAGGATGTAGTATTTTTCAGGGTATGGAAAGAGATTACTCTGAACGCAACATCAGACCAGGCGCAGTACAGAGTTTGGGATTACCCCATCAGGGAGCAGTACGGACACATGCTGCTGGCTATTAACGCTTCAGGTATGAAATTGCACAAATGACAGTGATTTTTAGATTAAGCAACTGCAGAAAGGTGTTATAATAATATATCTCTTTGAAAGAACGCACTTTTTGAGACTGAAGATGTGGAAAAGACGGGTTAGATTTATTTATTTAAATGTAATATTTTATGTTTTTTTTAAGTAATAGGTATCACTACACTTTTTCCTGGTATTAGAATTACATAAGTTAGCATACTTAATGCTTTAAAAAATCATTTAAATATTCGGGCGGAGTAATCAAAAATCAATGTTTCAAAATGATTGTAAAATCATTCATTGGTTTCGATAGTTCATGCGAATATCGAAATATACAAGGGAAATTTGAATCTCTTCGGGCGTGGTTCGGTGGCCTAGTGGTTGGCATTACTCCTATAAGGGAAAGATCGCGGGTTCGAGTCCCACCCGAGCGATTCACAATATTTTATATTTGGAGACACTCAGGTGAAGAGAGTTATGCACAGGACAAACACCGACAATATATAGTCAAGCTGAGAGCCACCACTGTTAACATGGTACATGTTTACGATGGTGACCCTCTCCCCGTGACTTCTTTACTTAACATCAGGCGAGGTGAAGTCAAATAGACGTGTCCTATATTAAAAAAAAATTGCCTACGGCCACGCCTGTGATGACGTCACGGTAGGCCTGATAGTCACGTCACTATTACTTCAGTCCTCTCTTCTTTGTGTTTGTTTTAATTTTTCAGATTGTATGACATTTTCATAGAAACCAGAATGTCCAAGAATATTATATTATTGTATTAATTACTGACTCAGAAAGCCAAACTTTGTGACTATTTTGACTATGACGATTTCAATGATATTACAAATGTTTGTGATGAAACGGACACAATCCCACCTGTGGAAGTATGATTAACTATTTGACAAATGATGTTCTTTATACACTGACATGTAATATTCTTACAAATAAATGAGTTATGAGTTATTAAATTATTTTTTTGCGTTGAAATCCTCTCTCATCCAGGCCCCGTGGTGGATGCTAAGACAGGATTCCAACAAGTGAACGATCATACCGATGCCGACTTCGCGTTCATACACGACTCCGCTGAAATTAAGTAAGTACAGAGAACCTACTATCTTGAAATTACCCCTTGTACCTCCCTATGCAGTTACAAATTATTAAAGCCCCCGCCGGCTGCAAGAGTGGTTATATCAAAGTAGAACCGACTAAAATGCCGTGGTGTAAGATGTCCCCTGGCCCCCAAGGCATTCCCTTTGCACTACAGCTGACTCAGTGCAATCTCCGGTGTTAAGATGACCCCCTCCGGGGCATGACCCCTAGGGGGGATGACCTAATAAGTTGCACACTGGGATGGCTCGAAATTGTGTGCTCTCTATATATTACTCACTATTTTACCTTCATAATATACCCCCACCGGCTGCCAGAGTGGTTATATCAAAGTAGAACCGACTGAAATGCCGGGGTGTAAGGTGGCCCCTGGCCCCCAAGGCATTCCCTTCGCACTACAGCTGACTCAGTGCAATCTCCGGTGTTAAGATGACCCCCTCCGGGGCATGACCCCTAGGGGGAATGACCTAATAAGTTGCACACTGGGATAGCTCGAAATTGTTTGCTCTCTATCTATTACTCACTATTTTACCTTCATAATAAGTAGTTTGTTTACTTTATGTATCATCTAGCTTTTGCCCGCGGCTCCGCCCGCGTGGATGTCGGTTATCGCTACCAAACATAGCCTATGTCCTTTCTCATGGTCTAATCTACCCCTATACCAAATTTCATCAAAATCGGTTCAGTGGTTTAGGCGTGAAAGCGTAACATACAGACAGACAGACAGACAGACAGAGTTACTTTCGCATTTATAATATTAGTATGGATTTGTGTTATATTGTATGTATATGTTTATGATACTTTATGTAATATGCCATATAGTTATGTATATATTTATTATTGTTTTTTTTCTTGTACTTCTTTCTCTTTTTTGTTTTTAAATGCACCAATCTAATTTGGTATCCTATAACTACACCATCATTTATTTTATAACATTACTGTCCCTCCCAAGGTTGCCTGGAAGAAATTGCTTTCAGCGATAAGGCCGCCCATTGTACATTGAACGGTATACTTGCTACCTACCTGTAATACTGTAAATTTATTGGTGTACAATAAAGAGTTATCTATTTATCTACCCAACGACCCTACATCTAGACCAGTCGTAAACCTCATCCATATTATTTCTAGATACGAAGTGACCCGTAACTGTAATCTAACGGAAGTAGGCGAGGTCTTCGCGGAACAACCTTACGCGATAGCTGTCCAGCAAGGGTCTAGGCTGCAAGAAGACCTGTCTAGGGCATTGCTAGAATTACAGAAGGAACGATTTTTGGAACATTTGACTTCAAAGTAAGTGGTTTTGGGTACTAAAGTGAAGCCAACGAAGCGAGAGAAAAAAGGTAAACAAAGATTCAGCGGTTCCAAACATTTTTATTTGAAAACCTTCAAGCGCATTCCAGACAGGAATGAAATTGCTCATAAGATGGCGGATCTGTTAGTTTAGAACCGCTGTGCTGACAGCTTTCCTGTACTACGAAACATATACAACGACAGCTGTCGTTCGGCATTGTCGCGTACGTGTGACATGTGCGACAAGGATAGAGAAAATAATCGCTAGTTATCGTAACGTAACTCGGTAATGGTTGCTTTGTTTACCTTTTTTCTCTCGTCCTGTTGGCCTTACTTTAATGAGTTTGGGATGCTACCAAGATCTTTGAGATTTGGGCCATCTTGGGTATATAAGGCACAGAAGGCACTGGTGAAGGTTTTTCTTTAATATTTTGCAGGTATTGGAACGAATCATTAAGACAATCCTGTCCTGATGCGGACGAATCGGAAGGGATCACTTTGGAGAGTTTAGGTAAATATATTACTTTTACGTACGGAAAATAGTTTTTTTTTAATTTGTCAATCAATTTGTCTTCACCTCGCTAAAGGCAAAGTCTTGGAAAGAGGGTCACCATCGTAAACATGTACCATGTTAACAGTGGTGGCACTTAACTTGACGGTCTCATCAGATGCCTTTTCAAGCCCCGCCTAAAGGACCCGGGACTGTAAGAAGAAGGAAACACGTGAGCTGGCAGTGAGTTCCAGGTCTTAATGGTGCGGCATAGGAATGAGTCACTGAAACGCTTGGTTCTAGAAGTTGTATTCTGTATCGTATATGTGCAATGACGAGGTTCTGGCGTAGGCTATCGTCTCAGGATTGGTAGGAAAGACAGCAGTCGCTTCCATTATAACCAAATTAAAACAAGGAGTAAGAAAAAGTAATATAGTTGACTCCGAACTACGAACTGAAAATCTTGGGCAGCATCATCACATTTTTGCACTTGCACTATGGAACTCGAACCCCCCAACAAGAGCCTCATTTGTTAATGGAATACACAATATTCTCTTTTCTATTGCAGGAGGAGTTTTCATCGCCACACTTTTCGGCCTCGGCCTAGCGATGCTAACATTAGCATGGGAAGTGTTCTACTACAAACGCAAAGAGAAGAATAAAATCAAAACCGTTATGCCGAAAGCCGAAAAGATGGCATTCGGCACTAAGAAAACTTTGGAAACCAAAGTGGTGGAATCTGTAGCCAAGTTGAAAAGGAAGGCGAAACTGCGTAAAAGGGGGAATATTACAAAGAATGTCACCCTTGGGGGGGATAGTTTTAGGCCGGCTGCCGAAAAGGGGGTTTCATATATTAGTGTTTATCCTAAAAATTATATGCCTTAGATGTTTTAAACACGTTTATGTATTAGCTTTGGTCCGCGGCACCGCCTGTGTAGAATATTTATAATTTTTTCACGATTCATAGCTTAGCCGACGAGACGAGAGAAAAAAGGTAAATAAAGCGACCATTACTGAGTTACGTTGCGATAACTAGCGATTATTCTCTGTCCTTGTCGCACATGTCACACGTACGCGACGATGGTCGAGCGACAGCTATCGTTGCGTGTTTCGTAGTACAGGAAAGCTGTCAGCACAGCGGTTCTAAACTATCAGATCCGCCATCATATGAGCAATTTCATTCCTGTCTGGAATGCGCTTGAAGTAATACGTAATAATTTTTCAATAAATATGTTTGGAACCGCTGAAACTTTGTTTACATTTTTTCTCTTGCTTCGTTGGCTTTCTTTAATATGTAACATTCTGCTTTCTAGAATAAGGAAAATATATTAAATTAAGATAATAAAACAACATTTAGAAACAAATAACTAATTACTTTTATTTACAACATAAATATATTAACCACGAAATATAAAAAAATGATTTTACAAGAAATGCCTTCATACCTCGTCATTATGAAAAATATACTCCATTCCGTAATTCAATGAATTTTTACCGCATTAAGTATGCTAACTATACAAATCGAATACATAGGGAAAAAGAATCTTCCCGGGCGGGACTCGAACCCGCAGTCTTTCCCTTACAGGGGGAATGCCTTGACCAATTCGGCTACCGAGACACGCCCGATGTGATTCAAATTTCTGTGGAGTCATCTACCAATTTTCTTACGAACTATTGGCCTAGATGACTCCACAGTCGCCTTAAAGACGTATATGATGGGAAATTTGAATCACATCGGGCGTGTCTCGGTAGCCGAATTTGGTCAAGTCATTCCCCCTGTAAGGGAAAGACTAAGGGTTCGAGTCCCGCCCGAGAAGATTCTTTTTCCCTATGTATTCGATCCATTCCGTAAGTTACTTAAACTAAAGGTAAACAATCTTGCAGCAACTTTTTATAAAAACACAATAAACAAATAAACTCCGTTAACCAACTAACTAGAAGTGGTTCAATTACGGTTTTTAAGTCTTTAAAATGAGTTTCTAAACATAAAAATATTAATAAAGTGAGTTTAAAAAAAACATTATTAAAAAGGTCCTTAAAAATTGTACACGTTAAGTAAGGTTACTGAATGTAGTATTCTCCCTAAATTAGTTTATCTAAATTGCTTGCGTTAGGAGTAAATTCCCACCAATTAAGTCTATAACTGTACAAATTTTCATTAAAATTGGTTCAATGGTTTAGACTCGAAAACGTATCAAAAAAAGTTACTTTCACATTTAATATCGTGAACAACACAAGCGATAAGTATATGCATTTCCAATATTTTATTCTACATCACTATCATCATGAATATAATCACGAGGCCCTCTGACTTCCAATCAAATTTTCATCATCATCATCATCATCACCATCATCATCACGAGGCCTTCTGACTTTCAATCATCTTTTTCATCCTCATCATCTTCACGAGGCCCTCTGACTTATAATAAAATTTTCATTTTCATCATCATCATCATCATCATTAAGCCCTCTGACTTCCAATTTTTTTTTCATCTTAATCATCATAAGGCCTATGACTTCCAAGCATACTTTCATCATCATCATCATCATTATTATCACGAGGCCCTCTGATTTCCAATTTTTTCATCATCATCACCACGAGCCCCTCATACTGCCAATTATATTTTCATCATCATCATCATCATAACCATCATCATCATCACCACGAGGCCCTCAGACTTCCTCATTCAGATCATTTTTATATTCCGCGGTCAAAATAATCCCCCTTCCATTCTCTTCTACCAGAACGTCCTAGCAATAGGCGTATCTACCAGCGTAGTATTTGTTTCTAGAACTTTCTTCCCGAACTGCACCTTGAAATGGTCCAGGTTCAGATACTCTCCATCATCTACCTCCTTGATGAGCTTCCTCACTCGTTCTCGGGTCTTATCAACGAAGCAGGCAGCTAGTTTCATCTCTATTTCGGCATTGCGAATGCCTACGCAGTAGGATCTGGAGAGAGGAAGGAATAAATAAATATTCCACAACAATGGAATGAAATTTTTATAGCATTTATTATGCTAACTTTTAAGTTCGAAAAACATCGGATAAAATGAAATGCTCAAGTGAGACTTGAACTCACGACCTTGCCCTTACAGGGGGAACGCTCTTCCAACTGAGCTATTGAGCCACACCTTGAGCGCTTCATTTTTTCCCGATGTATTTCTACTACAACATTCTACACAACGCTATCTAGACCCCATGGTAAGCATAACTTAACTATACTCCATTTGTTTAGGTACTTAAAAAAAGGTAAACAAGAAAAATGGTGGATTTCAGAGATAGTCAACCGTCAATGACAATAGTATTTTTGTGCTGTTTATGGGGAACATAAAGACTATATTTACCTTATTAAATAATTTTAAAATTTATAATATTAAACTGACGTTCAACACATTCACAAAATTATAATAACAATCAAAGTGATTTCAAATTCAATCACTGAATAAAATTTTAGTCTCAGTCCGAAGAACTATCACTAACACTAATTACAAAGCGATCATAGGTGTCGTCAATATCTTATCTAGAGATGACATCTTCTCCACTTCTTTCAGTACATGCTCTTCACAGCTCTTTATGGTACCGAATAATAACAATAAATACAAATAACAAACTACGAATTGACTTTGACAGTCACGCACGTATGGCGCGATCTGGAAAAAACTGTTTTGAATATCTGTCTTTTTAGTTTCTTTATGGTAGGCACAGTGCAATAGTTTTAAAAAATCATTCTAAATAAGATAGTTATTATAGTTTTTCAGCTTAGGAAATAATAATTGCAACTTAATATTAAACCGAGTAGTTAAATATAGAAAAATATAAGACAGAAATGGATTTTAAGTTCTAAAATGATTTTATTTTGGTTTCTTTTTATTTCGGAACGAGAAATGCCCCTATAGAAGAACCCTTTTTATGATTTGTATACCTTTTTTTAAATACCTAAACAAATGGAGTATAGCTTGTGTTATGGAATCTAGAATGTGAATAAACATACTTAGTTTTTTTTTTGTTTTATTATCAAAAAACATCGGATAAAATGAAATGCTCAAGTGAGACTTGAACTCACGACCTTTCCCTAACAGGGGGAATGCTCTTCCAACTAAGCTATTGAGCCACACCTGAATCATTTCAAATTTTCCTTCTCTTTATATCCGTCTTTAAGGGTGAAGGTGCAGCCATCTACCAACATTCTTACGAACTGTTGGAAACAATTAATGATTTTTCAACCATTTTTAAACATTGAAATTTTGATGACTCTGCCCAATTTGTTGTTTTTGTTTTGTTTTTCGAACTTAAAAGTTAGCATAATAAATGCTATAAAAAATTCATTCAAATATTTGGGCGGAGTCATCAAAATTCAATGTTTAAAAATGGTTGAAAAATCATTCATTGTTTCCAACAGTTTCTAAGAATGTTGGTAGATGGCTCCACAGTCGCCCCTTAAAGACGGATATAAAGAGAAGGAAAATTTGAAATGATTCAGGTGTGGTTCAAATAGCTCAGTTGGAAGAGCATTGCCCCTGTAAGGGAAAGGTCGTGAGTTCAAGTCTCACTTGAGCGTTTCATTTATTAAATAAATAAATATTTCACAACATTGTACACAACGTTATCTAGAACCCATGGTAAGCTTAAGCTTATTTCTCATGATCTTTTGTCGATACGGCTGGCTTAATATTTCGCTATAATTTTAACTTAAAAAGCTATTTTTTAAAATATTAAAATAAAACTAACTTAATACACTACCAGTAATAAAAAAGTAATAATTTTTTTTTTTAAAAAACCCACGACGAATAATCCAAAAAATGTTTACTGCAGCGCCCCCTAGTGGGTTGTCACCATAACACCTATCTAAGAACATGCGCCAATCAAACCCAAACCAATAATTGAAAACTACATCAAAATCGGACTAGTATTTTTAGAGAAAATTGGCAACATTGATTTGCATTAAAAATGCTTGCTGTAGCGCCCCCTGTTGAGTTGTCATTGTAACGCTTATCTAAGAACATGCTTCAATTAAAGCCGAGCCCAAAACTGAAAACTGCATCAAAATTGGATTGATAGTTTCAGAGAAAATGGCAACAAACAAACAAACACACAAACATCCTCTCACCCCAAACGCATATACCGTCTCCGTTCCGTCGTGGGTAAAAATATTTACAAGAATCCATACTAATCCATACTATAATATTATAAATGCGAAAGTAACTCTGTCTGTCTGTCTGTATGTTAAGCTTTCACGCCAAAACCACTGAACCGATTTTGGTGAAATTTGGTATAGGGGTAGATTAGACCTTGAGAAAGGACATAGGCTATGTTTGATCGCGATAACCGACATCCACGCGGATGGAGCCGCGGGCAAAAGCTAGTATAAAATAAGGCGAAAAGGGGGGTACAGGCGTGAGTATGAATCTTAATCTTAAACCTTGCATATCCTACCTTGAAGCTCTCGCTAACACTGCAGTCATTGCTAGAATTTCTGTCGCTGCTTCAGCCAAACGATTCAATTCCCTGTTGAGTTAAAAAAACAGTTTATTTTACAATATAGCTTATAAAACGTGAAGGTATTTAGGGTTTATTCCAGAAATCCCCACCGACAAATTCCCACCAGTGGGGATTGTTACTTTTTTCCTGAAATCCCCACTAGTGAGTTTATGTAACTAGTGGGGATTACTGGAAAAAAATTACAATCCCCACTGGTGGGGATTTGTCGGTGGGGATTTCGGGAATAAACCGTACTTAGTTCAGATCTTATTTTTTTATTTTATTGTACACTTACAAGGCATTTAAACACAGAAAAGAAATAGGATGTACAAAGGCGAGCTTAACTCAATGTTGAGTTTTCTTCCAGCAAACCCGGGAGTGCACAGAGGAATAGCAATCCAATGAGAGGCCAAAGTCTTGTGTACATTAAATGTCAAGTTTTATAGTGAAGGGGTATACGAAAGGTATACTCCTGACAAAGATCTTAGTTGGATTCAGGTAAAATATATAGAAGTTCTAATCGATTTAGAAATGAGAAAAATATGATAGCGCGATGTATCTCTTACAGGGAGAATGCTTTGACCAGACCCACGACTGAACTAATCCAAATCTCTTTAAACTGGGCGATTTTGGTCACAGTTTCGAAAGCAAAATCATCTGGAAGTATTAATTTGGCGAAAGAATTTTTTTATTTTAAAACCCCCATACATTTTTCCTTTCACCTGAACATTATTCCCATACATTATAAAAAAAAGGGTAGGATTAGTTCTGTTTGGTGGGGAGGGGGGCTTAGAGTAGTGAGAATGTGGGTGGAGGGGTCTTAGTGTTAGTGGGAATGTGGGTGGGCTGCGGCTTAGAATAGTGGGAATGTGGGGGCACTTAGAATAGTGGGATTGTGGGTAGGATTAGTCCCGTTTGGTGGGGAAGAGGGGGGCTAAGAATAGTGGGAATATAGGGGCTTAGAATAGTGTTAATGTGGGGGGCTTAGAATAGTGGGAATGTGGGTAGGATTAGTCCTGTTTGGTGGGGAGGGGGGCTTAGCATAGTGGGAATGTGGGGGCGCTTAGAATAGTGGAAATGGGGGGGGGGGTTAGAATTGTGGAAATGTGGGTGGGATTACTCCTGTTTGGTGGGGAGGGGGGCTTAGAATAGTGGGAATGTGGGGGCGCTTAGAATAGTGGAAATGGGGGGGGGGGTTAGAATTGTGGTAATGTGGGTGGGATTACTCCTGTTTGGTGGGGAGGGGGGCTTAGAATAGTGGGAATGTGGGGGCGCTTAGAATAGTGGAAATGGGGGGAGGGGGGCTTAGAATTGTGGAAATGTGGGTGGGATTACTCCTGTTTGGTGGGGAGGGGGGCTTAGAATAGTGGGAATGTGGGGGCGCTTAGAATAGTGGAAATTGGGGGGGGGGGGGCTTAGAATAGTGGAAATGGGGGGAGGGGCTTAGAATTGTGGAAATGTGGGTGGGATTAGTCCTGTATAAAACTATGTACTTACGTGTAAGCTGTACCCAGTTTCACCCCATGCCTGGCCATGATGGTTTCGCAAGCGTACCGCATCCTCAGCACGCAGTACTCCAGCTGCTCTGAGGGGGGTGTCAGCGAGGGGTGAAGATGCTCAGCCAGGTACAGGGTCAGTTTGGGGTTGTCTTTCTCCTGTGGGAAGTTCCAACATAGAATAGTCAATGACAAAAGTTGATTTACACTAGGCTCAATTTTTTTTACCACCTTGGAAGGGGTAGGCAGAGATGTATTAGCACCTACATTTCGCCAATTTTGATTTTCGGTCCTACATCGTAATACGGGCGAGCCTACTGTCGTCTAGCGGGCCTTTTGTCTTGGGCTGTATGTTTACTGTCGGATATTTTTATGTTGGTATACATTTTGCCATATTGGTTCCAGGTGGAGCCACCGCAGCCCTTCCTATGGTTGTCGAAGAAGGCGACTAAGGGATATGGCTGTATATCCGACAGTAAACATACAGCCCATGACTAAATATCCGCTTGGCGGCTATAGGCCAGTCTCCTATTACCTGGGACCGAAAATCATCGGCTTGCAGGTAAGGTTGACTTGAACTTCGAAGATTTCAGTACAAGGCCAAAAAACACCCCCATGTATAAATACCGACAAACAATTCGAAAAACAGTAAGTTGTCATGCACTTTACGGATCAATCAAAGAAGGTTTCAAAGAGTGATCAACTGACAGAGATGGCTGGCGACTGTCAGACCTTAGAAACGCTTTCTGTACAGCTAGAGTATATTGTCAAGATGTTTGCTGGCCTGGGGGTGGCCAGTAGAGCCGCCTGTCACCCTAGCAGAAGCAGGCCACGACGGCCTCCCTGTACCCGGGGCTAGTTGGGACACCGAGGTCCCCACAACCCGAAAGGGGCCATCCTGAAAGAGATGTTCCTGGGTCTGCCGGGGTGCGAGAGATATGCTTTTGGCAATCTCACCTCCGGCAACCAAAGACCCAAGACGGCGTGTGTTTTGGTCGGTTCGAGTCCGACATAACCGCCTCCACCGGCTCCGTGGGGATTTTGCGCACGATCGTATCGAAAGGCTCCAGGTTCATCTCTGGTCATTATACTATCGACGTGAAACTAATCAAAACCTGGAGGGGTCATACATACATAACATACATACAGTCAGCGTTATAAATATCTTGACAATGAAGTCTCAAAATGATCTTGAAACTCTCGTATTAAGAGCAAATCAAACTGTTTACGCCACTATAATACTTGTGTGCTACAGTAATTATCATTAAGAAACTCACCTGATGTCTATCCGCGAGTACTTTTTTGAATATAAACGTAGGATGGAACAGTGGATTCCTCATCTGCTTCACTTCTTGAGCCATCATTTTTCCTGCGTGGTGAATGCCATTTAAAGCTGAAATATATAAAAAGAATTATCTATGATTGCCGGTATATAGAGAAATTGGGTCATGGATTCTACAAAAGCAAAACCACAGACAAGAAACGACATAAAATTTTAGACTTCATTTCTATACCCCTAAAGTTAAAAATGAAATAAGAGTTTCAGAACACTTTTTCCATTCATTCTGCTAAAAGCTATTTAGTTTTAAAGTTTAAAATGAATGAGTTCCTGAGACTAGCGCAGTCTTAGGAACTCATTCATTTTATTTAATTTTGGACTTTAAGAGTATAGAAATAAAGTCTAAAATTTGTTTCGAGAAGAAAATATAGTTTTTTTGTTGATTACTAGCTTTTGCCCGCGGCTCCGCCTGCGTGGATGTCGGTTCCCGGCAATTATTCGATTTTTTCTCGCCCTAAAAACCATCCTTGAACTTCAATGAACATTTAAAAAAAGAATAGGCCAAATTGGTCCAGACATTGTTGAGTTATGCGCTTACCAACACATTGAGCGATTCATTTTTATATTATAAGAAGATAGCTGTCCCGGCGAACTTCGTACCGCCAATTTTTCCCTGCACCCGTGGCGTCAAATCCCGTTCCCGCTGCACCATTTAGGGGGATGAAAAATAGATGTTGGCCGATTCTCATAGATACCGGATAAGCACAAAAAATTTCATCAAAATCGGTCAAGCCGTTTCGGAGGAGTATGGCAACGAAAACTGTGACCCGAGAATTTTATATATTAGATTTATTAAGCATACAATTTATAAGTATTATTTGATTCACAAAACTGACGATATAACTGCGAGAGAAGGAAAACTCGAAATAAAACCCTGTACCAACCCGTTTGGCCAGCGTGGAAACTGTAGGCCAAAGCCTCCCAACATTAGTAGAGGCCTATGTCCAGCAGTGGACTGCGTTAGGCTAAGTGATTGGTTGATTTACCTCCCCGAGGAGGGCCAGACCATAAGGGATGGCCCTGGGTCAGCCGGGGTGCAAGGGATATGTCGAAGACAACCTCACCTCCGGCCTAGCACCACGACCCACAGTCGTCGAGCGGTTTAAGTCGGTTCGAGTCCAACACAACCTCCCCTTCCGGCTCCGGCAGGGGAAATATTCCAGGGGATTTCCGCACGAAAAACATAAAAAAAGGTTGATTTACCTATAAACGTGTTTACACTGTCGAGACTCTCACCACGTGAGCCTAAGTGCCTCATATCATCCAAGAACTGCCTGCATTCCTCTTCCTTGTCCAGCGCTGGGATTGACATCAGCTTAAGCATGGAAGTCAGTCCATGGTCCACCATGTAATTTCTGTAAAAAATGAAAACATTTGCTATTATGGTATTACAAGCTTTTGCCCGCGGCTCCGGCCGCGTGGATGTCGGTTATCGCGACCAAACATAGCCTATGTTCTATATCAAGGTCTAATCTAACGTTATACCGAAATTTCACCAAAATCGGCTCAGTGGTTTAGGCGTGAAAGCGTAACATACAGACAGTCAGAGTTACTTTCGCATTTATAATATTAGTATTGATTATTTGCTTTCCAGAATGGGTCATCTAGAAGGCCGTGGGTTAGCGGGAGGGGCCTTGAGGGATATACTAGAGGCAATCTCACCCACTACAACTAATGACTCAAGACGGCGTGCGGTTTTAGTCGGTTAAAGTCCGAAGTAACCACATCCGCTGGCTCTGCCGGGGGCGGGGTGGGATGGATTGTTTCTTGTGGGTATTTCAGCACTTTATAAAACAAAAGTAGCGGAACAGTATACCTGCACATAGCCATTTCCAGTTCAGCATCAGGCTCAGCATATCCATCGAGCAGACCTGCAGTGAAGAATTCAGCACTTTCGCTGGCATAGATATCCAGTAAAGCTTCTCCTATGGTGGACCTGATTGTGGATAGCTCTGCCAAAGGCTGTCCTGAAAGTGGAAATTGAGACATCTATCATCATCATCCACATAAAGACGTTAGTCCTGATTGCATCCGAGGCCACGGTACTCTCGGAGCTCAGGGTCCGCCTTCCGGCTCTTCCTCCTCCACTTCGCACGATCTTGGGCGTCCAAGGTAGTGAGACCGTTTTCACGTATGTCACCCTCCATGACGTCAAGCCAGCACTTCTTGGGCCTACCTCTTCTACCTGGACCCGGTGGGGGCGCCATTGCCAGGCATTGAAATTGAGACTCTATACAGGGTGTATTTCAGTAAGGACATAAACCTTAAACTTTTTTTTTCACCTTTCATTATTTGCAATCAACCAATCCAGTTCAGATTTTTGCTCATTGTGTCACGTAAAAATGACCACTGCTCAATCGAGCATGGTCAAAACATACAAGGACCGTTACCATCTTCGGTCAATCTCCAGAATATTGCACCTCTTCAGGCGTGGTCAGGGCAAAGATTAGACGTCATAAATTACTCACCACCGAAAGATCTTGGTCTAGTATATTCAACGACACTGTGTACTGCTGCAGTCAGACGAGACCGACACAGTGTGGCTGCGTGGAGCCGAGATAGACCGAGTACCTTGGCAAGGTCAGCCTCCGAGATTTGGTCCAGCGGTGTGGCTGGAAAGACCAAGAAGAATAATGTATGAAAAATATATTTTAGGGCATCAGTGCTCTTTAGATCTAAAGTTAACACATAGCTTACTGTTTGCTATATGATAAAAAATAAAAATAAAATAAATATTTCCCGACATTCTACACAACACTATCTAGACCCATGGTAAGCACAGGTTAAGTAGCTTGTGTTATGGAATCTAGAATGCGGATAATCATGGTAAGATACATTTTATATTGCACAAACATATATATATTATACTCTAGCTTATCCCCACAGATTCATGGGAATATATTCCCGGGATAAAAAGTAGTCTATTTATTATTCCAGATTAAAATCTATTCCAAATTTCAACCAGTTTTGTTCAGCCGCTAGAGTGTGATAGAATAATAAATATGCAAACATGTTCACAAGCTTTCATATTTATAATATTAGTGGGGATATAATTTCCGCCAAACACCTTGACAATGCTGTTTAGCACTTGCACCAGTTTATCAATCACTATTTAGATTATCCAATCACGGGTTCAAAAGGCTGATGTTACAGGTTGATCAGATCTTTTATTAGTATTTTAATTCGTTTATTCTGAACCTGACCGGGTCGCAGGTTAGGTTAGAAACTTGAAAAATTTGTCCATAGGAACGAGATGTCGGGTCAGGTTCAGAAGAGGGTTATGTTCGGAACAAATATCAAATTTTTTTCAAATTTCTAACCTAACCCGGAACCGGGTCAGGTTCAGAATAATCATTTTTATTGGTCCATATAGTACACATGTGTAGACTCTAACGTCTGCCAGCACCTTATACATAGGAAATGTGCAGAAAATTAAATTCCATAACTACATCATACCTGGAGTCTGCAAAAAATTTACAAATGCTCCGTTGTTTACTATTCCTTTAGCATTGGGGTGTACGAGGAATGCTCTCAACCTAGTTCCTTCTATGTTGCACAGGACCAGCAAGTAACCATTGTTGTAGTTGCAGACCTTCTCGCCAGATATATACCAGATTCCTGAAAGGTGATACAAATTTTTTATGGCAGGTGGCAGCACGATTATGGATAGGATAGGATAGGGAAAGAAAGAAAGAAAAAATGTTTTATTTTTACTATAAACACAATTAAACATAATAAAGACTTACAATCTAACCTTAAATTCTAATACAGATGCCCATTGTGCGTATCTAAATATGGTTGCCATCTCAGCATAATTGCTGCACATGCCGTTAAGCATGCGCAGCGCTGGTATTCTGATGGCGCCAATCCGGTGACAGCTTAGACAAAAGGGGGACTCTTTTATCCACACTTAGCCTCTCTCTTGGGCCGTTGTGCATAGCAGCACAATTATGATGCCCCTGTTCACACAGGGTTGCCCATGCCTATAAGTAGCAACCACTTTCCATAAGATTGGCCTTATATGCCTCCCAAGTCATAAAAAAAAATTGTTTTCAAATTTCATCATCCAGCAGGGATACCATCGATCGGATGGGTGATCAACCCTTTTGTGTGGGCTATTTCACCCATTGCCTGATACCTGAGATGTTGCCATTTATTATAAAGTAAGTTCTACATTAGCATCTTATCATTAATAGTTTTATAATATACTATCTTTTGCCCATGACTTTGTCTGCTTTAATTTCGAAATAGAAAGGCTTTATCTGGGTCTCATGAACGAGCAGTGTCCTACACTGCTCGTTCATGAGACCCAGATAAAGTTCCTTAAAATTTCTGTAAGCCTGGTACTTCATCCCAATGTAACAGGAATAACAGGATCCCAGAAATCCTGATCCCGTGACCGCAACCCACATTCAGATAAAAAAAATCGCATCAAAATCCATTCAGTAGTTTTTGCATCCATTGCGAACAAATATTTGCAATTTAAAATTATATAATAGTACTAGCTGTCCCGGCGAACTTCGTACCGCCAATTTTTTCCTACCCTCGTGGCGTCAGATCCCGTTCCCGCTGCACCATTTAGGGGGATGAAAAATAGATAATAATTAAATGACGATTGATCATTTTTCTACTGGAAAGAAAAAATGATTAAATTACTAAAATGGCTATTAAAAAATAAGGGTTGATCGTAGAAGGGTGAAAATTGAGGATTGTATGTATTTTTGTATGTTGTATCATAAAAAAATAGAAATTAAAAATATTGTCTAAAAAATAAAAAATAAAAATTTAGGGGTGGACTATCCCTAACATTTAGGGGGATGAAAAATAGATGTTGGCCGATTCTCAGACATACTCAATATGCTCACAAAATTTCATCAAAATCGGTCAAGCCGTTTCAGAGGAGTATGGCAACAAAAACTGTGACACGAGAATTTTATATATTAGATAGATTTTACTTGACATTGGCAAAATTGGGGCAATTTTTTGCAGAAGTCATTACAAAGAAGAAGCTTATTTTTGGCAGTAAATTTCCATTGGAAACACTCCTTAGTGGACTATTACCCCATTAATTAAAAAAGGCTATAATGATAATTACAATTATAACAAACCTTCACCGTCCATCACAGCTTCAGTCCTGAAATCAGCCTGCGTGATCCGTTCAGCAACTCTTTCTTTAATAGCCAATGCTATTGTGTTCTCTCCGGATATCAGATCATCTATTATCATAGAATATTGGTCTTCTGTTAAACCCTGCTGTATAGCTTGCAACGCTACCCAGTGGTCACTGAACTGCTGTCCAAGCTGGAAGTCCTTAGATATAGCTTCTAAATACATTAGACTTTCAGTGTTAGTAGCCGCTAACCCATTTCTTGTCCAGCTTACTGGAGCTGCGTACATTTTTGTACTTTTTAGTATGTTTTTCCTATCTTCTATAGTGTTTTTAGACTCGGAAAATACGCTGTTTATAGCAGAAAGCCTCCGCTCCAAATCTTCATTCTCTTCTTTGTTTATAATTTCGGGAAACGCGAGTAATTCTCGGTCAAATATTGAAACAAAAACATTTTTCATGAAAGGCTCGATTTTAGGTTTTCGGCGCTCTGTACGTTCTATAACCTTTAGATCTTCGAAGTCATACTTTTCTTCTTGTACTTGAGGCTGTGAAGTAGCTGTGGATTCATTATTTATAGCTGAAAATCGAAATTTTCTGTACAAATTCCGGCTGACATAACAGTGGTTAAATGTACAGATTTGACGAGCTATATTCATTTTAGAAACTGTATACTGTTACAGTTCTGGCTTTATTGTCGATAATTAAACAATATTGAAAGATTAAGCACTATTCGCAGTGTTTTGAATGTAAATTAAATGCAATAAATCAGTAAGGACCTTTATAGGTTAAGTTGTCACTTGTCACTGTCACTGTCACACACATATTTGTTTTTTAAAAGCTAATGACAAACATATGGGTTTTAGGCGTAAGTTATAAGTTAATAAACTACTAGCTTTTGAGCGCGGCTTCGCCCGCCTGGATGTCGGTTATCGCGACTAAACATAGCCTATGTCCTTTCTCATGTTCTAATCTACCCCTATACCAAATTTCATCAAAATCAGTTCAGTGGTTTAGGCATGGAAGGGTAACATACAGACAGACAGACAGACAGACAGAGTTACTTTCGCATTTATAATATTAGTATGGATAATTTATTTTAAACTAGTCGACGCCTGCTTTTCCACCTGCCAGGTTAATTGATTTTTTTTCTTATGTTTATTCTATTTTCATTCATATTCATATAAAATTGTAATCAAAGGGCGGTTTTCAAGACTGCATATTATAACCACGTCAAAATTCTTTCAGTAGTTTTTGCATGAGAGAGAAGCTACCTCACCCCCGGCAACCGATGATCCGATACGGCCGTGCGATTTTGGATTATAAAACAAATTTAATAGGTATTGATTTTATAAAAGATTTTTAAATCACAATACCTACTCAATTAATCATATTTCAGACAACTAAGATCAGAGTGAAAAATTACATAAAGAATATTTCGTGTACTCACTTAATTTTTTCTTTCAAATTTCTAATATCCATCAACCACTTTTCTCGTTCGGGTATTTTAGATACATACCCCCTCCACCGCGCTGACCGAGTGCCCAGCGTAGGACACGCCGAGGCGGGTCCTAGTAGCGGCTCTGGGGGTGGGAGTCCTCACACTCGCCACATTGCTCACAGCGATGGTACGATGCGCGAACACTTGGGGTGCGGCCGCCTCCTTCTGCGAGCAAGTAATGCTCGAGAAGGAGGCGGCCGGTCGGGTCCGGACTAGACTCCGGGCCGGGAAGCCCGCGAAGAGCGAAGGCGAATCGGACGTCGGCCATGAGCGCTGGCCTCGGGGTGACCGGTGGAGCCGCCTGTCACCCTAGCAGAAGCAGGCCGCGGCGGCGGCGCAAAGTGCGCCTCCCGTACCCGGGGCTAGATAGAGAGACTAGGGTCCCCACAACCCGAAGGTCCTGGGTCTGCCGGGGTGCGAGAGATATTATGTTTTGGCAATCTCACCTCCGGAAACCAAGGACCCAAGACGGCGTGCGTTTTGGTCGATTCGAGTTCGACATAACCGCCTCCACCGGCTCCGTGGGGATATTTCGCACGATAAAAAAATACCCACTCCACCGACTGCCACTCAATTCAAATAAATTACCAAAATTATTATACTTACAATAGGTACGTTCCTACCACGGTTCCTACCTACTCTTGAATTGAAAATTCCCCCGACGAACTCCGACCTCCGAACGCTTTCAAAAGGCAAAATTAGTAGGAAGTTTAACTTTATTACAATATAAATAATATTTTTTTACGGCAACCCTTCATTAGCGATGTATTTTGAATCCCAATCGTATAATATTACTGGAAGAGGTTTGTCTGTATGTAATTTTAACTTCCGCAAAATCAAACCGAAACCTAATAATAGGACGTATTAAGCATTTTGTGCGCCGCGGTGCGTGGATTCAGCTTGCGCCTTCTTTTTTTACCATAAACCTAATATATAGGTATACTAACGTATCTGACAGTGCACGACGTACAAACCCTGCCCCACTTGAGTAGGTAACAGCTCCCTCAAGGCAAGGTTTGAAGGCGTTGGCAATGAAAACCGAATTGATATTTTACCAAATTCGGGCCCAAATCTTTTGTTTTTATACCACTTAGGCGGCAAACAAGTACATGGAACCAAGCACCTGATGAAAACTGGTTACCGTGGTCTATGGACTAGTCCAACGCCACCACAGAGCCGTCAGTGTAGAAGACAAGCAGGACAAGTCTGGAAGACCACTGACAGCACAAAAACTCTCCAGTGAGCTCTGGCTACCCTACTCACCGCCGGGAGCACAACACGAGGTACTATGGCCACGGTATTCTTTAGGGCGGAGGTACGTTTCCCAAACGTAAAGTGCTTCGCTATAATCCGTATAAATAGCTTGCACACCTCGTCGAGCAATACTTTCCATGAGCCGATAGGCGGATGGTTAATCTGTCTTTGCAGATGAGAACTCATTTCCCCGTTTTTATATAATATGTTCTGAAACCGTTTCTTTGGCGGGTATATGCGAAAGAATCCTTCTAATCGAGAACCAAGAGTTCAAGTCTCACTTGAGCGTTTCATTTTTTCCGATGTTTTTCGAACAAGAGCCTTTAGTTTAGAGCCAGTAGGTCGTCATGTCCCGGAACGGTGTTTTTGGCTGTGAGCTATAACACAGTTCTTACACTGCCTCTTGCTCTTCTCAAGTGACTTGGATGCGCTATAATTTTCTACATAGGGCCTTGAGTTGAAACCAAGTAAGTATGCTTCTCTTCTCCCGATGGAAACAGAGCGTCTGTTTGAATAGCTCCGACTGGGCTGATAGAATAGTCTAGGTTAGTATAATCCATGGTATATTTACTTCGTACTAGACCGATACCTCGAGCACCTACCTCATCACCCTAAGGTTGCCGTGAGGTCTCAGCTCCACAGGGACATGGTAGCAGAATGGGAGCTACGACTTGGGCGACTAAGCGCAGGGCACGCCGTAATAGCGGCGGTAAGACCCATCATGGAGGAATGGCTAGAGAGGCCACACGGCAGCCTCTCGTACCGGCTGACGCAGGTGATTACCGGACACGGGTGTTTCGGGAGTTACCTGTGTCGGATCCGGAAGGAGCCAACGTCCGAGTGCCATCACTGTGATGTGAGCGAGGACACAGAGCTTCACACGCTAAGTAATAAATAAATAAATGAATAAATGGTCGTGACTTCTCTTACACCGTACGGTATCATAAAGACCACGCTCTAAGTCTCCTGCAACGAGGCCCACTTCCTTTGGCACAGGCTAGCCTACTTATAGAGTTTTTTTGTTGTTTTATCTAACAATATTGGTGTGATACGTTTGGTAAGTGACGTTTTGCATGTCGCTCATTTGGTGCAACAATGGCGTAATTACACTTTTAGAAATTTTACAGGAGATGCAGTTAAAGATTCGGTTTAAAGGTATAGCATTTTGGCGAGAGTTATTACGATTGTAGTGGTTTTTAAAGTAAGTTTAATATGTGTAGTTTCTATTATAGTTCAAATCTACACTGTACATTGTAGATAACCTAGGTTAAAGGCAAAAATAAGACAAGGTACCTGTAAATATGCCACTGTTGCTTCAGAATTTCAATATAAAAATAATGCATTCGTTAGGAAATTTTGCATTTGTGACAAAATAAAACTAAATAATTAAATATAATCAACATAAACATTTATTTATGAATGTTTAATAAAATAAACCTAAGAAAAACAACCGCGTATTCACTAGGCATGAACTTAATTAAGATTAAATTGAAAACTTCTTATTACTAACATCTAAAAATCATCTAGGTAATATTTTTTAAGTTATATTATCATCAGTGATATGCTCTCTAACGGTAGCATTCATTGCTATGCAGACGACAACACCTTACACAGGAGTTATTACGCACATCCTGTGGCCAAGCAGTCTGATATCGCGGAAAAAAGGCTGCTTCTTGTCACTGAGCTTGACCGGATCCTGGACCACATTTCTCAATGGGGCGCTAGGAACCTGGTTGAGTTCAATGCCAAGAAGACCCAGGCATGTGCGTTTACAGCAAAGGTATCTCCTTTCCTTCCCCTTCCCACTCTTCAGAGCACACCATTGCCACTGCAGGATCACCTCAATACCCTCGGAACGAATGTTCGCTGCAAACTGAATAAAAAAAACTATATCGAGAGTATCATCAAATCAGCCTTCCGTAAACTTGGAGTCCTGAACAGAGTGAGACGTTTTTTTACGCCGGAGCAGCGGTGTCGTCTATACATGACCCAAATTCGTTCCTGCGTGGAATACTGCTCACATCTCTGGGACGGCTCCGCAAAGTACTTAATAGATGCTCTTGACAGGTTGCAACGACGTGCGGTCCGCATTATTGGGAATCCCTGAGGTCACGAACACCCTCGAGCCTTTGCAGATGCGTAGAGATGTTGCGTCTTCGGCAGTATTCTACCGTCTCTACCATGGTGAATGTTTTGACGAGCTCTTCCAATTAGTCCCACCTTCTCCTTTCCTACACAGGACGACACGTGCAGGGCTAAGATGCCATCCATATACGGTGCAGAGTATACCAGCTAGAACCAAGCGTTTCAGTGACTCATTCCTATGCCGCACCATTAAGACCTGGAACTCCCTGCCAGCTCACGTGTTTCCTTCTTCCTACAGTCCCGGGTCCTTTAAGCGGGGCGTGAAAAGGCATCTAATGAAGCCGTCAAGCTGAGTGCCACCACTATTAACATGGTACATGTTTCCGATGATGACCCTCTTTCCGAAACTTTGCCTTTGCTTAACATCAGGCGAGGAGAAGTCAAATTGACGTGTCCTATAAAGAAAAAAAAAATTCTTGTTTGCGGGAATTTCTCTTTTTGAAGTATACGCTGGAACCAAATAGCTTCACTCCAGTCATCGTCGAATTTAAGTTTGTACTTATATACTGCATCATTGTCTTTAGTGAATTCTATTACTTTGAGATCTGATACTTTTATGGTGTTACCTCCCACATCTTTGACAGTTGTTTCACCAAGAAAATACTTTACTTTGATAAACATTGACGTAATTACGAAATTCTGTCATAGTTTTACCAAGAACATACACATGTTTGGAACTACAACGCCGCAATTACTAAATTACGGCATTGTTGCACCAAAAATTATCTGATGAAATGTCATAAACACCTTAATGTCGTTGTTGCTCCCAAACACAACCACAGTTAGCGGGGCGCCCCGCGCAACTGGCTATACAGACGTTGTAGCAACAGAAATGGCGCGATTTTACTCAATTCTACAACGACACTAGCGCTACCTCGCGGCAAATTACCACAAATTCAATTATGTCGATGTTTCTCCCGATGTAAATAGTCTTTCCGCACATCTTGACATTATAAAACTTGTTTTAAAAAAAGTGTAATTACGCCATTGTTGCACCAAATGAGCGATGTATGAACCTTTAGATCTAATATGACTGTTATAGTCATAATGGACGCGAGCCGGCTGGCAATGCGCCCCCTAGGCCCTGCGCCCGTGTACGCCGCACCACTTGCATCCCCGTATAGAGACGGCCCTGATTAGAAGTTGGAGGATCAGGTACTGTGGTGAGAATTGGGAAAGTGCTTGCAATAAGTCTGCATAAAAAAATATTGATAAATACCAATTCATTCCCTTGTAATCTTGTAAATATTATTTACTTGCGTAAGGCCTCTACGAAAGAGCTACGAAAAAAATTAAAAGAAAAGCTACGTACTATGTAGCACCGCTACGTTGTTCGTAGCCTTTCCAGTTATTTTTCGGGTGGTAATGTGAATATAAGAAAAGCCACGAAATATTTTATTCACAGACAAAGTCACGAACTTTGCGTTAAGATGAAATTTTATTGTATATCTATATTTATGTTGCAACATTAGAATAATTAGCAAAATATATTTTTGTAATCTGGCAACATTGTACAAGGAAGGAATAGTGATGTGACATGATCATTCTTTAATGGTTATGTTACGTTATTTAAACGATATGATTAGTGTTTTTAAAAATAACCAAATAAAGTTCACAATAGCAAAGTTAAGTAAATTCACGACTTTCAGGTAAATATATCGCAATGACATTTGACCATTTTTACTAGACTACAACAATAAGCATTAAATATCACATGAAACTGAATAGGGTGCTAAGCTAAACGTTATAATGAGAGTGTTCTAATGTGTTTGTAGTATACAATCTTCGCGATATGCGCTGCAAACTCATAAAATGAAGATAATGAATCTGCTCCACTCCGTGTTTCAGAGAATGTTTCCATTTGATACGTTCTTGGCTTATAAGTACCTTTCGCATCTTCTACTTTTATAACTTCATACATGTTTTTCGTACGTTAAATGTAATTTAACTTCACGTAACATTTATAAATAACTAGCTGACCCGGCAAACTTCGTGGCCCAGGTGGCGTCCGATCTCGTTCCCGCTGCACCCTCTACTATATTAAGCATAGTATCCTTCTTCTTGAATTACTCGATCTATTAAAAGAAACCACATCAAAATCTGTAGCGTTAGTTGCAGATATAAGCATACATAGGGACGGACAGACGCGGTAAGCAACTTTGTTTTATACTATGTACTGATGATGATGATGATATCAATGTACAAATTATTAAAAAAAACTGCACCCATTTTCAACTGTCAAAAAACGTTAAATGCAAATAGCACGCAAAATAGCGTACGCTGATAGTCATAGCAAAATAACGAATTACAAATAACGCCAACGACTTACAATATGGTTTGCCCATCCCTAGCGTATTCAAAGGGGATGGGGTGAAGATGTTCCTACCCCTATACTATTCGCATTCAAATATAAACTTTAGCCAAATGCCATAAGATTCATATTATTTTGTATAAGCAAAATTAAGTTGTTTTACATAACTATGTATAGGTTTGGTGCCATGAAATAATCAGTAAGTTCCTTATAACAGAGGCTGTTGCCCGCTTGTACATGGTTGAATGGACTGATGTAAAATACAAAAAAAATGTTTTCGAACGGAATAAGCTTGGAAAATATGTGACATTTTTTCTTTTTAAACTAAAATGGGGTGTTTATTTCGTGTGTGAAAATGACTAGTGGTTTTCTTGAAATACTGCGGCGATCTGTGATTGAAATGGTTTCATGTCAACGAGGTGGTGGATATACGTTTTAATGGTATGCTTTCTTTAAATAATAATCGTTTCTTTGTAAGGTTTTATCGATATTAAAAAGGTGCAAAGCGCCTGCGGGTTTTGTATTCGCAATACGCTCAGCTACTCTTTTGTTTATGATTTATGATTAGTAGTATTTTGTTAGGGATTCTTGCAATGTCCTTGTTACATTGTAGACCTTGACGGCTCGGAATGAAATAATAATGACAGACATTTTTAACAAAGAACACGAGTCAATTTTTACATTAAAGGGAGTTAAGATATAATAAAAAAAAAATAGTTTGCTTTTTTATGAACCTATTTTATAAAAAAAACCCATTTTATTGTTTAATCTACTGACTAGTCAAATTAGACGTCAAAACGATAAGTTAAAAGGTAACTTGTATGAAAAAAGATCAGTCACTAAGTCACTATTAAAGGTTGGGTGGGTGATTAAAAATAAATGAAAATTATAAAATAAGAACCGACGAAATTTTTACCGCTCTTTTACCATTCTAATAATCTCCATAATAAGCTCGGTTAGACAACTCAAATATTAAAAAAAAAGAATATTCCAATGCTCCATACATAAAGGAAGGCGATAGTTTTTACACAGAGCATAGAAAGAACTACTTTTTTAATTTCGTCTGGAAACTTCTCGCCACAGTCCGTGACGAAACTGTTATATCTTCGACCTCAGACCTATACCCGGGCGAGATGTTTTATTTAAGTACCTACTAACTCCCAGTAGGTCTTTTACTTATATATCTATACTAGCTTTTGCCCGCGACTTCGTTCGCGTTAAGTTTAGAATAGAAAGGTATAGCATACACTGCTCCTGTTCCCGCGACCCATTTCCTTAAAGTTCTTGTGAGCCTGGTACATCATGCAAATGTACCAGGGTCACAGAAATATTGATCCCCGGGATAAAGTAATGGTCGAATGGGATGAAAAGTATCTTATGTCCGTCTCCTGTTTCTAAGCTACATCCTAACCAATTTTCAGCCAAATCGATAAAGCCGTTCTTGAGTTATAAATAGTGTAACTAGCACGACTTTCTTTTATATATATATAGATTTACACCTATATATCCCTTATGGGATCGACAGAGAAGTATTAACACGTACCTAAATTTTACTATCTATAGTCGCCAAGTGGGCTCTTTGTTATAGGAGTAGCCATATCCCTTAGTTTCGTTCTAAAACACCAACGGGAAAATATGTGGGGCTTAGTATGTAAGCCTCCGAGTGAATGGTTCATTCGCTTTACTTTAATTATCACCTCTTCATACACTTTTTCGTGCGGAAATCTACCCGAATACCTCCTCGGTAACGACACGAACCGACTAGAACCGCACGCCGTCTTGAGCCTCCAAACGAAAGTAAAATTGCCTATTTCATAGGTACACAATCAATCATTATTTATTTCATTCTCATCTTCGCTGCTAATATGAATATAAATGAACTTGTACTAAAACCACTAATCACCATAAATAAATAAATAAATATTCCACAACATTCTACCCAACGCTATCTAGACCCATGGTACCTAAGCTTAATTAGCTTGTGTTATGGAATCTAGAATGCGGATAAACATACTTAGATACTTTTTTTGTAAATACATACATATTATACCTACATAGAAACACCCAGACCAGTGCAAATAACCAAATTCATGCATACAAATATTTGCACTGAGCGGGAATCGAACCCGCGCGTCCTGAGTGGCAGTCGCGTTTTCTACCGCTACGCCACGGAGGCTGTCTATGTAGATGAGGACATCTGCTTATCCGTTAATACAACCTGTAAAGGACCTGCATCAGAGAACACCTTAAATACACAATAATCACGTGCAAAGCCGGAGTACTGGAATAGATGTTTATGAAAAAAGTGCTCTAAATGATCTTAATTTCTCGGTTTCCCCCCTTTCCTGTTGACGGATTGTTGTGATATTCGGATTTGATTTTAGAATCGCTGGCATCCGCGGCGATCGCGGGTAAAAACCGCTCCGTGAGTTCTTAGCTCAATAAAACAGTATGATTTGCACTTTTTTTTAAATATTAGAACCGAAATTACTAATAGGTACCCTCAACCCATTCAACTACTTAATCTAAATTCCTTGTGCTAGGAATGCTCACGTCGGTGGTGTAATGGCCAGGATTTGAACCCGGGATCTCTCGATCGTAAGGCTACCTTAGTTTTAAGACAATTTTGAGCACTTTGTCGTTAAGATATTTCTGACACTGACTGTAACTAGACAACGTTCATTATTTTATTCTCTAATCACTAAAATGCCTCAAGCATTTTTTCGTACGCACCGCGTTTGACTAAAATGGCTGCATTTAAATCTCCGTGTATAATAAATTCGTCCATTTGTCTTACACAATAAACAACAGCTCCCTCAATTACTGCCACAATTTTTCTCAGGCGCTTTATTACAGTGTACAATAAAGAATAATTTAACTTTTTCGTATTATTTCTCTATATAATAACCACCAAACGTATAGTTGCCCGACTCTAGCCAAACGTGCAGTTAGACTGGAATAATTACTAATTTAAAAAACTAAAAAACACGCTTTTAGCACGCACTAAAAATTACTTGGATTTAAGTCACGTGACTATTTTCGTATTCCTAACAGCAAACCCTTTCATTTGATACCCATATCATGGGAGTAGATTTCAAACAGCCAGTCCGCCATCTTGGGGAGGCCACCATATTGGATTTGTAATGACGTTTCTTAGCTAGTCATGTATTGTCATCAGAACTCAGAGCGAATGCAAAATTTCATCCTAATCGAAGACCGGGAAGTGGGTCAAATTAAGATTGCAAGATTTTCTTACATACATAGTTACAAGTGAAGCTAATAAAAGCGTGTTAAGAAGCGGACCCCTGACTCCGAGGTGATTCATTTTGAAGCCGGTAGAAATCGGGACTTTTCGCAACTACTACGCACGGGGATCAGTCCTTCCGTGAGGGCCAGTGCACCCATTTCCTCAAAAGTCAAAAATCATTTATTCAGCATAGACAATTAAATTGGAACTTACAAAACGTCAATATAAAATAAATATTTAATACTAGTTTAGCAAATGGACCACCGACCGGTGCGAAACGCGCCCAGACCTGAGAAGACTCCGGCAAGAAACTCAGCGGGCATTTTTTTTAGTCTATTTATAAGCATTTACTTAATCTAATACTTATGGTCTAGATACAATGCTTTGCTTGAGTAGCATAGCTGAGCGAACAGCTCATTTCCAAGCTTGTTTATCCTCTAAATATTCTTGGATGTAATAGCCTTTCTGGAACAGTTTACTCTTAACGGCATTTTTAAATTTATTTACAGGCAAATCTCTAATTTAATTAGGAAGCTTGTTAAAAAAGCGTATACAGTTGCCCTGGAAAGAATTACTTATTCCTCTATAACGATTGCCATAGTGATAGAAGTTTGTATGACAACCGAGACCAACGGCTTAACGTGCTCTGCAAGGCATAACATCCCCGCCCGGCTCCTGTGGGGGAGATATCCGTGGGGATTTTCGCACGAAAAAAAAGCGCGGTAAAAACCAGACCAATGTAAATAGACACATTTATGCATAACAATATTTGCACTAAGTACTAATCAAACCTCTCCCGACGGACGGATGGGTACGGAATTCTAAATACGTTTAAGCACTTGTTAAAAATAATTAACATCAGCTTAACTGACTCACTGGGCGTTTACCCGTGATCCGGGAGAGTCGATTTACTGGGAATTTTATTTACCCGCCGACCCGGGATTCTAGAGATTGACATTTTGATTTAGGAATCTACCTGACGATATCGATAAAAACACATAGAGTTTCGACATGTTTATCGACATATTTGGTTTTACTTAAAAATAAAATAAATACTCAGAATGGATTTTTTATAGCTTTTATTATGCTAACTTTTAAATACGAAATCCACCGTGGCCCTTTTTTAAAGACGGATATAAAGAGAAGGGAAATTTGAAGTGATTCAGATGTGGTTCAATAGCTCAGTTGGAAGAGCATTCCCCCTGTAAGGGAATGGTCGTGGGCTCAAGTCCCACTTGAGCGATTCTTTTTCCCGATGTATACTCATTTTGAACAACGTTATTGGGTATATAGTTAAAATAAATTATCTAACCTAGCTTATTAAATTAAATGTGGTATTAGAACGGTAAATTTTTTATTTATTTTTTTATCATCCACCCAACCTATAATAGTAACTGATTTGACTATTAAATTTTATGACGTCACTAAATCTTTTTTCATACAAGTTACCTTATAACTTATCATTTTGACGTTTAGTAAAAAGTTACTAATTTGACCACTTGACCAGTCAGTCTTGTAATCTGTTTTTTGGTCTGGTAACAAAGGCTTAGTTTTGGCACTAAAATTTTGCTTTATAAATTTAGTTGCAAGAAGCTACTAAAACGAAAATTAAATACTATTTGAAGAATTTGATTTCAGTATTGCGTAGAACCTGTAGATTGTGTGAATGACACGTCAATTTGCCTCCACCTCGCCTGATGGTAAGCTGAAGATACCCAATCAGGTATTTACAGGCATCTATAAAAGAGATCCGGTTCTCAGTATTCCATAGATTCATTCGAGCGTTCGCCGGGTCCATGGCGTGGTACAGAGATGAACACTGTGACGGCGCCTGGGACTTGCGACCCAGATGTAGGTTTAGGGTGGCCACCTTGTGATGCATCAGCGCTCACCTCCACCGTCAGTCTTGTTTCCCCCCTAATTAAGTACGGCGTTGATAGGATCTTACCAAATTTTCCAAATTTGGTAAGATCCTATCAACGCCGTACAATGTACAAAAAAAACCTTTTTTTTTCCGAACCCCAATTCTCAACATAATATCCAACTTACGTTTCCAACAAATTGGATGTTATTACGCATCGGAAGGGAACACGGGCCTCCTTATTTTGCATCGTTGCATACCATGGAGGGTGAACCCGTAACAATGGATTAAAAATTCAAATATGACGATCACGGGACTGAACGGCGACCTACATTCGATAACCACTGAATCATAATTAATTTTACGGCTGTCTCTAGCAGATTGTGAGTTGATTTGGTTTGATTTGATTGGTGAGGTTCGTGTCCTACTGATTGTAAATTTTTGTATATTTTTGTATACTCGTAGACTCCTGAGGCTGAGATGATAATGAATTTTGAATTTCAAATCTGAACGAGACGCAGATAGAAGCACAGATAACTTCACACTAAAGTACAGAAGTCGTTGAAGACTACTTACATTTTGATGAGCAATAACAAATTGATTGATTTTTGATTTTTCAAAGTCTTTATTGCATGAAATATATGTAACAAGTAACAACTCCAGTGTAAATTAAATCCCAGAGGTTAACAAAATAATTTGTGTACTTACATTACACAAAGCTATTGCGCTTCTTGAGAATATACACACATGTATGTAGGTCATATACAGATAATACTGGGGTAATAATGATAACAAATTAAAATTATTATTAAAAAGCTTTTTGCCAATTAAGTAGGTCATATTCTCAACAGCGGCATTATCCTGATGCTGTATAATCTCACAATAGTGTAACGTTAGTATATTAAGTTTATGGTATAGACCCACCCTAGGGTGTTCCAAAAAGTATATAAATACAGTCAGCGTCAAAAATATCATGAGTACAAAGTCGCAAAATTGTCTTAAAACTAAGATATTAAGAGCAAATCAAACCGTTTGATTTAAATTGTATTATTGTCCGAACTAAAGGGAAATATCACAACAATCCGTCAAGAGTAGGGATGGGTAAACTTCGTCCCACGGGCCGAATCCGGCCCGCGAAAGCATCTAATCCGGCCCACCGATAGTCCTTCGACATGTATGGTATATGGAGCCATGATAATTTATTTTGATGAGCCAAAAATATAAAGTAGAATCCGGTGTCACAGTAGCTGCTTGGGAACGCGTATGAGATGCCAAGGCGGGAACTAGTTTGAAATCGGTCCAGCAGTTTTTTAGTTTATGCGTCAAGAACAAACATATCTTATCCGTTTTATATACGCATAGATGATATAAAAACTTGGCACACACAATCTTGGACATGGCAGCGATCGTAACTCTGGCGAACATCTAATATGCAGGCAATTTTAAAGCTAAGTAAACTCTTTATTCTATCTTTTGTCCTACTTGTAAAAAAAATGGTTTTGATGATTTAAATTGGGATATTTTTTTTCGATCGCAATATTTATGCTTGTTTGCCTAAGTGGTATAAAAACGAAACCTTATTTTTAGATCATGATTTTTAAAACCTAGTAAAAATGAATCTCTCGGGCGGGACTCGTTATCGCGAACTTTCCCTTACAATGGGAATGCCTTAACTTAATTCTCGCTGGCCTAGTTGGTTAAGGCATTCCCCCTGTAAGGGAAAGGTCGCGGGTTCGAGTAACGCCCGAGAGATTAATTTTTACTGATGTATTCGATTTGTATAGTTATGTTTAAAAAAAAACATTTAAGCCTTTTTAAGCATTATTCATGCGATGACTTACCTTCTCAATATATGATTCTGTGACCTGTAGATGGTGCAGAGGGCGTCCACAGTGCGTCGCCATCTTTGTCGGTTTAGAGTTCCACGTTTCATTTCGCTCCAAGTTTTTCCGAAAATTCTGCAACAATAATTCGCCTCCAGGTCTGTTTGATACGACCATGCAAACGCTTTCCATACCATAAATCGAAATAATGTAATGCGATTAAAAGAAAATTAGCCCAATAATTTTTAAATCGTCCGTAGTATCGTCTGTTTTCGTTGTTTTTCGGACGCGTTTCCCTAACATCCATACTAATATTATAAATGCGAAAGTAACTCTGTCTGTCTGTCTTTCTGTATGTTACGCTTTCACGCCTAAACCTCTGAATCGATTTGGATGAAAACTGGTATAGGATCTCACTGGCTACGTTTGGTCGCGATAACCTAAAAAGCTAGTTCTGTACAATTCGCACCAAAAATTTCACCACCCTATATCACACTTGATTCTAAGAAACAGATCAAAACCATTATCTTACAGTTTTTTACACAAAGTACGCCATTTTCTATTTTCTTTACATTGCCAAAAAACAGTCTTGACGGCCCAATAAACTATCTAGGCGCCATTATTGGAAGAAACATTAAAATAGATTACGAACGACTCACCACTGCCGAACTGCGGGATTTAAAGACAGATTCATTTATTTAATGTCGACTAATAAAATTAAGTTACCTTTACTTTTGCTTCAATAGATAACTGACAGTAAAATGTTTTATAGGAGACAAACTACAGTCTGTGATTTCATTTGCGTTAATGTAGGTACGTGGTATATTTTTTTTATATCATGCGTAAAATCCTCATGGATACCACCCCCACGGAGCCGGTGGTTATGTCGGACTCGAACTGACCAAAACGCACGCCGTCTTGGGTCCTTGGTTGCCGGAGGTGAGATTACCGAAAGCATATCTCTCGTACCCCGGCAGACCTAAGACCATCTCTTTCGAGATGGGATGAACCCTTCGGGTTGTGGGGACCTTAGTGTCCCCATCTAGCCCCGGGTAATGTACGTGGTATGAAATTTTCATTTAACTTGGTGTGTACCATTTTATTTTCGTGCGTTAATCTCCCATCGTCCATCGGGATGGTTATATCGGACTCGAACCGACTAAAACCGCACACCTTCTTGGCCATTCAGATGATGCCGGAGTGCAAGATTGCCTAAGGCATACTTAGCACGCATATCCATCGCACCCAGGCTAATCCCAGGCCATTTGCTATTTCGAAATGGCCTCGTCTATGGTGTGTTAAGCATAACGTCTATAACATAACATAATATACATAACATAATATACATAACATAAACTTTCGCCTGTATTCCCCGAAGGGGTAGGCAGAGGTACTAGCACCCACATTTCGCCAGTTTATGTTGAGGTCCCAATGTAATAGGTGGCGAGCCTATTGCCATTAACCGGGCACTTATAAACCTGCGATAAATACACACATAACTTCGAAAAGTCATTGGATTGTGCCATGGTAAACCTGGGATCGAACCCGAGACCTAGTCTCAGTAGTCCATTACCCATACCACTAGGCTACCGCAGATTTTTTACATTAATTTTTCATTAAACCACATGGTGGAGACTATAGGGTGACAAGCGCCTGTCCTGTCGCCCATACGCAATCGGAGCATCAGCCACCCCTTGCCGGTTCTACACGGGGTCCTCTGCTAGTTTTAGAAACACGTAGGGAGCCTCCGAGTAGCCTTCTACAGGAGATCTCTTCCACCTCAGTCAGAATTGGAAGCTGGAAGCTGAGTCTCGCCCTGGAGTCGCGTCGAATTATGTTCCTATACCTAGCGAGCGACGATGACCCTAACGCGACCTCTCTGAGTTCCAAAGGAATCTCATTCAATACAGTATGTTAGGAATGGTCACCCATTCTGTGACTGAACTGGCAACTATTCCTTAACTTTTCATCACACAGCCAAGACTGCCAAGAGCCATATGACGTATACAAAAAATACCGTGAACACTTTATTACGGCAAGCCCAAAGAGTATTATATCTTTGAATAAAATTACCATCGTAATAGGAGCGGGGGTGCTTTGTAAGGAATTAATACTTCGAGGCGGGCTCGAGGCGTGTTTGGTTACTATATCTTATATTAGAAAGGTATTAAAGTATTATAATTTATATATTCTCGGCTGTATATTAAAGGTTAGGTAATAAATAATAAATAAATATTCCACAACATTCCACACAACGCTATCTAGACCCATGGTAAGCTTAACTAGCTTGTGTGATGGAATCTAGAATGCGGATAAACATACTTAGATATATTTTTTGTTGTTGTAAATACATAGGTACATATTATACATAAAAAATAGCACTGTAAATAGCCATGTTCATGCATATAAATATTTGCACTGAGCGGGATCGAACCTGCGCCTACACTGCGTGGCAGTCGCGTTCATAACCGCCACGCCATCCACCGAGGTAAGCTTATTTATTGTTGGAATTCGTAGATTTGGTAGGATTTACTTTGGTCTCACTTTGCGGTAGCCTAGTGGTACGGGTAATGGACTGCTGAGACGAGGTCTCGGGTTCGATCCCAGTTTTACCATGGCACACACCAATTACTTTTCGATGCTTTTCGAAGTTATGTGTGTATTTATCGCAGGTTTATAAGTGCCCGGTTAATGGCAATAGGCTCGCCACCTATTACATTGGGACCTAAACATAAACTGGCGAAATGTGGGTGCTAGTACCTCAGCCTACCCCTTCGGGGAATACAGGCGTGAGTTTATGTTATGTTATGTCAGTTTTGACATAAATAATCACACCTATAAATATCCAAAAGGGTAGGCAGGAGTGTTAAAATTTCCGAAAAGGAAACCGGTGAAAAAAGACATACCTCGATCTTTGTCATGCATTATGTGACTCATTGGGAAGCCGACAGGAATCGGGTTATAGGGACCCATAACCACTGGTAGATAGAAGTTTATCCACCACGTAATAGCGTATTGTCATCAATCGGACACTTTGTCAGGCTGTATGTTTATTATGGGGAGGAGAACCTCCGACGTCCGGTTCGCAATCGCTATTCGCGGACTTCCCGCGCCCGGGGTCTAGTCCGGACCCGACCGGCCGCCTCCTTCGCGAGCATTACTTGCCGAAGGAGGTGGCGGCACCCCAAGCGTACGCTCATCGTACCATCGCGTCGCTTCGGATGAAATGGGGTGGTGAGACTTGTATTCTTTGTCCGTCACCACACGTATATGTGTGTAACATCTCCTACAGGACAGCACGTACAGGACTTCGATGTCACATACATACATATATATACTCACGTTTGTGAATCCCGGAAGGGGTAGACAGAGGTGTTTTATCACCCACATTTCGCCAAGACATCTTCAGTCCCACGTTAAAGGTGGGTTATTCCTCTCGAGTGGACACTTAGTCATAGGCTATATGTTAACTGTCGGATAGAAAAAAGTCCTATCCCTTAGTCGCCTCCTACAAAACCCACGACATGAGATGGGATGGCCCTATAATTCTACTCCGTCGGGAACCAACATGACAGTATATTTTTTGAAATGAAAACACCATTTCCAATTACACAAAAATTCCAAAAAACGAAACCTAGTGTTCTTTATTTGCCAATGCCTTCCAACATTGGGAGGCTTATGTCCAGTAGTGGACTACAATGGGATAATTGATCTTAATTTAAAATATGTTTACTAAATCACAAAGTTTAAGTAGGACAGTTGAGCAAACAGTTCATTTCCAAGCTTGTTTATCGAATCAATCGATTAATTCCCGAGTTTTATAATAACCTTTTAGGAAAAGTTTTGATTAGTTACACTTTATGGCGAGCTTATTGTAGAAGCGTATACGGTTCAATTAGCAATTAAACCCTTATATCTCTATCAATCAACTCTTTCAATATCTACATATATAAATATAGCGGACTCGGCGAACGTCGTACCGCCAAATTTCTTCCGCTCGTTGGCGTCCGATCCCATTCTTGCTGCACCCTCTACTATATTAAGCATGTATCATACATATAAACCTAAGGGAGTCATCAGCCGAAGCATAGTGGCAGAGACCAATAGAAGATGGAAATCATCGCCTGTTATGAGACAATCGAAAATTTTCATAAAAGGCATAGATACAAAAAGAACAAGCACCCTGACGAAACTATCCAGGAAAAACATGAGGCTTGTCATAGAAGTGATAACAGGACACTGCCGACTGAACAGGCACCTGACACTAATAGGAGTAAAGAACGACCCCAGATGTCCGGAGTGCATGGACGCCAAGGAAACCAGCCTCCACCTGCTGGCCGAATGCCCTATGTACTCGCTGAAAAGATGGGAAATCATGGGAACAGACAGACTAGAACAAGAAGACATCGAAAATCTGAAGGTGGAACAGATCGTAAGTTTTTGCAAGGGAACAGGTAGGTTCAACGAAACGCCGTGATTGCCGGACATCCCACATCCCAAAATGAAATGGGTGAAATGGCCCTACGCAAGAGGGCAGATCACCCGTCCGGCCGCGGCGTCCCCTGCTGGCAGTAAGTAAGTACATATAAACCTTCTTCTTGAATTACTCTATCTATTAAAAGAAACCGCATCGAAATCTGTAGCGAAATTTTGAAGATATAAGCATACATAGGGGCGAACAGACGCGGAAAGCAACATTGCTTTATACTATGATATACATACTCACGCCTGTTAATCCCCACTGGGGTAGTCAAAGGTGAATTAACACCAACATTGGTCGGTAGCTTAGTGGTTAAGGGGCGGCCTTACGATCGAGAGGTCCCGGGTTCGAATCCTGGTCATTACACTACCGACGTGAACCCACTCAAAGCACAAGCATGTTAGCTTAGTTGGAGGGGTTAGAGGGAATATTAGTAACATCGGTTCTAATATTTAGAAAAAAAAATTGGAAGCGAGTATCTGCCATCTGGACATCATCTCCAGTGGTTAACTTGGAAGTGTTTAAAACGCCTGGGCACCCAGGTAGGCTATTTCTGGGCCGCCAAAATTAAAAAAATCCAGTCACTAAATGCCAGATCCAGCCATTGACTTGAAGAAGACAACTAAACTGTGGAATGAACTGTCACCAGCGGTATTACCGAACCAATACGACCTTCATACCTTCAAGAAAAGAGCGTACTCGCTTTTAAAAGGAAGGCAACCTCTGACTCTTTTGGTGTTGCGGGTGTCCATGGGCGGCGGTGATCGCTTACCATTAGGCGATCCGTCTGCTCGTTTGCCTCCCTATTCCATTCCGTTTTTACCCTTTCGGTACGGGACCCTAAAAACAGAGTATCGTACAATCATGATAATACCGAACCGCAAGCAATTTTACGTAGCCCACGCCCTTTATCAAAAACTATGGCAGTTAAAAAGGTCTACCCACCGTATTTGGGGGCTTTTTGTTTTGTCATTGATAATGAACCCCTGTCAAACTTCGCTATAGTAAGCAAGGGAAATGTTTTAAATGAATGTGAGCGAAGCAAAAGTGCGTTTTATGGATTTGGTGAATGTGCAAGATTCATAGATCTCACTAAAAATTTTGCATAGGCAGATATGTAGGGGGTTCGATTCCCGACAAATAAAAGATAAGTTTGGAAAGATATAGTGTAATCACAAGTCACAAATGCGTTGGACAATAAGTAATTACAAGACGTTATGTGCCGCGAATGTACGGTTTGGTCGCGCCCGATTCCCGTAAGATCTTAGGTTGAACTGTTTTAAATGGCAATCGCACTGACCGCGCCGTATCCGCGAATGTTGCTTACGCTTGCATTTTATAATGTAATGTACGTGGCCCGTACATGCTCCCGGGCGAAAAGATAAAAGAAAAAAAAACGTAGATACAAACTAAGTTAAAAACAAAATGTTAAGAAATGTTTTCTTAAGAAGTATTGTCTGATCTGCGTGGTATTGGTGAACACGACTGGTCCGTTTTATTGCATACACTTTTCACTTCCACTGGCACTGACACTAAGTGGTCGGCAGGTCTTCCTATCTGCCGCATGCTGATGACACTGATACTGCTAGGAGGCGACGGTGGCGCGGTAAGACCGCGTCTGCCCGCCCAGCGTCTCCGCCGCCACAGGAACACTGCCACTGCTGCCGCCGCAGTCACTAGAGTGTAGATTATCGCATAATGATGCACATGATGATAGAATGATGATTGATCCTCTGTGACGTTGGCAGCACTTAAATCTCTGATCTTTTCTCCAAGCTTGGTCAATTCGTCCAAGTCTAAGTCAGCGGTTCCGTTTGGGTGTGGAGTTAAAGAAATATTGATCACATCATTAATCTGTGCAATCTGTGGGCTATAAACATCCGCATCAAAACTTAATGTATTCGATAATTTGGTGTTCTGAGCGTAGGCAGTGAGATGCTCCTCTCGGATAATGCAGTTCGGCGCAAGCTTAATGACTTGGGCTCCCTGCACCTTTTCCACGGCAAGTTGATCTCCACACATAAAGCGTAGTGTACATTGAGTGCAGCAGTAATACAAATAAGTATTGATGTCACTTAATTGTTTCCATTTGCTATCGCATGTAGTTTTGATAGTTAGACAATTCCGCAACGATGCGTCAGGATAACACAAATTATTATCGGATTTTAGATGATAGATAAGGGTGTGCACTTCGCATAAGTAGGTGTATGACATTGTGTGCACACATCTCTGTACTTCATTTTCCTTCAAAGGGATGTACGTGTCCTTTTGTAAATTTATTGATACGTACTCAGATAGCGGGACTATAGATATCGTTCTATTCTCTTGGCGAAGAGGTATAGGTATAACTTGATATACCTCGTAACTATCTCTGGTAACTAGAGGTATGCTTATTTCAAATATGAAATAATGATTCGTTAATCTAGCTCGCACTTTCAGTAACTGATAAATCGTCGCGATTTCTAAATTTATATGCTCAATAGGTAGTGACAAGTCCTTAGTCAACTGTCCTGATATGATATTCAGTTCTTGTAACATTTGTTGTGGAGAAACAATGTGTGTATTAAATTGCTGATGATGAACATCAGTTAACATTTCCACCAATTTGTCTTGAATTGTTTGGATATTAGACATAAGCGTTTGGGTGATCATGGCTGATATAGTGAAGTCATTTATAACTTCTACAGTTTTAAGATGCTCGTTTATGCTAAGTGTTGCATTAACTAATTCGTTTAGACGCCCATCAATAACTTTATGCTGTTTGTTAATGGATTCTTCAATTCTCTGTAGAACATTGTATTCTCCTTCAACCACAGATGTCTGATTTTTCCATAAAGTAACCAAATACTTTTGATTGTCTCGTAGCATAGTGATGTCCTTTTCATATTGTTCTGCAAAATGATCGTCCAGTACTCCGAATAGTGTATTTGCAAGGTATCCTATGCCATTGATAAGACCGCGTCGCGTGCGCGCTCGCGTGTCATTATGCTGACCAAGTAGTACTTGGTTAATGAACTGTAATTCTTGGTAGCTGTGACGTAGCTGCAACAGAATTACGTCACATTGTGATAGTGAGCTAACTCGGGCACAAGTTTGCTCAAGATATTTTTGATGTTTTCCTAGAGCTGCTATTCCGTTCCAGTAAGGGTTCATGTTATAATAAACAACTAGTTTCCATTGATCTCTGATTAATTTCATGTTGCTAATTTTGTCGAAGAACAACCCTTGATGCTGTCTCAGTTGTGTAATATTGTATGCTGCGTAGGAGCTGCTTGCCAAGGTAATAAGTAAAAGTAACGATAAACACATAGCTAAAAAGCCTTTGGTAGGCTTCGACCTAGTCTTGCTGCTAGTTATATTTTGATTTACTCCGCTTAATGTATCATGTTCGTCTGGTACTACTGCTAAGCTCGACGGAGGAACAGGAAGTATTGAGAGTTTGACTATTGGTCTCTGTATAACTCCATTCCTCGTTTTTAAAGAGACTATTCTCACTAATCCGTCAGAACCTTTATGTACATCAACAACTCGACCCATCATCCATCTACCAGGGGGTAGATTGTCTTCGTGAATAGTCACCATATCTCCGACCTTTAAATTTTCTTGCTTTTTGAGCCACTTGCTCCGTACTGATAATTGCGTAAGGTATTCTACCTTGAAACGTTTCCAGATATCCTGTGCTAACTTGTGGGCTAATTGCCACCGAGTTCTCGCATCCTGTGCGGTTTCTATAATAGTATTTCCAGCTCTTCCTGTAAGGAAATGTGATGGTGTTAGGAAATCTAAGTCCTCCACATCTTCTGACAAAGGACATAACGGACGCGAATTTAAACATGCTTCCAACTGTGATAAAAGTGTACTAAACTCCTCAAATGTAAACTTTTGCTCGCCTATGATACGTTTCATGTGATATTTTATACTACGAATCCCTCGCTCCCAATATCCTCCTCCTGAAGGGAAGGACGGCGCATTAAAATGCCATTCGATTTTGAGATCGGTAATTTCTTTGAAGAAAGCTTCGTCTAAGGTTTTCTTTAAATCATGATATTCTTGATTTAGAATTCTGCTAGCCCCGACGAAATTGCTTCCGTTATCGCTAAACATATGTCGAGGTGCCCCTCTCCTGGCAGCCATTCTTCGAAGGGCTGCTAAGAACGCTGTAGTGCTGAGATCCGAAACTAATTCCAGGTGTATAGCTTTCGTTACCATGCATATAAATAACGCGACGTAACCTTTGCTCGTTTTCATGCCTCGCCCCTTGTGGGCCTTAATTTCGACAAATCCAGTGTAATCAACACCTGTATAATAGAACGGAGGTGCTGGATTGACCCGAGCCGCAGGTAAGTTGCCCATCAATTGACATTGTAGCTTAGGGTCATGCTTCCGACACTTGACACACTTTCGTACCTCCTTCTTAACTGCTCTGTTTCCAGAAATAATCCAGTATTTCTGCCTTAAATTCGATAATGTCAAGCGCGGTCCACCGTGATATGTAAGTAAATGCGCTTGTTCTATTAAACGCGTTGTAAATATTCCGCCGTGAGGTAGTATAATAGGATATTTCATGTCATTATGAATTTGAGCATTTTTCAAACGACCTCCAACCCGTAGAATTCCATTGCTGTCCAAAAATGGGTTTAAATTCAATAACCTGCTTGTATTTTTCACCATCTTATGCTTGCGATAATTCTCAATGTCATCCAGGAATTCGCATCGCTGTACATATTTGGTGATAAGTTGCTTCGCTTGCTTTAGTTCTCGTAACGTGAGATACGCTCGCCTTTGTTTACAATCGCTTTTAGATATAGTAGTTTTGTCGAATGCACGCAATATCCATGCTAAAATTCTGATTGTTTTCGCTATTGAACTATACTTTAGTATTAGCCCCAATATAATGCTGTCTTCACTATTTTGTTGAATGCAATAGACTTGCTTCCCCTTAATTTCTTCTACTTCGGTAGTATATTTAGTTTGGTTTTTGTCGCCAGTAAATGAATTTAACCATTTCGGCCCTTGCCACCAAAGAGAAGAACCTGCTAATTGAGACGCCAAAAGTCCTCTGCTCGCTGCGTCTGCTGGATTGTCTGCTGATTTTACATAACGCCAACCGTCTGGCGGTATTATTTTAACAATGGTTTTGACCCGATTCGAAACAAAAGTTTTCCATCGATTTGGGTCGCCTTGTAGCCATCCAAGAACCACCATCGAATCGGTCCAACCGAAGATTTGTAATTCTGCTTGAGGAAGAGATTGTATCACCTTGCTCATCAATTTTGCTAGAAGTTCAGCACCACATACTTCTAATCGAGGTAGTGATATCGTTTTGTTACATGGAACCAAACGAGATTTTGATGTAAGTAAAATCACCTTTGCTTGATTTCCGATTACAATGCGTGCGTAAATAACGCTCGCGTATGCTTTAAGTGACGCGTCGCAGAACCCGCGTAACTGTATAACGTCACCTTGATGATACCCAATCCACCTGGGTACTTCACATTCGTTTAAGTGGCAGATATCCGATCTGATTTTTATCCATTCGAGATTAATATTTTCGGGTAATAGGTCATCCCATTGTAAATTTGCTGACCACACATTTTGAAACAATAATTTCAATTTAGTTGTTAGTGGACCCAACCATCCTAGGGGGTCGAATAATTTCGAAATTTCCGATAAAATTATTCGTTTAGTGTTAGTGCTGTTTGTTTGATTGACGATATCGTATCTAAATATAAATGTATCCCTCTGCGAGTCCCAACGTAAACCTAAAGTTTTCGAGGTTCCCTCTGCTTTAAAGTTAAATATTGGTTTCCCTTGATATCCTTCATCGCTTAAAGTTTCTAGCAATTGTGGCTCGTTTGATATCCACTTCCTGAGAGTGAAACCTCCCGATTTCATGATAATGTTGAGGTCTGCTATCAGCTGCTTGCCACTGTCAAGGTCATGAACACCGTGTATGACGTCATCAACAAACATGGCGTCTTCAACCACCTGTGCTGCTTGGGGATACTTGTGTCGTTCATCTGCTGCTAGTTTTTTCAAGGTCATCATCGCAAGAAATGGAGATGCCTTGACTCCGAAAGCTACGGTCGTTAACTGATATGATTGTATGGGTTGACATTTAGACTCTCTCCACACAATATGTTGAAATACCTGATCTTCTTCGTTAACCATAATTTGGCGATACATCTTTTCGATGTCTGATGTAAATGCGTATTTATAAGTACGCCATTTTAAGATTAGGGACTGAAGGTCCTTTTGTAGTTTCGGCCCCTTGTACATCATATCATTGACGCTGAAACCACTTGATGTCTTCGCTGAGGCGTTAAACACTACTCTCAGCTTTGTAGTAGATGACTCAGCACGTTGCACGGCGTGATGAGGTAGAAAACAAGGTACTGACGATGTGTCATCGCTCTTTTGCTTATAATTGGATGGAATCATATGCTGTAAGGTGCTGTACTCGCTTATAAATTTGTTATACTGAGCTGCTAAATTTGGCTGCTTGTCAAACTTTTTCTCTAAGCTACGCAATTGGGCAATGGCCTTGCCTTTCGATAACCCTAATTTATCGTACGCTTCCAGTTTCATAGGCAACTTGACCTCATACCTACCATCTGGACGACGCTTCGTGGTGGATGAAAATAGGTCTATGCATATGTGTTCTTCGGAGGATAACTCGGAGGCGACCTCAATGTCTTCCACCTCCCAAAATCTTTGTATGTCCTCGATATTGTTTAGTATCACGTTACAGTGATAAGATTGCATTTTCCCAAACAAAATCCAACCTAGTTGAGTTTGCTCTGCTAACGGCAGCGACGGCTCTTCTGCTCTGCTGATGCCTCCCATTTTTATCATGGCATAAATGTCTGATCCAAGCAGTAAGTCTATAGGTCGACTTACATAGAACTCCGGATCCGCTAAATCTATATTCTGAATAAACTGCCATGATGGTTTTGCAAAAGTACTTTGAGGCAAATTTTTAATTAAGTTGTTCATGATAAGAACATCGGTGCTAAATTTAAAATCATTGTATATAGACATACACGTGACGCTAATCATCCCTTTAGAGTTCGTTGCTTTTTCCCCTATTCCATAAATAACACCCCTACAGAAGCTTCTTTTCGCTCCCAGTCGTTGAGCGGCGCTTTCTGATATCAAGGAGATTTGTGAACCTTGATCTATTAAAGCCCTCATAATGTGGCATGTTCCATCGTCGGAAATAATTTTGATAAGTGCTGTGGCAAGCAGAATTTTTCCTGTGCCAGCTTTCGATACGTGCAAGTTGTTTCCCACGGATTCTGACGCCGCAGGTGTCGGAACGTTGTTGCTTTGTGTCGGCTTAGCTTTGACGATAGCGTGATGTATCAAGGTGTTGTGTTTCCCGTTGCACTTGCGACACCGCTTCGTTGAAATGCATTGCTTTCCATTATGGTTAAATAAACAATTTAAGCACATTTTTAGCTCTTTAGCTTTTTTCAACTTTATTTCACTGGACAAAGAGTTGAAATTCGAACAATGGAAAAGGCTATGATCTTCGCCGCAAAGTGGACATTTAATTGCGGTAATGTTGAATGATTTATTGGGATTATTTTGATTATTAGAATTATAAGGTTTCCTTCCTGCGTTCTGCTGCTTAGAAGAATGCTGGGTTGAGGCCGTCTTCGGCACAACCTGATCCTGCTTTCGTCGTGCTGTTTCGAGACGAGTAAATTTATTTTCTAAATTAAATAAGATAGGAATTCCTTCAAAATAGGTAAATCCCGCGGATTCGTGAGTGAATCCATATAGTCGTTGTATGTTTCGCTGTCTAGCTTCTGGGACAAGACGTGGACTAAAAATGGGTCCCAAGACGTTACATCGACACCCAAATTCTCGACCGCATGAAGCGTCTCAAGCGTGACGTCATGCATCTTCTTTATTTGTTGTAATGATTGCTGCTGGTTAATAGTAGGCAACGCTAATAATGTATTTAAGTGTGCTGAAAATATCGATTTTTTATTGTTGTAGCGGTTATTAAGAATTTCCCAACATGCACTGTAATTTTCTGAACTGATGTGAAGATGTTGTATCAGCCTCTCAGGTTCCGAACGTAATTTTCCTTTTAAAAATTGCATTTTTTGAGCTAAGGACAGAGACGGATTGTCATGAATAGTTTCTTTAAATAGATCTTTAAACGACGTCCAATGTTGATAGTTCCCGGAAAAAATTGGTATTTCGACATGTGGAACCGTTTTTTCCCGGTGAGATACCGACCAAAGTTTTTGATTGATGACCTTCTTTAGAGCAATATATTTTGATTCGTGTTTAGAAAATAATACCTCATATTCCTCATCCTCTCCGTCTAATTCCATGTGTATATCCCAGTGAAGGGAATCAATGGTTGACCAACGGCACTGTAATTCTTTTAAAATATCTTCGAACTCCCATTTTTCGTTGATCTCGCTTAAATTTACGGTGTTAACCGTTCTCATAAATGCTTTAAAGTTTATAAACTGCTTTCGGAGCAAATCGTCCGATTTGCTTGCTGCACCCCTTGACACCATCGAAGTTCCAGGAGCTCGTACTGCTGAAGCTGATGAGGTTTCTTCCGACCTCACCTCACTCTTTTTTGCCTCCGGCTTCAAAGGCTCTGATGCGGAGGTAGATGGCAAAGCCATAATATCCCCACGTTGCTGCTTAATTCGCTCCTTGGCATCTGCCACGGAATATGAACGTACGAAAGCCTTGTATCTATCTAGATACAAGGCTTTCGTACGTTCATATTCCGCGTTTTCGAAATAAGGATGATCCGTAACACCTAGCGCACAGATGCTGTCATGATTATTTTTATACTCCACCCAATAATTTTCTAGGATATCTGATCGCCTCTGAAAATAATTTGCTGTTCTCCTCTCCAAACCTGTTTTTTGTAAATTCTTGATAAATTTGTCGATAGCATCGGTGAGTTCCACCTGGTTCGTATATAAATTCTCCATATTCATATTGCTTATTCTAAAAATATGGAAAGATCTTACTTGGAAACCGCTGACTGATTCTCTCTCTGTACTCCCTGTGCTGCTTACTCTGCTGTGCTTACTCCTGCTAACTGCTAAAAATCACCAAACCACGGCACTTGCACAAGGTCAACTGTGTCACACCCGCGATATTCGCGAAAGGCTTCGAAGGACCAAATTTGTAGGGGGTTCGATTCCCGACAAATAAAAGATAAGTTTGGAAAGATATAGTGTAATCACAAGTCACAAATGCGTTGGACAATAAGTAATTACAAGACGTTATGTGCCGCGAATGTACGGTTTGGTCGCGCCCGATTCCCGTAAGATCTTAGGTTGAACTGTTTTAAATGGCAATCGCACTGACCGCGCCGTATCCGCGAATGTTGCTTACGCTTGCATTTTATAATGTAATGTACGTGGCCCGTATAAGATAGGTATGTATAGTTGTATAGTTACGTGTGTTTTTAATTGTTAATGTGTTACGCGCGTATATAAGTGTGTAGTTTTCTTTGTTCCTCTCAACTGGATGTTTTTTATTCATAAATCAACTGCCTTCATCAAGGCGCATACCCGACTTGTTAGGCGTAGCTCCATGTCGTGTGGTATTTTGAATTCAAATTAAAAACAATAGGATCGAAAAAGATGGTAAAATGTATCCGGTTTAAAACTGCATCAATAGTTTTCGTTCAATCTAGCAATCATATTTAGGTAGGGGCTGTAAGGGAAAAATTGCGGGTTCGAGTCCCGCCCGAGAAGTTTCATTTTTTTAATTAACACGCTTTTATTAGCTCACTTGTAACTATGTATGTAAGAAAATCTTGAAATCTTAATTGGACCCACATCCCGGCCTTCGATTAGGATGACATTTTGCACACGCCTTGAGTTCTGATGACAATACATGACTAGCTAAGAAACGTCATCACAAATCCAATATGGCGGACTTCCCAAGATGGCGGACTGGCTGTTTGAAATCCACCCCCATGATATGGGTATCAAATGAAAGGGTTTGCTGTCAGGAATACGAAAAAAATTGTCACGTGACTTAAATCCAATATGGCGGACGTCCAAGATGGCGGATAGGTTGGTGCGTGGTAATTCCTTATGTATTCTATTTGGAAGTTGACGTTGATGTAATTGCTAATTAATGATGGATGATAAATGAGGTCGCGTCGACCGTGATTCGGAGGCAAACATAAATTAATGAAATATGTAATGTTTGTGATTAACATGTACGTACTGATTAATGATTATTGCTTATGTACAGTCAACGATATAACACCTGTAAATCACCGAATGGGTAGGCAGAGGTAGGTATTTCAACTCCCACATTTCGGCCGATGAGTTTATTTCTTTTGCTGTCGGTATATTTACTGTCGAATGGAGAACAGCCCTATCCCTTAGTTGCCTTCTCCGATACCCACGGGAAGAGCCGCGAGCCTCAGCTAGTGCTATATAAACAGCAATATATTTTAATTAGACTTAGAAATTTTTACACAGTTTCATTACATGTAGTATGAATTTCGACTTGATTACTCCACGGATTCACGCGAAAAAGGTCTTGACAGATATAGGGTGTATCAATAAGAGTGCACTTTTTTAATTTTGAAATAAAAGCAAGTATCGAATACATAGGGAAAAAGAATCTTCACGGGCGGGACTCGAACCCGCAATCTTTCCCTTACAGGGGGAATGCCTGACCAATCCGGCTACCGAGACACGCCCGATATAATTCAAATTTCCCATCTCATACGTCTTTAAGGCGACGTGGCGTCATCTACCGATTTTCTTACGAACTATCGGAATCAATGAATGATGTTACAATCATTTTTAAACATTGATTTTTGATAACTGCGCCCAAACAATTGAGGGAATTTTTACAGCATTAAGTATGCTAACTATACAAAATAGAACACATAGGGAAAAAGAATCATCTCGGCAATAAAATAAAAGCAAGTATTTTATGACAGAGTTGTAATATTTTTATTGTATTTTAAAGGAGACATGTTCCGATTACGTATGGAATAAAATATCCAGCATTTTCATGAAATTTTCCATGACTTTTGCACAGAGATGTGGCTGTATCTCACCGATGACGCATTGGATTTTCGATTTGAGCTCAGGAATTATTTCGGGTTTATTCGCACAAACTCGAGATATCACAAAACCCCAAAGAAAAAAAATGCACCGCGGTAAATCGCACGATCTTGGTGGCCAGTAGACATCAGAATTTCGTGAGATAATGTGTTCTGAAAATCGTTGTTGCATTTTGTAATGAGTTTTTAGAATAATTGTAACGGGTTGTTCTTTCGAAAAGCGCCCCATTTTTTATAATCGGAATAAACTGAGGTGACAACTGGAAAATTTCAGAGTTACCACTTGCATGAAAAAAAATACCAATTTTAAAAAGTGCACTCTTACTTAGACGCCCTATAGAAGTGACGCTATAAGGCATAAGGGTTCCGTTTTTTTCCCACTTTAGGTACGAAACCGTAAAAACAGTACTTTGTTCGTCAGCATCAGAAAGATGTTGACGAACAAAGTAATCAAAATGATCTTAATTTCGTTTTTTGACCCACTTTCATTTGACCGATTGTTCTGATATTTCGTACAGAGCTTTACTTCGGAAAATAATAACATATAAATGAATAAAACAGTTTGATTTGCTCATAATACGAAAATTATGAGATCATTTTGAGACTACATCGTCAAGATGTATTGACGCTGACTATACCCACAATTTTCTAATGGCACGTCACTAAATTTGTTAGCTTCGTAACTATGTTATATGTGGTCTTGGAGGGTTAGGCAGAGGTGAATTAATACCCACATTTCACCAATCATTGTATTCGGTCCCACGTAATAGAGGATGAGCCAATTGCCGTATTCCGGGCACTATTGTTGACTCGAGCCATGCATCCTGAGGGTGAGTCCAGGCTGTATTTATCATTCAGTCTTGTCTTTTGACAGCCTTTGTGGCGTGGTAAAAGCAATCTTGTAGTTTGTCATAGCAGACTCCATAAAATAAGTAATTCTTTCCAGGGCAACTGTATTCGCTTTTTTAACAAGCTTCCTAATGAAATCAGAGATTTACCTGTTAATAAATTTAAAAATACAGTAAAGAGCAAACTTACAACTTACAAATCCAAGGATATTTAAATAATAAACAAGCTTGGAAATGAGCTGTTCGCTCTGCTATGCTACTCAAGCAAAACATTGTATCTAGACCATAAGTTTTAGGCTAAGTAAATGTTTTGTAAATAGACCAAAAAAAAGCCCGCTGAGTTTCTTGCCGGAGTCTTCTCAGGTCTGGGCCGCGTTTCGAACCGGTGGTCCATTTACTAGTATTAGTTAGTATTTAATATTTACTTTATGTTGACGTTTTGTAAGTGCCGATTTAATGGTTTATGCAAAATAAAATATTTTTGAATTTTGAATTTTGAATTTTGGTGGTAGCGAATGCGACTACCACGCAGGAGGCGCGGTTCGAACCCCGCTCAGTGTAAATATTTGTATGCATGAATATCCCTATTTGCATTGGTCTGGGTGTTTTTATGTATGATATTATATGTTTTTACAAAAAAAAAGTATCTAAGTACGTTTATCCGCATTCTAGTTAAGCACAAGCTAGTTAAGCTTACTATGGGTCTAGATAGCGTTGTATAGAATGTTGTGTTGTGTTGTGGAAAATGTGAAAATGTCTGATGTCAAACAGCCGTATACGACACTGCATAGGAACAGATGGGGTGGCCCCACGGAGGACAGAATATGATTAAGTAACGAAGATGATTTGATTGATATTTCTCCTAATAAAAATGCGCGCCGAATGCGGGTGGGAAGAGAGACGCGCGGGGTGTCAAAAGTCGAATGACTTCATAGGTATAACGTTCCTACCGAATGAGTCCATTTGACGTTTGGATGGCACGCGACTCGATTGCCTTGCAACAACTCCGCTATCATTTCCTTCTCCATGGGTGGCCCAAATTCTACTCTATCGGGAATCACGCGACTACTGTCTTATTTACAGTTTATAAAAAGTTTATTTTAACTACCAATGTGATGTAAAAAACTGGTAACATACGAGTGATGTAATACTATACACCACTTGTATGGTTTCCGAACGAAATTGTGAATTGTAGTGATAGCAAGATGGCGGCGGGGTTGCCGACTAGAAAAAATATGGGTGACCTGATTGACAGTTCTATTTATATTTGTGTTGATATGTTGGTCATTCTTTGCTCAATGTGTGATGATATTTTGTGGAAAAAAGGGTACAAAAACTCTCTCTGTTTTGCTTACAGGGTTGCCAGCACAAGTTTAACTCCCCTGGTGTTGGACAAGTTCATAGGCCTTGGTCACTTTTCTTTATTTTCATGGGCCGTGTGCTTGTCTGCCACCTTAGTGGTATTAAAATAAAATAAAATAAAATAAAGATCAGACCATCTACCAACTTTCTTACGAACTGTTGGAACCAATGAATGATTTTCCAACCATTTTAAAACATTGATTTTTGATAACTCCAAATATTTGAATGAATTTTTTATAGCATTTATTAGATTTTTAGATAAGTATTTAGAAAAATGAAATGCTCAAGTAGGACTTGAACATTTGACCATTTGACCACTCTAAAGGATAGAGGAGATTCTGTCCTCTACATGACATGTATACCATGAATATTGGAGTTCACTAACCAGTTGCATAAAAAAAATAACCATGAAATTATTTCATATTAAAGTTAGCATAACAGATGCTATAAAAAATTCAATCGAATATAAACGTGGATGTCGGTTATCGCGACCAAACATAGCCTATGTCCTTTCTCAAGGTCTAATCTACCCCTATCATCAAAATCTGTTCAGTGGATTAGGCTCGAAAGCGTTACATACAGACAGATAGACAGACAGGCAGACAGATAGAGTTACTTTCGCATTTATAATATTAAAAGTATGAATCTATGTAAACAAGAGACACGGCGTGAACCTTCGCTCCCGTTTGCATCCAAGGCCTTGACCTCGAAGCTTAGAGCGCGCTAGCTTCTCTTCCTTTTGCTTTAACTGTTACGGCTTTTCTTATCTCCCAACACCGATTAAAAACCTGCACCAGAGATTAACCCATCAATCAACAGATGTACCGACCTCGTCCTTACAGAAGCAGGCCCATGACAGCAGCGTGACATGAGGTATTCAAGCACGTCCCTCCCCTAAGAGGCGGGATAACACCCGAAAACCCTCCATAGACGCGGGATAGCACCTGAATCACCCCCTAGACGAGGTCGCATTTTAGCCGTAGTTCTGACGGAAGGGACATCCTTTCGAGGGCTTACTTACGGGGCTCCCAACCATAGGCTGCTGGGCGTTACCGTGAGGGTTTTTAGTCGGTAGGAGTCCGGCATAACATACATGAAGGATTGTTCCCCACGGTAAAAAAGAGATGTACCGATTTACAGATAGCAGATGACCTTGGCTTTGCCGCGAAGATATTACAGCCCAAAAACACCCGCGCAAGAAAATATTAAATACAAAGTGATACACAATATTACAGTGAAAGGTATATTAAAAACGGTGGATTAGCTTATAAGCTCGAAGATTAATATGTTTGAATAATATTACCATGGCAATATGTGATGGCAAACTCCCTAGCACGAAATTAATTCTCAGAGGCGTGGGTTCACCGTGTGTTCAGTAGGTACATTTGATATGAAAAAGGTATCATAATAGATAAAAGTATGAAGGAATCCTTTGAAGATGATATATGGGATAGTATCTCGCGATTACATTAGTGAGTTTTTTTCCGGGATGATATATTACCTATATGTACATAGACACTTACATAGACAGCTTCCGTGGCGTTCCTGTTGCACCCTAAGAGGGGGTATAAAGGAAAATTGCCGATCTTTGATTTGATTTTTATACCCGAAAGTGTGCCTCAAATGAGCTTGTTTTTTTTAAATAGAAAATACGTTATATCTGAGAGGTACTCAATTTGGTGAAAACATAAAATAATGATATTTTGTCGATAAAATAAGATCACAAAGTTAGGCCTAATTTTTGATTATAATTAATTTATTGTCAAGATTATTCCATATAACTGAGTCAATTTTTATGTACAAAGTATAAAATTATAAAACCTAGTGACTCAATTTTTCACTTTGTTAAAATTATCTGGAATTTACGAGTAATTAAAAAAAAACTAATTCGGCGCTTACGACGTTCTTATTCCGCGCATAACGGTCTCTTGCTATCGCACCTGACGCGAGGTGCCGGCCATCTGTTGTTTCACCAATTAGTCGGGGTCGCCCCGTTGAGACAAGAGGACTGTTTTTCTGTTTTCAGTCGAAAAAGTTCGTCGAAATTATGGGAAATAAAAAAAATCAAAAGATAAACTCTTAAAGAGAATCTAAAAGACTAAGAATTCCACTCTTGGCTAATTGTCGAAAGTAATATTTCTTTATTTTCTTTACTTAGTTACTAAGTACAGTTTTTGTATCAACCGTTGCCAGGGAGCCCGGGTATAGTATATGAAAATCAAATAGATGTCTTAGACCACATCACGTTTGAAGTATGTAACTAATGTTATTTTTTATAGCAGTAATATAATTATATTTTGCGAATGTACTAATACATTGTATTATCAATTTTAATGCTTTTCAGAGTTGCTTCAGCTCGTAATAATAATAATAAAGATTTATTTCAGGCAAGCCCATATTTTTGTTAGTTACATTGCTCTTATGATCTAGTGTTAAAAATAAAAATAAAATAATCAAAAATCTTAAAACCTGCACTTGTAATATAACATAAGCTGATGAATCCGATCCAGTCGCATCGCTTAGTAAAAACTGTAACTTGTAAGCTTATTGCAATTTTTTTTCTCACATTCAGTAAACATTTAAGATTCTATTCACTAAATAGAATAAAAAATATGCAACGTTGTAAAATCTAGACACGCAGTAGCGTGTAAGCCACGGAGCACAATAAGCTAAGTTCAAGCAAAGGAACTGGCTAGCCAGCGCCGAGTGTAATAAAAACAAGTAGAGTGGTTTGAGATTCACATGGTCATTCACATTAGTTATGTACATCCCGACTAGTACTGTTTATAAAAAAATATATTAGATAAGTGAGTTTCAAAATCTCACTACATAATAAGCCATTTCCTTTGCTTTGGTTAAACATTCATTTATATAAATCAAGCAAATCAAATATAAAACAAGTAATAGAAAAAATCGACCACATGGAACACGGACGACCGCCCGTGGAAGGCTAGCTCAGAGTAAGAGCACTGGAACGCCAGGGTTCACGGCTCTGGCGTTGAAGTCCCATTGTGGTTTGAATTTTTCGAAAAATTTGTCCAAATTGAATATTTTTAGTTTCATATTCTGTATGAACTAGTTAAAAGTAATACACTCAAGTAATAGATAGTTTTGAGGAAAATACGTAGTAAGTTTTTCATACTGTTTAGCCGTCAAAACAATAAGTAATAGGTCATTTCCTAAACCTTTTCCACAAAAATTCACAAATAGGCGTAGGTTTCAGGTAGAATAATCAAAATCATGTAATAAAAATAAGTAAATACCGTACCTAGCTCATTTTCTCATTAGTATTTGAGATAATCTTTCTTATTTATTAATTTAAACTCGAATTAATACAGTTTTTAACTATGAAATCACATTTCTAAAATCACATGTGTCGAGCAAAATGACAATATTTCGAAAACGGCCTCGTAATATCCACATTATTGACGTCATATGCATAGAATAGCTTCAACTCTTTTTGTATTTCCAATTATAGATTAAACAGATATTTTTTCAAATTAAATTTCTACCGTGATCGTCTACTTTTATGAACTGAAAGTAATATCTTTAGGCGTCTTGAACCAATTTCAGTATGAAATATACATTTATTTACCTTATTCTTATCTTCTCATAACAAAATTACAAGTATATTACATGTAAGCATTTTGTAATTATTATTGAAATAAATATTTCTATAACTTGCTTTTTCGTATTATTTATGCACTACCTGTAAAATTATTCAGCGAATCGTCAGAGTTCTTAGGGTGATTTTATCTAAAACACAACAAATTATAGTAATACAGTGAAAATTTATTAAAATTTATATCGTGATAAAACTGTCTTAGTATAAATATTTGACGATTTCAAAAAATATGCATTCATTTTTTGACCACTATATTTTAAGCTGTTTATTAAAGCTAAGCTGCTTATGTTTATTTTACAAATCGCACTCATTTTATCTATCACCAAAATAAATTTATATATTAATATTAATTCAAATTCCAATTCAAATATGTTTTATTGCGATATACGGGTATACAAAGATACAAAGATGTTTATTAATATTTCGATGTTCTTTGGCGAGTATCTGAAGATACTCGCCAAAGAACATCGATATATTCCTAGAATGATCCACGAGGCTATTGAAATTAAAAAACACCCAAATTTTATTAGAGAGGATGGATGGAACGTACCACCAGCTTGGGACCCAGTCATCCACTTAATCAAACCCAGTAAGCAGCAAAATCCAGCAAGACTTAACAACACAGTGAGCTCATTCTGCGTAAATTTGCAGCAGCCGAAACGTCGGTTTAAAAAGTAAATAATAACAAATATACGCGATAGAATCCGTAAAAAGTGGTTTTATTTCAATGCTTATGTTTATTTTACAAATCCCACTAATTTTATCTATCACCAAAAATAAAATTATTGTGTGTTCAAAGTATACCTTATATAGATAATGATCCAGCTCGTACTTTGCCAAATTTTATCTGATTATTTTGGGTATACTGTGCGCCTGCGTACTAAACACAGCGGTTAGCTGCCACACAAAATACTGCGGGGCGACAGACGTGTGGACAGACGAGAGCGGGACGTATGAAGTGTGCGGGTGAAATCTGACTTTTTTCTAGCTTTATGCGCGCTCTTAAACAATGATATAGTTATCTAAACTGCAACAGAAATAACCACACTGTCACTTCTGCATATATGCCGATGCCGGCCGAATTTGTAGACATTAATGATCACTGCTCCGTTCCATTGAGTAGTAGCGTAATGATATATAGCCTATGTGTTATTCTGATGTATAATCTATATTATTATAAAGTTTCATGAAAATCTATTTAGTAGTTTTTACGTGAAAGAGCAATAAACATCCATCTATACATACATCCGTCCTTATTCACAAACATTCGCGTTTATAATATTAGTAGGATACAGCGGTACACGTCTACAGTTATTTGTTAATATTTAGCCAGTCATTCAAAATTCCTTATTTTGAATATGACCGACTACCATACAAAAGTTCTCTCTCGTATTACTTTGAAAACCACTGATCTTCTATTCTTACATGTGAAAGTTTGGATGAATTAATCATTAGTCCCGGCACTCAATTCTTCTAAAGCTAAAACACTGGTGCCGCAGTCACTGCAAAAAATGACAATAAATTCTAGACTTAATGTCTATACCCTTAAAGTCCAAAATGACATAACATAACATAAACTCACGCCTGTACTCCCCGTAGGCAGAGGTGCTAACACCCATATTTCGCCAGTTTATGTTTTAGGTCCCAATGTAATTGGTGGCGAGCCTATTGCCATTAACCGGGCACTTATAAACCTGCGATAAATACACACATAACTTCGAAAAGCATCGAAAAGTCATTGGTGTGTGCCATGGTAAACCTGGGATCGAACTCGAGACCTCGTCTCAGCAGTCCATTACCCATACCACTAGGCTACCGCTAGTCCAAAATGAAATGAAAACAATTTCATTACAATTTTTCAATAACTCTGCAAATAGTCATTTCAATTTGAACTTTAGCTGCGTCGGTTTAGAGTCTATTATGATGATATATTCATCACGCTACTACTCAAGAGAACGGAGCAGTGATCATTAATGTCAACAAATTCGGCCGGCATCGGCTTAAACGCAGAAGTAAATATAAATAAATAAATATTCCACAACATTCTACACAACGCTATCTAGACCCATGGCACAGAATAGATAATACCCATGGTAAGCTTTTATAGCTTGTGTTATAGAATCTAGAATGCGGATAAACATACTTATATACTTTTTTTTGTAAATATACCTATACATATTATACATAGAAACCACCCAGACCAATGCAAATAGCCATATTCATGCATACAAATATTTGCACTGAGCGGGAATCGAACCCGTGCCTCCTGCGTGGCAGTCGCGTGCACTAACCGCCACGCCACAGAGGCTGTCACAGAAGTGACGGTGCGGTGTGGTGATTTCTGTTGCTGTTTAGATAACTATAGCATTGTATGAGAGGGTGCAGCGGGAACGGGATCGGACGCCACGCGGGGGGGAAATAATTGGCGGTACGAAGTTCGCCGGGTCAGGTAGTCTTTAAAATCTTACTCCTGAAAAGGTAAACTCTCAAAGCTCTGCATACTGCAAAATTGATTACTTTGCAGTATGAATATGATAACGTTATAGATTGTTTTTTATTTATCCCCATGTGAAGCCGGTACCCGGACCCCTAGTCCCATATGAAACAGGTGGCGTCCTTAAAGAGCAAAATTCAACCGTCCTCATTTATTTCGATTAGAAAAAACGCTTAAAGGCAAGATTTACTGCTCCCAAGTTTACAGTTACAGCTAGCTATAAAACAAAAACTTGGCAATAAAAGTCGAGGCTACTCTCTAGGAGGTCCTACCCCCTTAATTTGGTCGATACAAGGCGGGGTTCTTTTTTTTTTTTATCTAGGACACGTCAATTTGACTTCACCTCGCCTGATGTTAAGCTAAAGGCAAAGTCTCGGAGAGAGGTCACCATCGCAAACATGTACCATGTTAACAGTGGTGGCACTCAGCTTGACGGCCTCATTAGATGCCTTTTCACGCCCCGCTTAAAGGACCTGGGACTGTAGGAAGAATCTTCTCGGGCGGGACTAGTACCCGCGATCATTCCTCTACAGGGGGAATGCTTTGACCAACTAGGCTATCGAGACACGCCCAATATGGTTTTAATACTTTGTATAGTTAGCATTCTCAATGCTATAAAATTCATTCACACGAATACATCGAGAAAAATGAAATGCTCAAGTGGGACTTGAACCCACGACCTTCTGAGCTGAAGCTCTTCCAACTGAGCTATTGAGCCACACCTGAATCACTTCAAATTTCCCTTCTCTTTATATCCGTCTTTAAGGGCACTGGTGGACCCATCTACCAACTTTCTTACGAACTGTTGAATCAATGAATGATTTTTCAATTTTTTTAAACATTGATTTTTGATGACTCCGCCGAAATATTTCAATGATTTTTTTATGCTATCTCTAAAAATATAAGGGTTTCCTTTTCTAAACGTAGGTACGGATCCCTAACAAAACTTCCAATAGCAACTAATATTGTTTCATTAATCACCAAAATATTATATCCCCTGACGTCAAAAATGTCACCCAATTAGCCCGACGTCTTAGGAACTTGTAATTATTATTAAAGAAACTGCGACACGCACCAGATATTAATAAGAGTTGATAAATTACTTTTGACGCGGCACGTACTGAGGGGGATTCCTATCTTTGGAGCACAAGGGCCGAGGATTCCGTTCCCAAAAGGCGTAAAAAGTGGAGCAATTTTAATTGACTGCGGTGAAAAAAAGGAGGATTATGTGTTTGACCGGTGCGCGGTGTTTGAGCGTCTATAGAGATGAAAGGTTTCTGAAGTTTTAGCTAAGGTCCATCGCTGATTGCAATATTTTTGTCATCGTGACTTATTATTACAGTCACCTGCTGTCACCCACGATGCGCTCACTAAATCTGTTCTTGGGCAACAAATCGCGTGTATTTTTCTAATGGACTACTATGCGGTAGCCGTAATTTGTGACGTCGTGACGTAGTGACGTCACTCTAGACATACGTAGAAGAATACTCACGTCACTCCGGTGCTGCCTGCCGCTGCAACTATTTGTCACCTAATTGTGACGTCACCATAATCAGCGCACTCAGCATAGTTTTCATTGCACTTGATTATGTGACAAAAAGTCACAATCAGCGGGGGGCCTAAAAAGTACTGGTACCAAGAATTCAACATCTTTTCTTGTTTTGCAACTATTAAGACTAAAAGACCTTCCAGTTTGGATCGGTGAACCATGAACTTAATGAATTGACGTCAGAAAAGCGTGTTATGGATGCAAATGTCTCGCCTAGGGCGTTAACAATAAGTATTTCAATGTTGACAATAAGCGACAACATAATTTGATTGCACAAACCAATTTTCTTTTTAAATTGTTTTTATTCGACATTAAAAACAACGGTGGAAACTAAAGAGATTTGTGTTTCCAATAACACAAATCTGAAGCTAGGTCTGGTTGCAAGAATTAATAAAGAAATCAGTAGCGAATATGGGCAAGGTCAGAGAACGACCTCTGTGCCTCATGAGCATGGGCCTAGAGGTGATGGTTAGAGCTGCCAATCACCCTGGCAGAAGCAGATTGAAACGGCGTGGTGGTGCAAGACGCACATTCCGTACCCAGGGGTTGGATGGAGATCCCGTGGGCCTCACACTCGAAAATAGACACATACGTACAAGACATGGGTTTCAATCGGTTCGAGGTCGATACAACCACCCCCCTAGGAGAGAGGCAGCGGGAGGTGCTGTATCCATGGAGATTTTGCGCGCATTAAAAAACACAAAAGGGCTTTATTGAACCAAACTTCAGTCAAAAGTTAGAAGAGTACATTTCCACAAAGACCGCGAGGAGAAGTGCGAGGATTAACCAATGACATGTGTAATTGATTGCTTGTTTGTGCGTCTGTATGCGACACTGCGATAGCAGCAAACATGGTAATTATGCCTCCCTTGGGTTGCGCTGATCGTAAATAAAGTGAGTGTTATATCTATTAACGCGTATAAAAAGATCGATGAAATGCGTTAAAGAGGATAAAATGGAAAGGAGTGACTGAGATGACATTTGACACGAGTGTCAAGAGGAGAATAACATGTAAGAAATGGCTGCCAAGCGAATAATGTACTCTTTCTTTTCGCGTGTACTTAAAGGGAGGCAAACGGTAAGAGCGAAGGCGAACCGGACGTCGGAGGTCGCAGCACGACCTCCGTCCTCCATGAGCCAGGGGCGGATCCAGCTTTCCAGCAAGGGGGGGGGGTCATAGTTGAGGTCAAAACTCGAATTCATTTGGAACATGTACCTACCTTAATTAAAAAAAAATTATGTATAGGTAAAGTTCTGTAATTAATATTTTGAAATGATACTTATTTTGAAAAATACGTATTTATTAGTTATTATTATTTTTTTTTTTTTTTTACACAGGACACGTCAATTCGACTTCACCTCGCCTGATGTTAAGCTAAAGGCAAAGTCTCGGAAAGAGGGTCACCATCGTAAACATTTACCTTGTTAACAGTGGTGGCACTCAGCTTGACGGCCTCATTAGATGCCTTTTCACGCCCCGCTTAAAGGACCCGGGACTGTAGGAAGAAGGAAACACGTGAGCTGGCAGGGAATTCCAGGTCTTAGTGGTGCGGCATAGGAATGAATCACTGAAACGCTTGGTTCTAGCATGTATACTCTGCACCGTAAATGGATGACATCTTAGCCCTGCACGTGTCGTCCTGTGAAGGAAAGGGGAGGGTGGGACTAATTGGAAGAGCTCGTCAGAACATTCACCATGGTAGAGACGGTAGAAAACTGCCAAAGACGCAACATCTCTACGCATCTGCAAAGGCTCGAGGGTGTTCGTGACCTCAGGATCCCCAATAATGCGGACCGCACGTCGCTGCAACCTGTCGAGAGCATCTAATAAGTACTTTGCGGAGCCGTCCCAGAGATGTGAGCAGTATTCCACGCAGGAACGAATTTGGGTCTTGTATAGAAGACACCGCTGCTCCGGCGTGAAAAAACGTCTCACTCTGTTCAGGACTCCGAGTTTACGCGAGGCTGATTTGATGATACTCTCGATATAGTTTTTGTTGTTCAGTTTGCAGCGAACATCCATACCGAGGATAGTGAGGTGATCCTGCAGTGGCAGTGGTGTGCTCTGAAGAGTGGGAAGGGGAAGGAAAGGAGATACTTTTGCTGTAAACGCACATGCCTGGGTCTTCTTGGCATTGAACTCGACCAGGTTCCTAGCGCCCCATTGAGAAATGTGGTCCAGGATCCGGTCCAGCTCAGTGACAAGAAGCTGCCTTTTTTCCGCGATATCAGACTGCTTGGCCGCAGGATGTGCGTAATAACTCCCGTGTAAGGTGCTGTCGTCTGCATAGCAGTGAATGTTTCCGTTACAGAGCATGTCATTGATATGCAGAAGAAAGAGAGTGGGAGATAAAACGGAACCCTGCGGCACGCCAGCATTTACCTGCAAGAACTCCGAAGCTCGTCCATCACAAAGGACGCGAATACGGCGCCCCTGCAGGAAGCTTGCAACCCAGTTACACAGTCTAGGAGGCAGGCCGAAGGCTGGTAGCTTGGAAAGAAGCGATTTGTGCCATACCCTATCGAAAGCTTTGGCGATGTCAAGACTAATTGCCAGTGACTCACCGTGCTTCTCCATAGCCTCACCCCAAAGGTGGGTCATGTACGCCAGAAGATCACCCGTTGACCGTTTCGGTCTGAAACCGTATTGCCGGTCTCTAAGCAAGGAGTGATCCTCTAGGTGGCGCATGAGCTGTGTGTTAATTATGTGCTCGAACACCTTGCACAGCACTGAGGTGACGGCTATGGGTCGATAGTTGGCTGGGTCCGAGCGATCCCCCTTCTTGGGGATCGGCTGGACATTCGCCTCCTTCCAAGCCGAGGGCACTGTACCCGAACTGTAGGACAGTCGGTACAGCCGCGTTAGCATAGGAGATAACTCCGCTGCACATTTTTTAAGTACAACCGCTGGAATACCATCAGGACCACTGGCTTTCCGGACATCGAGTGATTGCAGTACTGCACGGACATCGCGTTGCCTGATACGTATATCAGGCATTGCGTGGTCACCAGTGGGCATTGTCCGTGGTTGCATACCACAATCATCGACTCGGGAGTTGGCCGCGAAGAGATTGACCAGCAAATTTGCTTTCTCTTGCGGCTCATGGGCCAGAGATCCATCCGGATTGCTCAGCGGGGGCAGCGAGGGCTGGCAGAAGTTGGCTTGCACGGCTTTGGCCAGTTGCCAGTAGCCACGGCTACCCGTGGGATGCGCCACTAGCTCTTGGCCCAGCCGTGCTATGCGCTGGGCATCCGCCCTGATGCATGCCCTCTTGCAGACCTTTGTGGCTCTGTTGTACGCCGCCTTGAAGTGACCCACGTTGGGATCGCGCGTGGCGCGCGCCCGCACCCAGGCGCGGTACGCAAACTGTTTATGCTCAACAGCCTCCGCGCACTCGCGCCCGAACCACGGCCGCGCTCCGCGGACTCCGGTGACATCGGTGTATGGGATATAATATTCCATACCTAGACCGATCTCACCGGCGACGGCAGTAGCGCTCTCAGATGGGTTCTTACCCTCAAAGCAGCGTTCAACCCACGGGATGGACGCATAATACTCGCGCAATCCATCCCAGTCCGCTGACGAGTAGTGCCATAGCCGCCTCTTCCCCTGCACGGGTCGTAGGGGCGCTACAATGGGCACGGTGGAGCGGACCAGACAGTGGTCGGAGTTACCTAAAGCAGCAATCACCGAGACACTGTACTGGTCCGGGTGACTCGTCAACAGAAGGTCTAGCAGAGAGGGCTCTAGGCCGGACTCTCTTGGTATCCTCGTGACCTTGTGCACCAATTGAGTCAAGTCATGCGCCAGGGCAAATGCGTGAGTGGCTCTTCCCGCATGGTTTGTTATGGCGGAGCCCAACCAGATCTTGTGGTGGGCGTTAAAGTCCCCCAAAAACACCAATTCGGCGTTCGGAAACCGCTCCTGCGCATCATCTGCCGCCTGACTCAGGTATTCGAATAGTCGAGTTACCTCCGCATCTCCTGTATGGGAACGGTAAAGGCACACATAGATCTGACTCGTGGAGCCATGGTCTACGTGTACCCAAAGGATGGAAAAGGATGGGTCCTCTAGACAGCGCAAACGGCGACAACAAATATCCGCCCTAACAAACACGCACACCCCGGCTTTTGCTCGGAAATTTTCCTCGATAACATAGCCGGGGTAAATTGTATGTACAATCCGAATAATACGAATAATTGTATGTAAAAGCAACATGCGGCCTGGGGCCCGACTTCACCCGGAATACATTTGTAAAGAGACTATTGTAGAGGACTCTTTATAACAGCGCCATCTACCGACGCAGAAGTTGTTTCCAGATTTGGGCACAATTAAACACCATGAAACATGCGGCAGATTTTAAGTCTTTCTAATAAAAAAGCTATTGCGGCCAATGCACATGACGCGGACGTGTCAATCACTAGCAAAAATACATGAATTCAAAAATACTGAGTGAGTCCTTCAAAAGAGACATAGCAAGGGCGAAGTCGGTGCACATCGGTAGAATTGGCGAGAGCTTCGGTCTGCCTTCGGGAACTCGTGCATTCTGGTCTCTTGCCAAAGCTATCGAATGGAATTTCTGTAAGCCTTCCTTTCCACCTCTGCACATGGGAAATGAGTCGTTGGCCCACAACGCCAAGGAGAAAGCCGATCTTCTGGGCAAATTCTTCGCGTCTAACTCGACCTTGGATGACGAGGGACAGGAACCGCCCACTATACCGCGGTGCGAGAGCAGTATGCCGGATATCCGGTTTCACCAACGCTCAGTGCACTTGTACACAGTGCACAGTAGCACTTACGTCCCTCGATATCCATATCGAACAGGCCTGATGAAATTTCTGTCATAGTGTTGAAGATGTGCGCTCCATAGTTGGCACCGGTCTTAACGTGTCTTTTCCAGCTCTCTTACTCTTCTGGCGTAGTCCCGACATTATGGAAGACAGCGCTGATCCACCCGATACCTAAAAAAGGCAACTGCTCAAATCCATCCAACTACTGAGCCATTACCTCCCTTTTCTCGAAGATAATGGAGTCCATTATCAACTGCCAGCTCCTTCGGTATCTGCAGGGGTAATCAGCTACTCAGTGACCAGCAGTAGGGTTTCCGTAGGGGTTGATCAGCTGGTGATCTTCTACTATACCTGACGCATCGTTGGGCACAGGCGATCGAGACCAAGGGAGAAGCCATGGCGGTTAGTTTGGACATAGCGAAGACCTTTGATCGGGTCTGGCACAAAGCGCTTTTATCAAAACTTTCTTCTTATGGGCTGCCCGAGAAATTGTGCGAATGGATTGCAAGCTTCTTAACAGACAGAAGCATATAAAAGTCGTAGTCGACGGTAAATGCTCTGACTCTATGTCTGTAAATGCTGGTGTCCCTCAAGGTTGTGTACTATCGCCTACTCTGTTTCTCCTCCAGGTCAATGACATGCTGCAAATTAGCAGCATTCATTGTTATGCGGACGACAGTACGAGCGATGCCCTCTATACCGGCCGCGCAAACATTTCTCGGGAAAACGTCAACGTGAGCCGAAACAAATTCAACCCCACAAGGACACAAGATTGTGCGTTCACCGCTAAAAACCGCCGTAGGTCGTATTCCCTCTTTTTGAGAGCTCCCCCTTAACTGTCTCAGCCAATAATGAAATACTTGATGTTGACATATCGAGCGAAGTCCAGTTTCACGGTCATTTAGAGGGTAAAGCTAAATTAGCCTCGAAGAAACTTGGCGTGCTCAATAGATCGGGACAGTATGTCACTCGCAGCTCACCGCCAACGGTTTGATTCAGATTGAACCCCCACCGCCACTCTCCGCCATCGTTCCACGCGACAGCAGTTCCACACTCACTATCTGTACAGCTAGCGGTCCACAACTGTGCGTTTCTCGAAAAACTGTCCTCTGCCGCACGATAAAGAGCTGGAATGCTCTGCCCGCATACGTGTTTCCCTCCTCTTACACTCCCGGGCGTGAAACATCATCTATCAGGGCCGTCAAGTTAGGGACCACCATTTTACGTCCAATGACACCGAGAATGGTGGTCTGTATCTTCTGGACTGCACTCCAGCTTTATTGCGGTCTAGCGGGATGCAGTGAATTGACGGACCAAATATAAAAAAAAACCCCGCCACACACAACTAAACTGTGGAATGAACTGTCGCTAGCGGTATTTCCGAACCAATACGACCTTCAAACCTTCAAGAAAAGAGCGTACTCTCTTTTAAAAGGAAGGCAACGCACATGTGACTCCTCTGGTGTTGCGGGTGTCCACGGGCGGCGGTGATCGCTTACCATTATGCCATCCGTCTGCTCGCTTGCCTCCCTATTCCATAAAAAAACATAAAAAAAATCAAAAAAAATAAAAAATATTCCACAACATTCTACACAACGCCATCTAGACCCATGGTAAGCTTTTATAGCTTGTGTTATGGAATCTAGAATGCGGATAAACATACTTATATACTTTTTTTTTGTAAATACATACATATTATACATAGAAACACCCAGACCAATGCAAATAGCCATATTCATGCGTACAAATATTTGCACTGAGCGGAAATCGAACCCGCGCCTCCTGCGTGGCAGTCGCGTGCACTACCGTCACGCCACAAAGGCTGTCTAAACAAGGGTTTCCTCGTTAGGGTTCCGTAGTCAAATGGCAAAAAACGGAACCCCTATAGAATCGTCATGTATGTCTGTCCGTCTGTATGTCACAGTCACTTTCTCCGAAACTATAAGGCCTATTCTTGAAACTTGGTAAGTAGATGTATTCTGTACACCGCATTAAGAATTTCACACAAAAATAGAAGAAAGCAATAAATTTTAGGAATCCCCATACTTAGAACTGAAAGTCAAAATTTTTTTTTTCATCAAACCCTTACGCGTGAGGGTTATCTATAGATAGGTCTTCAAAAATGCTATTGAGGTTTCTAACATATTTTTTTTTCTAAACTGAATGACACTTCCAAAGAGGAAAAATGCCCCCCCCCCCCCCCCCTCCTCTGACTTCTAAAATAAGAGAATGATAAATCTAAAAAAATATATGATGTACACTGCTATGTAAACTTCCAACGAAAATTGGTTTGAACGAGATCTAGTTAGTAGTTTTTTTAATACGTCATAGACCGCAATATTCGACTTTCATTCATGTAACTCAAAATTTCATACAAAAATTCATTTAAGTAATACAAAAAAACATTTAATGAACTTTTAACAAGAACTTTTATATTATGTTACTTGCTGCTACGGAACCCTTCATGGGCGAGTCCGACTCGCATTTGTCTGATTTTTTTAAATATTAGTCTCCAATATTAGAGACACGATTCATTTACAATTTTTTAATAATTATGCATGCAAGGTGTATTTTTGAAACGGGGCAGTAAAGGCAAGTTGCAGTAAAGCAAAACCGTTGTAGGTAGTTACAGCAAAATGTTCTTTGGAGACCTTCCCTAACTTTTTGAGATACTTTGAACTGCAGAGTTCACAGATTTTGGAAAAATCGTACAGTCAGCAAGAAAAATGGTAAAAAGCTAAAAAAAAATTGGTAGCAATTGATCCCATTTCTTGAAATATTTACTTTGTTCAATTTATGCACATCTTACCTATATGAGGTTAAGAAAATAATCAGAAGACGATCTGCCCAGGGGGGGGGTCATGACCCCCATGACCCCCCCCCCTGGATCCGCGCCTGCCATGAGCGCTTGCCTGGGGTGACCAGTGGAGCCACCTGTCACCCTAGCAGAAGCAGGCCGCGGCGGCGGCATAAAGTGCGCCTCCCCGTACCCGGGGCTAGTTTTTTTTTTTTTTTTTTTTTTTTATCGTGCGATAAATCCCCACGGATACCACCCCCACAGAGCCGGTGGAGGTGGTTATGTCGGACTCGAACCGACTAAAACGCACGCCATCTTGGGTCCTTGGTTGCCGGAGGTGAGATTGCCAAAAGCATATCTCTCGCACCCCGACAGACCCAGGACCATCTCTTTCGAGATGGCCCCCTTCGGGTTGTGGGGACCAAAATGTCCCCATCTAGCCCCGGTTACGGGGAGGCGCACTTTGCGCCGCCGCCGCGGCCTGCTTCTGCTAGGGTGACAGGCGGCTCCACCGGTCACCCCCAGGCCAGCGCTCATGGAGGACGGAGGTCGTTCTGCGACCTCCGACGTCCGGTTCGCCTTCGCTCTGCACGGGCTTCCCGGGCCCGGAGTCTGGTCCGGACCCGACCGGCCGCCTCCTTCTCGAGCATTACTTGCTCGCAGAAGGAGGCGGCCGCACCCCAAGCGTTTGCGCATCGTACCATCGCTGTGAGCAATGTGACGAGTGTGAGGATTCCCACCCCTAGAGCCGCCACTAGGACCCGCCTCGGCGTGTCCCACGCCGGGCACTCGGTCAGCGTGTGCAGCTCTGTGTCCTCGCTCGCATCACAGTGATGGCACTCGGACGTTGGCTCCTTCCGGATCCGACACAGGTAACTCCCGAAACACCCGTGTCCGGTAATCACCTGCGTCAGCCGGTACGAGAGGCTGCCGTGTGGCCTCTCTAGCCATTCCTCCATGATGGGTCTTACCGCCGCTATTACGGCGTGCCCTGCGCTTGGTCGCCCAAGTCGCAGCTCCCATTCCGCTACCATGTCCCTGTGGAGCTGAGACCTCACGGCCCGAATTTCTTCGGGCTCGGGTTCCCGTCCCTGCTCCCGCGCCTCCTTACGATACCGATATAGCATCGAAAGGGCTCTCGCATCCAGGTTCCACGGTAGGGATCCGGCAAGGAGACTCGCCGCCTCGAAGGATATCGTGCGGTACCCCCTAATGGCCCTGCTGGCCATTGCACGCTGCGGTCCACGCAGCAGATGCGCATTGTGGACCGTCAGGGTGTCCGCCCATATTGGGCACCCATATAGGGCCATGGACCGCACGACTCCCGCGTAGAGTCTCCTGCAGGAGTCATCCGGCCCCCTCATGTTGGGCAGCAGCCGCCCCAAAGCGGCAGCTGTGTCCTTCAATTTGGGGGCCAGTCTTCGGAGATGCTCCCCGAAGTTCCACCGGCCGTCTAGCACGAGCCCCAGATATTTCATCTGGGCCTTGATGCCGATAGAAATGTCTCCCACTATGAGGCTGGAATCCTCCGATGGCACGCGCCGAGGCCCATGAAAGAACATGGCCTCGGTTTTATGCAGAGCCACCTCGAGACCCAGCCGCCGAATCCGCTCCACGACTTGGGCAACCGCGGTCGTGGCCTTCAGGGTCGCTTCGCGGTATGTAGCCCCGCACGCCGTCACCAGCGTGTCGTCCGCATAACACGTGACGGCGGCACCGTCCGCGAGCTCACCGCGAAGCACCCAGTCGTAACCGATGTTCCACAGTAGCGGTCCCAGGACCGATCCCTGCGGAACACCGCACGACATCTCTCGCCGACCGAGCCCGGTCGCACTTGGGTAGACGACTGCTCTCTCCGACAGATACGCCCCGACTATGCGGCGAAGGTAGAGAGGCACCTCGTGATACACGAGTGCCTCCCTAATGCAGCTCCAGGGCAGGGTGTTAAACGCGTTGGCGATGTCCAGTGACACCGCCAGCACCACCTCGCCCCGAGCGACGGCGTCCTTCACCAGAGTCCCCACGCGCATGATGGCATCCACGGTGGAGCGCCTCCGGCGGAAGCCATACTGGCCATCCGCCAGGTCAGGCCCCACTCTGGATAGGTGCTCGACGAGGCGCTTTGCAATCACTCTTTCAAAGAGCTTGCACACCTCGTCGAGCAACACTATCGGCCTGTAGGCGGACGGTGAGTCCGCCGGGCGTCCCGCCTTTCGGATGAGGACCAGTTTCCCCGTCTTCCACATCTTCGGAAATTGGCCTCGCTCCAAACATGCGCTGAGAAACCCTCTCAGTCGGGGCTCGAGAGCGTCTTCTTCGCCTAGAGCTAGGACCCACGCTCGGCCTGGAATGCCGTCGGGTCCCGGGGCGGTGTTCTTGGCCTTAAGCCTTAGCACCGCCAGCTCTAGCTCTACCCAAGTGACCTCGGGCACGTCGTCGTCATCCACGTTGGGTGCCATAGGCGACCTAGGTGGCGGAGTCATCTGCGGTGGAATATGTTCCACCGCCCGCGCTGGGAACAGGGAGCCAACGACTCCTCCGAGCAGCTCCAGCTGGAGACACCGGGTTAACGGTGGGGCCCGGGGGCGCAGCTTGCCCCTTACCATAAGGTAAGGCCGCCCCCATGGGTCCCGCTCCAGCGTCTCCAGCAGCTCCTTATGAGCTGCAGCCTTCGACTGCCTTATCGCCACTCGGAGGGCCTTTCTGGCCTCCCTGTACCCCGCATGAAGCTCCGCCTCTCGGGGCTCCGTATCTGCGGGGCGGCTACGTCTCCTTCGGAATCTGGTCCACCGGCGGAAAGCGATCACGGAGGCCTGTCGCAGCCTCGCGATGTCCGCTGACCACCAGTAGACCTGACGCCTCGGATTATAGGGCGGAGCCCTAGGCATAGCCGCGTCGCAGACACGCGTCATGGCCTCCCGGAACCACGCCGCCTCATCGTCTATGTCGACAGGCTTGTCCGGCGCAGAGGCCCAGGCCTGTACGATGGTGGCCTCCAGGAGGACCTCCCGATCCAGTCGCTTAAGCACCCAACGTGGCTCGCGTGGAGCCGGTGTAACCGGCGCGGCGCCCGCGGGGGGAGAGACGTCGAACCGAATGTATCGATGATCCGACGCTGTCTCCACCTCCTCAAGGACACGCCAGCTCTGCACACGGCCTGAGAGCGGGGCGTTCGCGAACGAAAGGTCCACAATTGAGTCGCCCCGTCTCTTCACGCACGTGGCGACGGCCCCGCGATTCAGAAGAACTAGGCTGAAACTATCAGCCCAGCTCTCCACTGCCCTGCCCCTCGGTTTAATGCGTCGGGAACCCCAGTTCAAAGACCAGGCGTTAAAGTCCCCGAGCACCAGAACCGGGTGAGGGTAACAGGTATTGACGACGACGCCCAGCTGATCCAGCCACTGCTGGTACTCAACTAGGTCTCGGTTCGGCGAGAAGTATACTGCCACGACCGCTATCTCCCCCATAAGTGCCGCCATGCAGCCATGCCCCCTTGTCACGACCACAAGGGGGGGGCTGCCGGCAGCGGCGTTGTGCACCAGTGCCACCGATCCGTCCAGGTCGATTTCCCAGGCAGGCCCGAGAAACCGGTGAATGTACGGCTCGGCGACAGCGGCGACATTAATGCCCCACTGTGCCATGCTCTGGAGCAGAAGTGCCTGAGCATCGACACAGTGGTTCGCATTTGCCTGCAGGACGCGAAGCTGAGGATCCATTATGGAACGCCCATCTCCACGCCCTGCCGCGAACCAGAGACGGAGCGCCTGCCTTCAGGCTTCGGCCTCCCCGCGGTGCAGGCCTTGGCACCAACCCTGTGGTCGGCCGGCTTGCCCTCCGCTGCACACCTGATGCAGTGCAACGGAGCTTCGCAATTACCGGCCTTATGACCGGGTTGGCCACAGCGGAAGCAACGGTCACCGACTGTTACCTCCGCCGTGCACTGCACCCCCACGTGGCCCACCGACAGGCACCGGAAGCACCGTGCCGGTCGGGCCTGCAGGAGCCGTACCTGCACCTTCTGGAAGCCTCCGATGAGGAGGCTCCGCCCATCGGCAACCTTTTGGGCTGCCGCGATGGGGCAGCTGACAACTGCTGCCCCCAGTCCACGACGGCCGAAGCGTATTGCTCCGACCCTCACTGTGTCCTGAGGACAGCCTCCGGCCTCCACCACGGCGAGCCTAAGCTCCTCGGCCATGATGGAGTCGTCCAGACCCGATATGCGCACTTCTGCGCACTTGTTGGGCCTGGACACCCGGACGTCAGCTACGTCCAGCGTCTCCCTGAGCCTAGCCGCTAAGGCGTCGGCTTTAGGGCCGCTGGTAGCGCCGGGGACCTCGAAGATCCGAGCTCCGGTGCGCGTGGGCTTGCACACCTAATCCGGGATCTCGAGGGCTCCCAGGTCGATGCAGGCCCTTGCCTGCCTCACTACCTGGGCGTACTCCACGCCTCTCTCCGACGCTTCCGCCGTCAGTGTGATGACGACGGCCGTCGATCGAGGGACGCGGAGCCTCCTCGGCGCTGTTGCCATCGTGGCAGCCTTGGCCCTTCTGGCCAATTTGGCTGCTTTTTTGGCGGCGCTCCGTCTCTGTTTATTGGCTCCGGCTACCTCCCAGCCCCCTGACGGGGGGCTCGAGGATTTTGCCGGAGCCAGGACTCGGGCCAGGGGCGGGACTGAGGCCAGGGCTGGGGACTTCTTCCCCTTGCCCTTGCCCCTCCCCTTGCCCTTGCCCTTGCCCTGAGCGCCCTGGGCGCCCTGAGAGGGACCCGGAGGACCTGGAGGGGGGCGGCGAGCTGGAACCGATGGGGCCTCCGCCGCCGCCGGGAAGGCAGGCCCCCTTACTGCGGCGGCGTACCCGGCCGGCGTCGCGAGAGGGGGACGGCGGGCGATATCGAGGATCGTCTCGAGCCGCCGGTTGGTGCGCTCCTCCTGCGCGACCATCTCGGCGCGTATGGCCGCCATAAATTCGGCCAACGACGCCGGCTCTGCCGGTCGAGTCGGCGGCTGCGCAGTTTGCGCTGGCCGCGGCGGCTGCGCAGTCTGCGCTGGCCGCGGCGGCTGCGCAGTCTGCACTGGCCGCTCCGGCTGCACTGGCCGCACCGCCAGTGCCGCCTGCGCCGACCGCTCCAGCTGCGCCTTCCGCATCGAACGAGTTGTCACCCCCGGCAGCTCGGTCAGGTGCTCGACCCTCCTTTTCAGGGCCTCCAGCTCCGCTGAGACCTTCTCCAGCTGGAGCTTGGCCTCGGACTCCCGTTTTCGGGCCTCGGCCTCCCCTCTCATCTGCCCGACCATTTGCTCGGCCAGACCCTTGCTGGCGGCAGCAATCTGCTCTAAAACCCCGAGCATTGCGGCCTGCTCGGGAGTCCGAGACTCCACCCGCCTCGTCAACATCCGGCCTAACCGATGGGTGAGGAGCACGGTCCTCCGGTAATTGGCCGATCCAATTGGCCCTTCCATCTCCGGGTTCGATCCCACCCACGGGGAGGAGTCCCGAGGGGGGGCGGCCTCCCTACCGCTCCTCCTAGCCTTTTCGCGGCCGGTGGCCTGCACCTTGGCAACCCGCTCCTCCTCGCCACCGCTGCTGCTGCTGCTGCCACTGGCAGCCGACCCGAGCCCGGGAGGGATGAAGTCCTCATCCCGCTCGTCCACCAGTGGCAGGGGAACCCGTTTGTTCCCCTTCCCCTTGCGCTTTTTGGCTGCAGACCTTGTCTGCAGCCCAGGCAGCGCCTGCCTCTCTACCTCGGTGGTGATGCCAGACTCCTCTGACGTCACCGCCGCCGTCAATGAGGACGACGAATCGTCCAGGGGTAGCGCGACCTCCGTGCTACTTTTTAAGTTGGGGCCGGATCTAGAGCTCGGCGCCGGGCTCAAATGATGGTTGTCCCCCCCAGAATACGACTGGGGACTGCCGTTGCCGACTGGCAACGGGAGGGACTCCCCAGCTAGGCTGGGACCCTCCTGGATTACCCGGGGCTAGTTGGGGACACCGAGGTCCACACAACCCGAAGGGGACCATCTCGAAAGTGATGGTCCTGGGTCTGCCGGGGTGCGAGAGATATGCTTTCGGCAATCTCACCTCCGGCAACCAAGGATCCAAGACGGCGGGTGGTTTGGTCGGTTCGAGTACGTCATAGCCACCTCCACCGGCTCCGTGGGGATTTTGCGCACGATAAAAAAAGGGGGGCTAACGGTGAAGTGAATATGTAGGAATCGATGGAACTAAAACCATACGATGTTCCGTGTCAGGAGTTAATATTGTTGGGGTTTCTACGGAAGGATATTCCTAAGAACACCAGTGGATATAATGAAAATGAATAATATTTTATTGTCAATAAGAGTAGTCTCTTAACAAAGTGTCCGTTGGCCCCACACTAGGCAAGCCTGTTCTGTGGGTACCTATATATATAACATACATACATAACATAAACTCACGCCTGTATACCCCGAAGGGGTAGGCAGAGGTGCCAGCACCCACATTTCGCCAGTTTATGTTTAGGTCCCAATGTAATAGGTGGCGAGCCTATTGCCATTAGCCGGGCACTTATAAACCTGCGATAAATACACACATAACTTTGAACAGCATCGAAGTCATTGGTGTGTGCTATGGTAAACCTGTACCCATACCACTAGGCTACCGCAAATAATCCTATATATACCTATACATAATTGGCTGCCTATATGTGGGTACCTATATATAGGCAACCAATTATGCAGGTAGCTTCACCATGAAACGTGGGAGCTTTGCTTCACTCTGTTGACTAACTTGTACGGAACATAATGTATCGCCTTCTTGGGTTTACTACAGTACTACTACTGCCAATGGGGACGCCGTTTGACTGGACGGGTGATCAGCCCTTCTATGTGGGGCCATTTCACCCATTTCCTCTATAACGACTGCCATACATGTTCGTATGGCAACCGGGACCTACAGCTTAACGTACTCTCCGAGGCACGACCAGACTGATGCAAATACTCATATTATAAGGATACAAATATTTGCACTGAGCGGAGATCGAACCCGTGCCTCCTGCGTAGCGGCCGCGATCACTACCGCCACGCCACGGAGGCTGTGGGTGTGGGTGTGCAGAAACAGACGTCAGCTGAAGGGTAGTATTGTAGACAAAAGAAGGAAACACGTGTGGGGCAGAGTTATCCTTAAAGGACGCAAATGGCAATCGTTAGTGTAAAGTTGACGAATTTCAAGCGACCACCGAGCGATCCCAATAGTCATAAATATTGATTTCAAGTTTGGTAAATATACGTTCGAGTATGGTAAGTAAAGTACCCTTTTAAAAGTTTTTGTATGCCGAAGTTCTGTGAGTACGTAGGCGTACGAAGTTTCGACTGTAACTTAGGTGAAGCTTGTTATATGTTTCACAAATCCTACGCAAATACCAATTTAACTTTGCATCGTTAATGTTTATAAAAATATGAGGCGATTCGATAGGGTTGTTTTTTTTACCCACGACGGAACGGAGACGGTACCTATATGCGTTTGGGGTGAGAGGATGTCTGTTTGTTTGTGCAAATCCATGTTGCAATTATCTCCGAAACCAGCAATCCAATTTTGATGCAGTTTACAGTTTTGGGTTCGGCTTTAATTGTATCATGTTAGATAGGTGTTATAATGACAACTCAACAGGGGGTGCTAAAGCAATTTTAATGTAAATCAATGTTGCTAATTTTCTCCAAAAATACTAGTCCGATTTTGATGCAGTTTTCAATTCTTGATTTGAGTTTGATTGGTGCATGTTCTTAGATAGTTGTTGCGGTGACAATCCACTAGGGGGCGCTGCAGTAAACATTTTTTGAATGTTTTTTATACGTCGTGGGATTTTTCAAAATGTTTAATTTTATTACTTGTCTCACCAAGTTTTGCAGGGACTAAACCAATCTCACCTTTAAGCTGATAGAACCAGGTGATTGATGGATGATACCCTGACGACCATATATAATCAAAGACTCTGGCATAGATTATCCTCATTGCTGTGGTTTTTCGACACTACGTAGTTAGTTCTTCAAGAAGGGCATTACAAAGTTCATACAGGATGGGAGTGTCACGCCCTTGGCACATGTCCATAGGCCATGGTAACCACTTTTCTTCAGGTGGGTCGTAGGCTTGTCTAACACCCAAGTGGTACGAAAAAAGAGTTGCACAGTCAGAGCCAGGCTACCGTCGGTCGTTTCTGGACTCTGGGTTCTAGTGTCAGTATTGCATGTGGTATTAGCGTTATGAGTAAGGACAAGTAACTAAAGTCTACTGTATGGATAAGTAATATGATCATGATTATCATAAAAACAAAAAAAACTCAGGTTTCATAAGGTTGGTGATTCGTTTGTAGGCAATTGGATAAAAATGTTTAATAAAATTCAGACATGCCACTTAGGTAATAAATTTAAAATTGAATTGAAAAATGGCGGTGATTATAAATTAGACGAATGTTTAAATGATAAAGATGCATAGTCATTCTAATCTCATCTCTTGCTCGCACTGTATATTTTTTTAATAAATAAAACCATAAAAAAATGGATAATTGTGTTCACTGAGTTTCTTGCTGGTATCTTCTCAGTAGAACCAACCTACCGAACCAGTGAAAGAATGATTTCCCAATGATTTATTTTATTTATTGTTCCTGTGATTCCTTACGTTCATATGTGCTCTTTATGTGCCTAAACTGAATAAATGAAATTGATTCTTTGATTGTTAATTCTTTGATTCATAAAGACGTTGAGTCCCGATTGCACCCGAGGCCTCCAGAGGGTCACAGCCCTGGTTATAATATTAATTTGAGAATCATTTTTTTGCGGTTCTACATTTTATATTGCTAGCCTATGGCCAACAACTTCATGCTTTTTCTAGACACTCCTCTTAGAAATCCTCTTCCTCCTAACTTGGGCATCGAACCAAGCTCTCGTTACAGTATCACCAAGATTATTATGTTTTCAAATTAAGTGAAAGCAAGCCGTGAGCGCACACAACAACAGGAAACTCCTAAGTCGTGAATCTAATTTGGTAAACAAAGGAATTTGAAGGTTGTTCGCGTAGAAAATTGAATATTAGCCGTTTCAGAAACTCATTCCCTAGAGGGAGCAACGGAGAACGACGCTGTTATTACTATCGGGATATACTGCTCCCAATTCTGTTGTTACATCTCTAAACTTAAACTTCTCTAAAAAAATCTAATTGCATCTCTTTCTTTCATGATCAGATAAAAAAGGACAGATGATTTTATTTAAGTTAAGACCTGACAAATTAAGACAGCGCCTTGTTGGTGCGTAGCAAGTTAAGTCGCATGTTCGTAGATGTCGACAAAAATTGAAGGAAAGGAAATGATTTATTTTAGTGAACACCTGTCAAATTAAGTCGGCGCCTTGACGGTACCCTTTAATTTTAGTCGACATCTACGAACATGCGACTTAACTTACTGCGCACCAACAAGGCGCTGCGCTGTCTTAATTTGACAGGTCTTAACTTAAATAAAATCATCTATATCCTTTTTTATCTGATAATGAAAGAAACAGATGCAATTAGAAAATTTTAGAGAATTTTAAGTTTAGAGATGTAACAACAAAATTAGCAGCAATGACTGATTCTATAGTCGAAAAATTTTAATCATGAATGTGTTACATACTAAACTAACTGCTAACTTAAATGCTAAATGTAAATACATAGTCAAAATTAATCAATTAACCAGCCCCTCACTGTACCAGGGGCAAAGGTGCCCATGACGCTAGCGGCATTACCCCGCCAGATAGCAACGGCCAACCTTTGCCCCAGGTACGAGGCAGAGCGAGAATCACCGTTTTTATCGATTTTGATTGTAAAATCGGCTGGAAATATTAATTTAGTGAAAATAAAATTATACATTATTCGAATCATTTGGATTGGAAATTATTCCAATACAATATTTCAAAAAATTGCCAAATTACATGTTGACGATTTTGCTATCGAAACTGCGAACAATTTTTTAAACTATAAAATAACTAGTAAACTACTATAACTTTTAAACTCTCGCGTTACTCTATAATATAAAAATGAATCGCTAAATGTGTTGGTAAGCGCATAACTCAGCAAAGCCGATTCTTTTTTTAAATGTTCTTTGAAGTTCAAGGATGGTTTTTACGGCGAGAAAAAATCGAATAAATCCCGGGAACCGACATCCACGCAGGTGGAGCCACGGGCAAAAGCTACTATACAAAAACGGGAAATAACGGTGTAACCTGGTCGAAACGTCAGGCAAATTAAAGGTACGTATGTACCTATACCATGATCGCGTTATTTCCTGTTATTATTATTGTATAACTAGCGGAACTGTTAAGATTTTACGTTTTTATAAGAGAAAGCAAAAACAAATAATAGATGGTGATGAATGAAAGGCATAACATAAATTGACAAGCCCTTGAGACCCCGATCGGCCTTTCTCATCAATATTGGTACTCCCAACGTGATGTTGGGGATAAAAATCACTTCTACTGTACAAAAGCGTACAGGATTTCTTCTCAGGATCGCGAAGTCAGAGCTGAATAAATACAAAAATAAGAAGGAGAACAATCCCTAGGCTCCAAAATAGAAGATCAGGATATCACCAGGAAAAGGATTTGGATGAAGAAGATTTGAGAATATAATTATAGTACTACCAGGACCTGGCAAACTTCCTACCGCCATTTTTTTACCAACCACGGGGCGTCCGATTCCGTTTCCCGCTGCACCCTCTACTATATTAAGCATGCATTATACATATAAACCTTCTTCTTGAATTACTCTATCTATTAAAAGAAACCGCATCAAAATCTGTATCGTAGTTTTGAATAAATAAGCATACACAGAGTCATAGGGACGCGGAAACCGACTTTGCTTTATAGCATGTAGTGATGCTGCTATGAAGGTTCTCATACATAGGCCCCACGTTGGGTGCCAATGTAACAAGTTGTTAAATAACAACGTTACAAGATCATACAATGAGTAGGAGAACGAACTTTGGACTCCAAATTGCATGGAATGTCATCAGGAATGGGATTTGGATTAAGAATACTCGAGAATATGCAGTGTCGTGGTATGAAGACCCACGTTGGGTGCCAGTGTAATACGAAAAAGAAGTAACTTAAGTACCTAGTTAAATGACTTTTTTTTCGTGCGGAAATCCACTCGGATACCTCCCCCGCCGGGGCCGGAAGGGGAGGTTATGTCGGACTCAAACTGACAAAAACCACACGCCAACTGAGGGTCGTGGTGCTAGGCCGGAGGTGAGGTTGTCATCGACATATCCCTCGCACCCCGGCTGACCCAAGGCCATCCCTTACGGTCTGACCCTCCTCGGGTAACTAGGGGAGCTCTAAATGACTTTAATTTATAATTTTATTGTATTCCAATCAGTCAGCATTATCGCCAGGGACAAATTCAATTTGTTTTGAACAAAATAAAGTGTGGCCCAGACGTTCATTGTCTGTGGGTGATTGAGCGTGTCGAAGCCTCGTTTAATATCGCAAGTGACTAGTCGAATTTACTTAATATGTATTAAATGTAGACGGAGCATGAAATACAAGAAGAATTAGTTTCTTGATTAAAAGAAAACAGAAAACTGTGGTCCTTTGAAGATATTTTATTGTAGCACACGTTATCAGAACTATGGTTGTAAAAAAAACAAAATAAATATTAGAAGAGATTTTGAGTAGGAAAATAAAACGCTCAAATGAGACTTGAACTCACGACTTGAACTCACGAACTTAAAAGTTAGCATAATAAATGCTATAAAAAATTGATTCAAATTTGAGTAGGTTTTGAAAAAAATCGGGTGAAAACTATAAAAGTTTCTAATTTCAAAAGTATTATCGATTTTTTCACAGTAGTCCATACTAATATTATAAATGCGAAAGTAACTCTGTCTGTTTGTATGTTACGCTTTCACGCCTATACCACTCGACCGATTTTAATGAAATTTTGTATAGGGGTAAATTAGACCTTGAGAGAGGACATAGGCTATCCGCGATAACCGACATACACGTGGGCGGAACCGCGGGCAAAAGCTAGTGATAAGTAAATAATAAGCATTATTTGTGAGGTTTGAGAAAAAAGATTTAAAAGATCGGATACTTCCAGATAACCATAGATAGGCACACATTAGAAGATTAGACGAATCATTCATCTTAGCCTCCCCATTGCTATAGCAGCTGAAAAGCAACTGAAATGTCGGGAAAAGTATTAACAAAAATAACAAGTAATAAATTGCGATACATATATTCGGATAAAAGTAGTTTTATTGCGATTTATCCTTATTGTTGCTATTGTTGGGACTGAGGAACTGAGGGTGCGTGGTGAATTTACAACTCCCCTCCCCAATTATTATTTTACAAAGGATTTCCGCCATGAGTGCATAATTCAATTTCACTTTCACTAATTCACTCGACTGGCATGTGAACTCGCTCAGTGTAAATGAGGCATCAGAACTTTAATTGATATTTAATGGTGTGAATATTTTAAATATAAATATTTAAAATTAATTAAAAAATACGTGTGTGTTAGATTTGGGGGGGTAAAACTTGATGTGACCATATATATAAGCCTATAACTTACTATATATACCCATAAACAGGATGCCATTTGTAATTATGTATTTGAACCAAGGAAATTAAACAATAAATACAATTCTGTTTTATCACTCTTTTATTCTGTTATACTACGTCAGTTCCAAAGGCTGTTGTAGACAGGAAAGAACTAACAAGAAAACCTGTCTGCCTTCTAACAACAACATAATTATTATTTCACTTTCATGTTACAGCAGGCTCGTAGCCAAATATTACAATATAAGACAACCCTGGTTTCAGACAGACCAGTTACAACAGTACAATAGCTAAAACTATAACACAGATACTTATCACATAGGAACCACATTGGAGTCGAACCACTTTTCATAATTATTAGTATGACAATACTTACACAGTCACTAATACGCTATAGTGATATTGTATCATCTGGTATATCAGTTAAACAGACTAAAGCCGACACTATGATATATAGGTAGTACATAAAACTTAGATACCACACTGGTATCGAACCAGCCCTTACAATCATTGGTATAGCCATTAGCCGTACTTTTACAGCCATTATTATTATGATAGTTTAATATCCCCAAGGATTATCGCAAATACATCAAGTAATACTTTGATTCGGTTACGTTACGAGTATATTTTAGTTACACAATATTTAGAACACCCAAAGAGGGTATTTGATTATAATTGCTAATTCAATTACTTCTTAAATACCAATCCACTATTATATTATTCACTATAACAGTAGTTATTACTACATTCACTGTTATAACACTATACTTTTACATATTATTATAACATTATAAATACAACAGAGGTATATCGTACCTCACACTTCGACGGCTCGGGATCGACTGTGTGAATGACGTCTGACATCGTCTTTTTATAACATTTGAGACGTCGCATTGCATCGAATGATTTTCACCTACCTACTTATAAAAATATTGTATAAAGTAGTTTCTTATTTACAAATCCTTTAAAATATTCTTTATAGTAATATAAATACACTATAATACATCAAGCTACACCTCACCTGATCGCTGGCCACTCCATATTTTAACATGATTCTAACACGGCCATACTGACAATTACTTCGCTCTCGAAGTATATACAACGAATTTTATTGCAAATTGCGATCACATATTACATACTTAAACTTAGTCATTATAATTATATTTCTTTTACATCACTTTTTGCAAAACAGAATTTATACATTAAAGAAAAAACACTTCCTTAGTATCAAAATTACCCCAAAAAGAATAGTCAAGACCAAAAAATATAGATATTCAACAACATTTTGGTACTTTGTCTCAAACTTAAGATTTAAACATTATTTAGTCTTCGATCTTTATGAAATCTTAGCATAGTAGAAGGGCAAAAAACATTTTATAAAATGTGTGTATTATCTTCTGTTATCTAAGAACATTAATTACCTACCTCCGAATCCAACGGACTAATGTGAACTTTTATAAAATGTCTTTTGTTATTGTTCGGTTATCCAAGAATATTGATTACCTCCGAATCCAACGGAATAATCTGAACTTTTATAAAATGTCTTATTGTTCAGTTATCTACTGAATATTGATTACCTCCGAATCTAACGGAATAATCTAAACTTTATCATTTCAAACACCATCTATAAATTTACCATTAAATTAATTATGTATCACGGCATTTGATTAAAACAGTTGTATACCCGAGATAAAGTCTCTTATTTTACACGAGGTATAAGTCTTGTTTTTCAACCGAGATATAACCGCCTCGCCTTTTTTCCCCATGAGACAAGACCGTCTCGCCTTTTACCCGAGATATCATAGTCTCACCTTTTACCCGAGACATCATAGTCTCTCCTTTTACCCGAGACATCATAGTCTCACCTTTTACCCGAGACATCATAGTCTCTCCTTTTACCCGAGACATCATAGTCTCACCTTTTACCCGAGACATCATAGTCTCGTCCCTTTTGTTTTTTACTTACAACCACCACTAATGCCAAAAGCCAATAACACTGTATATATAGTAACACAAATAGCAATGTTTTTAATCCATCACGGCCATTCTGAACTACACTTTGATCTCAAAGTGTTTAGTAAATCCATAATAAAATAATATCTATTGTAGTCCTTTAAGGTACATTGTACATACGTAGTGTAAATGCTATTGACTTTCTTTTTTATTCGAATTTTGTTCGTTTTAACTGTACTTGACTTTACTTTGATTGTAATTTACTTTATTATTGTAGCTTAATTTGAATAAACTTTACTATTGCATCCACTGTACTCCACGTTTCAAACCAGTGGTCCATTTGCTAAATAGTATTTAATATTTATTTTTTATATTGGCGTTTTACAAGCAGAATAAACGATTTTGTTAGAATTTGAATTTAATATTAAATCGACGGTAGGTACTTTTCGTGTAATATTAACATTAATATTAGACCGACTGTACTTTTACTTTATTATTGAATGGACTGTACTTTTACTTTAATAATAAATCGACTGTACTTTTACTTTAATAATAAATCGACTGTACTTTTACTTTAATAATAAATCGACTGTACATTTACTTTAATATTGAACTGACTGTACATTTACTTTAATATTAAATCGACCTTACTTTTATTTTCTTATTGAATCGACGGCACTTTTATCTTTAATATTGAATCGACGGCACTTTTATCTTTAATATTGAATCTACGGTACTTTTATATGAATCTATTGTACTTTTAACTTTAATATTGAACCGACTGTACTTTTAACCTTATTACCTTTACACGACTTTTGACTTTATTGGCTTTACACGACTTTTGACTTTATTGGCTTTACACGACTTTTGACTTTATTGGCTTTACACGACTTTTGACTTTATTGGCTTTACACGACTTTTAACTTTATTGGCTTTACATGACTTTTAACTTTATTGGCTTTACATAGTTCACTTAGTGTTAGGTAACTTTAGAATGTGTCCAACTAAATAAAAAAAAAGTAGGTCGTATTTTAAAGTCCTGGTAACCATCACACATTAATGAGTATCAGTATCAATAACTTAAATTGTAAAGAGATGAATCCAAATAAATTAAGAATGTCTTTCAATCTTTTTATCACGGTGTATGTGTATACATACCCTTTTAGTAATTCTCATAACAAATAAAATCTACTTTACACAGTAATCATAAATAAGTAACTGTTCGGCCAACCTGATATATCTTAATAGGTTACTTGTCAGGTACCGAAAATAACTATTTTAGAATACAAAATATTAACACCACTAATTCTAATCACCAAACTTTTAGAATAGGTATAGAATATTAACACCATTTAATCTGATCAAACCATTTCAGATCACCAAAAAGATTAACTTTGCTTTAAGTATCAGTCAAGCCACATATTTTGTTCAAGAAAATAAAACGTTTGACCATTACTTTTTTTTTCAATAAATATGAAATCCAGTATTACATCAATGATAATAGCCAGAAATTTTAAAATAATTCGTTAGTGATCAGCCCGGGTGGTTTGCAATTAGAACTATCAAGAAGTTACACTATCCAACTTGAACCTTATAAATCACAAAAGCTACAATACCGTTTTTGTGCACTTTTTTTGTTGATGGTTTGGAAATACACTGCTTCGCAGTACCGCTGCAAATTGATGCTGGATTTCACTGCCTTGCAGATAGCTGAGCCGTCAGTCATTGCTCCAGTGGGTAGCAAATATTACAGAAGGCTTTTGGCAAGCCTCCCAGATACAGATACAATCTGAAACTTGTACAATATGTATTAGAAAATGGTTTTTGCGTATCCCACTTCTGATGTTAGATTTGGGGGGGTAAAACTTGATGTGACCATATATATAAGCCTATAACTTACTATATATACCCATAAACAGGATGCCATTTGTAATTATGTATTTGAACCAAGGAAATTAAACAATAAATACAATTCTGTTTTATCACTCTTTTATTCTGTTATACTACGTCAGTTCCAAAGGCTGTTGTAGACAGGAAAGAACTAACAAGAAAACCTGTCTGCCTTCTAACAACAACATAATTATTATTTCACTTTCATGTTACAGCAGGCTCGTAGCCAAATATTACAATATAAGACAACCCTGGTTTCAGACAGACCAGTTACAACAGTACAATAGCTAAAACTATAACACAGATACTTATCACATAGGAACCACATTGGAGTCGAACCACTTTTCATAATTATTAGTATGACAATACTTACACAGTCACTAATACGCTATAGTGATATTGTATCATCTGGTATATCAGTTAAACAGACTAAAGCCGACACTATGATATATAGGTAGTACATAAAACTTAGATACCACACTGGTATCGAACCAGCCCTTACAATCATTGGTATAGCCATTAGCCGTACTTTTACAGCCATTATTATTATGATAGTTTAATATCCCCAAGGATTATCGCAAATACATCAAGTAATACTTTGATTCGGTTACGTTACGAGTATATTTTAGTTACACAATATTTAGAACACCCAAAGAGGGTATTTGATTATAATTGCTAATTCAATTACTTCTTAAATACCAATCCACTATTATATTATTCACTATAACAGTAGTTATTACTACATTCACTGTTATAACACTATACTTTTACATATTATTATAACATTATAAATACAACAGAGGTATATCGTACCTCACACTTCGACGGCTCGGGATCGACTGTGTGAATGACGTCTGACATCGTCTTTTTATAACATTTGAGACGTCGCATTGCATCGAATGATTTTCACCTACCTACTTATAAAAATATTGTATAAAGTAGTTTCTTATTTACAAATCCTTTAAAATATTCTTTATAGTAATATAAATACACTATAATACATCAAGCTACACCTCACCTGATCGCTGGCCACTCCATATTTTAACATGATTCTAACATGTGCATAAAATAAAACTCTGGGGTGCGGGTTTGATCCCCGCTCAGTGCAAATATTTGTATGCATGAATATGGCTATTTGCATTGGTCTGGGTCTTTTACAAAAAAAAGTATATAAGTATGTTTATCCACATTCTAGATTCCGTAACACATGCTATAAAAAGCTTATCATTGGTCTAGATAGCGTTGTGTAGCATGTTGTGGAATAACTATTACAAAAAAAAAAATTAAAATAAAACTAGGAAGAAAACCAATGAACATTAGATTTTTAAAGACCACGTAGTCTTAGTAAAACAAGATCAGAGTGATAAAATAATTAATAAGTTTTTAATTTCTACTTGCTCATTAAGCGTCGGAGCACACCAAACTGCAGTTTGCTCGCGCATGGTCGAGCAGAATCTTGACTGCTCGAGCATGCAGTCTGCATTCTCGCTCCTCCGCAAGCATGCTCCATAACATGAACTGGGCTGTCCTGCGTATGTCCACATTGACGTGAATAAAAATAATAAATAATAAAAAAATTTATAACATTGAAAATGTTTCAGCTTTTCTTCGTCCATGAGTCATGTGACGTCATACTGGGAAGGCAGTAAATATGTCTTCAGTTGTGTCGCTATGGCAATACTGAACATAGATTACTTGACGCATGCGGCGGCGGTGTCTCGGCATTGCGCGGGGGCTCGCGCGCGCTCGCGCCTGCAATTGTATGCCCGAGCGTCAAGGAGTAACGAATCTAGATGTATACCTATTCGTGCGATCGATGCGAAAATACATAGTCTATGTCCTTTCTCATGGTCTAATCAACCCCTATACCAAATTTCATCAAAATCCGTTCAGTGGTTTAGGCGTGAAGGCATAACATACAGACATAACAAACTACCGATAGCTGCAGAACTTATTTTCAGGACTATAAAATATTAACATTACCCTGTCTGTACATTTTTGAAGTTGTAATGTCTGTTAAATGCAACCCTCGCTTATTTCCGACTTTGGATACAGCAGTTCCGCGAAACAGGCGTGATAATAGTAGGCTTCGCTTGCACAGGGCAAAAACGGCTCTTATGCGCAAGAGTATAATATGTATGGCTCCTATAATTTACAATAAGTTGCCTAAAGATTGGAAGGAGCTGAATGGCAATGCATTCAAATTACACCTAAAAAACTTCCTTCTGCAGAAGGCGTATTATAGTGTTGAGGATTTTTTAAATGAGATATTGTGATTGTCTGAGAATTCTGTGAATTCTCTGAATTTCTTGACATTATGTGATTTTTTATTTATTATAGTAGTATATTATAGTATTAGTGTATTATAGTATTTTATGTTACCTTCTGACATTTTATTTTATTTTTGACTTCAATTTATATAGACATTGAACAATACCTAATTTTATTTTAAATTTTATTTTAATTTTATTTTAAATTCACAAATTGTTGGACATCAAATATTATTTCTTTATTTTTTTAGACAGATTTTTGATTTTTCAGACAGATAGAATTACTTTCACATTTTTAATATTACTATGGATTTTACAATGTATGATACATACATAAGGTTGAAATTTAACTAACATTTAAAAAGTGCACGAGCGAAGTGCTGATCGGTGTGCTCCAACGCTAACTCGTATTTAAACGAGGCATCAAAACTTCGATTGGTATTGAAATTCATTACCAAACGACTTCTTTTAAAACAAAAACAATATTTGCAAATTTTGAACAAATAACTGCCATTAAAGTAAAGCCAACGAGACGAGAGAAAAAAGATAAGCAAAGCGACCATTCCTGAGTTACGTTGCGATAGCTAGCACTTATAATTTCTGTCCTTGTCGCACATATCACACGTACGCTACAATGGCCGAGCGACAGCTGTCGTTGCATGTTCCGTAGTACAGGAAAGCTGTCAGAATAGCGGTTCTAAACTGTCAGATCCGCCATCTTATGGTGCGTCCACACTTGTGACATTTACGCCGTACAGTACTCCGTGATCGCGTCAGACACGCGTGTCAGTTCGTTAATGTGGACGGGTTTTTGTCACGCGGACAATGTCAGGCTACATACACGCCTCTATCCATACCGAACACTCAAAGCCACCCGCCTCCCTCCTCCCGCCTCCCTCCTCCCGCCTCCCGCCTCCCGCCACCCGCCTCCCGCCTCCCGCCTCCCGCCTCCCGCCTCCCGCCTCCCGCCTCCCGCCTCCCGCCTCCCGCCTTCCGCCTCCCGCCTCCCGCCTCCCGCCTCCCGCCTCCCGACTCCCGCCTCCAGCCTCCCGCCTCCCGCCTCCCGCCTCCCGCCTACCGCCTCCCGCCTCCCGCCTCCCGCCTCCCGCCTCCCGCCTCCCGCCTCCCGCCTCCCGCCTCCCGCCTCCCGCCTCCCACCTGCCGCCTCCCGCCTGCCGCCTCCCGCCTCCCACCTCCCGCCTCCCGCCTCCCGCCTCCCGCCTCCCGCCTCCCGCCTCCCGCCTACCACCTCCCGCCTCCCGCCACCCGCCTCCCGCCTCCCGCCTCCCGCCTCCCGCCTCCCGCCTCCCGCCTCCCGCCTCCCGCCTCCCGCCTCCCGCCTCCCGCCTCCCGCCTCCCGCCTCCCGCCTCCCGCCTCCCGCCTCCCGCCTCCCGCCTCCCGCCTCCCGCCTCCCGCCTCCCGCCTCCCGCCTCCCGCCTCCCGCCTCCCGCCTCCCGCCTCCCGCCTCCCGCCTCCCGCCTCCCGCCTCCCGCCTCCCGCCTCCCGCCTCCCGCCTCCCGCCTCCCGCCTCACGCCTCCCGCCTCCAAAAAAATATCTAAGTATGTTTATCTGCAATCTAGATTCCATAACAGAAGCTAGTTAAGCTTAGCATGGGTCTAAATAGCGTTGTGTGGAATGTTGTAGAATATTTATTTCCTAATATTTCCTAATACCTACATACATTCACGCCCTCTTCCCAGTGCGATAGGCAAAAGTTTAAGTTTCCTAAAGTCATCCTATATCTACATACACACATCAAAAAAAGTTTGCGATCAGTTTGAAAAACTGAAATCTTTTTTGTTACTGTAGATTATACTCGTATTATGATTTTTTCTTCTTTTTAGATTCTTTATTTAAAAATAAAGAATTAGAACAAAAAACAATGACACCGTTCAATTGTTTTTCTTACAAAAAGGCTTTCAGTCCTAGCTTACGCTCATTCAGAAATCTGATTTAGTGAAGTAGAACCGATTCAAGATATTTTTCGCGGAAAGTAGTAATTGAAAAAATGCCAAGAGGATTATCAGAGGTTTTACGAGCTAAAATAGTAACTTTGAGGGAAGAAGGATACACCACGAGAGTAATAGCATGCAGACTTGCTATATCCCAATCCTGTGTCGTGGCTACGTTGCAGAGGTACCACGGAATGGAGAATTTAGCTGACCGACCCCGTAGCGGTCGCCCAACTGTTTTCACAGCTGCCCAAAAGCGCTATATTAGATTGCTGGCAGCCCGTGATCCCACAATCAACGCCCCTAAAATAAAAGCAGAAGTCAGGGCCGCCTCTGGGCTTGAAGTTAGCACGCAGACCGTTCGCAATTGCTTGCACCAGGCTGGATTACGAGCACGGAGGTCATGGCAAAATGAAAAAGGTGAGGAAGAAAACATTGGCAAAACTGTCTTTTCGTTGACGAATCCCGAATCTCCACTCATCCTGATAACCGACGTGTCCGTGTCTGGAGAAGACCAGGCGACCGTGAAAGACAAAGAACTGCCACTGGAACAGTTCAGCAAGGCGGAAAATCGGTGTCTTTTTGGGGTGGCATTATGAATGGAGCTAGAACGCCTTTGATCCCGTATCGGGGCTTCATGACAGCAGACATGTACAAAGCAGTTGCTATTGATGATATCGTCAAACCATTCCGAGTAAACCATGGGCACCAATTTGTACTGGTCGATGATAATGCGCCCGCACATCGAGCTCAACGAGTCAATGCTGCTCTTCAAGAATACGATATCAAACGATTAGACTGGCCTGCCGGCTCGCCCGACTTAAACCCAATAGAGCACGCGTGGGATGCTCTTAAACGAGCTGTATGGAACCGTGAGCCACATCCCCAGACAGTTCCAGAGCTCAGGGAAGCCGCTATTGAAGAATGGGATAGGTTACCCCAGGAAATGCTGGATAACATGATCCTCAGCATGCCCAGGAGGATCTCCGCATGTGTTCGAGCCAGGGGAGGAGTTATTTTATATTGAATTTACACCTTTTAATAATAAATTGTAGTTTAAGTTTAATTAAACAGTCTTTTTCTTTCTATGAAATTTCTATCACAATTGCATTATGATTAATGGCTCAATTTTTTAAAATAAATAATAAAAAATAGTTTTATATTTTAATTTCAAACAGGGTATTCCTATTTAAAGAAAGCATACAAAATAGATTTTTTCTTGATAAAGTTAAATTTAAAGAATTCTAGGAGCTTATGCCATTGATCGCAAACTTTTTTTGATGTGTGTACCTACATAAGCTCGTTTTCAGTTAGTCCCTTAGAGATTTTCAAAAAATAGCGCCATAAAATAATTTCCAATTTTGCGATGAAGCTTTGGAAGTGTATTTTCACGAGCGCCTAGGGACTTAATAAATTGATTTTGGAAGTATTAGCTTGTTCTGTTTATCTTTCAATAGAAATATTTAGGTCTACCTCACATTTAGGAAGGCTTTTTTGAGAGCTTGTCCACCACCGTAGCACCCCGTGTTATCCTCAAAAGAGACCCAAGAACTGAGCATATAGAGAACATTTAGAACAAGTATGCCCTGAGGTATACAAAATAGGTTAGTACCTATCAAATACGCATTAGTATCCATACTTAATATTATAAATGCCAAAATAACTCTGTCTGTCTGTTTGTCTGTCAGTATGTTACGCTTTCACGCCTCAACCACTGAACCGATTTTGATGAAATTTGGTATAGGGGTAGATTAGACCATGAGAAAGGACATAGGCTATGTTTGGTTGCGATAACCGACATCCACGCGGGCAGAGCCGCGGGCAAAAGCTAGTAGTTTTTAGTTATAAATAGCGGGGTAATGCCGCCAGCCTTTTGGGCACGGTACCGGTAGAGGTCGATGGGGAGGAATTCTACGATGCCAAAAGTAACAGTCTCTTCCACCCCTATTTTTTTCTCATTTTTGTATATATTGTAGGTACATTTAGTTAGCATAATTCTGTAATGAACTAGTTAGATGATTTCAATAAAATGATTAGATGTTTTAAGAAATAATTAATAAATAAATATTCCACAACATTCCACACAACGCTATCTAAACCCCTGGTAAGCTTAACTTCTTGTGTTATGAAATCTAGAATGCGGATAAACATACTCAGATACTTTTTTTTTTGTAAATACATACATATTATACATAGAAATACCCAGACCGATGCAAATAGACATATTCATGCATACTTATATTTGCACTGAGCGGGGATCTAAACTGCGCCTCCTGCGTGGCAGTCGCGTTCACGTATAGTTATAAATAATAGATAAATATTCCACAACATTCTACACAACGCTATCTAGAATAGTGAGCTTAACTAGCTTGTGTTATGGAATCTTGAATGCAGATAAACATACTCCGATACTTTTTTTTTTGTAAATACATACATATTATTCATAAAAATACCCAGACCAATGCAAATAGACATATTCCTGCATACTAATATTTGCACTGAGCGGGGATCGCACCCGCACCTCTCGTGTAGCAGTCGCGTTCACTACCGCCACGCCACAGAGGCTCCCTAGCAGAAGCAGGCCTCGGCGACGGCGCAAATTGTGCCTCCCCGTACCCGGGGCTAGATGGGACACTACGGTCCCCACAACCCGAAGAGGGCCATCTCGAAAGAGATGGTCCTGGGTCTGCCGGGTGTGAGAGATCTGTTTTCTGCAATCTCACCTCCGGCAACCAAGGACCCAAGACGGCGTGCGTTTTAGTCGGTTCGAGTCCGACATAACCACCTTCACCGGCTCCTTGGGTGGTATCCATGAGGATTTTTCGCACGTTAAAAAGACTACAGAGGCTGTCATATATTTCAATGAATAGTTTCTATTGAAACTGTGCAGCTAATGCGTGTGAGATTTATCTTATCTCGAGCTGTTAATTAGGTGTTCACGCTTAACGCGATTGTGTTGATGTAATCGTAATCTGAATAGCTGCGGGCTGAACCAACATTGTCAGTAGTGATACACATATCGCTATCTAACTACTCTAAGAAGTATAGTTAAGTTAAAGGTTATTAATTTATTATAAAAGACGAATACTTAAATGATAAAGATGCATGGTCATCCTAATCTCATCTCTAGCTCGCACTGTATAAATTTGTCGGGGGCCTGAGGACGGTGAGTTGGCTGCTCATCGTCCTTACAGAAGCAGGCCCATGACGGCAGCGTGACGTGACGGACTCACGCACGCCTCCCCCCTCCTATGAAGCGGGATGATACCCGAAAACCCCCCATAGACGCGGGATAGCACCCGAACCACCCCCTAGACGAGGCCGCATTAAAGCCGTGGGTCTGTTGGGAGCCCTGGGACATCCTTCCGAGGGCTTACCCGGGGCTCCCAACTATAGGCTGCTGGGCGATACCGTGGGGGTTTTAGTCGGTAGGAGTCCGGCATAACATCCATGAAGGATTTCCCCCACGGCAAAAAAAAAAAAACTGTATAAATTTGTTTTATATAAAACCATATTATAAAAAGGAGGATACTTAATCTAGTTTACTGACTTTTTTGCTGGTATCTTCTCAGTAGAACCAACTTACCGAACCAGCTAAAGAATAATTTTCCAATAATTTATTTTATTTATTTTTACTATGATTCCTGACATTATTGTAAAATTCTGATGTTCATAATATGCTCTTTATGTGCCTAAACTGAATAAATGAAATTGATTCTTTAATCGAGTATAGTATCCTTCTCATCTTACTTCCTATTAATATTATACTTTCACTACATAATATAAAGCAAAGTCGCATTCCGCAACTGTCCGTCCCTATGTATGCTCCTCCATCTTCAATACTACGCTACAGATTTTGATGTGGTTTCTTTTAATACATAGAGTAATTCAAGAAGAAGGTTTATATGTATAATACATGCTTAATATAGTAGACGGTGCAGCGGGAACGGGATCGGACGCCACGCGGGTGGAAAATAATTGACGGTACGAAGTTCGCTGGGTCAGCTAGTCGCATTGAGGGCCATGGAAGAACATGGCCTCCATGTTGTGCAGAGCCATCTCGAGACCCAGCCACTGGATCCTTTCCACGACTTGAGCAACAGCGGTCGTGGCCCTCTGGGTCGCCTCGCGGTGTGTAGCGCCACTCACCGTCACTAGCGTGTCGTCCGCGTAGCACGTGATAGTGGCACCGAACGCGAGCTCACTACGAAGCACCCAGTCGTATATGATGTTTCACAGGAGTGGCCCTAGGACTGATCCCTGTGGAACACCACACGACATCTCTCGCTTACCGACGCCAGTCGCACTTGGGTAGATGACGGCTCTCTCCGTCAGGTACGTCTCGATTATGCGGTGGAGGTAGAAAGGCACATCATGATATACTAGCGCCTCCCGAATGAAGCTCCAGGGCAAGGTGTTAAACGCATTGGAGATGTCCAAGGACACCGCCAACATCACCTCGCCCCGAGCGACCGCTTCCTCCGCCAGAGTCCTCACCAGACTAACTCAACGGCAAATGAAATACAAAAATTGAATCCCGAATTTTTGTCAGTACTGTAGGTGTAATATACTTATCTGCCAAGCTCTTACTGTATTATCACCCTCAGGGAGCACATTTACGGGTCTCGTTAAAGGTATTATAAATATGGGTCTCTGCGGACGGGGCGTGATAATATGCAAGCGCCCTGTGATATTGTGGCGATACACACGGAGAGACTGTTCGGAGAACTGTTGACTAACAAGTTCGAAGGAATGCCCAACTATGCTTATTCAATTAGTGAATGAGTGAAGTTTGTTTGGGTATTTCTTTTTGTTGTCCAGGCAAGAAGAACAGACATAACTATACTGAAAAAAAAAAGTAAAGCTAGGTATACATGCTGAATTTTCGAAAAGGGCTTGGATGGCCAGATCCGAAACTTTAAGGAAGCGACAAATGCTCAAAGGAGTCACGAGCCGATTACTTTGCTGAATTTGATCCTAATAGCGGCACTATCGTGATCAACGGGTTCGATTCCCAGATAGGATATTGGTTTATCAAAAAACGAATACTTAATCAGGTTTTAAGGTTCATCAAAATCGGGCTCGTGATTCCTTTGAGCGCATTTTTCGCTATTCCTTATAGTTTAGGATTTGGCCATTCGTATAATAAAATAACCTGTATAAAACTATATACTATTTTGTCTTCCAAATCATTAGTGCAGTCCAACTATTAGGTAGGTACAACTATTAGGTAATCTGTGGTGTCAATGATAACAATGGCAAACGATTCTAAATTTTATTTGCCATATTTTGGAGATAATATCAACCTACCAAAGCTTTTTTACATGACACAATCGTTAGCTACTTTTATATGGATGACATTTTTATAATCTCCAAATGCAAATATCTCAGTTTCGATATTACTTACAACAAAAATAATTGTACTTATACGTGGGTTTGGCACAGTATAATGAAGTGATATCAAAGTTATTGATGGCCGCTGAAAAATTACGCCACTAGTGCATATAAAATTATTCTTAATCCCTTTGGTACACCTGTTTTTTTATCGTGCGAAAAATCCTCACGTATGCCACACCTATCGGAGCTGGAGGAGGGAACCGACAACCGACTAAAACCCACGCCGTCTTTGCGTTTTTAGTTGCCGGAGGTGAGAATGCAGGAAACATATCTCTCGGACCCCGACAGACCCGAGACCAACTCTTTCGAGATGGCCCCCTACAGGTTGTGGGGATCATAGTGTCCCCATCTAGCCCCAGGTAACCTGTAATAATTTGGTACACCTGTAATAATTCATAGTAGAATGTATTGGCCTAAATTTTTGTATGTGTGTAGTCAATTATCCGGTAGGCGTTGTACAGTCTGTCACGTCCAACCTAAATTCATTAAATTTTCTCGTTTCGTTTCCATGGCATTCTTGGACAGATTTTTTTTTAACAATATTGTACTGTATTTTCATTTCATTTTTATATATTCACGTTTGTGTAACTTCGAAGTTGTCTGTAGAAGTGTAGTGGCTAGCGGGCACGCCAAATAAAGTTTGCTTACCAGGCCCCCGATTCTATTAATACTTAATACTAAACCACAGCAAAAAAATTACATTAAATTTCAGACTTTATTCCTATAGGCCTAATGTCCAAAATGAAATGAAGACAGTTTCATTACACTTTTTCTATTACTCTGCAAAAAGTCATTTAATCTTGAACTTTAACCGAATCGTTTTAAAGTCTATTATTCAATGCCGTTTTTTGCAGTGGCGGTGGCACCACAATGGTTTGATTTAGCAGAAGTGGCAGTTACCGTTTAAATCACGATATTATGATGAGTTTCATGAACCCTGACTGGTACCTACCCTAAACACTGTGTAGGTACTTAGTCTTAATTTGGGTATCAGACTTCATCAAACTATATTGTTTAACTAATATCAATGTGTTCATTAGATTGTAAACATGAAATAAATGAATTTTGAATTTGAATTCAAAATTATAACTAGGTACCCAACAAACAAAAGTATCAAAGCTATCAGCAAATTAATAAGTAGGTATGTATTAAATTTTACCTTTGAAATTCATTATCTCAATATTTTGAAACACATAACCCCATAACTACCGACGTGATACCACTTCTAACAAGCAATTTAGCTTAGCTGGAGGGGTTAGAGGGAACATTAGTAATTTCGATTCTTAGTATACACTCGCTGGAATGTTTACCATATTTTTGCGCCAGTTGAAGCAGCGCTGAAATTTTGGATTGTCGAAAAAATTCATATCCCGGCGATTGTTTTACTTTTAATTTAATTGAGCATGTCAATCTCAAATTTAAATTTCGATTTTAATATTCTTAAAAAAAAATTCATCACTCACGTCTGCTTTATTCTGATATTCTATTTTTATACCGAACATGTTTACTACACATGTCGTCCGTATGTCACATATTCAGAATATCGCACATAGGGTGTTAATGTGAGGTTATGGAGGCGCTACGGAATTATTCCGTTGGTATGTACGTACCTGCTTATCTACTATATCACTAGTGAGGGAGGGAAAATGGTTTATTACCGAGACGGAGATAATGAAGGTGAAAATTTCTGGTATTTGAACTTTGAGATAATAATTTAATAATAATGTATGATGAATAAACTCTCAGTGGTTATGTGTCTGTGAGACTAACGAGGATTTCAGGATGAATATTTTAGTGAGATTTAAACTTTCGCGTTCCATTTAATCTGGCCTCAAGTACATTGAGTTTCAAATGCAGTCGCAACGTGGAAATATGGCGGATTAAAATTGGTTAACATAGAAGAGAAAACTGGCGTAATACTGTGTCAGAATGATTCTTGCTCATAAATAGTTTAACCACTTTTGTACTTACCACATTTTATGCAAATAAATATATTCTTCTATTCTAACTAGACCAACTTATACATATCGGCCTCTACGAAACGATTTGCTACTCAGAATAAGGGGCCTTTTTTTCGTGCGGGAATCCCCTCGGATACTTCCCCGCCGGAGCCGGAAGGGGAGGTTATGTCGGACTCGAACCGACTAACCGCACGCCGACTGAGGGTCGTAGTGCTAGGCCGCAGGTGAGGCTGACCCTGGCTGACCCAGGGCCATCCCTTACCGTCTGGCCCTCCTCGGGAGGACAAAACGGTGTCCCCGACTCGCCCCCGGCAGGGGCCAGATACTTGTATAAATATTAATATCATTATATCAAAAGCAGCTCTAACGATATAGATCGGTATATAGTTAAGACAGGTGAAATAAAAAATAAGTTACACATACCCAGGACTTCTCGATCGTATGCCGACTTCATAACCATTGAACTACTATAAATTGATAATACGATTTTTTTACCATAGAATTCCTTCTCGGAGCGAAAGTGTTAGCAGCCCCAGTGATGACCCAGGGCGCGGTGACCCGCGACATAAAGCTTCTATTAACAAGGCTGTGTTGTTCGAAGGTGGTGTGGTCATCACAACAGCTGATGATGAAGCACAATGCTGTGGGGCTGGCGATGGATCTTGCTTATGCTGGACGCTGTGGCAGCGCTCTCACCTGTCGTTAAGATTGGTAAGTTATTCGCTTTATGATGAGAGAATAGAAATCCTATGCCGCACCACTAAGATCTGGAACTCCCTGCCAGCTCCGAGGGGCTTCTCTAGTCATCCGTTCGTTCTACTCCAAAAAGTTTTGGGCGGCCATAGTCATCTGTATGTTCATGTGGTTATGACTAAACTGATAAGCCCAGACTCGACAAGTTTGTCTAGTTCAGTTTAGTAGTTCTTATGGCCCCCTTCCTACTTCATTGTCTGACCTGCTCCAGGGTATCATATCTATTAATTATTTACTAGCAGTTCTGACGCCATTCCTGGTATCTATAGGAATCTATTCCAGGGATAAAAAGTAGCTAGGCGTGGTCTCGTGGTAGCCCTCGTAGTGGGAGTCTACTTTATCAGCGCTATGATTGCAGATATATAATATGGAGTGTGAATGCGTGTACTGCCAGTACCTCCTTCTGCGAGCAGGTAATTCTCGAAAAGGAGACGATGGACTCAGCGGAGGGCATTCATGTGTTGACCTGGCGGCCGGAGCCGGCTGGTAGCCTAGCAGAAACATGGCTGTTTCTATGCAGAGTACTTTACAGCACAGTGGGGTGATTGTGTCAGACTCAAACCAACTAAAGCCGCATGCCATCTGGGTCTCAAATGAAGGGGTGTAAGGTGGCACATTTCCTTCGCATTGCATTAGCATTTCCTTCGCATCCAGGCTGACCCTGGGCTATTTCCGGTCTCGAGACAGTGACCTCCGATATGGGAACCATGGCGTCTCCATCTGACACAGTGCCTACTTCTGCTAGGGTGACAAGCGGGTGGCCTAAGTTCCTGTTTGCAAACTTAACTGTATAAGAAAATCTATTTAATCCAGGGTAATTTTCTTCCAGGGGCAGTCTTCACGGAGGATGCCAGGGGAGGGAGTACAGAGCTAGCTTTCAAATACGCAGTGTACAGGATCAACAAGGAACATAATTTACTTCCAAACAGCACCCTGGTGTATGATATCCAGTATTCGCCTGCCAGGGATACCTTCAAGTCTTATAAAAGAGGTGAGTAGACCAGTCTTTTAGGAGTCCATTTGCTTATTCTTGTTACAGATTACCGTAGTAATCGACCAGGGGATTTATAGGACGGACCCATACGACTAACTGACTGATTCATCAACGCAGAGCCGAAACCGTTGGACCTACAAACTTGAAATTTTGACAGTAGATGCATTTTATGACGTAAGCATCCGCTAAGAAAAGATTTTTGGAAATTCTGCTACTAAAAGGGTAAAATAAGTGATGGATGTTTATATGAAAGTCCGTCATTTTCAGAGCTAAATGCACTAAATTTCATAAACCTGTGTCTTTTAAGAAATAAATATGTGTATCAGCGTTTTTCAAAATTTTACTACTAAGAGGGTAAAATAGGTGATAAATGTTGGTATGGAAAGTTCGTTATTTTCAAAGATAAAACTTCGTACACCTTCGTCTTTTGAGAAATATTTTATCGTGATAACCGATATTCACGCGGGTGAAGCTGCGGGCAAAAGCTAGTCTAGTATAATATTCTCATATCCTCTAGTATAATATACTCAGGAATTGAACTTCATCCAATTTTATGTCGAATCAAATTGAAACAGCGTGTTTGGGAAACATGGAATCGAATCCCATCATTATCATGATCTTTGCGTTAGTCCCGGTAGCATCCAAGGTCTTGACCTTGGAGTCCGGGGTCCGCTTAAATATGATGAGGCTTTTCCAGCTATATAAAGATTTACTGCCATCAGACCTCACAGCCTGAGTTATGGACATTGTGGCTAGTAGCCTATCACTGACTCACAGGCGACTGGAATCGTCAACTGCCAGGATGTTTCAAATCAGCAAGACTCTTTGGCACTGCGTAGAGATGTGGCTTCGCTCTGCATCTTCTATCACCTATACTATGGGGAGTGCTCCGAGGAATTGTTGGGATTGATCCCCGCCGCCTCTTTCCGCTATCGTTGCACGCAACAGCAGTTCCACACTCACCATCTGGACAGCTGGCGGTCCACAACTGTACGTTTCTCGAGAAACTTTTTGCCTCGCACAACTAAACTGTGGAATGAACTGTCACCAGCGGTATTTCCGAACCAATACGACCTTCAAATCTTCGACCTTCGACCCTCAAAAGGAAGGCAACGCACTTGTGACTCCTCTGGTGTTACGGGTGCCCATGGGCGGTGGTGATCGCTTACCATCAGGCGATCCGTCTGCTCGTTTGACTCCCTAATTCATAAAAAAAGAACATTAAAAATTACAGAGTTGTTCAGGTCGCCCATATAGTCTTCCGTCTCGACCTAACGACTATTGACAACCGATACCGACTTTTAACATGTCTTCAGATGCGTGGAAGCGCTCAGATGAAATACCATTTGACGTTCATTCATCCAAATAGCAACCCTGCCTAGGTAGCTTTTTTTTTTCCTTACAGCTTTTATCAGATTAGATGATCGTAGTTACTTTGACATTTTGAGTTTCATATCATCAATTACACTTTTTGTTTTTTTTAAGGTTTATTTTAAATTCTGGCAATTAGGTTTCTTTTTAATATATTTTTGTTGTGTTTAGCATCCAACAAAGTTCTGGCAAGTTTGTTTTTATGTCGCTTTAGCCTGAGCATATAGGCGTCATCGCTGTTGAATTTCTTCCTTTACGGTAGGGACTTGGAGGTATTCGCGTATATCTAGATTCCTCGTGACGTGAACCAAGGCGTGCTGGCTAGTATCTTTAGCGTCTTGTTCTGGAATCTTTGTAAAATTTCAACATTTGAATGGCTAGCTGAACCCCTAGGTAACTTAACACACTGATTGTAAACCGAGCTGTGAGCGGTTTGGCAGGAATCGGTTTCCAGAAAATACAATATCTAAAAGCGCTTTTAATCCTGCAGCGAATAAAAGTTTATTCAAGCGGTTGGAAACTATAAATGAGACGGAAAAGCAATATGGCCGCCGAGCATCGCCCGGATGTGACGTCAAGGATACCCTCACAAAATGTAAATTGTGCGCAAAGTACTTTCGGGGTTATGATATGACTTTTTTTTCGAACTAATGCGATTTTGGTGCAGTTTTTCGAGTTATTTTTAAAATGACTGCAATTTCCTTCTTTGTTCAGTGCTCTATTGCAGTGTATATGATAAAATAGCTTTTCGCCCGCAGCTCCGCTTGCGTGTATATCGGTTATCGCCACCAGAAGTCTTTATTATGTAACGTATTACGATGTGACTTTGAACCTGAGAACAGGAAGACAGAAGAAGACACTGGAATCTTAGTAATAGGGTGGCCTTACTACTAAGAGCCTATTGTCCATCTGACTGTTTGTCTGTTACCAGGATGTATCTCATGAACTGTCATCGCTAGTCAGTTGAAATTAACTTGTTATGGAATCTAGAATGCGGATAAACATACTAAAATATATATTTTGTTGTAAACATATAAATATTATACATAGAAACACCCAGATCAATGCAAATACCCACATTCACGCATACAAATTTTTGGCGGTCAAACCCGCGCCTCGTTCTTAGCGGCCGCGTTCACTACCACCACGCCACATATCAAATGTATGCAGATAACTAACATATTATGTATCTATGCAGATAGCTGGAATGCATCGGTTTATCTATATCTAGTGGGGTACTTCAGTCTGCGTGCGTAAGCTCCTCGCTACCTCGGCATGCATTAGGCATGCGTCATTGTCTAGTTAATAGCTTTAGGGCTAGCCAGACAATGGCGGCTTAAAAGGCTTGTACACAGACTTTGTTATATGCAATGACGTAAAATACGGACACTAAAACCTTTCTGCTAAACTCATGCTAAATGTATGGGAGTGTTTAATGCCAAAATTTTAGATACCTTTCGTTTGATTTAAAAAAAAATATTAATGTCATTTTACTCATTAGGTAACGTACTTTCGATATCAGTTTAAAGTTTTTTGATATCTGTAATAGTTATGGAATTATCGCCTGGACACACTTAACGATTACACCCTGTATATTAAAATCAATGCCACTTTTCGTTGTTTTGTTATAAATCAACAATGCCTTTACCGATTTGGTTAATTGTGGTCTTGAATTATTCGTGGAAGTTCAGGGAAGGTTTCACGGCGAGAAAATTTCGAATAATTGCCGGGAACCGACATCCACGTGGGCGGAGCCGCGGGCAAAAACTAGTTATTTTATAGATACGTCATTCAGGAACATTGCCGTTGTTAAAAATGGCGCAAAAACTAAGAATAAAACAATATTGCTACTTAATAATAATACGTAAAAATAATTGATCTATGCATTATATTATTATTTATATTAATATTTATATTCTTATTACTAATTTATTATTAAAGACGTATTTTTTTTTCTGTCGCGTCTCTTATTGGTGGAAAAAATTGGTCATAATTTTTTTGTGGACATTATACAAGGTGATATTATAGACGTTTCGGAAAAAAGAAATTGGGCACAGTATCTGGAAGTATTAATTTGGAGAAAGAAAAAACATTTTTTTACAACCTCCGTACATTTTTCTGTTCACCTGAACATTATTCCCATACATTATCATTTTTTTTTTGTTTTCGCCAAATTAATACTTCTAGATGATTAACGTAACGACTATAAAATCACCTTGTAGAGTGTGAACAACCTATCTACTATAGTTTATAGTATAATAAATAATAATAAACTCATCACGCCCGTATTCCCCGAAGGGTTAGGCAGCGGTGCTAGCACCCACATTTCGCCAGTTTATTTGTAGGTCCCAATGTAATAGGTGGCGAGCCTATTGCCATTAACCGGGCACTTATGAACCTGCGATAAATACACACATAACTTCGAAAAGCATCGAAAAGTCATTGGTGTGTGCCATGGTAAACCTGGGATCGAACCCGAGACCTCGTCTCAGCAGTCCATTACCCATACCACTAGGCTACCGCAGATATTTTTTTTTATAATATATCATAGGTTATATATGTTGTTAGGGGCCAGATCGTGAAAATCACCGAAAAGAGTGTTACGTTCTTTCATATTTAACCCATTTAGATATGATTGATATCAATGATTATTTGTATATATTACATTCAAAGACCAAAAAATATGGTATACTTATATTAAACTCTTAAAACCTAATAGTTGTTATATAATAAACGTCGACAAACCCACAAAATTGAGAAAAAATGCAAAAACATGCTTTCGTATTTTTCAGATTTAACGCAATAAATCAACACAAATTGATAAAAAGAAACACTTTTTGAACACTGAAGGAACCAATAAATATTGCACGTACCTTTACAAACAAAGACTTCCTCTTTTAAAGCCCTAAAATCTAGATATGTTTTACGTAAATTCTCCATATAGGCTACGTGAAACAGGCTCCAGTCTTTGAGTAAATTCATACCGAAAATGAGTGATTTTAGCAATGAACCGGTATCTATTTGAAAGTCAAAGACTTCTTGATAGGGAAGAAAAAACTTATTTTATGATACATTTAGTAATCAATCTAAAAAATCACTTCAAATTTACTGAAAAACGCGTAAAATAGTGTCTTTTTTCTGCCATATTTTTTCTCGTCGCCCGTCAGTCGCCCACGGGCCTTCGAAGCAGGAGCACGTCTCTTTGGCGCGTGATGACAGTTCATGCATACATAAATAGGCCTACCAAGAAATATGTGAAATGAAAAATGGCGCCACCGTCTTCATTAATCAATTGGATGGCAATAAAATAGTATGCATTTGACAGTGACAACCGTAGTTCCGATTTTAGCCATTTCACATATTCGTTGGTACATTTATAGCATAATGTTTCAGATTTTGAGATACTTGCTTTAAGGTTTGAACTGTAAAGTTGGGGATATACCTAGTCAAAATATTTTTTGTAGAAACAATATTTTAGGTTCTGTTGTAATGAAATTTTAATTAGATACTAACTTCATGGTCTATTTTATATGATTGTATAGGTAAGTATATATGTATATTGTAAAGTAGCTGTTTCCGTACATATTAGAAATAAAAAAAAAATCTTTGGGTTATATTATATTAAAGATACTGACTGATTTATATGTAGCAGCATCACTAGAGTCACAGGAGTCGCGGGTATCAGCTAGTGCGACCACCAGTAGACCTGGTGCACTGGATTAGAAGCCTTATGCATCGCAATGTCGCAGACACGGGTAATAACCTCAAGAAACCACTACACCTCATAGCCTAATCGACAAGCCTGTCTGACGCAGGGGCCCAGGCCTTTACGGTGGTTTCTTACGGGCCTTTTAGTACACCAGTGCCGCCGACCTCTCCCGGTCGGCTTTTCAGCTTGGTCTGAGAAACCGGTGGACGCATGGGACGGTGACAGCAGCGACATTTATTTTGTTTTGGAGTCACGTGTGAAGATCGCATCCTTGGCAGCGTTCGTGTCCGTGACATAGCAAATAAAATGCAAGAGAGCCGCCATCGTTGGTACGATCACGTCAATCTGCGTCTGATCGATAAGGAGCGAACGTCCGAGTGCCATCACTGCGACGCGAGCTCACCGAGTGTCCGGCCCTGGGAGTGAGAGTTCTCATCCTCGCTACCCTACTCACGGCGATGGTCCGCTGTGCGGACACGTGGGCGGCCATTGTCTCCTTCTGCGTCCTCCTTTTTTTCTTTCTAATGGTCGTGAAGGAGATGGTGGAACGGGAGTGGCGGCGTGAGTGAGAGAGACTAACAGATCACACCGCCTGCGTGCGCAGGCAACTCGGGCGTCGGAGGGCACAGACTGACCTCCGTCCCTCATGAGCGCGTGACGGGTAGAGCCGCCTGTCACCCCAGCAGAAGCAGGCCACGGCGGTGGCGCGATATGTAGCGCGCCTCCCCACTCTGGCGTGAGTCCTGGACACCGTTGTCCCTCCTCCCGGGGTGTGAGGGATATGCCTAAGACAACCTCACCTCCGGCCTAGCACCACGTGCGGTTTAAGTCGGTTCGAGTCCGACATAACCTCCCCTCCCGGCTCCAGCCGGGTAGGAAATGTAGGAAGAAGAGCTGCGAGACGAACTCTGAAACTGTGCAATTGGGTTGCTAGGTGCCTGCAGGAGCGCCGTATTCGTGTCCTCTGTGATATTTCCTATTATATAGAAAGAGAGTGGGTAATATTATGTATGATATTACCCACTCTCTTTCTTCACCTTTCATTGCTATGCAGATGATAGCACCTTACACGAGAGTTATCACGGAAATCCTGCGGCTACACAGTCTGATATCGATGAAAAAGGGTAGCTTCTTGTCACTGAGATTGACCGGATCCTGGACCACATTTTGCAATGGGGCTCTGAGAACTTGGTGGAGTTCAATGCTAACAAGACGCAGGCACAGCAAAGGTATTTTCTTTTCTTCCACCATTCCATTCTTCAGAGCACGCCACTACCACTAAACGACAATCTGATCGGCATCTAGTAAGGTCGTCAAGCTGAGTGCCACCATTGTTAACTAAGTAGGTGTTTGTAATGGTGGCCCTTTCTTGAGACTTTGCCTTATCTTACCGTCAGGCGACGAGAAGTCAAATTGTCGTGCTCGGCCCCCGTACATTTATATTAATATGCGCGCTCTATGCATAAAATCTAAACTATAAGTGATCTTCGGTATCTCGTACTTTGATATTTCGTACCTACAGTTTTTGAACTTCGGAATTTTGTAATTCGGGATTTAAAATCGTTATTTTTGTACGTAACCGGTAGGTATGGTCTGTCTACGCGGTGGGCATTTAAATTTTATGAGTATTTTCAGTATCCTCATATATCAACAATTAGGTGTAGGTATGTCCCCAGCCTTATTTTGTTCGAAATCTCATAATCTCTGTAAAAAATTTAACATGCTATGTATGATACTGAAACAAAAGACAGCCAATGACGTCACGTAAGATAATATGACAGGGATGAATGTATAAGAAGAAAAGAGATACGAAATGTAATTGACAGACGTAATTCGTCACAATAAATCACATTACTCAAAAATGCACTCTAACCACAAGGCTTAAAGTAGTTTTTTCATCATTTTTAAGACAATTTTCACCATTATTTTGACTAGTAAAGAGCATCTAGCAGCCCACTGTGCATCTCGGTGATGTGTGCGTGCACGGCTGCGTCTGTATTTTGACAGATTTTGAGTCGTGCGCTCCGCGGACTCCGTCCTTAAGTGTATAAACAGTTCTGTTTTGTTATCATCATTACAACTTACATAGTATGAAGCAAAGTCGCTTTTTGCTTCTGTCTGTCCCTATGTATGCTTATATGTTAAAAACTACGCTACAGATTTTGATGTGGTATCTTTTAATAGATAGAGTAATTCAAGATGAAGGTTTATCACTACTTAGTATGAAGCAAAGTCGCTTTTCCCGTCTGTCTGTCCTTATGCATGCTTATATCTTTAAAACTACGCTACAGATTTTGATGTGGTATCTTTTAATAGATAGAGTAATTCAAGAGGAAGGTTTATCACTACTTAGTATGAAGCAAAGTCGCTTTTTGCTTCTGTCTGTCCCTATGTATGCTTAAATGTTAAAAACTACGCTACAGATTTTGATGTGGTATCTTTTAATAGATAGAGTAATTCAAGAAGAAGGTTTATCACTACTTAGTACAAAGCAAAGACGCTTTTCGCGTCTGTCCATCCCTATGTATGCTTATTATATGTTAAAAACTACGCTACAGATTTTGATGTGGTATCTTTAAATAGATAGAGTAATTCAAGAGGAAGGTTTATCACTACTTAGTACAAAGCAAAGACGCTTTTCGCGTCTGTCCGTTCCTATGTATGCTTATATGTTAAAAACTACGCTACAGATTTTGATGTGGTATCTTTTAATAGATAGAGTAATTCAAGAGGAAGGTTTATCACTACTTAGTACAAAGCAAAGACGCTTTTCGCGTCTGTCCATCCCTATGTATGCTTATTATATGTTAAAAACTACGCTACAGATTTTGATGTGGTATCTTTTAATAGATAGAGTAATTCAAGAGGAAGGTTTATCACTACTTAGTATGAAGCAAAGTCGCTTTTCCCGTCTGTCTGTCCTTATGCATGCTTATCTTTAAAACTACGTTACGGATTTTGATGCGCATTCTTATAATAGATAGAATAATTCAAGAGAAAGGTTCATATGTATAACGAAGTGGTAAATGAAAAAAAAGACGAGCACAATCACTGAACATTTTTAAAAGTATGGTCACTACTCACTATCTATCGTTATAACTGCTTCTTATTTTACTTTGTTTCCTAATATTTTATCTATTTAAACTCATTATTATTATTTATGATGTATTTATTTACCTATTTATTAAATTTATTTATTTACTTATTTATTTATTTATTTACTTATGTTTTTATTTCCTTATGTATTAATTAATTTATTTTTTAACTGTGTACCCTGAACTGCCCATACACCAATCCATTGCATACGTGTCCATTGAGGTTGTCTGGAAGAAATCGCACCTAGCGATAAGACCGCCATTTGTACTGTCACTTTTACATTGTTTTCTCTGTACTTTTTTCACATGGTGTACAATAAAGTATATTGTATTGTATTGTATTGTATCATTTCAATTATAAATTTGACATTCAATTCCATGTCTTATTACACTATATGCAATCCCCTAAGTAGTAACTTTGGTAATTATACTTAACATTTACATTGATACCTACTACATATCCGGCTTAGCAGGATCGAAACCAAAATAGAAGTATCTATTTTGTACTCAAGTAATTATTTCATAGAAGAATACATCTAATAATAAATCATTAGACACTTATGAGAATTCGTATTAGGATTATTCTTATTACTTTTACTCATAGTAATGAACTAATATTAAGTACCTATTAACAAGTAATTAACTACTTATCCCAGTGAGTAGAATCTTCGCGCCGACATATACCATCAATAAAAGTTGAAAAACCCCTTTAGCTACTGTTATTAAAACAAATTTTACTTCACATCTGGATTATTAACAGTTAAACCCTCTACCACTTTCCCACACAATATATCTTTTACTGTCTTAAAATGTTCTCAAAAAGACAAAATTTAAATCATAATTAGTATAATAAACAATTAAATTAAATTCGTCGTCCATTTGTTTCGGATGTCCGCCCATTTTGCACTAATTTGCGTAAATACTCCCCAACGAAACAATTGCGGCGGGGAATGTAAAAAATAAAACGTTTTCTGGTGAAAACGTTTATTTCGAGAACTGTTTTACTATGTAATGTTTCGTATTTTGTTTTTTTTTAATAATCATCTTCCACGATCGTTACAGGAATTACATCTGACAAAGTTTAAAAACAACTACATGACTTTTTGCTGTACAAAATATATTATAGTGTAAAAGAATACCTAGATGATAAGAATTCATAGATTTGACATTATTATATTGAAGATTTGACATTATAATAAAATTATACTGATACAAGCAATTCGTTATGTACCTATTAGTTCTGATAATATTTATTGATTTATTGACATTAAAGTTTGCACGCTCTACGGAGCAGAATATTATGCTGTGCCCGCTAATTTTTAAGACCTACAAATGTAACCATATTCGAGGCAAATAAAGATTTTGATTTGATTTGATTTAGTAACGTTTCATTGTTTTTTAAACATATACATGAGTCGCCGCCGAGGTGTATTAACACCCAAATTTCACCTGCTATGATTTTCAACTCCACGTAATAGGGGGCGAGCCTATAGCCGTTAAGGGAACATTTAGTCATGTTTACTTTTATTTTCGTGTGGAAGTCCCCTCAGATACCTACTGCCGGAGCCGAAAGGGGAGGTTAGGTAGGACTGAAACCGCATGCCGACTGTGGGTCGTGGTGCTAGGCCTATGAGGTTGTCATCGACATATCCCTCGCACCCCGGCTGACCCAGGGCTATCCCTTACGGTCTGGCCTTCCTCGGGAGGGGGGACAACGGTGTCCCCAAGGCTGTATGTTTACTGTCGGATGGAGAACAGTCCTGTCCCTTAGTCGCTTTCTACGACAGGAAAATGGCAGGGGTGGCTCTATTCTAATCCACCTGAAACCAACAAATAAGAATGAAGTTGATAAATATTAACATAATTTTATTAGCTTCACTTGTAACTATGTAAGTAAGAAAATCTTGGAATCATAATTGGACCTACTTCGCGGTCTTTGATTAAGATGAAATTTTGCACACGCTCCGAGTTCTGATGACAATACATGACTAGCTAAAAAACCATCATTACAAATCCACTATGGCGTCCTCCCCAAGATGGCGGACTGACTGTTTGAAATCCACCCCCATGATATGGGTATCAAATGAAAGAATTTGTTGTCAGGAATACGAAAAAAAAATATAAAAGCGTGTTTTTTAGTTTTTTATGTACGTAAATTATTTTGTTCTGAATTTCAGCGTGTACTCAGATGAAGTCTGGCGCAGTGGCACTCTTCAGTGGTGCAGGTCCGCAATTAGCTGCTACCCTCGATGCTATGACCAGGAGTCTGCACACTCCACATCTTACCGTTGGACCTTATACTAATGATAACTGTAAGTATAATAGGATTATCTTGGACCTAAATTGCGATATGTATAAGGTTCTGGTGCGCGTATATTGTTTTGTACTTCAAGTGACTATGATCTCTTTGACAGCCTCTGTGGCGTAGCGGTAGTGCACGCGACTACCACGCAGGAGGCGCGGGTTCGATTCCCGCTCAGTGCAAATATTTGTATGCATGAATATGGCTATTTGCATTGGTCTGGGTGTTTCTATGTATAATATGTATATATTTACAAAAAAAAGTATGTAAGTATGTTTATCCGCATTCTAGATTCCATAACACAAGCTATAAAAGCTTACCATACCTTACTAGATAGCGTTGTGTAGAATGTTTTAGAATATTTATTTATTTATTATTTTATTTATTTCTGTAGATAAGATTCAAAGTGGTTTGTAATATTTTTCCTGAATAAGCCGCTGCTGTTTCAGAGGGGATGGACCCTTAGAAACCCTTTTGAATCCGAAACCTTTACTCCCGTCCTTTACTCCTACCTGATTTCCATAAAATACTTATAATCACGCCTTTATCTCTGGAGGGTTAGGCAGAGGTGAATTAACACCCACATTTCACTAATAATTGTAGTCGGTCCCACGTAATTGGGGGTGAGCCTATTGCCATAATATTTCGGGCACTATTGTTGACTCGAGCCTATATCTGAGGCTGTATATATCTGTCTGATGTTAAACAGCCCTGTCCCTTAGTCACCTTGTACGACACCGCATGGGAAGAGATGGAGTGGACCAAATTCTTCTCTACCGGGAAGGACGTATTTCTATAAATGTGCTTATTTTTCCTTGGGTGTTATACACCTCAAGCTACCCTTTTTGCCACTCCCTATGTGTGTATTGCAGGTAACCACATATTGCGTATGAGTGTTTAGAATGATCTTCTTCCTATTTCTTTCAGCTAACGATTCCTTTACCGTGAACCTGTATCCTCCAAAGGATCTGATTACGAAGGCCTTCTTCGAGTTTCTGAGCTACCTCAACTGGACCAGGATGGGTATTATCTATGAAGATTATGGCTACGGTAAGTATAAAAAATACCCCCCGATCGGCAGCCATTTCCGAATTTGGCAGACAAGCAAACGGCCCACCTGATGGTAGGTGGTCGTGGCCTATGAACTAGAGGCGTTACACTCTTGCTGCCAGCCCTGAAGAAACCTTCAATGCCTTTCTTGAAGGACCTCATATTGTAATCGCTTGGGGAAAATTCAGCAGGTAGTTCGTTCCACAGCTTGAGTGCGCGTGGGATGAAGTTCTTGTTATACCGCACGGTTCGCACCATTTCTGGTCAGAAATGGTGCGAACCGTGAATATGTAAATTTGCTGAGAAACTTTTTGAACCATTTTTACATTTTAGGTGAAATCAATCTTCTGGACATAGCAAAAGATGGCCGCGATATGTACGCAGTTCGCTGTCATGATCCCAAGGAGTATAGACGAGCCCTAGCGCAGCTGAAGGCGCAGCAGGTGGAACATATTATAGTGGACACCGACCCTAGGAGGATAAGACTACTGGCAAGAGCGGTGAGTAGACCAGTAGACTAAAAGACGAGTAGACTGAAAGACGAGTAGACCAAAAGACGAGTAGACTAAAAGACGAGTACTCGTAGAGAACACTACTCTCTTGAGTTACCATCGAAACAGCAATAAATCTCTGCCTGGTTCAAGATCTTCTTTCTCTTCCAATCCACCGTCACCGCCCATCCTGTGACAACGTGACCTACCGTACCCTGGACGCTTCGCCACGATACACCTCCTGGTTCGCCGCGCCGTGTCTGCATCCGCAATCCCGGCACTGTTCCCCGGCCTTACCCAGCGCACCTACAGTTTCCGAATACAGATAATAGTCCGGCGCTGGGCCTAGGTCGGGGGCCTGTACATTTTTGATTTATTGCTGTTTCGATGGTAACTCAAGAGAGTAGTGTTCTCTACGAGAGTTGCTTGCCGACTGAGGTATCGAGCCGTCGCGGCGCCTGTTTTTATAGTGTCGTTTGACCTTGAAACGGCGCCGCGCGTCTTTGTTTACATTTTTTCTGTGTATTTTTCTACAATTCTGATACTGTTACACTGCTCGATAGGCCGCATATGGGCCTTGCTCTTTTATTTGATATACCCTTATTTTTTCTTATGTGTAAAGGAGAATAATATAAGTCTGCTCTGTTTACATTATTTGTTCCCTACTACCTATTTGTTGTTATAAAAGTTTAATCTGATATTCTTAAAAACTACTTAAATCTATTGCCTATACTATTTACACTGTTTTCTTATCCTATTTACTATAATTAAAATTCTGTTCTGCACATTCTCCCCCCGTGGGACGCAGTCGCACTCCTTACGGTGCAGAACTCGAAGCTCCGGACAGCAGCACGATCAGCTTTCTCACCGGTCGACGCAGCACTCCTCCTTTGGTCTGGATGTCGACGGTCCGCGTCACGCCGTCTGGCCCGGGGAACGTCGCGATGACTCGTCCTCGTAGCCACAGGTTGCGGGGCGCGTTCGGATCCACCAGCAAGACCAGGTCGTTCTGGCCTATTGTGGGTCCGCGTCCATCTGGCACACGACGATTCTGAAGCTCCGGCAGGTACTCACGGAGCCACCTGGCCCAGAAGAGGTCGGCCAGGCGTTGAGCTGCTCGCCAGCTGGACTTGGAGGCGCCATCTTTTTCGTTGAATGCGCCCGGCTGCTGCACTCCTCCAGGTCCCCCCAACAAGAAGTGGTTGGGGGTCAATGCTTCGGGGTCCTCCGGGGTCACTGACACGTGCGTCAGTGGGCGGCTGTTGACTGTATACTCCACCTCGGCTAGTAAGGTGGCCAAGACTTCCTCGGAGGGCCGTCGCTCATGCAGTGTGGCGGTCAATGCTGTCTTCACTGACCGCACCATTCGTTCCCAGGCCCCACCCATGAAGGGGGCTCCGGGGGGGATGAAGCGCCACGAAATCTTCTTCTTGGCCGCTTCCTGTTCTGTAGCTTGATCTATCGCCCGTCGTAGCTCACGGTCGGCGCCTTTCAGGTTGGTCCCATTGTCGGACCATATTTCTTCAGGACATCCTCTTCTCGCCATCATTCGACGTAGAGCGGAGATGGCCGAGTCGGTGCTGAGCGAACTTGCTATCTCTAAGTGTATGGCGCGCGTTGTAAGACAGGTGAAGATCGCGACATACCTCTTCTGATTGGTACGTCCAACTGTCACTGTTAGTGGTCCGAAGTAGTCGACCCCGGTGTGTGTGAAGGGTCGCTTATGATGAGCTAAGCGACACTCCGGCAGATCACCCGTCCTCGGGTACGGCGGTACTTGAGTTCGAATACGACAATGTAAACATCGCCGTAGTAGTGAGCGAGTTACCGGGCGCAGTCGGATGACCCAGTAGTGTTGTCTGCACTCGTTGACTGTAGCTTCGACTCCCGAGTGATGCAATCTTCTGTGTGTATACTCGATCCACAGCTTAACGGTTGGGTGATCGCCATCTATTATGATCGGCGACTTGAAGTCTTCGGACACGTCTCGGGCGGCTTGAATGCGGCTTCTCACCCGTAGAACACTGTTTACTGTTATGACGCTCAGCTGGTGTAGACGACTATCTCTATGTACGGCTCTCCCCTGTTGTAGATCTTCTATTTCGGCGGTGAATGAGTCTTGCTGCGCGGCTCGCATCAGTAGGTCTTCAGCGGCGCGCAGGAGCTCGGCGGTGACGGGTAGGTACGGGTCAATGACCGGAGTACCTGTGTACGTGGGAGGCTGTTTACTGTTTTTCTTACTTGTCTTACGCCAGTCTGGGTCTGCTATCTTGTTCTTCAGAGTCCGACGATAGTTGACGTTTTCAGTCTTCTTTCTGCACAGCTGTACGAACTGAAGGACTCTGGCTGTAGCGTACCGTAGTCTATCCCAGCTAGAGAAGCGGGAGACCACAGGTAAAGCTTCTGATAATTTTTCTGTCTTCTTACTGCTTACGTGATGTACTTTTTCCTCTGTATCTTCTATTTTTTCTATTTTTGAAGTATCTTGCGGCCAAGATGCTTCCGGTAGGTATAGGAAGTCCGGCCCTCTATACCAGCGGTGCTGCTTACTGAATCCTGTAGGTACATCTCGGGTGGCGTCGTCGGCGACGTTCAACTTCGTCGGGACCCAGCGCCACTCGTTCACTGTTGTACTGTCTTCTATTGCGGCTAAACGATGCGCTACATACGGTTTGTATGAGCGAGAACCTGTCTTGATCCAGGTGAGTACTGTACGGCTGTCTGTCCAGAAGGTCTTGGAGTCGGGCTTGCGTTCGTGCTCTTCTATTACGGCTTCGGCGAGTCTTGTACCCATCACCGCGGCTTGAAGTTCGAGACGAGGTATTGAAGTGAGCTTCAGTGGCGCCACCTTCGCTTTGGCGACGACGAGTGACAGGTTCACTTCCCCGTTCGAGTCTTCGGTTCGCCAGTACAGCACAGTCGAGTAGGCTGATTCACTGGCGTCTGTGAACACGTGCAGCTGGAGGGACTTGCAATCACTGTAGCTCAGGTATCTTCTCGGAATAGAGATGTCGGCTAGGTTTTTCAGATGCTCTATCCAGTCCTTCCATTTCTCGGCTATGTCCTCGCTGACCTCTTGATCCCACTCGGTGCCACGCCTCCATATCTCTTGTAACAGCTGCTTGGCTCGGATGGTGACTGGTGACGCGAACCCCAGCGGATCGAACAGTGACATAACGATCCGAAGTGCTTCTCGCTTGGTAGGCGTCTTCTTGTCACACAGCGGCGTCGGGATGCGTGCGAGATTGAGATTAAAGGTGAGTTCATCGGTGCCCGGCTTCCAGATCAGACCCAGCACTCGCTCGGTCTGTTCTTCTGTTCTGTATAACTCTGTAACTGTATCTTCGTGATGCACGCCGAGAGCTTCTAATAACTGAGGTGAGTTTGATTTCCATTGTTTCAACTCGAACTTTGCTTCTCGGTGAATCATTCTGACGTCAGAGGCGATCTTGATAGCGTCTTCTAACGTCTTGAAACTGTCTAAGTAGTCGTCGACGTAATGTTTCTTCACTATAGCTGAGACGGCTTCGGGATGCGTGGCTCTGTACTGTTCGGCGTTTGAATTCTTGACGTAGATTGCAGTCGATGGCGAACTCGCTGCCCCGAAGATCAATGACGTCATACGGTATTCGACCGGCGGCTCGTCGCGACGGTCGCCACGCCACAAATAACGTAGCGCGTCTCGATCCTGTTCTCTGATTTTCACCTGTAGAAACATTTCACCGATGTCCGCTGTAACTGCTACTGAATGCTGTCTGAAGCGCATCACCACCCCCGGTAGAGATTGGAGTAGGTCTGGGCCCCGCAGCAGAGTATCGTTGAGTGATACCCCTCTTGTCTTGGCAGCGGCATCGTGTACGACTCGGATTTTACCCGGCTTCATTGGGTTGAAAACTGCAAAATGAGGTAAGTACCAAGTCTTGTTCTTGGTCTTGGTAGATGGCGCCAGCTCTGCATATCCTTTTGATAATAGGGCGTCCATCTGCTCGGTGTATTTCTGTTTGAAGTCTGGATCTCTGTCTAGCTTCTTTTCTATGTTCTGTAGTCGTCTCAACGAATTTTCGTAGTTGTTCGGCAACGTAGTTTCAGCGTGTTTCCATAGCAACGCTGTCTCGTATCTTCCGTCGGCTTTGTGGACTGTATGTTGCTGTAGGATACGAGAAGCTTGCTCATCTGGATCTGTCTGCGGTTTTCTGGGGTTGAGGAGTAGGTTGTCCACCTCGAAGTGCTGCTTGACCATCTGTTCTATCGCGCTGTCATCTGCTTCTTCGAACATATGCGAGATATATTCGTGGCGCCGTCCCGAAGTCCTCGCGTCGCTGCCGTGTAGGACCCAACCTAGAGGCGTGTGAGATGCCACTGGTTGGTCCCGTTGGCCGGTTCTTGTTTGGCTGATGCGCAGGAGGTGCCAGTTGTCCTGCCCGATGAGGATCTTCGGCTTGGCTTCTTCGTAGGTGAGGTCGTTTCGGATGTCTTCGAGGTGACTACAGCCTCTCAGCTGACTGTAGGTGATGCGTTGAGACGAGACTGCTAGGTTCTTCACTGTTCTGGCTTGAACCTCTTCTGTTTCTTCTGTACGGATTCCTTTTATTCTGACTGTGACGCGTCTTGACTGCTGGTATGCTGTTTTCGTGTTGTTGATGGTCTTGACGCGAAGCGGATCTGTAGGTCCCGACGCGCCGATCTTGTCTGCCACGGCGTCGTCGAGAAGCGTAACTGTAGAACCGTCGTCCATAAGAGCGAACGTGTTCACTATGCCTGCCGGCCCCGATAGTTGGACTGGCAGGATCTTCAAGAAGGTTTCCTTCCTGGCTGCGGTCCAAGCTGAGTTGATAGCTTCGGACGTACTGTTCTGTTTCTCTGTGTCTTCAGTGGTTTTTCTTTTGTAGTGTAACAAGCTGTTATGAGTCTTGTTGCAGTTTTCTATGCCGCACCGCCGCTCTTCACACGTGTGGTTCCTGTCTCTATGTTTCAGGCACCTGAAACACAGCCCTTTTGCTTTGGCTATGTCCCATCTTGCGTCTGAATCGGCTTTCTTGAACTTTTCACACTTGTATACTGGATGCTGTTGCTCGCTGCAGACGAGGCATTTTCTATTTAACTGGGCTTCTGTTGTAGTGTTGACGCGCTGAGGGCGCCTCTGTTGCACGGCGAGATGAGGTACTACGAAGTTTTCAGGTTGGGCGTACGGCCCACACAAGTCGGCTTCTCTCTTCATAAACTTTTCATACTTCACGAGGTCTGGCATTTCTCTGTTCTGAGTAGCGGCGTAGTCGTAGTATCTGTACCTCAAGACTGGAGTGAGCTTCTCAACCATGGTTCTTGTTACTTCGGGGTTGAACAGGTAATGTATGCAGTTGAGATTCTTCAATATGGCTACGGCGTTGGTGACTTTCGTTGAGTGTATACAGATGTCCCTCGGAGTCTCGGTTAGCTTCGGTAGGCTTCGTAGTGCTTCAATTTCTGTAGTTGCTATTGCTTCTGGTCGCCCAAATCTTGATTCTAAAGTTCTGATGATGTCTGCAGGATGTGAGTTGGTGATGAGAAGACTCTCGACGGCTTCTTTCGCTTTACCACGGAGATTTCTTCGTAATCGGTTTAGATTTTCTATGGCGGTGTAGCTTTCTTCGGTTTCTATGTATGCGGCTTTAAACGGCAGCCACTCTTGATGAGCTCCACTGAAGTTCGGCAATTCTATCATCTTCGGTCGCTGTGCTGCCCTGACCGCCTGTGTAATGGCTGCGGCCAGGTCAGAGAAGTTCTGTTGCTGTTGCTGTTGAACCGGTGGCGGCGCTGGCTGCGTCCCACTCGGCTCCTGGTGTGGTGTGTCTGCGATGGCCAAGACGGCGGGTTGCGGTGGTTCTTGACGGCTGAACCACTCGCCAACCTTTTCTTGGGCTGCCGCAGACACCTGCTCGACGTCCTGGTGGTCTTCCAGGTCTTCATCTTCCTCGCTGTCTTCCAATGCTGCTAGCTTTGCGGCTGCTAGCTCGATGCGCAGTTGGAGTAGTTCTGCTTTCGCTTTCGCGATCTTGACGGACTTCGCCTTGGAGTAGGCTGATGATGCACCCTCTCCCCCCCTATTCTTGGTGGCAGGACCAGGTGCTTGCGGTTTTCGGCTCCGCAAGTGCTGTAGTACTTCGGGACGCGGCGGTGGTCCCGAAGCGGACGGCGGCTCTATCGTAGTCACCGTTTCTGTGGAGTCCGTCGGGGTCCTGTCTGAGGCGGACGTTTCTGTTGCGGTCTCCGCTGCCCCCCCAGGTCCAGCTATTCCCACGACGGACGCTGTCTGTTTGCTGACTTCTGACCTCGTAGTCGGCATCTCGATTCTTCTGACGGCTGTATCTTCTGACTGGCTGTATCTTCTGACTGGCTGTGACGTGACCCAACACGCCCCAGAAACCTCTGATACACCCCGAGAACTCCTCCGTGCTGCTCCTCAATCCGGCTCGAAGGACCAAAAATGTACAGGCCCCCGACCTAGGCCCAGCGCCGGACTATTATCTGTATTCGGAAACTGTAGGTGCGCTGGGTAAGGCCGGGGAACAGTGCCGGGATTGCGGATGCAGACACGGCGCGGCGAACCAGGAGGTGTATCGTGGCGAAGCGTCCAGGGTACGGTAGGTCACGTTGTCACAGGATGGGCGGTGACGGTGGATTTGAAGAGAAAGAAGATCTTGAACCAGGCAGAGATTTATTGCTGTTTCGATGGTAACTCAAGAGAGTAGTGTTCTCTACGAGAGTTGCTTGCCGACTGAGGTATCGAGCCGTCGCGGCGCCTGTTTTTATAGTGTCGTTTGACCTTGAAACGGCGCCGCGCGTCTTTGTTTACATTTTTTCTGTGTATTTTTCTACAGTTCTGATACTGTTACACTGCTCGATAGGCCCATATGCGGCCTATCGATTTTATTTGATATACCCTTATTTTTTCTTATGTGTAAAGGAGAATAATATAAGTCTGCTCTGTTTACATTATTTGTTCCCTACTACCTATTTGTTGTTATAAAAGTTTAATCTGATATTCTTAAAAACTACTTAAATCTATTGCCTATACTATTTACACTGTTTTCTTATCCTATTTACTATAATTAAAATTCTGTTCTGCACAGTATTCTATGTATGCTCTCTATAATTGTACACTTGTTATTTAATTGCTGTTTTTCCTCTATCCCCCGAAGGTTTGCTGGGAGAAAACCCAATTCTAAGTTAAGTTTGCCTGTTACTGTATAATTTTTCATGTGTAAAATAAAGAATTAAAAAGTACAGTCAAATCATGGTTAGACTGGAAAGCAGACAGCGGGAAAAAGACTCAGAAAATTATTATGATGGGTCTAAAAGACTAGTGGGCTAAAATATTAAAAGACTGAAAGAGGAGTAGGTTGAAAGACGAATGGTACAGAGGAATAGTCTTAAATACTAATACAATAAAATACGACTAGTCGAAAAAACTAGTAGACTAAAATACGAGTAGACCAAAAGACTAGTAGACCAAAGATGAAGTTACAAGTAGATAATAATTTTCTTAATGTTTTTTTTTATTACAGATTTTACAACTACAAATGAATAATGAAGATTACCATTATGTGTTCACGTCTTTTGTAAGTATTATCAAAATTTATTTACTAAGTGATAGATAGAGTAATTTCCAGGATTCGTACCCAGGACCACTCAAACGTAAAGCTGATTTCTTATCCACTGCGCTATCGACGTGACGCTGCCAGTATTCAAGAATATCTCTTCGATTTTTTTTGTACGTAGATTAATGACCAAGTTTCGAACCTGGGACCTATTGAATGTAAAGCCGACATCTTAACCACTAAGTCACTGGAGCTATATTCAAGATCACCGCATCGAATATCGTAGTTGTGAGGCGGGACCTTAACGAATTTTAAAGTACAACTCTTTCAAATTCGGTACAGTTCTCACTCACCGCTGCGGATTATCAACAATTTCTACTGGAGAAGAAGGAAGGAGAAAGAATAAAGAAGAATCATTACTACGAAGAAGAAGAAAGAAGAAGATATTCTATTGCCTGACTTTTCTATTTCTGATGTCTCATGCTGATTTTAATTTTTTTCCTTCTTTGGTCATTTTAGGGTTATTGGCATCCTGGATAAGTCATCTGGGTCAGCAGGGATGCAAGAAAGGGAATGTGAATGAAGCAAGGGATATAGATGACTCCACCGTCGCCTTAAAGACGGATAAAAATGGAAGGGAAATTTGAATCATATCCGGCTTGTCTCGGTAGCCGAGTTGGTCAAGGCATTCACCCTGTAAGGGAAAGATTGCGGGTTCGAGTCCCACCCGAGAAGTTTAATTTTTCCCTATGTATTCGCTTTGTATAGTTAACATACTTAATGCTGTAAAATTCATTCAAATATTCGTAGACAGTTTAGAGATAGCCTCAAGTTTTCCATACCATCCATATTGATAGCCCTAGGTCAGCCTGGGCATGAGGAATATGCCACCCTCGGCAACTAATCACTCAAGATGGCGTGCGGTTTTAGTAGGTTTGAGTCCAACATAACCACCCCTGCAGGTTTCGGTGCGGGGGTTAATCAATTTGCCTGTAGGAGTCCACTGCCTGACTCGCTGGCCAGACGGGTTGATACAGGGTTTTATTTCGTGTACTCCTTTTCTCTCAATGATATCGTTTGCGTATTTTTCTATTAATCGCTTCTTACGACACCGTTCGGAGGAGACGGGATGGTGGTATTTGTATTATTTCTCTGTCACTACATGGATTAGAGGGGGGAGGGGCATCCATAATGTTCTTAAAAAAAGACCATGTTTGGTCACAATAACCGAAATCCACGTGGTCATCCGTAAAAGCCATCAGTAAAAGCTATGTTGAACAAGTCCCGACTCTTTCCAGGATATGGAGCTGTTCGATCTGGAGGACTTTTACTACAATCGCGTGAACATGAGCGGCTGGAGGCTGGTAGACCGAGACTCTGACAAAGTGCGGGACTCCCTACTGGTTATGGAGAAGTTCCATCCGATAGGGGCTTCGATTATCAGCGGGGGACATATTAAGGTATGGTCGATTCGTCTTCTTCCTTCTTCCTCCTACCCTTATTCCCAGTCACATCCGAAGGTTCCACTTCGAAGTCTGGGGTCAGTTCTAACAGTCTAACTGTGGATTTGGCAGAATTTCCGTATTTTTCGCGACTGTCATCTGACCTTCACAAACCATTGGCCATACCTATTGCAGTACAGCAGTTAGACCAGATGTTGGAATTTTTAACGACTGCCATAGATGTTCGTAAGACAACCGGGACCGATGGCATAACGCGCTCTCCAAGGCACGGATGGTCACCCAGCTTAAGATTGACCTGGCTAGGATTGCTTAACGTAGCAACGTGTTAACCTAGTGACTGCATGTCAAATAAACGTATTCATTTACAGACGGAGCCAGCTCTACTGTATGATGCTGTCCAGGTCCTTTCTCAAGCGTTGGCTGCCACAGAGAACGCTCATACAGGGAATGTCTCCTGCGATAGAGATGTACCCTGGAATCGTGGGAGAGCTGTCTATGATAACATCAATACGGTAAGAATCTCTTATTTAGAGTTGGCTAGGTCTTCTGCTGCCTACGGCTTCCGTCTTCTTTGAGCATGGACCATCAGGATCGTGATGGTGACGGGTGCAACCACCTATCACTCTAGTAGCAGCAGGCATCTTCTATTTTGGAGGCAATATGGGGAACACCGTGGCTTCCAAACCTGAGGAGGTCTTCTCGAAATTAGAGACAGCTCTGAGTCAGCAAGGATGCAAGGGTTCAAGTCCGACATAATCACTGGACGACGAGGGGGTATCCAAGGGGATTTACACACGAAAAAAAAGTTTCTTGCAACCTCAGCATGGTGATATGGATAAGGATTTATCTCTTCATGTCTCTTCGACAAAACGTCATGTCATTTATCGAAAGGAAACGACGAGATATATCTATGACACTATGTCGAGCCTGCTGGCGTGCGAGGCTCAGCTTCGCCACAAGCAAGGATATCATCCTCACACCTTGCAACCAGAAGCGGTGTGCGCAGTTAGGTATGAAAAGAATTTTATCCCGCACACAGGCTGTGGAATGAACTCCCTGCTATGGCTTTTTCCAAGGGACTACACTATAGGATTCATCAGGAAGAGCGTCAGAAGGTTTCTATAGGGTCAGCAGTATGAGTGTGACATCTCTGGTGTAAATACACATAAAGTAAAGCCAACGAAGCGAGAGAAAAAAGATAAACAAAGTTTCTGCGGTTCGAAACATTTTTATTTGAAAATTATTACGTATCACTTCAAGCGCATTCCAGACAGGAATGAAATTGCTCATAAGATGGCGGACAGTTTAAACCGACGGAAGCCGACGTGCTGTCAGCTTCGCTGTACTACGAAACACGCAACGATAGCTATCGCTCGGCCATTGTGTTAACATGTGCGCGAAGGACAGAGAAAATAATCGCTAGTTATCACAACATAACTCAGTAATGATCGCTTTGTTTACCTTTTTTCTCTAGTCTCGTTGGCTTTACTTTACTACAATTTCGCAGAATCTGGTGAAAATGTCTTACAGTCTTTCTATATTTTTCTTACCTTCGTAAAATAAAAGCATGGCATCTTTTCTTTCCAGGTACAAGCCCACGGTCTAACAGGCCCAATAGAGTTCAAGAATGGCATTCGAACCAATTTCCACCTCCAGCTGATGAGGTTATCGGGTGGAGAGAAGGGCAGTATGGTGGTGGCTGGGACTTGGTCTCCAGCTGAGGGTCTGGCTGTCACGGATCCAGCTGCCTATAGGAGGAATCCTCCACCGAATGTGACGCTTACTGTGGTGACTGTAGAGGTAAGTTGAGTTGTGTTGAAGTTCCAAGGTCTTTTCCCCAATCAGGGTAATTTTGGTATATAGACTGCTGGCAGAATGGGGTATTTTCCAATATTCTCTTGTTTGTTTATAAATAGGAGGTAGCCTATTGCTGATAACTGGGTGCTTCTTTATGGACTGTGAGTTTGATTTGTTTGATTGTTGGAGGAAGAACTGTCCTATCACTAAGATAACTTGTACCATCCAAGGGAAGAGATAAGATGGTCCTTGCATGCAATAAATCCAACAGAAATAATTTAACTTTACGGGTGGCTCTATTTTTCATTCGGCAATAATAGCCCATAAAAAAGTACCCAGTTGACAGATATAGGCTTTCGCCTATTCCAGAGGGTGGAAAATTATACTTTGTGATATGTGCACGCCTAGACCCTCAGACATATTGACTATACTACATTAAATACTCTTTCACAGGAGAAACCATACGTCATGGTAAAAGAAGGCTGGAACCTCCAAGGAAATGCTCGCTTCGAAGGCTTCTGCATTGATTTGCTGGCCAGAGTAGCCGCTACAGCAGGTTTCCACTACAGGCTAAGGCTGGTGCCTGACAATATGTATGGAGCCAGGGACCCTGATACTGGACAATGGAATGGCATCGTTAGGGAGCTGATGGACCGGGTAAGTTGGCTTTGGTTTTTTTTATACAGGACACGTCAATTTGACTTCACCTCGCCTGATGTTAAGCTTAAGGCAAAGTCTCGGAAATAGGGTCACCATCGTAAACATGTATTATGTTAACGGTGGTGGCACTCCGCTTGACGGCCTCATCAGATGCCTTTTCACGCCCCGCTTAAAGGACCCGGGACACGTGAGGAAGGAAACACGTGAGCTGGCAGGGAGTTCCAGGTATTACTTTGCTGGCCAGGGTGGTTGCCATAGCAGGTTACCACTACTGGCTCAGACTGGTAAGACTAAGAGTGGTACCTGAAAATATTTATAGAGCACTGCCATTGATTGTGGAAAGGCATCGTTAGGGAGCTGATGACCAGGGTAACTTTAGGGTTTGAAGGGGAGGGTGGCTACTGCAGCAGGTTTACATTATAGTCTAAGTCTGGAACCAGACAACATGGATCGAGGTATGGTATTGCAAGAGAGCTGACGGGTGGGGTATTTTGCCACATACGTCGAAAATTTCGCAGTGATTGACTAGTTTTGCTAAGTGTCACAGCGGGCTGTATTAGAGCATAACACTCTAGTACAATACAAGAAAAGTAAATTTAAAAATTTAAATGACCCCCTACGTTGCCCTAAAAATGTTTACTGCAGCGCCCCCTGGTGAGTTGTCACCGTAACACCTATCTAAGAACATGCACCAATCAAACCCAAACCAATAATTGAAAACTGTATCAAAATCGGACTTGTAGTTTTGGAGAAAAATGTCAACATTGATTTGCATTAAAAATGCTTTCTGTAGCGCCCCCTGTTGAGTTGTCATTGTAACACTTATCTAAAAACATGCTTCAATTAAAGCCGAACCCATAACAGAAAATTGCATCAAAATTGGATTGGTAGTTTCGGAGAAAATGGCAACATGGATTTGCACAAACAAACAAACACACAAATTTTCTCTCACCCCAAACGCATATACCGTCTCCGTTCCGTCGTGGGTAATGTAAAAGTCAGGGATCTTGGCACTATAATACTGATAGATACTTAGGGTAAGTCGAACCCGATATTGCAAGTTTCTATATTGACCAGGGCCAGGGTGGCCGTCACAGTAGGCTTCCACTAACAACTAAAACTTATATGTTATGAATGGTACTTACTAGGCATGCTTCAACCCAGACCAAATCCCTCTCTATTCTACCATGAGACTACCTGGTAACCCCAAGAACCGCAAAAACTTCAGTTTGTTGGGGTTTCTCGGGACTTTTTGCCTCAGAAAGAAATTTGTGTCACCTTCATTGTAAAAGAAAATATATTTTTCAGAAAGCAGATATAGCAGTGGCTTCCATGACGATAAACTATGCCAGGGAGGCAGTTATAGACTTCACTAAGCCGTTCATGAATCTAGGAATTGGTATATTATTCAAGGTAAGTGAAGAAATTTTCTTTGCATTGATTACTAAAAAAGTTGAGGGAGATTGAGGAGATTTAAGACCGCAGGGAACAAATCAACCTCACCTGCAAACTGCAAGCCAGGGAAAAGCCGCAGACAAAACCGGGAACCACACTAAGATGATGACAATTACACAAATGGAGTTGCCTTTTTTTATCGTGCGAAAAATCCCCACGCTTACCACCCCCCCCGGAGCTGGTGGAGGTGGCTAAAACGCACGCCGTCTTTGGGTCTTTGGTTGCTGGAGGTGAGAATGCAAGAAACATATCTCTCGCACCCCGGCAGACCCAGGACCATCTCTTTCGAGATGGCCCCCTTCGGGTTGTGGGGACATTAGTGTCCCCATCAAGACCCGGGTACGGGGAGGCGCTCTTTGCGCCGCCGCCGCGGCCTGCTTCTGCTTGGGTGACAGGTGGCTCCACTGGTCACCCCCAGGCCCAAATGAAATTGCCTGGATATATTAGAGTAGAGGGTTCACGTCTGCAGTATACTGATTGGGTTCACGTCGACGGTATATTTAGCAGATTTATGTTAACACTGTGTATAACGGGGTCATGTTAGCTCAATGCTGAGTGGTTCTGGTACAGTCAGTTTCAGAGCGACCTTAACAATAAATTCTACAAATTATTAAGTGCAAGTCAAACTGTTTTAATGACTTAAATTTTAAATTACACATACACACACACACAAACACACACCAAATTTTAATATACGAGTATAACTAGTGCATCACGGGTCGACCGACCCAGACTGTTGACTGTTCTCTGCTAAATGAATAATGTATTGTATGGGTCCGGTCGAGTACAACTTATTACCAAAGTGCCGAGACGTCAACACGCCTGAAATTCAAATCGTCTTTATGCCAAAACGCCTGAAGCCCAAATCGTCATAGAACCAAATTGCCTAATATTCTAATAAACTTAATCCCAAAATGATCAAATCCCAAATGGACTGAATCCCAAAAAAAAACCGAATAGCAACATGACTGAATTTGGCAGCCGCTGACTTTTCTAATTAATAGTCAAGCATTAAGTTTAATTTGAACATAGACTTATTTACTTTACATTAGTTAACAATGTATCTTTTTAAGGTCAATAAAGTTTTTATTATGTAAATGTTTTTAAATTCTAGTATTGTCTGAACTAAACTGTTTACCAAATATCAGAACAATAAGTCTACAGAAAGTGGGGACAACCAAGTTATTAAGATCATTTTGAGTACTTTGTTTGTCAAGATTTTATCTGATGCGGAATGTACAATATCTTTATCTACTTTATTTTTAGTGTCTGGCAACACCTCCGTACCTTCTCTACTATTGGAGTTTTGGCGCGAAAGCGTAAAGGACGCATCGCGGTATTATTTTATTTTCCGAAATTGGTGTGAATTCGAGTTTTTATGTATAAAAATGGTGGATTTTTAGAAATAACGTCTTGGACAACTTATACACGTGTAGGAAAGTGGCATATTACAGTGAATAATTGTGCCTCTACATGTTCAATCCAAATCTCCCCAGGGAGTTTTTAAAGTCCCCACAACTTTACTGAGGCAGCAATCATCTTATTCATCGTCATTATCATCATCATCAACATCATGAACCCATTATCATCATCGTCATCAATCATTTTAACTAAAGTTATATCATACAAAATAAGACTTGACATAAAGGTCTAGCTACCATTGTCATAGAATCATTAAAAAAAATGCTCTACTATTTCCAGGTACCCACATCACAACCGACAAGACTCTTCAGCTTCCTCAACCCCCTCGCGATAGAAATATGGCTGTACGTCCTCGCTGCCTACATACTGGTGTCCTTCACTCTATTCGTCATGGCTAGGTTCTCACCTTATGAATGGTAAGTGTTCTTTCCAAAAATGTACATACATACATGGATACCAGTCAAAACCATAACCCTCCCATTTACTTCGCCTGAGTCGGGTAAAAAATTGTTTGGTCTAGTGGTACAATGATCCAAACTAATCTCAACTGCAACCCGGTACACCTTCTCAAGCTTTCCTCTCAGTGTTAGGAGGTCAGATGGCAGACGCTCCCAACTAAACCAAAAGGAGAAGGAGGAGGAGCAAGCAAACGGTGAGGTCATCGTGATGACGTCAAATTTCAAGCACCAATCCCAGTGGCATTCAAGGCTTCTACTTTGGAGCCTGGGGTAGCCTGTATTGTTTCTCTTGACCCTTACAAGTGCATCTATCATCTGACTCCACAACGCTCAGAGGAAGCCTCGTCCGTATTAGTAGCTGCAGGCTTCCAGCTAAGGTAGACTTGGACTCCACAGATTTGAAAGCTGTTAATTCCTTCTTATTTCCAGGTCATCCAGTACCCACATATGTGGCCACGAGACGAAACTCCTCACAAATCAATTCAGCGTCTGCAATTCCTTCTGGTTCATCACGGGCACCTTCTTGAGGCAAGGATCTGGTCTGAATCCTAAGGTAATTCATTGAGGGTAAACCTGGATTCCAGGTACCCGCAGAAAATCTCTCTTAATATTTGTTAGAATTCTTGGAGGTTTCCTTTCCAGGTTCCCAGGAACAGGAATTTGTCCGGGCATTCCAGGAAACCTGGACTTAGTGATGACGATATAGTTACGAGCTATGGCTAAATCAGTTAAATCATGCATATTTTTTGACAAAATTACTGTTTTGAAGAACTTAGCCATCGCATACAAGACTGAACGAACCACCGGGAGTGGTTATGTCGGACTCGAACCGACTTCAACCGCACGCCATCTTGGGCCACTAGTTGTCGAGGGTGATATTACCTCTGGCACATACCTCATACCTCGGTTGATTCAGGGCCATCGAGATGGCCCCCTCTGGTGTAGGATCACTGTGTCCTCATCTTCCCCCGAATACCGAGAGGCGTGCATTGCGCTAGGGTGACAGATGGCGCCAGTTGTCACCCTCACGGAGGACGGAGTACGGAGGTCGTTGAGTGACCTCCAACGCCCGAATCGTATCCACGACGTGCAACCTGTCTACCTGTTTATACCATCAGTAGCAAATAAAAAATAACCTCTTTCAATTTCCAGGCAACTTCCACTCGTATTGTTGGAGGTATCTGGTGGTTCTTCACCCTGATAATCCTCTCATCATATACTGCGAACCTGGCTGCGTTCCTAACAGTGGAACGAACAGTCCTACCTATACAGAGTGCTGCAGACTTAGCAGCACAGAACAGCATCCAGTATGGAACCCTCAATGGAGGGTCTACTATGTCTTTCTTTAGAGTAAGTATGGTCATTATCCTCTTAGCATGGTTCCAGGGTGAGTCATAGGATTTTTCTAAAGACCGAAGTCTACTTACTGCTCCTTTGACATATTGTTTGGTTTATTTGGTTTTCATGATAGGGTTTCCTGTTTGACCTGCCAACCATAAGAGGTAGGGCTTCTCCAGATACTTGTCCGTTAGTCAACAGGCGGAAAATAAGGCTGGTTTGGTCGCCGTAGGTCTTATCAGAGCCCCAACAGCTTCTATCATATTTGAGCAAACAAAGAAATTCAGTGTGGTCCACTTAGAGCACCCAACTGAATATCACCTGAGCGAATAGCACCTAGCCATGTCCACGAAGAGCACCTATCAAGATTTTTGGCAGGTGCTATTCATGGTTACTAATCCTCCTGATTAATAATAGATAACAGATTCCAAAGAGGTTTTCATGTCAGTCAGACCCCCCATCAAGTACTATAAACCAAGGCCATTCCCACTGCAAGCAAAGAACAACTGATAATTGATGCGCAGGTTTTTTTCTCGGATTTATTGGGGTCATATGGCAGTCGCACCCGAAGGGACTGGACCTCGGGTTCCAAAGTGCAAGTTCTGGATGCAATCAGGATTAGTCTGGCGTCTAGATGGAGCTATATATAAATTTCAACTAATTAATTTAGCCTATTGCAGTCCAATGCTGGACCTAGGCCTTTCCTAATATTGAGAAGGTTTTCTTTTCTCTCTCTAGATTTCCCTCTCTCTCTCGCAGTGATATCGTCTGCTTATTTTTCCGCAGTCACCTCTTATGCCACCCTTTGGATGAAATGGGGTGGTGATACTTGTATTCTTTCTCTGTCACCACACAGTGCAGTATCTAGATTCTTTTTTTTAAAACTAAAATAACATGCTTACTTTCCAGGAGTCCAACATAGATATGTACCAAAAGATGTGGCTACACATGTCTGCCGCCTCCCCCCCAGCCCTGGTGTCTTCCTACGAGGAAGGAGTGAGGAGGGTCCTGGGAGGGAATTACGCCTTCCTCATGGAGTCCACTATGCTGGACCACAGGGTTCAGAGGGACTGTAATCTGACGCAGATTGGGGGACTCTTGGATTCTAAGGTAGGAATAGCATATATTTTCTAGATTTTAGAGGAATTTTATAACATATATCTATAGCTAAAACTATACAGTAAATAGGCATTTTGCCTACGAATGTTGCGACACAAACATTGGAGGTTGTTCAACAAACTCCGTCCTACACGAGCGCAGAGGCTGAAGTGCCCCCTTCCTCTCTTAGGCAAAATCTAGACATCATGGTTCCCACATCTAAGAAGGCTATCTCAAAACCGGACATGACCCTGAGTCAGACCGGGTTCGAGGGAAATGTCTTAAGGTTTTACACCCGGCACCTGAAGACCCAAGACGGCGAGTGGTTTTAGTCGCCTTGGATATCTGTGGAGTATTTCGCACGAAAGGTGGCTTGAAGTATGTGTGGACTATTGAAGCTCACTTCAATATGTAGCCATTTTTGGTACTAACAGTTTAGAATCCAGCACAACAAAGTTTGATTTCTATTCTAAATTCATTTTGGACATCATATTCTGGTTTTATCTCCAGGGTTACGGCATAGCGACATGGAAAGGCAGTCCGTGGAGAGACAAGATATCTCTTGCTATCCTGGAGCTGCAGGAGAAGGGAGTGATACAGATCCTGTACGACAAATGGTGGAAGAACACAGGGGATGTTTGTAACAGGGAGGGGAAAGATAGCAAGGCTAATCCTCTGGGAGTGCAGAATATTGGTAAGTCTTATATTTACTCATCTACTGATAGTAGTGCCTGATACTGAATGCTGGCTAAATTCTAGGGTAGCCAGATATTGCCAGAAAAATTGGTAACACCAGGGGGCTACCTAGAAATACGAAAGACGTAGAATTTAAAAATGTAGTACAGTCAGTGGTGTATACTAAGGTATTAAGAGGTTTTCTTATTGTAGGGCTTATGACGAATCGAAGAGTCACGTACTATCTTCGGATCCAAGTTGTGGATAAATGTGTTTCATGAAACCGATTGCTCGAAGCTTCGATTCGCAACTGTGGATGTTTCGTAGTATAAATATATATTTTAAGGTTGCACAATGAACTATAAAATCCTCTATATAAATTACTAACTGTTGTTTCATTGTTCGAATCCCGAACCTGGAACTAATGGAAATCTATTCTTGGTTGGTGTTAGTCCAGTTTATTATCTATGTACAAAATTTCGGCCAAATGCGTTCAGTCATTTGAACTTTATTGAGCACCAAACATCCTTCAGAAATTTTCACTATATCTAATTCTTGATTTCAGGTGGTGTATTCGTAACCCTACTATGCGGCCTAGCGTTAGCCATAGTGGTAGCAATACTAGAGTTTTGCTGGAATACCAAGAAGAACGCGTCCCAGGGTCGGCAGTCTCTCTGCAGCGAGATGGGACAGGTATTCTTCTTTTTATTTTTTCTAGCAACGTTGATAAGAGGACAATGATTTATTTGCTGTAACCCTGTATTGCCCGTAGTCCATCAGGTTCCACCTGAGTAGACGACGGAAAATTATTTCTTTCTATGGTTCTCATTGGGTAGAATATAATTTGTCATCAAAAATGTAGAATCTGTTCGAATAAAATGAATGAATGGGAAAGGGGCATCCAGACTTGACATCTTGAAGCATTTAAGAGACTATACAATAATAAAAGATAGAAGGAAAGAGAGGAAGAGGTAGGCCAAGAGGAACTTTCATGGCAAAGATAAAGGAAAAGATACAAGTCACATCGTATCAGGAGGTGAAAGGATTGGCGTAGCAGAGAGAAGAGTGGCGATTACTCCACCGACTTATGTTAGAGAGAGAGACAATAATAATAACGGAAATTAACGATTGAGTCAGCCTGTGACCACGGCCGGTGTAACCTGGTCGAAACGTCAGGCAAATCAAGGTATGTATGTATACCATGATCGCGTTAATTCTCGTTATTATTGTTCTATATTATGGAACGTGAAAGTTTTAAAGTTAATTTAAGAGACGATATAATAGCCCAGACACCTATTTTTTATAATATCCAAGCCTGTAAAGCCCCAATCGCCGTCAACGGGCACTTTGTCTTGGGCTGTATGTTTACTGTCGGATAGGGAACAGTCTTATACCATAATCACCTTCTACGACACCCACATGTAGAAATGGGAGGGCCTTATTCTACTCCACCGGGGTACGATTTCTTCTTTCTTCTTTCCATTATTTCCTAAACTTGGGGTCTCAAAGATCTTAGGCCCCAGAATCTTTAGGCACATGATACTCTTGTCACTATACGTGACAGATTTGATAATAGCCTGCTGAGATTTTGAACCAAGTATTGCTCCAAACAAGTGCTGCTCGTTCCTGACAGCAGTCTGCGGCTAGCGCCAATGGTCAAAACATTCGAAGTCCCAGTAGATCGAACAAATATATTAAAGAACGCGCCTCACGTTAGAGCATTGAACATTTTAAATATGATATCGCAAAAAAAATGATATTTTTTGTTGTACATTGGCGGAATTCGAAAGGGTGACAATTCATTGTCTAGAAATAAATAATTTTTAAGTAATAGTTATTATTATATTACGGTACTACATTGTTGTATTGAACTTAGTCTGTAATAGCAATGTATGTTTTGATAGAAAGAAAGAAAGAAATAAATAAATATATCATTATATTTTATTTTCTCTTCTGTACAGGAGTTAAGAACGGCTATGCGAGGTGGTTCGTCTAGTAGAACAGTGTTAAGACCTGGATGTTCTAGGTGTTCACCAGCCACACATGTGCCACCGTCTTCAAGATATGAGGTGAGTTCTAAACATTCTTTGGGTAATATTACTGGTTCTATTCCACCAATTGCTATACGGTGGATTCAACGTGTGACCAAGACCTTTAAAACAAAAAACACTCATCAAAATAGAGTTCTGCAGTTTTTGCGTCCATCGCAGTTAAAAAGAGTACCTAAGAGACAAGAATTCCAAAATGAATATTTTTGTGATAGGTATCGTCCATATAGCATAATTCAAGATTTTTTTAAATCTGTAATGTACAGAGATGACTATTGTACAATTAATGGGTGATTTTTTAATTAAGATCAAGAATCGTGGATCATCATTTTGAAATCTCTGTTCCTTTTACAAGTTACAAAGCCTCTGATTGTGAACTGAATGTAACAGTCGCTATTTTCTGATTTGTCTAAAGCTTTTGATTGAGTTTAATGACAGTAGGTACTATATTACATTATTATAATAGAACTATTTTAGAGATGTCCTGAGGACAAGATGTTGAATCAGTAGATTCTTTTATAATTTGTACAAATACAGTAACAAATATTTCACTATTCAACATTGATTAAAAGTACGTGGGCGACAGGGGAATGCCACAGGGTTCAAATGAAGGTCCGTTATCTTTACGATAGGTTTTTTTTTCTGTTATTACCTATATTAGAAAAAATATATAATATTATATAAAAAAAATACGATTTTCTACTTTGATAGTATATGAGACTATTAATAATATATTAATTGACTTACCTATGAAATTCTACAGTAAAATTGTGCCAGTAAAACAGGTAGAAAACAATAACGATCAGATTAAGATAGGGCGGGGAAAATTTCAACCAAGATCAGAAGTACCTACGAATACGTTAAATTCAGATTTTCGTCAGGTTTTAGCAGCAGCTTCAGCATGGCAACATAGAAGTATCTCTTCGTTTCCCTTCGACCAATGTAATTGTTGTAAACGTATCACCAACGTAACCAAGACGTCATAATGTACACATATAATCTCTTCGTTACTCTCGACTTCATTGTTCGAAGCAATTGCAGCAATTCTCTAAGCATTCAGTGTCGAGCACATCGCTGCCACAGCCTTGATAGAGATTAGCATTCGTCGATCTCCAGTGACGTCACCCAATCCGAACAAGGGGCAGTATGCTAAGACAATTGCACAGCTGTAAAGTAAAGCCAACGAAGTGAGAAAAAAAAGGTAAACAAAGTTTCAACGCTCCAAACTATTATCACTTTAAGCGCATTCCAGACCGGAATGAAATTCCTCATATTATGATGGCGGATCTGACAGTTTAGAACCGCTATGCTGACAGCTTTCCGACTTTTCGACTACGAAACACGCAACGACAGCTGTCGTTCGGCCGTTGTCACGTACGTGTGATATATTCAACAAGGACAGAGAAAATAATCGCTAGTTATCGCAACGTAACTCAGTAATGGTCGCTTTGTTTACCTTTTTTCTCTCATCTCGTGGGCTTTACTTTAGGTCACGTTGCCGCGTTGGTTTGAGCTTTAAGGACTTTGGTAAAGCTCTGTACACCAGAGGCTAATTGCTTGATATTGGATGCTTACAGCACTCCCGGAGTAGCAGCGTTGAGCTAAAGGAGCTGCGTTGGTCGTAGCGCGGCCGCGGGCGTGGCGCGGCGTCTGCGCCCGCCTCGCCCGCGCGCACCCTCCCCGCAGTCACCGCCACCCTCGGCCGCCCGCGCCGCCCCGCGCACCACAGTGAGTATATAGCAGCTGAGTGTAACGTCTGCGCCCGCCTCACCCTCCCCGCAGTCACCGCCACCCTCGGCCGCCCGCGCCGCCCCGCGCACCACAGTGAGTATATAGCAGCTGAGTGTAACGTCTGCGCCCGCCTCACCCTCCCCGCAGTCACCGCCACCCTCGGCCGCCCGCGACGCCCCGCGCACCACAGTGAGTATATAGCAGCTGAGTGTAACGTCTGCGCCCGCCTCACCCTCCCCGCAGTCACCGCCACCCTCGGCCGCCCGCGCCGCCCCGCGCACCACAGTGAGTATATAGCAGCTGAGTGTAACGTCTGCGCCCGCCTCACCCTCCCCGCAGTCACCGCCACCCTCGGCCGCCCGCGCCGCCCCGCGCACCACAGTGAGTATATAGCAGCTGAGTGTAACGTCTGCGCCCGCCTCACCCTCCCCGCAGTCACCGCCACCCTCGGCCGCCCGCGCCGCCCCGCGCACCACAGTGAGTATATAGCAGCTGAGTGTAACGTCTGCGCCCGCCTCACCCTCCCCGCAGTCACCGCCACCCTCGGCCGCCCGCGCCGCCCCGCGCACCACAGTGAGTATATAGCAGCTGAGTGTAACGTCTGCGCCCGCCTCACCCTCCCCGCAGTCACCGCCACCCTCGCCGCCCGCGCCGCCCCGCGCACCACAGTGAGTATATAGCAGCTGAGTGTAACGTCTGCGCCCGCCTCACCCTCCCCGCAGTCACCGCCACCCTCGGCCGCCCGCGCCGCCCCGCGCACCACAGTGAGTATATAGCAGCTGAGTGTAACGTCTGCGCCCGCCTCACCCTCCCCGCAGTCACCGCCACCCTCGCCGCCCGCGCCGCCCCGCGCACCACAGTGAGTATATAGCAGCTGAGTGTAACGTCTGCGCCCGCCTCACCCTCCCCGCAGTCACCGCCACCCTCGCCGCCCGCGCCGCCCCGCGCACCACAGTGAGTATATAGCAGCTGAGTGTAACGTCTGCGCCCCCCTCACCCTCCCCGCAGTCACCGCCACCCTCGCCGCCCGCGCCGCCCCGCGCACCACAGTGAGTATATAGCAGCTGAGTGTAACGTCTGCGCCCGCCTCACCCTCCCCGCAGTCACCGCCACCCTCGGCCGCCCGCGCCGCCCCGCGCACCACAGTGAGTATATAGCAGCTGAGTGTAACGTCTGCGCCCGCCTCACCCTCCCCGCAGTCACCGCCACCCTCGCCGCCCGCGCCGCCCCGCGCACCACAGTGAGTATATAGCAGCTGAGTGTAACGTCTGCGCCCGCCTCACCCTCCCCGCAGTCACCGCCACCCTCGCCGCCCGCGCCGCCCCGCGCACCACAGTGAGTATATAGCAGCTGAGTGTAACGTCTGCGCCCGCCTCACCCTCCCCGCAGTCACCGCCACCCTCGCCGCCCGCGCCGCCCCGCGCACCACAGTGAGTATATAGCAGCTGAGTGTAACGTCTGCGCCCGCCTCACCCTCCCCGCAGTCACCGCCACCCTCGCCGCCCGCGCCGCCCCGCGCACCACAGTGAGTATATAGCAGCTGAGTGTAACGTCTGCGCCCGCCTCACCCTCCCCGCAGTCACCGCCACCCTCGCCGCCCGCGCCGCCCCGCGCACCACAGTGAGTGTATAGCAGCTGAGTGAAACGCCACTCCACGCCATCAGTGAGTATCACTGAGTCAAACGCCGCTTCAACCCACCATTGTTAGTATCGCTGGGTCAAACGCCGCTCCATGCACCACAGTGAGTACCGCTCGGTCAAATGGTGTTCTCTGCACCACAATGAGTACCACTGGATCAAACGCCACTCCACGCACCACAGTGAGTACCGCTGGGTCAAACGCCACTACATGCTCCACAGTGAGTATCACTGGGTCAAACGCACCCTACCTCCTAGCCTCCGGGGTTCCATTGCGCCACAGTAAGGGTAGTAGCTGCACAGCTGTTCAATACGCTAATCGTGCCCCTACGACCCGTGGCAAAATCCAACTACGATAGAGGAACACTAGTCTAAAGTGGTTATTTCTTTGACAGATTCCGTGGGATCTCTAAGAAGAACGACGTCATACGTCCTCAAAGAGCCCCGTGAAAAGAAACATGTGCAAATCGTTGCGTAGTTGTAATTTGTATGTACCTGTAGGTAGCTAGATACCCTGATATGTCTCACTTTAGAGAAAATCTTCGAATGACATAAGATGAACTTTTCACTAAAACTGTAAATAATTCTGAGGATGGATAAGCTATTTTCGCACGAGAAATACCGACTACTGAACTACGTAGACATGTTTGTGTAGTCGAGTGGTCGCATCGACTACTAATGCGACTAATGTCTGATTAAATGGCCGAGGCTATAGCCGGCGTAAGAGCCAATGATTTATTTATAACTAACTGGCTACTGATGGATTCTCGAAAGCTGAATATTGAATCACAGGACTGGACAATTGTGATTATATAAAATGTCTTTCATAAAACCAAGACTAATCTAGTACCTAAAATTGTTTATGTGATTCATGAGTAAAGTTATAAATCCAGATTTAATGATTGCAACTGAATTATAGACCAAACGTAACCGCTGTACCGCGCATTGGGTATATACGCAACGAGACGGAGAGAGTATCGACCTATCGACCGTCAAATATAGCCAGTTTCAGTTCCACCACTCACAGCGGTATCTCGCTCGCTGTCGACTCATGCTCTTACTCTTTCTTTACCTCGTCTCCCGCGACGCCGCGTGTACCTAGGTCGGGGTATAGCGGTGATAGTCGGTCTATAGGTAAAAATAGTGCCAAATGAGATGCCAAGGTTATTTTAAATATAAAAGCACGTGATATTTTTATCGTCTTAGCGTACGTGAGTATTAGAAGTGTGTAAAAAACGTATGTGAATAGATATAATTCATTATAATTGTATCGATGTGTGAAATATTTTGTACCAGCAACGAATTTAACAGATAACATGATACGACCTATGATAAATGATATAAATTATGAATAAGACGAAAGTAAATACAAAATACATTGTGTTCTATTTATGTAAATATTTAATACGTATTTATTGAAGTTAATATATTGTCAGAGCGTTAGTAGCCACAAATGAAGTGATATACTGACTATTGAAATACGACTACTTGACTACAGATATCAAATTTTCTAGTCTGTAGTGATAAATGAAAAGTTTGTAGTTTTATAATCTTGTCATATTTGGCTTGGTTTTGTTTTTATTTTGGGGACTTTTAGCAAAAGAAAATTACGATCAGTGTCTACTTCTTCCGTCCCGACTACTACTATTGTTTACTAACATTAGCATTGTAGTAGATTAGTCGGTTTTGATTGGATTAGTCGCTTCGACTAAGTTTGTAAAATGTATGCAGAGAATGAAACATACGTATTTAACTATATATAATTTGTAGGCACGCCCGCAGTAGACTTTTTGTTTTTTTTTTAAATTTATTAATAAAACGTTAGTCAAGGATTTATAATTTTTGTTAAAAGCCTTGTTAATATTTTACTACTCATTTGTGGCTACAAACATTATTGGTTAAGTTTTTATGAGTATAAAATTTTATATCTCTCTTAATGTGTGAAATTATATCGAAAGCTTCACAAAAATCCATATCGATTATTACCTTTCATAAATAATTAAACGTTCGTATCCAATAATCTTATACTTGAATTAGTTTTTACTAGATGCAAGATAAAAGTTTATTGCATTTTCGATGCTAAATACAACAATTAAAAAATTAAAAGATCCTGGCGTAATTTCTAAATATTGGTTTCACATATTAAGAGTGTATAAATAATTTCTTTTAATACTGCCAAATATTATACGATACTCGAAAATTGTGACTTGCGATTGTATGATTCTGTATAATTATTATGACGAATAGTATACTGGATGACTTTGCCATGATTTTTATGTCATTTCCCGGTTCATCATCAGTACTTTGAAAGTGTGATAACAATAAGTACCTACGTTGAATTTAGGTGTACCGCAGGGAACTATTGAAGTTCACTAGTCGTGATACTACTCATTCATTTACTATTCATTCACAGTTAAACTGAGTATAAAAAATCTTAACATAATATCAAATAGGTACATAGGGAAAAATTAATTTTCTCGGGCGAGACTCGTACCCGCAAAATATCCCTTCTATTTTATTCGTCTTTAAGGCGACGGTTAACACAGCTAAACATTATATTTTATTTGAATTAATTTTTAAGTATTTACTATGCTAATCAATTTTGTTACATCATCCAATTTCAACTGACTTTAAAAAAGAGGAGTTGGTATAGAACGTTGACGAAAATCGCATCATAATCAAAAATGAAAAAATTAAAGAATACCTTAAGTTTATTATTATAACTATGAAACTAATACTTCAGGGTCTGAACAATCGCAAGTAGCTCCACATATTCGAGTCTCCGTCTAGAGTAATACAAAAATATATTTTAAAAATGTTAAAAAAATCGCTAGATAAATATACTGTAGTTTGTTTTAACATATTTTTTACGTAATTTTTAAGTATACTATTCTAAGTGTTTGGTATGTAAATTGAATTTATATAACGACTTTCACACGTTTTAATTAGTTACTTAGTCGAAGGCCTGTAGTGACTTGGTCGGGGTAAGCCATTAGTGGCTTGGTCGAACTTTTTCCGACCAAGTTACTAAGAGCCTTTTATAGATTTACCCAGACCTCAATATGGAAAGAGATGAAGAAATCCTCTAATTTAAGACATTGTGTTGGACACTTAACAAACAATAAAATTACTAACAAGACAAAATTTTCTTTTACAAAAAATTAACAGTATTTTGTACAATGGTGCAGATTCTTAGCGCGAGTTCGACACCCATTATTATGATTTTTATACATTATCTACAGACGGACGGATGTTATAATCATTTTAATTGTCATAGCGTCAATCTCGATTACATTTAAAGCTTGCATTTTATAAAGAATATAGTAACTGAAAATACTAACATTTCCTCTAATCTAACCCCTCCAGTTAAGCTCTGAAATCCGAGTTTTACTTCTCCTTTCCATAATTTGGTTTGTTTTTACGGACAATAAATCTGACCCTTTAACCTCGAGAAGTAAGTTTCCTCGGTGTACTGACTTGCTCTGTGCACCAGCTTGCACTGTGCAGCGGCTTGCGCTGTGCACCGGCTTGCACTGTGCACTGGCTCACTCTGTGTACTATTCACCGGCTTGCACTGTGCATTGGCTTACTTTGCGTACTAGTCACCGGCTTGCACTGTGCACCGGCTTGCAGATGAGGTTGGCTTGGATTTTATTCAAATTCAAATTCAAATTCAAATAATTTGAATCATCCTCTCTTTTCATATTAAGCTCATTACTGGATGAAATTTAAAAAATAAAACAATTAGGTTTATCACACCATATTGTTTTTAAACAGAAATAGTTCTTAGAGTGCAATAGCGATCAACGAATATTATTATATATAAATGTATAATGGTTTTGACACACGTGTGTTGTGATTGTACATAAAAACAGTAATTGCATTTTGTTTATTGTTTAATAAATATTATAAATTGTAGGTATGTGTTTTATTCCCACACCTCAGAGTCCAAGGTCCACTTCCTCCTCCATTTTGGCAAAATCTTGGACATTCACGGTAGTAAAACTATCAATCCTTGGGATGCCTTCGGTTTATCTCTCCCGTCGGGTTTGAAGGAGGTCACAATACATGGCCAGATATTTATCATACCTTGGGACACATATTTTGGAGCTAACTCGCAAGATAAACGAGGCCCTGGTTTGCGCAGATTATTTTGTAATAATCTATGCTCTATGTGTGAGCTCGTCCACCGCCGTAGCAAGAGTGATAGCACAGGGGTGCTATCATCAAAAGGCGCCCAAGAAACGTGTACTACGCATTTTAGCACATTTTATGTACAGTCAGCGTCATAAATATCTTGACAACGAAGTCTCAAAATGATCTTAAAACTCTCGTATTAGATGCAAATCAAACTGTTTTATTGATTTAAATTGTAAAAATATCCGAAATAAAGGTGTGAACCGAATATCAGAACAATCAGTCAATTGGAATGGGGTAAAATACGAAATTATGTAAGATCATTTTGAGTACTTTGTACGTCAACATCTTTCTGATGCTGACTTTACATGATATATGTCCCAAGTTACACCCACGTAGGATTGTGGACGCGGTTAAGAGGGGGTATAAAGGAAAATTGCCGATCTTTGATTTGATTTTTATACCCGAAAGTGTGCCACAAATGAGCTTGTTTTTTTTTTAAATAGAAAATACGTTATATCTGAAAGGTACTCAATTTGGTAGAAACATAAAATAATAATATTTTATCGATAAAATAACATCACAAAGTTAGGCCTAATTTTTGATTAAAATTAATTTATTTTCAAGATTATTCATATAACAAAGTCAATTTTTATGTACAAAGTATAAAATTATAAAAACTAGTGACTCAATTTTTCACTTTGTTAAAATTATCTGGAATTTACGAGTAATTAAAAAAAACGAATTCGGAGCTTACGACGTTCTTATTCCGCGCATAACGGTCTCTTGCTATCGCACTTGACGCGAGGTGCCGGCCATCTGTTGTTCCATCAATTAGTCGGGGTCGCCCCGTTGAGAAGAGAGGACTGTTTTTCTGTTTTCCGTCGAAAAAGTTCGTCGAAATTATGGGAAATAAAAAAAATCAAAAGATAAACTCTAAAAGAGAACATAAAAAACTAAGAATTCAACTCATGGCTAATTGTCGAAACTAATATTTCTTTATTTTCTTTAGTTTGTTACTAAGTACAATTTTTTTATCAACCGTTGCCAGGCAGCCCGGGTATAGTATATGAAAATCAAATAGATGTCTTAGACCACCTCGCGTTTGAAGTATGTAACTGATGTTATTTTTTATAGCAGTAATATAATTATATTTTGCGAAAGTACTTATACATTGTATTATCAATTTTAATGCTTTTCAGAGTTGCTTCAGCTCGTAATATAACATAAGCTGATGAATCCGATCCAGTCGCATCGCTTAGTAAAAACTGTAACTTGTAAGCTTATTGCAATTGTTTTTTCTCACATTCAGTAAATATTTAAGATTCTATTAACTAAATAGATGTTACGTGAACACTGGTTCCGGTAATAAAAAATGAAAACATTTGAACATAGCAGTAATAAACGGTAAATACTGGTATCTCGCGATTGCAGCACGTGTCCTCTCACTGGGAAGTGAACGCAAGCATTACCTTTTAAGGTAATGCATCGTTCTAACGCACATATAAAATGAGTCACACGAATAGATAACCAATCAGCGCATCCCGTCAAACGGAGAAACAGCTGATGGCTCAACACTAACACACAACAAAAAAAAAACACGCCCAGCGCGCGCCGAGGTAGACGGCAGACCTCATTCGATCGCGAGACTTCGCAGCGAAACGTGCAGTCGCAATCCTAAAGCCTAGCTAGATAGTTATCTTACATTCTGCTACGTACTCAGTATAGTTATCGTATCGTAGTATTGTATATCTCGGCATCTTACGAAGTGTCTTGTTAAATATAAGCAGTTCCCAATAAGGGGTAAGTCTAGTGTCCTTAATAAACAGTGCGCGAGTATTAAACGATAGTCACGTAGAATAGTAAAGTAAAGAACATCGTCATTCGCGTGTGACATTCCTGCTTAGCCCCCTAGGAGCTAAGCGTGATGCTAGCCCATTTGTTGGTGCCTGCCTACCTTCGGTCGTGAGTTTGGTAGTTACCTAGATGTAGTTTGTCTTTGTGTAAATGTCATTAAATTAAAGTTAAAGTAAATTGTGATTAACATCGTAATCGTTAAAATGTTGTAAGAAAGTTATTGTATGAAGTGTGTCCATAATATATGTCGCGAGTATACATGTCGACAGACAGCCGAATATAGTAATTGCTTAAGAACTATTCAATTAGTTGTAATTTTTGTAATTTTGATTGTTCGTATTCTAAGAGAAAAATCAACACGGTGTATATCTCGGCATAATTTTCTACGGATACCCACATTTTGAGAATATGTTAAATTGTCGAATTTTAATCTCGTTTTAAATCCACGGTTCAGCATATATTAGTATTAGAGCTTAATTATTACTGAATCATTTGTTTATGGTTGATTGAACCGTGGTTAACGGGATTACAGACGTACTTACGATAAATACTTACGATTATTAATTCCGGAACAATCCAGTTTTATTTCTTTGTTTTATTGTGTAATTTATGTGTTATGTGTACCTACCATTGTACAGCGCCGCCGACCTTAGGGCCCATGTAGAAAATTATACGTTGGGGCTCGGCGCTGTTGCATTGGGTTCACGCACCAGTGCCTAATCGTGTGGTTGTCTCCCCAGAACTTGGTACCGGCTGGAATACCGGTCCAACTACCGGCTGGAATATCAGCACCGCGCCGTACCAGCCCACCGCTGAACCCGCTGAGGTTGCCTGCCCTCTCCGTACCGTCTTGAAGACGGCCTTGGCGACGACTCCGGCGGACCGAACTAGCAGCTGCGAAGCCTGGTGACCTTGAGGGGAAGACAACTTCACACTCGCACGGGGCCAGCCCGGAACCCCAAGTTGAGTACATTACTCAGCCTTCCGTTTATAGTGGCGTGTATCTATACCCCAACCGACACTCGACTTTGACTTAGAGTAGTTTTTTTATTGTAAAGCAGGACCTACGGAATAAAGTTGTGGATCTCGTACCAATCGTTTTCTTCATTCTTGACCCCGTAGGGCCCCGTATCATAGAATTAAAAAATATGCAACGTTGTATAATCTAGACACGCAGTAGCGTGTAAGCTAAGTTCAGGCAAAGGAACTGGCTAGCCAGCTCCGAGTGTAATATAAACAAGTAGAATGGTATGGTTTGAGATTCACATGGTCATTCACATTAGTGATGTACTCACCGTATGTAGTGTGATTACTCACCGGGATATTTACCATGTTGTTTTATTTATTTTGAGTAACTGTTACTATGTTACGTTAAAATGATGTGAATGAAGTTATTAGAACCATGACTATTTATTTTGCCTTTTTTTCAGATCAACTTCTAATGTAGAGAACATCCCGACTAGTACTGTTTATAAAAAAATATATTAGATAAGTGAGTTTCAAAATCTCACTACATAATAAGCCATTTCCTTTGCTTTGGTTAAACATTCATTTATATAAATCAAGCAAATCAAATATAAAACAAGTAATAGAAAAATTCAACCACATGGAACACGGACGACCGCCCGTGGAAGGCTAGCTCAGAGTAAGAACACTGGAACGCCAGGGTTCACGACTCTGGCGTTGAAGTCCCATTGTGGTTTGAATTTTTCGAAAAATTTGTCCACTTTGAATATTTTTAGTTTCATATTCTGTATGAACTAGTTAAAAGTAATACACTCAAGAAATAGATAGCTTTCAGGAAAAACTGTAGTTAGTTTTTCATACTGTTTAGCCGTCAAAACAATAATTAATAGGTCATTTCCTAAACCTTTTCCACAAAAATTCACAAATAGGCGTAGGTTTCAGGTAGAATAATCAAAATCATGTAATAAAAATAAGTAAATACCGAACCTAGCTCATTTACTCATTAGTATTTGAGTTGATCTTTCTTATTTATTCATTTAAACTCGAATTAATACAGTTTTTAACTATGAAATCACATTTCTAAAATCACATATGTCGAGCAAAATGACAAAATTTCGTAAACGGCCTCGTAATATCCACATTATTGACGTCATATTCATAGAATAGCTTCAACTCTTTTTGTATTTCCAATTATAGATTAAAAAGATATTTTTTCAAATTGAATTTCTACAGTGATCGACTCTTTTATGAACTGAAAGTAATATCTTTAGGCGTCTTGAACCAATTTCAGTATGAAATATACATTTGTTTACCTTATTCTTATCTACCTATAACAAAATTGAAAGTATATTACATGTAAGCATTTTGTAATTATTATTGTAATAAATATTTCCATAACTTATTTTTCGTATTATTTATGCACTACCTGTAAAATTATTCAGCAAATCGTCAGAGTTCTTAGGGAGATTTTATCTAAAACACAACAAATTATAATAATACAGTGAAAATTTATAAAAATTTATATCATGATAAAAATGTCTTGACATAAATATTTGACGATTTCAAAAAATATGCATTCATTTTTTGAACACTATATTTTAAGCTGTTTATTAAAGCTAAGCTGCTTATGTTTATTTTACAAATCGCACTCATTTTATCTATCACCAAAAATAAATTTATATATTAATATATTAATTTATTAATATATCGATGTTCTAAGAAAGAACATCGATATATTCCTATAATGATCCGCGAGGCTATTGAAATTAAAAAACACCCAAATTTTAATAGAGAGGATGGATGGAACGTACCACCAGCTTGGGACCCAGTCATCCACTTAATCAAACCCAGTAAGCAGCAAAATCCAGCAAGACTTAACAACGCAGTGAGCTCATTCTGCGTAAATTTGCAGCAGCCGAAACGTCGGTTTAATAAGTAAATAATAACAAATATACGCGATAGAATCCGTAAAAAGTGGTTTTATTTCAATGCTTATGTTTATTTTACAAATCCCACTCATTTTATCTATCACTAAAAATAAAATTATTGTGTGTTCAAAGTATACCTTATATAGATAATGTCCAGCTCGTACTTTGCCAAATTTTATCGGATTATTTTGGTTATACTGTGCGCTTGCGTACTAAACAAGGCGGTTAGCTGCCACACAAAATACTGCGAGACGACAGACGCGTGGACAGACGAGAGCGGGACGTATGAAGTGTGCGGGTGAAATCTGACTTTTTTCTAGCTTTATGCGCGCTCTTAAATGTGGCAGACAGCAGAGAGTAGGTAAGAGGTAAGGTTTGATTGTATTTATTACCATGAAAACGCTTTATCATCACTATATATTTTAAAGCAAGTCGCTTTTCGCGCCTGTCCGTCCCTATGTATGCTTATATCTTTCAAAACTATGTTACTGATTTTGATATGGTTTCTTTTAACAGATAGAGTAATTCAAGAGGAAGGTTTATGTGTAGGTATAATAAATGCTTAATATAGTAGTATATACCCCTGTAAGGTCGTGGACCTCAAGCCCCACCTGAGTAATTCACTTTTCCTGTAGTAATCTAATTGTATATGTGTCTGCATCATTGAATATAGTTTCCCAATTTGGTCTTGTCTATAAATTTTCGGAACATATCCATGAACTGAGGTCTCTTCTTCAGCAACTCCGGCGAGAAGATCTGTGAATGAAAAAAAAAACATTTTTTGTATTATCCATAGTAATATAGTACGCTAGTACTATTATCTATTCTGTGCTAATATTATAAATGCGAAAGTAACTCTGTCTGTCTGTCTGTCTGTCTGTCTGTATGTTACGCTTTCACGCCTAACCTACTGAACCGATTTTGATGAAATTTGGTATAGGGGTAGATTAGACCATGAGAAAGGACATAGGCTATGTTTGGTCGCGATAACCGACATCCACGTGGGTGGAGCCGCGGGCAAAAGCTAGTATTTTATGAAACGAATGTTAGAAAAAGTGGACAGATTTTTCGAATAGGTACATAGGGAAAAATTAATCTTCTCGGGCAGGACTGGAACCCGCGATGTTTCCCTTACAGCGGAAATGCCTTGACCAACTCGGCTACCGAGACACGCACGGTGTGATTCAAACAGATTTTGATTTTTGATAACTTCGCCCGAATATTTGAATGAATTTTACAGCATTAGATATCGATGTCGGTAGCCGAGTGAGAAGTGACGTGAAGTGAAGTGAAGTGAGACGCAGAAGTGGGGCTTCAACCTTACCCGGATAGAACCGCGACGAAATACTACTATTTTATGAAACAAAAAACATCAATTTATTATGGAATAGGGAGGCAAACGAGCAGACAGATCGAGATGTAAGCGATCATGCACCGTCACCCATGGACACCTGCAACACCAGAGAAGTCACAAGTGCGTTGCATTCCTTTTAAAAGGGAACACGCTCTTTTCTTGAAGGTTTGAAGGTCGTATTCGTTCGGAAATAACGCTGGTGACAGTTCATTCCACAGTTTAGTTGTGCGAGGCAGAAAGTTTCTCAAAAAACGCACAGTTGTGGACCGCCAGCTGTCCAGATGGTGAGTGTGGAACTGCTGTCGCGTGGAACGATGGCGGAAAGAGGCGGCGGGGAAGTTACCATTAAGTTTTTTAATTTCCTTGTATTCGATCCATTAGGAATTTAAATTAATACAAAATCTACACAACTGTAAAAATGTTAATAACCTAATATTCAACAAAACACTGTTAAGGGCTGAACAATATCTTAAAATAGGTCAGTAGGTACATTTTTAAAATAACCCTTTAGCATTAAAATTATGTAAGGACGGTTGTTCCCTTTCAAGTTAATGAAGCTGATGGACTATTTACTTGTGCATGCGTAATGAGGGTTACCATGGAGCGAAGGGCCGTTTTAAATTGGACCGCCCATGCCTATCGAGTTCGGCCCATTTTCTTAAAAAGCTTTTATTAGCTTCAGTAAGTAATACTAAAAATAATAATTAGGCTTTACGTAGAAGCCGCGTGGTTCCCGGCAGAGTAGAATTTGATCCACCCCATCGCTTCCCATGCGGTGTCGTACAAGGCGACTAAGCTGTTTAACAGCATACAAATCTATATATATAAAATCACTTGTCCCGACTGACTAACTGATTCATCAACGCAGAGCTTAAACCGCTGGACCTACAAACTTGAAATTTTGACAGTAGATGCATTTTATGATGTAAACATCCACTAAGAAAGGATTTTTGGAAATTCTGCTACTAAAGGGGTAAAATAAGGGTTGGAAGTTTGTATGAAAGTCCGTCATTTTCAGAGCTAGATGCCCTAATTTCATAAACCTGTGTCTTTTAAGAAATAAATGAACACTTGTATCAGCGTTTTTCAAAATTTAACTACTAAGACGGTAAAATAGGTGATAAACGTTTGTATGGAAACACCGTCTGACTGACTGATTCATCAATGCAGAGCCTAAACCGCTGGACCTACAAACTTGAAATTTTGGCAGTAGATGCATTTTATAATGAAAACATACACTAAGAAAGGATTTTTGGAAATTCTGCTACTAAAGGGGTAAAATAAGGGATGGAAGTTTGTATGAAAGTCCGTCATTTTCAAAGCTAGATGCACTAAATTTCATAAACTTGTGTCTTTTAAGAAATAAAAGAACACCTGTATCAGCGTTTTTCAAAATTTAACTACTAAGACGGTAAAATAGGTGATCGAATAATTGCCGGGAAATGCCTAAAAACAGCAAATCTTTTTGACAGAACGAAGTCTGTCGGGTCCGCTAGTATAATATATAGTATACAGCCCAGACTCAGCCCCGGATGAACGACTTGAGTTAAGTATTGAGTTAAAAACAATATTTGAGTAACTTGAATCAATGCAAAAAGTATTTGAACTGTATTTATTAAGCACTTGGTAAGTATCTACCAAGTACTAGGACTACGGCTTGAGTACTTACTAAAGACCGATGCTAGTAGAAGGATTAAAAAAACACATTATTAGGTACACACGAAAGTACGTGTAGATGTTTGGATTTCTGACATAAATACGTTCAAACTTCTAGAAAAGTGGTGGGCAGACTTTTTAATGGCGGGCCAGAAAGTTGAAGAAATTCCAAATGAGGGCCAGAAATATCACAGGCCCCCCCAGGGAAGTATTTTCAGTCTTGAACTGACTAAAAGTATGCCTGCTCGCAGAAAGAGGTGGCGGCACATCTCTCTCTTAGGGCCGCTACTAGCTTCCGCCTTGGCGTTTGATACGCGTTCTTGGGTAGTGTGAGGTAGAAACAGCTACTGTGACACTGGAATCTACTTTACACGTCTGGCCCGTCAAAATAAACTATTGTTACGGGCCATACATGTTGATGGACCTTCGGCGGGCTGTATTAGATGCTTTCGTGGGCAGGAGTTGACCCGCGGGCCGTAGTTTGCCCATCCCTGGTCTAGAAGTATCTAGCTGAATTTTGGTTGGGTAGGGAGGCTTTCGGGATTCTCCTTTTCATATTATCTTTTTTTTGAGGATACTCTTCAAGGTTACTCCTTCGGGACCGCAAGAAAAAGAAAATTAAAGTATAGTTTACAAAAAGCTGACAACACTCTTTTTATCGCCCATGGCAACTTTGCGGGCATCAGCTTGTCCTAAATAAATATATTCAGTTAAAAATCTAAAGAAGCTGAAACAATTAATTTTATTCTTAACACCAGGCTCCTTATTTTATTGTAACCCTAGCTTTATTGTTTGCTACCTTAGAATTAAAAATGCTTTAACTTTACTTACCTCGACATCTCCCTTCTTCAGTATTCCTCCCCTCACCAGTCTATCGGGCAGAGGACGTTTAGGTTGTGGTCTTTTGGAGTCATAATCTTCATAGTCAGCTCCATCAGCGCTGTCTGTTCGACTTCCAGTTTGCTTTTGTATCACTATACATCTGGACATGAAGAGAAGCAATGAGATGGAGGAAACCGATCCAGTTAAAGTTCAAAATTAAATGACTTTTTGCAGAGTAATTGAAAAAGGAATATAATACATTCTATCATCGCACCGCTCGCCATAGACAGGGAATTCATCCCCACACATTGCATCCGAATACGGTGCGCACCGTGCGGTAAAGAAACTTCATCCCAAGTACGCTCAAGCTGTGGAATGAACTCCCTGCCATGGTTTTCCCAAGCGACTACAATATGGGGTTCTTCAAGAGGGGCATTAGAAGATTTCTTCAGGGTAGGCAGCGCGAGTGTAACACCCCTGGTGTTGCATACGTCCATAGGCCGCGGTAACCACTTTCCATCAGGTGGGCCGTGTGCTTGTCTGCCACCTAAGTGGTATAAAAAAAAAATTGCGTTCACCAAAGATCCTATTACGCATTTCTAATACTATTCTTAAACCCGTTTAATTGTTTTGCTATAATTAAACTATTCGACCACCATATCGTGTTACACTAAACAAATTCCAAATTATCACCAAGATATAATACTTTTTTATTCTAGTGCGCTGCAAATATTCTATTGTAACAATAATTATTTAATTATTCTAGCAAAAATACTGATCGTGCACCAAATATTTAGTGGTTAGGTTAGGTTAGTTTTTTATGCCAGTTTGCTGCAAATATTCTATTGTAACAATAAATTATTTTATTCTTCCACCAAAAATACTGATCGTGCACCAAATATGTAGGTTGGGTTAGGTTAGGTTAGGTTAGTTGTTTTTAAAATTAGGTGTATTACTATTTTTACAAATTTACAACAATTCATAAATAGGTGTGTGCTCATTATGAAATATTTTAGTGAATATATTTTGGTGCACATTCAGTATATTTAGTGGAACAAAGGCAAAATTAGTTAAATGAAATGGGAATAAATGGAAGTACTTTTAAATACCATCCATGGAAAAAGTAGAGTAAAACTATTTCATTCTGGACTTTAGGATTATAGAAATAAAGTCTAAAATTTAATGTCATTTTGCAGTGACTGCGGCACCAGTGGTTCAGTTTATGTAGAATCGAGTATGTTTACTAACCTTTTTTGCCTTGAGACTTTCTCTAGAGCAGATAATTCTGAAAATAAATATAAATGAAATACTTACAATGTTAACTTGCTTAACGTTTTGAGAGTTTGAGATCCCATTGTCTCAGTCGTGGCTATAGGTAGGTTAACACATTATCAAGGTCGGTTTTAGGATGGGTGATCATTTTTAAGAACCTCCGTATCGATCGCGGATGACATATTATCGAAATTATTTATGGCTTTATTTATAAAAAATATAATAGTTTAAAAAACTAAAAAACACGCTTTTGGTACGCATTTTCAAATAGACTGTCCGCCACCTTGGACGTCAGCCATATTGGATTTAAGTCACGTGACTATTTTTTTCGTTTTCCTGATAGCAAACCCTTTTATTTGATATCCATATCATGGGGGTGGATTTCGAACAGCCAGTCAACTATCTTGGGGAGGCCGCCATATTGGATTTGTAATGACGTTTCTTAGCTAGTCGTGTATTGTCATCGGAACTCAGAGCGTGTGCAAAATTTCATCTTAATCGAAGACCGGGAAGTGGGTCAAATTAAGATTCTAAGATTTTCTTACATACAGAATTACAAGTGAAGCTAATAAGTTGTATACTTTACGTTATGACAATATTTATTTTATTTTATTTCTCTCTCTCTCTGTCCCTATCTTTTTTCGCTTTGTAACACACCTTGTTTAAGACTTTTTTGCTAACTACACCGTATTGCCCCTGTTTTAGCACATTACTGTCCATCCCAAGGTTGCCTGGAAGAAATCGCTTCCAGCGATAAGGCCGCCCATTGTACATTAAACTGTATCATGCTACCTACTTGTTCCAATGTAAATCTATTGGTGTACAATAAAGAATTTATCTATCTATCTATCTATCTATAAAAGCGTTTTAAAATAACACACCTACCATTGCTAACTAAAATTATAATAAACAATGATATGAACACTCTCAGAGAATACTTCAACATTTTTTGAAACTATACAATGCAAATTATAGTTCTATTTATTATAACTATTTAGTATTTATACACATGTATCCCACCTCCTATCGTACATACTAATATTAAATATTTAGTAAGTTTGTCCGTCGGTTAATGTTCCACGCCTAGACTTTTCAACTAATTTTGATCGGCATAAAAATAGCTTTTTTACCGTGAGGGAAAATCCTTCATGGATGTTATGCCGGACTCCTACCGACTAAAAACCCTCACGGTAATGCCCTACAGCCTATCAGCCTATGGTTGGGAGCCCCGGGTAAGCCCTCGGAAGGATGTCCCTGGACTCCCATCAGACCTACGGCCTAGGGGGTGGTTCGGGTGTAAGGGAAAGGTCGTGGGTTCAAGTCCCACTTGAGCATTTCATTTTTCCCGATGTATCCGAATTATTGAACGAGGTTAACTTAAGCCCGAATATCAATATTATGTAATTGAGCACTATCATCACCTAAGACGTTTCCCTAGTCCAAATCCATTCAAGAAGCGTCAGTAGCTTACTGGTTAAGAAATCAGCCTTGCGATCGCGAGGTCCCGGGTTCGAATTCTGGCCGTTTCCCTACTGATATGAACCTATTCCTAACACTAGCAATTTAGCTTAGCTGGAGGGGTTAGAACATGGAGAAGGAAACTTAATCAATATTCTATTTACCATGGGTTAGAGAGAATATTAGTGTCCAGCTATTGCCCACGGCTCCGCCCGCGTGGATGTCGGTTATCGCGACCAAACATAGCCTATGTCCTTTCTAATCTCTCATCTAATGCTATGAAAATTGTAATAGTCACAACATATTGACGAATGTTGATTAGGAATTTTGATAATGTTTTGTTAATGTGACAACTTTCAATAGCACAGGTCTAAATCTTAGTGGTTTTTTGTGCTATCACTAGTGTTCTTGTATTGTTTTGTTCTAATGGTAATAATTAAAAAAAAAAAACAAATTTCATCTATATCGGTTCAGTGGTTTAGGCGTGAGCTTTTATAACTTCATAACATAGAGACAGACAGATAGAGTCACTTTCGCATTTATAATATGAGTATGGATTTCGGTTGCTAAAGAAAAAATATATAGACTGTCCAACAAAACCAGGTATTGTTCATAGTATGCACTAAATATATATTTTGATATTCTTATCTATACCGTTAATGTATGCGGGCGATATGATGATAATTATATGAATATGGCATCGTCCGCGTCGCACTAACATTTAGTATTGTTTACATTACTTTGTTGCTGTTTATCATAGACTAGTTCCGTGCTGCGGCTTGGCCTGCTTAATTAAACCCACACACTTCCCGAAAGTGTGTTGTGGGCAACCTCTGTGGCGTGGCGGGAGTGAACGCGACTGATACGCAAGAGGCGCAGGTTCGATCGCCAATCAGTGCAAATATTTGTATGCATGAATATGGCTATTTGCATTGGTCTGGGTGTTTGTTTCTATCTTTTAAATATATATAACTCAAAGGTGACTGACTGACATAGTGATTTATCAACGCACAGCCCAAACCACTGGACGGATCTGGCTGAAATTTGACATGCAGGTAGATGTTATGACGTAGGCATCCGCTAAGAAAGGATTTTGATTGATTCTACCCCCAAAGTGATAAAATAGGGATGAAAGTTTGTATGAAACTTTGTCAATTTTAAACCGATTGGGCTGAGACTGCATGAGATTTTGAGATGCAGGCTATATAAGAAATAAGCAGAGATCGAAGTCCACGCAGACGAAGTCGCAGGCACGGCTAGTGTATAATATGTTATGTATTTACAAAAAAAGAGTATCTAAGTATGTTTATCCGTATTCTAGATTTCAAAACACAAGCTAGTTAAGCTTACCATGGGTCCAGATAGCGTTGTGAAGAATGTTATGAATTTTTTCTTTAAAGTTACGAAAATCTTGGGCTCCGAAGTTCCTAGTGGCGCCTCAAAAACACCCCGTGCTGATACCTAACTACTCTGTCTACCTTACAAGCGTGCGTATTAGAGAGATTCCTCTTGAACAATCTGTTAGGTATGTGGCGATACCACATGTACCCAGCGCCATCTAGCGACAGCAAGCCTACTTAGTCACTACGAATCCTGCATCGCGAAAGTGAAGTTCTTGCGCTGGTATAATACATATACAACATCCCAACGACTATCGTTGGGCCGCGGCCCGCCAGGCATGATCACCTTGCCTGGTCGGAGGACCCTCTCTAGAACATTATGTATCTACATAAATGTGTAAGGTAAGCAGAGGTTAATTAACACCCATATCCCGGCAGAGCAGAACTTGATCCACCCCATCTCTTCCCATGCGGTGTCGTACAAGGCGACTAAAGGATAGAGCTGTTTAACATCAGACAGATAAATACAACCAGACTCAGCCTCAGATATAGGCACGAGTCAACAATAGTGGCCAGAATAATATGGCAATAGACTCACTCCATATTACATGGGGCCGACTACAATTATTGGTGAAATGTGGGTGTTAATTCATCTTTACCTAACTCTCCGGGGATAAACGCGTGAATATATGTATTAAAAATTATATTTCGTCCGACATGATTTCTGGTTCCTTTTTTTCGCGCGGAATTCCCCACGGATACCTCCCCCACCGGAGTCGGAAGGGGAGCTTATGTCGGACTCGAACCGACTAAAACCGCACACCGACTGTGGATCGTGGTGCTTGGCCGGAGGTGAGGTTGTCTTCGACATATCCCTCGCATCTCGGCTGACCTAGGGCCATCCCTTACGGTGTGGCGCTCCTTGGGGATTTCCGGTTCCACGTAACAACCTAAGTACTGGGGTTTTTCCAAGTGACTACAATATAGTGTTCTTCAAGAATGGTTTTAGAAGGTTTTTACAGGGTCAGCAGAACGACTGTGACTCCCCTGGTGTTGCATACGTCCATAGGCCACGGTAACCACTTTTCATCAGGTGGGCTGTGTGCTTGACAGCCACCTAAGTGGTACAAAAAAGTTAGCCTATTGCCGTTAATCGGGTTCATTGTCGTATATTTACTGATCGAGAGCAGTATGATTAAAAAAATCTTTATCAAACAATTCAGGGTCTTATACTGTGCATCTTAAAGAAAATTGAAGGCAAATAACGTCCAGTCTTCAAGGTCTACCGCCCCCCTCGCAGTCCAACAATATCTTCTGTTATACAGGTCATTGTTAGGTTAGAGGGAGGTCAAGTTATATTTGACGGCTGTTAATAAGTGTTTCATTCATCGGTTCATAGGTCAAATGACTTATCAACGCGGTTTGATAAGAGAGGTATGAAGAAGTGTTATAAGTCAGATATTTAAAATTATGAGGCCTTATTGTTTATTACCCACGACGGAACGGAGACGGTATATGCGTTTGGGGTGAGAGGATGTTTGTGTGTTTGTTTGTTTGTGCAAATCCATGTTGCCATTTTCTCCAAAACTACCAATCCAATTTTGGCGCAGTTTTCTGTTATGAGTTCGGCTTTAATTGGAGCATGATTTTAGATAGGTGTTACAATGACAACTCAACAGGGGGCGCTACAGCAAGCATTTTTAATGGAAATCAATGTTGCCGATTTTCTCCAAAAATACTAATCCGATTTTGATGTAGTTTTCAATTATTGGTTTGGGTTTGATTGTTGCATTTTTTTTTTATATAGGACACGTCAATTTGACTTCACCTCGCCTGATGTTAAGCTAAAGGCGAAGTCTCGGAAATAGGGTCACCATCGGAAACATGTACCATGTTAACAGTGGTGGCACTCAGCTTGACGGCCTCATTAGATGCCTTTTCACGCCCCGCTTAAAGGACCCGGGACTGTAGGAAGAGGGAAACACGTGAGCTGGCAGGGAGTTCCAGGTCTTAATGGTGCGACATAGGAATGAGTCACTGAAACGCTTGGTTCTAGCAGGTATACTCTGCACCGTAAATGAATGGCATCTTAGCCCTGCACGTGTCGTCCTGTGTAGGAAAGGAGAGGGTGGGACTAATTGGAAGAGCTCGTCAGAACATTCACCATGGCAGAGACTGTAGAAAACTGCCAAAGACGCAACATCTCTTCTTATGTTCTTAGATAGGTATTACGGTGACAACCCACTTATGGACGATGCAGTAAACATTTTTGAATTATTTTTTATACGTCGTGGGTCTTTTCAAAACTTTTAATTTTGCTTTTTATATCTATGGGGTACAACATCACTTGTTAGCTGGCACTCCTGTTGATAAATGGAGGAGGTATACTGGTGTAAGTTTTCCTGTCGAATCGAATACATAGGGAAAAAGAATCTTCTCGGGCGGGTCTCGAACCCACGATCTTTCCCTTACAGGGGGAATGCCTTGAACGCCCGATGTGATTCAAATTTTCCCTCTTATCCGTCTTTAAGGCGACGAACGGTTCGAGTCACGCCCGAGAAGATTCTTTTTCACTATGTATTCGATTTGTATAGTTAACATACTTAATGCTTTAAAATTCATTCAATTTCCTGTTGGAGTTTGGAGGTCAAACGGTAGCCGCTCCGATAGCAGCTATAATGCTTCTTTAACAGACAGGAACGTGATTTCTATAAGGAAGTTAGAATGCACAAATAATAATAATGTAAGCTGAGAAATCACGTCCTCTGCCATAACACAAAATATGCAAGTCAACGAGAAGATAGGACGTGACCACAAGCATCGCTCCCACTTCACCAATGGTGGATAAATTAATATATAAGCCTGTTATTTAGTTTGTAAGACATGAGTGTTCTCAAACGGATCTGGCTGAGATTTGATATTATGATCAATTTAAAGGCTCCTATCGTGGAATCATCAATTGCATGGATACCCAAGATTGGGTATTCTACTGAATAGTCAAATTTGTTACTTTTTACTAAACGCCAAAACGATAAGTTTAGTGACGTCATAAAATTTAATAGTCAAATCAGTAACTACGCAATTTTTACCGCTCTTTTACCATTATTAATTTAGTAAGCTCGGTTAGATAATTTATTTCAACTATAGGATAATACCCAATTATGGGAAGTGGAGATGTAAAAATCAGAAACCGGACTCAGACTCCCAGACGCAAGGAAATGGATACGACCAGGGCCTCGATTCTACTAACGCAAAACTATTGTCAAACCACAGAGATTGCAAAAAAGCGGCATTAAAGTTTAGACTTTATTTCTATAAACTAAGGTCCAAAATTAAATGACAAAAGTTTCATTACACTCTTTTATTCACTCTGCTAACAGTTTTTTAATATTGAACTTTAAATGCATCGCAGGCCTAACAAAAAAATAGTGATGACAATCAGAAACATAATGACGATGGCGTAAATAAATAAATAAACTTTTAAAATCTTTAATTTCCTACTTATATTCCTTTCCCAGTACACATAGAACAGTCTCATTTACTTGGCGATGTCCAACGACACTCCACATTCAGTGATAATAAATGTAAAATAATAATTATTTATTATTACAATAGTCGGAAAAGTGCAAGTTTTATGTGTAAGTGAAAGTAAATGTAAGTATTTTTATTTAATATCATCATTCTGTTCATTTTGGAGACCTCAAATTATCAGTGATTGTTGAAATTTGATATCACGGATAGGATTTAAAGCCTCGTTGAGTTGTGTCAATGACTTCCATTCTTTGGGGCAGAAGTTGCTTATTCCAGGTAATGTTCTATCAAAGTGGGTGTGGCCCACGTTTGGAGGTATACGGTTTCAATGTGGTGTTATAGTTACCGGCATTTATCTTGACCCAAATCCAGAGAATATCGAGACCCTGGCGCGCATTAGTTCGATGTAATATACTAGCTTTTGCCCGCGACTCCGCGCGCGTGGATGTCGGTTATCGCGACCAAACATAGCCTATGTTCTTTCTCATAGTCTAATCTACCCCTATACCAAATTTCATCAAAATCGGTTCTCTGGTTTAGGCGTAAAAGCGTAACATACAGACAGACAGAGATACTTTCGCATTTATAATATTAGTACCAATGGATGATTGGAAGATTTGAGCTCTTCTGTCGCCGTAGCACGCCGTGCTATCTTGAAAAGACACCAAAAACGCATACTGAGCGAATAAAGCACATTTTGTGATGTAACTGAGTTCAAAATATAGTTACTTATGCCGTGTTGGTATTCGGTGGAGTAAAATAGGTCCACTCTATTTCTTCATGTGGTTGTCGTAGAAGGCGACTGAGGCGATTGGCACACTGCAACGCCCGACGCCGCGTCGCGCGCTTTTATTTTAATTCGTCTCAAACACCTACACAGTAATTTCTAACAGCTCTCGGACTAAAATCCCTCGAAAATCACGCGCGTGATGGCAGATTTTAGGGTGCCGCGTTTACGCACCATCACGCCCGTTTTCTGCTTGTACGCGCGTATTCGCCAGTGTGTGGGACCCCGTGTTTTTTCTATACAAAATGAGCTCCGTAGAGTGGACGCGAGCGACGCCGCGTCGACGTAACAACGCTTGACGCAGCGTCGAGCGTTGCAATGTGCCAATTGCCTTATGGGATAGGGTTGATCTCCATCCGACAGTAAACATTCAGCACATGACAAAATACCTGCTTGACAGCAATAACCAGGGGCGAGTCACCGTTGTCCCCCCTCCCGAGAAGGGCCAGACCGCAAGGGATGGCCCTGGGTCAGCCGGGGTGCGAGGGATATGTCGAAGACAACCTCACCTCCGGCCTAGCGCTACGACCCACAGTCGGCGTACGGTTTTAGTCGTTTAGAGTCCGACATCACCCCTTCCGGCTCCGGCGGAGGATGTATCCGAGGGGATTTCCGCACGATAAAAAAAAAAGCTTGACAGCAATATACTCGTCCGGTGTAAGTTCCTTTCTCCACATGACTCTCTGTTAATAGGGCACAGTCTTAACATACTAAGTTCATATTGCAACTGGTTAAATCTGGCGATTAATAAGCACCTTTCAACCCTAGGAGGAAAGAATGCCCCCTAGCCTCATTTATCAATAAGAAGGTGTACCGCCTAACTGATAGGGTAGGCTAAGGTAAAGCCAACGAAGCGAGAGAAAAAAGGTAAACAATGTTTCAGCGGTTCCAAACTTCTTTATTTGAAAATGATTACGTATCACTTCAAGCGCTTTCCAGACAGGAATGAAATTGCTCATAAGATGGCGGATCTGACAGTTTAGAACCGCTGTGCCGATAGCAGCTTTCCTTTACTACGAAACACGCAACGACAGCTGTCGCTCGGCCATTGTCGCGTACATGTGACATGTGCGACAAAGACAGAGAAAATAATCGCTAGTTATCGCAACGTAACTCAGTAGGTAATGGTCGCTTTGTTTACCTTTTTTCTCTCGTCTCGTTGGCTTTACTTTAGGTTGGGCCTTGACGACTGAATATCTTGACGACGAAGTCTCAAAATGACCTTAAAACTCTCATAGTCTGTCAGTTTGGACAAAAAAAAACCCAAATAGTTCGACCATCGGATTCAGTCTAACAGTACCTACCTATGTACAAAAATGCCGGCAACCAAGGACCCAAGACGGCGTGCGTTTTAGTCGGTTCGAGTCCGATATAACCGCCTCCACCGGCTCCGTGGGGATTTTTCGCACGTAAAAAAAAATGTACAAACAGTATGTACAAAAAAAGTTAGCATAATAAATGCTATAAAAAATTCATTCAAATATTTGGGCGCAGTCATCAAAATTCAATGTTGAAAAATGGTTTGAAAAATCATTCATTGTTTCCAACAGTTCGTAAGAATGTTGGTAGATGGCTGCACCGTCGCCCTTATAGACGGATATAAAGAGAAGGAAAATTTGGAATGAATCAAGTGTGGCTCAATAGCTCAGTTGGAAGAGCAGTCCCCCTGTAAGGGAAAGGTCGTGAATTCGAGTCTCACTTGAGCATTTCATTTTTTCCAATGTTTTTCGAACTTAAAAGTTAGCATAATAAATGCTATAAAAAATTCATTCAAATTGTCCTAAAAGTTCGATTATTGAACTACTGGTAGGGCAGAATGGAATAAACCATCTTATTCATATCTTTGAAGCGAAATTAAAATAATAAATTGTCTTCTTCATTTTCAGAGTATCGCAATGTATTTCAAACTTTTGGCAGTATGTATTATCTGTAAGTATAATCTATAGTTTTATGTTATTTCTAGTAGGTAGTATCCAAATCTTGTACCTCATCATACACACTGCGTGAACTGTCTAAGGTAATTTAGATGTTAAACTTACTTACTAATAGTGATGATTTTTAAAATGATACAATCTAATTAAACACAGACATCTTAATTTTAAAATTGTACCAATTGAATGTGTTGATATTCAATGATAAATAATGAAATGAATCAATGTAAAATTTGTACACCAGAACCGGCAGAATATGAGATCTGAACATTATGTACCTAAACACCATTTTGTACCTTAATCAACGAACAAAGACTTTGACTTTGTACTTTGGTCGCGGGTCTGCCCGGGATCCGCATTGTGTTAGAAAATACCTCAGGGGATTGTATAACATAACTCAATGTATTCCCCGAAGGGGTAGGCAGAGGTGCTAGCACCTTCATCTCGTGGGATTGTATAGATTTAGAGTAATATAATTTCAGTAACAGTATCCACAAATGCATTACCCAATCGAGGGTTGAGATTGCTGTTCCCTCAAGAGCACAGAAGCTACATCTACACACTGAACAGTACCGTCTCAACGGGAACCTGGACCCCTCGCCAGCGCGCCACCTGCTGGCAACTGGCTGCTGATCTTCATGTACAAGTGTACGATAATTTCACCAAAGCTAGACTGTCCCTTCAAGGACCAAAGGTAAGAAAATACGTGTAATACTTGATTGTTAAAATATTTTTGTTATAGCGCCATCTAGTGACAATCTATCGAACTACTTCGAAATTAATGCATCTGCATCGCGCTATTAAAGTTTTCACTTTATAACACTAAGACAACGTGACGACTTCACTGATATGTATATAGTGTTCGAGGGGTATTTCGGAGGTTCATTTTCCGCTTAATTTTTTTGTGTGTTTGTAGGTATATTTATATGAATGTATATCTGTTTAGCAATACATATTATTGGTATTTACATAGTGTACTACAACATTGTACCTATACCTATTTGTGTATAGAGTTCAAATTAATATAATGTCACTCTCATTAATGTACCTACCTATTTATCTCTGCACCACCTTTGGTTGACTGGTAGAGAATGTGTACGGCATTAAGTCCGCCTTTGTACTTGTGCATAAAGTTGAATAAATATATAAAAAAAAATTTAATGCTTCCGCTCTGGATAGTAAGAATCTAGGGTAAATTCGAAAAACACCGGGAAAATGAAATGCTCAAGTGGGATTTGAACCCACGACCTTTCCCTTACAGGGGGAATGCTCTTCCAACTGAGCTATTAGGCCACACCTAAATCACTTCAAATTGCCCTTCTCTTTATATCCGTCTTTAAGGGCGACAGTGGAGCAAGCATGTTGGTAGATGGCTCCACCTTCGCCCATTTGCAGCATTCCCCCTGTAAGGGATAGGTCGTGGGTTCAAGTCCCACATGAGCATATCCCGATGTTTTTCGAATTTTAAAAGTTAGCATAATAAATGCTATAAAAAATTCATTGATATCTAGGGTAAAGTCCAGAAAATACAGATGTTGACCATCGTAAAATGGAGGTCTCTAAGTAAGGATAGGAAGAAACCTGACATTTCTTTACATTTTGTTTGTATGTCCTGCGCCTGAGAACTTCCAATGACATGTCTTGCATGCTGCTACAGTCTTCCAAGAGCATTCAATTTCATAATTTTTATGTTACATTGCAGGTGACACTCCATCCAGTGACAACTGAAATACACGATAAAAGGCAGTCTGATGAAAAGTATTTGAGTGATCCGTGGGAGCTGGATTATAAGGTAACTAGCTTATTTTCCACCTGCGTGGCGTCCGATCCTGTTCCCGCTGGACCCTCATAAAAAAATGATATAGTTATCTAAACAGCAACAGAAATAACCACACCGTCACTTCTGCGTATATGCCGATGCCGGCCGAATTTGTTCACATTAATGATCATTGCTCCGTTCCCTTGAGTAGTAGCGTGATGATATATTTATAGGTGATATTCTGATGTATCCATACTAATATTATAAATGTGAAAGTAACTCTGTCTGTCTGTCTGTATGTTTCACTTTCACTCCTAAACCACTGAACCGATTTTGATGAAATTTGGTATAGGGGTAGATTAGAGCACGAAAAAGGATATAGGCTATGTTAGGTCGTGATAACCGACATCCACGCGGGCGGAGCCGTGGGCAAAAGCTAGTAAGCTATATTATAGTAAAGTTTCATGAAAAGCCATTCAGTAGTTTTTACGTGAAACAGTAACATACATCCATACTCAAAAGCTTTCGCGTTTATAATATTACTAGCTTTTGCCCGCGGCTCTGCCCGCGTGGATGTTGGTTATCGCGACCAAACATAGCCTATGTCCTTTCTCATGGTCTAATCTACCCTTTTACCAAATTTCATCAAAATCGGTTCAGTAGTTTAGGCGTGCTTTCACATACAGACAGACAGACAGATAGACAAACAGACAGAGTTACTTTCGCATTTATAATATTAGTTTGGATAGTAGGATAAAAAACCACTTACTTAGCGTCTCCTGGCAAAGGCTTTATAAACAAAAACTAACTCTATCTGCCCCCTTGGCTATCGTACGAGGCGAATAACGGATAAATACGCAGAGGATATCACTGCGAGAAAAAGGAATCTAAAAATGAACCCCTGTATTAACCCGTCTGGTCAGAGTGGAAATAGAGGCTAAACCGTGCTAACATTGGGAGAGGCCTATGTCCTACAGTGGGCTGCAATAGGCTAATTGATTGACTGAAATTATGCACTATTTATTTTGTATAATAACTTAACAAAACTCAAAGTTCAAAAATACTAAATACCAAATATTACATGAAGAATTTATTCATTTTTAACGGACTCTATCGCGTTTTGGTGTTATTTTATTATTTAAACTGGACCTTTTATATATTATACCATTTGTTGCCCATGGCTCCACCCGTGTGGATGTCGGTTATCGTGACTAAACATAGCCTATGAGTAAATCCAGGGTGGAGTAAATCCACACCAAATTTCTTTAAAATCCATTCAGAAGTTTTTACGGGAAAGAGTAACAAACATCCATACTTACAAACTTTCGCCGTTTATCATATTACCACAGAATCCATACTAATATTATAAATGCGAAAGTAACTCTGTCTGTCTGTCTGTCTGTATGTTACGCTTTCACGCCTAAACCGCTGAACCGATTTTGATGAAATTCGGTATAGGGGAAGATAAGACCTTGAGAAAGGACATATGCTATGTTTGGTCGCGATAACCGATATCCACGCTACGCAAGAGAAGATCCCCGTTGAGTACAAATATTTGTATGTATGAATATGGCTAAGTATGTTTATTAACAAAAAAGTATGTTTATCCGTATTGTAGATTCCATAATTCCATTAGCAAAGCATAACACAAGCTATTTAAGCTAAGCGTTGTGTAGAATACTGTGGAATATTTATTTATTCATTATTAATATATTACCAATCTTTCCAGGAAAACGGTTATATAAAATCAATATATGTTGGCCATAATGAACCAGCCTGGTCCGTAAATCTGAAGAGGGCCATATCCATCAACTTCCAACTCACAAAGAGCAGCGGAACGTATTCTATTAACGAGGTATGTAGGTAATGGACCAAATGTTGGTGGAGTTTTAGAGCCCCACCAACTAATTTCTTCAGGACCCAAGCCTAAGTCGCCTGAAGCGGGTATACTTGCTGACTGACGGATGAGGTTTTTCAAACGGCATTTACTTCCATAAAAGCTGTGTGAACCATTCCTATGCTGCACCACTAAGACCTGGAACTCCCTGCCAGCTCACGTGTTTCCTTCTTCCTACAGTCCTGGGTCCTTTAAGCGAGGCGTGAAAAGGCATCTAATGAGGCCGTCAAGCTGAGTGCCACCACTGTTAACATGGTAAATGTTTACGTAGGTGACCCTCTTTCCGAGACTTTGCCTTTAGCTTAACATCAGGCGAGGTGAAGTCAAATTGACGTGTCCAGTATTTAAAAAAAAGAGGCGAGAAAGGGTCACCGATTTTTTTCCGGTGTCCTAAAATTTATACATTTTGTGAGTCGACATTTTTTGTGAAACGACTGTTATCCTGCCTCCAGAACCCTTTGGCAATATCAAAATTCGTTAGTTAGACCAAGTTGTCGAACTTTTGCCTCAATATTCGTATGGCAACAGAAACCGACAGCTGAACGTGCTCTCCGGCACGGAGGAACCACAATATCTCAGTCATTATCATCCAGATAGATCATCATCCAATAGAAGGGGTGTGCCCAAAAAGTGCTGGCTTAGCGTCGTGGAGGGTGACATAGGTGCAAACGATCTCACTACCTTGAACAACCAAGATCGTGCGAAGTGGAGGAGGAAGAGCCGAAAGGCGGACCCTGAGCTCCGAGGGCACCGTGGCCTCGGATGCAATCAGGATTAACGTCTTTATGTGGTTGATGAATACCTTATAAGTTAGTCGCAATGCATCTTAGTAAATATCATTGCTCGTGTTACAGCCGTGCCTAGAAGACATATGCGCCATGATCTATCTAACACAAGGGAACATGGTGAAAAAGTACACCAGTCTGCGTGTGCCCACTGCCAGCAGCAGGAGCAGCTGGAGCTCAGTACCCTGGTCACCAGAATACGCCGGCAGAGCTATTGTAAGTACTTGCAGAAAATCTGTTATATTTATTAAAAATTAGATTGGCCTTAATGTCCTTAGTGCCGAATTTATTTTGTTTTCAAAAAGTACTACAGTTTAATTTTTAGACGTTCTTTTTTTCACCCTTAGGGTCAATTTAGATAAGGCGAAGAAACGATCAAGCTCTTTGATAGCGTTTTATAGTGTTAAATATTTTTTTATATTCGAAATTCTTTATTAGCTTGCACAACAAATATACAATAAATATACTATACTAACTGTACATTGTATACAAAAATGAGAAAAAAAATAGGGGGGAAGAGACTGTAACTTTAGGCATTTTAGCATTCCTCCCCATCGACCTCTACCGGTACCGTGCCCAAAAGGCTAGCCGCATGACCCCGCTGAATAGCGATAGCAATTCTTTAAGCGAGGTAAAGGCCAGCCCTATGGTCACGGAAAGAGTCAACTTTGTAGTTGAGTTTTTTTTCTGTTACTTTATTGTTTAAGCTTTGTTGTAACGGAATAAGGTTGTTATTTATTCACCTAAAAATTCAATCTGATTTGAATTTAAATCTAAGTTTTCTTTTATCATTAAACTACATTTTCCAGATAGACTCTGTGGCCTCCACCGAACGACGATACGAAATTGACGACTACAAAGGAATGAGCTCTCTAGAACTGCAGTCGAGTTACGAGTATAAGACACACGATCATTTATTATCTGTGAATACATAGTAAGTATATTTATAGGTATACTAATGTAAAGCCAACGAGACGAGAGAAAAAGGGTTAATAAAACGACCATTACTGAGTTATGTTGCGATAACTAGCGATTATTTTCTCTGTCCTTGTCGCACATGTCACACGTACGCGATAATAGCCGAGCGGCAGCTGTCGTTGCGTGTTTGTAGTACAGGAAAGTTGTCAGCAAGTGGTGCTAAACTGTCAGCTCCGCCATCTTATGGGCAATTTCATTCCTGTCTGGAATGAGTTTGAAGTGATACGTAATACTCATGGAGAAGGAAATGATAGCGGAGTTGTTGCAAGGCAATCGAGTCGCGTGCCATCCAAACGTCAAATGGACTCATTCGGTAGGAACGTTATACCTTTTTTATTAGCGACGCGTTTTTATTAGCAGAAATATCAATGGGGCATCTCCGTTACTTAATCATATTCTGTCCTCCGTGGTAATACTCCATACTAATATTATAAATGTGAAAGTAACTCTGTCTGTCTGTCTGTATGTTACGCTTTCACGCTTAAACCACTGAACCGATTTTGATGCAATTTGGTATAGGGGTAGATTAGACCATGAGAAAGGACATAGCCCATGTTTGGTCGCAATAACCAACATCCACGCGGGCGGAGCCGCGGGCAAAAGCTAGTTGATTGAATCCCCGGCAGAGTAGAATTTGGTCCACTCCATCTCTTCCCGTGCGGTGTCATACAAGGCTACTAAGGGATGGGGCTGTTTAACATCAGACAGATACATACAGCCCAGACTCAGCCTCATATGCATGGCTCGAGTCAACAATAATGCCAGGAATACGGCAATAGGCTCACCCCCTATTGCGTTGGACCGAATCAATTGATTGGTGAAATATGGATGTTAATTTACCTCTGCCTAAACTTCCAGGGATAAATGCATGATTATAATACATATTGTATGTGAATGTGTGATTCAATATTTAGTGTGTTTATTCCAGCCTATCCCTCGCTTACGACCACGACACTCCAGCTCAGGGGGTTGAGAAAATAAACCTTTCGCAGACTTCGATACAGTATGTGGCGAGTGACTACAGGGACCCTTCTAATGGAATCAGGAACTTTACTCAAGGAGGTCTGAAGAATGACACGCATGAGGTGAGTTGTAGCTTCATTTCAGGCCCGACAACTCATAGCCAGGCGTCAATCCTGGTTACATTTAAATATTGCAGTTTGGAACCTGTGGTTCGCTCTCTCACTTTTTCATTTCCACTATTAGATTTCATTTAGTGAAGGCTGACACACACATGGGAAATCTAGGGGATCTGAAGGTGGAACAGATCGTCAACATCATCCTCCTGCCCTTATCCCAAGTTTATTTGGGATCGGCGCAACATGTGTGTTTCTTCCATTCATCTTTAGTTGCAATCATTTCAATATTCACTCCCTTCTTAACCATATCGTCCTTCACACAGTCCATCCACTTCCTTTTAGGTCTTCCTCTTCCCTTGTAGCCTTCCACTTCTATAGTTAATACCTTCCTTACGACATTACCCTCATCCCTGTGCATTACATGTCCGAACCAGGACAACTTGCAAACTTCTTCTAATAAATTCATTTCTAATCTTATCCATTCTTGTCACAACACACATCCATCTCAAAATTCGCGTCTCGGTTACATGCAACTGTATTTTCATTCATCACCTTTACGGGCCAGCTTTCCGATCCAAACAGGATCGTATTGCAAAGAAATAGGTAAGTTTGACGAAATGCCGTGATTGTCGGATATCTTACATCCTCTCCAAAGGAGGACAAGAGGACAAGAAAGAAATGGACCACAAGGAAGGGTAGAAAAGGTTAGAATACCTGCCTGGTCGCAAGTGCCCATGCTGGCTGTAAGTAATAAATAAGTTGGATCCCCCCTCACGAAAGGAAATTCTGTGCCTGAGCCTAATCCTACCAGCACAGCCACATATTCTGACTCAATTTCAATGCCAGTTATAAGTCAGAACCTACAATTTTCCATACTCATTTACTCTTAACTTCTACAATATACTTTACATAAATTTTCAAACCCCAGAAAAAATAGGCATATTTGGGCTAGCAGTGAGGTTAATTTAGATTTGACCTCGTACTCATTTGACTGCCGCGAACAAAATGTCTGCCTAATAGTTGTTCCAATAATAAATGAATGCAGTTTTAATTTTAAATCCAATAATATTATTCCAGATGCTTCTAAAAATAGCGAAGAAAGGAATAGACGCTGATAACATCGTGAGGAACGCTTCGCTCATACATAGCTTGGACTTCATAGACCTTTTGAAGTAAGTGTTCTAAGCCTTTATTTGAACGTGCACTTCGGAACAGATCTTTATTTCTTTTTATCTCAATGACAACTTAATTTCGAACGTGACAAATATCACAATCTAAAATTAATCCATTAATCGGGTGTACATCAAACTTATACCATCAAAGTCAACGATTTTTAGCACAAAACAGTTGCTTCTAATTGATATCAATAATTCTACTTATACTAAGTTTTCCACCGCTACCAAGGTGCTGGTGGAGAAGAAACTGCACATTAAACTCCACTGCAGCATTTTTAGGACGTCAATTTGCAATAAGTTCCTAAAGGCTAGATGTAGACATTGTGTATTTGTGTCGTGTCTGAACTATACACAAATAAAAAAACTTAATGTTAAGAATTAAACTAAGTTAAATGTGGTAAAATGAACTCACATACCAATGCAATGCCGTTATTAATTGGGTGTAGGTGTAATCAAAATTTGATCTATCAAATTAGGGTGTACACAAAAATTAATTCATCAATCATTTCCACGGGCTCCGCTTCGCTTCGCTCCCGCCTTAGACTTCGTGGTTTTTTTTTAAAGCCACCCAGAAGTAGGAGCCCCGCTAAGCGGGGCTCCGTCGAGTTTAGTTAGTAGACGCCATTGTATGCTTAAAATAGTTATGGTTACGCGTCGTTATGCTTAAGTAAACTTATGCTATGGGATAGTATGCTTATAAAATATTATGCTTATAGTGAATAGGATTAAAAGTTATGGCAAATGAGTAGTAAGCGTAAATAATGTTAGGACAAGTAACATTATGCAATGTTAAATTATGATATAAAATCGTAGAAATAAAAATAGAGAACCCATTTCCACTGTCCCCTCCTTGATATATCCCCTTTCTAACAATATTACTTTCATGTCTTCTCATAACTGTTTATACCTTGAATATATTAGCTCAATTTTTTATTCTGGTGCCACTTTTAAACTCTGTAGTAGTAGGAAACAACATAATATTTGTAGGAAATAGAATTATCATTATTATTATATACACATTAACTATGAAAACGATTATCGTTTCAAAATGTTTACACGCTCAATTCTCGCATACGATTATTAATCATTATGAATGAATGAATGAATGATATGAATGATAATTTATTCGCACGAAATACGGTACGGCATGTCATACGAGTTTCGCAAGTAACATTTCACCTATACCCCGTCCATCATATTATTGTATTTTAGACAGATGAAAGTAGTGATTGCATGAAAATTTAAAATATCGACAAAGTTAAAAACCTCGATAAAAAAATCGATATTATGAAAATATTATGATAAATGTTATAAATGATTTCATGTTGAACTATAATCTGTTATCTTTCTAAACATAATAATAAAGTAGTACTTAAATATTTCGTGTCTGTACAGTTTACAAATGTAATAGAAAACGATTGTAGGCCATAACGCATACGCTAATCTACAAAACAAAACAACTGACTTCTAGAAGAATATTCCAACATGCTGATTTCCTGGTATTTATTGAAGAGTTCCGTGGCCTGTCTCTGAAATCCATCATCAGATCTTTATAAAATTTAAATGGGACCATTTTGGAATAAATCTCTTACAAACAAAAAAAGAATTTTGACAATCCATCTACAAATGACGGAGTTACAAAAAACATTTTTCCCTAAAAATCATAGAAATATAAATAATTATAAACATCCGAATTGTTGTTTAGAAATCGGTTAAAAATCGCCAGTTATGTAATATTTAAAAAAAAATATTTTCGGTAGTCGATATCAATTGTGACAATTTCAATCTATCCCTGTCGATTGACTAACTACATCCCTAAAATTGCTTTCTGGCTGACGTGACGATGTCAATGAAAAATGACGTATTGGCGCCTAATTTTTGTTAGGATTTTCAGGTGTTGACGCTAGAACAAAGTTATACCGACAACTGTCAGTGAACTGTCTAAAATACAATAATATAATGGACGGACTATAATGCGTAGTATATTATGTACTTACTCTGTGCTTTATGCTTTATGGCATTGCTTTAAAATTCTATTTAGACATGGTTTAGACGGACACTTATCAATATTCAATTGCTAGGCATTTGCTTCAGCGAACGTTTAGCCGAAGCAACTTTTTTTATCCTCTCGAGAAGTGCATATTCGAGGCGAGCAACATTCCTCGGCGAAACGAGTCTACTCTATTCAGTGAAATTCTAACCGCCATCTATTTCTTATATCTCCTTCATTAGTACCACAAATATCACTAGATGGCGCTTATCGATTTAAAAGCAAGTCACAATTTGGTATAAGGGAAAAGATTTTACAAAACTTTGGAACCTATCTAATTTCGTTACATACTTTCATGTAAAATAATAAATTTTTGGGAGAAGTTATTATGCCTTAATGTATATTAACTTAATGAACTCTACCTCATTAAAACACCCCACGACGACAAAACTGTTTACGCATCCAAGCAGCTTACACCATAATTATTAATTTCAATTCATATACCTAAGAACTAAAATAATGTGTTCTACACTCGCAGTATAGGTTTCTTGGATGTACTTTACTGCGGTGGACGTGCTCAAATTCACCAAATATAGATTACTAGCTTTTGCCCGTGGTTCCACCCACGTGGATGTCGGTTATCGCGACCAAACATAGCCTATGTCCTTTCTCAAGGTCTAATCTACCCCTATACGAAATTTGCCACTATGATAGACACAACATGTAAACTGCATATCGCTCGCTCCATCGTTAGTCAGCTGCCATTTCCTTGCGATGTAGATAGCAAAGAAGTAGGATTGCTTCTACATCCGTCTCTTTATTACGCCGGAGCCGGAGGTTATGTCGGACTCGAACCGACTAAAACGCACGTCCTCTGTGAGTTAAAGTGCAAAGTCAGAAGGTGAGGTTGTAGGACATATCCCTCGCACCTCGGCGGACCCAGGGCCATGCCTAACGGTCAGGCTCTCCTTGGGAGGGAGGTTCCCAAACGGGGAGGCGCGCAGAGCGTGACAGATGGCTTCCTTCACCCATCACCCCCAGGCTATCATCCAACCCTGAAGACTGTCGAGACGCCATGGTTTTTTGATTTAGCGATAAAAGTAGCCAGGCCTGAAACATTGAAGTGGTCTCAGAGGTGAAGGCCGCCGACGCGACCGGGATTAACGCAATGATGATTGTTTTACATTAACTCTATACAAGAACATCAATGTGCCTGAAAACATGATATTACAAGCGCCATCTAGATGCTATCTCGCCTTTAGTAGTTGAATTAAGCATCACCAGATGGCGCTTATCGATTTAAAAGCAAGCTATCGTTAACTTCACATGTTTGGTTTAAGAAGCTGGTTTTCCACAATATTTTTACGTGTAGGGTTAGTGAATTGTGGATTTCTGCATTTTATACTTCTTGGCGTCATATTTATGCTAGCATTTTTGGTAAGTTATTACTTACAGCAATGTATGTGATAACTTGTAAAGATAACATACTTATTGGCCTGGAGGCCTAGCTAGGGGAGAGTCGAGTGTATTGTGCCGCCTTTTAATCGTTCCTCTAGATTTCTCAATAAACTACAAATAAAATAATAATGATAAAGTTCAACTAGCTTGCGTTATGGAATCTAAAATGCGGATAAAGATACTTAGATATTTTTTTTGTAGATACATACATATATTATAAAAAATTCAGACCAATACAAATATTCATGCATACAAATATTGGCACTGAGCGGGGATCGAACCCGCGCCTTATGTTCAATACCGCCGCATCATAAAATATTAGGTCCTTACATAATATGAAATTAGCGTTTTGTCATACTTACCACTTTGATCTGATATATCACCTCTTTTATTAAGAATTCCAAATTCAAATTTATAAACTTATTAAGCTGTACATTTGAGTTTTGAAAACAGTCATTCATTTTGTTTTTTCTTCATTATTTTTTTCTTTGGCGTCGCTTATTAAAGGCCCGCAATGGAACATATAACACAAACTCACGCCTGTATTCCACGAAGGGGTAGGCAGAGGTGCTAGCACCCACATTTCGCCAGTTTATGTTTAGGTCCTAATGTATTAGGTGGCGAGCCTATTGCCATTAACCGGGCACTTATAAATCTGCGATAAATACACACATAACTTTGAAAAGCATCGAAAAGTCATTGGTGTGTGCCATGGTAAACCTGGGATCGAACCCGAGACCTCGTCTCAGCAGTCCATTACCCATACCACATGAAATATCGGTATATTTACAAGTGCGACTACTGTGTGGCACCAGTGCAGCAGAAACGGGCCGAAAGATTAATTAGGTAGGTACCTACATAAATTTATACAACATGTATTCCAACTGCCGAGTCAAGGAACTGAAAGATGAAGTAAGGGGCTTCCTTACGAGAACAAAAAACGGATCTCATCGATAATTTTGTTTTTAAATCGTTCGTGAATCATAACATAATCGTAGTTTATAATCCTTGGAGAAAGACTGACGCTGGCGATAGTATCATTTTTAAACCTACTGACTTTGAAAATGTGAAGAGTTTGGGATATTTTAAGGTTGGAGCTTTATGACCAGGATTTTAATTTTTTGACTTAAAACTACATATGAGGTAGAGTTATGAATAAAGAAAATTATAATAAGTAATAGGATAAGAAATATAATGTTACAAAAATTTGAGTCATTATTTCTTCATAACTTAGTACCTAGCTTTATTATTTATTATAATTACAACGAGCACTTAGAAACAAATAAAAACACAGCAATGGTATACAAGAAACACCCTGAACGCTGAGCTTCAACATGTCAAGCAAGTAGTGCAAGACAATAAGTTCAAACCACCGCGCCTGAGTCACAGATACCGAGAAAAACCAGCCACGGTTGAACGCCAGCCTGCTGTACTACCGTATGTACGAGGGGTCACTGACAAGATTGGCTGCATCTTGAAGCGAGCTTCAATCAACACATACTACAAGCCGCCAACGAAGATAAGTCAATTTTTACCATCTGTCAAGTGCCAACTACCTCTACAAGATGCAGGGGTCTACAAAATAGACTGTGGCTTGGTTTGACCAATATATGAGAGCCCACGCTCTCATATATTGGTCAAACCAAGCGAAGCATTGGCACTCGGGTCAAAGAACACATAGCTGACATAAAACAGCAATGCTCAACAAAATCAGCTGTATGTGAACACGCGCAACAAGGCACCAACCATTACCTAAGTTTTGATAAACCACAGACACTCGCCAAAGAACATCGATATATTCCTAGAATGATCCGCGAGGCTATTGAAATTAAAAAACACCCAAATTTTAATAGAGAGGATGGAATGGAACGTACCACCAGCTTGGGATCCAGTCATCCACTTAATCAAACCCACAGCTCATTCTGCGTAAATAGGAACACCAATAATTCACCATGATTCGGGTATTTTGAGATAACTTATACTTCAAACTATGTGACAACTACCATCGTGAGTCACACCGCGAACATGGCTGCTGAGAAGCAGCCGAAACGTCGGTTTAAAAGTAAATAATAAGAAATATATTGCGATAGAATCTGTAAAGAGTGGTTTTATTTCAATGAGTGACATCCCATAAACTTTAGAAAATATCAAAACAGAAATCCTGTATTTTCAGTTATTTTTGCGCTTTTAGTGTCCCCTTTTTGTTTCTTGTAGTCGAGATAACGTCTTATTAATATTATATTTATTTTGAGAATGTATGAATTGTTACACGAAATTGCCTAACTAAACTGAAACTATGACGTTTCATTATTTTCAGTTGGATTTCAGGTGAATATTTTTTATATTCACTTATTTTAAAACTGAAAATGTCAATATGGTTATCCTTTTAGATTCCTCATATTTACGTCGATATGATTTTATTAATAGGATTGGAACCCAAGACCTCTGGAAAACCAATTTTTGACCACAAAGGTTGGTGTCTAATACAAATAATAACATTAAATTACTTTGCTTTCATAAACAAGCAAGATTAATATTAGTAGTAGTACATAAGTAGTTATAACATGAACATGTAAAATGTAAGATTGTTAATAAAGGCTTTTTATTATTATTATATGCCTTAACATGAAATTCTAACCGCCACCATCTATTCCATGTCTCTCCTTTATTAGAAGTTATTGCATGTGTGTAATAACTTGTGATTAGTATTTTATTTAGTAGTTCTGTGAACAGTAGACCCTCGCTATCCTATAATATGGAAGGAAGTAGAATCAGTCAGCTTGTGTCTAATGCAATCAAATAAGTAATTAAGGTCATGGCACTGACTTCTAACAGACTAGACAAAATAAATCGTTTATTTTGCATAGACCATTATATCGGACCTTATAAAACGTCAACATAAAGTAAATATTAAATACTAGTTTAGCAAATGTACCACCACCGCCGGTTCGAAACGCGGCCCAGACCCTGAGAAGACTCTGGCAAGAAACTCAGCGGGCATTTTTTTTGGCCTATTTACATACATTTATTTAACCTAAAACTTATGTTCTAGATACAATGCTTTGCTTGAGTAGTATAGCTTAGCAAACAGCTCATTTCCAAGCTTGTTTATCATCTAAATATTCTTGGATTTTATACGAGTAATAGCCTTTCCGGCACAGTTTGCTCTTAGCTGTATTTTTATCAGAAAATTTGTTGCAAGTAATAACTTGTGATGAGTAGTAGTTCTGTGAACAGTAGGCCTCGTTAGCATCCTTTTTTTCGCAAGAATCTGTGGGCAATAATGCCTTGATGGGACGTGACAGCAAATCCATCCACCGCCCCCCCTCCTCCCCCTAAAAAGACACAATTTTTTTTTCATTTTGCGATTTTTTGTAATGCAAACCTATGTGTGTCAAATGTGAGTGATGTTTGGAGCAAATCGGTCAAAAAATGCGCCTCCTGACAAACACATCCGTAAAATAGCCCAGCTTGCGCCTCATGCAATCAAAATGTCGGGCTAGGCACCGATTTCTAACAAATCAGAAATTCTGTATTTTCAGTTATTTTTGCGCTTTTAGTTTAGTGTCCTCTTTTTGTTTTTTGTAGTCGAGATAACGTTTTCTTAGTATTTTATTTATTTTGAAAATTGTATGAATTGTTATACGATATTGCCTAACTAAACTGAAACTACGACTTTTCATTATTTCCAGTTGGATTTCAGGTGAATATTTTTTATATTCACCTATTTTAGACAGTCTCTGTGGCGTGGTGGTAGTGCACGCGACTGCCACGCAGGAGGCGCGGGTTCGATTCCCGCTCAGTGCAAATATTTGTATGCATGAATATGGCTATTTGCATTGGTCTGGGTGTTTCTATGTATAATATTTATGTATTTACAAAAAAAAAAAGTATATAAGTGTGTTTATCCGCATTCTAGATTCCATAATACAAGCTATAATAGCTTACCATGGGTCTAGATAGCGTTGTGTAGAATGTTGTGGAATATTTATTTATTTATTTATTTATAATGCCCTAACATGAAATTCTAACCGCCATCTATTCCATATCTCTCCTTTATTAGTACGACAAATATCACTAGATGGCGCTTATCGATTTAAAAGCAAGCTATTGTTAACTTCACATACTTGGTTTAAGAAAATTGTTTTCCACAATATAGCTACGAGGTTGTAAAGCTAAAGCGACTGATTACAATCAATTAATTATAATTTTTGGGAAGTTGTTACATACAGCAATGTATGTGTAACAACTTGAATAAAATTAGACATCATATTAATTACTTATTGGCCTGAAGGACTTTCAATCGTTCCTCTAGGTTTCTCATATATATTATATTTTTTCTACACTGGCGACACGTTAATCGAGAAGTTGCCGTCTCGCAACAGACACCGGCGCACCGCAACATCCATTCCGAGCATGTCAATGTGGTCCTGTAGAGCCAGCGGTGTGTTCTGGAGAGTAGGGAGAGGAAGGAAGGGGGAGGTCTTGGCTGTGAACGCGCATGCTTGTGTTTTTTTGACATTGAACTCGACCAGATTCTCTGATCCCTATTGGGAGATGCAAGTCAGGACCCGGTCGAGCCACTATCTATTTGCGTCAGTGTCAGCTCGCTTGGCCGGGGGGTGCCCGAAGTATCGCCCATGTAGAGTGCTGTCATCTGCATAGCAATGGATACTGCCTACTGCTAGCATATCATTTATATGCAGAAGAAAGAGAGTGGGCGATAAGACGGACCCCTGAGGCACGCCAGCATTAACCTGCATGAACTCTGAGGCCCGGCCGTCACAGAGAACTCGGATACTACGCTCATGCAGGAAGCTGGCAACCCAGTCGCACAGTCGAACAGGCAGACCATAGGCCGAAAGCTTGGAAAGTAGCAAACTGTGCCAGACTCTATCAAAGGCTTTGGCGATATCAAGACTGATAGCCAATGATTCGCCATGCCTGTCCATAGCCTCACCCCAGAGGTACGTGACGTAAGCCAAAAGATCACTCGTTGACCGTTTCGGTCTGAACCCGTACTGTCGGTCTTTAATTAGGGAGTGATCTTCTAGATAACGCATGAGCTGTGCGTTAATGATATGCTCAAACACTTGACAGCTATGGGTCGGTAGTTCGTTGGGTCCGAGCGATCCCGCTTTTTGGGGACCGGCTGTATGTTCGCCTCCTTCCAAGCCCGCGGCACTATTCCCGAAGAATACGACAATCTGATCTTAATCGGTATATTTACGATTACGAGTTCTACCGTGGCGCCAGTGCAGCAGAAACAGCTCGAAGGATTAATGATGCGTACGGCGCTGCTGTCGCAAAAGAAAGCACGGTACGTTTTTGGTTTTAACGTTTTCGTTCTGGAAATTTCGACCTTCAGAACCAACCCCGCGGACGGCCGGAGACTAAACTGGAAAATGAAGAATAAAAGGGTATTGAGAAAGCGGATCCATCACAAAGCACTACAGAGATAGCTGCAGGCTTCGGGGCAAGTAACAAAACTGTATTAATACACTTGAAGCAAATTGGGAAGTAAAAAACTTGAACAATGTGTAGGTACCTCATGAATTGAGTGAACCGAACTTGCAAACACGCGTTGACTGTGTCTTTGCTCAACCGACATAATAATGAAGGGATTCGAAATCGAATCATTATTTGTGAATAAAAGTGGATACTGTACCATAATCGGAAGCGGTCGTCACAATGGCTGAACCCCGGAGACCAACTAAATCCTGCCCCAAACTAAAATTGACTCAGAAAAAATTACTTGTGAGTGTTTGGTGAACTAGCGCCGGTGTTGGTCACTAAAGCTTTCTAAAATCTGGCCACACGATTACGGCAGATATCTATCGTCAGCAACTGCAAACCATGAAGGAAGAACTAGCTGCTAAACAACTGAGATTGGTCAATCGCTCTAGGCCACTGCTGCTTCACGACAACGCAAGACCACACACTGCACAACAAACAAGATGAGCTACAATTGGAATGTCTGCGACATCCACTGCACTCCCCGGATCTTGCTCCAACAGATTACCATTTCTTCCGCAATTTGGACAACTTCTTACCAGGAAAAAAACAACTCCGATGCGGGAGTCCAAACCGCCTTCAAAGAGTTAATTGATTCTCGCCCTATGGTTTTTTTTTAGTAAAAGTAACCAATGAGATTAAAAGTGCATAGATAACAACGGTGCATACGTTGATTAAATAAAGATATTTTACAAACAAAACGCCAATTTCATATTTATAGACCTAATATCAATATGACTGTAACATTGAATTTATCCTCCGTCTTTATTAGTTCACTAACTATCGCCAGATGGCACTTATCAATTTAAAATCAAGCTATGGTTTACTTCACTTGTTTGCTATAAGTAACCGAACATTGAAGGCACCAACATCAAGATAATTTATACTGGATAGGATATTTTTGCAAAAGTTATTACATGTATTGTAAGTAATAACTTGTGATGAGTTGAAGTTCTTAATGGTGGTTATAACAGTAGTAATTAATGGTGGTTATTAAAGTAAGGGTCTATCGAAGACTAAGTATTTTACGTTATTTTACGAGAAAAAGAAGCCGTGTGATCGAGATTTCCAATAAACTGCTCCTTAAATAACGTTATTTTAAGTTCGAAAAACATTGGAAAAAATGAAATGCTCAAGTGAGACTCGAACTCACGACCTTTCGCTTACAGGGCGACTGCTCTGCCAACTGAGCCATTGAGCACCACTTGAATCATTCCAAATTTTCCTTCTCTTTATATCCGTCTATAAGGGCGACGGTGCAGCCATCTACCAACATTCTTACGAACTGTTGGAAACAATGAATGATTTTTCAACCATTTTTAAACATTGAATTTTGATGACTGCGCCCAAATATTTGAATGAATTTTTTATAGCATTTATTATGCTAACTGTTAAGTTCGAAAAACATTGGAAAAAATGAAATGCTCAAGTGAGACTCGAACTCACGACCTTTCGCTTACAGGGCGACTGCTCTGCCAACTGAGCCATTGAGCACCACTTGAATCATTCCAAATTTTCCTTCTCTTTATATCCGTCTATAAGGGCGACGGTGCAGCCATCTACCAACATTCTTACGAACTGTTGGAAACAATGAATGATTTTTCAACCATTTTTAAACATTGAATTTTGATGACTGCGCCCAAATATTTGAATGAATTTTTTATAGCATTTATTATGCTAACTGTTAAGTTCGAAAAACATATGAAAAAAAAAAAAGGTCGTGAGTTCGAGTCTCACTTGAGCATTTCATTTTTTCCAATGTTTTTCGAACTTAACAGTTAGCATAATAAATGCTATAAAAAATTCATTCAAACGTTATTTTAATTTAAAATAATTTTATATGGCTGTGCATCTTTATTTCTTATTATCAATTGTGGTAGATCTTCGTACTATTTCTCGGTTGCTTCAATCTTGAAGATCAAATTTTCTTTCTTCCTTATTTGTTTGTCTCGATGTTCTATAGTTTTTTGTTGGTTTTCAATTTTTTCCGCCAAAATTTTTGCTTTGTTTTCTAATACTTGAAAATTTTCATCCTTTGTTTTGATAATAGTTTTTTATGCTGTGTTCCATATTCTTCATATGGGTGAATTTCCCAAATGGCTTTTATTTTTGTCTTCGGTAAAATTGAAAAAAGGAACATTGTTCTGAATTATATTTTTAGAATTCAATAGGCTATTGGGATGTGGCAAAAATATATGTGTTTTGACTAGGACTATCTAAAAAGGTAGAAATAAATACATAAACCTCTATTTTTTTCAAATCGGTGCTGTCCCTCCCCTTTTTTTACAAACAAAAACGCTTATACACTAATAAAAATAAGTAAGTTATGTATATAGATTATTCGGTTTCATAAAATATTAGTTTTATTATTAATTAGCTTTTGCCCGCGGCTCCGCCCGCATGGATCTCGGTTATCGCGACCAAACTTAGCCTATGTCCTTTCTCAAGGTCTAATCTACCCTCTTACCAAATTTCATCAAAATCGGTTCAGTGGTTTAGGCGTGAAAGCGTAACATACACGGTTTCACATTTTGTACACAGTTACGATAGCAAAGTCGCCTGGAAGTATTAATTTGGCTAAAAACGAAAACATTTTTTTTATAATGTATGAAAATAATGTTGGGTCATTCATCAACTCGCGGGCAATAAACTTGCGGGAAACCGCGGGTTGGCATTTTTGAATTTTATTTCAGGTGAAAGGAATAATGTATTATTGTTAAAAAAATACATTTAACCACCAACTTTCAGAAGATTTTGCTATCGAAATTTTACCCAAATTCTTTTTATCCGAAACGATTATACAATCATCCAATATAACAACGGCGCATACTTTGATTAATTAAGAAATTTTATATCAAAAATTGACTTTATAGTCCTCCCGTACAAAACAACAATTTCATATGTAAAGACCTAATTATCAATATGACTTGAATTTCCATCACCATCTATCACTCCCTACGCCTTTATTAGTTCACTTACTCTCACTAGATGGCGCTTATCGATTTAAAATCAAGCTATGGTTTACCTCACTGGTTTGCTATAAGTAACCGGTTTTAGATAAACTAAGCATGAACATTTAAGGTGGTAAATATAATAAATAAATAATTTTTGAAGAAGTTATTACATGTATTGTATGTAATAACTTGTATTTAATAGGTAGTTCTGTGAACAGTAGACCCTCGCTATCATCCTAAAATACGGACGGCAGTAGAATCATTTAGCTTGTGTCTAATGCAATAAGTTATTAAGAAAGTCTGTCGGACTTGGCACTGACTTCTAATGCCGGGTTTACACGCTTGCCAAGCCTTGGCAAACGGCAAACAGCCCCAAGGCATCACAAATCTCGTTTGGCGTTTGGAAAGCGTTTACACGCTTGTAAATGGATCAGTCTGCAACCTACCTCCAAGCATGGCGGACACCGAACTTGTCACGGCAATTGCATTTGGTTTAACGTACTTTTATTTGAAATGCAAGCAAAGTGAAACAAAAAAAATGAAAGTGCTAGCGAAAAGTACTTTTTTAATTTTTAAATGCTTCACTGGCCCTCCGATAAGTTCAACAAGACGAATCCATGCATCTGGTTGTTTCTTCTTATCTTTATGATTTGCATCTTTCTCCAGAAACGAAAGACTCTCCTCATTCGACCAGACCTCATTTTTAGGGTTCCGTAGCCAAATGGCAAAAACGGAACCCTTATAGATTCATCATGTCTGTCTGTCTGTCCGTCCGTACAAAAAAATTTTTTTTCATTAAACCCATACGTGTGGGGTATTTATAGATAGGTCTTCAAAAATGCTATTGAGGTTTCTAACATTGTTTTTTTCTAATGGTATACACTATGCAAACTTCCAACGAAAATTGGTTTGAACGAGATCTAGTAAGTAGTTTTTTTAATACATCATAAACCGCAATTTTCGCCTTTCATTCAATTTAACATAACATAAACATAAACTCACACATGTATTCCCCGAAGGGGTGGGCAGAGGTGCTAGCACCCACATTTCGCCAGTTTATGTTTAGGTCCCAATGTAATAGGTGGCGAGCCTATTGCCATTAACCGGGCACTTATATACCTGCGATAAATACACACATAATTTCGAAAACCATCGAAAAGTCATTGGTGTGTGAGATGGTAAACCTGGGATCGAACTCGAGACCTCGTCTCAGCAGTCCAATAACCATACCACTAGGCTCATTCAATTAACTCAAAAAATTCTAAAAACAAAACATTTAATGAACTACAAGAATTTTTATATTATATTACTTAATGCTGCGGAACCCTTTATGGGCGAGTCCGACTCGCACTTGGCCGGTTTTTATTTTTTTAGCATGAGCAAAAATAAATTATTAGGCTTGCGTGAGCTTGTCGGCAAGCGCCGACAAGCTCACGCAAGCCAAGCCAAACGCCTTCTTTACACGCTTGTGATTGTCGAGACTTGCCAAGGCTTGGCAAGCGTGTAAACCCGGCATAACAGATCAGAAAATTTGTATGACGTGTTGGTTATTGGTGGAGTAGAATATAACCACACCATCTCGTACTCTGGGTGTCGTATAAGGCAACTAAGGGATAGAGTTGTTCTCCATCCAACAGTAAACATACATTTTTATCCACGACGGAACGGAGACGGTATATGCGTTTGGGGTGAGGGGATGTTCGTGTATTTATTTGTTTGTGCAAATCCATGTTGTCATTTTCTCCGAAACTACCAATCCAAATTAAGCAGTTTTCAGTTATGGGTTCGGCTTTAATTGGAGCATGTTCTTAGATAGGTGTTACAATGACAACTCAACACAGGGCGCTCAGCAAGCATTTTTAATGCAAATCAATGTTGCCAAATTTTTCGCCAAAACTTCAAGTCCGATTTCGATGCAGTTTTCAATTATTCGTTTGGGTTTGATTGGTGCATGTTCTTAGATATGGTGTTACGGTGACAACCCACTAGGGGGCGCTGCAGTAAACATTTTTTTGGCAAAGTCGGGGGATTTTAAATTTTTTTAATTTACTTTTCTTTATAGTACCTGATGTATGGGTACTGAACACGTCACATCGCAGCTAAAGCAGTTTTATACTGTCGTTATGAGTTATGACAAAAACTCTTTTAACGAATAGTAGGATTTATTTACTAACAAATAAAACGTTACTACACCTTTAACTGTTTTTGTTAAAATTTTAATTTTAATTGCCTAATTAAACTGAAATTACGACTTTTCATTAGTTTTAAAATAGCTGAATACACAAGATATCAAAATAGGTCTATCTCTACACATGGCGACTTGGAACATCAACGGCTTGGCACCGAATAAACAAGAAGTGGAACTCTTTATGATCTAAAATAAACTCGACATTCTTCTTATATCTGAAGCCCATTGGACGTCAACCAGCTCAATCAAATTTATATAATACGCTTGGTAATCGGTTTGTTGTGGGCGGTGATTGGAACGAAAAACATGTGACCTGGGGATCGCGGCTTAATAACACCAAAGGTAGGCAACTAAAATTAAGAGTTGACAGTAACAACATGTCTACGATCACAACCTCGGAACACACATACTGGCCCACTGATCCCAAAAGAATGTCAGGCCTAGTGGATTTTTTTGTTATAAAAGGATTATCCAAACACTACTTCAAGGCAGAATTATGTTATGATGGTTCTTCTGATCACACCCCTGTATTGCTGACTATGAGTACAAAGGTAATACAGATCTCTAGACCAGAAACGGATTGGGTCTCCTTTAGTGACTACATCGAAAAAAATTTAGAACTCAAAATTGCTCTAAAGACACCTATGGATATTGAGGACGCCACGCGGCGCATAACTTCGCTCATACAGAGAGCGTGTTGGAATAGCACACCAACACTTACTGACCGCAAAGAGCATATTAACTACCCCATGTACATTAAAGATGCTGCCTTAGAAAAGCGACGGCTGTGACGAACGTGCCACCATACTAGGCGAAGCGAAGACCGAGCTGAGTTTAATAGGGCTGGTAAAGAGCTGAAAGATATGATAAGACAATGGCGGAATGATACTCTACAGACACAGTTGGAATCTCTAAATTCACAAAATCATACAATAGACCCGAGCTTTCTAAACCACCGCTTAGAATCAACCAAAAGTGGGCTAGAACGCCTCAAGAAAAAGCCGATGTGTTTGCCGAACATCTGTCCAAAGCCTTTAGTCCTAATGAAAGCAATGACCAAACTTTTGAGGAGGAAATTGATAAAGTACTTCTGCAAAATTACCAAATGACTCTCCCACCTAAACCAGTATAACCACTTATAACGAAGGAAATCCTCTAGCACCTGCCAAAAAAGGCGGTAACATTTCTTACCACACTTTACAACGGTATCCTCAGAGTCCAGCATTACCCTCAAGAATGGAAAGTATCCAGAATCATAATGGTAAATAAACCAGGGAAACCACTAAATGATGTTGGTTCCTACAGACCTATCAGCCTCCTACCCATACTGTCAAAAGTATTTGAAAAATTGCTCTTGCAAAGGATTGCATCTTATGTTGTCTCATTGTAGGATTACAATGAGACAACATAATCCCAGAACATCAATTCGGATTTAGGCGACATCACTCGACAGTCGAGCAAGTCCATAGGGTGAGCGACAAAATAAGGAAAAGTCTGGAGGAAAAAAACTATTGTTCTGCTGCCTTCTTAGATATTCAACAGGCTTTCGACCGAGTCTGGCACAAGGGACTCTTCTACAAAATCAAAAGTCTTCTCCCGCATTCCACTGTCAATTGCTACAGTCGTATCTTACAGGACGGCTGTCCAAGATAAAGAAGGCGACACCACCTCCACCTGCCAAGAAATCAGGGCTGGAGTTCCCCAGGGGTCCGTACTGGGACCTACTCTGTACACTATTAACACATCCGACTTACCACAAATTAAGGGGACTATGACTGCCACATTCGCGGATGACACCGCTATCCTAGCTAGTGACAAAGACTTCAATATTGCTTCTGAAATACTTCAAAAGAGCTTGGATAATAGACGTAGACTCAGAATCCATCCTATAATACTGGCAACAAAGCTGATAACACCCAGCTATAACAAGCGCCTCAGGAGAAATGATGTTATCTTTGGATTAAATTAGGGAGTCGTTGTCTTCACTGGAAGGCACACTTTAAAAACGCAAACACCTACACCACATCCGCTAAAAGATTGTGCTGATCGCAGATATTGCATTATACAAGAAAAAAAAAGCTGAATATTGCATACATTTTTAAACTAAAAATGCCTAAGTTGTTATCGTTTTAGAGTCTTCATTACATTTTACATTACGTTCGTCAGTATAGTAATAGACAGGAATCGAAGTCATAATCTCTCGATCAGCTGACCTTTCGGGGTGTAATGACCAAAGTGCTAAAATGACCATGTGCTAAAATTACCATGGTGCTAAAATGACCATGGTGTTGAAATGACCATTGTTTTAAGCTCCCGACGTTACGTTTTTTATTAATTGCAGTATGATATCCCGTTTGGACTACGAAACGCTGATACAACTGTTCAACGACCTGGTACTAGGCACCAGCTATGAAATGGAGACAGCTCGGAACATCTTCGTAGAGGTACTGCCCCATGCCAGGAGTGATGCTTCAGTCAGGTTCATCAGATACCTGGTGATGGAAGAGAAGGTGAGTCACGACTAGTCCTAGAATAGAATAGAATTTTATATAATTGAATGGAATGTAGGTATTACATCAGGTTGTTACATTTTAACAATATGGTTCCTGATACATTCTACCATTTAGGCATAAAAATATTAAAAACATGTTAATCATGCACTTAAACAAAGAATTTAGTACACACAGTTAAATAAAGGCGGAATATATAAGTTCAAATTACCGTCAAAATAAATTAAAACTAGCTTTTGCCCGCGGCTCCGCCCGCGTGGATGTCGGTTATCGCGACCAAACATAGCCTATGTCCTTTCTCTAGGTCTAATCTACCCTTATACCAAATTTCATCAAAATCGGTACAGGGGTTTAGGCGTGAAAGCGTAACATACAGACAGACAGACAGAAAGACAGACAGACAGACAGACAGAGTTACTTTCGCATTTATAATATTAGAATGGATTATTTAAGTTACTTATTCGCAAACCCCAAACGCGATAAACTGCTGTAAGATTATTCATTTTAATCAATCAATCAATTAGCCCACCGCAGTCCACTGCTGGACATAGACCTTTCCCAATGTGCGCCATTTCATCCGATTCCCGCCTTCCGCATCCAGTCCATCCCAGCTACTTTTTTCAGGCGTCAGTCCATCTGGCTAGGAGGTGTCCTACCTTGCGTTTGCCTTCTCGCAGTCTCCACTCTAGGACTCGTCTGCTCCAACGGCCATCGGTCCTTCGACAGATGTGGCCAGCCCATTGCCACTTGAGCTTGATTCGTTTTAAGTTACTTGTATTTATGTTTTTGTCACAAAGATTAGGTACATTATTCTAGGTTAATATCAGCTTGTCGTCCAGAAAGTCCGATACCGAGTAATAACATTTGCGTAGTAACTTAGCAGTTAAATTCTTTTTAAATATTTTTAACGGCTGTTGTCTCATACTGCTTAGTGCTTGGTGCCTTGTTGTAAATCACAGGAGCCACGCCAATAACTTTTTTTTGTAGTAACGCAGAATTATAACCCCCAGTGCATAGTCGATTCTCATGGGTACAGTTCATAATCTAGTTTCGCTGACTGTTCTAAATAGATCGGGGTTGTTTTTTACGGAGTTGTTCCTACTAAATAACTGTGAAGGTTGTGAGGAAGGTTACTCAAACATGCTCAAACGGCTGAACATATCTAGCTGAAGCTATCAGCCCGTGGCAGAATCAGTTGCATCTGAGGTATTCACATCGGAGTCCGGGGTTCACTTAAATACAGTGAGAATTGTTTTTTCCGGCTATAAGACTGCCCTGCCATCTGACCTCCCTACTATTAGTAGTCAACCTCAATCTTGACCTAACAACTATTGATAGCCGGGAACAATTTTTAAGATACCCTTCAAAGTTCAGAAGCCCTCAGTTGTACTAATAATACCACTAACCGGTCACCCATCCAAATGGCAAATACGCCTTGGTAGGTTAACCCACTGGTTGTGTAAAGTAAGCGCACCTGACCACCAGCGTTTTTTTGAAAAAGTAATTTCCTAATTTCCAGGAGAAAGTCGAAGACGCAACACTCCTGGCCCTAATTCGGAAGTTGCCTTTCAATGTAGCAGCTCCAAATCAGGCACTCCTGGAAGAAATGGAGGTGCTCAGCAAACTGGGGCTGGACTTCTCCCCTGAAATCCGTTACGCAGGGATCCTGAGCTTCGCGACCTTACTCCATAAAACCATGATGGCCTCGCAGGTCAAACAAGACTACTTTGATAACGTCGTGGTGAAATACTTCAGGATGTACAGCGGTGAGTGTTTTTTTACACCACTTGGGTGGAAGGCTATACGGCCATACGAACCACATGGCCCATTTGAAAGAAAGTGGTTACCGTGCCCTATGGACGTGTGCAATACAAGGGGGTCATCCTTGAAACTCCTACCTTCTTGAAGAACCCCATATTGTAGTCACTTGGGTAGTCACAGCTTGAGCGTGCATGGGATGAAGTTCCTTTCATATTGCACAGTGTGCAACATATTTGGTGGTAATGTGTGATTTTGCTATTGCCGCTTTAAATCTTTGAAACTTTCAGACTGCCCTCAGTATTTGGACCGCATGGTCTGGCTTCAAGGTTTATGCAACATTGGTTACTCCGCCGAGTCCTATACGAGGATTATTCACACCGAGACGGGAAGAAATCGACACGAAAGGGTTTGGGCTGCTTTAGCCCGGAACCCTAGGAATGAGGACCCCTATGCGGTATGTCACTAAAAGTTTATTTGAATTTGGACACACTTGCATGTAATCGAAGAGTAGAGAGATTCGTATAAGGTGATCAAAGGATCGAGTACCGCTTTTGAGGTAGACAAGCACACGGCTCCTGATGGAAAGTGGTTATCGGGACCTATAGAAGTGTGCAACACCAGGAGCGCCACATAATATGCGCCACTAACCCTGTAGTTAGTGGGTAGGTGTAGTTGGTGTCCATTTCTTCTTTGTCTTCTTCTAAGTACAACAATTTCCTGATGTGATCACTTTTTTCTACGACCAGATACTAATACGGCCACTTCCTGGTATGACCACTTTCTTTATTGTCCACTTTTAGTATGGTGTACAAAATGATTCATTCAATAGATAAAATGCATATTAAAAACCCCCACATTGTAATCGTTTGGAAAAACAACAATGAGATCATTTCACAGCTGAAGCGTGACTCTCATTAAGTAAATGTATATTTAAAGTTCTTATTCCTTACAGTCTAGAGTTTCTCTGTAGTTGAAACAGCAGTTAGAGATCTATCTGTACATTTTTCAGGTCCTAGAAACAGCTCTACCAATAATCACTAACTCCTCGGAACACATTCAACTCCGCATCATCGCTCTCCACACATTCCTGTCCTCCTCCAACGCGAGAGAGTCAGACTTCTTGGCACTCCATAACTACATCACCACCTGTGGGAACAATCAGCTGAAAAGGTTCTGGTTTGCAACGTTGAAGAATTTGGAAGCGAATAAGTATTTTTCTGGATATAGAGTCACGTAAGTATTAATTATTTAACAAAGAGATAAAGAGAAAGAAAGATAGAGAGAGAGAGAAAGCGGGAAAGGAAGAAAGAGAAAGAGATAGAGAGAAAGAAAGAGATAAAACCTAACCTTTCTTAGCAGTCTGGTAAAAAGATAGAAAGAAAAAATAAAGAAAGATCGAAATATAAAATAAAGAATGTATGAACATGACATGTATGGCTATTTGTGGTGTCATAGCCTACCAAACGAAAGAATGAAAGATTATGTCTGGTTGCTTAAATTGGGTGATTGTTTGATTTTTCAGTTATACATTTATAAAAATCTGTTCGTGCGTTTGAAGACGATCAATCTATGTCAAGTGTGACTTATTTTTTTTCATCTGGGGTACAGCAGTGTCCCCGCTAAGTCCAGCAATAACCAGAATGGTCATATGGACCGTACCATTCTTTCTTCGAAGTAGTTCAGGCCAAATAAAAACACCAGTTTTTCTTTCCAGATCATTCTACGTACCATTCGTAGTGAACCAGGTATCGAACCCTGACCCCTTGTACTGGGCGACAAACAACTACATAATCAGCGCTCAAGAGGAGGACGGTGCTCCCTCCCTCCAGGTCCTCAGCATAGGAGACTCTGAGGGAGTGCTACCAACCTTTATAGGAGCCAAGCTTAGCACTGGTGGCAGAAGGCCTTATAAGGCTGATGTGAGTAAGAATTAGGATAGCATTGGTAGAGGCCTATATCCAGCAGTAGATTCAGCATTCTGATCATCATCATCATAATTTTCATGGAGACGTATTTTCCTGATTGCTTTTGAGGCCAAGGTGCCCTCGGAGCACAGGGACCGCCGAGAGCACCGCCTTCCTACACTTCGCACGATTTTGGGCGTCCATGATAGTGAGACCATTCGGACGCATATTACCCTCCAATACATTAAGCCAGGACTTCTTGGGCCTACCCAAGCAGGGACTTTGTGGCTTGTGGCCCACTGTTACGTGGGACGGTATACTTGGTGAAATATGGCTACTAATACCCCTGTGCCTACTAGTAATACTAATTAATAATTCTAGCATTATTTCGTTTAGTCGCATTTGGTCCAATTGTCAAAAACAGGAAAAAATCGCCGAATTTCTATCCGGTATCTGGGTGGTTATAAAAAAATGACCACGAAGGCCGAAAACCTTCTAACCTAACCTATTCAAGTCGTTCTTTGACAATTGGACCAAATGCGTACCTATTTGACCTAACGCGACTAAACACATTATTTTACCTCATTAAAAAATCTCTTGGAATTTGCGTAATGTTTCACTTGCATTTCAGAAGAGATTGGGACTGGTTCAAGTTTTTTAAAAATATAAGTACGTCAATATTAATTCACCTCGCTTGATGGTAAGCTGAAGGCATCGTCTTAGGAAAGAGGGCCACCATTATAGATACCAATAATGTTATAATGGTGCCCCCAACTTGAGGGTCTCATCGGATGCTTTTTCACGCCGCGCTTAAATAATCTGGGACTATAAGATAGAATGGAATAGAAAATGAAAATTAACATACGTGTTGATCTTTCAGGTCTACTTATTAATAGAAGGAGTAGCAATGAGCATATTCAAGAAATTCCATAGTTTTAATGCCAAAGATATGAAGGTAGATGATCTGGTTGCCATCTTGAAAAAAATGAAGGCTTGGTCGGTGAAATTGTCAGAAAAGGTGAGTAATGTAGAGAAATAAGAATAATTAAATAAATTTTACAGCATTAAGTATGATAATTTTGATGAATGATGAAATGATGAAAAAAATGTGTATATTAGTACCTATTTAGGTACTATCTATCTTATTTATGTAAAATAAGTCTTTATCTAGTTTACCTTTCGATAATGCACCTACTCTGTTGTTCTCTGCACCACCTATTAGGTTGACTGGTAGAGAATGCCTATGGCATTAAGTCCGCCTTTATACATTTGTGCATGAAGTTGAAAAAAAAAAAAAACTATACATATCAAATACATAGGAAAAACTGAAATGATATCACTTTTTACGGATTCTATCGCGATATATTTATATATCGCGATTATTGTATGATAATTGTATTATTGTATTATATTATAAGGTTGCCTGTAAGAGATCGCTCTTAGCGATAAGGCCGCCATTTGTACATAATGTCATCTATTGTCCATACATTTACTGTATTACTGGTGTACAATAAAGATTTATCTATCTATCTATCTATCTATATTTGTTATTATTTACTTTTTAATGGTGTGACATTCACGTAAACTTTAGAAAATATTACATAGGAAAAAATGAAACTTCTCGGGCGGGACTCGAACCAGCGATCTTTCCCTTACAGGGTGAATGCCTTGACCAACTAGGTTACCGAGACACGCCCGATGTGATTCAAATTTCCCTTCTATTTATCCCGCCCGGGAACTTTAATTTTCTCTATGTATTCTGAATAAGAATATGCTGTTTTTCTGTGAACATTGATTCTCAGAGAAGTACAAAATGGCCACCCCGTCTCTTACATGGGTATCGTAGAAGGCGACTAGAAATACGACTGTTCGTCTTACAGTACCTAAACTTTACTATAAAACTAAAAAAAATCCCGTATGACGGTACAGGCTCGTCCCTTACGTGGACCGCCATCATTGTCTGACCCGAGAGCCCTGAAGCCTGGTCCATTATGGTCAGTAAAATTCAGACCATGCGCAAAAATGCTCGAGTACTTTTTACAACACATTTTTATACAATATAATGTAAAGTAAAGCCAATGAGACGAGAGAAAAAAGGTAAACAAAGCGACCATTACTGAGTTACGTTGCGATAACTAGCGATTATTTTCTCTGTCCTTGTCGCACATGTCACACGTACGCCACAATGGCCGAGCGACCGCTGTCGTTGCGTGTTTCGTAGTACAGGAAAGCTGTCAGCACAGCGGTTCTAAACTGTCAGATCCGCCATCTTATGAGCAGTTCATTCCTGTCTAGAATATGCTTAAAGTGATAAATGTTTAGAACCTCTGACACTTCATTTACCTTTTTTCTCTCGCCTCGTTGGCTTTACTTTACAGTAGTTTACTAAGATTGATGAGCGTTGTTGCATACTAGCTTGAACTTTATATTAATGGAATAAGTTTGATATTCAATTACAGCGTGAATTTAAATGAGCCGTATTCAGCAAAATTACTAGCTTCGAAATTCCACATGAATTTTCTGTAATGATAATCAGTTGTTTCTTTCAGGTTCACATCGACATGGTGGTAAAAATCCATGACAAAACAGTATTCGCAACGCATATGAACCAGTCCAGGTTCGAGACCTGGAATGGGGAGGATTGTAAGTATGGCTGATAAATTATTAAAATACATAAAACAGTTTAAATGTAAAAAAAAAACAGACAAACGAACCAGTAGTATTCCGGGACTGCTGACTGTATTGAATGCCAATGTAGATACTTATACAGGATGATTTCTATAGTCGTTTCGGATAAAAAGAATTTGGGCACAGATTCGATAGCAAAATCACCTGGAAGTATTAATTTGGCGAAAGATACATTTTTTTTTCAAAACCCCCATACATTTTTCTTTTTACCTGAACATTATTCCCACACTTATATTATGTTTTTTTTGCCAAATTCATACTCCCAGATGATTTTTTATCCAAAACAACTATAAAATCACACATTATAAATAGGTGTCGGTAACGGTAACAGTGTCGTGGATTTGGTTGTGTTTACGGTTCTCAAAAAATACCATATTTTTTATTTAGTATTAGAAAGCGTAGGGTACTCAATGATAATAATTGTAAGCATCCCACACTTTTCAACCATGAAACTTAGAAACTAAATAATTATTATTTGATAATTTCCAGTGGCATATATCGAAGACTTCCTCCGTTTCGGCAGCCACATCAACCAGCAAATCGTCTACTATCCGTTCCAGACTGATGTCCACATCCCCAGCGAGATGGGTGAGTGTGTTCCGTTCACGGTGTGTCTTTTACAAGAGACTTCGAGTAATTAGGTCGAACTATATGTCTTGGATCTGAAATGTGCTCTTTAAGCGCAGTACACGTTTCTTGAATGTAAAGGGTGTCTCAATAAGAGTGCACTTTTAAATTTTAAAATAAAAACAAGTATTTTATGACAGAGTTGTGATATTTTTATCGTATTTTAATGAGGACATGTTCCGATTATGTATTGTATGGAATAAAATATCCGACATTTTCATGGAATTTTCCATGACTTTTGCACAGAGATGTGGCTGTATCTCACCGCTGACGCGCCTTCGTTCGCCTTAGTTCCATTGCTCAGTTCCATGATGGTACTACTGCCAATTTTTTTTCGCATTAGTACCATTTATTATGTCCTATTGAAGTAATGGAACTACTGCGAATACTCAAATTAGATTTCTCAATTGTACCATTATGTCAGTTATCGATGGAATGGTAAAAAGAAGTATTCAACTTCAAAAATACCTCCACACATTGATTATTAATTAATTACCACCGTTACGGATATTAATATTATGGCATACACTTACGGTTATTTAACATAATATTTTATAGTATTACGTGCATAATTTTAAATTTGGGTAGAAATCAGAACCACCCTTAGGAAATAGTATAGGCATGTAGAAATTATTACCAATAAAAATAGCACTTGTAGGTAATTGTTTTATTATTTGAAACAGTTGCATTAGTCTTGAACAACTGCAAAAAGTAACAACATAATAATTATGATCATATAAACACAAAATACGTACATTATTCTTGTGATAATATAACCAATCATAATATATGCAACCACATAATTTGTAATCGTAACAAAAAAGTTTTATAACATTATTTTGATTTTTAGTCCACTCCGCTGTCACTAAATGAACAGATTTTTTGTCTAAGTTGGAGCCGAAACTTTTATTTTAGTAAAAAAAATCTATAAAAGAAGCTAAAAATTGATGCAGTGTCGATGGGAATCGTGTAAGAATTACACAGACGTATAAATAGATAAAAAGAAGTTTTCTTGACACGTTACGATAAAACTTATCGCAGCATGTCAAGAAAGTGGCCTACACCAATTTGCCCCATTGTAATCTCCATTTGAGCATTCATTATGCGTCTGTCCGTCGCTACGTACGTTCTGCGACGATTCGGTTGTGAATGTTTACCAAATTTTTGCAAACGATTTATACGAAAAGCAGCCAATGATGACTCTTCGCGCAAAATATGAAGAATTTGTAATAGCTGTACCTCATTCTTGTTGACATTAGTATTAAGGGCATGATGCCAACCTTCAACTACATTATTCGTTCTGTGTTGCTCTCCAAACAGACACCACATTTTGGTAAACTCGTCCTTCATCCAATAGTTTTGGAAATATTTTTTAAATATTTGAATGGACTTGTCATCATCATTCATTTGGTTTTGAATATAGTCCCAGCCTTCACCAATCAAATGGTGTGGAAGAAATGGCAAATTTATGGCTAAAAAAACTATTCTTTATTTATTTATTTATTTATTTATTTTATTTAACATTTATGCACACACAAAGCGATTACAAAATATACAATGGATGTTGAAACGTTAGTACATTGGTACTGCTTATTTCTATAAGAAATTTCTCCCAGCAGACCGGCGAGAGGAGATCGTGACACATAAGAAAATATGTGTAATTGTGTGTACAGTAATTGAAGAGGAAAAGTATAAGTACACACACACGCTTAACATTATAAAATATACAGTAGTACTTAATATCTAAATAAACATACTATATCATGTATCATATATATTAACTAACTAAAAATAATAATATATATATATATATACATACTAACTAAAAATGATATACTAAACATATTCTACATAAACCTAAATAATATCAAATATACATAAACTTAGTACAATAAATAAGCAAACATTTATGCACAAATAGGAAAATCACCAACCCTCCTCCGCTCACGACTTAGCGTCACTGAACAGAAGAGAGATAATGACTGCAAACTTTGCTTTTAAATACAGACAGCGTGTTGCTAGCTCTGATATCAGGCGGTAGCGAATTCCACAGTCTGACCGCTTGCACGGTGAAGGAGTAAGAGTAGAAATCAGTTTTGTGGGAAGGAAATTTAAGGAGAAGTCGGAGGCTTGATCTGCACGGAGCATCAGAGGCGCGAACAAATGAGAAACGCTCCCTCAGGTAAGATGGTGCAGAGGGGTTGTGCAGAATATTAAAAAGGAGACAGAGAATTCGAGTGTTTCTGCGGTGGCGGATAGGGAGCCACTTAAGTTCTTTACGAAACTGCGAGACATGGTCGTATTTCCTCAGATTGAATACGAACCGGATACACAAGTTTTGCAGTCTCTCCAATTTGTTTAAAAGTTCCTCGGTGGCATCTAAGAAACAGGCATCAGCGTAGTCGATAATGGGTTGGATAAGGGTTCGAGCGAGAGAGATTTTAGTTTTTAAAGGTAGAAAACTCTGCAGACACCTCAGGGAGTGAAAGCTGTAATGTACCTTTTTACTAACTTCATTGATGTGAGGTCTCCAAGATAGGTTAGCATCAAAGAGTACACCCAAGTTCTTGGCGGTATCCGAGTAGGGTATCCGAGTTCCGTCCAGCGTTACAGGAGGTAATGTGGAGAAGTCAAGCTGCCTGCGCATCTGAGTGCCGCCAATGATCATTGCCTGCGATTTAGTTGGGTTGATACGTAGTCCGAATGATTTGGCCCAGTTGCTAATACGATGCAGGTCGTGATTCATGGCAGAAACTGCCGAGGAGGCGTCAGCCACTGCAAAATGATGGTATAGCTGCAAGTCATCGGCATAAAGGTGATAGCTGGATGAAATTAGACCTGTAACAGAGTTGATGAAGATGGAAAATAAGAGAGGTGAAAGGACACCTCCCTGGGGTACACCCGCAGCCAGTCCACACCAGTCCGAGGACTCCTGTTCCAGGTGAACGCACTGCGACCGCCCCCGGAGATAGGAATCAAACCAAGAAATAGCATTAGAGGAGACGTTAATGCTCTTCAAGGTGCCAAGCAGTATGTCAAAATCGACGGAGTTGAAAGCGCTACTGAAATCCAGCAATATTAGCAGAGTTAGTTCTTTCCTTTCCATAGCCCAGCGAATATCGTCGGTTACTTTAACGAGAGCCGTTACCGTGCTGTGACCTTTACGGAATCCAGATTGGAAAGAGCTGAGAAGGTTAGAGGAAGATATAAATAAGGACAGTTGTCGGTGAACAATATGCTCAAGAACTTTTGAAAGAAACGGAAGAATGGAAATTGGCCGATAATCGGTCACTGAGGAAGGATTGGCCGATTTGGGTAACGGGATGATAAAAGCCGGTTTCCAGGAGTCAGGAAAAATACCAGAGAATAGGGAATAATTGAAAATATGAGTTATAACAGGAAGTGTGAAAGGAAGAAGAGGAAGAATCATATTTGAGCAGATATGATCAGGACCAGCAGCAGACGAAGAAATAGACAAGAGAGATTTTTGAACTTCTGCTTCAGATACAGGGTTCAAGTGAAAAGGTGGAGTCTGCGGCGTGGGCACACAAGAGACAGCATCCAGAGCGCTCTGCTTGGAAGCTGCATCCAGCGAGACCGGTGGTAGAGAGAAATGATAATTTAGAGCGCACAAGTCTATATCCTTGGGGTTGGAATCAGGTGACTTACCAATACCAACAGACCTGAGGAATCTCCAAGTGTCCGAGGAGTTTCGGTTATTGAGAGAGTTATGAAAATAACTTCGCTTTACATCTCTACACATACGACTGCAGCGGTTACGTAGGGTCTTGAAAGCGAGCAAGTTATGATCGGAGGGACTACTCCTGTAACGCCTCTTGGCTCGGTCCCTGCGAGCCATAAGGGTTTTGATCGCAGCATTGAGCCAAGGCGCTGGGTTGTGTCTAACCTTGATGCGTCTCAAGGGGGCGTGTTGGTCAAATAATTCTACGACCCTTGAACCAAAAACGTCCACCATTTCATTGACGTCTGTGGAATTGAATATGGGCGTCCAGTCGGTGCTACTGACGTCACAGTGTAATGCATTTAGGTCAATGCCCCTAAAATTGCGAAGGTAACGGTATCGTATCTTACGTTTGGAAGGTCTAGTCCGATATGAGAGGTATAACAGGTCATGATGAGAGAAAGGGGCAGATAATTGGCCATGCATATCTACGTCGTCAGAGGAGGACACTATGAGGAGATCAAGTAAGGTGGAGGGATGGCCAGGAGGATGGTGAGTGGCAGAGAGTGGCAAAGCTTTAAGGTTGTAGGAGGATAGAACACCTAAAAGTTGACGAGACCGGTTGTCATCCTTCAACAAGCAGGTATTGAAGTCACCCATTATGACTACGTGATCACAAGAGGGAGAGTGATGGTGAAGAAGGCTCTCAAAGTTATTGAAATAATCAATATACATGTTCGGACTATAGAATACCCCGAGCAGAACCATAGTGTGAACCAACTTAATTTCTAAGAACAGGTGCTCGGCTGACTTGTCAGTATAAGGAGAGGATGATGCACTAACAATTTTGTAGGGAATATTATCACGTACCTTTAATAGATTGAGACCTTTAGCTTTCCTAAGAAGTGCATCAGAATAATGATAGTGGCAACCCTTTACTTCCACCTCCATTTTTGACAGTGCTTTTATCACGGCCTGTTCAAAATCTATGGTAACTTTACTAGGTCGCCATTCCGGCACTTGGGACATGATCAAATTAAAAAGAATTGAATATGCCTTTTCCGTTTGATGCGTCATGAATGCAAAAACAAGTGGTACTATATTAGAACTGTTGGAATTGCTACCAATATCCCCGTGGATGCTATATATTTGCTTAAAACATTTTAAACATGCTTTGTATGTCCCGTCCATGAAGAAGTGCTTGAGGACTTTAAGTTGCTCTTTACCTTCTGCCGAGCAAAAAATAAGGATTCTCATGCCAGTTTCATCGCTGTAATCAGCAAGAAGGAAGTTCATGAATTGGTTTGGTACCTAGAAAATAAAACAAGATTGTACACCTATTAGTTTCTCTCGATTCTTCGAACTAACTCAGGTAATAGGTAAATGATAAAATACTTACCTCGACATTTAATGGACAATCAGCACTACATCTGGAAATGCCAGCATTTTTATTACGGCGTCGTCGGTAGATAGAATCTTTTTTTTCTTTAAAATTTGGCACAGGTACTATCGCGGCCAAGTCTAACCCTTGTTCAGTTATCTTAACTAAAGCTCTCTTGAAAATTCGAGGAGCTGGTTCCCTCCCCTTAATAGCTTCTTCGCAGTGTTCATTGATTATTTCCTCAATAATATTTTGAGTTATATCAGGCGCGCACTCGCTGTAGTGCGGCTTGATTTTTAAAATATCTTTTTGGTCCTATTCGACAAATAAACATTGTTACGTGAACACTGGTTCCGGTAATAAAAAATGAAAACATTTGAACATAGCAGTAATAAACGGTAAATACCGGTATCTCGCGATTGCGGTGCGTACCCCATCACTGGGTGGTGAACGCGGTCATTACCTTTTAAGGTAATGCATCGTTCTAACGCACATATAAGATGAGTCACACGAATTGATAACCAATCAGCGCATTCCGTCAAACGGAGAATCAGCTGACGGCACAACACTAATCGACAACAAGAAAAAAAACACGCCCCGCGCTCGCACCGAGGTAGACGGCAGACCTCATTCGATCGCGAGACTTCGCGGCGGAACGTGATAATCTGAACGTGAACGTCATAATCTTAAAACCTAGATAACATATAGTCTAGATTCTGCCAGTTACTATTGTACTATTGTACTACAGTGTAGTCTACTAGTCTAACATAAAGGCTAGTTAATATAATAGCAGTTCCCAACATAAGGGGTAAGTCTAGTGTCCTTAATAAACAGTGCGCGAGTATTAAACGATAGTCACGTAAATAATAAAGTAAAATAACATCTTCATTCGCGTGTGACATTCCTGCTTAGCCCCTTAGGAGCTAAGCGTGATGCTAGCTCATTTTTAGTACCTGCCTACCTGCGGTCGGGAGTTCGGTAGTTACCTAGCTGTAGTTTGTCTTTGTGTAAATGTAATTAAATTAAATTTAAAGTAAACTGTGATTAACATCGTAATCGTTAAAATGTTGTAAGAAAGTTATTGTATGAAGTGTGTCCATAATATATGTCGCGAGTATACATGTCGACAGACAGCCGAATATAGTAATTGCTTAAGAACTATTCAATTAGTTGTAATGTTTGATTGTTCGTATTCTAAGAGAAAAATCAACACTGTGTATATCTCGCCATAATTTTCTACGGATACCCACATTTTGAAAATATGTAAATTGTCGAATTTTAATCTCGTTTTAAATCCACGGTTCAGCATATATTAGTATTAGATTCTAATTATTACTGAATCATTTGTTTATGGTTGATTGAACCGTGGTTAACGGGATTACAGACGTACTTACGATTATTAATTCCGGAACAATCCAGTTTTATTTATTTGTTTTATTGTGTATTTTATGTGTTATGTGTACCTACCATTGTACAGCGCCGCCGACCTTAGGGCCCATGTAGAAAATTATACGTTGGGGCCCGGCGCTGTTGCATTGGGTTCACGCACCAGTGCCTAATCGTGTGGTTGTCTCCCCAGAACTTGGTACCGGCTGGAATACCGGTGTCCAACTTGGTACCGGCTGGAATACCGGTCCCCTTCATACCGGCTGTAATGTCAGCACCGCACCGTACCGGCCCGCCTCCGAACCAGCTGAGGTTGCCTGCCCGCTCCGTACCGTCTTGAAGACGGCCTTGGCGACGACCCCGCGGACCGAACTAGCAGCTGCGAAGCCTGGTGACCTTGAGGGGAAGACAACGTCACACTCGCACGGGGCCAGCCCGGAACCCCAAGTTGAGTACATTACTCAGCCAACCGTTTATAGTGACGTGTACGCGTACCCGAACCGACACTCGACCTTGAATTAGAGTATTTTTATTATTGTATAGCAGGACCTACGGATTAAAGTTGTAGATCTCGTACCAATCGTTTTCTTCATCCTTGACCCCGTAGGGCCCCGTATCAACATTATATTAAAAAAAAACATTCGTTATCAAAAAACGAAGTATAAAATTAAAGCGTTAAAAAATCTTTAAGTTAAAAAAAAACTTGAATTAAAAATTTAAAAAACTCCCGACCTAAAAAGACCCTATAAAAAGTAAAATAAAAACTATTAAATTATGACCTATCCTAAACATTGCCCCTTTTTTGTCATTTGTCTCGTCGGAGGACCACCCTAGAACACTTGGTCTAAAACCATCTTTCAAACAAAAGAAACAGAATAGAAATCGGTTCATCCGTTTGGGAGCTACGATGCCACAGACAGACTGACACATATATATACACACACACACACACACACACACACACACACACACACACACACACACACACCCATACACACTTCAAATTTATAACACCCCTGTTTTATGTCGGGGGTTTAAAATAAGAAATCGGTTCTTATTTTTTGTTTTATATACCGTATTATATAAATACTCAAAATATATTAAGTAAAAGTTTACTTACCGTGGACAGGGTTACGGATCCTGCACATTTTAATGCTTTAAACTTTTTGCAGCGCCAATTACTGCATCCATTTTTATAAACTACCTACATGTTTGTAGTATTGATGTCCATCAGCGAACAATACCCTACCGCGTCCTCTATTTAAAAATTTTATATCGCTCATCGAGACACTTATAATAAAATTCGTTATTTACTCAACAAAGCTGGTAGGTACGTGCTGAACGCAAAAAATAATGTTGTTTTGAATGTAGTAGATAACTTCAAACCTATCTTCACATTTTAAAGGGTACTTGTAAAAAAACGCTAACAAATGTCACAAGTATGCGTACGGAATTGACACTGCTAATAAGGCAGGGACAATTGATAAGTAGGTATGTACCTACCAAAAATTATTAATGACACGCTTAAACATATAGGTACTTACCCATTATTATTACTGGGAGCACATTTATTTTCCTATTTTATTATTTGTATCCTGTATGTGTAAATATCTATTTACAATATTTATGTCATATATATTATTGTGTTGCGTTATTGGTTTACTTCGACTCCCATGTCACAGTTATGGTTTGGGCCAATGGAAATGACGGGAACATTATTGGTGGAGCGCTTAGGTACTTTCTTAATTGTTTCCCACATAATTTAATTGTATTTCAATTTTTGTAATTTAATAAACCGCTTCTATGTATCGAATAATGTTTGAATATTGGCGCTCATTTGTTGACCACTTAGTGTTGAAGAAGGCCAATGAATGGCGCTGTGAATGGATCTGTTCGAACTATATTTTGAGAATGAAGTTTCTACGAGCGAGACTCTCAAGCACCACGGCGGATTATCTACCCGCTCGCATTTTTTGATCAGTCACTAAAACGCCGCAGCATCGAAAGGTGCCTCTTTGACTCCGCTAACGCACAAAACGGAAGTTTGACTAGTTCAACTCCTCGTTTCTTTTTCTGTGTAATTCTATAAGTTCCTTTGGCCACATTCTCAAGTCAGTATAAGTGAAGTGTATCGGAAGAAAACGACAAATTCAAGAAAGTCACCGGCCGGTCGAAATATACCTACCTACCAGCACGTGCCAGGAACCACGCCTGTCTGCAGCTGAATCCTCACGAGGTGGAACACAGGTCAGTGCCGGTTTTCTTGCATTTTCATTCATAGAAGCGGTCACATGAGTATTTCCTTTCTATTATAACCAAACGCCAGGTCATAGGTTCTTTACGCTCTGTGTGCAAACGCACCATTTGGCAGGACTATATACACGTCCTGCCATAATTTATGGTCCTTACGAGTCGGATAGGCCAGTAAATAACATGTTCACGTAATTATTGGTGAATAATATTTCTTTCGTATTCATTTAATTAAAAGATTCACGTAATTTTGGTGAATTCTTTCCGCCATCTTAGTTTCATTACTTTCTTTCGCTAACAGATTTACGTAAATTATTTGGTAAATTCTGCATTTAAAACGCTAAATCTACGTAATAATTGGTAGATATTTATAATAGTTGGTGATTTACGTATTAATTGGTAAATAATCATCATTCTATTCACATACGCGTAACTTTGTAGGTAGGTACCTATCTAGGTACGTAAGTACATAGTTACATTCTCGCTCCGCCGTGCTACTTGCGCTATTATATAATAAGCCGTAGTACAATTTTCAATAAAAAGTAGGTATATCTAAACTGTTTGTGTTGAATTACTATTATATTATAGTAGGTACCTTACAGATAATCTTCTTGTTATATTTCAATAGGTAGGTCTTACCTATCGTTAATTTGCAAACATGTCGTCAGATCTCGAATCGAAGCTTATTCTGTTGAATCAAAAGAAGGAATTATTGTTTGCACGCATCAATCGTTGGTATAAATCGTCGAAATCAGTTGTGTGTTTTGACATAACGACGCGAGCCAATGAAGATTTTCTGGCTGAGACCGAGACCATCGATGACGTTCGCGATAAATTCGAGTCGATTGTGGATCAAATAAATAGCTTAAATTTATCATTAGAACCCCCTGTGGAGCCCGACTATTCTTGCCTTGACTCATTCGATGAATTGTATTCGAGAATAAAACGCATTAGAAATAAATTATCTACGCTCAAGGTCAAGGAGGTCGCATCACACGGGCCGAGTAATTCAAGCGCGTCTGTAGTGAAATTGGAAATGCTTGTTATTCCGAGTTTTGACGGACGCCCTGAAAACTGGAATACATTTTATCAGTCCTTTAAGGCCAATATTCATTCGAACACACAATTGTCTGATTCGCAACGTGTGCAATACCTATTCTCAAAATTAACCAAAGACGCATTAAAGTTCACTGCCGGTATTGTTCCGTCAAGTGAGACCTACAGTATAGTGTGGGACGCCTTGGTCAAGAAATACCAAGATAAACGCTCATTAGGTTCATATTATCTTAATAATATATTAGACTTAAAGAATTGTTCACCTAGTGTGAACTCACTTGATTCATTTATAGGTATAGGTATATTCCTCATCTATCGCCGCGCTTAAAGAGTTAGGTATAAATGATTTAACGGACTTCGTGTTTCTACAATGTGCCTTGAGGAAAATGGACACGCTAACCATCCAAGCCTTCGAACTTTCTGTTCGAGGTGTCGATATACCTACGACGCAACAGCTGATCGACTTTGTACAAGATTATGCTAAGATGATTGAACGGTCAAACCCGCGGTCTTCGTCATATGCGAAGTCGTCCACTGCTGGGACGCCACAGTCTAATGATAGGCGTGTACAGCGTAATTCTAAGTCGTTTGTTGTCAGTGAGCCGATTAATAATAAGTCGAATGCGCCCGCCGCAGGTAACGCGCCCTGTTGTTTATGTGGCGGCAGTGACCACCGACACCTGTATGATTTAAAAATATGCAAAATGCAAAGGCTAGATATGAGTTTATTAAATCTAAGCGTGGTTGCGTGAATTGTCTAAGCACATTACATAATCTCCCGCAATGTAAAAGTACGTCAGTTTGTTTCTGTCAGAAAAAACATCATAAATTATTGCATTTTGAGAATAATACTAATAATTCGCACTCGCATGCGACGACTGTTGCCGCATCCCCGCCGCCCCAGTGCGACCTTGACGGTCCCACTCCTGAGTCATCGCTCGCTTCAAGCACTGTGCATTCGTATGCCTCTAGCCATAAGGGTGATATTCTCTTGGCAACCGCTCAGGTGTATGCTCGCCCTAAAGGTAGCACTGGAAATAAATCTGTAGTCAGATGTCTAATTGATAATGGCTCACAGAATAACTTAATAACATTGTCCTGTTGTCGTTTATTAAATTTACCAATAATACCAATGAGTAATTCTGTTGTCAAAGGTGTTGGCTCCATTTCGCACACGATAATAGGCTATGTGTATTTGGACATTGAATCTCGTATTTATGCAGATCATAAGTATACTATACATGCGTTAGTTATGAATAGCCTTACGGATCAATTGCCCTCGCAATTAATTAAGTGTGATAGCGAGTTAAATCTTCGCGATTTACCGCTTGCTGACTTAAGCTGGAACATTCCAGGAAACATTGATATAATATTAGGTGCACAGCTCTTCCCGTATATCTACTTAGGAAATAGAGTCGAGTGTGGTCCCAGTGCCCCTTGTGTACTATCAACCGCGTTTGGGTATGTACTTATGGGTGATTACCCACGTAAAGTTGTTGTGCCTACAACCGCATCCTTTTCTGCGCTAGCACTAAATGATTTAGTGCAAAATTTTTGGGAACTTGAGGAAGTTCCTGTGAAGCGCCTATTGTCTCCAGAAGAAACCGAGTGCGAGAATATTTTCACATCTACTGTGACTCGCGATGACGTAGGTCGTTATTCTGTTGCGCTGCCGTTCTGCAAGGATCCCTCTGAACTAGGGAACTCGCGCGGCGTCGCTCACCCCCGGTTTTTGTCGCTCGAGCGTAAACTTCGTCAATCACCAACCGTACGCGAAAATTACAATAAGGTTATTCGGGATTGTTTGGATAACGGTTGTCTTGGTCTCGTTGATGACTCTAATTTGTCTATGGATGGTTATTATATACCACATCGCGCAGTGGTTCGACATGACGAACCGATGCCGCGTATTGTGTTAGACGCGAGCGCTAAAACCCACACTTGTCTTTCGCTCAATGATATTTTACATATTGGTCCCAATTTACAGGCAGACCTGTTTTTATTATTATTAAATTTTAGGCTATTTCCTATCGCAATGAACGCTGACATAAATACTCACCGCAAATCGCTTGAGTTTGATGTTGGCAGTCATGTCGCAAAGGTTTTAGGTCTCTCGTGGGAGCCGTGTGGAGATAATTTTTATTTCACATCCACCTTGGTAGATGAGAAGTGCACTAAGAGAAATATACTCCCTATAGTTGCGCGACTATTTGACGTGCTCGGGTTGGTGGCACCTGTGATACTCTACGCCAAGTTGTTAATTAATGAACTTTGGCTTAGTAAGAGTGATTGGGATGTCCCTGCTCCAGAGCATATACGCTCACGCTTTTCCGCTCTCGTTCAAGAATTAAAATTGCTTGACACATTAAAAATTCCGCTATATATAGGTGTCGAAGTTGATTGCGAATTACGTCTTGTCGCATTTTGTGATGCCAGCCTGAATGGCATGGGATGTGTTATTTATGCACATTGTACCTACCCATCTGGCATTCAAACTCGCATTTTGTGTGCGAAATCAAAGGTCACTCCGACAAAGATTACTACGCTTGCTCGCTTAGAGTTATGTGCTATTTTGCTTATGTCAAAGTTAATAAGAACTGTACGTGATTCTTATGCATTACTCATTCCCATTACTGACATTTACGCCTTTTCTGATTCCACGATTGCCTTATCATGGGTTCACTCGTCACCACAGCGGTGGTCGATTTTTGTTAGCAACCGGGTCGCTCAGTGTCAAGAAAACTTGAACGCTAAACATTTTTATCACGTCGCCGGAGACATTAACCCGAGTGATTGTCTATCACGCGGTATGCTCCCCTCGCAACTTTTGGCTTATGATTTGTGGTGGAACGGTCCAGCATGGATCCGCGGCCCCCCTGATGAATGGCCTATTAAGTCATTCTCTCCCGCCAACTGTTCTGACTTACCTGAGCATAAGGCAAATGTGTTGAGTGTGACATCAAAACACACAGAGTCGCCATTGTTATGTACATTAGCACAACGTGTTTCTTCTTGGCAGAAACTACTACGTATCATTACATACGTTTTAAAATTCGCACGATTTAAATTTAAGATCGAACCTCATTCTGTATCAGGATTACATCCTGTCCTTCTCCCTAAACGCGATCACGTTGTTGATCTAATAATTCAGCATCTTCACGTTGTCAATTGTCATACTGGACCTGGACTCCTCATGTCTATCATAATATATAAAACGCGTACTGGTACTTACAAACGCGCTGTAACCAAATTGTATCCTATCCCAACGCAATAACTTACAACGCTAAATAGAATCTTAAACTTTAATTTTTAACTCAAACTTTAAACATACTTTAGATAGAATATTGTTAGTCTAAGTTGTTATTTTAGCTATGTGTATTATTATGTTATACAAATTCACTATGGGCTCTAATCAGCCAGTGTTCGCTTGTTTGTTTTGTAACGTCTTGCGACGTTCCAAAGCCGGGTGCATGGTGGAGCGCTTAGGTACTTTCTTAATTGTTTCCCACATAATTTAATTGTATTTCAATTTTTGTAATTTAATAAACCGCTTCTATGTATCGAATAATGTTTGAATATTGGCGCTCATTTGTTGACCACTTAGTGTTGAAGAAGGCCAATGAATGGCGCTGTGAATGGATCTGTTCGAACTATATTTTGAGAATGAAGTTTCTACGAGCGAGACTCTCAAGCACCACGGCGGATTATCTACCCGCTCGCATTTTTTGATCAGTCACTAAAACGCCGCAGCATCGAAAGGTGCCTCTTTGACTCCGCTAACGCACAAAACGGAAGTTTGACTAGTTCAACTCCTCGTTTCTTTTTCTGTGTAATTCTATAAGTTCCTTTGGCCACATTCTCAAGTCAGTATAAGTGAAGTGTATCGGAAGAAAACGACAAATTCAAGAAAGTCACCGGCCGGTCGAAATATACCTACCTACCAGCACGTGCCAGGAACCACGCCTGTCTGCAGCTGAATCCTCACGAGGTGGAACACAGGTCAGTGCCGGTTTTCTTGCATTTTCATTCATAGAAGCGGTCACATGAGTATTTCCTTTCTATTATAACCAAACGCCAGGTCATAGGTTCTTTACGCTTTGTGTGCAAACACACCATTTGGTTAGGACTATTTACACGTCCCACCAATTATTATTGTTAAATAACCGTAAGTGTATGCGACAATATTAATGTCCGTAACGGTGGTCTAAATAATTAATTAGTTGTTGAATACTTCTTTTTACCATTCCATCGATAATTGACTTATTGGTACAATTGAGAAATCTAATTTGAGTATTCGCAGTAGTTCCATTACTTCAATAGGACATAATAAATGGTACTAATGCGAAAAAAAAATCGCAGTAGTACCATCATGGAACTGAGCAATGGAACTAAGGCGAACGAAGGCTGACGCGTTGGATTTTCAATTTGAGCTCAGGAATTGTTTCGGGTTTATTCGCACAAACCAAAGAAAATAATTGCACGGCGTTAAATCGTACGATCTTGGTGGCCAGTTGACATCAGAATTTCGTGAGATAATGTGTTCTGGAAATCGTTGCTGCAATAAATCGATTGTTTTGTACTGAGTTTTGTAATGAGTTTTTACAATTGTAACGGCTTGTTCTTTTGAAAAGCGCTCCATTTTTAATAATCGGAATAAACTGAGGTGATAACTGTAAAATTTCAGAGTTGCCACTTGCATGAAACAAAAAATATTCAAATTTTAAAAAGTGCACCTTTACTGAGACACCCCAGGGGGTGCTACTGACACCGCATATGAAGAGTTGGGGTGGCCCAAATTCTACTGTCGGGAATCACGCGGCAAACGACTATCACAAAATTGTAATTCAATCATGTGTTTCATTCTAGACGTTAAACAAACTTGGGGACATATGTCTTGGACCTTAAACCTGCTCAAAATATTCTCTACCAGCTTTTGCCCGCGGCTCAGCCCGCGTGGATGTCGGTTATCGCGACCAAACATAACCTATGTCTTTTCTCAAGGTCTAATCTACAATTATACCAAATTTCATTAAAATCGGTTCAGTGGTTTAGGCGTGAAAGCGTAACATACAGACAGACAGACAGAGTTACTTTCGCATATAGAATACTAGCTTTTACCCGCGGCTGCGCCCGCGTAGATGTCGGTTATTGCGACCAAACATAGCCTATGTCCTTCCTCATGGTCTGATCTACCCCTATACCAAATTTCATCAAAAAGACAGATAGACAGACAGAGTTACTTTCGCATTTATAATATTAGTATGGATTACCAAACAAACTGCGTACACCAGGGCTTTTTACATTTCGCGATTTAGATCCAAGATATATGGTTTGACCTACACCCTAAGAAGGATGTCTCCTGGGGTCCTGGAATACTGATCACAATTTATATCTAAAGAGGAGAATGTTGTATATTATGTATTTTATAACATATTTGCTCGTAAAGTGGTTGTAATTACACCAATTTCAATATCGTAATGTATCTCATTACGTACTTGTGCGATAATGTAATGTAAAAGGCACGTGTTTTTTTTTAATAAAGTTTTAAGATACTCCGTCTAAAAATGAACGATACTTTTAAAAATCTTAGCAAAGAGGTTTTATGTCAAGAAAGTGGAGTTATGAATAAAATTAACTTTGGGAAATAAAATATAACAAATAAACATTTAATTCTTGAATTTAATTAATTTTGACAATAAATTGCAACCATTTATCTGTAACAAAAACACAAAAACATTAATTTACTTTATTAGTAATACTGGCTGTTTTAGTACCTTTGCCTAAAAAAAACGTTGATGCGCGCGCATCGCTTATTTGTGGACAAGTAAAAATAATTCCGCGCGCTTTTTCTTTTCGCTGTATTGTTTTTATTCGAAAATGTCGTCAAGTAGTGATTAATTTCCTCGTAAATATATTATAAAACGTCGTATGACATACGTGCGCTTTGAAAATTACAGCCTCTGCTTCCTTATAGCCCTCGCCGATGGCTCGGGCCAGTAATATCGCCTCGGCTGTAATTTTCAACTTACCGCACTTATATCATAATGTACTATTATCTAACAGGTACACCAATCCGACTTCAGTCTACGATTCTGTCCTTCACTTCCATAAGAGGAAACTTAACTGCTCCATCTACCGAAGATCTGACATGGAAGAATGATCTCCATATAAGGTAAACTAAATCCGCGAAATTTGCCTGGTGGCGTAGAATAAGGTTACCCTATACGATCCTGCGGGTGTCGGAGAAGGCGCCTAAGGGATAGGGTAATTCAGCCCAAGACAAAGTGACAACTTGACGGTAATAACTTCCACCCCTTTTTGGTCGAAGTTGGCGAAATGTGGGTCTTAACACACCTCTACTTGCCCCTTCAGGGATTTACATTTGCGTTTATAATACATCATTTGATACATATAGATATACAGTAACTGACTTTCCCGCTTTCGTGGCATGGCGGTAGTAAACGCGACTATTACGCGATGCGGGTTCGATAGCCGTTCCGTGCAAATATTTTTGTATGCACGAAAATGGTTATTTGCATTGGTCTGGTCATGCGTCGGAGAGCACGCTAAGCTTGTTGTCATACGAACATCTATGGTAGTCTTTACAGGTAATTGGAATGCTAAACAGTCCAATCACTGATCTAACTACAATGCTTCGATATCGCCAAATTCGGTTCGATTCGATTCGGTTGTAAGGGTCAGATGGTAATGGTTTCACGGAAAATATTTAAGATCAGACAAACCTGCAGACTGGGAAAAGCGGACCCCAGACTTCGAGGTGGAAGCTTCGGATGAGACTGGGATTAACGCTTGGATGAACAGGAAGATATACTTACTGAATCTCTCTCCATAGATACCAAGGCACTTCAGTAACCACGCTATCCACCGACGGTCCACTGGCGCAATCTCTTCACTCAGCGCGTATCCAGCAGTCATTGGTGGGCCACTTGCCTATGAAGTTCAACGTCTCATTCTCTATTGATGAGGAGTCTTTGGAGTAAGTATTGTTATGAGACTCGATGAACAAGGTGCCCTATTTAGTTTTGATTTTTAGGGTTCCATAAAGAGGAAAAATTACACCCTTATAGGATTACTCCGATGTTCGTCTATCTGTTGGTCAAGACCTTTTTGTAAGGGGTGCGTGAAGGCATCAAGTTAAAATTTATACTAAATAGTCTGATAAGCCTTGAAGTTGTAAATATATCAAATTTTATATTATTCAAAGACATAACAAAACGTTTAATAGACACTACCCGTGACCAGAGGGCTGGTTTATGCCTTGCGCAAAGGATTGGCATTGCCATTCAGCGTGGCAATGCCGCCAGCCTTCTGGCCACCTTCCCGATTGACGTCGATGGGGAGGAATTCTTTGACGCCTGAACCTGCAGTTTTGCACATATCTTGTTTTATATTTTTATTTATAATAACTATTGCGTATATTATGTACATAATTGAAATTAAATAAAGTAACATTTTTTCAAATTTTTTAGTCAATGAATATAAAGAAACAGCCAGAAAGATTCGTATAAGTTTGTCCCCCAATTCAGTTTACGGAACCCGTAACTCGGTAACCGGACTCACACTTGACTGATTTTTTAAAAAGTACAATTTACCGATATTACTATACCACTCCAACTGAAATCACACCCAGTGAAATGACTTATTTATTTATATAAAAATGCTGACTGAACTTATTGCTCCACCCAGACTGACCTGGCCAAACCCTGGCGACCAGCAAGGAGGCATAGCCATGCACTCCCGGGCACAGATCGGTGTGGAGACTCCCACGGCCAAGACCACGTATACGGTCACCGCAGGGGACAGGAGTTTAGCGGTAAGTTATATTCTTCTGCACTTAGAAACGCAAGGTCTACTTCTTGTTTTTATTAATGATAGCAAATATCTATCTACTATCTATTACTATTATATATAATGGTAAATTGGAAATGTTTGTTCGCGATGGACGTAAAAACTACTGAACGGATTTTGATGTGGTTGCTTTTATTCGAAAAGTCTTGATCAGACTTCATATCCTACGTTTGTTTAATTGCAATCGGTTGAGTAGAACCGGATATTATTTTATTCATTCATATTTCTGTGACCCTGGTTCATTTGCTTGAAGTACCTACCAGGCTTACAGAAATTTGAAGAAACTTTATAGATAAAGTTTCTTCAAATTTCTACTTACAGGGGCAGTGTGTCTTAAATCTTTCTATTCCGGACGAAAAAAATTTGAAAATACAACTATGTATATCAAAAGTTAAAAGGCAAACACAATTTATTTTCTATTACTTTTAGGATGTGTTTTTTGTGACGGGGGTTATTTGAATATTTAATAATTTTTATTTTATACTTCATAAATTGATCTACTAGTCAAGCTTTTTCATTTGATAACCGTATTGAGGGAGTTATGAAGAAATATGTATTCCGTCATGTTGTGGCGGTGGCCATGTTGGACCGTTTTTTTTAAACATAGCTAAGAACACTCGACTAATATACCTTTCGGCAAAAAAAAACGCACGCACGCACGCACGCACGCACGCACGCACGCACGCACGCACGCACGCACGCACGCACACACACACACACACACACACACACACACACACACACACACAGACACGTCAAACTTTTAACACCCCATCGTTCTTGCGTGGGGGGTTAAAAATCGACCTACTGTAGCCACTGTACCGCACCTTGGGTATATGCGTGGCGAGACGGGGGAGTATCGCCCAATCGAACGTCAGATGTGGTCAGTCCACAAACGCTCACGGCGGCATCTCGTTCGCTCTCGACTCATGCTCTTTCTATATCTTCCATTACCTCATTCCCCGTCTAGGGCCTACCTAGGGGCCTACAGCGGTCGCCGTCATAATCATCATCATCATCTACATAAAGACGTTAGTCCTGATTGCGTCCGAGGTCACGGAGCCCTTGGAGCTCAGGGTCCGCCACTTCGCACGATCTTGGGCGTCCAAGGTAGTGAGACCGTTTGCACGCTTGTCACCCTCCACGACATCAAGCCAGCACTTCTTGGGCCTACCCATTCTACCTGAATCCGGTGGGGGCGCCATTGCCAGGCATTAGTTACCCACGTAGCTGGGCAGTTGCCGCAAGACGTGGCCGCATAAGCAGAGGTGGCTCTCTTGCATTTTATCTGCGATGTCACGGAAATGAAGGCTGCCGCGGATGCGAGAGTTCCTCACGCGATCTTTACCCGTGACACATCCACTGCAGCATTGTCATCTCCGTGACACGCAGCATCGCCGTCATACTACACCTATATTATTTCAGGCTAGTGACAAGAACAGCGTGTTCTTCGACTGCGAAAGACCAATTACTGGTGCCGAAGTTCTGGACAAGCTGTTCTCTTCGAAAGCTAATCATTATGAGTAAGTTGTCCATTCATCCAAAGTTTGATCTAGGAACAATTTAAGATAGCTAAAGGGTCCGTTCACTCAGTCCCTTCGCTCCGCTCCGACCAACTCCATGCGTATACGAACCGGTTTGTGTGCAAAGAAAAATGTGCGCAAATGCTCTCCGAGCCGGTCTGTGTGAATGGACCCTAAGCTAAATCTGTACATATAAAATTAAGTGTCTCTACTGACTGACTTACTAATTGACTGCTTCACCAACGCATAACCTAAACTGCTGGACCTATAAAGATGAAATTTTGATAGAAGATGCTTCATAATGTTGTAAGCATTCAATGACAGGTATCTTTTGTTTGCTTCTAAGGGGTAAATTAGGGATGACCTCAAATACATTGGGAAAAATGAAATACGCGAGTGGAACTTGAACCCACGACCTTTCGCTTACAGGGGGTATGCTCTTCCAACTGAGCTATTGAGCCACACCTGAATATGCCTTCTCTTTATATCCGTCTTTAAGGGCGACGGGTGGGATGAACGTTTGTTCCATGCAAATGTTTGTCCCTACCCTCTTTCCGGAGTAAGATCTCGTACCTCAGGTACCTACGAGAGAAATACCTATACTTTAAACCCTTGCATCTGAAAATTGAGGTTACGCGCGATTTCAATCATTCGAGTTCAATGTAACCCTAGACTCCTGCCCGTTAATCGACAGATCCATCAGCTTGCCTGGGCAATAGAAATCTTGCTGGGCCCCATACACCTTAAGTAATCTAATACTAAAATAATATTTTCTCCTGCAGTTTCCTAGCGTCCGTCCAACCATCTCTAATCATCTTGAATAGCATCCTCCTCTTCACCTCGCCCCCCTCCGGCTCCTGCGGTCTCATTCTTCCTCCGCAGCATCTGATGAAGACCCACAATGATGTACTGCGTCTCAAGATCCAGGTGAACCAGATGAGTGTTGATGAGGATACTACGAAGTTTGATTTGACGCTGTCACTGAATTACTTCAGGTAATACATACATACATACATATACTAATATTTTTACTGAGCGGAATCGAACCAGCAACGTAATATTTGGCGTAACGGTAGAGCTGTGTTACGCCACAGAGGTGGTCTCAGAGATAACGCATCTTTTAAGCCTTTTTCCAACAGGATCAACTATCACTCTAACTACCAAATGATTGAACTTCGAAGTTTTCTGTAAAGCGACTGCCATATGACTTCCACAACTCCAATGGCAACACCGAAGCATTGCAGTTAGACCTATTGTCGGAATTTTTACGGCTCCAACTACCCGTAACGACTGCCATAGATATTCGTATGACAACCGGAACCGACGGTTTAACGTGCTCTTCAAAACAAGGAAATACTCAGACCATTCATTTAAATATTTGCACTGAAAGGGTATTGAACCAGTGTTTCTTGCGTAACAGTCAAGTTCACTACCACCACGCCACAGAGGCTGTCCCTGGTCGCTGTAAAAGTTTTATTTTGTAATTATTTAAGGATCTCAAGAACAAGAATCCTGTCATAATTGCTGGTCCTCAATTTTTTCATACTCTAGAGCCTGTACCTACTTACTATAGCTTTTTTTTTTTTTTTCGTGCGGAAATCCCCACGGATACCCCCCCTGCCGGAGCCGGAAGGGGAGGTTATGTCGGACTCGAACCGACTAAAACCGCACGCCGACTGTGGGTCTTGGTGCTAGGCCGGAGGTGAGGTTGTCAAAGACATATCCCTCGCACCCCGGCTGACCCAGGGCCATCCCTTACGGTCTGGCCCTCCTCAGGAGGGGGAACAACGGTGTCCCCAACTCGCCCCCGGAATGGGGAGGCGCGCTGTTCAGCGCGCCGCCGCCGTGGCCTGCTTCTGCTGGGGTGACAGGCGGCTCCACCCGTCACCCCCAGACCCGCGCTCATGGGGGACGGAGGTCAGTCAGTGCCCTCCGACGCCCGAGTTGCCTGCGCGCGCGGGCGGCGCGATCCGCGAGTCTTTCTCGCTCGCGCCGCCTCTCCCGCTCCGCCGTCTCCTTCACGACCATTACCTGCTCGCTGAAGGTGACGCCGGCCGCCCACGCGTCCGTGCAGCGGACCATTGCTGTGAGCAGGGTGGCGAGGGTGAGAACTCTCACTCCCAGGGCCGCCACTAGCTCCCGCCTCGGTTCGGCCCATGCCGGGCACTCGGTGAGCGTGTGCAGCCCCGTGTCCTCGCTCGCGTCGCAGTGATGGCACTCGGACGTTGGCTCTTTTTGATCCCACACAGATATCTCCCGAAGCACCCGTGCCCGGTGATAATCTGCGTCAGTCGATACGAGAGGCTGCCATGTGGCCTCTCGAGCCATTCCCCCATGATGGGCCTTACCGCCTCTATGACGGCATGCCCTGCGCGTCGTTGCTCAAGTCGTCGCTCCCACTCCGCCACCATGATCCCGTGGAGCCGGGACCTCTCGGCCCGAATGTCTTCGGGCTCGGGATCGAATCCCCGCTCCCGCGCCTCCTTACGGAACCGATACAGTGCCGCAAGGGATCTCGCTTCCAGGATCCACGGTGGCGATCCGGCTAGGAGACTCGCCGCTTCAAAGGATATCGTGCGGTACCCCCTAATGGCCCTGCAGGCCATCGTCTGCTGCGGAGCATGCAGCAGTTGCACGAATCTGGCCCGCAGCGCGTCCGCCCATACGGGGCACCCGTACAGGGCCATGGACCGCACGACACCCGCGTAGAGTCTCCTGCAGGAGTCCTCTGGGCCCCTCAAGTTGGGCAGCAGCCGCACCAGCGCGTTAGCTGACACCAACAGTTTGGGGCCCCGAACAGCGTGACGGTGGCCCCGAACGCGAGCTCACCGCGAAGCACCCAGTCGTATTCGATGTTCCACAGGAGCGGCCCCAGGACCGATCCCTGTGGGACACCGCACGACATCTCACGCCTACCGACGCCGGTCGTACTTGGGTAGATGACGGCCCTCTCCGTCAGGTACGCCCCGACTATGCGGCGGAGGTAGAGAGGCACATCGTGGTACACGAGCGCCTCCCTGATGCAACTCCAGGGCAAGGTGTTAAACGCGTTGGAGATGTCCAAAGACACCGCCAACATCACCTCGCCCCGGGCAACCGCATCCTCCGCCAGAGTCCTCACGCGCATGATGACATCCACAGTGGAACGCCACCGGCGGAAGCCGTACTGCGTGTCCGCTAGGTCCGGCCCTACTCTAGAGAGGTGCTCGACGAGGCGCTTGGCAATCACTCTTTCGAAGAGCTTGCCCACCTCGTCGAGCAACACTATGGGCCGGTACCCGGACGGCTCGTCCGCCGGGCGTCCGTCCTTGCGGATGAGGACCAGTTTCCCCGTCTTCCACATCTTCTACTTACTATAGCTAAACATAGTTTTAGGGCTTTACATTTTTCTTACCTATCACGTCTGTGCTAATCTCCTCTTGCAGTCAATCACCAAAGCGAGTATTCTTCGAGATGGAAGCAGTCACCAAGGTGGAGAATAAGGGCGGGAACTTGAATCTGCAGCTGACTATCCATGGATTGCAACCTAACACAGACAACAGTACGAGGAAGGAGTGGACGGTGAGTACCTTTGTGCTATTTATTTTTATTACCTCTTCTGAAATCGCCTCATTTCACTATCAGGGCTCGACTGCCGAGGTGTAAGGTTACACAATAAGGCATTTCCCTCGCATCACGGCTGACCCTGGGGTATCTCTAATTTTGAGATGGCCCTCTTAGGTGTGGGAATCATAGTGTTCCCAAATTGCCCTGGAGTTGCTTCTATAAAAGTCGAAATGAACCAAATTATGGCTTGGATGAGTAGGATAGTTTTTTTTTTTTGTGCGGAAATCCCCTCGGATACCCCCCCCCCCCTTCCGCAGCCGGAAGGGGAGGTTATGTCGGACTCGAACCGACTAAACCCGCACGCCGACTGTGGGTCGTGGTGCTAGGCCGGAGAGATGAGTAGGATAGTGGACTCCGAGGCTCCAAAATATATACAGATACAGGTGATATTGGCATTCGAAAGGAGGAGAAGTTTCTCGTTCTATAATAAAATTCATTTTACATATTATCGTGTCACCCCTCCTCAGATCTGTCTCCGAGAACAAGACATCAGCCACGCACCATCAGACCAGGACATATCTATCCATCCAGCATCCTACGAAGGTCATCTGACCTTGACCTACTCCGGGAACAAGACTGACTGTTTCGACTCTGGCCCAGCCAGCGAGCTGACTTTGAAGTACAAAGGAGTGCCTCAGAACTTGTATGGGAAGTTGGAAAGGCTCTTTGAAGTCAAGATCTTTGGTAGTAATGTAAGTATTATATTTACGCATGTATAGATTTGGACGGGTGTACAGGGGCCTACCAGTACCTTTGACCAATGAGTACCTATCGAATACATAGGGCAAAATGAATCTTCTCGGGCGGGAGTCAAATCCGCGATCTTTTCCTTACAGGGGGAATGGCTTGACCAACTCGGTAACCGAGACACTCTCGATGTGATTCAAATTTCCCTCCTATTTTTAAATCGGGCGTTGGATAGTTAGGCATACTTTATGCTGTAAAATTCATTCAATGAGTACCTGTTAGTGGATGCGTCTATGAAATAAGGAGGCTCTGGTGCAGGCTTCTCCCTCAAAGCTGGGAGAAAGGCAAGGCAGAGAAGCTCCCAGAAAGGATTATGTAGCACCTGTCACCCCAACGCCCGCGCTTCAGAGAACCGGGCCATTGGTTGCCAGCTCTTCACTCTACCTTCTGGTAGGGAGCTTCTGAGAGCCGCACATGGAGAGCTTCAGAGCAGCCTTCTAAGGGATCGCTCCGGGCTCAATCGGAATTTGTCAGGCAGCAGCGAATTATTCACTATTCCCAAGACCAACTTGGCTAGTGATGCTTAAACTTCAATTTTTTTTTTACAGCTGGCAGAAATGGGTATACTGGAGTCAGAACTGATGACGCAGACAGCTTTAGGTCAGCTCGTGAGGAGTTACGGCCGGGAGCCTCTCAATATGACAGCGGTCATCAAGGTAAATTCAGTAATTTTTTCACTTTAAAATAGACAATACTGAAGTTCATAGTCGATGAACTGTAATCCCTAAAGTGCAGAAATGCGACTCCCGTTAGTGCGAATGATTATATTTACAAGGACCACTTAGTCAGGAGTCATCTTCTCTAAGTACTTATATTTAAAAGTAATATTCCAGGAGATGAACGGCCTCGCATCAGTGAGCGTCAACAAAGGCGCGGAGATACAATTCAAATCGGACAACTTCGCGTGGCTACTGGACAGCTGGACCGACGTGCAGATCATGAAGACCCTGGGACTGTACCGTAAGACTAGCCTGCTTTTTTTTCATCCTAGCGTTAGTCCCAGTTGCATCCGAAGCTTTCGCATCGGAGCCAAGGGTCTGACTTTTATAGTCTAACTGCAGGTTTGGCTGATCGTCAATCCTCTCCATGAAACGATTGCCATATGACCTCCACGACCGTTTGGCGATATAAAAGTTCTATATTTGGACCAGTTGAAGATATTTCGCTGCTAAACTTTATAGGACTCTAATATCCGTAACGACTGTCATAGATGTTCGTATGACCTATAGTGCAAGAAGTTCCCACCCTTTGTTATTTCGTGCGGATATCCCCCCTGTCACTATCATAACCGATTAACCGAACCGAATAACCGATTAGAACAACACGCCGTCTTGGGTCTTCAGATACCAGAGTGTAAGATAGCCTAAGACATATCCTTCGTACCTCGTCTGACTAAGGTTCATTTTCAATTTCGAGTTGGCCCTCTCTGGTTTTATAACCACGGTGACCCCATGTTCTCCTCGGAAAGGGAGGCCCCGGCTGGTCACCCATCCTATATTGCTTACCGACCTAGCTAGTAGCTGAACCTTGTAATGTGTTGACTTCATTGGCTACTACATAACCACGAGCTAGCAATACTATGCTTTGTTATATTTCAGGTGAATGTCGCCTCCAAGATAACTTCATACAGATGCTGTTTGGTGGTGCAGAGAACTTGATGGAGTCTAAATGCTTGGAAACTGTGATACTAGCTGACTGCAGCCAAGAGCCAAGGTATGTACTAGTGCAACATTATAGTAATGACAAATAGTTCCGCTGACCAGCCTAAGCTACCGACCGATTTTGATGACATTTGGTACATTATCAATTGGAGTTTGAGAACGGACATAGTCTAAGGAAAAACGGCTTGAAGGAGTTCATATAGGGCAGTAGTTCCCAAACTTATTTTTCTCGTGGACCACTTTCAAAATGTTACTAGTTTCGATGGACCCCCTGCTGCTACATTTCTACCACATTCTTAAAGTCGCCAAAAAAATGAAAAAGTGTCGCTTCTGAGTTCTGTCCCTATATTCCGATAGGTAAAATAAAAACGAAAAATGGTACATTTTATAACACTTTATTTATTAAAAGAATAGAATTACAAGAAAAAATTAAAAAGGTAAGTCATAATTTTAATTAATGGGAAGGATGTATTTGGTGGAGTGTCAGCAAACGATCAATGTTTGGCTTTATTTTTGTGAGCAATAACCGCAAATCCCCCGCTCTGTGATGTTTAATTTGCTCCTTTTTTTGTTAAGAGATTTGAAACGGCACTAAAACTCCTTTCTACAAGGTATGACGAGGGAAAAGCTATTAAAAATTTCCTTGCGATTTCCCACAGTCCAGGATATTTTTCGGGTATTTCTGCTTGCAGCCAAAATGTTTGGTAGCCTTTTCTAAATTTCACCTTCAGCTCCTCATTGGTGCTTAGCTCGAGCAGCTCCTCTTGTAATACTACATTGGCCACTTCCGTTTCATCAAATGGATTTATGATCCATGGTGGTATATCCATTGTCAGCATATCTTCAAACCTGGTTTTGAAGTCAACATGCAGGGCACTTAAATGTTGACTGTAGGTATGGATATCCTCATCAATACATTCTACCTGTGACAAGTTTGGAAATTGAGAGAATTCGCACCGACTAATGTTTTGCTTCATTAATTTCAATTTCCCAAGAAAAGCCGAAATTATCCCCTTTGTTTTTATTAAATTCAGGCTGTCCCCTTGTAACTGCAAGTTAATATCATTAAATTTTTTAAACAAATCTGTCAAATACGCAATGTCTGTTTTGAATTTGATCAAGTTTTCTTTTAAATCTGGATCTCTGCTTTCTAGGAACTCTAATACGGAATCGAAAACAGAGTAAAATCTCGTTAAGCATGCACCTTTCGACAACCAGCGTACTTCAGTATGTAAGAGCAGTCGCTGGAAGTCTTCATCATTTTCGTCGCACAATTGAGCAAATAAACGCGTATTCAATGCATTGCTTCTGATTTTGTTGACAGCTTTTATTACAAAATTAAGAGATTGGTTCAACCTGTCACTTAAATGTTTTGCCACAAGATGTTGGCGGTGGATTACGCAATGAATAGCTGTAAGGCCTGGTATAATTCTTTTGAGATGAGTTATAAACCCACGATATCGCCCGACCATTGCAGGAGCTCCGTCTGTTGCCACTGAAATAATGTTTGTAAATGGAATCGATTTTTCCGTAAAAAAATTGCTCAGTACATTAAATATTGATTCGCCTTTAGTGTCAGTCTCCAAAGTTCTGGCAAATAGCAATTCTTCGTGAATTTCTTCCTCCATAATATATCGGACATATGTTAATAATAATGCTTCATTACCGGGTAACGTTGACTCGTCCAGTTGTATAGAAAAATGAGTTTTTTGCAGATGATTGCACAAAAAACATTCGATATCAGAGCTCATTTCATCAATGCGTCTTTGTACAGTATTGTTACTTAATGGAATTCTTTTTAGTACGTCAAATGGAGATTTGTGCAAAACAGTTTTTAAGACTTCTTCAACAGCGGGTAAAATTAATTGTTCTCCGATAGCGGTTTTCCACATTTTGCTATAAGTAATGAGATATTGTAAGATGCCCGCAAGCCATCATCGTTACTTTGAGCTGTTGAAGCGAACATACTGTGCATGGTGGGTCTCTTTTCATATTTTTCCTTCAATGTTTGAAAATATTTTAAATCTTTACCTATTTTATCAGTATGACACCTTTTTAGATGATCTTCGAGCTTTGATGGTTTCATAGAGTCATTGCTCAAAACTTTGTTGCATAAAATAGACACATGGGCAATTGTTTGTCTGCCTCTGATGGAACAAAACCATATTTCAAATAATCGACACTATATTGTCGACATTTTTTCTTTGCTGTAGCCATGTTTCGTGTCAGTTAACTTACCTGAAAAAAAAAAATGTTTTTGTAACCAAGTTTTTTTCTGAATATAGGTATCACACCGCAGCCTTTGTCAGCGCGCGGGAATAGAATTACGGCTTGTGAAGGGACCAACTAATAAACCGCTAAGACAAATACAGACGTATCAATTTTAAAGTACAGTAGAAACTCGTTTATCCGGCCCTCAGTTATACGGATTCGCGATTATCCGGACTACCAACCGCGACCAATTTATATGTACCTACAAGTCGAATTTATGCAAGCATGTACGTGTCGGAACTTGCATATTCCGCCCGCGCCGTGTGGGATCGCTACCCCGCGCGTTTCGTTATTGTATTAGTTCGTTTGCAATTGTGACCATCTCATGATGTAGCATTTTATGCTCTGGAAACAGCTCTCAAGTGGTTTGAAAAACAAACAGAGAGTGATACTGTGAGTTTACTACAACTGAAACGAATTCGTGATATAGCAGCAATGTAGAGAAAAAGTTGCTTACGTTAAATGACAATTACCAAATATTTTAAACCAAATTAAACTTATTACCTACTTATTTCATGATTACCAAATGCAAATTACCAAATACATACCTATTGTAAACAAATTATTCGTACATACATACCTAAATATTTTATTTCATGATTAATGCTGCAGTTTAGTATTATGTATGTAATCTATGAAAATATGTATGTACATACATACATAAGTAAGTGTTAATTTCTTCATAAACATTGATTTTCGTTGATATCTATGTATTTGTTATTTTTAATAAACACAACATTATTCTTCATACATTCGATTATCCGGATTTTCGATTATCCGAATGCCTATCGACAACAATTAGTCCGGTTAATCGAGTTTCTACTGCACCTAATTTACCACTAATTTTTAATACTACAAAAAAAAACTCAGTATCGAATGCTGATCAAATTTGTGTAGGAAAAAATAAAAGTCGAAATCCCAAAATTGTCCATAAAAACCATAACTAACATCAAATCAATGAGTTCACGCTTAATTGCTCTGCAATATTGCTTATTCGGCCTTTTTAGAGAGGCAGTGCTTCTCTCGTGAAAAAACAATTGAACAAAACGTGCTGTGTTTGTCTTCAAATCGAAAGAGGACAATTAAAATATCCGTAAGTTACTAAGTCACCTATCTATACAAGCAGTTGTGATCAACTGACTAGTACACGTAAACAAAATACTTAATTACTATAACAAAAAAAAAGGTAAGTACTTACTTTTCTTCGGCACTAGCAATCACTGATATGACGTTTCTCACACCTTTTTTTCGAAATTCCGGAAACAAATGAATGAGTTTGCCTTTGGCATCAAGTATTTATAGTGGTGATCAAATTCATGTCTGAACAAGTTTAAGCATTGTCGGGCGGATAGCGCTTTGCAAGTCTGTACACGAAATTGTACGTAATATCATACGCAAGTTTAGACAAGTAACAGTCGCTTGCCTTATTAAAATATTATCTGCTTAGTTAGGTACTTAAAATAATGTAGGTAGGCCCTTATAAAAACTATGCTTGCTCTTTACTATTGACGGCCACTTTGGTTCAGTGGTAGTGGACGCTGCCTCTGAACCAAGAGGTCGCGGGTTCGAATCCCGCGGGGTACAAACATTTGTGTGCATGAACATGTTTGTTTGTATCTGTCTACTAGGTGTTTTCTATATACAGGGTGTATCGTAAATCGTTTAAAACCTCTTGGCCACGTGGTCTATAGGTCACCCTGAACAATGTTTGTTCTACGACTTATCCAATACAGACATTAAATTTTTCGACTTCCCATACAAACCTCGATCAGCTGTTTGGTCATTTTGTTAAAAAAAGTATTTAAGTATGTTTATCGGTTGTCTAGTACCCATAGTACACAAGCTCTGCTTAGTTTGGGACTAGTGGCTATGTGTGAATAATGTCCAAGAAAAGTAGATAAATTTTCGTGGACCCCCATTAGCATCTTATGGACCCCCATTTTTTGTTCACGCCTACGTAGACCCCCAGCAAGTCTCCCGTGGACCCCTGGGGGTCCACCTGGACCACTTTGGGAATCACTGATATAGGGGATGGAAGATTGTATGAAAGTTAGTCATAGTAGAAGACTACCTGATGAAATTTGGGGCACTGATAGATTTGACCTTGGGAAAGGATATTGGCTATGTTTGGTCGGTATAACTTGGCTCCACGCGGGCAGAGTCCGGATAGCGCCTCATTACTAAAGTAAAGCCAACCAAGCGTGAGAAAAAAGGTAAACAAAGTTGCAGCGGTTCCAAACATTTTTATTTGAAAATTATTACGTATCACTTCGAGCGCATTCCAGACAGGAATGAAATTGCTCATAAGATGGCGGATCTGACAGTTTAGAACCGCGCTAACAGCTTTCCTGTACTACGAAACATGCAACGATAGCTGTCGCTCGACCATTGTCGCCCCCGGCTAACCTTAATTGCTAGTGTTAGGGTACACAACATGTAATAGTCAGGATTCGACCCGGCTCCTTTCAACTCCGGTAATGTCGTGGAAAATACTCCCCAGGTTCGCGGTGATTCGCCAACAAGACGGCATCAGGGTGTACACGGGAGGCTACTACGTGCTGATCAAAGAACAAGACGATGTCAAACCTATCGTGGATGTCAGCCAGGCTGGTAATAATTTCTGGTAAGTGGAATTGAGCAGCTTTTTTTTGTCAAGGTCAACACCAAGGTCAAATGAGTCAAAATTGAATTCAAAGTCTAAAATGGTACTTACAAAACGTTAAAAATAAAATATAATAGCATGAAAGTCGAAACGAAAGCCATAAAAATCGAATACATCCGATAAAGAGCATCTCTCGGACGGGACTCGAACCCGTGATTTTTCCCTTACAGGGGGTGCCTTATCCAACGCAAAAATGTTTCATAATGATTATGAAATCATTCATTGGTACTGAAAGTTCTTAAGAACATCGATGGATGCCATGGATGACCCCACCGTCGCCTTAAAGACGGATAAAATATAGAAGGGAAATTTGGATCACTTCGGGCGTGTCTTTGTGGCCTAGTTGGTTAACGCATTCGCCCTGTAAGGGTAAGATCGCGGGTTCAAGCCCGAAGAGTCTCTTTTCCTGATGCATTCGATATACTAAGGACTTATAGACTTGAATAGAGACCTTCACTTCCGAGTCCAGATTCCGTAATTAAGGTATGCTTCTTACTAGGAAGCCATTAAGAACGAAGCGATTCAGCACAATGACTTCTTTGCCGCACCATAAAGTCTTGGAACTCTATGCTAGCACACGTGTTTCCTTCTTCCTACTTACAGTCCCGGGTCCTTTAAGCGGGGCTGAAAAGGCATCTGATGAGGCCGTCAAGCTGAGGGCCACTATTGTAACATTGTTGGTGTCTGTTGTAATGGTGACCTTCTTATACTGCCCCAAAAACGCCAATACATACATACATACAGTCACGCCTTTTTCCCAGCGGGGTAGGCAGAGACGGGGTACAGTTTTCCACTTGCTACGATCCTTGCATAGATCTTTCGCTTCTTCTAATTTCATAATTGTTTTCATATACGCTCTCCGGTACTTTTGACATGTTGTTGAAAAAGCCAATAGGTATCCAAATCCAAACTAATATTATAAATGCGAAAGTAACTCTGTCTGTCTGTCTGTATGTTACATTTTCACGCCTAAACCACTGAACGGATTTTGATGAAATTTGGTATAAGGATAGACTAGACCTTGAGAAAGAACCTAGGCTATGTTTGGTCGCGATAACCGACATCCACGCGGTCGGAGCCGCGGGCATAAACTAGAATAAAATAAGTTGATTACCTATAATAATATTTATTCCTTTCATCCAGGATCTCCCAAATCCACAATACCGTGAAGATCATCTCCCGCGCCACAGACCTCCAGGTCTACTACAACCGCCAAGAGCTGGTGATCCTGGTACCACACGTGTATCTGAACACCGTCTGCGGATTGTGCACGAACAAAATGATGTATTATGACTGTTAGTTTTTATTGTATGTATAAGAAATATTATTAAACTGTGTATAGAATTAAAAATCTGTTGTATTTTTTGGGTTTGAAAGAACTTAAATCGCAGTATAAGTAAATTGTACCCCTAGCACCAAAAAATATTGTAGCCCGCCGCACGGCGGTATAAGGCGGGCGTAAGGCGTACATAACACGCTCATGCAGTGTCATTAATTTCATCAATCATGAATGGTTAGAATAAACAAGGAACAAACATACGTCAAGCACAAGCGGCAAGACAGGCGTCATTGCAGTAAAACTGATAGCAAAACGTACCGTGTAATGGACCCTTAAGGTAAAAGTATCGAGAGCACGGAGCATTGCGATTGGTAGGCTTCACAAACACACTGGCTCACAGTAGGTAGACGGCCAATCACAATGCTCCGTTCTCTACATCTCCTTTTGCGGTACGATTACGATAGTTTTTGTGCTCTGAAGTGGCAGAGGCCTTTTTTTTATCGTGCGAAGAATCCCTACGGATGCAGCCACACAGGAGCGGGTGGAGGTGGTTATGTCGGACTCGAACCGACTAAAACGCACGCCGTCTTTAGGTCTTTGGTTGCCGGAGGTGAGAATGCAGGAAACATATCTCTCGCAACCCGGCAGACCCAGAACCATCTCTTTCGAGAGGCAGAGGGCTGACCAGTGGCCACATGTGTCGAAGGACCGATGGCCATTGGAGTAAACGAGTCCTAGAATGGAGACTAAAGGTAAACTCAAGGTGGGACGCCTCCTAGCCAGGTAGACTGACGACCTGAAAAAGGCGACTGGGATAGACTGGATGCGAAAGGTGGAGGATGTAAATATAAATGAATATTCCACAACATTCTACAGAACGCTGTCTAGATTCAAAAAAATTCAAAATTCAAAATTCAAAAATAGTTTATTTTGCATAGACCATTAAATCGGCACTTACAAAACGTCAACATAAAGTAAATATTAAATACTAACTAATACTACTAAATGGACCACCGGTTCGAAACGCGGCCCAGACTTGAGAAGACTCCGGCAAGAAACTCAGCGGGCTTTTTTCTTTTTTGTCTATTTACAAAACATTTACTTAGCCTAAAACTTATGGTCTAGATACAATGTTTTGCTTGAGTAGCACAGCAGAGCGAACAGCTCATTTCCAAGCTTGTTTATCATTTAAATATTCTTGGATTTTATAATAGCCTTTCTGGCACAGTTTGCTCTTTACTGTATTTTTAAATTTATTAACAGGTAAATCTCTGATTTCATTAGGAAGCTTGTTAAAAAAGCGAATACAGTTGCCCTGGAAAGAATTACTTATTTTATGGAGTCTGCTATGACAAACTACAAGATTGCTTTTATTTCTAGTATTTATATTGTGCCTGTCACAAAGTCTTGGAAATTTTGCAATATTTTTCCTGACATACATTAAGTATTCGAAAATGTATTGTGACACTACGGTTAGAATATTCATCTCTTTAAACTTATCTCGGAGGGAGACTCTTGGGCCCAAATTATAAATAGCTCGCACAGCCCGCTTTTGCAAGACAAATATCGTGTTTAAATCTGCGGAATTACCCCAAAGGAGAATTCCGTAGCTCATAATACTATGAAAATAGCTGAAATAAACTATTCTAGCCGTATCCACATCTGTTAAAGTCCTAATCTTTTTTACAGCATAGGAAGCTGAGCTTAATCTACTAGCTATTTTTTCTAATGTGAACCCCACTGAAGTTTAGCGTCAATACTCAAACCTAAGAACACTGTCGATTCCGCAAGGCTCAACAATTGTCCATTGAGTTGTACATTGGTTTCTACCTGTGCAACATTAGGCAGAGTAAATTTAATACATCTAGTTTTATTCTCATTAAGGCAAAGATTATTTATATTAAACCAATGGACCACTCTTTTGATTGCACCATTCACTTCGTCATAATTATCGTGTTGCCTTTTAATTTTGAAAATTAACGAAGTATCGTCAGCAAATAAAATAATACTATTATTGTCCCTTACATAGTAGGGAAGGTCATTTATGTAAATTAGAAATAAAAATGGTCCAAGTATCGAACCCTGCGGAACGCCCAACGAAACCACAGATCCTGCTGAACATGTACCGTTAACATCGACCCTCTGAATTCTATTGTTCAAATATGAAGTCAGAAGCTTGAGAGCCTTGTTCCTTATTCCGTAATGTTCTAATTTCCTGATTAATGTGTCATGGTGAACGCAATCGAAGGCCTTGGATAGATCACAGAAGACACCTAGAGCATCATGCTTATCCTCACAGGCTTCGTAAATACAATTTAAAAGTTCTACACCCGCATCAGTAGTCGAACGTCAGTTAGTAAACCCAAACTGTGTATCATGAAACAATTTGTTTTCACCAAAATGGGTCAGCAACTGTCCTAGAATTAGTTTCTCAAATACTTTACTCAAGGTTGGCAACACAGAAACGGGTCGGAAATTCGAAGGATCTGTGGCGCTGCCGGCCTTGAACAAAGGTATGACTTTGCTATATTTCATTAAATCAGGAAATATACCACTGTTGACACAGTCATTAAACACAGTTGCTAGATGGGGAGCAATGAAATCAATTATACTTGCCACAGTTTTGACTGATAATCCCCATAGATCCGCGGTCTTTTTAACATCAATTGTTTTAAGACCCATGGTAAGCTTAACTAGCTTGTGTCACGGAATCTAGAATGCGGATGAACATACTTAGATACTTTTTTTTGTAAATACATACATTATTATACATAGAAACACCCAGACCAACGCAAGTTGCCAAATTCATGCATACAAATATCGGGAATAATAGCGCATATTGGGGGATGGCTATGTCCAGCAGTGGACTGCGATACTACAACCATCAAGAGCTGGTGACCCTGGTTTCCACGTGTAACTGAACAAAATAATGCACTAAACTGTGTATAGAGTTAAAAAAAATTGCTTGCTTTTTGGGTTTTTCTGAAGTGAAGAAATACCCCCTGATTATTTCGGATTCGATCAAATACTTAAATATTAACTCTGCCCTACCTTGAAGCTGCGAAAAAATCTAACATGAAAGTAATTATACAGTCGACAAAAGCGATAAGTTTCCACCTTTACAGGCGATAAGATTATCCGTGACATCGTGGATAAAATGCAAGACAGCCACCTCCGCTGGTGTGGTCACGTCTTGCGGCAACCGCCCAGCAACTTGGGTAATAAATGCCTGGCAATGTCGCCTCCACCGGGTTCAGGTAGAAGGGGTAGGCCCAAGAAGTGCTGGCTTGGCGTCGTGGAGGGCGACATGCGTGAAAACGTTCTCACTACCTTGGACGCCCAAGATCGCGCGAAGTGGAGGAGGAAGAGCCAGAAGGCGGACCCTGAGCTCGGAGGGCACCGAGACCTCGGATGCAATCAGGACTAACGTTGATAACATGTTGATGATGATGACAGGCGATAAAATTACATGAAACTTTTGACAGCCTCTGTGGCGTGGCGGTAGTGCACGCGGTTGCCACGCAGGAGGCGCGGGTTTGATCACCTCTCAGTGCAAATATTTGTATGCGTGAATATGGCTATTTGCATTGGTCTGGGTGTTTCTATTTATAATATTTATGTATATACAAAAAAAAGTATGTTAGTGTGTTTATCCGCATTCTAGATTCCATAACACAAGCTAATTGAGCTTACCACGGGTCTAGATAGCGTTGTAGAATTGTTGTAGAATATTTTTTTAACTTTATACATACGAAAAAGTGCAACCGTATCACGTTTGTCGACTGTACATTGCAAATCGAATACATAGGGAAAAAGAATCTTCTCGGGCGGGACTCGAACCCGCAGTCTTTCCCTTACAGGGGGAATGCCTGACCAATTCGGCTACCGAGACACGCCCGATATGATTCAAATTTCCCATCTTATACGTCTTTAAGGCGACGTGGCGTCATCTACCGATTTTCTAACGAACTATCGGAATCAATGAATGATGTTACAATCATTTTTAAACATTGATTTTTTGATAACTGTGCCCAAACAATTGAAGGAATTTTTACAGCATTAAGTATGCTAACTATACAAATCGAATAAATAGGGAAAAAGAATCTTCTCTGGCGGGACTCGAACCCGCAGTCTTTCCCTTACAAGAAGATTCTTTTTCCCTATGTATTCGATTTGTATAGTTAGCATACTTAATGCTGTAAAAATTCCTTCAATTGTACATTGCAAAGGTCGTGAATAGACAACAAAATTGTAGGTTCTTTAGTGAGTATTTGTGTTTAAATCTCAAGTAACAGAAAATCCATTGTTACATGTATCCCACATACATAATACATCATATTTATAACAAGATAACCCCATCCTTTGTAAAATTAAAAAATTACTCAACCGTAAAGACGATCAAAGCCTTGTCTATGCTCGATGGAAAGTATAAGCCGATTAGTCTATGGTCGCTCAACTGACCAATCACTGTTCAAGCTTACGTGTTCTTTATTTAAAATTACCACGATGAACTAGCCATTCGAGCATAGTGCTTCGTTAGGTGTGCACGCTTTGATCAAAGCAAGGATTATTCGTTCTATTAAAAAATATGTGAAGGGATTTTAAGTGTAATAATTAACTTTGCTAGCTTATCCAAGTTGAAATTCCAACCTAGTTATTTCTGTGGCATCGTTTTTTTATAGCCTTGAGAGTTAAGCTGTACTTTGAGTCATCATCATCTTAACGCACGTATCCGCGGTATTTTTCTATCGCACATAGGCGGTATACACAGTCCACCTGATGGAAAATGGTGGCCTTTGGACGTGTGCAATAACAGGGGTGTTACAATCGTTTTGCTAACCCTATAAAAGCCTTCTAATTCGTCTGAATCACTAATCACTACCAGGCCACAGAGGCTGTCTGTCTAACCTCTGTGGCCTGGTGTCTACTACGCAGGAGGCGCAGGTTCGATTCCCGCCCAGTGCAAATATTTGTATGCATGAATATGGCTATTTGCATTGGTCTGGGTGTTTCTATAACTCATATTTATGTATTTACAAAAAGTATCTAAGTAGGTATGTTTTTCCGCATTTTAGATTCCATAACACAAGCTAGTTAAGCTATACTTGCCATGGGTCCAGATAGCGTTGCGTAGAATGTTGTGAAAAAATATTCAAGAAATGCTCTTTAACTTGGAGGTCGGGTCTACTTAAAATATGGTTTGGCTTCGTTTTTTTGGCTATATTAGGACATTGCATTCGACCTCTTAGCCTTAGTTGCGGTCAGTGGTCAATTACAGTTACTGACAGAGGCCCATAATAGGTTACCGTCTTGACATAATGACTATTTGACAGTTTACAGAAATATATTGACATAATCTTACCTACATACACGAAACCAATTTTATTATTCATGCCGTTTTTTGCGCCCAATTTTCTTACCAAAGTTTTGTCTATACAGTAAATGGTCTATGGTCTTAAAAAGTCACCCATTCAATATTAAATTATCTGCTCGTAGCAAATTATTTTTAATAATTGAGTAGAAGTATTCCGTGAAGCACACCCAGACGAAGCACACCTAAAGTATTCCACTTAGAACACCCTAGGTGGGCTTCAAGTAAAAATTTAAAATAACTAATTTCCTATTCCACGAAGCACACCTACGAATATTACTCGCACAATGCGGAGACTAAGAAATAAAAATTTCGATAGAAGAAAATCTTATGTTATTTAAAAGACTAACTTCAATATCTAACATCTTTCAGTTTCATTATAATAATGTGACACAATATTTATCACTTATGTAATCTTACTATTTAAAATCACAGGTTGTTTCATAATTATCTGATATTTTCAAAAGTTTACGTGAAGGCCACTTATTGAAATAAAACCATTTTTTTACGGATTCTATCACGATAATATTACACCTACACCTGGGTCGCAAGTCCCAGGCGCCGTCACAGTGTTCCTCTCTGTACCACGCCATGGACCCGGCGACCGCACGGTGAATCCATGGAATGCTAAGAACCGGATCTCTATTATTTACTTTTATACCGACGTTTCGGCAAAAGCAGTCAAAAAGTCGGTTTGAAAGTAAACAATAACAAATATGTCGCGATATTATACGTAAAATGTGGTTTGTCATGTTTTTCAAAAAAAACAAAAACTATTTTTCTATTATTTTCCTTTTTTGTGTCTTAATAATATCACTGATTGTTTCATAATCCTCTTAAAATTTATAATTTCATCTATTTCCTGATGGCACTCCACGTGAAAAACTATATCAAGTTCAATGTTACCTGGGAAGACACGTTGTCTCCCATCCCACTTCACTGGGAATCAGGCACATTACATCAATAAATCACGGTAACGATTTGTCTGACCCAGTAATCGAATCAGGAGATGATTTATGACGTAGTCATTAATTTAGTGTAACAGTTAATACAGTAGGTACCGTCAGCGTCATAAATATCTTGATGACGAAGTCTCAAAATTATCTTAAAACCCTCATATTAGGAGCAAATCGATCTGTTTTATTGATTTAAATGGTATTATTGTCGGAAATATAGGTGTGTACCAAATATCAGAACAGTCAGTCAACTGGAAGGGGGTAAAATACGATATTTATAATCATTTTGAGTACTCTATACGTCAACATCTTTCTGATGCTGACTGTACCTGTTGCATTTTTTTGTGTAAGGGGTGATTCGGAAAGTAAATATCTATACATAAAAATTACTTGTCCCGACTGACTGACTGATTCATCAACGCAGAGCCTAAACCGCTGGACCTACAAACTTGAAATTTTGAAATTAGATGCATTTTATGATGTAAAAGGTGTGAAAGGATTTTTGGAAATTCTGCTACTATAGGGGTAAAATAAGGCATGGACGTTTGTATGAAAGTCCATCATTTTCAGAGCTAGATTCACTAAATTTCATAAACCTGTGTCTTTTATGAAATAAATGAACACGTGTATCAGTGTTTTTCAAAATTTAAATACTAAGAGGGTAAAATAGGTGATAAACATTTGTATGGAAAGTTTGTCATTTAGGTCACTATCAAATATGGAATACGTAGTATAGATAAAAGTGTCTAGTCACAGCCTCTGTGACGTGGTGGTAGTGAGCGCGACTGTTATTATAGGAGATGCGGGTTCGATTCCTACTCCGTGCAAATATTTGTATGTATGAATATTGCATTAGTTTGGTAGTGCCTCAGAGAGCACGTTAAGCTGTCAGACCTAGATGTCATATGAACATCTATGGCCGTCCTTACGGCAAGTTGGAGCCCTGAAAACCCCAACAAGTTAAAAATTTAAAATCATTTATTCTGCATAGACCATTAAATCGACACTTACAAAACGTTAATTCAAAAATAAATATTAAAGACTAGCGGCCCAGACCTGGGAAGACTCCGGCAAGAAACTCAGCGGGCATTTTTTTTTGGTCTATTTACAAATATTTACTTAGTTTAATACTTAGGTATAGCATAGCTTATTGTCTAGATACAGTGATTTGCTTGAGTAGCATAACTGAGCGAACAGCTTATTTCCAAGCTTGTTTATCATCTAAATATTCTTAGATTTTATAATAGCCTTTCTGGCACAGTTTACTCTTAACTTACTACTACGTCAGTAGGAGACGCCGTTGACCAAGCGGGTGGTCAGCTCTTCTGTGTGGGGGCATTTTACTTAATTCCCCTAACAACTGCACTAGAAATGTTCATATGACAATTAAGACCGAAGGCTTAACCTGCTCTCCGAGGTACAGAAATACCCGAACCAATGCAAATAAACTTTTAGTTAAATATTTAAAACTAGCTGATCCGGCGAACTTCGTCCCGCCAATTATCCCCCCCCCCCCCCCCGTGGCGTCAGATCTCATTCCCACTGCACCCTCTACTATATTAAGCAAGTATTATATAAATAAGCTTTTCTCTTAAATTACTCTGTCTACGAAAAACATTGGAAAAAATGAAATGCTCAAGTGAGACTTGAACTCACAACCGTCGCCCTTATAGACGGATATAAAGAGAAGGAAAATTTGGAATGATTCAAGTGGTGCTCAATAGCTCAGTTGGCAGAGCAGTCCCCCTGTAAGGGAAAGGTCTTGAGCTCGAGTCTCACTTGAGCATTTCATTTTTTCCAATGTTTTTCGAACTTATAAGTTAGCATAATAAATGTTATAAAAAAATTCATTCAAATATTTGGACGCAGTCATCAAAATTCAATGTTTAAAAATGGTTGAAAAATCATTAATTGTTTCCAACAGTTCGTAAGAATGTTGGTAGATGGCTGCACCATCACCCTTATAGACGGATATAAAGAGAAGGAAAATTTGGAATGATTCGAGTGGTGCTCAATAGCTCAGTTGGCAGAGCAGTCCCCCTGTAAGGGAAAGGTCTTGAGTTCGAGTCTCACTTGAGCATTTCATTTTTTCCAATGTTTTTCGAACTTATAAGTTAGCATAATAAATGCTATAAAAAAAATCATTTTAATTACTCTATCTATTAAAAGAAACCGCATCAAAATCTGTAGCCTAGTTTTAAAGATATTAGCATACATAGGAACAGAGACGCAGAAAGTGACTTTGCTTTATAATATTTAGTGATAATATGAAATCAGAATATGAAACATATTGATCTATTTATAGCCTGAATATTCGTAGATATATTTTTATACCAATTAGGTGACAGACAAGCACACGGATCACCAATGGAAAGTGGTTACCGTGGCCTATGGACGTGGGATAGCCATAGCAGACTCCATAAAATATGTAAGTAATTCTTTCCAGGGCAACTGTATACGCTTTTTTAACAAGCTTCCTAATGAAATCAGAGATTTACCTGTTAATAAATTTAAAAATACAGTAAAGAGCAAACTATGCCAGAAAGGCTATTATAAAATCCAAGAATATTTAAACGATAAACAAGCTTGGAAATGAGCTGTTCGTTCAGCTATGCTACTCAAGCAAAGCATTGTAACTAGACTATAAGCATTAGACTGAGTAAATAGACCAAAAAAATGCCCGCTGAGTTTCTTGCCGGAGTCTTCTCAGGTCTGGGCCGCGTTTCGAACCGGTGGTCCATTTACTAGTATTAGTTAGTATTTAATATTTACTTTATGTTGACGTTTTGTAACTGCCGATTTAATGGTCTATGCAAAATAAACTATTTTTGAATTTTTAATTTTGTATTTGGGAAAATCAGGGGGGTCACACTTGTGCCACTTACCCTGTAAGAACTTTTTAATGCCTTTCTTGAAGAATCCCATATTTTTTTGTCAATAATTACCATTACTTTTATCATTAAATTGTGGCACAAGTCACGAGTTGGTGCGACACAACAATGTAACAAACCTTATATTGTTGTACTATAAGGGTGTTCGTTATCAAATTGTGAGGCGAGTAGTGAGTTATTGGGCATTCTACCCCACCTTAGTTCCTTCGGTTATCTTCGATAACCTCAGTCACGGTGGGATAGAATGCCCAACAACTCTTTGTAAAATCATTTACCTAAGCCAACGTTCCACATTTTAGTGCCGTTCATTACACTACCGTTCCGTCGGCTCTCTGCGATCCCCTGCGTCGTAATTGCGTTGAAAGATGCTCTGTTAGTTAGCGATAGAGTTATTTCATAAACAGTACAGTGTTACGTTTGCCTATTGCGTTGTCTATAAGCAGTTTGGTTTAACTATTTACGGTTATAAATACATAATGTCATAATTACATCTGTTCATAACCAGTCCGTCAGCATTGCATCAAACATAAAATTCATTAAACAAGCAAAGTCGTTACAGATTAGTTTAATCTGTAATGATTTACCAAAAATCAAGTTACGCCATGGAGAATTATTGCCGAATACAGTACGTTGCATCATTTGCAGACCATCAAATTGTGGAAAAACCAATTTGTTAATTGGTCTCCTTTTGCACGAAAATGGATTGACATTTCAAAATGTTTATGTATATTCTAAAACTCTATATCAACCAAAGTACATTTTTTTAGAAAAGGTTTTACGAGGAGTACCAGGAATCACTTTTCAGAAATATCAGGCAAATGATGACGTTATGAAAGTGTCAGATGCAAAACCTAATTCAGTGATTATTTTTGACGATGTAGCATGCGAAAATCAAAGTAATATGCGTGATTATTTTGCCATGGGGAGACATAAATTGATTGACAGTTTTTATTTAAATCAAACATATAGCAAAATACCATACATACACATATACCATTTCCATTTAAAAAACTAACGAAAACAGAGAAAAAGCAAGTTAGTTGGATTGAACGTAACAGAAAGATACATTGGGATGAAGGATTTGTGCCATATTCCGAATACCAAACTTTGGTTTCAGATATATTAAGAGACAAATATATTTACGTTAAAGGTTCAGAAAAAGTTGTATGGTTGAAGCACATTTTAGAAAATAGTAATATATTTAATTTAGAAGATAAAGGTTGTCCTAGTTTGATAAGTCTATGTGATTATTATAAATATTCTCAAGATTTTTATCATTGTATTTATCATAGCTCTGTATGTGCTTTAAAAATGTATTATGTTTAAATAATTGGTGTCTTGATAATAAAATTATTCTGACATAAAAATTAAAAAAAAACTTATTTTATTTTACTGTCCCCTCCCAACCCTAATGTATGAAAAGTGCCGTTCTTTATATTTGCTAGAGAACTTGAAGCTGTAGCACTATTTAAGTTATCTTGGTGTTGAATATTTGAGACCGAGTGCAGATAATGATAGTAGAGAACCGATTATGTGGACTACATATTGCGAAAATATTAAACTATGAACAGTATAATGCTATATTAATACCTTTCCAGAGAGAGGAAGGTAGATGGCCTAAAATCTATTTCAAAGATCTAAAGTTATGGGCTCGAATAATTAGAATACATAATAATCTTGTTGACCTCATCGAAAAAAAGGATTAGGTATTACTGAGTAAATGCAAAACTGTATATTAATGAATGATATAATGAATTGAATGAATAGTGAAAACTGGGGTTGCCTCTTAATAAATGCAATACCACAACGAAATGTGCTATAATTTTAGGTCATTCCTGTCCCATTACTCTTCGGACCACCTCATCCTTTTAAATTAAGAACATCAGATACAAAGTGTCATTATTCTTTTACACATTCACATATCGACACCTGCTTAAGAATGATTCAAAATTATTTAAGCCCCCGATATGAAATATATAATGACCATAAAATTCGATTATGTTCATTTCGACATTATTGGGCTACAGCAGATTCAAAACGAAGATTGGTGATGAAAATGGCTGATGCAGGTTTTTTTTACTGTGGAAGTGGTTTTACCGATAAAGTTATGTGCTTTTCATGCGGAGGTGGCATCAAAGATTGGGAGGATTACGATGATCCTTGGATGCAGCATGCTATATTTTTTCCTGATTGCTTTTATTTAAATGCTGTAAAAGGAACAGACTATGTTGATAAATCAAAACGTCTGTGTTTAAAAGAAACACAAGTATAAGTGGATGAGTCAAATCTACCATTTGCATCGAGCTACAAACCACGCAGTGCACTACGTCCTTCAGAGGATTAAAAGGAAGACCCAAAATAAAAGCAATGTCATGTAAGTAATTACTTATATGTTAATTATTTTATATATAATTCTTTGTTAGTTTACCTACTAAATATATAATTTATTAGGCGACGTAGTTTTCTATGGAAGTCCTTTAAATTTAATTTTATACGATTATCCTTAATTTTCGTATAAAATTTAAGTTCTGTACAAAATTCAAAAAGTTGTAAACAAAATAATGAACGCTGAAATATTTAATCTCTTGCTAGCACTTAATTGTACATAAAGTAGAATATTTTATCAAATTTGAATAGGCTCTGGTGTCTCAATTAGAGTAGCTCCCGAAGAAGTTGTAGGTTCAACATATTCGAACTACATTTACCAATTTTCCATAATTAGACTTAAACCTATATTTAATTTTATTTTCAGATATTTTATCATCACGGAAGAAGTTGACGGGGAATCCTCATGGGCTGAGCGGTGAACCACGTAATCAATTTGTAAGTAGATATACCTATATATTTTAGTCATTCCTTAGTGTAAAATTAAAGTAGCACGTAATTGTACATAACGTAAAATATTTTACCAAATTTGAATAGGCTTTGGTGACTCAATTAGAGTAGCTCCCAAAGAAGTTGTAGAATATAATATCATCAGTAAGGAATAATGTAGGTATTCTATAGAATAGCTGGAGAGTTTAGACAATACAAAATATGAAATATTAGGAATACTTATTGTAGTTCATTTCGTATGATACTAACTGTTAAGGTGCCTATAGGTATTTAACTGGTTACCCGATTCTGTATTAGTATGTCGAATAAATTAAAATAAGCAATTACTAATTATTGTGTTTTTATTATATTCGTTACCTGATATTGATAACGAAATACGTCATCATTCACGTTACAACACGTTTGAAATTCATAAGAATTTCACAACTATTAAGTAGGTACATAACAATAACATTATGCACCATACGAATTATTGAATGGTTGAATTTCAAGTTCTAACTTGATCATCATACCAATAAATAATTTATGTTAGCATTATTTGATATATCAACTGCGTTAGAAAAAATATTATTAAGTACCTAGTTCATTATTTATTAAACAGTCAAGACGAGCATATCTAACAACATGGTAGATATTTTATAACTTTCAATCTATTGGAAATTTCAATCTATTTACAAAATTCTTAGTATAATTTATTACTAATGTTTTAAATAATTTTCAGAATACCAACTTAAACAAATTTTCAAACGGAACAGAAGAGAGCTCTCCTGAATATCTTCCAAACCTGCAAGATCAGGTTCGACTTGGACAACGCAATGAATAGACCTTGGATAATAACACCCAATGAAGAAGTAAAAACAAACAAAAAGAAAACTAATCGAAGAAGACCAATTACAAACAAACGCAGTGCATTGAATTCCTATATTATTAACAGTGAAAGAAGAAAAGGACGACGTTTAATAAAAATTACGATCAAGGAACTCAGTGAGTCAAGAGACGACGAAGATGAAGTTAAGGAGATAATCACTGCACAGTATGTTGTACAAGATACGGTAGATGAGATATCGGATCAAGCTGAAAAATTAGTTCACAATATTTCCAAAAAATTGTGTGGCTACTCATATCATATTTTTTAATTAGGTAATAATTCATTAGTATAACTAGTAGATAAAGTGATGACATATTTAGATTTTATTTACTGTGAAAATATGTGTTAAAAAAAATTAATATTAAAAATGTGTGTTAAAAAATAAAAAACCATAGGTAATAATTGTGTGGCTACTCATATCATGTTTTTAATTAGGTAATAATTAATTAATGTAACTAATAGATAAAGTGATGTCATAATTAGATTTTATTATAATTTTATTTACTGTGAAAATATGTGTTAAAAATTATAAATATTAAAAAAGTGTATTAAAAAATAAAAACCATAGGTAATAATTGTGGGGCTACTCATATCATGTTTTTTAATTAGGTAATAATTCATTAATGTAACTAGTAGATAAAGTGATGACATATTTAGATTATACTAGCTGTTACCCGCGACTTCGTCCGCGTTTAGTTCGGAATAGCTCAAACTCATTATTAAACATGGTGGAAGATTTTCATCCCAACTGGAACGGAAGTACTGGAGATAGTGAATTTTACGCAAAGGAAACATTTGTTTATTTAAAAAAAGAAACAAACTGTATTCAAATCATTTCGAAAACTCGGTTGACATCATCCACCTTGTATTTTTAAATTAAATATTATGAACTACAGTCTTTTGAGTGACTGACTTATAAATACAGGGCTCAACTACTGAAAACTACAACTACTACATTGTTATATGTGGACTTGGTAATGTTCACCATTTTTAATGGTTTGAATATTCTTCCTTCCTCCCAAATTCTTAAAACATGCTGCCACCACTTACGAACTGAACAAATTAAAATAAGTACATCAAGTATCACACAAAATAGTTTCAAGAAAACCCGGTGCCTTGCACGCCCTGAGCAGTGAGCAGTCGTTCTCTTTTTCTTTTTGCCGAGCCAATGGTGGGTAGTTCCAGTTTTATGATAAATTCCATCGACCACAGTCACATCGTTGTTCATTGCTTTACACACAGGTAGAGAAGAGGGGCGCAGTGGGCAATAGAGCAAATACAGCATTGACAGGGATGGTGTCATATAGCCTCATTTTGCTATATATTACTTGTTTTGGTAAGCTTGTTTCCAGCAGATGATGTAGATACTTCCAAATTGATACTGGAGTTGATGTCCACTTCGCGGATTTTTTGGTCTGATGAAATTTACCGGAACTGTGTGTTTCTCTGCCCACATTCAGTCTCTTTTATATAATAGGAGCAGCGGTATCTTTTATATACCTAACACAGAGGTTGGCTTCTCCTGGCGTACTGTTATCATTTCTGACATAGATTGACGTATTTACTATTAGATACCTACTTATTAGACGGAATAAATAATATCGCAGCGGCGTGCGTTGGTAGTCACCAGGTCACTAACATTGTATAATGTCTGCAGTTGCATAAAGACGTTGTCTCTCAGGCTGTATTTTACCATTTCTACCGTACCACGGCGAGTGAAAGAGCCTATTAAGAGCCTTTCAACTAATCTCTCCTTCCTTCCGTCAGTCACATACGGTAGAAATAATGCCACCTCGAACCAAGCTGTTCGGAACTTCATTTCTTTATCTTGCGGTTAAGAAATGTATTGCTCTGCAAACACATGTGTTTTCTTCTTTTTAAGATCCGGAGTTTTTTTTATATAGGACACGTAAATTTAACTTCACCTCGACTGATGTTAAGCTACAGGCAAAGACTCGGAAATAGGGTCACCATTATAAACGTGTACCATCTTAACAATGATGGCACTCATCTTTATGGGATCATCAGAAGCTTTTTCACGCCCCCCTTTAAGGACCCGGGACTGTAGGAAGAAGTAAACCGTGAGCTGGCAGGGATTTCACGTCTTAATGGGGCGACATAGGAATGGGTCACCAAACCGCTTGGTTCTTGATGGAATATTCTGATCCGTATGTGGATGACATCTGAGCCTTGCATGCGTTGTCCTGTGTAGGAAAGGAGAGGGTGGAACTAATCGGAATAGCTCATCAGAACATTCACCATGGTAGAGACGGTAATACGATAGTGACAAATACCTCCCAGAATACTTAATGCGCTTTATAGAAGATGCAACGATTTACTTCCTCCATGAGCGCGGCTTTGATGGTGATAGCTTAGGCTACCCATCACCCTAGCCGAAGCAATCCCTGCTCTTCACGTTGAGACCGCCTATATATGATAGGTAACCAAGGCAGGTATACTGGAGTTCCTAACCCCAGAATACCCCCAATGCCCCATTCCTCTGTTAAATTTTAATCGGTTTGATTCCAATATTGCGCTTGCCCCGATGTGGTGGCATCGGTATCGATGGGGGATACCAGTTTCAGTTTTATGACTTCTCAGGCGGGTGGGGACCACATTTTCATTCTCCGAATTGAAGAATTTTGTATAGAGCTAAGAATCCCTACTAATATTATAAATGCGAAAGTAACTCTGTCTGTCTGTCTGTCTGTCTGTCTGTCTGTCTGTCTGTCTGTCTGTATGTTACGCTTTCACGCCTCAACCACTGAACCGATTTTGATGAAATTTGGTATAGTGGTAGATTAGACCATGAGAAAGGACATAAGCTATGTTTGGTCGCGATAACCGACATCCACGCGGGCCGAGCCGCGGGCAAAAGCTACTATTATATAATAATTTCTACTATTACTGTCACACAGCCTAATTTCATGTATTACCTATAGAATACTAAGCATAGAATTTATATTTTACTTCAAATAAAACTATAAATACAATAAAATACAACAAATACACAATAAAATAAAAAAATTAAACAAAAGTAAACAAAAAACCATAAAAAAGAAAAATTACATTTTATATGGATTCGAACGCGACTCAGCTAAGTTATAAGTCCACCGCAGACGTATTGAGCCACAGTTACCATGAAATCATAGTGTGAAATAGACGATTACATATTATGTCATAAATACATTCTGCCCCATTCCTTATTATAATAGCGTGATGATATAATAATTATGAAAGCCAGGAGTATTTTTACCGAACCAGCTGCTTACTAATTTGTTGGATTCGAGAGAAAATCGTTCGAGAACAATATGAATTCTATCGAGACACCTGGTGTGCCAAAGATTCTGCAGTAACCTGACCTGACTTGGCTGAGATGTAGAACTCTGGCCTCTCGAAGTTCTTCAGATTCCTATGACCGAAATAATATCTTCTTGTAAGCATTGTTGCTTCTATAATGGTTCGATCTATTCACACAATCACAAATTGTTAGCCGTGATATGCTATTATTGACATAACTTTTTTATTTATGAACCGATTTCAATAAAACAAACCCTAAATGTTAAGTGAAGCCTGCCACAATATATTAGTGAAAACCGCAACCAAATCCGTTTAGCCGATTCTGAGATTAGCGTGCACAAACTCACAGACAAACAGAGAAACAGATAAACAGACAAACAGACAAAAATTCCAAAAAACGTTGATTTTGCTTCTATTACGTTTATAAAGTCCCCCTATAACAATTTTTTTCATTTCCTTTCCATGTACAGACATCGATCATTTACAGATTTATTATATGTATAGATTTACTGTGAAAATGTGTTAAAATATTATAAATATTAAAAATGTGTGTTAAAAAATAAAAAACCATTTACTTTAAAAAAATGTTTTATTTATTAAAACTGCGTATAGGTTGACTTTCTTGCTCTATTAAATAATTCTTTATACATAAAACATTTTTAAGTGCACATTGTTTAATATGATTAATACAATTAAAACTGGTTTTATTATTTGAATATTTGTTATGCAACAGTGATAAATTTGGACATTTGTCTTCACCAAGATCTATACAAATACAATTCATACATAGATCTTGAATCCACTTAACTTTTCATTTTTTTCACTTAATTTCTTTATTTTCTAGATAAGGAACAATTATACGTCGAAATTCTCTATAGTCGATATAACCTTCATTCCAGTAAATCCCCCTGTTTCTCTCCAACCACGTAACTTGTTTTTTTTCATTCGTAGTTAAGTATTTAAATAAGTATGGGGGCTTTATTAAGAACGTTTGGGTATAAACACGGGTGGCCAGAGCTAATTCCTTGACTATAAAGTTATTACAAGTGTCTTTAAACACTGTAATATAAATTGGACATCCACTATAATTGTATTCGGGTTCATGATAATTTTCTCACAGTGCTGCTTAATGGTTTATACTCAATTATACAGTCGTTCAATATAAGACAATATGCCGAAGTTTGATCTGGGATATCAATATCACTTTCAATTTCCACTCTTACGTCCACAACAGGACCTGACTTAAGATTATCTGGCTGTCTAGAACAGTCTATGACGAATAACGGAGCAACGTTTTTAAATTGTTCCTCACTTAATAAAGGCTCAGCGCGACGCCCATAATAAGACTGTTGAAATTTAGCATATTGTTCATATATTAAAGCAATTCGATTATTCGAGAAACTTGTATTTATATTTTCATATGGGAAGTAGGTGGAGTTAAGGTATACCTTAACATCACGAATCTCACAATGATCAAACTGAGACATATCAAGTCTAGCATTATTTTTTCTATTTGTCTGTAAACCAATAACGACAAATCTTGGTTTTTCTATTTGTGAAGATGTTTTTATTGACCAAGTATGTTTGGTGGTTTTAGGCAACATTGGATATTCATACAAATCCCAATTCCTGAATATCATCTGAAGTGGTCGATCTTTTTCTAACAACTTTAGAATGTTTATTTTTTCTTTATCAGATACTTTAACATGCGGTACACGCCATATTATTTTGTTTATGATAATATCTTCTACAATTTCACCAGAGTTGAGTTTTAATGCATTCAGATTGGTATTACTTCGTAATAAGATTAGTTCATGTTTACTGTTTATTACTACTTTCTTAAAATCTTCTGCGAAACCAAGAATGTTGCGAAGTGGTATAGAAGCAGAAAAGCTACCTCCATTAGTACTTTTTATTCCGCCGATATTCCAACCCCAAGCATTAGATGTTTTAGCTTCGCTCTCATTCATTGATATAAATGATTTCATCGTGCTAGTTATACCAGCATTTTTTATTTTATCTATCTCCACTCCATTTATCTCATACCTTATATCTTGAAACAAGTAAAGTAAACTATTGTTTGTGAAATGAACGCTACTGACTCTCTCTTTCGAATTGTCAGCCTTGTTTACAATAACAGTTCCTTCCAAAAATAAACTGCTTTCTGATGGTAATATATACAAGTCTTGCTGATTAATAGGTATCCTGATTTCATCGCTTCTATTAAAACTTGTTACGTAAGGCTTGTAAGAGTGAATTTCAATTCCTTCCACAGAGTTGTCGTAGGCTGGAGCGGATAAAACATCTAGGATATTCATTTTAACAAACCAATCGCCTTAAGAAATGCTTTATTGTTTTTATTCAACTTTATTCTCCTTTTACGTCGAGCTCTTACTTGATTGAGAGTTTGAGCAGAACTGCTATTTTGAATTGGAAGAGACATATTATATTTATTATAGTCAATCATTTTTTCTTTTGAGGTGTAGATACAACTGTACTTCTTCACCTCGCAAATTTATTAAGTTATTATTTATATCCAAAAGTCTGATTTGTATGCAGCTGATCTTGGTTTGGTTGATTGGAAAGTAAATTGCGTTTTTTGGTATTTCTATAATTCTGTATCCAGGTGGGACATTAAGTGCGAATTCATGTAGAATGTGACTGGATTGTCCGTTTATATAGGAACCGCTAACTATATCACATTCAACTCTTATCACGGTTGTAGGCAAAATGTTGACTGGAAACTCTGATACATGATATTTATTGGCTTCCAAGACTTGTTTTTTAAACCCCAACAAACCTCCGAACGAACAATCTTTATTAAATCTATAGTTGATGTACAAAATAACATAGTTTTTAAGGTGTTGTTATTGCAATGGAGTTTTATGGATGCATCCTTTACTTCAGATTTTAAATAATCACTGATATCTTGCAACTCATAAGTACCTTCAGGTATTTCAATAACATTATTTGAACCATAGTATAACTTATTATTTGTTTTATCAATATTTGGAATAGAATTATATGCGGATAAATGTAATAATGCACATTCATACTCTCCGATTAATTGTAACGTATTTGGATAGAAGGTAGTTAATACCGATGAGTTTCCAGTTATAGATAAGGTGAGTGTCATCTTGCAAATGACTAAAATTAAAGAACAGAATAAAATTTATAGTATTTATTCCAAAAAGATTGTAGATATTCTAAACACAAATGTCCACAAATTAGTGTGTCAAATTTTTGATATCTTGTATAGTTATAATTAATATTGCAGTTCTTAAAATATCGCATCAATTCGATTGGTGGTCTTAAATCACCAAAACTATCAAAATATTCACAATAATTATTTACCTTAACATAAGCTACCCAATGCGTTCCATCGTTTTCTGAATTATCTAGGTTAACTATACCACATTCAATTCGTTTAGGGATTTTTGGTAACTGATCCTTCATGTAAACTCCTCGAAAATAAGGAATACCATATGCGTAATTTTGAATATCAATATTAGTTAAGGCACGATTAGGTAGCTTATTACTTAGTTTTTTGACGATTTAATAAACAATCCTTTGCCTTTTTTGTGTGGTTTAATGTATAAACCGTTACCTAATGCTATAGCTTCCATAGTCTTATTATGACGTTCAGATTCTTGTAATTTTTTTTGACCTTCTCTATAATCATTCACTGTTTTTGCAATACCCGCTGCACCACCAGCCAAAGCTCCTAAAGCTGATAAACCAGCAAAAATCGGTAGGGTCAAAAATTAAAGGTAGAATGCCTCCTGTTTTGGGTAAAGGTATGACTCGTGGTACTCGAAGTTTTGGAGCGCACGGAACAATTTTTTTAGCAGCCCTATAAGCTGCATGAATTAAAGATTTACCATCTTTGGGTAAGCGTTTCTTGATTTTTCTTTTAATTTTTGTAACGAAATTATGAAATGTCTTAACACCAGCACCAGATTTGAGTTTAGTTTTCATAACTTTACTCACTACCCAAGAACTAAGCTTTTCTCCTTTACTAGCATCTTTTGCTTTCATTCTTTGTTTGGCCATATTTAAAAGTTGTAAATCGGCTTTGTGACGATTAGACAAGTCTGTATAGTTTTCGTATGCAATGTCGTGATACATACAAGCTTCGTCTAGCTTATTTACACCTTTGTCACCACGCAGTAAACGTTTTGAAAGTTTTGTTCCAGGTCCGCAATAATTATAGCCAGGTAAGTGCAGTTCAAATGGCAAATGATTAATAACACTATTGAGTAGTCCACCACCTTGCATAGCTCAAAGTATAATGAACAAAATGTTGTAATTAATAACTATTATGTATACTTATTCTACTATTGCAGTCTTATCAATCCAACTATTCTCTTTATTACTTAAGCCCAACCATTTTACGAACAGTTTATTTCCTTTCCTTCGTAAAACTTTTTCTATCAAATAAACACCTGGACAAGATGACTTTTGAAGTTCGTGTTTGTAAAAGGTTCCTAATATAACTTGTTTGTGTTGATCTTCGATGTGATATGTTTCTGGTACAGTGTTATTGATATTTTTTATAGTAAATAGTTCCGTTGACCAATTAGTAATAACCTTTCTCAAATAGTTGTTTGTATTTTCTAATTCTAACTCTATCACCAATCATAAACTTGGGCTTATGTTTATAGGATACCGTTTTCATTGAGTTCTTAATATTATTTTTAACATCTGCTTCATTCAATTTATTGACATCAACGGGTGCTAATTTAGTAGTGCTATGTTTTGTGTTGTTATATGTCTTTACAACACTCTCCAAACCAAAATCTATCCATTTATAGTGCCCGCTGAGACTAAAGTACTTATACAATTTATTTTTAATAGTTTTGATAACGCGTTCTACAATTGAAGCCTTTTTCGTTGAAAACGTTGAGTAGTGATTAATGTTATAATTGAATAACACACTTGTACTTTTCCACTGAATTTATTTATAGACCTGACCGGTTTCGCCTTACGGCATTATCAAAGGTTCACATGTGAACCTTTGATAATGCCGTAAGGCGAAACCGGTCAGGTCTATAAATAAATTCAGTGGAAAAGTACAAGTGTGTTATTCAATATGTGTAGCAGATTCCACCAAGCGCCATCAATCTACAGTATAAACAATGTTATAATTCTTTATAAGTTTTTGAAATGATAAATTATAGAACTCGGTACCCAAATCAGTTTGGAGATGAGCTGGTCTCCGATGGTTAGTCGACATCAATTTCTCGAATGCGTTAGAAACATCATGCTTATTTTTAGTTTTTAGTGATTCTATCCACACGTACTTTGAGAAGCAATCAATAACTATTAAAATATAGTTATAACCTTTATTAAATCTTTTCAAGTTTTGCATGTCGATTAAATCAGCTTGCCACAAATCATCAATGCCTTTTAAAATTACAGATCGACGAGGATAATTTTTTCGTGCAGCTTTATGTATTTCATTAACAACTTGTTGTTTTGTCATTTTGAGGAACTTTCAAGCTTATACTTTTGATCTAATACAAATTTAACTGCGTTTTCAACTATCTCATCAACTGCTTTTCGACTATAAAATTTGCTTTCCAAGTGAACCACTGCCTCAGATACTATTGTTTTTAAAGCTTTCTCCAGCTCGTTCTGAACATCGTACACCAAAGTATTTTGCAATTTTTGTAAGTCGGTTATTAGTTTGGTTCTCAATTCATCTACATACGCTTTGTTTACTGCATCATCCGCATCTTGAGGAGGTTTGACCCCTGTTAGCTTCGATGTCTTCAAATCGTAATCACCATTTTCAGATTTTAGCAATGCATTATCATAAAATTCAAGCAATTCTGATATACGTAATCGCTTATGAATATAATGACCAAATTTGTCCACATTCATATTTAAGATGTATTGTGTTGAACGGTGTACAATAAAATGATACACATTTCTTATTAGTAAATCTATTTAATGATTTTGCTTTCACGTAGTTCTTCAACGATAGATATTATTTCATTATCTAGTCCTGTGTTGCCAGCATCTCGAGAAGCAATTAATAACTTTAATCTATCAACCAATTCATTTGGATCATCCCAATATACAAAATCTGTGTTTTTTTTCCACATTTTTGTTAAAGGTAATCCTTTTTCTACTTTCGGTTCAAAGCTTGGACTTTTACTTTGTTGATCGAAAAGAGGTTTAATAACTTGCATATATTTTTGTCCTTTATTACTTTTAATTGGTTTTCTTGAATCAAAATCTCGACGATGTGCATTTGTTACAAGTAACATCGACTTATAATTTTGCATGTCATAGTCTGTAACAAAGCTCAGATCAACGTCTTTTTTTAAGAGCAACTGTCGCAAGCCAGGTGTGCATTTGTATTTGTGTCCGGCTACAGTAATAACGTCATCACCAATCGTTATACTAGAGGAACCTAACATTAACTTTCCACGTTCATTTCTTACACCAAATGGCACATCCGCTAATATTACTGAAGATAATGACCAAGATGATACATCATGAACTGGATTCGTATCGACTAATGACTGAAATGAAGAGTCAGCTTCTGATTCATCACTGGTATCATTTGTTTCTTCTATATCTTGATCTTTCTGTAAGTTGTGGTTGGAAATTTGATCATGAAATTCTCCTTTTTCTTCATTTTTTGTTAGAGCTAGTTGGTTATTGGTGTTGGCTATTAAATTAAGAGATTCTGTAACAGGCTTAAAAACTGTATCAAGCACTTGTCTGTTATTATCTTCAAAATCCTTCATATTACGTATTTTTTTCCTTACAGCTTGTGTTGCATCTACAATTTGTTTTTTCAATGATTTTTCCATTTTGTAAAATAGATGGTAATCCAATAAGAGCTGATTAAAGAATAACAAGAAACTGAAAGCAGTCTATTTAAATATTCAAATTTTATCTAATTCTACAAAAGTGTCAAACTTTTTTCTATAGCACCCATTGTTTTTAGGAGAGTCTTTATTAATTACAACATAGTCATAAGGCTCTTTCCATATTTGAGAACACATGTTACGAAATTCCAACCACGTCATGTCAGTGTTAACATGTTCTTCATAAACATGTTTCAAATTAATTTCGTCTTGCTTAAAAAGCACAATTAAGTTAGCGTTATCTCTTATTAGTTGTTTAGGTATTTTGCTATATGTTTGATTTAAATAAAAACTGTCAATCAATTTATGTCTTCCCATGGCAAAATAATCACGCATATTACTTTGATTTTCACATGCTACATCGTCAAAAATAATCACTGAATTAGGTTTTGCATCTGAAACTTTCATAACGTCATCATTTGCCTGATATTTCTGAAAACTGATTCCTGGTACTCCTCGTAAAACCTTTTCTAAAAAAATATACTTTGGTTGATATAGAGTTTTAGAATATACATAAACATTTTGAAATGTCAATCCATTTTCGTGCAAAAGGAGACCAATTAACAAATTGGTTTTTCCACAATTTGATGGTCCGCAAATGATGCAACGTACTGTATTCGGCAATAATTCTCCATGGCGTAACTTGATTTTTGGTAAATCATTACAGATTAAACTAATCTGTAACGACTTTGCTTGTTTAATGAATTTCATGTTTGATGCAATGCTGACGGACTGGTTATGAACAGATGTAATTATGACATTATGTATTTATAACCGTAAATAGTTAATCCAAACTGCTTATAGACAACGCAATAGGCAAACGTAAGACTGTACTGTTTATGAAATAACTCTATCTCTAACTAACAGAGCATCTTTCAACGCAATTACGACTCAGGGGATCGCAGAGAGCCGACGGAACGGTAGTGTATTGCACGACATTAAAATGTGGAACGTTGGCTTAGGTAAATGATTTTACAAAGAGTTATTGGGCATTCTATCCCACCGTGACTGAGGTTATCGAAGATAACCGAAGGAACTAAGGTGGGGTAGAATGCCCAATAACTCACTACTGAGGCGTGGAGACAAAAGATTGAAACGTACAAAGGCCTTCCCTTCTATTATTATCTAAATATATATAACTCAAAGGTGACTGACTGACTGACATAGTGATCTATCAACGCACAGCCCAAACCACTGGACGAATCGGGCTGAAATTTGGCATGTAGGTAGATGTTATGACGTAGGCATCCGCTAAGAAAGGATTTGTTAAATTCTGTCCCCGTTGATTCAACACTAAGCGATAATGGACATCCACGCGGGTGGAGCCGCGGGCAACAGCTAGTATAGTATAAAGCTTATATTTTATATATGCTTAAATTTTTAAAACTACGCTACGGAATTTGATTTGGTCCCTTTTAATAGAGTTATTTAAAAGGAAGGTATACGTATACATTAATTATGCTTAATATAGTAGAAGGTGCAGCGGGAATGGGATCTGGCGCCACGCGGGTAGAATAAAATTGGCGAAACAAAGTTCGCTGGGTCAGGTATAATAACATAATATTAAAAAAAAATGGTTTATGTTACACTAGATGTCGGTTCCCGGCAATTATTCGATTTTTTCTCGCGCCGTAAAAACCATCCTTGAAATTCAACGAACATTACAAAAAATTGGCCAGATTGGTCCGGGTGTTGTTGAGTTATGTGCTTACCAACACATTTAGCGATTTATTTTTATATTATAGATTAACGATTCTGAATAGATAGATATTAAAATTATGGCCTAGTTATCATACAAACTAGATATTAAATGTACCGAAACAAACATTCTTTTAGCGATTTATATAAAAAAACTATTTATTAAAAGAATTAAACTAAAGGGAAAGACTTGTAAGGGAAAGGTCGTGAGTTTAAGGCTCACTTGAGCATTTCATTTTTTCCGATGTTTTTCGAACTTAAAAGTTAGCATAACAAAATGCTGTAAAAATTCATTAAAAAAAGAATTAAACTAAAGTTAAATATGGTAAAAAATGTACAGGCGTAAATATAATAAAGAATCCCGTATTAAATATAGCGTAAAGGTGTTAACCCACAAAAGCAACACGCGTAAACTCAGTGTGCGCGCACCCTTACTCCCAAAGGAACCATCGACCGTATGAGCTTGGATCATATTCATTGAACTAAATCTTTTGAAGTCTTTGATGAGCAGGGGTGCAGTAAACGGGTTCGATTCCCGCGCGTGTAATGTTTGCACGGGGGGTTATTCGAGTGGAACATGTGTAATGCTTTGGCGTATAAGCTCTTATGGTGTTAAGTGATACGAGATGAATCTGTCTCAATGAGATTAGTGGTTATCGGTTGGAACCATTGAATTTGTCTGGCAGCATTGAGTTCTGTAGATCGTATGTTAAAAAATATTGGTAAAAATAATGTTGCTAATGTTGTTGTGTTTAAAATAACTAAAATACCTACACTAAAAATCTCTAAAATTTATTATACACCGAAGATTATTATAAGTAGTGTGTGGCCGACTCCGGTCAGCTCAGACAGATTTTGGCCGGACAATAGATGGCCGTGAAGCAAACGAATACTCAATTAGTTAGTCGGCTGACAATGCAAGCAATTTTCGACCTTATTGACATCACATAAAACAGAGTATTTTTTCGTATATTCGTGATCTGCGGCATCTATTTATGCGAAATGATATGTTATTAAGAAATTGTTGTTAAGGTCGAAAATCGTTTTTCTGTTCTGAGTAGACTACAAGTCAGTTCGAGTCCCAAATAACATGCCCACCATGCCATTTTTTTATGGAAACTGTGTCTAAAATCTTTTCTTACGAAACGACTATACAATCCGGGTGTATAATACCATTTTAGAGATTTTTAGCGTATTTTAGTAAATTTTGATAACACAGAATTGGCATCAATGTCTGATCGATCCATACTAATATTATAAATGGGAAAGTAACTCTTTCTGTCTGTTTGTCTCTCTCTCTCTGTTTATCTGTCTGTCTGTATGTAAGTTAACTTTCACGCCTAAACCACTGAACCGATCTGATGAAATTTGGTATAGGGGTAGATTAGACATAGAGAACGGACATAGGCTATGTTTGCTCGCGATCCCCGACATACACGCGTGCGGTGTCGCGGTCAAAAGTTAGTGCGAAAATAACTGTCTGCCTGTCTGTATGTTACGCTTTCATGCATAAACCAACGAAACGATTTTGATGAAATTTATTATAGGGGTAGATTAGACCTTGAGAAAGGACATAGGCTATTGTTTGGCCGCGATAACCGACGTACAGTATTCTATATTATAACGTGAAACCATTTGGATAATAAATAGAGTAGTATAGGTATAGAGTCCAAATATAGTATTAATACATCCCTGCATACCCTCGGGGAAATAATGGGATGAGTATAATATTAAAAAAGATGTGTTATCACTGGAGGACATTCCCGGGGTATGTATTTAATTAAATACCAGTTAGGAACATTGTTTCATTTTTTATCCGCGATCAAATATTTGGGTGCGGACTATGGGGCTGTGAAACTAGCGATTTAGGTTAATTTAAAAATAAAAATTGTCAATAGACAATTGTCAATTATTCGTGTTCCTTTTTATTTTTTATCTGTTTATATGTACACTTCACATCCCTCTTCACGACCTTAACTTCTCTGCGACTCAAAGGTTTGCTGGTAGGGAACTCATTTTGAGTTAAGCTCGCCTTTGTACATGTTCTGTGAAATGTTTTATGTACGATCTCTGTACTGTGTGTGTGTGTGCAATAAAGAATTAAGAATTAAGAATAGTAAGACGGGTTTCTTTTTCATGAAACATTCTTAACTTAATTTAAATGCATAAATCGCTTATGTTAGGAGTGGGTTCACGTCGCGTCGGCAGTGTAAAGGTCAGGATTCGAACCGGAGAACACCAAGGAGAAAAACATGTGTTGTAATAAATAAAAAATATCCCAGCTTAACTAGCTTGTGTTATGGAATCTAGAATGCGTATAAACATACTTAAATACTTTTATGTAAATACATACATATTATACATAGAAACACCCAGACCAATGCAAATTCATGCATACAAATATTTGCACTGAGCGAGGATCGAACCCGCGCTTCCTGCGTAGCGGCCGCGTTGACTACCACTACACAGAGGCTGTCAGATTATTAGATCGTACATCGTGGGTATTAACAACAGGCGGCCTTATCACCTAGTGGCAGTCTCTTAAAAGTAACCTTCGGATGGAGAGAAGAGTTCGAGTCTATCTTTGGGTAGTGTAGTGTACAAAGTCTGTTTTTGGTACATACTATCTAAAAATTAGGTACACTGCACATCGGAGTCGGCAAGAAATTAACTAGAACTTGTCATAATATTAATATAGCAAGTAATTATAATGCTGGCACTACACCTAGACTGTTGCATCTATCAACGTCTTCCTGATGAACACTGATGCGTCGTCAGACGTGTGGATACACCGAACTCGCTCACGCTGAAACACTTTGATCTGTGCCACAAAGACCGACAACAACGGATGAGTGCCGGATGCATCTGTGTACGTTAAATACCTACAACAGATGAGTAAATTACCCCCTCTAAAGTAAAGCCAACGAGTCGAGAGAAAAAAGGTAAACAAAGCGACCATTACTGAGTTACGTTGCGATAACTAGCGATTATTGTCACTGTCCTGGTCGCATATATCATACGTACGCGACAATGGCCGAGTGACAGCTGTCGTTGCGTGTTTCGTAGTACAGGAAAGCTGTCAGCACAGCAGCGGTTCTAAACTGTCAGATCCATCATCATAAGAGCAATTTCATTCCTGTCTGGAATGCGCTTGAAGGGATAATCGCTTGGAACCGCTAAAACTTTCTTTACCTTTTTTCTCTCGCTTCGTTGGCTTTACTTCACACGTCGGCGGATGTATCTGCCGATGGCGTTTGCATATGCATCTGTCTAGGTGTATTGCCAGCTTAATATCTTATCTGAGTGAGATGAAAATCGAGGCGGGCAGAGCTCCAGGCATCAACCCGTTTTCTGTAAAACTGAAGCAGCTCCTTAATTTATCTCCCCAAAATATTCCCAATCCAAAAACAAAGTAAATTATTCACCATGCGATTATATCAGGAAAAATGAATTAGTCAGGTGGGGCTTGAATTCACCTTTTTCTTACAGGGGGAATGCTCTTCCAACTGAACTAATGAGTCACACCTGAATCAATTCAAATTTCCCTTCTATATGTCCGTCTTTAAGGCGACGCATGGTGGAGTCATCTACCAACACTCTTACGAACTGTTGGAACCAATGAATTATTTTTCAATCATTTTTAATCATTGAGGTTTGATTTTTCCGCCCAAATATTTGAATGAAATTTTATAGCATTTATTATCAGGAAAAACTAATTGTTCAGGTGGGACATCCTGATGTAGTCGAATTGTAAAGATAGTATAATAAATGCTGTTAAAATTTCATTCAAAACGTTCCCCGTGATTCTAGTGGCCCCAAAACAAAATACTCCTACGTGAAAAATTACGGCACAATTTATTTAGTTCGAGGCGGTTTTTTCGAGGCCTTTAAGGTACTTTTTTATAATAGGGTTGTGTTTGTGCCCACGGTTGTTAAACCAGATGGGGTAGTACCAGGTTAGGACAAATTAAAATTAGAGATATTTGAGTTGGGACGTACTGACCTCCGTCCCCCATGAGCGCGGGCCTGTGGGTGACGGGTGGAGCCGCCTGTCACCCCAGCAGAAGCAGGCCAAGGCGGACGGCGCGCTGAGAAGTGCGCCTCCCCATTCCGGGGGCGAGTCGGGGACACCGTTGTCCCCCCTCCCGAGGAGGGCCAGACCGTAAGGGATGGCCCTGGGTCAGCCGGGGTACGAGGGATATGTCGATGACAACCTCACCTCTGGCCTAGCACCACGACCCACAGTCGGCGTGCGGTTTTAGCCAGTTCAAGTCCGACATAACCTCCCCTTCCGGCTCCGGCATGGGAGGTATCCGACGGGATTTCCGCACGAAAAAAAAGGGGTTGGGACGTAATCATCTCAGTTGTCTCATGATGGGACAACTCTTTGGAACTAATGGAATAAACGGTAAACTACACTTTGTCTTCAAACATAAACTGACTCTGAATTTAGAACGATAACAGTACAGTATAGTTTATCTTTATTCGATAGCCTCCGTGGCGTAGCAGTAGTAAACGCTACGCAGGAGGGGAGGGTTCGATTACCGCTCAATGCAAATATTTGTATGCATGAATATGGGTATTTGCATTGGCCTGGTCGTGCTTCGGAGAGCACGTTTAGCCGTCGGTCCCGGTTGCCATACGAACATCTATGGCAGTCGTTACTGGTAGCTGGAGCCCTCAATAGTCCAAGCATAGGCCGTAATGCACTGTCAAAGAAGCACTCTCTCTATTTTATCATCATCACCATCATCATCCTCAACAATTTTACAGTCACAAAAAAAATAATTATTCGTATTAAAAAACCCGACTGAGGCGGTACCCATTTATTTTCACCTATTCGTGATTTGCAAATGGGCACCGCCTGCTATCAAACTTATTTCGATCTTTTCAGTATCAGTCAGGTTTTTTATTTTGAATAAATATATTTTTGAATACTTTTTAGTAACGATTTGTGTTACATATTTTTGGAATCTCTTTTTAATCACCTTTATTTTGATGCCGTACTCGATAACTTCAAGGGAAATTATTTTTGACAACATACGTTTTGGCGCCAATATTTTTTATACCACTTAGGTGGCAGTCAAACACACGGCCCACCTGATGGAAAGCGGTTACCACGGCCTATGGACGTATGCAACACCAGGGGCGTTACTCTCGCGCTGCCTACCCCAAATGTTCATCATATAGCTCTTTTTTTTTCACATTTCATGTATCCAAGAACATTTGGGTGACGAATACCTTTAATTTGAGATATTAATTATTGAAATCCGTGAAGTGGTTTAGAAGATAATATGAGGTAACTAGCTTTTGCTCGCGGCTTCGCCCGCGTGGTTAAGTTTCATGCTTCTAACTTTGAAAATGACTAACTTTTCATACAAAAGTTTATCACCTATTTAACCCTCTTAGTAGTAAAATTTGAAAAAAGCTGATACACGTGTTCATTCATTTCTTAAAAGACATAGGTTTATGAAATTTAGTGCATCTAGCTCTGAAAATGACGGATTTTGATACAAAGTTTCATCCCTTATCCCCTTTAGTAGCAGGATTCGTATACGTCATAACACCTACCTGCATGCCAAATTTCAGCCCGATCCGTCCAGATGTTTGGGTTGTACGTTGACAGATCACTATGTCAGTCAGTCAGTCAGTCACCTTTGAGTTATATATAATTAAAACATAAAATTAAATACAAGATTCGCGGGAAAAACATAACCCTCAGTCGCGTAATGACAGTCGAGTGAGTGCGGTGCTCAAATTCATTTTTACTTCTAGTCTTCTGGTTCTTTTTATCTAAATTTACATCTTTTGAATTTTAGTTTCTTTATTCATTAAATTATTAAATAAATAAATATTCTACTACATTCTACACAACGCTATCTAGACCCATGGTAAGCTTTTATAGCTTGTGTTATGGAATCTAGAATGCGGATATACATACTTATATACTTTTTTTTTTGTAAATACATACATATTATACATAGAAACACCCAGACCAATGCGAATAGCCATATTCATGCATACAAATATTTGCACTGAGCGGGAATCGAACCCGCGCCTCCTGGGTGGCAGTCGCGTGCACTACCGCCACGCCACGGAGGCTGTCATTAATACTAGGAAGCGTGCAAAATTTATAAATCAATCAGACATTTGACAGCGCGTTAAATACGAGTACATGCGAGCCAATCAAATAAAAGCATCTCAAAACCAAAGTAAAAGAAAATATTACCCTCCTTTATCCGCGCAGTCGGTTAAAAACCACACCACCACACGGCTAATAACACACCGCACTCATTATTAGTATTCCGACTCTACACAAATATTTTTAACGAGATCTCTCTCGCCTCTCTGTTGACCCAAAAAACCTTAGAGTGGTGCTGCGTTTAGATGGGCGAGTACTGACTTGTCGAGTATTTTGTGTACGAACGTAGATTTGAACCAACGATTCCGAGAAATGGCTAAAACAAGTACTTAATAAAATTAAAAATTAAAAAAAAACCACGACGGATAAAATATAATTTAAAAAAGGTTTACTGCAGCGCCCCCTACTGGGTTGTCACCGTAACACATATCTAAGACCATGCATCAATTAAACCCAAAACAATAATTGAAAACTGCATCAAATTGGCAACATTGTTTGCATTAAAAATGCTTTCTGTAGCGCCCCCTGTTGAGTTGTTATTGTAACACTTATCTAAGAACATGCTCCAATTAAAGCCGAACCCATAACTGAAAACTGCATCAAAATTAGATTGGTAGTATCGGGGAACATGGCAACATGGATTCGCACAAACAAACAAACACACAAACAACCTCTCACCCCAAACGCATATACCGTCTCCGTTCCGTCGTGGGTAAAAAGAACTATGGTTGTCACTGTCAAAAATATACTTATAACCTTGTGCCAAATGGTTTGAGAATAAAGTTTATTGACCGAATTGAACTAGTAACCAGTTTGGGCCGGTTACTTAGGGGTTGTAAACATTTTTAACACTAACGAAACCGACTGCAGCGCCACGTGGCACCCGCGTGATCCTTTATTTTTGTTACACAAAAATCACTACTTATTATAATATGATATTTACTGCAAACTTTATTTGCAATCGATCTGGCACGGCCTATCTACTATATTATTGCAAATTTTTGCGGAGGTAAAGTGAGGAAATTATCTTAATTAGTTAATCTGTTTATTTCCAAATTCTCATTGATTGGTATATCAATGTCTGCCTCCCCATTCCGAGGAGGGCCAGACCGTACCGGCGAGGGATATATCGAAAATCGCCTCACCTCCGGCTTAGCACCACGACCCTCAGTCGGCGTGCGGTTTTAGTCGGTTCGAGTCCAACATAACCTTTCCGGCGAGAGAGGTATCCGTGGGGATTTCCACATGAAAGAAAAAAGGTATATCAACGTCTTACAGACATAAATAACAATTCATATATTAAGGCTTTTTCACTTATGTGGAGAGGTGTGGCTCTTCTGGTTCTGTCCTATAAATCTTGCTGACGTCTATGAATCCCCAATGGGGTTCTGTTCCGTCTACAGAGGTATATGAACACCCATATTTCGCCAACTATGTTTTTTAGTCCCACGTCATAGAGAGAAAGCCTATTGCCGCCAAGCAGGCACTTGGTTATGAGCGAGTCTTAGTCGCCTTGTATGACACCCACAGGAAGAGATGGGGTGGGATGGGGCTTTATTCTACTTCTGCGAGAACCAACACATTTCCTAATTTTAATATTATTTCTATTTAGTTAAATTTGCTTGTAGAAATCACGTTCCTGCGTGCTTACACTGGCAACAAAGTTAATTTAGCACGATTTGACAACATTGAAGAGACACCATCCTTCAGCTTATGAAATTGCTGGTACATCACACATTTTTAATAAGACAGGCAAGTAAACTCGCCCATTCAACCGTAGCACGGTGCCATGTAGCCGTTACAAAGGCATATTACAGCAATTCTCACTTCGAAGAAATATTCTTAGCAATTATATTCCAATTTCTCATTTGTATTTTTAAGGTAAATGGTATTTATTTTGAAAAAACTTGAGACTTGAAACAACGGGCTGTATTATGGCGATATAATATAATATACTAACTGTTGCCCACGGATATTCTTGCCTGTAATACTATACATATCAAATTACTTGTCCCGATTGACTGATTCATCAACGCAGAGCCTAAACCGCTGGACCTACAAACTTGAAATTTCGACAGTAGATACATTTTATGATGTAAGCATCCACTAAGAAAAGATTTTTGGAAATTCTGCTACTCAAGGGGTAAAATAAGTAATGGAAGTTTGTTTGAAAGTCCGTCATTTTCTGAGCTAGATGCACTAAATTTCATAAACCTGTGTCTTTTAAGAAATAAATGAACACGAGTATCAGCGTTTTTTCAAAATGTAACTACTGAGAGGGTAAAATAGGTGATAAACGTTTGTATGGAAAGTTCGTCATTTAGGTCACTATCAACTATGGAATATGAAATTTTCGCGGGCGAAACCGGGACGGGGCAGCTAGTACAATAATGATAACGGGAATTAACGCGATCATCATTAAGTGATCAGTAAACCTGTGACCAGGACCGGTGTAACCTGGTCGCTACACCAGGTGAAACAAAGGTACGTACGTACCGTCAGCGTCATAAATATTTTGAGGACAAAGTCTCAAAATGATCTTAAAACTCTCATATTAAGAGCAAATCAAACTGTTTTATTGATTTATATGGTATTATTGTCCTTATTAAAGGTGTGCACTAAATATCAGAACAATTGGGTATTATCCTATAGTTAAAATTAATTATCTAACTGAGCTTATTAAATTAAGAATGGTAAAAGAGCGGTAAAAATTGCGTCGGTTCTTATTTTATAGTTTTTATTTATTTTTAACCCCCGACGCAAAAACGACGGGATGTTATAAGTTTAACGTGTCTGTGTGTGTGTGTGTGTGTGTCTGTCTGTGGCATCGTAGCACCCAAACGGATAAACCGATTTGGATGTAGTTTTTTTTGTTTGAAAGGTATATTAGTCGGGAGTGTTCTTAGCTATGTTTGGAAAAAATCGGTCCAAGATGGCCGCCGCCACAACATATCGGAATACGAATTTCTTCATAACTCCCTCAATATGGGTATCAAATGAAAGAGCTTGACTAGTAGATCACTTTAAAAAGTATAAAATAAAAATTAAATTAAAAATTTAAAAAACCCCCGTCACAAAAATCACTTCCAAAATGTTTAAGATAAATGGAGTTTGCCTTTTAACTTTAACTGTTGCCATGTCGGGGGACCTTGAATTGTTCCGATAATATAATGGAGTGCTTAACCAATTAGGGTCCCCCGACATGGCAACCGTTAAAGTTAAAAGGCAAACTCCATTTATTTTAAACATTTTGGAAGTGATTTTTGTGACGGGGGTTTTTTTTAATCATACACCCAGCCTATATTAGTAACTGATTTGACTATTGAATTTTATGACGTCACTAAATCTTTTTTCATACAAGTTACCTTATAACTTATCGTTTTGACGTTTACTTAAAAGTAACTAATTTGAGTAGTCAGTAGAATACCCAATTGGTCACCTGGAAGGGGTAAAAAAACGAAATTAAGATCATTTTGAGCACTTTGTTCTTACACTATACCATGATCACTTTAATTACCGTTATCATTATTGTATGTCATGGAACTTGACTTACTTGACTTAAGGTCCTTTGACCCCTAGCTGGGGCAGAGGGCGTCCACAGTGAGTCCTGGGACATTCTTCCGAGGGTTTACCCGGGGCTCCCGACCATAGGCTTCTGGGTGTTACCGTGGGGGTTTTAAGTCGGTAGGAATCCGGCATAACATCCATGAAGGATTTTCACCCACGGTTAAAAAAAAAAAAAGAGGGCGTCCACAGTGAGCTTCCATCCCGTACGGTCTTGAGCTTCGCGTTTGATTTCGCTCCAGGTTTTTCCAATGGTTTCTGTTTCGCCAATGGTTGTCCGTCGCCAGGTCTGTTTTGGACGACCACGTTTGCGCTTTTCTTGGAAATTCCAGTCATGGAACGCGAGAGTTATAAAGTTATAATCAATACTGTTATTCGAAAAACCGTCGCCCTTAAAGACGGATATAAAGAGAAGGAAAATTTGAAATGAATCAGGTTCGGCTCAATAGCTCAGTTGGAAGAGCATTCCCCCTGTAAGGGAAAGGTCGTGAGTTCAAGTCTCACTTGAGCGTTTCATTTTTTCCGATGTTTTTCTAACTTTAAAGTTAGCATTAAAAATGCTATAAAAAATTCAGTCAAATACTGTTATTATTCACAGGAAACTATTCTCGGGAAAGTAGGCTACCTCTCTGCCAAATTTCATCCAGTTATGTTCAGTAATTTTTGTCTGAAAGAGTAACAAACTTAAACATTCATATTTGTAGCAACATACATATGTATATCAATGAATATATTCTCGCAAACTGTCATATTAGTAGGATATGTTGTGGCTCCCTAAGGATCTTATTATTCACATATTCCTAGAGAGATCATAGACAAATTATTCTTTTCGTATGAGACTTGACTATTTTTATTTCTTTTTTTTCTTTATTTCACTTTTCACACACAAAACTATGAAACATCTGTAGGGAGGTAGTATAAAATAAAACAAAGTCGCTTGCCGAGTCTGTCCATCCCTATGTATGCTAATATCTTCAAAACTACACTACAGATTTTGATGCTGTTTTATTTAATGGATAGAGTCATTAAAGAAGAAGGTTTATATGTATAATACATGCTTAATATAGTAGAGGGTTCAGCGGGAACTGGATCGGACGCTACGCGGGCTGAAGAAAATAGGCAGTACGAAGTTCCCCGGTCAGCTAAAACTCTGTCTTACGCTTTCACACCTAAACCAGAGAACCGATTTTGAGGAAATTTGGTATAACGGTAGAATATACCTTGATAAAAGACATTGGCTATGTTTGGTCGCAATAACCGATATCCACGCAACTAAACCCGCGAGCATCAGCTAGTCTATATATATAAAAATGAATCGCTAAATGTGTTGGTAAGCGCATAACTCAACAACGCCTGGACCAATTTGGCCAATTCTTTTTTTAAATGTTCGTTGAAGTTCAATGATTGTTTTTACGGCGAGAAAAATTCGAAAAATTGCCGGGAACCGACATCCACGCAAGCAAACCCGTTTGCATCAGCTGGTGTTCTATAAAATAGCATAAACCAAGGTGACCTCAACTCTAAACCCGTCTTAGTTTCGAAGTTTATAATCGATACAAATTATCTTTGATTATTGATATGTCTAGATAGAGCATCGCGCTGCAAAAGAACAAAAAGAAATGGGACGAATTTTCCATAATAGTGTGCGTGACAGCTTCGTCTTACACTCGCGTTATGTCAGTTTGCTTTTTAGTGTGCGAGTGTGAATTGATACCAGTTGCTGAAACCTGCCTCAAAAATAGGGAAAATTTTATGTTTGAAAATTTTTGGTTTTTTGTTTGCATTTACTTCCTCATCCGAGATAGCACTTTCATCAGATTGCAATGAATATAAAAACAAAGCCTGAAAAAGTCAAATCATTACCAACTTTATTTGTAATATTAACTTTTAGAAAATTACATTGCATCATTAGGATATTACGTGTTACGTCGGGCAACATAAAAGTATTCATATTTATCGCAAAATCCCGTTTAAATTTTACATTTAAAGTCTGTATGTATTAGGAGACTGTAAAAGCGTTAATAATTGTATCCGTTTTTGTGGAATATTTTTTTAATTATTTAATAAACTTGCCTTACGCGGCACCGTTCCCTTCTTTAATCTCAGGCGTCGCTGCTCATTGACAAAATATTTATCTTTTTCATTAAAATGGTCAGAGCAAATAACTGAGTTTTTCATCGGTTGCCACAATTCCTCGTTACGACTTTTTCGTATAATCTGGATCCATCGGTTTCTTAGTATTGGATCGCTTGGTATTCTGAAAAATATAACCAAAAATCCATGATACTAAGTCCATTCTGAAATTTCATAACTACGACGTGGTGGCCATATTCTGTCTTGCAAAAATGACATCAAATTCGTATTCAGCATGCCGAAAGACCCTTCATACGATAATACTCCTATTGTATTATACATTATATTATTTTTTTGCTAGGCCACGTTTTTTATGGGAGTTTTGACTTGAGTAACTAGCAACATACCAGTTAAGTACAAAATGGTGACGGCAATTTTAAATTATTTTAGAAAATAGCTTATGGCTTATATTGCTAAAATTGGTACAATACAATGGTACTTACCGATGAAAGGCAATTTTTTTTATTGATTTAGACCGTCCTTTATAATTTCTGCACACTTTTATCACACAAATCGTCATTTTCAAACTTACAAATTATTGTCCGTGCCCACTATATTTACTATGTCTATGGTGCCCACTGACAGTGCGTCTGACACTGAAAGCAGGAAAGTCGTTTAGAGTTATATTTATGTCTATGTTTAGAGTCCAACAGTTGGTCTCTATTTTTTTGGCCGCTTTGAACGCTTTTACTGTCTATCTAGACATATCAATAATCAAAGCAAATTATAATTAGGAGTTTGGTGTAGTGAATTTCCAAGAGTTGTTATCAAATATACATAACATCATATACATAACAAAAACTCACGCCTGTATTCCCCGAAGGGGTGGGCAGAGGTGCTAGCACCCACATTTCGCCAGTTTATGTTTAGGTCCCAATGTAAAATGGCGAGCCTATTGCCATTAACCGGGCACTTATAAACTTGCGATAATCAAATATAGCTTGTCTGAATTTTTGGGTGACTCAATGATGGTAGTTGTCACATAGTATGAAGTATGACAGCCTCTGTAGCGCGGTGGTAGTGAACGCGACTGCTACGCAGGAGGCGCGAGTTCGATCCCCGCTCAGTGCAAATATTTGTATGCATGAATATGGCTATTTGCATTGGTCTGGGTGTCTAATATGTGTGTAGGTCTATGTATAATATGTATGTATTTACAAGAAAAAAAGGTAAGTATGTTTATCCGCATTCTAGATTCCATAACACAACCTAGATAAGCTTACTATGGGTCTAGATAGCGTTGTGTAGAATGTTGTGGAATATTTATTATTATTATTATTATTTATAAGTTATCTCGAAGTACCCAAATCATAATGAATTGTTGGTGTTACTATTTGCGCAGAATGAGCTCACTGTGAAAACTGGCAGGTTTAAAAATAAATAATAACAAATATATAGCGATAGAATTCGTTAGTGTCAGATTCCCGGCAGAGTAGAATTTGGGCCACCGCATCTTCTCCCATGCGCTGTCGTACAAGGCGACTAAGGGATAAGGCTGTTTAACAACAGACAGATATTTACAGCCCAGACTCAGCCTCAGATATAGGCTCGAGTCAACAATAGTACCCGGAATACGGCAATAGGCTCACCCCCTATTATTTTAACTTATTTAAAGACCTCGGATTGCCAAGAGCTTCAGTAAGCTCTTTACTCAAACGGATATCTAAAACGGCGTTGATAGGATCTTACCAAATTTGGATAGGTAGAGGGGGGAACACGACTGACAGTGGAGGTGAGCGTTGATGCATCACAAGGTGGCCACCCTAAACCTACACGTGGGTCGCAAGTCCCAGGCGCCGTCACAGTGTTCCTCTCTGTACCACGCCATGGACCCGGCGACCGCACGGTGAATCCATGGAATACTAAGAACCGGATCCCCCCTGTGGGACCGAATAGAATGATTGGTGAAATGTAGTGTGTTAATTCATCTCTGCCTGACCTCTGGGGATAAAGGCGTGATTATATGTATGTGTGAAGAATCCTTTTAAAAGTCGTTTTCTTTTAATACTGTTTACACTGTTGATCGATAGTTTTTATTTATTATTGTGGAGGGCTCGTTAGGTTGAAAAATAAAATACTTAGAAAAGTATAAGTGTCTATTCAATGAATTCAGAATAAAATATAATAATTATAAAAAATAAGTGTCGGCAGCTTAGTGGTTACGGAGTCGGCCTTACCATCGAGAGGTCCCGGGTTCGAATGATTATGGGTATTTGCATTGGTCAGGTCGTGCGTCGGAGAGCACGTTAAGCTGTCGGTAGGTACCGGTTACCGCAGATATTACAGACACCATTAAAAAAAAAAAACATAGATCCTTATTCTCTTTTCCGCGCCGTAACTTAGGAAAGACTTTAACTTGAAAGAGAAGGCCAATTTCATTCACCTTTTTACCTAAGTTTTCTAATACTTTGCAAAAGGTTCCTACGGAAAGTAAAATGAAGGAAATTGTTCGGAAAGTTGGCAACATTTCAAAAAACTCCGAGATCACGGTAGTTTTCCACATGGGCGAAGCTTAGTGTAATAGCTAGTTAATAAATAAAATTGGGATATGTATGGCGCACCGGTTGCCTAGTGGTATGGGTAATGGACTGCTGAGACGAGGTCTTGGGTTCGATCCCAGGTTTACTATGGCACACACCAATGACTTTTCGATGCTTTTCGAAGTTATGTGTGTATTTATCGCAGGTTTATAAGTGCCCGGTTAATGGCAATAGGCTCGCCACCTAACATTGGGACCTAAAACATGAATTGGCGAAATGTGGAAGCTAGCACCTCTGCCTACCCCTTCGGGGAATACAGGCGTGAGTTTATGTAGAGTTTATGTACGGTAGTTTAGTATTTAATAAATCTATACTGTTGTTTAAATAACTGGATGTAAAAACTACCGAATGTATTTTGATGCGATATTTTTATTAGAAAGGTCTTGATTAGACTTAAAATCTTACGTTTGTTTGATTGCAATCTAACAAACGTAAGATATAGGTTGCTGTGGGTCGCAGTCACGGGATCTGTGTTTCTGTGACCCTGGTACATTGACATGAAGTACCAGGCTCACAGAAATTTTAAGGAACTTTGTCTGGGTTGCGGGAACAGGAGCAGTGTGTCCTAAACCTTTTCTATTTCGAACTTAAGTCGCGGGCAACAGTTAGTATTAAATAAATATAAATATTCCACAACATTCTACACAACGCTATTTAGACCCATGGTAAGCTTAATTAGCTTGTGTTATGGAATATAGAATGCGGATAAGAATACTTAGATACTTTTTTTTCTAAATACATACATGTTATACATAGAAACACCCAGACCAATGCAAATAGCCATATTCATGCATAAAAATATTTACTGGCGCTTTAAATATCGGTGGTTTAGTAGGACTTGATATTACGACCGAGAGGTTACTATCGACGTTAACTCGCTCCTATCAAAAATTAAATTAAAAATTAAAAAAACCCCCGTCACAAAAACACCAAAAAGTTGAAAATAAATGAATAAATTTTAATTCAACGGTTGCCATGTCGGGGGACCGTAACTGGTTAAGTATTCCTTTATATCGCAAGGTCCCCCGACATGGCAACCGTTGAATTAAAATTTATTCATTTATTTTCAATTTTTTGGTGTTTTTGTGACGGGGGTTTTTTTAATTTTTAATTTAATTTTTATTTTATACTTTTTAAATTGATCTACTAGTCAAGCTCTTTCATTTGATACCCATATTGAGGGAGTTATACAGAAATATGTATTCCAACATGTTGTGGCGGTGGCCATCTTGGACCGATTTTTTTCAAACATAGCTAAGAACACTCCCGACTAATATACCTTTCAAACAAAAAAAACTAAATCCAAATCGGTTCATCCGTTTGGGTGCTACGATGCCACAGACAGACACACACACACAGACACGTCAAACTTATAACACCCCGTCGTTTTTGCGTCGGGGGTTGAAAAGAAAGCTTTTGGATGTTTTGGATTGTATGGATTAGAACATTCAAAAGGTTCATCCAAAAGGTAGAACATCCAAAACCTTAGTAAATGCAAACCTTTGAGAATGCCGTAAGGCGAAACCGGTCAGGTGTAATAGAATAAATACAGTGAAAAAAGTACAAGTTTAGTGTTCTCAATATATGCGAAATCCATACTAATATTATAAATGCGAAAGTAACTCTGTCTGTCTGTCTGTATGTTACGCTTTCACGCCTAAACCACTGAACTGATTCTGATGAAATTTGGAATAGGGATAGGTTAGACCTTGAGAAGGGACATAAACTATGTTTGGTCGCGATAACTGATATCCACGCGGGTGGAGCCGTGGGCAAAGGCTAGTTACTAATATTCCCTCTAACCCCTCCAACTAAACTAAATTGCTTGTGTTAGGAGTAGGTTCACATCAATTGTGTAATAGCCAAAATTCGAACCCGGGACCTCTTGAACTAAACCAATTAAACCGAACAAGAATCAAATTCCGATCTCATAAAAAATAGTTAAGAACTATATCGCGACGTCAAAAAGTTACTACACACATTATTAACCTACTTATCCCCTTTTTAATATGCTTGAAGGTCTTTTGCCTCCCGTGCATTACTGAAAACAGACTGTTAAAGTAGCTCTAAATAATACTACGTATGTATCTATAAGAGAGCGGCGTGTTAGCGAAGTGTTATAAGTTAAACGTTAAATTTTTTGCGTTTAACCGATTGGGACAGAAGATGGAGTTATGGTTTGTAGTTTTATATTATATTGAAGAAGGTATGCATCACCAAGCGGTTTACAATAGAATACATAGAATATAATAACGCCTTTGCCCCTGGGGGGTTAGGCAAACGTGAATTAACACCTACATTTCACCAATCGTTGTAGTCTCATGTAATAGGGGGTGAGCCTATTGCCATAATATTCTGGCCACTATTGTTGACTCGAGCCTATATCTGAGGCTGAGTCTGGGCTGTATATATCTGTCTGATATTAAACTGCCCTATCTCTTAGTCACCTTGTACGACACCGCATGGGAAGAGATGGAGTGGCCTAAATTCTTCTCTGCCGGGAACCACGCTATAGAATAGGATGCCTAAATAGACTCTGAAGAGTCAAGTTCTACTCAAAGAGTCTCGCGCAGCCGAAGAACAACTCGCATCGCACTACTCTTCATTTGCCTTCAACTGAACATAAATTTATTAAGTGTATCAATTGATTGCACCCTATTTCATAATATGAAGCTATGGTAGAGGTTCAGAAGTTACAGACCACTATTCCAGATGATGATGATCCTAAAATAGTGGTCCCACCCCCCTAGATAAGTGGCAATTCGCTGGCCGTGCTTGTCTGTCTGTGCTGGCCGCCTTGGCAGGTACAGGTGCATAGACAGTGGAATCTTACTAGTATTATAAAATGAAAGCTTAGGTAGGGGATCCCTCCTTTTGGCATAACAATTTTAAGGCTAAAATGTTTTGGCACAATGAATTTGGCATACTTTTTTGGTATAATAATACTACTGCATAATAATCCTTTGACCTAAGAAGTAGTTGCATAAATTTTAAGGACTGTTTTTAGGACAGTCACTACACAACCCGACTTGGTTAGGTTAGGTTGGAAGGCTAATGCGGGAGATAATGGGGATAATCGTTTTTTTTTTGCAAATTGCTAGTGAACCCTTGGGAAGATGTTTAGATATTCACTAATGGAAGGCGTGCACCATCGACTCAGTCAGCTTGTGACCACGGCCGGTGTACAGTCAGGCAATTCAAAGGTACTTATACCGTGATCGCTTTAATTCCCGTTAACATTATTGTGAATATTTGTACAATCAAATACAATCAAACGGCTTAAGTTTGGTACAGAGAAGGATATATAGTCTAAAATAACACATAGGTTACTTTATACCTGGAATATTTAACTCGGCTCCACTGGTTATTTTTATTAGTTTTCTATGGATGCTTGCTGACCACAGCTACCTTCTGCCATCGTATCATTAACTGCCAAGTAGGGTAATGGTGCTTTTAAGTGCTTTAATCAGAGGCGCGCGTTCGATTCCTGTTAAGTGTTAATTTTATTTCGTTTTTGCAACCAACTGGCATCTATTTTAGAAATCATAGTAAATTAGACATAAATAAATTAATAAAATATACTAAACTTCCAAACACAATTAAATCTAATATATTATTATAATCGTTGTACAGTAATTTTATATGGTTTCTTAATCTATCGTGCGTTGTTACATTGTGCATGAGTAGTTATCTTACGTATGTATAATATATTTATTTCTGCAATTAAATGTCTTACATCGATCTTTACTTAGGGATATTATCTGAATTGTGTCTGAACTCTATAACTTAAAATAACGGTAATAAATAACGATAAAATTTAAGTAACATACAAGTTAAGTATAATTTATCCCTACCTAATTTCAGCTGAATCCTTTGTGCCATATGATCGAGATTGAACTTTCACATTTATAAATATAACATTAGTAGGAAGTAGTATTCACAAATCAATACCATATTCTAAAAATATCATACCAACTCTACAAAATATTAACAACTCAAAAAAATCAATATTCAAACTTATATTACTTCTCAACCCATACGCCTATTACAGCTACCCGCGCCCTATACATATATACAGTACGGACCCTTACCGCTTCAGTCGATGCCGCCGTATCATAGAGGGCGGACGTACCAGCCCTTTCGCGTTCGTACAACAAAATGCTATAACGATATTATGTTAAAAAATTGACTTAACACACTTTGTCAGTGAGTGTATGTGTTTTTTTTTTGTGTGTGAAACTAAGGTAAGGTTTAAAAAAGTTTTTAATTCTTTTTTAAATTTAATTTAGATTAGCTTCTAGCCTTTTGGGCTGTCATCGAGTTCGATGGTGAATACGTAATTTTTGCTGACAGCGTGTTTATTATTATGTAGATTTTATTTATATTGATGAGGTAGCAAACAAAGTTTATTGCTCTTTAGCGCTGTGCTAAGTACGGTAGCTGATCAAACGGTCCCTGGTTCTGTTCTCGTGTTGGTTACAGAGTCTTTTTAAGTTTTTTTAACTAGGACAATTTTTATCCTTCATCTCCGCTGATGTTATAGTCTTCAAAAGAAATACGTATATCCTTTTAAATGCACCTGTATATGAAAAGGTGTATACCTATCTATTTTGTCGACGGTACAGTCATTCGCGTAAACTGGGCAAATTGAAAAATTGTTTATTCTGTATAAACCATTAAAACGGAACTTACAAAACGTCAAAATAAAAAAAATAAAGACCATTTAGCAAATGGACACGAGTCATCATAATTTGGAGGGTCTATCGTTGGCTTGGGTTCCGAAGATTTTGGATAATAATCTGGCTATATCAATCTTTTCTGGCCTTAAGTGGGACCAGTGTATATGGGGTTGGCATATGCTAATTGGGTATTTACTGACTAGTCAAATAAGTTACTATTTACTAAACATCAAAACGATAAGTTAAAAAGGTAACTTGTATGAAAAAAGAATTAGTGACGTCATAAAATTTAATAGTCAAAACAGTTACTATTATAGGTTGGGTGGATGATTAAAAATAAATAAAAACTATAAAATAAGAACCGACGCAATTTATACCTTCGGACTAAGGAACACTTTAAGCAGGTTTCTTCTGAGAGTTGGGGAATCAGATGGCAGTCACTACTGTACTCCATGCAAATTTGATTAAACTTCCTGTTTTGTGTAGGAAGTAGGCTTGGCTGAAAAGTCAATAAAAATAGTTTTTACCTAGAATTTTCGAGTTTATAGCGAATATCTCTTCAATTGCGCCCGGTAACGGTGTGCACCGTGCGGTATGAAAGGAACTTCATCCCATTCACGCTTAAGCTGTTTAAGAAGATAGCAGCAAGCAACACCTCTTTCCGAGACTTTGCCTTTAGCTTACCATCAGGTGAGGTGAAGTTAAATTATTTTAAAAAAGAATACACGGTAACCACTTTCTATTAGGTGGCTCGTGTGCTTGTCTGCTACCACAGCGGTATAAAGATAAAAAAATTAAAAAAACGACTTCAAAATCAAATAGAAAAAGTGCCTGGACATATGTTTTTTTTTAAATCGAGATTACATTATACAAATTATTGGTAACACAACATCGTAGGTGCGTTTTCCTGTAACTTTGAGGTGTTCCCCCAATTTCTCCAGGATCTCAGCATCAGATCCGGACTTCTGGGATTTTGGACTACTCTGACAATATAACCTATCCAAAGCCGCAAGAAAAATAAAATTCCGTTCATAACTGGCTTTGATATCGCGTAACAAACATAAATAAAAAAATTATAGCGATTGAATTGTGAACCTACTCCTTTTTAAAAGTTGATTAAAAAAAATCTTTGCAATTATACCTTTTTTTCGTGCGGAAATCCCCTCGTATACCTTCCCTGCCGGAGCCGGAAAGAGAACTTGCACATGCCGACTGTGGGTCGTGGTGCTAGGCCGGAGGTGAAGTTGTCTTCGAAACATCCCTCGTACCCCGGCTAACCCAGGGTCATCCCTTACGGTCTGGCCCTCGGGAGGGGGGGCAACGGTGTCCCCGACTCGCTCCCAGAATGGGGAGGCGCGCTTTTCACTATGTCTTACACCCTGTGTCACTCGTCAGAACTGTCTCCAACAAACTTTAATTGAGGCGAAACCAACCCAGTTTGTTTTCAGTTCTCAGTTTCAAAACTACTAACGAGATTTCATTGCGTGTTTTTTGTAAGACTTCCTTAGTTTTTAGTTTGAAAGACTTTGTTACCCGAAGTGTTTTTTTTTTCAAGTTTCTTTCATGTATACATGTACACTAGTACATTCAAGGTATAGAATGATGGAGTATTCTACTTGCTAAACGTCAAAACGGGAAGTTATAATAATAAAATAATAATAAATATTCCACAACATTCTACACAACGCTATCTAGACCCATGGTAAGCTTTTATAGCTTGTGTTATGGAATCTGGAATGCGGATAAACATACTTATATACTTTTTTTTTTGTAAACACATACATATTATACATAGAAACACCCAGACCAATGCAAATAGCCATATTCTTGCATACAAATATTTGCACTGAGCGGGAATCGAACCCGCGCCTCCTGCGTGGCAGACGTGTCCACCACGCCACAGAGGCTGTTATAAGGTAACTTGTGTGCAATTCTTTTTGTGACGTCATAAAATTTAATAGTCAAATCATTTACTGTTATAGGTTGGGTGGATTATTAAAAATAAATAAAAACGATAAAATAAGAATTGAATAAGCTAGGTTCACGTACGTAAACATACGTAAGACTTTGAGTCCGATTAAGACCTTAGAAACTAAAAAAATCTGTTCATAATTTTTTGCGTTTTTTGCAACAAACAGACATGCATTCTAAAAACATATAAGTTTTGTCATGTCCAGTTTAACATAACCCAAGTATTGTTTTAATTATCTTCAATTTACAGACATGGCCACTATACTAATATAAGTATAGATTTAAACGGAACTCAATTATTGACTGACGGATAAGACTCTACCACTGGGTTTAAGGGTTCAGTTGGCAGAAATTTCCGCAAGGATTAAGACAAATAGAACAAATATAAAGAGTTGGATATGGAACTGGGCTCCCAAAGTGCTAGAAATGGTACCTGTATTTCCAATGCAAATGAAAGGCCAAATCTTTTTGAAAGAAATAAAGAAGCTTTTATAAAGAAGTTATTTTACTACCTTAGTAGTATAAAACCTACGTAGAGGTCAAACCGAGTCAACTACCTTCACACTGTTTGCCTACACGTAATATACATTAAAACGAGAATATTAACTTCGTAGTTGGTTCGTAGACATCTACGAACCTCTACGCCGTAGGCCTACAGCAAAGTACTTTAACTTTCATGATGTTATTGTTAACAACAAGTTTGTATTGTTAAATTAAAAAAAATATGTTCAAGACAGGTAAGGTTAGAAGGGGTAAGCTGAAATGTATGAACGTGGATGTTTATGTATAAATGAATTAGCGTATCGCAGTCCACTGTTGGACATACCTCTCCCAGTGTTTGGGAGGCTTTAGCCTACTATGTCCAAGCTGGGCAGACGATTGTATGATTCCGATGCCAACCGCATATAACAACTACAGGGAGCAGCAAATACAGCGCATATATTGCTTGTTAAACTTCAATACGGATACAGGGGACTATTCTTCTTATTTTTATTGAAAAGAATATTACAATCGAAATTACTAACCCCTCCTCTAACCCCTCCAACTAAGCTGAATTGCTTTTGCTAGGAGTGGGGTCACGTCGGTAGTGTAATGGCAAAGATCGAACCCGGGACCTCTCGATCGTAAGACCGACTCCTTAACCACTAAGCCACCAGAGCCAGGCTGACCCAGGGTCATCCCTTACAGTCCGGCCCTCCTCGGGGCAGTTAGGCTCTTGCATTAATTTCTCTTCTCACGCGGATTTTAGCAGTGTACAGAGTACGGACGTCCCAATGCAACTTGGCCTTAAATTGATGGTCCTTAAAACTTAAAAATTGAGTTATCAAGACTGAAGATTGACTGAAGAATTCATAATTTGTTGTATCATTAACTACAGATTGTAAAAAGTAAAAAATGGGGATATTACTCGAGACAAATTGGCAATGTTTTAGGGGAGAAAAGATCTTGTAAATTACCTTCATATTTTAAAAATAAGTAGAGTTTCCTTGGTAGCAAAGCAGTCGGCATCAGATCTGCCTTGTACGGATTTAAGTACATAGTCTATGAATTGGTTTGCATTTTTACACCAAAAACCCACGTTTTTTTTATTTCTGTACATTCCTGTCCATCCAAAGGTTGCCTGGAAGATATTGTTGTATACAATAAGGCCGCCCATTGTACATTATTTCATGTATGATTTCTTTTCTATCAATTTGTGTATTTTGGTGTACAATAAAGAATATTTTACTTTACTAAGTACTCAAAATGATATTAATTCATTGGTTATCCCCCTTTTCTGTTGCCTAATTTGTTCTGATATTTGGTACAGTTAGCGTCATAAATATATTGACGACTGTACGAGTAATTTATTGCTCATACACTTAATAAGATGATGGGAAATGATAATACTCTTATGATAGACTAGCTGTAGTCCGCGGCTCCGCCCGTGTGGATGTCGGTTATCGCTTAGTGTTGAGTAAACGCTATTGAGCATAAAGCCTGTATCTCAAAATCCTTTCTTAGGGGATGCTTACGTCAAGGTAGCTTTATGCATGCAAAGTCTCAGCCCGATCGGTTTAAAATTGATGAAGTTTCATACAGACTTTCATCTCCTATTTTATCCCTTTGGGGGTAGAATTAATCAAAATCCTTTCTTAGCGGAAGCCTACATCATAACATCTATCTGTGTGCCAAATTTCAGCCCGATTCGACCAGTAGTTTGGGCTGTGCCTTGATAGATCACTATGTCAGCCAGTCAGTCACCTTTGAGTTTTATAAAAAACATAACATAAACATAAACTCACGCCTGTATTCCCCGAAGGGGTAGGCAGAGGTGCTAGCACCCACATTTCGCCAGTTTATGTTTAGGTCCCAATGTAATAGGTGGCGAGCCTATTGCCATTAACCGGGCGCTTATAAACCTGCGATAAATACACATAACTTCGAAAAGCATCGAAAGATTTGAGTTTTATATATTTAGATTAAACTGATATATATTATATAACAAAGGGTCTAAAATTATAAATGATGCAGAATGCTTGATGACCGAATGTGAACTAAACTTCATTGCAAAATAATCATAACTTTGAACTTAACTTAGTTAAAGATTGCGTGAGGAACTCTCGCATGCACGGCCACCTTCATGTCCGTGACGTTGCAGATAAAATGCAAGAGAGCCGCCTCCGCTGGTGCGGCCACGTCTTGTGGCAACCGCCCAGCTACGTGGGTAACAAATGCCTGGCAATAGCGCCCCCACCGGGTCCAGGCAGAAGGGGTAGGAACAAGAAGTGCTGGCTTGGCATCGTGGAGGGTGACATGCGTGCAAACGGTCTCACTACCTTGGACGCCCAAGATCGTGCGAAGAGTGGAGGAGGAAGAGCCGGAAGGCGGACCCTGAGCTCCGAAGGCATTGTGGCCTCGGATGCAATCAGGACTAGCGTCTTTATGTGGATGATGATGATGATGATAACTTTGAAGTTAAGAAATTAATAATAATATGATAAATATTTTCCAACATTCTACACTACGCTTTCTAGACCCATGGTAAGCATAGCTTAACTAGCTTGTGTTATGGAATTTAGAATGCGGATAAACATACTTAAATACATTTTTTTTTGTAAATACATACATATTATACAGAGAAACACCCAGACCAATGCAAATAGCCATATTCATCCATACAAATATTTGCACTGAGCGGGAATCGAACCCGCGCCCCCTGCGTGGCAGTTGCGTTCACTACCACCACGCCACGGAGGCTGTCTTGCTTGCTTGGGAGGATGATGCGTGAATTTACATGGTCTCGCAATTATGTCGAGAGTAGCTCGTACAACAACGAAGTCTCAAAATGATTTTAAAACGCTCGTATTAAAAGCAAATCAAACTTTTTTATTGATTTAAATAGTATTATTGTCCTAACTAAAAGTGTGTACTACAGAACAATCCATTAGACCGTGATTAAATAAAATAAAAACATCTTCAATAATCTTCTTTGACAGTCTCCGTGGCGTAGTGGTAGTGAACGCGGCTGCTACGCAGGAGGTGCGGGTTCGATCCCCGCTCAGTGCAAATATATGTATGCATGAATATTTGTATTTCCATTGATCTGGATGTTTCTATGTATAATATGTATGTATTTACAGAAAAAAAAGTATGTAAGTATGTTTTTCCGCATCCTAGAATCCATAACGCAAGATAGTTAAGCTACGCTCACCATGGATCTATATAACGTTGTGTAGAATGTTGTGAAATATTTATTTATTTTATTAATAAATGTTCACATTTATATTCTTTTTGCTTTTGCCCGCGACCTTTTTCAAGGTCGAATCTACCCCTATACAAAATTTCATCAAAATCCGTTCAGTGGTTTAGGCATGCAAGCGTAACATACAGACAGACAGACAGACAGAGTTACTTTCGCATTTATAATATTTATAATATTAGTATGGATATGGATGTCCTTTCATTAGGTATCTACCCCTATACCAAATTTCATCAAAATCGGTTCAGTGGTTTAGACTTGAAAGCGTAACATAAAGACAGACAGACAGAGTTACTATTGCTTTTATAATATTAGTACGGAAGTATGGATTATTAGGATAATACCTCAGTATACATTACAGTAAAATTACGAGTTCGATTCTGGATGAATAATAATTCTACTCAAATATGAAAACTAATGTCTTAGTTCGTTGTTTTTTTACCGAAAATAAAATCTATAATTCAAAAGGATTTCTCCTTTATTTTGATTCCACAATCGGCCAGTGGACCGTCGCTACACCCTCGTCAAGAGCCGGTCAGATACCGGGTCTTGACAATAAATATCCTGTAACTAAATAAACGAAGATCTGAGAGTATTTTTTCAGAATTTGACTTCTGAATCAGTTTTTTAAGTACCTCAAGAAAAAACCGGCCAAGTGCGAGTCGGACTCACCCATGAAGGTTTCTGTAGCAGCAAGTAATATGATATAAAAAAATAGAATGAGAAGCGAAAATTGTGGTTTATGACATATTAAAAAAACTACTTACTAAATCTCGTTCAAACCAATTTTTGGTGGCAGTTTGCGTGGCTATGTAGATCATTTAAGAAGTTAGAGAGAGGGGGGGACACACATTTTTCCACTTTGGAAGTGTCTCTCGCGCAAACTATTCAGTTTAGAGTAGAGTAGAGTAAAAAATGATGTTAGAAACCTCAATAGCATTTTTGAAGAAGAATAGGGTATGAATAAAAAAAATTTTTGACTTTTAGTTCTAAGTATTGCTAACCCCCAAAATTTATTGCTTTTTTTATATTTTTGTGTGAAATTCTTAATGCAGCTCACATAAGACAGACAGACATGACGAATCTATAAGGGTTCAGTTTTTTGCCTTATAGAATTAGATCGCAGTTTGTTTTAGGAATGGTTTCTAATTTGCAATATTTCAGGATTCGAACCTGGGATCTCTCGATCGTAAGAAAGAGTCCTTAAGAATTGAGCTATTGACGCTTGCTGTAACTTATTAGTGGCCTTCTCATTTCTTCTTAATCACTTCTTTCTTCTTTTTATATCGATAAGTAGTTATCGACAGTTTACTGGATTCCCTACTAGGCCGCCATACTGCTTTCCATTCATTCATAAAATCCAAGTTTAGGTAGGCAGTTTTTTTTCGTAGGTATGGCAGCTCTTGATACTCTAAGACCGTGCCACGTTTTGTGACACGTCAACAGTCGGTGGAGACGTCATACGTCACACCATTATATGTCAGTGTCATGTCACTGTCAGGATTGGCGGGGAGGCTATAGTGTGCATAGACATATAGTGTGTTGTCTGTGGTCAGAAAAAAAAAAAGTATAATTTAACGATCTTTTTTATTTATTTTGTATTATTTTGTTCTTAAGTTTATTCTGTATACCTAACCAAATATGTAAAAATTGTGCGCTGTGTTTTTAAAATAAAACATGTTTTCTTTCTTTTTTCTTTCTTATCATCATCATCACTGCATAGTATAAAGCAATGTCGCTTTCCGCGTCTGTATAAATTTGTTATAAATAAAACCATATTAAAAAAAGAATCATAATCGAGTTCACTGAGTTTCTTGCTGGTATCTTGTCAGTAGCCAGCGAAATAACATTTTCCAATGATTTATTTTATTTATTGCACCTGTGATTCCTGACATTAATGTAATATTCTAAACATAACATAACATAAACTCACGCCTGTATTCCCCGAAGGGGTAGGCAGAGGTGCTAGCACCCACATTTCGCGAGTTTATGTTTAGGTCCCAATGTAATAGGTGGCGAGCCTATTGCCATTAACCGGGCACTTATAAACCTGCGATAAATACACACATAACTTCGAAAAGCATGGAAAAGTCATTGGTGTGTGCCATGGTAAACCTGGGATCGAACCCGAGACCTCGTCTCAGCAGTCCATTACCCATACCACTAGGCTACCGCGGCGGACGGATAAATAAAACCATATTAAAAAAAGAATCATAATCGAGTTCACTGAGTTTCTTGCTGGTATCTTGTCAGTAGCCAGCGAAATAACATTTTCCAATGATTTATTTTATTTATTGCACCTGTGATTCCTGACATTAATGTAATATTCTAAACATAACATAACATAAACTCACGCCTGTATTCCCCGAAGGGGTAGGCAGAGGTGCTAGCACCCACATTTCGCGAGTTTATGTTTAGGTCCCAATGTAATAGGTGGCGAGCCTATTGCCATTAACCGGGCACTTATAAACCTGCGATAAATACACACATAACTTCGAAAAGCATCGAAAAGTCATTGGTGTGTGCCATGGTAAACCTGGGATCGAACCCGAGACCTCGTCTCAGCAGTCCATTACCCATACCACTAGGCTACCGCGGCGGACGGATAAATAAAACCATATTAAAAAAAGAATCATAATCGAGTTCACTGAGTTTCTTGCTGGTATCTTGTCAGTAGCCAGCGAAATAACATTTTCCAATGATTTATTTTATTTATTGCACCTGTGATTCCTGACATTAATGTAATATTCTAAACATAACATAACATAAACTCACGCCTGTATTCCCCGAAGGGGTAGGCAGAGGTGCTAGCACCCACATTTCGCGAGTTTATGTTTAGGTCTCAATGTAATAGGTGGCAAGCCTATTGTCATTAATCGGGTACTTATAAACCTGCGATAAGTACATACATAACTTAGAAAAGCATCGAAAAGTCATGGTAAACTTGGGATCGAACCCGAGACCTCGTCTCAGCAGTCCATTACCCATACCACTAGGCTGCCGCAGATATATAAAATTCAGATTATGTAAAATTCTGACGTTCATAATGTGCCTAAACTGAATAAATGAAATTAATTCTTTGAATATTTGATTGTCCGTCCCTATATCTTCAAAACTACGCTACAGATTTTGATGTGGTTTCTTTTATTTGATAAAATAATTAAAGAAAAAGGTATATATGTATAATACATGCTTAATATAGCAGAGGGTGCAACGGAAACAGGCTCGGATGCCGCGTGGGTGGGAAAAAAAGCAGTATGAAGTTCGCCGGGTCAGCTATTAATGATATAAGCAAATATTTTTTCAGCCTACAGTATTTATATAAGACATTTTCATTTAATTAATAATATTATTATTAGTATCCATCAAGGCTGGTACAGATTTAGCTCCAAGGACTCATAATGTATTCCGAAGGTTTTATACAAGGATAGTTATAATTATATTCAAGGATTTAAGATGTCATCCATTTACGGTGCAGAGTATACCTGCTAGAACCAAGCGTTTCAGTGATTCATTCCTATGCCGCACCACTAAGACCTGGAATTCCCTGCCAGCTCACGTGTTTCCTTCTTCCTACAGTCCCGGGTCCTTTAAGCGGGGCGTGAAAAGGCATCTAATGAGGCCGTCAAGCTGAGTGCCACCACTGTTAACATGGTAAATGTTTACGATGGTGACCCTCTTTCCGAGACTTTGCCTTTAGCTTAACATCAGGCGAGGTGAAGTCAAATTGACGTGTCCTATATAAAAAAAAAAAAAAATATCGAATGGCGTTATCTAAACTTTGACTATGTCTCGTGATGTCATGGAACTCGCGTCACCGCCACGTCACATCGTCAGAATGGTGTAGTCTACTTAAAGCACCCAGCTGAATAGCACCTGAGCGCATAGCTGAAGTTCCTTTTAATGAACACCAGGAGTTACGGCAGGATGGTGAGTAGAGGTTCCTCGAGCGAGACACCCTGACCAGATATTAGCTAACGGTGGTGAGCAGAGTTTCCTACAAAGAAACAACTTAATATTACACAGTAACACTTTATTCGTCTTTTCACGTCAAAAACTCCATCAAGACTGCCTAGCTACAATTTTACCTCCCACTTATCGACTACCCTACGTTTCACAAATTTTATTTTTAACCGTAAGGAAGAATATTAAATAAAAAACACTTTTGAAGGAATTTTTACAGCATTAAGTATGCTAACTAATTGGAAATTCGAATCATATCGGGCGTGTCTCGGTAGCCGAATTGGTCAGGCATTCCCCCTGTAAGGGAAAGACTGCGGGTTCGAGTCCCGCCCGAGAAGATTCTTTTTCCCTATGTATTCGAAAAAACACTTTACTATAAATATTCTGAATATTAGTAATACCATTCTATTTTATATTAATTTAGCTTATACGTTTGCCAATAATAATAACTATGTATTAATATTTGATAAAGTAAATACAAAATGATTTATAAAAAGATAAATTCTTACACTTTCATAGTATATAGGTATCAGTTATGTTCTAAATTTGGGTCACAACAACACGTACTAGTCAGCATGCACCCTATACATCCCAGCAATAGCCTAGGTGCTCTTCGTGGACAATATTGTATAAATAAATTAGTATCCACGAATAGCACCTGCCGAAAATCTTGATAGGATACAGATAGCTCTGCGTGGACATGGCTAGGGGCTAATCGCGCAGGTGCTATTCAGCTGGGTACTCTAAGTGGACTACACCGACAGAATGGGCAGGAAAAATTATGTAGACTCAGCCGGTAACTCGCTCGGATAGTAATTAAGACAGGTCTTGGGTTCAAAATTCATCTATATCTGGATTAACCTATACTAACTTATACTAACTGTTGCCCTTGCCTCTTGTATATCGGTTATTCTTCTTCTCATAGCCTATGTCCTTTAACAATCTAAACTATACCTCAGAACACGTATCTTGGACCTAAACTCCGAGACAAGCGAGGCTCTGGCGTGCACGAATTGTTTCGTAACAATCTATGCTTGGTGAATTTGCGCTCGTCCACCGCCGCCGTAGCACCCCGTGTTTTCCTCAAAAGACACCCAAGAAACGTGTTCACTTCAGTCCACACTCTTTCTTTAATTTAGGCTTTCTTTAAGGGCCGATTATAAAATATCATAATATAATTATTAGCTGTTGCCCGCGGCTCCGGTCGCTTGGAGGTCATTTATCGCTAATGTAAGTTATCCTATCCACACGGTGTGCAAATTTGATTATAATCAGTTAAGTAGTTTAGGAGTCCATCGCGGACAAACAACGTGACACGTAATTTATATATATTCTTCTTAATTAAGAAGATAGCTCTTTATAATAGTTCGGGACTTCACACCGCGCGACACTCGCAGGTCAGTCAAATCGTGACTACGGGGGCTGTAACACACCCGAAACGTCTTCAAAAGTAAGCTTTCCAAAATTTATCGCGTGAAATCCCGAAGTATTCTAACCAAACTATGAGTATAGACCGCGATAGTTTACAAATAACATTATAATAAGTACAACGTTTCAATGCCTTTACCATCTTAAGTACCTAGACACTATTTCCACAGTGACTTCAAAACTCCTCCTAATTCGTACTAAATCATTTATCACTTAAACACAGCCTCTAAGAAGTCCCTCGATCGATACTAAGGTTTGCCCGAGCCAGTGCAAACGGCTGGATGTTTGTTCGTCAACAACACGGCAGGCTCAACTCGGTCCTGGCACATAGTGACGGGGATATAGTCAACAATGGACTATCTGAAAGGTTTGTATACTGAATAATGAGTGAATTTATAGTCCACTGGCTTTTGCCCGCGGCTCCGCCCGCGTAGATGTCGGTTATCGTGAGCAAACATGGCCTATGTCTCAAGGACTAATCTACCCCTATACCAAATTTCATAAAAATCGGTAAAGTGGTTTAGGCGTGAAAGCATAACATCCAGACAGATAGTTACTTTCACATTAATAATATTAGAATGGATATGGACGTATGCCGTGGCGAGAGGTCCCTTTTTTTTTTTAACCGTGGGGGAAAATCCTTCATGGATGTTATGCCGGACTCCTACCGACTAAAAACCCCTACGGTAACGCCCAGAAGCCTATGGTTGGGAGCCCCGGATCAGCCCTCGGAAGGATGTCCCAGGACTCCCATCATATGGCTACAATTGAGGCCTCGCCTTGGGGCTGGTTCGGGTGCTATCCCGCGTCTATGGGGGGTTTTCGGGTACTATCCCGCTTCTTAGGGAGGAGGGGGGCGTGCGTGAATCCCTCACGTCACGCTGCCGTCATGCGCCTGATTCTGTAAAGACGGTGAGCAGCCAACTCACCGTCCTCAGGCCCCCGGTCATGGTCCCTATAACTAGATTCCTGCCCGCTTGCTCTACAAAAAGAACCACGGCAGAATTCTATAGAAAATTGCTAAAAGAGGGAAGATTTTTTGCCACCGGCTTCCCTTTTCAAAATGTTCACCCTTCACCACTGGAGGTATGGATATGGATTTGGTTAGGTACTTAACTAAAAAGACACACAAAGACGCGTCTGTAAAGCCCCGAAGGGGTAAGCAGAGATGTACTAGATCCCACGTTCCGCCAATTATGATTCGACTAGTGGGCCCTTTGTCTTGGGCTATATGTTTACTGACGGGATGGGGAACAGCCCTATCTCTTAGTCGCCTTTTACGACACACACATTAAGTAAGACTAAAAAATTCGTAAACCTTCGGAAAAAATTAAACGCTCCAGTGAGACTTGAACTCACGACCTTTCCCTTACAGGGGGAATGCTCTTCCAACTGAGCTATTGAGCCACAACTGATTCATTTCTAATTTTCCTTCTCTATAAATCCGTCTTTATGGCGACGGTGGTGCCATCTACCAACATTCTTACGATTCTATAAAAATTCAGTCAAAAAAAAAGAGTAAAGAATGTTATGTATTTTGTTAATGTATTTTTTTGTATTCATTTTACAATTCAGTTTATTAATATTTTTCTACCAAAAAACTATTTGAACGCAGCTAAAACAACAACCAAGTGTCATTATAGTGGCATTACCTACGGGACGAACATCAAATCTTTGACAATTAAGAACAGTTTGTTTGGGAAAATAAAATTGTCGTTTTTAGTATTACACTCGCAAAATTTCTATATTTTCTCACCGTTTAAACCTTCCCTGGTCTTCCACGAATCTTTCAAGACTAAAATTAACCGAATCGGTTCAGCCGTTCTCGAGTTTTACCGAGACTAACAGAATTGCAATTTTTTTTTTATTTGAATGAATTTTTACAGCATTTATGCTAACTATACAAATCGAAAACAGGGAAAAAGAAGAATCATCTCGGGCGGGACTCGAACCCGCAGTCTTGTAACCTCATACATTGATTCCGATAGTTCGTAAGAAAATCGATAGATGACTCCACCGTCGCCTTAAAGACGTATAAGATGGGAAATTTTAATAACATAGGGCGTGTCTCGGTAGTCGAATTGGTCAAGGCATTCCCCCTGTAAGGGAAAAACTGCGGGTTCGAGTCCCACCTGAGATGATTCTTCTTTTTCCCTATATATTCGATTTTTTTTATTGTTTATATAGGTAAATGTAATAGTATTATTATTTTAGCAGTGTAACTTTTTATTATATTTACCAACACAATATGTCGCTTTAGATTTTCATCCACAATGTTAATAAGTTTCACAGTTAAGTACTTTCCAAAGTAATCTGCGATCTAGGCTTTGTTGAAGTTTTATTGTTAAATTGAATACGTGTGTCGATTTAAGGCGGCCTTTGTGAATGTGAATGGTTTTATAGGTGAGAATGAACGATAACGCTCACAGTCAGACACTGAATTTAAACATTAAATAGGTTTAAAATCGATCAGAGCAAAATAAATTGGTGTGGGACGCAACTTGCGTCGATATCCTCGCGACTTCCCATCTTCCAAGTACGACTTACTATGTTTGTGCATCTGCGGAGACCCTCAAACGGCGAAAATTTTATTATACAATAAACAATTATATATTTGAGCCACTTGGGGTTGAAACGCTGGCTTCATGGGGTCTGAGCACGGTCGCTCTACAAGGAAATAGCAAAGCCACTGGTCGATGCTTCGCGTGACCAAAGGGCTGGCTTCTTTTTGGCACAACGGATTGGCATTGCCGTCCAAAGGGGCAATGCCGCCAGCCTTTTAAGATAGAGCACACAGCCAATTTTTAATGGTTTCTATCATGATATAATTGTTATTATTTACATATAGCCTGACGTTTTGACTACTTTTAAGCAGTCATACATGTCACAGGGTCACTAAAGATGACAGTTGTCACATAGTTCGAAGTTTAATGCATCTCATACATACACACATACATATAATCACGCCTTTATCCCCGTTGGGTTATCCCGAAGTTATAGAGATAGATATAGTAGAAGTACCATAATTATGATAAACTAGCTTTTGCCCGCGGCTCCGCCCGCGTGGATGTCGGTTATCGCGACCAAACATAGCCTATGTCCTTTCTCAAGGTCTAACCTATCCCTATAACAAATTTCATCAAAATCGGCTCAGTGGTTTAGGCGTGAAAGCGTAACATACAGACATACAGACAGACAGACAGAGTTACTTTCATATTTATAATACTAGCTTTTGCCCGCGGCTCCGCCAGCGTGGATGTCGGTTATCGCAACCAAACATAGCCTATGTCCTTTCTCATGGTCTAATCTACCCCTATACCAAATTTCATCAAAATCGGTTCAGTGGTTAAGGCGTGAAAGAGTAACATACAGACAGACAGACAGACAGACAGAGTTACTTTCGCATTTATAATATTAAGTATGGATTAGTATGGAAGTATGGATTCATTCTTTCAATTCATTCACTGTGTCGTTAATAGATTGAAAAACGGGTTTTATTTTTAATAAGCGATATTCGTGTACACGTCAGATAGTATCAACAGTATGCTTCTTCTTCATCGTAGCGTAAATCCCAATCGCATCTAAAGCCTTTCAGCTCGGAGTCTGGCCCGCTTTACCAGTCTAACTGTGGATCAGGCTAAACTTTGATATTTTCTGTGAAGCGATTGCAATATGAACTCCATAACCCAAAAGCGATATCGAAGCATTGCAGTTAGACCAGTTGTTAAACATTGTGGGTTCCAACTACCCGTAACGACTACCACAGATGTTTGTATGGCAACCGGGACAGACTGTTTAACGTGCTCTCCGTGGCCCGACCAGACTAATGCAAATACCTATATTCATACATAACATAACATAAACTCACGCCTGTATTCCCCGAAGGTGTAGGCAGAGGTGCTAGCACCCACATTTCGCCAGTTTATGTTTTAGGTCCCAATGTAATAGGTGGCGATCCTATTGCCATTAACCGGGCACTTATAAACCTGCGATAAATACACACATAACTTCGAAAAGTCATTGGTGTGTGCCATGGTAAACCTGGGATCGAACCCGAGACCTCGTCTCAGCAGTCCATTACCCATACCACTACGCTACCGCAGACCTATATTCATGCATACAAATATTTGCAGTGAGCGGGGATCGAATTCGTGCCTCCTGCATAGCGGCTGCGTTCACTACTGCTACGCCACAGGGGCTGCCTCAACTGAATATTATTTAAAAAGTATCTCTATGAAAGTTATCTAAAGAAATACAACACAGTATGCTTTTCTACAGAATAAACTGTACAAATGTACCTAAACGTAATACAAAAAGTTTCTTTTTATCAAGAAAACAGTAGAGTTTTATTTAAAACCCTCTGTAATGGAATCACGTTGCTGCTATTTTGGCGAGAGCTCTGCGACTATACTATGTATTTTGTATAGTCGGGGAGCTGGTCGCTTGCTTACCTTTTTATTTGTTGAGCTTTAAGAGGGTTTTACTTTCCAACGTGGTCTGTTTAGTGTAGACGAACGTGTCGGGATGCTTTTAATAATGAATTAACTAGCTGTTACCCGTGGCTCCGCTCGCGTGGAGGTCGGTTATCGTAACCAAACATAGCCTATGTGCTAATCCAGGGTCTCTAACTTCATTTTACTAAGATCCAATCCTATCTTAATAATCTGTACATCCAAAGCTTTCAGCTTGGATTCTGGGGTCCGCCGTACCAGTTTAATTACGGATTTGGTTAAACGTCGATATTTTCCGTGAAACAACTGCCTTATGACCTCCACAACCCAAAGGCGATATCGAAGCATTGCAGTTAAACCAGTTGTTGGACTTTTGAGGGCTTCAACTACCCGTAAAGCCTATATGGCCACCTTTTTTTTTTTTTTTTTTTTTCGTGCGGAAATCCCCTTGGATACCCTCCCTGCCGGAGCCGGAAGGGGAGGTTATGTCGGACTCGAACCGACTAAAACCGCACGCCGACTGTGGGTCTTGGTGCTAGGCCGGAGGTGAGGTTGTCATAGACATATCCCTCGCACCCCGGCTGACCCAGGGACATCCCTTACGGTCTGGCCCTCCTCAGGAGGGGGCACAACGGTGTCTCCAACTCGCCCCCGGAATGGGGAGCCTATATGGCCACCGGGACCGACGCCGATGGCTTAACGTGCTCTCCGAGGCACGACCAGATCAATGCAAATACTTATATTCATGCTTACAAATATTTGCACTGAGCGGGGATTGAACCCACGTCTCCTGCGTAGCGGCTGCATTCACTACCGCTATGCCACGGATATTTATCATATCAACAAATAATATCGATCTGACATTACGAGAGATAGCGCACACGTTTTCTAAAAGGAATAAATGTATTTAGAATAAACACCGCTTTTAAAAGATCAGCTCAATGAATAAGCTTAATGGGTTTGGATCCCGACTCGTGAATTATTCATGTATAAGTAAATAGTATGAACTGAACGGAGTTCGTTATAATCTATACTATTATATATACAGCCTCCGTGGTGTGGTGGTAGTGCACGTGACTACCACGCAGAAGGCGCGAGTTCGATTCCCGCTCAGTGCAAATATTTGTATGCATGAATATGGCTATTTGCATTGTTCTGGGTGTTTCTATATATAATACGTATACATTTACAAAAAAAAAAGTATATAAGTATGTTTATCCTCATTCTAGATTCCATAACACAAGCTATAATAGCTCTAGATAGCGTTGTGTAGAATGTTGTGGAATGTGGAATATTATATACCTAACTAGCAGTCCCGGTGAACTTCGTACCGCCAATTTTTTTTTCACCCGCATAGCGTCAGATCCCTTTCCCGCCGCATCCTCTACTATATTAATCATGTATTGTACATATAAACCTTCCTATTGAATCACTCTATCTATTAAAAAAACCACTTCAAAATCTGTAGCGTAATTTTATAGAAATAAAATTACGCTACAATAAAATAGTGGTCGTGTCTGTTCAAAAAAAACTTGTTTCACATCTTTTTTTTCGTGCGGAAATCCCCTCGGAGCTGGAAGGGGAGGTTATGTCGGACTCGAACCGACTAAAACTGCACGTCGACTGTGGGTCACGGTGCTAGGCCAGAGGTGAGGTTATCGTCACATCCTGGCTGAAACAGGGCCATCCCTTACTGTCTGGCGCTCCTCCGGGAACTAATAATACCACTATATTTTATGATCCATTTTGTATTTTAAATTGTAATGGACGTGAGAAATAAATTTACATTTTATGTGGGTTTGCCAAACGAGCGCTTACATCGGCCATATTTATATCTGCAGTAAAACATAGGTACTGTTATATTTTATAGTGATATTACAAGAACGGCAATCGGTCAGAGCCCCTTAATACCCTGTCTGCCAGGGTGCGAGAGATATGTTCCCGTTACCTCCGACAACCAAAGATCGACGGTTCGAGTCCGACATAACCAACTCCACCGGCTCCGGTTGGGGGTGGTATCCGTGGAGATTTTTCGCGCGATAAAAGACCTTTGCCGAATGAAGTCTTGGAACTCTTTACCAGCAAACGTGTTTCCTTCTTCCTACAGTCCTGGGTCCTTTAAGCGGGGCGTGTAAAAGCATCTAATGAGGCCGTTAAGCTGAGTGCCACCACTGTTACATTGTTGGTGTCTGTAATTCGTGACCCTCTTTCATGAGATTTTTTGATGACTCCACCATCGCCTTAAAGACGGATAAGAAAGGAAATTTGAATCACATCGGGCGTGTCTCGGTAGCCGAGTTGATCAAGGCATTCCCTCTGTAAGGGAAAGATCGCGGTTTAGAGTCCCACCCGAGAAGATTCTTTTTCGTTATGTAAGCGATTTATATAGTTAGCATGCTTAATGCTGTAAAATTCATTCAATTTTTTCTATAATTACCCATCAGGCGAGGTGAAGTCATATTAATGTATCCTTCATACATATGCTCAGGTCTGTAAATCCCCAAAGGGGCAAAGGTGTAATAATAATGACTCAAACTAGAACTCCCTGCCAGTTCACGTGTTTCCTTCTTCCTACAGTCCCGGGTCCTTTGAGGCCTTCAAGCTGAGTGCCACTACTGTTAACATGGTAAATGTTTACGATGGTGACCCTCTTTCTGAGACTTTGCCTTTAGCTTAACATCAGGCGGAGTGAAGTCAAATTGACGTGTCCAGTATAAAAAAAAACATTTCACCAACTATGAGTTTCGGTCCCACGTAATAGGGGCAAGATTATTGCCGTCTAGCGGGTACTTTGTCATGGGCTGTATGTTTACTGTCGGATGGAGATCAGCCCTATCCCTTAGTCGCTTTCTACGGCACCCACAGGAAGTGCTGGGGTGGTCCTATTCTTCTCCCCCGGGAACCAACACGCCGTAATTAATGTATCCAGTCCTTTATATAAAAAACACGCTGATATCTTTGAATGAATTTTACAGCATGTTTTTAAGCTAACTATACAAATCGAATACATGCGGGAAAATGAAACTTCTCGGTCAGGACTCGAACCCGCGATCTTTCCCTTACAGGGGGAATGCCTTGACCAACTCGGCTACCGAATGGGGACCCTGAGGTCCCCACAACCCGAAGGGGGCCATCTCGAAAGAGATGGTCCTGGGTCTGCCGGGGTGCGAGAGATATGCTTTTGGCAATCTCACCTCCGGCAACCAAGGACCCAAGACGGCGTGCGTTTTAGTCGGTTCGAGTCCGACATTACCACCTCCTCCAGCTCTGTGGGGGTGGTGTCCATGGGGATTTATCGCACGATTAAATAAAAAACCGAATTGGCAAGGCATTCCCCCTGTAAGGGAAAGACTGCGGGTTTGAGTCCCGCCCGAGGAGATTCTTTTTCCCTATGTATTCGATTTGTATAGTTAGCATACTTAATGCTGTAAAAATTCATTCAACCAAAGAATGATGTTACAATCATCCAAAGCTGCACCTTATAGACCGTTCATCCGCTTTTGCATTTTCCGTGAAGTAACTGCCATCTGACCTCCACAATCCGGTAAATCGAAGTCTTAGTTACACTAAAAAGTCCAACAACTTTTTGGGACTCCAACTACCCGTAACGACTGCCATAGATGTAACGTCAAACCAGCAAGTTCAGGCTTGATGAAATGTGGGTATCAAAATACCTCTGTTTGCCCCTTATGGATATTCCAACGAAATATGTATATAGCAACGACGACGAAAAGGCGACAGCCACGCGGGAAGCATGGGTTCGATTCCAGTTTAGTACAAATATTTGTGTGCGCGGATGGCTATTTGCATTGGTCTGGGTGTTTCTATGTACAATTACGTATTAACAAAAACAATATCTAAGTATGTTTATCTGCATTCTAGATTCCATAACACAAGCTAGTTAAGCTTATCATGGGTCTATTTAGTAGATATGTAGAATGTTGTGTTTAAAACAAACTTATTCATTTATATCTTATTGTGTTTATTTTTCATTGTATTAGGTTTAACACCAATAACATTTTTGTAAAAATTATGATATTTTCCCACGATCGGTCGTATTGTTATTTTTGTCTTCGTATTTTTATTATTAAATAAATTAACACAAGCTATATCACTCTATTAAACTATAAAGACCTGAGTAATATTACCACTATCAATGAGCCAATTTAAAACATTTATTTTTAGAAAAAATATATATTCATGCATACAAATATTTGCATAAAATACAAAAATATGTGTGTATTTATCGCAGGTTTATAAGTGCCCGGTTAATGGCAATAGGCTCGCCACCTATTACATTGGGACCTAAACATAAACTGGCGAAATGTGGGTGCTAGCGCCTCTGCCTACCCCTTTGGGGAATACAGGCGTGAGTTTATGTTATGTTATGTAAATATTTGCACTGAGCGGTGATCGAACCCAAACCTCCTGCGTGGCAGTCGCGTCATTACCGCCACGCGACAGAGGCTGTCAAAATGATCCAACTATAAATGAGCATATTTCTTTGATTTTGCCCTCTTCCTGTTGACATATTGTTCTGATATTTGGAACACACCTTTAATTCACGCAATAATACAATTGGGTATTCCACTGACTTTTTTTTTTCCGTGCGGAAATCCCCTCGGATACCCTCCTGCCGGAGCCGGAAGGGGAGGTTATGTCGGACTCGAACCGACTAAAACCGCACGCCGACTGTGGGTCGTGGTGCTAGGCCGGAGGTGAGGTTGTCATCGACATATCCCTCGCACCCCGGCGGACCCAGGGCCATCACTTATGGTCTAGCCCTCCTCGGGAGGGGGGACAACGGTGTCCCCGACTCGCCCCCGGAATTTAATAGTCAAATCCGTTGCTATTATAGGTAAGGTGGATGATTGAAAATAAATTAAGACTTTAAAATAAGAACCGACGCAATTTTACCGCTCTTTTACCATTCTTAATTTAATAAGCTCGGTTAGATAATTTATTTAACTATAGTAGCCAATTTAAATCAGTACTGTTCTGCGGTAGCCTAGTGGTATGGGTAATGGACTGCTGAGACGAGGTCTCGGGTTCGATCCTAGGTTTACCATGGCACACACCAATGACTTTTCGATGCTTTATAAGTTATGTGTGTATTTATCGCAGGTTTATAAGTTACATTGGGAACTAAACATAAACTGGCGAAATGTGGGTGCTAGCACCTCTGCCTACCTCTTCGGGGAATACAGGCGTGAGTTTATGTTATATGTTTAAATCAGTACAACTGTTTGATTTGTTCTTTAATACCTTAGTTTTATGATCATTAAGAGACTTGGTAGTAAACATAGATCTGTGTATACAACACTAAAACAATATTACCAACGTGTGTATTTAAGAAAAACAATTAGAAATAGCCAAGATCCAGGGTTAACGTGCTAACAGAACATCTGTTAAAAGATCATTGTACTTTGCAAAGGACAGAGTAGCGAACCAACAAAAATAAACTCTAAAACCTACCGCATAAAATTTAAAATCGGAAAATGTTTTGAAAGCTGTAGTGGTATTCTGGAAAAATCTTCTTTAATACGTACATCGTATAGTCCAAAGTCGTAAAGCAGAAAACCTCTATACCCTTGGATATCTCATCAAAGGTAGGTAATTGAATTAAAATAATACTTTCAAATAATTGGAATACTAATTGGATTTCGTTGTGTTGAGATAATGTTTTTTAACCCCCGACGCAAAGAGACGGTGTTATGAGTTTGACGTGTCTGTCTGTGTATGGCATCATAGCTCTCGAACGGATGAAGCGATTTCAATTTAGTTTTTTATGTATTAAAGGTAATTTATGTACGAGTGTTCTTAGATATGTTTGATGAAAATCGGTTGAGCCGTAAAAAAAATATGGGGGTTAAAGTGGGAATAAATAAAACTTTTTTTATTTTTTTTTTCTTTATGTTATCTAACATAATGGATGATTAACTGAGGAATTAGTATCGTCATCATCAGTATAAAGATGATCTCCTGTAGCGGTAGAGCGTTGGGCTACTGGAGGTCACACGTTTGATTCCGCTCAGTACAAATTACTAGCTGAGCCGGCGAACTTCGTACTGCCAATTATTTTCCACCAGCCTGGTGTTCAATCCCGTTCCCGCTGCACTCTCTTATACAATGATATAGTTATCTAAACAGCAACAGAAATGACCACACTGTCACTTCTGCGTATATGCCGATGCCGGCCGAATTTGTTGACATTAATGTTCACTGCTCCGTTCCCTTGAGTGATGATATATAGCCTATGTGTTGTTCTGATGTATAAGCTATATTATCGTAAAGTTTCATGAAAATCCATTCAGTAGTTTTTACGTGAAAGAGTAACAAACGTCCACCCATACTCACAAACTTTCGCGTTTATAATATTAGTAGGATATGCATGAGCCTATTTACATTGTTATATCTAATTTATGTATCTACTAGGCCGGCTAACTTTGTACCGCCAATTCCCCCCTCCCCCCCGCCTGGGATCTGATCCCGTTCCCGCTGCACCCTTTACTATATTAAGCATGTATATATCAACTTTTTCTTGAAATACTCTATCTATTAAAAGAAACCGCATCATAACCTGTAGCGTAGTTTTGAAGATATAAGCATACTTACATATGGACGGACAGACGCGGAAAACGACTTTGCTTTATACTACATATGTAGTGATTTAAAGACTGGCATAAAGTTCTTATGACAACCGGGAACGACAGCTTGAACATTTTCTCCGAGGCTGACCAGAGTAATGCAAGTAGAGTTCATGCATACGAAATTGACAGCCTCTGTGGCCTGGCGGCAGTGAACGCGACTGCCACGCAGGAGACGCAGGCTCGATCCCCGCTCAGTGCAAATATTTGTATGCAAAAATATGGCTATTTGCATTGGTCTGAGTGCTTCTATGTATAATATGTATGAACTTATAAAAAAAAGCATCTAAGTAAGTTTATCCGCATTCTAGATTCCATAACACAAGCTAGTTAAGCTTACCATAGGTTTAAATAACGTTGTGTAGAATGTTGTGGAATATTGCGAAATATTTGTAGTGAGCGGGGATCGAACCCGCGCCTTTTGCGTAGTGGCCACGTTCATTACCTCTACGCCACAGAGTCTGCTGTCAATTCAATTTCATAATAATACATTTAAAGTTATTCATGAAATCACTAAAAGCCTAAAAAAGTATGCTTGTCTGCCACTTGAGTGGTATATAAATTAGCATAAAGCTTTTTGGTTATAATCTTGAAAAGTACTTAACTTTTTTAATATTAAAATATTACGTGGTTTTACATTAAGGTGTGAGTGTAAGTGTAAGTGATATATTTAGTGCGCTTGCTTATGTCGTAATTACGTGGAATTTTAGTTATATATTACTAGCTTTTGCCCGCGGCTCTGCCCGCGTGGAAGTCGGTTATCGCGACCAAACATAACCTATGTACTTTCTTATGGTCTAATCTACACTTGTACAAAATTTCATCCAAATTGGTTCAGTGGTTTAGTTTAGGTGCTACACTGCAATTCACTAAGCGAGCACAACGATGCAAGTCGCAACGTTGTGCTCGATAGAGATTGTCATTGGTCGGATTGTATCACGTCACTGGAGACCACCAATGACAATCTCTATCGAGCACAACGTTGCGACTCGCATCGTTGTGCTTACTTAGCGAATTGCACAGCTGATTTTAGGCGTGAAAGCGTAACATCACACTCTGTCTGTCTGTCTGTCTGTCTGTCTAAGACAAGACAAGATAGGCAGACAGACAGAGCTACTTTCGCATTTATAATATTAGTATCGATTTAGCTTTATAATATTAAAGAAGGCTTCCGCGTCTGTCCGTCCCTATGTATGCTAATATTTTCAAAACTACGCTACAGATTTTGATGCGATTTCTTTTAATAGATTGAGTAATTCAAGAAGAAGGCTTAAATGTATAATACTTGCTTAATATAGAAGAGGGTGCAGCGGAAACGGGATTGGACGTCACGCGGGCAGAAAAATTGGCGGTACGAAGTTCACTGGGTCAGCTAGTAAAATATAATCTTCTTTATCTTTTTCATCCTAGCGGTAATCCCAGTTGCATCTGACGCTTTTCAACTCGAAGTCTGGAGGCCGCTTTTACCAGACTAACTACTGATTTGGCTGAACTTTGATATTTAACGGGAAGCGACCCAAACACACACAACCCAAAGGCGATACCGAAGCATTGCAGCTACACCAGTTGTTGGACTTTTTCAGGCTCCAAAATCAAAATATAATAATTATTTATCTTAAAGCATAACGCTTAATAATTAACGTTCAAATTAGAGAACAGCTTTTAATTGAGAAGAAATTTCCTGCCCTCCTTGAGAGTATAGGTATGTACTTCATTTAAGTGAGGGACTCATTAAGTTTGTAATATGAATCTTTTTGCTAAAGATTGTTTTTTTAGAGAAGGTTTTTTATAACAATTTGGTGGCAGACAAGCATACGGCCCACCTGCTGGAAAGTAGTTCCCGTGGCCTTTTTTTATCGTGCGAAAAATCCCCACGGATACCACCTCCCCCGGCTCTGGTGGAGGTGGTTGTGTTGGACTCGAACCGACTAAAACGCACGCCGTCTTTGGGTCTTTGGTTGCCGGAGGTGAGAATGCAGGAAAAATTTATCTTTCGAGATGGCCTCCTTCAAATTGCGGGGACCACTACATAATGTCCCCATGTAGCCTCGGGCATGGGGAGGCGCACTTTGCGCCGCCGCGGCCTGCTTCTGCTAGGGTGACAGGCGGCTCCACGGATCACCCCCAGGCCCGCGCTCATGGAGGACGGAGGTCGTTCTGTGACTTTACTGTGGCCCATGGACGTATGCAACACCAGGGGCGTCACACTCGTGCTGCCGACCCTGGAGAAACCTCCTAATGCCTTTCTTGAAGAACCCCATATTATAGTCGCTTGGAAAATCCACAGCTTTTTTGAGACAGAAGTATAGCTAGGATCATGCGTCGTTTCTCACTAAAAACGGTAAGAATTGCGGTGTGAACTACCCTAGAGGTCTTTTTCAATGAGTCACAGTAGAATCGGTCGACATATTATACAAAAAGAAAAGCAGTTTTTATAACAAATTCTCTGGGTACCAAGGTAACTGCTTTGTGTAGAAAATACCAATATAGCTTCTTAATACAGACTACATAACCTACCAACAATAAAAATGATAACAAAAATAAATAAAACATTTATTTAATTTTAATAATACAACTTCCTTTTAACACAATCACAAACTATATTACAAACTAATAAGTCGATATTATGTACCCATGAACCAGCTTATTTACGCACAAAATGACATGACTATATCACTACTCATCCCCGGTATTTTGGTCTTAAAGGTCTTTTCACTTGTCATTTTCTTAGTCTTTTAGTCTTTTGGTCTTTAAGTGTTAATGGTCTTTTCACTCTTAATTTTCTTGGTCCTTTGGTCTACTGGTATTTTGGTCGTTTGGTATTTAAGTCTTAACAGTCTTTTTACTCGTCATTTTCCTGGTCTTTGGTCTACTGGTCTTGGTCTTTTGGTCTCTTGGTCTTTTGGTCATTTAGTATTTGAGTCTTCTGGTATTTTAGTATTTTTTACTATAGTTCTTTTGGTTTTAATGCAACTTAATTGTCAGACAAGCACATGGCGCACCTGATGGAAAGTGGTTCCCATGGCATATGGACGTATGCAACGCCAGGGGCGTTACACGTGCGACTTACCCTGGACTTTTGGCCTATTAGGTCTTTGGTCTTTTCGTCTTTTGGTCTTTTGGTCTTTTCGTCTTTTGGTCTTTTGGACTTTTGGTCTTTTGGTCTTTCAGTCTTTCTGTGTAAACGGTATTTCTGTCTTAACAGTATTTCAAGCTAAACAGTATCCCATCCATTTAATAAGCTGATCCATCTCCTGTCCTCAGCGCTCTTGCTTCAACAGTCTTCCGATCAGCTTCTCTTCTATCATACGCAAATCCCAAAAACGCGCAAAAGTCAATAAAATTCGTCATAAAACTAAATATTCCCAACCCATCGGATTTATAATCATATGGAAACACATGGTGGTAATTATGGGACCCTTCTCCTAAAGTTAAGTAGAATAGGGCCCGGTTTTGTCCTGGTGCTATGTGTTTATCATAAGGTCTATAACCCCACATATGGGCGAAACTGTTAATGGCAAATGTCAGGTTCAAATTTATGATGTAACGAAACATATTGATGTTCCAGGCGTTGAAAAAGGTTTCTCCCCAGAAGTACATGGGGATCACTGTTGGGAGTACTAGGGCGATGAGTGGAATGAACCAGAAGTTATATCTGAAATAAAAAAAAATATAATTAATTTTTTTATAGCATTAATTATGCTAAGTTTGATTCACTCAATAGCTCAGTTGGAAGAGCATTCCCCCTGTAAGGGATAGGTCGTGGGTTCAAGTCCCGCTTGAGCAGTTCATTTTTCCCGATGTATTCGAATTTTAAAGTACGCATAATAAATGCCATAAAAACCATTTTCCATCAGGTGGGCCAGTCTGCTTGTCTGCCGCCGCGAAAATGGTTGAAAAATCATTCATTGGTTCCAACAGTTTATAAGAAAGTTGGTAGATGGCTCCACTATTGTCCTTACAGACGGATATTAAGAGAAGGCAATCAGGTGTGGCTCAATAGCTCATATACATAGAAATTATTAATATTCTCTTTAACTCCTTCAGCTAAGCTAAATTGCTTGAAGTGGATTCACGTCGTGTAATGGCCAGGATTCGAACCCGGGACCTCTCTATCGTAAGGCCGAGTCCTTAACCACTAAGATATCAACGCTACGCGAAAAAGCGACGAAGATAATATCAATATAGATACTAATATCAATATATATAGGTCTGACATATCAATAGTATTTCCTTTCGCTTTTACTTCTGGATGCTTCTTCACAAACAGCCACCCTACATGAGAGTAAAAGAATCCTCTAGAAGCATTGTGAGGGTCCGCATCAGTGTCACTATATTTGTGGTGGAGCCGATGGTCCCTGGCCCAATGGATGACGCTGTGCTGGTTTGCGATGGAGTGACAGAGCATCAGGAAGAACTGTAAGGGTTTCGTGGCTTTATAACTACGATGAGACCAGAGGCGATGACTCCCTGCGATAATTCCACAACCGGCTAGCCAGAAATTGATGAAACCTAAAAATTTTGAAGATGGTATCACATGTCTGTCAGGAATACATTGCTCTAATGAAAAAGTTCTACCCTCTTTTTTTAATAAAGAATATTAGAAACCGAAATCCATTTATTCTAATAATATAAATACGAAAGTAACTCTGTCTATCTGTCTGTCTGTTTTGATGAAATTTGGTATAGGGGTAGAATAGACCTTGAGAAAGGATGTTTGTTCGCGATAACCGACATCCAAGCGGGTGGAGCCGCGGGTAAAAGCTAGTAAAGAATATTGGAAACCAAAATCCATCTATACTAATATTATAAGTACGAAAGTAACTCTATCTGTCTGTCTATTACGTTTTCACGCCTAAACCACTGAACCGTTTTTGACGAAACTTGGTATAGGGACCGATTAGACTTTGAAAAAGGAAATACGCTATGTTTGATCGCAATAATCGGCATCCACGCGGGCGGATCCGCATTCAACTGCTATTTATTAATATTCCCTCTAACCCTGATTTAGGAGCGAGTTCACGTCAGTCGTGCAATAGCCAGGATTCGAATCCATGATCTTAAGGTCAGGTTAACCAATAAGCTGCCGATGTCTCTCGTGTCACAAGCGTTCACTAGGCCATGTACGTTCGAAGGTGGCGTTCATTTGTAGGATAGATGGCAGAAAAGCAAAATCAATCAAGAAATAAGCCCAATATGTGCATCAAAAAGCCACTGGGAAATCCCTACCAAGATGAAAATGTCTAGTACTTACTCAGCATTAAAGTGCCCCATTTGGCGCTAGTAAACCCTAGGTACAGTCCATATAATCCAGCTATATGATAGTACAGAAATACTAGGATGTTCCAGTATACAATCTGGTACTTCCTTGGTTCTGCTTTAGATATTTTCTCTGGAACTTCTTGTAATCTTACTTCATTGTCGCGAATATTTGGAGCCATTCTGTAAGAATACTTTTCGATAAGTATATGGAGGATGGGATGCTCTTCAACCCTAAGAGCCAATTGACATGGTTGTGTTGGACTCGAACCGACTAAAACCGCACAACGGCTTGGGTCCTCAGTTGCCGGAGGTGATATAGACCATGATATAATCAATAATACATAGGGAAATCCCTAAGTCGCCTTAAAGACGGATAAGAAGGGGAATTTGAAACACATCGGGCGTGTCTCGGTAGCCGAGTTGATCAAGGTATAGATCGCGGGTTCGAGTCCTTCAATAAGCACCAATGCTCCCAAACCTCCGCGTTCCGCATCCACGCTTAGTAAATAATTTAAAAAAAATTGCGAGTTACCTGTGCACTTTGATGATTTAAGAAAATTAAGTTAATAACTTAGCACGTACCACTTCCCTTCTATACAATGGTGTTAAATTAAAATATAAATTTATTACAAACTTCTTAAATACTGAATAATGTTACTGTTAAAGTCTGAATTACAGTAATATAAAATACATATTGTAAATTGTAAAATACAGATTGTTCTATACAATAAGGCCGCCCATTGTACAGTATTTTATTAAACATATTTCCTGCTAGCTGTTGCCCGCGGCTCCACCCGCGTGGATGTCGGTTATCGCGACCAAACATAGCATATGTCCTTTCTCATGGTCTAATCTACCCCTATACCAAATTTCATCAAAATCGGTTCAGTGGTTAAGGCGTGAAAGCGTAACATACAGACAGACAGACAGACAGAGTTACTTTTGCATTTATAATATTAGTATGAAAGTATGGATTAAATTGTGTATTTTGGTGTATAATAAAAAAAACTTTTATTTTACGAACGAACTATTCCAATTTTTAACACGCTTTTATTAGCTTCACTTGTAACTTACATGACCCACTTTCTGGTCTTCGATTAGGATGAAATTTTGCACACGCTCTGAGTTCTGATGACAAATACATGACTAGCTAAGAAACGTCATTACAAATCCAATATGGCGGCCTCCCCAAGATGGCGGACTGGCTGTTTGAAATCCAACCATGGCTACGAGTATCAAATGAAAGGGTTAGCTGTCAGGAATACGAAAAAAATAGTCACGTGACTTAAATCCAATATGGCGTATTTTAAGTGCATGCTAAAAGCGTGTTTTTAGTGTTTTAAACTATTATATATATTTTTAATGTTAATTTTTGAATGCAAGTACCGCATCTCATCATAATATGAGATCATTGGTTAAAGTGGCATCACGCGTATTTAATTCCCATTAGTGAGAATTAACATATTTCTGAGTTTGTGAATATAATTCTCGTCACATACGACGTGACTTCACGGAGTCTATTAGAATTTCATTACAACTTTAGCATTATAATGTTCCATATTTACGTGCTGAAATTGGCAGGAGACGATTTACTGTCCTTTTATTTCACACTCGCTAATGCCAGCGGCTCCACCTGCGTTGAATTTAGACTCTATTCCTGGGATAAAAACGCCATGGGATAAAAACGCCATGGGATAAAAACGCTCAGGTCATTTTAGACCTCTTTTATCCGTTTAGCGGTTAGAGCGTGATCAAATATAAATTACATCCAAACATTTTCACAAACTTCCACATTAAATGAGTTATTAATTCGCATTTAACTATAATTACTCTTGATCCATACTATTATCTCTTATAATCTGTTGTTCGTCATCAGTCAGCATCACAAAATATATTTACGACGAATTATCAAAATGATCTTAAAACTCTCGTATTAAGAGCAAATGAAACTGTTTTATTGATTTAAATGGTATTATTGTCCAAAACAAATGTGTGCACCAAATATCAGAACAATCGATCAACTGGAAGGGGGTACAAAAAATGAAATTAAGATCAATTTGAGTACTTTGTAGGTCAACATCATTCTGATGCTACATGTGTACAATAAAGAGTTGTCTATCTATTTATCTAATAATAGGAAAAATGATAAAATTGGAGATCTAGATTTTAATTTAAAGTTAACCTTATGAATCGATACTAACGTATTCCTAAGGGTGCCGTAGTGAGAGGGAAAAGCCATATTGGGCCCACCTTACTCTCCGCCTTTAGAGGCCCAAGACGGCGCGCGGTTAAAATGACCAAATTACCACTTTTACTGTAACTTGATTAATTATTACAACTTATCATAACCTATTGTTATTTAAATTTTCCCAAACTCTTGTAATATTTTTTGATTTTTATAATTGATAAGCATATTGTTGATTGTTATTATATAATAGTTATATATTTTATTTAAATAAATAAACTATTTTTGGAACTCGAACGCAAATGAAATAGTACAAATTAATGTAATTTTGGTATCATTATAATATTATAAAGTCAACAGAGTATGACTATGACTCCATTATATAATTCGAAACTTCCAGACGAAATGTCTCAGTAGGTACACTTCGCAGTTAATATACATCGATCACTGAATTATAAATTAATCACTGAATATACTTTGATCACTGGATATATATAAATTAATCACTGAATCTGCGTTATCTGCGGTAGCCTAGTGGTATGGGTAATGGACTGCTGAGACGAGGTCTCGGATTCGATCCCAGGTTTACCATGGCACACACCAATGACTTTTCGATGCTTTTCGAAGCTATGTGTGTATTTGTCGCAGGTTTATAAGTGCCTGGTTAATGGCAATAGGCTCGCCACCTATTACATTGGGACCTAAACATAAACTGGCGAAATGTGGGTGCTAGCACCTCTGTCTACCCCTTCGAGGAATATAGGCGTGAGTTTATGTTATGTTATGTAATCACTGAATATACTTTGATCGCTGGATCGCTGAATATACTTTGATCGCTGGATATAAATTGATCTTTCCCATTCAGTAATTACAACTTAGTTACTTTTTTATTTTTACACGACTGCTAAGATCTACGTGAAAAACATAACATATCCCATGTTATGTTTTTCACGTAGATCTTGCATATTTTTAATGCTCTTAAATACCATGTCTTCTTAAAATTAAATGAGCCTCTTTGGTGTTCTTTGGTATATAGGTACTCGTAAAATGTGAAAAAAGCCATAATATGCTGCAATTTTGGTCCAAATATAAGTTGCCAAAAAGTATATATGTTTAAACTTATCCAGTAGGGTATCAAAATGAAGGAAATTAAGACGATTGCAAAAATTATAATCTTCTAATTAGTCCCAGCCTCTCCTTTCCTACACAGGACAACACGTTCAGGATTCAGACGTCACCCGCGTACATCAAAATCGTTATAAAATCCATTACAAATAGTTTTATTTCAGGTTTCAGAAGCCAGTTCGGCATTGTGGCGAAATCTGGGTATACCTAATTTTCGTGAGCTATATTTTCTGTGTTTGGTTGTCTAAACTTTTTATTCATTAATTTATTATTTATGAACATAACATACTTAACGGAAAAAAATTAAAAAAACATATGTTGATCTCACCATTGTATTTTTTTGAGGTGCGAAAATCGTCCGTAATTTTAACGAATTACTAATTGTAAAAAATATGTGAAGATATAATATTACCTACATTAATTGAATGCAGACATAAGACTAATTGGTGCTTCTTTTTGGGGTACTTTGCTCCCAGAAAAGCCGTAGGTATAGCCAAACTAAAGTGATAGAATATACTCCTTCTTTTTCGTGCGGAAATCTCCTCGGATCACTCCCCCGCCGGAACCGGATGGGGAGGTTATGTCGGACTCGAACCTACTAAACCGCACGCTGACTGAGGGTCGTGGTGCCATGTATACCCGGGGCCCCGGAGTGAAAGCCTCACGTGCAATCAGAAACAACGATAAACTAAAAGAAAGACAGAGAGGGTGAGAGAGAAAGATGGAAACGCAGAAAGTATTTATTTGGCAAGTTTTTTCTGAACACATTTTTAATATCTTCAATAAATAAATAAATAAATATTCCACAACATTGTACACAACGCCATCTAGACCCATGGTAAGCATAGTAGAGCTTGTGTTATGGAATCTAGAATGCGGATAAACATACATAGATACTTTTTTTTTGTAAATACATACATACTATACATAGAAACACCCAGACCAATGCAAATAGCCATATTCATGCATACAAATATTTGCACTGAGCGGGAATCGAACCCGCGCCTCCCGCGTAGCAGTCGCGTTCACTACCACCACGCCACGGAGGCATAGACACAATCAGTTTATATTTATGATAATAGTATAGAAGATGTTGACTGGAGGTTATTTGAATGAATTTTTTATAGCATTTATTATGTTAACTTTTAAATTCGAAATACATCGGGAAAAAGAAGAACTCAAGTGGGATTTGAACACACGATCTTTCCCTTACAGGGGGAATGCTCTTCCAACTGAGCTATTGAGTCACACCTGTTCGTAAGAAAGTTGGTGGATGGCTCCACCGTCGCCCCTATAGAGGGATATAAGGAGAAGGGAAATTTGAAGTGATTCAGGTGTGACTCAATAGCTCAGTTGGAAGAGCATTCCCCCTGTAAGGGAAAGGTCGTGGGTTATTTTTATTTTTCCTTTCCCGATCTTCGAGCATTTGCAGATGTGTGGAGATGTTACTTCCTTGGCAGTATTGTACCGTATCTACCATGGTGAATGTTCTGGTGAGCTCTTCTAATTTAATAATAAATATTCCACAACATTCCACACAACGCTATATAGACCCATGGTAAGCATAGCTTAACTAGCTTGTGTTATGGATTCTGGAATGGGGATAAGCATTCTCATCTCCTTTTTTTTTGTAAACACATACACATTATACATAGAAAAACCAACTATTTGCACTGAGCGGGAATTGATCCCATGCCTCCTGTGTAGCGGCCGCGGTCACTATCGCCACGCCACAGAGGCTGTCCTACTCTCTCCTTTCCTTCAAAGGACAACACGTGCAGGTGTAGAATATTCTACGGCACATCAATCCCTGCCAGCTCACGTGTTTCCTTCTTCCTACAGTCCCGTGTCCTTTAAGTGGGGCATCTGATGAGGCCGTCAAGCTGAGTGCCACCATTTTTCCGCGTCTGTCCGTCCCTATGTATGCTTGCTTATATCTTCAAAACTACTCTACAGATTTTGATGCGGTTTCTTTTAATAGATAGAGTAATTCAGAAGAAGGTTTTTAATAGCGGAAAGAAATTGGCGATACAAAGTACGCCTGGTCAGAAAGTTTATCATAAATGAAAAATAATTTATAAAGGTGAATTCACACAATATTAAAATTTCTACCCGCAGAATTTCGTGATTGGTTTTAAGAAGGGTCGGAGTTTAATGCGAAAACAGAACTTTCTGTAGGTATTTAATTCGATTTTTTTAAATCTCAAAAGGTAAGGGCGCATTGGTAAAAGGGGCAAAGTTGCTACGGAGTTTCAATTGGCCCAGATTTTAACATTGCCAGGCACATATAAGTATTTTTTCTATGTCTCCAATGTACAGATATGACTAGTTAAACATTTTATAATAGTACAAAGCTATGCCTATGAGCCGCGTGGTTCCCGGCAGAGTAGAGTTTGTTCCATCTCTTCCCCCGCGATGTCTTACAAGGCGATTATTGAATAGGGCGGTTTAACACCGGACAAATAACCCTATATTGTTGTCGCTTGGGCAAAGTAGTAGTAGTGCAGGCGCTGCAGGTGTTTGAGTAAGCAAAATCCGAGTGACGGCAATTATGACCGGCTTCTTATACCTGAGGCCCTTAATAACGACAAAACACATCTTACCGCCGAGTGTGATGGTCCCTTCCCCCCTCTTCGCCCATACTTACGGTACGGTCGAAGAGGGGGAATGGGGAGGGGGGATGTTTATACATCTATTTGCGTAAAAACATTGCTTTGTTAAGTCGTGTTTTTGTATATATAATAATAATTTCGTTAATTCGATTTTTTTTTAAATATTTGTACCTATATAATACTATTTTCATTAATTCGTTTTTTTTTAATGAAATTACTAATATTCCCTCAACCCCCTCCAGTAAGCTAAATTCGATCATAAGGCCTACTACGTAACCACTAAGCTACTTTAATTTTCGTTTTTTATTATTATTGTTTAAAAGTGATTACGATTAAAAAGAACTATAAATTACTAGCTTTTGCCCGCGGCTCCGCCCGCGTGGATGTCAGTTATCGCGACCATTCATGGCCTATGTCCTTTTTCATCGTCTGATCTACCCCTATACCAAATTTCATCAAAATCGGTTCGTGGTTGAGGCGTGAAAGCGTAACATATTGTTATTTCCAATCCCGTTACCCGTCTCCCGTAACATTGGTGTCAGAAGTGGGATTGGAATAAACGATGCCGTTCACACAAAGAGACGACCGAGGGCGCCCCAACACGCGCTCCAGATCAGCGGCGCGGGAACAAGGGGACGCAAACCCGGTAGTATCACACGCTGACGTCGCGAGAGGTCGAGATGAGGCTGGCGAAGGAACCTCTGCCGCTCCTGCGCGTGCCTCAGCCACACCGGAACCTGTAAGTGCACCGTCGCTCTCGCTGACGGACATGGGTGCACTTTTCCAGCAGCTCCGCGCTCTTCAGGAGGAGCAAGCGCGCCGCCAGGAGGAGCAGTTGCGCGCTCTTCAGGAAGAGCAAGCGCGCCGTCAGGAGGAGCAGCTGCGCGCTCTTCAGGAGGAGCAAGCACGCCGTCAGGAGGAGCAAGCTCGCCGTCAGGAGGAACAGCTGCGCGCTCTTCAGGAGGAGCAAGCACGCCGTCAGGAGGAGCAAGCTCGCCGTCAGGAGGAACAGCTGCGCGCTCTTCAGGAAGAGCAAGCGCGCCGTCAGGAGGAGCAAGCACGCCGTCAGGAGGAACAACTACAGGCAATGGGGGAACGAGTTCTCTCAGCTGTCACGGAGACCATCAAAAAGGTAGAAGAGGTCCAAAAAACAGTAGAGAACCATGAAAGCATGCTGGCTGACCATCAAGCGCGCATCATATCTGTCGAGGGGGACTTACGGAAGATCAAGGCTTCCGGTACAACAACGCCTGTTTCCGTAGTCTCTTCAGGAGGAAGCTTCAAGGTGCCTCCCTATGATGGAACATCTTCTTGGACTGCATACAAGAGGCAGTTTCAAGCCGTAGTACAACTAAACGGCTGGAGTGAAGAACAAGCAAAGACCGGCCTTACCTTAGCGTTAAGAGATAAGGCTGCAACGGTGTTGGAGGCTATAGAAAGTGACGCTTCATACAAGGAGCTTGTTGAGGCTCTGGAATCGAGGTACGGTGATGCGCATCTTGAACACGTATTCCGAGCCCAACTCCGAGACAGGGTGCAGAAGCCTACCGAGACGCTGCAACAGTGGGCCTTGGAAGTTGAAAAACTTGTGAGGAAGGCATACCAGTCCTCTCCCACGACTTTCATCGACCGGATGCTGCTACAAACTTTCGTTGATGGTATCCGCGATAGGGAAGTGAGAGCTGCAGTACGATTGGCCCATCATCCGGAAGTTAAGGAAGCCGTGGCGCATGCGCTAGAAGTGGAGGCCGTCCGTGGTGAATATGGAGGTTTGCGTGTGAGAAGAGTGACGACGCCTGAACAAGAGGGTGGTCGAAGGAACTTCGCTCCCCGTTGTTATCAATGCGGGGAAAGAGGTCACTTAAGAAATACGTGCCCGAACCGTATGACAGTAAGAACCGGAGTCGACGCGGAAATACAAGCGTTGGAGACGGCGGAAAACTAGTTCCGGCCAGGCTTAGGGGGTGGGCGCTGGCCGGTGGACAAGAAGCCCCAAAAGTTAAGATTTACCAAAGCACAGATGGGAATAGTCTAACCGTCGCTGGAAGGATAAATGGAACTGCATGCCAGTTAACTTTAGACACTGGAGCATCGCGTACGGTAGTTGGTTCACAGATAATGAAGAACTGTGGGAAGAGTCAGATCCAGGGAGAACCTGTACATTTGACTACAGCTACTGGTCAGCGCATACCTGTGAGGGGAGAACGGATTGTGGCAATTAAGATGGGTGACAAACTCTTTTGGCAGAAAGTTGTAATAGCTGATATAGTGGATGACTGTATAATTGGGTTGGACTTTATGAAATATCATCAGTGCAAAATTGATATTGTAAATGGAGTCATCAAATGTGGAGTAACTGAGGTGCCTATGAAAGGAGGTGGTGGTGGTGGTAAAGTCTACTGCCTTCAAGATACCAGACTTCCACCTAGAACTCAGACACTTGTACCAATAACAATGAGTAAAAATTCAAGTAACAATAGCCGGCGTTATTTCGTTGTTGAAAAGACAGAAGATGATAATTCGTGGTTACCAGCTAGAACGGTAGTCAGTGTGTCTAAAAACATGCTAGTTCCAGTGCTTAATTTGAGTGGTGACGTACAGACCTTAAAAAGGGGCACTCTGATTGGAGTCGCTGAAGAAATGGAGTGGTTAAGGAGTTGCCAAGAAAAGACCAATATCTCATCAGGGAAAATAGATCTGACTGAAGTGTTTCTTGACTGTAAAGAAGATTTGGGAGCAATGCAGTTAGTGAAAGCTAAAAATTTGTTGAGGCGTTTTGCTGACATTTTTTCTAAAGGAGAACGGGACATCGGGAAGACTGGATTAGTGAAACATCAAATTAACACTGGCGATGCACTGCCAATCCGTCAACGACCTCGACGAATTCCCTTCGCTAAGGAAGAAGAAGTTGGGAATATGATTAAAGAGATGGAAGGAAATGGAGTGATAGAACCTTCTTCTAGTCCTTGGTGTTCTCCAGTTGTCTTAGTCAAGAAGAAGGATGGTACAACTAGGTTTTGCATCGATTACCGCCGATTGAATGACGTTACGAAGAAAGACAGTTATCCTTTACCAAGAATAGATGACACACTAGATACTTTGAGTGGAATGAAATGGTTTACTACGCTGGACCTTAAAAGTGGATACTGGCAGGTGGAGATGGATCCTAAAGATAAAGAGAAGACTGCATTTTCTACCGGTAAAGGACTCTGGCATTTCAAGGTAATGCCCTTCGGCCTTTGCAACGCGCCAGCGACGTTCGAGAGATTGATGGAACGAGTTCTTGCAGGATTAATAGGAGAAGCTTGCCTGGTATACCTCGATGACGTCATTATTGTGGGACGAGATTTCGACGATCACCTTAAGAAGTTAGAAAGTGTGCTGAGTAAAATTAGGGGAGCAAACTTAAAATTGAATCTAAAGAAATGCAGCTTCTTCAAAAGACAAGTCAATTATTTGGGGCATGTTATCTCTGAAGGCGGAGTAGAAACAGATCCCGCAAAAGTATCTGCCGTAAAAGACTGGCCGGTGCCACAGGATAAGACTCAGGTGCGAGCCTTTATGGGCCTCTGCTCTTATTATCGACGTTTCGTTAAGAATTTTGCGGACATCGCAAAGCCACTACATAGACTTACAGAGGAGAAGCGAACTTTTGTATGGGATGCAGATTGTGAAACTGCCTTTGAAGATCTCAAGAAGAAGCTTTGCGAAACCCCTATTTTGGGATATCCTGATGGAAGAAATCAGTTTGTTGTTGACACAGATGCCAGTAATACAGGCATAGGTGGAACATTGTCACAAAGAAAAGGAGATCAGGAGGTTGTCATAGCGTACTTCAGTAAAACGCTATCAAAACCTGAACGAAATTATTGTGTTACGCGAAGAGAGCTCCTGGCTGTAGTGAAAACGTTACAGCATTTCAAGAAATATCTATTAGGACGGAAGTTTCTAGTCAGAACGGACCATTCGGCATTGAAGTGGCTTCTGCAGTTCAAAAACCCCGAAGGACAAGTCGCACGATGGATCGAACAATTGCAAGAATTCGACTTCGTAATTGAACATCGAAGCGGTGGTTCCCATAGAAACGCCGATGCGTTGTCACGCCGACCTTGTGACAATGATTGTAAACATTGCGAAAGACAAGAGGGAAAGGAACAGACCTATATACGTGTTATAAGAATGGATTCATTCAATGAGAGGTGGAGTAATGACGTCATGCGAAAATCGCAAGAAGAAGATGACGACTTGAAGCCAATACTAGAATGGTTAACAAATTCTTCTCCTCGTCCAAGTTGGAATGAAGTTGCTGGATTGAGTTCCTCCACTAAGAGTTACTGGGCGTTATGGAATAGCTTGATACTTCAAGATGGCCTACTATGTCGTAAATGGGAGAGTGCTTCAAGAGATGGTACACACTTGCAAGTAATTGTACCGAAGGCAAAGGTTCCAGAAATACTAAGAGCTTTTCATGATGGGGTTTCCGGCGGACATCTTGGAGCTAGAAAAACTCTATTGAAAATACGAGAGCATTTTTACTGGTTGCATTGCAAGGAAGATGTCCAAGAATGGTGCAGGAAATGTGAACCATGTTCATCTGTTAAAGGACCACAGACGCGAAGTCGAGCTAGTATGAAGTTGTATAATGTCGGTGCTCCTTGGGAACGGATAGCTTTAGATATGGCCGGACCCTTTCCTGTATCAACGAACGGCAACCGTTACATATTGGTGGTGATGGACTATTGTGTAAGTGGCCAGAGGTGTTCGCGGTGCCAAATCAAGAAGCAATAACAGTGGCAACTAAACTAGTGAATGAAGTCTTTTGCCGATTCGGACTACCTCTTGAAATTCACAGTGATCAAGGACGAAACTTTGAATCGCAAGTATTTCAGGAAGTTTGTAAGATTTTGAAAATACACAAGACGCGAACGACACCTTATCGGCCACAGTCAGATGGCATGGTGGAACGTTTCAATAGAACGTTGGAGCAGCACTTGGCGAAGATAGTCGATTCACATCGAAGAAACTGGGACGAATATCTTCCGCTATTTCTGTTATCGTATCGTACAGCGGTTCATGAAAGCACTTGCATAACACCGGCCCATGCAAATTTTGGCAGAGAGCTTCGGCTACCGGCGGAACTCCTCACCGGATGCCCTCCTGACTCACCTAGCTGTATAACAGATTATGCGGATGTATTAAGGAAACGAATGGATAAAGTTCACAGATACATGAGAGAAGCCAATTTACAGGCCAGCGAACGAATGAAAACACGATATGACAGAAGTTCAAATTTAAGATGTTTTGAGGAAGGATCGCTAGTGTGGCTTCATAACCCAGTACGGAAGCAAGGATTATCTCCGAAACTGCAGCCAAGTTGGGAAGGACCTTATAAAGTGATAACAAAAATTAATGACGTTACTTACAGAATTCAAAAATCGCCGAGAAGTTCCGCTAAAGTTGTTCACATCGATAGACTCGCCCGATATTATGGCTCTAACGATGCTCGGGACGAGCATGTCTTAGGAGGGGGCAGTGTTACGAATGTGACGTAACATGTCAAAGCATCGGAACGATAAATTCGAACTTATTGTCAATAGCAGCTGTGACTGAGCGGTTTAGACCTCGCCTGCCAAAAAGAAGGTCGACGGATCGAATCCCGGTGACACGATATGTGGTTTTTGTGATTTTCTAATTTATTTAAATCTTTATTTGGTAAAAGTAACAGAAGATTCTATATTTAAAATCTTCTAGTTATTAGCAGAACATTCTGGAAGAATGAAAATGAGAAACGAAATGAAGATCGAAATTAGTTTAGCTCTTCTGGGAGATCATAGAAAATTCTGGAGAAATAATAAAATGAATATCGAAAAGACGATCGAAATTCAGGGTATAAAAGGAGCTGTCAGAGCCGTGAAAGGACAGTTAAGTTTGGGAGTTCAAAGTGAACACAAGAAGAGGAAGAAGGGAAAAGGAAGAAAATAGTGAAAAGTGCAGTAATTGTGCAGTCGCGCTGTGAGTGTCGTGAAAGCGCAGTGACCTTGCAGTACAGTCGCGCTGTGAGTGTCGCGAATAAGACTAAAGTGCAGTAGTGCATCGTGTGGTACAGTCGCGTCGTAAAGTGTCGTGTTCGAGATTTGGCTGTTGGGGTGTGAAAATAAAGCGGTCTCAAATACGAAGTTGTTTATTTCCAATCCCGTTACCCGTCTCCCGTAACAATATAAACAGACATAGTTACTTTCGCATTTATAATATTTGTATGGATTATGTAAAGAATCATTAAAATGATTTTATATCATTGAATACATGATATTCCCTTTACGAATAAGAGCAATAGGGGTTAAAAAAATGGACCAAAAAATTTACCAGCAAGATCCACATTTGACCTTTTCTTCACTTTAATCCGTTGGCGAAATTCGGTACTCACATTATGCATACCCACTTACCTGTAGCGCCCGGACTATAGCTTTATGGCCGAATTGTATTGTAATACCACTTACTGTGTATATTTGTATTGAGTTTGTATGTTATACTACCTATAGATAAGTAGACACATCATTCGTTGCTAAGCAACAAGAGTTGGGGTTCGCATGAAAGTTTTAAGTGGAAGAAGTATTCCTCTCTACGGCTTCCTGTGGCCATTGATTTAATGTCTCGACTTAAAGGCATAAGATCTGATGAGGGCGTCAAGCTTTACTAATGAAAAGCATAAAATATATAGACGTAAATTACATGGGCATAACGAAATTCAGCATAATGATCATAACGCATAACATCATTAAGCATTTTGGCATAATACTTGTTGAAGGAATTTTTACAGCATTAAGTATGCTAACTATACAAATCGAATACATAGGGAAAAAGAATCTTCTCGGGCGGGACTCGAACCCGCAGTTCGTAAGAAAATCGGTAGATGACGCCACGTCGCCTCAAAGACGTATAAGATGGGAAATTTGAATCATATCGGGCGTGTCTCGGTAGCCGAATTGGTCAGGCATTCCCCCTGTAAGGGAAAGACTGCGGGTTCGAGTCCCGCCCGAGAAGATTCTTTTTCCCTATGTATTCGAATAATACTTGTTGTTATAAATAATAAGAGCATAATAATAATGAAGCATAATTTTATAAAGTATAATGTTAGAAACGCATAATGATTTTAAAAAATTAAAAGTCAAGTCGGCTTATGTAGTGACTGTCCTAAAAACATTGTGCGAATTATAACTCTGCTTAAATATTATATATTAGACCTAAAATAAACATTATGCCTTTAAAATTTATGCAACTCCTTCTTATGGCAAAACATATTATATTAAATGATAGTTATGCTAACATTTACATTATGCTAAAGGATTATTATGCAGTAGTATTATTATGCTAACGAAAGTTATGCGAAAAATTTATGCCAAACTATATTCTGCCTTAAAATTTTATGCCAAGAGGAGGGATCCCGTACGTCAAGTCTATCTTACTCTTCTTTATGCTAGCGTTAATCGCAGTCTCAAGCTTCCACCTCAGATTCTGGGAACCCCATTTTTCAATGCTAAGTGCGGGCTTCACCGAACTTCAATATTTTTGCGACTGCGTGACCTCCACAACCCAGATGCATTGCAGTTAGACCAGTTGCGAGACTTTTTAGGGCTCTAACTATCCATAACGATTGCCATAGATATTCGTATGGCACTCCTTTTTTTTATAAAGGACACGTAAATTTGAATTCACTTCGCCTGATGTTAAGCTAAAGGCAAAGTCTCGAAAAGAGGGTCACCATCGTAAACATGTACTATGTTAACAACAACAGTTCGTAAGAAAGTTGGTAGATGGCTCCACCGTTCACCCTTATAGACGGATATAAAGAGAAGGGAAATTTTAAGTGATTCAGGTGTGGCTTAATAGCTCAGTTGGAAGAGCATTCCCCCTGTAACAGAAATATCGTGGGTTCAAGTCCCACTTGAGCATTTCATTTTTCCCGAACTACCTGTAACGATTGCCATAGATAGATGGGACTTTACCTCGCCTGATGTTAAGCTAAAGGCACAGTCTCGAAAAGAGGGTCACGATCGTAAACATGTATCTACCATGTTAACAACAACAGTTCGTAAGAAAGTTTGTAGATGGCTCCGCCGTTCACCCTTAAAGACGGACATAAAGAGAAGGGAAATTTTAAGTGAGTCAGGTGTGGCTCAATAGCTCAGTTGGAAGAGCATTCCCCCTGTAACAGAAATGTCGTGGGTTCAAGTCCCACTTGAGCATTTCATTTTTCCCGAACTACCCGTAACAATTGCCATAGATGTTCGTATCCCACTCACGTAAGAAAAATAGCAACAACCTACCTGATGTATAAATATATACACCTGCCGATATAAACTAAGGTGTCTTTTTTTTTCGTGCGGTTATCCCCTCGAATGCCTCCCCGCCGGAGCTGGAAGGAGAGGTTATATCGGACTAAGGTGTCAACCGCCACATTCCTTAACTATGTATTCAGACCCACATAAAAGGTCTTAAAACAGATCCAAGCAAACACAGACAGGGGACTGAACTAGTGATGATTGCAGACGAAATCTCCGGTCGGTCATAAATTTCATGACCGTAGCAGGAAAAGCTTTTAGTTTTAGTGGGGGTGAGCAAAGTTTGTAGCGGCTAACATTATGAAAACTACACGTAGAATGTTTGTAAAAAAGAAACAACTTTGCCGCAACGTGAGATGGAACAAAACGATTATTATCATGATCTTCTACCATCTCTACCATGGTGAATGTTCTGATGAGCTCTTCCAATTAGTTCCACCCTCTCCTTTCCTTTACAGGACGACACGTGCAGGGCTAAGATGCCATCCATATACGGTGCAGAGTATACCTGCTAGAACCAAGCGTTTCAGTGACTCATTCCTATGCCGCACCACTAAGACCTGGAACTCCCTGCCAGCTCACGTGTTTCCTTCTTCCTACAGTTCCGGGTCTTTTAAGCGGGACGTGAAAAGGCATCTGATGAGGCCATCATGCTGAGTGCCACCACTGTTAATACGGTACATGTTTACGATGGTGACCCTCTTTCCGAGACTTTGCCTTTAGCTTAACATCAGGTGAGATGAAGTCAAATTGACGTGTCCTTTATAAAACAAAACGAATTAAATACCAGAGCCTCCTAACATGGGGAGAGATGTTAATAGCTAATTGATTGAACTTAAACTTTTGACATGAATTATTTTGATTCTCTTTTCGTCTTTTCCCTTGGGCCGTCTAGGAAACCGGAGTTTGGAAACCGGTTTCCTTGAAGGCTTTTTATATGTCTACGTAACTGATTCCCAAGAAGGACTTTTTCATCCTTCTACGTAACTGGTTTCTATGAAGATTTTATTAACATGTCTACAGGATTATTTATTTCATGACTTAATAAATATATATAATTAACAAAAAATGGTAGAGAACGGAATAATTATTTATTCTTTTACCACGTGGGTTGAGAACGTAATTGTCGATTTTATAAACACACATACATAATACTCTTTGCTTATGTGTTTGTTCCCCTGGGGTAGGCAGCCGCTAAACAACCAACCATCTGTTTCAGTTTTCACAAATTTCACAACCCATATAATAGTTCTTAAATAGTGTAAGGCACTCTCTAATATGGAGGTGGGTGTGGGTGGGTGTTACACTCAACAAACTCTGAAGAGAGAGAGGGGGAATCTAAAGACGGTATATAATATGTACAGATTGATACTTGGGGATGAATTAAGTGACGTTCTAGTAAATACTCGTAACTCATGCCATTGTCAATACGTAATGTACGTGATTTATGTCGGATTTCATTAGTGAAATTTACGGCATTCAAGATTTATAGAAATGGTTTCTCACATTTAACTCAATGAAATATTATGAGCCACATTAGTTTATTACGTAATCTTATTTTTATTTTTTTTATTTAATCATCTTACAATAGAAACATAGAGGGCCAGACCGTAAGGGATGGCCCTGGGTCAGCCGGGGTGCGAGGGATATGTCGAAGATAACCTCACCTCCAGCCAAGCACCACGACCCACGGTCGGCTCCGGTAGTGGAGGTATCCGAAGGGATTTCCGCACAAAAAAAGCATACATGATTATTTAGACTGCATTAAATACCACTGAACTTTGTAACAAATGCAATACAATCTTGCAATACAATTTCTTTGCACTACAATCGTGTCGTACACATTCATTATTGAAATTATATTATTAGGTATTACATTAAATATAATATTATATATTCTCATTATGTAGATAGTCTAATACAAAATATATAGGACACATCAATTTGACTTCACCTCACCTGTTGGTAAGCAAAAGGCAAAGTCTCGGCAAAGGCAAAAAAATCTAAATTTTTGTTGTTAAATCTGAACGGATCTGGCCAAAATTTTACATAGGGATAGATTAATTATAGTAGTCTGAAATAATACATAGGATAACCCTGGAATAGGTTCCTTTGAGTTACAGGAACAAGATTAAAATTTAACAGGGGAAAAGTCACCGGCAAAGCTAATTAAAAAAACAGAAACCAAGTGTGACTCCGCCTATAGAATAATTTAGACATCATCTGCCGATATAGTATAAAATATTCAATCAATCAATTAATTAGCATATTGCAGTCCACTGCTGAGCATACAATATCAATATACACAAATAGGTACATCGGAAAAATGAAATGATCAAGTGGGACTTGAACCCACGAGATGATGTAAGGGGAAGACATCATCTTCCAACTGAGCTATTGAGCCACACCTGAATCACTTCAAATTTCCCTTATCTTTATATCCGTCTTTAAGGGCGACGGTGGAGCCAGATAATGTTACCTATTTTATGCAATAGCTGTATCGTAGACACAGATAATAAAAAACACAATCTATGGGCTGATGGACGTAATGGTGAACAGTGTGTAGCCATTGAAAAAAAAACTATAATTTATTTTATTATTTTTATTTTGTCGTAATTATTTATTTATGCTGTTATTTTGTAACATTTCTGTGCTCTAGCTATGAAAAATAATTGCATTTAATTTTTTTTCTTTCATAACATAACATAACATAAACTCACGCCCGTATTCCCCGAAGGGGTAGGCAGAGGTGCTAGCACCCACATTTCGCCAGTTTATGTTTAGGTCCCAATGTAATAGGTGGCGAGCCTATTGCCATTAACCGGGCACTTATAAACCTCCGATAAATACACACATAACTTCGAAAAGCATCGAAAAGTTATTGGTGTGTGCCATGGTAAACCAGGGATCGAACCCGAGACCTCGTCTCCGCAGTCCATTACCCATACCACTAGGCTACCGCAGATCTTGAAGATCATCATAGAGAAAAGAAGAAATTCATCATATATTATTAAGTTAGTAACATCCTAAATAATGTTATAAAAGATTATCGCCCGAACTATTAGCCGCCATCCTTCGTATGGACCTTGGGCTGCCCCAACCGTAATTAAGACCCATCACAACTTGTTACTGAGATAATAATTGTATCGTAGGCCCATATAGAGATTGCTACCCTCCGGATTGTGCCCGGTGTTGCTATGTTGATTTTGTAGAGTTATTTTATTGTTGCTATGCTATCCATACTTAATATTATAAGTGCGAAAGTAACTGTATCTGTCTGTCTATATATTACGCTTTCACGCCTAAACCACAGAACCGATTTTGATAAAATTTGTTATAAGGGTCCTATGCTTTTTTTTTTATCGTGCGGAACCCACGGTTACCACCCCCACGGAGCCGGTGGAGGTGGTTATGTCGGACTCGAACCGACTAAAACGCACGCCGTCTTGGGTCCTTGGTTGCCGGAGGTGAGATTGCCAAAAGCATATCTCTCGCACCCCGGCAGACCCAGGACCATCTCTTTCGAGATGGCCCCCTTCGGGTTGGGGGACCTCGGGGTCCCCATCTAGCCCCGGTTACGGGGAGGCGTACTTTACGCCGCCGCCGCGAAGGGTCCTATGCTGCACCGGTCTTACCTGGAACTCCCAGCCAGCTCACGTGTTTCCTTCTACCTACAGTCCCGCGTCCTTTAGGCGGGGCGTGAAAAGGCATTTGATGAGGCCGTCTAGCTGAGTGCCACCACTGTTAACATGGTATATGTTTACGATGGTGACCCTCTTTCCGAGACTTTGCCTTTAGCTTAACATTAGGCGAGGTGATTTCAAATTGACGTGTCCTTTATAAAAAAAAGACGTTAAGAAAGGAGCGGGCGGAGCCGTGGGCTACAGCTAGTAGGAAATATAAAGGATATAAGGGGCACAAGCAATTTAGCTTAGTTGGAGGGGTTAGAGAGAATATTAGTAACTTCGGTTCTAATTTTTTTTTTTAAAAAGGGCACAACCAATTTAGCTTAGTTGGAGGGGTTAGAGAGAATATTAGTAACTTCGGTTCTAATATTTTTTTAAAAAAAGGGCACAACCAATTTAGCTTAGTTGGAGGGGTTAGAGGGAATATTAGTAACTTCGGTTCTAATATTCTTTTTAAAAAAGGGCACAACCAATTTAGCTTAGTTGGAGGGGTTAGAGGGAATATTAGTAACTTCGGTTCTAATATTCTTTTTAAAAAAGGGCACAACCAATTTAGCTTAGTTGGAGGGGTTAGAGGGAATATTAGTAACTTCGGTTCTAATATTCTTTTTAAAAAAGGGCACAACCAATTTAGCTTAGTTGGAGGGGTTAGAGGGAATATTAGTAACTTCGGTTCTAATATTCTTTTTAATAAAGGGCACAAGCAATTTAACTTAGTTGGAGTGGTTAGAGGGAATATTAGTAACTTCGGTTCTAATATTCTTTTTAAAAAAGGGCACAAGCAATTTAGTTTAGTTGGACGGGTTTGAGGGAATATTAGTAACTTCGGTTCTAATATTCTTTTTAAAAAAGGGCACAAGCAATTTAGCTTAGTTGGAGGGGTTAGAGGGAATATTAGTATCTTCGGTTCTAATAACTTTTTAAAAAAGGGCACAAGCAATTTAGCTTAGTTGGAGGGGTTAGAGGGAATATTAGTAACTTCGGTTCTAATATTCTTTAAAAAAAAAAAAATTAGTAGGTTCCCGGTGGAGTAGAATAGGACCACCTCAGCTCTTTCTGTGAGTGTCGTAAAAGGCGACAAGGGGATAGGGTTGTTCTCCATCCGACAGTAAACATACAGCCCAAGACAAAGGGCCCGTTGAACGGCAATAGGCTCGCCCCATATTACTTACGTCGTGGGCCAAAAATCATTATTGGCAAAACGTGGGGGCTAATGCACCTCTGCCTACCCCTTCGGAGTTACAGACTGAGTATATGGATGGATGGATTTTATTGTTGCTATGCTATAAGAAGTACACAGGATATATTAGGTTGAAATTGACAGCCTATAATTGACAGCCTCCGTGGCGTGGTTGTAGTGAACGCGACTGCCACGCAGGGGGCGCGGGTTCGATTCCCGCTCAGTGCAAATATTTGTATGCATGAATATGGCTATTTGCATTGGTCTGGGTGTTTCTATGTATAATATGTATGCATTTACAAAAAAAAATGTATTTAAGTATGTTTATCCGCATTCTAGATTCCATAACACAAGCTAGTTAAGCTATGCTTACCATGTGTACCGTTGTGTAGAATGTCGGAAAAAAAAATTAAAGATAAAAAAGAAAAAAAAAATATCGCCTGAAGTCGTTATAAAAAACAAAAATTAAAATGATTTATAATTGTTTCAGAATACAATCTGGGAGAAGTTTGAAACACAAAACTGGTAAGTAATGTTGTTCTGTTAACTATACCATAGAGTACGAACGCTAAAAAAATATCTTTAGTATATCTCAAAAACTAATAGATGGCACTAGTAGGTAAATAAATAAATAAATAAATAAATATTCCACAACATTCTACACAACGCCATCTAGACCCATGGTAAGCTTTTATAGCTTGTGTTATGGAATCTAGAATGCGGATAAACATACTTATATACTTTTTTTTTTTTTTTTGTAAATACATACCTACATATTATACATAGAAACACCCAGACCAATGCAAATAGCCATATTCAAGCATACAAATATTTGCACTGAGCGGGAATCGAACCCACGCCTCTTGCGTGGCAGTCGCGTGCACTAAAGTTAATATTAAGTTAATATTAAGTTAATATTAAGTTAATATTAAGTTAATAAGAAATAATAAAGTTAAAACACTTACTTACATTCCCATTTAGAATCACGTAAATTATTTCAGAACCTTAAAACACGATTTAAGCATATAAATCTCGTTGGTAATATAATAAATAAAGATTTCGTGACAAAAGTGATAACTTAGGTAACCACCATTTAGCGACACCGTTCAAGTTGTCTAGAACTATCCAAATAACTGCAGAATAAAAAAGTACAAAAATTTAAAAAAAAACGAAAAAAAATTTTTTTTTGTCCAAATCGTTTTTTTTTTAATGCCAATATGTTAAGTGCGTGGAGTACTACTGGGGGTTTTCGGGTTCGGGAGCGTTCCCCTTGCACCCGGTATATATATATATATGTTACCGGAAATGTGTATAATCCGGTATTCTATACAATGCCGAGTGCGCAGCAGGAAATGTATGAAATGGTATCAAAGAATATTGATGGTGGTTATAAAAAATGCAACCACTTAGGCTAATGCTGGTGCCTCGCTTTCGCTTCAGTCTTCTAACCTATAATATATCCAGGTCGGGGCGCAGTGTCCACACCACGCAATTTAACTTGGATAGATTAGGTTAGAAGATTAATCTTCGTGGTTATTTTTTTTTATTCATTCAAAAATATAAATTTTCCACAAAATCATCCGCAAATATAGACAATAACCCATTTATTTCACACATTTCCGGTGGAACGGCAAGAATTCTATGTATTAACACACATTTCCTAGGATTTGTATACAATTCCTTGATTTCATACATTTCCGGTAACATATATATAAAGGAAGTGTGTTCTTTAGTGTTGTAACACCCTCCCTAACCTATACCATCCCCTACCTATTTCGACTTCCGATTTATTATAAAAACATACTTATACTCAAACGTTTCCGAATTCCTACCTACTTAGTAACTAGTTTGGCCAATGATCGTTCTAGTGGGAACTAGGACTCTTATTATGATCCAGTAGTCCCCCTCGTTCTATAGAGGTAGCTTGTGCTGTTGTCCTAAATTAAGTCCCTACTTATCCAATTCACCTTCCTAACATAATTCTGTACCTACTTAATTTACTTAATTATCGCAACATATAACCTATCGTGATTGTTTGGAAAACAGAATGTAATGAACTATTAATAAGATTACCTACCTAAATTTCTAGGCTAACCTATTTTTAGGTTACTAATTTAAATTTAGAATATGATAATGAATAAACTTTCTATCGACGTAATGTAAGCGTAATAAGACTTATTTCGAGGATTTTAGCAACAGAGTATGTAAGTGAAGCGAACAGTAATAATACACAAATATTTTTATTTGCCCCCCCGAGGTCAGGGCTCCTCCAATACGCCATGACAGTGAGTTGCACCAACACAGATCAACTCCCCTCTGCCTTATAAATATAGCAGACGCCACTTGGCCTAGTCCACTTTGTTCAGGTTATACCGCGGCAGCCGGTATAACCCTTTACCCCAAATCCATAACTGGATTACACTTGTATTATATAAATACAAAATCGTGACATTCAATTACAAGAATGTTAATATTCGTTAATGATAATTTCTCTCACTTATTACAACCGAATAAGCTCAATTGAATACAAAGGTTCAGGCATCACTGTGCATATAGTATAATATACTGATAGTTGCGATCAAGACCAACTCATTAGAAGCCGTAGATTTCAATATAGAATAGATAGGTATTTCATACAGTAGTCTACACTTGCTACACTTCTGATTGAAACTTATATAGAAATTACATCTTCTATTGAAGACATTCATATACAAGAACTTCCGTCTAGGTTACCGGACAATAGAACATAGGTCCATAATTGGACGGTTCTCAACTACCGTGAGAATGCTCCACTAATATCCATTCAACCCAATTCAATCAAATAAATGCACCAAGTATTATATTTGGTAATATAAATAATATATTGAATAATGACATTCATAATCAATCGGTCTATGGTATCCAATAGCCAAATGACTTAACTGAATCTTACTAGATTACATGTAGATAGGTGAGTATTTAACCACCTTCTGATATTCGTCACAATGATAACCATGCCTTTCACAGTCAACTGGTATTATGTAAGATCTGTTTCACATTTTATTATGAAGGTAGTCAACACTGAGGATACACTTTAGATAATCGTTGTTAAATGCCTGGATTCCAACCCGAAATCCCCCAGTATTCATTCACACCAAAATAATAGCCTAATAACTTCATTATAATGAGAACCGTTCACATAACTTAAACGCAATTAACTGACTATCAAAAACCTATACAAATTCGATTCTACCTACATAGCCGACGTCCTATATTACCGCGAGAAGAATGTGTACCTATTCCTTCTACCTATAAAGACTATATATGTGTTTTAACCCCAATAAACTCCTCCCTTTAGTTAATTCTAAACGTGTGGTGTGTAATGTACCTACTCCTATTCTGTAAGGGAACAAGCTAGTCAGACTTGATTTTGTATGACCTATGACTGTGTGCTTGCCTTAGTTAACGGCCGAAGCCAGGGATGTTAACTAAAGCCCTAACGAGATATATAATTGTGTGTATAAATAAATATATAAATAAAGACTGAGCTATCAGCTCCAACGACACCGATACTTCGGGCCACTGGTCACCGATACCCAGAAGGCTTTATTCGACCCTGAGACAGGTAAAATCGAATAGCTGCTCGCCTTAACTTGATCAGCTCCCTAGCTAGACAGAGGACAAGGGCTTCGTTGGCACCGTTAGATGTTCCACCCAAGACCGATCACTTCGATTGGCTTTCCTAAGGGACTCCTAGCTAAAAACCCCCCCATCACTGCTGCTTGTATGTTATCTACTGATTCTACCCACTTCAGAATCCCTAATCTCCATTCCCATCCTGCCTTGATTCATGAAGTCACGGGGAAGACTCTCCCAAGCGTGAGTAACTACTCCATATGAGCCCTTTAGCCCATACTTCGCAGTCACAGAATTGGTGTCCTATCTCAGCATAAATCGAGGCGGGTTTATATAATATTCACTAATACCCCAATTCGATATTCAAAATCCTAACAATCCACTCGACAGGTAGATTTCCAAATCTCCGTTCCCATCCTGCATTGTTTCATGAAGTCACGGGGAAGACTCTCCCAGGCGTGAGTAACTACTCCATATGAGCCCTTGAGCCCATACTTCGCAATTACAGAAATGGTGTCCTATCTCAGCATGAAACGATGCGAGTTTTATATATTCTCAACACTTGAAGTTACGTTAAGATTCTCAAATAATTTCAAACGCGAATAAAATTAATGTACAACGGAATTTTAACATAGTAACCTCCCAGTACCCTCTTAACACAATTTATAAAACGCGAAATGACCCACCAGACTTTCTACTCCTGACCACCTCTCTCCAGCAGCTCCCAACAATTAATGAATAGTCTTTTTTCTGTCCTCAACTATCCTCACCCCAACCGCAATGATCCCTACTTCTCGAAACAAAATATCGTACGATTCCAACCAGCCAATCGTAGCGCTGTTTGAAATCATTGTCAAATCAATATATCCACAAATAATTCTAATTTGGATTTATCTTCCTAGAAATCGTTCAAACTATAACTTAAAATTATTGTATTTATTTTCAAATTAACTGCGATCAATTAATATCGACAAAATCTTATCCATTTAGTATTTTCGCTTAAATATGTAACGTATATCTCTGATATTCGACCAGAACTTCCTTCACATACGAATTTCGTTCAAAAACTTAAAGTTTAATAAAACACGGCATTTGAATATTCAAATAAATAACTGATTTATAAATGTCCTTATTTGTTTAATTAATCTTTAAAACCAAATTATCGTAATAATTTATCACGTAATTTTATATTCAAAAAGGTTTTTCTTCATATCTCATATAAATAAACATAATTTATATTAGCGCCATCTGTGTGATTAAGAATGTACTTCTACTACAACAGATGACAGATTTCGTTCCGTTACATCTCGACCCCCTGAATGTTGACGCAGGTACAAATCTTTCCCAATTTTGTCCGGAGTAAAGATTCACCCTAACCTATAACCAATATATTGTCATTGAATATTATCCCAATTTAAAATCTTCCCTATAATTAGAAAATGTTGAATCCTCCCTTACATAATCGATTCCAGTTATAATCCAATTCCTGCACATTTTTGTTTTATGTAGTGTGTAATTTAACCCAACATCAAAATAGTTACCACTCGAGCCCACCGCCAAGTTTGTTAGTGAACTTGATCTCAACACGACACAATATCCAAGTCAGAATTTGACTCAACACTGAAGGCAGTGGGTTGTGAGGCCACTGAACGATAAGCGAACCGGATAAGAGATGAGGCAAGAGACGCAATCTTATGCTCTCTATGCGATCTAATATCTCCACCCTCGCGTAAAAGCCAAATTCCTTAAAGACTATTAGACAATAACGTATGTTTACGACTTCACCCCACTTGAAATAGAATCGACAAGCAAGTACTCTGATATGGGCGTATGTATAGTGTGCTTAGATCTTGGCCTTGTGAACCGAATTGTATAGTTGATGAATTATGAAGGTACCTTAACGGTATGCCTAGACTTTTGATTTCTCAATATCAAAATATGTCTTTTAACCTAACTCCTGGCAATCCTTCATAATCCAACATGTGGTGCGTACAGGGAATCAAACCATAACACGACCTCTCAAACACTCCCCCCCTTTAAAATAATGCTGATTGGGATGACCCTCCATTCTGAATTTAATGACTACATCCAGCTCCACTTCAGCCTTCCACATCTATTTTAAATCCCAATCATACCTAGTCGACAACCCTTTTGCACTATCAGAGTCCGCTTTCGCGACTTTTCTCGCTGCCAACCGATCAGCATTATCATGTAACAACATAGAGGTGATTATGTTTTATTTCATTTTACATATCCTACTCTTTCTTGTACTCCCTTTTATCTAATTTATGTAGATGTTAATTCTTTTTCCTTATATATATAAATATGTACACATATAGATATAAATACATATACATATATATTTTATGGTAAAGCCGCCCTACGCCCCACCATCTGAAGGGATGATTTGATTAAATTCAATTTGATAAAATAAAAATAAATCTTATTATAATAATGAAAGATTTCTTTCTTCACTAATTTCCACCTCATACCGTCAGATGGGCTTTACCCTATCCTCCAATATTGTCTCTTTTTTTTTTTTATTTTTTTTTTTTTTTTTATAATTAACCAATACATCTTACAAAACTACATTTAAATATAAAAACTACAACTAATCACTATAACTTAACTCTAAAGCCTATACCAAAACACTACAATACAACAATTAAATCAATGTAACTTATAAATCCTACAATCTTAAATATTGACTCCCCGATCCAGCCCCAGCTTCAAATTATCAAATGTAATATTTGGATAAATGTATAGCATTAAATTTTCCTCTTATTTCCTTGGTTTGAGGATCTACCAAAACATACACATTCCGATAAGGACTTTCTGCTATAAGGAATGGTCCTTCATATATCGCCTCGAACTTCTTGGTTAATTTTAAAGAAGCGTCAGACTTGTTTAATCTTTTAATTTTCACCAAATCTCCCACTTGATATTCAACTAATCGATATCTTTTATTGAATTTTAACTCACGATTATCCGCAGCTTGCCGTAAATTTACCCTCACCTGTTCTCTAACACACGCCAAGTCCAAATCTACCCCCTCCTTATCAATAATCTGATCGAAAGACAGACAAGTTGACTCTCCATACATTATTTCACAAGGAGTAAACCCAGTACTTTCATGGTAAGTATTATTATATAATTTTTCCAGTTAAGGTAGAGTGTCAACCCAACCTTTATGATTTTTGCTATTATACGTCCTAAACAATCTTCCTAATTCTCTATTCACTCTCTCCACTGTATTTGGACGAGGATTTCTAACTGTTGTGTAAACTACTCTAATCCCTAGCAACTCCATTTCCTCTTTCCACGCATGACTAGTAAACTGAGTTCCATTATCCGACATTATAGCTTTCGGTTTTATAATTTCAGTAAATTTTTTCACTTTGCTAAGTACCGCTCTCGTAGTAGCCCTTTTTAAATCAAAAAATTTCACGAATTTACTAAACGAATCCTGTAATACTAATATGTAATTCATCCCGAATTTCCCTGACGGTAAAGGCCCGTATATATCCACCATAACTAAATCTCCTATGTCTTTCGTAACAATTGAGCAACACGGTCCCACCTTATTGGAATTAGAATGTTTCGTCAATTGACAAATACCACAAATCCTAACCAATCGTTTAACGTCCTTGGTCAAACCCTTCCAATAAAACCTTTCCTTTAAATATTTCAGCATCTTATAACTACCCTGATGTCCCATTTCTAAATGCACCTGATTAATTATTTCCTCTCTAAGGCATTCCGGTAAATAAATCGAACACCCTTTACCCCCCCCTCTCTCTACAAATAAAACATCCCCCTTTAGTTTGCATTTACTAGCTATCCCTACTAGCGCCTTTCCCGACCTTTCTGATTCGCAAATTTGTTCGATTAGCTTATTTATTCCTGCATCCTCTCTCTGTAAAACTGCCATTTGCTTTAATTTCCGAAATAACACCTTATTTTGTTCATTTTCCATATATAAAATACTAGGCATTTTAATCTTTTCCTCCTGTAATCTTTCCCCCTCCGGTGGATATCGCGATAATATGTCCGCCACTACATTTTCACTCCCCTTTATATATTGAATTTCATATTGATAATTTTCTAAATAATTGATCCAACGAGTTATTTTAGCATTATACAATTTCCAATTCTTAACAAATAACAACGCCCTATGGTCGGTCCGAATAATTACTTTTGCACCCCTCAAATATGTTTCAAATTTTTCTAGACAACAAATTACCGAATAAAACTCTTGTTCCGTCACCGTCCAATTTAACTGCGCCCCTCTCAACGCCTTACTATGAAAACCTAACACATTCTCTTGCCCATTATCATCTATTTGATATAATACCCCAGCTAACCCCACTTGCGAACAATCTGTCTGTAAATAATATGGTTTAGTAAAATCAGGATGATGCAATTGTATGGTTTTCATGAACGAAGCTTTGATACAATCAAAGGTTCGTTGCTCTAACTGTCCCCAGTGCCAAACTCTACCTTTCTTCAACATATCATATAATGGTTGAGCTAATTTATTGTAATTTTGAATAAACCTCCTATAAAAATTACATAACCCCAAAAAAGCCCTTACGTGTTTTATTTTCTTAGGAATTGGAAAATCTTGGATAGATTTGACTTTGTCTGGATCAGGTTTTAATCCACGAGTAGAAATTATATATCCTAACATTTTAACCTCCTCACAACAAAACTCACACTTCTTTATATTGCAAGTCATCCCAGCCGCGTGTAACTTCCCCAACACGACATCTAAATGCTCTAAATGTTGAACAAAGGTTCCCGTCGTTATTATGGCTAAATCATCCAGATAATTTACACAATATTCCCTAACTTCATGTCCTAATATTATATCCATAGCTCTACTAAAACTCCCCACTGAAGTCTTCAACCCCTGTGGTAACACATTATAAACGTAAGATTTCCCGTTAAAAGTAAACCCAGTATACTTCTTGCTATCTTCAGTTATCGGTATTTGGAAATAAGCATTATTCAAATCTATTATACTTATATAATTAGCCCCATGAAACGAATTCATAACATCAATTTGTATTGGGGGCTTCTCTGTTTCAGCCACCATAAATGTATTAATCTCTCTAGCGTCTAGTAATACTCTAATAGATTTATCCTTTTTAATGGTAAAGTTTAATGGACTACAATACGGAGTGGCTGACCTACTAATAATATTCAACTCTTCCATTTCTTTTAATTTTTCCTCAACTCTCCCTCTATAAGCATAAGGTATTGGATAACTCTTCTTAACAATAGGTACGTTAGAGCTCATAAGAATTCGATGTTGGTAGCAATTTGCCCTACCAATCCGTGAAGTAAATAATCCCTCGAACTTACACAGTAATTTCAACAATTCTTCCCTTTGCCTGAAAGTTAACACAACCCCCGTCTCTATTTCCGACCAATCCGCATTTCTTTGATTTGCTAATACTGACATAGATTCTTGAACCTCCTTAAAACTTCTCCCATTATTTCTTTCTAAAAATGGTATCACCACTCTTTGATCAGCTTGTTGCAATATCAATCCTCTCTCACACTTGCCCGCATTAATAATTACCTCATTTCCTTTCACCCAATCGAACCCCAATATGATAGAATTTACCAAGCCCGGTACTACTATGAATCCTGTCTGCTGTACAAATTCCCCTAACATTAACGGTAACAACACTACCTTTTTGATCTGTCCGCTTTTATGTCCTACAGCTGTTCTAATATTGAATGGTCTAATAGGCAACCAAGGTATTGCTCGCGTTTCGTCAGCCTTCAATTCATTATAAAAGTCCTCTGATATACTAGTTATGTCACACCCCGTGTCCACCAATGCTATTACCTCTACATCAAATAATCGTACTTTCACTTCCGAAGTGAAATTTGTACCTTCTGTTTGGTTTTCTGTTTCTTCAAACACAATCTCTGATATAAAAGACTCGGTCAACCCCTTCTGTCTTCTCTCTTCAACCGAACGAAACACTTCTACTAACTGATTATATATAAACAACTCCTTTGATTCTAACGGTCTGTATCCTAACCCCTCAACAATTTTGCGATTTGTTAACATGGGTTTCAATGGCGTCCTAATCCCATTTCCTAATTTTCCAAGAGACATACCCGGTCTCCACCCCATCTTACACATCAATCTTAAAGCTACACTCCCTATTACTGAGACTGGATCGGGAATCAAGCTTCCAGCCCCTTCTAGTTTAAATCTACAACCATTTCTTCCGATGGTACTGCACTTTGAACTGCTGCAGACGCCATTGTTGCTCCTCCCCGTTTTTGATTATCTATTGGCCTCGGCCATCTTCTATACGCCTGTCGAGGTTCTTTAATATTCTTGTCCGATTCTTTTCCTTTTCCTATCACGCTTCGTTTCGAGCTACTACCTTGATCAGCTATGTCATCCATCCCTCTTAAATATTCCGCAGCCTCAATTACGGTGCTCAATTTAGACGTAAACCAACCTTGCTGTACGAACTTGGGATATTGTCTAATGATATCACCTACTAATTGTCTCTCAGGAATTCTAAAAGTAAGCATCTGAGCTTGCCCAGCTAAACTTAAGAAATGTCCTAACATTGACGGATTCTTCTCTTGCTCCCAAACTCCATTAACTATTACTCTACGTAATTCGTTTTGTTTGCTTTCTCCCCAAAAGGTAGCAAAAAAGTCTGCCTTAAAGTCCTGTAAAGTACTCCACCGGGTGTTATATACTCTAGCCCATTCCCTGGCTTCGCCAACTAAACATTCTTGTAATAATTCTAATTGATTTTCACTATGACCAATTTTCTTCAAATAAGATTCTAAATCTTCCAAAAACGTCACTGGGTGTGAATTAGTTACGTCTCCGTATTTAGGTTTTTCTAACGTCACGTTTCTAATATGATAATTAATGCTCCTAACCTTATCTTGATTCGTTAATCTCATAGTATCCGATGAATTCTCCAACCCAACACCATCAATCATCTCCCTCAAATGTTCCCGAGCTACAACCGGAGTCCTTCGACTATCACTCGAATAATTCCCTTCCGTTGGTGAAATCACGTCATTTAGGTTCTGTTCATTATTTAAAACTCGTGCAGTCGACGTACTTCTTACTTCCGTTGATAAAATTTCTAATTTCAAAGACAAGACTCCTATGGCCCGATTCAATCTTCTATAAACAACATTAGTTAATGCAGACGCCGCACTTCTTTTTTTTCTTATCACTCTATTTCTCGTCCCTTCAACTATAGTTCTTCGTGTGGGCGGTGGGACCACGGTTTCATTTGGTTCCAAATTCAAATTGACAGAACTAATTGCTTCATCTTCCACTGTCCTATTTTCCCGATAGCGAACTGATGTGCGCGTCAATCTTTTTGGTCTAACCATTTTCCCAGCCTCTATACTTAAGCTTTCGTCTTTTCTATTAAGCCTCTTGACTTTCACTAGACTTTTAGACTTTCTATGAATCTTCTATGGACCTCTTTAACTTGATCAAGTTTTTGAATTCAAAATACGAAAATGAAAAGTGTCATTGCATTGCAATGGCACTTCCCAACTTCTCCTAGCCGTGTATTTAAAGTTACTCTCTACCCCTAACACTTTTAAAACATCAAACCTAACAAAATGTAACCTTTCGTTTGTAAATAACTTACTCCGAACTACGACCCCCCATTTTTTATAACATTAACTATCCGAATAAGCCTAAATGACATTCTATAATAGATTATATAATCCTACGACCCCCCATCTCTTAATAATTCTAATTAAACTTCCAAATAACTAAAAGAATTCACAATTATTACAACAGCACAATGTTCTGACCCCTTACCTACTATATACGGCAACAAATTGTACGGTATAGATATACCGTACCTTCCTTATAATTCAAATAAAACATGTTTGCATTTATAATCTACCTATAATTCAATGCTACATTAATTTTCAAGGATGCTAATATCTTACTAATAGTTGTTGACGTAGGTAAATATATAAAACTTCATCATTATATAATTTTTTTATAAATCAACTAACACGGTTATTATATCCTTTCTAAATTATAAAATGTAATATAACTAACTAATATAGCTCATTGGAGCTATAACTACCAAAACTAATCTGTTAAACTATATTGTTAGTTTCAACATCATCATTGCAATCACATTTAGCAAAATACATAACCATAACTTATCATAGTTATGTATACGTGTAAAGAAACGAGCGCTATTTCTTACTGATATTTTGACTAAATGTAGGTGCATGCCAAACAATATAATTACATACACCCACACATTCGACAATATAATTCGTAGCTACTCACTTTTCAAAATATACTATTCCAGTTACACCTATTCTATTTTTAAATCGTAATCTCACGCCAGGAAATTGTACCAAACACGCACGAACAGTCATCCTAGTCTCACAATCACTAAATTGTACCGTGAAGCCAGTTTACTCTTAAATCCTGGTCTCACGACCCCCATTTTGTTCTGCTTATACTGGAGATTGACGGCGCTTGGTGGAATCTACTACACATATTGAATAACACACTTGTACCTTTACATACTATTTTATACCTATCCTGGTCACGCGGCACCAAATTGTAACACCCTCCCTAACCTATACCATCCCCTACCTATTTCGACTTCCGATTTATTATAAAAACATACTTATACTCAAACGTTTCCGAATTCCTACCTACTTAGTAACTAGTTTGGCCAATGATCGTTCTAGTGGGAACTAGGACTCTTATTATGATCCAGTAGTCCCCCTCGTTCTATAGAGGTAGCTTGTGCTGTTGTCCTAAATTAAGTCCCTACTTATCCAATTCACCTTCCTAACATAATTCTGTACCTACTTAATTTACTTAATTATCGCAACATATAACCTATCGTGATTGTTTGGAAAACAGAATGTAATGAACTATTAATAAGATTACCTACCTAAATTTCTAGGCTAACCTATTTTTAGGTTACTAATTTAAATTTAGAATATGATAATGAATAAACTTTCTATCGACGTAATGTAAGCGTAATAAGACTTATTTCGAGGATTTTAGCAACAGAGTATGTAAGTGAAGCGAACAGTAATAATACACAAATATTTTTATTTGCCCCCCCGAGGTCAGGGCTCCTCCAATACGCCATGACAGTGAGTTGCACCAACACAGATCAACTCCCCTCTGCCTTATAAATATAGCAGACGCCACTTGGCCTAGTCCACTTTGTTCAGGTTATACCGCGGCAGCCGGTATAACCCTTTACCCCAAATCCATAACTGGATTACACTTGTATTATATAAATACAAAATCGTGACATTCAATTACAAGAATGTTAATATTCGTTAATGATAATTTCTCTCACTTATTACAACCGAATAAGCTCAATTGAATACAAAGGTTCAGGCATCACTGTGCATATAGTATAATATACTGATAGTTGCGATCAAGACCAACTCATTAGAAGCCGTAGATTTCAATATAGAATAGATAGGTATTTCATACAGTAGTCTACACTTGCTACACTTCTGATTGAAACTTATATAGAAATTACATCTTCTATTGAAGACATTCATATACAAGAACTTCCGTCTAGGTTACCGGACAATAGAACATAGGTCCATAATTGGACGGTTCTCAACTACCGTGAGAATGCTCCACTAATATCCATTCAACCCAATTCAATCAAATAAATGCACCAAGTATTATATTTGGTAATATAAATAATATATTGAATAATGACATTCATAATCAATCGGTCTATGGTATCCAATAGCCAAATGACTTAACTGAATCTTACTAGATTACATGTAGATAGGTGAGTATTTAACCACCTTCTGATATTCGTCACAATGATAACCATGCCTTTCACATTCAACTGGTATTATGTAAGATCTGTTTCACATTTTATTATGAAGGTAGTCAACACTGAGGATACACTTTAGATAATCGTTGTTAAATGCCTGGATTCCAACCCGAAATCCCCCAGTATTCATTCACACCAAAATAATAGCCTAATAACTTCATTATAATGAGAACCGTTCACATAACTTAAACGCAATTAACTGACTATCAAAAACCTATACAAATTCGATTCTACCTACATAGCCGACGTCCTATATTACCGCGAGAAGAATGTGTACCTATTCCTTCTACCTATAAAGACTATATATGTGTTTTAACCCCAATAAACTCCTCCCTTTAGTTAATTCTAAACGTGTGGTGTGTAATGTACCTACTCCTATTCTGTAAGGGAACAAGCTAGTCAGACTTGATTTTGTATGACCTATGACTGTGTGCTTGCCTTAGTTAACGGCCGAAGCCAGGGATGTTAACTAAAGCCCTAACGAGATATATAATTGTGTGTATAAATAAATATATAAATAAAGACTGAGCTATCAGCTCCAACGACACCGATACTTCGGGCCACTGGTCACCGATACCCAGAAGGCTTTATTCGACCCTGAGACAGGTAAAATCGAATAGCTGCTCGCCTTAACTTGATCAGCTCCCTAGCTAGACAGAGGACAAGGGCTTCGTTGGCACCGTTAGATGTTCCACCCAAGACCGATCACTTCGATTGGCTTTCCTAAGGGACTCCTAGCTAAAAACCCCCCCATCACTGCTGCTTGTATGTTATCTACTGATTCTACCCACTTCAGAATCCCTAATCTCCATTCCCATCCTGCCTTGATTCATGAAGTCACGGGGAAGACTCTCCCAAGCGTGAGTAACTACTCCATATGAGCCCTTTAGCCCATACTTCGCAGTCACAGAATTGGTGTCCTATCTCAGCATAAATCGAGGCGGGTTTATATAATATTCACTAATACCCCAATTCGATATTCAAAATCCTAACAATCCACTCGACAGGTAGATTTCCAAATCTCCGTTCCCATCCTGCATTGTTTCATGAAGTCACGGGGAAGACTCTCCCAGGCGTGAGTAACTACTCCATATGAGCCCTTGAGCCCATACTTCGCAATTACAGAAATGGTGTCCTATCTCAGCATGAAACGATGCGAGTTTTATATATTCTCAACACTTGAAGTTACGTTAAGATTCTCAAATAATTTCAAACGCGAATAAAATTAATGTACAACGGAATTTTAACATAGTAACCTCCCAGTACCCTCTTAACACAATTTATAAAACGCGAAATGACCCACCAGACTTTCTACTCCTGACCACCTCTCTCCAGCAGCTCCCAACAATTAATGAATAGTCTTTTTTCTGTCCTCAACTATCCTCACCCCAACCGCAATGATCCCTACTTCTCGAAACAAAATATCGTACGATTCCAACCAGCCAATCGTAGCGCTGTTTGAAATCATTGTCAAATCAATATATCCACAAATAATTCTAATTTGGATTTATCTTCCTAGAAATCGTTCAAACTATAACTTAAAATTATTGTATTTATTTTCAAATTAACTGCGATCAATTAATATCGACAAAATCTTATCCATTTAGTATTTTCGCTTAAATATGTAACGTATATCTCTGATATTCGACCAGAACTTCCTTCACATACGAATTTCGTTCAAAAACTTAAAGTTTAATAAAACACGGCATTTGAATATTCAAATAAATAACTGATTTATAAATGTCCTTATTTGTTTAATTAATCTTTAAAACCAAATTATCGTAATAATTTATCACGTAATTTTATATTCAAAAAGGTTTTTCTTCATATCTCATATAAATAAACATAATTTATATTAGCGCCATCTGTGTGATTAAGAATGTACTTCTACTACAACAGATGACAGATTTCGTTCCGTTACATCTCGACCCCCTGAATGTTGACGCAGGTACAAATCTTTCCCAATTTTGTCCGGAGTAAAGATTCACCCTAACCTATAACCAATATATTGTCATTGAATATTATCCCAATTTAAAATCTTCCCTATAATTAGAAAATGTTGAATCCTCCCTTACATAATCGATTCCAGTTATAATCCAATTCCTGCACATTTTTGTTTTATGTAGTGTGTAATTTAACCCAACATCAAAATAGTTACCACTCGAGCCCACCGCCAAGTTTGTTAGTGAACTTGATCTCAACACGACACAATATCCAAGTCAGAATTTGACTCAACACTGAAGGCAGTGGGTTGTGAGGCCACTGAACGATAAGCGAACCGGATAAGAGATGAGGCAAGAGACGCAATCTTATGCTCTCTATGCGATCTAATATCTCCACCCTCGCGTAAAAGCCAAATTCCTTAAAGACTATTAGACAATAACGTATGTTTACGACTTCACCCCACTTGAAATAGAATCGACAAGCAAGTACTCTGATATGGGCGTATGTATAGTGTGCTTAGATCTTGGCCTTGTGAACCGAATTGTATAGTTGATGAATTATGAAGGTACCTTAACGGTATGCCTAGACTTTTGATTTCTCAATATCAAAATATGTCTTTTAACCTAACTCCTGGCAATCCTTCATAATCCAACATGTGGTGCGTACAGGGAATCAAACCATAACACGACCTCTCAAACACTCCCCCCCTTTAAAATAATGCTGATTGGGATGACCCTCCATTCTGAATTTAATGACTACATCCAGCTCCACTTCAGCCTTCCACATCTATTTTAAATCCCAATCATACCTAGTCGACAACCCTTTTGCACTATCAGAGTCCGCTTTCGCGACTTTTCTCGCTGCCAACCGATCAGCATTATCATGTAACAACATAGAGGTGATTATGTTTTATTTCATTTTACATATCCTACTCTTTCTTGTACTCCCTTTTATCTAATTTATGTAGATGTTAATTCTTTTTCCTTATATATATAAATATGTACACATATAGATATAAATACATATACATATATATTTTATGGTAAAGCCGCCCTACGCCCCACCATCTGAAGGGATGATTTGATTAAATTCAATTTGATAAAATAAAAATAAATCTTATTATAATAATGAAAGATTTCTTTCTTCACTAATTTCCACCTCATACCGTCAGATGGGCTTTACCCTATCCTCCAATATTGTCTCTTTTTTTTTTTTATTTTTTTTTTTTTTTTTATAATTAACCAATACATCTTACAAAACTACATTTAAATATAAAAACTACAACTAATCACTATAACTTAACTCTAAAGCCTATACCAAAACACTACAATACAACAATTAAATCAATGTAACTTATAAATCCTACAATCTTAAATATTGACTCCCCGATCCAGCCCCAGCTTCAAATTATCAAATGTAATATTTGGATAAATGTATAGCATTAAATTTTCCTCTTATTTCCTTGGTTTGAGGATCTACCAAAACATACACATTCCGATAAGGACTTTCTGCTATAAGGAATGGTCCTTCATATATCGCCTCGAACTTCTTGGTTAATTTTAAAGAAGCGTCAGACTTGTTTAATCTTTTAATTTTCACCAAATCTCCCACTTGATATTCAACTAATCGATATCTTTTATTGAATTTTAACTCACGATTATCCGCAGCTTGCCGTAAATTTACCCTCACCTGTTCTCTAACACACGCCAAGTCCAAATCTACCCCCTCCTTATCAATAATCTGATCGAAAGACAGACAAGTTGACTCTCCATACATTATTTCACAAGGAGTAAACCCAGTACTTTCATGGTAAGTATTATTATATAATTTTTCCAGTTAAGGTAGAGTGTCAACCCAACCTTTATGATTTTTGCTATTATACGTCCTAAACAATCTTCCTAATTCTCTATTCACTCTCTCCACTGTATTTGGACGAGGATTTCTAACTGTTGTGTAAACTACTCTAATCCCTAGCAACTCCATTTCCTCTTTCCACGCATGACTAGTAAACTGAGTTCCATTATCCGACATTATAGCTTTCGGTTTTATAATTTCAGTAAATTTTTTCACTTTGCTAAGTACCGCTCTCGTAGTAGCCCTTTTTAAATCAAAAAATTTCACGAATTTACTAAACGAATCCTGTAATACTAATATGTAATTCATCCCGAATTTCCCTGACGGTAAAGGCCCGTATATATCCACCATAACTAAATCTCCTATGTCTTTCGTAACAATTGAGCAACACGGTCCCACCTTATTGGAATTAGAATGTTTCGTCAATTGACAAATACCACAAATCCTAACCAATCGTTTAACGTCCTTGGTCAAACCCTTCCAATAAAACCTTTCCTTTAAATATTTCAGCATCTTATAACTACCCTGATGTCCCATTTCTAAATGCACCTGATTAATTATTTCCTCTCTAAGGCATTCCGGTAAATAAATCGAACACCCTTTACCCCCCCCTCTCTCTACAAATAAAACATCCCCCTTTAGTTTGCATTTACTAGCTATCCCTACTAGCGCCTTTCCCGACCTTTCTGATTCGCAAATTTGTTCGATTAGCTTATTTATTCCTGCATCCTCTCTCTGTAAAACTGCCATTTGCTTTAATTTCCGAAATAACACCTTATTTTGTTCATTTTCCATATATAAAATACTAGGCATTTTAATCTTTTCCTCCTGTAATCTTTCCCCCTCCGGTGGATATCGCGATAATATGTCCGCCACTACATTTTCACTCCCCTTTATATATTGAATTTCATATTGATAATTTTCTAAATAATTGATCCAACGAGTTATTTTAGCATTATACAATTTCCAATTCTTAACAAATAACAACGCCCTATGGTCGGTCCGAATAATTACTTTTGCACCCCTCAAATATGTTTCAAATTTTTCTAGACAACAAATTACCGAATAAAACTCTTGTTCCGTCACCGTCCAATTTAACTGCGCCCCTCTCAACGCCTTACTATGAAAACCTAACACATTCTCTTGCCCATTATCATCTATTTGATATAATACCCCAGCTAACCCCACTTGCGAACAATCTGTCTGTAAATAATATGGTTTAGTAAAATCAGGATGATGCAATTGTATGGTTTTCATGAACGAAGCTTTGATACAATCAAAGGTTCGTTGCTCTAACTGTCCCCAGTGCCAAACTCTACCTTTCTTCAACATATCATATAATGGTTGAGCTAATTTATTGTAATTTTGAATAAACCTCCTATAAAAATTACATAACCCCAAAAAAGCCCTTACGTGTTTTATTTTCTTAGGAATTGGAAAATCTTGGATAGATTTGACTTTGTCTGGATCAGGTTTTAATCCACGAGTAGAAATTATATATCCTAACATTTTAACCTCCTCACAACAAAACTCACACTTCTTTATATTGCAAGTCATCCCAGCCGCGTGTAACTTCCCCAACACGACATCTAAATGCTCTAAATGTTGAACAAAGGTTCCCGTCGTTATTATGGCTAAATCATCCAGATAATTTACACAATATTCCCTAACTTCATGTCCTAATATTATATCCATAGCTCTACTAAAACTCCCCACTGAAGTCTTCAACCCCTGTGGTAACACATTATAAACGTAAGATTTCCCGTTAAAAGTAAACCCAGTATACTTCTTGCTATCTTCAGTTATCGGTATTTGGAAATAAGCATTATTCAAATCTATTATACTTATATAATTAGCCCCATGAAACGAATTCATAACATCAATTTGTATTGGGGGCTTCTCTGTTTCAGCCACCATAAATGTATTAATCTCTCTAGCGTCTAGTAATACTCTAATAGATTTATCCTTTTTAATGGTAAAGTTTAATGGACTACAATACGGAGTGGCTGACCTACTAATAATATTCAACTCTTCCATTTCTTTTAATTTTTCCTCAACTCTCCCTCTATAAGCATAAGGTATTGGATAACTCTTCTTAACAATAGGTACGTTAGAGCTCATAAGAATTCGATGTTGGTAGCAATTTGCCCTACCAATCCGTGAAGTAAATAATCCCTCGAACTTACACAGTAATTTCAACAATTCTTCCCTTTGCCTGAAAGTTAACACAACCCCCGTCTCTATTTCCGACCAATCCGCATTTCTTTGATTTGCTAATACTGACATAGATTCTTGAACCTCCTTAAAACTTCTCCCATTATTTCTTTCTAAAAATGGTATCACCACTCTTTGATCAGCTTGTTGCAATATCAATCCTCTCTCACACTTGCCCGCATTAATAATTACCTCATTTCCTTTCACCCAATCGAACCCCAATATGATAGAATTTACCAAGCCCGGTACTACTATGAATCCTGTCTGCTGTACAAATTCCCCTAACATTAACGGTAACAACACTACCTTTTTGATCTGTCCGCTTTTATGTCCTACAGCTGTTCTAATATTGAATGGTCTAATAGGCAACCAAGGTATTGCTCGCGTTTCGTCAGCCTTCAATTCATTATAAAAGTCCTCTGATATACTAGTTATGTCACACCCCGTGTCCACCAATGCTATTACCTCTACATCAAATAATCGTACTTTCACTTCCGAAGTGAAATTTGTACCTTCTGTTTGGTTTTCTGTTTCTTCAAACACAATCTCTGATATAAAAGACTCGGTCAACCCCTTCTGTCTTCTCTCTTCAACCGAACGAAACACTTCTACTAACTGATTATATATAAACAACTCCTTTGATTCTAACGGTCTGTATCCTAACCCCTCAACAATTTTGCGATTTGTTAACATGGGTTTCAATGGCGTCCTAATCCCATTTCCTAATTTTCCAAGAGACATACCCGGTCTCCACCCCATCTTACACATCAATCTTAAAGCTACACTCCCTATAACTGAGACTGGATCGGGAATCAAGCTTCCAGCCCCTTCTAGTTTAAATCTACAACCATTTCTTCCGATGGTACTGCACTTTGAACTGCTGCAGACGCCATTGTTGCTCCTCCCCGTTTTTGATTATCTATTGGCCTCGGCCATCTTCTATACGCCTGTCGAGGTTCTTTAATATTCTTGTCCGATTCTTTTCCTTTTCCTATCACGCTTCGTTTCGAGCTACTACCTTGATCAGCTATGTCATCCATCCCTCTTAAATATTCCGCAGCCTCAATTACGGTGCTCAATTTAGACGTAAACCAACCTTGCTGTACGAACTTGGGATATTGTCTAATGATATCACCTACTAATTGTCTCTCAGGAATTCTAAAAGTAAGCATCTGAGCTTGTCCAGCTAAACTTAAGAAATGTCCTAACATTGACGGATTCTTCTCTTGCTCCCAAACTCCATTAACTATTACTCTACGTAATTCGTTTTGTTTGCTTTCTCCCCAAAAGGTAGCAAAAAAGTCTGCCTTAAAGTCCTGTAAAGTACTCCACCGGGTGTTATATACTCTAGCCCATTCCCTGGCTTCGCCAACTAAACATTCTTGTAATAATTCTAATTGATTTTCACTATGACCAATTTTCTTCAAATAAGATTCTAAATCTTCCAAAAACGTCACTGGGTGTGAATTAGTTACGTCTCCGTATTTAGGTTTTTCTAACGTCACGTTTCTAATATGATAATTAATGCTCCTAACCTTATCTTGATTCGTTAATCTCATAGTATCCGATGAATTCTCCAACCCAACACCATCAATCATCTCCCTCAAATGTTCCCGAGCTACAACCGGAGTCCTTCGACTATCACTCGAATAATTCCCTTCCGTTGGTGAAATCACGTCATTTAGGTTCTGTTCATTATTTAAAACTCGTGCAGTCGACGTACTTCTTACTTCCGTTGATAAAATTTCTAATTTCAAAGACAAGACTCCTATGGCCCGATTCAATCTTCTATAAACAACATTAGTTAATGCAGACGCCGCACTTCTTTTTTTTCTTATCACTCTATTTCTCGTCCCTTCAACTATAGTTCTTCGTGTGGGCGGTGGGACCACGGTTTCATTTGGTTCCAAATTCAAATTGACAGAACTAATTGCTTCATCTTCCACTGTCCTATTTTCCCGATAGCGAACTGATGTGCGCGTCAATCTTTTTGGTCTAACCATTTTCCCAGCCTCTATACTTAAGCTTTCGTCTTTTCTATTAAGCCTCTTGACTTTCACTAGACTTTTAGACTTTCTATGAATCTTCTATGGACCTCTTTAACTTGATCAAGTTTTTGAATTCAAAATACGAAAATGAAAAGTGTCATTGCATTGCAATGGCACTTCCCAACTTCTCCTAGCCGTGTATTTAAAGTTACTCTCTACCCCTAACACTTTTAAAACATCAAACCTAACAAAATGTAACCTTTCGTTTGTAAATAACTTACTCCGAACTACGACCCCCCATTTTTTATAACATTAACTATCCGAATAAGCCTAAATGACATTCTATAATAGATTATATAATCCTACGACCCCCCATCTCTTAATAATTCTAATTAAACTTCCAAATAACTAAAAGAATTCACAATTATTACAACAGCACAATGTTCTGACCCCTTACCTACTATATACGGCAACAAATTGTACGGTATAGATATACCGTACCTTCCTTATAATTCAAATAAAACATGTTTGCATTTATAATCTACCTATAATTCAATGCTACATTAATTTTCAAGGATGCTAATATCTTACTAATAGTTGTTGACGTAGGTAAATATATAAAACTTCATCATTATATAATTTTTTTATAAATCAACTAACACGGTTATTATATCCTTTCTAAATTATAAAATGTAATATAACTAACTAATATAGCTCATTGGAGCTATAACTACCAAAACTAATCTGTTAAACTATATTGTTAGTTTCAACATCATCATTGCAATCACATTTAGCAAAATACATAACCATAACTTATCATAGTTATGTATACGTGTAAAGAAACGAGCGCTATTTCTTACTGATATTTTGACTAAATGTAGGTGCATGCCAAACAATATAATTACATACACCCACACATTCGACAATATAATTCGTAGCTACTCACTTTTCAAAATATACTATTCCAGTTACACCTATTCTATTTTTAAATCGTAATCTCACGCCAGGAAATTGTACCAAACACGCACGAACAGTCATCCTAGTCTCACAATCACTAAATTGTACCGTGAAGCCAGTTTACTCTTAAATCCTGGTCTCACGACCCCCATTTTGTTCTGCTTATACTGGAGATTGACGGCGCTTGGTGGAATCTACTACACATATTGAATAACACACTTGTACCTTTACATACTATTTTATACCTATCCTGGTCACGCGGCACCAAATTGTAACACCCTCCCTAACCTATACCATCCCCTACCTATTTCGACTTCCGATTTATTATAAAAACATACTTATACTCAAACGTTTCCGAATTCCTACCTACTTAGTAACTAGTTTGGCCAATGATCGTTCTAGTGGGAACTAGGACTCTTATTATGATCCAGTAGTCCCCCTCGTTCTATAGAGGTAGCTTGTGCTGTTGTCCTAAATTAAGTCCCTACTTATCCAATTCACCTTCCTAACATAATTCTGTACCTACTTAATTTACTTAATTATCGCAACATATAACCTATCGTGATTGTTTGGAAAACAGAATGTAATGAACTATTAATAAGATTACCTACCTAAATTTCTAGGCTAACCTATTTTTAGGTTACTAATTTAAATTTAGAATATGATAATGAATAAACTTTCTATCGACGTAATGTAAGCGTAATAAGACTTATTTCGAGGATTTTAGCAACAGAGTATGTAAGTGAAGCGAACAGTAATAATACACAAATATTTTTATTTGCCCCCCCGAGGTCAGGGCTCCTCCAATACGCCATGACAGTGAGTTGCACCAACACAGATCAACTCCCCTCTGCCTTATAAATATAGCAGACGCCACTTGGCCTAGTCCACTTTGTTCAGGTTATACCGCGGCAGCCGGTATAACCCTTTACCCCAAATCCATAACTGGATTACACTTGTATTATATAAATACAAAATCGTGACATTCAATTACAAGAATGTTAATATTCGTTAATGATAATTTCTCTCACTTATTACAACCGAATAAGCTCAATTGAATACAAAGGTTCAGGCATCACTGTGCATATAGTATAATATACTGATAGTTGCGATCAAGACCAACTCATTAGAAGCCGTAGATTTCAATATAGAATAGATAGGTATTTCATACAGTAGTCTACACTTGCTACACTTCTGATTGAAACTTATATAGAAATTACATCTTCTATTGAAGACATTCATATACAAGAACTTCCGTCTAGGTTACCGGACAATAGAACATAGGTCCATAATTGGACGGTTCTCAACTACCGTGAGAATGCTCCACTAATATCCATTCAACCCAATTCAATCAAATAAATGCACCAAGTATTATATTTGGTAATATAAATAATATATTGAATAATGACATTCATAATCAATCGGTCTATGGTATCCAATAGCCAAATGACTTAACTGAATCTTACTAGATTACATGTAGATAGGTGAGTATTTAACCACCTTCTGATATTCGTCACAATGATAACCATGCCTTTCACATTCAACTGGTATTATGTAAGATCTGTTTCACATTTTATTATGAAGGTAGTCAACACTGAGGATACACTTTAGATAATCGTTGTTAAATGCCTGGATTCCAACCCGAAATCCCCCAGTATTCATTCACACCAAAATAATAGCCTAATAACTTCATTATAATGAGAACCGTTCACATAACTTAAACGCAATTAACTGACTATCAAAAACCTATACAAATTCGATTCTACCTACATAGCCGACGTCCTATATTACCGCGAGAAGAATGTGTACCTATTCCTTCTACCTATAAAGACTATATATGTGTTTTAACCCCAATAAACTCCTCCCTTTAGTTAATTCTAAACGTGTGGTGTGTAATGTACCTACTCCTATTCTGTAAGGGAACAAGCTAGTCAGACTTGATTTTGTATGACCTATGACTGTGTGCTTGCCTTAGTTAACGGCCGAAGCCAGGGATGTTAACTAAAGCCCTAACGAGATATATAATTGTGTGTATAAATAAATATATAAATAAAGACTGAGCTATCAGCTCCAACGACACCGATACTTCGGGCCACTGGTCACCGATACCCAGAAGGCTTTATTCGACCCTGAGACAGGTAAAATCGAATAGCTGCTCGCCTTAACTTGATCAGCTCCCTAGCTAGACAGAGGACAAGGGCTTCGTTGGCACCGTTAGATGTTCCACCCAAGACCGATCACTTCGATTGGCTTTCCTAAGGGACTCCTAGCTAAAAACCCCCCCATCACTGCTGCTTGTATGTTATCTACTGATTCTACCCACTTCAGAATCCCTAATCTCCATTCCCATCCTGCCTTGATTCATGAAGTCACGGGGAAGACTCTCCCAAGCGTGAGTAACTACTCCATATGAGCCCTTTAGCCCATACTTCGCAGTCACAGAATTGGTGTCCTATCTCAGCATAAATCGAGGCGGGTTTATATAATATTCACTAATACCCCAATTCGATATTCAAAATCCTAACAATCCACTCGACAGGTAGATTTCCAAATCTCCGTTCCCATCCTGCATTGTTTCATGAAGTCACGGGGAAGACTCTCCCAGGCGTGAGTAACTACTCCATATGAGCCCTTGAGCCCATACTTCGCAATTACAGAAATGGTGTCCTATCTCAGCATGAAACGATGCGAGTTTTATATATTCTCAACACTTGAAGTTACGTTAAGATTCTCAAATAATTTCAAACGCGAATAAAATTAATGTACAACGGAATTTTAACATAGTAACCTCCCAGTACCCTCTTAACACAATTTATAAAACGCGAAATGACCCACCAGACTTTCTACTCCTGACCACCTCTCTCCAGCAGCTCCCAACAATTAATGAATAGTCTTTTTTCTGTCCTCAACTATCCTCACCCCAACCGCAATGATCCCTACTTCTCGAAACAAAATATCGTACGATTCCAACCAGCCAATCGTAGCGCTGTTTGAAATCATTGTCAAATCAATATATCCACAAATAATTCTAATTTGGATTTATCTTCCTAGAAATCGTTCAAACTATAACTTAAAATTATTGTATTTATTTTCAAATTAACTGCGATCAATTAATATCGACAAAATCTTATCCATTTAGTATTTTCGCTTAAATATGTAACGTATATCTCTGATATTCGACCAGAACTTCCTTCACATACGAATTTCGTTCAAAAACTTAAAGTTTAATAAAACACGGCATTTGAATATTCAAATAAATAACTGATTTATAAATGTCCTTATTTGTTTAATTAATCTTTAAAACCAAATTATCGTAATAATTTATCACGTAATTTTATATTCAAAAAGGTTTTTCTTCATATCTCATATAAATAAACATAATTTATATTAGCGCCATCTGTGTGATTAAGAATGTACTTCTACTACAACAGATGACAGATTTCGTTCCGTTACAGTGTGATATTACCTCCTGTATGAAAGATCCATAGCATCTCTCATATGTAAGTAAAATAAATATCTCAGTTTATTAGAAAATGAGTCAAAGCGGCGTATTGTTGTATTATCATTCTGTATTCGAGACGTACTCTTGAGAAGGATTAATTATGCAGCGGAGTTTGTGTACACGGGCCTTTCATTAACTTTGTAGTCTAAGAGCTATAAGGATTATATTATACTTACGATTTTATCATGTTATATTGGGATATGCAGAGTTGAAGTAAAAGTCGAAAATAATTACTAGCTTTTGCCCGCGGCTCCGCCCGCGTGGATGTCGGTTATCGCGACCAAACATAGCTCATGTCCTTTCTCATGGTGTAATCTACCTCTATACCAAATTTCATCAAAATCCGTTCAGGGGTTTAGGCGTGGAAGCGTAACATACAGACAGACAGACAGACAGAGGTACTTTCGCATTTATAATTTTACTAGCTTTTGCCCGCGGCTCTGCCCTCTTTGATGTTGGATATCGCGACCAAGCATAGACTATGTCCTTTCTCAAGGTCTAATCTACCGTTATACCAAATTTCATCAAAATCGGTTTAGTGGTTTAGGCGTGAATGCCTAACATACAGACAGACCAGACAGAGTTACTTTCGCATTTATAATATTAGTTGGGATACTATTTAATAAACTGGAGTAAAATTTTTAAAATTTCTCTGATATCTTTTTGTAATAAGTTCTGCACATTTTGTTATGTAACAATATTGATAAAGACAACATAATATGTATTAGTTAACGTTGGGAATGATAATGTACCCCGGGTCCAGTGGACCCACCCAAGGCACTTTTTATGCCTCTTACGCACGCACACGCAGTGCGATAACTGACGATTAAGATAGCCATCCAACAACTACACTATCGTTTAAAAGTATTAAGAGCTCAAGCATGAAATACTGCTCACATCTCTGGGATGGCTCCGCAAAGTACTAGATGCTCTCGACAGGTTGTATTGGGAATACTGTCACAAACACCCTCGAGCCTTTACAAATGCGTAGAGATGTTACTTCCTTGGCAGTATTTTACCGTTTCTACCATGGTGAATGTTCTGATGAGTTATTCCAATTAGTCCCACCCTCTCCTTTCCTATACACGACAACGCGTGCAGGGCTTAGATATAATAGATATCACCCGCATACGGTGCAGAATTTCCATCAAGAACCAAGCGGTTCGGTAAGTCATTCCTATGCCACACTATTAAGACCTGGAACTCCCTGCCAGCTCACATGTTTCCTTTTTACTACAGTCCCGGGTCTTTTAAGTATGGCGTGAATAGGCATCTGATGAGGCCGTCACGCTGATTGCCGCCATTGTTAGCATGGTCATGTTTATGAAGGTGACCCTCTTTCCGAGACATTGCCTTTAGCTTACCATCAGAAGAGGTAAAATCAAATTGACGAGTCCTATATAAAAAAACTGCAAACATAAAATGAAGGAGTGGTCTGTTAGACCCATCATAGACTTCTATGTTAAACATTCCGCTATAATCATGCACACCTAACTTAAAAAAATATATATCGAAAAGCCTCCCCTCCACCGTCCCCCTACTTTACAGTTGCTCACATCACATGCCCACTCATTATAATACTGATCAATACCATTTTACTCCTATAGCTACCAAAATCAGGTCACTATCAAAGAATCGATAAATTATTTATTCATAACGATAAGATTGGTATCATCAAAGTACTTAATTTGGTTATCAAATACGTGACATATTTTATAATGGATCGGTTTGGTGACACTGCTTAATATAATGAGTTTGATTTTTTTGACTTCACGCTAAAGGCAAAGTCTCGGAAAAAGGGTCACCATCGCAAACATGTACCATGTTAACAGTGGTGGCTCAGCTTGACGGCCGCATCAGATGCCTTTTCACGCCCCGCTTAAAGGACCCGGGACTTTAGGAAGAAGGAAACACGTGAGCTGGCAGGGAGTTCCAGGTCTTAGTGGTGCGGCATAGGAATGAGTCACTGAAACGCTTAGTTCTAGCATGTATACTCTGCACCGTATACGGATGGCATCTTAGCCCTGCACATGTCGTTCTGTGAAGGAATAGAGAGGGTGGGACTAATTGGAAGAGCTCATTAGAACATTCACCATGGTAGAGACAGTAGAATACTGCCAAAGACGCAACATCTCTACGCATCTGCAAAGGCTCGCGGGTTTTCGTGACCTCAGGATTCCCAATAATGCGGACCGCACGTCGCTGCAACCTGTCGAGAGCATCTAGTAAGTACTCATCTCGGATATGTGAGCAGTATTCCACGCAGGAAAGAATCCTGGCTGATGTATTTAGTTTTTAAGAAAGAGTACGGTATAAATGACCAGGCCTATTTCTCTCCGTGAGTAGGCAAAGGCAAGGCAATCATCCCGCTATTTAGGACCGGTTTGACCAAACGCGAGGAAAGTTTATTCCTAGATTAAACAGCCAATATATGGGTGATAATGCCTGTTTATTCTAGGAATAAACTATACTCGCGTTTGGCCGAATGTATCATTAGTCAAATAAATTAATATTATTCTTTTCAGTTGAGCTAAATTGTTTGTGTCTATTCCCGTTAACTACTTTAGTTAAGCTAAATTGCTTGTGTTAGGAGTAAGTTCACGGCGGTAGTGTAATTGCCAGGATTCGAACTTGAGTCCTCTCGATAGTAAAGCCATCCTTAACCAATAAGCTACCGATGCTTTGAACTTGATTTTTGAACACTTCAGGATGCGTACCTATCGCTCTTAACAGGGTACTTATGCCTTTGTTCGTGGTACAGTTGCATCAATTTTGTAATTATTATGAGGTAACTATTGGTTTACATTAGAATGAAAAATAAAACCTTGATAAGCATTGTGCAGTGCTCTGACAGCCTCTGAGGCGTGGCGGTAGTGAATGCGACTGCCACGCAGGAGGCGCGGGTTCTCAGTGCAAATATTTATATGCATGAATATGGCTATATTTACATTGGTCTGGGTGTTTCTATCTATAATATGAATGTATTTACAAAAAAAAACTATCTAGGTAAGTATCTTTATCCGCATTCTAGATTCCATAACACAAACTAGTTAAGCTTACCATGGGTCTAGAAAGCGTTGTGTAGAATGTTGTGGAATATTTGTTATTAATATTATTAAAGCATAACAATGAACAATGAATATAGAATAATAAAGGTATAAAGATTATAAATACGCTTCTAGAGCATACATTTTTAAATTAAATTGTGCCTCAGGTGGCTGCGAAGAATATTATGAAAGTAGCAAGACGTTGAAAAAACTAGGTACACCTCCATAATTATGGCGTACATCCGTTACTTGTTTGTAAAACATAAGAGAAAGAAAATTTTATTAAGGTTTAGTTGCACCATACTACATGCTAAAGTAAGAGCTTAACGTCAAATTTAATAATGACAGTAACAATGACTCTAAAGGTTTCTGTTAAACGTGTTGCACCAGTATATTTAGTAGCTCAGTTAAAGTTATCAGGGTTGCAAGTCAAATGAGACATTATTCATGTCAAATTCCTTATGGGTATTTTTTTTTTCTACACTGGACACGTCAATTTGACTTCACCTCGCCTGATGTTAAGCTAAAGGCAAAGTCTTGGAAAGAGGGTCACCATCGTAAACATTTACCATGTTAACAGTGGTGGCACTCAGCTTGACGGCCTCATTAGATGCCTTTTCACGCCCCGCTTAAAGGACCCGGGACTGTAGGAAGAAGGAAACACGTGAACTGGCAGGGAATTCCAGGTCTTAGTGGTGCGGCATAGGAATGAATCACTGAAACACTTGGTTCTAGCAGGTATACTCTGCACCGTAAATGGATCAGATTGTGTTAATACTACACGTTAGCTCTCATTTGCTGTCGCTTCTTATGTCGATCAGTTGAGATATCAAATTAAACTTCTTCGTTTTATACTTATAATATAGACACCTTCTTTTTGTCAGATTTTAACCAATTTACCGTAAACAATGACAATAACCGGCCGACCGTGGCCGCTTACGGTTAGCGTCAAGTATTGACGTCATATTAACTGTTGTTAAATGGTGCAACCTGTTTTATACCTGATCGGTACTTTAACAGCACTGTTAATGTTAAGTAAGATGGTGTAACCCAGCCTAAGAAAAATACTTTGAAGACAGATAGCTTACAGATAGCCGAAGAATAGAGTCACTCCATTTCTTCCTGTGCGTGTCAAAGAAGGCGACTAAGGGATAAGGCTGTTCTCCATCCGACAGTAAACATATAGCCCAAGACAAAGTGCCCGCTTAACGGCAATAGGCTCACCCTATTACGTGGGACCGAAGATAATAGTTGGCAAAATTTAGGTGGTAATACACGTGAGTGATTATAAATGTATACATATATCTATAGACTATTTACTGGACAAGCTCCGTATATATGTTTCATCTAAAGTAAAGCCAACGAAGCGAGAGAAAAAAGGTCAACAAAGTTTCAGCGGTTCCAAACATTTTTATTTGAAAATTATTACGTATCACTTCAAGCGCATTCCAGACAGTGAAATTGCTCATAAAATGGCGGATCTGACAGTTTAGAATCGCTGTGCTGACAACTTTCCTGTACTACGAAACACGCAACGACAGCTGTCGCTAGGTCATTGATGCGTATGTGTGACATGTGCGACAAGGACAGAGAAAATAATCGCTAGTTATCGCAACGTAACTCAGTAATGGTCACTTAGTTTACCTTTTTTCACTCGTCTCGTTTAGTTTAGGTACGTTTGATTGCGATGTATGTTTATATGTGACGGAGAGAAAAAAAAAATCCTTTTTTCTATGGACTAAGCTTCCGGAAATATAGTGTAATAAAATGTTATTTGAATGATTGTTAAGCATTTAGTATGCTGATTAATTCAAATCGATTTAGAAAGGAAAACCGTCGACGAATTACTTTGGGCGTAGGTCTGATAGCTTAGTGGTTAAAAGCATTCTCCCTGTAAGAGAAAGACCGCGGGTTCAAATCCCACCTTTCGAAGACCTCGGGAAATCGATTTGAAAAATGTAATTCGTTAAATGAAGTGTAATTACGTACAGTCAACTACAAAAGTAGCTTAACAAATTCTAATTTACCTTTTTTTACCCTACATAACATTGTGAAAAAAAAACGTTGAATATGTAAATTAAGTTTGTCTTCTGGGAATCATAACACTACATTTACTATATACAGATGCATTTCAATATAAGAAAGATTTGTAAAATATTTAGTGTTAATCAACTTATGGCGTTGACTGTACCATCCAACGGCGCAATGCCGCCAGCTTTTGGGCACGTTACCAGTCGACATCGATGGGGAGGAAATTTTCGACGCCTGAATCCCCCCCCCGCCCCTTTCAACTTCTTTTATATTCTTGTAAATATTTTGGTTAACTTATTTAGTTTCAATTTAATATTTAAAAGAAGGAGAACCTTGTATTTATTGAATAACACACTTGTACTTTTCCACTGAGTTTATTTCTAGACCTGACCGGTTTCGCCTTACGGCATTCTCAAAGGTTTACATTGATGTTTCAAGTAATACTTGAAACATTGGAATTCCTCCCCATCGATGTCGATTGGTAACGTGCCCAAAAGGCTGGCGGCATTGCCCCGTTGGATTGCACGTAATTACACTTCATTTAAGGAATTAAATTTGTGATTGGTCCAGGCGGGATTTGATATGTGTAGCAGATTCCACCAAGCGCCATCAATCTCCAGTATAAACAGTCTTGTATTTATTCAATGCATAAATTTATTTGTAACACTTATGGTCGAATGTACCATAAGTGTTACATAGGCAGTGTGACATAAGCAGTGTTACATAGGCAGTATAATAAAGTGTAATGCCGGAAATAAATCTAGGCAAAGTTTTACGCTACTACATAAGATAGCAACTTTGCCCACTAACCTAAAAAAGTAAACCAAAGCTACTATAACATACAGTATTGGCAAAAAAGTAATTTAAGTAAAAATGAATTACACTCGAACCGTAGGAGGAGAAACTTTAGATTTGTGCTCCGAAAAGTTTTAACGCAGTTAAGTGGCTCATTTCCCCCTTTCGAAGGGGGGAAGGGGAGGGTATTGATTGACAATTTCATTTCGGGGGAAGACATCGGGGTTTGGAAGGTAAACATGGTAAGATTGGGTTTAGATAGATGAGTTTCTAGGAGGTTTTGAGGTACTTAAAATTTATTTACTTGTATGCTGCGGCAAAGCTACTGGTCTCCGAAAATTCGTCCCACGAAAAAAGTTGTAGATTCTACACAACGCTATCTATACTCCATCCATTATATTATTGTATTTTAGACAGCTCACTGACAGTGGTCGGTATAACATTGTTCTAGCGTCAACACCTGAAAATCCTAACAAAATTTAGGCGCCAATACCTCATTTTTCATTGACAACTGCACATCAGCCAGAAAGCAATTTTAGGGATGTAGTTAGTCAATCGACAGTGTTTTTATTATAATAACTTTAAAATGTCACAATTGATATCGACTACAGAAAATATATTTTTTTAAATATTACATAACTGGGGGTTTGTAAACAACAATTCGGATGTTTATATTTTTTTAATATTTGAATGATTTTTACGGAAAAATATTTTTTTTGTTACTCCGTCATATGTGTGGATTGTCAAAATTCTTTTTTATTTGAAAGATGTTTATTCCAAAATGGTCCCATTTAAATTGCTTGTAGATCTGATGATGGGTTTCAGAGACAGCCCACGGAAATCTTCAATAAATACCAGGAAATCAGCATGTTGGAATATTCTTCTAGAAGTCAGTTGTTTGGTTTTGGAGATTAGCGTGTGCTTTATGGCCCACAATCGTTTTAAAATACATTTGTAAATTGTAGGTATATACACGAAATATCTACTGTTTTATTTTATGTACAGAAAGATAATAGATTATAATTCCACATGAAATCATATATTTATCATAATATTTTCATTGATCGATTAATTATTTTTTTAATCGAGGTTTTTTAACTTTGTCGATATTTTAGATTTTCCTGCAATCACTACTTTCATCTGTCTAAAATACAATAATATGATGGACGAGGTATAGACCAATGGTAAGCTTAACATAATTAGTTACTTTTTACAACAACATAGAAACATCTAGACCAATGCAAATAGCCACATTTAGGACCACCATTTCACTACCCGTGGGTGTCGTAAAAGGCGACAAAATGCAATGCACCCACAGAAAAAGCTGGGGTGTTTTTATTCATCTCCAATGGTAACTAACCCAGCTTTTTTTCGTGCGGTAATCCCCTCGAATATCTCCCCCGAAGGAGCCGGAAGGGGAGGTTATGTCGGACTTAAACCGACTAAAACTGCACGCCGACTTAGAGTCGTGGTGCTAGGCCGGGGAGCTGAGGTTGTCTTCGACATATTCCTCGCATCCCAGCTGACCCAGGGCCATCCGTGCCTCCTGCGTGGCAGTTGCGTTCATTACCGCCACGCCACAGAGGAACACAGAGAATATAGAAAAACTATGCATACCTGCAAATAGTAAATATGATTGAGAATCCAATCCGTGACCGCTGACTTCGCACCAAAAATACATTGGTCGTATCTACAACGGCATACCTTAAGATAAGATAAGAAAAATCTTTATTGTACACTCATAAATTTTAGTACATGTACGGACAACATAAATGAAAAATGTACAAATGGCGGTCTTATCGCTACAAGCGATCTCTTACAGGTAGCCTATATACCTTATACGTTTATATTTTCATTACAATATCGATATATAGGAACAAACCACCATAGCGTGTGTGTACTCCGTAAATAGGCCACCCTACTTACCATTTAATTAGGTTAGTGACAGAACATAAAAATTGTATGAAGCCATCGATCGATTGCTTGTGTAATTACCTAAAGCGAAGGTGTGGACGTGACTTTATTTTTAGGTCACTTGTTTTAGCTTTTAAATAATTTTACTGCTAATGCAAGCATAAATACATTTTTTTTATCGTGCGAAATGTCCCCACGGATACCAGCCCAACCGGAGCCGGTGGAGGTGGTTATGTCGGACTCGAACGAACTAAAACGCACGCCGGCTTTGGGTCTTTGGTTGCCGGAGGTGAGAATACAGGCAACATATCTCTCGCACCCCGGAAGACTCAGAACCATCTCTTTCGAGATGGCCCCCTTCGGGTTGTGGGGACCATAGTGTCCCCACCTAGCCCCGGGTATGGAGGCCTGCCCATACCCGGAGCTGGATGGGGACTTTACCTTTACGCGACCTCCGAAGCCTTTGCTCTTCGCGGGCTGCGCGGGCCCAGAGTCTAGTCCGGACCCGACCGGCCGTCTCCTTCTCGAGCATTACGTGCTCGCAGATGGAGGCGGCGGCACCCCAAGCGTTTACATATCGTACCATCGCTGTGAGCAAAGTGACGTGTGTGAGGACTTCCACCCCCTAGAATACATCATGTGGCAGGGACATTCTTATACATTGCGACTGGAAACGGTGCGAACTGTGCGGTATGAAAGGAACTTCATCCCACGCAGGCTCAAGCTGTGGAATGAACTCCCTGCAGTGATTTTCCCAAACGACTAAAATATGGTGTTCTTCAAGAAGCGCGTTAGAAAATTTCTTCAGGGTCGGCAGCACGAGTGTGACGCCCCTGGTGTTGCATACGTCCATAGGCCACGGTAACCACATTCCATCAGGTCGGCGGTGAGCTTGTCTGGCCACATAAGTACCTTTTTTTAACTGATCCAGAATGACACGTGCTGGTCTGCGGTGCCATCTACACGCGGTGGAATCCATACCATCTCGCAGTAAACGGTCTGGGGGCTCTTTCCTCTGCCGCACGATAAAGAGCTGGAATCCTCTGCCCGCATACGTGTTTCCCTCCTCTTACAGTCCCGGGTTCTTCAAGCGGGGCGTAAAAAGGCATCTATCAAGGCCGTCAAGTTAGGGACCACCATTTTACGTCCAATGGCAATGTTGGAATGGTGGTCTCTATCTTCTGGACTGCACGTCAGTTTTATTGCTATCTAGCGGAGTGCAGTCAATTAACGGATCAAATATTAAAAAAAATGTCTTACTCAATATGTGTAGCAGATTCCACCATGTTCCATTAATCAATAGTATAAACAGTTCTACCATTGCGATTAAACGTTCTGTACTAATAATGAGTTATTCCGATATCTCTACTATATAAAAATAAGTCGGGTTTTCCTTCCTGACGATATAACTCCAGAACGCCTTTACCGATTTGGCTAATTTTGGTCTTGAATTATTCGTGGAAGTCCAGGGAAGGTTTTTACGGCGAGAAAAATTCGAATAATTGCTGGGAACCGACATCCACGCGGGCGGAGCCGCGGGCAAAAGCTAGTGTTTACATAAATATAACAATAGAAACCCTTTTCCCGAGCTCTGAACAAAAACGGTAGCAAAAACGACTCCATATTAGGCGAAGGTCACATCTGTGCCATCATTTAGCTGTTAAGGAACTTTTGTTTCATAAAAAACTATGCTTTTTGTTTGAATTCGCTCGCAGTCTGTGATGTAACAGCTTTGTAAATAAACATGGTTTTGCGATTTGTACCAACATTCTCTGAAACGTTTTCCTACTCCTTTGAGGAAAGCACTTGCTTCTAAACATAACTCGAACCATATATCTTGAGCCAAAATTTAATATCTATGGCAGTCTCTACGGGTAAGCAGCCCTAAAAACTCCAACAACTGGTTTAACTGCAATCTTTCGATATCGCCTTTGGGTTCTGGAAGCCGTATGGCAGGCGCTTCATGGAAAATATCGAAGTTCAGCCAAATTCGCAGTTAAACTGTTAAAGCGGACCCTAGACACCAAGCTAAAGGCTTCTTACTGGGATTAACGCTAGGATGAAGATAGATTTACTTGAAACATTTTACAGACACAATTACTTTACATTTAGTCCCATTCTCTCCTTTCCTTCACAGGACAACACGTGCATGGCTAAAATGACATCCGTATACGGTGCAGAATATAACTTCTAGAACAAAGCGTTTCGGTGACTCATTCCTATGCCGCATCATTAAGACATGAAACTCCCTGCCAGCTCACGTGCTTCCTTCTTCCTACAGTCCCGGGTCCTTTAAGCGCGGCGTGAAAAGGTATCTGATGAGGCCGTCAAGCTGAGTGCCACCACTGTTAACATGTTACATGTTTACAATGGTGACCCTCTTTCCGAGACTTTGCCTTTTGCTTACCATCAGGCGAGGTGGTTTTATAAAAAACAATTAAATACCTAGATTTTACTAGTACCTTTACCTAGATTTTAATAGTACAATGAGTTAGTTGTACATAGTTTTGCTGTCAGATGAAAAAACGGCGATAATGGCTTATCATGGATATGTGGGTTCTCTGCTTAGATATGGAATATTGTTATGGGGTAACTCGACAGAAATAAAAAAAGTATTTGTCACACAGAAAAAATGTGTTAGGGCGATTTGCGGGGCCACCCCACTAGAATCATGTAAGCCACTCTTCAAAAAACTCAAATTATTGACACTGACATCCATATACATTTATGAGATTTGTTTATTTGTAAGACCCATTTGTAAACACCCATATTTATTTAATGCTTTTGTGAAAATAAAAAGCATTTATCCAGATACCCAAGTAAACTCTTATTACCCATGATGTCGACAAGTTTATATAAAAATAATAGTTTTTGTATGTGTATCCAAGTTTTTAATAAGATATCAAAAGAAATAAGAGAGCTACCTCACACACGCTTTTCACAATCTTTAAAAAAATGGCTTACCGATAAATGCTTTTACACAATAAAAGAGTTCATGACATTTAAATAACAGAAGATAACTAATTCAATTATAATAAATTAAATTGATAGAAGTGACTGACCATAAATATTTAGGATTATAATAACTCTTTTATTTGACAATTCATCACTATTTTATTATTGCTTGTCAAATTTCTTATATTAGTGTATGCATGTAATAGTTTATTAACAAATTAAATTATTAACTGAAAATTTGCATGCTGCAGCAGGCAGCTAAACATGCTGTGCTTGTACATATTATAAGATCCATGTAACCATGTTTAAAGGCAAATAAATTATTCTTATTCTTATTATAATTGCTTTAAATATTACGTAAAAACTCGCTCTACGCTTGAGAAATTGTAACAATTGTACATTTTAATTATGATATAATTCTATTGTGTTTATTAATTATTGTTAAGGTAAATGTTTATGAGCAATGAATTTAAATTCAAATAAGGTACAGTTAACCTCAGAACGATCTTGACTAAGATCATTTTGAGCACTTTGCGTATTTAAACATACGTACATACATATCACGCCTTTATCCCCAAAGAGTCAGGCAGAGGTGAATTTACACCCAAATTTCACCAATTCTTGAATATAAATACAAATAATGATTCCACAACATTCTACACAACGCTATCTACACCCATGGTAAGCTTAACTAGCTTGTGTTATAGAATTTAGAATACGGATAAACATACGTAAGCGTTGTGTAGAATGTTGTGGAATTTTTATTATTATTTTTCATCAAACATAGCTAAGAATACATGATTGAAAATCACTAAATTTGTCCTTATCTACGTTATTTATTTAAGAACTGACCGGTTTCAAAGGTTTACATTGATGGTTAAATGTAAATCTTTGAGAATGCTGCAAGGCGGTTTAGCCAGGTCAGATTCTTAAATAAATAACGTGGAAAAATACACGGGAATTTTCAATTATGTGTAAGAATAAGTTCCACCAAGTGCCATCAATAAACAGTATAATATAATATAGCTAAGAACAGTTCCATATATTTATTTAAATGATTTTTTTATAGCATTTATTACGCTAACTTTAAAATTCCAATACATCGGAAAAATGAAATGCTCAAGTGGGACTTGAACCTACGACTTTTCCCTTACAGGGGGAATGCTCTTCCAATAATATTGAGCGACACACGGTTCCATATAATTCATCTTTAAAACAAAAAACAACGAACACAAAATCGGGTCAACCGCTAAAGAACTACGAATCGAATACATAGGGAAAAATAAGTCTTCTCAACCGGGACTCGAACCCGCAGTCTTTCCCTCCATCAGGCGTGTCTCGGTAGCCGAATTGGTCAAGGCATTCCCCCTGTAAGGGAAAGACTGTGGGTTCGAGTCCCACCTGAGAAGATTTATTTTTCCCTATGTATTCGATTTTTATAATTAGCATACATAAGCCCGTATTCTAGAATGACACTCAGCCTGAATCTCGATTTATTTGAGGACAGATTGTACAGGCCTTATGTCAAACTATCAATCTGTCCATGCAATCTGTCATCAGATAAATTGTGATTCAGGCTGAGTGTCGTTCTGGAATGCGGGCCTTAATGCTATAAAATTCATTCAAGAACTACGAAGTCACACACACACAAACAACAGAATTATATGTAGATAAGAAATTAACTTATTCCATTAGTTTCAACTGAACCTGTTAAGGCTGAAAAAATAATAAAAGCATTACGCAGAATACTGGCAACCCCCAGAGGGATGCCAGCTGAAATATTGCATGTGACAAGTGAATTATGAAATTACACATCAACTTTATAATACGAATAATAGCCCGTACGAATGGGTTACATGTTTTCACTTTAGCGACAGACATGTCGCTAAAGTCAAAACATACGACAGTATGTTTACTGTCGGTCCGGGATAATTGAATGACCGCCACGTTAGACCAGAGGTGAAGGACCCCGGAAGTGAAAAGAGGTGAAAGTGGGGTGAAAGGAAGTCTAAATTATCGTGATAGGAATATACAATTTTCTTCTGTGGCAGTAGTGAGCTTTATTTATTTATTATTATTATTTATTACAATCAACGAAAAAAGTTGATTAACACTGAAATATATTGTTGAGAAACCAGCTCACGTATCTCCTCCGGGGGCGAGTTGGGGACACCGTTGTCCCCCCTCCTGAGGAGGGCCGGACCGTAAGTGATGGCCCTGGGTCAGCCGGGGTGCGAGGGATATGTCGATGACAACCTCACCTCCGGTCTAGCACCAAGACCCACAGTCGGTTTTAGTCGATTCGAGTCCTACATAACCTCGCCTTCTGGCTCCGGGGGGGGGGGGGGTATCCGAGGGAACTTCCGCACGGAAAAAAAAAGCTCACGTATCTCCTTCTTCCTACAGTTTTCTTACCCTCGTGCTGCCGATCCTGTAAGAACAGAGAGTTTCTGTGTCGTCAGTGCAAAAGACAAAGCAAGACATACCTTCGATCTTCCCATTAACAGCATAAAAACTCTCCAGTAAGCTCTGGAGCTTATTCACCGTCGGGAACACAACACAAGATTCATAAGCCACGGTTTTTTTTTGTTTTATACAGGGCACGTCAATTTGACTTCAACTCGCCTGATGTTAAGCTAAAGGCAAAGTCTCGGAAAGAGGAGTGACCACTGTTAACATGGTAAATGTTTACGATGGTGACATCGTAAACATTTACCATGTTAACAGTGGTGGCACTCAGCTTGACGGCCTCATTAGATGCCTTTCCACGCCCCGCTAAAGGACCCGGGACTGTAGGAAGAAGGACTACTTTCCACCTTCTGTCAGCTAAAAAAACATTTTAGGTCGAAGATATATTAGGTCTGGAGCGATATCGCTCACGGTAGTATATTGAACACTCTCCATTCCACTCAGTTTGCTAACAATCCAATTACCTGTGTATGTGAGATGCATACCGCCTTAATAGCTACCTATTGCTATAGAGAGGTACCTTAACTACGTTATAGGCAGCTTGTTGATCAGTAATGGAGGGTGAGGTTGTATTGTGGGGTTATTTAGATGCCTGTGGGTTTATGCGGATGTTGGTTATTGAGATTTTTGGCGATAGCTCTGATTCTACTCAACCAATCTATACTAATATTATAAATGCGAAAGTAACTGTCTGTATGTTACGCTTTCACGCCTAAACTACTAAACCAATTTTGATAAAATTTGGTATAGAGGTAGATTAGACCATGAGAAACGACATAGGCTATGTTTTGTCGCGATAACCGACATCCACGCGGTCGGAGCCGCGGGCAAAAGCTAAAATTTGAAGCGTCGGTAGCTTAGTGGTTAAGGAATCAGCCTTACGATCGAGAGGTCCCGGGTTCGATCCCGGCCATTACACTACCGACGTGAACCCACTCCTAGCACAAGCAATTTAGCGCAGTTGGAGGGGTTAGAGGGAATATTAGTAACTTCGGGTCTAATATTCTTTAAAAAAAAAGTATAAAATATAATCAACAAGCTTTTGCCTGCGACTTCGTCCGCGATAAATTCGAAATAGAAAGATTTAGGACACACTGCTCCTGTTCCCGCGACCCACATAAAGTTTCTTAATATTTCTGTGAGCCTGGTACTTCATGTCAATGTACCAAGGTCACAGAAATACTGATCTCGTGACTGTGACCCACAGTAACCTATATCTTGATTGATTTGTTTGATTGCAATCAAACAAACGTGAGATTTTAAGTCTGACTAAGACCTTACTAATAAAAAAAACCGCATCAAGCTCCATTCAGTAGTTTTTTCTTTTCTCCATTAGGTATATAATTAATAAATAATTAAATAAATATTCCACGACATTCTACACAACGCTATCTAGACCCACGGTAAGCTTAATAGCTTGTGTTATGGAATCTAGAATACGGATAAACATACTTAGATACTTTTTTTTGTAAATACATACATATTATATATAGAAACACCCAGACCAGTGCCAATAGCCATATTAATGCATACAAATATTTGCACTGAGCGGGGATCGAACCCGTGCCTCCTGCGTAGAAGTCACGTTCACTACCGCCGCGCCACAGACTATATAATTATTAATAATAAATCGATTATATTTGAATTTAGGCTCGCTATAAATCCAAGAGCTTCGTAAAAAAATAATTTGTGTTGTAGAATACACAATATCTATTCTATTCTAGCGGACAATACACCTAATCCAAACACAATAATAACATTTAGATTTTTATCCAGATTCAAAGATAAAACTTTTATCTAATAAAAAGGGTTTCTATTTATATAGGTATGGATAATGATACAATGAATTTAAATTTATTTAAGGCAATACTAATAAAATATAACAGTAGTATACATTTATGTTTTTTTCCCGTGCAACACGCTGTGTAAGTTACCTCTCAAGGAGGGCCAGACCGCAAGGGATGGCCCTGGATCAGCCGGGGTGCGATGGATATGTCGAAGACAACCTTATCTCCGGCCTTGCACCACGACCCACATTCGGCGTGCAGTTTTAGTCGGTTCGAGTCCGACATAACCTTCCCTTCCGTCTCCAGCGCGGGCGGAATCCGAGGGGATTTCCGCACGAAAAAAAAAGCTGTGTTAGTTACCATTGGAGACGAATAAAAACACCCCAGCTTTTTCTGTGAGTATATTGTATTTTGTCGCCTTTTACGACACCCACGGGTAGTGAAATGGTGGTCCTATTCTATTCCACCGGGAATCATCACGTCCCCAAAAACGCGGCAAGAAAAAAATATAGTTTGTTAATATTCCGCTATTTGATAATATCCGCGTTTGATAATATTTCCCTCCGTGATCGCTTCAGAAATGATGATATTCGTATGAGAACAAAAGTAACCGACGTAGCCTAGTGGATTAGCTCGTTGAAGTGGCAGTGGGCGGGACACATAGCGCGCAGAACAGATGGCCGATGGAGCAAAAAAGTTCTGGAATGGCGACCGCGTACGGGCAAACGTAGTGTAGGGTGCCCAGCGGCCAGGTGGAAGAACGACCTCATCAAGTTCGCCGGGAAGCACTGGATGCGGGCTGTTTTAGATCAGTCATTCTGGAAGTATATGGGAGAGGCCTATGTTCAGCAGTGGACTATGTGTGGCTGATATGAGATGATGATGATGATGAATATTTCGCTATGAGCAAGATGATTAATTGAAAAGTTTAAAATAGTCGAATAGTTAATTACAGAAGCAGCTAATAAAGCAATAAACCCAGCTATTTCTACTTCACTCCATTCCTCACTCATCCCGATCGCAACAATGGCGGACAATGAAAATTCTATCACAAAACTTTCTGTGCAAGCTACAACTACGAGTATAAATACATAACTGTGATTGCGTCTGCAGTTGTTTCAATACAATGCTGGCATTCCTTTGTTTTGTTGAAGTTAGATTGCATAGCTGATGAGCGTTGTATTAGTAAAATTGAAAATCAATCAGAACTGGATATTGATGAGCGGAGTTTATAAGAAACTAGCTTTTGCCCGCGACTTCGTTCGTGTTACGTTCGGAATAGAAAGGTATAGGACACACTACTTCTGTTCCCGCACCCAAATAAAGTTCTTTAACGTTGCTGTGAGCCTGGTACTTCATGCAAATGTACAAGAGTCACAAAATTACTGATCCCGTAACCATTTTTTTTATTTTTCGTGCAGAAATCCCCTCGGATACCTCCCCTGCCGGAGCCGGGATGGGAGGTTATGTCGAACTCGAACCGACTAAAACCGCACGCCGACTGTGGGTCGCGGGGCTAGGCAGGAGGTGAGGTTGTCATCGACATATCCCTCGCACCCCGGCTGACCCAAGGCCATCCCTTACGGTCTGGCCCTCCTCGGGAGGGGGACAACGGTGTCCCCGAATCGCCCCCGGAATGGAGAGGCGCGCTTTCTAGCGCGCCGCCGCCGTCTGTTCCCGCACCCAGATAAAGGTCTTTAAAGTTGCTGTGAGCCTGGTACTTCATGCAAAGGTACAAGAGCCACAGAAATACTGATCCCCTGACCGCGACCCACAGGAACCTGTACCCGGGATAAAATAAAGGCCGAACGGGATGAAAAGTATCCTATGTCCGTCTCCTGGTTCTAAGCTTCCCACCATTTTTAACCAAATTGGTACCGCCGTTTACGCGTTATAAATAGTGTAACTAACACGACTTTCTTTTATATATTTAGATTTAGATCGATATAAGAAATCGGTGGTGCCCCGCAGAATAGAATTTGGATCACATCATCTCTTCTCATGCGGTGTCGTACAAGACGAGTAAGGGATAGGGCTGTTTAACATCAGACAGATATAGGCTGGTTTTATCGTTACGCGTTTCGGCAACGCCGTTGGAGCGCGCGCGTTCAGATATATATGGGAGTAGAAGTTGCGTTTTTGTGTCGTGCGCTTGGGCAGCGCCGTTTAATAAACGCGCGATGTTCGACAGCGCTGTCCAAACGCGCGCTGCTCATTCGCTTCTACGGCCAGTGTGCGTTTTAGTGTGACGCTGTTGAGACGCGCCGTACGTAGGTATAATTGTGTAAGAAATGAATTACATCGATATGGGACGAGTAATCGAGGAAGTTCGATCCAGAAGGTGTTTATGGGACCCGGCCGATGAATTATACAAAAATCGACTCGCATTAACCTTCATAATATTGTACATGACTGTCTCACAGCAGCGGAACGCGTGCTACTAATCTCATTTTATAGTGCACCGCTGTTCAAACGCGTGCTGTTAACAGCGCGCTGCCCAACAGCGCGCCTAGCGGCGTGACGATAAAACCAGCCATATATACAACCCAGACTCAGCCTCAGATATAGGCTCGAGTCAATAATTGTGCCCGGAATATGGCAATAGGTTCACCCCCTATTTTGCGAGACCGAATACAATTATTGGTGAAATGTGGATGTTAATTCACCTCTACCTAACCTTCCTAGGATAAAGGCCTGATTATATCTCAATCGAAAACATATTGAAAAAGAATCTTCTCGGGCGGGACTTAAACCCGCGATCTTTACAGGGGGAATGCCTTGACCAACTCGACTACCGAGTCCCGCCCGAGCAGATTATTTTTCCCTATCTATTCGATTTGTATAGTTAGCATACTTAATGCTGTAAAATTCATTCAATCAGCCTGATTATATGTTCGTATGCAAATGTATGTTATAACGGCTGACCCACATCTGGCTGAAATTTTGTACAGGGATAAATAAATAAATAAATAAATAAATATTCCACAACATTCTACACAACGCTACGCAACGATAGATTATGGCCTTACAACATGCGGCTTAACAAACATTTAGATATCCATACTAATATTATAAATGCGAAGGTAACTCTGTCTGTCTGTCTGTCTGTCTGTGTCTGTGTCTGTCTGTCTGTCTAATGTTACGTTTTCACGCCTAAACCACTGAACCGATTTTGATGAAATTTGGTATAGGGGTAGATTGGACCATGAGAAAGGAGATAGGCTATGTTTGGTCGCGATAACCAACATCCACGTGGCAGCCGCGGTCAAAAGCTAGTCTTATATAAAAATCACATTCTGAATATTGAACGACTGAAAAAAAATTGAGACTGAATAACTGCGGTAGCCTAGTGGTATGGGTAATGGATTGCTGAGACGAGGTCTCGGGTTCGATCCCAGGTTTACCATGGCACACACCAATGACCTTTCGATGCTTTACGAAGTTATGTGTGTATTTATCGCAGGTTTATAAGTGCCCGGTTAATGGCAATAGGCTCGCCACCTATTACATTGGGACCTAAACATAAACTGGCGGAATGTGGGTTCTGGCACCACTACCTACCCCTTCGGGGAATACAGGCGTGAGTTTATGTTATGTTATGTTATGAATATTGATGGGACACGGAACCTTAAATTACGCGTGGCCCGACGTACTTGGCGGGATTCTTTACTTTCAAGTATAAATTAACGTAGTTGAATTAATAATTTTTAATTTTCATTTCCTTTACGGTACGCATTCATTATAAGTGCTGTACCTGCCCCGGGCAAAATAATCATTTTATAAAAACCTGAGTACAGCCAGCGTCCGAAATATCTTGACTTACCAAGTCTTAAAATGATCTTAAATATAAGGTACTAGTTTTGCCCGCGGCTCCGCCCGCGTGGATGTCAGTTATCGCGACAAAACATAGCCTATGTCCTTTCTCAAGGTCTAATCTACCACTATACCAAATTTCATCAAAATCGGTTGAGTGGTTAAGGCGTGAAAGGGTAACACACAGTCAGTCAGACAGACAGACAGAGTTACTTTCGCATTTATAATATTAAGTATGGATTAAGAGTAAATCAATCTGTTTTATTGATTTAAATTGTATTTTTGTCCGAAGTTAAGGTGTGTTTTTTTTACGTGCGAAAATACCCACGGATACCACCCCGCCGGAGCTTGTGGAGGAGGTTATGTCGGACTCGAACCGACCAAAACGCACGCCGTCTTGGGTCTTTGGTTGCCGGAGGTGAGATTGCCGAAAACATATCTCTCGCACCACGGCAGACTCAGAACCATCTCTTTCGAGATGGCCCCTTTCGGGTTGTTGGGACCATAATGTCGTCGGGGAGGCGCACTGTGTGCTGCCGCCGCGGCCTGCTTCTGCTAGGGTGACAGGCGGCTCCACTGATCACCCTCAGGCCGAACTAAAGGAGTGTAGGTACCTAATGTAACAACAATCGGTTGAAAGGGAGGGAAAAAACCAAGGGATTCAGATCATTTGGAGCATTTTGTTGATCAAAATTACTCTTATGCTTTCCGTGACTTATTCTTATGCCGCACCACTAAGACCTGGAACTTCCTGCCAGCTCACGTGTTTCCTTCTTCCTACAGTCCCGGGTAGCGGGGCGTGAAAAGGCATCTGATGAGGCCGTCAAACTGAGTGACACCACTGTTAACATGGTACATGTTTATGATGGTGACCCTTTTCCGAGACTTTGCCTTTAGCTTAACATCAGGCGAGGTGTATACAAATTGATTGACGTGTTCTTTATAAAATAAAAAGAACAAAGCCTACTTTTCTGTTGATAAAAAAGAAAGTAATAAGTATATTCTGAGTAATAAGTATAATAGTGGTCGTTTCTTCTTGTCTTGCGTTGCGTGCAAATAGTTGCTAGAGACCGGATTCCAAGAGCGAAGGGTGAAAATTTTCTAAAGGCTAGCCGGTGTAAATATTGGAGTGTGAATGTAAAAATCTCTACCACATCTTTCCTTTGCAGAGTAAGCCTTCGGGAATCGTGTTGTACGGAATACTTGCCACTGTTGTGGTCTTCTTAACCTACATCAAAAAGGAGGAGGTTCTCAATTAGATTGATATGTTTTTTTGACAAATGCCGTGTTAGTTCCTGGGTAGACTGGGGAACGAACACGGGGATGAACACAGGGAATGATCATTTCTTGTGGGTGTCGTAGAAGGCGACTAAGACTGTTCTCCATCTGACAGCAAAGATGGCGAAATTTGGGTGTTAATGCACCACTGCCTACCCCTTTAGGTATTTACACAGTTAGTATTATATGTTTCTATGTATGATACACTAAGTTTGTGGGTGCGAATGTCACACCAAGTACCTATGTAAGACACACGAATAATGTGCAAAGACTAAGGCCTGATTTTTAGAATGACACTCAGCCTGAATCCCGATTTATCTGAGGACAGATTGTATAGACAGATGATAGTTTGACATATTGCCTATAAAATCTGTACTCATATATATCGAGATTCAGGCTGAGTGTCATTCTAGAATACAGGCCTAAGTCTTTGGTCTTCCCACTGACAGCACAAACACTCTCCAGTGAGCTCTGGCTTTCCTGCTCACCAGCAGGAGCTGGAACTACTTAAAGCCATTCTAGAAGTATCTATACATAGAAGTCTAAACGAATATTGACCATTTCGTGACCCCAAAAAATAATAAAAGGCAATATCTACTCTCTCTTACCCACCCGGTGGCTATCGAAAACACATAGTACCGGGTGCGAATCGGATATTGTTTTTTTAGAAAGAAATTAACATTTCTGAACTGAAAATTGAGGATAATTTCGTTCTTTACTTTCACAATTTTCAATATTTGTATTCTCTAAATTAGTTTGTTATTCCGAAATATCGGGCGGCCTAATATTTTTTAGTAATCGCTTTAATAATAGACATCCGCCATTTTATTTTTAGTTGTTTGAAGATTTTGTCCTAATCATCAATCATTTAGGTGTAAACGTGATTGAATTGAAGGCCAAGGTGACTTCGAGGGAGCTCCAGATCCGCCTTCCAGCTCTTCCTCCTCAATTTCGCACGATCTTGGGCGTCTATGATAGTGAGACCATTTTCACGCATGTCACCCTCCACAATTTTAGGGTTTACCATGGCTGGTGACCGAAATTTATTTGATCGTTTGACGTGTGACCGATAAAACATTACTACTGATGGAATGAACAATTGACCAAAAGAGTTTTTATCGAACAAACATTTGGTACTTTTACTACTTATCGAATGAACGTTTGGTCGAAAAACAATGTGGCACCAGGGAGTCTTAGGGAAGGTTCATATCTAGAAAAACACTTGACCGTTCACACTCGACGCACTAACGTAGCATCGGTTGAGTGTGAACGGTCAAGTGTTTTTCTATACATTTGTCTGTTCTGGCGTTACGCGACCGATAATACGCGACGCATGTTCCATCAGATATGAACCTTCCCTTAGTGATAACATTATTGAGAAAAGTGCACAACCCGACTTGGTTAGGTTAGAAGGCTAAAGCGGGAGCTGAGCTTTTTTATAACTATGTAGAAAAAAAATATTTTCATCCCACCATCTCGGAAAGAGTATTTTTAATCTTCAATATCTGAGTGGAAAAGCCGTTTTTATTCTCTAGAGGATAAAGTAAATTGAATTTAGAACATCGTGTGCACTACAGTCCGTCAAATCTAAGAAGTACCGTTTGACAGTTCTGACAATTGAATGATAGGGATGGGATGAAAAAATCGATTACTATAATATCCGAACTTTAAGAGATCGATTACTTTATTATCCGAATTTTAAGAAATCAATTGTTATAATTAAATAAAAGAAATGTTTAGGATATTTTTTTATTCACTACTAGTACTAGTATCGTCGTCTTCGTCATCATCGTCATTTAAATTAATGACCAGTTGATTGTCCATTACATTATCAAAGTGTACGTCTCTTTCGAAGTCGTCCATTATTATTTTCTTTGTTTTTTGTACTACTTTACTCCAATCTTCCTGTGTAACTTGGGCACATGCTTCCTTTAATAAACCTTCCATTTTCTTGACACTGAAGGGTGGTTTTGTGTTGTGTCTTGCTGCATAACCTGTAAAACAATAATGTAACTATTTGATAGCAGACGAAAACCATTGTTTAAATTATAAATGTTAGAAGTACTCGTGTTATTATTATAATATTATAAAATATTACCTTTAACTTGGGCCCAAATCAGTTCAATGGCATTATATTGGCAATGGTACGGAGGAAGTCGTATGACTTTGTGCCCGTGCTCTTCGGCCAATTGGTCAATTACATATGTCGGTTTTGGTGGTTTATGCAATTTCACTAACTGTAATAATTCAGCTTTTAATAGTGACATGTCGGCATCCACTCCTTTTCTTTGCAGCCATGCCACCAAATCTGCTTTCTTATTGGCTGACGTAGGTGCTTTATCAATTTGCACAGAGTGGTATGAGAACCACTCTCGGAACCTTACTGCGTCCATTTCTTCATGATACTCTTTAGTGCTTTTGGATTGGAAAGCTAATAAAGAGTTTTCCACGAAGCCTGTAGACGCTGACCCAGCATATTATGAGGCGTCCACCTTTTCCTATCGGCACCTTCGAGCACGAAGCTTCAGAATCATCAGTCCATGTTTTCGGCACAGAATGGTTGGAATTTAGCCAAGTTTCGTCCAAAAATATTACATTATCCCAGTTTATAATTTGTTTAACTTCGCGCAGGAATGTTAGTCGCTGCATAATTATGTCATGTCGCTCCATAACAATTTTTCGTTTGTCAACTTTTTTGTATCTGAAGCCAATTCCTGTTATTACCGTTCTCAACGACTCTATGCTTCCCTTATACAGCCCGGCATCTTTTAAAGTTGCACATAACTTTGCCAATGTTGGAAATTCGCCTCTTGTAAAATACCCGTATATATGGTTTCTAATAGCATGACTATCGAATTCATCGATGCCTGTCACAGGTTTATTTCTTTTTCGTTTTTTCGGTGTGTGAAGTACGTTACTGTCACTCCCCGAAGGCCCATATTTTTCACTTAATATTTTGCCAACGGTGCGGCTACCAATACCGAGAGCTTCACCGACGCGATCCCGAACTTGTGTAACTGGCAGTAGAAGTCCACCATTTTGAGATTCACGCTCAAAATACTCGTGTAATTTCACCACCAATTCACGAGCCTGGCTGTTCAAAGTACGTCCTCTTTTCGACATTATTAATAAACACTTGCTTAGTTCGGAGTCCAGTATAAATATTGCCAAGGTAAACGGATAAAGAATGATCAGTCCAGAAAAGTAATAGCCAAGTCACAAATTGTAAAACACAAACGAGAAAGCAAGTACGCGCACAGTCAGCTTCCAAGATGGCGAGAGACTGCTGACGCCGAACCGACCGAGCGGACCGCGTGCGCTTGTAGTTGGCAGTGTTGCCAGAAAAAATAAATTGTAGAGACTTGGACACCTGCGATTTTGCCTATTGACCTAAAAATAATTAAATTAATTTATTTTAGGGTATCTGTGTATTCAGTGCATTATGCGGTCGCGCAGTAACGTCGTTAATTTATAACATCAGGCAACAACATTTTTGTGAATGGGTTCTACATACCTTATTTTTATTAGTTTTAGACGTAGAAATAAGACTTAGAAGAAAAAATTGTAATTGTAAAATCAATGGATGTGCTTGTTAAAAATTTGTTTATTTCTCTGTAATATGCAAACCCATACTATCATACACAAAAATAAATGTAAAAAACACTATCCCTGACTCCATTTACTATTTCGACAGCGTTAGAGAGAAACCCCGACTTATTTGGGCGCGAAAATCAAAAATCGACAAATCGCTTTCGACAACTTTTTAAAGAAGCAAATATATTTGATTTATAAATACGTATTTTTGGTGAATGGGTTTTATCTCATATTTTACGATTACATAACTATTTAGTTATGTAATCGTAATATGTGAGATAAATCCCATTCACATGAAAAAATATTTGTTTGGTTGTCAAGTGTAATTTGTAAATAATACATTCGATTTTTCGTATATGTAAACGATTTTTTTGCATACAAGTGTATCCGAAGAGTCGCAACACTACGTGCAGTGACCTAACTACGTAACTTTGTAATGAGGTCAAGAATATAACTATTAGAAATTATTTACTGTGTAAATATGTGTTATTTTGCTTTGTTTGAAAGTTTTCAATTACATTTAGATATTAAGAATTGTACATTTTTAGATACAATAATGAAATCTTTCTAAATTCATGGTTTTATGAAAAAGGTTATCGAAACTGAATAATGTACGTATGAACAAAGTTGTTTCGGTTTGAAAAATATGAAACGTCAAACGGTACCTCTTAGATTTGATGGACTGTAAGTTTGTGAATTAAAAAAAACATTAAACCTATTTACTGCTACCTCTATGGTGCCGAATATATCATACAACTTTTTTTAATTTGTTAAAAACTCAGACTCGGAACCTTCTTGGTGTTCTTTTTTCAATTTAAAGATTATTCTGTAATACTTACCTGTCATAATGTAGTAATTAATACCTAAACTGAAATAAAAGTGTCCCTATCTTGTGATTGTAAACGCTTTTTTTTGCATTTAGTCATTTCCTCGCTGAGGTGGACTGAAAAGTTACGTGTTGCACTCGAGTGCAAAGATTTTTCACCTCGTGCTCTTTTGATTCCCTCGCTAACGCTCAGGATTCTAATTTTGAATCACTCGCTGTGCTCGTGATTCAATTTTAGAATCCTTCGCTTGCTCGGTCATCAAAATTGAACACGCGGTTAAAAAGCAACTTTGCACTCTTGTATAACAAATAACTATTAATCAACTGTTTTCGACCAAACGTTCACTCGATCAGTAGTAGAATAATGTTTCATCGGTCACACGTCAAATGATCAAATGAATTTCGGACACCAGTCGTAAACCCACAATTTTAAGCCAGAACTTCTTGGGCCTACCCCATCTGCCTGGGCCCGGTGGGGGTGCCATTGCCAGTAAAGTACCCAAGTAAACTGGCGGTTACCGCAAGACGTGGCTCAGTATAACTACTGATGTAGTTCTACTGTATTGTAATATTGCTCTGTGAGTAACAGTATTGTGTAAACGATGAATGTCATCCAATTTTTGTTATCTAAAAGTACAACTAAAACGCCATTATCTAATCTTTATTGCATGGATCCTTGTCCAACAGATAAAGCCTTTTTACCATAATCCGTGACAAACATACTTACACTCTTATCATTGCAAATACTTCTATCTGATTTCATAACCTCTATCTGGTATCTGTGTCGAATCGAAAAGGAGCCAACGTCCGAGTGCCATCATTGCGAAGCGAGGGAGGACACAGGGCTGCACACCGAGTGTCCGGCATGGGCCGGTCCGAGGCGGGAGCTAGTGGCGGCCCTGAGAGTGAGAGTTCTCACCCTCGCCGCCCACAGCAATGGAGGGATATGTCGATGACAACCTCACCTCCGGCCTGGCACCACGACCCACAGTCGGCGTGCGGTTTTAGTCGGTTCGAGTCCGACAAACCTCCCCTTCCGGCTCCGGCAGGGGGGGTATCCGAGGGGATTTCCGCACGGAAAAAAAATGCCTGGTATTACATAGAGACATATTATATTCACGCTTTTAAATCCCGGAAGGGGTAGATAGAGGTCACTTACTATGTTTTTCGCTTCCATGTACTAAGGAATAAAGCCTATTAACGTCATGTGGGCACTTTGTCACGGGGTTTATGTTTACTGTCGGACGGAAAACAGCCCTATCGATAATATATTTTACACTAGCTTTTGCCCGCGGCTCCGCCCGCGTGGATGTCGGTTATCGCAACCAAACATAGCCTATGTCATTTCTCATGGTCTAATCTACCCCTATACCAAATATCATCAAAATCGGTTCAGTGGTTTAGGCGTGAAAGCGTAACATACAGACAGACAGAGTTACTTTCGCATTTATAATATTAGTATGGATTTTATATTAAAAAAAAAAGAATATTAGAACCGCAGTTACTAATATTCCCTCTTACCCCTTCAACTAAGCTAAATTGCTTGTGCTAAGAATGGGTTCACGTCGGTAGTGTAATGGCCAGGATAGAACCCGGAACCTCTCGATCCTAAGGCCGACTCCCTAACTACTAAGCTAGGATAGTTGAAGCCCTAAAAAGTCCAACAACTGTTCTAACTGCAATGTTTCGATATCGCCTTTGGATTGCAGAGGTCATATTGAAGTCGCTTCACAGAAATAATCGAAGTTAAGGCAAATCCACAGTTACACTGGCAAAGCGGACCCCAAACTCCCTTCGGATGCGAGTGAGATTAACGCTAAGATGAAGAGAGACAGTCAACTCTGTCGAAACTTCAAAACATAAATGTATTCCGTGACTCTAGTAGGCAATCTAAGTTTGAAACCTGTTACAAACTGGGACCAAACTTGCCCGCTGGGGGCGAGCTCGTTTATTATGTACACTCGCGTATAACAGGTCAGCGTGATCCCAACTATATAAATTATAGTCTAGGAGCCGAACTGTACAGTCAACAACAAAAGTGATCCCAATTATAACATAAATTATAGTCTGCGAGCCGAAATGTACAGTTAACAACAAAAGTGATTTAATATATTACAATTTATCGTTATAGTACAGTCAATTAGATCCAGTAAGTAATATTAGATGAATAGGTTTAAAGTTATTGACCACGTTAGCTCTGAAACTTAAGGTAAAATAAGAAAGGATTTTTTTTCATTTGTCCCTAAAGATTATTAAAAAAGTACATTAAAAAAAATAATTGAAATTTTAAAAGGTACATAACGTAAGTTATTTTTTTTTTATAAAAGAATATTAGAAACCAAGTTACTAAAATATTCCCTCTAACCCCTCCAACTAAGCTAAATAGCTTGTGCTAGGAGTGGGTTCACGTGGTGGTTCTAGGCGATCTAGTTCCAAAGATAAAATATGGCGTAAGAATTCAGTTGAAGTCCGTGCCAAGCCAAACTGAAATGATTCGGCTCCCACATTAATTTCATCTGTGTAAAAACGTTAATTGTTTCGTGAATGTAATCGACTATTCGCGTGATAAATCCAAGTACGCTCTGTGTGTGCACTAGCGCTACATATTGTATAGAACAAGACTTCCGCTCGCTCGCGCGTTCTGTCACATTATGACTAGTTGATCAACAAATCCGAGCACGCTCTGTGTGTGACTAGCGCTACATATTGTATAGAACAAGACGTCCGCTCGCAGTCGCGTTCTGTCACATTATGACTAGTTGATCAACAAATCCGAGCACACTCTGTGTGTGCACTAGCGCTACATATTGTATAGAACAAGACATCCGCTCGCAGTCGCGTTCTGTCACATTATGACTAGTTGATCAACAAATCCGAGCACGCTCTGTGTGTGCACTAGCGCTACATATTGTATAGAACAAGACGTCCGCTCGCAGTCGCGTTTTGTCACATTATGACTAGTTGACCAACAAATCCGAGCACGCTCTGTGTGTGACTAGCGCTACATATTGTATAGAACAAGACGTCCGCTCGCTCGCGCGTTCTGTCACATTATGACTAGTTGACCAACAAATCCGAGCACGCTCTGTGTGTGACTAGCGCAACATATTGTATAGAACAAGACGTCCGCTCGCTCGCGCGTTCTGTCACATTATGACTAATTGACCAACAAATCCGAGCACACTCTGTGTGTGACTAGCGCTACATATTGTATAGAACAAGACGTCCGCTCGCTCGCGCGTTCTGTCACATTATGACTAGTTGACCAACAAATCCGAGCACGCTCTGTGTGTGACTAGCGCTACATATTGTATAGAACAAGACGTCCGCTCGCTCGCGCGTTCTGTCACATTATGACTAGTTGACCAACAAATCCGAGCACACTCTGTGTGTGACTAGCGTTACATATTGTATAGAACAAGACGTCCGCTCGCTCGCGCGTTCTGTCACATTATGACTAGTTGACCAACAAATCCGAGCACGCTCTGTGTGTGACTAGCGCTACATATTGTATAGAACAAGACGTCCGCTCGCTCGCGCGTTCTGTCACATTATGACTAGCTGACCAACAAATCCGAGCACGCTCTGTGTGTGACTAGCGCTACATATTGTATAGAACAAGACATCCGCTCGCTCGCGCGTTCTGTCACATTATGACTAGTTGACCAACAAATCCGCAAACAATCGTCGTCAATTTGTTTGTGTGCGCAAGGGAGATGGTGGGACGCACATTTCGACTTAGTTTTACCATATCAATGGAGAGGTTTGGCAGAACTAGAACATGTTAAGCGTCAGCACATTTACTTTCAGCATAATAAACAACCTGATAAAATGCAAACACATGCAACACACACCTATTAAAAATTCATTCAATCCATTTCACATTTTCAATCATGATTGTGGTGGTGTAGTTTCCATTATTTATTAAAACCTAATGAATTAAATGCTGTGTTGGTTCCCGGTGGAGTAGAATATGGCCACCCCATCTCTTCCAGTGGTTGTTTCCCCACGGATCCCCCCCGGAGCCGGTGGAGGTGGTTATGTCGGACTCGAACCGACTAAAACGCACGCCGTCTTTGAGTCTTTGGTTGCCGGAGGTGAGATTGCAGAAAACATATCTCTCGCACCCCAGCAGACCCAGGACTATCTCTTTCGAGCCCTCTTCAGGTTGTAGGGACTATGGTGTCCCCATCTAGCCCCGCGCTTTGCGCCGCCACCTTCTGTTAGGGTGACAGGTGGCTCCACCGATCACCCTCAGGCCAGCAGGACGTAGGTAGTTCTGCGACCTCCGACGTCCGGTTTGCCTTCGCTCTTCACGGACTGCCCGGGCCCGGAGTCTAGTCTGGACCCGACCGGCTCCTTCTCGAGCATTACTTGCTCGCAGAAGGAGGCGGCCGCACCCCAAGCGTTCGCGCATCGTACCATCGCTGTGAGCAAAGTGGCGAGTGTGAGGACTCCCACCCCCAGAGCCGCCACTAGGAAAAAGTTCCCGTTAGGCTCGTCCCCAAATTACTTGGGACGGAAAAATCATAGTTGGTGAAAATAATGTGGATGTTAATACAGCTTTACTTACCCTTTCGGAGTTAGTACACCTCTGCCTACCTCTTCCCTTGGGAGTCTAGCCGACTAATTGCCGTTCCCAATAACATACATACATACAGTTAACTGCAGATTGCACCTTCTGATAAACAGTAAAGTTTGAAGTATCTGTAAAGCCTAGTTCGGACTAGACTAGTAATTTAGTAGATGTGCGAACTACAAAAACTTAGTCGAGTAATTTAGTAAATGATTTAGGCCAGTCGATCCATTTTATTCTAATTTTTCGGGCAAGTAGTGCCTCCCACCACGCATCCATGCTCACTGGTTCACCGGCTAAACAAGTCCGAACCTGTTGATTAGTCGAGTTCATTAGTGGACGCCGCCCGTTCATCGTGCACAACACCACTCACTTGTATACTGTACTAAACCGTGATGCGGACGATTTCTGTGTAGTAGCGGGTAGTTTAGCCACTAAATTATACGCTACTCTACTAAATTACTAGAGCAGTGCGAACTAGGCTTAACTGCTGTCCCAATATTATAATTACAAATATCTATCTGTTTCATCTGCGGTAGCCTAGTGGTATGGGTAATGGACTGCTGAGACGAGGTCTCGGGTTCGATCCCAGGTTTACCATGGCACTCAACAATGACTTTTCGATGCTTTTCGAAGTTATGTGTGCATTTATCGCAGGTTTATAAGTGCCCGGTTAATGGTAATATGCTCGCCACCTATTACATTAGGACTTAAACATAAGCTGGCCAAATGTGGGTACTAGCACCTCTATCTACCCCTTCGGGGAATACAGGCGTGAGTTTATGTTATGTTATGTTATGTTATCTGTTTCATGGGACAGGCCCTACGATCGATAGTCAGTAGGATTACAAATCAATGGTACAAATATTGGGACACTAAAATAACAGACTGATTACGTTTTCGATCATTAGTATCCCGATACTGACAGTAGATAAATTAATGGCCGTAAGGGATAGGACTGCACTGCATCCAACAGTAAACATACATACATTCTATGACCAAGTGCATAGTGGTAATAAGCTCACCCCAGTATTATACGGTATTAATCATAACAAGCGAAATGTGGGTGTTAACACAAAGATAAAAAAAAGCTGGTATCATGTCATAAACAAATGGAAAGAAGTGTACTAAAAATTATAAGAATCATTAAAGTAAAAAGTGAAAAAAAAAACATACAAAAGAGAAGAGAAGAAGAGGTTCCGATCAACGGTAATGAAGAAAATTATGATAGTGTTTCAGTGACTCATTCCTATGCCGCACCATTAGGACCAGGAACTCCCTACCAGCTCACGTGTTTCCTTCTTAAGCGGGGCGTGAAAAGGCTTTTGATAAGGCCATCAAGCTGAGTGCCACCACTGTTAACATGGTACATGTTTACGATGCTGATCCTCTTTCCAAGACTTTGCCTTTAGCTTACCATCAGCCGAGGTGAAGTCAAATTAACGTGTCCTAAATAAAAAAGAAAATAGAAGAAACTAGCCATATACCTACCTATTATTATTAAGTACATATTTTAAAACGCATAAACGGACTTAACTATAATTATTATTATATATGTACGTATTATGCCGTCGTAGGTGTATTTAATTTGTTATTATTCTAAACTATGAAGTACCAGCGTAAAGGTCGCGTGGTTCTACCCTCTTACGGACTATGAACTATAATAGTATTATGTACAAAACTAATAGTAATTTTGTACAAAATGAGCCAAGTACTCACGCGAACAATTTGGAAAGTGTACAATTTGGAAGCGTTGCGCTTCGGTGGGGATTGAGTCTTACGATCGAGAAGTTTGAAGTCTGGCGACGTGAACTCACTCCTCCTTTAGATTACTATCAGGCGAGGTGAAGTCAAATTGTTTTGAAATAGCTTAGCTGGAGGGGTTAACAGGAATACTAGTAATTTTGGGTACTAGTATTCTTTAAAATCGTAACAGTTTTATTCAAAGAAATGAATTCGACGTCATGGAGAATCTATCGGATTTTACGTTATGCAAAATTTCATTCAAATCCGTCCAGTCATAACAGCTTGATAGTTTTAAAACTATGCAAATTCATCTTCGTTTTATTCAGAAAAAATGAAGTTGTGCGCTTTTAAACATTGAGCGCTTTTGACAATTTGCATACCATTTATGATTTTGCGATTGATTGATTCTACGTTAAAAATATAGAGTCTGGAATCACACATAGATTACTTTTCATTCCAGAAACAGGTGGTAAACGTAGTTTTAAACAGAATTTGTCGTCAAACGAAGTAATACCTTTGCATAATATTGAAAAATAAACAATTTGAATTTGACAGTTGTGAGAACGTGATCAGAATTCTACATGGATGGCGCCGCGGATAACAGCTGGTCAAAAATAATACGAGGAATTTGAACTCCAACAGTCAGACAAAACTAGAATATAACTATGAGCAAGACAAGGGATAGTATTAGTACGTCATATTCCAGCTGTGGCTGAACGGCTTAGACTACGGCCTAATGACACCGATCGTCAGAGTGTCGGAACCTGCTATACGATGTGGGTTTTGTATTTTTCTAATGCTGTGTCATGGTACGTTATATTCGTAACAGACCCATTATAACAGACTTGGCGGTTCTTTTACCGCGCACCTAATTGAAACACAAAGTGTAGCCTTAAGCGAGAGCCCTTTGTTATACAACTTGAAGGAAAATAGCCACAGGCTGACCGAAGGTTCAAAACAAAAACAAAAATTATAATTAACTAGCTGATGCCCGCGGCGTCACCCGCGTGAAATTTTAACCTATAACCTATTCCCGTGACGAAAAGCAGTTTAGGTTGTAGTCTGTGTGAGGTTTTAGTTTTTACTAGATTTTGCCCGCGGCTTCACCCGTGTGGATGTCGGTTATCGCGACAAAGCATTTCTCAAAAGACGTAGGTGTACGAAGTTTCAAGCTTCTAACTTTGAAAATGACGAACTTTCCATACAAAAGTTTATCACCTATTTTACCCTCTTAGTAGTAAAATTTTGAAAAACGCTGAAACCCGTGTTCATTTGTTTCTTAAAAGACACAGGCTTATGAAATTTAGTGCATCTAGCTCTGAAAATAATGGACTTTTATACAAACTTCCATCCCCTGTTTTACCCCTTTAGTGGCATAATTTCCAAAAATCCTTTCTTAGCAAATGCCTACGTCATAACATCTACCTGAATGCCAAATTTCAGCCCGATCCGTCCAGTGGTTTGGACTGTGCGTTGATAGATACTATGTCAGTCAGTCACCTATGAGGTATATAATATAATATACTAAGATTTACCTGGGCTGTTCCGCACTTAGCATCTTGATTGGGCCATTGTGCGTACCTCTTACCTCTCATTCCAACCAACCCAGATCTTCCCAAAGAACCAGCAGCCTTTTCAGGTTTCCACATGCTTCTCAGAGCGACCCTGGTGACCGGAGGAATTTCGCCCGATGTTCGGCCACGCTCATGCCCTCTAAGCACATTATGTGGTGTTTCTTCTACCCCCATGCAGCCTCTGCACAGGGGGTTGTATATTGTAGTATGTGTTAGGTAGACTATAATCTAAAAATCAATCCCGAACTCCGAGGGACCGAATGCGACTGGGATTAATGTAGCTAATGATGATGATGATGACGAGAAATATATCTACACCAGTTGATCCTCCCTGGCTAAGCAGGTCTTGAGATGAGTGCACGTAAACAAACTTTTTAAATTTATAAATGGTCAAACGCTGAGAATTAGCTCAAACATAGGTACAGTCAGCATAAGAAAGATGTTGACGTACAAAGTATTCAAAATGATCTTAATTTGGTTTTTTTACCCCCTTCAAGTACATACCTTTAGTTGGGACAATAATACCATTTAAATCAATAAAACAGTTTGATTTGCTCTTATTACGAGAGTTTTAAGATCATTTTGGGACTTCGTCGTCAGAATATTTATGATGATGACTGTACCTACATATTTACATTTACATTTATGTATGATGTAGGTCATCATCATCCACATAAAGACGTTAGTCCTGATTGCATCCGAAATCACGGTGTCCTCGGGGCTCAGGGTCCGCCTTCCGGCGGGTTGTGAGCCTTTGTGGACCGGGACCACGGTCCACAAAGTGTCCCTTTATTTTACCAACTATTGAGTGTATAGGTTTTGTGGACCGTGACCGTGGTCCACAAAACCTCGGCTCTTCCTCCTCCACTTCACACGATCTTGGGCGTCCAAGGTTGTGAGACCGTTTGCACGCATGTCACCCTCCACGACGCCAAGCCAGCACTTCTTGGGCCTTCCCTTTCTACCTGGACCCGGTGTGGGCGCCATTGCCAGGCATTTGTTACCCACGTAGCTGGGCGTTTGCCGCATTGTTATGTATGATATAGGTATTAACATAATAATATGTGTATAGTCCATGAATTATAAAATGAATAGTTATTAGAAAACATAAGTAATAATTATACCGCTTTTAATTCCCGTCTGACGTTGAAATAAGTACTTTTAACCCTAAATACGCGCCAAAAACATATTCAACCTTTTGATTACTACATTTTATATCGCTTATAGCTTGCCTTCAATCACAGCCAAGTCCGGCTCCGCACGGTCGGATGTCCGGCGCTTCCGATAACCGGATACCCAGTTCCGGAGGTACTTCACTAACCCAGATTAATATTGATGAAGATCGCACGGTTTTGGAACGACTTTTGAATTAACCTTGAGCCTGCCTAGGTTAATTCCTGCTAGTGCAAATATTTGTATGCATAAAAAGAAGCCGTGAGGTTCCCGGCAGAATAGAATTTGGGCTACTCAGTCTTTTCCCATGCGGTGTCGTACAAGGCGACTAAGGGATAGGGCTGCTTAACATCAGACAGATATAATACAGCCCAGACTCAGCCTCAGATACAAGGTTCAAGTCAAAATAGTGCCTGGAATACGGCAATAGGCTCACCTCCTATTACGTGGGACCGAATACATTGATTGGTGAAATGTGGGTGTTAATTCACCTCTGGCTAACGGCTGGATAAAGGCGTGATTAAATCTAAATATTATATAACTCAAAGGTGACTGACTGACTAACTGGCATAGTGATCTATCAACGCATAGCCCAAATCACTGGACGGACCGGGCTGAAATTTTGCATGCTGGTAGATGTTATGACGTAGGCATCCGTTAAGAAAAGATTTTTGGAAATTCTCCTATTAAAGAGGTAAAATAAGGGATGGAAGTTTGTATGAAAGCCGTCATTTTCAGAGCTAGATGCACTAAATTTCATAAACCTGTGTCTTTTAAGAAATAAATGAACACGTGTATCAGCGTTTTTCAAAATTTTACTACTGAGAGGGTAAAATAGGTGATAAACTTTTGTATGTCAAGTTTGTCATTTTCAAAGTTAGAAGCATAAAACTTCGACTTTTGAGAAATGTTTTCGCTCGTCGCGATAACCGACATCCACGCGGGTAAAGCCGCGAGCAAAAGCTAGTCCGGGAATAAAGATTGTTAAAACTGATTCCCGAACTAGGCCGCTATTTCTATTTACAGCGGAAATCAATATTGTGCAGGCTTTGACCCATTTATTACATCTAGAAATGTTACTATGTAGCTGATTTACACAGTGTTAGTGGCGGGATATTATGGGTGAATTTCTCAAACGTAAAATTTTCGCGGCGTGACTGAAAATCATACCTTAAAGTTAACATATAGTAATGATTATTTTTTGTAAGAAAGATATCGTTTTGCTCTATATGCACGTATAAATTATATTATTGAAACTATTTTTGTGAGTGTGTAAAAAATGTATTTTCACCTAAATTCTAAGCTTGGTGGCGCGTCCACAACCTGTTTTCTTGGGAATGATCACAGTTTAATCAAAACTTCATTAGTTTACTGAGTATACTTAATAATAATCCGATTCGGCATTATTTTAGCTATCTTCGATAATGTCATTCGTAGTATTTAGTACTATACTTTATCTTAAAAATAATTTATAAGATGCGTCCGCGGCAAATGTAAAATGTTGGTGGGATTTATAAAAACATCGAAGGAGTCGTATTGAAAGTACCTTTATGGACGACACTATCATCATTGGAAACGTTCAGTTGGGTGTTAATGAGCACCAGTGCCAGTTGTCCCCAGTCTCGTTTCGTTTTTCTGCCAAACACGTAAGTAGGTCGTTTCATAAGCCTCTGACAAAAATATTGTAATTTTTGTGTTGATTATTTAAACCGTTTTATTCTCATTGTATGTTTTAATATTTAAGTATAGTGTACAGGTTCAGTATGTGTATTAAATTTTGGTAATGTAACCACTATATTCTAAATAGTATTTTTATAAATAATTTTTTTAGACGTGAAACTAATTTTGGTGGAGCAATTTTGGTGAATTTGGTGGGATTTTACTAATCATCAAAATTGTATATTTACACCAAAATTTGTTTTCATAGTTATTTGATTAAGCTCCTACGTAGTCCGACGGGCTACTAGGTCAGGTGGCCTCTACGTGGTATACCCTGGGCAATGGAGAAAGCACCGCCTCTCTCCCTAGGTGGGAAAGAGGTTGTTGGCTGTTGAGGGTTGTTCTGAAGCTTTCCTAATTTTCTCTCAGATTAACCATTAGCATATGAACTACCCATACAGCAGAGTAGTTGGGTGAAGTCAGCTGATGCCGCAGTAGGGACAGGCCGGTGCGGTGGAGCATCGTGCGCTCTTTCCGTCACCTGCTTCTACTGGCGTGAAAGGCGGCCTCACTCTTTACTACCAAGCCTACACCGTTAAAACCTGCCCGCCCTTCTTCCCTGCTCTCCACTGTCAACATCATTTGGCTTTTCTTCCTCTGCTTTCTCACTTACATGAAAGCTACCGTGGATGCAAGAGTGCCTCATGCAATCTTTTGCACGTGACTCCACGCAATAAAGCGACGACGTCGAAGATGTAGGGGACACTCAACTCCTGCTTATGTTGCTCCAGCAGCTAGCACTTTGCTGTCGTGTAAAAGGTACTCAATCTTCTCCACAGAAGGCTTCTGATCTCTACCGTCCTCAAGCTCCTCACATGTTGCACCAATCTATCGGCGTCCACCACCGATATTAACAGCATACATGGGCAGTTATGGAGTGATTGTCTGATGCTATCCGACCAAAATACCACGCTGCGCTGATGGGGAATGGACTAAGGACCGATCCTAGATGTACCCCGACAGTGATAAGGAAATTCTGATATTGCCAACAGCGAACAACGGAATCCGAATCGTGGTACAGGTCCCGGATGGTGTAAACCTCAGAAACCCTTTTGAACCGCAATGCCCATCAGCTCAGTTAGAAACTTAGTTGAAGGACTCTTGTAAGTTCAGAAATAGACATCACACTACCAACTAGTCTTGTCACTACCAAGTGTCCATGGCCTATCTTCCGTCCACCCTTAGGCATACCGAGTACCACCTCTCCCACTTTGAGAATAACTGCCTAAATCTTTTCCCAGCAATCTTGAATAAGTTCGTCGATAATATTGGCGCCATTAGAGTAAAATATAATCCTTGCTTCTAAACAATCAAATGTTTTGCTTTTATACTGATACTACTAAGAACTAAAATGGTTTAAAATTAAGGGTTATATGTACCTACATATAACCCTTAATTTTCACCCTTTTGTCACCAACTTCATTTTTATATGGCAAAACCATATAATTTTTTTTAATTAATAAAAAAAAAAACAAAGAAATAGTATAAGTAACAATAAATAAAAAATAAAAATAAGTTGATATGCAATTTTGGTGTTAGACACCAATTTCGGTGTATTGGCAATTCAGGTGTATAAACAAGTAATTCCCAGGGCTAATTTACTATTCAAGTGAAATAGGTATCTAAATAGGTATTTCTAGCTAAATATTGAAAGAGATTACCTAAATACCTAGAAATAAAAAAAATCACCAAAATTAGCTAAAAATTCATAGATGTTGAAATTCACCCTTATAATGATCCTGTGTTAATACCAGCATTGCCCACGACTTTGCCCACGTGGACATGAATCTGGGTTTACTTTTTTATGTAGAATCCTTACTCTTTGTTCAGAAGCCTATGTTATGCCTTATTCAATTCAAACAATTTATTTCAGACTAGCTTTTGCCCGCGCCTCCGCCCACGTGGTTGTTGGTTATCGCGATCAAACATAGCCTATGTCCTTTCTCATGGTCTAATCTATCCCTATACCAAATTTCATCAAAATCGGTTCAGTGGTTTAGGCGTGAAAGCGTAACATACAGACAGACCGACAGACAGAGTTACTTTCGCATTTATAATATTAAAGTATGGATAACCAGATCCATATTTGGGTTACTAACAATTTAACTAAAAACAAGTGTTAGTATGCAATAAACAAAATTAAATCATAATCAATAATAAAATTACAATAAAATAAGACATTAATACGTTAAAACGTTAACATCAGTTTTCTACCAGTACAATTCGCATCGAAATCATCAACCGTTTCCGAAATTAGCTAGAAACAGGGAAAAAAATTGTGCAAAATTAGTTTTTTTTATATTACGAACCTTCACTTTAATATTATCATTATCATCATCACCATCATCACTATCACTACATAGTATAATGAAAAGTCGCTTTCCGGGTCTGTCCGTCCCTATGTATGCTTATATCTTCAAAACTACGCTATGACTTTTGATGCGGGTTTTATATAGATAGAGTAATTAATGAGGAATGTGTATAATAATATGTATAATACATGCTTAATATAGTAGAGGGTGCAGCGGCAAAGAGATCGGACGCCACGCGAGCGAAAAGAAAAACCCGCGGATCGAAGTTTACCGGGTCAACTAGTTTAATTGTAGAGAAGAGGTTGATTTGAAAGAAAGAACCCTGGCACTTGAATTGAAAAAAAAGAAAAGAAAAGAAAGAAGGAAAAGAAAAGAAAGAAGGAAAAGAAAAGAAAAGAAAAGAAAAGAAAAGAAAAGGAAAGAAAAGAAAAGAAAAGAAAAGAAAAGAAAAGAAAAGAAAAGAAAAGAAAAGAAAATTGGTTTTTATTGCGGGTATGTGTTCACCTGCAATAAAAAACAATTTTCTTTTCTTTCTTTTCTTTACAAAAGGAAATAACAAAATAACAAAAACGTACTTAACCACAACACCAGTGAGTAATTAATTGCCTCACTGCAAAATATTTTTGTTTGATACAGACAGCAGTACGTCAAGTCAAAAACCAACACCGGTTACTATGACGATAACATCTATCTTTAATAATATCACAGTAAAGACCCATATAATTAAACAAAAAAATGAAAAATATTTCTAGTGAAATGCCCGGATCTGAACGCGAGTCTATTTTTGTGCCATTATCTGTGAGGGTCGCATTGTACGGGTTGGGTCGCTCCGACCCAGCTTTAAAAGTTAAGTGGACTCGAATTAAAACAATCCGTCGAAATGTTTTGGAAAAAATATGATGTCATTTTAGGGTTATGTTTAAAAAAATCTTAATTTGACATTCAAATTTATAAATGCTATTTTATATATGTATACAGGGTGGATGATTTTCATACCCCCTGGAGGGGAAATACTGGAGCTAGAGATTTTCATTTAAAGGAACATCCCTTTATTTTTAAAAAGAAACAAAACTACATTCTACTTCTTCCTACAGTCCCGGGTCCTTTAAGCGGGGCGTAAAAAGGCATCTAATGAGGCCGTCAAGCTGAGTGCCACCACTGTTAACATGGTAAATGTTTACGATGGTGACCCTCTTTCCGAGACTTTGCCTTTAGCTTAACATCAGGCGAGGTGAAGTCAAATTGACGTGTCCAGTATAAAAAAAAATTCAAATGTTTTCGAAATCTCGCTTGACACACCCGATAATCGAACCGACTAAAATCTGAAAAAATTACATCCTGTAATAGCTTCAATCGATAATGGCAATCATAATGAAAAAAAAATATCTTTAACAAACATGATAAATTTACTGCCGTTTCCAATAACATACTGACAGATAGATTGCATCTACGGACAAAGTGCTCGGCTGTTTAAATTCAAAACATAGTAACTCCTATTTCACACCAATTTCGGAAAATAAAATTATACCGCGATGCGCATCCTGCAAAAAAATCAATAACCATGTTTTGAATTTAAACAGCCGATACGTCAAATTTGACTGTTGCGATCTATCTTTAACTGTAAGTATGTTATTGGGGATGAAAGGAAATCCCTGGATGGACGTGGATGTCCGTTATCGCGACTTATGGACATATCTCCGGTTCTGCTCAACCAGTGGCGATCAAATAAACTAAAATGTTTTACGTCTGAACAAGATTCTAAACAAAAAAGCCGTATCAAAATGTGTTCAGTAGTTTTTCCGTCTTACTTGAACAAAAAAGACAGATTATAGGTGTATTTTTGTGTTCAGTATCGTTAATATAACATAACTCAAGTATTTGACATGTAGAATGCCACGGATGCGAGAGTTCCTTGCGTGATCATTACACGTGACTCCGCATATCCACCGCAGTGTATTCATCTCCGTACCTCATATCCGTATAAAAGAACAGGCCGATTGGTATCTCTATATATTTAGGTATACATACTACATTATGTGTTGTTACTGTCTGGAATTAACGCGAATATCACTCATTGAAACAAAACGGGTTCTTCTGCGTTTAAGGGTAAAGAAAAGGAAACACGTGAGCTGACAGGGAGTTCCAGGTCTTAATGTTAGGCCAAATGTATGTACATAATATCAAATAAATCACAATAGAATCCATTAAAATGGTTTTATTCAACACTAGCTGTTGCCAGCGGCTCCGCCAGCATGGATGTCGTTATCGCGACCAAACATAGCCTATGTCCTTACCCAAGGTCTAATCTACCCCTGTACCAAATTTTATCGTAATCGGTTCAGTAGTTTAGGCGTGGAAGCGTAGCAGACAGACAGAATTACTTTCGCTTTTATAATATTAGTACGGATCTTAATAATGCTTGTTTGGATGTCGTTATCGCGACCAAACATAGCCTATGTTCTTTCATAATGTCTAATCTACTCCTGTGCTAAATTTCATCGTAATCAGTTCAGTAGTTGAAGCGTGAAAGACAGACAGAATTACTTTCGCTTTTATAATATTAGTCCGGATCTTAATAATGCGTGTTTGAATGTCGTTATCGCGACCAAACAATCATAGCCTATGTCCTTACCCAAGGTCTAATCTACCCCTGTACTGAATTTCATCGTAATCAGTTCAGTAGTTGAAGCCTGAACTCAAACTCAAACTCAAAGTATGTATATTGTAAACCATAGGTACATAGGATGTTCACATAATAATAAAGTCAGCTATGATTCGCCAATTGGGCATACAATAATAAATATTTCTAACTTACTAACTAAGTACTTACTTAAAGGCCCAGGAGCAGTTATTCAGAATTTAACATGCATAACATAGAATTAATATTTAACATGTTTAACACACAGAACCAATATTTAACCTGCATTACATTATTTATAGATAGAATAATATTATATATTATAGTGATTCATCGTCTAAAAATTCTTTAATTGTATAATAACATTTTTCTATTAAAAGTATGCGAAGTTTTCTTTTGAAACTGTTGATTTCTGTTACATTTCTTATGGTAGCTGGGATATTATTATATATACGAGGTCCCAGACAAAATACGCTGTTATGTAATAATTCTGTTCTGCTGGCTACTATGGACAATTTATCGCTATTTCGGGCCCTAGTTCGAAACTCAAATAATTCTGTATTACTTTTTATGAACACTAAAACCTCGTATATATAAAGGGAGGGTAATGTTAAAATGTTCAATGTTTTAAAATAAGGTACACATGAATCGGTTTGTTTTAGGTTGCATATACTTCTAATACAACGTTTCTGAGCAACAAATACATGGTCCTTATATGTTGAACTCCCCCAAAAAATTATTCCATATCGTAAAATGGATTGTACGTAACCATGGTAAGCCGTTAATAACGTCGACTGATTGCTAATTTTACGTAATCTATATAATGCATATGAGAATTGAGTTAATCTTTTACACATATATTCACAATGAGATTTCCAGTTTACCTTATTGTCAATGTAGAGACCCAAGAATTTAGTAGTATCAATTTCTTCAATTTTTGTGTTTTGGTACGAGATATTCAAATTGTTTTGCGATATATTTCGTTGCTTGAAGAGCATCAGATTGGTTTTGTCTATGTTAATATTTAGGTCATTTTCATTAAGCCATTCTATTATTGATGTCAAAGATGTGTTTATATTATATTCTAAATTACTACCAGTGTAAAGTACGGTACTATCGTCGGCAAATAATGTCATTTTATATGTCGTTATTCTGGGCATGTCATTAATATAAATAAGAAATAACAAAGGACCTAGTATACTACCTTGGGGAATTCCTGCAATAACATTTCTTATATTAGAGCTATGTGTTACCTCAGTTTTACTGCTTAAAGACACTCTTTTTATTTCTGTGAGTTGTGTTCTATTGCTGAGATATGATTTAAGTATTTCATACACATTTCCTCTCACACCATATGCATATAGCTTTTTTAAGAGTATTTCATGATTAACTCGGTCGAAAGCCTTTGACATGTCCATGAAGAGAGCTATTGCCGGTGATCGTTTGTCCATATTTATTAGCACTTCATGCAAAAAGTTGTAGATAGCTAAGTTTATCGATTTATTCTTCATAAATCCATATTGACATGTTGTGAATAGACCATTTGTGTCAAAAAAATCATACAGGCATTTGTAAATAATGGTCTCAAATATTTTAGAAAATATTGGTAACAAAGCGATAGGCCTATAGTTGTTAATTATTGACTTACTGTCTTTTTTATGGATAGGTTTTATTACTGTCAGTTTTAGTTGGTCAGGAAATATGCCATGTTCTATGCAAAGGTTCATGGTGTGGCTTAAGGGGGCTGCTATGAGAAATGCTACATCTTTCACTATTCGCGTGTCGATCCCATCATGTCCCACGCTAAAGGTATTTTTCAAAGAGGTTATTACTTTTAAAATGTCATGAGGAATTGTTGGAGGCATAAATATAGACTTAAGATTGTATTCATTTTTGGTAAACTTCGTATTAGTTCTTTGTTTGTTATTTTCGTAAGCATCTGTTGTACCTTTTACTATGTCAGTAAAATAGTCATTGAATGAATTTGCAATGGATGTACCATTAGTTATTGTTTCATTGTTTATGACAAGTTTTTCTACGCCTTCGTTTGGATATTTATATTTAATGTCATTTATAACTTGCCATGTTGCTTTTCCCTTATTTGTAGAGGAGTTGATAAAATGATTGTTTTGACATTTCTTTGTCAAATTTATTACTTTTTTATAGCGTTTAGAGTAATTTTGAAAAATTGATCTATTTTCCTCAGTAGAATGTTTTCTATACCTCCATAGAAGATCTCGTCTCCGTTTACTACAGGCTTGTATACCTTTTGACATCCACTTTGGTTTTTTGATAAGGCTTACACGGACTTTTTTAAGAGGGAAACATAAATTATAGGTATGGGTGAATTGATCTGAGAATAAATTATAAGCGACATCCGGATCTGTGGTTTCATAAACTTCCCTACTATGTAAGGGACAATAATAGTATTATTTTATTTGCTGACGATACTTCGTTAATTTTCAAAATTAAAAGGCAACACGATAATTATGACGAAGTGAATGGTGCAATCAAAAGAGTGGTCCATTGGTTTAATATAAATAATCTTTGCCTTAATGAGAATAAAACTAAATGTATTAAATTTACTCTGCCTAATGTTGCACAGGTAGAAACCAATGTACAACTCAATGGACAATTGTTGAGCCTTGCGGAATCGACAGTGTTCTTAGGTTTGAGTATTGACGCTAAACTTCAGTGGGGTTCACATATAGAAAAAATAGCTAGTAGATTAAGCTCAGCTTCCTATGCTGTAAAAAAGATTAGGACTTTAACAGATGTGGATACGGCTAGAATAGTTTATTTCAGCTATTTTCATAGTATTATGAGCTACGGAATTCTCCTTTGGGGTAATTCCGCAGATTTAAACACGATATTTGTATTGCAAAAGCGGGCTGTGCGAGCTATTTATAATTTGGGCCCAAGAGTCTCCCTCCGAGATAAGTTTAAAGAGATGAATATTCTAACCGTAGTGTCACAATACATTTTCGAAAACTTAATGTATGTCAGGAAAAATATTGCAAAATTTCCAAGACTTTGTGACAGGCACAATATAAATACTAGAAATAAAAGCAATCTTGTAGTTTGTCATAGTAGACTCCATAAAATAAGTAATTCTTTCCAGGGCAACTGTATTCGCTTTTTTAACAAGCTTCCTAATGAAATCAGAGATTTACCTGTTAATAAATTTAAAAATACAGTAAAGAGCAAACTGTGCCAGAAAGCCTATTATAAAATCCAAGAATATTTAAATGATAAACAAGCTTGGAAATGAGCTGTTCGCTCTGCTGTGCTACTCAAGCAAAACATTGTATCTAGACCATAAGTTTTAGGCTAAGTAAATGTTTTGTAAATAGACCAAAAAAAAAAAAAGCCCGCTGAGTTTCTTGCCGGAGTCTTCTCAGGTCTGGGCCGCGTTTCGAACCGGTGGTCCATTTACTAGTATTAGTTAGTATTTAATATTTACTTTATGTTGACGTTTTGTAAGTGCCGATTTAATGGTCTATGCAAAATAAATTATTTTTGACTTTGACTTTGACTTTGACTTTGTTAAAAGAAACTTGTTTTAAATGAGTCATAAACCTTTCTCTGTTAGTTCTAGTAAAGCAGCGCTTGTAAGTGTACCAATTTTTAATCAGACAGGTCCTTTTGACAGGACACGTAAATATTTGGGCAGAGTGATCAGATAGCGCAAGATCTATGATTTCACCTTTACATCCTTTGATGTTGTGGGCGACATTGTCGATGCATTTTTTGCTAATGTTCCTCGTAGGTTGATTAAATTGTAGAGTCAGGTTAAAACTTAACAGCATTTCTGTAAAATCTCTGCTTTCGCGTGTTTGGGTTAAAACGTCTATATTAAAATCTCCACATATAATAAGTTTTTTACCATGTGCACATAATTTTAACAAAATTTTATTTAACATTAATAAGAAAATATTTACCGAACTACTTGGTGATCTGAAAGACATTTTTTTTTTTTTTTAACCGTGGGGGAAAATCCTTCATGGATGTTATGCCGGACTCCTACCGACTAAAAACCCCCACGGTAACGCCCAGAAGCCTATGGATGGGAGCCCCGGGTAAGCCCTCGGAAGGATGTCCCAGGACTCCCATCAGAGCTACGGCTACAATTGCGGCCTCGTCTCGGGGGTGGTTCGGGTGCTATCCCGCGTCTATGGAGGGGTTAGCCTGAAAGACATACAGAATTACTTTCGCTTTTATAATATTAGACCGGATCTTAATAATGCGTTTATATAAACCTATCTAAGTATAGTAAGTATAAACTGTTATGTTTCCCGAAGCGTCCTGTTTGATTAGGACGAAGATATGAAGAAGTTTCTCTGAACTATTGATTCAACTAATATTATAACAATATTCATAACTCTACGCCTCGAGCAATATCGCAATTTTCATTGTCCAGTGATATGCCATAGTAAAATACTTTCGGGGATATCTGTACAGTCAACGTTAGAAATATCTTGGCTACAGTCTCAAAATGATTTAAAAATAAGAAATGAAGAGCAAATTAAACTGTTTTTGCCCGACTACGGCGAAGCCAAAAGGAGGATTATGATTTTGAAAGGCTATGTATATATGTATGTATGTATGTATGATGTTCATTTGTTCCCTCATAGCTCCTCAGCTACTTATTAGAACTGGACAAAGAGGTATCGTTACAAGCGGCTTTATCGTCCGGTGGTTATAAGCTATATGACGTGTCACTCAATCTTGTGTCGCGCCCTCTAGCGCCCATAAAGTACTGTGCTATAAAATAAATTTGAGATAAATATGCCGTGTTTGATATCAAATGAAAAGGCTTAATAAGCACATTTCAAATATGTATAAATTATTAGTTTAATTTGCCCCAAAATAATATAAATAAAAAATAAAGTTGAAAGCGTCGGTAGCTTAATGGTTAAGGAGTCGGCCTTACGATCGAGAGGTCCCGGGTTCGATCCTGGCCATTACACTACCGACGTGAACCCACTCCTAGCACAAGCGATTTAGCTTAGTTGGAGGGGTTAGAGGGAATATTAGTAACTTCGGTTCTAATATTCTTTTCATAAAAAAAAAACCAAAACCCAACTACTGGAAAATCCCCGTTCACGCTCTAAAAAGTAACAAATAAGAAAATATCAAGGATAGCTGTGGTCGTATGTCACTGACTCTAACAAAACAATATATTCTAGGGAAAAGTGGCATACGACCACGGCTATCCTTGATATTTTCTTGTTTGTTACTTTATATAGCGTAATTTTTCAGTAGTCGGGTTTTAGTTTTAAACTTTATTTTTTATTGATTTAAATGAAATGATTGTACAAAAGAAAGGTGTGTACCAAATATCAGATCAATTCGTCAATAGGAAGGGAATGAAAACCAAGGTATTAAGATCATTTTGAACAATGGTGAATATCGGACTGCTCATCGGACATATCCCCATGGCCCGTTGCGACCGAACTGTAAAGAAGAATTGCCTTAACACACTTCTTAACGCCTATATCAATGCCACTTTTCGTTGTAATATTCTAACTCAACAACACCTTTACCGATTTGGCTAATTTGAGTCTTAAATTTCGTGGAAGTCCAGGGAAGATTTTTACGGCGAGAAAAAATAGGATAATTGCGGGAACCGACATCCACGCGGGCGGAGCCACGGGTAAAAGCTAGTACTGTATAATGTTAGGGCTACGCTACAGTGATATGGTAACCGTTGGGTATTCTACAGACAAGTCAAAATAGTTACTTATTACAAAAAATCAACACGATAAGTTATAAGGAAACTTGTATGAAAAAAAAAAAAAACAGTGATATCATAAAATTTAGTAGTCAAATATAATAGTAACTGACTATTATAAGTTGGTTGAATGATTAAAAATAAATAAAAACTATAAAACCCCCGTCACAAAAAACACCAAAAAGTTAACACCAAAATAAATGAATAAATTTTAATTCAACGGTTGCCATGTCGGGGGACCGTAACTGGTTAAGTACTCCTTTATATCGTAAGGTCCCCCGACATGGCAACCGTTGAATTAAAATTTATTCATTTATTTTTAACTTTTTGGTGTTTTTTGTGACGGGGGTTTTTTAAATTTTTAATTTAAGTTTTATTTTATACTTTTTAAATTGATCTACTAGTCAAGCTCTTTCATTTGATACCCATATTGAGGGAATTATAAAGAAATTTGTATTCCAACATGTTGTGGCGGCGGCCATCTTGGACCGATTTTTTTCAAACATAGCTAAGAACACTCCCGACTAATATACCTATCAAACAAAAAAAAACTAAATCCAAATCGGTTCATCCGTTTGGGTGCTACGATGCCACAGAAAGACACACACACACACACACACACACACACACACACAGACACGTCAATCTTATAACACCCCGTCGTTTTTGCGTCGGGGGTTAAAAATAAGAACCGACGCAATTTGTACCACTCTTTTTCCAATTCTTAATTAAATAAGCTAGGTTAGATAAATTTATTTTAACTATAGGATAATACCCAACGCCATAAATATAATAATGCCTAAGTCCCACAATTGACAGCCAAATTTTTTGGCATTTATTATCTCGGTAAACTGTAGTGTAGCTACTCCACTTCTCGCAGTAATTTAGACGGTAAAAACGCCATAATTATTGCGATAACAGCCCAGTAGACGATTATTTAGTTTACCTTAGAATAATCCTATCTAAAAGTCTTCCTTATGACTGCAGTTTCCAAACAAGACCTTTAACTTCATGAATAATCATGACTTCTGAGACTCCCTTATCGATTCATTGGTATCTTGGACCAATGTCAGATTGGTCGTCCGAATTGTATCCCAATCAGTCAATTTGTACACATGAAGTCGTGCGAGTCAGGGCGAGTTTGACCCCAAAGTTGTTTCTTATCAATTGCTAACGTAAGGTTATAGGGATGGGATACCGATTGAAGATTGCCATCGATATTTTTTGGGCTTTTCTTAAAAGGATGTAATGTTTGCACGATTTTTGTATGTGTCTGATTTTTAATTTCACCATATTAATAACTAGATTTTGCCCGCGGCTCCACCCATGTGGAGGTCGGTTATCGCGTCCAAACATAGCCTATGTCCTTTCTCATGGTCTAATCTACCCTTATACCAAATTTCATCAAAATCGGTTCAGTGGTTTAGGTGTGAAAGCGTAACATACAGACAGACAGACTGACGGACAGACAGACAGAGTTACTTTCGCATTTATAATATTAGTATGGATAATATTTATTTATTTTTCACAAAAACTTTACATGTGTGCTGTATATGGTTACAATTTTATGTTCACACTTTTATGTTGAGCCCTGCTATCTACACTAGGATGGTCCTGTTAAATAGATAGCTGTGATCGGTCATTATATCGGATATTATAACGAGAGTATCGTGTGCATTAGAGTGATTATAATCATGTATGTGTTCGTAGGTATATTGGTTAAAAAGTTGACGTATCAATTCAACTAAGGCCATTAAAACTATTGTTGTCTCAACTACGGTTCATTCACCTACGTTTGCTTGCACTGTCGTTGATAGCATAATTAAACGATTAATCTATTGGTTATTTAAGATTACCTAAAACAACTAAAGCTGATATCAGGCTCCGGCTCAATTTTTGTTCAATTTTGTTGTTAATTATTCATCTATCTGAACATTGATTGATTATTCATTCGGGTTCAGTCATTTTTGCCTCAGGTCCTGCAGCTGAAGGATGTCATAGGCCACTTTAATTGTTCTCTGTGTTGCGTTTAAACTAATTTTATGACGCACCACCTCACCTCAACGTAATGAAAGAAAATAAAAATGAATGTTTAATTCTATTTCAATCCACCGAGACCGTATGAACAGATAAAAAAAATGGAGCAATATTTTGAGTGAACATTCAATGGCGTGAACCAACTACTTAATGACTGATTCACTTATATTTCCATTTATTTACGGTTTATTAATATAGAAATGTCTTAATATTTGTATGAGTGTATTTCGGAGGTGAAGAGAACCACCACAGTCTGGTTGTAGTATATTTATTACGACGCAATGATTTAATAAATAAAACAATGTCTTACAAACTAAATAACAGGTTTATATACTGATTTATCCACCATTAGTGGAGTGGGAGCGATGCTTGTGGCCACGTCCTATCTTCTCGTTGACTTGCATATTTTGTCTAAAGGCAGAGGACGTGATTTCTTAGCTTACATCATTATTATTTGTGCATTCTAATTTCCTTATAGAAATCACATTCCTGTCTGCTATAAGTGGTTACAAAAGGTATACCTAAGCCAAACGAAATAGTAAAATGAATTAGCAGGCCGGTTACGCGGTGGAAGCTTCAGATGCAACTGGGAAGTTTAGATAATGATAATAATTGCTTTCAATTCGTTAACTCTTCAAACATTGGCAGCCCTCATTATAATAATCGTTAACTGAGCAGTATTATTATTTCCATTCCTAATTCGTAATTAGGGTATGGTAATGATAATTTTATTCCACAATATTAAAAGAAAATGTCGGGAATTAAGTGAATATTCGAGTATTTGGCTTTCAAATGTTTCTACAATTTGAGATATCTTGGGCCTAAAATGTGCTTTATACGCGCGTTTCTGCCTTTTAAGGATAGCACGGGTTGCTATGGCGTTGAACAAGCTCAAATTCACCAAACATAAGGAACATGCGCCTCCCCGTACCCGGGGCTAGATGGGGACACTAGGGTCCCCACAACCCGAAGGGGGCCGTCTCGAAAGAGTTGGTCCTGGGTCTGCCGGGGTGCGAGAGATATGCTTTTGGCAATCTCACCTCCGGCAACCAAGGACCCAATCGTGCGTTTTGGTCGGTTCGAGTCCGACATAACCACCGGCTCCGTGGGGGTGGTATACGTGGGGATTTTACGCACGATAAAAAAAACATAGGGAACATACATATATGTATTCACATTCATCATTCAGGTGCATTGTTAACTGAGTTGAGAATAATAACAATGTCATTTGTCCAGCAGTGAATTGCAATAGGCTAATTGATTGGACCACAACCTTGTTCCCAAATTCCCACAAACAATGCTCGATTTAACTGATTTGGTTGCTACTGATAGTTGCATAAATTAGGCTTTATAAATTAATCAGAGTGCTATTATTATGGGCTGAAAATAATTTTAGTATCGCATTTTAAACCAAGTTTCTCTACTAAGTGTAGGAAACTTCAATTATGTACATAATAATAATACTTAATAATTATTATAAATAAAATTCTAGAACAAGATATGTGCAAAACTGCAGGTTCAGGCATCAAAGAATTCCTCCCCATCGACGTCAACCGGGAGGGTGGCCAGAAGGCTGCCACGCTGAATGGCAATGCCAATCCTTTGCTCAAGGAATAAACCAGCCCTCTGGTCACGGGTAGTGTCTATTAAACGTTTTGTGATGTCTTTATATAATAGACGTGAACTTGGACCCCATGATCCCAGCGTCTCGACTCCAAACGGCTCAAATATGTAATTATTACTTAAACTACTATATTTGCGCCGTTTAAGGGTCTCTGCCGAAGCAGCAGCAGCGCAGGCACAGTCCGCAGTACCTGAAAGATGAGAAGGCGCAAGGGTGTCAGCACATGTTGCATCCCAAACCAAGGCACCAATGACATTCCAGAATATTAAATATTACATAACATATACATAACATAAACTCACGCCTGTATTCCCCGAAGGGGTAGGCAGAGGTGCTAGCACCCACATTTCGCCAGTTTATGTTTAGGTCCCAATGTAATAGGTGGCGAGCCTATTGCCATCAACCGGGCACTTATAAACCTAAATACACACATAACTTCGAAAAGCATCGAAAGTCATTGGTGTGTGCCATGGTAAACCTGGGATCGAACCCGAGACCTCGTCTCAGCAGTCCATTACCCATACCACTAGGCTACCGCAGATATTAAATATTAAACATAGAATATTAAACATATCTACTTACTGTGACTGTTCCAGGTCTTAATGGTGCATACAAACATAAATACACATATTACGCCTATATACACGGAATTGCGATGTCGTTCAAGGCGACTAAGGGATAGGGCTGTTCAATAGATATAATACAGTCCACCCTCTGCTTCAGATGCATGGCTTGAGTCAATAATAGTGCCCGAAATCCGAAAATAGGCTCACCCCCTATTAGGTGGGACCGAATATTGTGAAATGTGGGTATTAATTCACCTCTGCCTAACCCTCCAGGGATAAAAGCGTGATTATATGTACGATATTATGTTTAACTTCTGCCTACACGTCTATGACTATACAGCCCAATCATATCACTACATAAGATAAAGCAAAGTTGCTTTCCTCGTTCCCATGTCCCTATGTATGCTTATATCTTAAAAACTACGCTACAGATTTTGATGTAGTTTCTTTTAATAGATAGAGTAACTCAAAAGGAATGTTTATATGTATAATACATACCTAATATAGTCGAGGATGCAGCGGAAATGGGATCGGACGCAACGCGGGCGGAAAAATATGGCGGTACGAAGTTCGCTGGGTCAGCTAGTACAATACAGGTATAAAAGAAAATACAATAAGCCTGTTACTTGTGATAGCGTGACTGTAAGCGATTATCTTTCTAAATTATAGTTTAATATCGTTTAAGTATTCACTTACTGTTTGGTTCAACTTACGAATGAATATCTAACTTTGACCGCTTAGTTTGATGTGAAGTTAGCCACCCTGCACCCTATGTCTCCCCTTGAGTGTTGTACGAGAAGATATAGGGCTGTTCTACCATCGATAAATAATATACAGTACAGTCATGAATATCTTGACGACGAAGTCTCAAAATGATCTTAAAACTCCCGTATTAAGAGCAAATCAAACTGTTTTATTGATTTATATGGTATTAGTGTCCCAATTAAAGGTGTGTGTTAAATATCAGAACATTCAGTCAATTGGAAGGGGAACAAAAAACGTAATTAAGATCATTTTGAGCACTCTGTTCGTCAACATCTTTCTGATTCTGACTTTTTTTATAGAAGACACGTCAATTTGACTTCACTTAGCCTGATGTTAAGCTAAAGACAAAGTCTCGAAAAGAGGGTCACCATCGTAAACATAAAATTTGTTAACAGTGGTGGCACTCAGCTTGACGGCCTCATTAAATGCCTTTTCCCGCCCCGCTTAAAGGACCGTGGCGTCTGATCCCGTACCCGCTGCACCCTCTACTATATTAAGCATGTATTATACATATCAACCTTCCTCTTGAATCACTCTATCTATTAAAAAAACCGCTTCAAAATCCGTTGCGTAGTTTTGAAGATTGAAGCATACATAGGGACAGACAGACAGCGACAGCGACTTTGTTTTATACTATGTAGTAATGATGATGATAGTGATGATAGATTTCATGCAAGAATATAAGGCAGCTTTCAAATACAAAAAATCGGTTGTCTGTAAAGTCGGTTTACTGACGATAGTTGAACGTGACAACGTCATAAGAAAATACTGATGGAATGGTTTCATTTTTCAAAAGAAAATTTTAATTGTATTTGTTTGATTTGTCGCTCGTTCCGCGCTTTCGCTCGCACTTCAAGCCTTAAATGGAACGCCTCAGAGCGAGGTAACGCCGCATGACGTCATATTTTTTCGTGCGTGCAGCCGGCTCCATCGAATTATAAGACGTTGTCACGTTAAAAAGAAGCTGAATCGGTCGAGCTGTTCTCGAGTTTTGAGCTTAGCAACATTAACACACAAGTAAAAGATCATTGCTCACGGTACAATCTCACAAACGAGCAATAAACCAATTAAGTATAGTATTTTTAGACGCTTTGTCAATGTTTCAAGTTAGCCACTTGAAGTATTGAAGTGCTTATTTATCTATCAGCGTTGTTTCGAGGCAGCAATTTACGAGAAAATTAAGATTTATGTAGAATTATTAAACGAAAACATACTTTTCCACGAACTCCTTCCCGATTTCATTGTTGTTTAATAATAAATTAAGCATAAATTTACAATTTAAAAAAAACCTACACTCCCCATCTATACTTTAACCTCCATAACTTTTAAACGGCTCGACCGATTTTCATCAAACATGTCTAAGAACACTCGCACATAAGTCACCTTTAATACAAAACAAACTAAATTGGAATCGCTTCATCCGTTCGGGAACTATGATGCCACAGACAGATAGACGCGTCAAACTTGTAATACCCCTCTTTGCGTCGAGAATTAAAAACAGATTAATTTGATTAAAAGGCTCGGGCAACAATCATCAACATAACGCCGGTAGCTTATTGGTTAAGGAATCGGCCTTAAGAAAAGTCCCGGGTTCGAGTCCTGGCCATTACACTACGGACGTGAACTAACTTCTAACACAAGCAATTTAGGCTTAGCTGGAGGGGTTAGAGGGAATATTATTAGTAATTTCGGTTCTATTATTCTTAAAAAAAAAACGTTATCAGATTTGACGATAGCGAGTAAGTTTATATACAGGACACGCCTGATGTTAAGCTAAAGGCAAAGTCTCGGAGAGAGGGTCACCATCGTAAACATGTGTGGTATATATATCAGTGGTGGCACTCAGCTTGACGGCCTCATTAGATGCCTTTTCACGCCCCGCTTAAAGGACCCGGGACTGTAGGAAGAAGGAAACACGTGAGCTGGCAGGGAGTTCCAAGTCTTAGTGGTGCGGCATAGGAATGAATCACTGAAACGCTTGGTTCTAGCAGGTATACTCTGCACCGTAAATGGATGACATCTTAGCCCTGCACGTGTGTGTGTAATAGAAGGGAAATTTGATCACGTCGGGCGTGTCTCGGTAGCCGAATTGGTCAAGGCATTCCCTCTGTAAGGAAAAGACTGCGGGTTCGAGTCCCGCCCAAGAAGATTTATTTTGCCCTGTGTATTGGAATAGACCGTCTAAGTGATACATTATTCCAATATCCAATATTGTATGGTCTTTATTACCTGCACTGCAAACCAATCAATCACGCTAACATGTGGCCATTCATTACGCAAGTTACTGACAACACGTCAGTGCTTGTTACTTGACAATATAATTGACTAACAATGCAAGCTCATAGTATTGACTGTGACAGTTAGCATGTGTGTATATTATCAATCAACCAACAAAGTATATTGCAGTCTACTGCTACTGCTGGTTGGTACAGGGTTTTCCACAACATTCTACACAACGCTAGACCCATGGTAAGCTTAACTAGCTTGTGTAATGGTATCTAGAATGCGAATAAACATACTTATAATACTGTTTTTTGTAAATACATATTATTATACATAGAAACACCCAGACCAATGCAAATAGCCACATTCATGCATACAAATATTTGCATTGAGCGCGGATCGAACCCGCGCCTCCTGCGTAGCAGTCGCGCATACACAATGCAAGCTTACAGTATTGACTGCTGTTATCATGTTTATATTATCAACAACGATAGTTCTTCTAAGGGTACTGATTGGTATAGACAATATGTCAAACTATCAATCTGTCAATACAGCCGGGGTGCGAGAGATATTCGCCGGCCTAAAATGTAAACCGACTAAGTACACATTTTAACGAAAATGAGATTTTGATTGGATCTGAAACTACAGACCTAATGATGCGAAAATAAGTCATAAATTCAACTTAACAAGGCTAAAAAGCGACCAAAAAACACACAGAAAACCTGCCAAATCCTTTAATCCTTCCGAGTATCGTTCTAGAAATGGTTGGTGCCTCCTGATGCTATCACCTCCGACAACCAAAGACCCAAGACGGCGTGCGTTTTAGTCGGTTCGAGTCCGACATAATCACCTCCACCGGATCCTCAGGGGTACCCTTGGGAATTTATCGCACGATAAAAAGAAATCGGTCTATACAATCTATCCTCAGATAAATAACGATTCACTTCGTGTCATTCTGGAATACAGGCTTCTACTCACAAGTGTCGAAGCTGTCAGAACGCAAGCCAGAAGCATTGAGCTGGAAACGGCTGACAAGTGCCTACAAGTGTCAAAGCTATACAAAAAATGACACGACCGCGCATTTTAAATAATATTCTGTACATTTTTATTTCGGTGTTAGAGCGCAACATTAAGAATTTCATAAAATTAACGACACTCACGTTCTTTTTTTTCTGATGAGCGAGGTTCTATATTTTTATTGTACATACATACTTATTATAATCCCATCCTTATCTCTGGAGGGTTAGGTAGAGGTGAATTAACACCCTCATTTCACCAATCACTGTATTTGGTCCCACGTAATAGGGGGTGAGCTTATTGCCGCATTCCAAGCACTATTTTTGACTCGAGACTCAGATCATAAAAAATTGGCATATCTACAGGGTGTATTTTTGAAACGGGGCAGTAAAAGCAAGTACCTTAACCGTCGTAGTTACAGCAAAATGTTCTTAAAAGAAACCTTCCCTAACTTTTTGAGATATTTTTAACTGCATTAATTGATTCTTGGTAAATCGTACAGTTAGCAAGAAAAATGCTAAAAGTCCAAAAACATTTTTGTGCCCATCGATCAAAAGACCCTATGGGACCATTTTAGCTTTGAGTACTAGGAAAGACAGAAATTGCCAAAGAAAAGGAAAGTTAGGGAAGGTCTCTTAAGAACATTTTGCTTTTACTATAACGATTAATTCGAAATGTATTTCGAATTTCAAATTTAGCATAATAAATGCTTCAAAAATTTAATTCAAATATTATACTCGTAACGATTAAGTTACCTGCCTTTACAGCCCCGTTTCAAGCCCCGTAAGTTAAGTATCGATATTTGTATCGTAATGTAAGCCCAACACTATCTTAGAGGTGTACCGGTTGGACGGGTCATGGCCATGAATACAACTTACACTGAAACCCAACATGGCTACCACTTCCGACTATTGTACATAAAAGTTACTAAATAACAAATGTATGTAGCATTCTATATCACTTTTGGTTAGGTTATGCGACCCTCACAGTTAATGGCACGAAAATTAAAATTTAAAAACCCCCCGTCGTAAAAAACACCTCCAAAAATTCAAACATAGCTAAGAACATAACATAACATAAACTCACGCCTGTATTCCCCGAAGGGGTAGGCAGAGGTGCAAGCACCCACATTTCGCCCGTTTATGTTTAGGTCCCAATGTAATAGGTGGCGAGCCTATTGTCATTAACCGGGCACTTATAAACCTGCGATAAATACACACATAACTTCGAAAAGCATCGAAAAGTCATTGGTGTGTGCCATGGTAAACCTGGGATCGAACCCAAGACCTCGTCTCAGCAGTCTATTACCCATACCACTAGGCTACCGACTAATATACCTTTCAAACAAAAAAAACTAAATCCAAATCACAGCCAGACACACATAGAGACGCGTCAAACTTTTAAGTCGCCGTCGTTTTTACGTTGGGGGTTAAAATAGACCCGCATTCAGATTCCTAGGTATTTCACTGGTTTTTTTTTTTTTTTTTGTATTTTATATGAGACAAATACAATCTCAGTCCGATTATAATAATTACAGTCAGTATCAAATGGATCTTGACGACAATCTCAAAATGATCTTGAAACCATTTTATTACTTTAAATTTTATTATTGTCCGAACTAAGGGTCTTTTTTGTTTTTTTTATGGAATAGGGAGGCCAACAAGCAGACGGATCGCCTGATGGTAAGCGATCACCGCCGCCCATGGACACCCGTAACAGCACAGGAGTCACAAGTGCGCTGCCCTCCTTTCAATAGAGAGTACGCTCTTTTCTTGAAGGTTTGAAGGTCGTATTGGTTCGGAAATACCGTTGGTGACAGTTCATTCCACAGTTTAGTTGTGTGAAGCAGAAAGTTTCTCGAGGAACGCACAGTACTGTACCAAATATCAGAACAATCGGTCAACAGGAAGAGGGGATATCCAAGGAATTTTGATCATTTTGAACACTTTGTTCATCGATATCTTTCTGATTTCTAACTGTACAGATATAACCATAACATAACATAAACTCACGCCCGTATTCCCCGAAGGGGTAGGCAGAGGTGCTAGCACCCACGTTTCGCCAGTTTATGTTTAGGTCCCAATGTAATAGGTGGCGAGCCTATTGCCATTAACCGGGCACTTATAAACCTGCGATAAATACACACATAACTTCGAAAAGCATCGCAAAGTCATTGGTGTGTGCCATGGTAAACCTGGGATCGAACCCGAGACCTCGTCTCAGCAGTCCATTACCCTAACCACTAGGCTACCGCGGTTACAGATATAACCACTTAACAATTATTTTGTAGCACGAAAGTAAATTTGCATAAAGGTATAATGGTGCTAATTCTGTTGTGTATAAATTAACTAAAAATTCCTAAAATTTATTATACGCCCAGATTGTATAGTCGTTTCGTAAAAATTGATTATAAATGTCTGGCCGATTCCGGTCAGCGCTGACAATTTTTGGCGGACAGTTAATGGCCGTGAGGTAAATGAACACACAATTAGCAGGCATAATAGTGCAAGCAATTTTCGACCTTATTGACATAGAACATAGTTTTTTTTGTATATTCGTGATCAGCGGCATTTATTTATGCGGAATAACATGTAATTAAAAAAAAAATATTAAGGTCGATCATTGTTTTACTGTTATTAGTAGTCCTTATAGTCTGTTCGAGTGCCACAATATGTCATCTAACGATTTTGCTGTGTCCAAAATCTTTTTTTACGAAACGACTGTACAATCTGGGTGTATAATACCATTTTAGAGATTTTTAGCGTATTTTAGTTACTTTTGACAACACAAAATTGGCATCAATACATAACTTTCTTTTCTTTCTGCCGCAGTTGGGTAGGAAAAACTAAATTCTAGTTAATAAAATTGTATTATATTTTACTCACGAAATGAAACTCCATATTTTCTTGGCACACGTAAAAGTTTATACAAAGTTACTGCAGGAAGAAAATATTGTATGGACTGTGTAAAAATATATCCTATTTTAGTAGAACTATACTTATGTTGTCAGTTAATATACAACGGTTCACCCTTGTTTCGCAGTACACGTTTGGTCGAATATTACTAATTCGAACAACGTTTGAGAAAATAATTGCTTTGCATAAATCGATTGACATAATTTTCATTTCATCGAATATTTATTTGCGACTAGCTTTTGCCCGCAGCTCCGCCCACGTGGATGTCGGTTCCCGGCAATTATTCGATTTTACTCAGCGTACAAACCTTCCCTGGACTTCCACGAATAATTCAAGATCAAAATTAGCCAAATCGGTTCGTGCGTTCTGGAGTTATAGCGTCAGGAAGGAAACCCCGAATTATTTTTATATAATAGATAACAATATTTGCGCTATTGATCAAAAAGTATAACGCTCATTTCATGTAATGTTCAGTTGGTATAATATGTAGGTATTTCATCGAATATTCAATTGGTATAATGTAATGTAGTGTGGAAATGTGATAATTATCTGGCACTCGGCAACAAAATATGAAAAAAAAAACAACAATGAAACATCAGTTTATTGACAATGAAAGGAAACTAATTGTTACTAAACCGAATATTCGATATTTTAATTTTATTAAATTGGTACCGAAACAGACATCAGATTTATGACACTATGACTGGTTCTACAAAAAAATAGCCTTTTAAACCTGAAGTCCACTTACATCTGTACCCATCATTTCTGTAGACTTCAGTGCCAGTTAAACTATTACTTAGCTATAAATATAAGTAAGTTATGACTAAGTTTAATGACAAAATAAATAAACAAAAAGAAAATAGTCCTTATTCTAGCTAAAGGCCCTCACCACGCAAAATCCTCTTAAATTCAACAAAAGTATTGTGAAATATATCCACACGAGAGCATACTGTATTATAGTACCTTTTTTTTTTTTTTTTTTTGGGCGGAAATCCCCACGGATACCCCCCCCTGCCGGAGCCGGAAGGGGAGGTTATGTCGGACTCGAGCCGACTAAAACCGCACGCCGACTGTGGGTCTTGGTGCTAGGCCGGAGGTGAGGTTGTCAAAGACATATCCCTCGCACCCCGGCAGACCCAGGGCCATCACTTATGGTGTAGCCCTCCTCGGGAGGGGGGACAACGGTGTCCCCTCCTCGCCCCCGGAATGAGGAGGCGCGCTTCTCAGCGCGCCGTCACCGTGGCCTGCTTCTGCTGGGGTAACAATGAAACATCAGTTTATTGACAATGAAAGGAAACTAATGATTACTAAACCGAATATTCGATATGATCTCTTGAATAAATCATTATTAGTCTAATGAAGCATTCGTTTAAATAAAATAAGTGCAAATGAAAATTCGGTGAAATGAAATTATTCCAAATAAATAATGAATTTGCAATAAAATTCTACCAATTAAATATCCGGTTAAATGAATAATTATGTGAAATGACTTTATTGTAACTGAAATTAGTCGAAGTGATTTTCGACCAAACCTTGTTCTGCCAAACAAGGGTGAACCATATACAGCATGGTGGAAGCTTTTTTTTTTTATCGTGCGAAATATCCCCACGGATACCACCCCCACGGAACCGGTGAAGGCGGTTATGTCGGACTCGAACCGACTAAAACGCACGCCGTCTTGGGTCTTTGGTTGCCGGAGGTGAGATTGCCAAAAGCATATCTCTCGCACCCCGGCAGACCCAGGACCATCTCCTTCGAGATGGCCCCCTTCGGGTTGTGGGGACCACTGTGTCCCCATCTTGCCCCGGTTACGGGGAGGCGCATTTTGCGCCGCCGCCGCGGCCTGCTTCTGCTAGGGTGACAGGCGGCTCCACTGGTCACCCCCAGGCCAGCGCTCATGGAGGACGGAGGTCGTTCTGCGACCTCCGACGTCCGGATGGTGGAAGCTGCTTCACGTTTTTAAGGAAATATAGACCCTAATAACATCACAGGCACTTCAAAACACGTTAATTAACTCCCGACTCAAAAGTTACTTAAGGCCCTCTATTCCTGCAAAAGTAGGCATTTATAGCGATCCCGGCCGCTCGTAAAATATTACGCGCGAACGCAGTGACGGTGAACTCGGCTATGACCCCGCCAGCGTCACAGTATAGAAATATGCAGTAGGGAAACTTGATTTGACTTAGAAAATTAAATGCAGTTTTTTTAACTTTATTTAGTTATATGATTATATTTTATATATATATATAAATACGAAATTAAAAAAACTGTATGAGTTTGAGAACTGTATGTTCTATGTGTTTAGTTGCTTGGGCGAAAAAAACTTACATTATAATAATAATAATGCTTGTAATTTTACAAACATTTGTTTGAATTGATGCTAACGGTTACTTTATATAATCGCACCGTTCGTCGTCGACAGGGCAGTTAAATACCTAAAGTTAACGAGATTAACTACTTTTTTCGTGCGGGAATCCCCTCGGATACCCCCCTGCCGGAGCCGGAAGGGGAGGTTATGTCGGACTCGAACCGACTTTTTAGTCGGTTCGAGTCCGACTGTGGGCACGCCGACTGTGGGTCGTGGTGCTAGTTTTTATGAAGTATTTATATAAATTTACACTGTACCTTCTTTTTTTCGTGCGGAAATCCCCTCGAATACCTCCCCTGCCGGAGCCGGAAAGGGAGGTTATGTCGGACTCGAACCGACTTTTTAGTCGGTTCGAGTCCGACTGTGGGCACGCCGACTGTGGGTCGTGGTGCTAGTTTTTATGAAGTATTTATATAAATTTACACTGTACCTTCTTTTTTCGTGCGGAAATCCCCTCGAATACCTCCCCTGCCGGAGCCGGAAGGGGAGGTTATGTCGGACTCGAACCGACTTTTTAGTCGGTTCGAGTCCGACTGTGGGCACGCCGACTGTGGGTCGTGGTGCTAGTTTTTATGAAGTATTTATATAAATTTACACTGTACCTTCTTTTTTTCGTGCGGAAATCCCCTCGAATACCTCCCCTGCCGGAGCCGGAAGGGGAGGTTATGTCGGACTCGAACCGACTTTTTAGTCGGTTCGAGTCCGACTGTGGGCACGCCGACTGTGGGTCGTGGTGCTAGGCCTGAGGTGAGGTTGTCATCGAAATATCCCTCGCACCCCGGCTGACCCAAGGCCAGTAATTCTCCTGGGTCTGCTGGGGTGCGAGAGATATGCTTTCGGCAATCTCACCTCCGGCAACCAAGGACCCAAGACGGCGTGCGTTTTAGTCGGTTTGAGTCCGACATAACCGCCTCCACCGGCTTCGTGGGGGTGGTATCCACGAGGATTTTGCGCACGATAAAAAAAGGCCAATAATTAAACTAACCTACCTAAATATTAAAATTATTCTATCCTAAACTAAAACTAAATTTATATTTATTTACACACACACAAATTATATACAATGTACGAATATTGTAGGTACTAGGTACCCCTGTACTGATATAGATAAAATATGAATTATAGAAAATCGTAAGTAGCATCTTCAGTAGTAATACTGATATTCTTATACTATGGCGCTATGAGCGTAATATTTAGGTATGATAATTTTTCAAAATACCAATCGGAGTTAGAAATTTAGTTTATGTCTTTGCACGACTTCTTTAGCTTGCGTTGTTTATTGCCCATATTGAATGACTTGCAACAATTTATTATAAATACGTAAAACCGATTGATTGGTGCACGAAACTGTCGCGCAAAAACTGACACAGGGTCTACTTCGGTAAGCGCCAGCGCGCGACTGGCGCAACTTTTCGGGCCTCAGCGGCGCGAGCACTCGCGAATTTAGTAGGTATTTAAATATAACTTTAAAAATTATTTCATAATATAGTCAAAATCTGCGAAAATGTCTAGACATATGTAGTGGCTTTAGTTTAGTACAAAAATTTTATAGAAAGCATAAGTAATTTAGTCATAATATTAAAAAAAAAATAACGAAAAGGGGTAACTTTGGGATTTTTTTCTATCGAGTGAAGTTCATCAGGGGGCCAACCACAACCTCTTAAAGCAGTATTATTTCAATCTTACTTCGTGTTTTGGTACCACGACCTCTTAGAGCAATATTACAATAATGTTGTTTAAATTAGCAGTTTTGGGACGTCACCCATAGTTTTCGTTCTTTTTGTTCGTTCAGCGTCAAATATGACATCCTTTATAAAGTCAATAGTTACAAAAAACTATTGAAGAAACAATATTCGAGGAGTTTATCAGCTTCTAAAAGCTATGCTAATATTGCTTATTCAAGAAATCGTCGTTGAATGCTGTCGCGATAAAAATGAGACCCTTTCCATTTTATGAAATTGGTTCACTAAGCGAAAGGGACTCCCACAGAGTGATGAATAGAGTCCACACTTGAAAATCCTTAGAAAATCTACAGAGTTCTCTGTAAAGACTAAGGTAAGCCCATATTTATATTGAATTAAGTACACGCTAATGTATTGGAATGTGTGATTGACCACTATTAGTTTCGTAAATATATCATGTTCTTAACATAGTTGTTTTTTTTCTAGGTGTTCATTGCATTACCATTTTATAGGCAACTGATGCGAGAGCCATAGGATAAGCTGAGTGAACAACCACGCACAAATAATAACATGCATGATGGCTATTTCAAGAGTTCAACGGTTGCTCGAAAGGCCGCATTAAGATCCAGTTATAATAATAACTATTTTACAAATATAATTGCTTTTATAAATTATTCCATGTAATACCTACTAAATAAATAATATGGTGTCTATATTAATCGAATAACCATCTTTGTACGCTTGCTTCCACCATCACACTTGCCGCGTTTCCAAGCTGGATTGCGATGGCCAGCCTCAGCACCAAAAACGATCCGGAGCGAGAGTCGATTGTAATGATGTCGATGAGGTGATGACCGCTCAGTGTAAATATCTATCAAGCTGCAAGTATCAAGCATTATTTAATTAAAATTTGAGCTATTAGTGCGGGTGGCGCAGAGATCTAGATAATAGAAGCCAACTAAAAGACAAAAGGATGTGCAGTGTGCATTTTACAAAAATGTACTCTTTGTTGTGACAAAGCCTTTTTTTATAGTGTGGAAAATCCCCACGGATTCCACTCCCACGGAGCCGGTGGAGGCGGTTATGTCGGACTCGAACCGACCAAAACGCACGCCGTCTTTGGTCCTTGGTTGCCGGAGGTGAGAGTGCCAAAAGCATATCTCTCGCACCCCGGCAGACCCAGGACCATTTCTTTCGACATGGCCCCCTTCGAGTTGTGGGGACCCTAGTGTCCCCATCTAGCCCCGGATACGGGGAGGGCACTTTGCGCCTTTGGGCACTTTGTTGTGACAGAGCATCAGTGCGCATGTCCATTTTAATGTCATCAAGTGACATCGGTTCGGTTCTCATAGCAAAGATCTTATTATAATAACAACATAGCTGCACGCCTTGGCTTCGCCCCGGTGCTATGAATTACCTATATACTTTTAGATACAAATCTTTCACACAAACCTTGTCCTAAGAATCCTACCTACTGAATAGGTATAACCAAAATAAATGGGTAGGTAATGAAAATCTGTCCCATTGTGGAATGCACTAAAAAGCTCTATCTAACCTTGGGACTCGAGAGCCTTGAATGTCGTCAAGTTCAAGCAGTATTCTTAATTCGGGTGCCACTCCGTCATACGTATCGCACTCGAAACGGTGCTATCGATGTGCTGAAATAAAACTTGCCCCTAGGACCCGTTGCCTCGCACCCCTTGCATCTGTTATAATTGTATGATGTGATCATGAATGCCCATACAATTAAAAACATATAAAATTATTACGGCTTTATATTTGCGGTAGAAAATAAATTTTTACATAAGTAGGTTCCTACAATACAAAATTCACGATTGTTATGAAGACATTGAATATGAATGAATTGTATTTTGTTCTTAAGTTTGCATGCTAGTCACAAAGAGGGTTCAAAACAACACACCTCCTGCGTTTACTTAGGTTTAGATGTTGAGGCATTTGAAGATTCTTTGTATCGCACACTAATTATTCCACGTTGTATAACAAAGAAATGCTTTCTTAGGTCGATGTGTTTTAATTTGCTACTTAGAATAGAGCATTTTCACATAGCTTCAATGCCACTTAGTTATCACTGAAAATCATTCACATTCATCAAACACTGCTGTCATGTCTTTCAGCAGTAGCCTTAGATGGAGAGCTCTTTCACAGCTTCGGATAGCGACATAATAATAATTATATTCTTCATTCAGCATAAGCAGTTAACTTAGTAGATGCTCGTTGCTTCGGACTCCCAGCTTACAAGTTACAACCCCGCTCTACTACCACTTTAAATAGTACATATAATATAAAATGTAAATAGATAATATTTGCATGATTTGATCAAAATGCCCAGGCAATTTAAACTATAAAATTATTAATGGCTTTACAAGGCTTTACATATTATTTGCGGTGTAGGTGTAAAATAAAATGTCATAATAAAATTATTTTAATGTCAGAATGACAGATAGTTTTCATTTTTCTTTCAATATCCTGCCAGTTACATAAAAGAGTATTTATATCAAAAACGTTTTACAAATTACGTGAATGTTGTTCCGTTTTGTGTGAGAAAGAGATGGCGCTACACAGTATGACAGAACGTACAGCGATCTCTCTTTTCCTTGTTTGCAGGCTTGTTGCAGGCACAAAAATAACCTTACTCAAATTCGTACCATGAGAGTACAATAATGTTTTATTTTATTCCTGCTTATTGACGGAAATGAATGAACTATTTAGAAAGAGTTATGTATTCCTTGCAATAATTCATTCGCATTAGGGCTGTACTCCGGAGACAAAAAGACCGGAGCACCTCTGGAGATTTTTGCGAACAACCGGTTATCTTTCTCAAAAACTCCGGAGATTTTATATTGAGTTAAATATTCGCCTTTTTTCATGAACACTATTTTACTATATATTTTTGATTATATGATTAGATTCCATAGCGATACGATTTTATCGAAGTATATGATGTATAGATGTTCGTGCATTTATTAAAAAGTAGGTAATATATACATATAATCACGCCTATATCCCCGGAGTGTTTTGGCAGAGGCGAATTAACATCAACACCCACATTTCATCAATCATTGCATTCGGTCGGTCCACCTATTGCCGTATTCCGGGCACATTTCATTAGTCTACAAATTGGACGTTTTCATAATGTTTTAATAAGAGGATTGTGATAATAATAGTAATACAATGCCTCAAATGGGTAGGTACTTAAAAAAATTACGAAACTGACTAAATATACTTCCGCGTAATCAAAGATTGTCCGGAGGCTTTCGGAAGATTTATTCAACCAAGAGAAAAATCACCGGATACGGAAATCTTCCCTGAAGTCAAGCCCTACGCCTATTGTCAGTGATTTCTTTTTTATAAGACCATAGAGTTTTTTTTTATTCAAAAAGGATTTTTAAAAATAAGTTTTTACATTGAAGTAAAATACTTGTAATTTTAAGAATTTTATTTGTTTGCTTAATATCTAAGCAATCTCTATGCATTCTTCTATACAATTTATACTTGCAATTATAGGCGTTTCTCAGGATGCGAGTCTTCTCACTGGGCACCATACTAGCTAAAAACCGGAGAAGACTGAGCGTGGGTGAAGAAAATGCCTTATTGATCCACCTTATTGAAACCGCGTGCGGTTTTAGTCGGTTTGAGTTAGATATAACGGCCGCGTTGGTCAAACAGGGAGGTATCCGTGGAACACAATAAAAAGTACTTTTAAACCGTTATAATAGTCAGCTTGACCATTTCTTGTTTAAGTTAATGTATATAAATACGGTTTACTTGCTTTTTGGCTTATGAAAATGATTTTTTGAGCAGTATTTTGCAAAACAATAATAAAAAAGTTGCTACCTAGCAACTTTTTTAAAACGGCTAAATTTGACATAAAAACAATAATGTCAAATACAATACTGCTCTGAAATCTCGTCATGGTACGAATTGAATGAACTAAAATTAATTTGACGTCACAAAAGCACTAAGCAGGAATACATGACATGCACAATGTACGGTTGTGGTACGAATATAAGCAAGATTACTTCAAGCTTGACACAAAACTCTCCTGCAATAAGACTGTTTTGTAAACGGTTGTGGTAGGCCCCCAGATCTGGTAACTGAATGCGAATTTGACTAGACTGGATCCTTAACTAATATATATCTTTTTTTCGAAATTTAAAACGCTTTTTCCTATGATTCAAATGCTTTTAAAAAACTCAAAATGCGGCCTACCTGGCCTTAAGTTTGACGTGTCTATCTGTCTGTGGCATCATAGCTCCCGAACGGATGAAGCGATTTCAATTTAGTTTTTTTTTGTATTAAAGGTAACTTATATGCGAGTGTTCTTAGACATGTTTGATAAAAATCGGTTGAGCCATTTTAAAGTTATGGGGTTTTAAGTCGGGATGGGGAGTGTCGTTTTTCAAATTTTAAGACACCACACGGGAAGACATGGAGTGGCCCAAATTCAACTCTGTCGGGAACCACACACCAATAAAATATAAGTAATAATAATTAGATATATAAATACTTATTGAAGACAATATTCTTCAAACGTTCTGAAACCTTCACATAACAGGATTCTCGCGGACTTTACGAAGTTACGCTTCGGTAAAAGCCAGAGCGAGGATACATAAATGAGTTTACGACATTGCCGCCAAATTTATGATACGTTTACGAGTGTTTATTGAATATTTTTTTAAAGAATACCGACAATCAAGCAAGAAAATTGTGTGTAGTCCTACTCCTACTAATATTAGGTATAGGTAAATGAGAAAATTTGTGAAGATTTTTCAATGTTTATATTGAATTACATGCGGTGTGAAAACGCATTTTGTGTGAGTAAGCTGTCTATATTGTATTGTATATAAGCAGCCTCTGTGGTGTGCCGGTACTGCACGCGACTGCCACACGGGAGGCGCGGGTTCGATCCCCGCTCAGTGCAAATATTTGTATGCATGAATATGGCTATTTGCATTGGTCTGGGTGTTTCTATGTAGGTATAATATGTATGTATTTACAAAAAAAAGTATATAAGTATGTTTATCCGCATTCTAGATTTCATAAATCCATACTTTAATATTATAAATGCGAAAGTAACTCTGTCTGTCTGTCTGTCTGTATGTATGTTACGCTTTCACGCCTTAACCACTGAACCGATTTTGATGAAATTTGATATAAGGGTAGATTAGACCTTGAGAAAGGACATAGGCTATGTTTGGTCGCGATAACCGACATCCACGCGGGCGGAGCCGCGGGCCAAAGCTAGTCAAGCTATAAAAGCTTACCATGGGTCTAGATAGCGTTGCGTAGAATGTTGTGGATTATTTATTTATTTAATAGGAGGCGACCTAATTGTCATCAAGCAGACGCTTTTTATGGGCTGTTTGTTAACAGATTAATGCATTTCAGTAATGATTAAGTCCACCCTGTAAACATAAACCCATCCTAAAACAGGCGAAGAGCTTTCTCATGTAAATGGCGGTCTTTTAATTCAATTGTAAACTTATTATCCTAATTCAGACGTGAAATTTGATTAAAACATGTTTTAGTGAATTTGGCACTTAAATAAGATTACAGTATGAGTTTATTGAGGTGTTATTTGTGTATTTGTAAATTGCTAATTTTATTTTCTTTTTTAAACATTAGTAAATGAAATTACATACATAGATACATATAATCACGCCTTTTTTATCCCAGAATCGTTAGGCAGAAGATATTTTTTTTAAAGAATATTAGAACCGAAGTTACTAATATTCCCTCTCACCCCTCCAGCTAAGCTAAATTGCTTGTGTTAGGAGTGGGTTCACGTCGGTAGTGTAAAGGCCAGGATTCGAATCCGGGACCTCTCGACCGTAAGGCCGACTCCTTAACCACTAAGCTACAAGACTAAAGCCACTAAACGACACCCACATTTCACCAATCATTCTATTCGGTCCCGCGTAATAGCGGGTGAGCCTATTGCCGTATTCCAGGCACTATTCATAATCATAATCATAATCATAATCATAATCATAATCATAATCATAATCATAATCATAATCATAATCATAATCATAATCATAATCATAATCATAATCATAATCATAATCATAATCATAATCATAATCATTTATTTGTGGAACATAGGTTAGTTACAGGTCTTATAATAATGTTAGAATGTCCTCTATATTCTACCACATTGTGTGATGTACAAATATTTTAATTTTATTACTAAGTATGTCGATTCTTGCAATGTCAACGAAATAGCAGTATCAAAAATGTCAAACAATTAAATAGGTTATGTCAATGACAGCAGCAAAATAATAAAATAAAAACAAAATTAAGTCACATATTAAAATCGTCAAAAAATAAATTAAATTAAATGTCCTTGTCTAGTATGCTTTACCGAGCAAGAATGCTTGTACTTCCCTTTTTAACATCAGTACTTGTATGTTGACTCGAGCCATGCATCTGAGACTCAGTCTGGGCTGTATATATCTGTCTGATGTTAAACAGTCTTATCCCTTAGTCGCTTTGTACGACACCGCATGGGAAGAGATAGAGTGGCCCAAATTCTACTCTGCCAGGAATCACGCAATAAACGAAATTACTGTAAAGGTGACAGTAAAGGTACAGTTCATGACTGTGAAGGAGATGGCGGAACGGGAGAGGCGGCGCGAGCGAGAGAGACTCGCGGATCGCGCCGCCCGCGCGCGTAGGCAACTCGGGCGTCGGAGGGCACTGACTGACCTCCGTCCCCCATGAGCGCGGGCCTGGGGGTGACGGGTGGAGCCGCCTGTCACCCCAGCAGAAGCAGGCCACGGCGGCGGTGCTCTGAAAAGCGCGCCTCCCCATTCCGGGGGCGAGTTGGGGACACCGTTGTCCCCCCTCCTGAGGAGGGCCAGACCGTAAGAGATGGCCCTGGGTCAGCCGGGGTGCGAGGGGTATGTCGATGAGAACCTCACCTCCGGCCTAGCACCGCGACCCACAGTCAGCGTGCGGTTTTAGTCGGTTCGAGTCCGACATAACCTGCCCTTCCGGCTCCGATAGGGGAAGTATCCGAGGGGATCTCCGCACGGAAAAAAAAAGGTACAGTTCATGACTAAGTGCCCGTTTAACGGGAATAGGCTCAGCCCCTATAACGTGGGACTAAAAATCATTGTTGGCCAAATGTGGGTGTTAATACATCTCTGCTTAACCCCTCGGGGATTTACTGGTCTGAATTAATTTATGTAGGTAAGTTATAAAGTTACTAATCGATATATTATGACCTTTAGGAAGCTAATTTATACACCTTTGCACCATAGAGCGGTCAAGACCTGGAACTCCCTGCTAGCTCATGTGTTTCCTTCTTCAATAGTCCCGGGTCCTTTAAGCGGGGCGTGAAAAGGCATCTAATGAGGCCGTCAAGCTGAGTGCCACCACTGTTAACATGTACATGTTTACGATGGTGACCCTCTTTTCGAGACTTTGCCTTTAGCTTAATATCAGGCGAGGTGAAGTCAAATTGACGTGTCCTTTATATATATTAAAAAAAAATACCTATTGGATATTTTCAAAAGTTTACGCGAATGTATACTCATTGAAATAAAACCACTTTTTGCGGATTCTATCGCGATATTTGTTACTAGCCTTTGCCCGCGGCTCCGCCCGCGTGGATGTCGGTTATCGCGACCAAACATAGCCTATGTCCTTTCTCATGGTCTAATCTACCCCTATACCAAATTTCATCAAAATCGGTTCAGTGGTTGAGGCGTGAAAGCGTAACATACAGACAGACAGACAGAAAGACAGACAGACAGACAGAGTTACTTTCGCATTTATAATATTAGTATGGATTATTAACTTTTGAACCGACGTTTCGGCTGGTTTTCAGAAAGCAAAAGTGGTTTTATTTCAATTTACCATTATGAAACCGTGGTGTTCACAGACTTGCTATATTAATGGATACACACAGAGACTTAAAATTAATTAAGTCATTTAAATTTTAATACTCATTCATATAACTGAAGTCTTCCCACTTAAATGTAAGTATTCGAACAATTCAGAAGTTCCGACTGCTAATGTCTGAATTAATAAGTTCAATCTCTTTGTGCGGACTGGAATAAAATATGCCACAGATATAATATAAGCTAGATGTATAAGCTAGAAGTGGTATCATTTAAGAACGAACTATTTATCAATACTAACTTTTAAACTCTCGGGTTCCATGATCCATACTAATATTATAAATGCGAAAGTAACTCTGTCTGTCTATATGTTACACTTTCACGCCTAAACCACTGATCCGATTTTGATGAAATTTGGTATAGGGGTAGATTAGACCATGAGAAAGGACATAGGCTATGTTTGGTCGCGATAACCGATATCCACGCGGGCGGAGCCGCGGACAAAAGCTAGTATACAATAATTATAACAGAATTACCATGATCGTGTTAATTGATTGATGATTATGTGACCTAATTAATTTATTGTAATGTAATATCATAAATATATATGAATTTTAATTTAATTAATTCGGTCTTAAATTGTAGCTTGGACATTAGAAACCTAAATAGGAACTTGACATTAAGTGTGTGGTTTTAGTGAAATATTTATTCTAATTCTGATTATGTGCTCTAATTATTTATTGTAATACCTTATTATCTGAATTGTAATTGTATAGGATTAATTATTGTGGTCTTCTACCATTGTATTGGGTGATGACCTGTAAGGATGGTAGTAGGTGAATAGCGAAAGCAAGAAAAAAAAAATCCCGTTATAATTTTTGTATATTTAGGGATAATGTTAAATTTAAACAGAATTTTTCAGTGTTTAAATTTTGACGTGACTGAAATGGAGCAAATCTTTGTGTTTGAACAAGAATAAAATGCGGCAACAGATTAAAATGTGCGGTTGAGGGAATATTATTTATAGTACTTATTTAAAAAATGCATCTAAGCAGGCCGCGTGGTTCCCGGCAGAGTAGAATTTGGGTCACCCCATCTCTTCCCATGCGGTGTCGTACAGGGTATAGGGCTGTTTAACATCAGACAGAATATAAAGCCCAGACTCAGCCTCAGTTAAAGGCTCGAGTCAATAATAGTGCCTGGAAAATGGCAATAGGCTCACACCCTAGAGAAATATGGGTGTTAATAATTGTTATAAATATATTACTAGCTTTTGTCCGCGGCTACGCCCGCGTGGATGTCAGTTATCGCGACCAAACATAGCCTATGTCCTTTCTCAAGGTCTAATCTACCCCTATACCAAATTTCATCCAAATCGGTTCAGTGGTTGAGGCGTGAAAGCGTAACACACAGACAGATAGACAGAGTTACTTTCGCATTTATAATATTAGTATGGATAAGTGGCCATTGAAATGTAAACTATGATGTACCTACTTGTCTGTGGTAATAAAGAATAAAGTTATTCTGTGTCAAGCACTGCCCGTGTTATATATTAATAATTACATTTTATTGTACACCAGTATACCAAACCAGTTGCTATAATAACCTTTTTTTACCCGACTACGGCGAAGCCAAAAGGAGGGTTATGATTTTGACAGGCTATGTATGTATGTATGTATGTATGTATGTATGTATGTATGTATGTTCATTTGTTCCCTCATAGCTCCTCAACTACTAATTAGAACTGGACAAATTAGGTATCGTTACAAGCGGCTTGATCGTCCGATGGTTATAGGCTATATGACGTGTCACTCAATCTTGTGTGGCGCCCTCTAGCGCTCATAAGGTACTGCGTTGAAAAATAAATTTGAGATAAATATGCCGTGTTTGGTATCAAATGAAAGGGCGTAATAAGCACATTTCAAATATGTATAAATTATTAGCTTTACTTGGCCCCAAAACTATATAAATAAAAAATAAAGTTTAAAACTAAAACCCGACTACCGAAAATCACGCTTTGAAAAGTAACAAACAAGAAAATATCAAGAATAGCCGTGGTCGTATGCCACTTACTCCAACAAAACAATATATTCTAGGGAAAAGTGGCATATGACCACGGCTATTCTTGATATTTTCTTGTTCCTTACTTTTTAAAGCGTGATTTTCGGTAGTCGGGTTTTAGTTTTATTAGACAGCTTGCGTCATGATATACAAATGATAACGGGAATTAATGCGATCATCTCTATCACTATCACTGCATACAAAGAAAAGCCGCATCCCTATGTCCATATGTATGCTAACATCTTTAAAACTACGCTACCGATTTCGATGCGTTTTTTTAATAGATAGAGTAACTCAAGAGGAAAGTTTATGTGTATAATACATGCTTAATATAGTAGACGGTGCAGCGGGAACGGGATCTGACGCAGGTGGAAAAAAATTGGCGGTACGAAATTCGCCGGGTCAGCTAGTGGTATAATAAATCAAAGGTACGTATGTACCTATACAATGATCGCGTTAATTATTATTATTATTATTGTATAGCTTGCGTCATCTAGTCTTCTCTATGTCTGTGGTATACTCCCGAGTCCTAACCTCATTTTTGGGACATTCAAATATTTCAGGGACGACCCCAATACCGCTGAACTTGAAACTATCGACGCCTTCTAATTTATACAAGAGAATTTCAAATCGTGTAATTCCAAGGATTATCTTGTAACTACTTGAATTATCGATATGCACACATACATATGTTTATACTGGAGATTGATGGCGCTTGGTGGAATCTGCTACACATATTGAATAACACACTTGTACTTTTCCACTGAGTTTATTTTAATTCTGAACCTGAAATAAACTCAGTGGAAAAGTACAAGTGTTATTCAATACACATATATATAGACACGTCTGTAAATCTTTGAAGGGGTAGGCAGAGGTGTATTAGCACCCAAGTTTCGCCAATTATGATTTTCGGTCCCACACGTAATAGCGGGTGAGCCTATTGTCGTATTCCAGGCACTATTATCGACTTGAGCCGTGCGTTTGAGACTGAGTCTGGGCTGTATTATATCGGTCTGATGTTAAATAGCTAAACACTGAACCCAATGTTTCAGTTATTTTCCAGTCCCTCTTAATTACCATGGTTACTGTGTGTAATATATCGCGAGAATCCATTAAAAATAGATTTTGATAGCTGTCTAAAAAATCAAATTAAAAACATACCCTGACACAAAATTCATTCAAAAAGTAAAAAATAACGCAAAAAGTTGCTTTATTTATAATAATACCTAATTATATTGTAGACTAGTAGACTAGTGGTATGGGTAATGGACTGCTGAGACGAGGCTTCGGGTTCGATCCCAGGTTTACCATGGCACACACCAATGACTTTTCGATGCTTTTCGAAGTTATGTGTGTATTTATCGCAGGTTTATAAGTGCCCGGTTAATGGCAATAGCATCGCCACCTACTATTACATTGGGACCTAAACATAAAACTGGCGAAATGTGGGTGCTAGCACCTCTGCCTACCCCTCCGGAGATACATATAATTGATATCTAATATTTTCATTTAGACGTCAAATAATCGGAACGATTCAAGTCCCCCTAGACAACCTCTTATACGACAGAGTTATGCCCAAATACACCCAAAAAATATAAACATCCGAACTGACAACCTACCTATTTATTGTAAACGGTTAAATACATAACTCACTCAGCGTTTTATTCGGAACGCGCCTTAAGTAAAAAATAAAAACTTTCGCTTAACCTGTTCAATTTATGGCGGTAAAAAAACTCGAGCGAAAAAACGGCGGGAAATAATACAATAGGCGCCATATTTATGGGCATAGGAAATGAACGCGAATTCCTTTAAGGAAAATATATTCGGTTCTTATTTCTGAACGAAACACGGTTGTATAGAACCTTTTTGGCGTGAAAACATCTTATTTGCTCGTTTAGTAATCTAAGTATATGTGACTGGTTGATTCTAGTGCTTCGCCCGTATGAATGTTGGTTATCAGTACCAAAATATACTATAATAATGTCTTTAAAGTATACTTTGACTTGCTAATAATTATATACTTTTACTATTTATGCTGTTGATTGGTGGCACTTGGTGGAATTTATTGTTACAGGTGAACCACATTTATAAGTCGCATCGGCCAAGTTCGCCTGCTCAGAAGAGTAAGCTAACGCCGATTAATTACGATTGCCAACGCTATTGAAACACCAACTTTATTGCGTTGAGTTAAGATTGAAAATGCAATAAATGCAGAGAGTAGCGCTTTCTCGCTCATTGTTAATTGTTTCGAACATGGCGCGCAGGCGGCAACCAATAATAAAGGGCCATATTTGGCGGAGCGTTGTGATTGGTTAAGATTTTTTGGCGCGTTTCAAATATGAGACTTCTGCGCAGGTACATCGGCGTAACTTAACAACGTGGTACTACTGTACACATATTGAGAACACCTTGTACTTCTTGTACTTTTTCCACAGTATTGATTACTTATATTGAAACTGAACCTGAATTCTCAAAGGTTTTTGTTTTTTTTATTTGATAGGTATGGTTTATTCTTCGATTGCATGATTTTAATGAGCAGTGTGAGTAGATGAGTAGTGAGGTATCTTACCACCCACATTTCGTGAACTATGATACTCGGTCGTCTATTGCCGTCTAAAGGGTCCTTTGTCTTGGTATCTTTACTGTCGGATGGAGACCCAGCTCTTCCTGTGATAAGGCTGTTGCCTTATCACAGGAAGAGCTGGGTCTTATTCTACTCCACCGGGAACCAACACGGCAAAATACTACCGCTTTATATTTATAATATCAAGTATGGTTATTTTATTTGTAGGTAGGTACAGTGGTTATGAGTATAACAGTTGTGAATCTCCGGGCAAGCCTAGAATTTTTGAAGGAATTTTTTTTTTTTTTTACAGCATTAAGTATGCTAACTATACAAATCGAATACATAGGGAAAAAAGAATCTTCTCGGGCGGGACTCGAACCCGCAGTCTTTCCCTTACAGGGGGAATGCCTGACCAATTCGGCTAACGAGACACGCCCGATATGATTCAAATTTCCCATCTTATACGTCTTTAAGGCGACGTGGCGTCATCTACCGATTTTCTTACGCATCTCAGGCATTCCCCCTGTAAGGGAAAGACTGCGGGTTCGAGTCCCGCCCGAGAAGATTCTTTTTCCCTATGTATTCGATTTGCATAGAATTTTTATCGGGCGTTATCGAAGTTTTGTACTTAGAACAGTTGTCGTACCTTTTGAGCTCCAATTGCCGATAATGACTACCATAGATGTTCGTATGGCAACCGAGACTGGCGGCTTAACGTGCTCTCCGAGGCAAAGATGACGGAAGGATCACAAATGAGGCATCAATATCGGGTTCTTTAAGAGAGTCACGAACACGCATGTTATGTAAAAGTACTTGTTTATAATGAAGTCGGTTTAATATATGATACCTTGTATGTATATATTGTATGAAAAAATGCCCAAGTGTGGATAAGATTTGCGTAGCACGGGTTCCCTCTTAATCGTATTGTGTATTTACTATTAAAGTAAGTATAATATACATATAGATACCTAAGAAAAACATTACATTTCAGGGATTTCCTCACCTTCATCTTACCAAGTTTGTTAGAGAGATTTGATCTTTATGATGGTGTAATTTTCGATTACTGGGTGTGTCAAGCGAGTTTTCGAAAATCTTTGAATTCACTTATGTTTCTTTAAAAAAATAAAGGAATTTCCTTTGAGTGAAATTCGCAATCTTCAGTATTTCGAGTACTTCCTCTAAAGGTGAGAAATCTTCCATCCTGTATATAGCCGATTCGGATGAAAAAAATTTGGGCACAGGTTCGATAGCAAAATCATCTGGAAGTATTTGGATTTGAAGAATTTGGCGAAAGAAAATTTTTTTTACAATGTTTGGAAATAATTTTTAACCGAAACGACTATAAATTCACCCTGTATATGAGTGGGATTTCCACGGTGTATCGGTGGGTGGGGCGTCGCCCTCCGTCTGGTAGTTTGAAGGTCCCCATTCCGGGGGCGAGTCGGAGACACCCTCTCGACGAGGGCTAGACCGTAAGCGATGGCACTGGGTCAGCCGGGGTGCGAGGGATATGTCGAAGACAACCTCACCTCCGGCCTAGCACCACGACCCACAGTCGGCGTGTTACCATTAGTCGGTTCGAGTCCGACATAACCTCCCCTTCCGGCTCCGGCAGGGGAGGTAGCCGAGTGGACTTTCGCACGAAAAAAAAAGTAGTTTGGTGGTAGAAGGGGCTTCCTATTGTAATACGGAACCCAGAAAAGGTATTTATATCTAGACCTTAGTAAAAACACGTGTTGTCCACGTATCGCCGTCGTCCCGTCGTAGATAACAGGCCCACGTAACGGCACGACTACCTTTCTACTCAAAGATAAGCCCTTTTTAATTAATTTGTTACATTTTATGCAAAGAAATTGTATTTTACAAATTAGAATTAAGCTCCGAGGTAATTTTGTTGACATAGAACACATAATTGTATAGAATATTGATTGCTTTGATCTTGAAAAGCCTTACAAAATATTGTAGATAGCTTTCTGCGTGGGCACGCCGTAATAGCGGCGATAAGACCCATCATGGAGGACTGTCTAGGGAGGCCACACGGTAGCCTCTCGTATCAGCTGACGCAGGTGATGACCGGACACGGGTGCTTCGGGAAGTACCTGTGTCAGATCCAAAAGGAGTCAACGTCCGAGTGCCATCACTGTGATGCGAGCGAGGACATGGAGCTGTACACGCTGACCGAGTGCCAGGCGTGGGACGCGCCGAGGCGGGTCCTAGTGGCGGCCCTGGGGGTGGGAGTCCTCACACTCGCCACATTGCTCACAGCGATGGTACGATGCGCGAACGCTTGGGGTGCGGCCGCCTCCTTCTGCGAGCAAGTTATACTCGAGAAGGAGGTCCTCCGTCCTCCATGAGCGCTGGCCTGGGACACTATGGTCCCCACAACCTGAAGAGGGCCATCTCGAAAGAGATGGTCCTAGGTCTGCCGGGGTGCGAGAGATATGCTTTCGGCAATCTCACCTCCGGCCACCAAAGAACCAAGACGGCGTGCGTTTTAGTCCACAGTCACCCCCACAGTCTCCGGGGTGGTATCCGTGGGAATTTTGCGCACTTAAAAAAAAATTGATATCTTTCTGCGCATGCTTTCTTTATTGCTTGCCGTCCTTTCCGGGGGCTAGATGGGGACATCACGGGATATATCTTAGTAGCAATCTTACATCTGAAGATACAAGACGGCATGCAGTTTTATTTGGTTCGCCATAACCACACCACCTAGTAGTGGGGTCAAAATATCCGAGGAGGTTATTATGGAGGTAGAACCCAACAGTTTTTCCATCCCAATTGTCTATTATCCTATAGTTAAAATAAATTATCTAACCGAGCTTATTAAATTAAGAATGGCAAAAGAGCGGCAAAAATTGCGTCGGTTCTTATTTTATAGATTTTATTTATTTTTAATCATTCACCCAACCTATAATAGTAACTGATTTGACAATTAAATTTTATCTTACAGCGAGGACATTATTGGTTCCGACAACATAGCTCGTAAAAACATCGGTAGAGTATTCCTCTGTTTCCTCAAAGACGAGGAAAGATTAAGAGAAAAGATTTGGATTAGTTTGGGTGTGGGTCTGGTAGCTTAGTGGTCAAAAGCATTCTCCCTGTAAGAGAAGGATCCCGGGTTCAAATCCCGCCTGGAGCGATCACAAAAGTTATCCTTTTTAAATCGATTTGAATTAATTAGCATACTAAATGCTTAAACATTCATTAAAGTATACACAATGTATTACACTAATCCCAAAATTTCGGCTTGTAACCCTGGTTTAAAAGTAGGAGGAGCTTCCTTCGTTTTACTAAGGCTGTGGTTGACCAGCCCGAGAGCATTCGCTGTCAGAAGTGGCTTACGGAAAACACACTTACTCCCGACAACATCCAGCCTTCAGAGAACTTACCAATCAGGCATTAACTAAATTGGGCCACCTGGAAATCCCTTCTTCTGCTTCTTCATCTTGGGTCATATAATTACGCTATTGAGGAATAGAATTCTGCGATCTTAATCGTGCTAGCATTGGCTTTATTTAGATCGTCTTTAGTGCAGGAAGTAGGACATAAGGGACACGAGACCAAATGCGCCATGGCCTGCATGGGGACACCGCAGTCACATGCGGGTCTCGCATTCCCCACCTAAATAGATTTTGTCTAGACCGACCAACTTGTGTACGTAGACGATTAAGAGAAGTTCCTAAACAGGTCGTAGTCTCGGGTCGGCTGCTGTAGGACGAACCTGGTAAAATGGGGCTTCCTGGACGCGGGAGGTGGTGGATTTGTACAGGATTCCAAAAGACTTCCAGAGCCAAATCGACCTCATTTCGAACCTTTAATCTTTGTGTGATCACCTACTTTTTGATAGAAGGACATTACAAGGAAGTTTCTAAGACGCTCTCTCTACCGCTTCCGCCTATAAACTCCGCTAGCGTTACCAACCCATCCTTAAAGCTAATTCACACTTGACTCCCTTCACAAATAACTATTATTTAGACCTTAATTAGTTGCCCAAACGATTCGTATTACCAAGCTTCGTAATTACTAAATCAGTTGGCGAGTTCCAGGCACATAATGAGTTAGAGTAAAGTAAGTAAAATGAGTTTCTTTGGAAGTTTTCTTGTGATTACGCAATCAATCATGATGTTGGCGTTTTTATTAATAGATCGGGAAAGATGGATTTTTCGGGATCCTGATCGGGCAAACGTCGATATAAACTTGGATAGTGTTCTCTTTATATCCGTCTTTATGGGCGGCGGTTTAAAAGTTAGCCTAATAAATGCTAAAAAAACATTCAAATCATATACCTATGGTTCTCTATTTTTATTCCTACGATTTTATATCATAATTTAACATTGCATAATGTTACTTGTCCTAAAATTATTTACACATAATACTCATTTCGCACCCTCAGTGGAAAAAAGGCATAAGACGAAAATGCTGATTTTTCAGTATGGTGAAAAAACTGAATTTATGGGCATATTTACTTTATTTCCAAACGTAGAAGAATTATTCTTATATCAAAAAAAGGAGAAAAAAAGGTTGCACTTCGTGTTGTATTTAAGTTAGTGCTAATGTTTATAGTTTATTAGGAATTGTAAAAATAAATTATTATGCTATTTTTCAGAATACAATAAAATAAAAGATTTTGAGTATCAAAATTTATGCCAGACTTTGCCAGAAAAGTAAAATATATTTCAAAAAGTATGTTATATTAAAGCAGTAATGAACTTGTGAATATGAACATTTATGGTAGTATAAGTAAGATTACTGCATTATTTCCTTTATAAAAATTATGTTTGAAATGCACAAGCAATACTTACCCCTTTTTTCAATTTAAGGGATTGTTAAGATAACTTAAGTAAACAATAATAATTACTTATTCCATTATATTTTATAGAAAAGTTAGCTGCATATTAACACATATTACTTAGAGTTATTATTTATGACTACAGGGAAAAAAGGAAATGCCTTTTTTTTTATTCACTATTTTTTATTTCAGGCAAAATACTAATTATATTTTGGTAACAATTAAAGTTCGTACTAGCAACAATAAAATTGCACAATAATATTCAGAATTGTAGAGTTTCGGTGAGGATTACTACCACTATTGATTTTTTTATAAACTCTTAAAATAATCAGTAGATAATTTGTTAGGACTAAACTTAAATAAGTTTTTATTGGCTCCGGACAACAAAATGTTTATGTTCTCTCAATAAAAATCAAAGGTAACAAGCAAAAAATATTAACAAATCAAGGTAACGAGTTATAATACATATTTTGTTATTACACATGTTATTATTACGGCTAGGCACCCCGAGTGGTGGCATTATCCTTCACCTACTAGTTTAGTTTAGTTTAGAGTTTATTAATATCATTAGTATAAATTAACATATGCCTAAGTTATGGCTATTTTTTATGCAAATAGATAGTGAACCCTTTACAAGTTAAAATAGAAAAGGATGTTACACGTTAGTAACAGACATTAGGTAATGTTATGATAATAGACTGCGAATCATTCATCAGCCTAGTGGTACGAGTCATCGTCTTGTACTCATATTACAGGGGTTCCCCTACTTGGAGACCAAAGGATTGCTATGATATACTAAACTTGTACCACTAGCTCGGCGGTAAGCGAAAACATCGCGAGGAAACTGCACATTCATTCATATTTAATATGTAACCAGAATCCTATTGGTCTGGTCTGGGTGTTTCTATGTATAATATGTACGTATTTACAAAAAAAAAGTATATAAGTATGTTTATCCGCATTCTAGATTCCATAACACAAGCTATAAAAGCTTACCATGGGTCTAGATAGCGTTGTGTAGAATGTTGTGGAATTGTGGAATATTGTTAAGGTTCGCCTTTTCGGTTACGAAGGTCAGACGATAGTTGCTTCAATGTAATTACCAGACTATATAAACCCAGACAAATCATTGTTTAAGCGGACCCCGGACTCCCCAAGAGCAGCCGGACAGGAAAAACAAACATCAAGCATTACAGGATATCAAGAGAGTCCGGCATAGAGCCCTCTCTGCTAGACCTTCTATTGACGAGTCGCCTGGACCAGTACAGTGTCTCGGTGAGTGCTGCTTTACGTAACTCCGACCACTGTCTGGTCCGCTCCACCGTGCCCATTGTAGCGCCCCCACGACCCGTGCAGGGGAAGAGGCGTCTTTGGCACTACTCGTCAGCGGACTGGGATGGACTACGCGACTATTATGCGTCCATCCCGTGGGTTGAACGCTGCTTTGAGGGTAAGAACCCATCTGAGAGCGATACTGCTGTCGCCGGTGAGATCGGTTTGGGTATGGAATACTATATCCCATAAACCGATGTCACCGGAGTCCGCAGAGCGCGTCAGTGGTTCGGGTGCGAATGTGCGGAGGCTGTTGAGCATAAACAGTCTGCGTACCGCGCTTGGGTGCGGGCGCGCGTCACACGCGATCCCAACAAGGCCAAAGAAACTTGGAGTTCTTAATAGGGCGAAGCAGTACTTCACTGCGGGGCAGCGACTCCTTCTTTATAAGGCACAGGTTCGGCCCCACATGGAGTACTGCTGTCATCTTTTTGCCGGAGCGCCCGCACGCCAGCTTAACCCTTTCGACTCGGTGCAAAGACGTGCGTTGAGGCTCGTTGACAGTCCCATACTCGCAGGCGATGTGGAACCTCTCAGCCTCAGAAGGGATTTTGCCTCACTGTGTGTTTTCTACCGCCTATATAATGGTTTGTGCTCAGATGAATTATTTGACATGATGCCCACAGCTACATTCTATCATCGCACCGCTCGCCATAGACAGGGAATTCATCCCCACACATTGCATCCGAATATGGTGCGTACCGTGCGGTATGAAAGGAACTTCATCCCACGTACGCTCAAGCTGTGGAATGAACTCCCTGCCATGGTTTTCCCAAGCGACTACAATATGGGGTTCTTCAAGAGGGGCATTAGAAGGTTTCTTCAGGGTAGGCAGCGCGAGTGTAACGCCCCTGGTGTTGCACACGTCCATAGGCCGCGGTAACCACTTTCCATCAGGTGGGCCGTGTGCTTGTCTGCCACCTAAGTGGTATAAAAAAAAAAAAAAAAAAAAAAAAAGACGGCGTACAACAGAGCGACAAAGGTCTGCAAGAGGGTTTACGTCAGGGCGGATGCCCAGCGCATAGCACGGCTGGGCCAAGAGCTAGTGGCGCATCTCACGTGCCGTGGCTACTGGCGACTGGCCAAAGCCGTGCAAGCCAACTTCTGCCAGCCCTCGCTGCTCCCGCTGAGCAACCCCGATGGATCTCTGGCCCATGAGCCGCAAGAGAAAGCAAATTTGCTGGTTAATCTCTTCGCGGCCAACTCCCGAGTCGATGATTGTGGTATGCAACCACGGACAATGCCCACTGGTGACCACGCAATGTCTGATATCCACATCAGGTAACGTGATGTCCGTGCAGTACTACAATCACTCGATGTCCGGAAAACCAGTGGTCCTGATGGTATTCCAGCGTTCGTACTTAAAAAATGTGCAGCGGAGCTATCTCCTATGCTAGCGCGGCTGTACCGACTGTCCCACAGTTCAGGTACAGTGCCGTCGGCTTGGAAGGAGGCGAATGTCCAGCCGATCCCCAAGAAGGGGGATCGCTCGGACACAGCCAACTCGGAACAACCCATAGCCGTCACCTCAGTGCTCTGCAAGGTTTGCGAGAACATTATTAACACACAATTCATGCGCCACCTAGAGGATCACTCCTTGCTTAGTGACCGGCAATACGGCTTTAGACCGAAACGGTCAACGGGTGATCTTCTGGCGTACGTGACCCACCTTTGGGGTGAGGCTATGGAAAAGCACGGCGGCGAGTCATTGGCAATTAGTCTTGACATTGCCAAAGCTTTCGATAGCGTATGGCATAAATCGCTTCTTTCTAAGCTACCAGCCTTTGGCCTGCCTTCCAGACCTCCCTTGCCTGTCTGCCTTCCTGCAGGGGCACCGTATTCGCGTCCTTTGTGATGGACGAGCTTCGGAGTTCTTGCAGGTAAATGCTGGATATGCTAACGGTAGCATTCATTGCTATGCAGACGACAGCATCTTACACGGGAGTTATTACGCATATCCTGCGGCCAAGCAGTCTGATATCGCGGAAAAAAGGCAGCTTCTTGTCACTGAGCTGGACCGGATCCTGGACCACATTTCTCAATGGGGCGCTAGAAACCTGGTCGAGTTCAATGCCTAGAAGACCCAGGCATGTGCGTTTACAGCAAAGGTATCTCCTTTCGTTCCCCTTCCCACTCTTCAGAGCACAACATTGCCACTGCAGCATCACCTCAGTATCCTCGGTATGGATGTTCGCTGCAAACTGAGTAACAACTATATCGAAAGTATCATCAAATCAGCCTCGCGTAAACTCGGAGTCCTGAACAGAGTGAGACGGTTTTTCACGCCGGAGCAGCGGTGTCTTCTATACAAGACCCAAATTCGTTCCTGCGTGGAATACTGCTCACATCTCTGGGGCAGCTCCGCAAAATACTTACTAGATGCTCTCGACAGGTTGCAGCGACGTGCAGACCGCATTATTGGGAATCCTGAGGTCATGAACACCCTGGAGCCTTTGCAGATATGCGTAGAGATGTTGCGTCTTTGGCAGTATTCTACCGTCCCTACTATGGTGAATGTTCTGACAAGCTCTTCCAATTACACCCACCCTCTCCATTGCTACACAGGACGAGACGTGCAGGGCTAAGATGCCATCCATATACGGTGCAGAGTATACCAGCTAGAACCAAGCGTTTCAGAGACTCATTCCTATGCCGCACCATTAAGACCTAGAACTCCCTGCCAGCTCACGTGTTTCCTTCTTCCTACAGTCCCGGGTCCTTTAAGCGGGGCGTGAAAAGGCATCTAATGAGGCCGTCAAGCTGAGTGCGACCACTGTTAACATGGTACATGTTTCCGATGGTGACCCTCTTTCCGACACTTTGCCTTTGCTGAACATCAGGCGAGGTGAAGTCAAATTTACGTGTCCTATAAAAAAAAACATTGTGTCATAATCTCTTTTTAGCTTATACTCACCTAATAACTTCAAAATTCTTCTCGCCCTACTGTGCTGCGTCCGGTTATACATTTCAGGTCACTTTACTTTAAAACAAGAAGAAAAACCACTCAATTGTTGTTGTTTTGCTTTCGCAAATGCGTTAGCGCAGGTATTACCTTGACCTAGAAATGGGCACTGACTGTCAAGCGCGTGGATACGCACCCGCCCCGTCCCCCGCATCGATGTATTCACACTTATGTTAGCACTGTCTACTCCCACGCCGCAGTATCTATTCTTACTTCTCGGTGAAAGGAAAATATTCTAGTGAAAGAAAGAAGTAATCGTTCTTATTTTACAGCCGCGCCGCAGTATGTAGTCTTATGTTTCGGCGTATAGAAAAGTTTTTAGTGGAAGAAAGCGGTATTTATTCTTATTCTAATTTATTTTATGTTCATAAAAAGTAAACAGTCATACAGCTGTTATTATTTTCTAAGTTTATCTTTTAGGCTAAGTAAGCGCATTTAAGATAATTTCCTTAGCCAGTTAATATAACAAATAAAAAAATAATCGTGTATACAAGACTAACGATGTAAAAAAAACAAACGCATTTAAATCATAATAATTGTTACTTTTAATTTTCTACATAAAATATTAGGGATAAACGTAATAATAAGTAATACGTCATATTTCTCAATTTATTCTTTGCGTTATATCACATAATCTACTAATCCGTAAGAAAAAATGTAATGGAACCAAAATTCTCAAAACGAATTTCTTGTTTTAATTCGTCAAATGTAACAAGAAAAATATGAACAAAATTTAGCATATGTATCTTTAAACGTACCTTTCAAATATGATAAAATCGACGAATCAAAGTAAGATCACTTATGCCTATTTTCCACTGGGGGTGCGATTTGCCATAACTTTTTAATCATAATTTTTTAAATCCTATTTACTATAAGCATAATATTTTATAAGCATACTATCCCAAAGCATAAGTTTACTTAAGCATAACGACGCGTAACCATAACTATTTTAAACATACAATGGCGTCCGCTAACTAAGCTACCACCTCTGGGTGGTTTAAAAAAAACCACGAAGACTAAGGCGGGAGCGAAGCGAAGCGGAGCACCCGCCTTAGTCTTCTAACCTAACCTATCCGAGTCGGATTGCACTGAGACGGGGTATTAAAATACCTATTAGACAAATAAACAATATGCTTTACAAGTTTATGCATATCAAAGTTATGAATAAAAACATTAGGATATACCATATTTATGCTTAATAACACAGTATGCTAAAAACCAATTATGGCACACTATTATTATGACAAAGAAAATTATGCATAACTTATTATGACAATTTATATTAGGACAAAAACCATTATGAGAAAAAATGGGATCCCTATACCTATTTACGAATTTGAACTCAAAGATGAAAGCCTTGGTTGTGACCTTGACTAACACAAAGATCTTATCAATCTTTCTCGCAAATCGGTCTCACTAGGCCCGTAATCTAGAATGACACTCAGCCTGAATCGCGATTTAACTGAGGACAATATGTCAAACTATCAAACGGTCTATACAATCTGTCCTCAGATAAATCGCGATTCAGGCTGAGTGTCATTCTAAAATACGGGCCTAAATCACATCTAAACTAGGCTAAGTCAACTCGAGTTGAATTAATCATAACTCGAGTTGATTTGTACTCGATATACGTTAATAAACCTAGTAAAAGAACGAGTGCGATATTGTTACAAATATTCAACTCGAGTTAAGATTTTTCGAAATCGGCACATCACTATAACCCGTCTCAATTCAACACATAACCCTTCAAATACATTAAACATTAAATTATAACATCTAAAATTAAATTTATAATAACCCAACATGGCGCAATTAATTCAATCCGACACCTCTCTCAGCCACAAATACGTAATTGTTCGTACACAATTTATCTAAACTTTGGACGCTGAAGTTACAAGCGAGATATGACTCGTTAATGAGTTATAGGGGGCGTTCTGATAACGCGTTTTGACTGCGTGGTTCGACCTTAAAGTTCGGACCTTGATTCATTGTAAATGGGTGTTAAAGGTCTTTCCTCAGCCGCACGATAAAGAGCTGGAATGCTCTGCTCGTATACGTGTTTCCCTCCTCTTATAGTCCTGGGTTCTTCAAACGGGGCGTGAAAAGGCGTCTATCAAGGCCGTCAAGTTATGGACTACCATTTTACGTCCAATGGCACCGAGAATGGTGGTCTGTATCTTCTGGACTGCACGTCATCTTTATTGCCATCCAGCGGGGTGCAGTCAATTGACGGACGGATGTTTTTTTGATAAGGTCGGAAAAGAGATACTATAAGCACAGAATATAAATTCTCTGGGTACCGCCTGCTATCAAACTTATTTCGATCTTTTCAGTGGCAGTCGGGTTTTTTATATTTTATCATTTGTTATATACTCATGTGTGTATACTATTTATTTATTTTTTAATAAAAATCATTAGCTAGTTAAATGCGCAGTAATTTGACCTTGAACGCCCACTTGACGACGTAATTAGACGCCGCCGTCGGAGTTGAGATAAACAAAACACTCGACGAACACTTCACAACTTTATAAGCTGAAGTGTTTTTTTTGAAAGGATATGAGTCATTCTTCCAATTCTTATAAGAATCTTTTTGATACTTATCACTTGATTTATTATAAGCGACTGTAAACATTGGCGATAGTGAAAAACGACTATGTTATTTTGAGGCGTGTTTATTTGAAAAGTATATACGTACCTTACTTAAACCTATCGTAAACCTTTTATCAGATACACATACTTCACTTATGATATGTACTTATTTTACAATAATCAGCAAATAAATTTATTTAAAACCCTGCGTTAATAGCTTTTGAGAATGCCGCAAGGTGAAACTTACTTACAATACTTATATTGCTTGAAGGATCCTCTTCCCAAAAAAATTGAAACTTTCACACTACTATCAATAATTACTTCCATGGAAGTAATGAGAATCCTTTTTTCTCAGTAGTTCTATGGACTTCGATGACGGAACAAATGAAACCGTCTCACTAGTTCCACTGTAGTTGTTCCATTATCATAAAAATGAATTAATAATGTATAATTCACGGTGTGATCACAAACACGCTTGAAAACCCCCTCCTTTTTGAAGTCGGTTAATAAGAACGTTCGCCGAAGGTTCGTCGTCACGAAACAACACCTTTACTATCAATGCTGTTCGGAAGTTAGATTCTATTCGCAATGTTGCTCCCACTGGGATTATAACTAGAGCTTACCCCTCAATTACGGGATTTCACGGGATTAGCCACAATTTATAGGATCATGAAGTAAATGTATTCTTATAATTTATTGAAATGAAAACTTCTAAGATATTAGGTGTTTTTTGACATTGGCTTTGGGCATTTTTTGACATTGACTGTAAAGTCAGTGTCAAAAATGTAAATTGTAAAATTTACTTACATGCGACTCTGTTACCGTTACCAACACCGCTGTATGTGCGTTAATTATGTTTTTATTACCGGATTTCCGGAGTTCCATTGTTTTTAATAATATTTTACTATTTTGAGAGGGGACAAAACCATTGGAATCATGACACAGTTACCGTTACCAACACAACATAAATATTCTTTTTATTAGGGGCGCTACGGAATGCCACTGTTTTTATTAATTTGTAACTAACTGTCACCTGCGACTGCACCCACGTGAAATTCTGATCCTGTTTCCGTTAATCATGGGAACCTACTTAATGGATTCATTCCTTTGACAGTAATTCTGACGTAACACTATTATAAAACATTTTTTCTCTTGTTTCAGAATCAACCAATCAAAACGAACAATGAAATCATTACGAGAGTTGCATCTCTTCGCCTAATAGATGTCACTGTAAATCACATGAAATCGACCACGTCAAGAGATGGCGCTGTTCACAATATTTTGCTAACACAGTTGTTTAGATGTGAATTAGTTTGTATTGTAATTATTATAATATTATTTGAGTATATTGTGAGATGCGAGACGGCAGACCTAGGCCTAGTGGCTCAGCATCTAGCCAGGGTATTGATGATGAAGGTAAGAAAATCATAATTTTCTATTGATAACTTAAAAATGCCTGGCAATGGCACCTCCACCGGGTCCAGGTAGAAGGGGTAGGCCCAAGAAGTGCTGGCTTGGCGTCTTGGGTGACATGCGTGAAAATGGTCTCACTACCTTGGACGCCCAAGATCGTGCAAAGTGGAGGAGGAAGAGCCGGAAGGCGGACCCTGAGCTCCGAGGGCACCGTGGTCTCGGATGCAATCAGGACTAAAGTATTTCTGTAGATGATGATAATGAATAACTTAAAAATTCAACCGAACCTCCTCATTCTTTGCCGATTGTCTTCAAGGTGATTATTGGGGTCTCAGATGCAACCGAGAATAATCTAGAAGTGCGGTCAATAACCTCGTAGTTTCATTGATTTTTAAGTAACCAGACAGAATCTGAAAGAGCTATACCTACCTCGAGCTTGAGGATTGATAATAAAGGTCGTTGACCGAGTTGACCTTGCGATCAGTTTGGACCGGTTACTTAGGGGTTGTAAATATTTTTTACACGATAGCGAAACCGAATGCAGCGCCACGTGACACCCGTGTTGACCCTTTTTTTGTTACACAAAAAGCATTACTTATAATACGATATTTACTGCAAACTTTATCCTCAATCGAGCAATACCGCGGTATCTCAAGGAATGGCCTTGTATCAGCGGGGTGGGAGGAATATCTCGTAGGCAATCTTACACCCCAGCATCTCATCGAGTCCGACATTACCGCTCCCGTCAAGCAATAGGGCAACGGAGAGGGTTTCCACTAAAAAAAAGCAGCCAGACAAGAAAATAATGCGTTGAAATCCAATAATAAATAATAGGGCATCCTCCACGGCGCTATCTAGATACCAAGTAAGCATAGGTTAACTGGTTTATATTATAAATTTACACAGCAATAAAATTCGCGACTTCTACCAACCATGAGACCACATGAGAGCCCCAATTATACACCCACAAAAACAGTCTCTTTCTCGGTTCTCTCTCCCTCTTCTCTTCCTGCCTGTCTCTCAAATGAAGTTTCTCTTATACAGGTGCTTCAGTACCAGACGAAAGTAACGAGGAAGAGTTGGCGTCTCTGAGAACACTTCTTCGTTTCCCAGAGGAAGTTGCACTCCGGCTCACCGACACTGAATATCAACTATTTTATCAGGTAAGCATAGAACCACATCTCTTCCCGTGGGTATCGTTAGAGACAGAGCTGTCCTCTATCAAGTTCACTGCTGGATAATAGGCCTCTCCTAATGTTGAGAGGCTTTGGTCTACTTTTTCCACCATCGGTTGGGTTGGTAATTGAGTTTTATTTCGAGATTTTCTTCTCTTTTCTCTATTCGACAGTAAATATACAGCTCATGACAAAACCGAGGACTAGATGGGGACACCGTGGTCTACACCCGAAGAGGATAGCTTGACAGAAATGACGCTAAGTCAGCCAGGATACGAGAGATTGGGGGGTTTTAAATAGTCACGCAATCAGGCCTTCCTTAGCGTCAAGATCGCGTAGCGGAATTCTCTGACGTATAATCTTACGCACATTATTTCCTTCTTTCTACCAAAATCGCGCGGATTGCGTGCGTGTATACCTACTACCGCGCAATCTTGACACTGCTAATACACCGTCTCGCGACCTGTTCTCTGACACGCAAATGCTGTAATCCCTCGAGATAGACTGTTAGTGTAAAGGGCGTCTTTGCTGATCTCACCTCCGACAACCCACGACCCAAAAGTTGGGGTTTTTGCGCACGTTAAAAAGCATCTGACATTAAATGTACATGTCTATGATAGGTTTTCTTGGCAGCAGTAGACTTCTCTCTATCAAGTTGTGAAAATACCACATTTATACACCTCTACCAGCCACCTTTTGGGATTTACAAGTGTATGTAAGAATCTTTAATAAAAAAACTAGCAAAAGGATGAAGGCACTTTGAACCCGTACGAAACCAGGGAAAGTCCCTAGTAAGATGATAATAAAAAGGGGATTAACACACTCCAATTTTAGGGGCACTTCAGTTCTATACCTTTTGTTAAATAACAAATAAAACATGGCATAAATTATCCTTCTCCTTAGAGGATTACAGAAGTCCCTTCCCATAAATTTGTTCAAACTAGCTTATGCTTGTGGCTCCGTTCTCGTGAATGACGGATAATCGCGACTTTTGGTCGTATGTCCTCATCAAAAGCTCAAAAATTTGGAAGATTATAAGTCTAACCTTAATCATGGGGTCCAAGTGCCCGTTTATAATTTAGAGATATTACTAAACGCTCAATAGACGCTACTCGTGATTAGAGGACTCGCTTATTCCTTGCGGACTATGCGGGACGTAAAGGACCTAAGCCTCCTCCTACCCCGCTCCCCCACCTCCTTCTCGAGCATTACTTGCTCACAGAAAGAGTCGGTGGCAGCCCACGAATGTTCCTAATACCCCATCAGAATCTTATCTTCAAAAGTAATGGGTAGTGTGGCAATACCATGTACCCAGCGCCATCTAGCGACTGCAAGCCGAACTACTACGTCACCAAGAATCTTGCATCGTGAAAGTGAAGTTTTCGCGCACAATTCACAATATACGTACAACATCCCAACGACAGTCGTTGGGCCGCGGCCCGCTAGGCTTGATCATCTTGCCTGGTCGGAGGATCCTCCCTTTGTGTTGAAGGAACATTACACCTCGTTCCTCCACAGTAGTGTCCTAGGAAAGTTTCTGCTTAGTCTCAAAAATGCACACTGTGACTTCTTCATTTTAGCTTTAATCCCGGTCACTTCCGTATCTTTCACTTCGGACTCCAGGATTCACTTCTTCGAGTTTTTTTATTCAGGACACGTCAATTTGACTTCACCTCGCCTGATGTTAAGCTATAGGCAAAGTCTCGGAAAGAGGGTCACCATCGTAAACATGTACCATGTTAACAGTGGTGGCACTCAGTTTGTCGGCCTCATTAGATGCCTTTTCACGCTCCGCTTAAAGGACCCGGGCCTGTAGGAAGAAGCAAACACGTGAGCTGGCAGGGTGTTCCAGGTCTTAATGGTGCGGCATAGGAAAGGTTCTTGGCTGGTCTTTGGCTGAACGTCAATATTAAATACACCCTGTATACACATGTATACACCATCTGATGACATCATTCACCGCATCCCTCAATAAATAAATGTTCAATTTATTTTCAATTAACTCTCAAAATGGCGTCTAACGTAGTTGGCATAATGTTTATTTGATAAACACACCGCCAACCGCCTTTGACGTTCAGCGAATTTCCGACTCGCTTCAGCGTCACGACACTTGCGTAATTTCAACCATGTATTTAACTACCCGAGCTGCTCTGGCTTTGCCCGTGGCAAACTTCAATACCCCGTACTTATGAAAGTCGTGATAAAAAGTCAGCGTCAGTCAGCGTCATTATCTTGATGACGATATATTGTCTCAAAATGATCTTAAAACTCTCGTATTAAGAGCAAATCAAACTGTTTTATTGATTTAAATGGTATTATTATCCAAACTAAAGGTGTAAACAACTATCAGAACAATCAGTCAACTGGAAGGGGGTAAAAAACCGAAATTAAGGTAATTTTGAGCACTCTGTTCGTCAACATCTTTCTCATGCTGACTTTACAGTTACCATCAGATCGATCTTGACTAACAAAGTGCTCAAAATGATCTTAATACCTTGGTTCACCCCCCACAACACTTGCTATTCACTGATTGTTCTGATATTTGGTAAACATCTTTATTTTATTTTATTTTATTTTATCATTTTAGGAAAACTTACAGCTAAAAGATAACAATAGGTAAATTCATATAACAAAGTGAGGGCCATTTACAAGTTTTCACCGATATAAATTTGGTATAAAGTTTTTAAAAGATTTTACGGCAACACAATTCTACGGACGGTTTACATTAATTTGTTACATTCAGAATGATGTTCACCTTTACAATTGCTAACCATTGCCATCTAGCAATAGTAAGCAACACCAAAAGTAAATTCCTAATCCATAAAGTAGTGATCGCATAATACTTTCTTTACTTTAGAGATACCAGTAAAAAATAAGTCTATATCAACATCCCGACATGCCACATTGTATGCACGGCAGGCTCGCAGTAGATAGGAATTTTGCCTATAGGTGGTTCTTGCCATAGGAATGTGCAGCAAGTTTGCCTTGCGTAAAAACAATGGAGGCGCGTAAAAGCCTACCTTGTTTACCAGCTCCGGTAGATCTACTGATCCATTACAAATGGACATTAGGAAGGTTAAATCCGCTATCCTACGACGCTCAAACAGAGGTAAAATGTGAAACTTTTTACAGCGAGTATGATAATCGGGCAGATAACAGTTAGATCGGAATTGAATGTACCTTAAAAATTTCCGTTGTATACTTTCAAGACGCTCATTATAAGTGTTATAAATCGGGTTCCACACTTGAGAAGCATATTCAAGGATACTACGAACAAAAGAGCAATACAACATTTTTATAGTTTTAATACTATTGAAATCGGCCGAGATTCTTAGAATAAAACCCAGTGCTTTCGTGGCTTTGCTAATGGTGTTATTAATATGTAAGTCAAAGAGAAGTTTACAGTCAAAAGTAACACCTAGATCTTTGACAGAGTTAACCCTAGCTAAAGGAGTATCGCGAAGAGTGTAAATACAATCAATAGGCTGTGGTTTACACGTAAAAGTGCAAGTATAGCACTTGGACACATTTAAGTCGAGCTTGTTCACTACGCAATAATTCTGAAATCGGTCAGTTTGGTCGGTCTAGTTTGGACAATTAATACAACTTAAATGAATAATATAATTTCATTGCTCTTAATACCTTTTTTTTGTATGCAAAATTCTCGCGGATTAAAAGCCAGAGCCGTTGGAGTAGGTTATGCGGGTTTTTAAAGAATATTAGAACCGAAGTTACTAATAATCCCCTTTTACCCCTCCAGCTAAGCTAAATTGCTTGTGTTAGGAGTCGGTAGTGTAATGGCCAGGATTCCAGCCCAGGACCTCTCGATCGTCAGGTCGACTTCTTAACCAGTAAGCTACCGACGCTGAAAACCCATACGCCATCACTGTGGGTCGCTGTTTTTATGGTATAGGGAGGCACACGAGCAGACAGATCGCCTGATGGTAAGCGATCACCGCCACCCATGGACACCCGCAACACCAGAGGAGACACAAGTGCGTTGCCTTCCTTTCAAAAGAGAGTACGCTCTTTTCTTGAAGGTTTGTAGGTCGTATTGGTTCGAAAATACCGCTGGTGACAGTTTATTCCGCAGTTTAGTTATGCGAGGCAAAAAGTTTCTCAAGAAACGAGTTGTGGACCGCCAACCGTCCAGATGGTGAGTGTGGAACTGCTGTCGCATGGAACGATGGCGGAGAGAGGCGGCGGGGATCAATTCGAACAATACCTCGGAGCACTCCCCATAGTTGCCCGAAGGACTTCACCTTTGCATCCCGGTCGACCCAGGATCATCTCCCTCGATCTGGCCTTTTTCTGCTCTTAAAACCTTAGTTTTAAGATTATTTTGTGACTTTATAATCAAGAGCCTTCTGACGCTGACTGTACTTCGATAATCGTATTTCCTTTCGGTTAGAGGTCGACAATTGACAATCGATTTGACGCGTCCCACAAATGAAGCTTAACCTTTCGACAAAAGGAAAAGCAATAAGTAAGATAGGTACAGTCGGTGATAGAAGTGCTACTACGAAGATAATTATATTTTATTCTTCTTTTTATGTTGTTTGAGCAAATCTTATTGTATAAAACTTACCTTTTTTTTTAGTGGCGAAGGGTAAAATTTTTTAAAAAGCAAGTTGATAGAAAAAATCTTGAAAACCAAGGCACTGATAAGGGGGCATGTCGGCGGAACGGGAGAGGCGGCGCGAGCGAGAGAGACTCGCGGATCGCGCCACCCGCGCGCTTGGGCAACTCGGGCGTCGGAGGACACTGACTGACCTCCGTCCCCCATGAGCGCGGGCCTGGGGGTGACGGGTGGAGCCGTTGTCCCCCCTCCCGAGGAGGGCCAGACCGTAAGGGATGGCCCTGGGTCAGCCGGGGTGCGAGGGATATGTCGATGACAACCTCACCTCCGGCCTAGCACCACGACCCACAGTCGGCGTGTGGTTTTAGTCGGTTCGACTCCGACATAACCTCCCCTTCCGGCTCCGGTAGGGGGATATTCGAGGGGATTTCATCACGAAAAAAAAATGAAAAAGGAGGCATGTCGAAGCGAAAGTCAACCTAGATGTGAAAGAAATACTTTAATGGTCCCACCTTAAGCCCCGACATTCGGGACCGGAAAGATTATGCGATTTTAATAGGTTAAACTCAACATAACCGCCCGGCGCGGTTGGCTGGTGGAAAAGTTGACATGTTATCACCGCTCTAAATAAAATCTGAAAGTTAATATTGAATAATAGAACTCTTCTTGCCCCTTCGTGCGAATATAATGCTTCTATCTACGTAATAATATAACATTACCATTAACATCAGTAGTAGAATATTTTATTCAAAAACAAAAAAAATAGAACATCCTTTTGTCGTTGATTGTACTTAAGTAGTATTTTTTCTTTGGAGTACCTACAATCTTTTGTGTGTATCGTTGAAGCAAAAAGTGTTCACGTATTTTGTTATCTTCTGTAGGTATATAGGTATATATTATATAACAATAGAATGTGTGTGTTCATATTTTTTCTCATCTTAAAGAAGTGAAGTGAAAGAGGTGGCGGGGCGAGAGCGGGAGATAACTCTCCCACCCGAGTTCCGCAGTCGGCGGCTTGGGCGACACGGCCCATGACGGCAACGTGACGGGACGGACTCACGCACGTGACCTAAGAAGCGGTATAATACCCGAAAACCCCTGGGATAGCATCCGAACCACCCCCTAGACGGGGCCGCATTGTAGCCGTGGGTCTGTTGGGAGCCCTGGGACATCCTTCCGAGGGCTTACCCGGGGCTCCCAACCATAGGCTGCTGGGCGTTACCGTGAGGGTTTTTAGTCGGTAGGAGTCCGGCATAACATCCATGAAGGATTTTCCCCCACGGCAAAAAAAAAACACTAGCAGCGCTGACCCAGCTTTGCTTGCGAATTGATTAGTAAAAAAATTCTATAACCTGATTGCAGTGCTTTTTATAAAAGTGAAAATTAGATACAACCATAAGAGTTCTTGCATACCTATAATTTTCACAACAACTTGGACGAGGATTCAAACCCGCAAACTCTGTTGAAGGAATTGAACTTTACCATCTCCTGATCGTCGTAACTAAATTAAACCAATTAAGTACCAAAATATCACAAAAAAAAATTTTGGTTCTCAATTTTCTCATATCCACCCACTGTGTGAGTCATCATGACGTCACTCTAAGATACGTTCAACGTCATCTGTCTAAGAGAAATTTCTTTTAATCATATAACATTAATATATTAGAAGTGAAAATCAGACGTATGTATCTCAACAAGATTGAAGTGCTATAGAGAATGAGGGAGGGGGGACCCCCGAAACATTTACTTTGATTGAATATCTCGAGTGTCTAATAGACCGAGCGCTTAACCATCTTATTTTTTAATGAACGTACATCTTTTATTGATTGCTGTTAGTAGTGAGCATTGTATATTCCCGGGAAGTGGGAAAATGTGTTCCCGGGAAGTGGGAATATGTGATCCCGGGAAATGGAAATATTATTGTTTCTGGGAATTATTGTAAACTAGCTTTTGCCCGGGCCTCCCCCCGCGTGGATGTCGGTTATCGCGACCAAACATAGCCTATGTCCTTTCTCATGGTCTAATCTACATCTATAACAAATTTCATCAAAATCGGTTCAGTCGTTGAGGCGTGAAAGCGTAACATACAGACAGACAGACAGACAGACAGACAGACAGAGTTACTTTCGCATTCATAATATTAGTATGGATTTTAAAAGGTCAAGCCCGATATTGACATATGTATGGGAATGTACCAGATTTGTGGACATTTATGATTACTGCTCCGCTCCCTTGAGTAGTAGAGTGATGATATCGCCTATGTGGCGTGGTGGTAGTGAACGTGATTGCTACGTATGAGGTTCGATCCCCGCTCAGTACATATTTGTATGCATGAATATGGCTATTTGCATTGGTCTGGGTGTTTCTATGTATAAATATGCGTGTTTTACAAAAAAAAAGTATCTAAGTATGTTTATCCGCATTCTAGATTCCATAACGCAAGCTAGTTAACCTTACCATGGGTCTAGATAGCGTTGTGTAATGTTGTGAAATATCAATTTATTAGACTGAATTTTTATAGCATTTTAATGCTAACTTTAAAGTTCGAAAAACATCGGAATAAATGAAACGCTCAAGTGAGACTTGAACTCACGACCTTTCCCTTACAGGGGGAATGCTCTTCCAACTGAGCTATTGAGCCACACCTGATTCATTTCAAATTTTCCTTCTCTTTATATCCGTCTTTAAGGGCGACGGTGGTGCCATCTACCAACATTCTTACGAACTGTTGGAAACAATGAATGATATTTCAACCATTTTTAAACATTGAATTTTGATGACTCCGCCCGAATATTTTACTGAATTTTTTATATCATTTTAATTCATGATCTGTGATGATGTGGGATGTAGAAATGAGTTCAAGTCTCACTTGAGCGTTTCATTTTTTCAATTTTTTTTTCGTATTTATTTATTATTTAAATATAGCTTATTTTCCTTGATAGATGGACTATTCAACACAATTATTTTTTCTGTTTTTGAGATTCTCAGTAGTTCCTGAGATAAGCGCGTTCAACCAAACAAACAAATTCTTCAGCTTTACAAAATTATCATAGATTAAAAAACCATTACATTTTGTATCAAATTTGTACAAAAACACCGGAAACAAAGTACTTAACCGCAAGCTTTCGCAATACGCTACCTGTAACCCCCAAAACCTTTAAGCTCCTTAATGAAGACTGATAGGCTTTTTTTGATCCTCTTGAACCACTGTGCGGGCAATTTCGCATTAACTCACAAAGAGGAATACACTTTTTGTCCAACTATACAGGATTTCCGCTCACTGTGCACATTTCAAAGGTGAAACGAATATCGGATCTCGGTCTTTTGACCCGAATAAATGGTTTTATGTTATTTTGTGACCACAGTGTAAGAGTTAATGAAATAAAGAGTTTGAAAATATTACCGTCTTTGTTATGGTCAACTGACTATAACTTGTTTTGTCAACTGAGGGATTAAAAAAAAAGCATATTTGCAATAATTTTTAAATAATACTAGCTTTTACCCGCGACTTCATCCGCGTTAGCGTTATAGGACACACTGCCCTTGTTCCCGTGATCCAGATAAAAGTCCTTAAAGTTTCTGTGAGCCTGGTACTTCATGCAAATATACCAGAGTCACAGAAATATTGATCCCGTGACCGCGACCCACATGAACCTATATCCCGGATAAAATAAAGATCGAACGGGATAAAAAGTATCCTATGTCCGTCTCCTGATTAAGCAACATCCCCGCCAATTTTCAGCAGTACAGCCGTTATTGAGTTATAAATAGTGTAACTAACATGACTTCCTTTTATATACCGGGTGTAAGGAGAACTCTCCCGAAGCCGAAAACCCCTAGTAGTACTTCAGGTACATAACACATTGGCTTATAAATAAATCGATTTGGACAATTTTTTTTTTCGAATGTTCTTTAACCCCGACGCAAAAACGACGGGGTGTTATAAGTTTGACGTGTCTGTGTGTGTGTGTGTGTGTGTGTGTGTGTGTGTGTGTGTGTGTGTGTGTGTGTGTCTGTCTGTGGCATCGTAGCACCCAAACGGATGAACCGATTTGAATTTAGTTTTTTTTTGTTTGAAAGGTATATTAGTCGGGAGTGTTCTTAGCTATATTTGAAAAAAATCTGTCCAAGATGGACGCCGCCACAACATGTTGGAATCCATATTTCTTTATAATTCCCTCAATATGGGTATCAAATGAAAGAGCTTGACTAGTAGGTCAATTTTAAAGGTATAAAATAAAAATTAAATTTAAAATTTAAAAAACCCCCGTCACAAAAAACACCAAAAAGTTGAAAATAAATTAATAAATTTTAATTCAACGGTTGCCATGTCGGGGGATCTTACGATATAAAGGAGTACTTAACCAGTTACGGTCCCCCGACATGGCAACCGTTGAATTAAAATTTATTCATTTATTTTCAACTTTTTTGTGTTTTTTGTGACGGGGGTTTTTTTGTTAATTTTTTTATTTTTTTTATTTTGCATTATATATTCTCCATCGTGTTAGTAAAGCTAAATGAAACGGTAATTTCATAAAAAAACACCACTACAAAAAAGCACGCGCCTGACGCTAGTTGTTTTTTCTTTGTAGTGATGTTCTTCTCGCCGTAAAAACCATCTTTGAACTTCAACGAACATTAAAAAAAAAGTATTGGCCAAATTGGTCCAGGCGTTGTTGAGTTATGCACTTACCAACACATTAGCGATTCATTTTTAAATTTTATTATAGATAGATTATAAGGTCGTCAAATAAAATGTAAATCAATTAGATTAGTAATACTGTTCAAATGTGCCTTTTTTATGCTCGTACGAAAACGTGCCTAAATGGGCACACGAGAGCTTTACTATGAGTCAGTGTTCAAATAAAACTTACTAAGCTATTAGGGTTCATTCATAGATCAGTAGAATATACATATGTGCATTTATCTGAATTTTCATGCATAATATAATTAACCAAATTTTTTTTACTGGCGGAGGGCCAGACCGTAACGGATGGCCCTAGGTCAGCCGGGGTGCGAGGGATATGTCGAAGACAACCTCGCCTCCAGCCTAGTACTAAGACCCTCAGTCGGTGTACGGTTTTAGTCGGTTCGAGTCCGACATAACCTCCTGTTCCAGCTCTGGCAGGGGGAATATCAGAGGGGATTTCGTCACGAAAAAAAGGGGGCCTGGGATCTAATCCCACTCAATTCAGATATTGGTACGCATGAATATGTCTTTTTACCTTGGTCTAGCGTAATTCAGCGCTTCGGAGATGGTTCACGATGGAGTAAAATAGTGCCCTGGAGGTGTCGTAGAAGACGACTAAGGGATAGAGCGGTTCCCCATCCAACAGTAAAAATACAGCCCATGACTTAATGACCCGCTTGGCGGCAATAGGTTCGCCCGAAAATCATCTTTACGGGTTTTTTTTTTTTTTTTTTTTTATCGTGCGAAAAATCCCCACGGATAACACCCCCACGGAGCCGGTGGAGGCGGTTATGTCGGACTCGAACCGACTAAAACGCACGCCGTCTTGGGTCCTTGGTTGCCGGAGGTGAGATTGCCAAAAGCATATCTCTCGCACCCCGGCAGACCCAGGACCATCTCTTCCGAGATGGCCCCCTTCGGGTTGTGGGGACCACAGTGTCCCCATCTAGCCCCGGTTACGGGGAGACGCATTTGGCGCCGCCGCCGCGGCCTGCTTCTGCTAGGGTGACAGGCGGCTCCACCGGTCACCCTCAGGCCAGCGCTCATGGAGGACGGAGGTCGTTCTGCGACCTCCGACGTCCGGTTCGCCTTCGCTCTGCGCGGGCTTCCCGGGCCCGAACTCTAGTCCGGATCCGACCGGCCGCCTCCTTCTCGAGCATTACTTGCTCGCAGAAGGAGACAGCCGCACCCCAAGCGTTCGCGCATCTTACCATCGCTGTGAGCAACGTGGCGAGTGTGAGGACTCCCACCCCCAGAGCCGCCACTAGGACCCGCCTCGGCGTGTCCCACGCCGGGCACTCGGTCAGCGTATGCAGCTCTGTGTCCTCGCTCGCATCACAGTGATGGCACTCGGACGTTGGCTCCTTCCGGATCCGACACAGGTAACTCCCGAAACACCCGTGTCCGGTAATCACCTGCGTCAGCCGGTACGAGAGGCTGCCGTGTGGCCTCTCTAGCCACTCCTCCATGATGGGTCTTACCGCCGCTATTACGGCGTGCCCTGCGCTTGGTCGCCCAAGTCGTAGCTCCCATTCCGCTACCATGTCCCTGTGGAGCTGAGACCTCACGGCCCGAATTTCATCAGGCTCGGGTTCCCGTCCCTGCTCCCGCGCCTCCTTTCGATACCGATATAGCATCGAAAGGGCTCTCGCATCCAGGTTCCACGGTAGGGATCCGGCAAGGAGACTCGCCGCCTCCAGAGATATCGTGCGGTACCCCCTAATGGCCCTGTTGGCCATTGCACGCTGCGGCGCACGCAGCAGACGCGCATTGTGGACCGTCAGGGTGTCCGCCCATATTGGGCACCCATATAGGGCCATGGACCGCACGACTCCCGCGTAGAGTCTCCTGCAGGAGTCATCCGGCCCCCTCATGTTGGGCAGCAGCCGCCCCAAAGCGGCAGCTGTGTCCTTCAATTTAGGGGCCAGTCTTCGGAGATGCTCCCCGAAGTTCCACCGGCCGTCAAGCACGAGCCCCAGATATTTCATCTGTGGCTTGATGCCGATGGAAATGTCTCCCACTATGAGGCTGGAATCCTCCGGTGGCACGCGCCGAGGCCCATGAAAGAACATGGCCTCGGTTTTATGCAGAGCCACCTCGAGACCCAGCCGCCGGATCCGCATCTTTACGGGTAGTTGGAACTCTAAAAAGTCCGATAACTGGTGTAACTACAAAACTACAAAACATAAGTGACCTTAAGCGACCACAGATAAAAAAAATAAAGAAGTGTTATTCCTATGTTCTTTTATATAATACTAGCTTTTTTCCACGGCTCCGCCCGCTTGGAAGTTGGTTACCGGCAATTATTCGAATTTTTCTCTACGTACAAACCTTCCCTGGACTTCCACGAATAATTCAAGACCAAAATTAGCCAAATCGGTAAAGGCGTTGTTGAGTTATAACATTAGAACGAAAAGTGACATTGATTTTTATATATATATAGATTATGTAATGTTTAGGGTGTGCGTTGTGTTTGTAAAGAAATGTATTTTCTTTTTTTTCTTTCAATGTCGCTAATGGGTTCAGGAGGTTATGCCCACTTTGCCAACTTTGTCAACTTTGTAAACTTTGCTAACTTCGTCATTTATGAAATTATAATATGAAAGACTATTCGTTTTCTTCACCAGGTTCCACCAATTGACTACCTGAGGCAGGTGACTCTAGACCTTGGAGGAGAAGGTGTCCTCGGGGCTGTGGCTGACCGGCATATGATCAGGAGAGCTCCTCCCACTCACACGCAGCAGAGTAAAAGTACTGTACGAGCCTTGATCAGGAGGTTTAACCAGGTAAGGGACCTTTTTTGAAAATAATTTATTATTTACTAGCTCATTTTATTTTTAAACTATTGCGATTTAAAATCATAGGTTTTAATAAAAGTTTGGGACATCAAGCAATTATATTTTTTTTTAAAGCTTACTTATGCCGAGGTTTTGCCGACGGCAAAAAAAAATATCGCGTTATGTCCCTAACTTTAAATAAAAAAAGACTATGAATTTACTAACATATGCTCGCGGTCCGCGGTTTCGGGCATGTGGTGTTTTTTCAAACGCCACATAGACCATATCGGGTCGGTCGCAATCGCATATAATTTACATAGTCTACGTACGTGTGAAGCCAGGGTTAACATAATAAAACGAGTGGATGAAGGGGTTAACTGAAGATTTTTAAAAATTGAGATAGGGAACTTCGAAGCATTTTCTGACTCTTTATACAAAATGTTATAAGTGTCTAATTTTATAACAACGAACTCTTCTGCGCCCAATCGCATCCGAAGCTATCAGCTTGGCGTTTGAGGTCCGCTTTAACCGAGCTACTAAATACATGACTTTAACCGAGCTACTAAATACACTGGTGCAACACGTTTAGCAGAAAACGTTTGAGTCATTGTTACTGTTAATGTTAAATTAGACATAAACCTTAGCAGGTTGTATGGTGCAACTAAGCCTGAATCTATTTAGCTATCTCGTTTAAAAGATATCCCAGGTCCAACCTGTAGAGAGGCTTACGCAACAGCCTATTTACTTGTTATACTGTATTGAATTGGGTTAGTAGGTAACCTGAATATCTGTGAAAGGGTACAGACAGCGAGAGAACCCATCCGTGTACAGATTTACTATGAGTTAAGTTACCTAGTTAGTTTACGTGGGCTGTGCCGCACTTAGCCTCTTGATTGGATTAAGTGTTAACATGTTTTTATTAGCTTGATACCTTGTTGATTCCCGGCGAAATACAATCAGTAGCGAGTTCACTATAACCTGATTCCTGCCAGCTTCTAATGGCTGTTATGGTTTATGTCATAACTAGATCAAGGTATATCTGCGGTAGCCCAGTGGTATGGGTAATGGACTGCTGCGACGAGGTCTCGGGTTCGATCCCAGGTTTACCATGGCACACACAAATGACTTTTCGATGCTTTTCGAAGTTATGTGTGTATTTATCGCAGGTTTTTAAGTCCCCGGTTAATGGCAATAGGCTTGCTATCTATTACATTGGGACCTAAACATAAACTGGCGAAATGTGTTTGCTATCACCTCTGCCTACCCCTTCGGGGAATATAGACTTGAGTTTATGTTATGTAGATCAAGGTAAATTGAAGATATACAAAATTTGCTGATGGAGTGTATTCGGAATAAAGACGATCGCAATTCACTGCTGACGGAACTAAATTTAAATAGACTGGATATAGGTTTTATTCAAACGATATTAGCAAGGCCTAAATCTGAAGAGGCTATGAAATTATGTCGTTTGGCACTGGTGGTTCAGCAGTGAATTGATGCATATAATGTGTTTACCATAGAGAAGGAAATGATAGCGGAGTTGTTGCAAGGCAATCGAGTCGCGTGCCGTCCAAACGTCAAATGGACTCATTCGGTAGGAACGTTATACCAATGAAGTCCTTCGACTTTTGACACCCCGCGCGTCTCTCTTCCTACCCGCATTCGGCGCATTTATTAGTAGAAATATCAATGGGGCATCTCCGTTACTTAATCATATTCTGTCCTCCGTGGTGTTTACTCACTTTAATAAATTATTATTCCTGTATAATATTGTAAGGTACGATGGGGTTGGCATATCCTTTATGGATAAAAACCCCCAATTAAAATAAAGATAAAAAAGTCAAGGTAAAGTATTTTCCATCGGCTTCCTTTTTGAATATTTTCAGCTTTTGCCACTGGGCCACACTATCTCTTCTTGTGTCGTAGAAGACGACTAAGGATATGTTCTCTGACAAAACACACCCATGACAAAGTGCCCACTTGATGACTATAGGCTCATCTGCTATTACATGAGATCGAAAATGAAATAGGCATAATTTGGGAGTTTTTTACCTACTCCTACGGAGACTTACAGGGGTGAATATAAGAATGTATATATAAACAAAAAAGTTAACTTTTCCAATGCAAATTGAAATAATAATTTTAATGAATATTTCCCAACATTCTATCCAACTCTATCTAGAACCATGGTAAGCATACCTTAACTAGCTTGTGTTATGGCATCTAGAATGCGGATAAACATACATAAATACATTTTACGGAAATGTATGTGTTACCGGAAAGGTGTATAATCTGGTATTCTATACAATTCCTAGGAATTCTATACAATGCCGAGTGCGCAGCAGGTAATGTATGAAATGGTATCAAAGAATATTGATGGTGGTTTATAAAAAATGCAACTACTTAGGCTAATGCTGGAGCTTCGCTTGCGCTTCAGTCTTCTAACCTATAATATATCCAGGTCGGGGCGCAGTGTCCACACCACGCAATTTAACTTGGATAGATTAGGTTAGAAGATTAATTAATCTTCGTGGTTATTTTTTTTATTCATTCAAAAATAAAAATTTTCCACAAAATCATCCGCAAATATAGACAATAACCCATTTATTTCACATATTGCCGGTGGAACTGCAGGCATTCTATGTATTAACACACATTTCCTAGGATTTGCATACAATTCCTTGATTTCATACATTTCCGGTAACATATTTATAAAAACACCCGGACCAATGCAAATAGCCATATTCATGCATACAAATATTTGCACTGAGCGGGAATCGAACCCGCGCCTCCTGCGTGGCAGTCGCGTTTACCACGCCACGGAGGTATACAAATATTTACACTGAAAAGGAATTATAAAATCAACCTCCGACTCAGCAGTAATATTATACCACTACGCCACAAAAGTCATCGATAATTTAATTTTCCAAATGAAAAAGAAAAAAAGACTAAATTCAATCAAACAATCAAATAAATCCGATTGAATCGATTAAGACTTATAAAACTTAATAATTGTTTGAAATAATAAGAGTATTATTTGAGAAATGAAAGCATCGAGAACTTTAACTCGAATCGTTATTGGAGAATCGAACTCGTCCATTGTTCGGATAGCTGTTGCTTAAAAGACTTTGTCTCATACTCTAGGGACGTTGAAGACATTTCGGAATTTGTTCAAGGAGCGCACAGTGACTCGACTAGTACAAGCTAGCGGGACAATATTCATGACGTAATTTCCAGGAGCCACTGATGGCGACTTGTAAACAACCCCCTCAAGTAACGAATTTCAAAAAAATAAATTGTCAATCACCTCATTATGGTATCTTACGAGACGGTCAAAGTAGCTCTAAAAAGTAGAAAATTTTCATTTACAAATTAATTGCATTTTACGCATACTTGTTATAACATATTTTAAAATTGGTAGCAAAGGAAAGCGAGTTTTTTGCAATGAATTATTTTCTTGAAGGTGTGTACTCTATTATGACTTATATTTCTTATAAAAAAACTGTTTACTTATTTTGTAATATTAATTGTAAATGTATAGATAAATTCAGCAAATTTTAGGTTAATTGTAAACTTTAAAGAGTAGCAACTATTTTTATCCACATGTATCGGCCTAGATTTTTTTATATGTCACACCTACAGCATTCAGGCACAGATTCATATATATTATAGACCCCGAAATGGCCCGCAAAGTAAAATTTTAATGATTAAATGCGGGTACTAACATTACGATTTTTCCTAGAAATTACTCTGTAAACCAACCTGATTAGGCTTAACACCCATAATGAGTAGATAGACGTAGCTAATTAAAGAAAAAATAGCGACAATAGTGAACACATGAACGAAAGAGACACATTAGCAAACCACTTCCATCTTACAGATACATATTTCGATTAATACATGTAAGTCAAAAATAAGTCGAAAAATGTGAACTAATTTTTCGACTTATTTTTTTATATTAATAGCTTAAGATACCAGATAATTATATACATAAACAATTGAAATAAGTGAAGAAATAATATTGTCTTGCTACCTTGTACTAGACGAATCACTGTGGAGCGGATGTTAACGGTACATGTTCAGCAGGATCTGTGGTTTCGTTGGGCGTTCCGCAGGGTTCGATACTTGGACCATTTTTATTTCTAATTTACATAAATGACCTTCCCTACTATGTAAGGGACAATAATAGTATTATTTTATTTGCTGACGATACTTCGTTAATTTTCAAAATTAAAAGGCAACACGATAATTATGACGAAGTGAATGGTGCAATCAAAAGAGTGGTCCATTGGTTTAATATAAATAATCTTTGCCTTAATGAGAATAAAACTAAATGTATTAAATTTACTCTGCCTAATGTTGCACAGGTAGAAACCAATGTACAACTCAATGGACAATTGTTGAGCCTTGCGGAATCGACAGTGTTCTTAGGTTTGAGTATTGACGCTAAACTTCAGTGGGGTTCACATATAGAAAAAATAGCTAGTAGATTAAGCTCAGCTTCCTATGCTGTAAAAAAGATTAGGACTTTAACAGATGTGGATACGGCTAGAATAGTTTATTTCAGCTATTTTCATAGTATTATGAGCTACGGAATTCTCCTTTGGGGTAATTCCGCAGATTTAAACACGATATTTGTCTTGCAAAAGCGGGCTGTGCGAGCTATTTATAATTTGGGCCCAAGAGTCTCCCTCCGAGATAAGTTTAAAGAGATGAATATTCTAACCGTAGTGTCACAATACATTTTCGAAAACTTAATGTATGTCAGGAAAAATATTGCAAAATTTCCAAGACTTTGTGACAGGCACAATATAAATACTAGAAATAAAAGCAATCTTGTAGTTTGTCATAGCAGACTCCATAAAATAAGTAATTCTTTCCAGGGCAACTGTATTCGCTTTTTTAACAAGCTTCCTAATGAAATCAGAGATTTACCTGTTAATAAATTTAAAAATACAGTAAAGAGCAAACTGTGCCAGAAAGGCTATTATAAAATCCAAGAATATTTAAATGATAAACAAGCTTGGAAATGAGCTGTTCGCTCTGCTGTGCTACTCAAGCAAAACATTGTATCTAGACCATAAGTTTTAGGCTAAGTAAATGTTTTGTAAATAGACCAAAAAAAAAAAAAGCCCGCTGAGTTTCTTGCCGGAGTCTTCTCAGGTCTGGGCCGCGTTTCGAACCGGTGGTCCATTTACTAGTATTAGTTAGTATTTAATATTTACTTTATGTTGACGTTTTGTAAGTGCCGATTTAATGGTCTATGCAAAATAAATTATTTTTGATTTTGATTTTGATTTTTGCGGTCCAAACTGAAACTAAAAATAAAACGTTGAATTTACCCATCATGATCATTCTATAGCTTTAAGCATAACTAGCTGATGATTTGAATAAATTTTACAGCATTAAGTAAGCTAACTATACAAATCGAATACATAGGGAAAGGAGACTGAAATGATTACATATACAATCTTGGGCCTAGTTGTAAGAAGATGAAAGTGGTGTCAATTAATAGCTTATATATTATCAACCTTTCACTGAAAATTCTGCGGATTTTGTCAATCTGAGAACAGAGATATAAGAGATTATGTAAAAGTGAGGTTATGTTACAATCTTTATCTAACAGCTGATTTCGGTTCCGTATCACAATATCTAAAGTCACTTTAACTATTTTCAAGACAACTACGGTTGATTCACATATTGTCATAACGCATATTGGTCGACTCGACTACTGGTTAATACACATAATGTTGAATAAACTAAAATTATTTGAACTAACGGACGATTAATATAATATTCATTTAATATAATGTTCTTTTAAGATATTGTGCATGTTGACTATGTTTGAAATACCTAATAGTCGATTCGCCTACGGTTTATTAATACTACCACTTTGTGACAGAAATTTACATTGTTGCAAAACCGACTTCACGTAGCTTCACGGAGCCGTGACAGAAGCCAAGCATGCAAGCAGGCATGCAGCATGCAAGCAATTATGCAGTAAGCATGGCTTCTGTCACGGCTCCGGTGCTGCGGGCTTAAATTACACTCTAGGGGTAGGGCAGATAAGACTACGTGAAGTCGGTTTTGCAACAATGTAAATTTCTGTCACAAAGTGGTAGTATTAATAAACCGTAGGCGAATCGACTATTAGGTATTTCATACATAGTTCAATCAACCTTAGCACAATTAATAATAGTTGAATAAACCGTAGGTGAATCGTTCATTATTTGTTTCGACCAGTAGTTATTACAAAAATATGTGAAACGATCATTAGGTGTTTTAAATAGTAGTTTTTTTGACCGTAGTTGTATTGAAAATAGTTAAAATGATTTTAGATATTCTGATACGGAACCCTGATTCCTGAAGTGCAAAATGTGTTCTTTTGCACTAATAGTTATTATATTTACTAGAAAATGTTTGAAAAATCATATGAATGAACGTCAACGACTTCAAGCGATAGGTAGGTAACAGGTAAGGAGATAGGGAAAGGATGTCTAAAATAAAATAAAAAATCATTGAATATAGTGTTTTATTCACCTTCTATTAAACACATTTTACATTTTAAACCTGCCAGGATGGTAGCCAGATGAGGTTACAGGTATTTACTTACAGACTGAGGTGCAAGCCATTGCCGAATCACTGACAGAATTGTTTCATCGTGTAAGGGCCGTCGGCCCAGTGTATTGCAGTGACCAGTGGATATACCACAATTCACACAGCGATCCATAGTTTCAATAATATCCAATCCACAAGCTGGCGGTAAAATGCAAAATAACAATGCCAAGTCAAACGTGTGAGCGATCTTCGGTGTCCAAGGTGAATGCAAGGGTCGTACAAGGTAGGCAGGGTCAGAATCCGTAAAATACAAAGCAGTTGTCGTAAAAAATGACGAATAATCGGGAAAGCACTCAAAACGCATCGGAAAACACGAAACGATGAGCAAACAAAAACAGTCAGCAACTGTCTAGTGTGAAGCACAGAGTAAGTAATGTTAGTCAGCTGCCATGTCAGTGACATAGACTACAAAATATAAGAGAGATTTGAATCGATATGAAATCGGTAATCTTTAATATTGGTTTTTCAGTAATTACTTGATATTTGATTTAATAATATGACTATAATTATATGCACTATAATGCATGTAAGTATATATAGTGCATTTAATTACTTTGAGTTAATTATTTACAGCAAATATTGTAGTGTAATCGATTACTCAATTGATAATCTCATGAAAACTATTTTCTCATATTTCTCCGCATCCAGATTGAGAATTGAGGTGATTTTTCATATTCTAAGATAGAAAAATATGACTAATTTTTTAGATCATATATCTCAACTTATTACATTTGGGCCCACCATTTGCCATCTCCTTTGAATCACATTGGGCGTGTCTCGGTAGCCGAGTTGGGCATTCCCCCTGTAAAGGAAAGATCACGGGTTCGCGTCCCGCCCAAGAAGATTATTTTTCCCTATGTATTCGATTTGTAAAGCTAATGAATGTTAGTCCTGTTCCCTTTACTATCAAGAATAAGTAAAAAAAAATTGCCTGTCTTATTTTAGACTATTTTATCCCTGTGCTGAATATCAGTCAAATCCGATCAGCTGTTAAAGCATGATTGTATTTAAAAGCTTCCAAGAATCTTCACAAACTACCATATTTATAATATTACTAGCTTTTGCCCAAGGCTCCGCCCGCGTGGTTATCGTATATCGCGACCAAACATAACCTATGTCCTTTCTCATGGTCTAATCTACCCATATACCAAATTTCATCAAAATCGGCTCAGTGGTTTAGGCGTGAAAGCGTAGCATACAGACAGACAGAGTTACTTTCACACTAGCTTTTGCCCGCGGCCCCGGCCGCGTGGATGTCGGTTATCACGACCAAACATAGCCTATGTCCTTTCTCATGGACTAATCTACCCCTATACCATATTTCATCAAAATCGGTTCAATGGTTTATGCGTGAAAGCGTAACATACAGACGGACAGAGCTACTTTCAAATCTATATATATAAAAATGAATCCCTATTTCCCTTGGTCACGACATCACGCGTGAACGGCTAGACCGATTTCACTAATTCTTTTTTTGTTGTGTTCGTTATTGTCAGGAGAAGGTTCTTATGAAAGAAAAAATGAAGAAAATTGCGCGGAAAATTAGAAAATTTAAGAATACATAACCACCATATAAAATAGCTGATCCGACATACGCCATGTCTAAATTTTGAATTTGGAATACGAATTGGAAAAAAATGTGTTTATTATTCTAATACTGCTGTATGATATTCTTTTATGTTATCTGACGTTTGATATAGAATTGACATAATACGTGCAAATATCGTCAGAGGGTGATTAGTAGACATTCTTCTGAATTAACAAAATGCCCGTTGCTTGAGCCGCGAAAATATTTATGGTGGCTATTTTTTTATTTAGGTCGAAAAATTGATGGTTTATGGTAGTATGAACGCCCTTGAGCGTAGAGGTATATGGTTGTATGTGTCCCATAGGTACCTATATAGGCTCCATAGGTGTAAGTATGGGCCCCGGTGACCTATTAGTGTCAGGAGCTCCGTGGGTGTATGGGGCCCGAATCGAAATGCTTTCCGTTCTCAAAATAATTAGGAGAGTTTGATACAGCTAATTGATTCTAATTTTAAGGCGAAACAAAGTTTTCCGGGACAGCTAGTTTATAATATTAGTATGGATTAGTAGGGAATTAGGATAGGATTTTAATAGTTCATTGAAGTTTGCGGTAGCCTAGTGGTATGGGTAAGAAATCTGCGGTAGCCTAGTGGTATGGGTAATGGACTGCTGAGACGAGGTCTCGGGTTCGATCCCAGGTTTACCATGGCGCACACCAATGACTTGTCGATGCTTTTCGAAGTAATGTGTGTATTTATCGCAGGTTTATAAGTGCCCGGTGTAATGGCAATAGGCTCGCCACCTATAACATTGGGACCTAAACATAAACTGGCGAAATGTGGGTGCTAGCACCTCTGCCTACCCCTTCGGGGAATACAAGCGTGAGTTTACGTTATTTTATGTTATTGAAGTTACACATTTACTTAACTTACAATTAACTTCATTACAATTACACAATTAAACAATTTTTGAACGTTACATTGGCGCCCAACGTGGGACTTGCGAAGGCATTTTTCTTTGCAAGTCCCACGTTGGGTGCCAGTATAGTACACAGTAAATTTAAAAAAACTACTATTTCAATAGGCCAAAGGGGCTTATCTAGTCAATCTAACAGTCGTCATAAATACATTCAGTCAACAAAGGTTGACTGAATGTATTTATGACGACTGTATATATATAACAGTATAGATATACTACTCGGTCAAGAAAGTACCGGGAAAAAATCAATAGTTCACAAGTATCGGGAATGAATGTTTTGTTTATGGTTCCAAATTCAATTTTTTGACATTCATTCCCGATACTTTTATCGGGAATGAATGTTTTGTTTATGGTTCCAAATTCCTTTTTTTTGTGAACTATTGATTTTTTCCCGGTACTTTCTTGACAGAGTAGCATATCTATACTGTTATATAATTGGAAATTGGAAATTTTTGGTTACGATGGATGAAAAAAAAAATTATGATGCGATTTTTTTTACTAGAAAGGTCTTGATCAGACTTAAAATCTTACATTTGTTTGATTGCAATCAAACATACGTAAGATATAGGTTGCTGCGGATCGCGGTCACGGGATCAGTATTTCTGTGACCCTGGTACATTGGCATGAAGTACCAGGCTCACAGAAATTTTAAGGAACTTTATCTGGGTCGCGGGAGCAGCAACAGTGTGTCCTAAACCTTTCTATTTCAAACTTAACGCGGACGAAGTCACGGGCAAAAGCTAGTAACAAATAATAATAGTCAAAAATATATTCGCATCAATTATAATAATTTTCTTCCTTTGTTGTGAAACAAACAATGAAAAGTGACAGTTTTGAACGAAAACAAAGCTGTTTTTGTGCCGGCCCAAAGCTGTCATAATTTGACGCTGACCAGCCATTTTGGAAATAAAACGCCAGCTGTGTTTTTATTATTCAATATTACATGTAATACGATCCACACAAGTGGTCCTTCGGGTGCTTGAAATTGGACTGTATGCTTTAAATTTTAAAGTTGAAACTTTATTGGCTAACTTTTGACTTAGATATGTTAGTAGGTATGTTTCTACAAATTATTATTATTACAACATTGTGTTAGCCTCTCATCCCAGGCCTTCTGCTTAAATATGATGTGGCTTGGTTCTTTTCGCTATATTGAGAACTACCATCTAACCTCCCAGCCTGGGTTGTGTTTAGTCTTATTGAATAACATAGGGAAAATGTTTGAACGGTTCAGGCGGGATTCGAACCCTACTATTTTCAACTAGCATACTAAAGGCTTTAAATTTTCATTCAATTGTGGTTAGTCACCAACTACTGATATAGTTCATCAAGTAACCCTTAAAGACCTCCGTCTTAAGTAATGCTCGAGAAGGAGGCGGCCGGTCGGGTCCGGACTAGACTCCGGGCCCGGGAAGCCCGCGAAGAGCGAAGGCGAATCGGACGTCGGAGGTCGCAGAACGACCTCCGTCGTCCATGGGCGCTGGCCTGGGGGTGACCGGTGGAGCTGCCTGTCACCCTAGCAGAAGCAGGCCGCGGCGGCGGTGCAAAGTGCGCCTCCCCGTACCCGGGGCTAGATGGGACACTATGGTCCCCACAACCCGAAGGGGGCCATCTCGAAAGAGATGGTCCTGGGTCTGCCGGGGTGCGAGAGATATGTTTTCGGCAATCTCACCTCCGGCAACCAAAGACCCAAGACGGCATGCGTTTTACTCGGTCCGAGTCCAACATAATCACCTCATTAGTAGCCTTAAACTAACGACTATTAGTAGCCGAAACCGACTTATAACCCTTCTTAGCGTGGAAGCACTCAGAATTACCACTAAATGGTTACCCATCCAAAACCTAACCATGCTTAAGTAGCTTAACCCAGTGATCATTTACCATACAGTGAGCACACCTAGCGAATGATTAACATTCCTAATATTAGTAGAATTTTTCGTCTACAAAAACATACCTACCTTACACATCGAAGCCTTTTCCATGCAAATTGAAAAGTCATCTCTTATTTCACACTTGTTTTCATCTTCATCCATTCTTAAATCAGAAGGGTAAGCGCTGATACATTCTGACGTAAAATCTTAGAGTTTCAGTTATATTTGTAGGGTACCTCTAAATTATGTAACGCCGGGATGGTAATCAGTATTCAAACACGCGGCCTGAAATAAGCCTACCCTTATAAGTGACTATGATTTTGAGTCTTTTGGAGACAGTCCGGAAAAAAATACACATCAGAAAAATAGGTTATATTTTATTCATATATCTTGTCACAGATATTTGATTAGGTATATAATAAGTTCTGTTTCTATTCGTGGAAACCTATGATTAACTTTCCGGCACTTATTTTTTAGATATATTTTGGTGTGGTTTTGCTGTTTATTAACCCCCGACGCAAAAACGACGGGGTGTTATAAGTTTAACGTGTCTGTGTGTGTGTGTGTGTGTGTGTGTGTGTGTGTGTCTGTCTGTGGCATCGTAGCGCCCAAACGGATGAACCGATTTGGATTTAGTTTTTTTTGTTTGAAAGGTATATTAGTCGGGAGTGTTCTTAGCTATGTTTGAAAAAAATCGGTCCAAGATGGCCGCCGCCACAACATGTTGGAATACATATTTCTTTATAATTCCTTCAATATGGGTATCAAATGAAAGAGCTTGACTAGTAGATCAATTTAAAAAGCATAAAATAAAAATTAAATTAAAAATTTAAAAAACCCCCGTCACAAAAAACACCAAAAAGTTGAAAATAAATGAATAAAATTTTAATTCAACGGTTGCCATGTCGGGGGACCTTACGATATAAAGGAGTACTTAACCAGTTACGGTCCCCCGACATGGCAACCGTTGAATTAAAATTTTATTCATTTATTTTCAACTTTTTGGTGTTTTTTGTGACGGGGGTTTTTTGGAATAGTAAGCGAATTGTTGTGTTCTGGAGTTTATTTTTTATATTTCAACTCTATTATAAGACGCAGCCAAGTTTTTTTACCTTATTAAGGATTTACATAACATAACATAACATAAACTCACGCCTATATTCCCCGAAGGGGTAGGCAGAGGTGTTAGCACCCACATTTCGCCAGTTTATGTTTTAGGTCCCAATGTAATAGGTGGCGAGTCTATTGCCATTAACCGGGCACTTATAAACCTGCGATAAATACACACATAACTTCGAAAAGCATCGAAAAGTCATTGGTGTGGGATTTATGTAGGTATATTCTTACTTACTGGTAGGTAAACCTTTTTTCAGTCAAGAAATCAAAGGTATGTAATATGTACCTATTATACCATGATCGTGTTAACTCTCATTACATTAGTACCCTTTACACAAAGAAAAGAAAAGAAAAACCATTCTTTTGCGAAGGAAACCACAATTGCATGTGAAAGAGCGCGACGCAAGTAGTTGTTCTTTTTTAGGAGCGTCCAGGATTGAACCGCGTGATTGGGGAAGGAAAAGACGTAAAGAATGTGCGCTAAGTGCTTCTCTCTGAACTTTCGTGCGCGCACAATCGCTTCTTTTGATTCTTTGATTTTGTGAACTTTGAACTTCAAATATAATCACGCACGATTATACGTACGAGAATTCCACCGCACAATCGTGGACACTCAAGAACCCGTGATTGCATGACCGTTTAAAGTACGCTCTCATCGGACACGTCCTTATTTCTTTTTCACGCGACTAAGTTACGAAAATGTCAAAGTTTGGCAGTTTTGTAGTTTCGTCGGACTGAAGGTCGACCCCAAACGACTTGAACATGAAAAAGGCTCGAAGGATGATTATCATACCTAATTATGGTTACCCTACGCACCAGTTTGAAACCTGTTCCATTTTATGAAAGCGGATAGAGAGTGTTTGTTGTAAATATGATATTTATTTACATAATATTTTGAGGACAAGGGGAGCTTACGGGTACATATTTATGTGTACCTTATTGACTGAAAATCATTCGGCTTATTAACTTAACACCTTTTGGTATCAAAAGTTAAAGCACCGACGGGTGCCACCTCAAATTAAAAAACCCGATTTGATGGCGCCGTCGGGTAAAAGAGATTTTCACCACACAGAAGAGGTCCAACTGGGTTAGTGATTATTAAGAAGGTTCAAAGGGGTTTAAATATGTGTTCGTAAGGGTGTTTTTGTTATAGGGTTCAAACTAAAAGATCATGACGCGACGGTACAGTCACCGTCATAAATATCTTGACGATGAAGTTTCAAAATGATCTTAAAACTCTCATATTATGAGCAAATCAAACTGTTTTATCTAGTCTAAGAATAAAGAGAAAAACTGGCGACCCCCGCTCCAGATCGTACCTGGTGCAAAGGCTAGCCACTGCGATCCAGCGCGGAAATGCAGCCAGTGTTCTGGGCTCCTTTGCACCCCAGCGGAAGCAGGCCATTCCGGGGGCGAGTTGGGGACACCGTTGTCCGTTGTCCGTAAGGGATGGCCCTGCTGGGTCAGCCGGGGTGCGAGGGATATGTCGATGACAACCTCAGCTCCGGCCTAGCACCAAGACCCACAGTCGGCGTGTGGTTTTAGTCGGTTCGAGTCCAACATAACCTCCCCTTCTGGCTCCGAGGTATCCGAGGGGATATCCGCACGAAAAAAAAAAGTATCAACCCAGGCGAAGTTGACGTCATCAGCTAAGTAGTTCTAAATAAGTTTAATCTCACATGAGTCGCGAATGTGATTGAAATCATATAAAAGAGAATTTAATAAAAGAGCTCGCGTTGCAATAAATTCAATAAGTCAAATAAAACCAGTGCCGAGAGATTCAGAGCTATGACAGCGTTGAAAAATCGTCAGATTTTTCCTATAAAAATGTACAACACGAATCTGACCTGCCATTTTCGTAAAAGGTTAAAAATGCAGTTGTTTTTTCTTTTCATACACTATACATTTTACACTATTTCATACATAACATCAAAGGAAATATTTATTCAATCATACAAGGTGATAGAGACAAAATAAACATAGAAAATAAAGATATAAATAAAATATTTACATACATAATGCGTCGTGGAAGCTGGTGCTAGATCTTGGTAAAGAAAACATCAAAGGTAATTAAAGTCGTGGGTAGAAAACGAAATAACATCTGGGTTGAAACCGGAATAAAATATTTGTGGGTTGTAAACGGAAGTAAAAAAAAACAAAAATTATTGGTCCTATAAAAAACTTTTTTCTCTTGTCCCCAGGTATCCGCTTGGGTAACAGACCTGGTACTCACACAATCCTCGCTCGAAGAACGGAAGGCCGCCCTCGCCTGCATACTGAGGGTAGCTCTGAGCTGCTGGAACATAGGCAACTTCAACGGAGCCATGGAAATAGTGGCTGGACTGAAGTAAGTGATCCTTTTGGTTATTAAGTATATAGTTTTTCTTTACAGCACCATAAAGTTTTTTAATTTAGAAAGAAACAAAGAAGAACGAAATAATATTTGTTTTTATTGCGGACTAATTGCACTCATACAAAATTCAAATAAACAAATTATAAAAACAATAAAACAAATACGTACCTAATACTTAATACACAGTAGAAAAATGAATAGGTACCACGGGTACTCTATTAAGGAAATAACAACAAACAAAATTTAAAAAACTAAAAAAACACGCTTTTAGCGCGCACTTATAATTCCGCCATATTGGGTTTGTCACGTGACTATTTTTTTCGTATTCTTGACAGCAAATTCTTTCATTTGATACCCATATCATAGGGGTGTATTTCAAACAGCCAGTCCGCCATCTTGGGGAGGCCGCCATATTGGATTTGTAATGACGTTTCTTAGCTAGTCATGTATTATCATCAGAACTCAGAGCGTGTGCAAAATTTCATCAGAATTGAAGACCGGGAAGTGGGTCAAATTAAGATTCCAAGATTTTCTTTCATACATAGTTACAAGTGAAGCTAATAAAAACGTGTTAAAAATACTAGTGGAATGTGGCGTACCCATTTATAATTCCTACTCAGGCGGCGTGCGCTTGAATATCCGAAACGATGCGTTCAAAATATTTTACACCTTGTCTGTGGCCGCCGTTTGAGCAGAACGATAATAAGGTTTAGTCCACTCTCGACCCCTCGAACCCTAAATAAAGATATAAGGCGTGTAACATGATGCAATTATTTGACATAACTGACATTATCACTAATGTCAGTCAACGTGTCATGTTCTACGTGGCACGTCTAGCACCGACACGTGCAATATTGCGAATTGAATGTATTATATGCATTTAGACTGTCAAATATGTGCGCTATGTCCGTAATTAGGGCTAGACACTCAGCAATACTGAGCCGTATCAAGCACCGACGACAGTGTACCCGACTCGCCCCCAGAATGGGGAGACGCACTTCTTAGCGCGCCGCCGGCGAGGACCCCACACTCTAAGTTAAATCTTTGGATTCACCTGATATTAATGCTAGGATGATGAAGAAGAACGGCTTAGAATCCGGGTCCTTTAAAGGGGGTGTGAAAAAGCATCTTATAAGGCAGTCAAGCTGAGAGTCACTATTATAACATTGTTGGTGTCTGTAATAGTGACGCTCCTTACAGAATCTTTGCCTTCAACTTACCATCAAGACGAGTAAAGTCGTAAGATTCCTGTGAATCGTGAAAACTGGCTTATCACTACGTAATACTATATAGAATAAAGCAAAGTCACTTTCCGTGTCTCTATGTCCCTATGTATGCTTGAATCTTTAAAACTATGCAATGGATTTTGAAGCGGGTTTTTTAATAGATAGAGTGAAGAAAGAAAGAAAAAAGAAAAGAAAGAAAACTCATTTATTGGGAAACAGCGCAAAATGGCACACAAAATACACAAATAAAACTATTATCGACAGAGAAAAAAAAAACGACTAAAAAGACTAAGTGACGTATGCTGACGAGAAGTCTGACAGTTCTCTGAATGTCAGTGTCACTCGGCTGTCAGCTATACGTCACGGGTCACGCCACTATATGTATGCGACACGACGTGGCATATTTACGTGGCAGATATTTGAACGTCGTTTTTCTTCTCCGCCCTACACAAACCATTAAACTAAGTACTTAAACTAAGTCATGCACAAGTGCACCGTGTTCCCAAAGGATGAACACTCAGCATACACTGCGATGGGTATCAGCCACGCCACCACAGCACTGATTTTCAGTACACTACGAGTGATTCGAGAGGAAGGTTTATATGTATAATACATGCTTAATATAGTAAAGGGTGCAGCGGGAACGGGATCTTACGCCCCACGGGTGGAAGAAATTGGCGGTACGAAGTTCGCTGAGTCAGCTAGTTATTTACTACGAGTGCAGCCACGGACTGTTGTACTAGTAATAAATCTTTATTTGGTCTAAAACAAAGCTGTTATAACGTATCATTTCAAATTAGTGAAATGTGTTCCGCCCACGGAACAGAAAGTACTGTTCCGCCCATTTGTCCGCGTGAGTGCGAGGGTATATCTCAATAAACGTATTGAAGTATAATTATTATACTCTTATTACAAACTAACTTATGCTGTTCTGCCTTCGTGGATGTCGGTTATAGCGACTTTTGATCATTAAATCCGGTTTTTTAAGAAAAAAAGAAATAAAAAATTCGTTTTAGTAGGTTTTGCGTCCATCGCAAACATACAGGTATTTTTTGGATCAGAAAAATACCTACTTATTCTTCTAGCTACTAATTCAAATTTGGAAAAAGTATAAACAAATATCTAACAGATTTATTAACTTGAAATTGCAAAAGTTTTATTGGTATTTGGCTTCCATATTTACTTTATAATAGACTAGCTTTTGTCCGCGGCTCCGCCCGCGTGGATGTCGGTTATCGCGACCAAACATAGCCTATGTCCTTTCTCATGGTCTAATCTACCCGTATATCAATCTATATCAATCATGTTTAGTCGCGATAACCGACGTCCACGCGAGGGGAGCCGCGGGCAAAAGCTAGTAGATAATAAGAATGGGGTTTTGCAAGAAGGGCATAGGTTCTTACAGGGTCGGTAGCGCCCTATCCCTTAGTCGCCTTGTAAAAAACCGCATTGAAGGAGATTGCCAAGAGACTAAGTATGTGGCATTAAAAAACTGCCAAGTTTCCAACTAACAAAATTAGGTTCAGGAATAAGTAACTATAATAATTCTAAGAGGATATCAAATTAAATGATTGTTAATTTAATTTCCTACTGTATTTTGATAATTACAACGAAATTTTTTGAAACAAGTATTAATCAAGAACAGAAGTAATTAAGAACAGAAGAAAGAAGAACCAAGGCAATGTCGGCAGGGGTTTCTTTCGGCCTTCAGCTGTTTATTAGACTGTAGGCCGGCGGAAACTACTTGCCGACTATGCTTACATTCACCAATGAAAAGAAGAAGAATCAAAAAGAAGAGAAGAATTTTTATTTACTTTAAATTGCAACTAGTAAACTCGATGTATTGTATAACATCTGACGCGTGATTCCCGGCAGAGTAGAATTCGGGCCATCCCATCTCTTCCCATTTTTTTAGACGTGCGAAATATCCCCACGGCTCCCCGAGACTTTGCCTTTAGCTTACTATCAGGCGAGGTGAAGTCCTTTTATAAAAGAAAAATAGATTTCAAAGACTTATTTCGATATATCAAATAGTTGGTAACAAACTTTGACTAAGTACACATATTTCACTTCGTCGTCACGACAGTCTGTTTTGCGTTACGCGTTTACAGTTTGGAGACTTATTTGAAATGCATTTTAGGAAGCGCATGAGTGTTGGGTAAGCCATGGACGTGGCTTAGTTGCAGTGATATAGACGATGGTTGAATTGTTTTGAATTGTTTGAATTGTACCCAGTCTACCCTACACGTTTCGCGATTATCTTTTGAAGATAGCACGGGGTGCTACGGTGGTGGATGAGCTTAAATTCACCAATCATAGATTATAACAAAATAATATGGGGCCTCATTTGTCTCACGACTTATGTTCAAGATATACCTGTCTAGGCCTCATTTGTCTCGCGACTTAGGTTCAAGATATATATTACGTCTCGTGAAATACATAGGGAAAAATTAATCTTCTTGGGCGGGACCCGCAATCTTTCCCTTGCAGGGGGACTGCCTTAACCAACTCGGCTACCGAGACACGCCCGATGTGATTCAAATTTCCCTTATATTTTTATCCGTCTTTAAGGTGACGGTCCACCCGAGAAGTTTCATGTTTCCCTATGTGTGCGATTTGTATAGTTAACATACTTAATGTTGTAAAATTCATTGAAATATATCCTGTGGTATACTACTCGTAAACTGACTATTATGTTATGCTCGCTCGCATGCTATAAGTACGCGGTAAAGTCGCGGGCATGTCTAGTGAAGAATTTAATATGAATTTTAATATCTTTTGTTAGCTACTGACCGTACTATATAAATCTCGACAACGCCAGTGGCTCTCAAACTTTTATGGGGTCTTACATTATTAAAGTATGGGGCCCCAACCAAAATCTTCCAGGCCCATGCTACCTCATCTGTTTTTTTTTTTGACCGTCGAGGTACTATGGCTGGCCTTCTTATCGCAGTTGCCAAGTTAAATGCCAGTCTTTCCAGTAACAGCCAAACAAAAAAGAGGAGAAGTAAGTAGACTGTGGATAGAGCGAAAGCCTTTGGTGTAATCTTTTTTTTTTCGTGGGGAATTCCCCACGTATACCTCCCCTGCCGGAGCCAGAAGGGGAGGTTATGTCGGACTCGAACCGACTAAAATCTCACGACGACTGAGAGTCGTGGTGCTAGGCCGGAGGTGAGGTTGTCTGCGATATATCCCTCGCACCCCGGCTGACCCAGGGCCATCCCTTACGGTCTGGTACTCCTCGGGAACCTTTGGTGCAACTAGAAACTATGCTAAGATGTTGATGACCCCAATGGCGTACTACCCTATGCAAAAATATCCGTGCGGTGACGGAGAAAGTTTTTTTTTTTTATACAGGACACGTCAATTTGACTTCATCTCGCCTGATGTTAAGCTAAAGGCAAAGTCTCGGAAACAGGGTCACCATCGTAAACATTTACCATGTTAACAGTGGTGCCACTCAGCTTGACGGCCTCATTAGATGCCTTTTCACGCCCCGCTTAAAGGACCCGGGACTGTAGGAAGAGGGAAACACGTGAGCTGGCAGGGAATTCCAAGTCTTAGTGGTGCGGCATAGGAATGAATCACTCAAACGCTTGGTTCTAGCAGGTATACTCTGCACCGTAAATGGACCCCATCTCATCCGAGGGGTGAGACGAGACGACTGACGGAAAAATACACAGACTACTTATTAGAACTGGACAAATGAGGTATCGTTACAAGCGGTATATCGTCCGATAGTTATCCATACTAATATTATAAATGCGAAAGTAACTCTGTCTGTCTGCCTGTCTGTATGTTACGCCTTCACGCCTAAACCACTGAACCGATTTTGATGAAATTTGGTATAGGGGTAGATTAGACCATGAGAAAGGACATAGGCTATTTGGTCGCGATAACCGACATCCACGCGGGTGGAGCCGCGGGCAAAAGCTAGTAGTCTATATGACGTGTCACTCAATCTTGTGTGGCGCCTTCTACCACTCATAAGGTACTGTGTTAAAAAATAAATTATATACTATAATAATAATTACCCCTGGAAAAAGTTCTTGTGGGTTAGCCTACATTAATTTTATCTCAGGAACAAGTTAATTTGTCGTTTATCCTCATATATAATATCATAGCTTAATTCATATATGTATTTTGGACCTAAATCGTGAGGTTTATACGGCCCTAACGCGCGCAGATTGTTTTGTAATCCATACTTCCATACTAATATTATAAATGCGAAAGTAACTCTGTCTGTCTGTATGTTATGCTGTCACGCCTAAACCACTGAACCGATTTTGATAAAAGTTGGTATAGAGATAGGTTAGACCTTGAGAAAGGGCGTAGGCTATGTTTGATCGTGATAACCGACATATACGCTGGCGGAGCCGAGGGCAAAAGCTAGTAATCTATACTTGGTGAATTTGAGCTCGTCCGCCACAGTAGCAGCTTGTGCTACCTTCAAAATACATAGATATAACAGACACAAGGACTATACAATTCTATAACAGTATATATAAATATTTAATGCGTTTTCACAGGCAGGCAATTGCACAAGAAATTCCATTACCCAACTTGCTCCAAGAAATATGGATATTATTTAAATATTGTAAACTCAAATACAAAATTTATTCATTGTATCGAATGCAAAGTATTCCCTCTTTGAACAACTAAGTTTGCCCACAGTAAAGAATATACCTTGTAGAGCGAAAACTACCAGTTTGTATTGACCTCTGGGGACTGAAGTTGTGAGTGGAAAGAAGTTTCAACTTATATTGGCTCAGTTACAGCAGTTTCTATAGTGATTTATATATTGCAATTGTATATCTATTATAGTTACTGAATAATACTTTTTTATTTATTTATTATAGATTAAAATAGTACACCACCAATTGCAATGATTAACTAAACAACGTCGGTAGATTAAGTGGTTAAGGAATCGGCCTTACGATCGAGAGGTCCCGGGTTCGAATCCTGGCCATTACACTACCGACGTGAACCCACTCCTAGAACAAGCAATTTAGCTTAGTTGGAGGGGTTAGAAGGAATGTCACGGTTCTAATATTCTTTAAAAAAAAATCAATATTAAGTTTCGAATAAACATCTTTGTATATTTTCTCCCTATACTAATGTCTGTAAATTCCCGAAGGGGTAGGCAGAGGTGTACTAGCACCCACGTTTTGCCATTTATGATTTTCGGTCCTTTGACGTAATATTGCCGCTAGTCTATTGCCGTCTAGCGGGCTCTTTGTCTTGGGCTGTATGTTTACTGTCGGATAGAGAACAACCCTATCCCTTAGTTGGCTTAAAACACCCACATAAAGAGCGGGGGTATACCTATTCTAGTCCACTTGGAACCTATATTTTCTCTTGCCTATCATATCATTATTCACGACCACTTGATAATTTACCTCGGCCATATATCTTGGAACTGAAATGGGCTCAAGGTGTGCTCTATACGCGCAGTACAGGTTCCTTAAGTGTTTTGACGTGACAACGTCTTATAATTCGATGAAGCCGGCTGCACGCACGAAAAAACATGACGTCATGCGGCGTTACCTCGCTCTGAGGCGTTCCATTTAAGGCTTGAAGTGCAAGCGAGAGCGCGGACCGAGAGACAAATCAAACAAATAAATTTAAAATTTTCTTTTGAAAAATGAAACCATTCCATCAGTATTTTCTTATGACGTTGTCATTTCAACTATCGTCAGTAAACCGACTTCACAGACAAACGATTTTTTTGAGGATAGCACGCGATGCTATGGAGCGGTGGATGAGCTCATATCAAGCATAGATTATTACAAAACAATCTACGCGCGCCAAGGCCTCGTTTGCCTTGCGACTTACTTCCAGGATATGTGTCTCGAGGTCTATTATTGTGAAGTGGCGTCTTTAACACATACATACATACAATCACCGCTTCATCTCCGGAAGGTTAGGTAGAGGTGAATTAACACCCTAATTTCACCGATCATTGGATTTGGTCCCACGTAATAAGGGGTGAGCTTATTGCCGCATTCCAGGCACGATTGTTGACTCTAGCCGTGCATCCGAGGCTGAGTCTGGGCTGTATATATTTGCCTGATGTTAAACAGCCCTATCCCTTAGTCGCCTTGTACGACACCGCATGGGAAGAGATGGGGTGGACAAAATTCTACCCTGCTGGGAACCACGCCGCTTTAATGAGTCAATAAAATACATTTTATAACTTAAGTAAGTTATAAAACTAATGAAATTTGGTGTAAATTAATTTAAAATGTCTGTTACTTACACTTTTAATTAGTTACTAGCTTTTGCCCGCAGCTCTGCCCGCGTGTATGTCGGTTATCACGACCAAACATAGCCTATGTCCTTCCTCAAGGTCTAACCTTATACCAAATTTCATCAAAATCGGTTCAGTGGTTTACAAAAGTTTTTGAAAGCGTAACATACAGACAGACAGACAGAGTTACGTTCACGTTTATAATATTAATATGGATCATTAAAATAGTGCACCACCTATTGCAATCCGGTGAACTTCGTACCGCCAATTTGCTTTCGCCCGCGTGGCGTCAGATCCCATTTCCACTTCAAATTTTTCTCACCTTTTAAACCTTCCCTAGACCTCCACGAACATTTCAAGACCAAGATAAGATAAATCCATTCAGCCGTTCTCGAGTTTTAGCGAGACTAACGAACAGCAATTGATTTTTATATATATAAATGTACATTTATTCACAAAGATATTGTTTACAAACACAGCTAACAAAAGCGTGTCAAAAAGTGTCAATAGTACCCAAACAAACCCCTCACAATCATTGTAATTCTTCTCATCCCTAACGAGTCAATAGCTATCTTAATTGGGTCACCCGGAGTTTGGTGACAAGCGCCGCATTTTAAGTAGCGGCTATTAATACGTCTAACTTCGGGGACTCCGGAAGGTCAGGATAACACATTAAGCTACCCATTACCGTGTCTTTACTACTGTATCCATCGGCTTTACATGCCATCAGTGTAATAGATCTATTTATAAACGAATTTTTGAAATTATATTTATCAATTGAAATAAAAATGTAATTGTGTGATTATTAGATTTGATTGTTTGATTTGATTATGTCAACTTATAGTGACCATATCAATATTAAAAATCTTTAAAATGAATGAAATTTAAACTTATATAGCATTTATTATGCTAACTTTTAAATTTGAAATACATCGAGAAAAAGAAGCACTCAAGTGGGACTTGAACCCACGACCTTTCCCTTACAGGGGGGAATGCTCTTCCAACTGAGCTATTGAGCCACTTAAAATTTGCCTTTTCTTTATATCCGTCTTTAAGGGCGACGGAGGAGCCATCTACCAACTTTCTTACGAACTGTTGGAACCAATGAATAATGAGATTTATTATGCTAACCTTTAAATTCGAAATATTCTATTTTTACCCGATGTATTTCGTATCTAATTTATATGTGTACAGGTACTTAAATACCTAAGTATTACTTGTGAAATATATGTATTGTGTTTGTTTTCACGGTTTTTACCATAGAAACTCGTTTTACGTGAACTGACTGCGTGCTCTCTGCGGCTTCGCCCGCATATAACACCTACTGGTTACCGACCAGCTGGATATGTCGACGACCAGCTGGTACCTAACTCTAAGTATAAAAAGTAGCTCTTCTGCTGTTTTTCTCATCCTCATGTCATCCATTAATCTTGGTTATATCTGAGGCCTACTCGGAGTTCGGAGTTCACTATTTCTAATCTAGCTACGACGACGAGTTGAACTTCAATACTTTCTATGAAGTGACTGCCATCTAAGGCGATTGGCACACTGCAACGCATGACGCTGCGTCATGCATAAAACGTGTACGCACGTACCACACCGCGCGTGATCACCTTAGGTATCCGTGTAGTGACGGAGACGGAATACAAGTATAAGTTGATATAGTAAGGCCGTCAAGCTGAGTGCCACCACTGTTAACATGGTAGGTACATGTTTACGATGGTGACCCTCTTTCCGAGACTTTGCCTTTAGCTTAACTTCAGGCGAGGTGAAGTCAAATTGATGTGTCCTGTATAAAAAAAATCAGAAGGGAGTCGTAAGAAACAAGTAACGGGAAAATACGCTGACGATATCACTGCGAGAGAAGGAACCTCGAAATAAAACCCTGTAGTGACCCGGCCAGCGAGGAAACAGTAGGCCAAAGCTCCCTAGTATTGGGAGAGGCTTATGTCCAGCAATGGACTGCGTTGCTATTTGATAGATTGATTTTGAGTTTATTTACATGCTATTTGTCTTTTTTCTATGCGGAAATCCCCCTCGGATACCTCCCCCGCCGGAGCTGGAATGGGAGGTTATGTCGGACTCAAACCGACTAAAACCGCACGCCGACTGAGGGTCGTGGTGCTAGGCCGGAGGTGAGGTTGTCTTCGACATATCCCTCGCACCCCGGCTGACCCAGGGCCATCCCTTACGGTCTGGCCCTCCTCGGAACTTGCTTTATGTCATAACACAAGCTAGATAAGCTATGCTTTTATGATTTAGTTAGTGCTGTGTGTAAATTTTATGTAGTAGAATATATTATGTACCTATCTGTGGTGTGACGGTAGTGAACGTGACTGCAACGCAGGAGGCGCGGTTTCAATCCCCGCTCAGTGTAAATATTTGTATACATGAATATAGCTATTTGCATTGATCTGGGTGTTTCTATGTATAATATGTAGGTATGTGTTTACAAAAAAAAAGTATCTAAGTATGTTTATCCGCATTCTAGATTCCATAACACAAGCTTATTAAGCTTACCATGGGTCTAGATAGCGTTGTGTAAAATGACATTACTTAAACTCACGTCCGTATTCCCCGAAGGGGTAGGCAGAGGTGCTAGCACCCACATTTCGCCAGTTTATGTTTAGGTCCCAATGTAATAGGTGGTGAGCCTATTGCCATTAACCGGGCACTATAAACCTGCGATAAATACACACATAACTTCGAAAAGTCATTGGTGTGTGCCATGGTAAATCTGGGATCGAACCCGAGACCTCGTCTCAGCAGTCCATTACCCATACCACTTGGCTACCGCAGAAAAAGTGTAGAATGTTGTGGAATATATTTATTATTATTATTTATTGATTTTTTTTTTTTCATTTTTAATATTAATAGGATTTATAATATTGCCCCCTAAACTTTGAGAACCGCAGTCTGCAATATCTGTCAGATCTTAACCGGACCCATCTCACAGGGCTGTCACGAAACTTCAGACATCACTATGACGGCTACAGACCCTAATTCTGAATATCTAATCATAGAGATCGTATGATCTGAGATGATAAAGATGCAGTTTGAAGTTTTAGCACAAAAAAGTATGGAGTAGAAACGTACCTACTTGAATTTTTCTGAATTAAAAGTTTTTAATTTGAATGAATTTTACAGCATTAAATATAACTTTACAAATCGAATACACAGGGAAAAATAAATATTCGTAAGAAGATCGGTAGATGACTCCACCGTCGCCATGAGAACGGATAAATATAAGGGAAATTTGAACCACGTCGGGCGTGTCTCGGTAGCCGAATTGGTCAAGGCATTCCCCCTGTAAGGGAAAGACTACGGGTTCGAGTCCCGCCCGACAAGAATTATTTTTCCCTATGTACTTATTTGAAAAGTGCTTAAAATTAAATTTTAACAAAAACTGATCTAGTCATGAAAAAGTATCAATAATATTTCAGTTTCAAGTAACTACATCTAGACAAAATTCTCTTTTGAAAATCCTAATTATTTGAATTTGAACCTAATAAAAAAAAAATTTTTATTAGGTTCAAATTCCAATATTTTAGAATGAATTTTTTGATAGCATTCATTAAGCTATTTTTAAAGATATAAACAGAAGAGAAATTTGAAGTGACTCGGGTGTGGCTCAATAGCTCAGTTGGAAGAGCATTCCTCCTGTAAGGAAAAGGTCGTAGGTTCAAGTCCCACTTGAGCGTTTCATTTTTCCAAAATAATATTAATCTACTCTATGGTTCGAGCCTTAAAACGTCAGAAAATCTGATCTAGAACTTCGATATAGTGCTTAATATCGAAGTTTGGCCATTTCATACTAAAAATGCCGAGTCTGACTCAGTTTACAAAAGGGTCAGATCATGATATTCAACTGAATAAAAATGCACCGTGGACCTTTTGCTCGCCACTGTCTTTCATCTGCATGGATTTGTGCAGGTCAAAGACAGTGGCGAGCATAACTAGTGTACTGGATAAAGCAAATAGGGTTGTTTATTCTAAAAATTCCACCGTCATTTAGAAGAGAGGAGAGGAGGAGATCCGGTTCTTAGCATTCCATGGATTCACCGTGCGGTCGCCGGGTCCATGGCGTGGTACAGAGAAGAACACTGTGACGGCGCCTGGGACTTGCGACCCAGGTGTAGGTTTAGGGTGGCCACCTTGTGATGCATCAGCGCTCACCTCCACCGTCAGTCGTGTTCCCCCCTCTACCTATCCAAATTTGGTAAGATCCTATCAACGCCGTTTTAGATATTCGTTTGAGTAAAGAGCTTACTGAAGCTCTTGGCAATCCGAGGTCTTTAAATAAGTTATACAGGAATTTATCTGGAATTCCCCTTGCTCCTACTTCCACGGCGTAGAGTTTAACCACATAGCCATTTTTGGTTAACTCGTTGGTCAGGTCAAAGTATTTGTTTATTTTTATAGCGTGGTCTTTAGGTATGTTAGTTTCCCACGGTACTGTGAGTTCTACTAGTACTGCACGCTTTTGCTGTTTTGAAAATAGGAATATATCGGGTCTGGATGATGAGGCACAAACATCCTCCGGTATTTTATAGTGTTTCTCATACGAACTTTAAAAACCCGGAAATATGGTCAAAAGTACAGTCGCACACATACTCTTGTTGCCACTCCAGGTACGAATTTATTCTTGGTGTACAGTTTTTTATCGCCGTGTTTTCACCAGTGAGCGCTGAGCCTAAGGCTGGCCACATACGTATGGTTTTTTTCAGAATCTGATTGGGTCCAAAATTATATTTACATCAGCATACAAAATTGTCAACCATCTAAATTCGGATAGAATCGAATTCGGAAACCAAATCGAAAAAATCGCGCGGGAGCAGCCAACCTTAGGGTACTGGACAAAGCAAATAATGTAGTTTATGCGAAAGTTACCGCCGGAACTTAGATAGAGCGGGTTGAGTGCGCATTAAATTTTCAAACGCTGGATACACCCGCGTAAATTGTGTCCTTGTGGTCCGTCATAATACTTGCTTCAATTTACGGGTTCGTCCGTGATATAATTTATATTCTATACTAATAGTAAAGCCAACGAGACTAGAGAAATTGGTAAACAAAGCGACCATCACTGAGTTACGTTGCGATACCTAGTGATTATTTTAACTGTCTTTGTCGCACATGTCACACGTATGCGACAGTGGGCGAGCGACAGCTGTCGCTGCGTGTATCGCAGTACAGGAAAGCTGTCAGCACAGCGGTTCTAAACTCTCAGATCCGCCATCATATGAACAATTTCATTCCTGTCTGGTATGCGCTTGAAGTGATACGTAATCATTTTCAAATAAAAATGTTTGGAACCGCTGTAACTTTGTTTACCTTTTTTCTCTCGCTTCTTTGGGTTTACTTTAGATGTCACTCGCGTGGATGTAGATTATCTCGACTTCTAGTCATTTTTCGTATCTACTCAAGCGATTGCGATCAAACAAACGTAAGTTTGACGTTTGAATTTTCATAGCATTATGTATGCTATCTATGCAAATCGAATACATCAGGAAAAATGAATCTTCTCGGGCGGGACTTGAACCCGTGAGTGAATGTCTTAACCAACTAGGCCACGGAGACAGTCTCACAGACATGCTGTATCTGTGGCCTAGTTGGTTAAGACATTCACTCACGGGTTCAAGTCCCGCCCGAGAAGATTCATTTTTCCTGATGTATTTGGTAAGTTTGACTGCCAAAAGTCAGCAGCTCACTGCAACCTGGTCATTTTGGAGAATGGGGTCAACCAATACTTTTTATTTTATTGCCTGCACATATTTTCCGATACCAAGTATAATCTCACAAAATACCGACACAGTATTCTGCAAAAAATCGGATGCATCGAAATGAATCGCAAAAATCGGAATGAAAAACGCCTTATGTGAAACTGTATAGGTGTATAAATGTGAATAAACAATGTCAATATTGTTTTATAAACTGTAAATGTGTGCACGTCATGGGATGTACAGTCAACATCATAAATAGTGACTGTAACATCATTCATTATATCGTACGAATAGTGGTAGATGACTCCAGCGTCGACTAAAAGACGGATAAAAATAGAAGGGAAATTAGAATCACATCGGGCGTGTCTCGGTAGCCGAGTTGGTCAAGGAATTCCTCCTGTAAGGGAAAGATCGCGGGTCTTAGTCCCGCCCGAGAAGTTTCATTTTTCCCTATGTATTCGATTCACATATATCTTGACGACGAAATCTCAAAATTATCTTAAAACTCTCGTATTAGGAGTTTTTATTGATTTACGTAGTATTATTGTTTGAACTAAGTATCAGAACAATCTGTCAACTGGAAAGGGGTAAAAAATCGAAATTAATCAATGCAACACCAAAGAATTGCTATCGCTATTCAGCGGGGTAACGCCGCCAGCCTTTTGGGCACGGTACCGGTAGAGGTCGATGGGGAGGAATTCTACGATGCCTAAAGTTACAGTCTCTTCCACCCCTGTTTTTCTTTTTCTTATTTTTGTATATATTGTACATTTAGATATAATACTGTACCTAATTAATTAGTGAGATGATTTCAATAAAGTATCATTAACTAAGTATGCAACACCATGGTCCATAAATACGTATGTGCTTTTCAGAAGCGGTTCAATTTGAACTGGCCGTATAAATTCAATTCAAATCGGAGTTCCTTATCAGGAAACCAAATCGGGAAACCGAGCGTATGCACTTGGCCTAAAATGTATTCTCTTACGGTAGGATTTGCCCAAGCGATTAGATTGGGAGTTCATCCTGGTAGCCAAGGAGTTAAAGTCATTTTGAGCACTATAGTGACTGTACGTATAATATATCAACTTCTACCAAAATAGTAGATCTTTTTTACGCTGTAATACCACTTACTATCTCTATAGTAGCATATGTCTAAATAATTCAACCTACACCGCATTTTACGACTATCTCAGACGATAAACTCCTTACATCGAAGATATTCACCTTTTATTCTGAAGCAAACGCGGAAATTGTCGACTAAAATGTTTTCAGAATATAAATATAAATCCAATAAGACTTTGTACTTTTGTAGGCGACGGTACAACATGTTCGTATTAGGGATAAGACCTATGAGTGTATATTTGGATTTGAATACTGATGTAACTAAAAATATATTATACTAGTTGTTCCAGGCGTTCTCGTACCGTTCCTGCAACTTATAGGAACTTAACATAACATAAACTCACGCCTGTATTCCCCGAAGGGGTAGGCAGAGGTGCTAGCACCCACATTTCGCCAGTTTATGTTTAGGTCCCAATGTAATAGGTGGCGAGCCTATTGCCATTAACCGGGCACTTTTAAACCTGCGATAAATACACACATTACTTCGAAAAGCTTTGAAAAGTCATTGGTGTGTGCCATGGCAAAACTTGGGATCGAACCCGAGACCTCGTCTCAGCAGTCCATTACCATACCACTAGGCTACCGCAGGTTACTCTTATCGCAACTTATTCCCGGGATAAAAAGTAGGTAGCCTATGTGATATTCCAGATTAAAATCTACTAGCTTTTGCCCGCGGTTCCACCCGCGTGGATATCGGTTATCGCGACCAAACATAGCCTATTTCCTTTCTCATGGTCTAATCTACCCCATTACCAAATTTCATCAAAATCGGTTCAATGGTTTAGGCGTGAAAGCGTAACATACAGACAGACAGATAGACAGAGTTACTTTCGCATTTATAATATTAGTATGGAAGCATGGATGTTCACAAATTTTCACATTTATACTGATGCCCGCGGATCACCTTTCCGCTGCTGACTCTCCCCGATAGCGTGATGATATGAAGTATACCGGGTGTAAGAGGATCTTAGAATCTGAAATCCTTCAAGAAAAGAGCGTACTCTCTTTTAAAAGGAAGGCAACGCATTTGTTGGCATGGACACCCATGGCCGGCGGTGATCGCTTACCACCAGGCGATCCGTCTGCTCGTTTGCCTCCCTATTCCATAAAAAAACGCTCCCGAAGCCTAAAACCCCTAGTAGTACTTCAGGTACATTACACATTGGCATAAAAAACGATTAAGACAAAAAACCTTTTTTTGCTTTTTTTATTTTGGATTATTCACACAAATACACAAACACCACTACAAGAAAACACACGCTTGGCGCAAGTTGTTTTTTTTTGTAGTGATGTATTTTGTGAGAGAGAGTAAATAACGCAAATTAAATATTAAATTAAAAATTTAAAAAACCCCCGTCACAAAAAACACCAAAAAGTTGAAAATAAATGAATAAATTATAATTCAACGGTTGCCATGTCGGGGACCGTAACTGGTTAAGTACTCCTTTATATCGTAAGTTCCCCCGACATGGCAACCGTTGAATTATAATTTATTCATTTATTTTCAACTTTTTGGTGTTTTTTGTGACGGGGGTTCTTTAAATTTTTAATTTAATTTTTATTTTATCCTTTTTATAGTGATCTACTAGTCAAGCTCTTTCATTTGATACCCATTTTGAGGGAATTATGAAGAAATCTGTATTCCGACATGTTGTGGCGGCGGCCATCTTGCACCGATTTTTTTCAAACATAGCTAAGAACACTCCCGACTAATATACCTTTCAAACAAAAAAAACTACATCCAAATCGGTTCATCCGTTTGGGTGCTACGATGATGATCACAGACAGACACACACACACACACACACACACACACACACACACACACACACACACAGACACGTCAAACTTATAACACCCCGTCGTTTTTGCGTCTGGGGTTAAAAACACACGCTTGGCGCTAGTTGTTTTTTTTTGTAGTGATGTATTTTGTGAGAGAGAGTAAATAATGCAAATTAAAAAATAAAATAAAAATGACAAAAAAATTTTTTTTTATTTTTTTATGCCAATGTGTTATGTACCTGGAGTACTACTAGGGGTTTTCGCCTTCAGGAGCGTTCCCCTTACACCCGGTATATTGCACCTATTAGTAGGTTATACATTCCATCGAATCGAACCTAAGACCGTATATCCCCAATCCCACCGTTTACCGCTAAGCAACCCCTATTGAAGAAACAATTATTTATAACTAATTAAAACCATTTTGCGATCTCGTAGCCATTTTTATTCGCCAAATAACTTTGAGAACCGCTTGGAATCTAATAAAGAGAATGAAAATTTATTGGGAGCAACATTCTTAGTTAATTGTGGCCATAAATCTATTCGTGAACAAGGTATGGGTTATACAGGGTCATAGTTACACCTTTAGGTTAGAAATACATCGAGAAAAGAAGCGCTGAAGTGGGTCTTGAAACCCCGACCTTTCCCTTAGGAGGATGCTCTTCCAACTGAGCTATTATTGAGCCACACCTGAATCACTTCAAATTTCCCTTCTCTTTATATCCGTCTTTTATTTATTATTTATTTTATTGTACACCGTAAAAAATACAGAATAAAAAAAACTAAATGTCTATGGAAACAGTACAAGGGCGGCCTTATCGCTCTAAGCGATTTCTACCAGACAACCTTTTCTACCAGGCAACCTTTAATAGCTCGAAAACTCTTTAATAGCTCATTTGGAAGAGCATTCCCCCTGTAAGGGAAAGGTCGTGGGTTCAAGTCCCACTTGAGCGCTTCTTTTTCCCGATGTATTTCGAACTTAAAAAGTTAGCATTATAAATGCTTCAAAAATTTCATTCAAACAACTTTAGGGTTCAAATTATCTTCTCCGATAGGTGGTATTGATTGCCTTGATTCTGCTAAAGCATTGCAAAAAATCGGCATTAAATAATAGACTTAAAAGCTATGCCGTCAAAGTTCAAAATTAAATGACTTTTTGAAGGGTACTTCAAAAAGTGTCATGACCTGGGGGCATTATGATCACGTGTACTAACACGGCTTTGCCCAATTTAAACACGCCCTTTATAATCTACAATAGCAGTCAACATACCTCGATTGAAACCCTATAGTCTTTATAATCCCCTCATGAAATAGGATCGATTGGCACAAAAAATATTGGTATTTTAGAATTTTTAGTTCCTAGAGTGCGTGCAAGATAACTCTGCGCGGATAAGGAAGGAGGGCCAGACCGTAAGGGATGGCCCTGGGTCAGCCGGGGTGCGAGGGATTTGTCGAAGACAACCTCACCTCCGGCCTAGCACCACGATCCACAGCCGGCGTGCCGTTTTAGTCTGACATAACCTCCCCTTCCGGCTCCGGCAGGGGAGGTATCCGAGGGGATTTACGCACGAAATAAAAGCGGTAGGAATCGGAACTGTTATTTTATATTCTACTAACTGACCAACGGCGAACTTCGTACCGCTATTTTTCTCCACCCGAGTGGCGTCAGATCCTGTTCCTTTTCATTACAATTCCATTATTTTACCCCTTTTTATTCCCTTTAGTAGCAGGATTTCCAAAAAATCCTTCCTTAGTGGATGTTTACATTATAAAATGCATTTACTGTCAAAATTTCAAGTTTGTAGGTCCAGCGGTTTAGGCTCTGCGATGAATCAGTCAGTCAGTCGGGACAGTAATTTTATATGTATAGATAATAGTTAGGTAAGGTTATCTACCCTTAACACAGATTACCTAATGCCCTTACAGTTTTGTCTCAAAAACACACCCTGTCCAGCCCAAACACTAGAAAACTCGCAAGCTATCTATTAAAAAAACAGACCACCATTTTTTAGCCGTCACTCGAGTGAAGAAGGATTGGGTCTCCATTCCTTTTGTTTGGGGTACTCCAAGACATTATTATCACACCTTTCAAGCGATATTCAACTCTGTTTTAATATCCATAAGGTTCTTTAACATAGAAAATGCGACAAGTTTATTTTTGTTCAAACTTCAGTACGAAGGCTCGCGACCACGATCTGTCTGGCTTGATTGGAATTTGACGCGGTTGTTTACCGAGATATTGGGAATTTATGGGAATACAAAGATGTTTAGTGGGAAGAGGTGGGAATGTTACATCAACAACTGTCTTAAATATCAGCTTACTAGCTAAGGCCTGCGGCTCCGCCCACGGGGATATCGGTTATCGCGACCAAACATTGCGCATGTCCTTTCTAAAGGTCTAATCTACCCCTATACCGAAATTCATCGAAATCAGTCCAGTGGTTTAGGCATGAAAGCGTAACATACAGACTGCCAAACAGAGTTTCTTTCGCATTTATAATATACTAGCTTTTGCCCGCGGCTCCGCCCACTTGGATGTCGGTTATCGCGTCCAAACATAGCCTATTTCCTTTCTCATGGTCTAATCTACCCCTATGCCTACCAAATTTCATCAAAATCGGTTCAGTGGTTTTGGCGTGAAAGCGTAACATACAGACAGACAGACAGACAGAGTTACTTTCGCATTTATAATATTAAGTATAAGGAGTGGCTAGAGAGGCCACACGGCAGCCTCTCGTACCGGCTGACGCAGGTGATTACCGGACACGGGTGTTTCGGGAGTTAGTACCTGTGTCGGATCCGGAAGGAGCCAACGTCCGAGTGCCATCACTGTGATGCGAGCGAGGATTTAGTGGTTTAGGCGTGGAAGCAGACAGAGTTACTTTCCCATTTATAATATTAGTATGGATTAGTATGGATTTTAAAATTGTACAGTCAACCTCAAATTGCAACACACTAATAAGAATTTCTTATGGGATGGTTTTATACGGTCTCTGTGGCGTGGCGGTAGTGAACGCGACTGCTATGAAGGGGGCCCGGGTTTAAATCTCTTTCAGTGCAAATATTTGTATACATATACTAGTGTCCCGGCGAAGTTCGTACCGCCAATTTTTTAGATCCTGTTCCCGCTGCACCATTTAGGGGGATGAAAAATAGATGTTGGCCGATTCTCATAGATACCGGATAAGCACAAAAAATTTCATCAAAATCGGTCAAGCCGTTTCGGAGGAGTATGGCAACGAAAACTGTGACACGAGAATTTTATATATTAGATATGGGTCAAATATCCAATTGGTTGTGGCAGTTAGATAGTAATCGCTTCATTCAAAATAACAAAGTATGGTCGCGTTTCAGTTAGACCGGAAAAACTGAACCCCAGACTTCGAGGTGAAAGCACTAAAAGCTTCGGATGAGACTGGGATTAATGCTAGGATTTAGAAAAAGCATGTTTTCATATCAATCATGTTTAATATGAATATTAGGATTCCCGATTCTCTCGTGTCGTTCATCTCACAGGGTTCAAAGTCTCCAGGTCAAACACCTCGTGTGAACAACACATTCTCATAATGCAATCAGTTAAATGGAAATAGTAACTAATTGGTTTGTTAATGAAGCAAGAATACCATTTTGTAATCATTTGTATTTTGCTGTTGGAATAATATTTGAGTAAACAAATGAACTGAAACAATTAAGGAACGTTCATATCTGACGGAACTTGCGTCGCGTATTATCGGTCGCGTAACGCCAGAACAGACAAATGTATACAAAAACACTTGACCGTTCACACTCAACCGATGTTACGTTAGTGCGTCGAGTGTGAACGGTCAAGTGTTTTTCTATACATTTGTCTGTTCTGGCGTTACGCGACCGATAATACGCGACGCATATTCCGTCATATATGAACCTTCCCTTAATTTAATACAGAGCGTGTTAAAGTGGAGGTATGAAGAATGATTATAAAATTGGTAGGACACGATAGTATTTCTGTCCCAATTGAGCAGTCCGACTTTCCCCAGTACCCTACAGAATACCGCGGCCATAATAACCTCGTGTTGTATTCCCAGCTGTAAGTAGGGTAGCCAGAGCTCATTGGAGAGTTTTATGCCATCAGTGGGAAGATCAAAGGCTTGTCCTGCTTTGTGATAGGATCCAAACTATAAGGTGTACTCTCTGTATGATGACGCGAATGAAACCACGGCCATCAAATAGTAACATAAGGTCATTGCTTACAATATCCTGAATAAAATAATCCTACCGTGATTTAAGCCACGGTAGGTTTGTTCAGACTTTGACAACAATCCTAAACTCGGCTTAAAAGTTCGATGCGAGTTCGCTTACGAAGTATTTCTACAAGCTGATTAATAAAACGAAATCGGGGAAGAAGTCCGAAGTATTTTCAATGATCTGATAGACCCTTTTAAATAAAACATTTTGTAGCATAGGTCCACTTCATCCATACTAATATTATAAATACGAAAGTAACTCTGTCTGTCAGTCTGTATGTTACGCTTTCACGCCTAAACCACTGAACCGATTTTGATGAAATTTGGTATACATAATTTAAATGCCGGTTAATCCTCAAAGGGATCGGCAGAGGTTTACACTCACTCATCATCATCATGGCGACGTATATTCCTGATTGTATCCAAGACCAATGTAAACACGGAGCTCAGAGTCCGGCTTCCAGCTCTTCCTCCTCCACTTCGCACGATCTTGGGTGTCCATGGTAATTACACCATGGTTTTTTTTTCGCGCGGAAAACCCCACGGATAAGCGAGCCGGACGGGGAGGTTATGTCGGACTCGAACCGACCAAAGCCACACGTCGTCTGTGAGTTTATCATCATCTCGCACTAAAACATTTGAGCCTTGCTTCCTCTACCGCACGATAAAGAGCTGGGATGCTGTCTGCACAATACCGGTTACTTCAAGCGGGCCGTGAAAAAGCATCTATCAAGGCCGTCAAGTAAGGTCAATAGAATTTGAAATGGTGGTCCGCATCTTTTGGACTGCACCTCAATTTTTTCCAGTCCAGTCAATTGACGGACCAGATATTAAAAAAAACAAGAATCAGCACTTAGTATCATTCTAGAATACGAGCCTTAATATAGATATGTAAACTATGTATATCAATTTGTGTTAACATTCCGAAACTTCGTTCAAAAGGACGAGGCGTGTTCGCTCACGGAATGCTCTAGAAGTTTTGCTAATAATACAAAATGGATGAAAAGAGAAAGTTTTTTCAATGCTCTTTTATAAAGTAGTTAGGTTCAGTTTTTTTTACTATACTGATGTTAGTACACTTTTATTTTCCGATAGTGTTAATGTATTCGACCATTACAGACAGCCTCCGTGGCGGTAGTAAGCGCAGCCGTTACGCAGGAGGCGCGGGTTAGATCCCCGCTCAGTGCAAATATTTGTATGCATAGGGTATTTGCATTGGCCTGGGTGTTTCTATGTGTAATATATAATGTATTTACAAAAAAAAATTAAGCATGTTTATCCGCATTCTAGATTCTATAACATAAGCTAGTTAAATTTACCATGGGTCTAATAGCGTTGTGTGGAATGTTGTGGAATATTTATTTTTGAATATAAAGTGAGACGTCGCTCTACAAAAACCGAGAAAAATATTTTTTTTATAAAAAAAATAACTAGATAGAAGACAAAATTATAAAAAGACTTTTGCCAAAAAGCAGATGTCTGTTTGTACTCGTACATTGCTGCTGGACACACATTTAGTTCAAAATATAATATAATTTAAATCAATAAAATTGTTTGAGCTGCTCTTAATACATACATTAGTTTTAGGATCATTTTAAAACTTCTTAGTCAAGATATTTCTGAAGCTGACTGTACCTTTAATTCGGACGATAATACAATTTCAATCATTAAAACAGTGTGATATTAACATCTGTATAGGGATCCGGTTCTCAGCATTCCATGGATTCATCGTGCAGTCGCCGGGTCCATGGCGTGGTAAGTACAGAGAGGAACACTGTGACGGCGCCTGGGACTTGCGACCCAGGTGTAGGTTTAGGGTGGCCACCTTGTGATGCATCAGCGCTCACCTCCACCGTCAGTCGTGTTCCCTCCTCTACCTATCAAAATTTGGTAAGATCCTATAAACACCGTTTTAGATATTCGTTTGAGTAAAGAGCAAAGACTGACTTTACTCGTCAAGATCGATTTGACGAACCTTCATACAAAACCCAATCTAAAATGAATAATTTCAAATATCCTGAAAGGGTAGACACCCCTAAATATAAGGTAAATAATCTAAATCGCGATAACTCGAGCTCAAATCGTTACGTACCTTTTGGAAGAGGTATATTCAATAAAGATAAGCCTGAAGCCTTATCAATTGGCCCTTGGGAAAATCAATACGTCAGGAGGTTCCTCTCTGAAAGCGGACACGTTCTTTGTTAAAATACTTATCACAATTTTTATCTCTTTATCGAAATAAGTCGTAAATTGTGTCGAATTTTCTTGATCATCTATCACTACATATTATAAAACAAAGTCACTTTTACGCACCCTCATGTCCCTATGTATGCTTAAATCTTTAAAACTACGCATCGGATTTTGAAGCGGATTTTTTAATAGATAGAGTGTTCAAGAGGAAGGTTTATATGTAAACTATATAGTATACTATATAGTAGCCTAGTGGTATGGGTAATGGACTTCTGAGACGAGGTCTCGGGTTCGATCCCAGGTTTACCATGGCACACACTAATGACTTTTCGATGCTTTTCGAAGTTATTTGTGTATTTATCGCAGGTTTATAAGTGCCCGGTTAATGGCAATAGGCTCGCCACCTATTACATTGGGACCTAAACATAAAACTGGCGAAATGTGGGTGCTAGCACCTCTGCCTACCCCTTCGGGGAATACAGGCGTGAGTTTATGTTATGTTATGTTATAAAACAAAGTCGCTGTCGCTGTCTGTCCCTATGTATGGCTAAATCTTTAAAACTACGCAACGGATTTTGAAGCGGATTTTTTAATAGATATAGTGATTCAAGAGGAAGGTTTATATGTATAATACATGCTTAATATGAAAGAGGGTGCAGCGGGAACAGGAATGGACGCCACACGGGCGGAAAAAAATTGGCGGTACGAAGTTCGCCGGGTTAACTAGTGTCTTATAATCATGATTCAATGAAATTTTGAATCATTTATTATGCTACTAGCTTTTGCCCGCGGCTCCGTCCGCGTGGATGTCGGTTATCGTGACCAAACATATCCTATGTCTTTTCTCATGGTCTAATCTACCCCTGTACCAAATTTTTTTTCGCTTACGGAGTGATTGCTCTAACCACTGAGTCACCGAACCTTGTCTAAGTGCCACTTGCCGAACTGCTACTGACTGTATGGTACATGTCAGCTTCTACCTAACGGCTTGACACTACTGTGTTCATAAAGTTTGCATATAGTCTAATTTCACAGTTACCATGGTATGTCGATAATTACCGCAATCATTTCAATTGGGTTCTACGTCAAAAAAACGTCAAAACGATAAGTTATACCTAAGGTAACGTGTATGAAAAAAATTTAGTGACGTCATAAAATTGAATAGTCAAATTATTTACTATTAAAGGTTGGGTGGAAGATTAAAATAAATAAAAACTATAAAAATAAGAACTGACGCAATTTTCACCACTCTTATAGACAATTTATTTTGACTATCGTATAATACCCAACTACTAGCCACGATTTATCGCCTAATTTATTGATATATCTTGGTATGTTCTTTCATGGTCCTCGGCGCAGGCCACCCCCGGGATCCAGCTTGACAGTAGGAGGTACTCCCATCGACATCAAGCCCCGGTTGAAATACCTGGGGCTCGTACTCGACGGTCGGTGGGACTTCGGAGAGCACTTCCGAAGTCTGCGCCCCAAACTGTTGGTGTCAGCTAACTCGCTGATGCGGCTGCTGCCCAACTTGGGGGGCCCAGAGGACTCCTGCAGGAGACTCTACGCGGGTGTCGTGCGGTCCATGGCCCTGTACGGGTGCCCCGTGTGGGCGGACGCCCTGCAGGCCAGGTTCGTGCAACTGCTGCATGCGCCGCAGCAGACGATGGCCTGCAGGGCCATTAGGGGGTACCGCACGATATCCTTTGAAGCGGCGAGTCTCCTAGCCGGATCGCCACCGTGGATCCTGGAAGCGAGATCCCTTGCGGCACTGTATCGGTTCCGTAAGGAGGCGCGGGAGCGGGGATACGATCCCGAGCCCGAAGACATTCGGGCCGAGAGGTCCCGGCTCCACGGGATCATGGTGGCGGAGTGGGAGCGACGACTGGAGCAACCACGCGCAGGGCATGCCGTCATAGAGGCGGTAAGGCCCATCATGGGGGAATGGCTCGAGAGGCCACATGGCAGCCTCTCGTATCGACTGACGCAGATTATCACCGGGCACGGGTGCTTCGGGAGATATCTGTGTCGGATCGAAAAGGAGCCAACGTCCGAGTGCCATCACTGCGACGCGAGCGAGGACACGGGGCTGCACACGCTCACCGAGTGTCCGGCATGGGCCGGATCGAGGCGGGAGCTAGTGGCGGCCCTGGCAGTGAGAGTCCTCACCTTCGCCACCCTGCTCACAGCAATGGACGCGGGGGCGGCCGGCGTCTCCTTCAGCGAGCAGGTAATGGTCGTGAAGGAGACGGTGGAGCGGGAGAGGCGGCGCGAGCGAGAAAGACACGCGGATCGCGCCGCCCGCGCGCGCAGGCAACTCGGGCGTCGGAGGGCACTGACTGACCTCCGTACCCCATGAGTGCGGGCCTCGGGGTGACGGGTGGAGCCGCCTGTCACCCCAGTAGAAGCAGGCCACGGCGGCGGCGCGCTGGATAGCGCGCCTCCCCATTCCAGGGGCGAGTTGGGGACACCGTTGTCCCCCCTCCTAAGGAGGGCCAGACCGTAAGGGATGGCCCTGGGTCAGCCGGGGTGCGAGGGATATGTCTATGACAACCTCAGCTCCGGCCTAGCACCAAGACCCACAGTCAGCGTGTGGTTTTAGTCGGTTCGAGTCCGACATAACCTCCCCTTCCGGCTCCGGCAGGGGGGGTATCCGCTGGGGATTTCCGCACGAAAAAAAAAATATATATATCTTGGTAAACTGCAGTGTAGCCACACCACTTCACGCAGTATGGTAGACGGTAATTTTAATGCGATAATTATTGCGGTAACAGCCAATGATGATGAACATGATTTAGATCCAAGATATACGAATCTAGGAATACCGTTGTCGTCTACATAATATCGTGTGACGGCACGATAAATGACAAAGCGTTCTATACATTATGTGTATATTGTATAAATTTAACAAGGGTCTTACGAGATTGTTATATAAAATGTATAATAACGAGGCCTGCCTGTGACAACGGCGAAATCCGAGCGTATTCTGTCGTCTCTCGCTTGAACATACGGGCTTAATAAAGAAAATATTTTATGTGTGTATAGAATTAGGAATGCTGGAAGTGGCTCGTTATTTTGAATAAACTTATTAAGTAATTAGTTTTAACGGATTCTTGGTATCTATTCTGTGGTATTAGTTCATTATTTACATCAAGCCTGACATCCATCATGAAGGAGTGGCTAGATAGGCCACACGGCAGCCTCTCGTACCGGCTGACGCAGGTGATCACCGGACACGGGTGTTTTGGGAGTTACCGGTGTCGGATCCGGAAGGAGCCAACGTCCGAGTGCCATCACTGTGATGCGAGCGAGGACACGGAGCTGCACACGCTGACCGAGTGCCCGGCGTGGGACACGCCGAGGTGGGTCCTAGTGGCGGCTCTGGGGGTGGGAGTCCTCACACTCGCCACGTTGCTCACAGCGATGGTAAGATGCGCGAACGCTTGGGGTGCAGCTGTCTCCTTCTGCGAGCAAGTAATGCTCGAGAAGGAGGCGGCCGGTCGGGTCCGGACCAGACTCCGGGCCCGGGAAGCCCGCGCAGAGCGAAGACGACCCGGACGTCGGAGGTCGCAGAACGACCTCCGTCCTCCATGAGCGCTGGCTTGGGGGTGACCGGTGGAGCCGCCTGTCACCCTAGCAGAAGCAGGCCGCGGCGGCGGCGCAAAATGCGCAGGCCTCCCCGTAACCGGGGCTAGATGGGGACACTGTGGTCCCCACAACCCGAAAGGGGCCATCTCGATAGAGATGGTCCTGGGTCTGCCGGGGTGCGAGAGATATGCTTTTGGCAATCTCACCTCCGACAACCAAGGACCCAAGACGGCGTGCGTTTTAGTCGGTTCGAGTCCGACATAACCGCCTCCACCGGCTCCGTGGGGGTGGTATCCGTGGGGATTTTTCGCACGATAAAAAAAAAAGCCTGACATTTCGGTTGTTTCTATAATAGCCATGGTCACGGCTGCCTTTCGACGGGAGATGCTACGAGGATTTAAAAACTAAGCTATGACTGATGATGATGTGACCAGCATGGTTTATTTTTAAGAATATTACAACCGAAGTTACTATTCCTTCTAACCCCTCCAACTAAGCTAAATTGCTTGTGCTAGGAGTGGGTTCACGTCCGTACTGTAATGGCAAGGATTCGAACCCGGAATTCCTCGATCTTATGGCCAACTCCTTAACCTGTATGCATGTAACTGATAGGTAATAATGTACTTTAATTTACACTTGACATTAACCATATAATTTCTACGCCAAAAATGGCAGAATATGCTGTGCTTGCACATGAGAACCATGATTCACAAATAAAGATTATTCTTTTTTAAACTCTAGCGTTCCATAATATACTATAATTATAACGCGAATTAACGCGATCATGGTATAGGTTATACCTTTGATTTGCCTGACGTTTCGACCAAGTTACACCGGCCGTGGTCACAGGCTGAATGGCGCAGTAGTGCACGCCCGACGTCTTCGAGTCCTTTAGGTAGTAGGCTTTTCATCTACCCGCACTTTCTCAATATGGGTGAATTTCAACATCTATGAATTTTTAGCTAATTTTGGTGATTTTTTTTATTTCTAGGTATTTAGGTAATCTCTTTCAATATTTAGCTAGAAATACATATTTTATGCCTATTATGTTTGAATAGTCTAATTAGCCCTGGGAATTACTTGTTTATTTTATACACCTGAATTTTCAATACACCGAAATTGGTGTCTAACACCAAAATTGCATATCAACTTATTTTTATTTTTTATTTATTATTACTTATACTATTTCTTTGTTTTTTTTCTAGAATTTGGCACTTAATAGTTACATATAACCCTTAATTTTTACCCTTTTATCACCAACTTCATTTTTATATGGCAAAACCACTTTAGTTGTTAGTAGTATCAGTATAAAAGCAAAACATTTGATTGTTCTATCTATCCTTGCTTCTAGCAAGGATTATATTTTACTCTAATGGCGCCAATATTATCGACGAACTTATTCAAGATTGCTGGGAAAAGATTTAGGCAGTTATTCTTAAAGTGGGAGAGGTGGTACTCGGTATGCCTAAGGGTAGACGGAAGATATGCCATGGACACTTGGTAGTGGCAAGACAAGTTGGTAGTGTGATGTCTATTTCTGAACTTACAGGAGTCCTTCAACTAAGTTTCTCACGCGGTGAGCTGATGGGATTGCGGTTCAAAAGGGTTCCAGAGGTTTACACCATCCAAGACATGTACCACGATTCTGATTCCGTTGTTCGAACCGCTGTTGGCAATATGAGAATCTTCCTTATCACTGTCTCTGTGATCTGTGATCTGTCCTTAGTCCATTCCCAATCAGCGTGGTATTTTGGTCGGATAGCATCAGACAATCACTCCATAACTGCCCATGTATGCTGTTAATATCGGTGGTGGACGCCGATAGATTGGTGCAACATGTGAGGATGTGGATGTAGGAGCTTGAGGACGGTAGAGGTCAGTAGCCTTTTGTGGAGAAGATTGAGTACCTTTTACACGATAGCAAAGTGCTAGCTGCTGGAGCAACATAATATGGTACTCGGTATGCCTAAGGGTGGACGGAAGATATGCCATGGACACTTGGTAGTGGCAAGACAAGTTGGTAGTGTGATGTCTATTTCTGAACTTACAGGAGTCCTTCAACTAAGTTTCTCACGCGGTGAGCTGATGGGCATTGCGGTTCAAAAGGGTTCCAGAGGTTTACACCATCCGAGACATGTACCACGATTCTGATTCCGTTGTTCGAACCGCTGTTGGCAATATGAGAATCTTCCTTATCACTGTCTCTGTGATCTGTGATCTGTCCTTAGTCCATTCCCAATCAGCGTGGTATTTTGGTCGGATAGCAAAAGACAATCACTCCATAACTGCCCATGTATGCTGTTAATATCGGTGGTGGACGCCGATAGATTGGTGCAACATGTGAGGATGTGGATGTAGGAGCTTGAGGACGGTAGAGGTCAGAAGCCTTCTGTGGAGAAGATTGAGTACCTTTTACACGATAGCAAAGTGCTAGCTGCTGGAGCAACATAAGCAGGAGTTGCGTGTCACCTACATCTTCGACTTCATCGCTTTGTTGCGTGGAGTTACGTGCAAAAGATTGCATGAGGCACTCTTGTATCCACGGTAGCTTTCATGTAAGTGAGAAAGCAGAGGAAGAAAAGCCAAATGATGTTGACAGTGGAGAGGAGGGAAGAAAGGTGGGCAGGTTTTAACGGCGTAGGCTTAGTAGTAAAGAGTGAGGTCGCCTTTCACGCCAGTAGAAGCAGGTGACGGAAAGAGCGCACGATGCTCCACCACACCGGCCGGGCCTGTCCCTACTGCGGCATCAGCTGACTTCACCCAACTACTCGCCCGTCTTTTGTATGGGTAGTCCATATGCTAATGGTTAATCTGAGAGAAAATTAGGAAAGCTTCCGAACAACCCTCAACAGCCAACAACCTCTTTCCCACCTAGGGAGAGAGGTGGTGCTTTCTCCATTGCCCAGGGTATACTACGTAGAGGTCACCTGACCTAGTAGCCCGTCGGACTACGTAGGAGCTTAATCAAATAACTATGAAAACAAATTTTGGTGTAAACATACAATTTTGATGATTAGTAAAACCCCACCAAATTCACCAAAATTGCTCCACCAAAATTAGTTTCACGTCTAAAAAAAATATTTATAAAAATACTATTTAGAATATAGTGGTTACATTACCAAAATTTAATACACATACTGAACCTGTACACTATACTTAAATATTAAAACATACAATGAGAATAAACCGTTTTAAATAATCAACACAAAAATTACAATATTTTTGTCCGATGCTTATGAAACGACCTACTTACGTGTTTGGCAGAAAAACGAAACGGGACTGGGGACAACTGGCACTGGTGCTCATTAACACCCAACTGGGGGCCAACCACAACCTCTTAAAGCAGTATTATTTCAATCTTACTTCGTGTTTTGGTACCATGACCTCTTAAAGCAATATTACAATAATGTTGTTTAAATTAGCAGTTTTGGGACGTCACCCATAGTTTTCGTTCTTTTTGTTCGTTCAGCGTTAAATATGACATCCTTAATAAAGTCAATAGTTACAAACAACGATTGAAAAAACAATATTCGAGGAGTTTATCAGCTTCTAAAAGCTATGCTAATATTGCTTATTCACGAAATCGTCATCGAATGCAGTCGCGATTAAAATGAGACCCTTTCCTTTACCCATATGAAATTGGTTCAATAAGCGAAAGAGACTCCCACAGAGTGATGAATAGAGTCCACACTGTTGAAAATCCCTATCTACAGAGTTCTCTGTAAATACTAAGGTAAGCCTATATTTATATTGAATTAAGTACACGCTAATGTATTGTAATGTGTGGTTGACCACTATTAGTTTCGTAAATATGTCATGTTCTTAACATAGTTGTTTTTTTCTAGGTGTTCATTGCATTACCATTTTATAGGCAACTGATGCGAGAGCCATAGCATAAGCTGAGTGAACAACCACGCACAAATAATAACATGCATGATGGCTATTTCAAGAGTTCAACGGTTGCTCGAAAGGCCGCATTAAGATCCAGTTATAAACTATATACTAAATAAATAATATGGTGTCTATATTAATCGAATAACCATCTTTGTACGCTTGCTTCCACCATCACATTTGCCGCGTTTCCAAGCTGGATTGCGATGGCCAGCCTCAGCACCAAAAACGATCCGGAGCGAGAGTCGATTGTAATGATGTCGATGAGGTGATGACCGTTAAGTGTAAATATCTATCAAGCTGCGAGTATCAAGCATTATTTAATTAGAATTTGAGCTATTAGAGCGGGTGGCGCGGAGATCTAGATAATAGAAGCCAACTAAAAGACAAAAGGATGTGCAGTGTGCATTTTACAAAAATGTACTCTTTGTTGTGACAAAGCCTTTTTTTATAGTGTGGAAAATCCCCACGGATTCCACTCCCACGGAGCCGGTGGAGCCGGTTATGTCGGACTCGAACCGACCAAAACGCACGCCGTCTTGGGTCCTTGATTGCCGGAGGTGAGATTGCCAAAAGCATATCTCTCGCACCCCGGCAGTCCCAGGACCATTTATCCTTCTTTCGAGATGGCCGCCTTCGAGTTGTGGGGACCCTAGTGTCCCCATCTAGCCTCGGATACGGGGAGGGCACTTTGCGCCTTTGGGCACTTTGTTGTGACAGAGCATCAGTGCGCATGTCCATTTTAATGTTATCAAGTGACATCGGTTCGGTTCTCACAGCAACGATCCTAATATAATAACAACATAGCTGCACGCCTTGGCTTCGCCCCGGTGCTATGAATTACCTATATACTTTTAGATACAAATCTTTCACACAAACCTTGTCCTAAGAATACCTACCTACTGAATAGGTATAACCAAAATAAATGGGTAGATAATGAAAATCTGTCCCATTGTGGAATGCACTAAAAAGCTCTATCTAACCTTGGGACTCGAGAGCCTTGAATGTCGTCAAGTTCAAGCAGTATTCTTAATTCGGGTGCCACTCCGTCATACGTATCGCACTCGAAACGGTGCTATCGATGTGCTGAAATAAAACTTGACCCTAGGACCCGTTGCCTCGCACCCCTTGCACCTGTTATAATTGTATGATGTGATCATGAATGCCCAGACAATTAAAAACATATAAAATTATTACGGCTTTATATTTGCGGTAGAAAATAAAATTTTACATAAGTAGGTTCCTACAATACAAAATTCACGATTGTTATGAAGACATTGAATATGAATGAATTGTATTTTGTTCTTAACTTTGCATGCTTGTCACAAAGATGGTTCAAAACAACACTCCTACTGCGTTTACTTAGGTTTAGATGTTGAGGCATTTGAAGATTCTTTGTATCGCACACTAATTATTCCACGTTGTATAACAAAGAAATGCTTTCTTAGGTCGATGTGTTTTAATTTGCTACTTAGGATAGAGCATTTTCACATAGCTTCAATGCCACTTGGTTATCACTGAAAATCATTCACATTCATCGAAAAATGGCGTCTTTCAGCAGTAGCCTTAGACGGAGAGCTCTTTCTCAGCTTCGGATAGCGACATAATAATAATTATATTCTTCATTCAGCATAAGCAGTTAACATAGTAGATGCTCGTTGCTTCGGACTCCCAGCTTACAAGTTACAGCCCCGCTCTACTACCACTTTAAATAGTACATATAAAATATAAATAGATAATATTTGCATGATTTGATCAAAATGCCCAGGCAATTTAAACTATAAAATTATTAATGGCTTTACAAGGCTTTACATATTATTTGCGGTGTAGGTGTAAAATAAAATGCCATAATAAAATTATTTTAATGTCAGATGACAGATAGTTTTCTTTTTTTTTCTTTCAATATCCTGCCAGTTACATAAAAGAGTATTTGGGTGAATATCAAAAGCAAAAAAAATACACGGCAAGCCTGAGAACGGTAGTGCAATGTGTTGGTTTTACGATTTTGATTACTTTTCATAGTATAATAGGTACTTCTCTACCATGGCAAAAAAAATTGTTGAGTAATGTCCTCAATTACATAAAAAAAAAAATTACAAAGTGTCATTTTATCATTTCGGTGACCTGTCCTGAATCGAATTTCACTCGTAAAATATCTTGCCCTGCAGTTGTATTTAACATTTGGACTAAAATCTAATTTTGTATGAATAAATTATAATATGACCCATAGAAAAAAACTAATATTGTTTGTTTATCTTATTTCTTTTACATTGTATTAAACAGTCTACTTTTGTCCTGTAAAAAGTTATCATTTTGGTGGACAGTAAGTTTTAGTTGAGTAACTTCGTCAACATAGCGTTTTTGCGCCCCCCGTGCCTTTCCTTACTTCGAATCAGGCCACCTCCATTCGTTGGAGCGCACGAAAGCGTCACAAAATCATCGTGGATTCCCGCCGAAAAGTAAGTATATCATTTCAGTGATATGGGGACAAAAATAGTGTCATTTCTGTGGCCGTTATAGCTCGTGTTAGGTTCATTCAATTTATTTCAAAATTGTGTTTTAATTTCGCCGTAAGATATGTTCTGTTACAGCAGTGTTGAAATTTTAATATTAATTCTAATATCGGAGTTAAATGTAAAACTTATTATTTTTATCACCTCGGTGTTATCATTTCAGTGGATTCGGTGGACTGTAATACTGATAACAGTCCACTTAAATGAAATTTAACTTAGAAATGATAAAATCATAAGTTTTAGAGATCCTTGAGTCTAAGATTGAATCATAAAAATTTGGTGAGATAATTCTAGATATTGTAGGTTTGATATTTGGGATTAATTTGATGTGTTAATATTTGTTTTTTTTTTCTTTTATTTATCACAATACAATAAAAAAAACAGTTAAAAATGTCTTGTTATAAAATGGATAATAGATGTACTTACTTCTAGACAATGTGTATTCTCAACGATAATGTGATGTTCAATGTTTAAAAATTATGATTTGGATTTTAGGATGCCGTGACCTAAGCTACAGACCAGAAAGGAAAGGTTAGAAAAAAGAAGGTTATATGAAAGAAGAAGAAAAGAGAAAATTAAGAGCAATGACGTCACACGCGAAGAGTTTCTTAGAAAAGACAGGGAGAGATATGCTAGAAAAAAAGAAGCAGGATCGATTCATTGAATTCATTCATTCTGTTGCAATAGTGACTAGTGATTGCGCTATTTTCATTCTTTTCGCATAAGTACATAATCGGATTATATAGCCAAACTGTTTGCAATAATTTACGATAACGTGATCTAATTTTTTTTTGTTATGTTTAAGATGAAGTGTTTAGCTCTTTTGAACATACTTACATTATTTTTATAATTTTTCTTATTAAATCATTGTGTCGTAAAAATATAAGAGTTGATTTAGTACATTTTGAAGTTTTACATACAAAACACTATTATTATTACCAGTAATTAAAAAAACCCGACTGCCACTGAAAAGACCGAAATAAGTTTGATAGCAGTCGGTACCCATTAATTTTCTTTCGGTTTATGATTGGCAAATGGGTACCGCCTGCTATCAAACTTATTTCGGTCTTTTCAGTGGCAGTCGAGTTTTTTTATTTTTTAATAATTTGTTTTATTTATACTTTTTAGTTATGATATGACTTGTATATATTTTTGTTATCTCCTTTTAATTTCCTTCATATCGTATATACTTGAAATAAAAACTTATAACTTAATAATAACTTAAAATCAATAACTAAGAAAATTAGCGACTGTTTTGTTAAATAACTTTAAATCGTTATATATCCTAAACTATTATTTTAAATGAAAAATGAACCTTAAGATGATTTTAAAATACCTATTCAACGACACCCCACTTGACATAGTTCATCTACTTTTTTTTTCATTTTGACAAAATTTTGGCGTCTGGTTTTCGCCGTGGTAAATTTTGATTACTGTCATGTTTTTAGTGACACTCGCAAGGTTAAGACGAATCGATTGACGTAAGAATTATCAAAATCGGCCTATGCATTTGGTCTCTAGAACGCCACAGAACCAAACATACATACATAGACTGATAAACACATTATCCTCCTTTGCGTCGCGCAGTCGGGTAAGAACACAACACTCGTTCCGCAAAAAAATTAACTTTTTTTCTCTAATATAATAGTTTGATCTTATATTTAATAAATATCACAAATACAGTCTAGTGATATCTCTATGGAATTTATTTAGATTCGTTTCAGACAATCTACGGAATCCTCCTAAAAATAAATGATGTCCTTGGCTGTATCATTTCAGTGGGCTAATTTCATTCCGGTGCACAGTCTAGTCATTTCGGTGGACGATTTATCATTTCAGTGGACACTTTTCATTTCTGTGGGCTCCCAAAAATTCAATCTTTAATATTTCAGTAAGTTTTGATGTTACATGATGTCCACTCACGCATATGTTACAAATAAGATTAAAGTTTATTTTCGTTACAAAATATATTAACAAGACATTGTAATAGAAAAATCTCACCGAAATGATACAAAAAAATCACTTGTTGAAAATCACCCATTTATATCAAAAACGTTTTACAAATTACGTGAATGTTGTTCCGTTTTGTGTGAGAAAGAGATGGCGCTACACAGTATGACAGAACGTACAGCGATCTCTCTTTTCCTTGTTTGCAGGCTTGTTGCAGGCACAAAAATAACCTTACTCAAATTCGTACCATGAGCGAACAATAATGTTTTATTTTATTCCTGCTTATTGACGGAAATGAATGAACTATTTAGAAAGAGTTATGTATTCCTTGCAATAATTCATTCGCATTAGGGCTGTACTCCGGAGACAAAAAGACCGGAGCACCTCTGGAGATTTTTGCGAACAACCGGTTATCTTTCTCAAAATCTCCGGAGATTTTATATAGAGTTAAATATTCGCCTTTTTTCATGAACACTATTTTACTATATATTTTTGATTATATGATTAGATTCCATAGCGATACGATTTTATCGAAGTATATGATGTATAGATGTTCGTGCATTTATTAAAAAGTAGGTAATATATACATATAATCACGCCTATATCCCCGGAGTGTTTTGGCAGAAGCGAATTAACATCAACACCCACATTTCATCAATGATTGCATTCTGTCGGTCCACCTATTGCCGTATTCCGGTCACAAATTCGGTAATAAGTTGATTTCATTAGTCTACAAATTGGACGTTTTCATAATGTTTTAATAAGAGGATTATGATACTTAAAAAAATTACGAAACTGACTAAATATACTTCCGCGTAATCGAAGAATGTCCGGAGGCTTATCGAAGATTTATTAAACCTAGAGAAAAATCACCGGATACTGAAATCTTCCCTGGAGTCAAGCCCTACGCCTAATGTCAGTGATTTCTTTTTTAGAGACCATAGAGTTCTTTTATTCAAAAAGGATTTTTAAAAAGAAGTTTTTACTTTGAAGTAAAATACTTGTAATTTTTAGAATTGTATTTGTTTGCTTAATATCTAAGCAATTTCTATGCATCCTTCTATACAATTTATACTTGTAATTATAGGCGTTTCCCGGGATGCGAGTCTTCTCACTGGGCACCATGCTAGCTAAAAACCGGAGAAGACTGAGCGTGGGTGACGAAAATGCCTTATTGATCCACCTAATTGAAACTGCGTGCGGTTTTAGTCGGTTTGAGTTAGATATAATGGCCGTGTTGGCCAAACAGGGAGGTATCCGTGGAACACAATAAAAAGTACTTTTAAACCGTTATAATAGTCAGCTTGACCATTTCTTGTTTAAGTTAATGTATATAAATACGGTTTACTTGCTTTTTGGGTTACGAAAATGATTTTTTTAGCAGTATTTTGCAAAACAATAATAAAAAAGTTGCTACCTAGCAACTTTTTTAAAACGGCTAAATTTGACATAAAAACAATAATGTTAAATACAATACTGCTCTAAAATCTCGTCATGGTACGAATTGAATGAACTAAAATTAATTTGACGTCACAAAAGCACTAAGCAGGAATTCCATGACATGCACAATGTACGGTTGTGGTACGAATATAAGCAAGATTACTTTAAGCTTGACACAAAACTCTCCTGCAATAAGACTGTTTTGTAAACGGTTGTGGTAGGCCCCCTGAACGTTTCCAATGATGATAGTGTCGTCCTTATAGGTACTTTCAATACGACTCCTTCGATGATTTTATAAATCCCACCAAAATTTTACATTTGCCGCGGACGCATCTTATAAATTATTTTTAAGATAAAGTATAGTACTAAATACTACGAATGACAGTATCGAAGATAGCTAAAATAATGCCGAATCGAATTATTATTAAGTATACTCAGTAAACTAATGAAGTTTTGATTAAACTGTGATCATTCCCAAGAAAACAGGTTGTGGACGCGCCACCAAGCTTAGAATTTAGGTGAAAATACATTTTTTACACACTCACAAAAATAGTTTCAATAATATAATTTATACGTGCATATAGAGAAAAACGATATCTTTCTTACAAAAACTAATCATTACTATATGTTAACTTTAAGGTATGATTTTCAGTCACGCCGCGAAAATTTTACGTTTGAGAAATTCACCCATATATTTCTTTCGCCATGTACCGTCACATACCACACACACAGTGTTCCTATTCTGTAAGCCAACTGTCCGTTGTTTATCCGACTGCGTAGAAAAACGATGTTATGTATCACTGGATTCCATGTTGCAGATAATTTAAACCCATCTTCCCGATTGAATTTTTTTTTTCTGCGCAGTCGGATATCTATACCAGTCGCAGACCATGATCGCGTCAATTCCCGTTATAATTATAGTAGGTATATAGGTTATAATTATGTAGGTAGTAGTATATTCTCATTCTTATACACATTAATGCTACACATCTTCTGTTTTAACTACTCTAAATAGATATCCAACTAGAATTTTTCTGCATTTCTTTCTAAGCATCTTTTTGTCACCTAAACAGACCAAAAAAGTATTAACACATCTAGTGACGTATTATCTACGTCATATCGATTTTCATGACGTAAGCGCACGTGTTGTGACGCTTCTATGATATATCAGAGTACAAGATACAGATGGAATTGTGGTCAAGGGATATTAGGGCGTCCCGCGTTCGATGCTCGACTGTGTAAATATTTTATTAGGAGCAAATAATTTCGATCGAATTGTGGAGAGAATTTACACAGGTACTTGTAGGAGGATTGAAGTGCTTGTAGCTAAAGTAAGGCCAACGAAGCGAGAGAAAAAAGGTAAACAATGTTTCATCGGTTCCAAACTTTTTTATTTGAAAATGATTATGTTTCATTTCAAGCGCGTTCCAGACAGGAATGAAATTGCTCATTAGATGGCGGATCTGACAGTTTAGAACCGCTGTGCTGACAGCTTTTCTGTACTACGAAACACGCAACGACAGCTGTCACTCGGCCATTTTTACGTACTTGTGACAAGGACAGAGAAAATAATCGCTAGTTATCGCAACATAACTAAGTAATGCTCGCTTTGTTTGCCCTTTTTTCTATCGTCTCGTTGGCCTTACTTTAGGTACCTAAAGAGAACAAACCTCTAAAATCGGATATATCAGGAAAATCGAATATATCTTTCGCTTACAGGGGAAATGCCTTAACCAACTATGCCACCGAGCCACGCCCGAAGTGAATCAAAGTTCCCTTCTTCAAGGGAAAGATCGTGAGTTCGAGTCCCACCCGAGCTATTCTTTTTCTTTTCTTTCCTTTTTCCCTTTTCTTGATGTATTCAAAACCTCTAAAAAAGTACAAAATTGACTTGCTCATTACGCAATATCTTATGCAACGGATGTTTTGATATCATAACCACCCCTGGCACCCCGAAATGTGTAATTAAAAATATATTAAGGGGTGCTACTGCTGGCATACATATTATCACGCCTCTTTCCCATTGAAGTAGGCAGAGGACATTTTTTAAGAACCTAATTAAGCCAACCTCATTTGCAAACCGATGGCTTTGGAGCAGGTTTTCTTGAAAGGGTTATTAATTCATACCAGTTTACTAACAACCAGGGGGTTACCTATCTTAATCCCGAATTTTAATATTCCGAATATCATAATCCAGAAAACGTTTGGCCATTTATTCATAATCCCGGTTTTCCAAATTCCGAAGTTTTATTTGCCATATAATCGCAACTCCGAATTTAATTTTCCTATTTATTCATTTGTACGACGTTTTATAATCCAGACGAACGAATTCCAGACACACGAAATCTAAATGCACAAAATCCAGATGACCGTAATCCATATGCACAAAAGCCGAATTTTTAAAACACAAATTTTTGAAATGCAGTTTATTGATATCCAGACAAACAAAAACAAACACAAAGCCAGACAAACAAACAAACCTAACCTACTGAGTCGAATTTTTCTAGCACTCGCTGGCCGCTGCCGCGGCACGCTCGCTTTGCTCGCTCGGCTCGTGCGGGGGTCGCAGTTCTAGCCTAACCTAACCTACTGAGTCGAATTTGACACTTAAACCTATCTGTAATAGGCAACTAATACAATAAATTTACTGACTGGCAATTGAAAATTTGGTAATAGTTTATTTGGAAAATGGTACGATGGGAAAAATATTCTGAGAATCTGGTATAACTATATTTGGATTATGACACTATGGAAAATAAAAAAATACTATTTGAAAATTTTAGTGCACCTGGAAATTGATTCATCTGGGAAATGAAAAACGGAATTATAGAAAGTTGTCATTCATTACATCTGTCTTTTAAAAGTTCTACCAACCGTTTTCGGGGTTTTAAGATTCGGGTAACAGAAATTCGATATTTCAATAGGTTACCCAACCAGGGCTTGAAAGAGTAGGAGACCCTTCTTCTTTTTCTATCGTGGCGATGGCGCCTCGGCACTCAAATTATCTTCTCGCAGTGTGCTGCCACCTGTATGGCGTTCTCGGAGATGCACATAAGGTCCAGCGGTGTACATGTTAACAGATGGGCCATTGTCTGTTGAGTAACTCCACATTCACATCGCAGGTCCGCCCCCTCCGAAAACCCCCATCTGGCCCGGCATTCCTTGCTTCGGCCGACCCGTGTCCGGAGTCAGTTCTGTCTTCCATCTGGTCCAGGGCAGATCATGTCATGTCGAAATAGGAGGCCCGAGGTCCCTAGGAGTGTATGAGTTTGGAATGCAAGTGATGATGAGACTGCCGTACAGTCAGCTAATAATTATCTGACGTTTCGACCAAAAAAATGTAAAGGTAGTTTTATAAAGGATACAGGGAAAGTAATTCACGTCATGAATATTATTTTATACATGATTTTTTAGAGTTAAAGTAATCATTAAACTAGATTTATTTTCTCTTGAGCATTTCATTTTTCCCAATGTATTCGAAATTAAAGTTAGCATAATAAATGCTATCAAAGTTCATTCACATATTTGGGCAGAGTCATCAAAAATCAATGTTTAAAAATGGTAGAAAAATTAATAATTGGTTCACCGTCGCCCTAAAACCTAAAACGGATATAAAGAGAAGAGAAATTTGCAGTGATTCAGGTGTGGCTCAATAGCTCAGTTGGAAGAGCATTCCCCTGTAAGAGAAAGGTCGTGGGCTTAAGCCGCACTTGAGTCCTTCTTTTTCCCGATGTATTACGAACTTAAAATTTAGCACAATCAATGCTATAAAATTTCATTTCAATACTATATTTTTATTTTCTTCTTCCACAGGTCCAACAAGTTGAAGACATTCTGGTTCAGCATCTCCGATGAGCCACTACCAGCTCTGGACTTCCTCTCAGCAGCTCTCCTGTCTGCTGAGTATGAGAGGGCTCTGGCTAGAGCCCTGGCTATGCCAGAGTGCCGGCTCATTCCGTTCTTCGGGGCTTTCCTAAGAGAACTCAGGTTAGTTTTTTAAACCATGGCTCCGCCCGCGTGGATGTTGGTTATCGCGACCAAACATAGCCTATGTCCTTTCTCAAGGTCTAATCTACCCATGTACCAAATTTCATCAAAATCGGTTCAGTGGTTTAGGCGTGAAAGCGTAACATACAGACAGACAGAGTTACCTTCGCAGTTATAATATTACTAGCTTTTGCCCGCGGCTCCGCCCGCGTGGATGTCGATTATCGCGACCAAACATAGCCTATGTCCTTTCTCATGGTCTAATCTACCCCTATACCAAACATCAAAATCGGTTCAGTGGTTTAGGCGTGAAAGCGTAACATACAGACAGACAGAGTTACTTTCGCATTTAAATATTAAGTATGGATAAATGGCAGTGGTCCAGGTGGGAAGTGATTACCGTGGTCTATGGATGTGGATATCACAATAGCACTGCTGACCCTCCTAAAGCTCTTCTTGAAGAGCCTCATATTGCATTCGCTTTTTTTTATCGTGCGAAAAATCCCCACGGATACCACCCCCACGGTTATGTCGGACTCGAACCGACCAAAACGCACGCCGTCTTGGGTCCTTGGTGCCGGAGGTGAGATTGCCGAAAGCATATCTCTCGCACTCCGGTAGACCCAGGACCATCTCTTTCGAGATGTTCCTCTTCGGGTTGTGGGGGCCTCGGTGTCCCCATCTAGCCCCGGGTATGGGGAGGTGCACTTAGCGCCGCCGCCGATATTGCAGTCGCTAGGAAAAACCACAGCAGGTCAACGCCCTGTGTTGCGTTCACTACCCTATAACATCGAGGCTTCTGGCTTATCTCAGCTCATCTCTTAGCAGCCTAGTTCAGATTAGGCTAGTAATTTAGAAGAGTAGCCATTAATTCATACCTAGTACCAAATGGATTGAGAATAAAGTTTGTTGACTTTGCGACCGTTTGAACCGGTTACCCAAGGGTTGTAAACATTTTTCAAACTGTAACGAAACTGACTGCAGCGTCAGCGTCACGTGAACCTTTATTTCTGTTACTTATAAATCACTAGTACTATCACTAGTACGATATTTACTGCATACTTAACTCTCCATCTATTTGGCATGGCCTATAGTCCTGAAGACATTCGGGCCGAGAAATCCCGGCTCTACAAGATCATAGCGGCGGAGTGGTAGCGACGACTTGAGGGCCAGAACGTAAGGGATGGCCCTGGGTCAGCCGAGGTACGGGGGATATGTCGAAGACAACCTAGTACCACCGGCCTAGCACCACGTCTCTCAGTCGACGAGCGGTTTTATTCGGTTCGAGTGCGACATAACCTCTCCTTCCGGCTCCGGCGGCGGAGGTATCCGAGGGGATATCCGCACGAAAGAAAAAAAAAGAAATAAGGCATAGTAGCTAAATACCTATATGCAGACTACAAAAAATAGTCCAGTAATTTAAAATGAAATGATTTTAGTCGAGTCGATCCATTTTACTCTATTTTTTCGGGCGAGTAGTGCCTCCCACCACGCATCCGTGCTCACTGGTTCACTGGCTAAACAAGTCCGAACCTGTTGATTAGTCGAGTTCATTAGTGGCCGCCGCCCGTTCATCATGCACACACCACACACAACTCACTTGTGTACTGTACTAAACCGTAATACGAATGATTTTTGTGTAGTAGCGAGTAGTTTAGCCACTAAATAACACGCTACTCTATATAATATAAAGTAAAGCCAACGAGACGAGAGAAAAAAGGTAAACAAAGCGACCATTACTGAGTTATGTTGCGATAACTAGCGATTATTTTCCCTGTCGTTGTCGCACATGTCACACCTACGCGATAATGGCCGAGCGACAGCTGTCATTGCGTATTTCGAAGTACAGGAAATCTGTCAGCACAGCGGTTCTAAATCGAAAGCTCCGTCATCTTATGAGTAATTTCATTCTTTCTGGAATGAGTTTGAAGTGATACCTAATAATTTGCAGTTAAAAATGTTTGGAACCGCAGAAACTTTGTTTACCTTTTTTCTCTCGCTTCGTTGGCTTTACTTTAGCTATATCTACAGGTAAAGTCTATAAAAACGTAGTGAAAATATAAAATAAAAGAAATCAGCGTAAAAACATTCAGTAGGTATTTATAGTATTTCTAACATGGCGGCCGATTGCCCGAGAGCAAGAGGAATCCAATTAGTTACATGCCATTGTTTGTTAGCAGTGAGGGTTATTTGCAAAAGTGAATTCCCAATATGAAGTACTAGCTGTTGCCCGCAGTTCCACCCGCACAGATGTCAGTTATTGCTACTTCTGGTCATACTTATCTCCGTTTTACAATCAAAGTTTTGTGATACTAGATGACCCGTCCCGGCTTCGCCCGGGAAAATTTCATCCATACTAATATTATAAATTCGAAAGTAACTCTGTCTGTCTATCTGTCCGTCTGTCTGTATGTTACGCTTTCACGCCTTAACCACTAAACCGATTTTGATGAAATTTGGTATAGGGAAGATTAGACCATGAGAAAGGACATAGGCTATGTTTGGTCGCGATAACCGACTTCCACGCGGGCGTATCCGCGGGCAAAAGCTAGTATTCCATATTTGATAGTGACCTAAATGACAAACTTTCCATACAAACGTTTATCAACTATTTTACCCTCTTAGTAGTTAAATTACAAAAACGCTGTTACACATGTTCATTTATTTCTTAAAAGACACAGGTATATGAAATTAAGTGCATCTGTTAAGTGCAGCTCTAAAAATGACGGACTTTCATACAAACTTGCATCCCTTATTTTACCCCTTTTGTAGCAGAATTTCCGAAAATTCATTCTTAGTGGATGCTTACGTCTAAAAATGTATCTACTGTCAAAATTTCAAGTTTGTAGGTCCAGCGGCTTAGGCTCTGCGTCGATGAATCATTCAGTCAGTCGGGACAAGTAATTTTATATGTATAGATTTTAAGGTCTGAACACGATCTTTGTAAGAAAAAATCGGAACAGATCCGGTATGCGTCAATATTCGGCTAGCCTTTCGGGGTAGGGTGGTCAGTCAGCAGTCACTCTAATAAAAACCAAAAGTAGAAAGAGTAAAATAAATGTACCCCTTTTTTTACATTTTTTCGTGCAGATATACCCTCGGATACCCCCCTGCCGGACCCGGAAGGGGAGGCTATGTCGGACTCGAACCGACTAAAACCACAAGCCGACTGAGGGTCGTGGTGCTAGGCCGGAGGTGAGGTTGTCTTCGACATATCCTTCGCATCCCGGCTGACCCAAGGCCATCACTTACCGTCTGCCCTCCCCGGAATGTATCCCTGCTATCGCACCTAAAATTTCTTAACATAATACGCCTGCTTGGCGGCAATAGACTTGCCCCTTGTACACATGGAACTGAAAACCATAACTGGCGAAATGTGACCCTCTGCCCACCCTTTCCGACAATATATCAATCCGTATCTGTATGTAAATACATAATGATAATAATAAATAATAAATATTTCACATCATTCTACACAACGCTATCTAGACCCATGGTAAGCTTAACCAGCTTGTGTTATGGAATCTAGAATGCGGATAAAAATACATACTTATTAACATACTTTTTTTTGTAAATACATACATAGTATACATAAAAACACCCAGACTAATGCAAATAGCGTGGTTCCCGGTAGAATAGAATTTGGGCCACCCCATCTCTTCCCATGCGGTGTCGTACAAGGCGACTAAGGGATAGGCTGTTTAACATCAGACAGATATATACAGCCCAGACTCAGCCTCAGATATAGGCTCGAGTCAACAATAGTGCCAGGAATAAGGCAATAGGCTCACCCCCTATTACGTTAGACCGAATACCTACATTGATTGGTGAAATGTGGGTGTTAATTTGCCTCTGCCTTACCCTCCGGGGATAATGGCGTTATTAAATGTATGTATGTGTGTCTTTTCTAGCTCAGGATTCGAACCCAGAACCTCATCCATTGCGCCAATAATCCGATCTCACAAGAAGTGACGTCATATCGTTCGTTTATTGCCGAACAAGTTATGATTGCATTCGTTCCACTCCATTTATTATCTATACCCGGCTATCATTCCCGGATTTCCGGTCAGCCATAATATCCTGGAAACATTCATATATTAATATAGATATTTATATAGAGTTGATAATAACGCCGAACTATAACTTTTGATTTATTATGAAATTTTAAATACCACTGTGTCCTACTTCGCGGGCCTAGGAATGATCGGTGAAGCCGTGTCATCCTCCATATACCTGGGGCTAGAGGGGGACACTATGGTCCTCACAACCCGAAGGCGGCCATCTCGAAAGAGATGGTCCTGGGTCTGCCGGGGTGCGAGAGATATGATTCCTGCATTCTCTGCAACCAAACACTGAGAGACGGCGTGCGTTTTAGTCGGTTCGAGTCCGACATAACCACCTCCACCGGCTCCGGTGTGGGTGGTATCCGTGGGGATTTTTCGCCCGGTAAAAAAAAATCGTGTCCTACCGCTTTTTTGATGAAATGGTCGTATTCGGCGACTTATGGTCATATCTCTTCTACACAACCGATCGATCAAATCAAGAACAAAAATCACATCAAATCCGATCAGTAAATAGTTTTTGCATCCATCGCGGAAAAATAGACAAGCAGGCAATAATTCTTAAAGTAGGAAACAATGAACCCTTATACTATCACGTTCTTGTCCGTATATCTGTCTGTCAAGACCTTTTTTTAGAAATGTGTGGAGGTATAAAATTTATACCACACACTGAGGTTTATAACTGTGCAAATAAAAAACTTCTAAGTCAAAAATACCGCTGGTTCCACAGTTTAGTTGTGAGAGGCAGAAAGTTTCTCGAGAAACGCACAGTTGTGCACCGCCAGCTGTCCACATGGTGAGTGTGGAACTGCTGTCGCGTGGAACGATGGCGGAAAGAGGCGGCGGGGATCAATCCGAACAATTCCTCCAATTCCGATTCCAATTCCCCATAGTATCAGCCGGTACACAAAATGAAAAACAAGAGAAAAAGAAAAAAGCCAGATTATTAATTCAAAGTATACCTCTTTACGTTCAAACATAATTGCTCTGGCAACCCTAGACCGATTTACTTAAACCTATTGTCAATGTTAAATACCTCTCAAAAGGTAATAATAAATTTCATTATGTTTGGACGGCGGCTTTGTCGGCGGAAACCTTTATTCTGCTTATCAATTGAAAATTAATGAGATCTAAGTAGATCACTGAGAGTGATTTTGACTCAGGACCATTTAAGGTTTGACTTTGGAGATATAACTTTCAAGAAAAGCGTACTCTATTTTAAAAGGAAGGCAACGCACTTGTGACTTCTCTGGTGTTGTGGGTGTCCATGGGTGGCGGTGATCGCTTACCATCGGTCTGCTCGTTTGCCTCCCTATTCCATAAAAAAATGGTATATTATTGTATATCACTAAGGTTTTATAAATGTATTTGGCAAGTTCTTCAGTAGGTAATGTGTTTTAAACCTGTATACAACTTATCGACTATACATACAGTGTGAAGGAAATAATACCTGAGAAAGTTCGATCGGGAAAAATGTTTTTTTTTTATACAGGACACGTCAATTTGACTTCACCTCGCCTGATGTTAAGCTAAAGGCAAAGTCTCGGAAAGAGGGTCATCATCGTAAACATTTACCATGTTAACAGTGGTGGCACTCAGCTTGACGGCCTCATTAGATGCGTTTTCACGCCCCGCTTAAAGGACCCGGGACTGTAGGAAGAAGGAAATACGTGAGCTGGCACGGAATTTCAGGTCTTAGTGGTGCGGCATAGGAATGAGTCACTGAAACGCTTGGTTCTAGCAGGTATACTCTGCACCGTAAATGGACTGTTACTAAGGTGGGGCTTGAACCCACCTTTGCTTTACAGGGGGAATGCTCTTCCAATTGGGCTACTGAGCCATACCTGAATTCATTCAAAATTCCCTTCTCTTTATATCCGTCTTTAAGGCGACAATTGGAAGAGGGAGGTTTCCCTGTAAGAGAAAAATTGTGGGTTCAAGCCCCACCTAAGTAAATAATTTTGCCTGATGAATTGTGTAGTTAGCATAATAAAATGCTACAACATTTCATTCAAATATTTCGGCGGAGAAATCAAAAATTAATGTTTAAAATGATTGAAACATTCTTCATTGATTCCAACGTAGGAGTGTTGGTAGATGACTCCACCGTCGTCGCCTTAAAGAGAAGGGAAATTTGAATTGGTTCAGGTATGGCTCAGTAGCTTAGTTGGAAGACCCCTGTAAGAGAAAGATCGTGGGCCCCATCTGAGTAATTCATTTTTATTGATGTAATGGAATTGTATAGTTAGCATAAGATATGCTACAATATTTTATTCTAATCTGAGATAGTCTCAATACATGTACAAAACAAAAAATTATGTTTTGACAAGTCTTCTTCATGTTTAGCATCAAACATTCTTATAATAGTATAGATTAACGATTTTCACTTTGACGCATCATAAAATTTGGTATTATCAACTCTATAAATATATCAATCATCTCTGTGTGCTCGCTTCACCGGTTTAGATGTACGTTGTTTTTTAATTATACCCCACCGAAATGTTTATTGTAAAAGTACAGTCAGCGTCGGAATAGTAGGCAAATATTTCGTTCAAATATTCCACTTTAGCTTCGACTCGGAGATTATTTGTAAACATTTGTTTGTAAGCATTCCGAGTTCTAATAAAATGTTATATTGTTTTTGAGACTTTGTTTTTTGTTTTATTAATTCAACAAGCTGTTGCCTGCGGCTCAACTCGCGTATTCTGTAAGCCAGAACATTTGAAATGCGGATCGAAGTTTCGGCACGCAATTACATATTTAATGGACGGTCTCGAAAACGGCTCAAGCCGTTCGGTCTATATGTTATGTGATAGTAGCCTAGATAATTATCGAAAGTCACTTTTTGTTGTTATGCTACTTGGGTGGCAGAAAAACAAACGGCCCACCTGATGGATAACGGTTACCGTGGCCTATGCTATGGACGTGTGTAACACTAACAGCGTTATAATCGTGTAGAAGTCTTCTTATGCCCTTCCTAAAATAGCTCATATTGTAGTCGCTTGGAAAAAACACAGCAGGGAGTTTAATGCATTCCTTTTATGCGAAAAATCCTCCCAGAGACGGTGGAGGTGGTTATCTCGGCCTCGAACCGACTAAAACGCATGCCGTCTATGGGTCTTAGGTTGCCGGAGGTGAGATTGCAGAAAACATAATATCTCTCGCACTCCGGTAGACCCAGGACCATCTCTTTTGAGATGGCCTCCTTCGGGTTGTGGGGACCCTAGTGTCCCCATCTAGCCCCGGGTACGGAGAGGTGCACTTTGCGCCGCCGCCGCGGCCTGCTTCTGCTAAGGTGACAGGCGGCTCTACAGGTCACCCTCATTCCACAGCTTGAGCGTGTGTGGGATGAAGTTAACCTGATACTTTTTTCGTTCGTGCTTTGTGCATATGCTAAGCCACGTGGTTCCCGGCAGAGTGGAATTCGGATCACCCCCTCTCTTCCTATGTGGTGTCGTACTAGGCGACTAAGTGATAGAGCTGTTTAACGTCAGACAGATATATACAACCCAGACTCAGTCTCAGATGCATAGCTCGAGTTAATAACAGTGCCCGGAATGCGGCAATAGGCTCACATCTTATTACATGGGACCGAATACAATGATTGGTGAAATGTGGGTGTTGATTCACCTCTGCCTAACCCTCCGGGGATAAAGGCGTGATTATATATATTTTATATGTTTGTGCCTATACCGAGGCCATCAATTTTAAATTGACAACCACGAAAATGTAGGTTTGTACCTTCTGAACTTTACCCAGACCATAGAACAGGGTGCAGTCCATTACGGATAGAAAATAATAAATCTATACATATAAAATTACTTATCCCGACTGACTGACTGACTGACGGACTGACTTACTGACTGATTCATCAAAACAGATACTAAACCGCTGGATGTACAAACTTGAAATTTTGATAGTAGATGCATTTTATGATGTAAGCAGCCACTAAGAAAGGATTATTGGAAATTATGCTACTAAAGGGGTAAAATAAGGGATGGAAGTTTGTATGAAAGTGCGTCATTTTCAGAGCTGGATGCACTAAATTTCATTAACCTATGTCTTTTAAGAAATAAATGAGCATTTCTCAAAATTTAACTACTAAGATGGTAAAATAGGTACCTAATAAACGTTTGTTTGGAAAGTTCGTCAGTTAGGTCATTATCAAATATAGAATATTAAATTTTCCCGGGCGAAGTCGGCGCGAATCAGCTAGTAATAAATATTTTTCTTGTATTACAGAGAAATTCTGGCAGCAGCGCCATCGTTGACAAACCCGCATTCTGTGGGAGGCACGCCGACGCATCGGAGAGAGTTCAAAAGAGATTCTCTCAAAGACGACAGGTATGAATAATTTTGCAATATTACATTGTGTATGCATGTACCCAGCGCCATCTAGTGACATCAAGCTGAACTACTAAGTCACTACGAATCCTGCATCGCGAAAGTGAAGTTCTCGCGCTGGTACAATATATGTACAACATCCCAACGACAATCGTTGGGCCACGGCCCGCCAGGCGTGATCATGTTGCCTGGTCGGAGGATCACTCCTCGTTACTCCACATGCTATATTAAGGTTATGTCATGTAAAACATATTGTGCTATTTAAAACAGATTTATTCGGCAATCTCTGATATATTTTATGAATTACGTTTTGGTGGTAGCTAGAGCGAAAAGGGGTTAAACCAGAAACCAAAAAATTGCTTCGCGTATGTAAAGGAAGGCTGCTCAAAGAAGACAAATTTTGATAGCAGCCGCTGATTGGACATTACTCGCAGATTCGTATGAGAAACACTATAAAATACCGGAGGATGTTTATGCCTTGTCGTCCAGACCCCATATTAGTATTTCTGTTATTATCATCATGTATCAGCGCTCACCTCCACCGTCAGTCGTGTTCCCCCCTCTACCTATTCAAATTTGGTAAGATCCTATCAACGCCGTTTTAGATATTCGTTTAAGTAAAGAGCTTACTGAAGCTCTTGACAATCCGAGGTCTTTAAACAGGTTATACAGGGATTTAGCTGGAATTCCCCTTGCTCCTACTTCTACGGCGTAGATTTAACCACATAGCCATTTTTGGTTAACTCGTTGGTCAAGTTAAATACTTGTTTATTTTCATTGCGTGGTCTTTAGGTATGTTAGTTTCCCACGGTACTGTGAGTTCTACTAGTACTGCACGCTTTTGCAGTTTCAAAAACAGGAATCTGAAGGTCTAGTTGACGAGGCACAAACATCTTCCAGTATTTGTCACACATTTATGCATAAACTTGCTAATTCCCCTATACCTTAAAAATCTTAAAAATAAATTTGGTTCGGTTAATGGCAATAGGCTCGCCACCTATTACATTGGGACCTAAACATAAACTGGTGAAATGTGGGTGCTAGCACCTCTGCCTACCCCTTCGGGGAATATAGGCGTGAGTTTATGTTATGTTTTTATGTAGATTTTTAAAAAGTGTACGAAGGGTGACCACTTACCCCTACAATTATTTATTGTTTATCAGCATTTATAAGCTTAAATGTAGCATGTACTTGGTTTAAGGGGCCAGATCGTGAAAATCACCGAAAAGAGTGTTACAATTTTTCATATTTAACCTATTTAGATATGATTGATATCAATGATACTTTGTATATATTACAATCAAAGACCAAAAATTATGGTATGCTTATATTAAACTCTTAAAACCTAATAGTTGTTATATAATAAACGTCAACAAACGCACAAAATTGAGAAAAAATGCAAAAACATGCCTTCGTATTTTTCAGATTTAACCCAATAAATCAACACAAATTGATAAAAAGAAACACTTTTTGAACACTGAAGAAACCAATAAAATATAGCGTGTACGTTTTTTGTACCTTTACAAACAAGGACTTCCTCTTTTAAAGCCCTAAAATCTAGATATGTTTTACGTAAATTCTCCATACAGGCTAAGTGAAATAGGCTCCAGTTTTTGAGTAAATTCATATTGAAAATGAGTGATTTTAGCAATGAACCGGTATACATTTGAAAGTCAAAGACTTCTTGATAGGGAAGACAAAACTTATTTGATGGTACATTTAGTAATCAATCTAAAAAATCAATTCAAAGTTACTGAAAAACGCGTAAAATAGTGTCTTTTTTCTGCCATATTTATTCTCATCGCCCGTCAGTCGCCCACGGGCCTTCGAAGCAGGAGCACGTCTCTTTGGCGCGTGATGACAGTTCATGCATACACAAATAGGCCTACCAAGAAATATATGAAATGAAAAATGGCGCCACCGTCTTCATAATCATTTGGACGGCAATAAAATAGTATGCATTTTACAGTGACAACCATAGTTCCGATTTTAGCCATTTCACACTTTCGTTGGTACATTTATAGCATAATGTATCAGATTTTGACATACTTGCTTTAAGGTTTGAACTGTAAAGTTGGGGATATACCTAGTTAAAATATTTTTTGTAGAAACAATATTTTCAGGTTCTGTTGTAATGATATTATAATTAGATACTAACTTCATGGTCTATTTTATATGATTGTATAGGTAAGTAGGTATATATGTATATTGTAAAGTAGCTGTTTCCGTACATATTAGTAATAAAAAAAGTTTCGTTGGCTTATGTTATATTAAAGATACTGATTCATATTTAGCAGCATCACTAGAGTCGCAGGAGTCGCGGGTATCAGTTAGTGCGACCACCAGTAGACCTGGTGCACTGGATTAGAAGCCTTATGTATCGCAATGTCGCAGATACGCAAGAGAGCCGCCTTCGTTGGTACGATCACGTCAATCTGCGTCTGATCGATAAGGAGCGAACGTCCGAGTGCCATCATTGGGACGCGAGCGACGTCACGGGACTGCACACGCTCACCGAGTGGCCGGCAAGGTGGGAGCTCGTGGCGGCCCTGGGAGTGAGAGTTCTCATCCTCGCCACCTCGCTCACGGCGATGGTCCGCTGTGCGGTGCCTAGGTGCCTGCAGGATCGCCGTATTCGTGTCCTCTCTCCCCATCACTCTCTTTCTTCAGCTTTCATTGCTATACAGATGATAGCACCTTACACGAGAGTTATCACGGAAATCCTGCGGCTACACAGTCTGATATCGATGAAAAAAGGTAGCTTCTTGTCACTGAGATTGTCCGGATCGTGGATCACATTTTGCAATGGCGCTCTGAGAACTTGGTGGAGTTCAATGCTAAGAAGACGCAGGCACAGCAAAGGTAAATGCTGGCGTGCCGCAGGGTTCCGTCTTATCTCCCACTCTCTTTCTTCTGCATATCAATGACATGCTCTGTAACGGAAACATTCACTGCTATGCAGACGACAGCACCTTACACGGGAGTTATTACGCACATCCTGCGGCCAAGCAGTCTGATATCGCGGAAAAAAGGCAGCTTCTTGTCACTGAGCTGGACCGGATCCTGGACCACATTTCTCAATGGGGCGCTAGGAACCTGGTCGAGTTCAATGCCAAGAAGACCCAGGCATGTGCGTTTACAGCAAAGGTATCTCCTTTCCTTTCCCTTCCCACTCTTCAGAGCACACCACTGCCACTGCAGGATCACCTCACTATCCTCGGTATGGATGTTCGCTGCAAACTGAATAACAAAAACTATATCGAGAGTATCATCAAATCAGCCTCGCGTAAACTCGGAGTCCTGAACAGAGTGAGACATTTTTTCACGCCGGAGCAGCGGTGTCTTCTATACAAGACCCAAATTCGTTCCTGCGTGGATTACTGCGCACATCTCTGGGACGGCTCCGCAAAGTACTTATTAGATGCTCTCGACAGGTTGCAGCGACGTGCGGTCCGCATTATTGGGAATCCTGAGGTCACGAACACCCTCGAGCCTTTGCAGATGCGTAGAGATGTTGCGTCTTTGGCAGTTTTCTACCGTCTCTACCATGTTCTGACGAGCTCTTCCAATTAGTCCCACCCTCCCCTTTCCTTCACAGGACGACACGTGCAGGGCTAAGATGCCATCCATTTACGGTGCAGAGTATACCTGCTAGAACCAAGCGTTTCAGTGATTCATTCCTCTGCCGCACCACTAAGACCTGGATTTCCCTGCCAGCTCACGTGTTTCCTTCTTCCTACAGTCCCGGGTCCTTTAAGCGGGGCGTGAAAAGGCATCTAATGAGGCCGTCAAGCTGAGTGCCACCACTGTTAACATGGTAAATGTTTACGATGGTGACCCTCTTTCCGAGACTTTGCCTTTAGCTTAACATCAGGCGAGGTGAAGTCAAATTGACGTGTCCTGTATAAAAAAAAAAGCTATTTTCTTTTCTTACACCATTCCACTCTTCAGAGCACGCCACTACCACTAAACGACAATCGGATCGGCATCTAGTAAGGTCGTCAAGCTGAGTGCCACCTTTGTTAACTAAGTACGTGTTTGTAATGGTGGCCCTTTCTTAACACTTTGCCTTTATCTTACCGTCAGGCGACGAGAAGTCAAATTGTCGTGCTCGGCTCCTATACATTTAGATTAATATGCGCGCTCTATACATAAAATATAAACTAATGTGATCTTCGGTATCTCGTAGTTTGATATTTCGTACAGGTTTGAACTTCGGAATTTTGTAATTCGGGCTTTTAAATATCGTTTCTTTTGTACGTAACTGGCAGGTATGGTCTGTCTACGCGGTGGGCATTTTAATTTTATGAGTATTTTCAGTATCCTCAGATATCAACAATTAGGTGTAGGTATGTCCCCAGCCTTATTTTGTTCGAAATCTCATAATCTCTGTGAAAAGTTGAACATGCTATGTATGACACTGAAACAAAAGACATGCCAATGACGTCACGTAACATAATATGACAGGGATGAATGTATAAGAAGAAAAGAGATACGAAATGTAATTGACAGACGTATTACGTCACAATAAATCATATTACTCAAAAATGCACTCTAACCACAAGGCTTAAAATAGTTTTTTCATCATTGGTAAGACAATTTTCACCATTATTTTGACTGGTAAAGAGCGTCTTGCAGCCCACTGTGCATCTCGGTGATGTGTGCGTGCACGGCTGCGTCTGTATTTTGACAGATTTTGAGTCGTGCGCTCCGCGGACCCGGTCCTTAAGCCTTGATATTTTTGATATGCAGGCCACGACGGCGGCGTGCTGAAAGAAGCGCGCCTCCCCATTCCGGGGGCGAGTCGGGGACACCGTTGTCCCCTCTCCTGAGGAGGGCCAGACCGTAAGGGATGGCCCTGGGTCAGCCGGGTTGCGAGGGATATGTCGATGACAACCTCACCTCCGGCTTAGCACCACGACCCACAGTCGGCGTGCGGTTTTAGTCGGTTTGAGTCCGACATAACCTCCCCTTCCGGCTCCGGTAGGGGAGATATCCGAGGGGATTTCCGCACAAAAAAAAAACAAAAAAAATATATTTTTGATATGTAATGTTGAATATAAGAACAGATGCGAGACAGCTCCAACACAAGTATCTGCATAACTTAATGGGGCTACCTCAGATTTATACATGTACTAGCTGACCCGGCGAACTTCGCACCGCCAATTTTTTTTCCGCCCGCGTCACGTCCTATTCCGTTCCCGCTGCACCCTCTACTATATTAAACATGTATTATATGGTTATTATTATGGTTCGGACATGTTGAGAGAATGAGTGAAAGAAGACTAACGAAACAGGTGTATGAGGCGAGTGTGGATGGTACCGTCGGAAGGGGAAGACCTAGGCGCACATACCTGGACCAAATCGGGGAAGTATTAGAAAAGGGGCAGGTCAGGAGCACCCTAAACCGACGAGCATGCATGAAGAATGTAATGAGAGTGAATGAAGCGAGAGTAGTATGTCTGGATCGTAGCTAATGGAGATCCGTGATCTCTGCCTACTCCTATAGAAAACAGGCAATTTTATGTATGTATGTATAGATATAAACCTTCTTCTTGAAATACTCTATCTATTAAAAGAAATCGTATCATAATCTGTAGCGTAGTTTTGAAGATATACCTAAACTTTGCTTTATGCTATGTACTGATGAAGAGAATTACTGTATAATGAAATAAAATACTTACTAGGTATAACATACTGTGACATACAAAACCGCCATATCCCTTAATATGCTTGTACGACTCCCAGGGGAAGGGATGGGTTGGAGCCCTTTTACCCTATTCCGCAGGGAATCACGCGACAACCAAAATACCCTATTTCCTCTCTCCTGTAATGTGTTTGACGCAATGGAAACTGGAGTATAATAGCTTGCACAGTGAAATATTAAATATATCTAATTACATACAATGTATGTGTGTAGTCACGCTTCTTTCTAAATGGGTAAGACAGAAGTCACAAGTTAAAAAATATATTGAATTCGATTGCATCAAGAATTAAAAAAAACCCGACTGCCACTGAAAATATCGAAATAAGTTTGATAGGAGGCAGTACCCATTCATTTTCTTTCGATTAATGATTGGCAAATGGGTACCGCCTGCTACAAACTTATTTCGATCTTTTCAGTGGCAGTCGGTTTTTTTTATTTTTTTGTCATTTTGTTTTATTTTATACTTTTTACCCGACTACGGCGAAACCAAAAGGAGGGTTATGATTTTGACAGGCTATGTATGTATGTATGTATGTATGTTCATTTGTTCCCTCATAGCTCCTCAAATACTTATTAGAACTGGACAAATGAGGTATCGTTACAAGCGGCTTGATTGTCCAATGGTTATAGGCTATATGACGTATCACCCAATCTTGTGTGGCGCCCTCTAGCGCTCGTGAGGTACTGTATTAAAAAATAATTTTGAGATAATTATGCCGTCTTTGGTATCAAATGAAAGTGCTTAATTAGCACATTTCAAATATATATAAATTATTAGCTTTACCTTGCCTCAAAATAATTTAAATAAAAAATAAAGTTTAAACTAAAACCCGACTACCGAAAAATCACGCTTTGAAAAGTGACAAACAAGAAAATATCAAGGATAGCCGTGGTCGTATGCCACTTACTCTAACAAAACAATATATTCTAGGGAAAAGTGGCATACGACCACGGCTATCCTTGATATTTTCTTGTTTGTCACTTTTCAAAGCGTGATTTTTCGGTAGTCGGGTTTTAGTTTAAACTTTTTAGTTATGATATGATATGTTTATCTTTTTGTAATCTCCTTCTAATTTCCTTCATTTTGATACCCTACTCGATAAGTTTGAATCAAAAAATATTTTTAACAACATACGTTTTGGCGCCAAAAATTGTCTTGAAAAACATTACCCTCCTTCCTTCGGCAGTCGGGTAAAAATGAATTACTCAGGTTGAGCTTGAACCTACGACCTTTCCCTTACAGGGGTAATGCTCTTCTAACTGAGATACTGAGCTTACACCGGAAACAATTAAAATTTACCTTCTATATACGTCTAAGGCGACGGTGGAGTCATCTACCAACACTCTTACCAACTGTTGGAACTGAGCTACTGAGCCACACCTGAAAGAATTTAAATTTCCCTTCTCTTTATATCCATCTTTAAGGCGACGACGGTGGAATCATCTACCAACACTTTTACAAACTGTTGAAACCAGTGAATTATTTTTTAACCATTTTTAAACATTAACATTACTCCCGGCTCAAATATTTGAATGAAATTTTATAGCATTTATTATGCTATGTAATCAAATTGTATAAATAGAATAATCCATCCATACCAATATTATAAATGCGAAAGTAACTCTGTCTGTCTGTATAAACCGCTAAATGTAAACCACTGAACCGATTTTGATCAAATTTGGTTTAGGGGTAGATTAGTCCATGAGATAGGACATAGGCTATGTGTGGTCGCAATAACTGAAATCCACGCGGGCGGAGCCGCGGGCAAAAGCTAGTAAATGCTATAAAATTTCATTTAAAAATATATTTCAAACTTTTTATACTCTTTAAAGCTGTCAGTACAGCGGATCTAAACTGTGACATCCGCCATCTTATGAGCAATTCCATTACTGTTTGGAATGCGCTTGAAGTGATACGTAATAATTTTCAAATAAAGATGTTTGGAACCGCTGAAACATTGTTTACCTTTTTTCCTCGCTTCGTTGGCTTTACTTTAGGTACATACGTTTGATTCACATGTACCTATACTATATTTTAAATCATTTTAGATGTCCTAAAACCAATATTTAATATATTTATTTTCATCAATGATTTTTCTCCAACAGAGGATCATTAAAAAGAGATACGAGAAGAGAGAGCAGTAAGAGAGTGGACCAATGCACCACGACCAGTCCTTTAAGAGATAGCTGTAAGAGAGACGCGAGGCTGAGCGATTCTAATAAACAAGTGGTAAGTTAAAACCAGATATACTGAAAATTTAATGGATTTCAGGTCCAGGTGGCATTTAAATGCAATCCATCTCTTACAGGGATAATCTATTTTTTTTTCAAAGCCTGCCTCAACCGATCACAAAATGTTTCCTTTCTAACCACCGTTCCCAATACCATACTGACAGTTAAAGATAGATCGCATCTACGGATAAAGTGCTCGGCTGTTTAAATTCAAAACATAGTAACTCCTATTTCACACCAATTTCGGAAAATAAAATTATACCGCGATGCGCTTTCCCGCAAAAAATCTGTTACCATGTTTTCAATTTCAACAGCCGATACGTCAAATTTGACTGCTGTGATCTATCTTCAACTGTAAGTATGTTATTGAGAACGGCCGTAAATCGATTTCTAATATAGATTGTGAGTTTCTCGCACGTTCGGTCCGATAAAGTCGTATGCAATAATCACTACCTATAATCGCCTTACGATTATCGTATCAAAATGTTTACACGCTCAATTCTCACATACGATTATATCATACTAGTTTTGCAAGTGACATTTCACCTTATGGCGTATGTCGTTGGTTTAAAATTATATTTAGATAGACACTATCAATATTTAATTGCGAGGCGATTCTTGCCAGACGAGGACGAGCGAGCGACTAAATCTTCTGCAAGTGTTTAGGCGATGCAACTTTTTTGTCTCGTATATTCGAGGCTATATACTCGCCCCGTCTCAAATGAGGCTTAAAACTGGAGAACTTTTTCTATAAATGGGATCAAATCCATACGCGTGCTGGGGCCTTAATGGTTAGGTATACTTTTCTAAATAGGTATCTAGATCCTAATACAATTCAGACTATTATAAATTTATGCCATATAGGGTCTTCAGATTGCCTAAGACATTATCACTCGTACCGCGGCTCATCATGGGCCATCTCCGGATATGACCTTTTTCTTTAAAAGTACTGAAATCTTCTCTGGGGAGGGTCCCACCACCGCTCATCGGGAGCGGTTATGTCGGACTCAAACCGTCTGCCACGGCGGTGAGTTGGGGACACCGTTATCCCTCTTCCCGAGGAGGGCCAGACCGTAAGGGATGGCTCTGGGTCAGCCCGGGTGCGAGGGATATGACGATGACAACCTCACCTTCGCCTTGCACGATGACTGTGGGTGGATGACTTGTGGTTTTAGTTGGTTCGAGTCCAACATAACCTCCCCTTTCGGCTCCAGCTGGGTATCCGAGGGTATTTCCGCACGAAAAAAAAGAAGCAGTATACGCAAACAATAATCTGTTGTACATTTCTTCCAGTACATAGCATCCTTTGACGAAGAAGGGGAGCAGCCTCCAGGATGGAAGCGCGTAGGGCCTGAGGGTCTGCTCAACTTAGAGAAGGTCTACCGGACACAAGCCGTCATGGACCATATAGCCAGTTTTCACCAACACCATTATGCGTTAGCTAAGAGCAACGCGCCGATATTTGGAGATTATTTAAGGTGCAGTTGTAATTGATCATCATTTTTATTTTTACATTCCACATAACGCGATCTAGACCCATGATAAGCTTAACTAGCTTGTGTTATGGAATCTAGAATGCGGATAAACATACTTACGATACTTTTTTGTAAGTACATACAACCATACTAATCCATATCCATACTAATATTAATGCATACAAATACTTGCACTAAGCACCACACCACAGAATCTGTCGAAAAGCGTAACATACAGGCAGACAGACAGAGTACTTACGCATTTATAGAAAGAAAGAAGGAAGAAAAAAATTTTTTTTATTAAGACATGCTGCAGCACACAAAAACCTATCATGCATAACTAACTTACAATATTTTTTTTTACAACTCCATCATTAGGTGCTTAAAAACTAATTATTATTAAATGATATGTAATAATATGCAGTGGCAACCCTGACCAACATTCCCGTCTTTCTATAACTATGTACGTAGATTACATAACTAACTCTGTAAATTGATAATATATGACATCACATCATAGCATAGCATTGTTATGTATATTATTAGTATAGACTATAACAGAACTTAATTCTCCTTCTTTCAACTCAGAACAGTAATGTCTAACTGCGAGGAGCCGGTCTTTGCGCAGCCGACCCTGAAGACTAATGGGGGGTTTGAAAACGAAGCCCTTTACGAGCTGGAGGGGACAGGGTACTGTCCTGTGCAGCCCTTACCCCACGACCATGGGGTCACAATGTTCCCGCTAGCGCCACAAAATGGAGAGAGAATGGACAGACATATATTACAGGTATGGATATGAATGTTCTTCCCTTCAAGATCATAACATAACATAAACTCACGCCTGGGTGCTAGCACCCACATTTCGCCAGTATATGTTTAAGTCCCAATGTAATAGGTGGCGAGCCTATTGCCATTGACCGGGCACTTATAAACCTGCGATAAATACACACATAACTTCGAAAAGCATCGAAAAGTCATTGGTGTGTGTCATGGTAAACCTGGGATCGAACCCGAGACCTCGTCTCAGCAGTCCATTACCCATACCACTAGGCTACCGCAGATACTCACCTTCAAGATCAGTTCCAGGGATATAAGTTTCTTGAATGAATTTTATAGCATTAAGTATGCTAACTATACAAATCGAATACATAGGGAAAAAGAATCTTCTCGGGCGGGACTCGAACCCGCGATCTTTCCCTGTAAGGCAAAGATCACGATTTATCCGTCTTAATTCAATTATTTGGGTGGAGTCATCAAAAATCAATGTTTAAAAATGATTGTAACATCATTCACTGGTTCCGATAGTTCGTAAGAATAACGGTAGATGACTCCACCGTCGCCTTAAAGACGGATAAGAAGGGAAATTTGAATCACGTCGGGCGTGTCTCGGTAGCCGAGTTGGTCAAGGCATTCCCCCTGTAAGGGAAAGATCGAGGGTTTGAGTCCTGCCTGAGAAAATTATTTTTCCCTGTGTATTCGATATATGTTTCTTGTTAAAGACCTAGCTTATCCTGTCCAGGTTTATAACTTAACTTAGTACTTACGTGTACGGGTGTGCAGATAGGAGTCGGTTCGAGTCCGACATAACTACCCCCACGGTGGCGCAGTGTACCCTAGTAGATTTCGATACGAAAAGAAAATATTACGAGTGTATTTGAAGATACACTCGTAATATCTTTTTTTCGCACCCCGGCTGACCCAGGGCCATCTCTTACGGTCTGGCCCTCCTCGGAATGGAGAGGCCCGCGCTTATGGGAGACTATTGATACTCCTAATGTATGCCATAGTACATTTGCCATGATAGCGTTAATTCCTGATAACATTATTGTATAGCATACTAATTGCTCTAAAATATAATTTCTATGTTCATAGATAATGCACCACGGTACGGCGTGCGTGGTCTCCGAGCCGGAGTGGGGAGGTGCGCTTGCGCAACTCAGACTGGAGCGCGCATGCGCACTGTTGGCGTGGTGTCGGACGGCGCACACGCCTCACACACAACACGGTGAGATATTTAACAAAAAAAGAGTATAGAGTCTTATTAATAACACACATGTATAGGTGTATTATTTAGGTTTTGATGAGGAGTAAATTAAACGAAGTGATCGGTCTTACTGTGCTTACTGTACTGAAGATGAACATGCAAATTTTAAACTAACTTTTAAACTCTCGCGTTCCATGATATACATAAATTATAACGGGAATTAACGCGATCGCGGTATAGGTACATACCTTTGATTTGCCTGACGTTTCGACCAGGTTACACCGGCCGTGGTCACAGGCTGACTGGCGCAGTAGTGCACGCCCGAAACGTCAGGCAAATCAAAGGTATGTACCTATACCATGATCGCGTTAATTCCCGTTATAATTTATGTATATGCAAATTTTATAATCCTAATTAATGCAATAATTAGCGCAGCATACAATGTGCTATGGCGAAAATGATAGGCGCTCGCGAACAACACACAACCAATGATATTACATACAAACACACAACACTATAACACCACCTAACGATTTTCCTTTCGAAACTGAGTCCAAAATCTTTTTTTATTAAACGACTATACAATCTGGGTGTATAATACCATTTTAGAGATTTTTAGCGTATTTTAATTAGTTTTGACAACACAATAAAATTCGTATCAAAGTGTCTACGTATTGTCTACGTAAACTCTACAATCATCTACGCAGTGTCTACGCATTGTCTACGTGTATGAGATTCACTAAGAGCTTCGGGCCCAAAACTTATTTTAATGAGGTTTATATATTTGAATGAATTTTTACAGCATTAAGTATGCTAACTATACAAATCGAATACATAGGGAAAAAGAATCATCTCGGGCGGGACTCGACCCCGCAGTTTTTCCCTTACAGGGGGAATGCCTTGACCAATTCGGCTACCGAGACACGCCCGATGTGATTCAAAAGGTTTATATACTCTGGGAGAGACTCTACTGCGGAGAATCTACGAAGTTTACGATACCTAGAACGGTGTATATTGCTTCTACGCGGTATCTACGACGTGCGACGTGCCTACGACTTCTACGTAGACATGTCGTAGTCGCATTGTAAACAGTCTTTGTGTCGTAAAGATATTGTAAAGGAAAGCCAACGAAGCGAGAGTTAAATTGCTCATAAGATGGCGGATCTGACAGTTTAGAACCGCTGTGCTGACAGCTTTCCTGTATTTGAATGAATTTTTTATAGCATTTATTATGCTAACTGTTAAGTTCGAAAAATATTGGAAAAAATGAAATGCTCAAGTGAGACCCGAACTCACGACCTTTCGCTTACAGGGCGACTGCTCTGCCAACTGAGCTATTGAGCACCACTTGAATCATTTCAAATTTTCCTTCTCTTTATATCCGTCTATAAGGGCGACGGTGCAGCCATCTACCAACATTCTTACGAACTGTTGGAAACAATGAATGATTTTTCAACCATTTTTAAACATTGAATTTTGATGACTGCGCCCAAATATTTGAATGAATTTTTTATAGCATTTATTATGCTAACTGTTAAGTTCGAAAAACCTCTTTACTTTATATTTTTCGAGCTTTCCTGTACTACGAAACATGCAAAGACAACTGTCACTCGGCCATTGTCGCGTACGTGTGACATGTGCGACAAGGACAGAGAAAATAATCGCTAGTTACCGCAACGTAACTCAGTAATAGTCGCTTTGTTTACCTTTTTTCTCTCGTCTCTTTGGCTTTACTTTGTATGTATAAGACGTATAGATATATTTTATTCTACATTTGTGCCTTTAAGATGTACCTATAAAGATCTAAGTTTTGCCTACATAATGTCTACAAAGTGTCTACATGGTCTATAGTGGCCTTATACGGAACAAATGGCGTAGCGGTAGTGCACGCGACTGCTACGCTGGAGGCGCGGGTTCGATTCTCGCTCAGTGCAAATATTTGTATGCATGAATATGGCTATTTGCATTGGTCTGAGTGTTTCTATGTATAATGTGTATGTATTTACAAAAAAAAAGTATATAAGTATGTTTATCCGCATTCTAGATTCCATAACACAAGCTATAGAAGTTTACCATGGGTCTAGATAGCGTTATGTAGAATGTTGTAGAATATTTAAAAAAAAAACTCGTTCGTGTCATCTACGAAACGCCTACGACATGTCTACAGAACGTCTACGTCGCAATCACTGCTACGATAAAAAAATACACTGAAAAATAGGACATGATTAATGGTGGTCGCTTAACTGCCTCATTACTTTATATTGCTTACTTTCTTACTTTATATAGCTTAACATCAGGCGAGGTGAAGTAAAATTGACGTGTCCTATATAAAAAAAAAAAAAAAAAAAAATCCGCTCAATAAGTCGTTTTAATGTTAAACAGTATAATTTAACCGACTTCAAAAAGTTCGACACTTATGTTTATGGTCCTTCGAGCCGGTTATGACTGGCATAAACTGTAATTTAACCTGTAGGTTATCACTTTTTGTTGTTTGAATTAAATTTTATAGCATTTATTATGCTAACCACACAAATTACGCAGTTGTGGCTTGAAGACACGACCTTGAAATGATTACAGGAGGAATGCTCTTTCAACTGAGCTGCTGAGCCACACCTGAATCAATTCAAATTTCCCTTCTCTTTATATCCGTCTTTAAGGCTACGGTGGATTCATGTACCAACACTCCTACGAACTGTTGGAACTTCACACTTATGTTTATGGTCCTTCGAGCCGGTTATTAGTAGCATAATTTTAATGGTACCTGTAGCTCATCTATTTTCGTTCTAAAGATAATATTAGTATATTAGTTATAGCAGTCTCAACGACTTTTCAATACTACTATAGCAAAGAAAATAGGTGGATTTTTTTTATACAAAAGGACACGTCAATTCAACTTCACTTCGCCTGATGGTAAGCTAAATGTAAAGTCTCGAAAAGAGGGTCACCATCGTAAACATGTACCATGTTAACAGTGGTGGCACTCAGCTTGACGGCCTCATCAGATGCCTTTTCACATCCCGCTTAAAGGACCCGGGACTCTAGGAAGAAGGATTTCGATAATTATGATCCTGTAAGTTTCACTTTGACCTCCAGGATCTACGCCCTACGGTCAGACGAGTACTACGAGACTGGTAGCTCAGTTGCTAAAGTATTCCCACTAGAAAGAGACTGACGTGGATTTAGTCAGTGTAGTTCGTAGACAATCGTAGACATCACGTAGACAATCGTAGATACAACGTAGACAATGCGTAGTCGCAACTAGATCGTAGACGCTACATAGACTCTTCGTAGACATAATACATACTACGTAGACGCTCTACAAAAACTCAACGCAGTCTTGTTGATATTGCGGAATTTATACAGCCCATCTTCGTAAGCATGGTCACCCATCCTAAGACTGACCTGGCTAGTACTACTTAACCTTGCAATATTCGAACCATTTTAGCCACGTTATGTGTTCTTATTTTCAATGTTGTTTTCAGGAGAAACCCCATCAGAAAATGTACAGCAACCAGAAGTGAGCCTTTCCTATAACCCCGAAGAAGTGATACCACTGAAGTACACCGCCAACCTAGCGCATGAGAATGAGGCTGGCATCGTTGGTGAAGAGGGGTAATTAACTTTGTTCATCATCTTTCATCATCATTATCGTAATCATTATCATCATCATCACTGTCATCAGTATCATCATCATTGAGCCCCTTGGTGTTAGACACGTCTATATGCCACGAGTGTAAGCCGTGTGCTTGTCTACCAGTTACTTTGGTTATATTTAAATTGGTTCTCTGTTGCTTCTGAGACTGTGTGCTGCTCTTTATAATATCTCTATACTAAATTTTATCCAGAACAGTTTAGGCGTTCTTATTCCAAATCCTCATTTAATAAATTATTCTAACCATTTACTAATATTCTTGGTAACTACTTCATTCAAGCTAAATTGCTTGTGTAAAAAGTATCATGTTGGTAGTTTATTTTCCATGATTAGACCCCGGGACCTTTCAACCTATTTTCTCTTAAGCTACTGAGTTTCATTCTTCTTTTGCTTCTTCTAGATTCATCGACCTCCAATGCGTGAAAGACATGCGTCTTGGAGGCAAACTCCTCGAGCCAAGAGACCTGTCGGAGATAGCCGCAAGCGCCAAGAGACACGGGCTAGAATTCTGTCCCCAAGGCCCGTACATCATATCACTAGTGTACGGAAGAACACTGAGTGACAATAGAACAGTGCATTTTGTGCTACCGGCTTATTCATACAGGTATGGTCTTTTTGGAGAAATTCTGAAGTCTTCAAATAGTCTCTGTACCATGGCCTGAGTTTCTAAGGCATCTTGGCCTCGAATGCAATCAGGATAGCGTCTAAATGAAGATGATGAGTCTGCTTAATCGATTTATTTTGGATTTTCAATACCGAATCCAGACTCAGCCATAAATAGGTATACCTGCTGATTGATGTATATGGTTCTGGTGAAGGTTTTTGTCTGTTAGCGTTCAAACGACAGAGGTCCTTGATCTGAAACCTCCACGCAGTGCACCCTGGGCAATTGAGTTGATAGCGCCTCTCAATAGCAGGGAAGACGCTGCTACCTACGGCCCATTATGACCGAGATGGGAGCGGTCCAGTGTGGCGCTGTTCGGAGGCTCTCGATATATCCCTCTAGAAACAGGCCTGGGGAGGGCCTGGGGGTGACAGGCCCCCTGTCACCCCATCAGCCCAGGTTAACAAAAACATTGTTCAGGTTCAGATGTTTTACGAAGTGTATTATGCTATGTCACCATTCTTTCCACCAGGGTATGGGCAGTAGGCCTCCACTCCGTCATCAGGGCGCTGATGAGTCAAGCCAAGCTCGCGGACAGGAGTCTCGCCTGGCTAAAAAACAAGTATACGGCTCTTTACTACGAGGAGGGCTGCTGCTGTGAACCGCTGGTCTCAGATGCTATAAGGGTAAGCCAGGAGCTGCGGTACAGTCCACCAGCCCATTGTTTTTCCACTGCTGGATACACAGCTTGACAGTAGACTAGCGAACGTGGTATTTCATCCTTGCTGATGATAGATTCACCTCGATTCCAATCTGCCAGTCACAACCATATATTATTTTTACGGTTCCATCTAAAAGTTGAAAAGCGGAACCCTAAGGCTGCGTTGTCTTTCTGTTACGAGGCCATATCTCTGTAGAACCTCTACAGCGTACTTCAGAGGTAGTTTAGAGACGTAGAGACGTAGAGACGTTGGTTTTTTGGCAGTATTTTGAGAGTAGTATTAATACGTATTCCGCTAAATCCTAGCTGACCTACGGCCATTTCCAGTTTCGATATACACCATTCGGATGGTGAAACTAAGCTGTTGCCATCTAACCTCGGCTTGCTTCTGCTAGGGCACAATGTGACACAAATGTTTTTTGAAAGGTATAAACTACTTTTCTTTCCTTTCCAGGTGTTCGGAGGCCGAGAGTCGACCTGCGGCAGCTCCTGTCACTCCACTCCAGTGAAAGGCACTTACACAGACTCCCATTGTGACTCGCTCAAAATATCTGGCCTTAAATTTAAGGTAGCTATTATGACTATTATGAAAACTTTTTTGTATTTCGGGCACGTCAACATGATTTGACTTCACCAGATCTTAAACTAAAGGGAAAGTTTCAAGAATGTTGGCCCTCAGTTTGACAACCTCATCATATGCTTTTTCACGTTTTTTTGTTGGTGCCCTAAACTATATAACCAATTTCGTCAGGATCGGTTTGTTTTAGTGTTTTTCCCGGTTGTATCCTTTGCACATTAATTAGTCTGACTTTTAAGGTACATAGCAAGTACTGTCTTGCTTCCAAAATCTGAAAGGAAAACCAGCTATAAAACCTCGTCAGACTATAACGATATCGACATACACACATCAAAAAAAGTTTGCGATCAATGGCATAAGCTACTAGAATTCTTTAAATTTAACTTTATCAAGAAAAAATCTATGTTGTATGCTTTCTTTAAATAGGAATACCCTGTTTGAAATTAAAATATAAAATGAATTAAATTTTATTATTACATTTAGATCCAACTAAAATAAAGTAAAAGCCTTAGTTCCTAGCCTCAGAGACCTGGGTCTGGAGGTGAACCCTTCGAAGTGCGAGTTTTTCTCCTGCGGCACTGAGGCTCGCACATGCTTTTCTCGTCTAGGTACCATCCTACCTGGCCTCAAGGAGCTTTCTCCTTCGGACTTCTACCTGTTGGGCTCACCAATTTTTCTCTCTGCTGTTCCTAAAGCCATCTTCGTTCGAAAGCATCTTCTTCTGGCCGCTCACGAACGTCTAAAGGGTCTTTCCGCGCACGTTGCAATTGTCTTGCTCCGCATGTGCTTCGCTCTCCCAAAAATCGCGTACTTATTGCGGACCACCCCAATTTGGCTTTGCCCTGAGGAAGTCTCCTCCTTTGACGATGCCCTAAAATCGGTTGTGGAGTCGGTCCTCAACGTCAACCTAGATGGGACTCAGTGGAGTCAGGCGACCCTGCCAATCCGGAGTGGCGGTCTGGGGGTGCGTTGCGTGCGTGATGTGGGCCTCCCGGCTTTTCTGGCGTCCGCGCAGGGGGTGGCTAGCCTCGTCACTACTTTATTAAACCCTAATGGTGACGGGGCGAGCGTGCCTTTTGTGTCCGACGCTGTATCGGCCTGGTCGGCCCTCAACGGGGGTGCATCAATACCGGAACTGGGGCATCTTCAGCGAGCGTGGGATGAGGTAGGGGTGAGGCGTCTCCAAGCCCAACTATTAGACGGGGCTGCGGGGGTCGATAAGGCTCGACTGCGGGCTGTGTCACAGCCGGAATCGGGAGCGTGGTTGCAGGCGCTACCTTCTCCTCATCTGGGTACCCTGCTTGACGGCGACTCTCTGCGGGTGGCAGTGGCTTTACGCCTGGGCTGTAAGGTGTGTGAACCCCACATATGCACCTGCGGTTCCATGGTGGAAGCGGATGGCCATCACGCTTTGAGTTGTCGGCGGTGCACTGGAAGGTTTCCGCGACACCACGCTCTGAACGATATCGTCCGCAGAGCCCTTATATCGGCGAACGTACCCTGCGTGCTTGAGCCTCCGGGTCTGAGTAGGTCGGACGGTAAGAGACCGGACGGGCTGACTTTGGTGCCCTGGAAGAACGGTAAGTGCCTGCTGTGGGACGCAACTTGTGTCAGCACTGTAGCCGCCAGCCACCTTAGTCGCACCATCCACTCCCCGTCGGCCGCCGCGGATGACGCCAGCTCGAGGAAGAGACTCAAGTACGCTGAGTTGGAGCCGCAATACTACTTCGTGCCAATAGCGGTGGAGACCCTGGGGAGCTGGGGCAGAGACGCGAAAAGCCTTATAAAGGCGATTGGGCAGAGGCTCATAGAGGCTACTGGTGACTCCCGTTCCGGGTCGTTCCTGGTGCAGAGGATGGCCGTTGCAATCCAGCGTGGAAATGCTGCTAGTGTGATGGGCACCTTTGCACCGGGAGCGATCAGGGGCGGGTTATTCGACTAATACTGTGTAGTATTTATTTAGTATTAAGGTGACATGATTTATATATAATTAATGTTAATTGACAATAAAAATATAAAACTATTTTTTATTATTTACTTAAAAAAATTTAGCTATTAATCATAATGCAATTGTGATAGAAATTTCATAGTAAGAAAAAGACTGTTTAATTAAACTTAAACTACAATTTATTATTAAAAGGTGTAAATTCAATATAAAATAACTCCTCCCCTGGCTCGAACACATGCGGAGATCCTCCTGGGCATGCTGAGGATCATGTTATCCAGCATTTCCTGGGGTAACCTATCCCATTCTTCAATAGTGGCTTCCCTGAGCTCTGGAACTGTCTGGGGATGTGGCTCACGGTTCCATATAAGAGCATCCCACGCGTGCTCTATTGGGTTTAAGTCGGGCGAGCCGGCAGGCCAGTCTAATCGTGTGATATCGTATTCTTGAAGAGCAGCATTGACTCGTTGAGCTCGATGTACGGGCGCATTATCATCGACCAGTACAAATTGGTGCCCACGGTTTACTCGGAATGGTTTGACGATATCATCAATAGCAACTGCTTTGTACATGTCTGCTGTCATGAAGCCCCGATACGGGATCAAAGGCGTTCTAGCTCCAATCATAATGCCACCCCAAAAAGACACCGATTTTCCGCCTTGCTGAACTGTTCCAGTGGCAGTTCTTTGTCTTTCACGGTCACCTGGTCTTCTCCAGACACGGACACGTCGGTTATCTGAATGAGTGGAGATTCGGGATTCGTCAACGAAGAGACAGTTTTGCCAAATGTTTTCTTCCTCACCTTCTTCATTGTGCCGAAGTCTAGCCCACTGCAATCTTCGTTGTTGACGTTGCCGGGAATTGAGCGGAGCTCGCCATGACCTCCGTGCTCGTAATCCAGCCTGGTGCAACATACGTGACGAGTTTTTACTCGGACAGGACGGGCCCGTCCCGTCCTGTCCGAGTATGTGGCTGATGATGTGGCTGAATGTGATGTTAATGCATCCGAACCGTGATAGTGATTCGGATCTAACGTTGTGAACTAGGATAGATTAAATTTTTCATCTAAAAAAATATCTTTAAACTTAAACTTCATCGGTGACGAGATTTTTCCCGCCCCGCACTTGCTACGTTCCTGTCCGTATAAGAACCCGTCAGATATGCAAAGGTATATATACTTCTGAATAGTTCGGTTTGCAGTGTATACGCGAAGATATTAGTTCGCAGGTATATTTGCCAAGAGTTTTTTTTTAAGAATATTAGAACCGAAATTACTAATAATCCCTCTAACCCCTCCAACTAAGCTAAATTGCTTGTGCTAGGAGTAGGTTCACGTCGGTAGTGTAATGGCCAGGATTTGAACCCGGAACCTTTATCGTAAGGCCGATTCCTTAACCATTAAGCTACCGACCGACGCTTTAAATATCTCATTGTTCCCAGAAGAACAAATCAACATCAGAACTGAAGACAAGTTCCCCTAAGAGTCTTCACTCTTCGCACACGTCTGGCACCAGGAGTGAGGATGAAGTCATGCAGGGATCACCCAGACACAGGTAAAAACTATCAAGTTCATCTATTACATATATGTTAGCAGTCGGCCTTACGATAGATTCGAAGAAATAAAATGCTTACGTAGTAATATCAGAATCTCTTCCAGTTCCTACTCGTCGTCAATAAGCCACCCACACATGTACGGGCCCCGGCACAGCAGCCTCACGGCAGCTGCCACCAGCATCATGGCGGGCTCTCCTAACAGGAGTAGGTCAGTATTTTTTATAAGGACCAGTTAGAAATGGTCTCACTGTCATGGATGCCTAAGATCGTACGAAGTGGAGGAGGAAGAGCCGAAAGGCGGACCCTGAGCTCCAATTTCTTCTCGGATACCATTAGGAAAATACGTCTACATTAAGATGAGTCAGACTGTACAGCTAGCAGAACCTCAATTCGGCTAATGACAATTACCATACCAACCCCTGTCATACCACAGCCACCAAAAATGCCTTACAATTTTGGACTTTAAAGTCATACTGTTAAAGTTCAAAATTAAATGACATTTTGTAGTGACTGAAAAATAATGACATTATAATTTTAGACTAAGTCTGTAATAACCAAGTCTAGAATTGAAGACGATTTTTATTAATTTCGGTAATAGCGATTTCCTTACTTTATTAAGTTTAAGGAAATATCGATAAACATACCTAAAAAAAAAAATATTATACATACAGACGAATTGAGATCGTCTTCCTTTTTTGAAGCTGGTTAAAACTATCATATGGTTCGAGAAAAAAATCCAATGTTAGTTATAATAATTTTCTAATTTAATATTTTTAATCTCTTTCAATAGATTTTTTTTGTGTGGCAGCCTTAATTCTCAAAGGTAGCAAATTCTTTGTCACAACCAATTTTATTTAATTTCGAACCCGTTATTTATTCTAACTCATTGTTTTTTTATAACGACCCTAAATTTAGCACAGGCACCATTCAAGTGACCTTGACCTATTTACGATCGAATGATAATTGGGTTTTAGTCACCCTAACGGAGGGGGCGTTAACCCCTATCTAAAACAAGGGTGGTACAATTTAACGCACAGCTTTGATCTTTATTTTTGGCACAGGAGGGTTCAAATTTATTTGTAATATTGAGAACATTCCTTTTGCGTAAGTACATTTTTATGACCTAAAAGTTTTGAACTTTATCTTTTTTACAAAGGGTATAAATTCGCTTGCGGTATTGCAACTAACTTAACTTGAAATAGTCTTCACTTAACTTTATTGTTTAAAATTAATCAATATGAGATATTTTTTTATTCTTCACCTCGCCTAATGGTAACCTAAAGACAAAGTCTCGGAAAGAGGGTCACCATCGTAAACATGTACTATGTTAACAGTGGTGGCATTCAGCTTGACGACCTCATCAGATGTCTTTTTACGCCCCGCTTAAAGGACCCGGGACTGTAGGAAGAAGCAAACACGTGAGCTGGCAGGGTGCGGCATAGGAATGAGCCGAAATTCATCTGGAAGAAAACTCCTAAATGTAATATATTATGCGTGTGCAATAAAGGCTTGCTTACTTCTTTCTTTTGGTATGGCATATGAGGCAGCGAGAGCCGTCTGACCTTCAAATCCTGACAGGAAAGTAAACAGAAAAGTTTACACTAAAGCCTTATCAGTTAATAAGTACGTCTAACAGCTTCCATGCGATATTAGCATGCCCTCAAATGTGAAGCGTCCATTACACGGTAGGTTTTGCTGTCAGTTTTACCACAGTAACCGCCGTGATTGATTGACGAATAATCTATCATCTAATGCGATGACTGATGGTTGAATGAAGCATTGACGCCGGGTACAAACTGACAACATGTTAAAATGTATAAAGTATCAGATAGCACGAGTGTCAAAATGTACAATCTATTAATGACAAAATACCCTGATGCCAGAATGTACAAATGCTAAAATGTTCAATCGACAACATGTATTTATGACCAAATGAGCAATGGTCAAAATATACAGTTGCTGAAATGTTCAATTGACAGTATGTACTTTTCTTATCTTAACACTAAATTCAAATAAAATCCACAAAACTTACAATTTTATTAATGTATTTATTGTTGTCTTAACACTAAATTCAAATTAAAATCCATTTATATAATTACATTGACATGGCAAAATCTAAGTATTCTTTTACATTGAAGTGTATGGTATACTTCAAAAATAGATATGCACTAAAGAGATTTTATATCAATTATCTATTTGATGTGAACATTTTATCATTTATTCATTATTACATTTTGTGCATTTTGACACTCATGCAATATTACACTTGTAATTTCTAGCATCACTGCATTCCTACATTTGATCGTTACAACACTTTGACGATTTGAAACTATTTTACGTTTGTACATTTTGACACTCGTGCTATCCGATACTTTATACATTTTAACATGTTGTCAGTTTGTACCCGGCGTCGTTTTGACGTTTAGTAAAAAATAACTAATTTGACTAGTCAGTAGAATACCCAATTACGTTTAAATAATGTTTAGAACCAAAATGCTTCGACGCCGGGTACAAACTGACAACATGTTAAAATGTATAAAGTATCGGATAGCACGAGTGTCAAAATGTACAAACGTAAAATAGTTTCAAATCGTCAAAGTGTTGTAACGATCAAATGTAGGAATGCAGTGATGCTAGAAATTACAAGTGTAATATTGCATGAGTGTCAAAATGCACAAAATGTAATAATGAATAAATGATAAAATGTTCACATCAAATAGATAATTGATATAAAATCTCTTTAGTGCATATCTATTTTTGAAGTATACCATACACTTCAATGTAAAAGAATACTTAGATTTTGCCATGTCAATGTAATTATATAAATGGATTTTAATTTGAATTTAGTGTTAAGACAACAATAAATACATTAATAAAATTGTAAGTTTTGTGGATTTTATTTGAATTTAGTGTTAAGATAAGAAAAGTACATACTGTCAATTGAACATTTCAGCAACTGTATATTTTGACCATTGCTCATTTGGTCATAAATACATGTTGTCGATTGAACATTTTAGCATTTGTACATTCTGGCATCAGGGTATTTTGTCATTAATAGATTGTACATTTTGACACTCGTGCTATCTGATACTTTATACATTTTAACATGTTGTCAGTTTGTACCCGGCGTCGTCAAAACGATAAGTTATAAGGTGACTTGTATGAAAAAAGATTTAGTGACGTCAAGAAATATAATAGTCAAATCAGTTACTATTAGTTTGGATGGATGATGAAAAATAAATAAAAACTATAAAATATGAACCGACGCAATTTGCACCGCTCCGTTACCATTCTTAATTTAATAAGCTCGGTTAGATAATTTATTTTAACTATAGGATAATACCCAATTCATGAGTGATGGCATGAATGACACTTGCTTGAGCGTGAGTTGGACGCTTTAAGTGGAGATACACTAAATTCAACTTCATAATTTTCATCTAAGTATTTGTTCTTACAATCTCTTCTAGCCTAAGAAGACTGGAAACCAGCGAGCGTTTCTGGGAGAACCTGAAGCATTTAAGAACGGGCTCTGTGGGATACGACACACAGCTGGATTTCATGGATTTCGTGGCACTGTTCAGGAGTTTCAGGTTGGTGGAGTGCCTCTGATTGGTCTATAACTACTCATTTATACAGGATTTTTCACATCTTACATTACTACTTTTTATAATTCGATATGGGTAAATTGCACCAGAGGGTCGCAATGAATTAAAACAATTAACAATAATAGTCACGTCATTTTGACTTGTCCTTTTAGAAAGGACATCTTTTTTAATCGGTCGAGGCGGAAAAAAATCTATACTTATTACTATGTATGTGCAATAAAGAATTAAGAATCCTTTTTAACCTTGTATTACTTCTATGGACATCATAAGATGAAATCTGGTTTCCTTTTTCTTTTATAACAAAAATAAGATCACGAGAATGCCCATCTTGTTCCCAGCCTAGTGATGCGCTCGGAACTACGGGACATATTCGAGCAACTGGCTGTTCCGCGGAACAGATCACCATTGTTCGGCGCTGAGAAGAGTCGGAGTTCGCCGGAACTGTTCCGGAGTCGAGGCATTTTTCGGACTGGTAAGTTTTAAGTAATTTATTTCAACCGACTGCTGCAACTGTTGCTAATACGTCATTTTCGTGGGTTTATTTTCCGCTCAGTACAAATATGTCCACAGTAAAGTCAGCATCAGAAAGATGTTGACGTACAAAGTACTCAAAATGATATCAATTTAGTTTTTGATCCCTTTCAATTGACCGATTGTTCTGATATTTGGGTACACACCTTCAGTTCGAATCACTATATAGTTTTTTACCTTTCCTACCTACCTACCTACCAAATTAACACCTAGGTACATTTCATCAATCATTGGATTTGGTCCCACGTAATAGGGAGTGAGCGTATTGCCGCATTCCGGGCACTATTGTTGACTGAAACCATGCATCTGTGGTTGAGTCTGGGCTGTATAAATCTGCAGATAATAAACAGCCATAACCCTTAGTCGCCTTGTACGATACTGCATGTTAAGAGATGGAGTGGCACATGTCTACTCTGCCGGGAACCACTTGGCTTTTACAACATCTCAATAAGATCTTTTCTATAATTGTAACCAGAAACTTTAGTGTTTTGTTTTTAATTCCCATCCAGGTCTACTAACAAGGAACGGATCGCTGGACCTGGAACCGCCCAGTGACAAAGTTGGTAGGAAGAAGGCCTTCGACCTGCTAGCAGCTGCGGCTCTACCAGGTATGATTGGATTTTTATTTCCACCTGCAAGTAATATCACCCACATACCATACCATATTGGCTGTTTATTCTAGGAATAAACTTTACTCGCGTTTGGTCGAACCGGCACTCAGAAGCGCGCCTCCCCATTCCGGGGGCGAGTCGGGGTCACCGTTGTCCCCCCACCCGAGGAGAACCAGACCGTAAGGGATGGCCCTGGGTCAGCCGGGGTGCGCGGGATACGTCAAATACAACTTCACCTCCGGCCTAGCACCACCACCTACAGTCGGCGTGCGGTTTTAGTCGGTTCGAGACCGACATAACCTCCTGTTCCTGCTCCGGCAGGGGAGGTATCCGAGGGGATTACCGCACAAAAAACAAAAAAGGAGTCGACTGCGTTCCGAACCGGTGTGATCCATTTGCTGAACTAGTCTTTCATTTTATTTTTATTTTGACATTTTGTAAATGCCTTTTTATAGTCTATACAGAATAAATTAATTTTGAATTTTCATTAGTCGATACAGTAGAATTAGGCAATGTAAATTGGTAATAAAATGAGAAATACAAGTATGTTTTTGTCTCGTCAGGTGCAAGCCCAGACGTGAGCGGCCGAGTACTCTCGCTGCCAACTCTCGGCAAGTTCTGCGAGACGAGACAATGCGAGCCCAAGACGGAACAGCAACTAAAAGATATCATACAGGTAAGAATCCGTGACGAAGAAATAATACAAGTATCACCACCCCGTATCACCGAAGGGTGTCGAAAGAGGCGACTGACGGAAAAATACGCAGACGATATCACCACAGTCTAACGATTCATACTACATACAGTCTGTCAACGAAGCCGTCTAGACAGAGCAATCGTGCGGGGGGAGAGGGGTGGTGGGGGACGGGGTATTACTCGGTACGCCCATACATTTTACTCGGTACTAAGGATTCAGGGCTGTCTCATTTTTGTAATCACACTAATCACGTGATTTTTTTTTTCATGACTCGTTTTGTTTGTTAAAATTGTTTTTTTTTTCGTTTTCTATATTTAGCTATACAAAATGGCGGACTCGAAATTTTCACTAAAATCAATATGGGTATCGTTTCCAGGGTTTTTGGGGTCGCTGATTGCGAATATAACATTCATTTCGCGATCCAAGATGGCGGAATCGAAATTTTCACCAAAATTGATATGGGTATCGCTTTAAGGGTTCTTGGGGTCGCTGATTGCGAATATAACTTCCATTTGGTGATCCAAGATGGCGGACTCGAAATTTTCACTAAAATCAATATGGGTATCGTTTTCAGGGGTTTTGGGGTCGCTGATTGCGAATATAACATCCATTTGGTGATCCAAGATGGCGGACTCGAAATTTTCACTAAAATCGATATGGGTATCGGTTTCACGGTTTTTGGGGTCGCTCATTGCGAATATAACATCCACATCGCGATCCAAGATGGCGGATTCGACATTTTTACTAAAATCGATACGGGTATCGTTTTCAAGGTTTCCGGGGTTGCTGATTACGAATATGTTATTCATGTAGCAATCCAAGATGACTGGATGGATGATATATTCGTAATTAGCAACTCTGAAAACCTCAAAAACGATGCTCATGTTGACTTTGAGGGAAATTTCAAGTCCGGATCGCTATATGGATTTTATTATACGTAATTAGTCACCCCGAAAACCTCGATTTGTTTTTTTTTAATATCAAGTCCACCAGCTTTGATCGTCGGTAAAATGGTCGTCAATCCCGATATCAGACAATTGCTGGCAGGCAATCATACGATGGGAAACTGTCGACTCCCAACTGATCATGACATGTGTACCTGCAAAACTAACAGCAGGGCATGGCCGGGAGGCCAAAGTCGCTTTCGTGTGGGGCGCTGTCGACTTAGGACTGCAAGCCGCCTGATACGATCTGAAACTACAGGCTTACTGATCGTGCATAGGCTCCTTAAGAAAATATCACCAATTTGGCGATCCCAGCGATTAGCGAAATTCGAATTCGAATCTGAATCCAACCCCGAACCCGAACCAAATTCCAAGTCCAATATCCAAATTCAATTCGAAATCGAAATAGAAATTAGAAATCGAAATTGAAACCGAAATCGAAATCGAAATCGAAATCCAAACCGAAATCCAAAAACTCAGACTTAAAATATTACGTTTGCTTGATCATAATTGGTTGAGTAGAACCGGAGATATAACCAAAAGTCGCAATAGCCCACATCCATGCGAGCGGAGCCGCGGGCATTACCTAGTAATATTAATTAACCTGAGTTGATGTGCCTTGACAGAACAAAGAGAACAAATAGGGGTTATACATAGAATATTACAGAAAAATAAATTATAAATAAAAACTGAAGTGACATCCCTGAAAAAACTGCAAAAGGCGGCATTTCCGCAAACATCAAACGCGATGAACTACTGTAAGATCTCTCGTTATACTGTGATATCACTGTGAGAGAAGGAAATCTCGAAATAAAACCCTGTACCAACCCGTCTGGCCAGCGTGGAAACTGTAGGCCAAAGCCTCCCAACATTGGGAGAGGCCTATGTCCAGCACTGGACTATGATAGGCTAACTGATTGCGCTGTCTCGCTTCAGAACCCCGTATCGCCCCTTTAAACCACAAATAAGCAAGCTATTTATTCGCAAAATATAGTATGGGAATTTGCCTGATTTGTTGACATATATGGTTACTCCTTCGCTCCTTTTAGTAGTAGCGTGATGATATTTAGCCTATAACCTTTTTCGATAAACGGGCTATTCAACACAAAAGAAATTTCACAATTTGAACCAGTAGTTTCTGAGATTACGCATTCAACAAACAACCCTGGACTAATCGCATCACCTAAAGGTTGACTGGTTGAAAATGCCCACGGCATTAAGTCCGCCTTTGTGCTCTATTTTTATATTTGTGCATAAAGAATAAATAAATAAATAAACTCTTCAGCTTTATAAGTATAGATTTATAAGTATAGATTTGAATGATTTTTTATAGCATTTATCATGCAAACTTTAAAATTTGCATAGGTACATCCGGAAAAATGAAATGCTCATCCTACTTTTACCTCGTGGGTTAAAATCCCACTTAAGCATAAGAGAAGGGAAATTTAAAGTGATTCAGGTGTGGCTCAATAGCTCAGTTGGAAGAGCATTCCCCCTGTAAGGGAAAGGTCTAGGGTTCTAGTTCCACTTGAGCATTTATTTTTCCCGATGTATTCGAATTAGTATAGATATAACGTTTCTCCATAGAGGCATGAACCAGACCCAACTCTGCGTGCAGAGAACTGCCTCTCGTTCGAAGGCTTCGTCAGATTTCTGACTGATAAGGACAACTACGCCTTCGTGCCTGAGCAAATGAGGGCTGGTAATTATAACAGGTAATCTTTTATTAATAATTTTTACCATTTTTTACTAGGTACCCATACCTCGGAGAGCACGTTAAGTCCGCGTCGGTCCCGCTTGCTATACGAACATCCATGGCAGTAGTTATGGGTATTAAAAGCTCTAAAAAATAGTCTAGCGACAGAGCTTCGTAATCTTCAGTAGGTCGTGGAGGTCAGATGGCAGTCGCTTTATTGAAAATATCACAAATCAGCCGCTTCGGAATCAGACTGGCAAAAAGCGAACCCTTTTTTTTCCGTGCGGAAATCCCCTGCGGGAATACCCCCCCACCCTGGAATCCAAGCTGAAGCTTTAGTGATGCAACCGGTAATAACGCAAGAATGATGACTATTTTTACCCAACTGCCGAAGGAAGGAGGGTAATGTTTTTTGTCCTTAAAATGATGTTTTTTCCAAGCGATTACAATATCGGGTTCTTCAAGAAGGGGATTATAAGGTTTCACAGACACCTCTGGGTGTTGCACACGTCCAGGCTACGTTACCGCTTTCCATCAGATGGGGCCGTGTTCTTGTGTACCACCCATGTGGTTTAAAAATTACAAAATTTTGTTGACACATGTGCTAGTGGCGCCCTCTGAATATTACGTAAAATCCCCTATTCGTATTAAAAGTGTAATTCCTCCACAGAAAACCAAACACCGAAGAAGAGGAGGCTCAAAAGCCTCTAGCGAAGGATATGAGCGGTCCTCTCAGCCAGTACTACATCGCCAGCTCCCATAACACATACCTCACTGGCCACCAGCTGAAGGGCGAGTCGTCAGTCGAGTTGTACAGCCAAGTAAGTGGATAAGTTTCTTTTTTCGTGCGGAAATCCCCATGGATACCTCCCCCGCTGGAGCCGGAAGGGGAGGTTATGTCGGACTCGAACCGACTAAAACCGCAGGCCGAATGAGGGTCGTGGTGATAGGCCGGAGATGACGTTGTCTTCGCCATTTCCCGCGTACGCTGGCTGACCCCGGCCCATCCCTTATGATCTGGCCCTCTTCCCCCCGTTCCCAACTGACCACCGGAGTCGTCCACCTGGTTGGTCAGTTAGGAATAAATGTTCCTAACCATACACCTTGTGCATCCGGGGGGTCAGTTAGTAACAAAATATACTAACCGACTACCTGTCTGTATAAAATGCTTAAAAAAAAATCAAATTGTCGTAGTATACACTTATCAGAGATCACAGATTGAAAAAAAAAAACTATTTGCATTTTACTTGCACGAGAATATGTTCCTGCACGAATACTAATCATTCGCGGCATAAATCTATACAATACGAGCCATAGCATTTTATACAGTCATAGGTGGTCGGTTATTATATTTAGTTACTAACTGACCCCCCGGATGCACAAGGTGGGTGGTTAGGAACATTTATTCCTAACTGACCAACCAGGTGGACGACTCAGGTGGTCGGTTAGGAACGGGGGTCCTCTTCGGGGAGGCTGCTTCGCATACATGTCGTAGTTCAATAAACAATGCCGCTTTTACACAGATGAAGTGAATGTGTGGGTGCGACATTTCAGTTTAGACAACCTATAAACTCCATCTAGTGATAATATATGGAACTTGTTTGAAATTATGATTTCTGCATCGCGCTTATAAAGTTATTTGGTACATTAATAGTATAATCAGCGTCAGCGGAGCATATTGCGTAAATGGACGGTTTACCCAGTTTTGTAAGGACAGAACTATTATGGTGAAAACATTTTTTTAATTTTTTTAATTTGAGTTTTTTTACGATATTTATATTATATAACTAAATACAACGGTTATGACTATTGTGAAATAGCATTGTATATAACTAGAATGCCTCCCGAGAATTAGGATTGGAATTCTCATTTTTGGGAATACTGGGGATGCGGCAATAAAACACAGTTTTAATTCACTTCAAGAATATTTTATTCATTAAAATTACAAAAATCTTCAATAAACTCTGTCTAGTCACTCAGTCAATAAAGTCAAGCCACTCAGTCAATACAGTCAAGCCAATCAGTCAAAATAGTCAAGTCACTCAGTCAAAATAGTCAAGTCACTCAGTCAAAATAGTTAACTCACTCAGTCAATACCGTCAAGCCACTCAGTCAAAATAGTCAAGTCACTCAGTCAAAATAGTCAAGTCACTCAGTCATAATAGTTAACTCACTCAGTCAATACCGTCAAGCCACTCAGTCCAAATAGTCAAGCCACTCAGTCAAAATAGTCAAGTCATTCGATAAACTCACTTAATTTGCTTAGTCAAAACCGACAATTTAGTCAATTCTTAATAAGTAAAGATTGAAAAATACGTTTAAATTAAAACATATTATATGTTTTTAGGATAGGTACATCACTTAAATACCTACGAGTAGAATCTAATAGTATTAGATACTTATGACGAATGACAAATATATAGCTACATTATACAAGATACTGGGTGTATATCATATTTCCATTATAACTTTAAAACTATCACGTTCCATGTTAAACAATAATACTCGTAATAACGGGAATTAACGCGATCCTGGTATAGGTACATACGTGCCTTTGATTTGCCTGACGTTTCGACCAGGTTACATCGGCGGTGGTCACAGGCTGACGCTGATTCAGCGGTGTTACCTGGTCGAAACTTCAGGCAAATCTGTATATTTTTTCTTTTTTTTATAACGGACACGTCAATTTGACTTCACTTCGCCTGATGTCAAGCTGAAGGCAATCTCGGAAAGAGGGTCACCATCGTAAACATGTACCATGTTAACAGTGGTGGCACTCAGCTTATCGTATGTTTTTTCTCTCGTCTCGTTGGCTTTACTTTAGTTCAAGATATAGCCACTTACTATTGCTCACTAGACCTTGAATATTTATCACTAGTGTTGAAGACATATCCGGGATAATTATGCAGCTGATACATTATGTTCTTAATTATTTCCGAATTAGCGTGACTAATAATATTCTAAGAAATGCAAAATACTTGAAATTCGCTTCAAAAGTTCTTTATATTAATATAACACTCTTAAATATAAGACGTAATCACATAACGACGTGTATTGAGTTGATATTAGGTCAATAATGGTTCCCTGTTCGCAAAAGTTTAATGGCATAATTTGTAGTGGCATACTTTTATGCCTAATAGAGCTTCACATATTAATGTAAACTCGGCATGCTTTTTCAACGCAATGGGTGAAACGGAGAGTTTTGAAAGCTGTACTGCACTGGAGAAAACACTATTTCAGAAACACTTTTATTTCATCATAATAACGCCATTGTATCAGAATTTTATGGGATTGAATGTTATTATACTGTGCCTCTGTGGCGTGGCGGTAGTGAATGCGACTGCCACGCAGGACGCGGGTTCGATCCCCGCTCAGTACAAATATTTATATGCATGAATATGGCTATTTGCATTGGTCTGGGTGTTTCCGTTTAACAAGTATGTATGTATTAAAAAAAAAATTAAGTATGTTTCTATCTATCTATCCGCATTCTTGATTCCATAACACAAGCTAGTTAAGCTTAACATGGGTCTAGATTGCGTTGTGTAGAATGTTGTGGAATATTGTGGAATTGTGGAACTGTAACATTTTTTTTTAAATATGGCGTAGAAACAGATAACAGCCGTTTGCCCTGGCATTAATAAATTATACCAACGCCATATGCCATAATAACAACAAAACCAAAGTATGCCATCAAAAATTAAGCCCAAGTATATTAGGGCACAAAAACTTATGCGAATCAAAGGGATCCCAATCACAACACACGCCGTGCTTAATCCTAGTGTGTGTTACGGCGATACCAGAATCTGGCTCGGTAGTCGTCACTGCAAGTCAGGAAGGCAGGGGCTGTGCCAGAATGCACAATGAACCTAGAGAAAAATAATTCTATTATGACATATTTGAAAATCAAGAAAGGATTGCTAAGGAAAAAAGTAATGAAATATTAATTTAATATATTATTTTTGATTAAATATACATTTTTGTAGATAGATAGGAAAAAAATTCAGCGGCCCAGGCGGGATTCGAACCCGCGATGCTTCTCTTACAGGGAGAATGCTCTGACCATTGAGCTACTGGACCGTTACTATTACCAATACCAGAAAATTTTTAAAATTTCATTCAAATACATTCTTTTTTTTTCTAAATTTGTTTTAAATGAACATAAGGTCGTAATAATTTTGGATTTTTATTATTTACTAGCTTTTGCCCGCGGCTCCGCCCGCGTGGATGTCGGTTCCCGGCAATTATTCGATTTTTTCTCGCCGTAAAAACTTTCCCTGGACTTCCACGAATAATTCAAGACCAAAATTAGCCAAATCGGTATGGGCGTTCTGGAGTTATATCGTCAGGAAGGAAAACCCGACTTATTTTTATATAGTAGATTAGGATTCATTATTTTTCATTTGTTCTACACTAATGCAAGCTAAAAATCCCTAATAATAGTGTATGGTATATAAATTGATTAATTTTGCAAAGTGTACATTTAACTAGAACGTCTCACACACGTTGGGGTAAGAGACGTCAATATTTCCGCTCACCACAATTTTAACATAATCCTCGGGACACATAATTGTCTCAGAAATAAGTCGCTAGAAAAACGAGTCCCTGACACGATGATTGTTATAATAATCTATGCTTGGTGAATTTGAGCTCGTCCACCGCAATACTACACACGTCCAAAATAATATGTCCCAAGGTAGGTGAGAGTCGAGTTAATTGCCCATACATACATACAATCACGCCTTTATCCCCGGAGGGTAGGCAGAGGTGACTTAACACCCACATTTCACCAGTCATTTCAGTCGTTCACGTAATAGGGAGTGAGCCTATTGCCGTATTCCGGGCACTGTTGTTAACTCGAGCCATGCATTTGAGGCTGATTCTGGGCTGTATATATCTGTCTGATGTTAAACAGCCCTATCCCTTAGTCGCCTTGTACGACACCGCGTGAGAAGAGATGGGGTGGTCCAAATTCACTGGCAACATGTTACATAACAAGCATAGTTTAGTACTGTCAGGTTAGGAAAAACACGCTTTTACCACGCACCAAAAATTACAATAGCCTATCCGCCATCTTGGATGTCCGCCATTTTGGATTTAAGTCACTTAACTATTTTTTCGTATTCCTGACAGCAAACCCTTTCATTTGATACCCATATCATGGGGGTGGATTTCAAACAGCCAGTCCGCCATCTAAGGGAGGCCGCCATATTGGATTTGTAATGACGTTTCTTAGCTAGTCATGTATTGTCATCAGAACTCAGAGCGTGTGCAAAATTTCATACTAATCGAAGACCGGGAAGTGGGTCAAATTAAGATTCCAAGATTTTCTTACATACATACTTACAAGTGAAGCTAATCAAAGCGTGTTAAAAAAGTGTAATTTAATGTGTAATCTAGAAGTGGTACGATTTAGAAGACGGTACGATAATACTCTATTCTCCTATATATTATTTAGCTTATTCTAATAATTTAACTTACCGAACAGCCCCATTGTGTCCAAGTGACATCAACTGGCACCTACTGGCACTACGCGAGTGCCAGGTGCATAGAGAGGTGGTGGCTTCATCAGGGAACATTATATAGTCTTCTGTATGGTTGAACACTGCTTGAGCGTGATGTTCCTGCTTGCCTGATGGTCAAAAAATAATTGGTTAGCTTTTTAACCGACTTCTAAAAAGGAAGAGGTTATTTAGAGAATATTATTATACCCTGTCTATGGAGGAGGAAATGATAGCGGAGGTATTGCAAGGCAATCGAGTCATGAGTTTTCCAAACGTCAAATGGACTCATTCGGTCTGTGACGTCACTATTTACTTCTAGTGAAACGTTCTTGCGAGTGGTTGTCATTTTTGGTCAAAAGTTCAACAGTAAAATTTCAACCGGGTTCATTAGTATTTCCAAACACGTTATTTTATTTAATAAATAGAATAAAAAGCTAAATTTTAAAATTGAAAATAAAAACATTGAGCCATCTGTCGGTATAAGGCTAAATCATTTAAATGGCCTTGTTTAATAAATGCCATCCCTAGGTATTTTAAATATTGTTCATCAATAGATTATCCAAAAATTCTGTACTTTTATTCGTCTTTGTCCGCCTCAAAGACTAAAAGAAAATAGAAGAGGAATTTGAATCACATCAGGCGTGTCTCAGCAGCCGAGTTGGTCAAGGCATTCCCCCTGTAAGGGAAAGATCGCGGGTTCGAGTCCCGCCCGAGAAGATTATTTGACACTTCCATATTTATTTGTATGAATGTATTAAGAATTGAAAGTATATTACCTGTAGTTCCAGCACCAGTGTATTGTATCAGACATCTGCTGCTAGCCAACTCCCAGAGCTTGATAGAAGAGTCTAGGCCAGACGTCATGAGATACTGAAAAATAAAACAATGGTTATATTTTTGTTGGTCCTATGGCGTGGTGAACACAGAAAGAATACAAGTATCACCACCCCAACACATCCGAAGGGTGTCGTGAGGCATCTAACGGAAAAATACGCAGACGATATCACTGCGAGAGAAGGAACACTCGAAAAAAAACCCTGTACCAACCCACCAACCTTCTCTTCTAAATATATATAACTCAAATGTGACTGACAGACTGACTGACAAACGGCCGTTCCCAATAACATACTTACAGTTAAAGATAGATCGCAACCGTCAAATTTGACGTATCGTCTGTTTAAATTCAAAACATGGTAACTGATTTTTTGCGGGAAAGCGCATCGCGGTATAATTTTATTTTCCGAAATGGGTGTGAAATAGGAGTTACTATGTTTTGAATTTAAACAGCCGAGCACTTTATCCGTAGATGCGATCTATCTTTAACTGTCAGTAGGGAACGTTGGGAACGGCGGGTAGTGATCTATCAACGTACAGCCCAAACCACTGGACGGATCGGGATGAAATTTGGCATGCAGGTAGATGTTATGACGTAGGCATCGGCTAAGAAAAGGTTTTTGGCAATTCTGCTACTAAAGGGGTAAAATAAGGGATGGAAATTTGTATGAAGGTCCGTAATTTTCAGAGATAGATGCACTAAATTTCATAAACCTGTGTCTTTTAAGAAATAAATGAACACGTGTATCAGCGTTTTTCAAAATTTTACTACCAAGAGGGTAAAATAGGTGATAAACTTTTGTATGGAAAGTTCGTCATTTTCAAAGTTAGAAGCATGAAACTTCGTACACCTACGTCTTTTGAGAATTTTTTTGTCGCGATAACCGACATCCATGCGGGCGAAGCCGCGAGCAAAAGCTAGTATTATATACAGCCTACCAATATTGGAAGAGGCCTATGTGGAATGCGATAGACTAATTGATTGGTATACCTACCAGCCCGCTGGCACCTAGGCCCATAAGACCCAATTCACTCAACGGACTCCATGTATCCATAGAACTGGGGTCCACTAAGATTCCATGAGCGGCGTGGATACTAAGCTAGTAGTAATTACTAGCTTAGCTAATTTGGTGTTCCTGAAAGACCCCATATTTCCATAGGACTGGGGTCCACTAAGACCCCATGAGCGGCGTGGATACTAAGCTAGTAGTAATTACTAGCTTAGCTAATTTGGTGTTCCTGAAAGACCCCATATTTCCATAGGACTGGGGTCCACTAAGACCCCATGAGCGGCATGAATACTGAACTAGTGGTGATTACTAGCTTAGCTAATTTGGTGTTCCTGAAAGACCCCATATTTCCATAGGACTGGGGTCCACTAAGACCCCATGAGCGGCATGGATACTGAACTAGTGGTGATTACTAACTTAGCTAATTTGGTGTTCCTGAAAGACCCCATATTTCCATAGAACTGTGGTTCACTAAGACCCCATGAGCGGCGTGGATACTAAGCTAGTAGTAATTACTAGCTTAGCTAATTAGGTGTTCCTGAAAGACCTCATATTTCCATAGGACTGGGGTCCACTAAGACCCCATGAGCGGCATGGATACTGAACTAGCGGTGATTACTAGCTTAGCTAGTTTGGTGTTCCTGAAAGACCCCATGCGACCCCATATTTCTATAAGACAGGGGTGTAAAATATCGTAATATCTAAAGTAATAATAGATTGAGAGTGGCTACTATTTAATAGAATTTTTGTATTGGCAACACCGCAGTAAAATAAAATGACTTTCTAAATTATCAAAAGAGTGACGTGCTGTTTTTATTTTGAATAATCCATAAAATTAATAGCTCTAAAAATATTAGCTAAAAGAACCCTGCAAACCCCAAAAGTTAACAAGGGGTCTCCAAAGACCCCGTAAGTAACCATTTACCTTGCTGTTCCTCGTGAAAGCCACGGAGCAGACCTCTGACCCATCATGAGCGTTGACAAAGGTATTGAAGCAGCGGTTGGAGACGGTGTCCCACAGCTTCACGGAGCCATCGGCACTGCCACTTGCAAAGTACTTCCCGTTGGGAGAAAACCTGGGAAAAATGGGTAAGATGGTTGGTTGATAAGGTCGCGGTTTTGATTCCGGTTCAGTGGAAAAGTAAAGTTGAAAGTCATGGCTCTTGATCAGTTTTTTTTACTGATGAAAGTAATTTAATGCCTGTTTGAGGAAGGGGACATTTTGCTAAAGGGACATTCTGAGAAAGGGACATTTAGCTACCTGTAGTCATTTTGAGAAAAAGTCATTTTGCGACAGAGCCACTATCTTTTGAGGTACATTATCCTAAAAATATATAACCAACTTACTTGATAGAATTGATTTGCTTGATGTTGGGACGGTATTGGGCACACGAAACACTGTCGTGTCATATAGCCTGATCATACCCTTCATCCCATCTCTTTCACATGTATACAAAACGACAAAGACACAACTCATTATAGAACACTTACTTGATAGAATTGACCTGCTTCCTATGATGGTGGGACGGTATTGGGCACACGAAACACTGGCTTGTCGTGACGTCATATAGCCTGATCACCGGGTGCGTGGTTGAGGCTATAATATGATCACCGAGGGGATGGAATGCCACGCACAGAACTTGTTCAGCGTCCTGTGAAAAAAAAAACAATTAGCCAAGTTGCTTTGGAGAAGAATAGGGCCACTTCATTTCTTCCCGTGGGAGTCGCAGAAGGCAAGCAAGTGATAGGGTTGTTTTCCATCCTAAGTGTTTGCTTGGCGGCAATAGGCTCACCCCGTAGGACCAAAAATCATGGTTGGCGTTGTACGCCTCTGCCTGGGGTTCCTTTACTCCTATCTTTTTTTTTTTTTTTTTTTTTTTTTTTTTTTTTTTTTTTTTTTTTTATATTTGGTCCGTCAATTGACTGCACTCCGCTAGATGGCAACAAAGCTGAAGTGCAGTCCAGAAGATACAGACCACCATTCCCGGTGCCATTGGACGTAAAATGGTGGTCCCTAACTTGACGGCCTTGATAGATGCCTTTTCACGCCCCGCTTGAAGAACCCGGGACTGTAAGAAGAGGGAAACACGTATGCGGGCAGAGCATTCCAGCTCTTTATCGTGCGGCAGAGGAAAGAGCCCCCAAACCGTTTAGTGCGAGATGGTATGGATTCCACCGTGTGTGGATGGCACCGCAGACCAGCACGTGTTGTTCTGGATAGGAAGGGAGAGGGTGGGATCAGTTGAAATAACTCCTCAGAACACTCGCCGTGGTAGAGGCGGTAGAAAACGGCCAGAGAGGCAACGTCTCTACGCAACTGCAGAGGTTCCAAGGTGTTGGTAACCTCAGGATCACCTATGATACGAACTGCACGTCGCTGCATTCTGTCAAGAGCGTCTAACAGGTATTGCGCGGAACCATCCCAGAGATGAGAACAGTATTCCACACAAGAGCGAATCTGTGTCTTGTACAGAAGACACCGCTGCTCCGGCGTGAAAAACCGCTTCGCCCTGTTCAAGATCCCGAGTTTGCGCGACGCTGTTTTGATGACGCTCTCGATGTAATTCTTGTTGTTCAGGTTGCAGCGAACATCCATTCCGAGCATGTCAATGTGATCCTGTAGAGCCAGCGGTGTATTCTGGAGAGTAGGGAGAGGAAGGAAGGGGGAGGTCTTGGCTGTTTTTTGGCATTGAACTCGACCAGATTCTCTGATCCCCATTGGGAGATGCACGTCAGGACACGGTCGAGCTCAACGACAAGCCGCTGTCTATTTGCGTCAGTGTCAGCCCGCTTGGCCGCGGGGTGCCCGAAGTATCGCCCATGTAAAGTGCTATCATCTGCATAGCAATGGATACTGCCTACTGCTAGCATATCATTTATATGCAGAAGAAAGAGAGTGGGCGATAAGACGGACCCCTGGGGCACGCCAGCATTAACCTGCATGAACTCTGAGGCCCGGCCGTCACAGAGAACTCGGATACTACGCTCATGCAGGAAGCTGGCAACCCAGTCGCACAGTCGAACAGGCAGACCATAGGCCGAAAGCTTGGAAAGTAGCGAACTGTGCCAGACTCTATCAAAGGCTTTGGCGATATCAAGACTGATAGCCAATGATTCGCCATGCCTGTCCATAGCCTCACCCCAGAGGTGAGTGACGTAAGCCAAAAGATCACCCGTTGACCGTTTCGGTCTGAACCCGTACTGTCGGTCATTAATTAGGGAGTGATCTTCTAGGTAACGCGTGAGCTGTGCGTTAATGATATGCTCAAACACTTTACAGAGGATTGAGGTGACAGCTATGGGTCGGTAGTTCACCGGGTCCGAGCGATCCCCCTTTTTGGGGACCGGCTGTATGTTCGCCTCCTTCCAAGCCCGCGGCACTACTCCCGAAGCATACGACAATCGGTACATTCGCGTGAGCGCCGGCGTCAACTCCGCTGCGCATTTTTTCAGGACTACCGGCGGAATACCATCGGGGCCACTGGCTTTCCGGATGTCGAGTGATTGCAGGGTTTTGCGGACGTCGCAGTGCCTGATACGGATATCAGGCATTGAGTGACCGCAACTTGGCAATGGGGGCGCCTGCACACTACAGTTGTCAACCCGGGAATTAGCCGCGAAGAGGTCTACCAGCATATCCGCTTGCTCCTGCGGCTCATGGGCCAGTGATCCGTCTGGGCATCGCAGCGGGGGCAACGAGGGCTGGCAAAAGTTAGCTTGTACGGCTTTGGCCAGTCGCCAGTATCCACGACTACCCGCAGGGTGCGACATGAGTTGCTCGCCAAGCCGTGCCACGCGCTGGGCATCCGCTCTGATGTAAGCCCTTTTGCAGTCCTTGGTGGCTCTGTTATACGCCGTCTTGAGATGGCCCTCACTTGGATCGCGCATTGCATGTGCCCTGGTCCAAGCGCGGTACGCTAACTGTTTTTGCTGAACAGCAGCAGCGCACTCACGACCGAACCAGGGTCGAGTTTTGCGGGCACTGGTGACCTCAGTGTATGGAATATAATATTCCATGCCCAAACTGATTTCACCAGCGATGGCAGATGCGCAATCTGATGGGTCCCCACCATTAAAGCAGCGCTGAGTCCACGGGACGGATGCAAAGTAATCTCGTAGTCCATCCCAATCTGCTGACGAATAGTGCCATAACCGTCTTTTGATCTCCACTGGTCTTGGGGGGGTAGCGATAGGCACCTTGGCGCAGATCAACTTGTGGTCGGAGGTACCCAAAGTGGCATGAACAGAGACACTGTACTGGGCTGGATGGGTCGTCAGCAGAAGGTCCAGCAAAGAGGGCTGATGACCCGCTATATCTGGTACCCGGGTGGTTTCGGGTACCAACTGGGCCAAGTCGTGCGTGAGAGCGAATGCGTGGGCAGTCCGTCCAGCATGGTCAGTTCTGGTAGATCCCAGCCACACCTCGTGGTGGGCGTTAAAATCCCCCAGAAACACCAGTTCTGCGGACGGAAACCGCTCCTGCGCTGCATCTGCCGCCCGACTCAGATGGTCGAAGAGATGAGCCGTTTCTGAAGGTCCTCCCTTAAAGGGACGGTACACGCAGGCGTAGACTCGGCTAGACGTGCCGTGGTCCACGTGTAGCCAGAGAACAGAAAGAGAAGGGTCCTCCAGGCAGCGTAAGCGGCGACAGCAAACATCCGCCCTAATATACACGCACACTCCAGCCTTTGCCATGAAGTTCTCCTCTATCACAAAGCCGGGGTATAGAAGGTAAGACGTGTCACCAGGGCGGCTTATTTGTGTCTCCGTGAGGAAAAGTAGAGCAGGCCGTGCCGTCTCAAGATGTTGGTGGACGGCTATGAGGTTAGAGTGGAGTCCACGAATGTTTGTGAACTCCACCTCAAATGGTGTTGTTTTGATGGAGGAAGGGTTTGCCGCTGTATATCCTGCTCTTATTTTATATGCTGCCATTATTAGAATGAGTGGAAGGGAAGGCGTGAAAAAACTTTTCGGTTCGTCTGATCAAACAACCCCAAGAGGGAGGTATGCGCCAGAACCTTGTCAGTCAATCAACGATTTGCAGATGAGGTTGACTGGGGCCCCACACATCGTATTGGGGCGCCAAAAATCTTTAAGAAACCCAAAAATGGTATTGGGGTCTCCTAAATCATGTTGGAACCCCAATGAACATGTTGGGGCCCCAAAAATCTTGTAAAAAACCCTGCGATCGTCATTCATTCATATCATTGGGCCCCATGTAGCATATACAAAGATCGTATTAGGCCCCATCTTGTAGAAACCCCAAACATAGTATTGGGCCCCATCTTGTAGAAGCTCTAGAGATCGTATTGGGGACCAAAAAATCTTGTAGAAACCCTAAATATCGTATTGGGTCACCAGTAATGTTGTTGGAGCCCCAAAGAAGTTATTGGGGCCCCATACACCAATTCCGTGGTAGTGTCACCGCAGTAATGTTATTGGATAGGTGACAAAAGGTACAAAGAAATTAAAATATTTACCGTAATACTCTTATAAGCCTTCTTCGCAGATGCCTTAGTAATGTCGAACAGCTTGATACAGCAGTCCCGGGATGCTGACACCAAGATCTGTTCCCGGGGATGGAAATCTAAGGCAGTGATCTCGTCTGTGTGGTCGTACCTTTAAATGGAAAAGTTTATTTTTTTACAATTATATATGACTAGCTTTTGCCCGCGGCTCCGCCCGCGTGGATGTCGGTTATCGCGTCCAAACATAGCCTATGTCCTTTCTCATGGTCTAATCTACCCCTATACCAAATTTCATCAAAATCGGTTCAGTGTTTAAGGCGTGAAAGCGTAATATACAGACAGACAGACAGACAGACAGACAGAGTTACTTTCGCATTTACAATATTAGTATGGATATGGATTTGGCTAGGACACTATATACTATTATATAATTGTAAATTGGAAATGTTTGTTCGCGATGGACGCAAAAACTACTGAATGGGTCTTGATGCGGTTTTTTTTTATTAGAAAGGTTTTAATTAGACTTAAAATCTTAGTAGATTAGACCTTGAGAAAGGACATAGGCTATGTTTTGTCGCGATAACCAACATCCACGCGGGCGGAGCCGCGGGCAAAAGCTAGTAATATTATAAACTAAATCATGCCTGTTAATTTCAAAAGGTCTGGAGCAACTTTGAAATACTCATCTGTTATTTTGCGATGGACGCGAAACTATTGATGGAAAGTGTTTTTTTTTTTTAATAATGGCTTGCTCAGTGTTAAAGTATGTTGTTTGTTTGATCGAAATTAGTGGAGTAAAGAGATATGACCAACAATAACGGTAACCATGTACTATATTTTTTAATTACTTCGTTCCGCCAACATTTTTCCGCCCGCGGGGCGTCAGATCCCGTTCCCACTGCACCCTCTTCTATATTAAGCATGTATTATACATATAAACCTTTCTCTTGAATTACTCTATCTATTTAAAAAACCGCATCGAAATCCGTAGCGTAGTTTTAAAGATATAAGCATACATATCTATGTAACAGGACTATCCTAGTGTAGATAGCAGGGTTCAACATAAAATTGTGAACATTGCTAAAATTGTAACCATATACTCGTACTGTATTGTGTAGTTTTTGTCAAAAAAAAAAAAAAAAAAAAATAGGGACGCGGAAAGCGTTTATACTATGTAGTGATAGATATACTCACAAAGTTCTAATGACAGGATGACCCTGCTGTTCCCTGCCAGGATCCACTTCTTCTGGAGCTGATTTAGCTAACATACGCTCCACATCCAATATCTGAAAAGAAACCACTGATGTCAGCGTTGAGACCCACCATTTTTTTTTCATGCGGAAATCTCCAAGGATACCTCCCTCGTTGGAGCCGGAAGGGGAAGTTATGTCGGACTCGAACCGACTAAAACCGCACGCCGACTGAGGGTCGTGGTGCTAGGCCGGAGGTGAGGTTGTCTTCGACATATCCCTCGCTCCCCACCCACTAACTTTAAAACAAGGAATGGTCTACTTGACGCCCGAGCCAACCACATCTGCACCTGCTGAACAATTTCAACAAGGTAGCTTCAGAGCTCCAAAATTTCACTTCAGAGTCAGAGTTATTCCAAGGTCGCAAATTCCATGCACCAGAAAGCATAAGCATTTCACCAGTTCAGATAGTCATAAAAAGTCCAACCACCAAGTTTTACTACAGAACTATGATATCTTTAGTTCCGATGAGGTCTGATGTCACTCCCTTCATGATAAATATTGAATGCATTGATACCCGCTCAGTGCAAATATTTGTATGCATGAATATGAGTATTTGCAATGGTCTGGTCGTGCCTTGGAGAGCATGTTAAGCTGTCGGTCCCGGTTGCCATATGAATATTTATGACAGTCGTTATAAGGGAATTGGGTAAAATGGCCCCATATGGCTGATCACACATCAGTAGTAGTAGTTGTAATACCTTAATACTAGCGTCGACAGACCCCGTAGCAACAAGTTGTCCGCAGGCACTAAACGCTCCAGCACGGCACGCCATCTTGTGTGACGTCACGTAAGCTGTCTCATACGTGGCCGGCTCTGGCGCCAGTGAGGACGCGTCCATTTCATATTCCAAGTCTAAAATTACGAAAATAGAATAAATGGTAACGTGTCACCAGAGGGATGTTATACTCAGGCTCCGCCGCACATGCTCACACTCGCACTCGTTCCTGCCACTGCATGAAAGTCTCATTGACATTGGTGAGAACATATGTGCCTGCAATTACTTTCAAGCAACCAACATCCATCAGTGTATCAAATACCAATCGTAGACGAGATAAAAGCAAGATGGACGCGATTGATTTAAGTTCAAAATGGGACAATGATAGCGAGACATTTGCACCACTGCCACTGGAAATTTGAGTCTCGATCACCTCGCAACACGCGCGTGCACGCTCATGTACGTGTCTATGTTGAAAGTGAGAGCAATAGGCACTCGCACGTAACTCGTGACAGCCAATGTGAGTGTGAGCGACAGGGCTAAGGGGCCAATTCTCATGATAAAAATTTGGTCACAAACAGTCTAGGCTAGATCTTGTTTAAATTTGATGTCAAATTATGTCATTTGTTTTTGATACAACCATGATGTTCCTGTTCAATCTTCAATATTGTGATATGAGAATACAATTTTTAATATTTCGGAGAGTAAGATGAGACCAAGACTGAATTTTGAACATATTATTATATTGTCAGCAAGAACGAGTGGGGCTGCCGGCAGCATTAAAAATGTCTATGTATGTACACACCCTTATTTATACCATATTAATAGTTACAAGGGAACACACAGGAATATTGCAAATCAAATAAATACATAACTTCCCTTTTATTAGTTGCAGTAGGAAAATGTGATATGTAAAGTGCAGTTTCTCTAATTACTTACCAAAACCTGTAGTTCCAAGCAGATGCTCAGCACCGCTGGATGCTGCCAAACGGTCTTTGCGGTCTGGCTCATGTTGCAGTCCCACAACCATCAGGTTCAGAAGTCTGTCGAGATAAAATATTATCATTTCAACAGGTTTCATCTAAGTCGTGTCACATCACAGAAAGAATAGGGCAGTTAGAATGCTTTATCTCTCGAGAGTGGGTAGAGACAGCAGCCAATCATCTATTTTTGTCCTTAGAATTAATGAAATTTATCTCGAGAATAAAAATAGTAAAATATTACACTATGTCACATGCACAGGTGAAGATTAAAGATTCGGGTGAAGATTATCTCTGACATACACCTTTTTTTTTTTTCGTGCGGAAATCCCCTCGGATACCCCCCCTGCCGGAGCCGGAAGGGGAGGTTATGTCGGACTTGAACCGACTAATACCGCACGCCGACTGTGGGTCTTGGTGCTAGGCCGGAGGTGAGGTTGTTATAGACATATCCCGGGGGGGACAGCGGTGTCCCCAACTCGCCCCCGGAATGGGGAGGCGCGCTATTTAGCGCGCCGCCGCCGTAGCCTGCTTCTGCTGAAGTGACAGGCGGCTCCACTCAACCCGTCACCGGCGGCTCCACCCGTCACCCCCAGGCCCGCGCTCATGGGGGACGGAGGTCAGTCAGTGCCCTCCGACGCCCGAGTTGACGCTCCCGCTCTGACATACACCAAGACTTCCCTTCACTGCTTGCAATTCTTTGTATATACATGCTAATACAACTAGATACTTGACCTAGTCCTGAGTTTACTGGACAAGCCAAGGTCTGTTAATGAACAAAAGATCATGCAATGTTTCAAGTGTGTAAATTATAAGTATACATATTTATTACCTGTCACTCGGTGGACATGGCGGATCGGCGTGGACAGCCGCCGCAAGAGTAGCAGCTATGGGTTGAAAGCCATCATAGTATAATTGACTGAAAACATATCACTTTGTCAACAAACTTGCGGAATATAACCTTAAAAAACTATCTGATTTTAAAATACCATACACAATTTACACTGGTCGTCCAAGTTACATCAGCTATACGGCATTTTTCGAATTATATCACAGTTAAAAGATGCAAGGAGGTAAAAACTTATTACGGATAAAACTGAACAATATTGCAATATCACTATCAGCATTTTTTTACCTTATAATCAAGCGATAAAGTAGTTCGCGGTTCTTCACAACATTCCTGCTATCTACATCTCCTGTATTTTCCTTCATTTTAGAAGATAAAATGTAAGAAAATCTTAAGCCGGCAAATTAAATGCTCCAAAATTTCCAACTTAGTAAAGAGGTTATGTTTGACAACAATTGATTTGACACTTGACAGTTTGATTTTTTAATCTACGCCTTTTAAAGATTTTTACGTCTCTATGGATTGCGTTTCGTTAAGAAATGGATTTGATAAAAAATATGTACGAAAAGATAATAAAAAAATTACTTTCACTTGCAAATGATTTAATGAAGCTGTATGTACGACATAATAGACGGCTAAGAACAGATTGAATAGTACAAAGGGAGTGTATTCAGAGCTGGGGTCTAAAATCAATAATTTTACACATGCGCCAAGTTACTGGTTAGACCGGTACTATTTACCTAAACTTTAGAGCATGCGCATTATATAAGAATGTAGACTAGGGAACATTTGAATAAATAAATTGAAATCGACGCATTATATTCGCAATATTCATATCGTGACAACATTCGAATAGGTACATCGGGAAAAATTAAATGCTCAAGTAGGACTTGAACCCACGACCTTTGCCATAAGCTACCAGACCCACGCCCGAGCTAATGTAAATCTTTCCTCTCTCTTTAAATATCCGTTTTTGAGGCGATGATGGAGCAATCTACCGACGCTCTTATGAGCTATGTTGTCGGAACCAATGAATGATATTTCAATCATTTTTATACAATGATTTTTGATTACCCAACCCAATTATTTGAATGATTTTTTAAGTATTTATCTACATCTACACTAATATTATAAAGAGGAAAGATTTATACCTATTTTTGTATGTTTGTAATGAATAGGCTCAAAAGTACTGGGCCGATTTAAAAATTCTTTCACCAATAGAATGCTACATTCTTCCAATTTGACATAGGCTACATTTCATTTTGAAAAAAAATTGAACAATGTAACCGAAGGTGTAGAAAAATGAGTCTTAAAATGTCTTTCGTCGAATGCGCTGCCGAAACTATTAAACCCCCTATACACTACTCGCGAAGTTGAACGAAGTTAGGCAAATACGATAGTGTGGAGATGCACTTCGGCTTACCTCGTCAAACTTTACCTCGCCTCGGGCGACTTCCATTTGTTGTCGGTTTTTGCGCCCGAGTCAAAGGGCCCGAAGTTGCACGAAGTGCGTTCACGAAGTACCTCTCTACACTACTCGGCCGACTTCAGTACTCAATAGTTATAATTATTGCGTGTGACACATATTGTGTTTATTATGAACAAAATACAGTCTTCACAGGAGGAAAATATGTTGTTCCTCGAAACTGTGCAAGCAGAACCTATTATTTGGGACCCCAATATCATTAATGTCATAAGGACGAACGTGCGCAGGCTTTCGGCACCTTAGAGCGAATGAGGTCCTCGCGAAGTTGAACGAGTGTGTGGTGTCGCACTTCGGACTGTAGGCAAAGTTGCTCGAGTACTGCGCCGAGGAACTTCGCGAGTAGTGTATACGAGGCATTAGCGATAGAACAAAATAATGTACAACAATATTGAAGAACATCATAATGTCTACAAAAAACTCCGCGGTAGCATAATATATGTCCAACTATTGTAGTTATGTCACTACTACAACTTTTTTCATTTTAAACATTAATGAAAATGCTAACCAAATTCAAACCATGCTATTTATGTGTTTATATTAATCCTTATCCAAATAAATTATTTTATGGTCAAGACCATTTAACTACCTATAAAATAGTTTTTAAATTATTTAAATTGGACTTTCCATTCAAAAGATATTACGAATTAAAAAATTCAAACAGTAAACAAAACCGCCATAGCGCCGTCGCGTCGTGGCCGTTGTTTGCGATGCAGTCTGAAAAGCGCGCCGGGCATCGCGGCGGGCGGGTTCTATCGACGCGAACAAAAATTTCTTTGAAATACCTAGATGCATAGGTAGATACATTTTTAGTTGAAAGTTGTCAACGTTTAATTTAGACTGTATATATTTTATTCGACTCTGCTTTTATTCTAATTACTTAAAAAAACATAGTAAAAATATATATAATATCCTATGTAAATATTATCTACTAATTTAAGTGCCCGCCACTTAAACCATCAAAGAAATTGAACATAAATAGACTTACATACAAATATAACTGTGGGATTTTTTTAAATATATAATTAATAAATAATATTTTTTTAATAAATAAAAATATTTGTGAAAAAAAGTGTTTTATATCCAAATTTCCAAAATAAATAATTGTCTACCCCGTGCGAAGCCGGGACGGGCTGCTAGTTATGCTAATAAATTCAGGAGGGCCAGACCGTAAGGGATGGCCCTGGGTCAGACGGGGTGCGAGGGATATGTCGATGACAACCTCACCTCCGGCCTAGCACCTCGACCCACAGTCGGTGTGCGGTTTTAGTCGGTTCGAGTGGGACATAACCTCCCCTTCCGGCTCCGGCAGGGGGGGTATCCGAGGGGATTTCCGTACGAAAAAAAAGTGTACCTACTAATAAATTCAAATGAAAAATTTTGTGAATGGTCGATAGAAAATAGGATGGTCTTAAAAATGGTTATTATATTGAAAAAGAATGAGTTGACTATTGCTTGCGTAATGCCCAGGATTCGAACCCGGCCCCTCTTTACTAAAGGCTAATTATTCACTAAACTACTAAAACTCAAAGCGGCTCCATCTACCTACCTACTAACGCATCGCAAGCGTGTGCACGGCATTCAATCCTGAGATGGGGCCATATTTGGGTTCACACAATGTGAAATATTGTACCCATACATTACATCAATATATTATTGTACGTACCTACTTTAAAGAAAAAAATACCTTCTTATTATACCAATTGTAACTGTTAAGTATGGGTATTTAGGTACATATATTTATATCCACTAGATATTATGAGATGCACACTTTATGGAACGTAAATAAAATATTTTTCTTTCTTTCAATAGCGACACTCCCACAGAAATATTATTAGGATAGAACGGTCTTGTGGGCGGGAAACGTACCAACTTTAAACATAATTCCTGTCCTATGGGACAGGAACTTTCGAACGCTTACTCAGTAGGTACAAGGTTGTAATAAAAACAACGTCAATATGCCATTTTGTGCTATTTCCAAATTTAGATTAAAAATGGAGGAGTAAATTTGATAAATAGAGGTATCCATACTATATCCATACCTCCATATCCATACTAATCCATGGTAATATTGTAAATGCGAAAGTGACTCTGTCTGTCAACATACCGTCTGTCTGTACGCTTTCACGCCTAAACCACTGACCCGAATTTGATGAAATTTGGTATAGGGGTAGATTAGACTATGAGAAAGGACATAGGCTATGTTTGGTTGCAATAACCGACATACATGCGGGTGGAGCCGCGGGCAAAAGCTAGCTTCTTATATCTCACGATTAAGTATTATTTACAGTGAAAAAGTCGACACGTGTGACATGCAGGTGAACATTGCTTAGGGCCTAATATATTTCTGTGTACATTCCTTTATTTTCTTACAGGTCCTTTTAACTGGATGTCGGTGTGTGGAGCTGGACTGCTGGGATGGGGACGACGGGAGTCCCGTCATCTACCATGGCCATACCTTCACCACCAAGATTCCGTTTAGAAGAGTTGTGGAGGCTATTGCGAGGTACGAGCTCATTTTTAATGTTCCTCAAAAGAAAACGGATACTTTCTTAGAGGATCACTTCGCTTTCGGTGTGTCAAGACGTTTTTCTCGGGAATGTGTGAAGGCATCAAATTGAAATTCGTTGCACATATTCAGGTCTGTAACGTCTTTAAAGTGTGCAATAATCAGACTTTTAAGTCAACGCAATTTTTTCTTCGTGCGGAAATCCCCACCGGAGCCGGAGGGGGAGGTTATGTCGGAATCGAACCGACTAAAACTGCACGCCGTCTATGGGTGACGCTAGACCCCGGCTGACCCAGGGCCATCCCTGACGGTCTGGCCCTCCTCAGGAAGTCAACGCAATCAAAATTTAATGCGAATTATCCATACTAATATTATAAATGCGAAAATAATTCTGTCTGACTGTCTGTCTGTCTGTCTGTATGTTACGCTTTCACACCTAAACCACTGAACCAATTTTGATGAAATTTGGTATAGGGGTTCATTAGACCATGAGAAAGGACATAGCCGATGTTTGGTCGCGATAACCGTCATCCACGCGGGCGGAGCCGCGGGCAAAAGCTAGTGTAGCTAAGTTCATCCCTGAATACCCGCACTTAACTGGCTTTTTTTATTTAGGACACGTCAATATGACTTCACTTTGCCTGATAGTAAACTGAAGGCAAAATGTCAGGAAACAGGGTCACCATTACAGATACCTTCTCCTTCTTCATCCTAGCATTAATCCCAGTTGCATCCAAAGCTGAAAGCTTCTGCCTCAGAGTCTGTAGCCCACTTTTTCCAGCCAAAGTTCGTTTTTGGCTAACCTTCTATATTTTCCTAGAAGCGAGTGCCATCAGACCTCCACAACCCATTAGCGATATCGAAGCATTGCTGTTAGACCAGTTGTAGGACTCTTTAAGACTCCAACTACCCACTACGATTGCTATAGATGTTTGTATGAGAACCGGGACTGACGGCTTAACGTGCTCTCCGAGGCACAACCAAACATGCAATGGAATTATCCATATAAACCCGAAATTTTTGGCGTAGCTGTCGCGTTCATACAACAGACGATATAAAAAACAAATGATTAAAAAATAAAAAACCCGACTGCCACTGAAAAGACCGAAATAAGTTTAATAGCAGGCGGTACCCATTAATTTTCTTTCGGTTTATGATTGGCAAATGGGTACCGCCTGCTATTAAACTTATTTCGGTCTTTTCAGTGGCAGTCGGTTTTTTTATTTTTTAATCATTTGTTTTATTTTATACTTTTTAGTTATGATATGACATGTATTTCTTTTTGTAATCTCCTTCTAATTGCCTTCATAAATCGTTTATACTTGAAATAAAAACTTAAATCAGTAAGTAAGAAAATTAGCGAGAATGGTTGTTTTGTTAAACAACTTTAAATCGCTATATATCCTAAAATATTATTTAAAAAGAAAAATGGTAAAAGGAACCTAAACCTGATTTTATAATACCTATTCAACGACACCCCACTTGACATAGTTCATCGACTTTTTTTTTTAATTTTGACAATATGGCGTCTGGTTGTCGCTGTGGTGAATTTTAATGACTGTCATGTCATGTCTTTAGTGACACTCGCATGGTTAAGACGAATCGATTGACGTAAGAATGATCAAAATCGGCCTATGCATTTGGACTCTAGAACGCCACATAGAAACAAACATACATACATACATACATACATACATAGACTGATAAACACATTACCCTCCTTTGCGTCGCGCAGTCGGGTAAAAAGTGGTATAAATATCAAATTTATGTAGATACCTGTTGCCAACAGGAGCGCTTTCGTCTCTTCTCCATACCCTCTGATCCTGAGCATCGAGAACCACTGCAGCCTACCGCAGCAGCAGGTCATGGCGATGACGTTTGAGGTCAGTTATACTTTATTATTTAGCTCTGAATTGTACAGGAAAGGCAAGAAGCATACGGCGAGGTTAAGGCATGATTAAGGCGCGTGATAAATGGAGGAGGCAGGAGACCGGGAACCTAAGATGAAAGAGAAGGTGTAAAACGAACTAGCGCACCACTTGCACACCTCTTGAGTGTTTCTTGCACACGAATACGGTACTGATGGAGACTAAGGCATTCTAATAGCCATGGTTTTTCCGTGAAGTTTATTGATTTTATTTCGCCTAAAGCAAATATGCGCCCTGTGTCCGTCCATTTTGGCATATTCGGTACGAAATGTATATGGTATGTTTCTTTTTCGTGCGGAAATACCCACGAATATCCCTCCACTGCTCGGCGGGATAATGTCGGGCTTGAACCAACTATAAATAATACAGATCAAATACTTATGGAATTTCCCTCGCACCTGGATTTTTCTCCATATCAATCAATCAATTGATCAATTAGCCTGTGACGATACCAAATGTACGCATACTACATGTGCCATCTAGTGGCAGCAAGCCGAACTACTACGTCACTACGAATCTTGCATCGCGAAAGTGAAGTTCTCGCGCTGAAACAATACATAATACACAACATCCCAACGACAATCGTTGGGCCGCGGCCCGCCAGGCGTGATCACTTTGCCTGGTCGGAGGATCCTCCCTTTGTGTTGAAGGAACATAACATCTCGTTCCTCCACAGACATAGGTATCTCCCAATGTTTGGAGGCTTTGGCCTTCTGTTACACGTTGGCTGGTTGGCACAGGGTTTTATTTCAAGTGTGCCTTCTCTCGCAGTGATATCGTCTGCGTATTGTTCCGTTAGTTGCCTCTTAAGACACCCTTCGGATGAGATGGGGTGGTGATACTTTTATTCTTTCCCCGTCACCACACATATATTTTTTATGCTGATCCTGTATTGATGCTATCTTCATCCAGGCAGTGTTCGGAGACAAGCTGGTGACGTCATTCCTGTTTGAAGTGGACTACACAGATGAGCCGAGGTTGCCAAGTCCTGAACAACTGAAATATAAGGTCAGTACTTCTTTTTAATAGGCATAAGTGCCGGCAAAGTTCTTGGGCAAGCGAGAGTGGTTAACCAAGAAATTAATAAAAGGACTCATCAATATTAATCATGCGACCGTGCCTTCAATTTTCACTTCGGTTCGGTAAACAATCAGCACGAAGTGAAAGGCATGATTTCACTTCCCTTGGCCGTTGCCAATTGAATGGATGAGCACTTGGTGTTATTTTAACAGAGGGTTTCCTTGCTTTGTAGGACCTGTTAAAACGCTCCCGGCTTCAATAGTCGTTAGGTCGAAATGAGTATATGGGTACTGAACAACTCTGTCAGTGGTTGGCTACTTAACGGCAGGCGCTGCCATTATAGCTGGAAACACCAAGTCACCCAATGACCTGATTGCCGCCGGTTTCTCAATGGGTCGCATAGTGTTCTTTTTTTATAAAGGACAGGTTAATTTGACTTCACCTCGCCTGATGTTAAGCTAAACGCAAAGTTTCGGAAAGAGGGTCACCATCGTAAACATGTACCATGTTAACAGTGGTGGCACTCCGCTTGACGGCCTCATCAGATGCCTTTTCACGCCCCGCATAAAGGGCCCGGGACTGAAGGAAGAAGGAACACCTGAACTCAAACTGGATTGTAGTGCATGACAAACTGGATAGAAGTAAACTTTTTTTCCACCGGCTTTTCTTTGAAAATTTTGACCCTTCATCACTACAAGCTACGCCGTATTTGAGATTATGACCGCGTGGTCTGACTGCTTCGTCCGGCTGATTGGACGCCGCGAAATTTCTCTTGTGCGGACCCTAGACATCCGAGAGAGACGCAAACCTCGGATGTGACCGGGACTAACGCAAGGATGGTGATTACTATATAGTGGGACATGATTTTAACTCCATCTGTTACCATTTCCAGGTATTGATCAAGAATAAGAAGCTGTTGCCAATAGAGTCGAGTCCTACCATCGGTCTGACGGGAGCCAGCTCAGCGCAAGGCTATGGTGGAGTTCTGTCAACCAACTTCAGGTTAGAACCTCCTTATTTTGTTACCAAGCCTCCGTGGCGAAGCGGTAGTGAACGCAGCCGCTACGCAGGAGGCGCGAGTTCGATCCCAGCTCAATGCAAGTATTTGTTTGTATGAATATCAGTATTTGCATTAATCTGGTCGTGCCTCGGAGAGCACGTTACGCCGTCGGTCCCGGTTGTCATACGAACATTTATGGCAGTCGTTACGGGTAGTTGCCCTCAAAAGTCCAACAACTAACAACCAATAACAACAGTAGATATGTTATTGGGAACGGCCGTAACACGCCGTCTTTGGATCTTCAGTTACCGGTTGTAACGTAGCTGGAAACTGTATCCCTTGCACCCCGGCTGACCCAGGGTCATGTCTCTCGAGCTGGCCTTCGAGTGTGTGGGGACCACGGTGTGGGAACACCGTTTAGGGTCTGTGGAGGCACGTATGCGCTACCGCCGCGGGCTGTTTCTGCTAGGGTGATAGGTGGCTGCACCTGTCACCCCCAGGCCCAGACTCATTGATGATAGTAATGTGTCCTCCGCTTGTATAAAATTGTCTCAAAGGTCTTAGTGGAGACATATCAAGCAAAAATTTTACAATACAAATAGCTTTTGCTAGCGGCTTTACCCGCGTGGATTTATATCCCGTTCCCACAAACCTTCCTTTTTATATACCTACTAGCTTTTGAACGCGGCTACGCCCGCGTGGATGTCAGTTATCGCGACCAAACATAGCCTATGTCCTTTCTCAAGGTCTAATCTACCCCTATACCAAATTTCATCAAAATTGGTTCAGTGGTTTAGGCGAAGCGTAACGTACAGACAGACAGAGTTACTTTCGCATTTATAATATTAGTATGGATATGGATTAGTAGGGTTTCATCAACCGTCTCCTATTTTCCAGGTCCAATGGTAACCGTCACACCAGCACATCTCTCCCAGAGCAGAGCAACCGCACCAGCTCCATCATGTCGAACCAGTCAGCCGGCAGTTCCCTCACAGAGTACTTCAGCGACGAGGATTACGATGAGGATGATGAGGAACTTGATGGTAAGATGCTTCTCCCTATTTTTCAGAACATCACTTTTCGGAGCATCGAAATCTACTTACAGATAACTTTCCAAAAAATATTTAAAGTGATTGTAATCTGTGGAAGTTGGTTCTGTGGGGCCCTCCAAGACTAGAATAGGCCAATCTCACGTGCAAGCCTAAACACATGCAAGCCGGTACATTTGCAAGTTGGCACACTTGCAAGCTGAAACACATTGAAAGACCAACGTTGACAAGCCAATCTTACATGCAAGCCCGTGCACCTATAAGATGGTGCATCTGTAAGTAGATTGCCTTGCAAACCGGTATACTTGCAAGCTGGTATATTTGTAAGCTGACACACTTGTAAACGGAAACACGTTGAAAGACTAACGTTGACAAGCTAATCTTACATGCAAGCCCGTGCACCTATAAGATGGTGCATCTGTAAGTAGATTGCCTTGCAAGCCGGTATACTTGCAAGCTGGTATATTTGTAAGCTGACACACTTGTAAACGGAAACACGTTGAAAGACTAACGTTGACAAGCCAATCTTACATGCAAGCCCGTACACTTGTAAGATGGTGCATCAGCAAGTCGATTCCCTTGCAAGACGGTGTATTGCAAGCCGGTACACTTGCAGGCATAGGCTGTCGCGCAAACTTTCCTCATAGAATTGTAAACTCAGATGTCAGATGCTTTTATTAAAGTCATATAAGTTCTAAAAAATACTATTAATTTATTAATTTTGAATTTAATACTATAATCAATTATAGCACAGTATACAATAGTACTTAGTACAAATTTTGATTACCATTTTCTTTTTCAGAAAAAGAACTGCATAAGCTCATAAATTCTCTAGAAGACAAATGCGGTCGTGCGTCTCTCTCTATCTACCAGAGCTTCATAAGGAGTGAGGGGGACACGGAGACTACCTCTGGCAGCGTCAAGCAGGCGACCACGCGAAAGAGGAGTAACCAGATTGCTAGGGAACTTAGTGATATGGTTACTTATGTACAGGTAAAAACAAATTATGTAAAAAACTAGCTTCTACCCGTGGCTCCGCCCGCTGGAATGTCGGTTATTGCGACCAAACACCTATGTCCTTTCTCATGGTCATGAAATTTGGCATAGAGGTACTATGCCAAATTTCATCAAAATCGGTTCAGTAGTTTAGGCGTGAAAGCGTAACATACAGACAGACAGACAGAGTTACTTTCGCATTTATAATATTTATGTAGTATGAATCGTTAGACTGTGATATTACTATTATCTATTCTGTGATATTAGTATGGATTTTGGTAGCCTCTGTGGCGTGGCGGTAGTGAATGAGACTACCACGCAGGGGGACGCTTTCGATTTCCACTCAGTGCAAATATTAGTAGGTATGCATGAATATGTCTATTTACATTGTTCTGCGTATTTCTGTGCCTTAGAGAGCACGTCAAGCCGTTTCCCGGTTTTTATACCAACATCTATGGCGTTTTACGGGTAGTTTGGAGCCTTCAAAACTCCGACTGGTCTAACTGCAAAACTTTGATATCGCCAATAATTGACTATTTGACTAGGTCGTCGTTTCTTCCCAATACTACATAATAGGTATACTTATTAGCTTATTCTGGAAAAATATATTACCTACCTTGTAAAATAAAATATTGCTGAACTAAGCTGAAAATATGACTTTACATTAATTGAAATACCCAAAAGAAGTCAAAATATAAACAATAAAATCCAGTTCAAATTTATAACGTTTTAGATTCCTTATTAAATTTCAAATTACTTTTTTATGAACTATTTACGTGTAAACGCAACGCAGACCGAGATAAATACGATATTCTCTTGCACTCCATATCTTTGCACTACTCGTAACTGACGAGTGACGCCATAAGTTAGGACGATTTTGTATGGAGCGTTTTCGTGTGGCGCGAGAAATTGAATTTTCTAAGTCAAATATCTTTAAAACTATTTGTCGTAAGAAAATTAAACTTTTACAGTTTATTTTTTTATTGCAAAGAGGTGATATTTCGTAAGTAAAAAAATATCTGTCTGTCTGAGTTTAATAAAGATTCCGATAATTATGAATATCCATATCTTTTTTGTACACAGGCAATAAAATTCCGTGGCCTCAGTCCGCTGTCTCCTCGCAGCTCAATGAAACAGCCCAGTAACGTGGCCAAAGAGAGCGCACCCTGTAGCAGCTTCGAGTCCTCGGAGAGCAGCGACAGTACTGGTGCAGTAAGTATTGGTAGGAACTGTTACGGCGAAAGAGTTTTTGAGAGAAGAGAATACATAGAGAATACAATACACAATAGAGAATACATAGGGAAAAAGAATCTTCTCGGGCGAGCCAAATTGGTCAAAACATTCCCCCTGTAAGGGAAAGACTGCGGGTTCGAGTCCCGCCTGAGAAGATTCTAAATTCTAAAGTAAAAATTCATTCGAAAGAGTTTTTTTTATCGTGCAAAAATCCCCACGGATACTACCCCCACCGGAGCCGGTGGAGGCGGTTATGTTGGACTCGAACCAACCAAAACGCACGCCGTCTTGGGTCCTTGGTTGCCGGAGGTGAGATTGCCAAAAGCATATCTCTCGCACCCCGGCATACGTCGTGGTGGGGAGATTTCGCACGATAAAAAAAACCCTATGGACGTGTGAAAACCAGGGGAGTACTTACCCTGTAATTAACTACTAATGCCCTTCTTGAAGTACCCCATATTGTAGCCGCTTGGACAAACCGCCTCGCAACTCGAGACTGCCAAATGATTTTATTATAAAATTACTTTACAGCAAATCGCCCAACAGCCTCGACCAAGGTGTCTAAACGCGCCCGCGGTCCACCACCCCTGCTACCGATGTTCATCAGTCAACGAGGCGATAGGCAAGAAGATCTGTCGGAAGCACCCCATGGCGTTGATAGCACATACGGAGACGCAGTTAGTTAGAACCTACCCCGCTGGGTGAGTTAAAGGGAGACTTTATCATTGATTATGATATCATCATCACCCACTATAACTCGTCATCACTATAACCATTATCATCATAACTATTATCACTTTTTTTATAAAGGACATGTCAAGTTGACTTCACTTCGCCTGGTGGTAAGCTAAAGGCAAAGTCTGGGAAAGAGGGTCACCATCGTAAACATGTACCATGTTAACAGTGGTGGCACACAGCTTGGCGGCCTCATCAGATGCCTTTTCACTTCCCGCTTAAAGGACACGGGACTGTAGGAAGAAGGAAACACGTGAGCTGGCAGGAAGTTCCAGGTCTTAATGGTGTGGCATAGGAATGAGTCGCTGAAACGCTTGGTTCTAGCAGGTACATTCTGCACCGTATACCAGCATCGTCGTTGTTGTTATCATGATCACTTCGCTTTATCCCCTGTTGCATCCGAGGTTTTTGCCACGGAGTCCAGGGTCCGCAATCTGACTTTCAATCATCATAAGGAACGAAGGATATCAATGTGTTAGGAATGGTCACTGAGATTAGGCCGACTCGGCTATGAGTTTACCACCAACTAAAAAGGGGTAAACTGTGGTGTTCCCATCCTCCCCAGGCAAGGGGGAGGGGGCACTCACTCCCACGAGAAACATGCTACAAGAAAAACATCTATAACCCTATGAATTTTCTCTCCCAGCCTAAGAATAGACTCGTCAAACTTCGATCCTGTGACCTTCTGGAGCTGTGGAGTGCAGCTAGTTGCGCTGAACTATCAGACAGAAGATGCTGCAATGGCGGTAAACGCAGCCATGTTTGAAAGCAACGGCTCTGTTGGGTACGTCAGGAAACCCCCTGTTACATGGGACCCTGGACATATTGCCTATAGAAGGTAAGTGACTTTCGAAGTGTGTTTACTTAGGCGCTCTTGACTTCGGGGAAACCGTGGTGCCACATCTGAGGGGGCCGTTTTTAAACAACTGCCCGTCTGATGGAAACTGGTTATCATGGCCTATGGACGCGTGCAACACCAGGGGAGTCACACTCGTGCTGCCGACCCTATAAGAACAAAAAGTTTATGTGCCGTCAGTGCAGAAGACAAAGCAGGAGAAGCCTTTGGCGTAAAGACCGCTCATAACACAAAAACTCTCCAGTGAGCTCTGGCTACTCTAATCACTGCCGAGAACACAACACGATGCTTTCGATGGCCTTGTGTCAAACGGGGAGCGAGGGATATGCCAGCTAGAGGCTTCTTCGCCCTCGGCAACTGATGACCCTATATGGAGTGCGGTTTTAGTTGGTTCGAGACCAACACGAACAACCAGCCCCTCTGGCTTGGGGGGCATCCGTGGGGATTTTCACACATCAAAAAGGCACCCTTGACTTATAAGTTGGTGAAGGCGTGACAACAGCGTTGTATAAATTAGTAACGATAGAAAGAGAGAGAGTGTGTGTGAGTGATGTTTCTATTATCACTGTAGGGGCAAGAGAGACAACATTTTCTTTCTCCCTTAGAATATTTAACTAGGAACTTTTTGTCACCTAAAAAGTGCTCAACGATTCTGAAGACTTGTACCTATAGCCTAGGCTCAACCTATTCTGACGTGAGTGTAACGGACGGCGATGATCATAGGAATACCATAATTTTGTTCAAACAAAAAGTGCTCAATACGAAGAGTAGTATAGCTAAGACTCCACCCATTTTGACGTGAGCGTGACGTACGGTAACGATGACTGGGAGTTTTATGATTTTAGTTTTCAAAATATCTTTCCACAGATTCAACCCCATGGATAAAGAATTCGACGGCATCCACGCAGCCCATCTCACCCTAGCAGTGATATCAGGACAGTACGTGGCTGAAAACGTATACTCCTTCTACAATGCTTTCGTGGAAGTTGAGATCCTTGGAGTGCCGGCTGACTGCAAAAAGATCAGGACGAAAGTCGCCAGAAAGAACGCTTTGAACCCGATATGGAACGAGACTTTCACTTTTAAGGTGAGTTTAGGTGTTATCCCATCGGTCCGTGGAGGGTGGGGCCCGGATCCTTCACACGGTGCACCTTCAGCAATGGAGAAAGCAGCGTCTCTCCACCTCTCAATGAAGATCTGCCAGCGGTGCCAAATACTGGAGGCGGCGGAAGCGGCCCTGTAGTGGGCTGCTCTAAGGCTTTCCTTTGTGCCCTCTGATTAGCAGTGAAGAGCAGGCAGAGCAGGCTCGCAGAGCGCAGGTGTGAGGGTTACAAGTGGGCTGTTTTCACACTTTCATCCCCGACGTTCTTGACCAAGCTAACTGCATCACACCTGCATGTTGGTACACCTGCTGATTAGTAGATGAGCCTCTAACGTGTGCTTTTCTTTCGAGACTGGGGGGATAAACGGCCATTGCGCCCACCTAAGTTCAAAAAACAGGACTAACGGAAAGAATACGATGAAGTTTGAAATATTTGTTCGTTTCCAGATCAACTTTCCCGAACTAGCGTTCATTCGGTTCGACATCTACGACGCTGATACGAACTATATGCTGTCCCAGCGCGTCATACCGCTGCACTGCCTCAGGCCTGGCTACAGACATGTGAGGTTACGGTAAGTATCATCCCACCACTACTGCCTCCCCCCTCCCCCACCCTACCACCACCAGCCGGTGGTAATGTAAGACTCAAACCGACTAAAACTACACGCTCGTGTTGGGTTATTAAGGTGAGATTGCCTCAGGCATGTCCCTAACACCAAACTGGCTGACCCAAAGCTACCTCGAAATACCTCGAGAATCAATCCTGAGAATCTGATCCAAATTTAGTCTTGGTCTAATCCCTCTCTCAAACATGATATTTTCTGAAGTTTACGCGAATGTCATTCATTCAATGAAAACCACGTTTTAACGGATTCGAAGGTGATTTATCTCTGGTTGCGGGTTTTCAAATATGACATAAATGACCAAGAATCAGTTCAGGGAGAAGCGATGAGCGCGCGTTCTTTTTCCCTCTTTCTAAACAAGCTTCAACCCGCAATCCTGAATACGCCTAGAACGAGCGATGTCTCGCGACGTGCTCTTTCACACACAAATACGGTTTTCCCTCAAGAAAGACCTGTAAAGGTTGCTAATGTTCTTTCGTGAAAATGATACTAAGATATATCACTAACTACTTCATCACTCTTTCCACAGGTCACCAACAAACCAATCCCTCAACATGGCATCTCTTCTCATCTTCTCCCGTTGCATCGAGGAGCAGGCAGGGGAGAGCTGCCGGGGGGACCTTGAGCCCACGTCCCCCCACGAACGGAGGAAAATACACTTCCTTGTGGTGTATGCTGTGGCCAGACATGAGGCTTATTCTATACTGAAGGTCACGCAGGATACAACAGCCAACGAGGTAGGGGTCTTTTGAAGTAAAATGTGCATGATTGGTATATTCTGGTGAATGTATGATGAGAGCTTTACGAAAAATGCGATCGGGTGAAGCAAACGGAAGTTGAGGGGGAGATATAAGTTAGTGAAATCGTAGTCATAGTCATTTATTTTCAATGTTGAACAATAAAATTGTTTCTTATTGACGTCAATTTTAATTCTACTTAATCTAAGTTTACCACCGCTTCCAAGGCGCTGGAAGATCGAAAGAAAAAGAATTTGCCATACAACGTGGTCGCATCCGAAGTAGGAGGCCGGGGTCCTTTTTTCCCGTATTTCTTATAAAGCCACTGCTATCTGACTTACACAACTCTATAACGACATCAAAATTCTGTAGTTATATCACTTGTCGGACATTTCAGGCTCTAACTACCCTAACGACTGCCATAGATGTTCGTATGACAACCAGCAACGATGGCTTTACGTGCTCTCCGAGGCATGAGAGTTTCTTAAGAATGGCCACCCATACTAAGACTGACTTAGCAAGTGTTGCTTGCTACCATACCACTTACCATCCAGACATCTCTCTCTCTCTATCTTTCTCTTTCTCTATCTCCCTCTCTCTCTATGAGCCTTTTCCCAATCAAACTGTGATATGGCTGAACTTCGATATTTACTGTGAAGCTACCACTTATCTTCATTATTTTGTATATTTCAGGCTATCGCTCAATGTCTCACCAAGGCAGGGGTCTGCAGATCAGCTCGAGGCAGCTACGTAATGGTGGAAGAAGTCCCTTCAAGAGCTCCCACTCAACGGGTACTGGCTCCACACGAGAGAGTGCTGAGGACTGCTTCCGCGAGACCTGGGGCCAGGCTGCTGCTGAAGAGGGTTGGAGATGACCCTAGCAGTAGAGCTTGGCTGACGAGCATACGGTAAGGTTTTTGTAGTTTATTTTTTTATATTATATTCCACAACATCTACACAACGCTATCTAGATCCATGGTAAGCTTAACTAGCTTGTGTTATGGAATCTAGAATGCGGATAAACATACTTAGTTTTTTTTTGTAAATACATACATATTATACATAGAAACACCCAGAACAATGCAAATAGCCATATACATGCATACAAATATTTACTGAGCGGGAATCGAACCCGCGCCTCCTGCGTGGCAGTCGCGTTTAACTACCGCCACGCCACAGAGGCTATCATTTCTCTGTTTTAGGGTTTTGTACCTCAAAATGAAAAATCAAAATCCTTGTTGGATGATTTCGTGGTCTGTTTATCTGTCTGTCTATTTGTCAAGACATTTTTCTCAGTAATGTGTGGAGGCATTATTTACCAAATATTCAGGTCAGCAACCTCTTACATACAATTTCTGGCTAAATCCCAGTCGTATCCGAAGCTTTTGGAATCCGGGGTCAGCTTTACCAGTCTAACTGCGGATTTGGCTAAACTTCGATATTTTCCGTGAAGCGATGGCCATGTGACTTCCACAACCCAATAGCCCTATCGAAGCATTGCAGTTAGACCAATTGTTGGAATGTTAAAGGTTCTAACTACCCGTACCAACTACCATAGATGTTCGTATGGCAACCGGAACCAACGGCTTATCGTGCTCTCCAAGGCACGACCAGACCAATGCAAATAGACATATTCATACAAATATTTGCACTGAGCGGGGATCGAACTCGCGACCCCTGTGTAGCAGTCACGTAAAACATCTGTGTTTCCAGGTCAACAGATCGCGGTCGTGACCGCTCCGTGCCTTCAGACGAAGACTCCAGCACTCAGGATGAGGAACCAAGAAGACCGGACAGCTTCCTCGTCTGTGTCCACAACGTGTCGCATGAAATACCCTATGCTATACTCAAGGTAGGCTACTACAGGATTGAAACTGGTAAAGTACCCGGACGACTTCAAAGTTTGGATCCCATATAGGTAGATTTTGACCTTACCTGAAGTAGGCCTACTCTAAAAAAAAAACAAATTAGAAAGAACTTGAACTGAATGGAGAGCGAATTTTTTTGTTTTTCGGATTTTAGTCGGTTAGATTACCGGGTGGGGCAAGTGAACTCTCAAAAATCTTTTTTTTTATTTATTTATTTATAACTTATAGGTACACTATCATTACAGGTACATATCATTTTGATTCTTTTTTTAAATAAAGGAATGTTTCCTTTGAATGAAATTCGCTCGCTATCTCCAGTACCTAATTTTGTGATGTTGTCTATCCACGCATGATCAATCATCGAACAAACAACAAGCCATGCAACATGGTGTGTGTTGCGCAACGTTGCCGAACATAAACAACAAGTGTCACTTCAAAAATAATACAGCAGTGTGAAGCACTACCGAGGGGGGCCAGACCGTAAGGGATGGCCCTGGGTCAGCCGGGGTGCGAGGAATATGTCGAAGACAACTGCACCTCCGGCCTAGCACCACGACCCACAGTCGGCTTGTGGTTTTAGTCGGTTCGAGTCCGACATAACCTCCCCTTCCGGCTCCGACAGGGGAGGTATCCGAGGGGATATCCGCACGACAAAAAAAAGCAGTGTGAAGCACAGGTTCGATAGCCGTTCCAAGCTTCTTCTACATCTTCAGAGATGTACATGAGATGTAACCAACCAATAAAATTGTTCACAGGTACCTCTGAGCGCGTCAGCATCTTACGTAGTCTACCAAGCTTTGACTAAAGCCCGATGCCAGGACGATCCTAAAAGGTAACTATCACTGATTTAAAATCGAGAAGTAATGCACCGCGAATTTATGTGTGTATGTGTGTGTGTGTGTCTGTGTGTGTGTGTGTGTATGTGTGTGTGTGTGTGTGTGAGTGTGTGTGTGTTTGTATGTGTGAGAGAGCATGTGTGTGTGTGTACGTGCGCGTTGCGTGCGTGCGAGTGTTCGTAATTGCGTGCGGGTAAGTGTGTGTGTATGTGTGTGTGTATGTGTGTGTGTGTGTGTGTGTGTATGTGTGTGTGTATGTGTGTGTGTGTGTGTGTGTTAGTGTGTGTGTGTGTGTGTGTGTGTGTGTGTGTGTGTGTGTGTGTGTGTGTGTGTGTGTGTGTGTGTGTGTGCGTTGCTTGTGAGATCTGATGTTTTATATTTGTTATTATTATTACCTATCTCCTTGCAGGTTTGTTTTGGTGGAAGAGTTGGAGTGGGGTGGCAGAGCTGGTACGGGTCCTCAGCAGAGAGCACTGTCTGATGATGAAGTGGTGTATGCAGCTCAGGTAAAACGTCTTATGATATTAAACCATACACACCCTGAGTTAAATATAGACCGATCGTTCCTGTCAACTAACTTTACTGAGTAGGTCTTACGGTCGAGACGTTCCGGGTTCGAATCGTGGTAAGAAACCTATTACTAACACAATACAATATATGCATCAATTCAATGCTGAACCACCAGTGCCAAACGACATAATTTCATAGCCTCTTCAGATTTAGGCCTTGCTAAGATCGTTTGTACCAAAAAAATAATAATGTATGGGTTACAAGTTCCTATGCCGCACCACTAAGACCTGGAATTCCCTGCCAGCTCACGTGTTTCCTTCTTCCTACAGTCCCGGGTCCTTTAAGTGGGGCGTGAAAAGGCATCTAATGAGGCCGTCAAGCTGAGTGCCACCACTGTTAACATGCTAAATGTTTACGATGGTGACCCTCTTTCCGAGACTTTGCCTTTAGCTTAACATCAGGCGAGGTGAAGTCAAATTGACGTGTCCTATATAAAAAAAAAATATATATATTTTTAAAACTTCAAGACAAATTTTGCCATGTTGGTTCCCGGTGGAGTAGAGTAGGACCACCCCAGCTCTTCCTGTGGGGGTCGTAAAAGACGACAGCTGTTCTCCATCCTACAGTAAACATCCACCCCAAGACAAAGAGCCCACTAGACGGCAACAAGCTCGCCCCCTATAACGCGGTACCGAAAATAGTTGGCAAAACTTGGGTGTTAAATTAATACGTCTCTGCCTACTCCTTCGGGGATTCACAGGCGCGAGTAGGTATACATGTACTAGCTTTTGCCCGTGTTAAGTTCGAATAGAAAGGTTTAGGACACACTGCTCATGTTCCCGCGACCCAGATAAAGTTCCTTAAAATTTCTGTGAGCCTGGTATTTCATACAAATGTACCAGGTTCACAGAAATACTGATCCCGTGACCGTGACTCATAGTAACCTATATCTTATGTTTGTTTGATTGCAAACCTACAAACGTAAGATTTTAAGCCTAATAAAGACCTTTCTAATTAAAAAAACCGCATCAAAATCCGTTCAGTAGTTTATGCGTCCATCGCGAACAAACATAAATAAGAAAGTAACTCTGCCTGTCTGTCTGTCTGTCTATATGTTACGCTTTCACGCCTAAACCACTGAACCGATTTTGATGAAATTTGGTATAGGGTACATTAGACTATGAGAAAGGACATAGGCTATGTTTGGTCACAATAACCGACATCCACGCAGGCGGAGCCGCGGGCAAAAGCTAGTAATAGAAGATGTATGAATTTGCTATGAACACTTCTCAAAATCTTTCGCCACAAAACGACTTTCAACCGGTTCACTAAAAAAAGACCAACAAATATAATACACATTACCTTTTCAGGCTGGTTGGAAGACCCTGGGTAGATTTGTACTACATGAGAAGGGCAGTACTGCACCCGTTCCTAGACACAAGGCAGCCTTCGCTAGAATCCAGAGAGGCTTGAGCATGACAAGGGGCGCTATCACAGGTGAGACATCATAGAGTTAAGATAAGGTTGACAGCCTCTGTGGCGTGGCGGTGTATACGTGACTGCCACGCAGGAGGCGTGGGTTCAATCCCTGCTCAGTGCAAATATTTGTATGCATGCATATGGCTATTTGCATTGGTCTGGGTGTTTCTGTTATCTACACAAGCAATGTCATCCTCTGATATTACTACAGGCTCCATTGTTTCAATCGCTTCACACAATCGCTTGACTTTCATCCAGTCACCCTCTGTGTGAGCGAGGGAACCGACCAAATATTGCGCCATAATGTGTTCGTGGCAGCAACATCCGGTAAGTGCACGTGATCTACAAAATCAGGTCGCACCCAATTTCTATACACCCATCTTTCATCTCTGTGGAATGTGCGACGTTGCGACATCTTTTTTTTGTATCGCTTTCGCGTGTAGTGCCCGACCTGAAGCAGATTAGCTTGCCAATGAGTGCCTTGGTCTCAGTGATACGACGCGCAATTCTACACTGCCACCTCGGCTTCCATGATTTAGGTCTAGTACCGGTGTTACATTCTGGGAATTTAACACCAGCTACTCGATAGGCTGCAAAGGCGGCACTGTACAAAATTGAGTGTATATCACTGAGATGTTCACTATTATTTAAATAACTAGGTAACAGTGAATTCAAGGCACACACTAGCGCTATATTTCGTTTATGCACTGGTAGACGCGGTAAACGAGGTCTAATTTGATAATTCATTGATCGATAATCACGAATGGCACACTCCAAAGCATTCCTTATTTGATTAATATACTGAGTACTCACTGAAGAAGCGACATTATCTAACCCACAATCGGTATGTTTTGACTGTGTTTCTTGCGTGACCACGGCATTTGCACCACGGCCTGTGATGGAGGAGGGATAATATCGTTGTTCTGCAACTCAGAGCGTGGCCTCTCAAGTAAAGTGAAGTATCTCTTTATTGTGTACACCAAGGAAAAAAAACATATATTGTTTGTATATTGTAGGTATAGATAATAGGCGGCCTTATCGGACAGTACCTAGCAATCTCTTACAGGCAACCTTTGAAGTACGGAGCTATCCAGAATGTGACATCGCTGATCCTGATCAGACAGTCGTTGTGCCAAAATCTTCACAGTTGGTTCAAAATCCTGAAACAGAATAAGCATGCGATCCGCAAAATTGCCCGCATGAAATTTTCATTCATAGACGTCGTCCATCGCATGCGGCGCACATTGCCACCGATAACGGAGGCCCTATTCGAGGCTGATGAGCCTTGGGACCCCAAGCTGGATGGCGATCGGCATCTCCGCAGCCAACGAACAGGTGTCGGCGTCGTCGGTGGGGAGAAATACTCGTCGGAGCTCGACGTCTCAACAGTAGCTGGCCTCGGAGATGTGGATTCCGGATGCTACGAGGATGAGCTGCACGACGAGTCCGCGGCCGTGTCAACATAATTATTCTTCTTCTTTTTCTTCTCTTATTAAAATGGCACCTTGCATCGGTTATATGGGCACTGATGACTCTGCTAACCTCTAGTAAATGTATAATATATTATAAAATCATTTATGGCGAAACGCCAATTTCTAGTAGTTGCTTCACATCACACTTCTCTTATTCTTCATAAATCTTCATTTTCGTTTTTGTGATTTTGACATCTGTCATGCCATGCTTGTTTTCTGTATTTCTTTATTCATTGTGGTTGGGCTTATGGCATTGATTTAATTATGTATTATAGTTGTTTATATGAGATTTGAGATTATAAGCAACGAAAATTGTGTTATTTGTATTAAAATAATTATTATTGTTAAGCAATGCTGGCCAGGTCGGTTTTTGGATGGGTTAAAACGTTGAAACGCGTTCATGTGTCGGAGAACACGTTCGGTTACTACGTTGCATGGATAAGCAACGCTATTTTGGTCCTTAGGATTAAAAGGTTTCTTCAGGGTCTGCAGCACGAGTGTGATGCCCCTCTTGTTGCATAATATGTTGTGATACCACATGTACCCAGCGCCATCTAGCAACAGCAAGCCGAACTACTACGTCACTACGAATCCCGCATCGCGAAAGTGAAGTTCTCGCGCTGGTACTGTTATGTACAACATCCCAAAGACAATCTTTGGTGGCACCATAGGCCACGGCAACCACTTCCATTCCGTGTGCTTGTTTGCCACCTAAATTATAGAAATAAGATTCCATTCTTAAGACGTTGAAACACCTTCGTGGGTCGGAAAACACGCTGAGAAGTTGCTCCAGGTTGCCATACGATCATTATAGCAGTTACAGGTAGTTGGAGCTCTAAACAATCCGACTAGCTAAGTACAGAACTTTGATATTGCCAATGGGTTATAGAGGTCAGATGGCAGTCACTAAAAATCAGTCAGTAAAAGCGCAACCCAGGATCTGAGGTGTAGGCATCGGATGCGACTGGAACTGATACAAAACACAAGAAGAAGAAGTAGAAGAAAACGCAATAAGATTCGCTATTAAAGGTGCAAGCATATAGCAATAGCAACTTCCTTGAGGCTCAAGTCTGTACATCTAGGGCTCCAAAATGAAAACTTTGCATTTTTGAATAGTGATATTTCGGTGGTTAAAATAGCACAGTCCGCATCAGAAAGATGTTGACGTACAAAGTACTCAAAATGATCTTAATTTCGTTTTTTTTTGACCCTCTTCCAGTTGACTGGTTGTTCTGATATTTGATAACACCTTTAGTTCGTACAATAATACCATTTAAATCAATAAAACAGTTTGATTTGCTCTTAATACGAGAGTTTTAAGATCATTTTGAGACTTAGTCGTCAAGATATTTATGACTGTACTACACAGTAGGTATTCATTTTCAAATATGGACTTGAATGTTGCAATATTAGTAGCCTTAATTGTAAATTTGTGCGTTCCAGGTACCACAGGTTTTCCCCTGGGTGGGTTTACCACCTCAGAGACAATAGCTGAAGTAAGGGCACCAGTTCAACCAGCTTACAGCGACCCGTCTCATTGCAGGTAAGTGGTCTACTCCGGTCTACTTGAACAGGCTTTACAGTTAACTAAAAATCTAAATATATATGACTCAAAGGTGACTGACTGACATAGTGATCTAACAACGCACAGCCCAAACCACTGGACGGATCGGGCTGAAATTTGGCATGCAGGTAGATGTTAGGACGTAGGCATCCGCTAAGAAAGGATTTTGATTAATTCTACCCCCAACGGGATAAAATAGGGGATGAAAGTTTGTATGAAACTTTATCAATTTTAAACCGATCGGGTTATTTTAGATTTTTTTTTATGCTCAATAGTGTTGACACTAAGCGATAACAGACATTCACGCGGGCGGAGCCGTGGGCAACAGCTAGTAATCCTATATATTCACGGAAATATCGCTGTCAGTTCGATTTTCATTAATGCTTGCACGCTCTACGGAGCAGAGCAGAATAGATATGCTGTACCCGCAATGAATTGAATTTGAGGCAATATAGTTGTACAACATGTTGCGCAACTATCCAATGCCAAGCATCAATCATCGAACAAAAAGCAAGCAGCAGGTCACGTTACGCCTCAGCACTCCGCGTGTTGCACAATGTTGCCAAACCTGTTAACGTAGCACCCGAACGGAGGAACCGATTGTGATTTAGTTTTTTTTTTTTAATTTATAGAAGAGCATCCGCAGCGCCACTTGGCAAGGGTATTGCACGAGCCAAAGGTCATTCGGATAAAGATATGAGAAGCTACATGCAGAAACGAACCAGCACTCGTGAAGTAAGACTATTTTTATTTAGTCCACTATATTTTATTATCCACCAATAAAGTGACAACCTCTGAAAGAGAAATATTAGCCTGGACTAACATTTTAACCTTGCTTAATAGGAATGATGATAACGTCCTCGGAGTCTTATCAATACTGGTATAGATCTTGGTATTTCCTAAAAAAAACAAAGACATTTCGAAATATAAACCTTACGTTTATTTGATCGCAATAAAATTGGCTAAATAAAGATGAAGATATGACCAAAAGTCACAATAACCGACATGCATACAGGCATCAGCTGGTAGACCCTTAATCTTGTCATTTATAATCGTTACTCGATTAAACACTACCCTCGTTCCCAGGTCCACTCTGAAGGTGAAACCACCTCTCCAGGGATGTCTGCTGGGGCGGAGGCGCTGGCAGCACAAGTAGCGCGATTCAAGAGACTCTCGTTACGGAAACTCAGGGCTTGGCGATCCTGAGTGTGGCAGGTGGGAATAGAATGAAATAAATAAAGAAAGGTAGAAAGAAGGAAGCAAGGATAGAAGAAAGTAAGGCAAGAAATAAAATAGGTTTTATTACAAACCCTACGCACACCACAATTTATAAATAATACTTTTGATGCTTCATATTTCGAGTCTCTGTGGCGTGGCGGTAGCGAACGCTGCCGCTATGCAGGAGGCGCAGGTTCGATCCCCGCTCAATGCAAATATTTGTGTGCATGAATATGGCTATTTGCATTGGTCTGGGTGTTTCAATGTATAATAAATGTATGTTTTTACAAAAAAAGCATCTAAGTATGTTTATCCGCATTGTAGATTCCATAACACAAGCTAGTTAAGCTATGCTTACCATGGGTCTAGATAGCGTTGTGTGGAATGTTGTGGAATATTTATTTATATTTATATTCAAGTCAATTGCGGTGAACCTGAAATTCGAAATTTTCAATTAACCAACTGCCATCTGACCTTGATAATCCAATGATGATATCAAAGGTTTGTAGTTAAAGCAGCTGTCAGACATTTTAGGACTCCAACTACCTGTAAAAAATGCAATAGGATGTTCGTATGACAGCCGGGTCTGACGGCTTAACGTACTCCTCTGTGGCACAGTTTCACTCTCGATAGCTTATGCAAGAAATATTTAACAATTTTTGACTATGTTAATTGTAATTTACAGGTATTCCGTCGGCTAGGCTCTCGTTTAGCCAACCACAGGGCGTCTCTAACCTCAGAACTAGGCTCCTTGTGGGACTTCATCAGGATAGACCGAGACCGCAGGCGTTCCGCCCCTGCTGCACCCACTGGCTACGAGCCCATCCATACAGACTCTAAATCACCCGTGAGATTGGCTAGGGATCTTCTACAGGTCATCCAAGAAACCGTATTCTCGAAGAAGTTCGAAGAAACCCCAAAAAGATGTCCTATAGTCAAAGAAGAATCCGACTTAAGCTCAGATGTAGAAGAAGGAACTGAAAGAAGAATAGCGAATTTGATTGATTTCTTCTTTACTATAGTGAAAAGTCAGAGGGGGGATAGAAAAGGCAGCAGCGGGAGCTGTTTTAAAAGTGAGGTTACGCCTGAAGAGACAAAACAATTTGTAACTAGTAAGGCAAATACGGAATTGGAAGCTAAAATGGAAACTTTAATGGATTTTTTGGCTTCTACGGGATGTATGGAAAAAGAAAACGATACAGGTGACAATAAAATTACTTTAATGGAGTTTCTATTTGGTCCTGACGATATTCGTCCTAGTATTGAAGTGGTAGATGCTGATGCCGGTCTAACGGAATCAAATATAAATGTTAAAAATCTCTCTTACATAGATGAAACACCTGAAGAAGAAGCTGAAACTTTAGTCGAAATGTTAATAAAATATATGGAAAACTATTCAACAAAAGATAAATTCTATTCTAAATCTTTGACACCATCGCTATCTGAAAAATCTAAATCAGATATCACCATTAGTAAGTTAGAAACATTTAGTGATATTAGTAAAACTAAATCAGATTCAACATTGACACATACTCAAGATACTGTTATAGAACGAGGTGACGACTCAGGAACAGAACGACGCATTTCAGAAACTGTAGTTGATTTGAGTAACGTAAAAAATGACTTAGAAAGCATATTTGATGAAGCAATCGAAAGGATATACGTACTAAAAAAAATAGAGGATGACACCATGTCTGAGCAAGAAGATATAGAAAATTTTGAATCGTATACGAAACCACCTTCGTTTTCGTATTGTTTACCGTACAGTGTAGAATTATCAGATATCATAGAAGAGGATGAACCATCTTCTAGAGACGATCGCCTTTCACAAACTAGACAAATAGCCCAAGATATAGTCCGGTACATAGAGGATAAAGTTTCAAAACACTTCGATTACGATTCAGATGATGAATTCGATATCAGTCCAAGTTTGAAACGTTCATCAATAAGTTTAATCGATTTAAGAAACATTCCTGATTTGCCACCAAGTATGATAATCAAACCTAGAGTCATCAAAGTTGACAAATCAACATCCACAACAGAAATTTCCGATTCTTTATCAGATCTATCGAGAAGAATAGATTCTGCTTGCATGACAGAAGACACAACTCTTTCCTCTAGCTCGGAAAGAAGTGAAAGAGCCTTAGAAAAAATTGAGTCTATTCAAAAATTCTTTTCTAGGTCTAGACTAGAAATAATTGAAGAAAACGAAGAGCATGTTGAAAAAATTAAAAGTCCAAAACAAATTTTTTTGAGCTCTGGTTCTTGTAGTAACACTACTGATCAAAAAACTGGTCAAGCAAGTCTAGACGATGTAGAAGATTTACAAGACGATGACAAGACGGGTATTGATAAAGGATGCGGTGATGGCAGTTTAGAAAAAATCAGTAATCAATACGCAGCAGAGGACTCTGAAATCTACCAAATAACGTGTACTACATTTAATAAAAATAAAGAAAGAGAAGAGAGAATTGAAATTGAAGAAGATCTGAGTACTGACGATGAAATGATAGGCGATGATTATGATACTTTTGATAATTTACTAGTAGTAGCTGACAGAGATCAAATGAAAAGTACACTTAGTGCTGAAACAAGTAAAAATGTAACGGAATCAGATGAAATGATAACAGAAATCGACAAATTTGTTGCAAAAAATGAAGATACATTAGTAGTGAAGGCAACTGTTTCAAATATAAACAGGCAAAGGCAACCCTCTGATATTTCAAAAGACAATGTTCTTAAAGATACGTTTGTTTAGTTGTCATATAATATACAAGGAATTTTAAAATGAAGTATCTTAAAATGACAACCCATGATTCTTTAATAGAAAATTACAAGATATGAAGATCATCGTCATAGGGTTAACTCAAATCAGGCGGCAAAATGCTCGAGAAGTTTCAAATTGTTAATTAAAAATCAACCCTATTCCTTCCACAAGCGACAACGCGCTACTGTCTTATCGCCTATGATTCAATGCTGTTGCATATTATTTCCAGCAATTTCCACCTGATTTGAATTAGGCTTTATTTAACATACAAATGAAAAAAAAGATATAGCAAAGCACCATTTTCTAATTTTGAAGCAACCAAAATTATAATGTTGTCTTTAAAATAAAATTTCTCAATTGAATAATTATTGTACGTAGATTTGTAGTGTGGTTTGTGCTATTCACTCAAAAGAACCTCGAAATGATCAATTGGTTTTATAAACCCTACGATCACTCTTTAGAGTTGGTTCAGATCAGACGGAATAATGATCGAGCAGTTTTTCATCGGTTCTACTTAAACTTTAAAGTTGTATACTATTTTCAGCTTTATTTAAACGAGAAATAAGGTTGATATTTAACTAACACATAAAAAGTGCTTGAGCATTTTGCCGCCTAAGTTAAGATGACCCTTAACAATTACTCTTAAAATTATCAATTTAATTATAATACCTATTGATCCTTCCAGGGCTCTGAATAATATAATAATATCGTCTAGATATCTATCACTTTTTAGTGATATGCAACAAAATAGTGAGATTTTATAAAAAATAAATAAATAATAACATAATTAATAGGTCTTAATAGTCGTAATTATTACGTACATTCATTTATACTTTATATAATTATAATAATAATACCAGTTCAATGTTAACGGATTTATTTCTAGTATATGTCTAAAATATAAAAAAATACAACAGCTTCAGTTAGTTCCCAAAAGATTTTGGTAGAGGGTAGTTTTGAATTTAATATTAAGACGTAAAAACCCATTGCAATGTCAAATTATGATATTTAAACTATAAATGAATGGTACGTTCTATGCCAAAATTTTCATTATTGGAGTCAATGATAGAAAATATCATACTAACTGCTCGCGGCTCCGCCCGCGTCCATTACTGATTCAGTTCCCAGACTCACAAGAACCTATGCCCGTGATAAAACATAACCAAACATCTAATATACCTAACAAAGAACCACAAAAAGAATTATAAGTATGCTATAACACCAGTTTATTCCTAATAGCCACAGCCGGTGGTCGTTGGCATAACATTTTGAAATTTGTTCCAACCGTCCCGGGGCGTTGGCCGTTGGGTACAAAATATACTTATGTAGCATTGGACAATCAATTATCGTTGAGTTTGTCTCGGTGGCTTCATTTCGAAGTCCGGATTCCACTTTCCGGTTACTTCTCTACCACACACGATCTTGGGTATCCCTGGTAGTGAGAGCATTGGCACGCATCTCACAACACAAAGCCATTGACCTATTTAAGATGGATTCGACCAAAGCAAAATTTATACACGAATTACTATTCTAGAATTGATCTATTCTTAGATGTTATGCTCGAGTAAATCAATAGATGCTTTTCTAAATCTAAAGTGAATGAGGAATTAACGTAAAGATTACCTGGCAAATTATGCGTTGTTTTAAAAAGGCACGGTGTTATTCCTAAGTCTCAACTCGCTTTTGTCGTATTATAGCGTGTGACAGAACTTGTCAAAAATGACAGCATGAGACGCCATTTTATAATTCTTAGCATATCTATTTATTCCATGAGAAGCGCTGGTATATTAGTTTATTTATTCCGGAATAAGGTCATCTTAGTAATATGCCTGGTAAAATGAGAAATTGGTTTACTAAGTGGCCGTTTATTCTAGGAATAAACGTTACTCGCGTCGCACCGGCTTGCAGTAAGAGTATCTGAGTAATTCCTTGCTAAACATCTGAATAGATAATTTCAAAAACGATATAGGGTTATAATGTTATACTAATCTACGCTACAATAAAATGTCTTCTATCATTGGTTCCAATAAAAACTGCTCTAAAACTAACTTAAGCTCTGTATATCAGACGTTGAATTTATATTGCAAACAATTAATATAGAATTTTATACTCACTGTACCCTCTCGTTTTATAAGCTAGATTTTTTGAACATTTCCTTTTTTAGTTATTAACTTTATTATGCGTAAATTTACTCGTCAAAGGGCTATTATTATTAATTATAGTTGGTTTATCACTGTTTCCACTTGGGTTTTTCATATGATATCCTTAACAAAAAAAGGAAATCCTAAAATAAGGGCGAAATTAACTTAGATTAGGATTATAAACATTGATTTTTTTCCATGAAAAAAGTGAAATCCATGAAAAATTAAACATTGGTTGACCATGAGCTTATCAAGACTTTGAAGGGTTTCATATTTTCTAATTTATACAAAAATAAATTAATCAGTATCTTATGATTTATTATATCTATACAAACATATCTAAACAATCATAGAAATAAAGAATTTTAGGAGTTCTAGTAACTTTTCATTTCTTTCTTCTTTCCCCTTTCTTTCTTCTTCATTTCTTTCTAAATCTGTTCTGTCTCCTTCTTTAATTCTTTTTCAAGTATCTCAATTTCTAGCTTATTAAAGTGAGAACCAGATAAATCCTTGTATGTAAGTACTTAGAATAAAATGTTTCCATACTTATTTTGAAACTATATTTTACGAAGTATTGTTTTCAAAGTTTGATATCCCTTTCCCTTAGTAAAAATTTTGTAAAATAAGTGCAAGTACATATTCAATAGATTTAAAATAGTTAGTAAAAAGAAACTTATGAAACATTTCTAAATACTTAACATTATTTTAATATAAAATAAATATTATGTATACTATTGACGATAGACCAATATTTAAAAATATATCTTATAGAGTTTGAACAGAAGACCAAATCTCGTAATGAAAATCTGTTCAGAATTATTTATCTTTCCCTCAAAATGTCAAAACGGTATTATAATCACACAACTAGCTGTTGCCCGTGGCTCCGCCGCGACCGCGACCAACATAGAAATATCCTTTCTTAAAGTCTTGTCTACCTCTATACCAAATTTCATTAAAAAAATGGTTTATGCGTGAAAGCGTAACAGACAGACAGAGTTACTTTCGCATTTATGTATGTATGGAATTGACACTTGGGAGACTGAAATTACATTGAGAGTCAATTTTGAACGGATTTTTATTATGATAATTGGTTCACAAGTTGTTAGCTGTTTCTTCTTTGATAGTTTAACAATCGATATAAATGAAACCATAAATGATCACAGAGTAGAGAACATACATTATATCACGCTATAAATACCCATAGGCAGAGATGTGTTAACACCCATATTTCGCCAATTTTCAGTCCCACGTAATTAAGCCGAGGGTATTGCGCTTAGTCATGGGCTGTATGTTTACTGTCAGATGGAGAACAGCCCTATCCCTTAGTCGCCTTCAGGAGCCACAGGAAGACATGAGGTAGCCGTATTCTATTCTACTGGAAACCAATAAGGCTTATATTTTTCGAATGGTTACTATTCCCCCCGTTCGGTGCCATCAGGACAGCCTCCTTTGCATAGGGTGTTCCGGCGCCGACGAAACGGCCATACACGCAATACTGGACTTCGAGGTAGTGGCCAATCAACGAACCCAAACCCTCGGCACAGTGAGGTCGCTCCACAAAACCTGTGAAGCCCCCAGTAAGCTTCTGCGCTTCTGGGTGTTGCTAGGCTGGCTGCTCTAGCTAGAACTCTTCACGTACAATGGCCCAAGAAAAGAGGCTAAGTGCGGGTAAAAGAGTCCCCTATCCCATTCCCCCCGTTAAAACCCCCCCCCAAGAACTGTTTTGTTATCGAATAACATTTTATCATGTTATTTTTATAACAAAAATATGCGGGGGGGACGAAAAATACCCATATCTTTATGCTTTACTATGTGGATACTCGTACCTATATAAAAAATATTTCAAATGATATCATAAATTCTTGCTTTGTGATCAATACAGAAGTTTTCTTGTTACTATTTATTTATATGGATGATATAATTATTTCTGTTATATACTTAAATATGTTAATACCAAGAACTTATTTTGTTGGACTTAATAAGTAATGTTTATATTTTATTATAACAAAAATACAGTTATATTTTATTGCATAATTTGTTTTATTTAGCGCCATTGACAGGTTGGGGCCCTATTTTTCTATGGGCCATGGAAAAAATTAATCCAGTAATTAAAGTAATTGTCATAAAGTAAAGGCAACGAAGCGAGAGAAAAAAGGTAAATAAAGTTACAGCGGTTCCAAACATTTTTATTTGAAAATTATTAGATATACGTATTACTTCATGCGAATCTGACAGTTTAGAACCGCTGTGCTGATAGCTTTCCTGTACTATGAAACACGCAACGACAGCTGTCGCTTGGCCATTGTCGCTACGTGTGCCATGTGCGACAAGGACAGAGAAAATAATCGCTTGTTACCGCAACGTAACTCAGTAATGGTAGCCTTGTTTTCCTTTTTTTCTCTCGTCTCGTTGGCTTTAGGTAGGTATTGCAGACGAGGAAAACTAGTTGATGCTTTGTTTGTTTTCGTAAATGGCGCACATTGGGAGAGGCCTGTGTCCAGCAGTGGACTGCGGTGGGCTAATTGATTGATTGATGCTTTCATACTAAGAAGTTTTGTATTTCATATTATTAAACACAGCTGTATCGCACGTTGCAAACGAACTGGCGATTTCTCTAGTCGTGTTCATTCATCGGGAGTGCTGGATCCTCCATATTTTACTACTGTAACAAATAAAGCTTATTTATTACATTATTTAATACAGATATTTGCACGCTTTTCTTCTTCTTCATTTTAGCGTTAATCCCAGTCGCATCCAAAGCTTTTAGCTTGGAGTCTGGGGTTTGCTTTACCAGTCTAACTGCGGATTTGGCTAAACTACGATATTTTCCTCAAAACGACTGCCATCTGATCTCCACAGCCCAAAGGCGATATCGAAACATTGTAGTCAAACCAGTTGTTGGACTTTTGAGGGCTCCAACTACCCGTAACGACTGCTATAGATGTTCGTATGGCAACCAGGACCGATGGCTCTCAGAGGCACGTTATCCCATCGGACAGGTATTTGCAAGTTTTTATCGAGTGGCGCAGCCAATGAGGGTGTTGTGGGTACATAATATCGAACCCAAAGCGACTAAAACTTCACGTTGTCCTGGATAGTAATTGCGAAGAGTGAGATTGCCTCGAAAATATCTTTCACTCCCCGGCTGCCAGGGCCCCTTGTATGTAGGACTACTGTCCCCCCATCTGCCCTGGATAAGCACCTCAGCATGCTTCTGCTCCGGTAAAGTCTCAATAGAAATTCTTAGAAATTCATTAGTGCTGGTGTGCAGATACTTACCATTTTCTTGCACATAGCAATTCGTCTCATCAGAATTATCACCACAATCGTCTTCAGAGTCACAAACCCAAGTTTTGAGTATACATTTGCTGTTCTTACATGTAAACTGGTTCGGCTGGCACCCTTCGGAGGCTGAAAATTATATATTTTGAAGGTACATACATAGCATTACTCACGTCCGTAAATCCCCAAAGAGGCAGGCAGAGGTGTGTTAGCATGAGTCGCCAACTATGATCTACCAATTGCTGTCAAACGGACGCATTGTTATGGACTGTATGTTTACTGTCAAAACAGCCCTATCCCTTAGTCACCTTCTACGATCCCCACGAGAAGAGATGGGGTGGTCCTTTTATACTCCACCAGAAACCAACACATGGTAACATTTTATTTGGTGCAAGTAAAAAACCTCTTACCACCAAAGAGCACTTTGCACAGTCTCAATTAATCAATTAGCCCACTGCAGTCCACCTAGACTAGTGGTGGACAAACTTCTATAATGCGGGGCCAGAAAGTTGAAAAAGACATTTCAGAGGAGGGCCAAAATTATCACGAATTCACCCCCTAAACAATCTCCCCTCGGGAGGTATTATCGGATTGGAACCGACTAAAACGCAGGCTTTCTGTGGGTCGTACGTTGCCAGAGGTGAGATTGGCTGAGACACCCATCACCCCCAAGCCCGCGCTCATAGGAGACGGAGGTACTTCTGCGACTTTCAAGGTTCGAGGAGCCTCCGAGGGCGAGTCAGAGTACTCTCACGTCTAGGGCTTCCACTAGCTCCCGCCTTGGCATCTCATACTCGTTCTGGAGCAGTGCGAGGTAGAGGCGGCTCTCGAACACCTATTATGACACCAGAATTCACTTTATACTTCTGGCCCGTCAAAATAAATTATCACAGGCCATATAACATATATGTCGTTATATATGTATCGTTCCTATGCCGCACCATTAAGACCAGGAACTCCCTGCTAGCTCACGTGTTTTCTTCTTCCTACAGTCCTGGGCCCATTAAGCGGGGCCGTCAAGCTGAGAGCCATTGTTAACATTGTACATGTTTGCGATGGGGACCCTCTTTTCGAGACTTTGCCTTTAGCTTACCAACAGACGTGGTGAAGTCAAATTGACGTGTCTTTTTATAAAAATAGTTGAAGGACCGTTGGCGGGCCGGATTCGATGCTTTCCGTGGGCCGTAGTTTGCCCATCCCTGACCTAGACCTACAGAGTGTCCCTTTTTACGATGGTTGCCGGTCACTATAGCTTGATTAGGTGTTTGGTGAAAAGAAGAATCAGTGTACAGTGCCTGGGGATGAGTCAGTGGTGGAGCCGCCAGTCACCTCAGCAGACGCAGGCCACGGCGGCGCTGGCGCGCGTAACTGCGCCTCGCCATACTAGGGGTGGGTTGGGGACACCGTCAGCCAGGGTGCGAGAGATGTGTCAAAGACAACCTCAACTTCGGCCTAGCACGTCGACCAACAGACGGCATGCTGTTTTAGTCGGTTAGAGTCCGACATAAGCTTCCCCGCCGAAGGTATTCGAGGGGCTTTCCGCACGAAAAAATAAGGGTTACCAAATACTTAGGTACAAAGTACCTATCAAATACTTACGACAGTTAAGTTCGTCGGAGCCATCGGCACAGTCTATCTCATAGTTACAGACGGCTGTCTTGGAGATACACCTTGCATCATCACAAGCTACTTCATTAGGTTGGCATGGTGTAATATCTATAAAAATAAAAAAAAATCTATAGTAGCTCTATATATAGTGCTCGGGCCACACTACCTTACCGTTTAACGCAATAAATACGGCATTCTGAAGAGTCTATGTATATTTCTATTCTCGAAACAGCAAAAGCGTGCAGTACTAGTAGAACTCACAGTGCCGTGGGAAACTAACATACCTAAAGACCACGCTATAAAAATAAACAAATACTTTGATTTGACCAACGAGTTAACCAAAAATGGTTATGTGGTTAAACTCTACGCCGTAGAAGTAGGAGCAAGGGGAATTCCAGCTAAATCCCTGTATAAGTTATTTAAAGACCTCGGATTGCCAAGAGCTTCAGTAAGCTCTTTACTCAAACGAATATCTAAAACGGCGTTGATAGGATCTTGCCAAATTTGGATAGGCAGAGGGGGGAATACGACTGACGGTGGAGGTGAGCGCTGATGCATCACAAGGTGGCCACCCTAAACCTACACCTGGGTCGCAGGTCCCAGGCGCCGTCACAGTGTTCCTCTCTGTACCACGCCATGGACCCGGCGACCGCACGGTGAATCCATGGAATGCTGAGAACCGAATCTCTATCAAGCAATAATAGCTGAAAATTGTAATTGGCATTGTAAAATTATGGCACAAATCGTGGTTAAAACACTTACGGTGTTCTCTGATTATAACAGATGCTCTCACTTCAGCACCAGGGTGTCCAGCATAATCCGTCGCGTCACACACATATATTCCGCTGTCGTTGTACTGGAATTATAAAATAATAATTACTAGTACTGTTTAAACTGGAGATGGCACTTGGAGGAATCTACTACACATATTGAATAACACACTTGCACTTTTCCTCAACTTTTCCTCAACTCAAAGGAAAACTAGAAGTGTGTTATTCAATATAATGTATGTATAATTACTAGTAGTTCAGTGAACGGTAGACCTCGCTACCCTTTCCTATATTTTTTCTCTGGTATCCTGGCATTTCAGTCTGTGCATAATCATTTATCCTTGATGTTTCAGCAATGTTATTAGGTACATTTAAAAAATGTGCCGAGAGCTTTTGTGATAGTACCGAAAGGGGAGATAAGGGAAGATTATGGTGTTATTTATGAACGGGTCTTGATTGTATGATTGTAATCGAGGCCCTAGTCTTAATAGTGCGGCATAGAAAAGAAGTCACCAAACCGCTTGGTTCTTGATGGAATATTCTACACCGTATGCGATCTGAATTTTGAATAGTTAGCATACTTAAATGGTTTAAATTTTCATTCAAATGATTAGTCATAGTCATAGTCACTAGTCATTTATTTTCAACATAGAACAATAAAATTGTTTCTTGTTGACGTCAATTTTAATTCTAGTTAATCTAAGTTTACCACCGCTTCCAAGGCGCTGGTGGAGAAGAAACGGCGCAACAAACTCCACTGCGGCATTTTTTAGACGTCAATTTACAATATATTTATTTTCTTATACCTAAATGTGGACGAATGTATATTACAATGTGATTGACATGACATCTGTCCATAAAGTTTGTTCTCAGATTAATCAAGATTCTGCACTTCAGATTTGTTCTGAAATACGGGCCTTAAAATCTTACCTTTGTTTGATTGCATTTATTAATATTTTCATACTTTTATATGACACTAGGGGACGTAGTAAGCCTTCCCAAAGACCGGTACCAATGTTCGGGCCCTCTCCGTGAGCAGCGGCACTGTCACGAAACTAATTACTACACCACGATGGCAATTCAATTTCAATGTCTTGATATGACATGCCGTCGACTCGACATAAGAAGAATAATATTATATTCAATATTTTTGTAGTCAACTTTCAGTTCGAATACATCGGGAAAAATGAAATGCTCAAGTGGGACTTGAACCCATGACCTTTCCCTTACAGGGGGAATGCTCTTCCAACTGAGCTATTGAGCCACACTGAATCGCTTCAAATTTACCTTCTATTTATATCCGTCTTTAAGGGCGACGGTGGAGCCATCTACCAACTTTCTTACGAACTGATGGAATCAATGAATGATTTTTGTTTTTTTAAACATTGCTTTTTGATGACTCCGCCCAAATAATTGAATGATTTTTTTATAGAAATTTTAAGTGATTCAGGTGTGGCTCAATAGCTCAGTTAGAAGGACATTCCTCCTGCAAGGGAAAGGTCGTGGGTTCAAGTCCCACTTGAGCATTTCATTTTTCCCGATGTACCTTCTCGAATTTTAAAGTTAGCATAATAAATGCCGTTAATAAATACATTCAAACTTTTAGTTCCTTCTTTTTGATACCCTACTGAAGTTTCAGTGAAAAACTACAGATATTCATCACTCACAGTCACTTGGAACATTTCTAATCTGCCATGCTTGTCGATTGAACCGTTCTTGATGAGCGCTCCTTCTCTGCGCCATTTCACTTTGGCGCGTGCGGGGCCCTCGTCTCGACAATTCAGCACCACCGTATCACCTTCACCACCTAAAATCCCGTTTACGTATTTACTAGATAAAATTATTGCCGTGTTGGTTCCCGGTGGAGTAAAATAGGACCACCCCAAGTCTGCTTGTGGGTGTCGTGAAAGGCGACTAAGGGATATTGCTGTTCACCATTATCCATACATAATACCATTGGTATTAGTTTTTGGCGTTAGAATGGAATAGATCAAACATACAGCCCAATACAAAATGCCCGCCAGGCTCGCCCCCATTACGTGGAACCGAAAATCAAAGTTGGCCCTTCGGGGATTAACAGGTGTGAGTGAGATATTGTATGTAATTTTACCTACATTATGTATCTCTTATCTAAATCCATCAAAAAGCTCACACAGAACGGTATTTCAGCCCCAAATAAGCAGTCCGACTGGGGAAGTACTCCACCCTACAGAATACCTCGGCCTTAATAATCTCGTGTTCGGTTCCCGGAGTGTGGGCATTTGTGCCGACTTTCCTGTTTTGTCGACTTTACAGAAAAATCACACATCGATTACCTTTATGCCGAATATTCAAACTTCATTAATTTTAGTGCTGTTAAGCCGATTTTTTAATTATTTGAAACAATCTTAACGTTAAGACTAGCACTTAGTAAATGCGTTGTCAATAAAGGTCAAAGATTTATGATACATTGTCTTTACATAATTATGATGCGATCTCATTAGATAAACTGTCATTTATAGATGATTAAATATTGAAAAGTGTAATGGTGTAATGGTTTCTCACACAGAGAAAAATTAGGAAGTTTCTCAGGTCTGGTGCTAATATAAATAGCTGCTTATTATTTTTATGATTAATTGACAGAGGGCAAATCTGTCTAAAAATTGTACTACCTCGCGGACTTATTGCGTAAACACCTTAAAGAACGTATATGGCAAAATAAATTTAAATTTTATGTTTTGTCTTTATTATTTGGCTCGCTGTTAGATATTGATGGTGTATTTGCAAAGATTTGTGCAAGTTTTATTGTATTTTGATTGAATTTGGGCAGTTTTAAAATGTAAAATTATTGGACTTCTTAACTTATCCTGGTTACCGTTGGCTGCTAACTTTGGCCGCTAACTTCACACCGGTATATATCTATATCTACATTACTATTTTTGTTTCAATCATTATTTACAAGACAAAATTTTACACGACTGTATAAATAGTCGGCATTGCGGTTCCTGTAACGAAGATATTTATCTTGTTGGCTTTTTAAACCTAAAAGTGGATTAATTTTAAAAGTCGGCATCAAGGGAAAGTCAGCACAAAAGCACTAAAATCAATGAAGTTTGAATATTCGGCATAAAGGTAATCAGATGATTAAGATGTGTGATTTTTCTGTAAAGTCGACAAAACAGGAAAGTCTGCACAAATGCCCACACTCGGTTCCCGGCGGTGAGTAGGATAACCAGATGGAAAGGTTTTGTGCTGTCAGTGAAAATACCAAACTCTCACTGGAAAGGTTTTGTGCTGTCAGTGAGAAGACCAAAGGCTTGTCTCGCTTTGACGGCACAGACACTCTCTGTTCTTACAGGGTCGGTAGCACGTGCGGTCGATGGCCCTATTCGGGACCCCTGTGTGGGTCGATGCCCTGACAGTACGCAACATCGCCCTCTTGCGACGTCCGCAGAGGGTGATGGCCGTCGGGGCGGTAAGAGGATACCACACCATCTCATTCGAGGCGGCTTGCGCAATGGCGGGCTCTCCTCCGTGGGAGCTGGAGGCCGGGGTCCTCGCGTTAGTGTATCATTGGCGCGAGGAGGCCCGGAGCCAGGGCGAGTTCCCGGCACCTTCGGTGGTGGGGAGCGGAGGCTCCAGGTGAGACAGTCCATGCTCCTGGAGTGGGAGTGGCGGCTGGCCAATCCCACGGCTGGCAGAAGGACCGTCGAGGCGATCCGTCCTGTCCTCAGAGACTGGATGGACAGATCGCGGGGGTCGGTAACGTTCCGCATGGCGCAGGTCCTTTCGGGGCACGGATGCTTTGGAAGCTACCTGTGCCGGGTGGGACGAGAGCCGATCAGTGGGTGACACCACTGTGGCGGCGATGATGACACGGCGCAGCACACCCTAGAGGAGTGCCCCGCGCGGGCTGGGGAGCACCGTGCTCTCATCGCCGAAGTGGGGATGGACCTCTCGCTGCCGGCCGTAGTTCTGTCTATGATCGACGGCGGCGATGGGGCGTGGCCAGCGGTTCAGACTTTCTGCGAGACGGTTATCTCGCAGAAAGAGGCGGCGGAGAGGGAGAGGGAATGTGACCCACTTTCCCTCCCACAGCGCCGCAAGAGAACTGGGGCTCGGAGGAGGCGGTACCACCAACTCCTCCCCCCCAAACCGGGCCGGGCAGTAGACGCGGGGGCATCTGCTGCCCTAACATAGGCCTCGAGGTTGAAGGCTCACGTCGTGTCACGTGTGCTTTGCCTAGGCGGGTGGCATAAGGACTCCTCTTCTGCCACACCAGAGACGGGCCTGCCGCCGATCAGTGGCGGGCGACCCACACGACGATGGCGGAAGATGTTGTTCCCGCCATCGTCGATATGTGGTGACGACGGACACCGTTGTGGTTTAGTTTTACTGGTGTTGCACTTGTCCATAGGCCCTGGTAACTACTTTCCATCACCAACCGTGTGACCGTGTGCTTATCTATCACCTTAGTCATAGAAAACCTACCAAAAAAAAAACAAAAAAACTTAAAGAAGAAGTAACAGACTCATACAACTATACAGGATGTATTTGACATTTAACATTTTTCCTGCTGACTGTAGAATTTTGCCAAAATCTGTAAATGCAGTTCAAAATATCTCAAAAAGTTAGGGAAAGTTCCTTAAGAACATTTTGTTGTAACTAAAACGGCAATGTTTATAACGTACCTACATTTACTGCCTCGTTTCGAAAATACATCCTGCATAGACTCTGGATATTTAAAATATGTTCTCACCATATGCGACGACTTCTTGTCTTGGATATATCGCCAAATTCAATGGGACACGATCTATAATATAAAAAAAAAATATTCCTAGGTTTAGACTATAGCCGCGTAGTTCCCGGCAGAGAAGAATTTAGTCCACCCCATCTCTTCCCACGCGGTGTCGTACAAGGCGACTAAGAGATAAGACTGTTTAACATCAGACAGATATATACAGCCCAGACTTAGTCTCAGATGCATGGCTCGAGTCAATAATAGTGCCCGGAATGCGGCAATAGGCTCACACCCTATTACGTTCGAAAGAGATGGTCCTGGATCTGTCGGGGTGCGAGAGATATGCTTTTGGCAATCTCACCTCCGGCAACCAAGGACCCAAGATGGCGTGCGTTTTAGTCGGTTCGAGTCCGACATAATCACCTCCACTGGCTCTGTGGAGGTGGTATCCGTGGGGAATTATCGCACGATAACAAAAAAAAAAAAACCCTATTACGTGGGCCGAGGCTGTCGAATACAATGTTTTTTTTTAAGAATATTAGAATCGAAATTACTAATATTACCTCTAACCCCTCCAACTAAACTAAATTGCTTGTGCTAGGAGTGGGTTTACGACGGTAGTATAATGGCCAGGATTCGAACCCGGGACCTCTTGATCGTAAGGCCAACTCCTTAACCACTAAGCTACCGACGCTTGTTAATTCACCTCTACCTAACCCTTTGATAGTCGCCTTGTATGACACCGCGTAGGTAGAGATGGGGTGACCCAAATTCTTGGGTGACATCGGGAGATATAAGTTAATGGTACTTACGTATACATTTAGGCATGATCTGAGGCCATAGTCCTTGAATACAGTATACCAAAGTGCTGTTGATATAATTGTTGGCAGTGTTAGGGTCTTGTATACCGTATCCGTGATGACAGCTCACTGACAGCACGAAGGCGTCACGAGACTGTCCTGGTTCCGTGTCGTTGGCGTTTATGACTTCATAAGTGCCATGGTCAGGGTATGGTGGTAGAATGCAGTTGGTGGTGGACCGCTCAGCTCTGGAACTGATAGGTATTATACAGAATTCATACTTCCATACTAATATTATAAATTCGAAAGTAACTCTGTCTGTTTGTCTATCTGTCTGTCTGTCTGTCTGTATGTTACGCTTTCACGCCTAATCCACTAAACCTATTTTGATGAAATTTGGTAATTGGCAATAGCTAGTGTTTAGTAAAATATCTATGCTTATCACTACTTTTTTTTTCCGTGCGGAAATCCCCTCGGAACCCCCCCTGCCGGAGCCGGTAGGGGAGGTTATGTCGGACTCGAACCGACTAAAACCGCATGCCGACTGTGGGTCTTGGTGCTAGGGCGGAGGTGAGGTTGTCATAGACATATCCCTCGCACCCCGGCTGACCCAGGGCCATCCCTTACGGTCTGGCCCTCCTCAGGAGGGGGGACGACGGTGTCCCCAACTCGCCCCCGGAATGGGGAGGCGCGCTGTACAGCGCGCTGCCGATGCTTATCACTACTAACATAGTATAAAGCAAAGACGCTTTCCACGTCTGTTCATCCCTATATGTATGCTGATATCTTTAAGCTACAGTGTACGAGTACAGTCAGCATCAGAAATGTCATGTCTACATAATCTCAATATGTTCATAGAAATAAGGTATTAAGAGCAAATCATACTGTTTTATTGATTTAAATTATGTTACTGTCGGCATTTAAGGCCTGTACCAAATATCAGACCAATCCGTCGACAGGAAGGGGGAAACTAAGGAATCAAGATAATTTTGAGCACTTTGTTCATCAAAATCGAGCGCTTCCATTTTGTACCCACAAGCTAAAAGGATAATAATTATTCCATCTTCTACCTCCTGCAAAAGTTCATTCCAAATTCTACCCGGTCGATGTGTTGCTGATCGTCTATACCGTGATGTCTATACCGATATGCTCAGACTGCTAATATGTAGACAAAGTACCTGGGAGAAGGACCGCCACTCTCCTCAGCTCCTGTTTTAGATCCAAGTGTTGATGCTGATCACAGAAAATAAAATTATTTAAACAGGGAATACATCTATACTATAATTTAACAAAGAGGTAAAGTCGTAAAAGGCGACTAAGGGATAGGGTTGTTCTCCATCCGACAATAAATATATATAGCACAAGAGAGAATTTCACACAAAGTGTCCGCTAGAGAAAAATCATAGTGTTGGAGACACCTGTGCCTACCCCTTCTGGAATTTACCAATTTTGAAAATTCTAATAACCCTGTACCCTGTACCCTGTGCGCCAAAGCCGCCAAACATTGGGAGAGACCTATGTTCAGCAGTGGACTACGATAGGATGTGATTGATAGACTAGTTATTAAAAGAAAAACTCACCAATAATAATGTGGAAACTGAAAATATACGATTGCGATATAATTTTATTCATAGTTTTATTACTCAAGTAAGTAGGTATTGAATACACGTCTTTTGTCCGTTGTAAATTGTATCAAAGAGAATAAATACTTCTCGCAATCATCTAAGCGAACTTTTTTCTTATTATCATCTATAACCTTTTGATAAGATGCGCTCCGTAATACCTAAGTAAAGTGAAGCCAACGAGACTTGAGAAAAAACATAAACAAAGCGACCATTACTGAGTTACGTTGCGATAACTAGCGATTATTTTCTCTGTCCTTATCGCACATGTCACACGTACGCGATAATGGCCGAGCGACAGCTGTCGTTGCCTGTTTCATAGTACAGGAAAGCTGTCAGCACAGCGGTTCTAAACTGTCAGCTCCGCCATCTTAAAAGCAATTTCCTTCCTTTCTGGAATGAGTTTGAAGTGATACGTAATAATTTTCAAATAAAAATGTTTGGAACCGCTGCTAAAACTTTGTTTACCTTTTTTCTCTCGCTTCGTTGGCTTTATGTTGACTTACAATGTACTCAAAATGATCTTAAAACTCAGGACTTCCTAGCATCTGTTTCTCCATAGTACCGTTCTCCCCTTTTTCCTCCCTGAATATTGCTTCTAGGACAATGTTTTTGTTTTCGTAAAATCAAGATCTTCTGTATGCATGTCCCTGTTATTTTATTTTTGTTGGCGGTCAATAAAATAAGAAAATATGATCGTCTAAAGATGATAAAAAATAACTAATTCTTACCGGCAAGTTTGGAGGACTACCAGGCAAATTCGAAAACAGGAACATGGATACACTATTTCCTAATAAAACGGTGTCAAAAATATTTAAATCGGCGTAGTTTTCGCTGAAAAAAACGGGAAAACGGAACCTCGATTTTGCCCGAAAAAATTGTGATAAAATCGGACTGAGCTGCTACCCTTAGGCTATCCTTATCGCACTCTGAGGGGACAGGAGTGAGACGGGGGCGACGGCAATAGTGGCGTGTGTCCTACCCACCGTCTGTGCCTAGAACTTTTTTACGCTGCGTATAGTTCCTACTAATATTATAAACGCGAAAGTTTGTAAGTACAGATGGAGGGATGGATGTTTGTTACTCTTCCACGTCTAAACGGCTGGAGCGTTTTAAGTAAAATTTGGTATGGAGTTAGCTGACACCCTGGATTAAAACATAAGCTATGTTTGGTCCCGATAACCAAGAGAAAACTGTGTATTTTCTGTGATTGACATTATTGTAAAATTCTCTCTTTATGTGCCTAAACTGAATAAATGAAATTGATTATTCGATTCTTCTTTGATTCCCCGTACCAAAAGAACTCCCAAAAAGTGAAAAATCTGCTCAACCAATTTACATTGAACATATTATTTTGTAAAGTGCATGTGTATGCCCTTTCATTTGAGACCCCACTCGAGTGTAAGTATGTGCAGACATTCGCTTATTCTTCTCCAATTTCACAACAACTTTTAAACGAGTCAATCGATTTTCATCAATCATGTCTAAGAACACTCCCACATAATAAATTAAATCGGTTCATCTGTTCGGGAGCTATATGCCCACACAGACACACAGAACACATACAGACACGTCAAATTTATAACACCCCATCGTTTTTTGCGTCGGGGGTAATAATACGAACGAATTACAAAAGCGATTATACTGTAATAACGGGAATTAACGCGATCATGATATAGGTGCATACCCTTGATTTTCGCTCACGTTTCGCCCAGGTTACACCGGCCGAGGTAGTAGGCTCTTCATCATCAAGAATAGATGTCGGCAGATGAAGAACCTACTACTATGGAACATAATAAATTCCGAATATGGGAAATCTTCATCAACTGTAAGAGATTTCCATTTAAAAATAGAAGATCGCCATGTCACGGAGGATTTTTTTTTTATTTTTATTTATTTATTACACATCACAATTATGTTACAAAATAGTAATAGTCCTGCAAAACTGTTTACACAGTTTGTCTGCAGGATCGGGTGAGTCACAACTTACATTTTTTTTTTCTTTTTACATTTGATCTAATCTAACCTAAGAGATTACTTTACAATTGTTGTAAATAAGTACTTTTTGATGTTTCTTTTAAACCTATTTTTATTTTGTTCCCGTCTTATGTCCTCCGGCAAACTATTTAATAAGTACGGTATACGTTTTTTTAATGTTCTATCTCCAAAATAATTATTCACTTTTGGTACTTCAAATTTGCCTGAAGACATAGAACGAGTACCAATATTATGGTTGATTAAAGTATACTCCTGAGTATTTGTGTTATTTATAGCTAATAAATATTTATGTTGCACACTTACTGGAAGTATTTTACATATACTAAACAATCCAGAATAGTCACCTTTACACTTGGCCTTAGTTTTTTCAGTTACTATCAGTTTCAGAAATCGAATCTGCAGTGCCTCCAATCTGTTAATATAAGTCGGATACGTCAGACCATAACTATCTAGAGCATAGTCCAAAATAGACTGCACTAGTGCAAAATACAAACATTTTAATGTTTCCCTTGGTACTTTAAAACTTAGGTGATAGAATTGACTTAGAATCGTTCTTAACTTATTACATAAATAATCAATATGGCAAGACCAGGAGAAGCTTTCGTCTATTCTAACACCAAGGTAGGTTACACAGTTCACTCTTTCAATAGGTTTACACTGACAACCAGTCAGATCATTGTGAAAACATGAGAAGCTATGCGTATACAGATGTGAGGACGAGTCAGCAGGACGCAAGTATGGCGAGTGAATAACCAAAAGCTTAGTTTTGTTTGCATTCAGTATGATTCCATTATCATGGGACCATTTTACCACCGCATCTATGTCCCGCTGCACTAGGTGATTTGGAGGTTGCGATAGAGTTTGAACATTTAATGAAACATAGCAAAGTCATACCTTTGTTCAAAGGCGGCAGCGCCACAGATCCTTCGAATTTCCGACCCGTTTCTGTGTTGCTGACCTTGAGTAAAATATTTGAAAAACTAATTCTAGGACAGTTGCTGACCCATTTTGGTGAAAACAAATTGTTTCATGATAAACTGTTTGGGTTTAATAAGGGACATTCGACTTCTGATGCTGGTAGGGTATTTGACTAAGTCGTCGATTCTTCACAATTCTGCTTAATATTATAGCTTGTTCTGAAAAAATATGCTTTGCAAAATAAAATATTGCAAATTCAAACTGAAACTATGACTTTTCATAAGTTGAAATTCCCAAAAAAAGTCAAAATATAAACAATCCAATTCCTCATTCAATTTTAAATAACTTTGATTACGAACTAACGTGTAAACGCAACGTAGACCGAGATAAATGCGATATTCCATTGCACTCCATACATTTGCACTACTCGCTACAGAAGCGTGACGTCACAGTTTCGTACGATTTTGTATGGAGCGTTTTCGGGTGGCGCGACAAATTGAATTTTTCTAAATCAAATATCTTGAAAACTATTTGTGTTACGAAAATTTCTCTTTTACAATTCATTATATTATAAGCAAGTGGTCATTTTTCGAAAGTAAAAAAAAAATAGTCAAATAGCCTATTGTATTTACGAAGCCTGGGAGGATAAGCATGATGCTCTAGGTGTCTTCTGTGATCTATCCAAGGCCTTCGATTGCGTTCACTATGACACATTAATCAGGAAATTAGAACATTACGGAATAAGGAACAAGGCTCTCAAGCTTCTGACTTCATATTTGAACAATAGAATTCAGAGGGTCGACGTTAACGGTACATGTTCAGCAGGATCTGTGGTTTCGAAGGGCGTTCCGCAGGGTTCGATACTTGGACCATTTTTATTCCTAATTTACATAAATGACCTTCCCTACTATGTAAGGGACAATAATAGTATTATTTTATTTGCTGACGATACTTCGTTAATTTTTAAACTAACTATGATTTCAATGCTTCATGACACAAAAAACTCTCAGTAAGGTGTCAGCATCTCACCCTGTTTAATTCCATTGCTGAAAACACAATTTTCGACTGATAGCTCCCAAAAGACCCCAGTATCTCATTTTTTTTCCACTCTGTATGTTCCAAACAGTTTCGTTTCTGATGCAGTAGACCACTACCTATGAAACAAATGCTTCCAGAGAAATAGAACTCTCAGTTAGGTGTCAGTGCTCCCAATTCTGTTGTTACATCTCTAAACTTAAATTTCTCTATAAAAATATAATTGCATCTCTTTCTTTCATGATCAGATAAAAAAGGACAGATGATTTTATTTAAGTTAAGACCTGTGAAATTAAGACAGCGCCTTGTTGGTGCGTAGTAAGTTAAGTAGGTGTTCACTAAAATAAATCATCTGTCCTTTTCTATTTGATAATGAAAGAAACAGATGCAATTAGATTTTTTTTTTATAAGTTCAACCAGTTGAACTAATAGCACCAAAAAATTCCAATTATTTCTTTTTCTGTAAAAGTTGAACTTTCTCGACAAAATTGATCCTATTAGTTCAACTTTCTATTTATTTTTCAATTACAAAGGAAGTTATACAAGCAAGTTACAAATAGTTCAACTTTTTTTTCTACTGAACTTATAGTAGAACTTAGTGGAATATAGCCCTAAAATATGGCTTTATTCAGCATTAATGACTTGCTGGATAGTAAGTAAAATTAGAATAAAAAATAAAGAATAAAGAGTACAAGGACGGAAGAGTTTACATTACATACAATAAGGACAGTACAGTACTCCGTGACCGCGTCAGACACGCGTGTCAGTTCGTTAGTGTGGACGGGTTTTTGTCACGCGGACAATGTCACAGGCTACTGACACGCTTCTATCCATACCGAACACTCAAAGGAAATGTCAGACACGGAACAAACGTCAAGACAATGTACGGTGTTACGATGTACTGTTCGGGTCTAGTGTGGACGCTGATTTGTGTACTGTCACGGATCAAAGTTACGTGTCACGAGGTGATCCGTCGGAGTCGGATTTTTTCAAAGGATATTCGATGTTGTCTGCTTGACAAATGACGTCCACACTGCATTAATGACACCCGTAGCAGCCACGCGGACACGCATTGATATTAACACGGGGTGCGTAGTGGATCACGTCGTGACATGTCTGGGTACGTCAATTCAATAATAATATATTATACTCTGTATACTTTCAGAGTTTTTGGGGTCGCTGATTGCGAATATATCATCCATTTGGCGATCCAAGATGGCGGACTCGAAATTTTCACTAAAATCGATATGGGTATTGCTTGCAGGGTTTTTAGGGTCCGCCTCCCGCCTCCCGCCTCCCGCCTCACGACATTCTCCAAGTTTAAAACCGTCATTATAAACCATTGAAAAGGCCGTGAAACGAAATGGGTCAGGTTAAAATATTTAATACTGTGGTAAGGTAGGTACATTTCATATTATTTTTCAATATTTTTAAATGTTCGTTTTGCAATAATTTTAGTAGATGGACATGGGTTTTTGGTGAATTGTTTATTTATTTTCAAATTAACATATATCTTTTCCCATTTCATTATAATTTTATCCATGTTTTCACAATATCTCTAGGGTTTCTATCAAATTCCGAAATATAGATACTTCCTATGACATATTATTATGCATAAATTCAAGTTCATTCATTTGTTCGATGAATATTATCAGTGGTTGTTTGATTAAACATATTTAGTTTTAGAGTAGGTCCAACCGCCAGACTAGCAGTACAACGTCACACAATGCTTAGTACTTATAAACGTTAGCTTATAAGTGGAACCATATCTTCATCAATATGTTTAATAATTCAAACCCTGATCTTCATTCGCCGGCCGGAGATAAGAAAACTGGACCAAAAGGTTCTAATGCAAGTAGCAGTGTGGCGAACTTTATATTTCATATCGCTTTGCACTTTATTGAAACATAAACCCAGACGGACAGGAGATATCTCCGCCTACATCGAAATATTCTTACACGAGCTCCCGGATATTGGCCTCAGGTGCTGGACGCTGGTCTACACGAAGAACTTGTACGACAAAGTCGTGAAAGTGTTTGTGCCTGAAAAGTGGACTTTCTTAAAACTGTCAGTGATTATGTCTCTTGTATCTGGTAGGACGTGTAAATAGTCCGACCACTGGTGTGTTTGCACACAGAGCGTATAAGAACCTGTGACCTGCAGTTAGGTTGTAATGAAAAGAAAATGCACATGTGACCGCTTCTATGAATGAAAACGCAAGAGAACCGGCACTGACCTGAGTTCCACCTCGTGAGGATTCAGCTGTAGACAGGCGTGGTTCCTGGCACGTGCTGGTGGGTAGGTATGTTTCGACCGGCCGGTGATTTTCTTGAGTTTGTCGTTTTCTTCCGATACACTTCACTTATACTGACTTGAGAATGTGGCCAAAGGAACTTATAGAATTACACAGAAAAAGAAACGAGGAGTTGAAGTTTAGTACTCAACTTCCGTTCGGTGCGGTAGCGGGTGAGAGACACCGTTCGGTGCTGCGGCGAGTCATAGACTGCATAAAAATGCGGGGGGGATCGACCGCCGTGACGCTTGAGAGTCTCGCTCGTAGAAACTTCATTCTCAAAGCATAGTTCGAAAAATCCGTGCACAGCGCCATCTATTGGCCTTCTTCAACACTAAGTGGTCAACAAATGAGCGCCAATACTCAAACATTATTCGTTCACAAAAGCGGTTTTTTTAAATTACAAAAATTGAAATACAATTAAATTATGTGGGAAATAATTAAGAAAGTACATAAGCGCTCCACCATGCACCCGGCTTTGGAACATCGCAAGATGTTACGAAACAAACAAGCGAACACTGGCTGATTAGAGCCCATAGTGAATTTGTATAACATAATAATACACATAGCTAAAATAACAACTTAGACTAACAATATTCTATCTAAAGTATGTTTAAAGTTTGAGTTAAAAATTAAAGTTTAAGATTCTATTTAGCGTTGTAAGTTATTGCGTTGGGATAGGATACAATTTGGTTACAGCGCGTTTGTAAGTACCAGTACGCGTTTTATATATTATGATAGACATGAGGAGTCCAGGTCCAGTATGACAATTGACAACGTGAAAATGCTGAATTATTAGATCAACAACGTGATCGCGTTTAGGGAGAAGGACAGGATGTAATCCTGATACAGAATGAGGTTCGATCTTAAATTTAAATCGTGCGAATTTTAAAACGTATGTAATGATGCGTAGTAGTTTCTGCCAAGAAGAAACACGTTGTGCTAATGTACATAACAATGGCGACTCTGTGTGTTTTGTTGTCACACTTAACACATTTGCCTTATGCTCAGGTAAGTCAGAACAGTTGGCGGGAGAGAATGACTTAATAGGCCATTCATCAGGGGGGCCGCGGATCCATGCTGGACCGTTCCACCACAAATCATAAGTCAAAAGTTGCGAGGGGAGCATGCCGAGTGATAGACAATCACTCGGGTTAATGGCTCCGGCGACGTGATAAAAATGTTTAGCGTTCAAGTCCTCTTGACACTGAGCGACCCGGTTGCTAACAAAAATCGACCACCGATGTGGTGACGAGTGAACCCATGATAAGGCAATCGTGGAATCAGAAAAGGTGTAAATGTCAGTAACGGGAATGCGTAATGCATACGAATCACGTACAGTTCCTATTAACTTTGACATAAGCAAAATAGCACATAACTCTAATCGAGCAAGCGTAGTAATCTTTGTCGGAGTGACCTTTGATTTCGCACACAAAATGCGAGTTTGAATGCTGGATGGGTAGGTACAATGTGCATAAATAACACATCCCATGCCATTCAGGCTGGCATCACAAAATGCGACAAGACGTAATTCGCAATCAACTTCGACACCTATATATCGCGGAATTTTTAATGTGTCAAGCAATTTTAATTCTTGAACGAGAGCGGAAAAGCGTGAGCGTATATGCTCTGGAGCAGGGTCATCCCAATCACTCTTACTAAGCCAAAGTTCCTTAATTAACAACTTGGCGTAGAGTATCACAGGTGCCACCAACCCGAGCACGTCAAATAGTCGCGCAACTATAGAGAGTATATTTCTCTTAGTGCACTTCTCATCTACCAAGGTGGATGTGAAATAAAAATTATCTCCACACGGCTCCCACGAGAGACCCAAAACCTTTGCGACATGACTGCCAACATCAAACTCAAGCGATTTGCGGTGAGTATTTATGTCAGCGTTCATTGCGATAGGAAATAGCCTAAAATTTAATAATAATAAAAACAGGTCTGCCTGTAAATTGGGACCAATATGTAAAATATCATTGAGCGAAAGACCAGTGTGGGTTTTAGCGCTCGCGTCTAACACAATACGTGGCATCGGTTTGTCATGTCGAACCACTGCGTGATGTGGTATGTAATAACCATCCATAGACAAATTAGAGTCATCAACGAGACTAAGATATCCGTTATCTAAATAATCCTGAATAACCTTATTGTAATTTTCACGTACGGTTGGTGATTGACGAAGTTTACGCTCGAGCGACAAAAACCGGCGGTGAGCGACGCCGCGCGAGTTTACTAGTTTTTTTTTTTTTTTTTTTTTTTTTTTTTATACAGGACACGTCAATTTGACTTCACCTCGCCTGATGTTAAGCTAAAGGCAAAGTCTTGGAAAGAGGGTCACCATCGTAAACATTTACCATGTTAACAGTGGTGGCACTCAGCTTGACGGCCTCATTAGATGCCTTTTCACGCCCCGCTTAAAGGACCCAGGACTGTAGGAAGAAGGAAACACGTGAACTGGCAGGGAATTCCAGGCCTTAGTGGTGCGGCATATGAATGAATCACTGAAACGCTTGGTTCTAGCAGGTATACTCTGCACCGTAAATGGATGACATCTTAGCCCTGCACGTGTCGTCCTGTGAAGGAAAGGGGAGGGTGGGACTAATTGGAAGAGCTCGTCAGAACATTCACCATGGTAGAGACGGTAGAAAACTGCCAAAGACGCAACATCTCTACGCATCTGCAAAGGCTCGAGGGTGTTCGTGACCTCAGGATCCCCAATAATGCGGACCGCACGTCGCTGCAACCTGTCGAGAGCATCTAATAAGTACTTTGCGGAGCCGTCCCAGAGATGTGAGCAGTATTCCACGCAGGAACGAATTTGGGTCTTATATAGAAGACACCGCTGCTCCGGCGTGAAAAAACGTCTCACTCTGTTCAGGACTCCGAGTTTACGCGAGGCTGATTTGATGATACTCTCGTTTAGTTCAGAGGGATCCTTGCAGAACGGCAGCGCAACAGTATAACGACCTACGTCATCGCGAGTCACAGTAGATGTGAAATTATTCTCGCACTCGGTTTCTTCTGGAGACAATAGGCGCTTCACAGGAACTTCCTCAAGTTCCCAAAATTTTTGCACTAAATCATTTAGTGCTAGCGCAGAAAAGGATGCGGTTGTAGGCACAACATCTTTACGTGGGTAATCACCCATAAGTACATACCCAAACGCGGTTGATAGTACACAAGGGGCACTGGGACCACACTCGACTCTATTTCCTAAGTAGATATACGGGAAGAGCTGTGCACCTAATACTATATCAATGTTTCCTGGAATGTTCCAGCTTAAGTCAGCAAGCGGTAAATCGCGAAGATTTAACTCGCGATCACACTTAATTAATTGCGAGGGCAATTGATCCGTAAGGCTATTCATAACTAACGCATGTATAGTATACTTATGATCTGCATAAATACGAGATTCAATGTCCAAATACACATAGCCTATTATCGGGTGCGAAGTGGAACCAACACCTTTGACAACAGAATTACTGATTGGTATTATTGGTAAATTCAATAAACGACAACAGGACAATGTGATTAAGTTATTCTGTGAGCCATTATCAATTAGAAAGAAAGAAGAAAGAAAGAAAGAAAATCTGACTACAGATTTATTTCCAGTGCTACCTTTAGGGCGAGCATACACCTGAGCGGTTGCCAAGAGAATATCACCCTTATGGCTAGAGGCATACGAATGCACAGTGCTTGAAGTGAGCGGTGACTCAGGAGTGGGACTAACATGGTCGCACTGGGGCGGCGGGGATGCGGCAACAGTCGTCGCATGCGAGTGCGAATTATTAACATTATTCTCAAAATGCAATAATTTATGATGTTTTTTCTGACAGAAACAAACTGACGTACTTTTACATTGCGGGAGATTATGTAATGTGCTTAGACAATTCACGCAACCACGCTTAGATTTAATAAACTCATATCTAGCCTTTACATTTTGCATATTTTTAAACTGAGCGCAGTTATACAGGTGTCGGTGGTCGCTGCCGCCACATAAACAACAGGACGCGTCAACTGCGGCGGGCGCATTCGACTTATTATTAATCGGCTCACTGACAACAAACGACTTAGAATTACGCTGTACACGCCTATCATTAGACTGTGGCGTCCCAGCAGTGGACGACTTCGCATATGACGAAGACCGCGGGTTTGACCGTTCAATCATCTTAGCATAATCTTGTACAAAGTCGATCAGCTGTTGCGTCGTAGGTATATCGACACCTCGAACAGAAAGTTCGAAGGCTTGGATGGTTAGAGTGTCCATTTTCCTCAAGGCACATTGTAGAAACATGAAGTCCGTTAAATCATTTATACCTAACTCTTTAAGCGCGGCGATAGAGGAGGAATATATACCTATAAATGAATCAAGTGAGTTCACACTAGGTGAACAATTCTTTAAGTCTAATATATTATTAAGATAATATGAACCTAATGAACGTTTATCTTGGTATTTCTTGACCAAGGCGTCCCAAACTATACTGTAGGTCTCACTTGACGGCACAATACCGGCAGTGAACTTTATTGCGTCATTGGTTAGTTTTGAGAATAGGTATTGCACACGTTGCGAATCAGACAATTGTTTGTTTGAATGAATATTGGCCTTAAAGGACTGATAAAATGTATTCCAGTTTTCAGGGCGTCCGTCAAAACTCGGAACAACAAGCATTTCCAATTTCACTACAGACGCGTTCGAATTACTCGACCCGTGTGAGGCGACCTCCTTGACCTTGGGCGTAGATAATTTATTTCTAATGCGTTTTATTCTCGAATACAATTCATCAAATGAGTCAAGGCAAGAATAGTCGGATTCCACAGGGGATTCTAATGATAAATTTAAGCTATTTATTTGATCCACAATCGACTCGAACTTATCGCGAACATCGTCGATGGTCTCGGTCTCAGCCAGAAAATCCTCATTAGCTCGCGTCGTTATGTCAAAACAAACAATGGATTTCGAAGATTTATACCAACGGGTAATGCGTGCAAACAATAATTCCTTTTTTTTGATTCAACATAATAATCTGACCTGACGACATGTTTGCAAATTAACGATAGGTAGGACCTACCTATTGAAATATAACAAGAAGATTATCTGTAAGGTACCTACTATAATATAATAGTAATTCAACACAAACAGTTTAGATATACTTTTTATTGAAAATTGTACTACGGCTTATTATATAATAGCGCAAGTAGCACGGCGGCGGTGCGGGAATGTAACTAGCTACGTACCTAGATAGGTATCTACAAAGTTACGCGTATGTGAATAGAATGATGAGTATTTACCAATTAATACGTAAATCACCAACTATTATAAATATCTACCAATTATTACGTAGATTTAGCGTTTTAAATACAGAATTTACCAAATAATTTACGTAAATCTGTTAGCGAATGAAAGTAATGAAACTAAGATGGCGGAAAGAATTCACCAAAATTACGTGAATCTTTTAATTAAATGAATAGGAAAGAAATATTATTCACCAATAATTACGTGAATATGTTATTTACTGGCCTATCCGACTCGTAAGGACCATAAATTATGGTAGGACGTGTAAATAGTCCGACCACTGGTGTGTTTGCACACAGAGCGTATAAGAACCTGTGACCTGCAGTTAGGTTGTAATGAAAAGAAAATGCACATGTGACCGCTTCTATGAATGAAAACGCAAGAGAACCGGCACTGACCTGAGTTCCACCTCGTGAGGATTCAGCTGTAGACAGGCGTGGTTCCTGGCACGTGCTGGTGGGTAGGTATGTTTCGACCGGCTGGTGATTTTCTTGAGTTTGTCGTTTTCTTCCGATACACTTCACTTATACTGACTTGAGAATGTGGCCAAAGGAACTTATAGAATTACACAGAAAAAGAAACGAGGAGTTGAAGTTTAGTACTCAACTTCCGTTCGGTGCGGTAGCGGGTGAGAGACACCGTTCGGTGCTGCGGCGAGTCATAGACTGCATAAAAATGCGGGGGGGATCGACCGCCGTGACGCTTGAGAGTCTCGCTCGTAGAAACTTCATTCTCAAAGCATAGTTCGAAAAATCCGTGCACAGCGCCATCTATTGGCCTTCTTCAACACTAAGTGGTCAACAAATGAGCGCCAATACTCAAACATTATTCGTTCACAAAAGCGGTTTTTTTAAATTACAAAAATTTAAATACAATTAAATTATGTGGGAAATAATTAAGAAAGTACATAAGCGCTCCACCAGTATCAATATCTTTATCTGCGCTACTTTGTTTGTTGTAGGTTTTGATTATGATGCAGAATTTGAATCAGTTCTATACATATCTCATATTACCTCCGGTATGGGTGTCTCTGAAAGTGGTAGCCCCATGTGCAAACTTATTGTACTTCAGTAAAATATTTTACGTTATAATTAAAAATAAAATGAGACGCAATAGTGACGACACATCTAGGAACGTTGCTGTTAGTGTTAGAATATGTGTGATCTCGTTTATGTTAGTTAGCATTACTAGTTTGCAATTTTTGATTGAAGCTATAACCTTTGTGATAGCAGAATATTATATTATTTATGTCAGTGATGTATTAAACGATAACATATATTTTCACTTAGGTAAATATTTGCGTTTATTAGGTTCTTTTCAAGGTGTAGAAATAATAGCTATCTTCATAATTATATCACGCAATTCAAGATATTGAAGACTATTATGTTCACTGGTTCACATATTGAATGCCAAGGAGTATAGAGATAACGTAGCTTTTATGAATAAAAATCGAAAGCTTGTTTCAGATTTGGTTTTTATTGAAATGTAAAATATTACGTGTATTATTTTTATCCAACATTTCAAATTGATAAAATAATAAATAATCACAAGATTTTCCTGATGTATTCGATTTGACTAGTTCATATACTTCATGCTTTAAAAATCATTTAAATTTTCAAATTATTTTAAAAAATGATGGCTATTGCGATTCAGCGAGGTAATGCTGCCAGCATCATGGCCATTTTGGCGCCCGGATCTAAACGGGGTGCGTTATTTGACGTGACATAACCACGGAAACACTGCAAGCAGAATAATACATTCTACACGTAGTCTAAGAGTTGAAAACTGCGCGACTGCATCATCGAGGCTAAGCATTGGTTGGGTTGAAGCTATTGAAGTTAATACGCGACTAGTAAATAAAACACGATTTTTAATTTCCAACGTAAAGAGAAGAGTGTTATTAATTTGACTTGTCTATCTATCGGTCTGAGGCATCGTAGCTCCCTAACGGATGAAGTGATTTCAATTTAGTTTTTTCTTTGTATTAAAGGTGACTTATGTACGAGCGTTCTTAGACATATTTGATGAAAATCAGTTGAGCCATTTCAAAGTCATGGGTTAAAGTGGGGATGGGGAGTGAATGTTTAATTTATAGTTTTTGCATTTAGAATTTTAGACATGTTCCTTTGTGTCACTTGTGTCGTGATCATTGCGCCCTGCCTGTACACATACCCTCTCCCTGCCTCGCTGTTTGAAAAGCAGTGCTAATTCAGATTCGATTTCATAACAAGTTGAATTCATCATTATCATCATCATCATCACCATCATCACAGCAATTTTCAAAGCTTGTACTATGGAACTTGGGATCCGTTCTTCTACATCTTGATTTGTCTCATTTCAAAGCAGCCACAACCTTGATTGAGCCCCGAATACGCATCGAGCGATACTAAACAAAAATATCATACATACATAACATAAACTCACGCCTGTATTCCCCGAAGGGGTAGGCAGAGGTGCTAGCACCCACATTTCCCCAGTTTATGTTTAGGTCCCAATGTAATAGGTGGCGAGCCTATTGCCATTAACCGGGCACTTATAAATCTGCGATAAATACACACATAACTTCGAAAAGCATCGAAAAGTCATTGGTGTGTGCCATGGTAAACCTGGGATCAAACCCGAGACCTCGTCTCAGCAGTCCATTACCCATATAAGTTGCCCAAAAAATAGAGAAAATAAAATAAAACGAAACTAAAAATAGCTATCATACACACCGTTAACTATACTTCGTCGAATGTTTTGCCGAGTTCTTACATTTTAAAGTTGGACCCGATACCCGAGTGCCAGCCCAGGCCAGCCAGCATGAAGAAGTGATAAGGTCTGTTTACTAAATTTATATTTTACTCCATAAAATAAAATATGATTACATTGTTCTAGTCAACTTACATCATTGTTTACTGTTTTAATCAATACACATTATTATCTATTCACTTTGGGAGGAAAATTTTACATTTGCATTATATTATTAAATTATTATGTACCTAGAAATTAAAATAATTGCGTAATGTTTGGATCGTCAGGTTTGGCCTCGAAAATGACGGAGGAATGCGATGGAGATCTTTAAGGTATTTGTGTGGTGTGACGGAATGTATATTGTGAGTGAGTCATCTTCATCCTAGCTCTAATCCCAGTCGCGTCCAAAGCTTTCACTTCGGTGTCCGGGTTCGGTTTTTTTTAAGTCTAACTGCGTTGCGGCTGAACTTCGATACTTTCAGTAAAGTGACTGCCATCTAAGCATCTAAACATCCAAATAATCTTCACAAACTCTCACATTTATAAAATACTAGCCGCCCGCGTGTGTCCGATTCCGTTCCTGCTGCACCCTTTACTATATTAAGCATGTATTATACATATAAATCTTTTTCTTGAATTACTCTATCTATTAAAAGAATCATCAAAATGTGTGGCGTAGTTTTGATAGACGCGGGAAGCGAGTTTGCTTTATATTATATAGTCATTTAGTGGGATATCGACAGTTAAAATTATTTTAAATACACATCTTACACTTTATATCTTATAAACTATCTAACTAACTAACTTAATTATTATAAACTAATCTATTTTGAGTTCCGCGTTATAATAATGAAAATAACAAATATTTCTACACATTGAAAAGACCCTAAGGCACGTATATATTGAAATACTGGTGTATTGCCAATATATTCATAGTCTAAAAAAACTGACGTCAACAATACGTCATCAAACAAAAGTTGTAAACTCGTAATACTTAACAAAAGAAAGGTTACAACACAAATTTTTATCACCGCAGCAAAATTCATAAAATTATCGGAAATCCTTTGCCTTGACTTACTTCTAATAATAACGTAAACAATCCTACTAAAAAATAATAAATTCATACAAGGAGCAGTCAACTTCATTACTGTCCACGAAGTAAATAATACTAGTCTAAATGTATAGTAATTTTTTACCAACACTATTGCTACAAACATCAGAATAGAATACGTCGTTGAAAAAAATATTGATGCAGTCCAGACAGTCAAAGAAAGTTTCAAGAAACTCCACTTCTCCGGCACAAACACTTTCACAAATTTATCGTACAAATTCTTCATGTAGATACACATCCACCATCTCAAACTTGTGTCTGCACTCTCATGCAAAGCTGAGAATAACCACCCGTAGTCCGGTTTCTCGTGATCTGGAGGTATCGTGTACCAGCAAATCAAAATTGAATATATCAACCGTGTCACTGCTAACTGCATCAGGACTTTTTGATCCAGTTTTCTTATCTTTGGCTGGATTATGAAGAGTAAAGTTTGTGCTATCAAACATATTGTTGAAACTATAGTTCCAGTTACGTAAAAATACTTCACAATTTCTAAATCGAAATCAATAAACATTTTTGTATTCACGTATTTTAGTCTCAAAATAATTATGGTTTTGATAGGTACTATGTCTTGCTAATACGAAGGCCGAACTCACACTGTAACACATACAAACGTGGGACCAGTAATATTTATTCATAAATTATATAGTTTATGATGAAGTCAATTCAGTTTTGTGAATAAAATTTAATCAATTTAAGGATTCTGTGCCTGAGGCCTTACCAACGTATTATATATGTATATAATTATATATATATACAGAATACAGTACTGCGGACTGTGCCTGCGCTGCTGCTGCTTCGGCAGAGACCCTCAAACGGCGCAAATATAGTAGTTTAAGTAATAATTATATATTTGAGCCGTTTGGAGTCGAGACGCTGGGATCATGGGGTCCAAGTGCACGTCTATTATATAAAGACACTAGCTTTTGCCCGCGGCTCCGCCCGCATGGATGTCGGTTATCGCGACCAAATATAGCCTAAGTCCTTTCTCAAGGTCTAATCTACCCCTATACCAAATTTCATCAAAATCGGTTCACTGGTTGAGGCCTGAAAGCGTAACATACAGACAGACAGACAGACAGACAGACAGACAGACAGACAGAGTTACTTTCGCATTTATAATATTAGTATGGATAACAAAACGTTTAATAGACACTACCCGTGACCAGAGGGCTGTTTAATTCCTTGCGCGAAGGCTCGGAAGGCTCGGTCTAGCAAGCGGACGGAGCAGAAAGCGACTTTGCGTTATACTATGTAGATGATGATGATATTGAATGGATCCCTCACACAAATTAGGGATGATCCTTAGCGTAGTAGGTTGGATGTTTTGATGTTTGGATGTTTGTTATTCAATTATAAAAATGGGTGAATGGATATGGCGAAGCCGCGGGCAAAATTTCATTTTCATCAGGATTTTCGTCAAGTTTAAAATTCAAGGTCAATCCAATATGTTAGGCTGCCTTCACACAAGCGTTCGTATCGTAGCGTAGGCGTTCGATGAACGTACGCGCAACGCAGACGTCAACGTTTCTTCTGCAGTTAATTGAACGCTGCGTTAGCGCAGCGCAGATATCACACAATTTTGTTGTCTGTCGTTCCAGTAGCATCACTAACTAAATGGATTTCGACAAGAAACACTATTAATGGTTTTGCTTACACGTTTAGTGCGGGAGGATTTATAGTGCACTTTTATCTGGTGCGTGTGAGGTTATATTGACTCATGGAGGACTTTTTAACTGTGCGTATGTGGTCATAATAAGTTCAGTTTTATTAAAGGTTTTATTCGGTGGTGGTAGCGATTTTTTTTTTTTTGCAGTGCATAAACCTTTATATAGTGTATATGTGACTACCGGCGTTATCGACTCCAATGTTTCGTTAATGCTATAGAAGAGAAATAATTTGTGAGTTAATTTTGACCTCACAACGCACTAAAGACATCAAAAAGCTAGTGATGGGAAACACTTCTGTTACTATTCATATTGATAAATTGACGCAGCTGTATTACTTATAGGTTAAACTAAAATTTTAGAGGTTTAAAAGTAAAAATCATGGACTTAGTAACGGTTTATTTTAGTATGACGGCGCGTTCCTTAATAGTGCTGTCCTCCTTCTTCAATAAATTAATCATAGAATTCTCCCTCGAACCTCTTCTTGAACAAAGACCTCGTTCTTTCGCAAGTGGGAGCTCAGCAGGGGGACCCCCTGTGGTACCTAGACGACGGTACAATCGGCGGTGAGCCTGGGGTGGTCGCCCGGGACCTCGAGGTTTTGATCCCGCGCCTCAAAGGGCTGGGCTTAGAGGTGAACCCGGCCAAGTGTGAGTTTTTCCCCTGCAGTACAGAAGCTCGGAAACACTTCACTCACTTCAACACACTCGTTCCTGGCCTCAGCGAACTTACTACCGGTACCTTCAGCCTATTGGGTTCTCCCATTTTTCCGGAGGCAGTTCCTGAGGCCATCACTTCCCGTCAACTTCTTCTCCTTGCCGCTCGGGAACAATTAAAGAACCTTTCGGCCCACGTTCCTGTCCTCCTGTTGCGAATGTGTTTTGCGGTTCCAAAAATCACATACCTGCTGAGGACTACACCAACCTGGCTCTGTCCGGAGGCTGTCTCCGCTTTCGACAGTATTTTGCGAGATACTGCGGAGTCAATCCTCAACGTCGACGAACGACAGTGGCTTCAGGCCTCTCTGCCAATAAGGCGTGGGGGTCTCAGTCTGCGGCGTGTGACGGACGTTGGCTTGCCGGCCTTCCTGGCATCAGCTCATGGGGTGGCGGACCTGGTCACTATTATGCTTTCCACGGATGGTGCTCGGGTAAGCATACCCTATGTGTACGGGGCGCTGTCGGCATGGTCCGCCCTCAACCCTAATAAACCGTGTCCGGGAACCCCAAACGTGCAGCGAGCATGGGATGAGATTGGTGCTGAAGGGGCGATGAGTGATATGCTGGACCGTGCGACGGGCGTCGATCTGGCGAGGCTCAGGGCTGTATCTCAGCCTGAAGCGGGGGCATGGTTGCACGCAGTACCATCACCCCACCTGGGCACCTTACTAGACGATGACTCATTGCGTGTGGCAGTGGCGCTTCGCCTGGGCTGCAAGGTGTGTGAATCACACAGATGCATCTGCGGCTCCATGGTGGAGGGGGACGGCCATCACGCACTGAGTTGTCGTCGCTGCACAGGCAGGTTTCCGCGCCACCATGCCCTCAACGACATAGTCCGAAGGGCTCTTATATCAGCCAACGTACCATGTGTGCTGGAGCCCCCGGGTCTTGACAGATCAGATGGGAAGCGACCTGACGGTTTGACTCTGGTGCCGTGGAAAAATGGCAAGTGCCTGGTGTGGGACGCTACTTGCGTCAGCACTGTCGCGGCCACGCACTTGAGTCGCACCGTCAACGCACCGGCGGCGGCTGCTGAGGACGCGGCGAGTAGGAAGAGGTCCAAATACGCCGCGATGGAGCCACAATATTATTTTGTGCCCATCGCGGTGGAGACTTTGGGTACTTGGGGCTCGGAGGCAAAGAGGCTGATCGCAGAGATTGGCCGCCGTATTCACTACCAGGGTGGTGACTCCCGCTCTGGCTCGTTCCTGGGGCAAAGGATGCCTATTGCGATTCAGCAAGGTAACGCGGCCAGCATAATGGGCACCTTTGCGCCGGGAACGATACGGGGCGGGTTATTTGATACGACATAACCACGGAAGCACTCCGTGTATTTATTTTTGTACCATGTATTTGACATTGAAATGTAGAATAAATTAACACCACACTACCTAACGAATATAATAAACAAAAATTTAACGTTACGAGAAAAACGCTGCGTTAACATGCGCGTACGCGACGCATGCGCCGCGTTACTGTGGTGTCATGTAACGCCTATGCTGGATAAACGCTAGTGTGAAGGCAGCCTTAGATAACTCTTGTTTGCGGTAAATTACATAAAAGCTGCCAAAGATCAATTAACTATTATTAAAACAAGTTTATATTCGAACAAAATGTGTAGTAATGCAAATAAAACAGCGCATAAAATAATAAAAATACTATTTTCACTACACATTTTGGTTGTGCTCCCGCTATCCCGATTATGGCCGCTTTTGAAGCTACACAAGCAGATGCTGCGCGTCACGGAGATGAAAATACTGCGGTGGTTGTGTGGAGTCACGCGTAAAGATTGGGGTGACCGGTGGAGCCGCCTGTCACCCTAGCAGAAGCAGGCCGCGGCGGCGGCGCAAAGTGCGCCTCCCCGTAACCGGGGCTAGATGGGGACATTTTGTTCCCCACAACCCGAAGGGGGCCATCTCGAAAGAGATGGTCCTGGGTCTGTCGGGGTGCGAGAGATATGCTTTTGGCAATCTCACCTCCGGCAACCAAGGACCCAAGATGGCGTGCGTTTTAGTCGGTTCGAGTCCGACATAACCACCTCCACCGGCTCTGTGGGGGTGGTATCCGTGGGGATTTATCGCACGATAAAAAAAAACGCGTAAAGATTGCGTTAGGAACTCTTGCATCCGCGGCAGCCTTCATGTCCGTGACATCGCAGATAAAATGCAAGAGAGCCGCCTCCGTTGGTACGGCCACGTCTTACGGCTACCGCCCAGCTACGTGGGTGACAAATGCCTGGTAATGACGGTCCCACCGGGTCCAGGTAGAACGGGTAGGCAAAAAGTGCTGGCCTGGCGTCCTGGAGAGTGACATGCGTGTAAAGTAAACGGTCTCACTACCTTGGACGCCCAAGATCGTGCGAAGTGGAGGAGGAAGAGCCGGAAGTCAGGGCTAACGTCTTTATGTGGATGATGTCATCATTATAAACTTGTAGAATTTCGTGGGCATTATTCACTCTCCAAGTTTATAACCGTCATTATAAACCATTGCAAATGCCGTGAGGTGAAACAGGTTAGGTTAAAATATTTAATACTGTGGAAAAGTACATGTAGTATTATTTTTCAATATTTTTTAATGTTCGTTTTACACTAACTTTACTAGTTTACTGTACTGTACTTTTAATAAATTGTATTTTTATTTTCGATTTAACACATCTTTTCACATCTTATCATAATTTTATCCATGTTTTCACTATATCTCTAGGGTTTCTAACAAAGTTCAAATTATTGATTCTTCCTATGACATATTATCCATACTTATTTTCCAATGATTTATTTTATTTATTTTTTCTGCGATTGGCATTACCTACTTGTAAAATTCTGACGTTCATATGTGCTCTTTATGTGCCTAAACTGAATAAATGAAATTGTTTCTTTGATTCTTTGATTCTGATTTCCATACTAATATTATAAATGCGAAAGTAACTCTGTCTGTCTGTCTGTCTGTCTGTCTGTCTGTCTGTCTGTATGTTACGCTTTCACGCCTAAACCACAGAACCGATTTTGATGAAATTTGGTATAGGAGTAGATTAGACCTTGATAAATGACATATGCTATGTTTGGTCGCGATAACTGACACCCACGCGGGCAAAACTAGTTATGCATAAATTCAAATTCATTCATTTGTTCGATGAATATCATCAGTGGTTCTTTGATTGAGCTTATTTACTTTTAGAGTAGGTTCAACCGCCAGACTAGCAGTACAACGTCACACAATGCTTAGTACTTATAAACGTTGGCTTATAAGTGGAACCACATCTTCATCAATATGTTTAATAATTCAAACCTTGATCTTCATTCGCCGGCCGGAGATAAGAAAACTGGACCAAAAGGTTCTAATGCAAGTAGCAGTGTGGCGAACTTTATATTTCATATCGCTTTGCACTTTATTAAAACATAAACCCAGAAGGACAGGAGATATCTCCGCATACATCCAAATATTCTTACACGAGTTCCCGGATATTGGCCTCAGATGCTGGACGCTGGTCTACACGAAGAACTTGTACGACAAAGTCGTGAAAGTGTTTGTGCCTAAAAAGTGGACTTTCTTAAAACTGTCAGTGATTATGTCTCTTGTATCAATATCTTTATCTGCTCTACTTTGTTTGTTGTGGGTTTTGATTATGATGCAGAATTTGAATCAGTACTATACATATCTCATATTACCTCCGGTATGGGTGTCTCTGAAAGTCGTAGCCCCATATGCAAACTTATTGTACTTCAGTAAAATATTTTACGTTATAATAAAGAATAAGATGAGACGCAATAGTGACGACACATCTAGGAACGTTGCTGTTAGTGTTAGAATATGTGTAATCTCGTTTATGTTGGTTAGCATTACTAGTTTGCAATTTTTGATTGAAGCTATAACCTTTGTGATAGCAGAATATTATATTATTTATGTCAGTGATGTATTAAACGATAACATATATTTTCATTTAGGTAAATATTTGCGTTTATTAGGTTCTTTTCAAGGTATAGAAATAATAGCTATTTTCATAATTATATCACGCAATTCAAGATATTGAAAACTATTATGTTCACTGGTTCACATATTGAATGCCAACTAGTATAGTGATAACGTAGCTTTTATGAATAAAAATCGAAAGCTTGTTATAGTTTGGTTTTTAATGAAATGTAAATATTACGTATATTATATATCCTACATTTCAACTTGAAAAAATAATAAATAATCTCAAGTTTTTCCTGATGTATTCGATTTGATTAATTCATATATTTCACGCTTTAAAAAATCATTTAAATTTTCAAATTAATTTACAAGTAGCTTCCGCTCCTGCTTGTTCCTGGGTAAAATGATGGCTATTGCGATTCTGCGAGGTAAGGCTACCAGCATCATGGACATTTTTGCGCCCGGATCTATACGGGGTGCGTTATTTGCCAAGAAGTAATCGCGGAAACACTGCAAGCAGAAATATACCTTCCACTCGCTGTCCAAGAGTTGAGAACTGCGCGAATGCATCATCGAGGCAAAGCATTGGTAGAGTTGAGAATACTCGGTTAGTTAATAAAACACGATTTTGACATGTTCCTTTGTATCTGTTGTGTCGTGATCGTTGCGCCTTGCCTGTACACCTATCCTCTCCCTGCTATACCCTTTTTGAAAAGCATTGCTAATTCAGATTCGATTTTGTTACAAGTTATATTCACATTATCATCATCCGTTGCATTCAAAGCTTGCGCTGTAGAACCTGGGAACAGGCCTCATATCTCTTGATATGATTCATTTAAAAGCAACTGTAACCTTGATGGAGCCCCGAACACGCATTGATCGGTACTAAAGAAAAATTGGATAAATTAAAACAAAAAAAAAATTACCGAGTTGGTTCCCGGTGGAGTAGATTATGACCACCCGAGCTCTTCCTGTGGGTGTCGTAAAAGGTGACTAATGAATAGGGCTGTTCTCCATCCGACTGTAAATACAGCCCAAGGCACAGGGCCCGTTAGACGGCAATAGACTCACCCCGTATTACGTCATGGGACCGAAAAACGAGGTGTTTTAGCACCCACGTTCAGGTATTTACAGACGTGAGCATTTAGATGGATGGATGGATTAAAAACAAAAAGCAAATCTTATGAAAGAAGAAATATTAAAAATTTATGTAGGTAAAAAAAGCAAATTTAGTAGGTATTTCAATTCAATCATAAAAGATCGACGTCTAAATCACTCCTCACCTTATCAATATTATTATAAGTTGCCAAACTCGTTTTTTCAAAGCTACAAAGTACACTACATAGGTGACTTTTTATCTTGACATCATAGGTTTCCATGGGTTGCAAAAACGGGATCAAATTGTGAGCAAAATTTGGTGGCAAATCTTCTTCATCCAAGCGTTAATCCCAGTCGCACCCAAAACTTTCACCTTGAAGTTTCGGGTCCGCTTTACCGATCTAACTACCAGGCTGAACTTCAATAATTTCCATGAAGCTGACATTTGATCTTCACAACCCAACAACGATATCGAAGCTTTGCAGTTAGACCAATTCTTGGACCTTTTAGGGCTCCAACTACCCGCAACGATTGACATAGACGTTCGTATGGCAATCGAGGCCGACGGTTTAACGTGCTCTCCGAAGCACGACCAGACCAATGCAAATGCCTAAATTCATGCTAAAATATTTGCACTGCGCGGGGATCGAACCTCCTGCGTAGCGGCCGCTTTCACTATAACGGAGGTTATCCAAAGAATCTAGTGGCAAATAACCTGTAATACAAACAGGATTTACGATTGGTTTACAGTTCAAGGTCAAACCATCATGTTAGGATTTGACATTATTTTAAAATTATAATGATACAAGCAATTCGTTATTTACCTATTAGTTCTGACAATATTTATTGATTTATTGACATTACAATTTGCACGCTCTATGGAGCAGAATATGCTGTACCCGCTAGTTTTTAAGACCTACAAATGTAACCATATTCGAGGCAAATAAAGATTTATGATTATGATTATGATTATGATTTACTGACAATAATGCAGGTGGAGTCTCGGAAAATATTATTTATCTATCAATAAAACCAGTTTAAAATCGGACAGCATTTATTGTAGCAGTCCAAATAAAACAGCGCAACAAAATACCATTTTGATTACAAATAATAAATAATTAAATAAATATTCCACAACATTCTATTCAACGCTATCTAGACCCATGGTAAGCATAGCATAACTAGCTTGTGTTATGGAATCTAGAATCCGGATAAACATACTTAGATACTTTTGTTTTTAAATACATAAACTATTAGGGTCCAAGTACTACAAATAATACTCGTATTGTAGTAAAATCGGCACCTTTTGCTATTCATGGTTAAGTTTACAATAACACCAGCTGATGCCTACGGCTCCGCCCCGCGCCCGCGGGTTATTTAGGCCCATTCCTGCTAAGCCTGGGAACCTTTTCCACTGTATTTTATTTTTTAACCTGACCGGTTTCGCTTCACGACATTCTCCAAGTTTAAAAACGCCATTTTCTTGGCTTCGCCGTAGTCGGGTAAAAATTACGTGGGTGTTTTGATTCCCATTGGCAAATCAACACTTGTTCTGCTGGCAACAGGCACGGATACAGCTGTAGCCGGAGGGAAAAGTTATGTCGGATTCGAACCGATTAAACCGAACGTCTTCTGTGCGTCTCTGTGCTAGGCCGAAGGTGAGGTTGTCTTCGACATATCCGTCAAACCTCGGCTGACCCCGGGCTATCTCTAACCGCCTGGCCCTCCTCGGAAAAAATGTACAAAACGTCGAATCTCTGGTTGTGTCTTCGGTGCTTAAAAAATCATAACCCTCCTTTTGGCTTCGCTGTAGTCGGGTAAAAATACAACTATGAGTAAGTGGCAAGATAACTTAGTTATTTGAAATAAAATTAAAGATATACTTTCAAAACCACCAAGATCTTATTCTAATTTCAACCATGTTTTCAAAATAACTCTAGGGTTTCTACAAAAATCGAATTATAGATTCTTCCTACCACATATTATTATACAAAAATTTCAATTTTAATTTATTTTTGGTGAATATCATCAGTGTTACTTTGATGGAGCACAATTAATTTTAGAGTAGATCCAACCGTCACACAAACAGTACGTCGCCGCGTCGGCACAAAATGGTTACTACGTATAGACGCTGGGTTATAAGTGGAACCGTATTTTCATCAATATGTTTAATAATTCAAACCCTGATCTTCATTCGCCGGCCGGAGATAAGAAAATTGGACCAAAAGGTTCTAATGCAATTAGCAGTGTGGCGAACTTTATATTTCATATCGTTTTGCACTTTATTAAAACATAAACCCAGACGGACAGGAGATATCTCCGCCTACATCCAAATATTCTTACACGAGCTCCCGGATATTGGCCTCAGATGCTGGACGCTGGTCTACACGAAGAACTTGTACGACAAAGTCGTGAAAGTGTTTGTGCCTGAAAAGTGGACTTACTTAAAACTGTCAGTGATTATGTCTCTTGTATCAATATCTTTATCTGTGCTACTTTGTTTGTTATGGGTTTTGACTGTGAGGCTGGATTTGAATGACTACTATACATATAACATTTTACCTCCGCTATGGAAGCTTATAAAAGTCGTAGCCCCATGTGCAAACTTATTGTACTTCAGCAAAATATTTTACGTTATTATTAGAAATAAGATAAGGCGCAATAGTGCCGATACAGCTAGAAACTTGGCCGTCAGTGTTAAAATATGTATAATCTCTTTTATTTTGGTAAGTATTACTAGTTTGCAATTTTTGACTGAAACTATAACATTTGTAACATCATATATTATTTATCTGAATAATACGAATTACACTGAAAAAAATAATATATATTTTGAGTTATATAAATATATGAATGTTATAGGTTCTTTTCAAGGTGTCGAAATAATTGCTATTTTCATTATTATATCAAGAAATCCAAGATAGGATATAGATAGGATTAGGTTTACTTATTTAATGCCAATAGAATAATAATATAGTGATAATCTAGCTTTTATTAATGAAATATTTAAATAAAATTAGTAATCTTGTATTAAATGTGGCTTTTATTGAAATATACAAGGTGTAAGGGGAACGCTCCCGAAGCCGAAGGCCCCTTAAGAAGTAGTACTCCAGATGCAATATTGGCAGTAAAGAAAACCTTTTACTTAGCATTATTTATTCTCCATCGTGTTATAGGTAACGTCGACGTTTACCCAAAAAAATATTATTCTTAATAGGGATTTTTTTAAATATCCGTTCTTCAAACTGTTAAATGATATTGTAAGATTTGTCGGACTTTGTAAATCTCATCGATTCATACACTTATTATTCTTTTGTTTACCTCGACCGCCACTATCCTGCGCCTATCATGCGGACGGTACAGCTGCGTCAGAGCGACCTCTGTTAATCAGCAGGTATACTACTACATATGTCATGCTGGTTGGAGCAGGTAACCTCGGTGGAGACCCGTATACACATGGGCTATATAATACTAAAAAAGCTATATAAGAACTTTCTGATCCAGTTTTCTAATCTCCGGATGTAGTATGAAGAATACGGTTAGTATCATTAAACATAATTGCTGAAATTCCAGCCCCAGTTATATTACACAAAAAAACAATCAATTAGCCCACCGCAGTCCACTGCTGGACATAGATGGCTCCCAATGTGCGTATATTATACGCAGTCTGTGATTTCCGACATAGCGTAGCAATGTTCTGTTGTTTCGAAGTTCAAATTTTGAACTCATAATAATCTCATCGGATGAGAATATTGTAATAGGTAATAAATAACGAATATGTATACGCCACAAACTTACCTACCTAACTGGTTTACTGCAGACAAATGAAATAAACAGGTTACGTTAGAGTTTTTTTTTTTTGTTAATCGCAAAATCCACGCGGAAAAAACTAAAACGCACGCTTTCTTTGGGTTTTCGTTAGCCAGAGGTGAGATTGCTGGAGACATATCTCTCGCACCACGGCCAACCCAGGGCCTTCTCGATATGGTCCCTTCGGGTGTGGGCACTACATTGTCCCCATCTAGCCCCCGGGATTAGGGAGGAGCGCGTTGCCTTTGGCAGCCTGCTTCTGCTAGGGTGACAGGCGGCTCTACCTATTACCACCAGGCTCTCGCTCATGGAGGATGGAGGTCGTTTTGCGACCTCCAACACCCGACTCGGGCGTCAAGTTCGACGTTGAATAAACTTTGGGATGAGGGGAGGAGCCCGGGTTCAACCGGGTTTTGAGGGATATGCGAAGACAACCTCACCTTCGCCATAGCACAGAGACCCACAGACGGCGTACGGTTCATCGGTTCGAATCCGACATAACCTGTCCCTCCGGCACCGGTTGTATCCGTGCGGTTATACACGTTGACAACGTCATTAATGTCAATCTGTCCCATGCATGTTTTCAATATGGTGACACATGATACTTTTCACACGTCGGTGGCGACTACAGATAAACAAAATAAATAACTTGGTCGCATATCCTCCGGGAATAAAGGCGTGATTATATGTATATGTATGGACAAGACATGTACGTGAATTGACTAAGTGAATCATAAACTATATAATGTATTAATAAATATTACTGGTCCCACGTTTGTATGTATTGCAGTGTGAGTTCGGCCTTCGTAATAGCAAGACATAGTATCAAAACCATAATTATTTTGAGACTAAATTTACGTGAATACAAAAATGTTTGTAGATTTCAATTTAGAAGTTGTGAAGTACTTTTACGTAACTGGAACCATAGTTTCAACAATATGTTTGATAGCACAAACTTCACTGTTCATAATCCAGCCAAAGATAAGAAAGCTGGATCAAAAAGTCCTGATGCAGTTAGCAGTGACACGGTTGATATATTCAATTTTGATTTGCTGGCACACCATACCTGCAGATCACAAGAAACCGAACTACGGGTGGTTATGTCATCTTTGCATGAGAGTGCAGACACAAGTTTGAGATGGTGGATGTGTATCTACATGAACAATTTGTACGATAAATTTGTGAAAGTGTTTGTGCCGGAGAAGTGGAGTTTCTTGAAACTTTCTTTGACTGTCTGGATTGTGTCAGTATTCTTTTCGACGACGTATTCCATTTTGATGTTTGTAGTAAAAGTGAGGGTTGAAAATCCTGAAGTAGTTTTATTTAGTTCGTGGACAGTACTGAAGTTGACTGCTCCTTGTATGAATTTATTGTTCTTTAGTAGGATTGTGTACGTTATTATTAGAAGTAAGTCAAGGGAAAGGATTTCCGATAATTTTATGAATTTTGCTGCGGTGATTAAAATTTGTGTTGTAACCTTTCTTTTGCTAAGTATTACTAGTTTACAACTTTTGTTTGATGACGTATTATTGATGTCAGTTTTTTTAGACTATGAATATATTGGCAATACAGCAGTATTTCAATATATACGTGCCTTAGGGTCTTTTCAATGTGTAGAAATATTTGTTATTTTTATTATTATGACGCGTAACTCAAAATAGATTATTTTGCGAGATACTGCGGAGTCAATCCTCAACGTCTCGCTCGACGAACGACAGTGGCTCCAGGTCTCTCTGCCAATAAGGCGTGGGGATCTCAGTCTGCGGCGTGTGACGGACGTTGGCTTGCCGGCCTTCCTGGCATCAGCTCATGGGGTGGCGGACCTGGTCACTATTATGCTTTCCACAGATGGTGCTCGGGTAAGCATACCCTATGTGTACGAGGCGCTGTCGGCATGGTTCGCCCTCAACCCTAATAAACCCTGTCCGGGAACCCCAAACGTGCAGCGAGCATGGGATGAGATTGGTGCTGAAGGGGCGATGAGTGATATGCTGGACCGTGCGACGGGCGTCGATCTGGCGAGGCTCAGGGCTGTATCTCAGCCTGAAGCGGTGGCATGGTTGCACGCACTACCATCACCCCACCTGGGCACCTTATTAGACGATGACTCATTGCGTGTGGCAGTGGCGCTTCGCCTGGGCTGCAAGGTGTGCGAATCACACAGATGCATCTGCGGCTCCATGGTGGAGGGGACGGCCATCACGCACTGAGTTGTCGTCGCTGCACAGGCAGGTTTCCGCGCCACCGTGCCCTCAACGACATAGTCCGAAGGGCTCTTATATCAGCCAACGTACCATGTGTGCTGGAGCACCCGGATCTTGACAGATCAGATGGGAAGCGACCTGACGGTTTGACTCTGGTGCCGTGGAAAAATGGCAAGTGCCTGGTGTGGGACGCTACTTGCGTCAGCACTGTCGCGGCCACGCACTTGAGTCGCACCGTCAACGCACCGGCGGCGGCTGCTGAGGACGCGGCGAGTAGGAAGAGGTCTAAATACGCCGCGATGGAGCCACAATATTATTTTGTGCCCATTGCGGTGGAGACTTTGGGTACTTGGGGCTCGGAGGCAAAGAGGCTGATCGCAGAGATTGGCCGCCGTATTCACGACCAGGGTGGTGACTCCCGCTCTGGCTCGTTCCTGGGGCAAAGGATGACTATTGCGATTCAGCGAGGTAACGCGGCCAGCATCATGGGCACCCTTGCGCCGGGAACGATACGATTTTTGTACCATGTATAATAAATAATCTCAAGTTTTTCCTGATGTATTCGATTTGATTAATTCATATATTTCACGCTTTAAAAAATCATTTAAATTTTCAAATTAATTTACAAGTAGCTTCCGCTCCTGCTCGTTCCTGGGTAAAATGATGGCTATTGCGATTCTGCGAGGTAAGGCTACCAGCATCATGGACATTTTTGCGCCCGGATCTATACGGGGTGCGTTATTTGCCAAGAAGTAATCGCGGAAACACTGCAAGCAGAAATATGCCTTCCACTCGCTGTCTAAGAGTTGAGAACTGCGCGAATGCATCATCGAGGCAAAGCATTGGTAGAGTTGAGAATACTCGGTTAGTTAATAAAACACGATTTTGACATGTTCCTTTGTATCTGTTGTGTCGTGATCGTTGCGCCTTGCCTGTACACCTATCCTCTACCTGCTACCCTTTTTGAAAAGCATTGCTAATTCAGATTCGATTTTGTTACAAGTTATATTCACATTATCATCATCATCATCATCATTACAGTAATAATCCGTTGCATTCAAAGCTTGCGCTGTAGAACCTGGGCACCGGTCTCATATCTCTTGATCTGATTCATTTAAAAGCAACCGTAACCTTGATGGAAACCCGAACACGCATTGATGAGTACTAATAAAAATTTGGATTAATAAAAACAAAAAAAAAATTACCGATGTTGGTTCCCGGTGGAGTAGATTATGACCACCCGAGCTCTTCCTGTGGGTGTCGTAAAAGGTGACTAATGAATAGAGCTGTTCTCCATCCGACTGTAAATACACCCATTAGACGGCAATAGACTCACCCCGTATTACGTCATGGGACCGAAAATCATAATTGGTGAAACTAGGTGTTTTAGCACCCATGTTCAGGTATTTACAGACGTGAGCATATTGATGGATGGATGAATTAAAAACAAAATGCAAATCTTAAGAAAAAAGAAATATTGTAGTGGTAGAAATTTGATGGCACAAATTTTTCACTAATTTCGACCGGGACCGGTGCCACCGTGCACAAGTGCGAAAAACCCTCCATAGTAATCCAATCTCGGTTGGATTGCGTTCAGGGATCAGCAAGTCCATAGCCGGGCCGAGGTGATGGTAGTCGCAGCACTAGTGGGACCAGTGGGTTTTGGCGTAGTCTAGTGGGGGATGACGCGGGGCGCCGCGCCGGGCAGGGAGACCTGTAGAAACGGTGGTGCCGCTGGCCGCCCGCGGCATAGTACAGGGGCCCAACTGGGACTAACTGCGCTGGGAGGCTGCCCCACCAGGTCGCGCATAATCCCGATATGGCTCGTCGTGCCGGTTGGCGACCGGATGGGAGCCCGGTGACCATATTCGGGGGGTTACGGGGGCCCTTCCGTTCGGCACGTCGGCTCTCGTCATGCCGTCACAATCATAGACAAAACCAATGTCCCATGTATTGTCACACGGTGCTGCGGCGACAATCACCTCTTTTTCACGCCTTCCCCTACCTTTATCATGACAGCGCACCAAAAAGATAGAGTCCGAACAGCGGCTAGGGAGTCTCCCACAACAAGACTATTTGAGGTGGAGTCCACGAACATCTGTGGGCTCCATACAAACCTCAACGCCGTCCACCATCACCTGCAGACGGCCAAACCAGCAATGCTGTTTCTGACGGAGACGCAAATACACCGCCCTGACGACACGACCCACCTGCTTTACCCCGGCTATGTTACCGAGGAAAATTTCCAAACAAAAGCCGGGGTGTGCGTGTTTGTTAGGGTGGATATTTGTGAAACAGTGTATTATCAAAGAAACTACCTTTAATATCCTTATACTTATATTGTCTCAAACTTAAATTACTCATAACAACTTCTTTTAACAAAACTAAACATGACTCTTCATTTACTTTACTAAATCTGTTCTTTTTTCAACCCCCAGCTTATTCGCTCGATAAAATGGCGCCAACTCTTCTACTGTCAACCGCGCGTTGTCTATTTCTCCTTTTTAGAACATAGCGTAGGAACCATGTTATCGAACGAACAAGGGTTGAATCAAGTTACTTCCTCAAACCTTACATCAGCTTTGTATCTTTATATTTTACATTTTCACAGCATTATTATCACAGTATAATATAATTAATTTATTTATGTAATTACTAACTTGCAAATACACTGTTTATTTCGAAGATACTTTTTATTTAATTAGTCTCACAACTGGTCTCGTCTCTGATATTCAACTTACAGGAAGAAATCAAATACCATACTCGTAACTGAATTACTTCAGACTCTTAATGTTTTACATTTCTTATGTGTTAATAGAATGTTATAATACAATTTATTTGTTTTTATAATTACAAAATTTGTAAATACACTGTAAATGTGACAAACATATTTTCCAATCTAACAGCTCGTCCATCCTGATACTCGTTCACGTCCCCGTGAACATGAAGTTTATTAACTTTTGCGGAAATAATCTGGTATTTGTACACTTTATAGGCATTTTTGCTAATATGTATTTCATCAACTGACTATTGATTTTTAAATTAAAAACTTATTAAGAGACTCCTTAAGTTAACAATTATTTTTATATATGATTTGAGATTGACATGGTCATTAACATTAATAGTATAACACTCACCGGGATATTTACCATGTTTATAATTGGTATTTGGTAACCGATATTTCGGCGCTGTTTCCAGCGCCATGATCACGGTGTACTGACGACCGCCGAGCTAGTTGTTATTGGGCAGACCGTATCTGTCTACCCTCTTCCGCACTCGTTTATGACGCGCGTCGTCCCTACCACTGTCCGCGTTCTCGCACTGTACTCGATCGCGTTTTTGACATACAACACTCACTGAATCGACTCGCACGGGTTTTGAAATTGTAGGTCTTGTGAACATTCGAATCACTGGATGCCAGACACTCGACAGTTGAAACCCATCTTCCCGGTTGAAGTTCTTGTATTTTTTAATTTCAATTGCTTCTTTCACCATTCTGGGTATGTAGTGGCGTTCTGTCGAGAGAATCTGAGGGCTGTGTAGCTCAATCCAGTGATTTGACCCTTCCTCCAGCAGGTGCTGAGCGATAGCCGATTTCTGTGGCTCGTTGTTTTTGACCGCCCTGATGTGCTCCTTGATCCGGCATGCGACAGTGCGTTTGGTCTGGCCTATGTAGGAGCTCCCACAGCTGCAGTCAACTTTATAGACACCTGGACGTTCTAAAGGAAAACTGTCTTTAGGTGTGCGTAGGTATTGTGACAGCTTTTTGAAAGGAGTGAAGATAGTTTTTATTGAGTACTTCTTTAAAATGTTGGCGACCTTATCTGTCACTCCTTTCATGTATGGTAAGTACGCAGGTTGTCGTTCGACCTTATAGTCCAGGTGCTTAGGTGTCAGCGAACGTCTAGGTGGCATGATCCGCTCCTTATAACCGTTTTTCCGTAGAACGCCACGTAAGTGCACTATTTCAGCTTCCAAATGTTCCTGGTCGCATAGGTTGTATGCGCGGTCAGTAAGTGACGTCACTACGGAGTTCAGCTGACGCGGATGATGATGCGATTCGGCGTGATCCATCCTCCCGGGTCGTGGTCCGGGAGGATGGATCCCTTGGTCACACAGTTTACAGGAAGCCAACTCACACTGACCGATACCTGCACGCCGAATCGCATCATCATCCGCGTCGCCGCGTATAGGTATCTTAGTTTTAACAATTAAGCACTCACTGTCTTTGTGTACCTCAATATGGGGTTGTTCTGTCACAGTTTGTCCCACCAAAACATCATAACTGAGATAGTGATCAGGCACAATTACTAACTCTGCATTTACTAGTATACCGTCAACTATTAGATCACTCTTACAAGTACCCACTGAATGTATCGTAGCATTACCAAACCCACGCAAGTGTGGAAGATTCTCTCGGCACCATTCATTAATATTAAATAATCTTGTGGCAACAGATTCCTGAATCAATGAACATTGACTGCCGAAATCTACATACCCCTTTAATTCTGACCCTTTTATTATTACAGTCTTTTTAAATTTATTGTCTGCTTGTTCACTAACCTCAGCTAGTCATAAGGACTTAACGTCTCTCCTGTCCTTCAACTTTATCCTTGTGCAATTTGGGTCGTCGTGACCATAACGCAAACACTTTTCGCACTTAACTACCGGTTTTGTGCATTCTTTCATTCTATGCCCCACACTATTACAGTTGAAACATTTAACTAGCCTATTATTATCGGACTTTATATGTTTTTGACCAGCTTCAGTGCTTGTCTTGTTTACCCATTTCTTATGTTTATCAAATCTTTCATACTTCACACTCCTAAGGTATCCTAGTAGTTTGTCGGTGTCTTCGAAGCCAGCCGCTTCCGCCCCATAGCGGATGGACCTATCTTCAATACCACAAACTATGCAATCTATGGCATTTTTTTCCGTTATGCTACAACAATTCAATGCTATCATTTTTTCGTGAAAGTACTCCTCTAGGTCTTCCCCAAACTTTGCCCTTATACTTAACATATCATTCAATAACAGACCATAGTTTTCATATACAGGAAATGCAGATCTAAGCTTTTCCTGCCATATGTCCCATGAGTGCAACACCGATGGTTGCCCTTCGTACCATCGCTTGGCCACCCCCATAAGTTTTGGCAGAGCACAGTGTGCGGTTTGTTTGCTGTCCCAATTGTAAATCTCTGCACATTCATTTACTTTATTCAGCCATGAAACAATAGTTTGATTCTTGGCCTTAGGATCAAACTCTGGCACTACGTTAACCACTGGAAACTTTTCCTTATTGTGTGGGTTCATGGTAACTACAGTCTGTAAAACTTTATTCAAACTATCAACTAAATCCGCATGGTTATCTAACTGTATGGGGTGTGAATCATATTTATTACCTTTCTCCGAATGAGGAACATCTGTCCCTAAGCTTGAACATGAAGCGCGTGGACTTCTGGACTGCAACCGGCGCTTCATGCTGCCAGGCCCGCCGTCCTCCGGAATGCGACCTGCGTCTCGTGCTGTCCCACGAGGTCTGCCGTCCTGCAGACCGCGACCGGCGGCGCCCCGTGCTGTCCCGCGAGGCCTGCCGTCCTGCAGACCGCGACTGGCGGCACCTCGTCCTGTCCCGCGAGGCCTGCCGTCCTGCAGACCGCGACCGGCGGCGCCTCGTGCTGTCCCGCGAGGCCTGCCGTCCTGCAGACCGCGACTGGCAGCGCCTCGTGCTGTCCCGCGAGGCCTGCCGTCCTGCAGACCGCGACCGGCGGCGCCTCGTGCTGTCCCGCGAGGCCTGCCGTCCTGCAGACCGCGACCGGCTGCGCCTCGTGTTGTCCCGCGATGCCTGCCGTCCTGCAGACCGCGCCCGGCGGCGCCTCGTGCTGTTCCGCGAGGCCTGCCGGCCTGCAGACCGCGACCGGCGACTCGTGCTGACTTGCGAGGCGTGCCGTCCTGTAGACAGCTGCCGGCACCTCGTGCTGGTCCGCGAGGCATGCCGTTCTGTTGACTGTGACCGGCCTCTCATTGTGGACCGCGAGGTCCGCCGTACTGTTGACTGTGACCGGCCTCTCGTCGTGGACCGCGAGGTATGCCGTCTTTTTCGTCGCGATGGCATTTTCAAACAATGACAACCTGAATTATTAAGAACTATTACAGTAATTGTGCGATTGACCGAAATTCACACCTGAAAAATCGTTCTATCACCAACTCGATAGGTACCTCGTTCTTATTTATTACCTAGTAGGTAAGAATTTTTATCTTTTGAAACAACTAAACTTGCATACTTTAATTATTCACTTTTTTATTTTGTTATACTTCATCATATCAGCCACACATAGTCCACTGCTGAACATAGGCCTCTCCCATAGACCTCCAGAATGACCGATCTGAAGCAGCCCGCATCCAGCGCTTCCCCGCGACCTTGATGAGGTCGTCCTTCCACCTGGCCGTTGGGCGTCCCACACTACGTTTGCCCGTACGCGGTCGCCATTCCAGAACTTTTTTGCTCCATCGGCCATCTGTTCTGCGCGCTATGTGTCCCGCCCACTGCCACTTCAACGAGCTAATCCGCTGGGCTACGTCGGTTACTTTTGTTCTCCTACGGATATCATCATTTCTGACGCGATCACGTAGGGAAATACCGAGCATAGCCCTCTCCATAGCTAGTTGAGCGACTCTGAGCTTTTGTAGGAGACCTATAGTGAGGGACCACGTTTCAGATCCGTAAGTCATCACTGGTAACACACATTGGTTAAAGACTTTCGTCTTTAGGCACTGAGGTATGTCGGACGAGAAGACATCTCGTAGCTTCCCGAACGCTGCCCAGCCGAGTCGGATTCGTCGATTTACCTCGTCTTCGAAGCTGGAATTGCCTACCTGGATCAGTTGACCCAAGTAGACGTACTCGTCAACAGCTTCTAAGACTGAGTTCCCAACATGCACCGGTAGAGGCGCTACATGGACATTTGACATAACCTTCGTCTTGTCCATGTTCATCTTAAGGCCCACCTGTTGGGATACTCTATTGAGGTCTTCGAGCATGGTGTTTAAATCTTCCAGCGATTCTGCCATGATGACAATATCATCGGCAAACCGAAGGTGAGTGATATACTCGCCGTTTATGTTGATGCCACGTCCTTTCCAGTTCAGTAGCTTGAAGACGTCTTCCAAGGCAGCGGTAAACAGCTTCGGAGAGATAACGTCTCCCTGTCTAACGCCCCTTTTCAGTGGGATTGGCTTCGTGCTCTGTTCCTGTACTCGGACCGACATAGTGGCGTTCTGGTATAAACACTTCAAAACTTCGATATACCGGTGATCTATCCGGCACCGCTGGAGAGACTGCAACACGGCCCATATTTCGATCGAATCGAAGGCTTTCTCATAGTCCACGAATCCTAAGCAGAGAGGCCGGTTATACTCTTTGGTCTTCTGTATAACCTGTCGCAGCGTGTGGATGTGGTCTATGGTACTGTAGCCTTTTCGGAATCCGGCTTGTTCGGGAGGTTGGAAGTCATCGAGCCTGTTGGCGAGACGGTTCGTAATAACCCTCGAGAACAGCTTGTAAATGTGACTCAGGAGCGTGATGGGCCTATAATTCTTCAACAGGGTATTGTCGCCTTTCTTGAAGAAAAGGACCACCACGCCCCCGTTCCACGCTTCCGGCGTTATGCCTTCGTGTAGGACGGAATTAAAGAGCCCCTGAATGACCTTTAGTACCGGCGTTCCGCCCGCTTTCAGAAGCTCTGCAGTAATTCCATCCTCACCCGCCGCTTTGTTATTTTTTAGCTGTTTGAGGGCCATTCTAATCTCGTACAGGCTGATGTCCGGGATGTCTTCGGTATAATGTCGGGTAAGCTTGGCTCTAGGATCTTTAACCATGCCCACGGGCTGTTTAACCGATGTATATAGCTGCCCATAAAACCTTTCGACCTCCCTAAGTACCTCTACCGTTGTCGTTGCCATGCCGCCATCCTCCGTCTTCAGCTTCGTCAACCGGCTTTGTCCAACGGACGCATTCCTTGCAAACACTTTGGAGCCTTTGTTTCGCTCTATCGTCTCCTTAATATTTTTAGTATTATAGGATCGGATGTCATGTCGCAAGGATTTCTGTATGCGTCTGTTGAGCTGCCTATGTGCCTCAGCCTCAACGGAGGTCTGTAGGGGCATAGATCGACGTTTGGCCATGAGATCAAGGGTCTGGGTCGAGATCTTCTGAGGTTTTTGTTTAGAGCGAGACCTAAAGAATTTAGATCCCACCGTTTGGACAGCTTCTACCAGCGCGTTGTTTACCTCGTCCACTGAAACGGGATCCTGTAGACAATCGAAGCGATTGGATAGTTCAAGTTGAAAGCGCTCGGAGTCCTGGACATCGGCATGTGACGGTCTGAGTGTTGACTTCATCAGACTTGACCTTTCTAGTCTAGGGTTAATATTCAATGTACCCCTTACGATACGGTGATCGCTACCGGTTTTTACACTGCTGATCACAGAGACATCATTGAATATTTGCCTCTTTGTCGTCAAGATGTAGTCAATCTCATACGCCATGTTAGCGGGGCTTAGCCAGGTCCACTTTCTCTGGGGTGGCTTTTTGAAGAAAGAGTTCATCGCGAAGAGACCTTCTTTCTCCATAAAGTCCGCCAGCATGTGGCCCCGGTCATTCCGCTGCCCATATCCAAAAGGCCCCACTCTCAACTCCCCATCGCTTCGTTTGCCCAGTCTCGCGTTGAAGTCCCCCATAACAACAGTGAAATAGGTTTTGGAAGCATGTATGGCCCTACTTATGTCCTCATACACTTCCGCAACCTCTTCATCGGAGTATGACTTGGTGGGCATGTATACCTGGATGACCTTCAACGAGTATCTTTTGGATACTCTGAGTATCAGGTATACCACCCGACTCGAGATACTCTCGATGGATATGACGTTGTTAATAAGGGACCTGTGGACGAGGAACCCGACACCATGCAGTGACTTTCTGTCACCCTCCCGGTGGTAGAGTAGGTGGCCGGACTTTAGGGTTGTCGTGCCTTCCCCCGCTCTTCGCACTTCGGACAACCCCACAATGTCCCAGTGCAGCCTACTCATTTCCTCTTCCACCTCGAGCAGCTTCTCGTCAGTCCTCATCGTGCTAACGTTGTGCGTTACCAGGGCCAGTTTCCGTTTGGGGTGGTAGCCGAATCTCTGCCGGGGATTCTTCGCACCCCCTGCCCCGCCGTTACCATGACCGCTACCGGAGCCAGGAATAGCGGGACTGCCGGGGACTAGGGGCCTGGTCTTATTCTGTCTGTCCATTGGAGGTTTTGCCATACTCGCCACGCTTGGCAGACGGGTTGGCGAGCGCGGTATTAAGTGAGGATGTATCACAAAGGATGCCGCTGCCCATCCTTTGGTGTTCCCTTAGTCGCCTCTTACGACATCCACGAGGAGAGAGGGAGTGGTCCTATTCTATGCCGGAAACCACACGGCCTACGCGGCTTATACTTATAATCATAAAAAAGATTTTGTATTTCACCACCTCAACTTATTTCAAATGAGGTGTGTACATGTATACAACTGTGTACCTATCTACTCTGTTATACCTAGTATTATGTATTCCTCTTAAATTTTCAGGAAGCACCAAGTTTTTTTTTTTTTTTTCTCTTCCTCTCAGTATCTGCAATCGACCAATCCAGTCATAATCAGATTTTCTCATAGTGTCACGTTAAAAATGACCAATGCTCCATCAAGCATGGTCAAAAGTTATAAGGACCGTCAAGGTCTTTGGTCAATCTCCAGGATATTGCACCTTTGCAGGCGTGGTCTTTGGTGGCTACCATTAATGAGGGCCCTTGCTAGGGGATTCCGGTGTTTGTTCAGCCTTTTTTTATACGTGGTGCAACAGCTCTTAGCTTCATCCTTCACCGTAGGTATTTGGAGGTGCTCATGTATTTCAGAGTTGCGACTGAACCAGGGTGCTTTGGAAAAAGTTCTGAGGGCTTTATTCTGGAATCTCTGTAGAACTTCCAGGTTTGAGTTGCTTGCAGAGCCCCACAGTTCAATGCCGTATGACCATATCGGCTTTATTATACACTTGTACACTAGACGTTTATTGTCCAGTGACAGCGAGGATTGCTGCCCAATGAGCCAGTGTAGTTTCTTGAACTGTATATTGGCTTCATCTCTCTTTGCCTTGATATGTTGACCCCAAGTGAGCCGTCTATCCAGGTGTAGTCCCAGGTATTTCACGCTGGTCTTATGCGGTAATATTTCTCCACCCAGTGTAACAGACGTGCAATTGTCTTTTCGCAGGGTGAAAGTTATGTGCGTTGACTTTGAAACACTTGTCTTGATCCACCATTTTTCCAGCCATTCGTCCACTTTGTTCAAATGCTGCTGTAATTTAGCAGATGCTTGTTCAGGATTTCTATCACTGGCAAGGTATGCTGTATCATCAGCATATGTAGCTGTTTCTACTCCAGGAGTTATAGGTAAGTCAGCGGTATATAGGGAATATAATACCGGTCCTAGGACTGAACCTTGTGGCACTGAAGCTTCGATGTTGTAGAGCGGAGACAACTCCTCCTCAAACTTCACCTGGAATTTTCGGTCCTCAAGGTATGATTTGAATACCATGAATAATGTATTCGGCAGGAGAGTCTTCAATTTGTATAAGAGCCCCTTATGCCAGACTTTGTCAAAGGCCTGTTGTATATCGAGGAACACTGCAGAACAGTACTCCTTTTGTTCAAAGGCTCTCCTGATATTGTCTACGACCCGATGACCCTGTTCTATAGTTGAGTGCAATGGGCGGAACCCGAACTGGTGGTCTGGGATCAACTTGTTGTCTTCAAGAACTGGTCTAAGTCTACTCAGCAGTATCCTCTCAAAGACCTTTGACATGATCGGTAGGAGGCTTATTGGTCTGTATGAGCTCGGTTGCGATGGAGGTTTTCCAGGTTTCGCTATCATTTTTATCTGTGATACTTTCCATAGTTTTGGGTAGTGGTGTACTCTTAATATGGCATTAAATAACACAGTAAGATAGATTATCACTTTTCTGGGTAGGCGCTTTAAAATCTCTGCTGTGATGAGATCAAAACCAGGGGGCCTACCACAACCGTTTACAAAACAGTCTTATTGCAGGAGAGTTTTGTGTCAAGCTTAAAGTAATCTTGCTTATATTCGTACCACAACCGTACATTGTGCAAGTCATGTATTCCTGCTTAGTGCTTTTGTGACGTCAAATTAATTTTAGTTCATTCAATTTGTACCATGACGAGATTTTAGAGCAGTATTGTATTTAACATTATTGTTTTTATGTCAAATTTAGCCGTTTTAAAAAAGTTGCTAGGTAGCAACTTTTTTATTATTGTTTTGCAAAATACTGCTCAAAAAATCATTTTCGTAACCCAAAAAGCAAGTAACCCGTATTTATATACATTAACTTAAACAAGAAATGGTCAAGCTGACTATTATAACGGTTTAAAAGTATTTTTTTATGTGTTCCACGGATACCTCCCTGTTTGGCCAACACAGCCATTATATCTAACTCAAACCGACTAAAACCGCACGCAGTTTCAATTAGGTGGATCAATAAGGCATTTTCGTCACCCACGCTCAGTCTTCTCCGGTTTTTAGCTAGCATGGTGCCCATTGAGAAGACTCGCATCCCGGGAAACGCTTATAATTACAAGTATAAATTGTATAGAAGAATGCATAGAAATTGCTTAGATATTAAGCAAACAAATACAATTCTAAAAATTACAAGTATTTTACTTCAAAGTAAAAACTTCTTTTAAAAAATCCTTTTTGAATAAAAAAAACTCTATGGTCTTATAAAAAAGAAATCACTGACATTAGGCGTAGGGCTTGACTCCAGGGAAGATTTTAGTATCCGGTGATTTTTCTCTAGGTTTAATAAATCTTCGAAAAGCCTCCGGACATTCTTCGATTAAGCGGAAGTATATTTAGTCAGTTTCGTAATTTTTTTAAGTACCTACCCATTTGAGACATTGTATTACTATTATTATCATAATCCTCTTATTAAAACATTATGGAAACGTCCAATTTGTACACTAATGAAATCAACTTACCTATTACCGAATTTGTGCCCGGAATATGGCAATAGGTGGACCGACCGAATGCAATGATTGATGAAATGTGGGTGTTGATAAAACACTCCGGGGATATAGGCGTGATTATATGTATATATTACCTACTTTTTAATAAATGCACGAACATCTATACATCATATACTTCTATAAAATCGTATCGCTATGGAATCGAATCATATAATCAAAAATATATAGTAAAATAGTGTTCATGAAAAAAGGCGAATATTTAACTCTATATAAAATTTCCGGAGTTTTTGAGAAAGATAACCGGTTGTTCGCAAAAATGTCCAGAGGTGCTCCGGTCTTTTTGTCTCCGGAGTACAGCCCTAATGCAAATGAATTATTGTAAGGAATACATAACTCTTTCTAAATAGTTCATTCATTTCCGTCAATAAGCAGGAATAAAATAAAACAGTATTGTACGCTCATGGTACGAATTTGAGTAAGGTTATTTTTGTGCCTGCAACAAGCCTGCAAACAAGGAAAAGAGAGATCGCTGTACGTTCTGTCATACTGTGTAGCGCCATCTCTTTCTCACACAAAACGGAGCAACATTCACGTAATTTGTAAAACGTTTTTGATATAAATACTCTTTAAAATTGAAAGAAAAAAAAAGAAAACTATCTGTCATCTGACATTAAAATAATTTTATTATGACATTTTATTTTACACCTACACCGCAAATAATATGTAAAGCCTTGTAAAGCCATTATAATTTTATAGTTTAAATTGCCTGGGCATTTTGATCAAATCATGCAAATATTATCTATTTATATTTTATATGTACTATTTAAAGTGGTAGTAGAGCGGGGTTGTAACTTTTAAGCTGGGAGTCCAGTCCAACGAGCATCTACTATGTCAACTGCTTATGCTGAATGAAGAATATAATTATTATTATGTCGCTATCCGAAGCTGTGAAAGAGCTCTCCATCTAAGGCTACTGCTGAAAGACATGACAGCAGTGTTTAATGAATGTGAATGATTTTCAGTGATAACCAAGTGGCATTGAAGCTATGTGAAAATGCTCTATCCTAAGAAGCAAATTAAAACACATCGACCTAAGAAAGCACTTCTTTGTTATACAACGTGGAATAATTAGTGTGCGATACAAAGAATCTTCAAATGCCTCAACATCTAAACCTAAGTAAACGCAGGAGGAGTGTTGTTTTGAACCCTCTTTGTGACAAGCATGCAAACTTAAGAACAAAATACAATTCATTCATATTCAATGTCTTCATAACAATCGTGAATTTTGTATTGTAGGAACCTACTTATGTAAAAAATTATTTTCTACCGCAAATATAAAGCCGTAATAATTTTATATGTTTTTAATTGTCTGGGCATTCATGATTACATCATACAATTTTATAACAGGTGCAAGGGGTGCGAGGCAACGGGTAGCACCGTTTCGAGTGCGATACGTATGACGGAGTGGCACCCGAATTAAGAATACTGCTTAACTTGACGACATTCAAGGCTCTCGAGTCCCACGGTTAGATAGAGCTTTTTAGTGCATTCCACAATGGGACAGATTTTCATTACCTACCCATTTATTTTGGTTATACCTATTCAGTAGGTATAACCAAAATTGTATACAAAATAACACAAACCTTGTCCTAAGAATACCTTCTTAGGACAAGGTTTGTGTGAAAGATTTGTATCTAAAAGTATATAGGTAATTCATAGCACCGGGGCGAAGCCAAGGCGTGCAGCTATTTTGTTATTATAATAAGATCGTTGCTATGAGAACCTAACCGATGTCACTTGATGACATTAAAATGGACATGCACATTGATGCTCTGTCACAACAAAGTGCCCAAAGGCGCAAAGTGCCCTCCCCGTATCCGGGGCTAGATGGGGACACTAGGGTCCCCACAACTCGAAGGGGCCCATCTCGAAAGAAATGGTCCTGGGTCTGCCGGGGTGCGAGAGATATGCTTTTGGCAATCTCACCTCCGGCAACCAAGGACCCAAGACGGCGTGCGTTTTGGTCGGTTCGAGTCCGACATAACCGCCTCCACCGGCTCCGTGGGGATTTTCAACACTATAAAAAAGGCTTTGTCACAACAAAGAGTACATTTTTGTAAAATGCACACTGCACATCCTTTTGTCTTTTAGTTGGCTTCTATTATCTAGATCTCCGCGCCACCCGCTCTAATAGCTCAAATTCTAATTAAATAATGCTTGATACTCGCAGCTTGATAGATATTTACACTTAGCGGTCATCACCTCATCGACATCATTACAATCGACTCTCGCTCCGGATCGTTTTTGGTGCTGACGCTGGCCATCGCAATCCAGCTTCGAAACGCGGCAAGTGTGATGGTGGAAGCAAGCGTACAAAGATGGTTATTCGATTAATATAGACACCATATTATTTATTTAGTGGACATTACATGGAATAATTTATAAAAGCAATTATATTTGTAAAATAGTTATTATTATAACTGGATCTTAATGCGGCCTTTCGAGCAACCGTTGAACTCTTGAAATAGCCATCATGCATGTTATTATTTGCGCGTGGTTGTTCACTCGGCTTATCCTATGGCTCTCGCTTCAGTTGCCTATAAAATTGTAATGCAATGAACACCTAGAAAAAAACAACTATGTTAAGAACATGATATATTTACGAAACTAATAGTGGTCAATCACACATTACAATACATTAGCGTGTACTTAATTCAATATAAATATGGGCTTACCTTAGTCTTTACAGAGAACTCTGTAGATAGGGATTTTCAACAGTATGGACTCTATTCATCACTCTGTGGGAGTCTCTTTCGCTTATTGAACCAATTTCATATTGGTAATGGAAAGGGTCTCATTTTTATCGCGACTGCATTCTATGACGATTTCGTGAATAAGCAATATTAGCATAGCTTTTAGAAGCTGATAAACTCCTCGAATATTGTTTTTTCAATCGTTGTTTGTAACTATTGACTTTATAAAGAATGTCATATTTGACGCTGAACGAACAAAAAGAACGAAAACTATGGGTGACGTCCCAAAACTGCTAATTTAAACAACATTATTGTAATATTGCTTTAAGAGGTCATGGTACCAAGACACGAAGTAAGATTGAAATAATACTGCTTTAAGAGGTCGTGGTTGGCCCCCTGGTGCTTTGTTGTTTTTCAAACTACCAATAGTCTTCAGTACTTCCCTAGGGGTTGCTGGCTTGAGAGGAGGAGACAGTTGTTGGTCACTATTTATCACTCTGTCTACTTCACTCTCAAATTCAACCATGGAGGATGCGTTTGGAGTAAACACTTGCTTGAGATATTGGGCAAAAGTATTTGCTTTTTCACAAGGTTTTCGGGCCCATGTTCCATCAGTTAGCCTCAATGGCTGTATATGCTCCGTGGGTCTCTTAAGGTGTTTTGTAATTTTCCATAATGAGTAATTATTTTGTTTTGTTGCAGACAGTTTGGATAGTTTGTCGTGCAGAGTTTCATTTTCCACGCTGACAATTAATTCTTTGAGCTCTTTTGCTACTCTATTGAATGAGGTTTTGTCCTCAGGCAGCCTACTAAGTTGCCATCTGCGTCTTAGTTTTCTTTTTTCTTTTAGTTTGGCTCGTATTTTAAGAGGAATGACGGTTCTCTGTACTGTTGAGTCAACGGCTGGTGTAGCACGCCATGCCGCTTCTTGTATTTTGTTTGTAATATAGAATGTAGCTTCATCGATATCGTCAGCCGTTTTCAATTTAACCTTTAGGCTAACTTCCCGCTCTAACAAGTCGTCAAACGAATCCCAGTCAGTATTTCTATTACACAGTGTAAGTGGTCTTCTCCTTTCAATAAGGTAGTTACTAAATGTGCCTATGACGGCTGAGTGGTCAGAAGAAGTATCATAGCATGAGTCTATTGCGACATAATGTTGTCCTATGCCTTTCGTTATAAAGAAGTCCAGCAGGTCCGGTACTCTGGCACGATCAGTGGGCCAGTATGTTGGCGTCCCTGTTGATAAGGTTTTTAATTTCATGGTATCTATGCACTTCTTGAGTTCTCGTCCTCGAGTAGTTGTGAGTCTGGACCCCCAATACATGTGTTTGCAATTCCAATCACCCCCACTTATGAATCTATTGCCAAGGGTGCGAAAATAATTGGCAAACAATTCCTCATTTGGGTTGTGAGGAGGGGGGCAGTATACTGCGCTAATATTTATGTCGCCTTGTGGGTCTTCTACTGTAATGGTTACGGCTTGCAGATAACTTTGATTAAACTCTGTACACATATGGTGCTTAATATTGTTCTTTATTATTACTGCTGCTCCCCCATGGGAGGTTCCATCAGGATGGTTTGAGCAGTAGACATAATAGCCTCTTAGTATAAGTTTTTTACTATCGGTCATATGGGTCTCAGAAAGGAGGACAATGTCAATTTTGTTTATCATTATTATAATTTCCAGGTCATGTTTATTTGGTAAGAGTCCATTGATGTTCCATATTAGGATTCTGAGGTCACGGAATTTTGTTTAAAAGCACAGTGATTATATGCATTAAACTGCTCATTTGTTCTAGTAGTTTGTCAATTTTTTCTGTTTGCAAAGTAATTAGTAGTTCTAAATTATTTTTGTCTTTGACTTGCGTGTCATAGGCTCTTTCATCAGTACTTGGACTGTGATGTGATCTCTGTGACAAAAGTATGCCACTTTCTCTGTTGATTTGTGGTTACTGTTTTAAATTTCTTGCCGTTATTTCACTGTATCAGTTCATTCAATCATTGTTTTATTACATGGTGAAGCATGGGTTTCGTGAGTTCTTGTTTTTCTCACTGGCGCAGTTTGACTTATGTTAATTACAGGCTTTGTTGTTACCGCACCACTCGCTGTTTAAGGTGCTTCTCCGTTTTTCTGGCCATTATCTCTTTGTATACAAGGCAACCCTTGTAGCTAGCCGGGTGGTTACCTGAGCACAGGGAACATACTGCTGGTGTATTTCTGTCCAGCTGGCATAATGTGGTCTTGTGGGGTCCTGCACATTTTACACACCTGTAAGGTCTCATGCAGTTTGTTGTTCTTAGTGTGCCCATATTGTTGGCAGCGAGTGCACTGAGGTATGGTGTTACTCTTCTTTGGATCTTCTATTACCACTGGCTGGTGGAAGATGTATTTTATTTCCTTTATTCTTTTATTGTTTTCATGTGGCAATACATTGACAAAGAATATATTTCCGGGCTCTTTGGTCCCCTGCTTGCGTATTGTGACAATTTCGGCCTTAACTTCGTTACCTGTTTCTTCAATGGCTTTAATAATCTCATCTTTAGGAGTTGTATGGTGTAATTTTTTGATTACATAGCGTGGGCACCTTTGATCTTTACGTGTAAAAGTATGTCCAATCAGTCCCTTGCTTCTGATGTGCTCGATCATTGCTTTGTATTTATCAACACACTTGGTGGATATGATGAGTTGGTTTTTAGACACAACCTTGTATGTATAGTCACTTTTATGTATAACTTCTTCCAGAAGTTGTGACAGCTGCACAATATCTTCTATACCATACAGCACTATTGGTGGAGGTTTAGATATTTTCTTGCTTTTTATAGTGCCTATTTTGTCATTTTGCACCCCAGGATCCACATTTAGGAGCGAGAAGCTGTTCGATGTCTCTAAATCTGTGTTAATTATTGTTGTGGCAGTCGATAGTTGCTGGTTGGACAGTTGGTTTTTAGGCACTTTCGAAGGTTTCTGTTTATCAGGTGTTCTCTGTCTTTTATTTGCCATTGGGACTCGCTGCCATGGTACATTTGAGCTGGTTTTTTTCGCATGACAGGTTTTCTTTTGGGATTTGGCTTTCCTTGTTAGTACTTGGTCGATCACCAACAGAGTTGCTTCGTTCTCTTATCACAAACATGCTTTTATGGAACCTTTGTTGGTAATATTGTGGTTGATTCCCAGTGGTAGTATTTCCAGTACTAGGTGTTAAGTCTATTATTGCTTCCTTTTGGTTTTTTGTTCCTTCCCTTCCAGTATCTTCATTATCCATCACAGAGAGCGAAATTTTGCCCCCCCCAGATACGGTGGGACAGCCTGAGATAGTCTCAGGGCGGGATTCTCCAGTGTCACTGGTACCCTCCTGGGGTAATTTCGTTTTAAGTCTCGCTTCCATAATGAGTATAGGCACTGTCTCAGTGCACTGAAATCTCTCTTTTTGGGGATACCTAGACCCCAAGGCTTGAGATAGCCTGGTTGATAACGCCAGAATATTCGGTTAGGTGTCATTTTGCAGTCCCAATCCGCCAAGGACCGAGGCAAACCAGCACCATGGAGTCGTCAGTCTCCACGGAAATAGCAAGCCCCGGCCCCCACCAGAGCGGGAACTGCAAATGACACAAGGCGCCGAAGACTCGCCTTTGCACGTCATACTTGGCTGTTGTGGCCACGAGGTAGGTGGAAAAGGGTGCGAGCTCGTTATTGACCACAACAGTGCCCAGGGAGGACGACCTACATAGGTGGAGTATGCAGGCCCACCACTAGTCTGCGTCGGCATACTAGTGATGGCGTGGACGTGTATAACGCACTTGTCGGTGCGTGCCTGATAGCCTAGCTTCGCACTCCTAGGCGTGCACAACTGGCATAACTTAGCATTTTATAGGGGCGAGTTCCCTGGCGAAAGAACCCGTCCCACTAAGACCTACACCGACCCCCCTCCCCAAAAAGAAGCACCAAGTAATAAAACAATTTTGGCTCACCATATTGTTTGTTCATAATATTTTAAATACTTTACCCGCTTTACAAACAAAGGCATGGTTCTACACACTTCTGAAGTTGAAACAGTGTATTATCAAAGAAACTACCTTTAATATCCTTATACTTATATTGTCTCAAACTTAAATTACTCATAGCAACTTCTTTTAACAAAACTAAACATGACTCTTCACTTACTTTACTTAATCTGTTCTTTTTTCAACCCCCAGCTTATTCGCTCGATAAAATGGCGCCAACTCTTCTACTGTCAACCGCGCGTTGTCTATTTCTCCTTTTTAGAACATAGCGTAGGAACCATGTTATCGAACGAACAAGGGTTGAATCAAGTTACTTCCTCAAACCTTCATCATTATTCATATATTCATTCATATATTCCTTGATCATTTATCTGGAATCAGAATATTAATATTAATTATAGGCCCTTAAAATGACAAAAAGTAGTATTTCTATACAGTTCTTCTTCTTCGATATTATTTCATTTAAGTACTCACAATGGCAGCTTTCTTAAGCACACATGCGAGGAAGCAAGGTGGGAGGCCAGAAGAAGTTCCAGCAGTCTTGGCAGCGATGACATCGTCTTTGGTGATTCCATGTGGTTCAGTACACCACTGAGAGCGCTACTGCTGTCGCCGGTGAGATCGATTTGGGTATGGAATACTATATCCCATACACCGATGTCACCGGAGTCCGCGGAGCGCGTCCGTGGTTCGGGCGCGAGTGCGCGGAGGCTGTTGAGCATAAACAGTCTGCGTACTGCGCTTAGGTGCGGGCGCGCGTCACACGCGATCCCAACGTGGGTCACTTCAGGGTGGCGTACAAAAGTCTGCAAGAAGGCTTACGTCAGGGCGGATGCCCAGTGCATAACACGGCTAGGCCAAGAGCTAGTGGCGCATCCCACGGGTAGCCGTGGCTACTGGCGACTGGCCAAAGCCGTGCAAGCCAACTTCTGCCAGCCCTCGCTGCCCCCGCTGAGCAACCCCGATGGATCTCTGGCCCATGAGCCGCAAGAGAAAGCAAATTTGCTGGTCAATCTCTTCGCGGCCAACTCCCGAGTCGATGATTGTGGTATGCAACCACGGACAATGCCCACTGGTGACCACGCAATGCCTGATATCCATATCAGGCAACGCGATGTCCGTACAGTACTGCAATCACTCGATGTCCGGAAAGCCAGTGGTCCTGATGGTATTCCAGCGATCGTACTTAAAAAATGTGCAGCGGAGTTATCTCCTATGCTAACGCGGCTGTACCGACTGTCCTACATTTCGGGTACAGTGCCTTGGGCTTGGAAGGAGGCGAATGTCCAGCCAATCCCCAAGAAGGGGGATCGCTCGGACCCAGCCAACTATCGACCCATAGCCGCCACCTCAGTGCTGTGCAAGGTGTTCGAGCACATTATTAACACACAGCTCATGCGCCACCCAGAGGATCACTCCTTGCTTAGTGACCGGCAATACGGTTTTAGACTGAAACGGTCAACGGATGATCTTCTGGCGTACGTGACCCACCTTTGGGGTGAGGCTATGGAAAAGCACGGCGAGCCACTGGCAATTAGTCTTGACATTGCCAAAGCTTGTAACCGCTGAACGTGTCAGACGGACTACTCACCGGCTGACCCAGCAGAGATATGCACGAGCTCTATGGGATCCCAGGGCGCCTTTTGACAGAGGAGAAAAGTGTGCGTGCGTGTGGGAGACCAGGGAGACTTCAGAGAAAACCACTAATTCCTCTGTTGTACATACATATATTACAGAGAGATAAAATTATACATAAGAAGATTAGATATACAAAGATGAGTATGTCTTCACCAGCTGCACCACGGTGACCTGCTTGCAGTAGGTAGCCAGAGTGTTACGGCTAGTAGGGGTAGTACACGTCGGTCAACCCACCGTTGATGCAGTTATTTCTTGCAGAGTGAAGTTATATATATATATATATATAGGAAAGTTACATTTAATAAAGAAAAAAGGAATACGTGACCCCGGTTGTCGGCCTGCTCGGCGTCTGCGCACGTCTCTTGCCGCAATCTCGACCAGCCAAGGTGCTTCACGTCGAGGTTACAGGCTTGCGCCGACAGCGGTTGGGAACTCGACCACAGAACACGCTGAGATGGAATTTGAGGACCAAGGTGTCCCCTAATCCCGAACTAGGAACCCTAAGAACGAAATAACACTAAGAATCGTCCAGATTGCAGAAGGACGTTGACAAATACAAGTAAAATCACTTACCAAAAAAATGGGCAACACGAATTTAATTAAGTATAAAGTATTTTCCAAGACACAGCAATACAAACGTTCCAGTCACAATGCAGAAAGTAAAAAGGATTTATATGTAGCCGGGGCCTCAGTTTTATACCCCTATAGCTGGAAGCTTCTCGAAAAACACTTTTTTAAATTGAATTAGTACAAACGATGATCAAAAACACCAAATCACGGTCGAATACCCTTACAACTTTAATATCACCCTGCTAAGTAGGAATCAAACAAAGTACAGCAACCTTTCAACTTGGTTGGACTATACACACATTTTTTCCTTGAATACTCCGGTTTTGAGCATGCGGAATTTGAACCTGTTTAATTTAACTAAGGAAATTTAATTTTAACCTAAATAAGATAGCCTATAATTAAACAATTAATTTTCCCATTTAGGTGCTATGAGTATTTCTAATTTCATATAGTTAAAACATAAAAGAAATCGAACGCCATCTAGTGCTAGCTAGCACAAAAGTTCCTACACCGCGGCACCGACTAACTGATGTGAGTACCACTGAGATCGCCACAGGTGGCGCTAGTAGTAATCAAATTACAGTAGATAAAATCTAATGTTACACCACCCCTTCCCTCACAGTATTCCCTGCGTAGTATGCGCAGGGAATATCAGCGACAGGATCTCAACTGAGAGATATCAAAATAAATTCCAAAACTCGCGATGACCACACTAGTTGTGAAGACCACGAACTCCAAACAAACAACCACCAACCTAACAGCTAACTAAAGAAACCAAACAAAATCACATTACCAAGCCAAGCACTCTAGAAGTGTCACCCTATTAACTACCCGGATCACTGTATGCCCTTCATATAGGTTAGTGAGTAGGCTTAGGGTGGAAAGAGACCGAACGAAGCAAAGTGGCACTCCCACGATCAGCCGAGTGACACAGAGACGGCACCGACAGGAGAAGGAGAAGGATCAGAAGGCTGTTCCTCCTCACTATACTTCAAAATATCCTTAATGTGATAAACTCCCAGATCCTTACCATCCAAATCCGACAGTTCATATACTAAAGGCGAGCGTTTGGCGGTTACAATGCATTTCATAAATTTAGGCGCCAGCTTCGCAGTAAAGTTCTTGGCCTTGTTAGACAAATAGAAGGTTCTTTTGTACACAATCTGTCCCACTTTCAGTTCCACATGCCTTTTTCTGAGGTTGTAGTATTTTTCGTTGCGCCGGTGAGCAACATCTAAGTGTTTTCTCACCTGGTCGTAGATACGATGTAATTCCTTCAACCTCTCACCAAAGGACACTGGACTATCAATGGAGACAGTGTTAGGATGGCAAGGAATCTCTTCCTGCCTATAAAGAACTCCATCCCCAATGAATTCCCTACCGTGAACAAGAAAATACGGACTGAAATGAGTGGCTTCGCTCACAGCAGTGTTTAGAGCACACTGGAGTTCTACGAGATTCTCGTCCCATTTCTTGTGGTGCGACTTCACGTAGCAAGAAATTCCCTGAACCACGTTGCGAATAGCGCGTTCTGCCTGGTTGGTCTGCGCGTGGTATCTGGGGTTATAATAAATGTTAGGCACATTGTACTTAAGTAGTAAGTCCTTAAATTGTTTACTCACAAATTGTTATCCATTATCCATGTAAATGGTTTTACATACCCCGTGGACTAGGAAAACATTCTTTTCTATGAATCTCGCGACTGCAACGCCTGTAGCCATCCGTATAGGGCTCAACATGACATATTTGCTAAAGTAGTCCGAGACCACAATCAAGTGAACATTTCCCTTGCTGGAAGTAGGAAATGGACCCAGTAAGTCAACAGAGATGGCCTCAAACGGTCTAGACACCCGCTTTGGATTACCCATGAGGCCAGGACGAGATGTGTTCACAGGTTTGTACTGCTTACATGTCTCGCATTTGCCTACATATTCCTTAACGCTCTCGTACATCTTAGGCCAATAATAGTTGAGAGCGAGGCGTTTATGGGTTTTCCATACGCCACCATGGGCACTGAGTATGTCGTCATGGTACTTGGTGAGCAGGGGCAACCTGTCCTCCAACGGTACCACCAACTTCCAATCAAAATCAGAGGTCAGAGAGTATTTATTTTTTGATAATCTGAAAAGACGGTTATCGCGTATGTCAAAGTTGGGAAAATGCCTAGGGTTCTTCTTCACACTGTTCAGAGTGTGGAGATACCAAGAGTCCTTAGTAACGCTGGTGTCGATTGTGTCAATTTGAATTCGTGAAAGAGCATCAGGTACCACATCGTCCTTACCCTTTCGATGTTCGATATCGAAGTCAAACTGACTCAACCTCATGCTCCAGCGCGCAAAGCGGCCTGTCGGATTCTTCAGTTTGTGGAACCACAGGAGTGAGGCGTGGTCAGTAACCACAGTGCATTTGTGTCCTTCCACGTACTGCCTGAACTGTTCCAAAGCAAAGATCACTGCCAGGAGTTCTCGCTCAGTGGTACTGTAGTTGACTTCGTTCTTGTTGAGTGAACGACTACAATATGCGACAGGGTGCTCCACTCCCTCATGTGTCTGCGTCAGTACAGCAGCCACAGAGAAGGATGACGCGTCGCTGAGAATCCTAAAAGGTAATGAGTAATCAGGCATTTTCAAAATAGGAGCGGTGACCAAAGCGGCTTTCAGCAGATTGAAAGACTCTTCAGCTTCACGCGACCACTCAAAATTTATATTCTTAGAAGTTAATTTACATAAGGGTTTACTAATCTTAGAAAAATTATTCACGAAACGCCGATACCACCCAGCCATACCCAGGAATCTTTTCACCTCCTTAGCGTTGGAAGGTGTAGGATAGTTGAGAATGACATCAACTTTACCTGGGTCTGTCCGCAGGCCATGCTTGTCGACAAAATACCCGAGGTACTTCAATTCGCTACGACAGAACTGCGATTTTCGCATGTTGATCGTGAGACCCGCATCCTTAAGGCGCTGATAGACTCTATTTAAGAGGTCCACATGCTCCTCAAAGGTGCTGGCCACAACGATTATGTCGTCTTGAAAGGAGAACACTCGGTTATCGAACTCTGGGTAAAATAGAAGGTCCATGAGGCGTTGCATCGAGGCGGAAGCACCTACAAGTCCGAAGCACATCACGTTGTAGTGAAAAAGGCCTCGCCTGGGGACAGTGAAGGCGGTCTTCTCGGCGGATTGGGGCGAATCAAACGGAATCTGCCAATACGCCGCACTTAAATCAATAGAAGACAAATATTTTGCATTATTGAGATGGTCTAAAATTTGGTTGATATAAGGTAACGGATACGCATCGCTTTTAGATACAGAATTGAGCTTTCGAGAATCAAGGCACAATCTCAGGTCTCCGTTCGCTTTCTCCACCATCACCACTGGTGAGTTCCATGCGGACTGAGACGGGGTCACTACTCCCATCTCTAGCATCCGATCTAGTTCCTCTTCCAGGGCTTTCTGCTTCAGGGGAGAGAGCGGGTAATACCGTTGCTTGATTGGCTTACTATCACCCGTATCTATAGTATGATGCGCCAGAGATGTTCGACCTAGACCCACCTTGTCCGTGTTGATGGTATCAAATTTCTCAATAATGCTGTTAATTACCCGCTTCTGATCAGCGGTTAAATTGTTGTAATCCTCTAGACCACTGTTAAGAGACAGAGATTCTACTGGATTACAATCACTAAAGTTGGAAAGATTGATATTCTGAGAGATCAATCTATCCCCTAATTGAAATTGTTGCCAGAAGTCTACTCCGAATATCATAGCAGTAGTGATTTCTGGAACAACATAGAACTTAATAACTCTGACAGCAGAATTATATTCAATAGGCAGAGAGATACAGCCCAGACATGGCAAATGAGAGCCATCTGCTGTAGTGAAACTAAAGTTAGGGCTGATGCTTCCAAGCTCAAACCCTAATTCCAAGAAAGTGTGGTGCGCTCCCTTACCCAGTACTGAGCAAGCTGCACCCGAATCAAGTAAACCTAGAACATTTAAGTTCAGGATCCTAACAACTAAATACGGTCTTATATCATTATCCCGTTTGGTAAACAGGACCCTATCAGAGAATGCATCAGACAGAGAAGCTCGCTCTGAACCGAATGGTGATCTTTTAATAAGGCCCTGACTTACTCGTTTTTTGGCTTGGCATTACACTTCGGACACTCAGGCGATTTGACTCCCTTCTGTCCACACCGGAAGCACACCAATTCCCTTGACTGTGTACAGCCATATGCAGTGTGGCCGACTTCACCATAGCGGAAGCATCCTCGTTCGCTTGAGGTCGTAGGACCGGCCACGGCAGAGACCTGCTGGGAAGTTTTATGCACAGTTTTATTCTTAAAATGGTGTAAGTCCGAGGTGATCCCAAACTTATCTAACGCTGGTTCCTGGAATGCCTCCGCCCTAGCACGCGCAAGTTCTAGGCGCTTCCCCAATCGCTTCAGGTCGATTATCGAGTTTACCTCGTGAAGAGCCAATTCCTTCATGTAATCGGGCCTAATATTATGGGCATTTTGCACGTTAATCTCGAGAACATGGCCTGCATCGTAGAGATGTAGTTGCCTAATGTTTAAGATCGGGCCTGTGTACGCTGCCTAATTTCATTTCTGAGACGATAATCGTAGTCGGGAAGGTCGAAAGTCTCCCTCAGCTCCTCCAACATGCCCTCATACGAGGTAAAGTTATCCTTGTTGGTGCGGAACCAAGATAAAGCCGGACCGTCCAATAGGTCAGAGAAAGCTGTGAGGACTTTATCCTTGGTGACTTCCCGAGCACACCTAAGCTCTTCCAGTCTCTCAATGAATACACGTACACACGAAGAGCCATCAAATTTTATATTAAAAGAGTTTAAATTTACGGGTCTATCCCTTATTACTAAATTACCACTAATTGTGTCGGAACTAGGCGCGTCACGTCGCTTCGAACGGTCCCCTCCCACCACAGGCGAGGTGTAACCTACGCGGTCACGATGAATAGGTTCAGTCTCTCTATCCGAACCCTCAGAGTCAGAGTCAGTATCTGATTCAGCCACAGACAAAATTTTAACCATGCGGCCACGGATATCTAAAAGATCTGGACAGTCTATACCACACCTAGCTAACCTAGTGAGAAGGTAGTTCGCCCTCACTGCAACCCTAGTCCGACAATTACTATTTGAAACGACTTCACCTGAAGAGAGTGTCCCTTCCAGCTCGAGAACTTTAGGCTCACAGACAGCCAACTCAGAGGCGGCAACAGCAGGTACAGTGGCGATGGCCTTAATGCTGCCACGCCGGCCAAGCCGCAATGCAGTGCGCAGCTCACTCCGCAGGCCAACAACCGTCGCGTCCGGATCCGCTGTAACCCCCATGGCAGACAGTTCATTAAAAAGTTCATCTTTTTTAAGGTAGTTAATACACTTCTGTAATTGGGCCATAGTGGTCCAAGATTCAGTTTTTTATCAAAAACAATTAACATTAATGGAGATTCAACTCACAACAGGTTTACAAATTATAAATGTAGGTTAAATGAAATTTCCACAGAGACAAAATCAACTAATATTAACAGATAAGTCACTAAGTATGCTTCCTCTAGGTCACAATTTGTGCGGTAGCTACAAAAATCTAATATTTTAGAATAGAGAAACTATATTAACTAAATTTAAGAATAGCTTTGTCCAAGAAATATGACACCAGGTATACTTTCTTTAGATTAATAAATTAGGAGGTAGTTACAAAAAAATTACTACTGGAAAAGACTATTATGTTACTTGATTTTGGGTAGATATTATAGAATCACCCAGATAAATATCTTCAGAGTACTGGCTCAGCAACCCAATGAAGTGAATACCAGATGTTCAAATTATAGTTGAAGTTACAGAAATTTTCTTTATATAAATTACAAGTGATGTAGGTATTCAGCAAAAATGTTAAAAAGTTAACTACAAATCTACTCAAGTCTATACAGTACAAAGCAGCTATGTATTTTTACTAACTACTTACTATTACATAGGTATAAACCCAAAACCATGAATGCTAGACACAGAAATTTCTAGACTAAAAGTTTGACACAGTACAATTACTATGTGAACAGACCACAATAAATATATATGTTTGTACAACACAGAAGCAACTAAATAGGAGGAAAAAAAAGAAAAAAAGGAAAAGAAAAAAATCTAGTTTTGCCAAAAATATGTTTCCAAACTTACCGAAAGAAGTGCAGTTTAAAATTTTGATGGTTTTAGAATTTAGGTCTCAATGGTTTTTCTTGCCACTGGGATGATGGTACGATTGGCTGAAAAACACAAAGAGGGTAAGCATTACATGCGTAACTGCAGCCGCACAACCAATTAGCGTCTTGGGTAGTGTCAGACGGAGGGTAGTGTTTCCTCCAAAGCGAAACCCTCTAGACACCCACACACAGCGCACCCACAGAGAACAGAGTTAGCCCTCAACGTTGGTCGCCAATTTGTAACCGCTGAACGTGTCAGACGGACTACTCACCGGCTGACCCAGCAGAGATATGCACGAGCTCTATGGGATCCCAGGGCGCCTTTTGACAGAGGAGAAAAGTGTGCGTGCGTGTGGGAGACCAGGGAGACTTCAGAGAAAACCACTAATTCCTCTGTTGTACATACATATATTACAGAGAGATAAAATTATACATAAGAAGATTAGATATACAAAGATGAGTATGTCTTCACCAGCTGCACCACGGTGACCTGCTTGCAGTAGGTAGCCAGAGTGTTACGGCTAGTAGGGGTAGTACACGTCGGTCAACCCACCCTTGATGCAGTTATTTCTTGCAGAGTGAAGTTATATATATATATAGGAAAGTTACATTTAATAAAGAAAAAAGGAATACGTGACCCCGGTTGTCGGCCTGCTCGGCGTCTGCGCACGTCTCTTGCCGCAATCTCGACCAGCCAAGGTGCTTCACGTCGAGGTTACAGGCTTGCGCCGACAGCGGTTGGGAACTCGACCACAGAACACGCTGAGATGGAATTTGAGGACCAAGGTGTCCCCTAATCCCGAACTAGGAACCCTAAGAACGAAATAACACTAAGAATCGTCCAGATTGCAGAAGGACGTTGACAAATACAAGTAAAATCACTTACCAAAAAAATGGGCAACACGAATTTAATTAAGTATAAAGTATTTTCCAAGACACAGCAATACAAACGTTCCAGTCACAATGCAGAAAGTAAAAAGGATTTATATGTAGCCGGGGACTCAGTTTTATACCCCTATAGCTGGAAGCTTCTCGAAAAACACTTTTTTTAAATTGAATTAGTACAAACGATGATCAAAAACACCAAATCACGGTCGAATACCCTTACAACTTTAATATCACCCTGCTAAGTAGGAATCAAACAAAGTACAGCAACCTTTCAACTTGGTTGGACTATACACACATTTTTTCCTTGAATACTCCGGTTATGAGCATGCGGAATTTGAACCTGTTTAATTTAACTGAGGAAATTTAATTTTAACCTAAATAAGATAGCCTATAATTAAACAATTAATTTTCCCATTTAGGTGCTATGAGTATTTCTAATTTCATATAGTTAAAACATAAAAGAAATCGAACGCCATCTAGTGCTAGCTAGCACAAAAGTTCCTACACCGCGGCACCGACTAACTGATGTGAGTACCACTGAGATCGCCACAGGTGGCGCTAGTAGTAATCAAATTACAGTAGATAAAATCTAATGTTACAAGCTTTCGATAGGGTATGGCACAAATCGCTTCTTTCCAAGCTACCAGCCTTTGGCCTGCCTCCCAAACTGTGCAACTGGGTTGCAAGCTTCCTTCAGGGGCGCCGTATTAGCGTCCTTTGTAATGGACGAGCTTCGGAGTTCTTGCAGGTAAATGCTGGCGTGCCGCAGGGTTCCGTCTTATCTCCTACTCTCTTTCTTCTGCATATCAATGATATGCTCTCTAACGGTAGCATTCATTGCTATGCAGACGACAGCACCTTACACGGGAGTTATTACGCACATCCTGCGGCCAAGCAGTCTGATATCGCGGAAAAAAGGCAACTTTTTGTCACCGAGCTGGACCGGATCCTGGACCACATTTCTCAATGGGGCGCTAGGAACCTGATCGAGTTCAATGCTAAGAAGACCCAGGCATGTACGTTTACAGCAAAAGTATCTCCTTTCCTTCCCCTTCCTACTCTTCAGAGCACACCACTGCCACTGCAGGATCCCCTCAATATCCTCGGTATGGATGTTCGCTGCAAACTGAATAACAAAAACTATATCGAGAGTATCATCAAATCAGCCTCGCGTAAACTCGGAGTCCTGAACTGAGTAAGACGTTTTTTTACGCCGGAGCAGCGAATTTGGGTCTTCTATACAAGACCCAAATTCATACAGGACCTGCGTGGAATACTGCTCACATCTCTGGGACGGCTCCGCAAAGTACTTACTAGATGATCTCGACAGGTTGCAGCGACTTGCGGTCCGCATTATTGGGAATCCTGAGGTCACGAACACCCTCGAGCCTTTGCAGATGCGTAGAGATGTTGCGTCTCTACCATGGTGAATGTTCTGACGAGCTCTTCCAATTAGTCCCACCCTCTCCTTTCCTACACAGGCCGACACGTGCAGGGCTAAGATGCCATCCATATATGGTGCAGAGTATACCTGCTAGAACCAAGCGTTTCAGTGACTCATTCCTATGCCGCACCATTAAGACCTGGAACTCCCTGCCAGCTCACGTGTTTCCTTCTTCGTACAGTCCCGGATCCTTTAAGCGGGGTGTGAAAAGGCATCTAACCAGGCCGTCAAGCTGAGTGCCACCACTGTTAACATTCTACATGTTTCCGATGGTGACCCTCTTTCCGAGACTTTGCCTTTAGCTTAACATCAGGCGAGGTGAAGTCAAATTACGTGTCTAATATAAAAAAAAATCAATCATAAAAGATCGACGTCTAAATCACTCCTCACCTTATCAATATTATTATAAGTTGCCAAACACGTTTTCTCAAAACTCCAAAGGCATAATACATAGGTTACGTCTCGGAAAATATAAGTTAACACTATCAATGAAACCAGTTTATAATCGGACAGCATTTATTGTAGCCGTGCAAATAAAACAGCGCAACTAAATTCCATTTTGATTACAAATAATAAATAAATAAATAAATATTCCACAACATTCTATCCAACGCTATCTAGATCCATGGTAAGCATAGCTTAACTAGCTTGTGTTATGGAATCTAGAATGCGGTTAAAAATACTTGGATACTTTTGTTTTTAAATACATAAACTATTAGGGTCCAAGTACTACAAATAATACTCGTAATGTAGTAAAATCAGCACCTTTTGCTATTCATGATTAAGTTTACAATAACACCAGCTGATGCCTAGGACTCCGCCCCGCGCCCGCGGGATATTTAGGCCCGTTCCTGCTACACCTGGGAACCTTTTCCACTGTATTTTATTTTTTAACCTGACCGGTTACGCTTCACGACATTCTCCAAGTTTAAAAACGCCATTTTTTTGGCTTCGCCGTAGTCGTGTAAAAATTACGTGGGAGATTTTATTTTTTATTTTATTTATTTATTTACATACACAAATATACTATTATAACAGGTTCTCCCTAATGCAATAGTATATTACTAACTACATACTTACTAACAAAATAAATATTAAAACATTAAAAAACTTATAATCCTAAGTACAGACTTATCCTAATCACAAATTATACGATGAAATTATACAATATGTGGCTTGCGTGAGGTCACTCAGCGAACAAAACAAATGATTCCCATTGACAAATCAGTCGTCAAGTTATGTCGGATTTGAACCGATTAAACCGCACGTCATCTGTGCGTCTCTGTGCTAGGCCGAAGGTGAGGTTATCTTAGACATATCGGTCAAAACCCCGGCTGACCCCTGGCTATCCCTAACCGTCTGGCCCTCCTAAGGTAAAATGTACAAAACGTCGAATCTCTGGTTGTGTCTTCGGTGCTTTAAGATACAACTATGAGTAAGTGGTAAAATAACTTAGTTATTTGATATAGTTTCAAAATCAACAACATCTTATTCTAATTTCAACCATTGTTTTCAAAATATCTCTAGGGTTTCTACAAAAAATCGAATTATAGATTCTTCCTACCACATATTATTATACAAAAATTTCAATTTTAATTTATTTTTGGTGAATATCATCAGTGTTACTTTGATTGAGCACAATTAATTTTAGATTAGATCCAACCGTCAGACAAACAGTACGTCGCCGTCGTCACAAAATGGTTACTACGTATAGACGCTGGGTTATAAGTGGAACCGTATTTTCATCAATATGTTTAATAATTCAAACCCTGATCTTCATTCGCCGGCCGCAGATAAGAAAATTGGACCAAAAGGTTCTAATGCAATTAGCAGTGTGGCGAACTTTATTTTTCATATCGTTTTGCACTTTATTAAAACATAAACCGAGACGGACAGGAGATATCTCCGCCTACATCCAAATATTCTTACACGAGCTCCCTGATATTGGCCTCAGATGCTGGACGCTGGTCTACACGAAGAACTTGTACGACAAAGTCGTGAAAGTGTTTGTGCCTGAAAAGTGGACTTACTTAAAACTGTCAGTGATTATGTCTCTTGTGTCAATATCTTTATCTGCGCTACTTTGTTTGTTATGGCTTTTGACTGTGAGGCTGGATTTGAATGACTACTATACATATAACATTTTACCTCCGCTATGGAAGCTTATGAAAGTCGTAGCCCCATGTGCAAACTTATTGTACTTCAGCAAAATATTTTACGTTATTATTAGAAATAAGATAAGGCGCAATAGTGCCGATACAGCTAGAAACTTGGCTGTCAGTGTTAAAATATGTATAATCTCTTTTATTTTGGTAAGTATTACTAGTTTGCAATTTTTGACTGAAACTATAACATTTGTAACATCATATATTATTTATCTGAATAATACGAATTACACTGAAAAAAATAATATATATTTTGAGTTATATAAATATGTGAATGTTATAGGTTCTTTTCAAGGTGTCGAAATAATTGCTATTTTCATTATTATATCACGAAATCCAAGATAGGATATAGATAGGATTAGGTTAAGTTATTTAATGCCAATAGAATAATAATATAGTGATCTAGCTTTTATTAATGAAATATTTAAATAAAAATAGTAATCTTGTATTAAATGTGGCTTTTATTGAAATATACAAGGTGTAAGGGGAACGCTCCCGAAGCCGAAGGCCCCTTAAGAAGTAGTACTCCAGATGCAATATTGGCAGTAAAGAAAACCTTTTACTTAGCATTATTTATTCTCCATCGTGTTATAGGTAACGTCGACGTTTACCCAAAAAAATATTATTCTTAATAGGGATTTTTTTAAATATCCGTTCTTCAAACTGTTAAATGATATTGTAAGATTTGTCGGACTTTGTAAATCTCATCGATTCATACACTTATTATTCTTTTGTTTACCTCGACCGCCACTATCCTGCGCCTATCATGCGGACGGTACAGCTGCGTCAGAGCGACCTCTGTTAATCAGCAGGTATACTACTACATATGTCATGCTGGTTGGAGCAGGTAACCTCGGTGGAGACCCGTATACACATGGGCTATATAATACTAAAAAAGCTATATAAGAACTTTCTGATCCAGTTTTCTAATCTCCGGATGTAGTATGAAGAATACGGTTAGTATCATTAAACATAATTGCTGAAATTCCAGCCCCAGTTATATTACACAAAAAAACAATCAATTAGCCCACCGCAGTCCACTGCTGGACATAGATGGCTCCCAATGTGCGTATATTATACGCAGTCTGTGATTTCCGACATAGCGTAGCAATGTTCTGTTGTTTCGAAGTTCAAATTTTGAACTCATAATAATCTCATCGGATGAGAATATTGTAATAGGTAATAAATAACGAATATGTATACGCCACAAACTTACCTACCTAACTGGTTTACTGCAGACAAATGAAATAAACAGGTTACGTTAGAGTTTTTTTTTTTTGTTAATCGCAAAATCCACGCGGAAAAAACTAAAACGCACGCTTTCTTTGGGTTTTCGTTAGCCAGAGGTGAGATTGCTGGAGACATATCTCTCGCACCACGGCCAACCCAGGGCCTTCTCGATATGGTCCCTTCGGGTGTGGGCACTACATTGTCCCCATCTAGCCCCCGGGATTAGGGAGGAGCGCGTTGCCTTTGGCAGCCTGCTTCTGCTAGGGTGACAGGCGGCTCTACCTATTACCACCAGGCTCTCGCTCATGGAGGATGGAGGTCGTTTTGCGACCTCCAACACCCGACTCGGGCGTCAAGTTCGACGTTGAATAAACTTTGGGATGAGGGGAGGAGCCCGGGTTCAACCGGGTTTTGAGGGATATGCGAAGACAACCTCACCTTCGCCATAGCACAGAGACCCACAGACGGCGTACGGTTCATCGGTTCGAATCCGACATAACCTGTCCCTCCGGCACCGGTTGTATCCGTGCGGTTATACACGTTGACAACGTCATTAATGTCAATCTGTCCCATGCATGTTTTCAATATGGTGACACATGATACTTTTCACACGTCGGTGGCGACTACAGATAAACAAAATAAATAACTTGGTCGCATATCCTCCGGGAATAAAGGCGTGATTATATGTATATGTATGGACAAGACATGTACGTGAATTGACTAAGTGAATCATAAACTATATAATGTATTAATAAATATTACTGGTCCCACGTTTGTATGTATTGCAGTGTGAGTTCGGCCTTCGTAATAGCAAGACATAGTATCAAAACCATAATTATTTTGAGACTAAATTTACGTGAATACAAAAATGTTTGTAGATTTCAATTTAGAAGTTGTGAAGTACTTTTACGTAACTGGAACCATAGTTTCAACAATATGTTTGATAGCACAAACTTCACTGTTCATAATCCAGCCAAAGATAAGAAAGCTGGATCAAAAAGTCCTGATGCAGTTAGCAGTGACACGGTTGATATATTCAATTTTGATTTGCTGGCACACCATACCTGCAGATCACAAGAAACCGAACTACGGGTGGTTATGTCATCTTTGCATGAGAGTGCAGACACAAGTTTGAGATGGTGGATGTGTATCTACATGAACAATTTGTACGATAAATTTGTGAAAGTGTTTGTGCCGGAGAAGTGGAGTTTCTTGAAACTTTCTTTGACTGTCTGGATTGTGTCAGTATTCTTTTCGACGACGTATTCCATTTTGATGTTTGTAGTAAAAGTGAGGGTTGAAAATCCTGAAGTAGTTTTATTTAGTTCGTGGACAGTACTGAAGTTGACTGCTCCTTGTATGAATTTATTGTTCTTTAGTAGGATTGTGTACGTTATTATTAGAAGTAAGTCAAGGGAAAGGATTTCCGATAATTTTATGAATTTTGCTGCGGTGATTAAAATTTGTGTTGTAACCTTTCTTTTGCTAAGTATTACTAGTTTACAACTTTTGTTTGATGACGTATTATTGATGTCAGTTTTTTTAGACTATGAATATATTGGCAATACAGCAGTATTTCAATATATACGTGCCTTAGGGTCTTTTCAATGTGTAGAAATATTTGTTATTTTTATTATTATGACGCGTAACTCAAAATAGATTATTTTGCGAGATACTGCGGAGTCAATCCTCAACGTCTCGCTCGACGAACGACAGTGGCTCCAGGTCTCTCTGCCAATAAGGCGTGGGGATCTCAGTCTGCGGCGTGTGACGGACGTTGGCTTGCCGGCCTTCCTGGCATCAGCTCATGGGGTGGCGGACCTGGTCACTATTATGCTTTCCACAGATGGTGCTCGGGTAAGCATACCCTATGTGTACGAGGCGCTGTCGGCATGGTTCGCCCTCAACCCTAATAAACCCTGTCCGGGAACCCCAAACGTGCAGCGAGCATGGGATGAGATTGGTGCTGAAGGGGCGATGAGTGATATGCTGGACCGTGCGACGGGCGTCGATCTGGCGAGGCTCAGGGCTGTATCTCAGCCTGAAGCGGTGGCATGGTTGCACGCACTACCATCACCCCACCTGGGCACCTTATTAGACGATGACTCATTGCGTGTGGCAGTGGCGCTTCGCCTGGGCTGCAAGGTGTGCGAATCACACAGATGCATCTGCGGCTCCATGGTGGAGGGGACGGCCATCACGCACTGAGTTGTCGTCGCTGCACAGGCAGGTTTCCGCGCCACCGTGCCCTCAACGACATAGTCCGAAGGGCTCTTATATCAGCCAACGTACCATGTGTGCTGGAGCACCCGGATCTTGACAGATCAGATGGGAAGCGACCTGACGGTTTGACTCTGGTGCCGTGGAAAAATGGCAAGTGCCTGGTGTGGGACGCTACTTGCGTCAGCACTGTCGCGGCCACGCACTTGAGTCGCACCGTCAACGCACCGGCGGCGGCTGCTGAGGACGCGGCGAGTAGGAAGAGGTCTAAATACGCCGCGATGGAGCCACAATATTATTTTGTGCCCATTGCGGTGGAGACTTTGGGTACTTGGGGCTCGGAGGCAAAGAGGCTGATCGCAGAGATTGGCCGCCGTATTCACGACCAGGGTGGTGACTCCCGCTCTGGCTCGTTCCTGGGGCAAAGGATGACTATTGCGATTCAGCGAGGTAACGCGGCCAGCATCATGGGCACCCTTGCGCCGGGAACGATACGATTTTTGTACCATGTATAATAAATAATCTCAAGTTTTTCCTGATGTATTCGATTTGATTAATTCATATATTTCACGCTTTAAAAAATCATTTAAATTTTCAAATTAATTTACAAGTAGCTTCCGCTCCTGCTCGTTCCTGGGTAAAATGATGGCTATTGCGATTCTGCGAGGTAAGGCTACCAGCATCATGGACATTTTTGCGCCCGGATCTATACGGGGTGCGTTATTTGCCAAGAAGTAATCGCGGAAACACTGCAAGCAGAAATATGCCTTCCACTCGCTGTCTAAGAGTTGAGAACTGCGCGAATGCATCATCGAGGCAAAGCATTGGTAGAGTTGAGAATACTCGGTTAGTTAATAAAACACGATTTTGACATGTTCCTTTGTATCTGTTGTGTCGTGATCGTTGCGCCTTGCCTGTACACCTATCCTCTACCTGCTACCCTTTTTGAAAAGCATTGCTAATTCAGATTCGATTTTGTTACAAGTTATATTCACATTATCATCATCATCATCATCATTACAGTAATAATCCGTTGCATTCAAAGCTTGCGCTGTAGAACCTGGGCACCGGTCTCATATCTCTTGATCTGATTCATTTAAAAGCAACCGTAACCTTGATGGAAACCCGAACACGCATTGATGAGTACTAATAAAAATTTGGATTAATAAAAACAAAAAAAAAATTACCGATGTTGGTTCCCGGTGGAGTAGATTATGACCACCCGAGCTCTTCCTGTGGGTGTCGTAAAAGGTGACTAATGAATAGAGCTGTTCTCCATCCGACTGTAAATACACCCATTAGACGGCAATAGACTCACCCCGTATTACGTCATGGGACCGAAAATCATAATTGGTGAAACTAGGTGTTTTAGCACCCATGTTCAGGTATTTACAGACGTGAGCATATTGATGGATGGATGAATTAAAAACAAAATGCAAATCTTAAGAAAAAAGAAATATTGTAGTGGTAGAAATTTGATGGCACAAATTTTTCACTAATTTCGACCGGGACCGGTGCCACCGTGCACAAGTGCGAAAAACCCTCCATAGTAATCCAATCTCGGTTGGATTGCGTTCAGGGATCAGCAAGTCCATAGCCGGGCCGAGGTGATGGTAGTCGCAGCACTAGTGGGACCAGTGGGTTTTGGCGTAGTCTAGTGGGGGATGACGCGGGGCGCCGCGCCGGGCAGGGAGACCTGTAGAAACGGTGGTGCCGCTGGCCGCCCGCGGCATAGTACAGGGGCCCAACTGGGACTAACTGCGCTGGGAGGCTGCCCCACCAGGTCGCGCATAATCCCGATATGGCTCGTCGTGCCGGTTGGCGACCGGATGGGAGCCCGGTGACCATATTCGGGGGGTTACGGGGGCCCTTCCGTTCGGCACGTCGGCTCTCGTCATGCCGTCACAATCATAGACAAAACCAATGTCCCATGTATTGTCACACGGTGCTGCGGCGACAATCACCTCTTTTTCACGCCTTCCCCTACCTTTATCATGACAGCGCACCAAAAAGATAGAGTCCGAACAGCGGCTAGGGAGTCTCCCACAACAAGACTATTTGAGGTGGAGTCCACGAACATCTGTGGGCTCCATACAAACCTCAACGCCGTCCACCATCACCTGCAGACGGCCAAACCAGCAATGCTGTTTCTGACGGAGACGCAAATACACCGCCCTGACGACACGACCCACCTGCTTTACCCCGGCTATGTTACCGAGGAAAATTTCCAAACAAAAGCCGGGGTGTGCGTGTTTGTTAGGGTGGATATTTGTGAAACAGTGTATTATCAAAGAAACTACCTTTAATATCCTTATACTTATATTGTCTCAAACTTAAATTACTCATAACAACTTCTTTTAACAAAACTAAACATGACTCTTCATTTACTTTACTAAATCTGTTCTTTTTTCAACCCCCAGCTTATTCGCTCGATAAAATGGCGCCAACTCTTCTACTGTCAACCGCGCGTTGTCTATTTCTCCTTTTTAGAACATAGCGTAGGAACCATGTTATCGAACGAACAAGGGTTGAATCAAGTTACTTCCTCAAACCTTACATCAGCTTTGTATCTTTATATTTTACATTTTCACAGCATTATTATCACAGTATAATATAATTAATTTATTTATGTAATTACTAACTTGCAAATACACTGTTTATTTCGAAGATACTTTTTATTTAATTAGTCTCACAACTGGTCTCGTCTCTGATATTCAACTTACAGGAAGAAATCAAATACCATACTCGTAACTGAATTACTTCAGACTCTTAATGTTTTACATTTCTTATGTGTTAATAGAATGTTATAATACAATTTATTTGTTTTTATAATTACAAAATTTGTAAATACACTGTAAATGTGACAAACATATTTTCCAATCTAACAGCTCGTCCATCCTGATACTCGTTCACGTCCCCGTGAACATGAAGTTTATTAACTTTTGCGGAAATAATCTGGTATTTGTACACTTTATAGGCATTTTTGCTAATATGTATTTCATCAACTGACTATTGATTTTTAAATTAAAAACTTATTAAGAGACTCCTTAAGTTAACAATTATTTTTATATATGATTTGAGATTGACATGGTCATTAACATTAATAGTATAACACTCACCGGGATATTTACCATGTTTATAATTGGTATTTGGTAACCGATATTTCGGCGCTGTTTCCAGCGCCATGATCACGGTGTACTGACGACCGCCGAGCTAGTTGTTATTGGGCAGACCGTATCTGTCTACCCTCTTCCGCACTCGTTTATGACGCGCGTCGTCCCTACCACTGTCCGCGTTCTCGCACTGTACTCGATCGCGTTTTTGACATACAACACTCACTGAATCGACTCGCACGGGTTTTGAAATTGTAGGTCTTGTGAACATTCGAATCACTGGATGCCAGACACTCGACAGTTGAAACCCATCTTCCCGGTTGAAGTTCTTGTATTTTTTAATTTCAATTGCTTCTTTCACCATTCTGGGTATGTAGTGGCGTTCTGTCGAGAGAATCTGAGGTCTGTGTAGCTCAATCCAGTGATTTGACCCTTCCTCCAGCAGGTGCTGAGCGATAGCCGATTTCTGTGGCTCGTTGTTTTTGACCGCCCTGATGTGCTCCTTGATCCGGCATGCGACAGTGCGTTTGGTCTGGCCTATGTAGGAGCTCCCACAGCTGCAGTCAACTTTATAGACACCTGGACGTTCTAAAGGAAAACTGTCTTTAGGTGTGCGTAGGTATTGTGACAGCTTTTTGAAAGGAGTGAAGATAGTTTTTATTGAGTACTTCTTTAAAATGTTGGCGACCTTATCTGTCACTCCTTTCATGTATGGTAAGTACGCAGGTTGTCGTTCGACCTTATAGTCCAGGTGCTTAGGTGTCAGCGAACGTCTAGGTGGCATGATCCGCTCCTTATAACCGTTTTTCCGTAGAACGCCACGTAAGTGCACTATTTCAGCTTCCAAATGTTCCTGGTCGCATAGGTTGTATGCGCGGTCAGTAAGTGACGTCACTACGGAGTTCAGCTGACGCGGATGATGATGCGATTCGGCGTGATCCATCCTCCCGGGTCGTGGTCCGGGAGGATGGATCCCTTGGTCACACAGTTTACAGGAAGCCAACTCACACTGACCGATACCTGCACGCCGAATCGCATCATCATCCGCGTCGCCGCGTATAGGTATCTTAGTTTTAACAATTAAGCACTCACTGTCTTTGTGTACCTCAATATGGGGTTGTTCTGTCACAGTTTGTCCCACCAAAACATCATAACTGAGATAGTGATCAGGCACAATTACTAACTCTGCATTTACTAGTATACCGTCAACTATTAGATCACTCTTACAAGTACCCACTGAATGTATCGTAGCATTACCAAACCCACGCAAGTGTGGAAGATTCTCTCGGCACCATTCATTAATATTAAATAATCTTGTGGCAACAGATTCCTGAATCAATGAACATTGACTGCCGAAATCTACATACCCCTTTAATTCTGACCCTTTTATTATTACAGTCTTTTTAAATTTATTGTCTGCTTGTTCACTAACCTCAGCTAGTCATAAGGACTTAACGTCTCTCCTGTCCTTCAACTTTATCCTTGTGCAATTTGGGTCGTCGTGACCATAACGCAAACACTTTTCGCACTTAACTACCGGTTTTGTGCATTCTTTCATTCTATGCCCCACACTATTACAGTTGAAACATTTAACTAGCCTATTATTATCGGACTTTATATGTTTTTGACCAGCTTCAGTGCTTGTCTTGTTTACCCATTTCTTATGTTTATCAAATCTTTCATACTTCACACTCCTAAGGTATCCTAGTAGTTTGTCGGTGTCTTCGAAGCCAGCCGCTTCCGCCCCATAGCGGATGGACCTATCTTCAATACCACAAACTATGCAATCTATGGCATTTTTTTCCGTTATGCTACAACAATTCAATGCTATCATTTTTTCGTGAAAGTACTCCTCTAGGTCTTCCCCAAACTTTGCCCTTATACTTAACATATCATTCAATAACAGACCATAGTTTTCATATACAGGAAATGCAGATCTAAGCTTTTCCTGCCATATGTCCCATGAGTGCAACACCGATGGTTGCCCTTCGTACCATCGCTTGGCCACCCCCATAAGTTTTGGCAGAGCACAGTGTGCGGTTTGTTTGCTGTCCCAATTGTAAATCTCTGCACATTCATTTACTTTATTCAGCCATGAAACAATAGTTTGATTCTTGGCCTTAGGATCAAACTCTGGCACTACGTTAACCACTGGAAACTTTTCCTTATTGTGTGGGTTCATGGTAACTACAGTCTGTAAAACTTTATTCAAACTATCAACTAAATCCGCATGGTTATCTAACTGTATGGGGTGTGAATCATATTTATTACCTTTCTCCGAATGAGGAACATCTGTCCCTAAGCTTGAACATGAAGCGCGTGGACTTCTGGACTGCAACCGGCGCTTCATGCTGCCAGGCCCGCCGTCCTCCGGAATGCGACCTGCGTCTCGTGCTGTCCCACGAGGTCTGCCGTCCTGCAGACCGCGACCGGCGGCGCCCCGTGCTGTCCCGCGAGGCCTGCCGTCCTGCAGACCGCGACTGGCGGCACCTCGTCCTGTCCCGCGAGGCCTGCCGTCCTGCAGACCGCGACCGGCGGCGCCTCGTGCTGTCCCGCGAGGCCTGCCGTCCTGCAGACCGCGACTGGCAGCGCCTCGTGCTGTCCCGCGAGGCCTGCCGTCCTGCAGACCGCGACCGGCGGCGCCTCGTGCTGTCCCGCGAGGCCTGCCGTCCTGCAGACCGCGACCGGCTGCGCCTCGTGTTGTCCCGCGATGCCTGCCGTCCTGCAGACCGCGCCCGGCGGCGCCTCGTGCTGTTCCGCGAGGCCTGCCGGCCTGCAGACCGCGACCGGCGACTCGTGCTGACTTGCGAGGCGTGCCGTCCTGTAGACAGCTGCCGGCACCTCGTGCTGGTCCGCGAGGCATGCCGTTCTGTTGACTGTGACCGGCCTCTCATTGTGGACCGCGAGGTCCGCCGTACTGTTGACTGTGACCGGCCTCTCGTCGTGGACCGCGAGGTATGCCGTCTTTTTCGTCGCGATGGCATTTTCAAACAATGACAACCTGAATTATTAAGAACTATTACAGTAATTGTGCGATTGACCGAAATTCACACCTGAAAAATCGTTCTATCACCAACTCGATAGGTACCTCGTTCTTATTTATTACCTAGTAGGTAAGAATTTTTATCTTTTGAAACAACTAAACTTGCATACTTTAATTATTCACTTTTTTATTTTGTTATACTTCATCATATCAGCCACACATAGTCCACTGCTGAACATAGGCCTCTCCCATAGACCTCCAGAATGACCGATCTGAAGCAGCCCGCATCCAGCGCTTCCCCGCGACCTTGATGAGGTCGTCCTTCCACCTGGCCGTTGGGCGTCCCACACTACGTTTGCCCGTACGCGGTCGCCATTCCAGAACTTTTTTGCTCCATCGGCCATCTGTTCTGCGCGCTATGTGTCCCGCCCACTGCCACTTCAACGAGCTAATCCGCTGGGCTACGTCGGTTACTTTTGTTCTCCTACGGATATCATCATTTCTGACGCGATCACGTAGGGAAATACCGAGCATAGCCCTCTCCATAGCTAGTTGAGCGACTCTGAGCTTTTGTAGGAGACCTATAGTGAGGGACCACGTTTCAGATCCGTAAGTCATCACTGGTAACACACATTGGTTAAAGACTTTCGTCTTTAGGCACTGAGGTATGTCGGACGAGAAGACATCTCGTAGCTTCCCGAACGCTGCCCAGCCGAGTCGGATTCGTCGATTTACCTCGTCTTCGAAGCTGGAATTGCCTACCTGGATCAGTTGACCCAAGTAGACGTACTCGTCAACAGCTTCTAAGACTGAGTTCCCAACATGCACCGGTAGAGGCGCTACATGGACATTTGACATAACCTTCGTCTTGTCCATGTTCATCTTAAGGCCCACCTGTTGGGATACTCTATTGACGTCTTCGAGCATGGTGTTTAAATCTTCCAGCGATTCTGCCATGATGACAATATCATCGGCAAACCGAAGGTGAGTGATATACTCGCCGTTTATGTTGATGCCACGTCCTTTCCAGTTCAGTAGCTTGAAGACGTCTTCCAAGGCAGCGGTAAACAGCTTCGGAGAGATAACGTCTCCCTGTCTAACGCCCCTTTTCAGTGGGATTGGCTTCGTGCTCTGTTCCTGTACTCGGACCGACATAGTGGCGTTCTGGTATAAACACTTCAAAACTTCGATATACCGGTGATCTATCCGGCACCGCTGGAGAGACTGCAACACGGCCCATATTTCGATCGAATCGAAGGCTTTCTCATAGTCCACGAATCCTAAGCAGAGAGGCCGGTTATACTCTTTGGTCTTCTGTATAACCTGTCGCAGCGTGTGGATGTGGTCTATGGTACTGTAGCCTTTTCGGAATCCGGCTTGTTCGGGAGGTTGGAAGTCATCGAGCCTGTTGGCGAGACGGTTCGTAATAACCCTCGAGAACAGCTTGTAAATGTGACTCAGGAGCGTGATGGGCCTATAATTCTTCAACAGGGTATTGTCGCCTTTCTTGAAGAAAAGGACCACCACGCCCCCGTTCCACGCTTCCGGCGTTATGCCTTCGTGTAGGACGGAATTAAAGAGCCCCTGAATGACCTTTAGTACCGGCGTTCCGCCCGCTTTCAGAAGCTCTGCAGTAATTCCATCCTCACCCGCCGCTTTGTTATTTTTTAGCTGTTTGAGGGCCATTCTAATCTCGTACAGGCTGATGTCCGGGATGTCTTCGGTATAATGTCGGGTAAGCTTGGCTCTAGGATCTTTAACCATGCCCACGGGCTGTTTAACCGATGTATATAGCTGCCCATAAAACCTTTCGACCTCCCTAAGTACCTCTACCGTTGTCGTTGCCATGCCGCCATCCTCCGTCTTCAGCTTCGTCAACCGGCTTTGTCCAACGGACGCATTCCTTGCAAACACTTTGGAGCCTTTGTTTCGCTCTATCGTCTCCTTAATATTTTTAGTATTATAGGATCGGATGTCATGTCGCAAGGATTTCTGTATGCGTCTGTTGAGCTGCCTATGTGCCTCAGCCTCAACGGAGGTCTGTAGGGGCATAGATCGACGTTTGGCCATGAGATCAAGGGTCTGGGTCGAGATCTTCTGAGGTTTTTGTTTAGAGCGAGACCTAAAGAATTTAGATCCCACCGTTTGGACAGCTTCTACCAGCGCGTTGTTTACCTCGTCCACTGAAACGGGATCCTGTAGACAATCGAAGCGATTGGATAGTTCAAGTTGAAAGCGCTCGGAGTCCTGGACATCGGCATGTGACGGTCTGAGTGTTGACTTCATCAGACTTGACCTTTCTAGTCTAGGGTTAATATTCAATGTACCCCTTACGATACGGTGATCGCTACCGGTTTTTACACTGCTGATCACAGAGACATCATTGAATATTTGCCTCTTTGTCGTCAAGATGTAGTCAATCTCATACGCCATGTTAGCGGGGCTTAGCCAGGTCCACTTTCTCTGGGGTGGCTTTTTGAAGAAAGAGTTCATCGCGAAGAGACCTTCTTTCTCCATAAAGTCCGCCAGCATGTGGCCCCGGTCATTCCGCTGCCCATATCCAAAAGGCCCCACTCTCAACTCCCCATCGCTTCGTTTGCCCAGTCTCGCGTTGAAGTCCCCCATAACAACAGTGAAATAGGTTTTGGAAGCATGTATGGCCCTACTTATGTCCTCATACACTTCCGCAACCTCTTCATCGGAGTATGACTTGGTGGGCATGTATACCTGGATGACCTTCAACGAGTATCTTTTGGATACTCTGAGTATCAGGTATACCACCCGACTCGAGATACTCTCGATGGATATGACGTTGTTAATAAGGGACCTGTGGACGAGGAACCCGACACCATGCAGTGACTTTCTGTCACCCTCCCGGTGGTAGAGTAGGTGGCCGGACTTTAGGGTTGTCGTGCCTTCCCCCGCTCTTCGCACTTCGGACAACCCCACAATGTCCCAGTGCAGCCTACTCATTTCCTCTTCCACCTCGAGCAGCTTCTCGTCAGTCCTCATCGTGCTAACGTTGTGCGTTACCAGGGCCAGTTTCCGTTTGGGGTGGTAGCCGAATCTCTGCCGGGGATTCTTCGCACCCCCTGCCCCGCCGTTACCATGACCGCTACCGGAGCCAGGAATAGCGGGACTGCCGGGGACTAGGGGCCTGGTCTTATTCTGTCTGTCCATTGGAGGTTTTGCCATACTCGCCACGCTTGGCAGACGGGTTGGCGAGCGCGGTATTAAGTGAGGATGTATCACAAAGGATGCCGCTGCCCATCCTTTGGTGTTCCCTTAGTCGCCTCTTACGACATCCACGAGGAGAGAGGGAGTGGTCCTATTCTATGCCGGAAACCACACGGCCTACGCGGCTTATACTTATAATCATAAAAAAGATTTTGTATTTCACCACCTCAACTTATTTCAAATGAGGTGTGTACATGTATACAACTGTGTACCTATCTACTCTGTTATACCTAGTATTATGTATTCCTCTTAAATTTTCAGGAAGCACCAAGTTTTTTTTTTTTTTTTCTCTTCCTCTCAGTATCTGCAATCGACCAATCCAGTCATAATCAGATTTTCTCATAGTGTCACGTTAAAAATGACCAATGCTCCATCAAGCATGGTCAAAAGTTATAAGGACCGTCAAGGTCTTTGGTCAATCTCCAGGATATTGCACCTTTGCAGGCGTGGTCTTTGGTGGCTACCATTAATGAGGGCCCTTGCTAGGGGATTCCGGTGTTTGTTCAGCCTTTTTTTATACGTGGTGCAACAGCTCTTAGCTTCATCCTTCACCGTAGGTATTTGGAGGTGCTCATGTATTTCAGAGTTGCGACTGAACCAGGGTGCTTTGGAAAAAGTTCTGAGGGCTTTATTCTGGAATCTCTGTAGAACTTCCAGGTTTGAGTTGCTTGCAGAGCCCCACAGTTCAATGCCGTATGACCATATCGGCTTTATTATACACTTGTACACTAGACGTTTATTGTCCAGTGACAGCGAGGATTGCTGCCCAATGAGCCAGTGTAGTTTCTTGAACTGTATATTGGCTTCATCTCTCTTTGCCTTGATATGTTGACCCCAAGTGAGCCGTCTATCCAGGTGTAGTCCCAGGTATTTCACGCTGGTCTTATGCGGTAATATTTCTCCACCCAGTGTAACAGACGTGCAATTGTCTTTTCGCAGGGTGAAAGTTATGTGCGTTGACTTTGAAACACTTGTCTTGATCCACCATTTTTCCAGCCATTCGTCCACTTTGTTCAAATGCTGCTGTAATTTAGCAGATGCTTGTTCAGGATTTCTATCACTGGCAAGGTATGCTGTATCATCAGCATATGTAGCTGTTTCTACTCCAGGAGTTATAGGTAAGTCAGCGGTATATAGGGAATATAATACCGGTCCTAGGACTGAACCTTGTGGCACTGAAGCTTCGATGTTGTAGAGCGGAGACAACTCCTCCTCAAACTTCACCTGGAATTTTCGGTCCTCAAGGTATGATTTGAATACCATGAATAATGTATTCGGCAGGAGAGTCTTCAATTTGTATAAGAGCCCCTTATGCCAGACTTTGTCAAAGGCCTGTTGTATATCGAGGAACACTGCAGAACAGTACTCCTTTTGTTCAAAGGCTCTCCTGATATTGTCTACGACCCGATGACCCTGTTCTATAGTTGAGTGCAATGGGCGGAACCCGAACTGGTGGTCTGGGATCAACTTGTTGTCTTCAAGAACTGGTCTAAGTCTACTCAGCAGTATCCTCTCAAAGACCTTTGACATGATCGGTAGGAGGCTTATTGGTCTGTATGAGCTCGGTTGCGATGGAGGTTTTCCAGGTTTCGCTATCATTTTTATCTGTGATACTTTCCATAGTTTTGGGTAGTGGTGTACTCTTAATATGGCATTAAATAACACAGTAAGATAGATTATCACTTTTCTGGGTAGGCGCTTTAAAATCTCTGCTGTGATGAGATCAAAACCAGGGGGCCTACCACAACCGTTTACAAAACAGTCTTATTGCAGGAGAGTTTTGTGTCAAGCTTAAAGTAATCTTGCTTATATTCGTACCACAACCGTACATTGTGCAAGTCATGTATTCCTGCTTAGTGCTTTTGTGACGTCAAATTAATTTTAGTTCATTCAATTTGTACCATGACGAGATTTTAGAGCAGTATTGTATTTAACATTATTGTTTTTATGTCAAATTTAGCCGTTTTAAAAAAGTTGCTAGGTAGCAACTTTTTTATTATTGTTTTGCAAAATACTGCTCAAAAAATCATTTTCGTAACCCAAAAAGCAAGTAACCCGTATTTATATACATTAACTTAAACAAGAAATGGTCAAGCTGACTATTATAACGGTTTAAAAGTATTTTTTTATGTGTTCCACGGATACCTCCCTGTTTGGCCAACACAGCCATTATATCTAACTCAAACCGACTAAAACCGCACGCAGTTTCAATTAGGTGGATCAATAAGGCATTTTCGTCACCCACGCTCAGTCTTCTCCGGTTTTTAGCTAGCATGGTGCCCATTGAGAAGACTCGCATCCCGGGAAACGCTTATAATTACAAGTATAAATTGTATAGAAGAATGCATAGAAATTGCTTAGATATTAAGCAAACAAATACAATTCTAAAAATTACAAGTATTTTACTTCAAAGTAAAAACTTCTTTTAAAAAATCCTTTTTGAATAAAAAAAACTCTATGGTCTTATAAAAAAGAAATCACTGACATTAGGCGTAGGGCTTGACTCCAGGGAAGATTTTAGTATCCGGTGATTTTTCTCTAGGTTTAATAAATCTTCGAAAAGCCTCCGGACATTCTTCGATTAAGCGGAAGTATATTTAGTCAGTTTCGTAATTTTTTTAAGTACCTACCCATTTGAGACATTGTATTACTATTATTATCATAATCCTCTTATTAAAACATTATGGAAACGTCCAATTTGTACACTAATGAAATCAACTTACCTATTACCGAATTTGTGCCCGGAATATGGCAATAGGTGGACCGACCGAATGCAATGATTGATGAAATGTGGGTGTTGATAAAACACTCCGGGGATATAGGCGTGATTATATGTATATATTACCTACTTTTTAATAAATGCACGAACATCTATACATCATATACTTCTATAAAATCGTATCGCTATGGAATCGAATCATATAATCAAAAATATATAGTAAAATAGTGTTCATGAAAAAAGGCGAATATTTAACTCTATATAAAATTTCCGGAGTTTTTGAGAAAGATAACCGGTTGTTCGCAAAAATGTCCAGAGGTGCTCCGGTCTTTTTGTCTCCGGAGTACAGCCCTAATGCAAATGAATTATTGTAAGGAATACATAACTCTTTCTAAATAGTTCATTCATTTCCGTCAATAAGCAGGAATAAAATAAAACAGTATTGTACGCTCATGGTACGAATTTGAGTAAGGTTATTTTTGAGCCTGCAACAAGCCTGCAAACAAGGAAAAGAGAGATCGCTGTACGTTCTGTCATACTGTGTAGCGCCATCTCTTTCTCACACAAAACGGAGCAACATTCACGTAATTTGTAAAACGTTTTTGATATAAATACTCTTTAAAATTGAAAGAAAAAAAAAGAAAACTATCTGTCATCTGACATTAAAATAATTTTATTATGACATTTTATTTTACACCTACACCGCAAATAATATGTAAAGCCTTGTAAAGCCATTATAATTTTATAGTTTAAATTGCCTGGGCATTTTGATCAAATCATGCAAATATTATCTATTTATATTTTATATGTACTATTTAAAGTGGTAGTAGAGCGGGGTTGTAACTTTTAAGCTGGGAGTCCAGTCCAACGAGCATCTACTATGTCAACTGCTTATGCTGAATGAAGAATATAATTATTATTATGTCGCTATCCGAAGCTGTGAAAGAGCTCTCCATCTAAGGCTACTGCTGAAAGACATGACAGCAGTGTTTAATGAATGTGAATGATTTTCAGTGATAACCAAGTGGCATTGAAGCTATGTGAAAATGCTCTATCCTAAGAAGCAAATTAAAACACATCGACCTAAGAAAGCACTTCTTTGTTATACAACGTGGAATAATTAGTGTGCGATACAAAGAATCTTCAAATGCCTCAACATCTAAACCTAAGTAAACGCAGGAGGAGTGTTGTTTTGAACCCTCTTTGTGACAAGCATGCAAACTTAAGAACAAAATACAATTCATTCATATTCAATGTCTTCATAACAATCGTGAATTTTGTATTGTAGGAACCTACTTATGTAAAAAATTATTTTCTACCGCAAATATAAAGCCGTAATAATTTTATATGTTTTTAATTGTCTGGGCATTCATGATTACATCATACAATTTTATAACAGGTGCAAGGGGTGCGAGGCAACGGGTAGCACCGTTTCGAGTGCGATACGTATGACGGAGTGGCACCCGAATTAAGAATACTGCTTAACTTGACGACATTCAAGGCTCTCGAGTCCCACGGTTAGATAGAGCTTTTTAGTGCATTCCACAATGGGACAGATTTTCATTACCTACCCATTTATTTTGGTTATACCTATTCAGTAGGTATAACCAAAATTGTATACAAAATAACACAAACCTTGTCCTAAGAATACCTTCTTAGGACAAGGTTTGTGTGAAAGATTTGTATCTAAAAGTATATAGGTAATTCATAGCACCGGGGCGAAGCCAAGGCGTGCAGCTATTTTGTTATTATAATAAGATCGTTGCTATGAGAACCTAACCGATGTCACTTGATGACATTAAAATGGACATGCACATTGATGCTCTGTCACAACAAAGTGCCCAAAGGCGCAAAGTGCCCTCCCCGTATCCGGGGCTAGATGGGGACACTAGGGTCCCCACAACTCGAAGGGGCCCATCTCGAAAGAAATGGTCCTGGGTCTGCCGGGGTGCGAGAGATATGCTTTTGGCAATCTCACCTCCGGCAACCAAGGACCCAAGACGGCGTGCGTTTTGGTCGGTTCGAGTCCGACATAACCGCCTCCACCGGCTCCGTGGGGATTTTCAACACTATAAAAAAGGCTTTGTCACAACAAAGAGTACATTTTTGTAAAATGCACACTGCACATCCTTTTGTCTTTTAGTTGGCTTCTATTATCTAGATCTCCGCGCCACCCGCTCTAATAGCTCAAATTCTAATTAAATAATGCTTGATACTCGCAGCTTGATAGATATTTACACTTAGCGGTCATCACCTCATCGACATCATTACAATCGACTCTCGCTCCGGATCGTTTTTGGTGCTGACGCTGGCCATCGCAATCCAGCTTCGAAACGCGGCAAGTGTGATGGTGGAAGCAAGCGTACAAAGATGGTTATTCGATTAATATAGACACCATATTATTTATTTAGTGGACATTACATGGAATAATTTATAAAAGCAATTATATTTGTAAAATAGTTATTATTATAACTGGATCTTAATGCGGCCTTTCGAGCAACCGTTGAACTCTTGAAATAGCCATCATGCATGTTATTATTTGCGCGTGGTTGTTCACTCGGCTTATCCTATGGCTCTCGCTTCAGTTGCCTATAAAATTGTAATGCAATGAACACCTAGAAAAAAACAACTATGTTAAGAACATGATATATTTACGAAACTAATAGTGGTCAATCACACATTACAATACATTAGCGTGTACTTAATTCAATATAAATATGGGCTTACCTTAGTCTTTACAGAGAACTCTGTAGATAGGGATTTTCAACAGTATGGACTCTATTCATCACTCTGTGGGAGTCTCTTTCGCTTATTGAACCAATTTCATATTGGTAATGGAAAGGGTCTCATTTTTATCGCGACTGCATTCTATGACGATTTCGTGAATAAGCAATATTAGCATAGCTTTTAGAAGCTGATAAACTCCTCGAATATTGTTTTTTCAATCGTTGTTTGTAACTATTGACTTTATAAAGAATGTCATATTTGACGCTGAACGAACAAAAAGAACGAAAACTATGGGTGACGTCCCAAAACTGCTAATTTAAACAACATTATTGTAATATTGCTTTAAGAGGTCATGGTACCAAGACACGAAGTAAGATTGAAATAATACTGCTTTAAGAGGTCGTGGTTGGCCCCCTGGTGCTTTGTTGTTTTTCAAACTACCAATAGTCTTCAGTACTTCCCTAGGGGTTGCTGGCTTGAGAGGAGGAGACAGTTGTTGGTCACTATTTATCACTCTGTCTACTTCACTCTCAAATTCAACCATGGAGGATGCGTTTGGAGTAAACACTTGCTTGAGATATTGGGCAAAAGTATTTGCTTTTTCACAAGGTTTTCGGGCCCATGTTCCATCAGTTAGCCTCAATGGCTGTATATGCTCCGTGGGTCTCTTAAGGTGTTTTGTAATTTTCCATAATGAGTAATTATTTTGTTTTGTTGCAGACAGTTTGGATAGTTTGTCGTGCAGAGTTTCATTTTCCACGCTGACAATTAATTCTTTGAGTTCTTTTGCTACTCTATTGAATGAGGTTTTGTCCTCAGGCAGCCTACTAAGTTGCCATCTGCGTCTTAGTTTTCTTTTTTCTTTTAGTTTGGCTCGTATTTTAAGAGGAATGACGGTTCTCTGTACTGTTGAGTCAACGGCTGGTGTAGCACGCCATGCCGCTTCTTGTATTTTGTTTGTAATATAGAATGTAGCTTCATCGATATCGTCAGCCGTTTTCAATTTAACCTTTAGGCTAACTTCCCGCTCTAACAAGTCGTCAAACGAATCCCAGTCAGTATTTCTATTACACAGTGTAAGTGGTCTTCTCCTTTCAATAAGGTAGTTACTAAATGTGCCTATGACGGCTGAGTGGTCAGAAGAAGTATCATAGCATGAGTCTATTGCGACATAATGTTGTCCTATGCCTTTCGTTATAAAGAAGTCCAGCAGGTCCGGTACTCTGGCACGATCAGTGGGCCAGTATGTTGGCGTCCCTGTTGATAAGGTTTTTAATTTCATGGTATCTATGCACTTCTTGAGTTCTCGTCCTCGAGTAGTTGTGAGTCTGGACCCCCAATACATGTGTTTGCAATTCCAATCACCCCCACTTATGAATCTATTGCCAAGGGTGCGAAAATAATTGGCAAACAATTCCTCATTTGGGTTGTGAGGAGGGGGGCAGTATACTGCGCTAATATTTATGTCGCCTTGTGGGTCTTCTACTGTAATGGTTACGGCTTGCAGATAACTTTGATTAAACTCTGTACACATATGGTGCTTAATATTGTTCTTTATTATTACTGCTGCTCCCCCATGGGAGGTTCCATCAGGATGGTTTGAGCAGTAGACATCATAGCCTCTTAGTATAAGTTTTTTACTATCGGTCATATGGGTCTCAGAAAGGAGGACAATGTCAATTTTGTTTATCATTATTATAATTTCCAGGTCATGTTTATTTGGTAAGAGTCCATTGATGTTCCATATTAGGATTCTGAGGTCACGGAATTTTGTTTAAAAGCACAGTGATTATATGCATTAAACTGCTCATTTGTTCTAGTAGTTTGTCAATTTTTTCTGTTTGCAAAGTAATTAGTAGTTCTAAATTATTTTTGTCTTTGACTTGCGTGTCATAGGCTCTTTCATCAGTACTTGGACTGTGATGTGATCTCTGTGACAAAAGTATGCCACTTTCTCTGTTGATTTGTGGTTACTGTTTTAAATTTCTTGCCGTTATTTCACTGTATCAGTTCATTCAATCATTGTTTTATTACATGGTGAAGCATGGGTTTCGTGAGTTCTTGTTTTTCTCACTGGCGCAGTTTGACTTATGTTAATTACAGGCTTTGTTGTTACCGCACCACTCGCTGTTTAAGGTGCTTCTCCGTTTTTCTGGCCATTATCTCTTTGTATACAAGGCAACCCTTGTAGCTAGCCGGGTGGTTACCTGAGCACAGGGAACATACTGCTGGTGTATTTCTGTCCAGCTGGCATAATGTGGTCTTGTGGGGTCCTGCACATTTTACACACCTGTAAGGTCTCATGCAGTTTGTTGTTCTTAGTGTGCCCATATTGTTGGCAGCGAGTGCACTGAGGTATGGTGTTACTCTTCTTTGGATCTTCTATTACCACTGGCTGGTGGAAGATGTATTTTATTTCCTTTATTCTTTTATTGTTTTCATGTGGCAATACATTGACAAAGAATATATTTCCGGGCTCTTTGGTCCCCTGCTTGCGTATTGTGACAATTTCGGCCTTAACTTCGTTACCTGTTTCTTCAATGGCTTTAATAATCTCATCTTTAGGAGTTGTATGGTGTAATTTTTTGATTACATAGCGTGGGCACCTTTGATCTTTACGTGTAAAAGTATGTCCAATCAGTCCCTTGCTTCTGATGTGCTCGATCATTGCTTTGTATTTATCAACACACTTGGTGGATATGATGAGTTGGTTTTTAGACACAACCTTGTATGTATAGTCACTTTTATGTATAACTTCTTCCAGAAGTTGTGACAGCTGCACAATATCTTCTATACCATACAGCACTATTGGTGGAGGTTTAGATATTTTCTTGCTTTTTATAGTGCCTATTTTGTCATTTTGCACCCCAGGATCCACATTTAGGAGCGAGAAGCTGTTCGATGTCTCTAAATCTGTGTTAATTATTGTTGTGGCAGTCGATAGTTGCTGGTTGGACAGTTGGTTTTTAGGCACTTTCGAAGGTTTCTGTTTATCAGGTGTTCTCTGTCTTTTATTTGCCATTGGGACTCGCTGCCATGGTACATTTGAGCTGGTTTTTTTCGCATGACAGGTTTTCTTTTGGGATTTGGCTTTCCTTGTTAGTACTTGGTCGATCACCAACAGAGTTGCTTCGTTCTCTTATCACAAACATGCTTTTATGGAACCTTTGTTGGTAATATTGTGGTTGATTCCCAGTGGTAGTATTTCCAGTACTAGGTGTTAAGTCTATTATTGCTTCCTTTTGGTTTTTTGTTCCTTCCCTTCCAGTATCTTCATTATCCATCACAGAGAGCGAAATTTTGCCCCCCCCAGATACGGTGGGACAGCCTGAGATAGTCTCAGGGCGGGATTCTCCAGTGTCACTGGTACCCTCCTGGGGTAATTTCGTTTTAAGTCTCGCTTCCATAATGAGTATAGGCACTGTCTCAGTGCACTGAAATCTCTCTTTTTGGGGATACCTAGACCCCAAGGCTTGAGATAGCCTGGTTGATAACGCCAGAATATTCGGTTAGGTGTCATTTTGCAGTCCCAATCCGCCAAGGACCGAGGCAAACCAGCACCATGGAGTCGTCAGTCTCCACGGAAATAGCAAGCCCCGGCCCCCACCAGAGCGGGAACTGCAAATGACACAAGGCGCCGAAGACTCGCCTTTGCACGTCATACTTGGCTGTTGTGGCCACGAGGTAGGTGGAAAAGGGTGCGAGCTCGTTATTGACCACAACAGTGCCCAGGGAGGACGACCTACATAGGTGGAGTATGCAGGCCCACCACTAGTCTGCGTCGGCATACTAGTGATGGCGTGGACGTGTATAACGCACTTGTCGGTGCGTGCCTGATAGCCTAGCTTCGCACTCCTAGGCGTGCACAACTGGCATAACTTAGCATTTTATAGGGGCGAGTTCCCTGGCGAAAGAACCCGTCCCACTAAGACCTACACCGACCCCCCTCCCCAAAAAGAAGCACCAAGTAATAAAACAATTTTGGCTCACCATATTGTTTGTTCATAATATTTTAAATACTTTACCCGCTTTACAAACAAAGGCATGGTTCTACACACTTCTGAAGTTGAAACAGTGTATTATCAAAGAAACTACCTTTAATATCCTTATACTTATATTGCCTCAAACTTAAATTACTCATAGCAACTTCTTTTAACAAAACTAAACATGACTCTTCACTTACTTTACTTAATCTGTTCTTTTTTCAACCCCCAGCTTATTCGCTCGATAAAATGGCGCCAACTCTTCTACTGTCAACCGCGCGTTGTCTATTTCTCCTTTTTAGAACATAGCGTAGGAACCATGTTATCGAACGAACAAGGGTTGAATCAAGTTACTTCCTCAAACCTTCATCATTATTCATATATTCATTCATATATTCCTTGATCATTTATCTGGAATCAGAATATTAATATTAATTATAGGCCCTTAAAATGACAAAAAGTAGTATTTCTATACAGTTCTTCTTCTTCGATATTATTTCATTTAAGTACTCACAATGGCAGCTTTCTTAAGCACACATGCGAGGAAGCAAGGTGGGAGGCCAGAAGAAGTTCCAGCAGTCTTGGCAGCGATGACATCGTCTTTGGTGATTCCATGTGGTTCAGTACACCACTGAGAGCGCTACTGCTGTCGCCGGTGAGATCGATTTGGGTATGGAATACTATATCCCATACACCGATGTCACCGGAGTCCGCGGAGCGCGTCCGTGGTTCGGGCGCGAGTGCGCGGAGGCTGTTGAGCATAAACAGTCTGCGTACTGCGCTTAGGTGCGGGCGCGCGTCACACGCGATCCCAACGTGGGTCACTTCAGGGTGGCGTACAAAAGTCTGCAAGAAGGCTTACGTCAGGGCGGATGCCCAGTGCATAACACGGCTAGGCCAAGAGCTAGTGGCGCATCCCACGGGTAGCCGTGGCTACTGGCGACTGGCCAAAGCCGTGCAAGCCAACTTCTGCCAGCCCTCGCTGCCCCCGCTGAGCAACCCCGATGGATCTCTGGCCCATGAGCCGCAAGAGAAAGCAAATTTGCTGGTCAATCTCTTCGCGGCCAACTCCCGAGTCGATGATTGTGGTATGCAACCACGGACAATGCCCACTGGTGACCACGCAATGCCTGATATCCATATCAGGCAACGCGATGTCCGTACAGTACTGCAATCACTCGATGTCCGGAAAGCCAGTGGTCCTGATGGTATTCCAGCGATCGTACTTAAAAAATGTGCAGCGGAGTTATCTCCTATGCTAACGCGGCTGTACCGACTGTCCTACATTTCGGGTACAGTGCCTTGGGCTTGGAAGGAGGCGAATGTCCAGCCAATCCCCAAGAAGGGGGATCGCTCGGACCCAGCCAACTATCGACCCATAGCCGCCACCTCAGTGCTGTGCAAGGTGTTCGAGCACATTATTAACACACAGCTCATGCGCCACCCAGAGGATCACTCCTTGCTTAGTGACCGGCAATACGGTTTTAGACTGAAACGGTCAACGGATGATCTTCTGGCGTACGTGACCCACCTTTGGGGTGAGGCTATGGAAAAGCACGGCGAGCCACTGGCAATTAGTCTTGACATTGCCAAAGCTTGTAACCGCTGAACGTGTCAGACGGACTACTCACCGGCTGACCCAGCAGAGATATGCACGAGCTCTATGGGATCCCAGGGCGCCTTTTGACAGAGGAGAAAAGTGTGCGTGCGTGTGGGAGACCAGGGAGACTTCAGAGAAAACCACTAATTCCTCTGTTGTACATACATATATTACAGAGAGATAAAATTATACATAAGAAGATTAGATATACAAAGATGAGTATGTCTTCACCAGCTGCACCACGGTGACCTGCTTGCAGTAGGTAGCCAGAGTGTTACGGCTAGTAGGGGTAGTACACGTCGGTCAACCCACCGTTGATGCAGTTATTTCTTGCAGAGTGAAGTTATATATATATATATATAGGAAAGTTACATTTAATAAAGAAAAAAGGAATACGTGACCCCGGTTGTCGGCCTGCTCGGCGTCTGCGCACGTCTCTTGCCGCAATCTCGACCAGCCAAGGTGCTTCACGTCGAGGTTACAGGCTTGCGCCGACAGCGGTTGGGAACTCGACCACAGAACACGCTGAGATGGAATTTGAGGACCAAGGTGTCCCCTAATCCCGAACTAGGAACCCTAAGAACGAAATAACACTAAGAATCGTCCAGATTGCAGAAGGACGTTGACAAATACAAGTAAAATCACTTACCAAAAAAATGGGCAACACGAATTTAATTAAGTATAAAGTATTTTCCAAGACACAGCAATACAAACGTTCCAGTCACAATGCAGAAAGTAAAAAGGATTTATATGTAGCCGGGGCCTCAGTTTTATACCCCTATAGCTGGAAGCTTCTCGAAAAACACTTTTTTAAATTGAATTAGTACAAACGATGATCAAAAACACCAAATCACGGTCGAATACCCTTACAACTTTAATATCACCCTGCTAAGTAGGAATCAAACAAAGTACAGCAACCTTTCAACTTGGTTGGACTATACACACATTTTTTCCTTGAATACTCCGGTTTTGAGCATGCGGAATTTGAACCTGTTTAATTTAACTAAGGAAATTTAATTTTAACCTAAATAAGATAGCCTATAATTAAACAATTAATTTTCCCATTTAGGTGCTATGAGTATTTCTAATTTCATATAGTTAAAACATAAAAGAAATCGAACGCCATCTAGTGCTAGCTAGCACAAAAGTTCCTACACCGCGGCACCGACTAACTGATGTGAGTACCACTGAGATCGCCACAGGTGGCGCTAGTAGTAATCAAATTACAGTAGATAAAATCTAATGTTACACCACCCCTTCCCTCACAGTATTCCCTGCGTAGTATGCGCAGGGAATATCAGCGACAGGATCTCAACTGAGAGATATCAAAATAAATTCCAAAACTCGCGATGACCACACTAGTTGTGAAGACCACGAACTCCAAACAAACAACCACCAACCTAACAGCTAACTAAAGAAACCAAACAAAATCACATTACCAAGCCAAGCACTCTAGAAGTGTCACCCTATTAACTACCCGGATCACTGTATGCCCTTCATATAGGTTAGTGAGTAGGCTTAGGGTGGAAAGAGACCGAACGAAGCAAAGTGGCACTCCCACGATCAGCCGAGTGACACAGAGACGGCACCGACAGGAGAAGGAGAAGGATCAGAAGGCTGTTCCTCCTCACTATACTTCAAAATATCCTTAATGTGATAAACTCCCAGATCCTTACCATCCAAATCCGACAGTTCATATACTAAAGGCGAGCGTTTGGCGGTTACAATGCATTTCATAAATTTAGGCGCCAGCTTCGCAGTAAAGTTCTTGGCCTTGTTAGACAAATAGAAGGTTCTTTTGTACACAATCTGTCCCACTTTCAGTTCCACATGCCTTTTTCTGAGGTTGTAGTATTTTTCGTTGCGCCGGTGAGCAACATCTAAGTGTTTTCTCACCTGGTCGTAGATACGATGTAATTCCTTCAACCTCTCACCAAAGGACACTGGACTATCAATGGAGACAGTGTTAGGATGGCAAGGAATCTCTTCCTGCCTATAAAGAACTCCATCCCCAATGAATTCCCTACCGTGAACAAGAAAATACGGACTGAAATGAGTGGCTTCGCTCACAGCAGTGTTTAGAGCACACTGGAGTTCTACGAGATTCTCGTCCCATTTCTTGTGGTGCGACTTCACGTAGCAAGAAATTCCCTGAACCACGTTGCGAATAGCGCGTTCTGCCTGGTTGGTCTGCGCGTGGTATCTGGGGTTATAATAAATGTTAGGCACATTGTACTTAAGTAGTAAGTCCTTAAATTGTTTACTCACAAATTGTTATCCATTATCCATGTAAATGGTTTTACATACCCCGTGGACTAGGAAAACATTCTTTTCTATGAATCTCGCGACTGCAACGCCTGTAGCCATCCGTATAGGGCTCAACATGACATATTTGCTAAAGTAGTCCGAGACCACAATCAAGTGAACATTTCCCTTGCTGGAAGTAGGAAATGGACCCAGTAAGTCAACAGAGATGGCCTCAAACGGTCTAGACACCCGCTTTGGATTACCCATGAGGCCAGGACGAGATGTGTTCACAGGTTTGTACTGCTTACATGTCTCGCATTTGCCTACATATTCCTTAACGCTCTCGTACATCTTAGGCCAATAATAGTTGAGAGCGAGGCGTTTATGGGTTTTCCATACGCCACCATGGGCACTGAGTATGTCGTCATGGTACTTGGTGAGCAGGGGCAACCTGTCCTCCAACGGTACCACCAACTTCCAATCAAAATCAGAGGTCAGAGAGTATTTATTTTTTGATAATCTGAAAAGACGGTTATCGCGTATGTCAAAGTTGGGAAAATGCCTAGGGTTCTTCTTCACACTGTTCAGAGTGTGGAGATACCAAGAGTCCTTAGTAACGCTGGTGTCGATTGTGTCAATTTGAATTCGTGAAAGAGCATCAGGTACCACATCGTCCTTACCCTTTCGATGTTCGATATCGAAGTCAAACTGACTCAACCTCATGCTCCAGCGCGCAAAGCGGCCTGTCGGATTCTTCAGTTTGTGGAACCACAGGAGTGAGGCGTGGTCAGTAACCACAGTGCATTTGTGTCCTTCCACGTACTGCCTGAACTGTTCCAAAGCAAAGATCACTGCCAGGAGTTCTCGCTCAGTGGTACTGTAGTTGACTTCGTTCTTGTTGAGTGAACGACTACAATATGCGACAGGGTGCTCCACTCCCTCATGTGTCTGCGTCAGTACAGCAGCCACAGAGAAGGATGACGCGTCGCTGAGAATCCTAAAAGGTAATGAGTAATCAGGCATTTTCAAAATAGGAGCGGTGACCAAAGCGGCTTTCAGCAGATTGAAAGACTCTTCAGCTTCACGCGACCACTCAAAATTTATATTCTTAGAAGTTAATTTACATAAGGGTTTACTAATCTTAGAAAAATTATTCACGAAACGCCGATACCACCCAGCCATACCCAGGAATCTTTTCACCTCCTTAGCGTTGGAAGGTGTAGGATAGTTGAGAATGACATCAACTTTACCTGGGTCTGTCCGCAGGCCATGCTTGTCGACAAAATACCCGAGGTACTTCAATTCGCTACGACAGAACTGCGATTTTCGCATGTTGATCGTGAGACCCGCATCCTTAAGGCGCTGATAGACTCTATTTAAGAGGTCCACATGCTCCTCAAAGGTGCTGGCCACAACGATTATGTCGTCTTGAAAGGAGAACACTCGGTTATCGAACTCTGGGTAAAATAGAAGGTCCATGAGGCGTTGCATCGAGGCGGAAGCACCTACAAGTCCGAAGCACATCACGTTGTAGTGAAAAAGGCCTCGCCTGGGGACAGTGAAGGCGGTCTTCTCGGCGGATTGGGGCGAATCAAACGGAATCTGCCAATACGCCGCACTTAAATCAATAGAAGTCAAATATTTTGCATTATTGAGATGGTCTAAAATTTGGTTGATATAAGGTAACGGATACGCATCGCTTTTAGATACAGAATTGAGCTTTCGAGAATCAAGGCACAATCTCAGGTCTCCGTTCGCTTTCTCCACCATCACCACTGGTGAGTTCCATGCGGACTGAGACGGGGTCACTACTCCCATCTCTAGCATCCGATCTAGTTCCTCTTCCAGGGCTTTCTGCTTCAGGGGAGAGAGCGGGTAATACCGTTGCTTGATTGGCTTACTATCACCCGTATCTATAGTATGATGCGCCAGAGATGTTCGACCTAGACCCACCTTGTCCGTGTTGATGGTATCAAATTTCTCAATAATGCTGTTAATTACCCGCTTCTGATCAGCGGTTAAATTGTTGTAATCCTCTAGACCACTGTTAAGAGACAGAGATTCTACTGGATTACAATCACTAAAGTTGGAAAGATTGATATTCTGAGAGATCAATCTATCCCCTAATTGAAATTGTTGCCAGAAGTCTACTCCGAATATCATAGCAGTAGTGATTTCTGGAACAACATAGAACTTAATAACTCTGACAGCAGAATTATATTCAATAGGCAGAGAGATACAGCCCAGACATGGCAAATGAGAGCCATCTGCTGTAGTGAAACTAAAGTTAGGGCTGATGCTTCCAAGCTCAAACCCTAATTCCAAGAAAGTGTGGTGCGCTCCCTTACCCAGTACTGAGCAAGCTGCACCCGAATCAAGTAAACCTAGAACATTTAAGTTCAGGATCCTAACAACTAAATACGGTCTTATATCATTATCCCGTTTGGTAAACAGGACCCTATCAGAGAATGCATCAGACAGAGAAGCTCGCTCTGAACCGAATGGTGATCTTTTAATAAGGCCCTGACTTACTCGTTTTTTGGCTTGGCATTACACTTCGGACACTCAGGCGATTTGACTCCCTTCTGTCCACACCGGAAGCACACCAATTCCCTTGACTGTGTACAGCCATATGCAGTGTGGCCGACTTCACCATAGCGGAAGCATCCTCGTTCGCTTGAGGTCGTAGGACCGGCCACGGCAGAGACCTGCTGGGAAGTTTTATGCACAGTTTTATTCTTAAAATGGTGTAAGTCCGAGGTGATCCCAAACTTATCTAACGCTGGTTCCTGGAATGCCTCCGCCCTAGCACGCGCAAGTTCTAGGCGCTTCCCCAATCGCTTCAGGTCGATTATCGAGTTTACCTCGTGAAGAGCCAATTCCTTCATGTAATCGGGCCTAATATTATGGGCATTTTGCACGTTAATCTCGAGAACATGGCCTGCATCGTAGAGATGTAGTTGCCTAATGTTTAAGATCGGGCCTGTGTACGCTGCCTAATTTCATTTCTGAGACGATAATCGTAGTCGGGAAGGTCGAAAGTCTCCCTCAGCTCCTCCAACATGCCCTCATACGAGGTAAAGTTATCCTTGTTGGTGCGGAACCAAGATAAAGCCGGACCGTCCAATAGGTCAGAGAAAGCTGTGAGGACTTTATCCTTGGTGACTTCCCGAGCACACCTAAGCACTTCCAGTCTCTCAATGAATACACGTACACACGAAGAGCCATCAAATTTTATATTAAAAGAGTTTAAATTTACGGGTCTATCCCTTATTACTAAATTACCACTAATTGTGTCGGAACTAGGCGCGTCACGTCGCCTCGAACGGTCCCCTCCCACCACAGGCGAGGTGTAACCTACGCGGTCACGATGAATAGGTTCAGTCTCTCTATCCGAACCCTCAGAGTCAGAGTCAGTATCTGATTCAGCCACAGACAAAATTTTAACCATGCGGCCACGGATATCTAAAAGATCTGGACAGTCTATACCACACCTAGCTAACCTAGTGAGAAGGTAGTTCGCCCTCACTGCAACCCTAGTCCGACAATTACTATTTGAAACGACTTCACCTGAAGAGAGTGTCCCTTCCAGCTCGAGAACTTTAGGCTCACAGACAGCCAACTCAGAGGCGGCAACAGCAGGTACAGTGGCGATGGCCTTAATGCTGCCACGCCGGCCAAGCCGCAATGCAGTGCGCAGCTCACTCCGCAGGCCAACAACCGTCGCGTCCGGATCCGCTGTAACCCCCATGGCAGACAGTTCATTAAAAAGTTCATCTTTTTTAAGGTAGTTAATACACTTCTGTAATTGGGCCATAGTGGTCCAAGATTCAGTTTTTTATCAAAAACAATTAACATTAATGGAGATTCAACTCACAACAGGTTTACAAATTATAAATGTAGGTTAAATGAAATTTCCACAGAGACAAAATCAACTAATATTAACAGATAAGTCACTAAGTATGCTTCCTCTAGGTCACAATTTGTGCGGTAGCTACAAAAATCTAATATTTTAGAATAGAGAAACTATATTAACTAAATTTAAGAATAGCTTTGTCCAAGAAATATGACACCAGGTATACTTTCTTTAGATTAATAAATTAGGAGGTAGTTACAAAAAAATTACTACTGGAAAAGACTATTATGTTACTTGATTTTGGGTAGATATTATAGAATCACCCAGATAAATATCTTCAGAGTACTGGCTCAGCAACCCAATGAAGTGAATACCAGATGTTCAAATTATAGTTGAAGTTACAGAAATTTTCTTTATATAAATTACAAGTGATGTAGGTATTCAGCAAAAATGTTAAAAAGTTAACTACAAATCTACTCAAGTCTATACAGTACAAAGCAGCTATGTATTTTTACTAACTACTTACTATTACATAGGTATAAACCCAAAACCATGAATGCTAGACACAGAAATTTCTAGACTAAAAGTTTGACACAGTACAATTACTATGTGAACAGACCACAATAAATATATATGTTTGTACAACACAGAAGCAACTAAATAGGAGGAAAAAAAAGAAAAAAAGGAAAAGAAAAAAATCTAGTTTTGCCAAAAATATGTTTCCAAACTTACCGAAAGAAGTGCAGTTTAAAATTTTGATGGTTTTAGAATTTAGGTCTCAATGGTTTTTCTTGCCACTGGGATGATGGTACGATTGGCTGAAAAACACAAAGAGGGTAAGCATTACATGCGTAACTGCAGCCGCACAACCAATTAGCGTCTTGGGTAGTGTCAGACGGAGGGTAGTGTTTCCTCCAAAGCGAAACCCTCTAGACACCCACACACAGCGCACCCACAGAGAACAGAGTTAGCCCTCAACGTTGGTCGCCAATTTGTAACCGCTGAACGTGTCAGACGGACTACTCACCGGCTGACCCAGCAGAGATATGCACGAGCTCTATGGGATCCCAGGGCGCCTTTTGACAGAGGAGAAAAGTGTGCGTGCGTGTGGGAGACCAGGGAGACTTCAGAGAAAACCACTAATTCCTCTGTTGTACATACATATATTACAGAGAGATAAAATTATACATAAGAAGATTAGATATACAAAGATGAGTATGTCTTCACCAGCTGCACCACGGTGACCTGCTTGCAGTAGGTAGCCAGAGTGTTACGGCTAGTAGGGGTAGTACACGTCGGTCAACCCACCCTTGATGCAGTTATTTCTTGCAGAGTGAAGTTATATATATATATAGGAAAGTTACATTTAATAAAGAAAAAAGGAATACGTGACCCCGGTTGTCGGCCTGCTCGGCGTCTGCGCACGTCTCTTGCCGCAATCTCGACCAGCCAAGGTGCTTCACGTCGAGGTTACAGGCTTGCGCCGACAGCGGTTGGGAACTCGACCACAGAACACGCTGAGATGGAATTTGAGGACCAAGGTGTCCCCTAATCCCGAACTAGGAACCCTAAGAACGAAATAACACTAAGAATCGTCCAGATTGCAGAAGGACGTTGACAAATACAAGTAAAATCACTTACCAAAAAAATGGGCAACACGAATTTAATTAAGTATAAAGTATTTTCCAAGACACAGCAATACAAACGTTCCAGTCACAATGCAGAAAGTAAAAAGGATTTATATGTAGCCGGGGCCTCAGTTTTATACCCCTATAGCTGGAAGCTTCTCGAAAAACACTTTTTTTAAATTGAATTAGTACAAACGATGATCAAAAACACCAAATCACGGTCGAATACCCTTACAACTTTAATATCACCCTGCTAAGTAGGAATCAAACAAAGTACAGCAACCTTTCAACTTGGTTGGACTATACACACATTTTTTCCTTGAATACTCCGGTTATGAGCATGCGGAATTTGAACCTGTTTAATTTAACTGAGGAAATTTAATTTTAACCTAAATAAGATAGCCTATAATTAAACAATTAATTTTCCCATTTAGGTGCTATGAGTATTTCTAATTTCATATAGTTAAAACATAAAAGAAATCGAACGCCATCTAGTGCTAGCTAGCACAAAAGTTCCTACACCGCGGCACCGACTAACTGATGTGAGTACCACTGAGATCGCCACAGGTGGCGCTAGTAGTAATCAAATTACAGTAGATAAAATCTAATGTTACAAGCTTTCGATAGGGTATGGCACAAATCGCTTCTTTCCAAGCTACCAGCCTTTGGCCTGCCTCCCAAACTGTGCAACTGGGTTGCAAGCTTCCTTCAGGGGCGCCGTATTAGCGTCCTTTGTAATGGACGAGCTTCGGAGTTCTTGCAGGTAAATGCTGGCGTGCCGCAGGGTTCCGTCTTATCTCCTACTCTCTTTCTTCTGCATATCAATGATATGCTCTCTAACGGTAGCATTCATTGCTATGCAGACGACAGCACCTTACACGGGAGTTATTACGCACATCCTGCGGCCAAGCAGTCTGATATCGCGGAAAAAAGGCAACTTCTTGTCACCGAGCTGGACCGGATCCTGGACCACATTTCTCAATGGGGCGCTAGGAACCTGATCGAGTTCAATGCTAAGAAGACCCAGGCATGTACGTTTACAGCAAAAGTATCTCCTTTCCTTCCCCTTCCTACTCTTCAGAGCACACCACTGCCACTGCAGGATCCCCTCAATATCCTCGGTATGGATGTTCGCTGCAAACTGAATAACAAAAACTATATCGAGAGTATCATCAAATCAGCCTCGCGTAAACTCGGAGTCCTGAACTGAGTAAGACGTTTTTTTACGCCGGAGCAGCGAATTTGGGTCTTCTATACAAGACCCAAATTCATACAGGACCTGCGTGGAATACTGCTCACATCTCTGGGACGGCTCCGCAAAGTACTTACTAGATGATCTCGACAGGTTGCAGCGACTTGCGGTCCGCATTATTGGGAATCCTGAGGTCACGAACACCCTCGAGCCTTTGCAGATGCGTAGAGATGTTGCGTCTCTACCATGGTGAATGTTCTGACGAGCTCTTCCAATTAGTCCCACCCTCTCCTTTCCTACACAGGCCGACACGTGCAGGGCTAAGATGCCATCCATATATGGTGCAGAGTATACCTGCTAGAACCAAGCGTTTCAGTGACTCATTCCTATGCCGCACCATTAAGACCTGGAACTCCCTGCCAGCTCACGTGTTTCCTTCTTCGTACAGTCCCGGATCCTTTAAGCGGGGTGTGAAAAGGCATCTAACCAGGCCGTCAAGCTGAGTGCCACCACTGTTAACATTCTACATGTTTCCGATGGTGACCCTCTTTCCGAGACTTTGCCTTTAGCTTAACATCAGGCGAGGTGAAGTCAAATTACGTGTCTAATATAAAAAAAAATCAATCATAAAAGATCGACGTCTAAATCACTCCTCACCTTATCAATATTATTATAAGTTGCCAAACACGTTTTCTCAAAACTCCAAAGGCATAATACATAGGTTACGTCTCGGAAAATATAAGTTAACACTATCAATGAAACCAGTTTATAATCGGACAGCATTTATTGTAGCCGTGCAAATAAAACAGCGCAACTAAATTCCATTTTGATTACAAATAATAAATAAATAAATAAATATTCCACAACATTCTATCCAACGCTATCTAGATCCATGGTAAGCATAGCTTAACTAGCTTGTGTTATGGAATCTAGAATGCGGTTAAAAATACTTGGATACTTTTGTTTTTAAATACATAAACTATTAGGGTCCAAGTACTACAAATAATACTCGTAATGTAGTAAAATCAGCACCTTTTGCTATTCATGATTAAGTTTACAATAACACCAGCTGATGCCTAGGACTCCGCCCCGCGCCCGCGGGATATTTAGGCCCGTTCCTGCTACACCTGGGAACCTTTTCCACTGTATTTTATTTTTTAACCTGACCGGTTACGCTTCACGACATTCTCCAAGTTTAAAAACGCCATTTTTTTGGCTTCGCCGTAGTCGTGTAAAAATTACGTGGGAGATTTTATTTTTTATTTTATTTATTTATTTACATACACAAATATACTATTATAACAGGTTCTCCCTAATGCAATAGTATATTACTAACTACATACTTACTAACAAAATAAATATTAAAACATTAAAAAACTTATAATCCTAAGTACAGACTTATCCTAATCACAAATTATACGATGAAATTATACAATATGTGGCTTGCGTGAGGTCACTCAGCGAACAAAACAAATGATTCCCATTGACAAATCAGTCGTCAAGTTATGTCGGATTTGAACCGATTAAACCGCACGTCATCTGTGCGTCTCTGTGCTAGGCCGAAGGTGAGGTTATCTTAGACATATCGGTCAAAACCCCGGCTGACCCCTGGCTATCCCTAACCGTCTGGCCCTCCTAAGGTAAAATGTACAAAACGTCGAATCTCTGGTTGTGTCTTCGGTGCTTTAAGATACAACTATGAGTAAGTGGTAAAATAACTTAGTTATTTGATATAGTTTCAAAATCAACAACATCTTATTCTAATTTCAACCATTGTTTTCAAAATATCTCTAGGGTTTCTACAAAAAATCGAATTATAGATTCTTCCTACCACATATTATTATACAAAAATTTCAATTTTAATTTATTTTTGGTGAATATCATCAGTGTTACTTTGATTGAGCACAATTAATTTTAGATTAGATCCAACCGTCAGACAAACAGTACGTCGCCGTCGTCACAAAATGGTTACTACGTATAGACGCTGGGTTATAAGTGGAACCGTATTTTCATCAATATGTTTAATAATTCAAACCCTGATCTTCATTCGCCGGCCGCAGATAAGAAAATTGGACCAAAAGGTTCTAATGCAATTAGCAGTGTGGCGAACTTTATTTTTCATATCGTTTTGCACTTTATTAAAACATAAACCGAGACGGACAGGAGATATCTCCGCCTACATCCAAATATTCTTACACGAGCTCCCTGATATTGGCCTCAGATGCTGGACGCTGGTCTACACGAAGAACTTGTACGACAAAGTCGTGAAAGTGTTTGTGCCTGAAAAGTGGACTTACTTAAAACTGTCAGTGATTATGTCTCTTGTGTCAATATCTTTATCTGCGCTACTTTGTTTGTTATGGCTTTTGACTGTGAGGCTGGATTTGAATGACTACTATACATATAACATTTTACCTCCGCTATGGAAGCTTATGAAAGTCGTAGCCCCATGTGCAAACTTATTGTACTTCAGCAAAATATTTTACGTTATTATTAGAAATAAGATAAGGCGCAATAGTGCCGATACAGCTAGAAACTTGGCTGTCAGTGTTAAAATATGTATAATCTCTTTTATTTTGGTAAGTATTACTAGTTTGCAATTTTTGACTGAAACTATAACATTTGTAACATCATATATTATTTATCTGAATAATACGAATTACACTGAAAAAAATAATATATATTTTGAGTTATATAAATATGTGAATGTTATAGGTTCTTTTCAAGGTGTCGAAATAATTGCTATTTTCATTATTATATCACGAAATCCAAGATAGGATATAGATAGGATTAGGTTAAGTTATTTAATGCCAATAGAATAATAATATAGTGATCTAGCTTTTATTAATGAAATATTTAAATAAAAATAGTAATCTTGTATTAAATGTGGCTTTTATTGAAATATACAAGGTGTAAGGGGAACGCTCCCGAAGCCGAAGGCCCCTTAAGAAGTAGTACTCCAGATGCAATATTGGCAGTAAAGAAAACCTTTTACTTAGCATTATTTATTCTCCATCGTGTTATAGGTAACGTCGACGTTTAGCCAAAAAAATATTATTCTTAATAGGGATTTTTTTAAATATCCGTTCTTCAAACTGTTAAATGATATTGTAAGATTTGTCGGACTTTGTAAATCTCATCGATTCATACACTTATTATTCTTTTGTTTACCTCGACCCCCATTTTCCTGCGCGTATCATGCGGACGGTACAGCTCTCGTGGTCAGACTCCAATTAACATGTTTGAATGTATCTAAAGCAGTAACAAGAAAGCCTGCGTCAGAGCGACCTCTGTTAATCAGCAGGTATGCTACTACTACACAGGTCTTGCTGGTCGGAGCAGGTAACCTCGGTGGAGAACCGCATACACATGGGCTACATTATACTAAAAAAGCTACATAAGGACTTTCTGGTACAATTTTCTTATCTCCGGCTGTAGTATGAAGAATACGGTTAGTCTGAATAAGTTAAAGCTGAAAATCCAGCCCCAGTTATATTACACAAAAATCAATCAATTAGTCCACTGCAGTCCACTGCTGGATATAGATGGCTCCCAATGTGCGCCATATTATACGCAGTATCTGATTTCCGACAAAGCGTAGCGATGTTCTGTTAGTTCAAAATTTAAACTCTTAATAATCACATCGGATGAGAATATTGTAATAGGTAATAAATGACGAATATGTATTGTAATACGCCACAAACTAACCTACCTAACTGGTTTATTGCAGACTAATAAAATAACAGGTTACGTTAGTTATTTTTTTGTTAATCGCAAAATCCCGCGCAAAAAACTAAAACGCACGCTTTCTTTGAGTCTTTGTTAGCCAGAGGTGCGATTGCTGGAGACATATCTCTCGCACCGACCCAGGGCGTTCTCGAGATGGTCCCTTCGGGTGTGGGCACTAAATTGTCCCCATCTGTTCCCCGGGCATGTGGAGGAGCGCGTTGCCTTTTACGGCCTGCTTCTGCTAGGGTGACAGGCGGCTCTACCTATCACCACCAGGCTCTCCCTCATGGAGGATGGAGGTCGTTTTGCGACCTCCAACACCCGACTCGGGCGTCAAGTTCGACGTTGAATAAACTTTGGGATGAAGGGAGGAGCCCGGGTTCAACCGGGTTTTGAGGGATATGCGAAGACAACCTCACCTTCGCCATAGCACAGAGACCCACAGACGGCGTACGGTTCATCGGTTCGAATCTGACATAACCTGTCCCTCCGGCACCGGTTGTATCCGTGCGGTTATACACGTTGACAACGTCATTAATGTCAATCTGTCCCATGCATGTTTTCAATATGGTGACACATGATACTTTTCACACGTCTGCTCAGGTAGCGACTACAGATAAACAAAATAAATAACTTGGTCGCATATCCTCCGGGAATAAAGGCGTGATTATATGTATATGTATGGACAAGATATGTACGTGAATTGACTAAGTGAATCATAAACTATATAATGTATTAATAAATATTACTGGTCCCACGTTTGTATGTATTGCAGTGTGAGTTTGGCCTTCGTAATAGCAAGACATAGTATCAAAACCATAATTATTTTGAGACTAAATTTACGTGAATACAAAAATGTTTGTAGATTTCAATTTAGAAGTTGTGAAGTACTTTTACGTAACTGGAACCATAGTTTCAACAATATGTTTGATAGCACAAACTTCACTGTTCATAATCCAGCCAAAGATAAGAAAGCTGGATCAAAAAGTCCTGATGCAGTTAGCAGTGACACGGTTGATATATTCAATTTTGATTTGCTGGCACACCATACCTGCAGATCACAAGAAACCGAACTACGGGTGGTTACTGTCATCTTTGCATGAGAGTGCAGACACAAGTTTGAGATGGTGGATGTGTATCTACATGAACAATTTGTACGATAAATTTGTGAAAGTGTTTGTGCCGGAGAAATGGAGTTTCTTGAAACTGTCTTTGACTGTCTGGATTGTGTCAGTATTCTTTTCGACGACGTATTCCATTTTGATGTTTGTAGTAAAAGTGTGGGTTGAAAATCCTGAAGTAGTTTTATTTAGTTCGTGGACAGTACTGAAGTTGACTGCTCCTTGTATGAATTTATTGTTCTTTAGTAGGATTGTGTACGTTATTATTAGAAGTAAGTCAAGGGAAAGGATTTCCGATAATTTTATGAATTTTGCTGCGGTGATTAAAATTTGTGTTGTAACCTTTCTTTTGCTAAGTATTACTAGTTTACAACTTTTGTTTGATGACGTATTATTGATGTCAGTTTTTTTAGACTATGAATATATTGGCAATACAGCAGTATTTCAATATATACGTGCCTTAGGGTCTTTTCAATGTGTAGAAATATTTGTTATTTTTATTATTATAACGCGTAACTCAAAATAGATTTGTTTATAATAATTAAGTTAGTTAGTTAAACAGTTTATAAGATCCAGATAAGTGCAAAATGTATATTTTGAAATAGTTTTAATTGCTACTAAATCCATACTTAATATTATAAATGCGAAAGTAACTCTGTCTGTCTGTATGTTACGCTTTCAAGCCTCAACCACTGAACCGATTTTCATGAAATTTGGTATAGGGGTAGATTAGACCATGAGAAAGGACATAGGCTATGTTTGGTCGCGATAACCGACATCCACGCAGGCGGAGCCGCGGGCAAAAGCTAGTATTTTATAAATGTGAAATTTTGTGAAGATATTTGGATGTTTAAATGTTTGGATGGCACTCACTTTACTGAAAGTATCGAAGTTTGGCCACGAAGCAGTTAGACTGAAAGAAAACGGAACCCGGACTTCGGATGCGACTGGGATTAGAGCTAGGATGAAGAAGACTCATTACTCACAATATACATTCCGTCACACCAAGGGTCCGTTCACACAGACCGGCTCGGAGAGGAGAGCAGATTATTATCATGTTGGAAACAGAGTTTTGAGTAATTGTAGTAAAGTTTATTTTTGCATGTGCACTTTTATTGTCATTAAGAATGCTTGGACGCAATATGTGTGAAATAATAAGAGGAGCCGACCGGCTCCGATTACGCGCTCTTTCTCTTCCAGCAGCGGCTCCGCTCCGGCCAACTCCAAACGTATACAATCCGGTCTGTGTAAAAAGAATAAAGCGGGCCGATGCTCTCCGAGCCGGTCTGTGTGAAAGGAGCCTAACAATGTCCATCGCATTCCTCCGTCGTTTTCAAGGCCAAACCTGACGATCCAAACTATGTGCAATCATTTTAATTTCTACGTACATAATAATTTAATAATATAATTCAAATGTCACATTTTCCTCCCAAAGTGAATTAATAATAATGTGTACCAATTAGTCAAAACAATAAATAATGATGTAAGTGGAGAGTAGAACAATGTTATCATATTTTATTTTAATTAAGGAGTAAAATATAAATTTTGTAAACAAACCTTATCACTTCACCAGGTCTAGCTAAACTGGGCTGGTCTGGGCTGGCACTCGGATATTGCGTCCAACTTTACGATGCAAGAACTCAGCAAAGAATTTGATGGTGTGTATGTATACCCAGTCACATCACACCATTATCCATATTTCCATATCCATAGTTCCATAGAAGGGGTGATGTCTTGCCCTGCTTGGACATCGACCAATTAGTAGACCGGCCCGCACCGCACTTTTGCGTTCCAGCTCTTTAAGCCAATAAAGATAGCACTTGACAAAGAAATAATTCCTAGTAGCAATTGGGTATTATCCTGTAGTTAAAATAAATTATCCAACCGAGCTTACTAAATTAGGAATGGTAAAAGAGCGGTAAAGATTGCGTCAGTTCTTTTTTTTTGTCATCCACCCAACTTATAATAGTAACTGATTGGACTATTAAATTTTATGACGTCACTAAATCTCTTTTCATACAAGTTAACAACGTTTTGGTGTTTAGTAATAGTAGCTAATTTGACTAGTCAGTAGAATACCCCATTTTCTTTAGGAATTCGTGTGCCTCCCCACACGATTTTTTAAAGAAAATTGGGTTCACCTGGTTCTAAATTCAGATTTGCGTGGTATTGCGTCCATCCGTTGGTTGCGTTCTCCGCCATCTTGAACTTAAGGGTAGGTATACGCTTTTTGGGGTATACATCGAAAAATATCGATCCATGGAAAAATTTATGATAGCCATGTAGAAAATTTCAGTCTAAACCAGTTTGGTGGTAAAAGTAATAATAAAGAATTCAGAAAGAAAACTAGAAATTTTCTAGGTTCGCTCCTTAATCGAGCTATTTTTCTTGTACTATTGGGTGATCCGTCGATGAGAGCGTAGTGTCTCCGATGCGACGTTTCACTAAGTCGCGTCTTGCACATGGCAGATTGTTTTAGTGTGGTGAAACCGCCACATACACGCGAGGCTTCCGCGACCCCGTGAAACGTCGAAGGTACATTTTTCCTGTCTAAACAAAAAAAGGGCCTCAATGGTGTCGATAGGGTCCTGTACTTACACCCATGCATAAAATTCCTTTGAAATGAACCAGTGAAAGATGATTTAAAATAATTCCAATATTTTATCAAATATTTTATTGAAGTATAAAAATAAATAAATCATTTACAAATTGAATAAATAGCTACTAAATAATTTGTTGTACTAATTTGTATCAGAGGGCCAATTTTGTTAATTTATGAAATGGTTAAAATTCATTTTCATTCATTCATTTTCAATGAATTCATGATCTTTTTTAACATTTAATTTGATTTTTACAGCCAATCATATAAAAAATAAATAAACATAAAAAAATGCATCTTTCTAAATTAGCATAATCAGACCCCAGGTCCAAGGCCACACGCATATATAAACTATTTACAAACTCAAACGCAGCAAATGTCATTTCTACGTGGCATAAACAATTGCTACTATTTCGGTATAAGTTGACATTTACTCACACAAAACACCGTTTTTTGAGAGGCATTTTGTTAGCAAAGCTTTGTCTATATAGTATATGGTCTAAGGCCACACGATACTCTCGATCCAGGGTACGTAAGAGTTCACCCGCGTGTATACGCCGGCACTGCCACGACCACCACACGGTCGCCCATATGACGTCACTCCCAGTATCGTGTACGCACACGGCGCGTGGTCCTGTGACTGCAAGGGACCGCCGCTGTCTCCCTGAGGAACACAAGAGGTATTTTACATACAACATACATATTACATACATATACTCACACCTGTAAACCTCTGAAGGGTTAGGCCGAGGTGTAGGTGTAGGGTACTTACTCATGGGCTGTAATGTTTACTGTCGGATGGAGAACAGCCCTATCGCTTAGTCGCCTTCTACGACATCTGCAGGAAAAGATGGGGCGACCCTATTGTACTCTACCGGGAACCAATACGTTGTATGAAATTTGTTGCAAGATAACCAGTCATCATCATTATCATGGGGATTGATTTGCCTGATTGCATCCGAGACTGATTTCTGATTGCCTCCGGCTTTTCATCCTCCTTTTCGCAAGATCATGTGTCCATGATGATGAGACCATTGGCACACATGTCACTCTCCACAATGTCAAGCCAGGACTTCTAGGGTCTACCCATCCTACCTAGACCCCGTGAAAGTGCTATAGCGAGATATTTGTTCCCCATATAGTCTGTGGCGGTTTCCACAAAACGTGACAGTGGTGAAGGCGACTCTCTTGCATTTTATCTGCAATGTCACAATGAAAATTTAGACGGAGGCATGAAACGACGGTATTTCCATCCCAATTGAGCCGTCCAACTGGGGAAATACCTCAGCCCTTTCAGAATACCGAGGCCATAACTCGTGTTGTGTTCCCAGCGATGAGTAGGGTAGCCAAAGCTCTCTGTAGAGTTTTTGTGTTGTAAAATGGGAAAGCCGATGGCTGGTCCTGCTTTTTCTTGGTTTGGGAACTCTTGGTTTTTACAGGGTTGGCAGCACGTGTGTGTCTCCCTGTTGCACACGTCCATAGGCCATGGTGACTACTTTCCACTAGGTGGGCCGTGTCTGTCACATAAGAGGAAGAAAAAAAAAATCACGGACATGAAGGCTGCCGCGAACCTGGGAGTTCCTCAGTTATATAGGCCACTCACCACTGATAGAACTGCTGTTATCCCATGTGAAGATTAGATTAAAGATTGACTTACTTCACAGGTATCTGTTGGTACCACGTTTTCTAGTGAGTCTCCATAGCATACTTGCGAGGCATTGTCGTAGCCGTTCGCTAGGTTTCGGTGAATTGGGTATAGCTCTGAACACTGCTCATCAGTAAACTGGCGTAAGAACACCTAATAACAATAATAGTCAATATTATTTTTAGCAGCAGTGCCGCTGGCATGAAATAAGGCGAACATCAAACCAGTCCCCAAAAGGGGGATCGCAGCTGTTACTTCAGTACGCGGTCGGTCCTTGGTGATCTCAACTTCCCAAATCCAAATTTGGCTACATATGAATTGAAAAAATTGCCTCTCTGGTTAAGATACTTACGGACTGCAAGACGTCCGCCAAGCCTCCGTTACGACCGAGGGAACCCCAGCCAGTGGCGTAAGCATATCTATCCATCTTATCACTCACATGGACACACGCTGGAAGGACTTTGGAGCTGAATGAGATTCTGTGGGAGAAAATACACTGCTACTAAAATTTTAAAGCAAATAGATTATAACATCGTTTGTTGTTTCTGATTATTACCCACCCTCCCGGTATTTCCTACCCCAAGATTTTTTATAGGACAATTCCGAATGCTCAAGACGTGGCTCAGTAGCTCAGTGATGAGAGTATTCTCCTTGAAAGGGATAAATAAACTGCTGTCAAGAGAACTCTACAGCCGACCGTGGACTTCACTGTCAAAGGGCATGTGGAAAGCTAGTCCAGGGTGATTGCCTCCTTTCGGCAGATATTTACACCCCTCCTAGCATTAGGAGGGGTTGTCAGGTCGGTTGCTGCTGCTCCAGTTCATGCCACTCCGGCTGAACACCCCAGCCAACCAAGGCCCAGCTGAGGGCATCCATTGACAGACGAGATGCGGTGACTTTAGCGGGTACCCTGCTGAGGCCCTGATGTGTAGGCACACATCAGAGCCTCAGTGTGCATGGCATGAAGGTGGTTTTGCTATGAAAGAAAGTTAGTCGAATCGGGGCTCTGGTTGCCATTGTACCACTTACTCTCTGTCAGTTTCAATCAGCGCGATGTCGTTGTACTTTGAAGGTGGCTTGTATTCTGGGTGGTAGATGGCCCTTTGAACGTTGTAATGCTCCCACAACTCAGCTGGATCCGACCGCTTCAGAATACCCAAGGCGATGTATTTAACTGGACCACTGATGGTAAAAAAAAATGGTTACCTACATTCGAAGTTTAAAAATGGAATATGTCGACTGATCTAAGGAAGAGAGGTAAAACACAGTATTTTTTTTTATATAGGACGCGTAAATATGGTTTCATCTTGCCTCATAGTATGTTGAAGGCAAAGTCTCAGGAAAGAGAATTACTATTTATACTGTTCATTGATGGAACTTGGTGGAATCTATTGTTACACATAATTATTGAGAACATACTTATATTTGAATGAATTTTTTATAGCATTTATTATGCTAACTGTTAAATTCGAAAAACATTGGAAAAAATGAAATGCTCAAGTGAGACTCGAACTCACGACCTTTCGCTTACAGGGCGACTGCTCTAACATACTTATAGTTCGAAAAACATAGGAAAAAATGAAATGCTCAAGTGAGACTCGCCCTTAAACACGGGTAGATATAAAGATATAAAAAATATAAAGAGAAGGAAAATTTGAAATGATTCAGGTGTGGCTCAATAGCTCAGTTGGAAGAGCATTCCCCCTGTAAGGGAAAGGTCGTGAGTTCGAGTCTCACTTGAGCATTTCATTTTTTCCGATGTTTTTCGAATTATAAGTATGTTCTCAATAATTATGTGTAACAATAGATTCCACCAAGTTCCATCAATCAACAGTATAAATAGTAACCCTCTTTCCTGAGACTTTCTCTTCAACATTAAAGTTAGCATAATAAATGCTATAAAAATATTCATTCAAACATACTTATACTTTTCCAGAGTATTTATTTTATTGAACCTGACCGGTTTCGCCTTATGGCATCCTTAAAGGTAAACCTTTGAGGATGCCTCAAGGCGAAACCAATCAGGTTCAATAAAATAAAATCTGTGGCAAAAGTAGTTCTTAATATGTATAAAGAGGGTAACATTGTAGACACCAACAAAGTTACAATGGTGGCCCTAAGATGGACGGCCTTATCAGATGCTTTTTCATGCCCACTTAAATAGGACTTGGGACTGTCGGAAGAAGGAAACACGTGTACTGGTAAAGAATCCCGTGACTTTATGGTGCTTCAAAGCAAAGAGTCACGGAACTGGTGGAATAGTATGCGGCAGATATCTAAGCACCTCAATAAAAAAAAAAAATTCCCATCTCCCCTTTCCTATACTGGACGTCCAGTATAGGAAAGGGGAGGTGGAAATATTTTACCAACCCTTAAATTTTTAACCGGCGGCGTCAAAAAGGGGGTTCACAATTTATTATGTTTATGGTCTGTCAAAGTCAAAAACATCATTTTTTCTGCACGTTGACGTTTTGTAAGCTCCGATTTGATGGTCATTAAATTGGAACTTACAAAACGTCAACTTCAACGTGTTTGTAGTGCGATTTTGTTTACTCACGTTGTACGAGTGGCTAAGCAATGTGCAGCAGTAAGGATGAATCTCTCACTGATCACCGTCCCTCCACAGAGCCAGGCCGCTGAATCCAACGAATCCCCGTATCCAAGTAATGCCTGCGAAGGATTTTGAGTCACGAAATATTTTCTAACAGGACCCCGATTTTGCTAATTGTCAACCACTGTCATATCACAGCCACTGCAAGAAATGCCATTAAATTTCAGACTTTACTAATCATGCTATTAGTGTTTAAATTTAAATGGCATTTGAATGAATTTTTAAGCATTTAGTATGCTAACCAATGATATTACATACAAAAAAGAGGCAGATATGTTATTAGACTGCGCCTGGTGAAGACGCGAAAACGTCCCAATTGGGACGTATCGCATTTAGTATATGTCTGGCAAACGCCGAGTTGTCACGTATGTAAGCGCATAATAAAATTGCAATAAAAATGCCACCGTGTATTTTTAAAAATGTACAAATTACGACACTAAAATCAATAAAACACGAAGGACCTTCTATCACATGTAAGTACATACAATATTACCGATTTTTTAGTGTATTTCATTAAAATTAGTTTAATAATATTTATAAAATAATGGCGGCAAAGAAAAAGGACAGAAATACTTTTTGATATGAGCACGACAAGGACACAACAACACTGCTTGCATAGATTATCAGTACAGATGCGACATAGGGTAATTTTCAGGTCACTGCCTACTAAAGTAATAATTTTGACCTGCTGTTTTATTTGTTATTTAAAATTGAGTAACAAAATTTTTGTTTTATATATTTGTTGTCCTTTAAATAATTGTAATAACCTAAATTTTTTTTCAAGGTTTCCGACTAATGAAGTTCGACTTCAAGAATGGATTGCAATTGTTAAAGAACAACGAAATGAGTTTGACTGGACATCTTCAAAAAGCAGTAGAATTTGTAGCAATAATTTTAAAGCCACTGAGAGATATACTTCGAAAAAAGGAACATAGCTCAGGAAGAATATAAATAACTGACAAATATACAGCTTCATTCTGCTCATAAAAATAATACCAAAATAAAAAACTTTCTAAGAGGCAGAAAAGAAATAAATTTAATTTATTTGAAGGAGTTTAATTTTTGATTATAACGATCGAGAAGTTTCCTACTTATCTTTTTGAATTATTGTCATTTTCCGAAATAAATAATGGCGTGTTGTTTTTTCATCGAATTTCATTTCTTGCCTAAGAAATGAAATACCCCTTCTGTTCAACAAAATCATAATCTATGCTTCGAAGCGATCCTAAGTGCAATCGTCCGAATCATTCCGAATTATAGCTATCTTTTTTACTCACGTGCTTATCCCATCTTTCGTACTACTTTAACGCTAATTGTCAACTATTGTGCACTGACAGACTGCTGGATCAGATTTGAGGTGTCAGTTACTATGAACGTAACATATCTTGTATAAAATATCATTGATGCTAACTAATTCAAATCGCGGTCTAGTGACGTAGTGGCCAAAAGCCCTGTAAGAGAAGGGTCGCGGGTTCAAATCCCACCTGGATCGATCACAAAAAAAATCCTTTCTAGATCGATTTGAATTAAATAGCATTATAGGGTAAATGAAAAAGGGTAATGACCTCTTTTTCCTTTAATTTTGGACCTTGAGTCTATTTTCATGACATTCTTCGCTGTGGCAGTGGTGACTATTAGCAGCTGTCAATAGTCGTTAGGTCCAAACCAAGGAGTACCTTTTTAATACTGAGAGTCAAAAGGGTCAAAACAGAAGCCTATATAGGCGACACAACTCTGTCGGGGCTTGGCTACTAACAACGAGAAGCTACAAAAAACACCAAAAAGTTGAAAATAAATGAATAAATTTTAATTCAACGGTTGCCATGTCGGGGGACCGTAACTGGTTAAGTACTCCTTTATATCGTAAGGTCCCCCGACATGGCAACCGTTGAATTAAAATTTATTCATTTATTTTCAACTTTTTGGTGTTTTTTGTGACGGGGGTTTTTTAAATTTTTAATTTAATTTTTATTTTATACTTTTTAAATTGATCTACTAGTCAAGCTCTTTCATTTGATACCTTTTTTTGATTCTAAAGAAATTTGTATTCCAACATGTTGTGGCGGCGGCCATCTTGGACCGTGTTTTTTCAAACATAGCTAAGAACACTCCCGACTAATATACCTTTCAAACAAAAAAAACTAAATCCAAATCGGTTCATCCGTTTGGGTGCTACGATGCCACAGACAGACACACACACACACACACACAGACACGTCAAACTTATAACACCCCGTCGTTTTTGCGTCGGGGGTTAAAAAAATAACAACTACAGCATATCTAAACGGACCCCGAACTCCGAGTGAAGGCCTCGAGTGATACCATCGATTAATGCAAAAATGGTTAAGAGCTCAATAAGTCTTACCATATGCGGAAATTCTTCTCTTTGAGCGTTCTTTCCTCCAATTGCGAAAGCTGCTCCGCCATTTTGAACGTCAATCGTGAAAAAGCATTTCTTATCCTCGTAGAATAACCTTGTTCTATTCTTTGGAACTAAGTTTCTTTTGCATGGGTAGTCTAAAGTATTGATATAGTCTAGACATTCTGAAACAATTATTTATACTGTTTTTATGACAAGATAATAGAGGAAGCTCTTGAAGTAAAGAAAAGAAAGAAAAAAAGAAAATGTTTTTAATTTCACTTGGCAATAATTACACATGTCATAAACTCATAAATTATACGATACAGACCTACTTTAAAATAAACATTAATTTATCTAGTAATATTGTAGGGTATAATGCCACACACGGCCAAGTAGAAATAAACGGCCGCCTCTCAGCTTAATTCTCTCCACGTTGTAGTGCAGGCGGACAGCGCTGGTTTTCAGAAACAGCCGGACAGTGGATGGGACATATTTTTTTTATACTAGTAAATTGTTGGAGACAAAAAATATTGACAAAAACCACAAGCCACCGCGATACTCAATTGGAACAATATAAACAATATAAAAAAATAAGAGCAATAAAAAACTGGCAACAATTTTAATGATGTAGCAGATGGCAGGCCTTCGTCTCCGCCTACACAATTTTTTTGTGTGGCAATCTTTGTGAATGCCAACCCCCTTGTGACTAAATCTGCACGCCCTCTTGGATCTACAGATTATGCTGGAGTGTAAGATTGCCTTAGGCATTTCCTTCGCACCTCAGCTGACCTAGTGCTATCTTCGGTATCGAATTGCCCCTCGGATGTGAAAAGCACAATGTCACCATCGATCCTCGGGAATCCCCCTGGAACGTTACTTTATTTTTTACTAGCTTTTTCCCGCGGCTCTGGCCGCGTGGATGTCGGTTATCGCGACGAAATATAACCTATGTCTTTTCTCAAGGTCTAATCTACCACTATACCAAATTTTATCAAAATCGGTTCAGTGGTTTAGGCGTGAAAGCGTAACATACAGACAGACAGAGTTACTTTCGCATTTATAATATTAAGTATGTACATAGTGCGAAAATCCCGACGCACGTCTGCCTGGGACACGTGGTAAGCCTAAGGTACCCACCAGACGTGATCGTAAATAAAATGATATATTTATAGATGAGTATACTATGAATATATACGTACTATCTTTAGCCTTTCTGGTCCCAGTTTTAGTTAGTGTTCCCAATAGTGGGTTGAATAATAACAGTCTGAAACGAAAAGTTTATATTTTAACAGAACGAACTATAGAGCAATACAAGGTCAAATTTTTGGACCCGACGTTTTTCACTGTTTAAGCAATAATACTATAGTATCAATTATGGTATAAACATGTATAATATGTATATATTTACAAAAAAAGTATATAAGTATGTTTATACGCATTCTAGATTCCATAACACACTTACCATGGGTCTAGATAGCGTTGTGTAGAATGTTGTGGAATATTATTATTATTCAGAAAAGGTCATATTTGTTTGCAAATGCAGTAAGTAGTTGGAAGTTCTTTAACTCGATAATTTGTAATTGTCAGATAGCCCCTTGTACACAAACGTCTTGATAATAATAATTGTGAACATCTATATATCTATGAAGTTTATATCTCTGGTATGACGTTTTATAAGTTCCGTCTTATAAGTCTTTACAGAATAAATGATCTTTTACTTTGACTTAGACTTATAAACTTCTAATTTCGGCTGTAGATGTTTTTTTATGTTTTGATAATCCACTAAGAAAGGATTTTCGGAAATATTGCCTAAGTTACTATTAAGGGGGTAAAGTTTAATCCATGCCAACGTTTTTCTCTGTCAAATTTACGATATTCTTGCGAATTTAATTCGGAGCAAAGCCAGGACCCTGGCCGTTTATATACTGATACTATCGCGGCTCCGCCGATGCGTCGGTTATCGTGACTAAACAAAGCCTATGTGTTAATCCAGGGTGTCAGCTAACTCTATACCAAATTTTATTAAAATCGCTTCAGCCGTTTGACGTGAAAGAGCACAAACATCCTTCCATTCATACTTACAAATTTTCGCGTTTAGAATATTAATAGGAATTTTACCTCGTATCATCCACCAATTCGCAGTCAGTGCAGCATATTATAGGTGTGGTGCCTTCAAATGAACAGACCTGAAAAAATAAAGTTTCCAGTGATCAATGACACACTATCTCACAACCTGAGCATTGGTACTTCATCATCACTATCATCTCTATCATTATCATCACCTTCACTATCATCATCATCACTATCACTATCACTTCACTAAAACGCAAAGTCACTTTTCGCGTCTGTCCGTTTCTATGTATGTTTAAAAAGGTTTATATGTATAATACGTGCTTAATATAGTAGAGGGTGCAGCGGGAACGGCATTGGTCGCCACATCGTTTGCCGGTTCGCGGTCTCCACTCAAGGACTCGACTAGATGGAGCGACGATATACGCACTGTGGCTGGTGGGGAGTGGAGGAGGACAGCTGAAGACCGGGCTAAGTGGCGTGTCATGGGAGAGGCCTATGTCCAGCAATGGGCTGCCGCGGGCTGATGATGATGATGAAGGTCAAGTCGGTCAACAAACTTTGTTCTCAATCCATATGGCACGAGGTATAGCTGTTACCCGCGTGGATGTCGGTTATAGCAATAAACATAGCCTACGTCATTTCTCAAGGTCTAAAAAAAATTTCATCAAAATCTGTTCAGTACTTTAGACGTGAAAGCGTAACAAGCAGGCAGACAGAGTTACTTTCGCATTTATGATTATAGATGACTCTTTTATCCCCTCTCTCTTGGGCCGTTGCCGCGTTGTACGTTATGATTATATATATGAAAGTATGGTTTTGCCCGCGGCTCCGCCCGCGTGTAGGTCGGTTATCGCGACTGAACATAGCCTATGTCCTTTCTCAAGGTCTAATCTACCCCGGGTCTATTCCAAATTTCATCATAATCAGTTCTGTAGTTTAGGCGTGAAAGCGTAACAAGCAGGCAGACATAGTTTCGCATTTTTGACTACGGATATGGAAGTATGGATAATATAACACACGGTGATATATTATTGTAAAAGATATAATAAGTATTGCTGCATACTTCACATAACAGGGTCTCGATCTCGATTCTACTAATTTGTGCCATAGCAATCTCTCTCCAGTGTAAATATTCAACTATACTCACAGGTGGGTAATTCTTTTTTGCGATATCTTCAACAGCACTTTCACATCTGAAGACACTCACACATTGGCCAATTGCTCCGTTGTAAGTGCACTCAGAACCTGCAGATATATAACAACATTAAAAATTTTGAAAAAACAAACGACGTATAAAAAATAATTCAAAAAATGTTTACTGCAGCGCCCCCTAGTGGGTTGTCACCGTAACGCCTATCTAAGAACATGCATCAATCAAACCCAAACCAATAATTGAAAACGGCCTCAAAATCGGACTAGTATTTTTGGAGAAAATTGGCAACATTGATTGGCTTTAAAAATGCTTGCTGGAACGCCCCCTGTTGAGTTGTCATTGTAATACCTATCTAAGGTGCTCCAATTGAAGCTTAATCAAAAAGCTACATTAAAACTACATCAAAATTGGATTGGTAGTTTCGGAGAAAATGGCAACATGGATTTGCACAAACAAACAAACACACAAAGATTCCGTCACAACCGTCTCCGTTCCGTCGTGGGTAAAAAACGCATATACCGTCTCCGTTCCGTCGTGGGTAAAAAATGCATATACTGTCTCCGTTCCGTCGTGGGTAAAAAACGCATATACCGTCTCCGTTCCGTCGTGGGTAAAAAATGCATTTACTGTCTCCGTTCCGTCGTGGGTAAAAAACGCATATACCGTCTCCGTTCCGTCGTGGGTAAAAATTGCATATACTGTCTCCGTTCCGTCGTGGGTAAAAAACGCATATACCGTCTCCGTTCCGTCGTGGGTAAAAAACGCATATATACCGTCTCCGTTCCGTCGTGGATAAAAAACGCATATACCGTCTCCGTTCCGTCGTGGGTAAAAAAATTATTCACAAACTACTGAACTGCAGTAAGTAAGGTAGCCAGAGTTTTTGTGCTGTCAATGGGAAGACCAAAGTCTTGTCCTGCTTGGTCTTCTGCACTAACGGCACAGAATGTCTATTTTTTTTAAACCACTTAGTTGGCAGACAGGCTCACGGTCCACCTAATGGCAAGCACACGTCAATAAGCCACACCGATCAAAAAAGCGTGCGTAAAAGTTCTACTTCAATTCGACAGTAAGTAGGTATATAGCATTAATATATGTTAGTCTAACGGTATTGGCATAATATGTAAATGATCATAGTTTGGCCTTAACAGGGTATTGAACTCTTTTTTTGTATGTTTACAAACATACTTAGTTTTTAAATTTTCGTTTTTGTTTCATAATAATTATGTAATAATGTGACCACGACCGGACCGTATCCAGAGCCCCTAGTCTGCTGTTTTTATAAAAAAATCACTGCCATACACTGCAAAATTGCCATTTGATTTTCGACTTTACTGTTATGCAGCAAAAGTTTGAAATTAGATGATATTTTGTCGATTGAATGAAAAAATATAGTGAACTCTTTTTCATTTAATTTTGTACTTTAAGTTCATATCGATAAACTCAAAATTTAATGCCATTTTTGTAGCGTCAGTGTTTTAACAATGCTTATGCTATGACATAAAATTAACAAAATGGCCGAGACTTCAGGCAATTCAAAGGTATATACATAAGTATATACCTAATATACCATGATCACGTAATTACCGTTAACAATATTGGATGTTTACTAGGTTAAATACAATGATTTGTTTGAGTACCATATTTGAGCAAACAACTCATTGCCAAGCTTGTTTGTTGTATAAATATTCTTCAAATTTGTTATAGCCTTTTTGGTTAAATTTACTTTTAATATATTTACAGTTAAATAGTACCCGGACTTGGGCATAGTCTATAACATACATACATATAATCACGCCTTTATCCCAGAGGGTTAGGCAGAGGTGAACCCACATTTCACCAATCATTCTATTTGGTCCCAATTCCCACTTATAACGGTAAGCCTAGTGCCGTATTCCGGGCACTATTTTGGAATCGAGCCTACATCCGAGGCTAAGTCTGAGCTATATATATTTGTCTGATGTTAAACAGCCCTATTCCTAGACGCCTTGTATGACAGCGCATGAGAAGAGATGGGTAGGCCCAAATTCTACTCTGCCGGTGACCACGCGGCACTATAAATGTATCTTAAATTGTGGTTTGTACTGGCGTTTCTGTGATAGGGTTCAAACTTTAAAATCGTACGGGTATTTAGCCCGCTTTCGGACTCAAATCGACTAAAACCGCACGCCGTTACTATTAGGTCTTTTTTTTTTTTTTTTTTTTTTTAACCGTGGGGGAAAATCCTTCATGGATGTTATGCCGGACTCCTACCGACTAAAAACCCCCACAGTAACGCCCAGAAGCCTATGGATGGGAGCCCCGGGTAAGCCCTCGGAAGGATGTCCCAGGACTCCCATCAGACCCACGGCTACAATTGCGGCCTCGTCTCGGGGGTGGTTCGGGTGCTATCCCGCGTCTATGGGGGGGGTTTTCGGGTGTTACCCCGCTTCTTAGGGGGGGGGGGGCGTGCGTGAATCCCTCACGTCACGCTGCCGTCATGGGCCTGCTTCTGTAAAGACGGTGAGCAGCCAACTCACCGTCCTCAGGCCCCCGGTCATGGAGGCCGATGGTCTTCGGCGAAGACACGTCGGCGGTGCCCAAGCCGCCGACTGCGGAACTCGGGTGGGAGAGTTTTCTCCCGCTCTCGCCCCGCCGCCTCTTTCACGAGCATGACCTGCTCACAGAAAGAGGCGGCGCAGTCCCACTTACTCCCGCTGGAGACCATGGCTCGCACCATGGTCTCAAGCGAGAGGGTGCCCACGCCCAGACCCACCACGAGGACCTGGCGCTGTTGCACCCACGCCGTGCACTCCACCAGCGTGTGGAGCGCTGTGTCATCGCTGTGGTCCTACTATTAGGTCTTGCTATGGTATAAGGTGACCCAATAAGGCATTAACCTCTTACTCCGGCTGAACCAGAGACAGGGCCCTCTTGGATGTTGTAACCACGGAAGCAATAGTATTTCTCGAAACCCACGGGCTTGCATGCAAGATACTTAATAACAGTAGAAGAAGCTCGTGCAATGTAAGTTTAGAAGCATATGCTGGCTATTATCCCTGTCTACTTCGGACGAAAATAGGGGTGAGTATAACATCTACTTTAGATGCTATCAAAAAAAAATGCCTCTCAATGGCACCCCCACCAGGTTTAGGTAGAAGGGGTAGCCTAAGAAGTCCTGGCTTGATGTCGTGGAGGGTAACATGCGTCCAAATGGTCTCAATACTATGGACGCTCAAGATTGAGCCAGAAGGGGAGGTTATGTCAGACTCGAACTGACTAATACCGCAGGCCGACTAAGGGTCGTGGATCTAGGCCGGAGGTGAGGTTGTCATCAACACATCCCTCGCACCCCGGCTGACCCAGGGCCATCCCTAACGGTCTGGCCCTTCTTGGAACAACTGTGTCTCCGATTCGCCCCCGGAATGGGGAGGCGCGCTACTCAGCGCGCCACCACCGTGGCCTGCTTCTGCTGGGGAGACAGACGGTTCCACCCGTGATGTTGATAACTACCAGAACCGATAAACGTGCTCTCCGAGGCACGACCATACTATTTGCAACGGTGTATCCTTCTTTATAGTTCTTTTTTGTTATATTCAAGTCAGTTAAAACTACATAAACTCGCTCACCTTCAGGTTGCATCAGGTTTTGACTCGACTCGTAACAAACAACTAACAATATCAAAAAAATACCAATCATTTCAAAAAAAATATGACTCACTACAACACACAACTGTCTTAAGGAAAATCCGAACACTAACTAGCAAAATTTAACACTTCCTATAAAAACACATTAATGGTATTTTTATATTACACATGTATAGTTATGGACAGCCTCTGTGGCGTGGCGGTAGTGAAAGCTCACCTCCGGCCTAGCACCACGACCAACAGTCGGCGTGCAGTTTTAGTCGGTTCGAGTCCGACACAACCTTCCCTTCCGACTCTGGCGGGGGAGGCATCTGAGGGGATTTCCGCACGAAAAATAAAAAGTAAACGCGGCCACTACGCAAGAGGCGCAGTTTCGATGCCCGCTCAGTGTGAATATTTGTATGTATGAATATGTATATTTGAAAGAAAGAAAGAAAATTGGTTTTTATTGCGGATAAAAACACATGCATATTTACATTGGTCTGGTCGTGCCTCGGAAAGCACGTTAAGCCGTCGGTCCCTGTAACTATACAATCAATGGAAGTCATTACGGTTAGTTGGAGTCCTCTGAAGTCTACTGGTCTAGCTAGTAGTAATGCTTTGAATCGCCATGGAGTTGTGGTCAGATGGTGATGGTGATGAAAGGGTACGCAGAGGTGTACCTACTGATACCCACGTTTCGCCAATTATGATTTTCGGTCCCATGACGTAATAGGGCTCGAGGCTATTGCCGTCTAGCGGGCCCTTTATCTTGGGCTGTATGGTGTATGCCTTTTACGACACCCACAGGAAGAGCTGGGGTGATCCTATTCTCCTCAACCGGGAACCAACACGGCATCCCCCCCATAATTAAATCCACCAATTATATAATATTATATTATATTATAGATTAAATTAAATCAATCCGCGTGCGCCAAGGCCTTGTTTCTCTCGAGACTGGGGCCAAAATATGTCAATTGTCAATCCATACTAATGTACACTAGTATTATAAATGCGAAAGTAACTCTGTCTGTCTGTATGTTATGCTTTCAGGCCTAAGCCACTGAAACGATTTTGATGAAATTTGGTCTAGGAGTAGATTAGACCATGAGAAAGGACATAGGTTATGTTTGGTCGCAATAATCGACATCCACGCGGGCGGAAGCACGGGCAAAAGCTAGCATAACATAAAATTATCAAGTGTGGGCTTGTTTGATTCGTCTTGGGATTTTCTGAACTAAACAAGATACACTATACTATACCCCGTTTATTAAGTTATTATATTTTAGACAGATGGAAGTAGTGATTGCTGATTGTATAAAAATTTAAAACATCGCGAACAACCTCGATTAAAAAAATCATTAACCTGAAAATATCCGATAAATATATGATTTTACGTTGGAATGATTATTTATTATCTATATATACATTGTTCCCGTTTTTTCCGTTTCCGGTCGTTGGAGTGTCAAAAAGTAACGCGAGGTCAAAGGTGCGAAAAAAGTAACGCGAGGTCAAAGGTGCGAAAAAACTAAGCTAGTACGGATACGGACAGCTCCGATATAGTTATTCACAAATACATTTTCATTCAATCGTTACATGGATCATTGTTGACTTGTTCGTGTGATGGCTTGGTTCTAAACTACCCTGTTCTTATTTTTTTTCAACTAGCGTAACATAATTTTCATAGTACTATTAGACGATTGGCACACTGCGACGCACGACGCGGCGTCGAGCGTTGTTGCGTCGACGCGGCGTCGCGCTCGTCGCCTCTACGGAGCTCATTTTGTATAGGAAAACGCGGGGTCACACACACTGACAACGCAATCACGCGCGTTGCCGCAGAATACGCGCGTACAAGCAGAAAACGCGAGGTATGGCTCACTGAAATCTGCCATCACGCGCGTGTTTTTCGAGCGATGTTAGGAACTTGTTTTATCTCACTGGTTGCAGTAAACTGGTTTATCTTGTTGTTTTATTTTACTATCTGATATCCGCGATTCCGCCATCAAGCCGTAAATATTATCTCAACTCGTATCTCTCTCAATAACCTGTGATCAATAGTGACGTAAGATTTTAAGTCTGACCAATACCTTTATGTGATTATTTATTTTAATTACGGATCAACAGTTTACGATTGAAGGCACCCGATTTTTTAACCCCCGATGCAAAGAGAGTGGTGTTATAAGTTTGACGTGTCTGTCTGTCTGTGGCATCATAGCTTCCGAACGGATGAAGCAATTTCAATTTATTTATTTTTTGTGTTAAAGGTGACTAATGTGCGAGTATTCTTAGACATGTTTGATGAAAATCGGTTGAGTCGTTTAAAAGTTATGGGGGATAAAGTGGCGATAAGAAGTGTCGGGGGTTTTTTAATTTGTAATTTTAGATTATTATCTGCGTTAGCCTAGTGGTATGGGCATGGGTAATGGACTGCTAAGACGAGGTCTTGGGTTCGATCCCAGGTTTACTATGGCACACACCAATGACTTTATGATGCTTTTCGAAGTTATGTGTGTATTTATCGCAGGTTTAATAAGTGCCCGATTATTTTTTTTTTTTTTTTTTTTTTTTTTTTTTTTATACAGGACACGTCAATTTGACTTCACCTCGCCTGATGTTAAGCTAAAGGCAAAGTCTCGGAAAGAGATCATCAATTAATTAATGGCAATAGGCTCGCCACCTATTACATTGGGACCTAAACATAAACTGGCGAAATGTGGGTGCTAGCACCTCTGCCTACCCCTTCGGGGAATACAGGCGTGAGTTTATGTTATGTTATGTTAGATTATTATACAACGTAACAATATACACAAATGTAATTTTTTCCGCCAAAACACATTGATATTCAGTGTTACGGATGTATGTATTGGAGAGAGTGTAATGGAACGGCCATTACATTATCTCCACTTTTTTGTATACCTAATTCTTTTCGACGAAAAATTTTCATAATTTTGATATTGAAGTTCTCGCGCTGGTACAATAATATGTACAACATCCCAACGATCATCGTTGGGCCGCGGCCCGTCAGGCTTGATCACGTTGCCTGGTCGGAGGATTCTCCCTTTGTGTTGGAGGATCATCACCCCTCGTTCCTCCACAATTTCTTCTATTGTTTTGATATTTGTGGCGTCCTCTTGTAGTTTAGGTTTGTACAAAAGGCGGTCTCTAAGGCGATTGGCACACTGCGACGCGCGACGCGGCGTCGAGCGTTGTTGCGTCGACGCGGCGTCGCGCTCGTCGCCTCTACGGCGCCCATTTTGTATAGAAAAACGCGGGGTCCCACACACTGACAACGCAATCACGCGCGTTGGCGCAGAATACGCGCGTACAAGCAGAAAACGCGAGGTATGGCACACTGAAATCTGCCATCACGCGCGTGTTTTTCGACGGATTTTTAGTCCGAGAGCTGTTAGAAATTTCTGTGTAGGTATTTGAGACGAATTTTAAATTAATATTATTGCAATGCAACATGACTATTTAACGGCAAATTTAGAGCGCTTTTTCGCGGCACACTGCGACGCTCGACGCGGGAGAGCTAGTATAGTCCGAGAGATATTAGAATTTTTTTGGTAGGTAGGTGTGTGAAATAATCTAAAATTTTGAAAAAAGTAAAGTAAAGCCATCCCACCATTAGCTCGATAGCCCAGACTATATTAAGAACGCTAGAGATGAAGAGAAAATGATTAGAAGTGCAAGCTATTTTCGACTTATTGACATGACATAGTAACTAATTTTTTTTCTTATATTCGTGATCAGCGTCATCTTTTAACGCGAAAAGAGACGTAACTAAGAAAATGCCATTTAGGTTAAAAGTCGCTTGCAGTCTCTGCGTGTTCCGATAACGAGCCAAAACAGTGGTGTCGGCTCCAATACCCGATAGTGGGCATCGATATTTGACTACCTCCGATCTCGGATGTCGGATATTGGGTATCGGACGTCAGTTGATGTGAAAGCGCTCTAAATTTGCCGTTAAATAGTCATGTTGCATTGCAATAATATTAATTTAAAATTCGTCTCAAATACCTACACAGAAATTTCTAACAGCTCTCGGACTAAATATCCCTCGAAAAACACGCGCGTGATGGCAGATTTCAGTGTGCCATACCTCGCGTTTTCTGCTTGTACGCGCGTAATCTGCAGCAACGCGCGTGATTGCGTTGTCAGTGTGTGGGACCCCGCGTTTTTCTATACAAAATGAGCGCCGTAGAGGCGACGAGCGCGACGCCGCGTCGACGCAACAACGCTCGACGCCGCGTCGCGCGTCGGCGCGCGTTGGCGCGAGAGAGCTAGTATAGTCCGAGAGATATTAGATTTTTTTGGTAGGTAGGTGTGTGAAGTAATCTAAAATTTTGAGAAAAATAAAGTAAAGTCATCCGGCCATTAGCTCGATAGCCCAAACTATATTAAGAACACTAGAGATGAAAAGAAAATGATTAGAAGTGCAAGCTATTTTCGACTTATTGACATGACATAGTAACTAATTTTTTTTCTTATATTCGTGATCAGCGTCATCTATTAACGCGTAAAGAGACGTAACTAAGAAAATGCCATTTAGGTTGAAAGTCGCTTGCAGTCTCTGCGTGTTCCGATAACGAGCCAAAACAGTGGTGTCGGCTCCAATACCCGATATTGGGCATCAGTTATCGGACGTCAGTTGATGTGAAAGCGCTCTAAATTTGCCGTTAAATAGTCATGTTGCATTGCAATAATATTAATTTAAATTCGTCTCAATTACCTACACAGAAATTTCTAACAGCTCTCGGACTAAAAATCCCTCGAAAAACACGCGCGTGATGGCAGATTTCAGTGTGCCATACCTCGCGTTTTCTGCTTGTACGCGCGTATTCTGCACCAACGCGCGTGATTGCGTTGTCAGTGTGTGGGACCCCGCGTTTTTCTATACAAAATGGGCGCCGTACAGGCGACGAGCGCGACGCCGCGTCGACGCAACAACGCTCGACGCCGCGTCGCGCGTCGCAGTGTGCCAATCGCCTTAGGCGGTTGGCACACTGCGACGCTCGACGCGGCGTCGTTCGTCGACGCGCGTCGACGCGAGAGAGCTAGTATAGTCCGAGAGAAATTAGAATTTTTTTGGTAGGTAGGTGTGTGTAATAATCTAAAATTTTGAGAAAAGTAAAGTAAAGCCATCCGACCATTAGCTCGATAGCCCAGACTATATTAAGAACGCTAGAGATGAAAAGAAAATGATTAGAAGTGCAAGCTATTTTCGACTTATTGACATGACATAGTAACTAAATTTTTTTCTTATATTCGTGATCAGCGTCATCTTTTAACGCGAAAAGAGACGTAACTAAGAAAATGCCATTTAGGTTGAAAGTCGCCTGCAGTCTCTGCGTGTTCCGATAACGAGCCAAAACAGTGGTGTCGGCTCCAATACCCGATATTTGACTTCCTCCGATCTCGGATGTCGGATATTGGATATCGGACGTCAGTTGATGTGAAAGCGCTCTAAATTTGCCGTTAAATAGTCATGTTGCATTGCAATAATATTAATTTAAAATTCGTCTCAAATACCTACACAAAAATTTCTAACAGCTCTCGGACTAAAACTCCCTCGAAAATCACGCGCGTGATTGCAGATTTCAGTGTGCCATACCTCGCGTTTTCTGCTTGTACGCGCGTATTCTGCAGCAACGCGCGTGATTGCGTTGTCAGTGTGTGGCACCCCGCGTTTTTCCATACAAAATGAGCTCCGTAGAGGCGACGAGCGCGACGCCGCGTCGACGCTACAACGCTCGACGCCGCGTCGCGCGTCGCAGTGTGCCAATCGCCAACTGACAGACAGAACAGAGCTACTGAGCCATACCTGAATCAATTCAAATTTCCCTTCTCTATATCCTTCCTTAAGGTGTCGGTGGAGTCATGTACGGTGTACCAACACGCTTACGAACTGTTGGAACCAATGAAAGGTCGTGGTTTCAAGCCCCACCTGAGCAGTTAATTTTTCCTGATGTAACCGAATTGTTGTTATTGTTCACTAGCTTTTGCCCGCAGCTCCGCCCGCGTGGATGTCGGTTATCGCGACCAAATATAGCCTATGTCCTTTCTCGGCGTGTCCTTTATAGGCGTGAAAGCGTAACATACATACAGACAGACAGACAGACAGACAGACAGACAGACAGAGTTACTTTCGTATTTATAATATTAGTATGGATAAGTGGGTATTATTGTTGGTTAATTGAAAAAAATGTTATATTCATTAAATTATAATATTGTAAGTTTAAGTGTAAAATTTTATGATTACGACTTAAAAATATTAGTACCTAAAAATAGTTGTAAAGATAATAAAATATCACTACTAAGGCACTTAGGTAGGTACAGTCAGCATCAGAAAGATGTTGACGAACAAAGTGCTCAAAATGATCTTAATTTCGTTTTTTTACCCCCTTCCAGTTGACCTTTGCGGTAGCCTAGTGGTATGGGTAATGGACTGCTGAGACGAGGTCTCGGGTTCGATCCCAGGGTTACCATGGCACACACCAATGACTTTTAGATGCTTTTCGAAATTATGTGTGTATTTATAACTGCCCGGTTAATGACAATAGGCTCGCCACCTATTATATTGGGACCTAAACATAAACTGGCGAAATTTGGGTGTTAGCACCTCTGCCTACCCCTTCGGGGAATACAGGCGTGAGTTTATGTTATGTTCAAGTTGACTGATTGTTCTGATATTTGGTACAGAAATTCAGTTAAGACAGAAATACCATATTAATCAATAAAACAGTTTGTTATTAGTACTTATTTGTATTTTATTGATTTAAATTGTATTGTCGTCCGAACCAAAGGTGTGTATCAAAAAAATTAAATTAAAAATTTAAAAAACCCCCGTCACAAAAAACACTTCCAAAAAGTTGAAAATAAATAGAGTTTGCCTTTTAACTTTAACGGTTGCCATGTCGGGGGACCCTAATTGGTTAAGCACTCCGTTATATTATCGGAACAATTCAAGGTCCCCCGACATGGAAACCGTTAAAGTTAAAAGGCAAACTCTATTTATTTTCAACTTTTTGGAAGTGTTTTTTGTGACGGGGGTTTTTTAAATTTTTAATTTAATTTTTATTTTATACTTTTTAAAGTGATCTACTAGTCAAGCTCTTTCATTTGATACCCATATTGAGGGAGTTATGAAGAAATTCGTATTCCGATATGTTGTGGCGGCGGCCATCTTGGACCGATTTCTTCCAAACATAGCTAAGAACACTCCCGACTAATATACCTTTCAAACAAAAAAAACTACATCCAAATCGGTTCATCCGTTTGGGTGCTACGATGCCACAGACAGACACACACACACACACACACACACACACACACACACACACACACACACACACACAGACACGTTAAACTTATAACACCCCGTCGTTTTTGCGTTGGGGGTTAAATATCATGTATCAACAATCAGTCAATAGGAAGGAGGGAAAACTAAAGCATTGAGATAATTTTGAGTACTTTGTTCGCGAAGATCGATCACTGACTGTGTAAATCGTAAATCAGTCAAAGACGTATTAATTTATAGATACGTCATTCAGGAACATGTCTTCTGTGGAAAATGGCGCAACAACTAGTATAAAAATATTGCTACTTACTAATAATACATTATATTATTATTTTACATCAACAGTAATATTATTATTACTAAAATGATGACCTAGTCTTAAAGGTACTGAGTAACGTACGTTCGAAAGTTTCTCTCTCATAGGACAGGAATTGTCTAAAAAGTTGTCCTGCGTTTCCCGCTCACATGGCCGTTCTATCCTAATAATATTCCTGTGTACCACTATATTCGACAGGTTCTCTAATTTTATTCCTACGATTCTATTTTTATTTCTTTAACATTGCATAATGTTACTTGTCCTAACACTATTTGCGCATAATACTCATTTGCCATAACTTTTTAATCATAAGTTTTTAAATCCTATTTACTATAATCATACTATCCCAAAGCATAAGTTTACTTAAGCATAACGACGCGTATCCATAACTATTTTAAGCATACAATGGCGTCTACTAACTAAACTCGACGGAGCCCCGCTTCGCGGCGCTCCTACTTCTAGGTAGTTTTAAAAAAAAACCACGAAGACTAAGGCGGGAGCTCTGCTTCGCTCCGCTTCTAACCTAACCTATCCGAGTCAGATTGCACTGAGTCTGGGTGTTAAAATAACTAGGTATTAGACAAATAAGCAATATGCTTTACAACTTTATGCATATCAAAGTTATGAATAAAAACATTAGGATATACAATATTTATGCTTAATAACACAGTATGCTAAAAACCAATTATGGCACATTATTATTATAACAAAGAAAATTATGCCTAACTTATTATGACAATAAATTAGGACAAAAACCATTATGAGAAAAAATGGGATCCCTATTCGACAACATTCTACACAACGCTACTAGGCCCATGGTAAGCTTAACTAGCTTGTCGTCGTAATCAAACCAAAATCTACTAAGTATGTGCATAATAGCAGGTTTTGTTTGACAATATTTCCAGCTGCTCCACAAAGCATATTTTATTAAGTTGTCACAGTACTTATAAGCACATAGCAGTTCTTTCTTACGATAGATTGGTTCATTTACCAGTCACAATTGTCAAAATTCAGTCGCAATGTTCAAATTTAACAAATGCACATAGCAGATTTTGGTTTGATAACGATGTTATGTTATAAAATCTACAATTCAGATAAACATGCTTATATACTTTTTGAGTAAGTATTCATCTTCTCATTTGACAGCTTTAAATATATTAGACAGAATTATTATGGTAAAACCTTAGACTATATACCAGTGGCGAAGTGTCCATATAACCCGATTCCTACCGGCTTACCTTTGCAAAAACCCCTAAGCATTGTCTATTAATAAATTATAAATCAATGAAACCACATCTATTCATTACACAAAAATATAAAACAAAGAGTATTCTGTTACGTAAATCGCAATTATAATAATTATTTACATACAATACATATTACACATATTTCTCATAACGCCATCTAGTTCTCAAATAAGGAAGGAAACCTCTTGTATGATTCTGTCTGAACGCGCGCGTAACCCGGCCCCCAAAATCGGAATCTGTAACTCTTGTTTAATACGCAGTCGCACGCACACATGCGCAATTTTTCTTAGTAGTGTTCGTAGAAATATGTAGCGACATTAAGCCGCTGTTCAACGGGTTATGACAGAGAGAGAATATACGATAAGAATTTGCGAGAGCGAGAGAGCAGTAATGTGAAGTTTGTTTTGTTTACATACACTGAAGTTGAGGCGAATGAGCGATGTATACAATAGAAATTCAATTGCTCACCACAATTTTGACATTCATTTTTGATTTCATCAATAATTATTATGTTATAAATAAGTTAGAATTCGCTTTTTTGTGTAAAGTAGTTATTACTAAGTATAATTTGTGCTTGTGTTGTGTAGTGTATTGACTGTTGTGCATTGATTGACATTATACTGTCGTAGTATCTACGTAATATTTTGGTAAGTAGTCGTTGTATTATATGCATTTGTAGTGTATTATTTTTCACGAATACCTATGAAGTACATAATCGAAAAGTAGATCGTAATAGAAATCTAATGAAACGGTTTATAGATATCTACAGTAATTTTTTTAGGTAAACAAGAGTTCACGATGAAAGTTCAGGTTCTGATAACCGCGGGAATTATATCGAAACCTTATTATATTTAAGTATATACGATTCAGTAATGGACTCACAATTAGAACAATGTTCTTTAATCCCGTATTTTCTGGTCTTTCTAGCGACATTCAAAACGATTTAATACATAGCATTGCATCCGTTTTAAGAGATCGTATTAGATTAGAGATAGATAAAGCTCAATTTGTATCGATTGACGAAACACCTGACGTAAGCCATAGGGAGCAACTAACTGTAATATTTATATATTTAACTGAAACTGGCATTGAAGAACGATTTCTAGGATTTTACGACGTTAGTGGTAGTCGAACTGCTGAAGTCTTATTTTTTCAAATCCACTTTCATTACACTTGAAAGACACTGTTATAATAATCATCAGTGCTTACACGTATAGTAAATGTGGGTTGAAATTTCCTCAACCATTTGGACCTAAGCCTCGACCCATTCAGTCACAGCTTTTGAAAGGAGTACCTACACATTACAATCGGCCATGGTAAGGTTTTTCTTACGTTCGGCTTCCCTTTTAAAAAAATCCACCCTTCGCCACTGCTATATACAAACTTTATACTTAGACGCAGTAATTGTCATTTCAAAGCGGCGTAAAAATGGCCACCACTTCAATATATTATGTTGACCCCGAGGAGGGCCAAACCGTAAAGGATGGCCCTGGGTCAGCCGGGGTGCGAGGGATATGTCGATGACAACCTCACCTCCGGCCTAGTACCACGACCCACAGTCGGCGTGCGGTTTTAGTCAGTTCGAGTCCGACATAATCTCCCCTTCCGGCTCCGGCAGGGGGGGTATCCGAGGGGATAATACCGGGTTAAAGGGGAACGAATGGAGAGTAAATAATGCAAATTAAAAAAAAAAATTTTTATCCAAATCGATTTTTAACCCCCGACGCAAAAACGACGGTGGGGTTATAAGTTTAACGTGTCTGTGTGTGTGTGTGTGTGTGTGTGTCTGTCTATGGCATCGTAGCACCCAAACGGATGAACCGATTTGAATGTATTTTTTTTGTTTGAAAGGTATATTAGTCGGGAGTGTTCTTAGCTATGTTTTAAAAAAATCGGTCCAAGATGGCCGCCGCCACAACTTGTCGGAATGCATATTTCTTCATAACTCCCATGGGTATTGAGGGAGATATGAAGAAATATGTTGAGAGCTTGACTAGTAGATCACTTTAAAAAGTATAAAATAAAAATTAAATTAAAAATTTGAAAAAAACCCCATGCGGAATGGCAACCGTTAAAGTTATAAGGCAAACTCCATTTATTTTCAACTTTTTGGAGGTGTTTTTTATGACGGGGATTTTTTTATTTTTATGCCAATGTGTTATGTACTTGGAGTATTACTACGCTAGTAGGTACTATTATCTATTCTGTGGTATTACTAGAGATTTTCAGCTTCGGGAGCGTTCCCCTTACAACCGGGATATTTTGGTCTCAAGGGCCAATGATTCATTGAAATAGCGAAGATAGGAACTACAGTTAACACTACCTAATAAATGCATAATGTTATGCTGGAGCCACAACGTTACCGTCTACTGGGCTGTTACCGCAATAATTATCGCGTTGTGCAGTGACAATGTCATATCCGGTTATATGAATAAATATCGAATACATAGGGAAAAATAATCTTCGCGGGCGGGACTCGATCCCGCGATCTTTCCCTTACAGGGGGAATGCCTTGACCAACTCGGCTACCGAAACACGCCCGATGTGATTCAAATTTCCCTTCTTATCGTCTTTAAGGCGACGGTGGAGTCATCTACCGATATTCTTACGAACTATCGGAACCAATAAATGATGTTACAATCATTTTTAAACATTGATTTTTGATAACTCCGCCCAAATAATTGAATGAATTTTACAGTATTAAGTATGCTAACTATACAAATCGAATAGGACTCGAACCCGCGATCTCATCCTTACAGGGGGAATGCCTTGACCACTTGGCTACCGAGACACTTTTTCCCTATGTATTCGATTTGTATGGTTAGCATATACTTAATGCTGTAAAATTAATTAAAATATCAATAAATCCATAGGTACTTAATATTATAAATGCGAAAGTAACTCTGTCTGTCTGTCTGTATGTTACGCTTTCACGCCTAAAACACAGAACCGATTTTGATTAAATTTGGTATAGGGGTAGATTAGACCATGAGAAAGGACATAGGCTATGTTTGGTCGCAATAACCGACATCCACGCGGGCAGAGCCGCGGGCAAAATCTAGACAATAAATCGTGGCTACACCTTTGCGTTATGAAAATTATAGCAGTAATTATCGGCATATCACCTGACTGTGGCCTCAGCATTTGGCACGTAGAAAAACACTACGTGGAGTTACGCATTAAAATAATGCAAATAGCAATTAATTCTGCGCCTTGAAAAGAACATAAGATGTTTATATACACCATATGATGAAAAATATAAATAACTTTGAATACCCCATAAATAGCGTATGCCATTAATAAAGCATCCTGAGCCAAGAATTGGCAAGTTGTAATGGTTATAAAAATACATGAGATTATACAAATTTTTAGATGAACATTGAAATTGGTAACTTGGTCGACATTTTCGTTCCTACTCTTAATAATAATGTAAAATATTCTGCAGAAAAATAACAAGTCTAAGTACGGGACAATGACTTTAAAAACGATTACTATTAATCCACCATATGCAGTGATATCATAGGGATTACTATCAGGAAACCAATCACAAACTATATGATATATCACAGTAATAAATATTGACACAAGCCATATAACTATCGATAGTTTTAGAACACTCCACTTTTCAAACACATTGTCATCCCCAGTAGTTCCAAATTCATACACAGACATATATTCACTCCCGCTGGTTCCATTCTCAGACACATTGTCATTCCCGCTGGTTACATTCTTAGGCACATTGTTATTCCCACTGGTTACATTCTCAGGCACATTGTCATTCTCACTGGTTCCATTCTCAGACACATTGTCATTCCCGCTGGTTACATTCTTAGGCACATTGTTATTCCCACTAGTTCCATTCTCAGGCACATTGTCATTCCCAATGGTTCCATTCTCAGGCACATTGTCATTCCCACTGGTTCCATTCTCAGGCACATTGTCGTTCAAAATAATTCCATTCTGAGGCATATTTTCATTCCCAATAGTTCCATTCTTTGGCATATTGTCGTTTCCAATAGTTCCATTTTCAGGCACATTCTCATTCCCAATACTGCCATTGTGAGGCACATTATCATTGCCTATAGTTCCATTCTCAAGCATATTCTTATTCTCACTACTTCCATTCTCAGGCACATTATCGTTCCCAATAGTTCCATTTTCAGGCACATTCTCATTCCCATTAGTTCCATTCTGAGGCAGATTGTCATTGCCTATAGTTCCATTCTCAAGCATATTCTCATTTTCACTAGTTCCATTCTGAGGCAAAAACACTTTCACAATTTTTTCGTATAAATTCTTCGTGTATACCAGTGTCCAGCATCTGAGGTTTATGTCTGCGGGCAGGCTTAGGAATTCTGGGATAATATCTTCGAAAAAGGTTAATGTATATAGCCACCGGGACAGCGCTAGCTGCAATAGTACTCCTTGATCGTAATTTCTTTTCTTCGGCCGCATTATTAATAATAAGGTTTGAATTGTTAAACATAGTGCTGAAAATGTAGCTCCAACTATAGCCACTTCGTAATTCGTAATTTTCAACATTTTTGCAACAATTTTTCGATGGTTGCGCAACTCGACTGCGCATCGAACCAGCGAACCCTATGGGTGTGGATAACATTATCTTAAAATAGAGTTCAACGTCATCTGGGCCCTGATTCTACTTGACAATACGTTTTAATAGCAGTCGTAATGTTAGGTGAATTTCAATTTGTTTCATCATAGGCGATGATAGGACTGTTCTCCATTCGACGGTAAACATACAACCCATGACAAAGTGACCCCAGGCAATAGGTTCGGCAAAATCGCTTTCCATGTCTGTCTGTCCCTAGATCTTTAAAACTACGCAAAGGAAATTGTTGCGGTTTTATAATAGATAGAGTGAATCAAGAGAAAGGTTTATATGTATAATACAGGCAGCGGGAAAGGTATCTGAGACCACACGGGCGAAAAAATTTGCGGTACAAAGTTTGCCGAGTCATGCTAATTCTGTATTGTCAAAAGTAACTAAAATACGCTAAAAATATCTAAAATGGTATTATACGCCCAGATTGTACCTATAGTTGTTTCGTAAAAAACTACTTAAAACAATTTAAATATAGGCGATTGGCACACTGCAACGCTCGACGCGGCGTCGTTCGTCGACGCGCGTCGACGCGGGAGAGCTAGTATAGTCCGAGAGATATTAGAATTTTTTTGGTAGGTAGGTGTGTGAAGTAATCTAAAATTTAGATTTTATTTAGCTCGATAGCCCAGACTATATTAAGAACGCTATAGATGAAAAGAAAATGATTAGAAGTGCAAGCTATTTTCGACTTATTAACATGACATAGTAAATAATTTTTTTTCTTATATTCGTGATCAGCGTCATCTTTTAACGCGAAAAGAGACGTAACTAAGAAAATGTCATTTAGGTTGAAAGTCGCTTGCAGTCTCTGCGTGTTCCGATAACGAGCCAAAACAGTGGTGTCGGCTCCAATACCCGATATTGGGCATCGATATTTGACTTTCTCCGATCTCGGATGTCGGATATTGGATATCGGACGTCAGTTGATGTGAAAGCGCTCTAAATTTGCCGTTAAATAGTCATGTTGCATTACAATAATATCAATTTAAAATTCGTCTCAAATACCTACACAGAAATTTCTAACAGCTCTCGGACTAAAAATCCCTCAAAAAACACGCGCGTGATGGCAGATTTCAGTGTGCCATACCTCGCGTTTTCTGCTTGTACGCGCGTATTCTGCGGCAACGCGCGTGATTGCGTTGTCAGTGTGTGGGACCCCGCGTTTTTCTATACAAAATGAGCTCCGTAGAGGAGACGAGCGCGACGACGCCGCGTCGACGCAACAACGCTCGACGCCGCGTCGCGCGTCGCAGTGTGCCAATCGCCTAACACAAACGCGCCTAGTTACGTTACGGCCGATCAAGGCGAATAAGGCCTTGATTGATTATGTTTGCAAAGCGTTGTGTTTATATACAATGATGTGCTGTGCGCGTGTACGGTCAATAAACTAAAATAAAGCAGAGAAAAAAGGTAAACAATGCGACCATTACTGAGTTACGTTGTGATAACTAGCGATTATATTCTCTGTCCTTGTCGCATATATCACACGTACGCAACAGTGGCCGAGCGACAGCTGTCGTTGCGTGTTTCGTAGTACAGGAAAGCTGTCAGCTCAGCGGTTCTAAATTGTCAGATCCGCCATCTTATGAGCAATTTTATTCCCGTCTGGAACGCGCTTGAAGTGATACGGGATCATTTTCAAATAAAAAAATTTGAAACCACTGAAACATTGTTTACCTTTTTCAACTTCCAACGGCTTCAAATGGCTTTACTTTAGATTTTCATCAACCTCGTTTATCTCGCGGCTTAGGTCAAAGATATGTGCCCGCCGTATACGAGCGATACGTGTGTTTACTTGAGTGAGTAATGAGTGATTAAAGAATTGGGATCGCGTGCTAAATTGTTATTTTTAGAGTTCCGTCCTCAAAAGAAAAAATACGGAACCCTTACAAGATCACTTCGTTTGTATGTCTGTCTGTCTCACCTTCGGCTTGGCACGACGACCCACAGCCGGCGTGCGGTTTTAGTCGGTTTGAGTCCCATATAGGTCCGAAGGGATTTGCGCATGGAAACTATTACTACTTATTTTGATTAACCCCCGACGCAAAAACGACGGGGTGTTATAAGTTTAACGTGTCTGTGTGTGTCTGTCTGTGGCATCGTAGCACCCAAACGGATGATCCGATTTGGATATATTAGTAGTAGTGGAGGTATATAAGTCGGGAGTGTTCTTAGCTATGATTGAAAAAAAAAACGGTCCAAGATATCCGTCGTCGCCACAACATGTTGGAATACATATTTCTTCATAACTCACTCAATATGGGTATCAAATAAAAAGCTTGACTAATAGATCAATTAAAAATTACAAAATAAAAATGAAAATTGAAATTTAAAAAAATCCCGTCACATAAACACCTCCAAAAAGTGTCGACATGGCAACCGTTGAATCAAAATATTACTAGGTATATGAAAAGTTAAAAGGCAAACACTATTTATTTTCAACTTTTTGGAGGTGTTTTTGTGACGGGGGTTTTTTTTTTAATATTTAACTTAATTTGAATGAATTTTTTAAAGCATTTATTATGCTAACTTTTAAGTTCGAAAAACATTGGAAAAAATGAAATGCTCAAGTGAGACTCGAACTCACGACCTTTCCGTTACAGGGGGACTGCTCTTCCAACTGAGCTATTGAGCCACACTTGAATCATTCCAAATTTTCTTTCTCTTTATATCCGTCTATAAGATAAGGGTGTTTCCAACAGTTCGTAAGAATGTTGGTAGATGGTTGCACCGTCGCCCTTATAGACGGATATAAAGAGAAGGAAAATTTGGAATGATTCAAGTGTGGCTCAATAGCTCAGTTGGAAAAGCAGTCCCCCTGTAAGGGAAAGGTCGTGAGTTCGAGTCTCACTTGAGCATTTCATTTTTTCCAATGTTTTTCGAATTTAATTTAATGTTTAATCGCAGAAATTGGCCGCCGTATCCACGACCAGGGCGGGGCCCCCGCTCCGGCTCGTTTCTGGAGCAAAGGATGGCCATCGCAATTCAGCGTGGCAAGGCTGCCAGCGTCATGGGCACCTTTTTTTTTTCGTGCGGAAATCCCCTCGGATACCCCCCTGTCGGAGCCGGAGGTTATGTCGGACTCGAACCCACTAAAACCGCACGCCGACTGTGGGTCGTGGTGCTAGGCCGGAGGTGAGGTTGTCATCAGCGTCATGGGCACCTTTGCGCCGGGAACGATAGGTACGGGGTGCGTTATTTGACGTTACATAAATATTTTTTTGTATTTTTAATATGTATGTTTTTTTGTAATATGTATTCACTGTTATTAATTAATAAATAAATTAAATTGAGTAGGTCATTTAATGTTTATAAAAACCGTCGACGTATGCCAAACAGATTGCCATTTGCCTAGAGGAGAACTTTGATTTTTATAAAATTAAATACTCATATTCGGGATTGAATAGTTAAATCAAACGTACGCGGATTTAGTGTCCGCTAGCAATTAGTTGATATTTAAATTCATGATGCAACACAACCAGTTATATTTTTTTAATTTATTAAATCCTGTAAACCAGTTATTTGGCGTATTAGAAACATTCTCATTTGATGAGATAGAAATCTCAACCACACTATTTGCTGGTCTTGTACTGAACAGTATAGACGTTGATTTAAAAGTGCATCGACTCAAAATGTTAGAAATTGCGTTATACTTTTATATAGCAGGAGCTACAGTAACTACAATATGTTTAATAACACAAACGATACTCTTTATTCGCCGGCCGGCAATAAGGAAACTGGACCAGAAAATTCTCATGCAGCTAGCAGTGACAAGATGGCTATTTACAATGTGCCATTATACAACTGTCCCATTAATAATATCATTGACCGAAGATATTGCCCTAAGATGGTGGACTTGTGTCTACACGAAGAACTTATACGACAAAATTGTCAAAGTTTTTGTGCCGGAGAAATGGAGTTTTCTGAAACTTTCGATAATTGTCTGGTTTGTGTCAATATTATTAAGTGTGTTATTTCATTTGGATGCTGTTTGGTTTCCAAATAACGATGCCTATGTTACAGATTTAACTGTGGGTGCTAATGTGCTGGTGTTCTTAATAATCAAACTTATTGTTCCGTGTGTAAACTTTTTGTTCTTCTGCAGGATATTTTATGTTATTATTAGTAGGAAGATGAAACACAGGAGTGACGACACAGTTACAAACGTGGCTGTTGGTATTAAGATCTGTGTGATCTCATTTATTTTGGTGAGCATCACCAGTTTACAAGTTTTGGCTGAAGACACGGTACTGATTGGGATACTTTTTAGGCAGCTGGGTATAGAATTTACACATTTGAAAGAATATTTTCTGTATATACGACTCATAGCTTCTTTTCAAGGTGGAGAAATTATCGCAATTTTTTTTATTTTAATACGAAATTCCACATAGTTTTTATTGATTTATTCCTGGTTGGGCCCACTGAGTTTTGTCCCACATAAAAAAATCCTGGTTCGTCCCAAACAATATGCCTCCTTCGTCCCAAAATATAATATAAATTATTATATGCCTGCTTCGTCCCATTTTCTATTCCTTGTACGGCCCAAATGTTTTTTGTATATGCCAAACTTGCTTTTTTGTACAATCAGCCAAAAAATATTACATGTGTTATTAATATTTAATATCAATAAAATATTAACTAAATATTTAATATCAGTTGAATATTTTAAAACGACCGCTTCACTCTGTTTTCTTCGCGAGGCAAAATTTACTCATAATATTACCTATTTTATAATACATTCACTAGCATTACATTATTCTTTTGTGATAAATCTCTATACAGCTTATTTTAAATGCACGTGTAGATTATGAACAATTAAAGATAGCTTTTAATAGTTAGCATTAATAAGGCATAATTATTAATTAAGTTTCATTACGTAAGATAGTGAAAGGGGCGCCTTGATACAAGGGCTTTCCCTTTGTGTCAGGTGCCCCTTAGAGATAATAGATTAGTAATTTCGACTACTAAAATTCTTTATTCAAAAAAATGCCGCGAAACTCATTCGTTTACCGAAATACAATTTTAATGTTTTTTTTAAGTAACAGGGGCACCTTGACGCAAGGGGAGGGGTTAGAGAGAAAATTAGTAATTTCGACGGCTAAAATGTTTTATTCAAAAATTATGCCTCGAAATTCATTCGTTTACTGAAATATAATTTTTATTAATGTTTTACTATTTAAGGTAGAAAGGGGCACGTTGATAGGATAGAGAGAAAATGAGTAATATCGTATACTACAATTCTTTCTTCAAAAAGAATGCCTCGAATTTCATTCGTTTATAAAAAATATGAGTGTTAATTATATTTTATAAAGTGTGTTTCGTATCAAGATGCCCCTTACTACCTAAGGGCACCTTGATACAAAGACAGACTTAGGTCCGTATTCCCTTCTAGAATGACACTCAGCCTGAATCGCGATTTATCTCAGTACGGTTTGTATAGACAGATTAATAGATTTGACATATTGTCATTCTAGAATACGGGCCTTAAACTTGTTTGAAGTAATTTTTACAGCATTAAGTATGCTAACTATACAAATCGAATACATAGGGAAAAAGAATCTTCTCGGGATGTATTCGATTAGAGTTAGCATACTTAATGCTGTAAAAATTCCTTCAATTGTTTGGGCGCAGTTATCAAAAATCAATGTTTAAAAATGATTGTAACATCATTCATTGATTCCGATAGTTCGTAAGAAAATCGGTAGATGACGCCACGTCGCCTCAAAGACGTATAAGATGGGAAATTTGAATCATATCGGGCGTGTCTCGGTAGCCGAATTGGTCAGGCATTCCCCCTGTAAGGGAAAGACTGCGGGTTCGAGTCCCGCCCGAGAAGATTCTTTTTCCCTATGTATTCGACTTAAACTTGTTCACTTTTAGGCCCGGTTTTAATGTTGGCACAGTCCGTGCCTCAAGCGAAAAGTCACGAAGAGAAGGTTGGATGGCTATTACTCGTAGGTATCCTATTAATTACCAATCAAGTTGAATTGCCAATTACGAATAACTAGTAATGAATTTATTAGTAAACAATTTATTTAGCTCTCTTCTCTTCGCTTATCATGTTATAGGTTTTACCTGTGGATATTTTTTTTGTATGGTGCTACATTATGTTACAGTAGAAATTAAAGTGACGTGTTTCCTTCTTCCTACAGTCCCAAGTCCTTTAAGCGGGGCGTGAAAAGGCATCTGATGAGGCCGTCAAGCTAAGTGCCACCACTGTTAACATGGTACATGTTTACGATGCTGACCCTCTTTCCGAGACTTTGCCTTTAGCTTAACATAAGGCGAGGTGAACTTAAATTGACGTGTCCTTTATATGACATCAAATTGTTTTAGTCGACACCTGAGTTATTGAAGGTGCTGCAATGCCTATCGCTGTCCACTAGTGCTGGACATAGGCCTCTCCCAATGTTGGGACGCTTTGGCCTGCTGTTGCCACACTGTCCAGATGAGTTGATACAGGGTTTTATTTCGAGTTTTCCTTCTCTCGCAGTGATATCGACCTTCGAACTTCGGATGATATGGTGTGGATTCTTTCCCCACCACCACGCATCATATTGTATGTTGTCGTTCAACCTAATCTGTCCAAATCATATTGTGAAGGACACTGCACCCCGACCTGGATAGATATAGGTTAGAAGGCTAAGGCGGAGGTGGAGCTCCCCATGCGGAGCCTACATGGTTGTTTTCTTAAACAAATACTAAAAATATCAGACCACATTACAAAAAATTGTTGCGAGTGTGGTCGACGATCTGTCCAAGTCAAATTGCGCAGTGTGGACACCCTGACGTAGATAAATATAGGTTAGAAGGCTAAGGCGGAAATGGAACTCCCGCCAGCGGAGCCTTCATGGTTATTTTCTTATACAGATAAAATACTAGTACAAAAATATCAGACTACATAAATTTTTTTTTTGCGAGCGTGGTCGATGGAAAATACTACAACCTATTCGGAACTTCTTAATGTGGACGTAGCCGTGAATTATAGCTATATAAAGTAGGTAATATGGGAGTGGCTTATAGTTTTTATGGTTAAATTTAAGATCTTATATAACGTGTTAGGTAATTATCTTTTAGAAACCAGTTATGTGATTAGTTACAAACGTTTTTTTGACCGACGATTAGAACCATGGTTTCAAAGGAATCTGAACCTCTCGAAGTGAGGTAGTGCTGGTTGAGTGCTGCGTTTTTTGCACAAAATATAAATTATTCGCACATCGCTGCAAAATGATTGATATTGATATTACGTTCTGCTGCCTTATATTTGGAACTATATTCTCAGGCATATGTTTATTGATACAAACCCTACTTTTCATACGCCGGCCTGAAATCAGAAAACTGGATCAAAAAGTTCTGATGCAGCTAGCGGTGACGCGGTGGATATACACAATCGGCCATTTTGATTTTGTCCCAAGGATGTTATTCAAAGCTACAGACATCAGCCTCAGATTTTGGACATGTGTCTACACAAAAAACTTGTATGATAAAATGGTGAAAGTGTTTGTGCCAGAAAAATGGAGTTTTCTTAAACTCTCCTTGACTATCTTGCCTGTGTCAATAGTTATAATTGTGTTATATGATTTATCATTTCTTTGGTTTCCAAAAAATAATTCAGTTCTTACAAACGTCATTATGACTACAAATTTGTGGACTTTTATAGTGATAAGATGTTCAGCACCGTGTGCTAACTTAATATTGTTCGGTAGGATATTTTATGTAATTATTAGTAGAAAAATAAGACGCAAGAGTGACGACGCAATTACAAACTTTGCTGTCGGGGTTAAGATTTGCGTAATCTCATTTGTTTTGGTGAGCATAACGAGCTTACAGCTTTTAGCCGATGACGCAATGGGCTTTATAGTAACATTCTTGGAGGAGAAACAGTATATTACACAGACTGAGTATCTAGCTGAGTATTATGAGTATTTACGAGTCATAGGGTCTTATCAAGGTGGAGAAATAATAGCTATATTTATTATTTTGATGCGAAATGCCACGTAGTGTTAAATTTATGGGATTAGAATTATTCGTATAAAGTCTATTTCTAAGTTTAATAAGAATACAAATATATCTCAATTTTTTAAAAGTGTTTTATTATGTATTTGTGACCAGCAATATTTATAATCCGGTATTCTATACAATGCATAAATGATGTATAAAATGCCGCTAACGCGGTGGCAATGAATGAAATATTAGGATGATTTTTATAGCATTAAGTATGCTAACTATACAAATCGAATACATCAGGAAAATGAATCTTCTCGGGCGGGACTCAAACTTGCGATCTTACCCTTGCAAAGGGAATGCCTTAACCCCCGAGACACACCCGATGTGATTCAAATTTCCCTTCTATTTTTATCCGTCTTTAAGGCGTCTTAAAAGCGTGACCATCTTGTTAGCGACATTAGCGCTACGAATTTGCCTACCACATTTTAATTGTGATAAATTTAGCCTATGTGTTAATCCAGGGTGTCAGCTAACTCCATACCAAATTTCATTAAAATCCATTCAGTAGTTTTCACGTTAAAGAGTAACAAACATTCATCCATCAATCCATACCTACCTGCAACACTTTACAAAAGATTAAATACTAATATAGAAATGAAGACAGCATCAAAAAATTGTTGCGAAAAAAATTCCTCGACCTATTCTGACTTTTCTTAACGCGGATGTTGTCGCAAATTACCTACCTTCAGCTGTTAGTGATAGCTAGTGATGGCCCGGTGGCCGAAACTCGACCATAATTAATTAAACATTTATAAGTTTAAACAATAATGAAGTTGAATACATAGGGAAAAAGAATCTTCTCGGGCAGGACTCTCAAGCTGACCACACACCAATAATACAGGTGTGAGAAATGTCGTACTTGCAAAGTTGCAACTTATGTCCGCACACTTTTCGTAAAGTTTTCGCTTCACCTATAATTTTTTAAATCCATATCCATACTAATATTATAAATGCGAAAGTAACTGTCTGTCTGTCTGTCTGTCTGTATGTTACGCTTTCACGCCTAAACCACTGAACCGATTTTGATGAAATTTGGTATAGAGGTAGATTAGACCATGAGATGCGATAACCGACATTCACACGGGCGGAGCCGCGGGCAAAAGCTAGTATGTAATAATTTTAAGTTAAAACCTCCTTATCCTCCTTATCCGTCAGCTGTGAACATAAATCTGTATGGGACTGTGGTGATTACCTAAGCCTAAAAAAATACCGTATGAACACGTAAGTAACGTGCATATGTGTGTGAAAAATAGCTTTAGTGTGCGTAACGTTTATTTGTGTTTATTTATTACACAAAAATATTAGCCTTATACACTTCTCTTCGGTATAAACTATCAATATGTGAAATCTCACCCTCCTATGTGCTCGCAATTTTCGTAAAAAGGGATCGAAACATTTCGCTTCACATATTAATATTTAGATGTAGGATTAACTTGTAGTTTTTAATGTTTTTATGCTTATTGTGATCATAAATAACTTCTTATGGAATAAGAACCCTTAAATGCCAGACTTCGTGCATTTTATAAAAGTTAAAAGTAGATAGTATTACTTATTTTATAGCTGCAAGTTCGTCAGCGCATGCTCCTAAAGGCTTATTACTAGACATCCACAACCCATTGTTCCCGAAAAATAAACTTTCATATATTCCCCCTATTTCCACGGTAATGAAATTAAAATATCAAATATTATTTTCTTGCACATCTATACACAAGTTTTTAAGCATGGTCAGGAACAAAATCGGGGAGAAAAAGATTTACGAACCACTTAAAAAGCAGGTAAGGGGTGGCGAAGACCTTAAAAGAAGTTTAAGACCTAGTTTAATAAGATTTTTTTTTTTCGAATAACCTTGAGTTTCTACTTGAATTTTGGGACACGTAGTATACAAATTAGCTTGTTTCTATGGGTTACCCGGGTTACTCCCATCCATAGGCTGTTGGGCATTACCGTGGGTATTAGTCGGTAGTAGGCCGGCATAACATCCATGAAGGATTTTCCGTCACGGTAAAAAAAGGGGGTTACCCACGATGTTAAAGTGTCTGTATATGAATGACGCGATTCCTAATAATATTGTGAAGGTATCACCTATGAATCCACTTTGTTTTTTTTATAGCTGTTGCTCGCCGGTCCGCCCACGTGCTGATCCCGTTTATCGCTGACAGTAGCGTGATAATATATATATTATAGCTTATGTTGGTACCTGTTAACGTACTTAGCTATCAAAATCATTTTTGAAAATCGTTCTAGTAGTTTTTGAGTTTATTCGTCTATCTATACTAATAAATAATTGTAAATTGGAAATGTTTGTTCGCAATGGACACAAAAACTACTGAACGGATTTTGATGCGGTTTTTCTTATTAGAAAGGTCTTAATCACTTATTTCTTCCTCTTCATTTTGATACCTTACTCGATTAGTTTGAATCAAAAATATTATTAATATACGTTTTGGCACCAAAAATCCACCATTTTCATTTTCTAGAAATTTTAATGTAGGTACCTGTACCATACTCACACAATCACGACGAATCAAATAACGCCTCACATGGCCAAATCCGTCAAGCCGTTCAGGCTGTAGGCCGTGCCAAATAAATGGACATACATATATACATAGTCTCGAAAAACATTACCCTCCTTCGGCAGTCGGGTAAAAACTATTTTTGTCAAGTAAAAGTTGTTCTTCACTATTGGACGGATCAAGTCCCGTCTTGAATGAAACAAATGATTAACAAAAACTTTCACTTTTTCCGAAGTAAACGTCTTCTTAATATTAGCGTTAATCCGCTTTTTCTGGGATAACCGCGTTTTTGGCTGAACTTCCCTATTTTCCGTGAAGCGACTACCATATGACCTCCACAACCTAATATTGAAGTGTTGCAGTTAGACTGTTGTTGGATTTTTTAGCGCTCCTACTACCAGGAACGACTGCCATAATTGTTCGTATGGCAACCGGGACCGACGACTTAACGTGTATCCAGGCACGGAAATACCCAGGCCATATAAATAGATATATACATGCATACAAATATTTGTACTGAGCGGTAATCGAACCCGCACTCCCTGTGTAGCAGTTGCGATCACTACCATCACGCCACAGAAACTATAAAGGGTAAATTCCACAAAATAAAGGTTTATTGAACTCGGTTTGATTTGGCAAGATTCTACTGATACAGTACAATGACGTCACAGCTTCCACTGACAGATGTTACTACCTGTTTTACAAGTAACCAGTTGTAAAGATGCTTCCACACAGTGGTTGAATAGCATAACAGATATTGTTAGTAAGTAAACATTACATTTGATTATTATTTGCAACTAGCTTTTTCCCGCGGCTCCGCCTGCGTAGATGTCGGTTATCGCGATCAAACATAGCATATGTCCTTTCTCATGGTCTAATCTACCCCTATACCAAATTTTATCAAAATCGGTTCAGTGGTTTAAGCGTGAAAGCGTAACATACAGACAGACAGACAGAGTTACTTTCGCATTTATAATATTAGTATGGATATGGATTATGATTCTTAGACTCGAATCTTGGTGACACTACCCCCTCTTATCCACGCCGGGTACAAACTGACAACATGTTAAAATGTATAAGGTATCAGATAGCACGAGTGACGGCTAGCCCACTATTACGTGAAACTGAAAATATTTTTTGGCTTAATGCGGATGTTTATACACTTCCACCTACCCCTTCGGGGATTTACAAGCGTGAGTATATGTATATTTGTACATGCATATATAGCATAATTATATATTTAAAAATACTTTATTAAGACGACATACCTGCCTAGTACAATTACGCCAGCCTTTTTTACATTTTACCTCAATTGACCTTGAATTCGAAAAAACATTCATAAAACAAAATATGTAACAATTTGGCATACAATTATTTGTTTATACTGGAGATTGATGGCACTTGTTGGAATCTACCACACATATTGAATAACACACTTGTACTTTTCCAGTGAGTTTAATTTTATTTCTGAACCTGACCGTTTCGCCTTACGGCATTCTCAAAGGTTTACATTGATGTTTTAAATATTCCAATTCCCAAACACTACATTTCATAATAATAAGTAAAATTATTTCATAAAATATTCACTAACAAATTATGTTCGCCAACGTCAACCCCTGTGTGTAAGCGCCTTTACAATAGTCGTCTCATGCATGATATTATACAAAGGGCAAACCCACAATTACATTTAGTATCACAACAAAAGTGCTATAGTACACACACTTTGTGTGTGCAGTCTCAAAATTATGTGTGTGTATGTGTTTAGTGTTAGTGTATGTGTGTTTATATTAATTTTAAGTGCACATTGTCAGCTGGAAGAAGGTTTGTGAACATATTTTTCAAGGTCAATATGTTTTCTTGTTAATCTTGACCGTTTCAATTGCAAGGAAACTACCTACAATTTCAATAAATATATAGCGGTTTCACTTATATTTTTGTAGTTTCGTTTTATATCACTTAGGCGGTAGACAATCACATGGCCCACCTGATGGAAAGTTGTTACCGTGGCCTATAGACGTGTGCAACGCCAAGGGAGTTACCCTCGTGCTTCCGACCCTGTAAGCATAGAGTTTCTGTGCCGTCAGTGCAGAAGACAAAGCAGGACAAGCCTTTGGTCTTCAAACTGATAGTGAGCTCTGGCTACCCTACTCACCGACGGGAACACAACATGAGGTCTTTTTTAATTTTTACTAGCTTTTGCCCGCGGCTCCACCCGTGTGGATGTCGGTTATCGCGACCAAACATAGCCTACATCCTTTTTCATGGTCTAATCTACCCTTATACCAAATTTCATCGAAATCGGTTCAGTGGTTTAGGCGTGAAAGCGTAATACATACAGACAGAGTTACTTTAGCATTTCTAATATTAGTATGGATTGGGTCCGACAATTTACTGTACCCCGCTAGATGGTAATAAAGCTGAGGTGCAATCCAGAAGATACAGACCACCATTCTCGACGCTATTGAACGTAAAATGGTGGTCCCTAACTTGACGGCCTTGATTTCTTTTTCTTTCCATGCCCCGGTTGAAGAACCCGGGATTGTAAGAAGAGGGAAACACGCATGCGGGCAGAGCAGATCTTTATCGTGCGGCAGAGGAAGGAGGCCTCAAACCGTTTAGTGCGAGATGGTATGGATTCCACCGTGTGTGGATGGCACCGCAGACCAGCACGTGTTGTTCTGAATAGGAAGGGAGAGGGTGGGATCAGTTGGAATAACTCCTCAGAACACTCGCCGTGGTGGAAAACGGCCAACGGCAGAGGTTCCAAGGTGTTGGTAACCGTAGGATCACCAATGATACGAATTGCACGTCACTGTAGGGGGTAATCCAAGGGGATTTCCAATTTCCACACTATAAAAAAGGTTCAGAGTTCAAAGTTTACCAACAGTGATTTATATTTTTTATAACAAGCTATTATTTTAATTGTCCAATTAATATTACATTAATTTAATTGCAATATTTACATTATCGTTAGTTACAAAGGTCAAATCTTGTTGTTAATCACGATTAATGATAATTACTTCCTATTTCTCTACTAGCTGCTACCCCCGACTCCACCCGCGTGGAATAAAATTCTTTACACATCTCTTCTTCATCTTAGCGTTAATTCCAGTCGCTTCCAAAGCTTTTAGCTTGGAATCTGGGATACGCTTTACCAGTCTAACTGCGGATTTGACTGAACTTCGATATTTTCTGTGAAACGACATCCATCTGACTTCCACAACTCAAAGGCTATATCGAAGCATTGCAGCTAGACCAGTTGTAGAACTTTTTTAGGGCTCCAGCTATCCATAACACTTATGTTCGTATGGCAACCGGGACCGACGGCTTAACGTGCTCTCCGAGGTACGACCAGACTAATGCAAGTACCGATATTCATGCATACTCATTCCTATGCCGCACCATTAAGACCGGGAACTCCCTGCCAACTCACGTGTTTCCTTCTTCCTACAGTCCCGGGTCCTTTAAGTGGGGCGTGAAAAGAATCAGATGAGACCGTCAAACTGAGTGCCACCACTGTTAACATGGTACATGTTTACGATGGTGACCCTCTTTCTGAGACTTTGCCTTTAGCTTAACATCAGGCGAGGTGAAGTCAAATTGACGTGTTCTTTATAAAAAAAACTTTTTTTGCACTGAGCGGGTATCGAACCCGTGTCTCCGCGGCCGCGTTTACTACAGCTACGTCAGGGAGGCTGTCAATGTCTCTAAGCATACAGCGTCGAAACGCAGTGGAAATACAACAGAAAATATTGAAGTTCAGTCTCATCATAGTTAGACTGGAAAGCCGACCCCAACTGAATTGGGTAAACCCTCAGAGAATGATGACGACTTAAAGGCGAAATAAGTTATAATGTGAATACAATAAGTGTGAAATTACAGTGGCGGCGGGGCGGGCAGCGGAATCCACTGGTGGGTAACACGAACATTATCAGTTTTGATATATTGAATAACACACTTGTACTTTTCCACTGACTTTATTTTCTAGACCTGACCGGTTTCGCCTTAAAGTCAGTGGAAATGTACAAGTGTGTTATTCAATATGTGTAGCAGATTCCACCAAGCGCCATCAATCTACAGTATAAACAGTATCAGTTTTGACTTTGGCGCACCCAGTGCGAGCGTGGCGGGTGAGCGGAAAACGCGTTTAGTCGCATAATGCCTAATTCGCAAAATGCCTACCGTGTCTCAAAAGGACCAATTCGCGAAATTACAAATTCTCAAAAGAACTAATTAGCAGAATGCCTAATTCTCAAAAGGACCAATTCGTAAAAGGACAAAGCTGACAAAGCACTTGATTATCTTAGATACTCGTAATAATACTAATAAACGTTAGATGCTCGAATATAAAAAAAACTGCGGCGGGACAGTGGGTGTCGCGGACTCGCCACCCGCTCCCGCATCCGCAGCCCGCCCCGCGCCACTGCTCGATTCTAATAAAGCTAAACCATTGTGGTGCGACACAGTCAGCGCCAAAACTGACATTAAATTTTAGACTTTATTTCTATACCTCTAAAGTCCACAATGAAATGAAAAAAGTTTCACTCTGCAAAAAGTCGTTTAATTTTGAACTTTTTTAACTACATCGGTTATAGTCTATTATTTAATGACATTTTTTGCACTGACTGTGGCACCTCGTTTAGCTTTTTGTAGCTCGATGCTACAAAAAGCTAAACGAGGTGCCACAGTCAGTGCAAAAAATTGCCTGATTGCATCCGAGGCCACGGTGCCCTCTAAGCTCAGGGTTCGCCTTCCGGCTCTTCCTCTTACACTTCGCAGAATCTTGGACGTCCAAGGTAGTGAGACCATTTGCACGCATGACACCCTCCACGACGTCAAGCCAGGACTTCTTTGGCCTACCCCTTCTACCTGGATACGGCGGGGGCGCCATTGCAATAAAAGGAGAAATAAATACCAGGATGGAATTACTAATTGCGGGATTCACACTCAATCCGGGAAACGGGAAATCCACGCGAACTGTGTCGCATACAACAGCTATAATGGTAATAAGCCGGTCAAGTGCGATTTGGACTTGCGTACTGAGAGCTCCGTACAAGCCTCCCCCCCCCCCCCTGCCGGAGCCGGATGGGGAGGTTATGTCGGACTCGAATCGACTAAAACCGCACGCCGACTGTGGGTCTTGATGCTAGGCCGGAGGTGAGGTTGTCATCGACATATCCCTCGCACTCCGGCTGACCCAGACAAATCTTGTACCTAATACTGCCTTTTTTTTCGTGCGGTAATCCCCACGGATAGTTACCGCCCCCGCCGGAGCCGGAAGGGGAGGTTATGTCGGACTCGAACCGACTAAAACCGCACGCCGACTGTGGGTCTTTATTCTAGGCCGGAGGTGAGGTTGTCATCGACATACGAGGGTCAAACTGAAAGCCCTCCATCGCTGTATATCATATTCTCAAAAGACCACATTCGTAAAACATCATATTCGCAAAACATGATATTCGCAAAATATGATATTCTCATAATATCATATTCTGACAACATCATATTAGCAAAATATTATATTCTTAAGAAACCATATTCGCTATAATATCATATTCTCAAATTACCACATTTTTAATCTAAAAGTAACATCAGGGAAAAAATCAAAAGGTAATAAATTTTATTTCTATATCTGATACTGGCTGACCATGTATTTTCCTTTGAATAATAAAGACAGTATATATGCATCAGGTTTGATTTATTATGTTATTGCTTTGCGAGCTTAGTGCAAATTAGTGTTAGTGGGTGAAAATGAACCTATCTAATTCGAATAACAACGAAATGAATCGAAAACATCGAAAAAAGTGAATCTTCTAGGGTGGGACTCGAACCCGCGATCTTTACCTTACCTTACGGCTACCGAGACACGCCCGATGTGACTCAAATTTCACTTCTATATTCATCCGTCTATAAGGCGACGGAGGAATTATCTATCGATGTTCTTACGAACTATCGGAACCAATGAATGATTTTACAATCATTTTTAAACACGAATTTTCGTTTACTCCATTCAAATATTTGAATTAATTTTTTATACGATATAATGTTGTTTTTTAGTTTTTCTGTTAGTGACAATAAATATTCTCAGACGATTTTATCTAGTTTGTTTATTTTCAATATTAATTAATATTCTATTTCAGAATAATAAATGTTTAATTTCTCAAAAACATTAGAACTGTGGTGTGGTGTGTTTGTTGTTTACCTGACTGTACTCAGATTAGAGTCTTTTGCGTATATCTTGTTTCACGAATGTCGTATTTTGCTACTATGATGTTCTCAGAATATGATATAAAGAGAATATCATATTTTGCGAATATCATGTTTTGCGAATATGATCTTTTAGGAATGTGGTCTTTTGAGAATATGATATACAGCGACGGAGTTCTTAGAACTGGCCACTTATAAACAATATAATAAAAAAATAATTCTAAAATTTGAAAATAGAACTCTTTGCCAATATTACTGAGTATATATTTCATTCATTTATCATTTGTTTTACGATTTGGCGGCAAATTGAAAATTGTCTGTGTCACGTTAACATGAATTTAACACGAGAAAATTTTCGTGCAATGATTTTTTATGACTTTCGATGTCATTTAAGTCAACAAGAAAGTTATGATAGACTACGATTGGCCTTTCACAATGAAGCCCCATCTCGTGCGACTGTTTACAACTGGTTTAATGAGTTTAAACGTGGTCGCACTAATCTCACTGATGATTTACGTGAGGGACGGCCTTCTACGGCGACGACTGAAAATAACATCTGTGTTGTGCGGCGTATGATAGAGACTGACAAAAGAGTGACCTATCAGCAGATTCGGACAAGCTTAGGCATCGGTATGAGTCAAGTGCACAAAATCCTCCACGAACATTTAGCGGTCAGGAAGCTTTGCGCCCGGTGAATACCTCATAATTTGACTGAGGCTCAAAAACTCCATCGTGTGGATTGGTGCCGTAAAATGATTGAAAGATTTAACGGACGTGACTCTAATGCTGTGTTCGACATACTAACAGGTGACGAAAGCTGGATTTACTGTTATGATCCTGAAACCAAAAGACAATCTGCTCAGTGGGTGTTTCCTTTCGAGGAGTTGCCAACTAAAGTGAAGAGAGATCGAAGTGCGGGAAAAAAAATGGTGGTCTCGTTCTTTGGAAGGATAGGTCATTTCGCAACAATTGTGTTAGAGGATCAAAAAACAGTTTCTGCAGAATGGTACACTACCAATTGTTTGCCACTTGTCTTGGAAAAAGTTCGAGAGAAAAGACCTCGCAGTAGGATCCTCCTTCACCACGACAACGCCTCGTCGCACACCGCCAAGCGAACGATCGACTATTTGGCGACATCAAACGTTGAATTACTGGGTCACCCGCCGTATAACCCGGACCTCGCGCCTTGTGATTTTTATTTATTTCCAAAAATTAAAGAAAAACTTAAAGGAAAGCGGTTTATGAATGCTGAAGAAGCGGTGGCTGCGTATCGCGATGCCATTGAAGAGACCCCTAAGGACGAGTGGACTTTTCCCAGTGGTTCCATCGCATGTAGCGGTGTATTGACGTGAATGGACAATATTTTGAAAAGATATAATAAAACTAATAACTGGCTAATGTAATCAGTTTTTGATTTTCTAAGAACTTTCAGTTTGACCGTCGTATCCCTCGCACCCCGGCTGACCCAGGGCCATCCCTTACGGTCTGGCCCTCCACGGGGAGGTACAGGAACCCTAAAAAATAACGAGAATAATTTATTACGTTAGCTAACATTAATCATATTATAGCAGGGTCATGTTTGGTTAATACTCGTGTTTCGTGTTTAAGGAAAACCTGTAAAGTAATTATTTTATTGTAATATTCTGAGAACAATCGCTAATTGTAGGCACAGAGGATACATCGTGACACATATCTTGGACCTACTCTGACAGCCTCTGTGGCGTGGCGATAGTGCACGCGACTGCCACGCAGGAGGCGCGGGTTTGATTCTCGTTCAGTGCAAATATTTGTATGCATGAATATGACTATTTGTATTGGTCTGGGTGTTTCTATGTATAATATGTATGTATTTACAAAAAAAAAGTATATAAGTATGTTTATCCGCATTCTAGATTCCATAACACAAGCTATAAAAGCTTACCATGGATCTAGATAGCGTTGTGTGGAATGTTGTGGAATGTGGAATACTACTGCCTTTTTTTTCGTGCGGAAATCCCCACGGACACCTCCCTCGCCGGAGCAGAAGGAAAGGTTATATCGGACTCGAATCGACTAAAACGCATGCCGACTGAGGGTCGTGGTGCTAGGCCGGAGGTGAAGTTGTCTTCGACATATCCCTCGCACCCCGGCTGACCCAGGGCCATCCCTTACGGTCTGGCCCTCCTCAAGGACCTACTACTGCCAGTGGGGACGCCGTTTTACCGGAACGGGTGACCAGGGCCTCGATTCTACTAAAGCCAAATCATAGCCGACCCGCAGCGATTGCAAAAAACGGTATTTAATAATAGACTTTACGCCAATGCGTTTAAAGTTCAAAATTAAATGAGTTTTTGCAGAGTGAATGAAAAAGTGTAATGAAACCTTAAATATAGATCACACAAGTTAAAAATATGTAAAAAGGGTTTTAATAATTATGAATAGTGGTATAAATGATAATTGAATTGATAAGTGACTTAATGAAATATGTCTACTAACAATATTCCTTAAGTGAAGAACTAACCATAATTAAAAATGTTAAACCTATTTAATTTTGTACACCATGTTATATGCTAGGACATAGTGCACTGATATTTAATGACAGATCTTTTGTAACACCTATGTTCCACAAAATAATACATAAATAAATAAATAAATAAAAAACTTTTCTTATTTCATTTTGGACTTTAAACGTATAGGGATAAAGTCTAAAATGTAATGACAATTTTTGCGCTGACGATGGCACCACAATGATTAGCTATGCTATGCTCAAAAGACACCCAACCGTGTTAATTCATAGTTTTTTATAACCATAAAAATGATTTTGAAAAAAATCATTTACTTTTGCCAAAGTTTCTGATCCAATGTAGTACCTACCCGTGGTCACGACTTGACTGGCCGGCGAGGGTCGCGCGGTGTGCGAGGAACATTTTTAGTGCGTCTACCCTCCGTTACTTTCAGAATGAAAGTAAGGCTGCTGATACACAACACTCACTACGTCAGTTTTGGACAGCACAATGTTGTTGGGTTTTAATGTTTTTTTATCAATGGATTTCACGTCCCGGATAGTTTGAATCCATCTACCCTGTTGAAATTTTTATACTTTTTAATTTCAATCGCTTCACGCACAATCCTAGAATAGTAGTGGCGATCAGTGGAGAGTTCTTTGGGTTGATGAAGCTCAATCCAGTGATTGGTAGCCGACTCAAGGTGTGTCGATTTGCGTGGACGGACAATTCGTGTGGAGTCCCGAATTTTTATAATAAGCGTGGGTAGCTTATTGGTTAAGGAGCCGGCCTTACGATCGAGAGGTCCCGGGTTCGAATCCTGGCCATTACAGTACCAACGTGAACCCACTCCTAGTACCAGCAGTGTAGCTTAGCTGGAGGGGTTCGGTTAGAGGGAATATTATTAATTTCGATTCTAATATTCTTTAGAAAAAAAACACCCAAGAAAGTTGTACTGCGCGAATAGAGCACTTTTCAGGTCCAAGATATTTGTCTCGAGGTATACCCAAGTAAAACAATAGTCAATAATAGTTGGTCTGAAGCAGCCAACCTAACGGTGCCGCCGTCACGTGTTATGCGGACGACACGCTGGTGACGGCGTGCGGGGCTACATACCGCGAAGCGACCCTGAAGGCCACGACCGCGGTTGCCCAAGTCGTGGAGCGGATTCGGCGGCTGGGTCTCGAGGTGGCTCTGCATAAAACCGAGGCCATGTTCTTTCATGGGCCTCGGCGCGTGCCACCGGAGGATTCCAGCCTCATAGTGGGAGATATTTCTATCGGCATCAAGGCCCAGATGAAATATCTGAGGCTCGTGCTTGACGGCCGGTGGAACTTCGGGGAGCATTTTATTTATTTATTTATTTATTCAGGAAACATACAGTCATGTACTTACATAGCAGAGAACATATTTTTCTTAAAGACTTAGAGTTCCATATGACACTATAATAAAACAATAATAAATCAGCGACACTGCCGCACAAATGTTACAAAGAAGAAAAGAAAGGAAAAGATTATTTTACTCTATGTCCGTAAGGAACATAGCTCTTAGCGCTTTTTTATATACAAACAAACTGCTGTTGAACATGTCCAAGCTACTGCATTTAACATTATAATACTGAACACTACGTCTGAAAAAGTTGTTACTGGTATACACAGTTTTATACAAAGGAACAGAGAACAATTGGTGTAACCGGGAGCCGGGCCTGGGTATCCTGAATGAGATCTTTTCTAAAGCTAAAAATCTCCAAAGACTGGCCCCCAAATTGAAGGACACAGCTGCCGCTTTGGGGCGGCTGCTGCCCAACATGAGGGGGCCGGATGACTCCTGCAGGAGACTCTATGCGGGAGTCGTGCGGTCCATGGCCCTATATGGGTACCCAATATGGGCGGACACCCTGACGGTCCACAATGCGCGTCTGCTGCGTGGACCGCAGCGTGCAATGGCCAGCAGGGCCATTAGGGTGTACCGCACGATATCCTTCGAGGCGGCGAGTCTCCTTGCCGGATCCCTACCGTGGAACCTGGATGCGAGAGCCCTTTCGATGCTATATAGGTATCGTAAGGAGGCGCGGGACCACGGACGGGAACCCGAGCCCGAAGAAATTCTGACCGTGAGGTCTCAGCTCCACAGGGACATGGTAGCGGAATGGGAGCTACGACTTGGGCGACCAAGCGCAGGGCACGCCGTAATAGCGGCGGTAAGACCCATCATGGAGGAATGGCTAGAGAGGCCACACGGCAGCCTCTCGTACCGGCTGACGCAGGTGATTACCGGACACGGGTGTTTCGGGAGTTACCTGTGTCGGATCCGGAAGGAGCCAACGTCCGAGTGCCATCACTGTGATGCGAGCGAGGACACAGAGCTGCACACGCTGACCGAGTGCCCGGCGTGGGACACGCGTAGGCGGGTCCTAGTGGCGGCTCTAGGGGTGGGAGTCCTCACACTCGTCACATTGCTCACAGCGATGGTACGATGCGCAAACGCTTGGGGTGCGGCCGCCTCCTTCTGCGAGCAAGTAATGCTCGAGAAGGAGGCGGCCGGTCGGGTCCGGACCAGACTCCGGGCCCGGGAAGCCCGTGCAGAGCGAAGGCGAACCGGACGTCGGAGGTCGCAGAACGACCTCCGTCCTCCATGAGCGCTGGCCTGGGGGTGACCGGTGGAGCCGCCTGTCACCCTAGCAGAAGCAGGCCGCGGCGGCGGCGCAAAGTGCGCCTCCCCGTAACCGGGGCTAGATGGGGACATTTTGGTCCCCACAACCCGAAGGGGGCCATCTCGAAAGAGATGGTCCTGGGTCTGTCGGGGTGCAAGAGATATGCTTTTGGCAATCTCACCTCCGGCAACCAAGGACCCAAGATGGCGTGTGTTTTAGTCGGTTCGAGTCCGACATAATCACCTCCACTGGCTCTGTGGAGGTGGTATCCGTGGGGATTTATCGCACGATAAAAAAAAAACACCTAGACAAGTAGCATAAGGTATGTATAATGAAATAGATTGGCCAATATATGGGATTGACATACGTTGACGACTGCCATAATCGGCAATATACGTGTTTATCTCATACTATCATCTTTCTATTCTACAATACCGGCCGAGTCTAGATATAATCTTCTAAAAGTCATAATGCTGCATGGAATGTGTAACAACAGATTCGTTTGCTCTAATATATGTAACAATATATGCTACATCGTACCTAGAACTGTAAACCGGCGAGAGGCGCGTGTGCCCCGGCTCTTCCACACTGCGAAGTGTTTCGACAACTATAACACGCACTTTGCTCACCTAGATATTATATTTTCGCACTTTCGCACAATGAATTTAAAATGCAAGCTATATCTTCACTTCAGAGTTAATATGGCACGGGATGTGCACAACTTTAACTCTTTTACTTTTAACATTACTTTGAGGACAATTGCCAAATTTTATAATGTAATTATCATATTGTAAGATTTAATGTATAACTGTTTTGTGTCCCGATGAAATAAAATAAAAAACAAGGCCTCGAGCCTTTCCAGATGCGTAGAGATGTTGCGTCTTTGGCAGTATTCTACCGTCTCTACCATGGTAAATGTTATGACGAGCTCTTCCGATTAGTCCCACCCTCTCCTTTCCTCTACAGGACAACACGTGCAGTGCTAAGATGTCACCCACATACGGTGCAGAATATACCTGCTAGAACCGAGCGGTTCGGTTTGTTTGTTTTTAAATGTTCTTTATTTCACAACAAATAGATTTATATGTACAGAGCAAACAACTGCTGTCTGAGAGCAGTCAAATACAAATAATAAAGTACTTACAATAATTACTTGTTAGTTAATTGTCAGACTGAGGCGCCTATAAAAGTTTACAAAATGATAATTCAACTTACTTTTTAAAACACATATCATAAACACTATTAAATTTATCTATAACACAAAACTTATGAATTTATTAGTTCTAAATTCATTTATTCACTAATGTAGGTAGTTGATAAGTTAGCGGTTACCGCCGCAGTCAGCAGCTGGGAACAAAACGTAGTGATGGGGCAAGCGATATGTACCGTAACTGTCGATATAAGGCAAGTCAGAAACACCCGTCGGACCGATACTTGAGATCAGTTTATTGGAATGATTTCTATGTTTACGCTTAGTGAAAAACCGATTAGATTGCTTTATTATATATGTTTTTAATAAAGGTAGGTTTATCGTGAAATGTAATTTGGTTAAGTTTGTCCGAAATGGTGTGTTGTAGGATATTTTAACTGCTTTATTTTGAATGGTTTGAAGTAGTTTGTAATTACTATCACACGTACTACTCCAAGTTGGGCACGAGTATGTAAGACAGGGACGAACCAGGGTTGTATAAATTCGCAGTTTTGTTATTGAACTCAGATTACTTTTTCTGTTCATTACTGGATGTAAGGCACCTAATGCTTGGGCCCCTTTAACCCGTAGTTTGGCTATGTGCTTAGTCCAATTGATCTTATTGTCCATTGTTAGCCCAAGATATTGTACAGACTGGCTCCACGGTATTGAGTAGCCATCAATATTAAGAAGCTTGTCAGGAGCCTGGCGTTTACGAGTGAACATGATTGCCTCAGTCTTGTGTCCATTCAGCTTGAGTTTCCACTTCGAAAAGAATTCTTGTAGGAGATCAAGTGATAATTGAAGTCTACCAACAATAAGGTCAACGTCATCTGAGGTGGAGTACGTTGCTGTGTCGTCAGCAAAACATGCCAGTTGTGTACGAGGCTGGATGGGTAAGTCATTGACGTATAAGATAAACAGAATTGGCCCCAGGACTGAGCCTTGTGGAACACCAGCAGGAATCGACTGGGGTGAAGATTTCACGTTATCTATGTGAACTGCAAAATGACGATCACTCAGGTAAGACTGGAGAATCTTAACAGTGTTTAGTGGTATGCCGATAGTGATGAGCTTGTGAAGAAGTCCTTCATGCCACACAGAATCAAAAGCCTTTTCGACATCAAGCAGGACCATCCCTGTTGATTTATTAAGATTTAAGTTGTGCGCTATATGTTCAGTCAGTCTAGTAAGTTGCAAGGTGGTTGAGTGTTGTGCACGGAAGCAAAATTGTTCGTGTATTATTTTATCGTTTGAATATGATAATAAACGAGAAGAAATAATCTTTTCAAATAATTTACCAAGCGCTGGTAATAAACTAATCGGTCGATAGTTGGCGGGTATAGTTTCATCTTTACCGAACTTCTTGAGAGCTATAACTTTGGCATCTTTCCAGGCACTAGGAAAATACCCAATTTGTAGACAACCGTTAAATATTTTGGAAATGTAAACAATAGCTTTTTGAGGCAGATTCTTGAGAAGAATATTTTGTCCATCGTCCAGCCATACCGGGAGATTTGTAATTCTTAAGATTTTTCAAGGTTTTGGTAATCAGCTGTGGATAAACTGGTTTAGAAAGTTCAGAAATTTTGTAGTTACTAAGTTCTAGGAGCGACTTCTTAACGTCAGCATCCACCATAGGACTCTTCCAGTCAAGCGTAAGACTCATGTTTGCTTTAAACGCCTCGGCCAGCGCTTCGCATTGCTCCTGTATGTTTGTTGTCACGGAACCGTCTACTTGTTTTAGGGGTGGCAGTTTATTGTTATTCGGTTTTAGATTTTTAACAAAGCGCCAGATATCATTACTAGGATTGTCAACTTTAGCCAACTTCCCATCCCAAACTTTATCCAAATGTGATTGAGTCAAAGCACGGATAATTTTCTGCAAGTTATTTATTTTACGGCGATTTTCCAATTTTGCCACACCACCTTGCAGCTTTTGATCCTGACGACGAAGTTGGTTCCTTTGCCGTATGAGCTTTTTGATTTTACGTGGTAATTTAAATTTGGTCGTTGTAGTCGTAGAGATGGGAATATTAATGTCTCTCGCCTCCGAAATGCTGTTTTGCAAATGTGCAACTGCATCATCTATTTCTTGAGTATTTTTAAAGACACTGCTACTTAAAGAGATGTTAGAATTAATCGATGAGCGAAAGCCACGCCAATTGGCTTCACTGAACTTATAACTTATAGGTGCGGCGTTGCGCTCAACTTGTCCCTGTATCGAGAATATTAATGGTAGATGGTTAGAGTTTAAGACTGGTAAAGCCATTAAGTTATCTAAGCAGTAAATATTATGACAAAGCACTAAATCCGGATTTGTAGGTGATAAGTCATGACGGTAATTAATTTGAGTAGGTTTTGTAGAGGAATAGATTGCATAGTCACGTTCCAACATGTGCCTGAAAAGAGTTCTACCCCGACCGTTAGTACAAGAGTCGTGCCAAAAAGGATGGTGTGCATTGAAATCACCCATAATGAGTACTTTGTTACCAAGATTCAGGAGTATGTCTAAATCGTAGTTAAGTAGGGGTAAATTTGGAGATTGATAAATAGATAGAATAGTGTATTCAACATTTGATAGCATTATTTTGATACCAATAGCCTCAATATTTTTAGTTACAGGTATTTTAAGAAAAGTGTGTTGTATATTTTCTCTGACAAGAATAGCCACACCTTGTCCTCTACCAGAATGATGTTTATCCTGACGATAACAACAAAAACCAGGCGTAACCATAGAAATCTTATCAGTCAACTTAGTCTCACAAACACCAATAATATCAACATTTAAGGTACCTACAGCAAGATCCAGTAGCTCGTGTATTTTGTTACGCACTCCATCAGAGTTCCATGATAGGAAATAAATAAACAGTTAGACATAGTGACCTAAATGAGTTATTATAAGTACAGCTTTTTCAAAAGTTGTTGAACAAGCTGGTGGAGCGCTTATGTACTTTCTTAATTATCTCCCACATAATTTAATTGTGTTTCAATTTTGTAATTTAAGAAACCGCTTTTATGAACGAATAATGTTTGAATATTGGCGCTCATTTGTTGACCACTTAGTGTTGAAGAAGGCCAATAGAGGCGCTGTGAATGGATCCCGTTCATTTTTTAATCAGTCACTAACACGCCGCCAGCACCGAAAGGTGTCTTTGACTCCGCTAACGCACCAAACGGAAGTTTGAGTAATTCAACTCCTCGTTTCTTTTTCTGTGTAATTCTATAAGTTCCTTTGGCCACATTCTCAAGTCAGTATAAGTGAAGTGTATCGGAAGAAAACGACAAATTCAAGAAAATAACCGGCCGGTCGAAAACATACCTACCCACCAGCACGTGCCAGGAACCACGCCTGTCTACAGCTGAATCCTCACGAGGTGGAACTCAGGTCAGTGCCCCACTTCTCTTGCGTTTTCATTCATAGAAGCGGTCACATGTGTATTTTCTTTTCATTACAACCTAACTGCTGGTCATAGGAGCTTATACGCTCTGTGTGCAAACACACCAATTTGGTAGGACTATTCTACACGTCCTACCATAATTTATGGTCTGAAGCGTAGGCATTAAAGTTTACATAGTTTTATACCTAACAACTACTCTGACAATATTACTCTACACTACAATGTATTCTGGTTACTTATAATATTACGTTGATGTCAGCGCATTAGCCTGGGAAAATATATTATTGGATTCCATGTGAACTTTATGTAAGACGGTTTGGTTCAATCAATAAACGAAGACAATACGACAAACATGTTCTTTTAATCCTGTCCAAATATTCACCCCGAATCGCATCATATCTCATGGCGACCCTGCCTACCAATTGGACCTTGGATTAGAACCGCAATGGCCGCAAACTCTCTGTGTTCCCGCCAAAATTTTTCAAGAAATTAGAAGACCAAATTAAGAAGAAAGAAGATTAATTATCAAGAAAAGAAGATTCATTATCAAGAAAGAAGAACCGTCAAGACTTACTATGGGAAAATCGTACTCCAAGGAAGAAGTAGTGATTGCGCAGAACGCGAACGGAGCAGCTTCAGCAAACGCCAAGTTGTCGCAAGGAGCGCGCTTGGTCGCGCTCACCCTCGCTGCAGTGATATACTACGTGATGAAGAAATGCCGCAACAGTGCCGTCAAAACTCTACGCCGAGAGTTGAACGCCATCTCCATGGACAATCTTGCTCGCCAGCTGAACAACCTGTAGGAAGGCTTTACTAAGCTACCAATTTACCGATGAGACCGTCTGCGAACCCTGATGAACCGCCTGCTACAACGTCTTCGAGCTCTGCATGACTTCGTGCTGCAAATTCTACATCGTGTGTTCTACCGTAGACTTATCTAGTAAGTGAAATTAATTAAGTAATCATGTAGTGATTTTTATTCATTTTACTATTCTCTTTTAATTATTTTTGTTAATACGGAACGTGTTTATTATTTTAAATGTAACAAGTAGGATATGTCTGCATCTGATTTACATGGGATACATGTTGGCTTAAAATATATTAGAGAATATCTAGTTAAAATCGGTCCATCTCGTAGACAGTCATCGGAAACTGCCAAAACAAAGTTTAGTGATGCACAGAAACTATACAGTCAGTTGGAGAATATTTCGTCTGCAATTAAGATTAAAATAGAAAATTCCGAAATAAGTAGCGATAGTTTATCGATTATTAATAATTACATCGACAATATTCACTATCTTTTCAAGGATATATCACGTTTATTTTTAGTAGAAGAAACTATTGACACCAAAATGGCTACTAGTAACTTCGATTTAAAAACTGCGATTGCCCTGCTGCCTGCAATGACTGGCCAGGAGCAAAATACGCAACAATTGATAGATAACATTAATCTTTACAGTGACATGCTAAACAGTGAAGGTCAAAAACTACTGATCGAATTCACTCTCAAAACTGGGCTCTCCCCTAGTGCTAAGTTAAGATTAAAATCTTCTTATGCATCCGTCGAGGCCATGACTTTAGATATGCGCTCACATTTGCTTCCAAAAAAGTCAGCATTCGCTTTACAATCTCAAATGCATAACACCAAACAAGGTCGTAGGTCCATTGATAAATATGGGTCTGACTTGGAAAAATTATTTGTCGAATTGACAATTGCCCAAGCTGACGGAGATAGTAAAAAATATGATTTATTGCGTCCATTGAACGAAAAAGCAGCTATAAAACACTTTGCTGATGGATTATCGGACTCCAAGTTGAGTACAATCATAGCATCACGCCAATTTCACTCTCTCCCAGAGGCAATACAAACTGCCCTTGACGAAAATACTACATCCACAAACGATCATCAAGTTATGAACTACAGGGGTAGATATCCTAATAGACGATTTAATTCGGGCTCTCGTAGGTTCATTTCAAATAACAGGTACCAGAACCAAAATTCGCAACGAGGAACCGGACAAAATAATTTTAGAGGTCAGTCGTCACGCGGTTATCGTAGTAGTCGCTCTAGATATTTTAGGGGCGCTCCAAGAATGTCTCAGAATCCAGATCGTTACAACCCAAGAAATGCAAATGTTTCTCAGGTTCAGTCGCAAGCTGTACAAAGCGAACCGTGCACTCAAAGTGCACCGAATAGTGAGTTTTTTCGTGACCAACAACAAACATTACGTTCTTAACTATAACACGAATAGAATAGTTACATTCAACGTAGGTATAGATACTAGCATAACGCTCTTAATTGATAGCGGTGCAAGCATATGTGTTTTGAAATATGAGTGGTTACTTCGCCATCAGGCGTACTTGGATAATTTACACTATGAGAAAATAACAATCAACGGAATTAGTGGTAAGTTACACTCAGAAGGCTATATTTACTTAGATTTAGTATATAACGGGGTTTTATTTAAGGAAAAATTTTACGTGTTTAAGGATTTATTATGCTTATCAGATGGTATTTTAGGAGATAATTTTTTTAAACGCTACAATGCGATAATTAATTATGAATTAAGGTCTTTGCGATTATTAAATAATGGTATAGAAGTTATTCTGAGCATTGACAACTATAATGACAGGTACGTTTATACGATACCGGCGCGTTGCGAAATCATAAAACATTTTCCTTATAATGGATATGGTGATTGTGTAATTTTAGCGAACGAGGTCAAAGAAGGAATTTTTATTGCTGGCATGATTGCCACCCCCTCGCGTAATAGTATTCCTGTAAGGGTACTAAATACAAAAGATGAAGATATTTCTTTAGATTTTTCATCAATAGAAGTACATTCGATTAGTCATTTCGATGTTTGTAACCTTGACAAGAGTAATAAATCAGTAGAACGTGTAAAAAATCTTTTGGAACTACTTGATTTAAGCTATTTAAATAATGAAGAAAAGCGTAGTATGCAAGAAATATGCGCCAAATATGCCGATGTATTTCATTTACCCGGCGATTCGTTATCAGTTACGAATCTCACGGAACATAACATCGTGTTGAAGGACAATGTGACACCTGTTTATGTCAAACCATACAGAATGCCACAAGCCTTGAAAAAAGAAATTGATAGACAAGTTCGAGAAATGTTAGAAAGTGACATTATTGAAGAGACCACTTCAGAATGGTCGAGCCCGGTTTTGTTAGTCCCCAAAAAAGCAGATAAATCGAACCAAAAGAAATGGAGATTGGTCATCGATTATCGTCAATTAAATAATAAAATACAAGACGATAAATTTCCACTACCAAATATAACCGAAATATTAGATTCTTTAGCCGGTAGTATTTATTTTTCTAAATTAGACTTGTCTCAATCATATTATCAACTATCTTTGTCACCAAATTCACGTAAATATACATCTTTTAGCCTAAATAAAATGTACCAGTTATCTTTAGACAGCAATTCAAGGAAGTACACTACGTTCACAGCCGGTAAACAATACCAGATGAAACGATGCCCAATGGGTCTGAAGACTAGTGCTAGTGTTTTCTCTAGGCTCATGACTATAGCCATGTCAGGTTTAAATTACCAAAAATGCTTTTGTTATTTAGATGACATTATTGTCATCGGAAATTCGATTCAAAATCATAATAGCAACCTGATTGATGTCATGAATCGATTAAGAAAAGTGAATTTAAAAATTAATCCTATAAAATGCGAATTTTTGCGTAAAGATATAGTTTATCTAGGTCACAAAATAACATCAGAAGGAATATTCCCTGACCCTAGCAAAATTGAAATCATGCATAATTATCCGAGACCAACATGTGCTGACGAAGTAAAACGCTTCGTAGCATTCGCAAACTATTATCGTAGATTTATTTCTCACTTTGCAGACATAGTTTATCCATTAAATTGTTTAGGTAAAAAGGGAGTAATATTTAACTGGACAGAAATATGCGAAAATGCGTTCCAAAAATTACGTGCTGCACTTATGAACCCTCCAGTACTTGACTATCCAGATTTTACGGAAAATAATATCTTTAAACTACATTGTGATGCGTGTAAGACCGGATTAGGTGCAGTATTGTCTAATAACAACGGAAAAGTAATAGCATACGCTAGTAGAAGCCTAAAACCAGCTGAAACTAGATACCCAATCATTGAATTAGAATTATTAGCTATTGTTTGGGCCGTGCGCCATTTTCGCCCTTATTTGTATGGTCGAAAATTTATAATATATTCGGATCATAGACCTTTAATACATTTATTCGGTTTAAAGGATCCCTCTAGCCGTTTAACAAAATTCCGTTTATATTTAGAAGAATATGATTTTACAGTAGAGTACGTGCCAGGTCGAGTTAATGCTCCGGCCGACGCATTAAGCCGACTATTGGTTACGTCACAGGAGTTAAAAAATCTACATAACAACGTAGTATCAGTTCTAACCAGAGCTCAACGTAGAAAGATAGATAATAATAATCAAGGTCATGACCAAGACATACAAATGAATGAGTCATCTACACTACGCCGGACTGATCACCCAGCGGTTGTAGAAGTACTCAAAAAACCTGATAATATTATAGAATTACGTTTTACTAATAAAATTGATAAGTACATAGTACAATCAACTGACATTGTTTCTGACGCTAAATGTTGTATCTATGCACCGTTGTACTCAGCGATAATTCTAGATTCTCGATCGTTATCGACCCCGCAGGTGTTAGCGAGAGATTTGGAAAAAATGTGCAAGGTATTAAATATAAATGAAGTACTTATAATTAAAAATAAAAGTAATGAGAACGATATTAAACATTTGCTGCGCAGCATAATAAACAAAAATAAGGTAGCGTCACCACAGATTTTAATAACGAGAAATGTTAAAAGAATTTTTGACAAAGATGAAATAACGACAATTTTAAATGACTTCCATATTTTGGCCACCAGTGGACATGCCGGTATTAATCGTATGTTAAACAACATTAAACGATATTATTTTTGGCCAGGAATGTCAAATGACGTCGCGAACTACGTCAAAAAATGTAAGAGTTGTCAAATTCAGAAACACTCAAACAAAAAAGTTCGAGAACCACTGACTTTGACTACAACTGTTAACTCAGCATTTTATCGTATAAGTTTAGATATAATGGGCCCTTTAGATATAGATAATCATAACAATAAGTATATACTTACTATACAATGCGATCTAAGCAAATTCGTTGAAGCATATCCTCTAATGCGAAAGGATACCGAAACAGTAGCGAGAGCTTTTGTGAACAACTTTATATTGCGATACGGCATTCCTTCTCAATTTCTTAGTGATAAAGGTACTGAGTTTACATCTTCACTTATGACTGAAACTTGTAAGTTACTAAGTATCGAGAAAATCCATTCCACAGCTTATCACCACGAAACTTTAGGAGGAATAGAAAACACACATAAACATTTGGCTGCATATCTTAGGATACAGTGTGAAAATAACAAATCAGATTGGAGCGATTGGTTACCTTTTTGGTGCTTTTCATTTAATAACAGTGTGCATTCGCAAACGAAATATACTCCATTTGAGTTAGTTTTCGGTAAGAAATGTAATATTCCAAGTAATTTATCAAGTCAAGTAGATCCCATGTACAACTTTGATGATTACCCAAATGAGTTGAAATTTCGCCTACAGAAAGCTCAATATGATGCTAATCAAAATTTGTTAAAAGCTAAACAAATTCGAAAATTAAAATACGATACAAAACTTCATAATTTAACATACAAATATGGCGATTTGATTTTGCTTAAAAACCAAACTGGTAATAAATTGGATTGTATCTTCAAAGGTCCTTATAAAGTTTTAGAGGAATTGTCACCTAATGTTAAGATACTTAAGAATAATAAAGAAATTTTAGTACATAAGAATAATACGAAATTGTATTGTCACCAAATAAAAAAAAAATGATTTTTGAATTATGTGTTAACATTTATTATACTTATATTTTACTTATTTTTAAGTTATATTGTCTTTGAATTTTATAATCAATAAACATTTTTTTTTTGTAGAAAAAGGGGCAGTGATGTAACTTTTCAGGGGAGGTGAAGCGTAGGCATTAAAGTTTACATAGTTTTATACCTAACAACTACTCTGACAATATTACTCTACACTACAATGTATTCTGGTTACTTATAATATTACGTTGATGTCAGCGCATTAGCCTGGGAAAATATATTATTGGATTCCATGTGAACTTTATGTAAGACGGTTTGGTTCAATCAATAAACGAAGACAATACGACAAACATGTTCTTTTAATCCTGTCCAAATATTCACCCCGAATCGCATCATATCTCAGGTCCTTACGAGTCGGATAGGCCAGTAAATAACATATTCACGTAGTTATTGGTGAAAAATATTTCTTTCCTATTCATTTAATTAAAAGATTCACGTAATTTTGGTGAATTCTTTCCGCCATCTTAGTTTCATTACTTTCATTCGCTAACAGATTTACGTAAATTATGTGGTAAATTCTGCATTTAAAACGCTAAATCTACGTAATAATTGGTAGATATTTATAATAGTTGGTGATTTACGTATTAATTGGTAAATAATCATCATTCTATTCGCATACGCGTAACTTTATAGGTAAGTACCTATCTAGTTACGTAGTTAGTTACATTCCCGCTCCGCTGTGCTACTTGCGCTATTATATAATAAGCCGTAGTACAATTTTCAATAAAAAAGTAGGTATATCTAAACTGTTTGTGTTGAATTACTATTATATTATAGTAGGTACCTTACAGATAATCTTCTTGTTATATTTCAATAGGTAGGTCCTACCTATCGTTAATTTGCAAACATGTCGTCAGATCTCGAGACGAAGCTTATTCTGTTGAATCAAAAAAAGGAATTATTGTTTGCACGCATTAATCGTTGATATAAATCGTCGAAATCAGTTGTGTGTTTTGATATAACGACGCGAGCGAATGAGGATTTTCTGTCTGAGACCGAGAACATCGATGTCGTTCACGATAAGTTCGAGTCCATTGTAGATCAAATAAATAGCTTAAATTTATCATTAGAATCCCCTGTAGAATCCGACTATTCTTGCCTTGACTCATTCGATGAATTGTATTCGAGAATAAAACGCATTAGAAATAAATTATCTACGCCCAAGGTCAAGGAGATCGCCTCACACGGGTCGAGTAATTCAAACGCGTCTGTAGTGAAATTGGAAATGCTTGTTGTTCCGAGTTTTGACGGACGCCCTGAAAACTGGAATACATTTTATCAGTCCTTTAAGGCCAATATTCATTCAAACACACAATTGTCTGATTCGCAACGTGTGCAATACCTATTCTCAAAACTAACCAATGACGCATTAAAGTTCACTGCCGGTATTGTTCCGTCAAGTGAGACCTACAGTATAGTGTGGGACGCCTTGGTCAAGAAATACCAAGATAAACGCTCATTAGGTTCATATTATCTTAATAATATATTAGACTTAAAGAATTGTTCACCTAGTGTGAACTCCCTTGATTCATTTATAGGTATATATTCCTCCTCTATCGCCGCGCTTAAAGAGTTAGGTATAAATGATTTAACGGACTTCATGTTTCTACAATGTGCCTTGAGGAAAATGGACACGCTAACCATCCAAGCCTTTCTGAGAGCAAAACTTTCTGTTCGAGGTGTCGATATACCTACGACGCAACAGCTGATCGACTTTGTACAAGATTATGCTAAGATGATTGAACGGTCAAACCCGCGGTCTTCGTCATATGCGAAGTCGTCCACTGCTGGGACGCCACAGTCTAATGATAGGCGTGTACAGCGTAATTCTAAGTCGTTTGTTGTCAGTGTGCCGATTAATAATAAGTCGAATGCGCCCGCCGCAGTTGACGCGTCATGTTGTTTATGTGGCGGCCGCGACCACCGACACCTGTATAACTGCGCTCAGTTTAAAAATATGCAAAATGCAAAGGCTAGATATGAGTTTATTAAATCTAAGCGTGGTTGCGTGAATTGTCTAAGCACATTACATAATCTCCCGCAATGTAAAAGTACGTCAGTTTGTTTCTGTCAGAAAAAACATCATAAATTATTGCATTTTGAGAATAATGTTAATAATTCGCACTCGCATGCGACGACTGTTGCCGCATCCCCGCCGCCCCAGTGCGACCTTGACGGTCCCACTCCTGAGTCACCGCTCGCTTCAAGCACTGTGCATTCGTATGCCTCTAGCCATAAGGGTGATATTCTCTTGGCAACCGCTCAGGTGTATGCTCGCCCTAAAGGTAGCACTGGAAATAAATCTGTAGTCAGATGTCTAATTGATAATGGCTCACAGAATAACTTAATAACATTGTCCTGTTGTCGTTTATTAAATTTACCAATAATACCAATGAGTAATTCTGTTGTCAAAGGTGTTGGCTCCACTTCGCACACGATAATAGGCTATGTGTATTTGGACATTGAATCTCGTATTTATGCAGATCATAAGTATACTATACATGCGTTAGTTATGAATAGCCTTACGGATCAATTGCCCTCGCAATTAATTAAGTGTGATCGCGAGTTAAATCTTCGCGATTTACCGCTTGCTGACTTAAGCTGGAACATTCCAGGAAACATTGATATAGTATTAGGTGCACAGCTCTTCCCGTATATTTACTTAGGAAATAGAGTCGAGTGTGGTCCCAGTGCCCCTTGTGTACTATCAACCGCGTTTGGGTATGTACTTATGGGTGATTACCCACGTAAAGTTGTTGTGCCTACAACCGCATCCTTTTCTGCGCTAGCACTAAATGATTTAGTGCAAAATTTTTGGGAACTTGAGGAAGTTCCTGTGAAACGCCTATTGTCTCCAGAAGAAACCGAGTGCGAGAATATTTTCACATCTACTGTGACTCGCGATGACGTAGGTCGTTATTCTGTTGCGCTGCCGTTTTGCAAGGATCCCTCTGAACTAGGGAACTCGCGCGGCGTCGCTCACCGCCGGTTTTTGTCGCTCGAGCGTAAACTTCGTCAATCACCAACCGTACGCGAAAATTACAATAAGGTTATTCGGGATTGTTTGGATAACGGTTGTCTTGGACTCGTTGATGACTCTAATTTGTCTATGGATGGTTATTACATACCACATCGCGCAGTGGTTCGACATGACAAACCGATGCCGCGTATTGTGTTAGACGCGAGCGCTGAAACCCACACTTGTCTTTCGCTCAATAATATTTTACATATTGGTCCCAATTTACAGGCAGACCTGTTTTTATTATTATTAAATCTTAGGCTATTTCCTATCGCAATGAACGCTGACATAAATACTCACCGCAAATCGCTTGAGTTTGATGTTGGCAGTCATGTCGCAAAGCTTTTAGGTCTCTCGTGGGAGCCGTGTGGAGATAATTTTTATTTCATATCCACCTTAGTAGATGAGAAGTGCACTAAGAGAAATATACTCTCTATAGTTGCGCGACTATTTGACGTGCTCGGGTTGGTGGCACCTGTGATACTCTACGCCAAGTTGTTAATTAAGGAACTTTGGCTTAGTAAGAGTGATTGGGATGACCCTGCTCCAGAGCATATACGCTCACGCTTTTCCGCTCTCGTTCAAGAATTAAAATTGCTTGACACATTAAAAATTCCGCGATATATAGGTGTCGAAGTTGATTGCGAATTACGTCTTGTCGCATTTTGTGATGCCAGCCTGAATGGCATGGGATGTGTTATTTATGCACATTGTACCTACCCATCTGGCATTCAAACTCGCATTTTGTGTGCGAAATCAAAGGTCACTCCGACAAAGATTACTACGCTTGCTCGATTAAAGTTATGTGCTATTTTGCTTATGTCAAAGTTAATAAGAACTGTACGTGATTCGTATGCATTACGCATTCCCGTTACTGACATTTACGCCTTTTCTGATTCCACGATTGCCTTATCATGGGTTCACTCGTCACCACATCGGTGGTCGATTTTTGTTAGCAACCGGGTCGCTCAGTGTCAAGAAAACTTGAACGCTAAACATTTTTATCACGTCGCCGGAGACATTAATCCGAGTGATTGTCTATCACGCGGTATGCTCCCCTCGCAACTTTTGACTTATGATTTGTGGTGGAACGGTCCAGCATGGATCCGCGGCCCCCCTGATGAATGGCCTATTAAGTCATTCTCTCCCGCCAACTGTTCTGACTTACCTGAGCATGAGGCAAATGTGTTGAGTGTGACAACAAAACACACAGAGTCGCCATTGTTATGTACATTAGCACAACGTGTTTCTTCTTGGCAGAAACTACTACGTATCATTACATACGTTTTAAAATTCGCACGATTTAAATTTAAGATCGAACCTCATTCTGTATCAGGATTACATCCTGTCCTTCTCCCTAAACGCGATCACGCTGTTGATCTAATAATTCAGCATTTTCACGTTGTCAATTGTCATACTGGACCTGGACTCCTCATGTCTATCATAATATATAAAACGCGTACTGGTATTTACAAACGCGCTGTAACCAAATTGTATCCTATTCCAACGCAATAACTTACAACGCTAAATAGAATCTTAAACTTTACTTTTTAACTCAAACTTTAAACATACTTTAGATAGAATATTGTTAGTCTAAGTTGTTATTTTAGCTATGTGTATTATTATGTTATACAAATTCACTATGGGCTCTAATCAGCCAGTGTTCGCTTGTTTGTTTCGTAACGTCTTGCGACGTTCCAAAGCCGGGTGCATGGTGGAGCGCTTATGTACTTTCTTAATTATCTCCCACATAATTTAATTGTGTTTCAATTTTGTAATTTAAGAAACCGCTTTTATGAACGAATAATGTTTGAATATTGGCGCTCATTTGTTGACTACTTAGTGTTGAAGAAGGCCAATAGAGGCGCTGTGAATGGATCCCGTTCATTTTTTAATCAGTCACTAACACGCCGCCAGCACCGAAAGGTGTCTTTGACTCCGCTAACGCACCAAACGGAAGTTTGAGTAATTCAACTCCTCGTTTCTTTTTCTTTGTAATTCTATAAGTTCCTTTGGCCACATTCTCAAGTCAGTATAAGGGAAGTGTATCGGAAGAAAACGACTCACTCAAGACAATCACCGGCCGGTCGAAAATTACCTACCCACCAGCACGTGCCAGGAACCACGCCTGTCTGCAGCTGAATCCTCACGAGGTGGAACACAGGTCAGTGCCGGTTCTCTTGCGTTTTCATTCATAGAAGCGGTCACATGTGCATTTTCTTTTCATTACTACCTAACTGCTGGTCATAGGAGCTTATACGCTCTGTGTGCAAACACACCAGTTGGTAGGACTATTTTACACGTCCCACCACAAGCTAAAAATTGTTGTTTTAAGTCTCGTATAACATTAAGAATGTTGATCATCTCTTGAATCGTTTGATCGCCCATACTCGGCAAGGTGGACTTTTCACTGGTTGCATTTACAGTAGCAGGAGCTGTTCTTGCAGCAATAGAAGCCCAGGATCCAGCTGATGTTGCAGATACAGAAGGGCGTAGCACTGGTGACTCGTCTGGCTGGACGTTATTAATTGGTTTCATCCTCTTAGGTACTTTGCCTTTGTTTATCCTCTCCAAATACGCTAAACGAGAATGGCATTTGTGATAGTTAGCTGGATGGTCCTCTTTACAATTACAACATATAGCTGGTTCTGCTCGATCAGACTTGGGACAATCAGCAGTCGTATGTGATCCCGTACATTTTACACAACGTGCGGGCATATTACAATTTCTTGACGAGTGACCGAAACGTTGACATCGGTAACATTGAGTCCCACTACTATTCTTACTTATCTTGAATTTCTGAATTTCTACTACGCAGTTGAAAAGATACTTGATCCGTCGAAATTTAATTATGTCAGACCCTGCTGGTAGCTGCACCAAGAAGGGAGGATATGGCATTGTAACAGCCTTGGCTGTTCTCATCTTCGTCACTTTGGTATCAGGAAAACCAAGATTTTCCAGTTCTTTACCAAGATCGTTTTCCACACTTTCAGGTAAGCCCTTGATAACTACTTTAGGAGTCCTTTCATCTTTCCGTGTGTAAGTCAGAAATGCTGCATTTTCAAGCCGCAGTCCCTCCTTCACTGCTTGGTGACCATCAGGAGTGTAACAAATTATAGCAATTTTATTATTACCTTTATACTGTAGATGAAAACGCTTGGTGTACTTGCCCACAAGAGACTGGATTTGCCCATGGTGATATCCTTATTTAACTCCATGATCAAAGGCGGTACATGCCCGGATTTCTTCACTGGTTGAGCGGCTTTGTGAAAATATTCTTTATCTTCTGCCTCCGTGTCAACAGGAAGACTGGAATATCGGTTCTCAACGGATTGACGATTTGCATCATACTATACTTGGTTCTTCTTGAGAGGAGCTGGACGTTTAGGTATGGACCATTCCTCCGTTTGAGCAGGTCTTTTCGCACTAAGATTTCCAGTGGATGAAGATTTTAACAGGAACTTGTCCATGATGATATCGATAGTATGTCGATAGTGCGATGTCCTATCACTATGCACGATTACGTCACTCAATGAGTTGGCTTATCGAGACAACCGTGCACTCGCTAGTGACAACGAGCGGTTCGGTGAATCATTCCTATGCCGCACCATTAAGACCTGGAACTCCCTGTCAGCTCACGAGTTTCCTTCTTCCTACAGTCCCGTGACCTATAAGCGGGCGTGAAAAGACATCTGATGAGACCGTCAAGCTGAGTGCCACCATTGTTAACTTGGTACATGTTTATGATGGTGACCCTCTTTCCGAGACTTTGCCTTTAGATTACCATCAGGCGAGGTGAAGTTAAATTGACGTATCCTTTTATAAAAAACATAACAAATTGCCACTTGCACAGAATCCACTTGTCTAGAAGCGACTACCGTCTATCTTCCCAACCAGAGGAAAACCTGCACCAGAACCCGTCAGCAGGAACCCGTCACCTGGAATTATAGCTGGCAAATATCTTGGATATCAGAAGACCCGAGAAGAATAGAGAAGAAGCATCGAGGATGGTGGTCCGTAACTTCTGGACTGCCCAACAGCTTTTTAGCATCTAAGTCAAAATCAAAGTCAAAGTCAAAATCATATTTTCTGCATAGACCATTAAATCGGTACTAACAAAACGTCAATATAAAATAAATATTAAATACTAGTTTAGCAAATGGACCACCGGTTCGAAACGCGGCCCAGACCTGAGAAGACTCCGGCAAGAAACACAGCAGGCATGTTTTTTTGGTCTATTTACAAATATTTACTTAGTCTAATACTTATGGTCTAGATACGGTGCTTTGCTTGAGTAGCATAGCTGAGCGGACAGCTCATTTCCAAGCTTGTTTATCATCTAAATATTCTTGGATTTTATAATATCCTTTCTGACACAGTTATAAATTTATTTAAAGGTAATTCTCTAATTGCAAACTCTAATAGGAAGCTTGTTAAAAAAACGTATACAGTTACAGGAAAGAAGAATTACTTATTTTATGTAGTCTGCTATCCTATCACAAACTACAAACAAGATTGTTTTATGACTGGTATTTATATTGTGCCTGCCACAAAGTCTTGGAAATTTTGCAATATTTTTCCTTACATACCTATGTTTGGTGTGCAATAAAGAATATTCTATTCTATTCTATTAGATTTTCGAAAATGTGTTGTGCCACTACGGTTAGAATATTTATCTCTTTAAACTTATCCCAGAGGGAGACTCTAGCCGGGTGCAGTCAATTGGTGAACCAAATATATTATATATTAAAAAAACAAGACAGCGGGCGGTTTTCTTCCAATAACCCCCCTTTCTTGCCTCCCCCCTCCCCACACACACAATGGTGGATGGGTTATATGAGGAGATTACCGCACGTAATAATAATATTAGTTTAAAAAACTAAAAAACACGCTTTTTCGTATTTCTGATAGCAAACCCTTTCATTTCAAAGTTTTCGGGTTGAAACGGGAACGGGTGGAAACGACACTAACCCTATCATGCGGGTGGATTTCAAACAGTCATTCCGCCATCTTGGGGAGGCCGCCATATTGGATTTGTAATGACGTGTCCTAGCTAGTCATGTATTGTCATCAGAACTCAGAGCGTGTGCAAAATTTCATCTTAATCGAAGACCGGGAAGTGGGTTAAATTAAGATGCCAAGATTTTCTTACATACATAGTTACAAGTGAAGCTAATAAAAGCGTGTTAATAAAAAGAAAGGTATAGCTCAATATGTAGATGGTGTCACTCTCAAACATTGTCTTCATTTCAGGAGCATCATGCATGTCGCAATCCGACAAGTTAGCTGGCAAATGCGTTAACCTGCGACATTGCCTCTCCGTAGTCGAAGAGATTAAAAATAAAAATCATCCACAGGTATGTATACTACCCGACTGTCATCCTAGCAGAAGCAGATCGAGGCACCTTCCCTTCAATCAAACCCAAACCAATAATTGAAAACTACATCAAAATCGGACATATAGTTTAAAAAAAAATGGCAGCATTAATTTGCATTAAAAATGCTTGCTGTAGCAATTGATGATTTCAATTTTTTTTTCAGCTATGTTCATTCCATGGACGAGATCCTATCGTGTGCTGCACTGATTGCAAACAAGTAAATGATACTAAGTAAGTAATCCTATCCTACTTCGAATACATTGTGAAAAATTAAATGCTCAAGTGAGACTTGACCCCACGACCTTTACCTTTTCCTACTTACTAATATATCCCTTATAACTATGGATGAGTGCATGGTTTGATAGACGGATGTGTGGATGACAGAACGGAGTGGTGGATGTATGGATTGTATGGATAGGTTGGGTAGATGACTCTGGCCAACAATAGATGAACAAATCATTATGTCAATTTTTTTATTAAGGTCACATTTTTTTCTGTCAGTTCGTTGTCAGTTAGTATTTCATAGATTTCGAAAATGTCTTGATCTTTAACGAAAATTTTCAAATTGAATTCATAGCTTTTAATACTGGTTATTTGTATAATTATTGTTTACTAGCTTTTGCCCACGGCTCCGCCGACGTGGATATTGGTTATCGCGACCAAACATAGCCTATGTCCTTTCTCAAGGTCTAGCCTATCCCTATACCAAATTTCATCTAAATTGGTTCAGTGGTTTAGGCGTGAAAGCGTAACATACAGACAGACAGACAGAGTTACTTTCGCATTTATAATATTAGTATGGATATATTCAATTATCAAATGTTATAGTAATTGGTAAATATTTATTTTTGAACATGGGCATTGAGTACCCGTTGTTCATATAACTTTAAAAGTCCGTATATCCGGTAGAGGCCAGCCTGATGATTTCTTATTAATTCTTCTTCTTCATCTTTGCGTTAATCGCAGTCGCTTACAAAGCTTTCAGCTTGGAGTCTGGAGTCCGCTTGACCAGTCTCAATGGGGATTTGGCTAAACTGCGATATTTTACTACCTACCATATGACCTCCACAACTCAAAGGCAATATCGAAGTATTGCAGCTAAACCAGTTACGACAGAACTACCCGTTACGACTGCCATAGATGTTCGTATGGCAATCGGGACCGATGGCTTAACATGCTCTCCGAGGCACGACCAGACCAATGCAAGAACCCATATTCATGCGTCTAAATATTTGCACTGAGCGGGGACCGAAGCCGCGCCTCCTGCGAAGCGGCCGCTACGCCACGAAGGTTGTCGGTGATTGCTAATTAATTATTTAGCAATAAAAACTGTAGTGATTATCACTCATGAATATCTGAAAAAAATTACAAATTTATATAAAAGTTATTTTTATTTATGCGTTCAAACATGCACGTCTAATAGCACTGTGCTGCATAAACCATGTCATTAGTACCTTATAGGCTAGTTTCCTGCATACCTAAGAAAAATAAAAACATAGTATCAACTCCGTTATTTCGGTGTATAGTTAATGTTGCCATCTGGTTTTTTTTCAAATTATGCGCTATTTTTTGCACCGGCTTTTGCTTCAGATTCAGATTCATTTATTTGCATAAACATGGGTTACATGGAAGTTGTTACATGGTTATTGCTTGTTATGCCTCGTATACACTACTTGCGAAGTTCCTCGGCGCAGTACTCGAGCAACTTTGCCTACAGTCCGAAGTGCCACACCACACACTCGTTCAACTTCGCGCGGAGCTCATTCGCTCTAAGGTGCCGAAAGCCTGCGCACGTTCGTCCGTATGACATTAATGATATTAGGGTCCCAAATAATAGGTTCTGCTTGCACAGTTTCGAGAAACAACATATTTTCCTCCTGTGAAGACTATATTTTGTTCATAATAAACACAATATGTGTCACACGCAATAATTTGAGTACGAAAGTCAGCCGAGTAGTGTAGAGAGGTACTTCGTGAACGCACTTCGTGCAACTTCGGGCCCTTTGACTCGGGCGCAAAAACCGACAACAAATGGAAGTCGCCCGAGGCGAGGTAAAGTTTGACGAGGTAAGCCGAAGTGCATCTCCACACTATCGTATTCGCCTAACTTCGTTCAACATCGCGAGTAGTGTATAGGGGGTTTTACGGTTCCAACATGTTTTGCCCAGACTGGCGTACCAATGAATAGATTGATGGAGGTTTATGCTCAATAACGCCGAAACTATTGATCAAATCTGGATGACACATAAATAGACATTATACATTATACACATTATTGTAGTTCCAGACTACCACGTACTAATTATTCCTGGGTATATTCCAGTGGATACAGAAACGGGATCAGTATTTTACGCCATCGGAACTGCGAGCCAATAAAACTTAAACAATCATTAATTATAGTTTATTGTTTCAGCAATGTTTTGGTTGACAAATATGGACACCATTATTTCAAAACTGGACGAAAAGCTTCAGACAGTAAGTATTATACAGAAAAGCAATGATTTTCTAAACTACTATACTGAAATTACAGTAAAAAAATTTGGCTTGTATGTATTTTTAATGCCAAATCATAAAAAAATTAAAATAATTGCCGAATAGGAAAAGGAGTTGGAGTTTGGAGGAGTTTGCAGACAAGTACTGTGGCACGTTAATGTATTTATGCTATCGGCCATGTGTCTAATCCGGTACTTATACAATTCCTAAGCAATGTGTATAATGCTGAGTGCGCAGCAGGCAATGTATGAAGTGGTATCAAAAATAATATGGTTATAAAAAAAACCACCACGAAGGCTAATGCGGGAGCTCCACTTCCGTCTTAGTCTTCTAACCTATTTACAGAATGTATTTTTGAAACGGGCAGCGAATGCAGGTTTACAGCAAAATGTTCTTAGAGGACCTTCCCTAACTTTTTGAGATATTTTGAACTACTTACATTCACAGATTTTGGAAAAATCGTAGTCAGCAAGAAAAAAGATTCCATTCGATGCTTTTTCATATGGGGATCATAAGACTACGGGACCATTCTAGCTTTGAGTACTAGGAAAGACAGAAATCGCCAAAAAGGTTTCCCATACATTTTAGAAGAAAAAATAAATTTCTACCATGATTAAACTTGTTCTTTTGGGTAGGAAGTGGGTAAGATTGGCTGAAAATTAAATAAAAATAGTATTTACCGACAAATTTCGAGTTTAATCTCTATGTCATTCTTAGTGTGAGATGAGATTTTTTTCGTTTTAGTTATTATTTAATAATTTCTGGTAAAATGCCTTCTAAAAGTGAAAAATGAACTTATTGAAAGCATATTTTGTCAATTATCTAAACGCGGGAGCTTCATTCGTGTGATTGACACATGTCACACTGAATACCTACTTATTGCTTCTATGTATTTTCTTTTTTCTATTTCTGTTTCTATGTTTTTCTGTATATAATGTGTTTCTTTGTATGTTTTTTAACCCCCGACGCAAAAACGACGGGGTGTATAACACCCCGTCGTTTGACGTTTAGATGACGTAGTTTGACGTGTCTGTGTGTGTGTGTGTGTGTGTGTCTGTCTGTGGCATCGTAGCACCCAAACGGATGAACCGATTTAGATGTAGTTTTTTTGTTTGAAAGGTATGTTAGTCGGGAGTGTTCTAAGCTATGTTTGAAAAAAATCGGTCCAAGATGGCCGCCGCCACAACATGTCGGAATACATATTTCTTCATTACTCCCTCAATATGGGTATCAAATGAAAGAGCTTGACTAGTAGATCACTTTAAAAAGTATAAAATAAAAATTAAATTAAAAATTTAAAAAACCCCCGTCACAAAAAACATCTCCAAAAAGTTTAAAATAAATGGAGTTTGCCTTTTAACTTTAACGGTTGCCATGTCGGGGGCCCTTGAATTGTTCCGATAATATAACGGAGTGCTTAACCAGTTAGGGTCCCCCGACATGGCAACCGTTAAAGTTAAAAGGCAAACTCCATTTATTTTAAACTTTTTGGAGATGTTTTTTGTGACGGGGGTTTTTTAAATTTTAATTTTTTCTTTATTTATATTTTCGCTTCCTCTGTTCCGTAACTCTCGCGACTATGGAGACCCGGGCCTTTGGGAGGCGTGCGTCGGGCCGAAGCCAAGACGTAGAGGCCCTTTTAAGAGAGTTTAATATGCTAGGGATAGACACACATGGCGGATACCACCCCCGATGTCATAATATGATACACTATATGATACTTGTTATTATTATACATATTATTATTATTGCAGTACCAAAATGCAGTTGTCTGTTACTACGCAAACCGGATTGGTACAGGGTTTTATTCCGAGTTTACCTTCTCTGGCAGTGATATCGTCTGCGTATTTTTCCGTTAGTTGCCTCTTACGACACCCTTCGGATAAGATGGAGTGTTGATATTTGTATTTTTTATCCGTCACCACACGGATATCAGGAATTTATATCAGGGCCATACAATGTCTTCTATCCAGGGAACATAATATGGGACGTAGGTGTAAACTCCTGCGCTGCTGAACGGGCCACAGCGTGTCCCAAATGAGACCACCCCTTTTTTATATAGTGCGGAAATCCCCTCGGATACCCCCCTGCCGGAGCCGGAAGGGGAGGTTATGTCGGACTCGAACCGACTTAAACCGCACGCGGACTGTGGGTCGTGGTGCTAGGCCGGAGGTGAGGTTGTCATCGACATATATCCCTCGCACCCCAGCTGACCCAGGGCCATCCCTTACGGTCTGGCCCTCCACAGGAGGGGGACAACCAACGGTGTCCCCGAATCGCCCCCAGAATGCGCTCAATAGCGCGCCGCCGTGGCCTGCTTCTGCTGGGGTGACAGGCGGCTCCAACTGTCACCCCCAGGCCCGCGCTTATGGGGGACGGAGGTCAGTCAGTGCCCTAATGAGACCACCCCAATGATTTCGTTACCGCATTCTACAAAATACCTATTTGGGTCACGTGCTATATATGATGCCACAAGGAGGACTAGGAGGGGACCACCATTATCACGCTGAAAAAAGAAAGAAAATAATACAGAGGACCTTATGATTACTACTCCACTCCCTTGAGTAGTAGTGTGATGTTATATCCATACTAATATTATAAATGCGAAAGTAACTCTGTCTGTCTGTATGTAACCTAAACCACCACTATAGGGGTAGATTAGACCATGAGAAAGGACATGTTTGGTCTATGGCTATGTTTGGTCGCGATAACCAACATCCACGCGGGCGTAGCCAGAAGAAGGGCAGAAGCTAGTAGTTTATAATTAAACAGGTTATTTTAAGAGTTCCGTATCTATAAAAGAAAAAAAACCGATCCCTTATCTTAGTAGGATCACTTCATTGTCCGTCTGTCTGTCTGTCTGTCTAAGGTATTAAGTTTTTTTTTTTTTTTTTTTTTTTATATATATAGGACACGTCAATTTGACTTCACCTCGCCTGAAAAAAAGTTTTCGAAAAAAATTGACTGAAACTGCATTTTCTTTTCTTTTAAAAATGATTGAATAATAAAAAAGGCCGACTGCCACTGAAAAGATCGAAATAAGTTTGATAGCAAGCGGTACCCGTTTGCCAATCATAAACCAAAAGAAAATTAATGGGTACCGCCTGTTATCAAACTTATTTCGATCTTTTCAGTGGCAGTCGGATTTTTTTATTTTATAATCATTTGTTTTATTTTATACTTTTTAGTTATGATATGACATGACGTATATTTTTTTGTAACCTCCTTCTAATTTCCTTCATTTTGATACCCTACTCGATATTGTAATAATATTTTAGTGAGATGCACATTGTGAAGAGCTTGAATAAAATATTTTTTCTTTCTTTCTTTCTATAAGTTGGAGTCTATTTTTGACAACATACGTTTAGGCACCAAAAATGCACCATTTTGATTTTCTAAAAATTTTAATGTACCTAGTGTCACTCACACAATTACGACGAATCAAATGACCTCACATGTCCAAATCCGTCAAACCGTTCAGGCTAAGTAGCCCGTGCCAAATAAATGCACATACATGCATAGTCTCGTAAAACATTACCCTCCTTCCTTCGGCAGTCGGGTAAAAAATAAAGGAATGTTTCCTTTGAGTGAAATTCTCTATCTACAATATTTGGAGTACTTTTCGATGACGGGGCATGAAAATCTTCCACCCTGTATATTATACCTTCGCGTAAACTTTAAAAAAAATATTATGATTAAATTATATTTAAACCGATTTCAAAAATAAGGACGTGCTCAATTTGATTCGTTTATTTTCAGAATGTTTGGAACATCTAGTGAACATAGACTACCCATGTCCAATGAAGGAGGGATTGCAGAGACAATTGGACGAAAAAGAGGATGGGTCCGGCGTAAAATGTTACGATTATAAAAAACCTTTTATAGCTGCAGCTGTTGGGGGACACGACGCACGTAGAGGGGAATTCCCCCACATGGTAAGGCTTATCAGATAATACTAACATGCCTAAAGTTAGGCCAACGTAGCGAAAGAGAAAACGTAAACAAAGTTTCAGCGGTTCCAAACATTTATCACTTCAAGCGCATTCCAGACAGGGATGAAATTGCTCATAATATGGCGGATCTGACAGTTTAGAACCGCTGTGCTGACAGCTTTCCTGTACTACGAAACACGCAACGACAGCTGTCGCTCGGCCATTGTCGCGTACGTGTGACGTATACGACAAAGACAGAGAAAATAATCGCTAGTTATCGCAACGTAACTCAGTAATGGTCGCTTTGTTTACCTTTTTTCTCTCGTCTCGTTGGCTTTACTTTACATGCATACATATGTTCGCACCTTTGTCCCTGGAGGGTTAGGTAGAGGTGAATTAACACCCACATTTCACCAATCATTGTATTTGGTCCCACGTAATAGGGGTGAGTGAGCCTATTGCCGTGTTCCAGGCACTTGACTTAAGCATCTTCAGATAATAGTAATACATGAATTGTAAAATGTGGCATCAATCAATTAATTTGCCCACCACAGTCTACTGCTGGACATAGGCCTCTCCCAAGGGTGGGCCAATTGATTGATTGATTGAAAATGTCGATGTCGAAATTATTATTCTGAGACTATTGAAACTACAGATAACTAGACCAAAGATCTTAATTCCTTTATAGACACAAGTTTCCCTTTCGGGGTTAGGAGGACAGACGTCAGTCGCTTCCATAAAGGGGGCACGCGCTCAGATGCAACCAAGAACAACGCTAAGATTATGATGAGAAGAATCTATGCCACGCTAGAGTTACATAGTGCGATGCAGAATTCCGTACTTCCTTAAAAGTTCATCATAATTTCGATAACTGGCACTGTATAATCCTCTAGGTCATTCACTTGCGGAGAATCTTAACAAAGGCTTCTTAATTTTTGAGAAAAGCGCCTTCTATCGACATTTTATGATCTAACTTTCTATTATATTTTCTAGGCACTGATTAATTATTTATTCTATCCGCCATGACTAGACCATACCTCGGGATATATCATATCTTGGCTCTAAAGTTTGGTTTATACGCGCAGTATACGTTCCTTCGGTGTCTTTTGAGGATAGGACGTGGTGCTACCGCGGTGAACGAGCTTAAATTGACCAAGCATAGATTATTACAAAGCAATCCGCGCGCGCCAAGGCCTCGTTAGTCTCGCTACTTATAATAGTTTCCTTTTGCAGGCCTTATTAGGCTACGGAGACACCTTGGAAACTGCTGAGTGGCTGTGTGGTGGCTCGGTCATCAGTAACAGATTCATTCTGACCGCCGCTCATTGTATAGCCAGCAATGCAGTGTAAGATCACCATTTTAATCCATACTAATATTATAAATGCGAAAGTAACTCTGTCTGTCTGTATGTTACGCTTGCACGTCTAAACCACCGACCGATTTTGATGAAATTCGGTATAGGGGTAGATTAGATTAGATACATTAGCTGTGCCCCAACAGGGCTTCATGTTGAAACAAAATATGGTGTAAGATCTGTACAACACATGAATGCAATAAAGTATTTGATTTGATTTGATTTAGATCACGAGAAAGGACATAGGCTGTTTGGTCGCGATAACCGACATCCACGCGGGCGGAGCCACGGGCAAAAGCTAGATTTAATATAAGAAACTGTAGCGGCTACCCCCACGTGGAGATTTGATCCTGTTCCTGCAACCGATGGGGACCAATTCTCGGGATAATAGTACTTATCTAGGCAATTTTTTGTAGCAGTAAGGTCACCAGCAAGCACTCGGTCCAGCGATGGCACGATGCGTGAACGCTTGTGGTGCGGCCGCCTCCTTCTGCGAGCAAGTGATGCTCGAGAAGGAGGCGGCCGGTCGGGTCCGGACTAGACTCCGGGCCCGAGAAACCCGCGGCGAACCAGACGTCGGAGGTCGCAGAACGACCTCCGTCCTCAATAAGCTGGCCTGGGGGTGACCGGTGGAGCCTAGCAGCCACCCTTTTTTTTTTTTTTTTTCGTGCGGAAATCTCCTCGGGTACCCCCCTGCCGGAGCCGGAAGGGGAGGTTATGTCGGACTCGAACCGACTAAAACCGCACGCCGACTGTGGGTCGTGGTGCTAGGCCGGAGGTGAGGTTGTCATCGACATATCCCTCGCACCCCGGCGGACCCAGGGCCATCACTTATGGTCTAGCCCTCCTCGGGAGGGGGGACAACGGTGTCCCCGAGCCTAGCAGCCACCCTAGCAGAAGCAGGCCACGGCGGTGACGCAAAGTGCGCTTCCCGTCTCACCTCCGGCAACCAAAGACCCAAGACGGCGTGCGTTTTGGTCGGTTCGAGTCTGAAATAACTACTTGGGGGTGGTATCCGTGGGGATTTTTTGCACAATAAAAAAAACCAATCGGTCAATTGGAATTGGTTACCATAGCACATGGACGTGTGCCACGCCTGGAGCTTTACATTCAAGCTGGCGACCCTGTCAGAACCTTCGGATTCACTTGTTGAAGAAGTATTCCAGATCTGTAATCTATACTTGCTTCAAATTTCATTCAGATCGGTTTAACTGTTAGTGCATGATGAATTAGCAAACATTTAAGCATCCATACATCCAAACAATCAAATACCGTTACAAACAAGAAAGGTTTTAAAGTGTATTACAAATCGACAATTCAATTTTATTTACTTACTAGTGCCTTAACCAACTAGGCCACTGAGACGCCCGATGTGATTCAAATTTCACTTCTATATAACATCCATCTATTAAGGCGACGGTGGAGCCATCTCTGAACCAATGAACTGGTAAAGAGTTCGAAATACGGATATAAAGAGAAGGGAAAATTGAAGTGATTCAGGTGTGATTCAATAGCTCAGTTGGAAGAGCATTCCCCTATTAAGGGAAAGGTCATGAGTTCAAGTCCCACTTGAGCCCTTCTTTTTCCCGATGTATTTTGAATTTAGTTAAAGTTAGCATAATAAATGCTATACAAATTTCATTCTGATAATATTATATTATATAATTGATCATTATAAGGGAAAAATCGCGAGTTCAAGTCCCGCCCGAGGGATTTATTTTTCCTGATGTATTCGATCAGTTGAATCGTTTAGTTGTGAAAACGTAACAGACAGAGTAACTTTCGCATCAATTACCATGGATATGCATTGTTAAAGATAAGTTTCTATCCACAGAGGCACAGTAAAATACGTTGCTTTGGGCATCCTCAAGCGAACGGACCCCCCAGAGACCTGGCAGAGGTATACCGTGAAGAGGACCATACGCCACCCTGGTCACAAGCCCCCGAGCAAGTACAACGACATCGCTCTCATAGAGGTCGACAACAAGTAAGTAAAGTAAAGCCAACGAGACAAGAGAAAAAAGGTAAACAAAGCGACCATTACTGAGTTACGTTGCGATAACTAGGGGTGCCCCTTTTTTCGTATAACATTTTCTATCCTAATGTCCAATGGCATAAAATGTTTAGCATAATAGTCACTTCGCATAATGGTCTTTTGGCATAATGGTCTTTACGCATAACGTAGTCTTTGGCATAATTATCAATTTCCCTAATTGTCTTGACCATAACTTTGTTATCTATAAATTTTAAAGTCATAATAATCTTAACGCATAAATGAAACAAATACGATAAATCAAAATATGTAATGTCATTAATTATTGATTGATTGATTAATGATTAATAATAAGGAATATTTGCAATAGCTTTGGTTTAGGTTAAATAAAAGTTAGGTAGGTTAGGTTAGGTTAGAACATGACAAACAACAATGCCAGAAGCGAATCGCACTCATCGAGTTAATTATTTTTATACAAATTTACCTGCTTCTTCAGATATATTTGTTTTCCAATCAGCAAAATAAATGGATTATGTGCGTTTGAAATGTAATTAAAATTTAAGGAGTTAAATTATGTTTAAACATCGTTATACGATAAACCATTATGCTCAATAATTTTATGGTTAAAGATGATTATGACTAAAGTAATTATGCGAAAGAAATTATGCGTGAAAATTTTATGCCGAAACAGCGTTATGCGAAAAGATGATTATGCTAAAACCAGTTATGCATTTCGAAATTAGGACTTTCAATTTTATGCAACCCAATATGGACCCGATAACTAGCGATTATTTTCTCTGTCTTTGTCGCACATGTCACACGTACACACATCAAAAAAAGTTTGCGATCACTTTGAAAAACTGAAATCTTTTTTGTTACTGTAGATTATATTATGATTTTTTCTTCTTTTTAGATTCTTTATTTAAAAATAAAGAATTAGAACACAAAACAATGACACCGTTCAATTGTTTTTTCTTACAAAAAGGCTTTCAGTCTTTTTACGCTCATTCAGAAATCTGATTTAGTGAATTATAACCGATTCAAGATATTTTTCGCGGAAAGTAGTGATTGAAAAAATGCCAAGAGGATTATCAGAGGTTTTACGAGCTAAAATAGTAACTTTGAGGGAAGTAGGATACACCACGAGAGTAATAGCACACAGACTTGCTATATCCCAATCCTGTGTCGTGGCTACGTTGCAGAGATACCACGGAATGGAGAATTTAGCTGACCGACCCCGCAGCGGTCGCCCAACTGTTTTGACAGCTGCCCAAAAGCGCTATATTAGATTGCTGGCAGCCCGTGATCCCACAATCAACGCCACTAAAATAAAAGCAGAAGTCAGGGCCGCCTCTGGGCTTGAAGTTAGCACGCAGACCGTTCGCAATTGTTTGCACCAGGCTGGATTACGAGCACGGAGGTCATGGCGAGCTCCGCTCAATTCCCGGCGACGTCAACAACGAAGATTGCAGTGGGCTAGACTTCGGCAAAATGAAGAAGGAGAGGAAGAAAACATTTGGCAAAACTGTCTCTTCGTTGACGAATCCCGAATGTCCACTAATCCAGATAACCGACGTGTCCGTGTGACGACCGTGAAAGACAAAGGACTGCCACTGGAACAGTTCAGCAAGGCGGAAAATCGGTGTCTTTTTGGGGTGGCATTATGATTGGAGCTAGAACGCCTTTGATCCCGTATCGGGGCTTCATGACAGCAGACATGTACAAAGCAGTTGCTATTGATGATATCGTCAAACCATTCCGAGTAAACCATGGGCTCCAATTTGTACTGGTCGATGATAATGCGCCTGCACATCGAGCTCAACGAGTCAATGCTGCTCTTCAAGAATACGATATCACACGATTAGACTGGCCTGCCGGCTCGCCCGACTTAAACCCAATAGAGCACGCGTGGGATGCTCTTAAACGAGCTGTATGGAACCGTGAGCCACATCCCCAGACAGTTCCAGAGCTCAGGGAAGCCGCTTTTGAAGAATTGGATAGGTTACCCCAGGAAATGCTGGATAACATGATCCTCAGCATGCCCAGGAGGATCTCCGCCTGTGTTCGAGCCAGGGGAGGAGTTATTATATATTGAATTTACACCTTTTAATAATAAATTGTAGTTTAAGTTTAATTAAACAGTCTTTTTCTTTCTATGAAATTTCTATCACAATTGCATTATGATTAATGGCTCAATTTTTTAAAATAAATAATAAAAAACAGTTTTATATTTTAATTTCAAACAGGGTATTCCTATTTAAAGAAAGCATACAACATAGATTTTTTCTTTATAAAGTTAAATTTATAGAATTCTAGGAGCTTATGCCATTGATCGCAAACTTTTTTTGATGGTGTGTACGCGATAATGGCCGAGCGACAGGTGTCGTTGCGTGTTTCATAGTACAGGAAAGCGGTTCTAAACTGTCTGCTCCGCCATCTCATGAGCAATTTCATTCCTGTCTGGAATGAGTTTGAAGTGATACGTAATAATTTTCAAATAAAAATGCTTGGAACCGCTGAAACTTTGTTTGCTTTTTTTCTCTCGCTTCGTTGGCTTTACTTAAATGATGAAGTGAGAATGATTCAACATATATCAGTTAGCTAGCAGACAAGCTCACGGCCCACCTGATAGAAACCAAGTTACCAAGGTTTATGGACGTATGCAACACCAGGGATGTTACTCGTGCTGCCGACCCTGAAGAAACTTTCTAATACTATATACCTATATTTTAATCGCTTGGGAAAATGTAAATTTGTAACTGACTAATTTAATGTTAGATATATATTGCAAGAAGGCGATTATTATGTTGTTTATGTTGAGCACGAAAATACATGTACATTTTGAACAAGACATATTCTTTCACTTACTTTTAATATCTAAATGGCTGATTCATAATTTTAAATTTATTATTTAAAATTATGAATTAGCCAATAAGAGGTGTTATTTTGGTTGTCCAATAAGAGGTGTTATTTTGAATGGCCCGCTGTTTCGGTAGATGTCACTTTTGAAGCTGTAATTTTTTGACATTTGACAAGTAGAAACTACGCCATTAATACAAATGCAACGTAGACGCTTCAACAACGCATTGAAATTATTAAAATTCACTATAAAAATGGTGAAAATTTGGCAGACCACGCGCCACACAAGCAACGAAACCATTGTTGTTTTTTATTGTTTTTATTTTTTATCTGTTTTTATGTACACTTCACATCCCCTTCACGACCACAACTTCTTTGCTACTCAAAGGTTTGCTGGTAGAGAACTCATTTTGAAATGTTTTTTGTATGATCTCTGTATTATTTGTGTACAATAAAGAATTAAGAATTAAGAATCTTTTACGGGAAAAGTTTCCGGACCGTTGTTATTTCTCGAAGAGGTGATCACAATTGGCCACCGAGATCTTGTGATTTAACACCTTGCGACTTCTTCCTTTGGGACCACGTGAAAGAAAAGGTCTACGCCAAGAGCCCAGCGTCGATTCAAGACCTCAAAGATGGGATTCGTGAGACTATCGAGGACATAGGGCAGCCACTTTGCGATTTGGTTATGGAAAATTTAATGAAAAGGGTATGGTCCTGTATGTGTGGTCGTGGTGGTCATTTGCCTGATGTTATTTACCACTATTAACGGCATACCTTCCTCTTTTCAATGAAATAAACATCCGATCATTTATATTAAAAAATGGCATTTTTCTTTGAATATCAAAATAACACCTCTTATTGGAAAACCCTTTATATGTTGAATTTCTGTCACTATTGTCATAGTATGTGACATTATTGCATGTCAATCTGGCTGAAATATGGTGGAACCCAATTGTATTTCCTTTAACATCTTTGTATAGGTACCCGTATATCGCAATAAATATATTTGAATTTGAATTTAATTTCAAATTTTCCAATTTGGTTTCAAATTTGAAACCCAGTGCAGGGAGTTTATTCCACAGCTTAAGCGAGCGTGGGATGAAGTTCCTTTCATACCTCACGGTGCGCCCCGTTTGCGGACGCAATGTGAGAGAGTGAGTTCCCTGCCTATGGCGAACAGTGCGATGACTACTGGACATAGACTCCCAATGTGCACCACTTCAGCCGACCCTCCGCCTTCCACATCAAGTCTGTTCCAACCACCTTCTTCAGGTTGTCAGTCCAACTGGCTGGGAGTATTCGACCTTCCGTTTGCCCTCTCGCGGTCTCCACTCTAAGACTCGTTTGCTCCACTCCAACGCCATATGTCTTTCGAGAGACGTAACCTGCCAGTGCCCACTGCTACTTCAGCTTGCTTATTCTGCGAGCTATGTCGTTTCTATTGTATGCATGAGGCATACAATATAAATCAAATATTTATTGTGTTCTAATTGTAATGTTTTAATTGTGACATAGCATGGCTCATAATTTTTACAGCATTAAGTATGCTAACTATACAAATCGAATACATAGGGAAAAAGAATCTTCTCGGACGGGACTCGAACCCGCAGTCTTTCCCTTACAGGTATAGTTAGAATACTTAATGCTGTAAAAATTCATTCAATTGTTTGAGCGGAGTTATCAAAAATCAATGTTTAAAAATGATTGTAACATCATTCATTGATTCCGATAGTTCGTAAGAAAATCGGTAGATGACTCCACCGTCGCCTTAAAGACGTATAAGATGTGAAATTTTAATCACATCGGGCGTGTCTCGGTAGCCGAATTGGTCTAGGCATTCCCCCTGTAAGGGAAAGACTGCGGGTTCGAGTCCCGTCTGAGAAGATTCTTTTTCCCCATGTATTCAAAACATGCTGGCACCGTAACAAGCAATGACCATGTAACAACTTCCATGTAACCCATGTTTATGCAAATAAATGAATCTGTATCTGAAACGAATAACGATGTATTCGCATTTGTATGCATGATGCAATTTTTTGATCTGGTCGTGCCTTGAAGAGCACTTTAGGCCGTCGGAACCGGTTGCCATACGAACATCTATGGCAGCCATCAGTCAGAGTCAGAGAAGTTCGACTAGTCTAATTGTAGGACTTCGATATCGCCTATTGGTTGTGGAGATCAGATGTCAGCCGCTTTACGGAAAATATCGAAGGTCAGCCTCATCACAGCTCGACTGGAAAGTCGACCCCAATTGAGTTGGATAAAGGCTTTAGGAATGTACCACCAACCACCATTGTTAACATGGTACAGTCAGCATCAGGAAGATTTAAATCAGTAAAACATTTTGATTTGCTCTTAATACCTACCGTAGTTTGAAGATATTTGTAGGTCCAGATATTTAATTTCTGTCGCTGACCGTACGTATTTATAATGGTGACCCTCTTTCCGAGAGTGCCTTTAGCTTAACATCAAGCGAAGTGAAGTTAAATTCACGTATCCTTTAAAAAAAAAGATGCATGTTGCCATTAGTTTTTGATTTGAATAACATCCATCCATCCATCCATATACCCACGTCTGGTAAGCCCCAAAGGGATAAGCAGAGGTGTATTAACACCCACATTCCGCCAATTATTATTTTCGGTCCCACAATGTAATAGCGGGTGAGTGGCGTTTCCACCCGTTCCCGTTTCCACCCGTTGCGATTCAACCCGTTACCGTCTCTACCTAAATCGTTTTTGCCAGTAGGTACAGTCAGGAACAGAAATAATAAATCATTTTTTGTAATAGCGGCCCCTTTGTCCTGGTTTAAATAACAGTAAATCCATTTTTTTTTCAGGATAAAATTTAGTAAAGACGTGTTACCAGCGTGCTTGAACGCAGGTGACAACGATGATTCGTATGGCATCGCTACCGGGTGGGGGGCGCTGGGAAACCGCAAGGCGCTAGCAGACACCTTACAAGTGGTGAGTATGGAATACGAAGAAAACATTGTCAGCCCTTCCAATTACGGACTCTTCCTTCCTTCACAGGACATCCGTATACGGTGCAGAGTATACCTGCTAGAACCAAGCGTTTCCGTGACTCATTCCTCTGCCGCACCACTAAGACCTGGAACTCTCTGCCAGCTCACGTGTTTCCTTCTTCCTACAGTCCAGGGTCCTTTAACCGTACCGTGAAAAGGCATCTGATGGCCGTCAAGCTGAGTGCCACCACTGTTAACATGTTTATGATGGTGACCCTCTTTCCGAGACTATGCCTTTAGCTTAACATCAGGCGAGGTGAAGTCAAATTGACGTGCCCCTTATAAAAAAAAACATGTTAAAGACACCCACCAATCTCTGTACGGCCGAACCCAACCTCTCTTGATAGTTGGTGAACCTGCTAATTCAGACAACAGACGAGGCCCGGCGCAGGATTTTCTTCTCATGATTCCGAGATTACTACTACTGCCAGTGAGGGTTTGACCGGGCGGGTGATCAGCCTAATATGTGGGGCCATATCAACCAATTCCTCTAACAACTGCCATACATGTTCGTATGGTAACTGGGACCGACAGCTTAACGTGCTCTCCGAGGCATGACCAGATCAATGCAAATACTCATATTCCTGCATACAAATATTTGCACTGAGCTGGGATCGAATTCGCGCCTCTTACGTAGCGGCCGCGTTCACTACCGCCACGCCCACCCGCGCCATGGAGACTGTCCGACAGGGTTACCAGTATATATGTATTATCTATGAACAGGGTTCAGAGATTAGGTGGCTATATATTCCATAGCAAGCGTCTGTTGCTTAGTAATTAAGGTGTTGACTTCACGTGCGATCCGGTTTTGAATCGGCAGGATTCAAAACCGGATCGCACGTGAAGTCATTCCAGTCATTACCAGCGTGAACCCACTCCTAACACAAGCAATTTAGTTTAGCTGGAGAGGTTGGAGGGAATATCAGCAATTTCGGTAGCTTAACTAATATTCTTTTAACAGAACTCCCGAGAAGGAGTAAGCCTCCACGCGCTCTTTGGTCATGGTCACACCTTAATCAATCAATTAGTGGACAAGGCCCAAAACTCCCAAGAATAAATGAAAATCCTTTCCTGGCAGAATAATAATAGTTTTATTTATTTATTTCAAAGAATATGGTACATCGAGGTCTTTAAGTTATTACAGGTGGTCATACATATTCTACCATAATAGGTGTAGAAATATTAAGTGAATGTCACGCATGCAGTACTAGTAGAACTCACAGTACCGTGGGAAACTAACATACCTAAAGACCACGCTATAAAAATAAACAAATACTTTGACCTGACCAACGAGTTAACCAAAAATGGCTATGTGGTTAAACTCTACGCCGTGGAAGTAGGAGCAAGGGGAATTCCAGCTAAATCCCTGTATAACTTATTTAAAGACCTCGGATTGCCAAGAGCTTCAGTAAGCTCTTTACTCAAACGAATATCTAAAACGGCGTTGATAGGATCTTACCAAATTTGGATAGGTAGAGGGGGGAACACGACTGACGGTGGAGGTGAGCGCTGATGCATCACAAGGTGGCCACCCTAAACCTACACCTGGGTCGCAAGTCCCAGGCGCCGTCACAGTGTTCCTCTCTGTACCACGCCATGGACCCGGCGACCGCACGGTGAATCCATGGAATGCTAAGAACCGGATCTCCTTACCGAATAAAAACATTTATCTAATAAAAATATTGAACATGTTGATTTTAAAATAATATGTGCTAGGTAGCGCTCTCCGTCCATTATATTATTGTATTTTAGACAGCTCACTGACAGTGGTCGATATAACTGTTTCCTAGCGTCAACACACAAAAATGCGAACTAAAATAAGGCGCCAATACGTCATATTATTTTCATTGACTACGTTACGTCAGAAATCAAATTTAGGGATGTAGTAAGTTCGATCGATTGTGTTTTTATCTTATATTTGAAAATGTCACAATCGATATCGACTACAGAAAATAAAATAAAAAACTATTACTGGCAGTTTTTATTGACTTCAAAACAAGGAGAAGATTCTCAATTCGGATGTGAATAACTATTTTTTTAATATTCGGCACATGGCTCCGTCATATGTAGAAGGATTTACAAAATTCTTTTTTTTTTTTGTTTAAAAGAAGTTTATTCCGAAATGCTTCCATTTCATTTTCATAAAGATCTGATGATGGGTTTCAGAGACAGACCACGGAACTTTTCGATAAATACCAGGCAATCAGCTGTTGTTCCAGAAGTCTATTCTTTTGTTTTCAAGATTAGCGTGTGCGTTATGGCCCGCAATCCATTTATCGATTAATTATTTTTTAATCGAACATTTGAACTTTATCGATATTTAAAAATATAGATGTAGCCTTTGTTGGGGGACTAAAATTTTATATTGATCTCTACTATTTGTCTTTCTTAATATTTTGTCATGTAACGGAAACATTTGCGGATATTTTTTCACAAATAGACACATTTCATAAATATAGAGGCAAGGAAGTGGCAAAATTTTAAGTTCTTCGAAAATTGGTTTGCAGTGTTCTCGGTATCCAGCTCCATACAGTGCTCTAACACATTTCTTCTGGGCTATAAGTACACTCTCTACTTCTACCGAGTTACCCCATATAACGATTCCGTATCGTAGCACTGATGAAACATATCCGTGATACGCTGACAGAGCTGTCTCTCTGGAAGCTATCTGTCTCAGTTACCTTAGAGCGAAAACAAACTTGTCTAATTTGGTACATTCATTTCCAATATGCTCTTAGAATGATACAATTGATGAATTTTGTACAAAACGAAATGCCAATGCTTTTTATACGTTCTTGTGAGACAAACGATATCTCGAATTAATTTGGAGCAACACCATCTAGTTGCGGTGTTGAAACTAAAATCAAATTTATTTACAGCTTGAACAAATTAGTCCATTGCAATCCACTGCTGGACATAGGCCTCTCCCAATGTAAGTCATTGCTCCCGATCCTCTGCTTTCGTTTACATATTCTTATGAATTAAACGAATATGTTCATTATTTTCAGGTGTACCTACAAAAGTTTTCGGATCTAGAGTGCGCTGGGGCGTATCCCCCCCACAGGCACCTGGTCAACGGGTACGACCACTCGTCACAGTCCTGCTACGGAGACAAAGATAAAGTTATTGACACTTGCGAGGTAAAGCTAGAACGTTCAAACTCAGAGTATTTATTCAAAATTGTGTAGCACTACCACAGTTTTTTGACGTCATATTCTGCTTAAAACTAAGTTTACCACCGCTTCCTAGGCACCAGTGGAGAAGAAACAGTGCAACAAACTCCACTGTAGCTTTTTACATACGTCAATTTACAAAAAGTGATTACTTAATCCATTCTAATCCATACTAATTATTTAAATGCGAAAGTAACTCTGTCTGTCTGTCTGTTTGTATGTTACGCTTTCACGCTTAAACCACTGAACTGATTTTGATGAAATTTGGTATAGAGGTAGATTAGACCATGAGAAAGGACATAGGCTATGTTTGGTCGCGATAACCGACATCCCCGTGGACTAAGCCGCGGGTATAAGCTAGCAATATTCTATACACATACCTAAATACAGTCACCTCTTATCCCCAAGATCCTCAGAATCCTGTTATGATACATGCTCATACTGGTTCATCAAGTGAGCCCGCGGGCCCAATGGGACGTGGGCTCAGTTAATATCAATCAATTTACCCATTACAGTCCAGTGTTTGACGTCCTTAGTTACATTGTGATTTTTCTTGCGCACTGCACTGTAGCGTCTCTGATTGATGCGTAAAATCAGAACAATTAGCCATCTGTTGCCATTTTCGAGTGCAGACATCCCATATAAATATCGATTATAATATAATCATTGGATCTAAAACATTATTCTTCATTCCAGGGTGACAGCGGGGGCCCGCTCCAAGTGATTTCGAACCTTGGTGACTGCGTCTACAAGATTATAGGGGTAACTTCCTATGGGCGAGCATGCGGGCAGCTTGGGGGCTCGGGCATGTATACGAAGGTGGAAAACTATATCCCCTGGATAGAGAGTGTGGTGTGGCCTTAATGTTCTAACGTAAGACTTTTTGATAAATTATCGAACAATAAATATATTTTTTAATTGTGGTGCAATAATTATTTGATTTACGACCCATTTTACCCATTTATTTAAAGATTGCGAACTTAAGACATGCATGGATATAACGCTTGTAGATCCCCGAAAGGGTAGGCAGGGGTGTATTCATAAATACTTATTGATTTGTATAAATTGTACCCACTTTTCGGGAACTATGATTTTCGTTTCCATGTACCAGGGTGCGAGCCTATTGCTGAGAAGCGGGCAGTTTGTCATGGCAAACGTACGGCATGATTACTGTAGGATTGAAATCAGCCCTATCCTTTAAGCCTAGTTCGGACTAGGCTAGTAATTTAGTAGATTAGCGAGTAATTTAGTTGCGAACTACAAAAAAATAGTCGAGTACCTAATTTAGTAAATGATTTAGTCGAGTCGATCCATTTTACTCTATTTTTTCGGGCGAGTAGCGCCTCCCACCACGCATCCGTGCTCACTGGTTCACCGGCTAAACAAGCCCGAACCTAAGTTCTTCCGGCTATGAAAGTCGCCTTCTACGACTGTTTGACTATTTTACCTAAACTTAGGCTGTTCGTAATGTACTCATAATATTAGTATCAAAAAACAAAAGTAAGAAACATCGCATTTTACATTTAAAGGTCCCGATAAACTGGCATTTACTTGTAACAAAGCATCGAGCATTCGCATTCGTCGAACTGAACAAAGAACCGTGCCACGCATAGATTTTCATGATCTTTTTAATGCTCAAAATTAAAAAAATGTTGTTTCCAGAACACTCAATGAAATGCTCTCGATTATTTTCCTATAATGTAACATTCGCATGAATGCTCATTACCCAGTGACTCATTCCTATACCGCACCATTAAGACCCGGAACTCCCTGTCAGCTCACGTGTTTCCTTCTTCCTACAGTCCCGGGTCATTTAAGCGGGACGTGAAAAGGCATCTGATGAGGCCATCAAGCTGAGTGCCACCACTGTTAACATGGTACATGTTTACGATGGTTACCCTCTTTCCGAGACTTTGCCTTTAGCTTACCATCAGGCGAGGTGAAGTCAAATTGACGTGTCCTTTATAAAAAAAATACAAGTGAATGCTCCGTCATTCTGGCGCCTTAATGGATATAGAAAATAACAAACATGTATTCCACAATCTTGGAAGGTTTATTCAAAAACGATTTTCCTCAGACATCATTAACGAAATTTCTCGACGATCCCACAGGAAGGGCCTCTTAGGACCAAACAATGGTTTCGATCCAAGGTCTGTAGTAAGAGACCCTGGTGAAGAGACCAGAACCCCCAGCTTCTCCACACTGTCTCTTGAATAAGGAGATTCCTTTTATCATTTGGAAGCAGGTTTTGAACGAAGATTGAAGTGGAAATCCTATTTCTCCCTGAAAGATAAAATACTGTTTATTTAGGCTAGTTGTTAAGGAGTCGGTCCACGATCGAGAAGTCCATGGTCCGAATCCTGGCTATTACACTACAGATTCATAGTAAGCCGTTTAGTTTAACTGGCAGGGTAGACGGAACACCAATTCAGGTTTCATTCAAAACTTGCACTTTGGAAAGTAGTTACCGGGGCCTATGGACGTTGAAACACCAGGTGTCACACTCGTGCCTGTAAGAAACTTCTAATGCCCTTCTTGAAGAATCCCATAATATTGTAGTCAGTCAGAAAATCTTACAGAATACCGCGGCCATAATAACCTCATGTTGTGTTCCCGGGAAGTGAGTAGGGTAGCCAGAGCTCACTGGCGAGTTTTAGTGCTGCCAATGGGAAGATCATAGAATTGTACTGCTTTGTCTTCTGCACTGACGGCACAGACACTCTGTTCTTTCAGGGTCGGCAGCACGAGTTTGACTCCCCTGGTGTTGCACACGTCTATAGGCAGTAACTACTCTTCATCAGGCGGGCTGTCTTTTACTTACATCACAACTATCCTTAGGCATTTTTCTGTCTCCAAGGCACATCTGGATGGTGTGATTGTAGCCGTTAGCCAAAGTGTCTTGAGCAGGGTAGAATATTGAACATAGATGCTCATCGAAACTGCCGAGAGCTGCCTGAAAAAGAAAAGGGTACTTGATTTTGAATTACTACCCTACTTCCTGCCCTACTCATTCTCTGAACCTTTTCTCAGATGGGTTGGCTGTCCATTCAAACTGTGATGTTGCTGAACTTAGATAGTTTTCGTGAAGCGACTGCTATCCGACATGTATCTGACCTACACATTACACAACAGACTTCCTATCCTACTCATGTTATAAATGTGAAAGTGTGTGAAGATGTTTGATATTAAATCACGCTCTAATGGCTCCACAGATCTGAATAAAATTTGATACTGAAATTGATTGCAGTCTAGAATAACGCAAGGCTACATTTTATTCCGGGAATATGTTCCAATAGGTAACGGGAACGGAATCTAAATTTGATACGGATGAAACAGCTAGTATATAAAAAATAAGTAATGAAATTATGCTATTTAAACCCAAAGAAGACTGACGAAATAGATTTATAACTAGACATACGTATTTCAATCGGATAGAAGGCATTTTAAAGAAAGGACATGTCTAGAGTACCATAAACCGGAGAGCATGTACGAAAACAATTATGAAAGAAGAAGAAGCGAAAGATGAATGCCATGATCGTAGAAAATAGGAAACTGTGGTCTTTACCACACCACAGGGAAGAAGGCGTGACTGTATTTATGTATGTATTTAGACCGTTATGAAAAAATTAAAGAAAAATAACTTACAACGTCCAATGTACCATTTTTTCCTGCGCTCCATATGAGGGTATTAGCTTCTAGATCGTTGTTATTCATTTTGTTTTCAGAATCAATGCAAGCAGGTAACACGTTCGGTCCAAATGTAATCCTGGAAAATATTACAAAAGGCGTGTTTTGAGACGGGTTAGTAAGTGCAGATACCTTAACTACCATAGTTGCAGCATGGTTAAAGCAAAACGTTCTTAAAGACTTTCCATAGCTTTTAAAACATTCTGAACTAAACTCCACACAGCGGCCGAGTCTCTCCGAGAGCTGTGGTCGGTCTCGGTTGCCATACGAATATCTACGGCAATCGTTACAGGTAGTTAGATCCCTAAAAAGGGCTGTTTCCTCGTGGCCAAACTGATTTGCCAAACTGGTTTGGCCATGAGGAAACACCCCTAAAAAGTCCGACTAATCTAACTGTTAAACGGCAATATCTCGAGTTGGTTCTGGAGGTCATATTCCGCTTTACAGCAAATATCGAATTTCAGTCGCATCACAGTTAGACTGGAAATCCGACCCTAAATGAGTTGGGAGAAGGCTTAGAGAATGATGATGACTTACACCAAAGTGGTGGTTATGTATGATAAAACCACATGCCATTTCAGGTCTCGGATACCTCCTCCGCCGGAGCTGGAAGGGGAGGTTATGTCGGACTCGAACCGACTAAAACCGCACGCCGACTGATGGTCGTGGTGCTAGGCCGGAGGCGAGGTTGTCTTCGACATGTCCCTCGTACCCCGGCTGACCCAGGGCCATCCCTTACGGTCTGGCCCTCCTCAGGAGGTCTCGAATACCAGGGTGTGAAGTGGACTAATAAGGCATTCCCCTCATCTCTCGGTCTCCCTTCATCATAGTAGCGCCTACTATAGTATGACCGCGACCGATGTATCGTGCCCTAGGAAAGCGCGGTGCAACGGGGAAGGAAAGAAAGAGGAAGAAACAACATGAGTCGAGAGAGAGGAAGATGCTGCCGTGAGCGTTGGCGGTAAACTGACCAAATCCGACGGCTCAACCGTCGACACTCGATCCTCTCCCCCGTTTTGCCACGCTCATAACCAAGACGCAGTACAGCGGTCGCGTTCGGTCTATGGTCTACTTCTCATACAATACCACTTACTTTTTGTCTGTCTCAAGGAGCGCAATATCATGATACTTAGAAGGTGCCTTGTACTTCGGGTGAGGGATGGCTCTCTTGACGTTGTACCTCTGCCACTCCGAAGGAGATACCCACCGTTTGTGGACTCCCAGAGCCACGAACTTCACCGTTCCTCTGAGAAATAAAAAGAATTCGAATCTGAGAAGCCTATATTGCCACTCTCGGCTCAAGTAATAAAAATACAGGATGTTTTTTTCGGGTTTTAGTCAGTTCGATTACTGGGTGTATCAAGCGAGTTTTCGAAAATCTTTGAATGCAGTTTTGTTTCTTTTTTTTTAAATAAAAGTATGTTTCTTAAGAGTGAAATTTTCTATTTACAGTACTTCGAGTGCTTCCCCTCCAGGGCATGAAAATCTTCCACCCTGTATATATTCACCCGTCAATCCCCAGGGTAGGTTTACTAACACCCACATTGCACCATCTATTATTTCCGGTTCCACGGGACGGTGAGCTTAATAGGGGAAGAGCATATATTATAGCCGTCAAGCAGGCCCTTGCGTCAAGCGTACGTTGACTATCGAATGAAGAACAATCCCATCAGGCGCCTTCTACGACAACCACGGTCAGAGATGGGGTAGCTCGATTCTACACCACCGGATAACAAAGCAATGGCTAGATGGTAACAACACAAATGTGTGCTTACGTTGAGAAGTCAGGTTCCACGCATTCGGCAGCTGTGAGGATAAATCTGTCACTAATGACTGTCCCTCCACACAACCAGTCAGCCTTGTCCAAACTCTCTCCATAACCTAAATAAGCCTGCAACAAAACAAAGGCATAAGAACTTTTTTTAACGTGCGAATATTCTCACGAATGCTCAGCCGAAGACAGTGGGGGTGGTTATGTTGGGCTCAAACCGACCAAAACCACCGTCTCGGGGCATCAGTTGCCAAGGAGTGAGGTAGCCTTCGGCATATCCCTCGCACATCCCGGTTGACCCAGGGCAGGGCATGTGAATTTAGGCGTTTAAAGGACCCGGGTTTGTAGGAAGAAGGAAAGACGTGAGGCTGGCAGGATTTTCCAGGTCTTAATGGTGCGGCATAGGAATGATTCACCAAAAACTTGAGCTTCCCCTTGAGCTGAGCATTCTTGCGAATGTTACATTACAGAAAATTAAACTAGACAGTCTTAACAAGCATTTTATTGAACGTTCTGACGGGCATTCTCGTGAAAAAGTAAAAATGCATCGACTAGAGTGCTCGCTAGAAAGAGTTTGGGTTGTTGAAATCCGATGGCGTCAACAACAGCCAAGTCAGCCAAATCTGCAGTTAGACTGGTAAAGCGGACCCCAGACTCCAAGTTGAGAAGCTTCGGATGCGACTGGATTAACTCTAGGATGTAGAAGAAGAAGGTTCCGGATTAGAGCAAGCTACCCCTGAAAAAGGGTAGGTACTTACCATATGAGGAAAACGTTTCTTTACACTATTTCTAACAGTATCATTGGCATAGGTGTAGCTGTCTATGAACAAAGAACAATTTCCTTGCGAACTTAGAGGTTTCTTGATATTGGTGTAGTTAAAAGTCTTCTTGCAAGGGTAGTCCAAGGTCTTTAAATAGTTGTAGCATTCTGAAAGAAGATAAAAGTTTTAAGCGCGAAAACTGCAAAAAGTGCCAAAGGATTTAAGATTCGACGCCCAATTGTGGTAATACCCAATTTAAGGCTTCGATAGTTTAGTGGTTGAGGAATCAGCCTTACGATCGAAAGGATCCGAGTTCAAATCCTGGCAATTACACTACCGCCGCGAACAGAAGCTCCTAACAGAAGTTGATTAACAGGAATACATTTATAGAATTAATTTCGGTTCAAGAATATTATACTTACGGTCTTCGGCCTTCGCTCCTACTTTGTGCAATATACCCAGATCTGGATCATAAATTGTATTTCTGAAAAGGAAGGGCTTTTTACATTTATTTCAACTAGCTTTTACACGCGGCTCCAACTGGGTGGGTGTCGGTTATCGCGACCAAACATAGCCTATGTGTTAATCCTAGATTAATATATAGGACCAAATTTTATTACAATCGCTCCAGCCGTTTAGACTTGAAAGAGTAACAAACATCAATCCATCCATACTTACAAATTTTCGCGTATAATATTAGTAGGATTTTAATTTGTATTCTTCCCAATTATTATGTTTGACATATGTAAGTAAATTTATATTATCTGTATAGTATATATATAATACAATTCCATTAATTAAATTACAAATTGACTTTAACATGAATTTAACGGTAAAAAAATTAAGATTAGATTTTTACTGTGTGACATTGCTTTTATTCCTCTATTTTGACATTTCACAATAATAATATAATCAATTACAATCAGTAAATTCTGACATTAGACGAGTTAGAACTTGTTGTAGTTTTGGTTTTTTATATCAATGTCAATTTTAAAATATTCGTATATAGAACAATCAGCTGTTACTGTGACAATTACTTCATTAAAATTCTTCACAACGTAAACAACTAATCTTATTATTTACAATTTTCTACAACACGTTATCAGCACGAAGCTCTGTAAAAGTGAGCAATAAGTTGTATATAAGTGTGATGTTGTTGTGAGTGAAGTCAAAATTTAAATTCACCACTTAAAAGTGAATTTTTCCGATATTTTTGTGAACAGTGTGAAATATGTCAGATTACAATAAAGGATCGGGACTACGTTCCCTTGCTGGGATTTTGCTAAGCGGTAAGCAAGACTATCCTATTTGGAAGTTCAAAATGAGGATGTACCTCATACACGAAGGTTTGTGGAGTAGTATAACAGGCTACATAAACGAAGTTCCTGATAGTTCTACTAAGGATAGAAATGACGAAGTTACGTTAGCCAAAATATGCTTAACTTTAGACGGTCCAGCAATCACACATGTTCGAAATAGTAAGTCAGCAAAAGAAGCGTGGGAAGCTTTAGCGGCGGCTTATGAAGATAAGTCAATGGGTCGTCGTCTAGCCCTGGAGCGTAAGCTATACAGGTACAGTTTGACTGATTTCGATAACATAGAGTTGTACATTAATGCCGTGATGTCGACTGTCCAAGACTTGGCGGACATTGGCAAAATGATTGAAGATGCCTCAGTCGCAGCGATTCTTCTAGGAGGATTGACGGCTCGCTTTGATCCTCTTATAATGGCTTTAGAGAACTCTACAAGTACGGTTACAAGTGAGTTCGTTAAAACGAAACTTATCAGAATTTTCGAGATCATCTGTAAATGATGTAGGTTCCAGTTCTGACGCAGCTTTACGCGTACAGATGAAGAAAAATGATAAGAAGAAACGGGGAGTAGTTTGCTACAACTGCAAGAAGCCTGGATACGTCAAACCGGACTGTCCACTCAACAGAAAGTCCAAAGAAGAAGGCTCAAGCAAAGAGAAGAACAAACTCTCAAGTTTATTTGGCGCACTAAATGCGGGTACTGAAGAAATCTCGTCTGATAAATGGTATGTAGATTCTGGAGCCAGTGCACACATGTCTGGAAGATCTGACTGGTTAGTAAATTGTAAGGAATTTTCCACTGGTCAGATAAAGATTGCCAACGGAGACATATTGTTAAGTGCAGGAATAGGTAATGTGCCTATAGTAAATGATTTTAAAACGGAAAGTAGCAGTAAAGTTACGAAGATTTCAAATGTAGTGTTTGTTCCTAATTTAAATACTAATTTGATTTCTGTTAAGAAAGCTACTGAAAATGGTTTTAGTGTTGTTTTTGATACGGAAGGTTGTACATTTTTTAATTCTGAAAATTTTACTTGTACAGGTGATGCAGTGTTGCATGGATCCTGTTGTGGTGGATTGTATTCGCTGGATTGTACAGTTAGTCCCCCAAACACCTTATCAGCGTTCGAAGTACAGAGTGATGTAGCAAGTTTTCGTTTATGGCATAAACGGCTTGGTCACTTATGCCGTATAGGATTAGACAAACTTAAAAAGGATAATCTAGGCGTAGTGTACAGTCAACTACAAAGAGATGTATCCAATTTAATCTTCCAAAATTATGTACCCCTGCGAGTGCCACTATGAACTAACCAAAGATTGTGACAAACATGGTATCCACTGAACTTGACAATAACATGTATGCGTGTAAAGCGCAATAATTATGTATCCCACTACATTTCCTTTGATATGTACACATACTATCTTGTCAAATACTGTGAAAGAAAATTGTATACATTTAATGTTCCAATGAAATGTAACCATAATAAAAAGGATGTACGAATTTCGAAGTGCCAGCGAAAACAATAAAGTTTCTTTGAGAATGCCATTTAAAAATAAATTCATTATTTTGCACATTTATAGAGATTGACTTATCTGTTTGATACTTCATATTATCTAAAACTAGCCTTTGCCTGCGACTTCGCCTCCTGGTTCTGAGCTACATCTCCGCCAAAAAGCCAAAAGTTCTTGAGTTATAAATAGTGTAAGTAACACGACTTATTTATTCGACGATATATATATTCGCGTTACTAATTATTAAAATAAGGGTAGTATAGTTATTATTAAACAGTTTTTACAGTTTTTTGTCATCTTAAGTGTAAGTTCTTTACTAATAAAAATAAATGATAATAGTCTTTTTTTTCTTTTATCAGTCATCCAATACATATTATCTTATGTATGAATAATGTTTTGCCATCAGTTTCATGCGGAAAAGTTCGTAATTATCATACTTGCTTTCTATACTAAATGTGTAATATTATGAATTTATTTTTAAATGGCATCCTCTAAGAAACTTTTTTATTTTGCTAGCACTTCGAAATTCATACATCCTTTTTGTTATGGTTACATTTCTTTGGAACGTTAAATGTATACAATTTTCTTTCACAGTATTTGGATATATTTTTAATTAAGATTGTAAGTGTACATATCACAGGAAATGTAGTGGGATACATAATTATTGCGCTTTACACACATACATGTTATTGTCAAGTTCAGTGGATGCCATGTTTGTCACAATCTTTGGTTAGTTCATAGTGGCACTCGCAGGGGTACATAATTTTGGAAGATTAAATTGGATACGTCTCTTTGTAGTTGACTGTACACCGAAGTAGATAAAGATCCTTGCATCGCGTGCATAGAAGGTAAGCAGGCGAAAAAACCTTTTAAATCTGTATCGCACAAAAAGACAACATCCAAATTAGAACTTATACATTCGGATCTTTGTGGTCCAATGTCTGAAAATTCTTTTCAGGGAAATAAATATGCTTTGACTTTTATAGATGATTTTAGCCGTATGATTTTTATATACTTTATTTCATCTAAGAATGAGGTTTTTAGCAGGTTTTGTATGTTCAAGTCCATGGTCGAGAGGGAAACAGGATTGAAAGTTAAAACTTTGCGTTCCGATAATGGAACTGAGTATGTAAATAAAGAGTTTTCTGAATACTTAGGCAAAGAAGGCATTAAGCATCAAACCACGGTGCCATATAATGCACAACAGAATGCTATTTCTGAAAGAACTAATAGATCGGTAGTTGAAAAGGCCCGTTGTATGCTTTCAGACAGTTCTCTTTCAAAAGCATATTGGCAAGATGCTGTGGAAACAGCTGTGTTCTTAAAGAACAGATGTCCACATCGAGCTCTCGACGGGAAGACGCCTTATGAACTATGGCACAACAGAAAACCAAACCTGTCTCATTTGAAAGTCTTTGGCTGTCGCGCGATGGTGAAGATACCAGATCCTCTAAGGAAGAAGTTGGATCCAAAAGCCGCGCAGTATGTTTTTGTCGGATATTCAGACGATCGACAAAGTTATTTATTTCGCGAACCAAGTTGTCCAAGAAGGTTAGTGAAAGGACGAGATGTGGTGTTCTTTGAACAATCTTTTACCGACATAAAAGCTAAAACCACACAATCAGTTCCTTTAGCTGTCCATAATGAATCCTTTTTAGACATGTTTCATAGGAAGGAGCAGCATCCGATGCCGTCCATTGCTTCGACTTCTCAGGAGAGCAGTCACACGGTCTCAGCCGAAAACGAAGAAGAAGTTAATGACTTGGAGCCAGTAACAGAACAAGTTCACAATACTTCAGAGTTCCTTAGCGCCGAAAATATTTCTGACGAAGAAAGTATAACCGAACAGACTGTGATAGAGCCTGAAGAACGGTATCCTCTTCGAAACAGGATAGCTAAGAAAAACCAAAGTACTTTTTATGGCAATACTGCTATTACAAGTGAACCTGATGAGCCCCAAAGCTTTGCTGAAGCTATCAAAGTAGAAGATAGTGCGAGCTGGCAGTCTGCTATGCAAGACGAGTTTAACTCACTGACTAAAAACAAGACTTGGACGCTGGTTGAAAAACCTAACAAAAAGGTTATACCATGTAAGTGGGTGTATAAAATAAAAAAGGATGCCGAAGGTAGAGTGGTGAAGTATAAGGCAAGACTTGTTGCGAAAGGCTTTAGTCAAGTTTCAGGTGTTGATTATTATGAAACATTTTCACCAGTTGTAAGAAATTCATCCTTGCGAACACTAATTGCTTTAGCAGCAGAAATGGATTGGAAAATGCAACACTTGGACGTGGATACAGCGTTCCTCAACGGTGACCTGGAAGAGGAAGTCTACATGCAACAACCTCAAGGTTTTATTAAACAAGGCGAAGAAGGAAAAGTTTGCTTGTTGAAGAAATCACTCTATGGTTTTAAGCAAGCAGCTCGAGCATGGAATAATAAATTAAATCAAACCTTATCTTCTATAGGTTTTATACAAACCTCTTCGGAACCATGTATTTATTTAAAAAAGTTTGGTGATGAAACTGTCATCCTGGCAATTTATGTTGATGACATCGTCATTTTTTATAAAAAAGAAACGTCATTTGTCACCGTCAAAACAGAATTACAAAAATATTTCTCTTTAAAAGACTTAGGCAAATTAGATTTCTGTTTAGGTTTGAATGTGAAACGTACGGACCGGAAAATATGCGTTAGTCAAAAGACGTACATTCATACAGTTTTGACTCGGTTTGATATGCAGGATTGTAAGCATATGTCAACTCCGCTGGAAAATAATAAATACGAAAAAGGTAAAGAATCCGATGAGTCTTATCCTTACCAAAGTTTAATTGGCTGTTTGATGTTCCTAGCGGTAAATACCAGGCCAGACATAGCTTATGCTACGAGCTATTTAAGCCAGTTTAATAATTGTTTTGCAAAGAAACATTGGTCGGCCGCAAAAAGGATTTTGCAGTATCTTAAAGGTACTATTGATTACTGCATTACTTACAGGAAAACGGGTACCTATTTGTGTGGCTACACGGATGCAGATTGGGCGAATTGCATGTATGACAGGCGGTCATACACAGGTTTTTTCTTCACGCTAGCAGGCGGTCCCATTAGTTGGGAATGTAAAAAGCAACCAACGGTAGCGTTATCTTCCACTGAAGCCGAATACATGGCGTTAACTAGCGCTGCAAAGGAAGCTACGTTCCTTAGGAGGTTAGTGTTTGAAATTACTGGTAACGCTGATAAGGTTGTACTTTTTAACGATAGCCAAAGTGCACAGAAAATAGCGCACAATCCAATCCACCACAATAGGACGAAACACATCGATACCAAATTTCATTTTATAAGGGAGAAAATTAGCGATGGTGTTATTGATGTTAAATATCTACAGTCAGATAGGATGACAGCTGATGTTCTTACTAAGCCCTTAAGGCGAACAGCTCACCTAAGATGTGTCATAGGTATGGGCTTAACTAATACTTAGTTTTTTGTTTCTTTTATGTTCTATATAAGTATTAGTGTATTTTCGTTTATCTCCATTGAGGGGAGGGTGTTGTAGTTTTGGTTTTTTATATCAATGTCAATTTTAAAATATTCGTATATAGAACAATCAGCTGTTACTGTGACAATTACTTCATTAAAATTCTTCACAACGTAAGCAACTAATCTTATTATTTACAATTTTCTACAACAGAACTTAGCCTATGAAGCAATTTATAATTCCAAATGTATGGAGATAATGCATGTAATAATCAGTAATTCTAGTAAATTTAAAATTTACACGCCACAAATGGCAGAATATGCTTTAAATAAATCACCCCAAAACCACTGTAACCAACCATAATTATATCCTAGGAAATAAAAATTCATATATAATAATATAAAATAAATAATATAAAATAATATAAAATATAATATAAAATATAATCTGCGGTAGCCTAGTGGTATGGGTAATGGACTGCTGAGACGAGGTCTCGGGTTCGATCCCAGGTTTACCATGGCACACACCAATGACTTTTCGATGCTTTTCGAAGTTATGTGTGTATTTATCGCAGGTTTATAAGTGCCCGGTTAATGGCAATAGGCTCGCCACCTATTACATTGGGACCTAAACATGAACTGGCGAAATGTGGGTGCTAGCACCTCTGCCTACCCCTTCGGGGAATACAGGCGTGAGTTATGAGTTTATGTATATAAAAATTCAAAAAATATAAATAACATTCTTATTCTTATGATTCCGAAAGTTGCATATAACAACTCCGGAAGTACGCAACAGATACGTGTAATTATTTACAACTTCTCAATGTTCCCCTTTATCCGTATCGAAGTATGTAATGTATCTGCTCATGCATGTGATAGATATATTAATTATAATGTTTAGATTATGTGACCAATTTATAGATAATATATTACGATGAAAGATAATTGAATAATTTTAGAACCATTTTATAAACTATTTTTATAAGTGGGTAGGTGAAAATCATTCGATGCAATGTGACGTATCAAATGATATAAAAAGGAGACACCGAATGAAATCGGGACAGTTTATCCCGAGGCGTCGAAGTGTAAGGTACGATATAATTCTGATATGTTTATACTTATACTGTTTACTGTGTAATATTATTATGCTGTGCTGTAACTATTTGACCATATCGTGTTGGCTATGTAAGATGTACTTACTTGATCTATAATTGTTGTTATAATTTGGTAAATGGTAATATCTGCAGATAGATATATTATCTGTCTAGTAGATGCAAATATGGATTACTGGATTATACCCTTCACGGGTATGATGTAATTATGCAAGGTATGTTATATTGTGCCTCACGATATCGATATGGTTGGATATAGTCCCTGTAATGATATTACTTGATGAGATCTATTGTGTATTAACTGGCTACAAGCCTGATAACCTTTGATACAAGAGTCTAATATTGTTATATTGTGTAACTATTATAGGAATGTTTGGTTATAAGCCTAGATTGTAATTATGAATTGTTATAGAAAGACTATATCATGGTTGGAAGGCAGACAGGTTTTCTTGTTAGTTCTTTCCTGTCTATAAAAGCCTTTTGGGAACTAACGTAGTGTAAAAGAATAAAAGAGAACGATATAGTCATGATTGTTGTTTTATTAATCGTATGACACAACTAAATTCTTGTAATATATTAAATCAAGAACAATTTGGGTTTAGGAAGGCAAGTTCTACAACACTGGCCGCCTTTACGCTGGTCAAACATATCACGCAAGGCCTTAATGATAAACAAAAAGTAGCCTGTCTTTTCTTAGACATGACAAAGGCATTTGACTTTGTCTGTCATAAAACACTACTTTCAAAGTTATATAATTATGGGATAAGAGGCAACGCGTATGAATGGATCAAAAGCTACCTAGATCAAAGGAAACAATGTGTCGAAATAACCAGGACCGAAAACGGAATACAAAAAAGATACAGATCTAATTACAAACAAATAAATTATGGCACCCCACAAGGCAGCATTTTGGCTCCTCTCTTGTTTCTATTATATATAAATGATCTCCCTAATACAATTAAGCACAAAACTCTACTATTTGCAGATGACACTACAATAATTATCAAAACTAGTAATAGATCTGAACTGCAAACAGAAATAAATACAGCTCTCGAGGACGCCATCAATTGGTTAAATCAAAATAACCTTAAAATTAACACTTTTAAAACAAATATTGTTGAGTTTCAAACACATACAACAAACTTAACCCCACTAGACATTCAATATAAAGGGAATCGCATAAACTGTGTGACGGATTGCATATTTTTGGGTATCACGGTAGATACATACTGCAAATGGAAACCCCACATCGACAGACTGCTCAATAAAGTAGATCGTTTTATATACGCCATTAAAAAAATTAAACAAACAATTAATTTGAAAACAGCTCTTTTAGCTTATCATGGTTATGTCTCATCCATATTGAGATATGGCATTATCATTTGGGGCAATTCTGTAGCGGTGGATGAAGCGTTCAAGGCACAAAAAAAGTGCATCCGAGCATTAAGTGGAGCTGGTCCTCTGGACAGTTGCAAACCACTCTTCAGGAAATATAATATTCTACCCTTGCCTTGCTATATAGCTTCTATGCTATGCTTATATATATTAGAGATAAGTATTTTCGTTAAAAAACACTCTGACATTTTTACACCATTTAACAAGACATCTAGAAACAAAAATAAATTTAAACTTCCCTCGATCAGATTGGAATTATTCAAAGGTAATGCTCATTGTATGGCAATTTCAATTTATAATCATCTTCCACGATCGTTACAGGAATTACCAATAACAAAGTTTAAAAAACGACTGCATGACTTTTTGCTGTACAAAATGTATTATAGTGTAAAAGAATACCTAGATGATAAGAATTCATAGATTTAACATTATTATATTGAAGATTTGACATTATTTTAAAATTATAATGATACAAGCAATTCGTTATTTACCTATTAGTTCTGACAATATTTATTGATTTATTGACATTAAAATTTGCACGCTCTATGGAGCAGAATATGCTGTACCCGCTAGTTTTTAAGACCTACAAATGTAACCATATTCGAGGCAAATAAAGATTTATGATTATGATAAGTATTCCCCTTTGTATTTCCCTAGTACAGATCAATAGTTAAACTTGATTTCTGGGACCATAGTGAACCTCTAGCACTATAAAGTATTTGTGGTTGCTACGAAAGATCCTGACATATTATCGATAGACATATATTCTAATGGTTATATATCTATATTTTAATATATACATAATTGCAGATTGAGTTTCATTTAATAGATATATACAGTTAGATTGACAAATTAAGGGATACTGTTAGATTCACTTTTCTACTTGTCATATATAGTGTCAATCTAACACATGCGTCTGCGTCACAGCTTATTAGAGCCACCCGGCACCTACCTCGCACTGCCCCGACACACGGTGTTCACTTGTTGTCGACAGGTGGCCCACGGGTGGACATCGCTTGGTCCACGAGTTTTCGAGTAGTCTAATAACAATTGGCACTACAACTACGTAGGTCTACACGTATGTTCGACCGACTCGTTCGAAAGAAAGGCTGGGAATGGAGGGAAAGTTGACAGCGGCGCATCGTGAACGTATCGCCAAAGTATCATCCTTGCGTTAATTATTCGCTGTCCACTTGGGATCCGCGCGTTGGCAATGCAAAGTCAACGCAAGGCAAGAATGCGAGCAGCGAGTTGTCACCGAGAGTGGTCGACCCGCTGTCCACGCACGGAGTCCATATAAAGAACCTTTCGGGGAAAAATGACCAAGGTGCTAAAATGACCATAGTGCTAAAATTACCATGGTGCTGAAAAGACCATGGTGCTGAAATGACCATGGTGCTAAAATGACCATGGTGCTGAAATGACCATGGTGTTGAAATGACCATGGTGTTGAAATGACCATAATGTTGAATACCAAATATACTTTTCTGTAAAGAAATATTTCTTTTTAGGGTTCAGTAGCCAAATGGCAAAAAACGAAACCCTTATGGATTCGTCATGTCTATCGGTCTGTCCGACATTATTATTACATTATTATAACATTTCTGCAATTTCATTTCTAAAAAAAAATGTGTATATAAAACTGAAATACTAGAAGGCCTCCGTTTTAGTATTTCAGTTATATAATTTTATTAGAAATGATTATTAGTTTTATTAAGTTTAATTTTATTTCAAAATGATAAATAATAAATGATGATTAGTTTTCTTATGTTCAATAATAATAAATGAACTTAAGTTTAATTTAGAGCTAAATAAATATTTTAAGGACAACAATTTTTTATTATTATTACATTTTAGCACTTTTGACTTTAAGCACTATTGTCATTTTAGCACTTTGGTATCATGGACAATAATACAATTGGTCATTATGATATTGGTCATTTCAGCACCATGGTAATTTTAGCACTATGGTCATTTTAGCACCTTGGTCATTTCTCCCCGAAAGGTTTATTAGAAATGATTATTAGTTTTATTAAGTTTAATTTTATTTCAAAATGATAAATAATAAATGATGATTAGTTTTCTTATGTTCAATAATAATAAATGAACTTAAGTTTAATTTAGAGCTAAATAAATATTTTAAGGACAACAATTTTTTATTATTATTACATTTTAGCACTTTTGACTTTAAGCACTATTGTCATTTTAGCACTTTGGTATCATGGACAATAATACAATTGGTCATTATGATATTGGTCATTTCAGCACCATGGTAATTTTAGCACTATGGTCATTTTAGCACCTTGGTCATTTCTCCCCGAAAGGATAAAGAATACTGGCCGCAAGAGGCGAGGCGGTGCGGAGTGGGAGCCGGGTAGCTCTAATGAGCTGTGACCTTTACAGTATAAAAACTGTTCTATTGTCGAAATACATTGGGAAAAAGAAAAACTCAGGTGGGACTTGAACCCACGACCATTCCCTTACAGGGGAAATGCTCTTCCAACTGAGCTATTGACTCTATTGAGCCACACCTGAATGACTTCAAATTTCCCTTCTCTTTGTATCGGTCTTTAAGGGTGACTGTATTTCGAATTTAAAAGTTAGCATAATAAATGCTATAAAAAATCTGTTCTATTGTTTCAAGTTTTATCTATCTATCTAATTTACCTGGTATCATCCACCGCATCACAATCGGTACAGCAAATTATTGGAATTATGTCTTCAAACTCACAAATCTGTAAAAAATTAGAGATACCTGTAGATCGCATTGAATTTCATCTTGACTGTTACGGATGAAACCGTAGTCTCAGCTGTTAATAGTTGCTAGGTCAAGACAGAGGCCTATATAGGCGAAATAATAGACTTTAAAGCGATGCATTTAAAGTTCAAAATTAAATGACTTTTAGCAGAGTAATTAAAAAAGTGTAATGAAACTGTTTTCCTTTCATTTTGAACTTTAGATGTATAGGTATAAAGTCTAAAATTTAATGTCATTTTTTGCAATAACTACGGCACCAAAGAACTCGGCTTTACCACGCCGGGTACAAACTGACAACATGTTAAAATGTATAACGTCTCAGATAGTTAGTTGGAGAGGTTAGAGGGAAAATTAGTAACTTCGGTTCTAATATTCTTTAAAAAAAAAGTAGTTTAGCTTCGAGGGCGTGAACATCTCTATCAGTGGTTGACAACTAACCACAACTCGAGGCTAGGAGGTCAGACGGTAATCACATCCACGAGTTATTTCCCCACAAATGTTTCCAGAGCATCTAGGAAGATGCGCGTATCTTCCAATCAGCTTATAACAGTCCACTGCTGGACACAGGCCTCTCCCAATGATGGGAGGCTTTCGCCTACTGTTTCCACACTGGCCAGACGGGTTGGTACAGGGTTTTATTGCGAGTGTTCCTTCTCTCGCAGTGATATCGTCTGCGTATTTTTCCGTCAGAAGCCTCTTACCATACACGTCGGATATGATGTGGTGGTGATACTTGTATTCTTTCTCCTACACCACCTATATTACTACCACAGTCTAACGATTCATACTAAATAAGATCTCTCGTTATACTGTGTTACTACTATGAGAACTCTGCTCACTTACCGGAGGATAATTTTTCTGCATAATATCTTCCATGGCACTCCTACATTTGTGGAGGGGGACACATTTTCCCGCACGCCCCTCCGATTTACAAGTGACATCTATAAATAAAGGAAGGAAATTTACTGATTTGTCCCTTGAGACACTTATTATATTCCCGAGGAGGACCAGACCGTAAGGGATGGCCCTGGGTCAGCCGGGGTGCGAGGGATATGTCGAAGACAACCTCACCTCCTCAAAAAAAGAAGGTACAGTGTAAATTTATATAAATACTTCATAAAAACTAGCACCACGACCCTCAGTCGGCGTGTGGTTTTAGGACGGTTCGAGTCCGACATAACCTCCCCTTCTGTCACCGGCGGGGGAGGTCCGTGGTGATTTCCGCACAAAAAAAGACCTCAAACTCGATAGATTTATCTTGATAAGTCGTTTAGCAATTAGGCATTTTGCTTCATGGACGAATTATATGTATATTAGTCACTCTTTCTTGGTGGCAATTTGATTTTTAGGTAACAGGAAGGCTTAATTATTGTCTTAGTCAGTTCTGGCAACTTACCTAGCGAGCAGGTAATGGTCGTGAAGGAGACGGCGGAGCGGGAGAGGCGGCGCGAGCGAGAAAGACTCGCGGATCGCGCCGCCCGCACGCGCAGGCAACTCGGGCGTCGGAGGGCACTGACTGACCTCCGTCCCCCATGAGCGCGGGCCTGGGGCTGACGGGTGGAGCCGCCTGTCACCCCAGCAGAAGCAGGCCACGGTGGCGGCGCGCTAAATAGCGCGCCTCCCCATTCCGGGGGCGAGTTGGGGACACCGTTGTCCCCCCTCCTGAGGAGGGCCAGACCGTAAGGGATGGCTCTGGGTCAGCCGGGGTGCGAGGGATATGTCTATAACAACCTCACCTCCGGCCTAGCACCAAGACCCACAGTCGGCGTGCGGTTTTAGTCGGTTCGAGTCCGACATAACCTCCCCTTCCGGCTCCGGCAGGGGGGGTAACCGAGGGGATTTCCGCACGAAAAAAAAAAAAAAGGCAACTTACCTAGACGTTTTCCTAAAAGTTCACTCATACCACATTCACTACAACATATTATTAAAAATAATACGTATTTCAACATTATTCAAATCCAACTTCCTTGATAGTTAGTGTCCAACAAAAAATTAATTAAGTATCACTGAATATGATAGCTTTTTCTGTTCACTTAGTTCACTATTAAACCAGATGATAATCCATACTTCCATACTAATATTATAAATGTGAAAGTAACTCTGTCTGTCTGTCTGTCTGTCTGTCTGTATGTTACGCTTTCACGCCTAAACTACTGAACCGATTTTGATGAAATTTGGTATAGGGGTAGAGTAGACCTTGAGGAAGGACATAGGCTATGTTTGATAACCGACTTCCACGCGGGCGGAGCCGCGGGCAAAAGCTAGTATTATGATATTATAACAAAAACAGAAGTTCGAAAACCCGCAGTTAGACTGGTAAAGCGGTACCCAGACTCCGAGCTGAAAGCTTCAGATGGGACTGGGATTAACGCTAAGAGAAGGAATAATAATTTTAATGGGAATTAACGTGACCATGGTATAGGTACAAATAATTTCCATCGATCGAGGTCACCAGTAGGTACAAAACTTCAAACAGAGTAAAGGTAGAATATTAGCAACCGAAATTACTAATATTCACTCTAACCCCTCCAACTAAGCTAAATTGCTTGTGCTAGGAGTGGGTTCACGTCGGTAGTGTAATGGCCAGGCCCTCGATTCCACTAAAGCTAAAACCTTATTGTACCATAGTCAGCGCAAGAAATGACATTAAATTTTAGATATAATGCTGGGTTTACACGCTTGCCAAGCCTTGGCAAACGGCAAACAGCCCCAAGGCATCACAAATCTCGTTTGGCGTTTGGAAAGCGTTTACACGCTTGTAAATGGATCAGTCTGCAACCTACCTCCAAGCATGGCGGACACCGAACTTGTCACGGCAATTGCATTTGGTTTAACGTACTTTTATTTGAAATGCAAGGAAAGTGCTAGCGAAAAGTACTTTTTTAATTTTTAAATGCTTCACTGGCCTTCCGATAAGTTCAACAAGACGAATCCATGCATCTGCTTGTTTCTTCTTATCTTTATGATTTGCATCTTTCTCCAGAAACGAAAGACTCTTCTCATTCGACCAGACCTCATTTTTAGGGTTCCGTAGCCAAATGGCAAAAACGGAACCCTTATAGATTCATCATGTCTGTCTGTCTGTCCGTCCGTACAAAAAAATTTTTTTTCATTAAACCCATACGTGTGGGGTATTTATAGATAGGTCTTCAAAAATGCTATTGAGGTTTCTAACATTGATTTTTTCTAATGCTATACATTGCTATGCAAACTTCCAACGAAAATTGGTTTGAACGAGATCTAGTAAGTAGTTTTTTTAATACATCATAAACCGCAATTTTCGCCTTTCATTCAATTTAACATAACATAAACATAAACTCACGCCTGTATTCCCCGAAGGGGTAGGCAGAGGTGCTAGCACACACATTTCGCCAATTATGTTTAGGTCCCAATGTAATAGATGGCGAGCCTATTGCCATTAACCGGGCACTTATATACCTGCGATAAATACACACATAATTTCGAAAACCATCGAAAAGTCATTGGTGTGTGAGATGGTAAACCTGGGATCGAACTCGAGACCTCGTCTCAGCAGTCCAATAACCATACCACTAGGCTCATTCAATTAACTCAAAAAATTCTAAAAACAAAACATTTAATGAACTACAAGAATTTTTATATTATATTACTTAATGCTGCGGAACCCTTTATGGGCGAGTCCGACTCGCACTTGGCCGGTTTTTATTTTTTTAGCATGAGCAAACTTAATAAATTATTAGGCTTGCGTGAGCTTGTCGGCAAGCGTCGACAAGCTCACGCAAGCCAAGCCAAACGCCTTCTTTACACGCTTGTGATTGTCGAGACTTGCCAACGCTTGGCAAGCGTGTAAACCCAGCATAACATAGCATAACATATACTCACGCCTGTATTCCCCGAAGGGGTAGGCAGAGGTGCTAGCACCCACATTTTGCCAGTTTATGTTTAGGTCCCAATGTAATAGGTGGTGAGCCTATTGCCATTAACCGGGCACTTATAAACCTGCGATAAATACACACATAACTTCGAAAAGCATCGAAATGTCATTGGTGTGTGCCATGGTAAACCTGGGATCGAACCCGAGATCTCGTCTCAGCAGTCCATTACCCATACCACTAGGCTACCGCAGACTTTATGTCTATAACTTTAAAGTCCATTTAAAAAGTTTCATTACACTTTTTCATTCACTCTGCAAAAAGTCATTTAATTTTGAACTTTAAAACCATGGTTTTAAAGTTTATTATTTAATGCAGCTTCTTGCAGCCACACTGCAGCACGATTATGGTTTGGCTTCAGTAGAATCGAAGCCCAGGATTCGACCTCGGATATATAATCTATGATCGTGTCAATTCCCGTTAATATTATTGTAAAGTTAAACGAATTATGACCACAAAACACACGCTAACTTTAATTTTAGCGTCTCAAATAACACGTCTTGTTGTAAAACTGTGTAAAACATTGTGAATATTGATTTAAAAATAACTGCACCGCGTAGACTTGACTAAAACCTGTTATTTATAAAGGTCAGTACACACTAGCACACGCTGCTACATAATATCCATATATTACTAGCTGTTGCCCGCGGCACCGCCCGCGTGGATGTCACTTATCGCTAAATTAAGATGAAAGCTATCCTTTTTATATCTTAAATAATCCATACTTCCATACTAATCCATACTTCCTTACTAATATTATAAATGCGAAAGTAACTCTGTCTGTCTGTGTGTCTGTATGTTACGCTTTCACCCCTAAACCACTGAAGCGATTTTGATGAAATTTGGTATAGGGCTAGATTAGACCTTGAGAAAGGATATAGGCTATGTTTTTTCGCAATATCCACGCGGACGGAGCCGCGGGTAAAAGCAAGTTTATATATATTAAGATAATCCCGTGTTGGTTCCCGGTGGAGTAGAATAGGACCACCCTATCTCTTCATGTGGATGTCATAAATTGCGACTAAAGGATAGGGCTTTTCTCCTTCCGATAGTAAACATACAACCCAAGATAAAGCACCATCTTGACGGCATTAGGCTCTCTCGTTTCCTGTTACGTGGAACCGAAAATCATAGTTGGCGACACGTGGGTGTTAAAACACCTCTGCCTACCCCTTAGGACTTACAGACGTGAGTTTAAGTATGCATGTAATATTATAAATGCGAACTCTGTCTGTTACTTATTATAATGAAATTTGGTGCAGGGGTAGATTATACTATTTAAAGTTTAGTGTCTTAATACCTTTGATTTGCCTGACTACCCCGTTCTGGGTGAGTGGCGTTTCCTCCCGTTCCCGTTTCCACCCGTTGCGATTCGACCCGTTACCGTCTCCACCTAAATCGTTTGCCAGTAGGTACAGTCAGGAACATAAATAATAAATCATTCATTTTTTAATTTGAAATAAAAAAAAATCTATAAAAAGGTAAATCACAGTACGTACTTTAGTACGTTATTCTAATTTTGTATCACAGGAATCATTGGTTTCCTTCAGTTTAAAGTACTTAATTTGTAAAAATCAACAACTACGTTCTTCGTTCAAATGAAAAACCTACTTCCTACCTACGTCACGGACTCGAAGACGGCGGCGGTGTTAATACACTGAGCACTACTGAGCCAAGTAGCCTGTGGCCACGGCCGGTGTAACCTGTTCGAAACGTCAGGCAAATCAAAGGTAATGTACCTATACCATGATCGCGTTAATTCCCGTTATAATTATTGTATACTAGCTGTCTCGGCGAACTTCGTACCGCCATATTTTCCACCCGCGTGCAATTCCGTTCCCATTCCTGTTCCCGTGCCCATTCCCATTACTATTCCCATTCCTATTCCTATTCCCATTCCCATTCCCATTCCTACTACTACCTACTACTACTAAATACTAATTCCGTAACGTAAACATAAACTTCTCTCACATAAAAGAAAAAGTTTGTATGAGAAAAAGAAAAGTTACTTTCTGAAATTTTCTGTACAACTGTTTTATTTTTTTTTTTCGTAAGAACCTTCTCCCGATAATAACAAACACAACAAAAAAAGAATTAGTGAAATCGGTCCAGCCGTTGGTGAGTTATGCGCTTACCAACACATTTTGCGATTCATTTTTATATTATAGATTATGAAACACGAGAGTGTAAAAATATTTTATTATTAAACTAGCTGACCCGGCGAACTTCGTGCCGCCAATTTTTTTCCGCCCGCGTGGCGTCTGATCCCGTTCCCGCTGCACCCTCTACTATAATAAGCATGTATTATACATATAAACCTTCCTCTTGAATCACACTATCTATTAAAAAACTACTTCAAAATCCGTTGCGTAGTTTTAGAGATATAAGCATATATTATATAGGGACGGACAGACAGCGACTTTGTTTTATACTATGTAGGTATTCAGTGAAGTTTTTCATTGTAGGTATGGGGCCCTTATAGCTATTGATATTATTTTCCTTATAGCTGTTTCAGCTGTATAATCTCTGAGGAAAATAATAAATATATAGCAAACCTTTTTGACCTTGACGGAGCGAGTTTTAAATTATGAATACCGTACCGTATCTGATAATAGCGTGAAGAAATTAAAAATAATATCGAGGTCATTAAACTGAGAATCTGTTTGGCTTCCCAATTCAGCGCATTTTTTCTTTTTTTATATAGGACACGTCAATTTGACTTCACCTCGCCTGATGTTAAACAAAGGCAAAGCCTTGAAAGGAGGTTCACCATCGCAAACATGTACCATGTTAACAGTGGTGGCACTCAGCTTGACGGCCTCATTAGATGCCTTTTCACGCCCCGCTTAAAGGACCCGGGACTGTAGGAAGAAGGAAACACGTGAGTTGGCAGGGAGTTCCAGGTCTTAGTGGTGCGGTAAAGGAATGAGTCACTGAGTTTAGGATGCCAAAACTATACAGGGTGATTTTATAGTCGTTTCGAATAAAAAGAGTTTTAGGCACAGTTTGGATTCGCCGAAGACCATCGGCCTCCATGACCGGGGGCCTGAGGACGGTGAGTTGGCTGCTCACCGTCTTTACAGAAGCAGGCCCATGACGGCAGCGTGACTTGAGGGATTCACGCACGCCCCCCCCCCCCCCCTCTAAGAAGCTGGATAACACCGGAAAACCCCCCCACAGACGCGGGATAGCACCCGAACCACCCCCAAGGCGAGGCCGCAATTGTAGCCGTAGGTCTGATGGGAGTCCTGGGACATCCTTCCGAGGGCTTACCCGGGGCTCCCATCCATAGGCTTCTGGGCGTTACCGTGGGGGTTTTTAGTCGGTAGGAGTCCGGCATAACATCCGTGAAGGATTTTCCCCCACGGTTATAAAAAAAGGCACAGTTTCGATAGCAAAATCATCTGGAAATATTAATTTGGCGAAAGAATTTTTTTCGTTGTTGTTGATAATATATGGCAACAATTTTCAGGTGAAAGGTTTATGGGGTTTTAAATTTTTTTTTTCTTTCGCCGAATTAACACTTCCAAATGATTTTGCTATCGAAACTGTGTTGGCCTCGCTGGGTGTGTTCTAACATATATACAATGGTTTGTGCTCAGATGAATTGTTTGACATGATGCCCACTGCTACATTCTAGCTCGCCATAGGCAGACACCTTCACACATTGCGACTGGATACGGTGCGCACCGTGCAGTATGAAAGGAACTTCATCTCACGCATGCTCAAGCTATGGAATGAACTTCCAGCTCCGAACCGCCTGACAAATCATGTCCAGCGGACTGCTCTCCAGATTTTTTTCGTTGTTGTTGATAATATATGGGAACAATTTTCAGGTGAAAGGTTTATGGGGTTTTAAATTTTTTTTTTCTTTCGCCGAATTAACACTTCCAAATGATTTTGCTATCGAAACTGTGTTGGCCTCGCTGGGTGTGTTCTAACATATATACAATGGTTTGTGCTCAGATGAATTGTTTGACATGATGCCCACTGCTACATTCTAGCTCGCCATAGGCAGACACCTTCACACATTGCGACTGGATACGGTGCGCACCGTGCAGTATGAAAGGAACTTCATCTCACGCATGCTCAAGCTATGGAATGAACTTCCAGCTCCGAACCGCCTGACAAATCATGTCCAGCGGACTGCTCTCCAGATTTTTTTCGTTGTTGTTGATAATATATGGGAACAATTTTCAGGTGAAAGGAAAAATTTATGGGGTTTTAAATTTTTTTTTTTCTTTCGCCGAATTAATACTTCCAAATGATTTTGCTATCGAAACTGTGCCCAATTTTTTTTTATCCGAAACAATTATATAATCACCCTGTATAGAGGTACGCATACTGCACTGCAATTCACTAAGCGAGCACAACGATGCGAGTCGCAACGTTGTGCTCGCTTAGTGAATCGGCAGTTTTCTAGTAGGTATTTAAAACTTTCCTAAAGACGCGCTAGATGGCGCAGTTAGCACTTTTGGTAAGAAGAGTGTGCCCTAATCCATTGATTTCGTAATGTAATTTCTTGTGGAATCAAATGTTTTCTGTATGTATGAACAGCATACCGCATATTGAATATTAGTTACGTATTACTGAAAACAAAGATTATTGTATTTACTACAATGTATTATTACTTATCTAAAATTATGTAGGTATCAACTTTTTGAAGTTACAATATTACATACAAACAAACTTGAACGCTTCAGAAGCAGCAAATAATGAAATTGAGACATTCGTTCAGTTCTTTCTTGCCACAGACTAAATTGGCCTTCACAATGCAAATTAAAAAAACTACCAAAAGCTATGCTAGCGCCATCTCCTGATGATTTAAAAAACCAACTGATTATGTACCTACTGGAAAACTGCTCATTGCAGTGCTGTTCGATGTCGATCTCCAGTGACGTGATACAATCCGACCAATGACAATCTCTATCGAGCACAACGTTGCGACTCGCATCGTTGTGCTCGCTTAGTGAATTGCAGTGCTGTTCATAGGTATAGGTTGTGACGTGATTGGGGTGAAGATATTATGCCAATGACCATACTCCTATAATAAAGGTCATGTTCATCGCTAAAAAGAAACACACAAGAGTAGGTAAGTTCGATTCCCGCTCAGTGCAAATATTTGTATGCATGAATAAGGCTATTTGCATTAGTCTGGGTGTTTCTATGTATAATATGTATGCATTTACAAAAAAATAAAAAGGTATCTAAGTATGTTTATCCGAATTCTAGATTCCATAACACAAGCTAATTAAGCTAACCATGGGTCTAGATGGCGTTGTGTAGATGGGTGTGGAATATTTAAAAAAAAAATAGTATTCCAAAAAAAATCGCGTGAAGTTCGAACTTTTATAAAAACTATACCTAAGTGTTTTTAGTTACCACATTATACCACATTGAACACAAAAAATCTATTAATGCAAATTATGAAAAGAAAAAATTTTACAGTAACATTTATAACAACGCACACTAGAGAATCAAGGAGGTTTGCATAATTTATTTTAGGTTCATCCTCTGGTAGGTGGGACATGGGACCAAAAACCACAGTTGGTGTTAAACACCTCTGTATTCTACACCTAGTAGTATGTATTTTAGGCTAGGTTTTGAGTCAATTTTAAGTATCCACCTAGGACAATTATAAACTATAATAATTAAAAACATTACAATGCCTTTTGTAGTTCAGATGTAACCACTAGATGGCGTTGTTCGATTAAAATTCAAGCTATCGTTTGTTACCTGTAAGGTTCATAAGTTCTCCGCGTGTTGTCTTTTATAACCGTTAATCAGCAGGTGTAATAATTTTGTCCTCCCAGATAAAATTATAGGACAAAATTATTAATCTTTTTGTATGCGTGAAAATCTCTGACTGAGATATTTCGCAATAAAGTTACAGACAGAACATAAGTTAAAGTCTTACTTTCTTAAGTTATATAATTTTATTAAGGAGAAATTGAGAAATACTAAATAGGTAGGTATTGAACCCTTTAAGAATAATTAAAATAAGTGAATGTTTCCTTTGAGTGAAATTCTCCGGTATTTAGAGTGGGTACTTTCCCTCCATATAAGGTCGAAATCTTCCACCCTGTATCGCATAATGACATTCAACTCATATAAGCACTCAACAAATTGGTAAAAGAATTGCTGTTGAAAAACTATAAAGATACTGTGAGAGAGTTAGACGGTAACACCGAATCATGATTAGATTATAGAAAGCAACGCCAAGTTTATTTATTTACACACATTATACACTATCATAACATAACAGATTACTCCAAATCAATAGTGTCGAATTACAAAACAGTTATCAGAAACACAGCCAAAGTTCTTTTAGTTACACTATTGTAACTAGATGGCGCTGTGCGATTTAAATTCAAGCTATCGTTTTCTTTCTTAAGCGTCTAGAACTACCGAAGGTGAACGGATTGTAAGCTGTCAATCAGCAGGTAATAGCTTGCCGAAATAAGCTATATAATTTTTACATTGTGAAGTCTCATGAGACGAGATGTTTCACTTTTAACTAGTTACAAAATTAAAAATCAAATAATTTATTAGAATCAAGTTTGCACTATGAAATGAACCGAGTTATTTTATTTCACTACTAGCTAAGTTAAAATCATATTAAAAGTTTAGAATCAAGCTTGCATTATTAAGTGTCATAATATATATCTAAAATTTAAAATGTAATTATCATAATATTCTCATTGAAAAAGTCTGCCATTTATGTAAGGCTTAGCGTAGCGTACATTTGTCAGAAGTTGTAACTAATTTTCTTTTTTTTTTTTAATTTATAGGGGGGGTCAGTGTAAAGTTAAATCCAAGTTTGTGGGGTTGCAACCCTTGTGCTTCAAGTGTCATCTTGAAATAAGGTGTTCAAACGGATTTTGTGGTTTAATGTGGCGATTTTTCTGTGATACCTATCCACACAAAAAAGTTCGTTAATATTTTTCGTTGCAAATAACATTATTTACAACCCATCCCTTTATGCTAGACCCTATCGGCTGATGGTATAAAATACAGGTGTTTTCGGTTCGATTACCGGATATGGTAAGCCATTTTTCGAGAATCTTTGAACGCAGTTCTGTTTCTTTGAGTTCGTTTTTTCGTTTTTTAGTTTCGTTGAGTTGATAATTTGTCATAATGATATTTTGATTCGCATTGCTAATTCGATTGCGAGATTTAGGTGTACAATGAAGACATCTGAATCTCGTGGGGGGCGGACACACGGAATCGAATTTACTGGCGTGGCTAACGTGGTTCTGGTAAAATTTGTCGAAAAACTTGACACTGGCGTTTCGCCATTAATGATTTTTACTTGACATTGGCAATTTGCGGCGATTTGCTGCAGAAGCCTTTAAGAAGAAGAAGAACTTCATTGTATAACATAAGGTCAGCAAATACATTTTTTTTTACTTCACTATTATTCTTGACACTAATTAGTAGATACCTACTTAATGTTTCCAATTGAATATTTGTGATGATTATTGAACCAAATTCCCTTTGTAAAAAATAGATAAGTACATACACATGATAAGTTAGAAATAAAACTATCAGTTCCTTTTTTATGTATTTATTTTTTATCGGGCGGTAACACTTCGATGACGCTTAATATTCGTTGTCTTCACTGATATCGGAGTCAACGGAGTCGCTAGAGGCCGTGCTATCTCTAGTCTTGGTCGTCATCGCTATCGTCTCCTGAAAAATAAATCAAAGTTCAATGTAATGGCAGTTTATGTAGCAGTTTTTATGAGCACTTAGCACACTAAATCAATACCTATTGTTTTATTACTTTAATGGGTGTTTCAACTTAACCTTTCATTAGATGTATTATATTTTATCAATCACTGATTGACTTTAGAGCATTGCGCTGAGTTTTGGGAGTAATTGCAAGTTGTCCTTAACAAATTTACAAAGTCTTACTATTGTAAAAATGTACTTAATAAAAATACGATTCAAATAATTGATCATTACGTAGAACAGTCACTTTTTAATAGATAGAGTAATTCAAGGGAAAGGTTTATATGTATAATACATGCTTATCATAGTTGAAGGTGTAACGGGAACGGGAACTGACGCCACGCGGGCGGGAAAAAATGGTGGTACGAAGTGCCCGGCGATTTAGCTAGTAGATGAGATCCGGTTCTTAGCATTCCATGGATTCAGCGTGCGGTCGCCGGGTCCTTGGCGTGGTACAGAGAGGAACACTGTGATGGCGCCTGGGACTTGCGACCCAGGTGTAGGTTTAGGGTGGCCACCTTGTGATGCATCAGCGCTCACCTCCACCGTCAGTCGTGTTCCCCCCTCTACCTATCCAAATTTGGTAAGATCCTATCAACGCCGTTTTAGATATTCGTTTGAGTAAAGAGCTTACTGAAGCTCTTGGCAATCCGAGGTCTTTAAATAAGTTATACAGGGATTTAGCTGGAATTCCCCTTGCTCCTACTTCCACGGCGTAGAGTTTAACCACATAGCCATTTTTGGTTAACTCGTTGGTCAGGTCAAAGTATTTGTTTATTTTTATAGCGTGGTCTTTAGGTATGTTAGTTTCCCACGGTACTGTGAGTTCTACTAGTACTGCACGCTTTTGCTGTTTTTTTTATTTTGACATTAATTTTGACATACCTGTATTTATTATGAAACTGTAAGACCCACCGTTGGACATTTTGAGAGTAAGACATTTTGACCCTGAATGCCATCGTCATCTTCCATTAGCTCCCTTTCGGTATAAGCCTCTTCTTATCTCTTGATATGGTTGACCTCCTTTCTCCAATCATCTGCAGTGATGGACTGAATGGCTTTACGAGTTAATGTTTCAATTTCTTTTGCCTCCTGTTTAACATTTTTATCAGCTACTCTTCTGCTAATGAGATGCAAAATGTATGCGATTGCGTTCAGGTCACAATAATTGTAAGGAGGCAACATAACTTTTATTTTAAATTGGTTTATTATGTTTTATTAACTCGTAAAGCTCGGGTTTTGTCATTTTCGGCTTTTTTGAGGTCAACCATGCTTGCATTTCGTCCTTCCAGTGTTCATGTCGGGAGCTAGGAGCTAGTAGCTTCTTGCTATAATAAGGTGCACTTTCTATTAAAATCAAGCTATTATTAGGCAAATTATCGCCATTATTAGACTCGTGAACGTAGCACTGTAACTTTCCTACTCATTCTCATTGTAAGGAATTTAACTTAACAAAACAACAAAAGTCAATAAAAAAACACAAACGTCACAAAAAGTCAATAAAAAACACAACGTAACGGCAAAACTCAACTAGAAACAGAACATACAACAGAATAAGGTGCACTTTCTATTAAAATCAAGCTATTATTAGGCAAATTATCGCCATTATTAGGCTCGTGAATGTAGCACTGTACCTTTCCTACTCATTGTAAGAAATTTAACTTAACAAAACAACAAAAGTCATTATCAAACACAAACGTCACAAAAAGTCAATAAAAAAGAAGTCGGTTAAAAAAACAAAACGTAACGGCAAAACTCAACTATAGAAACAACATCAGCACCACACGGCACACCATAATGGCCGCTGCGCTGACCGGTCGCCAGCCAGGGTTGCCAGGTCAGCCGGTTTATGTATTACAAAAAATTAAATAATTATTATTATAATTAATAAAAAATATGTTTTGTAGTAACTAAAAAGTAAAATAATAAAGCGTATTTATTCTGTCCGACATGGATTTTTTTGTTAACTGTACAATTTTAATGAATGAGTATAAAACCAAACCATTACCAAACCAAATAAAAAAAACATGCATCGTAAATGCATGCATTTCTCTCCCATTTTCACTCGTACCAAAAACAGCGCTCAACAAAAGTTGTGTTTTAATAAATCAAAGAACATTGTATGCCAAGTTTGGTGACAATCGATGAAAAATGTCCCCTTTAGACTGGATGACCGGACTGAAAAAATTACATCGATACGGACAAACAAAAGCAAAATCGGCCACATTGTCGAAACGGAGACTCGCTCGCTACGTTCGCTCCGGCATTAATTTTAATATCGAGTGGACAATCTGTAAAAATGATTATATTTGATACTTTTCTGGTGTTATACTCTTTCTGTCTCTGATGGTATACGCAGACGCTACGCCCTACCCTACGTAACCTACGTTGCAAAACTTGTAAACGCGTTCTTCAGTAGGTATTTGTCGACTAGCGCCATCTAGTTCTAAAACTATGACTAAAAAGTAAATCTGCACTGCATCTAGAGTAGTAAAAGTAACCTAACGAAAGAAAGGGTAATCGTATGTATTCGTTACTGTGTAAATGGTTACTCGTTACTTTCGTATCGTTACGTTACTCATTACTCTGAAGCCTCAACTTTACTACTGATAACGAATCAAGTCGTATTGCGTATGCGTATAGTAAGCCGCGTTATGCTTCTATATTGTAATGAAAAAGCAACAGAGGTGATTTTTTAAAGAGAATTTATGACATGGTAAATAAACCTTTAAGTCAAGTCTTTTTTGTATTATATTGCTCAGTTAAAATGATGTGTTGATGATGATGATGATGACGTTGAATGAGATTATTGCTGCTTCAGTAAAGTTATGGGGATCGCCAACCACGAAAAGTCACAATTCACTGTTTATGCGAGAACGTTCACTGAGAACGAGAACCCCGAGAACCGAGAACGAGAGATTGGTTGAAGTAAAATGAGTGAATGGAGTGAATTGGAGTGAACAAGTTTCGGCGTTGTCTTTCTTTCGGGCTCCGCTTCAGCGTTGCCAGATTGTAACTTTTGTTACATTTTTCGTAACTTTTGACCCCCTTATGTAACAACTCTGTAACATGACCCAAAATATAACTTTATTGTAACTTTTGTCGTATTGGTTCGGGTCAACATCAGTCAGATTAATTACTGTTCTTAGTTCTCAGATTAATTACTGTTTGTCTGTGTTCAATTCGATATCCATATCACCCAGTAGTATCAACCTTGGTATTGTTAGGGAAATCCCTTGTATGGAAATGACAACGTCCGAAGAACTTTTAACTTTTTTCGCAGTAATAAAGTTTACTTCTGTTCGAACAACTATCAATCAAAGAAAAGAATCTGGCTACGAAAGATGGCGCAAAAAGTTGGCGCCTAATTTGAAAAACCAACAGCGCATTAAGAAAGGATTATAACTTTGCCTCCAAGTCCTTCAAAAGAGACATTGCACGGACGAAGTCGGAGCACATCGGTAGTGGAACCGCCCACTAAACCACGGTGCGAGAGCTGTATGTCGGATATCCGGTTTCACCAAATCTCAGTGCGCTTAGCACTTACGTCTCTCGAAATCCATAAGTCGAGCGGACCAGACGGAATCCCTCCCATAGTGTTAAAGATGTGCGCTTCAAAGATAGCACCGGTCCTAACGCGTCTTTTCCGGCTCTCTTACTCTTCTGGCGTAGTCCCGACATTATAGAAGAGAGCGCTGGTCCACCCGATCCCTAAAAATGACGACCGCTCAAATCCATCTAACTACAGACCAATAGCCGTTACCTCCCTTTTCTCGAAGATACTGGAGTCCATTATCAACTGCCAGCTCCTTCAGTATCTGGAGGGTTATCAGCTGCTCACTGACCAGCAGTACGGGTTTCGTAGGGGTCGGTCAGCTGGTGATCACCTAGTATATCTGACGCACCGCTGAGTACATGCGATCGAGACCAAAGCAGAAGCCATGGCGGTTAGTTTGGACATAGTGAAGGCCTTTGATCCGGTCTGGCACAAAGCGCTTTTATCAAAGCTTCCTTTCTATGGGCTTTCCGAGAAATTTTGAAAATGGATAGCGTAAAAGTCGTAGTCGACGGTGAATGCTCTGACTCTATGTCTGTTAATGCTGGTGTCTCTCAAGGTTGTGTGCTATCGCCTACTCTGTTTCTCCTCCATGTCAATGACTTGCTGCAAATTAGCAGCATTCATTGTTATGTGGATGACAGTACGATCGATACCCTCTATACCGGTCGCGAAAACAGTTTCTCGGGAAAACATCAACGTGAGCCGAAACAAACTTGTCTCTGAAATTGAAACTTATTTAGATAAGTTTCTGCCTCGCACAACTAAACTGTGGAATGAACTGTCGCCAGCGGTATTTCCGAACCAATACGACCTTCAAACCTTTAAGAAAAGAGCGTACTCTCTATTGAAATGAATGCAATGCACTTGTGACTCCTCTGGTGTTGCCGTCTGCTCGTTTGCCAACCTATTCCATAAAAAAAATACAGTGAATTGTGACTCTTCGTGTTAATACCAACTCTCACTAATAAGCCTTTAGTAAAGTCCCCTCAACTTTACTGAGGCAGCAATCATCTCATTCATCGTCATCATCATCATCATGAACAATCATTTTAACCAAAGTAATTTACTACAAAATAAGACTTGACATAAAGGTCTACCTACCATTGTCATGAAATCTTAAAAAAAATGAGCCTTTATCATAAAATCTTTAAATAAATGCAGTAGGTATACTTTAATAAATACTTTATTACTTTGTCCGTAAAGTCAATTATTTAAGTCTCAGTGAACTGTCAATGTTTCAACTGTGATCAATATCAAAATATTGTTTGGTATTGAAATGGGAAACAAAATCGATAAATAGTTGATGATGACTTTTTAAAAATTGAGTAACAAAGCAAATTTCTCCTTCAAGTTTGTAGTTAAATTTCTGAATTAGTTGTTATATTATCCGTTTTATTGTTTTCTTTATTTTCTTTGCAGAATTACCAGTCAATTTTATTATACTCGTCACCTGTGGTGCCATCATTGGTATATACATAAAAAAATCGAACAATTGCTGCATTTCCTTTGAAACTTAATGACTTAATGGGACTGAAAACATTTTAGATTAGGTGTAATAAAGTGCCTTAATGACGTTTGTATTGAAGTTTTCCTCGTGAAATAAGGTAACGTAACTTTTACCCTGAAAATGTAACTTTTTACATTTTAGTATTTATTGCCTTCTTTTAAAGGGGGCAAGAAATATTTATTTTAGTAATGGTTAATAAACACTTAACTTTTTCGATATTCATACATTCTCTATAAGTCCAATTAGTTTGCCCAGTATAAATACCGTAAAAACTACAAAAAAGGTTCGGACCCTATAAATAGGATACCCAATCTTGACATAAAATACTGCGTTCTCGTACTTGTAACACCAAATGTAACTTTTTAATGCACTAATAAGAATAATATAAAACTGAACTTAAAATTGGAGGTAACCTTTACATGACTATAATTATATTAGTACTAGCTGTCCCGGCAAACTTCATTACGCCTTAGAAATTAGAATCAATTAGCTGTATCAAATTCTCCTAATTATTTTGAGAACGGAAAGCATTTCGATTCAGGCCCCATACGCCCACGGAGCTCCCGACACTAATAGGTCACCGGGGCCCATACTTACACCTACGGAGCCTATATACCTATGGGACCCATACAACCATATACCTCAAATACGCTCAAGGGCGTTCATACTACCATAAACCATCAATTTTTCGACCTAAATAAAAAAATAGTCACCATAAATATTTTCGCGGCCCAAGCAACGGGCATTTTGTTAATTCAGAAGAATGTCTACTACAAGCAGTCCTGTGTAACATTTGACAATATTCCTGTGTAACATTTGACAATATTCCACTATTATAAGCAGTCCTGTGTAACATTTGACAATATTCCACTGGCAACACTGCTCCGCTTTGGACCTTGGAAAATTTAGAAACCGCGCGTCATCCATCTGCCATTTTGTTTTTGTTTTCGCAATTTACTTGTATAAATACAAAGTTATATAAATAAGCTCAACATTTCAATAAACTACACGTTATTAAGCTATTATAGCTTATAAAGTTCTTATATACACAAGTATTATATTTGTGAGTGAAAAACCAAGCTAACCTAACATTTGAATCTAAAAGTGCAAAATGGTTCGTGGTGCGGGACGTGGAGGTCGTGGAATGCCTGGCAGGGGTGGAATGGGCCGGCCCCCATTCAACCGACCCCGGGTTTTGATGCTACGACCCCCTTTTGACTTAATTTTGGCTGAGCCGGCATTCCCTCGATGCAAGCCTGCCCCCGACGATTCAGCCCTTACTCAGGTAAATCATGTAATTTAAATAATTATGTATATCGCGCGACAATCTTGGATCTAAGTTGCTAGATAAAACAGGTCCTGCCGCGCGCGGACTGTAGGTATTGTATTAATTTATTCTTGGTGAATAACCGCACCTGCGCGCTCGTTAGATACGAACTTCGAGCTTGTCTACCACGTAGCGTCGCGTGCTATCATTGAAAGACGCTCAAATTACAAGTACTGAGCATATTAAAGCGCATTTTAGATCTAAGAAACGTGTTTCGTGGTATATTATTTATTAATTCTACAGTTTACGGCAGGTCAGTGACAGCCACGAAAGCAGATCGAAGCTGTCGGTCCCGGTTGCCATACGAACATGTATGGCAGTCGTTACAGGGGAATTGGGTGAAATGGCCCCACATAAGAAGGGCTTTTTTAATCGTGCGCAAAATCCCCACGGAGCCGGTGAAGGTTATGTCGGACTCGAACCTACTAAAACGCACGTCGTCTTGGGTCCTTGGTTGCCGGAGGTGACATAAGGAAGGTTTTTTTTTATCGTGCGCATAATCCCCACGGAGCCGGTGAAGGTTATGTCGGACTCGAACCTACTAAAACGCACGCCGTCTTGGGTCCTTGGTTGCGGGAGGTGATATAAGAAGGGTTGATCACCCTTGCGGTCAAACAGCGTCCCCCACTGGCAGTAGTAGTAGGGATGGCTTGGACGAAGGAACTCCTGACCACATTTTCTTCTCATGTACTAGGTTGAATCTTTGTATGATTTCCTCCAAATGATATCCCTCTTCTTGCCAACTTTAACAACCTCCTGACTTATGTTAATTCCCCACTAATTTATATGGTACTAGCTTTTGCCCGCGGCTCCGCCCGCGTGGAGGTCGGTTAACCAAACATAGCCTATGTCCTTTCTCAAGGTCTAATCTACCCTTATACCAAATTTCATCAAGATCGGTTCAGTGGTTAAGGCGTGAAAGCGTGACATACAGACAGACAGACAGATAGACAGACAGACAGAGTTACTTTTGCATTTATAATATTAGTATGGATGTCATTTTATAGATCTTAACAATATTGACTTGTAAAATTGTGTTTGTTTGCTCCACCACATAACTGTGTTTGCTTTAGGTACTTCAACACACTATAAACCTTCTGACCACTCTTCAAAATCGACTGTTTGTACATAACATAACATAAACTCACGCCTGTATTCCCCGAAGGGGTAGGCAGAGGTGATAGCACCCACATTTTGCCAGTTTATGTTTAGGTCCCAATGTAATAGGTGGCGAGCCTATTGCCATTAACCGGGCACTTGTAAACCTGCGATATACACACATAACTTCGTAAAACATCAAAAAGTCATTGGTGTGTGCCATGGTAAACCTGGGATCGAACCCGAGACCTCGTCTCAGCAGTCCATTACCCCTACCACTAGGCTACCCTTATATACCCATATACAATTAGTTATGACTTCATCTATTTGCAGGCCCTGCTCAAGAGACACGCTGAGCTATGCCCAACTCCAGCGGAGCAGTCAGCTGTGCTCAGCATAGTCACAAAACTACAGACTGTGTTAGACAATATTGTGGTGGCACCAGGGGACTTTGCTGCGTGTGTGAGTATTTATGCAATAACTAGCTTTTGCCCGCGGCTCCGCCCGCGTGGATGTCGGTTATCGCGACCAAACATAACCTATGTCCTTTCTGAAGGTCTAATCTACCCCTATACCAAATTTCATCAGAATCGGTTTAGTGGTTGAGACGTGAAAGCGTAACATGCAGACAGACAGACAGACAGAGTTACTTTCGCATTTATAATATTAGTATGGATAACTAGGTATCTGGCAGTTAGTCTGGATGACCTTTCTTGAGACATTGAGAATGTTGAAATAAAAACCACTTTTTATGGATATGGATATGGTGATATGTTTGTTATTATTTACTTTTAAATCAATGTTTCGGCTGCTTTTGTCACATAGTTTGAAGTATAACTTATCTCAAAATACCTGAATCATGGTGAATTATTGGTGTTACTATTTACGCAGATTCACCATGATACGGGTATTTTGAGATAAGTTATACTTCAAACTATGTGACAACTACCATCATGAGTCTCACCGCATCATGGCTTCGGTTTAAAAGTAAATAATAACAGATATATATCGCGATACAATCCGTAAAAAGTGGTTTTATTTCAATGAGTGACATTTGCGTCGGGTTAAAAAGTAATAATAACAAATATATCGCGATAGAATCCGTAAAAAGTGGTTTTATTTCAATTTGCGTAAACTTTAGAAAATATCATTGAGAATGTGTTAAGATGTCAGTGCCAGTTGTAATAAAAGCATCTGTATTCGCTTTTTTAACAAGCTTCCTAATGAAATCAGAGATTTAACTGTTAATAAATTTAAAAATACAGTAAAGAGCAAACTGTGCCAGAAAGGCTATTATAAAATCCAAGAATATTTAAATGATAAACAAGCTTGGAAATGAGCTGTTCGCTTTGCTGTGCTACTCAAGCAAAACATTGTATCTAGACCATAAGTTTTAGGCTAAGTAAATGTTTTGTAAATAGACCAAAAAAAAAAAACCCGCTGAGTTTCTTGCCGGAGTCTTCTCAGGTCTGGGCGCCGCGTTTCGAACCGGTGGTCCATTTACTAGTATTTAATATTTACTTTATGTTGACGTTTTGTAAGTGCCGATTTAATGGTCTATGCAAAATAAATTATTTTTGAATTTTTTTGAATTTTATGTTAGGTTTCTTCAGGGTAGGCAGCCCAAATTAGAATATATAGACAGAAAGCTATTAATTAATAAACATTTTATCATAAAAAGTTAATTCTGTTTTTTTTTTACATTTTTATTTAATTTTTATTTTATATTAAATGTAGCATTATCAAATTTTCAGCAGTTGGAAGAAGTACGCCAGGTTGGTTCGTACAAGAAGGGCACCATGATGGCCGGCAAGAATGTTGCTGACATCGTTGTGATTATGAAGACCCTACCCACTAAGGAGGCTGTCGAAGGATTATCTAATAAGGTAGGTAGTAATAGTTTTGTAATTATAATTCATAAAAGTAGTAATTGATTAAGTACATTTCTGCCATCTCTACATACATTTCGAGACTTTGCCTTTAGCTAACTATCAGTTATGGTGAAGTCAAATTAATGTCTAACGTGACTTCGTATAAAAAGTCCTTATCACATTTGAGGTCTTCACCTCAAAGTCTAGGATCTGCTTACATATGATTTGGCTTGGTTTTTTGAGCTATATTTGCATTGACTGCAATGGCCCCACCGGGTCCGAGGCAGGCCCAAGAAGTCCTGACTTGACGTCGTGGAGGGTGGTCTCACTACCATAGACGCCTAAGATCGTGTCGAAGTAGAGGACAAAGAGCCGGAAGGCGGACCCTGAGCTCTGAGGGCACCGTGGCCTCGGATGCAATCAAGATTGACGTCTAAACGTGGATGAAGATTTGAAGTGACGCTCTTTGTTTCGAACTTCTCAGCGGTTTCTCATTTTTCATAATTTATTTTTTACGTATTCTATCGCGATATATTTATTGTTATTAGTTTATTACCTTTTAAACCGACAACGTTTTGGCCACTTTTCAGGAGTCATGTTCGCGGAGTGACTAATGATGGTAGTTGTTACATAGTTTGGAGTATAAGTTATCTCGATGTACCCGAATCATGATGAATTGCTGGTGTCACTTTTTACGCAGAATGAGCTCACTTTAGTCATGCTTTATTTTGCTGCTTACTAGGTTTGATTAAATGGATGATTAAGTTTCCCATTTAAAATCTAATTTAATTTCTGCAGGTTAACGAGGAATTGAACAAGCTGATGCGTGCTGATGGAGGTGGTTCGGTAGTGGCAGCATGCCACGAGCGAGGGTTCACTGTGACAGCAGCGTCTGCAGCCGTCCGTGTCCTGGTCACAACTCTGCATCAGAACCTGAGGAAATTGGAGCCTGAGGTACGGTCCTTGGAGTAGATGGTCCCGGCTCTCCGAGGCGCGGCTAGACCAATGCAAATACTTCACATTCATGTATAAAAATATTTGAAAGACTGTGTGGGACAGATAGGCTGTCTGGCAACTCACCAGCAAATCAGCATTTCTGGGGAAAGGTGGTGATACCGTGGTTCCCACATCCGAGAGGGCAATCTCAAGGATGTAGATGGCCAAGGGAATTGTCATTGAGGAAATTTTGCAGATTACCAAACCAAGGCAGTGAATGCCAAAATTTGGGCAATATAATTATGTATGTACATATAACTCGGGAAATATATCTTGTCTTCATTCGTTTCTTGGGCGTTTTTTGAACATTGTGCAATGGTAGTGGACAAACTCGAATTCAGTTCAAGTTATGTATCCTGTAGAGTGACTGTTACAAGAGGTGTTAGTAACAGTGTTACCACTCTAAAAAAAAAGTAACAGTGTTACAACTTCAATGGCTATTTGAATTAAATTTTTATAGCATTTCTTATGCTAACTTTTAAAGTTCGAAATACATCAGCTCCACCGTCGCCCTTAAAGACGGATATAAAGAGAAGGGAACTTTGAAGTAATTCAGGTGTGGCTCAATAGCTCACTTGGAAGAGCATTCCCCCTGTAAGGAAAAGGTTGTAGGTTCAAGTCAAGTCAGTCAAGTGTTTTGAATTTCAATGGTTATTCCCTATCTCAAAAATGTTCTACGACAAATACCCAAATACTGCAAACAGTTTTCAACTCAAAAATATGTATTTGTTGGTCCAACAGGTTCATTTAGACTACAAAGTGATCAGCAGCCACCTGGCTGCCATCCGTCACAGTCGCTGGTTCGAGGAGAACGCACATCATTCTTCTATCAAGGTTAGCATAGGATAATCTAGTTATCTCTTGCTTAGTTCCATTCTCAGTAGAACCAACTTACTGGACCAGTGGAAGAATATTTTTTATTTGTAATTTGATTCTACCTCTTAGCGTGCGGGGGATGAAGTTACTTTCATACCTGACTGAGCATATTGCAGTCATTTACACTGGAAAGCTGATCTCGACTGAGTTAGGTAAAGGCTCGGAGAATGATGATATCTGATAGATCATAATATTCTATGAATGTAATTAGGGGTGACGGGTGGAGCCGCGTGTCACCCCAACAGAAGCAGGCCGTGGCGGCGCCTCCCCATTCCGGGGGTGAATCGGGGACACCGTTGTCCCCCCTCCCGTAGGCCAGACCGTAAGGGATGGCCCTGGGTCAGCCGAGGTGCGAGGGAAATGTCGAAGACAACGTCACCTCCGGCCTAGCATCACGACCCTCAGTCGGCGTGCTGTTTTAGTCGGTTCGAGTCCGACAGAACCCCCCCCCCCCCCCCCCTTTTGGCTCCGGCGGGGAGGTATCCGAGATGATTTCCGCACGAATAAAAAAGATGTTTAATTTGAGCGCTTCCATGCTTCGGACGGCACATTTGTTGCTCCCGGCTGTCAATACCCGTTAGGTCAAGATGGAGGCCTATATGTGCCCTTACCAACTCTGTCAGCACGCCGGGTACAAACTGACAACATGTTAAAATGTATAAAGTATCAGATAGCACGAGTGTCAAAATGTACAATATTGTTATGACATAATATCCTTTTGTCAGAATGTACTAATGCCAAAATGTTCAATCGACAATATGTATTTATGACCAAATGAGCAATGGTCAAAATATACAGTTGCTGAAATGTTCAATAAAATTGACAGTATGTACTTTTCTTGTCTTAACACTAAATTCAAATTAAAATCCACAAAACTTACAATAATTTACTTATATAATTGTTGTTTTTTTTATATTTTATTTCATATTTTTCATTGCTTTCTTTGGCCATTGCCTTCTATTTGATGTGAACATTTTACCACTTATTCATTATTACATTTGTGCATTTTGACACTCTTGCAAAATTACATTTGTAATTTCTAGCATCACTGCATTCCTACATTTGATTGTTACAACACTTCGACGATTTGAAACAATTTTACGTTTGTACATTTTGACACTCGTACTATTTGATACTTTATACATTTTAACATGTTGTCAGTTTGTACCCGGCGTGTCTGTCAGTGGTTGGCTACTAACCACAGCTCAGACAGGGAGGCCAAATCGGAGTCCCTTTACGGAAAATATCGACATTCAGCCAAATCCGCAGTTAGATTGATAAAGCATACCTCAGACACCAAGTTCAAAAGCTTCAGATGCGTCTGGGATTAAGCGGCGGAATAAACTCCTCCCTGCTTTTGTTTTTTTCAAACGACTACAATATGAGGTTCTTCAAGAAGGACATTGGAAGGTTCTTACAGGTTCGGCAGCAAGATCCAACCATACATAACAATTCCAACTAACCCATCAGTGGCGAGGAATCATTATAAAACTATTCCTGATACCTTGCTCTGCCTAGGGAAGCTGTGGTAAAGATGTTTACCTTTATAGTCAAACATATCACCCTTTTTTTTTTTATACCACTTAGGTGGCAGACAAGCACACGGCCCACCTGATGGAAAGTGGTTACCGTGGCCTATGGACGTATGCAACACTGGGGGCGTTACACTCGCGCTGCCTACCCTGAAGAAACCTTCTAATGCCCCTCTTAAAGAACCCCATATCGTAGTCGCTTGGGAAAACCGTGGCAGGGAGTTCATTCCACAACTTGAGCGTACGTGGGATGAAGTTCCTTTCATACCGCACGGTGCGCACCGTATTCGGATGCAATGTGTGGGGATGAATTCCCTGTCTATGGCGAGCGGTGCGATGATAGAATGTAGCTGTGGGCATCATGTCAAATAATTCATCTGAGCACAAACCCTTCATCACTGCTACCCATAGCGACTCCCAACTACCCATAACAACTGCCATAGATCTTCGTATGGCAACTGGGACCAACATCCTAATGTGCTCTCTGAGATCTTCTTATTCATCTTAGCGTTAATGCCAGTCCCATCCGAAGCGTTCAGCTTGGAGTCTGGGGTCCGCTTTACCAGTCTAACTGTTGATTTGGCTAAACTTCAATATTTTCTGTGAAGCGATTGCCATCTGACCTCCACAACCCAAAAGCGATATCGAAGCATTGCAGCTAGATCATTGCTCATGAGTATTGCTCTCTGACATATTGTGTATTAATTGTCGTTTTAATCATTCTTAGGTGCTAATCCGCCTGCTGCGCGACATGTGTGCGCGTCACTCGGGACTCGAACCCCTCACCCCATGGATGATCGATCTGCTAGCACACCATTGCATAATGAACAATCCAGCGCGGCAGGCTCTGCCTATCAATGTCGCTTTTAGGTAATTATTACTTTTAAACTATTTTGCATCATACCGGGAACTGCGAGTCCAGGCCTATTAAATTTACTTAGTGGCATGTGGTCTTAAATATCATGGTTTTTGTTAAATTCTGAGATGGAAGTCCTGCCCGACCAAGACTTTCTAAAATCTTGCATTTACATGATACTAATCAGTTAAGTAGAATTGTAGAAATGACCAAAAGTGAAGAAATATAACTGAAATCCATGTGGTCAGAGCCGCAGGCATTCTGTTAGTAGAAAATACTACTACTGGAGTAATATGAACCATCACTGGAATTCCAGTGACTTAATCCAGTTCAGTGGATTGTTCAAGCGGAGCGTGAAAAGGCATCTATCAAGGCCGTCAAGTTAGGTACCACCATTTTACGTCCAATAGCACCGAGAATGGTGGGCTGTATCTTCTGGACTGCACGTCAGCTTTATTGCCATCTAGCGGGGTGTAGTCAATTGACGGACCTAATATAAAAAAAAAACATTGATTGATTAGCTGGATTACTATTGTATTATCTACTATATAAAAATAAGTCGGGTTTTCGTTCCTGACGCTATAACTCCAGAACGCACGAACCGATTTGGCTAATTTTGGTCTTAAATTATTTGTGGAAGTCCAGGGAAGGTTTGTACGTTGAGAAAAATTCGAATAATTGCCGGGAACCGACATCCACGCTAGCGGAGCTGCGGGCAAAAGCTAGTTTTATATATATATATATTGGTATTATTTGAACCGGGCGTAACCCATGTTTGTTCCCCAGACGCGCCCTATCCCTACTAGCCGGCGGGTTATTCCTCCCCGGCTGCGCGGGTCTGGCGGACCCTTGTGAAGCGGCCCACGCTCGTGCCCACACCGCACTAGACCTCGCTGCACAAGACCTCGCTGCCGCTACTGCTCAAACGTATGTATCACTACTGACCCGGATAAACTCGGGACAGTTTTATTATTCTTTTTATATCATTTAGGCCCGTATTCTAGAAAGACAAAGAAAAACAAACTTCTAGACATATTTGAGTCAAATTTTAACAGGTTTACTAGAACTTTGAAAGACATCCTCCACATTTTTCCACTTTGGAAGTGTCTCTCGCGCAAACTAGTTCAGTTAAGTAGTTATTAGAATAATCTGTAAACCACATGTGGTAGGACATAGCGTACATAACATAGCCTTTATACCTAACCTATGATCCACAGAATTAATATGATTAAATGATTAGAAAAAAATGATAGAAACCTCAATAGCATTGAAGACCTGTCTGTAGATATCACACAAGTATGGGTTTGATGAAAAAATCTTGACTTTTGGTTCTAAGTATATATTCCATAACAGAAGCTAGTTAAGCTTACTATGGGTCTAGATAGCGTTGTGTAGAATGTTGTGGAACATTATACAATTTTTTTTTTTGGGAATGTTGGGGAAAAACTTTTCACTGGTATACCGAATTTTAAAACTACCCACACATAAAAAAATGCAAATACTGTAGTGTTTCGGAATTACAATTCTTGAAACATCAATGTGAACCTTTGAGAATGCCGTAAAGCGAAACCGGTCAGGTCTAGAAATGAAATAAATTAAACTCAGTGGAAAAGTACAAGTGTGTTATTCAATATATTATACAATTTCTTCAACAGACTACTCCGAGTTGTGGCCCGAGGTGGTCACCGATACGTCCTAGGACTACAAGCCTTCGAAGGTGGGAAGGATATCTCAACGGAAATTACTGTATGGGATGGGGTTGTAGTATCCCCCCTTGCGCCGGCTTATACCGAGACCCCGGAACCCATGGACACTGACGATAAAGGTAATATCTTAGATCAACTTTTAGACTATGGCGTTCCATGATATACAATAATTATAACGGGCATTAACGCGATCACGACCACGGCCGGTGTAACCTGGTCGAAAAGTCAGGCAAATCAAAGGTTTGTACCTATACTATTAGAATATCTTAGACCAGACTTTCGACCAAACGCGAGTAGTTTATTTTTTTTATTTTTTTTTTATTTATTAGGAAAACAAACAGTTTATACAATTCTCATTAGTACCTTCGATACTGTCTAAAAACTGCATATAAGTACAAAATATTTATTTAACTACTAGATTTTGCCCGCGGCTCCGCCCGCGTGGATGTCGGTTATCGCGACAAAACATAGCCTATGTCCTTTCTCAAGGTCTAATCTACCCCTATACCAAATTTCATCAAAATCGGTTCAGTGGTTAAGGCGTGAAAGCGTAACATACAGACAGACAGACAGACAGACGGACAGAGTTACTTTCGCATTTATAATATTAAGTATGGATGTAACAATGTGTCTGGAGGAGGAGGTAAAGTAACTTTTTTTTTTAAAAGGAAATAGTGAGGCAGTACATCAATCAAGGCAATAAACAGGCAATATCGCCCACTAATTGGCTATTTATTCTAGGAATAAACTTTACTCGCGTTTGGTCGAACCGGCCCTTACTGTATATACTCAGCTTTGCTAAGAAAAAAAAGCATGAAATATCGATTTTGTGTGAGGGTTGATGTTAGTATTGTTATTTATACTGTCAATGTGTGCACGTCATGCTTAGAGTATTCAAAGTATAAAAGAGATGGCATAACTACAAAAAAAAACTGTATAGGTACCTAAATTCGGATATCGTCCCTTAGCTTACAACACCGCTTAAGTCATTTTGACCAACTTCACAGGAGACGAAAAAAACTATATTTTAAAAAATCTGTGTTTTTTTCTATTGCTTCTTAATACATACTCTAGTTAGCTGTTAAGAAATAATTAATTAAACTTAGTTTGACGATTTACTTTATTTGAACTTTTATTTTAAGACTTGAGCGGTGTTGACTGATATTTTATTAGATTTAGGCGGTGTTGTTTGTGAAAATGTTAGGGATTAAGGTATCAAAAGATGACAGACTAACGACTTGTGCGGTGTTGCGACGCCAACCGACTTGAGCGCTGTCACTTTTTTTTGAATTACGGCTTCTGATTGGCTGAAATCTATTTCATGAGACCAATGGTTCGACGCGCAATGCGCAGCTTCATCCAATGGCATTAAAATGTAAAGACCGCCAATTTTCGACTTCAGCGGTGTTGTTAGCTAAGGGACGATATGTTGTATGGAATGAAAGGAAGATGGCGGCTATTGTAGAGAATACAGTAATCTTATTGGTTAAATGACTTTGATTTGACCAATCAGGTGCTACAGCCATTGTGGCGTGGCGGTAGTGAACGCGACTGCTACGCAGGAGGCGTGGTTTCGATCCCCGCTTAGTGCAAAAATTTGTAGGCATGAATATGGCTATTTGCATTAGTCTGAGTGTTTCTATGTATAATATGTATGTATTTACAAAAAAATATATAAGTATGTTTATCCGCATTCTAGATTTGAAATTTGAAATCCCTGACAATTTATGGTACTTTTTTTTTAATAAGAGTATTAAAAAAATATTAGATTATTAAGAATATTAGATTCAAGCTATAAAAGCTTACCATGGGTCTAGATAGCGTTGTGTAGAATGAAATACTTATTTAAAAACTACTACTGCTACTTCGAGTGAAAGCACCATGGCGGTTGGCGTGAATCTTGATGTGATGTTATGAATGAATTTCGTTGTCGCTTCCAATCTATTACTATATATCTTTGACATCATTGGATGTATGTATATGTCAAATTACACCGCATTAGTATACCTTTTTTACAATGTTTCGAATGAGGTATAGTCGAAGGGTAATATATTCTTCGAGGGATATATCGAAGACAACGTCACCTCCGGCCTAGCACCACGACCCACAGTCAGCGTGCGCTTTTAGTCGGTTCGAGTCCGACATAACCTCCCCTTCCGGCTCCGGCAGGGGACGTATCCGAGGGGATTACCGCACGAAAAAAAGGGTAATATATTATACTAGGGGCCCGGATACCCTTCTGATGTGGAGGAAGGTTTGAATCCTGGCCTATACTCTTCCGATGTGAACCGACTTCTAACACAATAATTTCTCTAAAGTGGTATATATCTGACTGAATTTTACAGCATTAAGTATGCTAACTATACAAATCGAGTACATAGAGAAAAAGAATCTTCTCGGGCGGGACTCGAACCCGCGATCTTTCCCTTACAGGGGGAATGCCTTAACCAATTTGGCTACCGAGACACGCCCGATGTTATTCAAATTTCCCTTGTCTTTAAGGCGACGGTGGAGTCATCTACCGATATTGATACGAACTATCGGAACCAATGAATAATATGATTTTTTTTTCGCCATAAAGACGGATAGGAAGGGAAACTATTGGATTATATCGTTGTCATTTTCTGATCCTTAAAGCACTTTTACATTATTCGATCCAATAGCGGTGTCGGGCGACGATAGTCGAAAGCCAATAGGCTGACACAATGGAGTTGGCTCCGATATCAGACAATATGAAAAACATACATGTTTCAAACATTTTACTACTCCTAATATTGGATCGAATAATCTGAAAATGCTCTGGCATAATATATTTCTTTTTTTTTTTTTTACAGAGGATGATGTTCAAGACGGTGTGGCTGCTTAAGTTAAGACAGAATTTAATATAAGTTCTATATAATAAAGATTTTACTAAGTATAATATAAATATGTGTAAAATTTCAATGCTCATACGGGACTTAACCCGTGGTCAGTCCCTTACAGGGGAAAGCTCAGATCGCTGAGCTACAGAGCCACGTCTTCAGCATTTTAAATTCTATACAACCATCTTAGGGCGTATGAGAGGAGGATGTTATAGTATAGTTAGGAATGCTCAAGATGTGGATCGGTAACTCGGTGGTCAGAGCATTCCCCCTGTAAGGGAAAGATTGGGGTTCGAATCACTCCTGACCCGATTCAATTTTCCCAATTTTAATTGATTTTAATAGTTTGTATAATAAGCGATTTAAAATTTCATTAAATTGTTATTCAAGCCTACTATATACGGACATAATCACGGGTATATCCATGACTACGGGTCTAAGAAACCACCTTGTATGCTGGCTTGCAAGTAAGCCTGTTTATTTATTAAATAAACTAGCTTTTGCCCGCGTCTCCGCCCGCGTGGATGTCGGTTATCGCGACCAAACATAGCCTATGTCCTTTCTCAAGGTCTAACCTATCCCTATACGAAATTTCATCAAAATCGGTTCAGCGGTTTAGGCGTGAAAGCGTAACATACAGACAGACAGACAGACAGACAGAGTTACTTTCGCATTTATAATATTAGTATGGATTTATAATACAGTAATGAATAATGTATAATACAATAGTAAATGAATACATAAATAATACAATAATAATTAAATAATGATAAAATACATAAATAAAAAGTGATTATGAAAATACAATAATTAATGAATACCTACATAAATAATACAATCATGAATAAATACATATTTAATAAAAAAGTGAAAAAAGAAAGAAATAATGAATCAATTAATAAATACTTGACACAATAATAAATAATATAATGATTAATAAATGCATAAATAATAGAAGTCATTAAATAAATAATACAATAATGTATGAAAACATAAAAATACAACAATGAATAAATACATAAATAATGAATAAAACGTATGATAAAAAAGTTTATTAATATAATTTCATTAATACATTTCATGTCAAATATTACAATAAGGTCGGCGCTCGTCTGGTATAAGTCTGGGTGTGGTTACACCCAGTTTCTGCTAGGGATGTGTTCTTAAAAAGCTTCATACAATTTCTTAGTTTTCCTACACTCGAAAACTATTCCGAAGCCAAATCAGATTGTGTTATAGGTAAAGAAATGTTGAAACTATTGTCATTACCCATCGGGTTATCTTCCAAGTCTTCCTTATCTTCTCGAGTTGGGATTCACGTTTTCTTCTGTGTTTTCAAAAGTTTGTTCAAGGTTTTATACATTTTTTTATAAATGATGTCCGTTATACGCAACTGTTTCCCGTGTGCGTAGCAAAGCTATTGAAGCGGCTCAATCGAACGTCCGATTTTATTCATGACGCTTGCTCCGTCTATGGTTATACCAACTATGTCATTATCTAGGGATAAACCATAATCGAATAGTTTTTCTTTTAAAAGATGAACGCAAGGCTGATAATATACTACAAAGGCTCCCGAAAGTAGGCTGGTTGTTGATAATTGCATGAACACTGTTGCCTTTTTGAGCAAAAAGGTCTTTGGATGTGCTGAAAACACGAAAAGGCAGATCTTTCGCTACCGTTCGAGAAATCTTTTTTCTGTGGTCACGTTGTATGGCAATGCTTATTCTCTGTCTTAAAACAGGCACGAGAAGCGTCGACTTTGATAAAGAAATTCAGTTAATAATGCAAAAACACAATAATACATAAATAACACAAAACTGAATAAACATAAAAATACAAAACTGAATAAATACATTTATAAAACAAGTGCAAAATATCCATGATCTCAAATAATGATGTTCAAGACTGTGTGGCTTCTTAAATTAAGACAGAGTTTAATATAAGTTCTATATAATAAAGATTTAACTAAGTAATATAAATATGTTTAATATTTATCTTCAAAATATTAAGATTGGAAAAAATTCAATGCTTAGACAGGACTTGAACCCGCGGCCAGTCCCTTACAGGGGGAAAACTGACCACTGATTAACCGAGTCACGTTTTCAGCATTTTAAATTCTACTATACAACCATCTTGGGGCGTATGAGAAGAGGATGTTATAATACGAGTTAAAAATGCCCAAGACGTGGATCGGTAACTCAGTGGTCAGAGCATTCCCCCTGTAATTGAAGGATTGCGGTTTCGAATCACTCCTGAACCGATTTAATCTTCCCAATTTTAATTGATTTGAATAATTCGTATAATAAGTGCCTTTTTGAAATATTCCCAACGGACCCCGAGTATCTGTCCCCTCACGGGGTCCGTTGGGAAATGAAGATAATTTCATGTCCAAGGGACCCCCTTACCAAGACGTGGGGTCCGTTGGGAAAAAGAATTCCCTACGGACCCCCACTTTCCTCCGTTAGTAAAAAAAACGAAAACAGATATGAGATTTTTGATGCAAATATGAGATTTTTCCTTCGTTACTGTTTGATCCTATAAAAAAAGAAATTAAACCTTCTTTCGAACTAGAATTCACGAAACGTATTAATTATAAGGTTCAGTACATTAAAATAAAAAAAAACCTTTCATAAGGAGGGAAGGGGGGTTGTAGTCGGTTTTTTTTTCTCAAATGAACGCAGGTGATACCGCGGGACACATTAATTATATCTATGTATACCTACTTTTATTGTTATAGATCCATAGCATTTACGTTTTCTTCTATTTAACACTCCCATTGCCATGAGTCATCCTTAAATTTCCTTTTTTTTACGTAACGATACCCAGCCTGCAGTCTTATTTCTCCACCATTTTTTTTCATAATCACATAATCTGGATCATTATAAGTTGAACTTTGAGCAACACAATCATTATTTAAACTTTCTGAAAATAACTAATAGGAGAAATAAGATGTGGAAACTTACACGTCACAATAAAATAACAGTTTGTCCTTAGAAAATAAAACAAATACTTAAGGTGAGTGGGGGTAAGTCGGAATGGATTTTTGATCAGATAAACAGTGTTGATTTGAAACTGTCGTGAAACAAAGGGATTTAAGTCAAATGTATAAAATGATGTTTTGGGTAAAAAAGTATAGTCAACTTGTTTCTATAATATTGACAGCAATCTTTTTGAGACAAAATTTGATGAAAAAAAACGTTAGTAAAATTAGTATTAAGAAAAAAAATATGTAGGGGAAAGATGAAACGCTGAAGGGGTAAGATTGAAATAGTGACTGAAATCGTATTCATGGTCATTATGCTTGTGTGGTGAAAAACCTTCTGCTTCAATAACCTAAATAACTTGAAAATCAGTTATATACAAAAATCGCATTCTAAATGCAAGAAAAAATTATTTATCAAATAAAATATATCGATCTTACCCCGTTGAAACGGCTGGCAGTCAGGGGTTCTCAACATGTTATGGATATTAAAAGAATTAGATAATCATGCCCATGCATGACTGTTCTAACTCGTGTTGATCAATGGCATTATTTTTTTTCTAGACACTGGTCTATAAAAAAATGTTCTGGTTTGTGAGGCAATGTACGGACTTCACCACACAAACCAGAGGAGTATAGTACGCTAACATTTTGCCAGCTATAGTGTAAGTATAGAAGATAATCCGTACATTAATCCAGACTCCCGGCTCATAGAGAAAGATTCCTAATGGGAAATCAAAAACACAGCCTGACCTGGGCATTGAATCAAAGACCTCATGCACAGCAGCTGCGCTTGCGACGACCATCGAGGCAAATTGTGGTTATTTATTTCCCTACCAAAGGAAATTATTAGAGCAAATTAACAAGACCCTAACAGTAGGTATCCCTAATTTGTTTAAATAAGTGACCACAATGGTTTTCGGATGATTAGAATAGAACACACAAATTGAAGGACATCAGAGTGAAAACTTTAACCATGGATTCAGTAGGTACATAATTCTAGACACCTAGAATTTATTCATCTGCTTAAAAAATCAGCTGTATACATTGGTACATCTTAATCATGTAGGTATTGCACTTATGTAGAGAGCATCTGACTTTTTTTAAGCCGACAAGCGGTTTAACACTAGAGAGTCTAGAATTATGTACTAATTTCATGATTTAAGTTTTTGATACGATGTTATGGAAGGGATACCACCGTGTATTTCAGATTGAGAACCCCTGACCTTTTGTACGAGTTTCATAAACGGGGTAAGATGGAAGGTTTTATATTATCATCTTACCCCATTAAATTTTGCAGGGGAAAGTTTGAAAGGTGCCATAAATCTTAAAATACGTGAAATATACTAATCACCACATTATAGAGCATATTACATTTCAAATCTATTTACGAATATCAAAACAAAATGTTTGTTAATAACCTGTGTAAGGAGATACAGCGAGCGGGGTAAGATTGAAAAACTCATTTTTACGCGGGAAATGTAACCTACGGAAAAATGACAAATAACACACGCATACACTCACTTAGCGACTGATGCAGACTGCGGGGCGGGGCAAGACAAAATGGTGTCCACAACCATATGGCCATCATTAAAAAAATTCACTGGTATTAAGCGTTATTATATTTTTTTTATCTTTCCCCGTTTTTTATCTTACCCCCACTCACCTTACATTTTATTGAGCACCCTGTTTTAACGTAATAAACAAATGAAAACAAGGAAAATTAGTTATAAACACTATAATATATATACCACGCAATTACCAGGTTTTAACTAATAGACACTGCATAGGTAAGATATCACACAAAATAATTGACTATATAATGCATTGGCAGTATAAAAAAAAACAAAACTACTCTCAATTTTTAATTTTAACTATCTAAACTAAACACTCCATGTTTTACCACAGAAAACACATCAACAAAAACGTCTTTATTTTATAAAGAGGTGCAATGACTCCGTGGCGTGGCGGTAGTGAACGCGACTGCCACGCAGGAGGCGCGGGTTCGATTCCCGCTCAGTGCAAATATTTGTATGCATGAATATGGCTACTTGCATTGGTCTGGGTGTTTCTATGTAAATATGTATGTATTTACAAAAAAAAAAAAAGTATTTAAGTATGTTTATCCGCATTTTAGATTCCATAACACAAGCTAGTTAAGCTATGCTTACCGTGGGTCTAGATAGCGTTGTGTAGAATGTTGAGAATGTTGAGAAAAATATTAGGAATATTTACAAAAAAACAATGACTATAAATAAACAGTATCAGTTTAAAGTCTAGAAGGCGCGAATTTTACAAACTTACAACAAATTTTGATGAATCAAATATTTTTTGTAAGATTGTTTTGTTTGTTTGTTTCCGTTTTCGTTTTTTTTACTAACGGAGGAGGAGAGTGGGGGTCCGTAGGGAATTCTTTTTCCCAACGGACCCCACGTACTTGGCAAGGGGGTCCCTTGGACATGAAATTATCTTCATTTCCCAACGGACCCCGTGAGGGGACAGATGCTCGGGGTCCGTTGGGAATAAATCTTTAACATTTCATTAAATTGAACTTCAAGTCTACTATATACGGACTTAATCACGGGTATATGCATGACTACGGGTCCAAGAAACCACCTTGTATGCTGGCTTGCAAGTAAGCCTGTTTATTTATTAAATACATTTATAATACAGTAATGCATAAATGCATAATACAATAGTAAATGAATACATAAATAATACAATAATATTAATATAATTTTATTAATACATTTCATTATCGTCAAATATTACAATAAGTTCAGCGGTCTTCTGGTATAAGTCTGGGTGCGGTTACACCCAGTTTCTGCTAGGGATGTGTTCTTAAAAAGCTTCATACAATTTCTTAGTTTTCCTACACTCGAAAACTATTCCGAAGCCAAATCAGATTGTGTTATAGGTAAAGAAATGTTGAAACTATTGTCATTACCCATCGGGTTATCTTCCAAGTCTTCCTCATCTTCTCAAGTTGGGATTCACGTTTTCTTCTGTGTTTTCAAAAGTTTGTTCAAGGTTTTATACATTTTTTTATAAATGATGTCCGTTATACGCAACTGTTTTCCGTGTGCGTAGCAAAGCTGTTGAAGCGGCTCAATCGAACGTCCGATTTTATTCATGACACTTGCTCCGTCTATGGTTATACCATGTCATTATCTAGGGATAAACCATAATCTAATAGTTTTTCTTTTAAAAGATGAACGCAAGGCTGATAATATACCTACTACAAAGGCTCCCGAAAGTAGGTTGGTTGTTGATAATTGCATGAACACTGTTGCCTTTTGAAGCAAAAAGGTCTTTGGATGTGCTGAAAACACGAAAAGGCAGATCTTTCGCTACCGTTCGAGAAATCTTTTTTCTGTGGTCATGTTGTATGGCAATGCTTATTCTCTGTCTTAAAACTGGCACGAGAAGCGTCGACTTCGATAAATAAATTCAGTAATACATAAATACCTAACACAAAACTGAATAAACATAAAAATACAAAGCTGAATAAATACATTTATAAAACAAGTGCAAAATATCCATGATCTCAAATAATGATGTTCAAGACGGTGTGGCTTCTTAAATTAAGACAGAATTTAAAATAAGTTCTATATAATAAAGATTTAACTAAGTAATATAAATATGTTTAATATTTATCTTTAAAATATTAAGATTGGAAAAAATTCAATGCTTAGACAGGACTTGAACCCGCGGCCAGTCCCTTACAGGGGGAAAACTGACCACTGAGTAACCGAGCCACGTTTTCAGCATTTTAAATTCTACTATACAACCATCTTGGGGCGTATGAGAAGAGGATGTTATAATACGAGTTAAAAATGCTCAAGACGTGGATCGGTAACTCGGTGGTCAGAGCATTCTCCCTGTAAGGGAAAGATAGCGGTTTCGAATCACTCCTGAACCGATTAAATTTTCCTAATTTTAATTGATTTGAATAGTTCGTATAAGTGCTTTAAAATTTCATTAAATTGATCTTCGAGTCTACTATATACGGACATAATCACGGGTATATCCATGACTACGGGTCTAAGAAACCACCTTGTATGCTGGCTTGTAAGTAAGCCTGTTTAATACATAAATTTATAATACAGTAATGAATAAATGTATAACACAATAAAAAATGGATACATAAATAATACAATAATAATAAAATAATGATAAAATCTATAATATAAAAATGAATCGCAAAATGTGTTGGTAAGCGCATAACTCACCAACGGCTGGACCGATTTCACTAATTCTTTTTTTGTTGTGTTTGTTATTATCGGGAGAAGGTTCTTACGAAAAAAATAAATAAAACAGTTGTACAGAAAATTTCAGAAAGTAACTTTTCTTTTTCTCATACAAACTTTTTCTATAATGTGAGAGAAGTTTATGTTTACGTTACGGGATTAGTATTTAGTAGTAGTAAGTAGTAGTAGGAATGGGAATGGGAATGGGAATGGGAATGGGAATGGGAATGGGAATAGGAATGGGAATAGGAATAGGAATGGGAATAGTAATAGGAATGGGAACGGGAACAGGAATGGGAACGGAATTGCACGCGGGTGGAAAATATGGCGGTACGAAGTTCGCCGAGACAGCTAGTACTTAAATAAAAAGGGATTATGAAAATACAATACTTAATGAATACCTACATAAATAATACAATCATGAATAAATACATATTTAATAAAAATGTGAAAAAAAGAAAGAAATAATGAATCAATTAATAATTACCTGATACAATTATAAATAAATACATAAATAAATGCGTAAATAATAAAAGTAATTTAATAAATAATACAATAATGAATGAAAACATAAGAATACAATAATGAATGAAAACATAAGAATACAACAATAAATAAATACATAAATGATGATATAAAAATGTATTAATATAATTTCATTAATACAAATACGTTAAATAGTACAATAAGGTCGGCGCTCGTCCGGCATAAGTCTGGGTGCGGTTCACCCAGGTTTTGCTAGGGACGTGTTCTTAAAAAGCTTCATACAATTTCTTAGTTTTCCTACACTCGAAAACTATTCCAAAGCCAAATCAGATTGTCTTATAGGTAAAGAAATGTTGAAACCGTTGTCATTACCCATCGGGTTATCTTCCAAGTCTTCCTCATCTTCTCGAGTTGGGATTCACATTTTCTTGTGTTTTCTTATCTATCTTTGTTCGAGATTAATTTCTACATTTTGTATAAATTTTGTCCGTTATATGGAACCGTTTCCCGTGTGCAGCAAAACTGTTGAAGCGGTTCAATCGAACGTCCGATTTTATTCAAGGCGCTTCACAGTGGTCCGGATTTGAAAAATGAGTGACTTAGGGATCAACTTTCTCTTTTCGAATTTTTCTTTATGGCAATGGATAGATCTTATTAACCCTAAAAACAATTGTTCTAGGTAATTTTCTTAATGCTTATGGTTTGGGTAAAAAAAAATATTTTCAGTTTTCTTTGTATGGAACGGGTCATAATGAGTTCAATTGCTCCCAAGTCTTTAGCGATCCGGCTTTCAAACCTTTTTTTTCTTATTCCTTGTCCTACTTGCTATAGTATAACACTATTAACATGTACCTAAACTTGCAATTCTGCCAGATAAAGGGATCGAAAAAAGTGAAAAATATTGAATTTAGTTATGCTAAGTTTTTAAATTTTTTTACGTTCCTGTGGCCTATATTTGGTTTATGGGGCCTCACTAAGATTTTTAAGACCAAGCTTACTTCACCTGCTAGGCTGTACACAATGTGCACCTGGAGATTGATAGACTAGATACTGCCAAACATTATAAAATTCTACGTAGAATTCTATCTATACCTTATTATTATGAACAACTTATCTAATTCAATTCAAATTCATTTATTACGTGAAGAATAGGTAATAGAATATACCTACGTTATATTAGTCTAAGCTATGATCTGCCTGAGGCACACAAAATATTAAAATGATGTCAAAAATAAAAAAGATAAATATGTCAGAATCCAATAAGGTTAACTAGGTCAGAACGTAATCGCAAAAAAAGTCCAAATCAAAATTAATCGTTTCCAAAAGTCTAGATGTCGTCAAATTGAGTAAAGCTTGCAGTTTAAAAGAAACTCCATCTTCGGTTATTATAATGTCTTCCTACTCTGGATAACACCTTAATTTTGCTTCCAATAGTTTATGATAAATCAGAGCCATCTTCGCGGTCAGATTTTCTGAGGTTCATATATTACCACTTAGATAACTTTAGTGAAACTGCTAAAGCCAGCGCTTTCTCGGGTAAATATGTACGACCTTTTCCTTTACTCTCTCTTAAACAATCTTTGACTTTTTCTTAATCTTCTGGGTAACTGAGCAAATGATCCATTATTTTTCCAATATCTTCATTTCCAGTAGATTTCAAGGTGTTTATTTTAACTAATTTTTGTTCTTCTGGCGACAACGATTTATTTAATCGCTCTAAACGTCTTCGTTTCTGTCTTAATCCTTCTTCTTCAAAACCTTTTCAGCTTCTGGTATTGATGGTGGCAGATTTTCAACATTATCAATTTCATCTTCTAATTCAGGATTCACTGATAGCCGAATTAATCCTTTAGGCCAATTTATTGAATTCTAACCACTTCTTATTTCTTCTGATAAATGGGGCTAAAGTGCGACTCGATTGTTCCCATTTAGTACCTACATTTGAGCAAAACCTCTGGCAAAATTTACAGATAACAATATTATCTTAAATATTTAATAGTCGTTGTAGGTAAACTTCTAAAAAACTGTCCGTAAACTGTTTCAACTCATGTCATAAAATGACAAATAAATCCAAATTATTAACTAAACTCTCCATAATTAATAAAAGATCACTAATTAAGAAGCAGTGCCAATAAACGAACACAAATAGTAAATTTAAAAACACTGTCTTTTTATGAGCCAGTTGCGAATCTTGAGCATTATAATATTTATATTGTAGGATGTCGGTAGATCAACATTTTGCACAATACTAGTAATAAATTTTACCCCAAACTTTATGGAAGAGTAAGATTTAACTATTTGTCTAAATTTACACCCTAGCTAGCACCATCCACGTAACTTCATGTATTTTATTTAGTAAATTATGTCATTTATCATGCTGAACACTGTTGTTCAGCATGACCAAGCTAAGTAAAGCTATTTTGACGCACCTAATAATTTTAATGTATTCGCTAAATCTTAATTTGACATTTTCACCTTTTTGTGATTTAATCTTATATGTTTTGACCCTTTAAAAAATCTAAATCTTATTTCTCCCAAACTTTTGGGGTAAAATATTGAACTGGTATTGCTCATTATTTTGATCTACCCACATACCTATATAGTATTATCGTTTTAAAGTTCTAATGTTCAGATATTAACATAACGAATTTTAAATGCTATGAAGTGAAACCGGTGAGGCTTAGGCAAACATATTGGATATTGTGAAAAGTAGCAATGACTTAATTAGTTACATTGGTTATATCAAGATTCTGTTTAGGGTTCAAGTGATTATGAAAATAATTAAAGAATGACATCAAATAGGAATAATAATGCGTAAATGAAGTATTTTTTTGTAAAAATATACCAGGGTTGCATCAATTTTGATATATATGTTATAGCTAAATTTCGTAATCTTACTATTTTATACTTGAACGTATGTAAAAATTCTATGTAAAACTTTACAATGTTTGGCAGTATCTAGTCTATCAATCAGCATGTGTACATTGTGTACAGCTTAGCAGGTGAAATAAGCTTGGTCTTAAAAATCTTAGTGGGGCCCCATAAACCAAATATAGGCCACAGGAACGTAAAAAAAATTAAAAACTTAGCATAACAAAATTCAATATTTTTCACTTTTTTCGATCCCTTTATCTGGCAGAATTGCAAGTTTAGGTACGTGTTAATAGTGTTACACTATAGCAAATAGGACAAGGAATAAGAAAAAAACGGTATGAAAGCCGGATCGCTAAAGACTTGGGAGCAATTGAACTCATTATGACCCGTTCCATACAAAGAAAACTGAAAATATTTTTTTTTACCCAAACCATAAGCATTAAGAAAATTACCTAGAACAATTGTTATTAGGGTTAATAAGATCTATCCATTGCCATAAAGAAAAATTCGAAAAGAGAAAGTTGATCCCTAAGTCACTCATTTTTCAAATCCGGACCACTGTGCGCTTGCTCCCTCTATGGTTTTACCAACTACCTACGTCCCGGACGACCGAGGGGCAGTGCAGGGGGCAGTGGGCGGAGGGCGCAGGTCTCAACTTATAGCGCACGGGTAGTATATACAATGCAAATATATATTTAAAAATCCTTAAGTCCCAACTTCGCGATTTCAGCCCACCGTGCGTCTGTCTCATTCTGCTGAGAATCTGACGAGCTTGTAAGATAGTATACTAGAGATTTCCGAAACTCTACGATTGACATTTATGTGTTCCTAGTTTCGGTAAACATAATTAATTCATTCACTACGGCATTATTCAACAAAATCTCAATACCAAGTTTCCGGCGCTGTACCATTTAATAGTTTCACGTAAGGGAGAAGAATAAGACGATATTTGGTACTCATATCGACAGATCCTTTTGACTTATTATAATCTAAAATCACTTTCGGCTTAGTAACCTGTTTGCCCTTTTTGGCGATTGTCGACATTTTATCGGAATGTTTAGTAGAAAGCAGCATCACTTTCAAAACGTTTAATTTCATGTCTGTCTGTTGGCTTCCAAGCATAAGATCTGGATGAAGGTTTTACATTTCTCGATTCGCAGGACTGTAAGGCGAATAAATTGGTCTGCTCTACAATCATATCGAAAATTTCATCAGGCAGTAATAGACTATAAAAAGCTCCCAGGTCTGCTTCTTTCAATATAGTAGAAAATTCTTTGTTCATACCTGAAGTTGTTGTTGTCGCCTAGGGCGTGACCATTTCTTTGACACACGGTCTGAGGCGGTAATATTGGCTGTCACATAATTTCGAATCGAATCAGATTCACTCTCGCTTCGGATCATTAATAAATCTGGAGAGTTTTCTTTGAGAAATTTAAAGAAAGCTTTTGCTTTTAACTTGTGTACTCTTTGTTTTATTATCAGGTCATTTGGAATACTAGTATCCTTCTCCGTTTTAAGTTTTACGTTAAATTGCAAACAAACTGAGCAGACATCAGTTCGAGGCGTACCAAAGCCTGAATTGAAGTTTCTTGTGAACAAACTGCGGAAATATCAATTCTTGACTTTTAAATAAATAAATAAATTTATTTATACTTAATTCCGCGGCTAAGTAAAATTTCTTAGTGTTACCGCGGCAGTAATGCGGTTCATCGCGGTTTAATTTTTGGATGAAATTCATTACTGCAAGTTTTTTATTAATATTTTTGTACGAAACGTGATCACCTTTTCTGTTCTCTTCAAGAAGAGTGCACGTGTTATAATAGGTTTTCATAACGGTTTGTACCCTGTACTTCTTTTTATGTAGCACTTTAAAAAAATGCTTGACACACGGGCATTCGTTGTTTTAATGAAAGACTACGAACATAGTACGACACTTGCATAGGTTTTGGTTTGTGTTTGTTAGTGGCTGGACGACATCGTTTTACTGGTTTGGCCGTGCAATGTTTCAGTATGTAAGCGACTTGTTTGCTTTTTTCTTTGAATTTGTAAAATCCGTCATGAAATGCTTTTATGTCTTGCAATGTAAGTGATCTGCACTCAATTTTTTTTGTGATTACATAAAGGTCTCACGAGAGCACTATTTGATCAATATCTGAAACAATCTACAATAAAAGATTTGATAATAACGTGACTGTATAATCTAATGTAGGTATCTCTGTATCAAATTTTATCAAAATAGGTTCAGCCATTTAGGCGTGAAGAGGTAACAGACAGACAGACAATTCGCATTTATAATACTAGCTTTCCACCCGCGCACGCGACAAGCGACTTCGTCCCCGTGGTATTCGTTATATCGCACCCACCAGAGTTGAAAAGTACAGTCCCACCAACTTTTCTGTGAACTGAGTGGCGGCGACACCATCGACATAGTGTTGCAAGTTAATATAGATTTCCCAGAATTGGGAATATTTACCTAGTATTTAGCGTAGTAATAAATTAGATACGTTATTAAGGTAATCTATATAATTAGTACTTTATTATCTATGTCTATACATTAATACATTCATTAAGTGTGTAAAAAATATTCGAAAAAATGGCAAAGATGAATTGATTAGGGGTAGATAACCTGTAACTGTAACCTAAAATTCATGTTAGCTGCTGTTGGACAGTCCATTTTTAGAGGAAGGCTTTAGGCTATATAACATCACGCTGCGACCAATAGGAGCGACGGGATAGGGCAGACAAAGTTGTCAGTGGACGAGGTCGCTGGCGGTCGGCTAGTTTCATATCTACAGGATAGATACAGGAGCTGACCTAGCAATTGGATATAATAAAATATGAGTTTAAGAATAATTCATTTATTGAAACCAGGTTTACAATACTTATGGTCTTTTAAACAACCTGCACGCCCAACTTCATCCAGGCTGTGAGGAAATATACCTCCTATTTCCATGCAACCATCATCATCATCACTATCACTTTCTGTTTCTGTGTCACTTCTTACTTCTATTATAAAAGGCTTATCCAAATACGAATCTTGTTTCAAATATTCTTCTTCTAACTTGTGAACATGTTTGCAATGCTGTGCCCACTCATTAACTGTAATGGTTTCAAAGGCTTCTTGAACCAGGCGGGGAATCTCAGCATTTTTATGGTCAATATTTACTTCAGCTACTTTTCTTTTCATTGTGCTCCAAATGAATTCAATGGGGTTAAGATCACACACAGAGGTAAGTACAAGCATTTGTGTCTATTTTGTTCTAATATTTTTTCAATTTCATATTCAGGTTCAGGCTTGTTTCTTTTTATTATTTCTAACAGCTGAGGTTTCAAGATAAGCTTAGCTTAGGTATAAGTAAAAAAAATACAAAATAATGAAAGGGATTAGAAATTTTAAACTATTTCCGATATTTCTGGTTCAAAACAGTCACAATCGGAATCATACTCATGTCCATCAGCATTTTCTGTTTCTTCAACAAGTTCATTGGAATTTTCACATAATAAACTTTTGTACCACGTGAATGTTTCGTCAACCTCCCAGTCGGCCCCAAACTGTTACGCCAAGAGATTCTGTACGTCAGCTTTTTTCTGAACACTTATGTACATTGCCAATAACTACATGGACTAAGCCCTCCGGAGCAGTACGTTATACTCGCTCACAAGCATATTCGCAAAACATCATATTCTCGTGTTATGATATTATCGCGTCATGATATTCCTATAGTATGATAGTCGAATAACATGATAATCACAGAACATGCTATTCGCAAATAATTCAATGTACAGTCGACGACACATTTTTTTCTTGAAATGAAAATCATATTTAATTAATTACAGAAGAACTTATTTAATTAATTACCTACATTGCAAACAAAACACAATTACGCTTAGGATAAATGAAATTATTATTCTCTAAGTAAATCGAAAAAAAATATGAAAAATTTAATCGTATCTCACTGCATTTAATCGCTTAAGGCACTCCTGAACTAAAAAATCGTTCCTCACATAATCATTGACTATGCCTGATATTTTCTTATTCTTTTCTACTATTTTTTTCCTCCTTTTTACGTCAGTGAAATGTAAATTGTTTCTTTTCAGTTTAATATGTTGGAATTTTCTTTCTTTTTTTAAAAGTGATATAAATTGCCAACCGCTTTTTTGGAATTTTCGTATTTATGCGGCGATGCCATCCTTCAACTCCATTTGTTGTTCGGTTTTTCTGGTCATAACAACTTAGAATATCACTGCTGATTTTTTTTGTCCATTGACTGTTGAAATAATCAAGAAATTTTCTGATTTTTGGCGAATTTGATGTCAATTCTATTATGGAAAAAAATGCATTTGGTATCATTTTGGATGGCAAAAGAGGCAAGAGTGTACAATATTGTACGATATTTCGGTTTATATCTGAATCTTCGACATTTAATTCCTTGCTCTTCTTGAATACAGCGTTACAGAAATGATAGTAACAGCCTGTAACATTCACAGACAGAAAAACTTGTTTGATAGCTTGAACCACGGCCATTTCATAGTCGCACTTGTATTTGGTCAGATTCAATCCAAATTGGTCTTTCAGTATCATGAAAAACCTTTCGTACGTTCTTTGTTGCTTATTTGGCAGAAGAGCAAATATGATTGGTATAAAATTTACCGTATCTTCGTTTCGTGCTACGTCCACATGCAAACTGTACAGCTGATAGAAAGGTGTGGGCACAATTTTGAAAGTACCGTCTCCTTAGAGACATGTAGTAGACTTTAAATACTCACGCAGCTCTTCTCGTTTTAAATATGAAAATAATATAATTCTGTTATAGGAGTCGCAGTCATCGTATAGGAAAAAATCTTCCACTAATTTGTGTGGAAGTATAACATCAACTGAGTTTTTTGCCGTTGCGGAATTCATGCTTTAAAATCTCTTCCGTGATCTGTATAGAGAATCCTTTACAGACGAAAATGCAGGTATTTCATGTCCCGGACCCTTAAATTCGTGATTTAATATGTTCCTCTCATAAATCTTTTGAGCTGATTCAAAATTTTCACACATCTCTATTTTACACTTATCAACAATCGCATCAATTTCATTACGCATAAAATCAGGAGGATCACACACGTGCTTAGCAGGTCTTAAAATATCATTGTTGCTTTTTAATGTTATCGAGGTGCGGCAATCCTTTTGTTTTGAACATCTCCAATTTGTCGTTCCAGATTTATTTTTCATGTAAAGGTTGTATCTGTAGCCACCATGTAATAGTACCGGTTTATTTTTTGACCAGTTATGAATTTTACTTCACTATAACTTTGTTTATTCATTTTCAATTCTCACCTATTTTCAAGACAAATGCACTTTATAATTGAAAAGGATAAATGTCACTATCACCATTATTATTGTGTCATTCATATAAATAAGAAGGATAATGTAGCTGGCCAGTCAACAAAGGAGGTAAAAATCACCTACCTAACTTACCTACAAAATAGGACTAAGCGATGACATTGTCATTATTCCTCATAAGAGGACATAATTTACCGTCCAGTTACTGGACTCTCTAAGAAGTTTCATAAGTACTGTAGATTTTACCATTTGTACTAGTTACCGTCCGCGTCGGCATTATTTATGGATCCTAGTGTACTTTTTCAAATATGATGTTTTTAACTACTAGTGTTTTACGAATATGGTCTTTTACAACAATAATGATATTTTACGATTATCATGTGATGAGAATATGATGTTTTGCGAATATGCTTGTGAGCGAGTATAATGTACTGCTCCGGAGGGGAACTAAGTGTATAATAACGAATTATAATACAAATATACTTTGAAAAAATAAGTAAATTATTTTTAGGAGTTGAAAAAAAGGCGGACTTGGCATTTTATGCATTCTACAACCGTTAGTATAAGGCATAGTCGACATCGACCTTGAGTGGTCATTGTCATGAAACGACCAAAGTTGTCAAATGGTGACGATTCGATTGGTTAGGCTTGTGGTACACTTTTTTGTTTTTGACACCAGTGCGTTCGCATTTTATGAGACCTTCGTAAAGTTCATATCGAAGGAGGAATTTTAGTGATCTTTCAGGTGTAAAAGCTACTAGCATAGCATTATTATTATACATGGAACACATAGAACACCAAAACCAATTTGAGTTTAGTAACTCTCCCAAATATAAAATTGTCGGCGTCAAAGATTTCGGCATTATTTCGACTTAATAGGAATGATTGCTAGCTAGCTGGTTACAATAGTCATACAATAACATAACTCGATCAGTTCTTATACCCCTTGTGCACATTAGAGTAAAAGCGGTATAGATGGCCGAGTTGAATAGCACTAGGTAAGAAATTATTTATGGTAATTTTTGGTGTGATTTTTCGTTTATAAAATATAGATGCCCTTGATCCTTCTAAGTACATATTTCCATGGTCTAAGTCTATAACGGCATCACATCTGCTTCGCAAAGAGTTCATAAGCACTTCACAAAGATTGGAACCCCGTAACGAATCCCATACCTGGTTGACATGTTCGACAAGAGTTTCTTTTGTTCTTTCGGCTCTTGTGTCCCATCTCTGAACCATTATCGCTCTCAAATTTTCGATAGGATTAGGGTCCGGAGATCGGGACGGCCACGGAATAGGGCGCAAAGGACCATGGGCACTTTTGTATCAACGCTGGGCCCACTTTTCAACTTTGTCCAACAGTGATGAAACTTATGCCATATGAAAGCTTATGGGGTATACTTAATTTTATCATATTACAGTTAAGTACAAATCTAGGGCGAAAATGGTTTTTAGGGGCATTAAATGTAAAAAAAATACACTTTTATTGAAAATATTTTTTAATATTATTTCGACATACAGTTTTGTTACTTAGTAAGCAGATCTTAAAATATATCTAGAATAATGTCATCTAAATGAATAGCTGGTCGATGAAAACCGTCTCCGTGTCTACCTAGTCCCAAATACCAGATTATTGAGATGACATGAGCGCAACTTCCAATAGTGCGTCTGCCTGTGAGACATGTACAATAATATTGTACAATAGCGTCTCTTCCTACTTGGTCACGGTCAATTAGGATGTAGGTATAATGTGTCCTTGATCTGACGTGTCGGGACTGGACACGTCCTCTTAGAAGCCATGCGTTATTTTGTAAAATGTTGCATTGCTCCAAGTCATTTAATTCGTTTTCACGATATATTTCAATTGTGTACACACCACCGTCTCGTAAATTCTCACTAGCGTATGATTTGGCAAGTTTTAGTTGATATGTGCCCAACGAAATCATAATAATATCATCTTCCGATAATTGCGGAAAATCTTCTAAATGAGGGTGATTGGCTTCCATCCTTATAAACACCACTCTCTGTCGGTTCAGGTTTTTCATAGTGACATAGTCAAATTAAAGGTTAGGCGAGTTGATTTTCTCATTTATAATATTCCATATGTCACGACAAAGCCTGTGGTCAACGGCTACTCTATAAAAGGCATTTATAAGAGAAGCAGCAATTTTTAAATCGACGAACATATGTGGCAGCGCTCTATTAAAATAATCTTGGCGTAAGAGCCTAAACCGATTTTTAAACTTGCCATTAACAGCTTCCACCACCCAACGACATATTGTCACTAATCTTGATTTATTAGCTTGTTCCGTCGTTAATTGATTTTCGTGTCTATCCTTTGTTGGAGGAATATGTGGTTCATACCCTAATGCCTGGAGATCTACACTGTCTCTGAAGCCCCTATCTAAAATGAATACCGTAAAATGGGGTGACTTTGATCAATTTTTAAATAGAATAGCTTCTATTTCATTCAATTTATGAATTAAAATTTTAAAAAAATATCGTATTGGCGACTCATTATAAACATTAATATTTTTTAAAATAAAAAAAAATTGACTTCATATTTTTGGAGAAAAAAAATAAAACGAGACCTATCAACTTCAGACTGAATATGGGGTTGCTTTGAGACCTGATGTTTTTATGATTGCATTTGAAAGTAACCCCGATTTGGTATATGTGGTATTTGAAACAATTTTTTTTGATAGAATATTTTAGGAAAAACAGGGTTTTGAAATCTATTGGGGTGTCTTTGACACAAGGGGTGAAGTTGATATTGGCATTTTGTGATAGTAAATAGCGGGATTTTTAACCCCCGACGCAAAAACGACGGGGTGTTATAAGTTTAACGTGTCTGTGTGTGTGTGTGTGTGTGTGTGTGTGTGTCTGTCTGTCTGTGGCATCGTAGCACCCAAACGAATGAACCGATTTTGATGTAGTTTTTTTTGTTTGAAAGGTATATTAGTCGGGAGTGTTCTTAGCTATATTTGGAAAAAATTGGTCCAAGATGGCCGCCGCCACAACATATCGGAATACGAATTTCTTCATAACTCCCTCAATACGGGTATCAAATGAAAGAGCTTGACTAGTAGATCACTTTAAAAAGTATAAAATAAAAATTAAATTAAAAATTTAAAAAACCCCCGTCTCAAAAACACTTCCAAAAAGTTTAAAATAAATGGAGTTTGCCTTTTAACTTTAACGGTTGCCATGTCGGGGGACCTTGAATTGCTCCGATAATATAACGGAGTGTTTATCCAATTAGGGTCCCCCGACATGGCAACCGTTAAAGTTAAAAGGCAAACTCCATTTATTTTAAACTTTTTGGAAGTGTTTTTGAGACGGGGGTTTTTTAAATTTTTAATTTAATTTTTTCAATAAAACTATGCATATTTGTTTGTAAATATGTATTAGTACTTTTTTTCTTATGTTGGAACATAATAGGAACTTAATGTGAACTTAGCAAATTAAAAAACAATATCTTTAAAAAAATTTTCTTCTAATCTAAACACTTACTAATTATTTAATTGACTAATCAGTCTTCGCATTAATAAAGCTCAATTTATAAATCACTTTCTCTTATAATTAGGTATCATTCATCTAAATAACGTAGGTAACAAAAACAGCCTTCTAAAATTTATAGTTCCTTAATGTTCACGTCAGAAGGAAACACATAATATTCATCAATTAGTTTTGGCGTAGGAAGGTAAGATATGACATCGCCTTCTTCGATAATTGAAATATCTCCATTGACCTCACGAAAGTCTCTTTTTGACTTTTTGATAGATTTAAAACCTTGCACGACAAGCTTGTCGTTATTGATGTCTTCAATCATACAAACATATTGGTAAGTTTTTTTACCCTTGACAGATCTAAATTTAGCCAATATAAACTGCCCAGTTTTGAGTCCACGTGAACTATAATCTTCAGAAATACCGTCTAGGCTCTGAACAGACTCACAATCTGTAATATCATCATCTGCAACAACATTATAGGGCTTTTCTTTCGCCAATCTTGTTAATGGTGAACGATGTTGATTATTGACATCTGATGACGTTTGAGAACAATTTTGCATAGCTGAAGAAGGTCCAGGTTCATCCCTGCTTATAACAGGCTCAGATGCATTTGTCGATTCTCTAACAGGTGACCTAGAGTCGTCTAGAGTTGCTACACTTTTGCCAGGCTCTACGGCTAGTCGTTTTTTTTTCTTTGTAGGTTCAGAAACATTACCAAATCGCTGCTTTTCTAAAAAATCTGTCAAAGTGTCTCTAACAGTGGCATCAACATCATCAGCAGATGTTTCATTTGGAATTCTCTGTAAAACTTTTTCCCTATTAAATGGAAAGATACCCGTGGCTTCGAATCCAGCTATTAAATTTCTTCGGACAGCGGATATTACAGAGTCAGCTCTATTTTTTGGTGGTGTTTTATCCATTTCTACAAGGGCTTCCTTCAAAAGATTTGGAAATACTTCTTTCGGGACTGTCGTAGAACGCATATTGCGTTTTTTCCAATTCTCGAGGGTATTTCTCCATGCACCCTTCATAGGCCGGAAGAATGCAACGTCCAGCGGTTGAGTAAGATGGGTGGAATTCGGCACCAAGCATACAAAACTCACATTATGGGTTTTACAGGCATCCAAAACATCAGTATCAATATGCGATGACAAATTGTCACCAATCAATACAGTTCTCCCTTCTAATCTCTTGGCATGGGGCAGGAAAATTGAAAAAAAACCAGTCTCGGAAAGTAACACTATCAATCCATCCACTCATTGTTCGATTGTATCTACTTCCACGACTACAACAAGGTTCTGAACAGCATGGACTACCCACGATACCTCTCTCTTTCCATGTATCGTACAGGTGGGTACTTTTATAAATAACATACGGCGGGAGTAGAGTGCCATCTGCTGAACCACAAATCATAATAGTCGTGCAGCTTTTGGTAAAATTCATGATTTTTTCAGGATACTTCACTCCTCTCCTATATATACACTTTTTCTTCCCGGGATCATCGCTGACGTTTGATTCATCGTAATTAAAAATATGGCGAGGGGGTACACCATCCACTTCTTTTTTGAGATTATCAAAAAAAATATTAAGCGACTCACGTCCCACTGAAGCTCTTGACCTTTTTATATTCGTCGAGACTCTTTGGCCATAGCCATTCTTATGACGTTTTAGTAAACTAAGCGCCCAGTCTATACCTGGTAAATTGTTTGTAAAGCGGTCTATGAGTTTACCTTGCCGGTCCAAATACGCCTTTGCGAACATGCGTAAGTCTAATGTAGATAATGGGAACCCATAGTCGGCACAAGTAGCGGCCGCTCCTAATATTGATATTTCTTCATTATGTGTGAACACAGATTGCCCGCCAACAGTTCTACCATGACACCCCTTGTACTTATTGTATAATGTACCGTATGGGATCTTATACGTCGCAGAAGCCGCAAAGATGGAGAGATCACCATCGGTAATTTTTACAAGGGCTTCTTCCAGTGCCTCGTCTGTATAATTTTTATAGTTGCGACTTCCCGCAACTTTTTTATAAGTGCGCACCATCACGTGGGTAGGTAGGTACCTAAAACCAAAAAAATAATTGTACAGACAGCCACACATTAGACTACACACTTTGGCTTTGTTGCCGCTTCTATGTCGGGGGCAAATGAGTTATTATCGAACTGTAAGTGTATTGTACCTAGGTAAGGGGTTACTTTGAAACTATATTCAATTTCAAGTATATCTCTGGAAATAAACACTGGGGCGAGATTGATAACTATCAATGTCGCCCCATAGCTTTAGTCAAAGTAGCCCCTTGTTACAAATTCCGTTGTAAATACAAAATGGCTGACATAAATAAAAAATAAAATTCCTCTATGATTTTGCAAAACATCTCAATATTACATGACCTTATTATCATAACTACGAAAAGTATACTTACGCCTATACTAATGAAGTTTTTTACACCACCTTTTTCAACAAAAATTTACTAAAATTTCACGAATTATTTTCAAATGGAAATTATCACACTGCACTGTCGATACTTTTGCGTGTAATGGCGGATATATCAAGGCTACCAACAAAACAAAAACAAAATGGGTGCGTTCCAATCTTACTGACTTAGAACTTGAAAATTAAAAAATAAAAGCTATCGTCAATGTCACCCCGTTATTCAAAGTCACCCCATTCTACGGTACATCGTTTTCATGAAACATCCAAGGGAATGCACTATCTTCGGCGGTACACAAGCTTGTCATAATCGTCGCATCACTTGTTGTTGCAGCGTAAGGACCAAGAACGTCAATGATATAACCGTCACTGCATACAATTAAGAACGGTTTCAGTAGATTTTGAAACTTGTGATGGCTATAGGTCAAACGCTGAAAAAGAAAGTTAGTACTTTTTTCTATATAAATATAAGTTCCATCACATATTGTTATGGTCTTTGTGTTTTCTTCATTACCATAAATCATTTTTGGTAAAAACAAGTTTCTTTCAATAATGTTTTGTCTGGATATGTTATCCATACCTAAATGACGGGTTACAAAATCGGTCATTAAATGTTCTCTAGCTAATGCCAACTTTCTTTCTAGGGTTCTGCGTGACATATTAAATAGAGTAGCCAGTCTCTCTTTAGACTCTCCTGTCCTGAGTTTTGACAAATAAACACCGATTATGGTACGCGAACGATTCACCACCTGCGTCAGACTAGGAGTTTCTTCTAAGATAGTATTAAATTGGTCGATGTTAAGTCCAGTATAAAAAAACAGTTCATTGGGATTTATTAATTCCCTAACTTCGAAATCAAGTCGCGATCTTCGGTTAACAGCAGATATCAGTATATTGGACATGTCTGTGAAAAACGAAACATTGAACTCATGCGAAACATTACAATGATCACGTAATGATAGCCATACATTGCTTTCGAGATGATCATTGCAAACTCTGGCATTTACTGGGATGTATAATCGCTGTAAACTAAGCATGTTTACTTTAATAGTCTCTGGGATTCTATTACGTTCAACGTTGTGGCAATCATTAAATATACAACGCCTTGCAGAATTCGGAGCTCTAACATATTCAGGTACATAAATGTGTTCTTGAAGATTCTGCACCGCATCTTGGATATTTTCCGCAGGCCTTGGATCTTGAATGATATCTTGGATGATTTCCGCAGGTCTTTCATCTTGAACGGGATTATCTTGAATGTTATCCGCGGGTAGTTGATTTTGTACAGCGTTGATTCTTTGCCAGCAGCGGTGACAGACGTTTTGAGTATTATTGAAAACAACCTGCAAAGAAAATATAAAAAAACATTATCTTACTTAGTTTAGGTTAAAGTAAAAAAAAACGCAATATGACAGGGCACTTTTGTAAATAAATATAAAAACAATAAAAGCCCACTTAATTCGCTTACACCATCGCTTATTTTATAGGCTTATGTTTTCTCACTGTCGATAATTGTTTTGATGGCACAATCATACCAACCAGCGTTGGTACCATAATAAGAAAATGTTCAATTTAATGCTCTGCCATCAAGAAATGGACAGTGATAACTAACGAACAGCATTTGATTTTTATATAAATAGATACATAATACATCTTATTATTATTATTTTAATGACCGATTGTGGATCGTGCATCTATAGTATATAGGTGATCGAAAACTCACACTGTATTTTATAGCTTAAAAGTAAAGTTCGGTCATACATAATCAGTGCAGTAGTTTCGCGAAGGAGACGTAACAAACATGATCGTCGCAATTATAAACAAACCTAAATAATTATAAACGAACAAACAATTATAAACGTACCTCGATCAATGCATTCTGTTGAACATATTCAGCAAGCTGTGGTTGACTCGCTGGCAGGTCGTCAGCTAAAACATGTCTTCTTATTCGCATAATACGCGATCGCAAACACATAACACAGCGGCTTTCTGCCATTGTTAATAATTCACTATTCACCAAAATAAAATCAATGTCCATAAGCTAGCCAGGGTAACAATATTAGATAGAATATCAGAGTCAATTAACGAGCCGGGGTCAGTAAATCGTAAATCAAGCGAAGAGTAACTGTAATGCGTAGTGAACAACTTGCGAGCAACGACTGACGCTCGCGTCATCCATCCTATAGCAGTGAGTTTCATTGTCCTATAGTGTTAAGGGTTTGAGAGGGAGGGAGAGGGAAGATGTGCGCTCACGCCGCGACAGGTAAAGAAATAACAATGAAAAGGTTCCGTTGAAAGCGTAACTATGACATTAATGTAAAAATAAAATATTTATTTTATTTAAAATAAAATATTTATTTTATTTATAGGTATCGCGCTCGATTTCAATTTAACTGTCATATAATAATATCAAGTACACCCGAAGAGCTTTATTATGGAATTAGTCCCATCACTGTTGGACAAATTTGAAAAGTGGGCCCAAAGTGACGCATGGTCCTTTGGTTGTGGCTGGATCCAATTGCTTACCAAGTGGCATTGGTGGATAGGACAATTGTCGTGTATAAAATTTATTTCCGGAACTTCTTCCTCCGGATAAATGACTTTCAATGTCGGAAGCATTGTATCCCGCAGCAATGTCTTTCATCCGAAAATATGGCGTGTGAAAAATCTAAGTCTCTATAATGTCGTGTAAAACGGACTCTTGCGGCTTTGTGTTTCTGATAGTAAAATATTTCTGGCCGGTTTTCTATGCTGGATACCAGCCGGACGTAATGCCATGTGAACTGCCTGCAAACTGTAGTCAAATTCGTTTGCAAACACCCGCGTCGGAGTAAATGGCTCCTGCTCGTATGTGGCCACCATCCGCTCGAGACGGTCTTCCGTAAACACACGTGGATACGCTACTCTCACTTTAGTGGCGACATACCCCTGGCTGTCAAAACGGCGTAGCCAACGCCGGACCGTGTCCCTCTGTAAAATGTAAACAAACAATGAGAGGATGCTCAATTTTAAGTTATGAGATAAAGTATCATAAAAATAAATGTGTGTAATATACAGGGTTACAGGAAAAGTCATGCTAGATCCGTTAAAGACGTGGGAGTACCCATCATTTCTGACTTATTTCACTATGAAACACACTACCCTAAACTTAACCCTTTTCGAGATTTTCGACTTTTAATAATTGATTTAAATTTTAAATCTAAACTTTTAATTTAAATTTTGACAGTAAAACAATAGGTAAGCATGAAATGTCATTTACTACAGTCCGTCAAATCTAAGAAGTACCGTTTGACAGTTCTGACAATTGAATGATAGGGATGGGATGAAAAAATCGATTACTATAATATCCGAACTTTAAGAGATCGATTACTATAATATCCGAATTTTAAGAAATCAATTGTTATAATTAAATAAAAGAAATGTTTAGGATATTTTTTTATTCACTACTAGTACTAGTATCGTCGTCTTCGTCATCATCGTCATTTAAATTAATGACCAGTTGATTGTCCATTACATTATCAAAGTGTACGTCTCTTTCGAAGTCGTCCATTATTATTTTCTTTGTTTTTTGTACTACTTTACTCCAATCTTCCTGTGTAACTTGGGCACATGCTTCCTTTAATAAACCTTCCATTTTCTTGACACTGAAGGGTGGTTTTGTGTTGTGTCTTGCTGCATAACCTGTAAAACAATAATGTAACTATTTGATAGCAGACGAAAACCATTGTTTAAATTATAAATGTTAGAAGTACTCGTGTTATTATTATAATATTATAAAATATTACCTTTAACTTGGGCCCAAATCAGTTCAATGGCATTATATTGGCAATGGTACGGAGGAAGTTGTATGACTTTGTGCCCGTGCTCTTCGGCCAATTGGTCAATTACATATGTCGGTTTTGGTGGTTTATGCAATTTCACTAACTGTAATAATTCAGCTTTTAATAGTGACATGTCGGCATCCACTCCTTTTCTTTGCAGCCATGCCACCAAATCTGCTTTCTTATTGGCTGACGTAGGTGCTTTATCAATTTGCACAGAGTGGTATGGGGCATTATCCATTATAATTGTGCTGTTAGGAGGGATATTCTGTAATAAATTTAAGAACCACTCTCGGAACCTTACTGCGTCCATTTCTTCATGATACTCTTTAGTGCTTTTGGATTGGAAAGCTAATAAAGAGTTTTCCACGAAGCCTGTAGACGCTGACCCAGCATGGCATATTATGAGGCGTCCACCTTTTCCTATCGGCACCTTCGAGCACGAAGCTTCAGAATCATCAGTCCATGTTTTCGGCACAGAATGGTTGGAATTTAGCCAAGTTTCGTCCAAAAATATTACATTATCCCAGTTTATAATTTGTTTAACTTCGCGCAGGAATGTTAGTCGCTGCATAATTATGTCATGTCGCTCCATAACAATTTTTCGTTTGTCAACTTTTTTGTATCTGAAGCCAATTCCTGTTATTACCGTTCTCAACGACTCTATGCTTCCCTTATACAGCCCGGCATCTTTTAAAGTTGCACATAACTTTGCCAATGTTGGAAATTCGCCTCTTGTAAAATACCCGTATATATGGTTTCTAATAGCATGACTATCGAATTCATCGATGCCTGTCACAGGTTTATTTCTTTTTCGTTTTTTCGGTGTGTGAAGTACGTTACTGTCACTCCCCGAAGGCCCATATTTTTCACTTAATATTTTGCCAACGGTGCGGCTACCAATACCGAGAGCTTCACCGACGCGATCCCGAACTTGTGTAACTGGCAGTAGAAGTCCACCATTTTGAGATTCACGCTCAAAATACTCGTGTAATTTCACCACCAATTCACGAGCCTGGCTGTTCAAAGTACGTCCTCTTTTCGACATTATTAATAAACACTTGCTTAGTTCGGAGTCCAGTATAAATATTGCCAAGGTAAACGGATAAAGAATGATCAGTCCAGAAAAGTAATAGCCAAGTCACAAATTGTAAAACACAAACGAGAAAGCAAGTACGCGCACAGTCAGCTTCCAAGATGGCGAGAGACTGCTGACGCCGAACCGACCGAGCGGACCGCGTGCGCTTGTAGTTGGCAGTGTTGCCAGAAAAAAAAAATTGTAGAGACTTGGACACCTGCGATTTTGCCTATTGACCTAAAAATAATTAAATTAATTTATTTTAGGGTATCTGTGTATTCAGTGCATTATGCGGTCGCGCAGTAACGTCGTTAATTTATAACATCAGGCAACAACATTTTTGTGAATGGGTTCTACATACCTTATTTTTATTAGTTTTAGACGTAGAAATAAGACTTAGAAGAAAAAATTGTAATTGTAAAATCAATGGATGTGCTTGTTAAAAATTTGTTTATTTCTCTGTAATATGCAAACCCATACTATCATACACAAAAATAAATGTAAAAAACACTATCCCTGACTCCATTTACTATTTCGACAGCGTTAGCGCGAGAAACCCCGACTTATTTGGGCGCGAAAATCAAAAATCGACAAATCGCTTTCGACAACTTTTTAAAGAAGCAAATATATTTGATTTATAAATACGTATTTTTGGTGAATGGGTTTTATCTCATATTTTACGATTACATAACTATTTAGTTATGTAATCGTAATATGTGAGATAAATCCCATTCACATGAAAAAATATTTGTTTGGTTGTCAAGTGTAATTTGTAAATAATACATTCGATTTTTCGTATATGTAAACGATTTTTTTGCATACAAGTGTATCCGAAGAGTCGCAACACTACGTGCAGTGACCTAACTACGTAACTTTGTAATGAGGTCAAGAATATAACTATTAGAAATTATTTACTGTGTAAATATGTGTTATTTTGCTTTGTTTGAAAGTTTTCAATTACATTTAGATATTAAGAATTGTACATTTTTAGATACAATAATGAAATCTTTCTAAATTCATGGTTTTATGAAAAAGGTTATCGAAACTGAATAATGTACGTATGAACAAAGTTGTTTCGGTTTGAAAAATATGAAACGTCAAACGGTACCTCTTAGATTTGATGGACTGTAAATCAGGTTTTCACACAACTTTTTCTTACTCTACACTCTCTAATGATCATCTTCAACATGGTCGCCTCTATTTTTAACACATTGTCGCATCCTTCTACGGAGACCAGTCTTCACTACTCCAGTGGTCAACGTCGTCCTCATTTGATTTGCTGCATCAACAATCCTTGCTCTTAATTCTTCCAAAGACGAAATTGGATTTGGCTCGTGGTACACTTTTTTGTTTTTGACACCAGTGCGTTTGCATTTTATGAGACCTTCGACTATCGAAGGAGGAATTTTAGTGATCTTTCAGGTGTAAAAGCTACGCATTATTTATACATGGAACACATAGAACACCAAAACCAATTTGAGTTTAGTAACTCTTCCATTTGGATCCCACCACCGCATAGTTATATCGAAGGAGGAATTTTAGTGATCTTTCAGGTGTAAAAGCTACGCATTATTTATACATGGAACACATAGAACACCAAAACCAATTTGAGTTTAGTAACTCTTCCATTTGGAACCCACCACCGCCATTTAGGTCCACGATAATGTGATCTGGTTGCCCCTGAGCCACATCGATGTGGTGGCAGTTGGCACACTGTTCGCATTTTATAAAATGCGTTTCCCCCCAAGGCCAAATTATCTGGTTCCCCAACATAATTAAAAAAAAATCTCTAAATATAAAATTGTCGGCGTCAAAGATTTCGGCCATATTTCGACTTGTTAGGAATGATTATAGCTGGTTACAATAGAGTAATACAATAAAATAACTCGATCAGTTCTTATCCCTTTACCGCATGGATTTTTTAAAACTTATAAAAAAATATATATTGTATATTAGTCATTTAGGCACTTAGGAAAAATATGAAAAAAAAAAATGAGGATTCATTAAAATATTAATAAAAAACAGTTGGTTCCGAAATTGGAACAACATGCATTCAGGACAATAAATATACCGTTACCATATTTGTCACACTATGCAATAAAGGTTATAAATAAAATGGAAGTATGTATGTATATATAATTCAGTTTACTAATCATAATTACTAGGTACATATTTTTATGACGTTTTGGTAGTAAGACAGAAAAAGTTTATGTTCAATTGATTTAAGAAATTAACGTATGGAATTCTTTATAACAATTGCGATCCTTATTAAAACACAAGTGGCATTTACATTTCTGACACATAATTTGTGATTTTTGACCACAACCTTCCAGTTTGCATCTTTGCCGAATTGACGTCCATTCAGGAAAATGATTGAATCCATCCTCGGCAACTTCACGAGGCGGCAATTCGATCCGACGCCGCTTTTTACCCTTTTTAATAACCTCAAGGTCTTGATTTGCGGGTCTTCCTCGTCGGCGAGAAGTTGGTGTGAACACTCTAACTTCTTCTTGTGTTAACACATCGGCCAATGCTAATTTAAAGTCCAGCAAAGGTATATACATATTATCACCCTTTTGTTTCATACGCCGCCTCCACAGGAGCAAACTATTGACGCAAACGAGATCTATGAAATGGAAAAACAATCTGTGATACCATTTTTTGCTTCGGATTTTAATTCTATAAAATCCCAACATCGAGTCGAGTAAATCCACACCGCCCATGTACTTGTTATAAATCATTATGGATTTAGGACACGGAACATCGATTTTAGTCTTCTGTTTTTTTGCGAACCTCTTAACTATGCCCATCGGTTCTTTACCAACATAAGACGAACATAAGCTAACCGTTTTATTATCAACCCAAGTAGTAACCGTTAGCTGGAATTCGTTAACGTTAGTTGATTTTTCGACACAATATTATATTTATATTTCTTGTTTCATGATTACTTTTTTGTCAATATTTATATTTGGTGCTCTATTAAGCTGTATAGTTCCTAAAGGAAGAACACCTTTTTGATGTAAATGAGCCCATAAGTGGCAAGCTCGTGTACCAGTTGTCCACAAAAACTTTAAAATTTAGGTTTTCAGATACAGTCAGCAATAGTCTTTGTACTATGTTTCCAGGAACCCCAAGATTAGGACAGTTTTCAGGTTGATCAGGATGCTTACCGCAAAATACCTCAAAATCGTAACTAAAACCACTTGCTCCGCTCAACACATAGTTTAAATAACCCCATTTATGTGGTTTTTTGCCATTGTACTGTCTTATCCCTGAAGTTCGAGCTTTAGTAGGTACTCGTATCATTTGTTCATCAATCGCTAAAAACTCTTCTTTAGGTACTTTTAACAACCTCTCTCTCAAAATGTTAAGAAATGGGCGTATTTTTTGTAGTTTATCAAAATTTTGATCATCAGGTTTCTTTTCTTCATTTTTATTATAAAAAATCGAGGAACCTTTTAATTTCTTCAAATTTGTTACATGTCATTGTAGATGCCACTTTTTCAATAGTACATTATTGGAAGGAAGGTATTCCTTCCAATAATGTCGCGTGGTTGGCAGTTGGAACTACTGACATGTATACAGGGTGTCCCAAAATTCAACGATAAGCCGGCATCGGAGCATGGACCTACTCATGACTACTCACGAAAAAATAAAAAAAAAATTATAACTCTTTTTTTTTATTATTGAGACTTTTATGATTTTCATCGATATTCGATACCCATTATGCTATTTTCAACTACTATGACCACAATTCTTGATGTATTTTTGATATTTTTTCTGCGTTAGCAACCTAAGTAGGACGGCTATCAACCACAATCCTTTAAAATTACCGAAAGTCTGTAGTTATTTTACAAAAATCAGCCAAAACATTTTTTTTATTAAAATATTCGTAGATTTTAACATTCTATGCACTTTCCATAGCCTGGGTTAAAAAAAAAGTATGGACACTGCCATGGCAAGTTTTATTAAAAGTTGGCGCAACTAACCGACATTCCAAAATGGTATTAATATTGTAGGATCAATCAATAACCAACTCCCAAAAAAACAAACAAAAAAAAGCTATCAAAATAAATTTAAACAAAAAATGTTATCATTTATAAATAACAATCAAATTACTGATGAATATCACACTTATCTTTACTATGTACACAAATGATTGAAATGATGTTTGGTGTAAATTTATTATTGAATAAAACAAGAAAAATGGTGTAATTTTACATTTATTATTATTTTATTGCTACAATAAATGCTCAAATTGTTTGCCACCGGCATTTATGCAGGCATGGCACCTTCGTAAAAACGACCGCTTTATTTGACGAGCATATCTTCTGCCACTTATGCTATTAGCAGCCTCATTGTCTAAAAAATGTTCATCTTCCCTATGCTTTTGCAGCATGATATGACAAAATGCAAGCCGAAGTGGATAGTCTCGCGGTAATAATGTCTGCACACGCTTGTAGTGGTATGGGTGAAGCCTGTGACGTCTTAGAATTCTATGAGCAGAACTCCTTGGAACTCCTGTAGCTGCTTCTATGGCACGCACCGAGGTGGACGAGTCTTGTTCTATTTGTTTTAAAACTACTTCATCTCGATCCGATCTCGATCTTCCAGCGTTTCTCCGATCCGATGGGAATCGACCCTCAGAAAACGCTTGATGCACATTAATAAAAACCCGATAATCCGGGTACCTTGTGGCATTTGGGTACCTTTCTCTATACAATCTGCTGGCAGCGTTAGCATTGTATCTGCATTCCCCATAAATCAGATGCATATTAGCGTATTCTAACGGTGTGTATTGTAGTGGCATGATAAATGTTATAAGGTTCTAGATTCGCCAAAAGACCAAATCGCAAAGTACACTATCACAGTCCAAAATAATGCCAGGTCAATCCAATTCACAAATCACTTATGGCTGGTTTACACGGGCTTAGTAGCTAAGCGCTTAGTACTTGTCACTATACTAAGCCTCAATATGACAAGTGAAAAGTAACCGTTTACACGTTGGAGCCAGTAGAAGTCATTAGTGACCAGACATTCGAAATGGAACGACGCCGCCTGATTTTGCGCAGTGTGTTTAAACAATATTCAAACATTATTATTTCAAGCATGATCGAAGAGCTTGAAAGACAAACATTAAAAAGAAAACGTTTGTGGACAAGACAGTGGTTACTGCGCAGAGATGAACGGGGCCATTCTGCTCTTCTATTAAAAGAGCTAGCAACCGAAGATCCAGGAGAATATAGAGTAACTATGAGAATGTCAACGGCACAATTTGATATTTTATTAGAAAAAGTTGCACCAGCAATTCAAAGACAAGACACAAATATGAGGAGTGCCATACCAGCTAAAATAAAATTGGAGGTTACTTTGTCATTTTTGGCAACAGGAAGCAGCTACCGCATGTTATCACACGTGTTCAGAGTTTCTAAACCAGCGATTTCAAAATTCATACCCGAAGTCTTGGATGAAATTTATAATCAATTTTCGGATTACATGAAGGTAAAAAAAAACAATATGTTTGTTTATTGTTATCATTAGTATAATCATTTGAAATAACATAAGTACACGAAATATTATTGTGTGAAGTCTTCACCGTCAAGTGTCATTGTTATGGCCTGTGATAGGATATTTTCATCAGAAATTAAAGCAGGTGTGGATGCATTACGTAACGATCCCGTAGATGAGATGGTTTCCAATGTTCCAATGGAAGCAGATGTATTATTGTACATGTAGTTCTCGATCGCTAGTTCACTCAAAATATTTTGTATTCTTGTTTGTGCAATCATACTTCTCTCGAATTATAATTATCTTAACTGCACTGCTACGTTATTTGCAAACACATCGAATCTGTCTTCTTTTTCAGGTACATCCCTATTGACAGCTTCTTGTAATTTTTTTAGTTCTCCAATCGCACGAAATATTCCTTTCCGCTGTGACATATTTTTACTGGAGGTACTTTGACGTTGTTCCCCCCTTGGTTCCGAAATAGATTCAACCTCTGAAGTGGAAGCCATAGAGATATCTTGTTCGCTACTTATAGGATTAAGTTGCTCGCTGCTTGTAGATCCGCTATCCTGAAAAATAAAATTGCATTTCAGGTTCCTGCTACAGAGGATGAATGGAAGAAAATAGAAAGAGGTTTCAATACTCGTTGGAACTTTCCAGGGGCTCACGGTGCTATAGATGGCAAGCATATATGTATTCAAGCACCTCCTGACTGTGGCAGTGATTATTTTAATTATAAAGGAAGCAACAGCATCGTGCTAATGGCCGTCGTAGATGATGATTACTGTTTTATATATGCTAATATTGGCGCAAACGGCCGGTGCTCAGATGGTGGTGTTTTTCAGAACTGTTCGATTTTTCGTGATCTCGAAAACAATATGTTGCCAAACAATGGATTTTTTGTTGAAGATGACGCATTTCCCCTGAAATCATATTTATTGAAACCTTACAAGCATAGTCCTTTGACCTACGAACAGAAATTTTTTAATTATAGATTGTCAAGGGCCCGAAGAATCGTCGAGAATGCTTTTGGCATCTTAGCCAGTCGCTTTAGAATTTTTAGAACATCTATATCTACGAATCTCACAGTTACTGATCGCATTGTTTTCGTACAACATGCACTATACATAACTGGCTCAGAAAAACTTCAAGGACATACCTAACCACGAGATGTGTTGACTATGAAAATTTGGAAACTGGGGAAATTATTCCAGGATTATGGGTAGTAATCACTCGTCAAGAATGGCCCGACAATTGAGAGAAAGATATACGAATTACTTCGTAAACGAAGGTGCCGTATCATGGCAATCTAGAATGATCTATTAGTTTAAAATGTACAACTTTATTAATTAAATTAAATCTATTGTTAAATAAGTACATACCTACTAATACCTGTGTTATACAGGGTGTTTTGGGGATGAGTGTAGGCATTTTGCAGATGGATAGGGTCGGTCCATACGATTATTTTATAGTATGGGAACTATGGTCCGATATCCTTTAGTTTTTAAGTTATGGGCAAAAATTGATTTTTATGAATACTTTACACTTTTTGGGTTATGAAGCTAAAAATAAACACAATTTCATATTAAATACAGTTTTTTTATTATTTGTCGATTTAAACACATAACACACTATAAATTAAAAGTCTTACAACTATTCCGATAGCAAAAACAATCAAATAGTGAAGAAAAGAATATAAGCATAAAACAAATCTTAGTGACTTTCATAGATATCAATGTGTATTTAAAAAAACTGTGTAGGTGAAAAGTGATTAAAATTACCTAAAAAAATGCTTATCTCTTCCTCTTTCTATTGATGTATCAAATAATACGCTACGCCTCAAATTCAAACAGTTATGAGACTAAACCTCTACGGATAGATCAAATGAGTCAGTCACTCAAGTAACAAAGCTGCAATAATAATACCTGGGTGCCATTACTTTACTTCCAGGTATTATTATTTCAGCCTTGTTACTTGAGTGCAGACTCATTTTGATCTAGCTGTGAATGATAATAATAATAATTCGATGAAGACATGTCTCTATCAACAAACAAATTTAAGCTTGGTGTTCAAAATGACTTCCAGCATTTCGAAGACAAGCTCGCGCACGTCTTCTGACTTCAGTAGTTGTTGTGCCTACTGTCATCTCCGCTCTTATTATTTCGGCTCCTTCATTGATCTTTGTGACCAATTGCTCCCGACTCATTATTTCTTCGTCATACACCAACTCTTTGAGTCTTCCCCACCCATAAAAGTCGAGGGGAGTTAAGTCGGGAGATCTGGCTGGCCATAGGACTGGCCCATTTCGGCCAATCCAGCTATTTTCATAAGCAACGTCCAGATATTCTTTTACACATCTTGAGTAGTGCGCCGGGCATCCATCATGCTGGAACATCATCTCTGATAAAAGATGCAGAGGAACGTCTTCCAGTAAATCCGGCAATACATTTTGTAAAAAATCTAGATACACTGCGCCATTTAGACGGTCGGGCAAGGTATGTGGCCCAATTAATATTCCTCCGATTACACCGGCCCAAATGTTGACGCTGAATCGCCTTTGCGACGAAACCTGTTTTTTTAGTTTGGGGTTTGCACCCTTCAGCTCTCAGTAATGTTTGTTATGGAAATTTTGTGATCCCATCTCTATCAAATTTCGACTCATCGGTCCATAGAATTCTTCTTAGAAAATCGCCATTCTCTGCATCTTGGCTGATGAGATAGCGGCAGAATGTCATGCGTCGGGCAGGATCACCTTCCTCCAATGAGTGCACAGGAGTGTAGTGAAAAGGATGTCTCCCATCTCCATGGACTACGGACCATACTTTGTAGGTGGATAGTCTTAAACCATGACTGTCACGCAGTTGCTTTATTACTTTGCGCACGCTTGTTGTGGGATCAGACCGGAAAGCTTGGCATATCAGCTCGTCGACTTCCACAGGGTGTTGGTTCATAGAGACTCGGGGTTCCCGTAAGTTCAAATTTCCGGTTTCACCAAGTCTTCTAAAAGTATTCCTAAACACCTGCGCGTTCGGAATTCGCCTCGTAGGGAAGCGTTCTCGGTACAACTCTCGGGCTCTGGTAGCGTTACCGTCAGCAAGTCCGTACACAAAAATAATATCAGCATATTCACGAAAAGTAAAGCCAGGCATTTTAAAATGCAAGTTCATAAACACACAGTCCAAAACAATACTGTACTGAGAACTCAACGTAAAGGAGATCAACACTCTTAAGTGGACCTACAACTTAATACGGAGAAATAAAGCAAGGTAAGTACGTGTGCACGGTATGAACAGTCAAAAAGTACTAACTAAACAAAGTAAACAAACATTCGTTTAACCGAGGTGCAGCCCCTTTTTTGTGTAAGCGACCTTTTTTGTAACAGTTTTGTTTACCTGAGGCGAACCGGTTTGGCGTATCCCTGCGTGTGAAGTCTCACAACTCAGTGAATTTTAGGCGGAGCTTGTTAGTTAGTACATCAATAGAAAGAGGAAGAGATAAGCATTTTTTTAGGTAATTTTAATCACTTTTCACCTACACAGTTTTTTTTAAATACACATTGATATCTATGAAAGTCACTAAGATTTGTTTTATGCTTATTTTCTTTTCTTCACTATTTGATTGTTTTTGCTATCGGAATAGTTGTAAGACTTTTAATTTATCGTGTGTTATGTGTTTAAATCGACAAATAATAAAAAAACTGTATTTAATATGAAATTGTGTTTATTTTTAGCTTCATAACCCAAAAAGTGTAAAGTATTCATAAAAAACAATTTTTGCCCATAACTTAAAAACTAAAGGATATCGGACCATAGTTCCCATACTATAAAATAATCGTATGGACCGACCCTATCCATCTGCAAAATGCCTACACTCATCCCCAAAACACCCTGTATTATAACACAGGTTTATAACCTAGCTTAGGCTTCAGTCTCCCACAAAACATATACCTGCAAGTATATGATAAATAATCATGGTTCGAGACTTATTATTATTGAATATAATACCTACTTCAAAATAAATCTATAGTTCGTAAAATATAGCTTGATACCTGTGACGTTTGTCAGAATGACATGTAATAGGTATGGGACGTCTTTAGTATTTTATCGATATTTATATAGAATGAGTTTATTAAAAAAATACATTTTAACGATATTGAAAGAAAGAAAAAAGGAAATGAAAGATGAATTTGAAGGTATTTAAAAGTTTAATTGTCAAATGGTGTACAGCCGAGATCAACTTCAAAGTCAAATTCTGATTCATCACTGGAGCAGTCCTGTAGATTAATAATTAATTCTTGATCGCATATGTTGTCAAATTGAATATCGCGCTCCCAATCTTTTTGAATCACATTTTTTGTCTTCTCAACTACCTTTTTCCAATCATCAGCATTTACATGTACACAAGCTTCATGTAGTAATGTCAACATTTTGTTTGCTGTGAAAGGCGGTGCTACATTATGTCTGGCAGCGTAACCTAGAAAAAAAAGGTAACCGATCAAACAAAAAACCTACTAAATTCTTTGTAAGCTTTTTATGTATGTTTTTTTAGATTATACGAACCTTTGACTTGAGCCCAGATTAGTTCTATTGCATTGTAATGGCAATGATATGGTGGTAAACGGATGACGGTGTGGCCCATTTCCTTTGCAATTTCGTCTATAATATATCTTGGAGTGGGGGGCTTATGAATGCTTACTAATCTTAGCAATTCTTTCTTGAGCATGCTGTTGTCGGCTTTTACTCCTTTGTTTTGCAGCCAAGTAATAATTTCAATTTTACGATTGCTTGTCGTAGGCGCCTTATCTTTTTGTACTGAATGATACGGAGCGTTGTCCACCAGAATAAAATGTGGTTCACTCAAATTATTTAGAAGAGTTAGAAACCACTCCTTAAATTTTGTAAAATCCATTTCTTCATGGTACTCTGTTGTTTTTACTGATTTAAACGCCAGTAAACAATTGGGCACAAAACCAGACGATGTCCCCGCATGAGTAATTATTAACCTTTGTCCTTTGCCTTCGGGCACCTTGGTGGTAGACTCCGCTTTATCGTCTGTCCACGATCTTGAAACAGTGTGGTTTGCGTTGAGCCATGTTTCATCAAGAAAAACCACTTTATGCCAATCTGTTATATTTTTGACTTTGCGCAAAAAGTCAATTCGGGTCAAAGTAATGTCTGTTCGCTCCATTAAAATTTTTCTTTTATCGCTTTTTTTTACAAGCAAAGCCGATTTTTTTCAATATTTTGGACAACGATGGTGGACTTCCTTTAAATAAATCCGCGTCTTTAAGCGAAACGGATATTTTTTTTAACGTGGGAAATTCACCACGTGCGTAATACGCATATATATGATTTCGAATTGCGGCAGCATCAAAGTCGTAAATTTCGGTGACTGGCGAAACTCTCTTCCTTTTTTTGTTAGGAGTCGATAATATTTTACCTCCCTCATCTTCGGCCACCATCTCCTTTGACGATTCTCCATACTTTTCTTTGCTAATTCGAGACACTGTAGCTCGTCCGATACCAAGAGCGTCAGCAACTCTATTGCACACTTGCTCCAATGGTAGTAGCGGTCCGCCATTTTGATTCTCGCGGTCAAAATACTCGCGCAAACGAATCACAAACTCGCGACTTTCGCTATTCAAAACAGTTTTTTTTGTTCTTTTCGGCATTGTGGTGCAAAAAAAAACAAATAACTAGAAATAACAACAAAACTTAACAAAGCAACAGTAATAACGACAAAACAATATTAATCACGTAGCGATAGCGTATACAAGGCGTGGGCACTCAAAAAAGATGGCGCCCGCTTGTTCGCTGCATGCGAAAGCAGTAGGTATTGCAAGACTAAAAAAATACGAATTTGTTGTGAAAAAATTATTAGATATAATCATTTATACAATTTATATTAATGAAATTGTCATACATTTATTTTATCGATATTCGCTGGCCAGTCGATTACACATCCCTACAAGGCTGCGAAAAGAGTTTACGAAGTAAGCTAACAAAAAAAATATAAATAATAAAATATAATAAATATTTTAAATTACCTTTGTTTTTACTAGTATCTCCTTGATAACAAGTTCTATTTGAAAAAAAGTGTTCTAGATTTCTATACAAATGTCTTATTAATATTTAAAAAATTAAAACTTTTCCAACAACAAAGTTATTGTTGCAGTCTTTATAAACGAAGTCTCTAAAGTCACAGGTATCAAGCTATATTTTACGAACTGTAATACCTACCCTATGAAAAATATTGTTTTATTACTTACATTTTCTATAGTAGTGCGCCTTTCGTCTATATCTTTCAACAAACTATGCATTTCTTTGTACCAATGCAGATTTGGCACATAGACAGTATCAGTCCCACTTCCTGATCGCATTGAATTTTGATTTTTTTTCTTTTCCTGGTAATAGGTTGACCGAAGTGTTCTCATTTTCTTTTTTGCCTCAGGCACTCCGAAACCAGCAATATTTTCTGATAAGCAGCATCATTTGCGAGTTTATTTTTATATAAAGCCGATTTGTGGTTCCATAAACATTCATAGGATTTAAATTCCTGAATGAACTTGATTGTTTTTTCCGAATTCCACCTTTCCGCAGCCATGATCACAAAAAAAAACGTAAGTAAATAAACACGTGTTTTCACGTCCCGGTACAACTTGTCACTAACTAACTTGTCGAGCTGTTTACATGCGGTCAGCACGCGACAAGTGCTTAGTAAATCGTGGTGGGGGTATCGACTTGTCGCTTAGTAAATAGGATCGATCTCTATTCACTTGCACTATTCACAAACACTAATACTAAGCACTAATCAGCGTGTTTACACACGAGGACTTAGTATTATAATCCGCACACCGAATGATGATCCCTATGACAGTTCGTTAGCGCTTAACATTGTACTGACGTCCTATCACATCAAATCCTTTAGAGGTCCATTAAAAAGACGAAAAAATCATAATTGTGTACAATTGTAAATTATAAAAATGAATATTAAGAAATTATTACGTAATGTTCGGAAATAATAGAAAAAAACTCAATGCAAATGTACATGGTACGTGCTGCAAAAGTTACGTCGTCAAGCTGTTATCGACTAAGAAGGGACACATCGATAAACAAAATATCGATAATTTGTTGGAAATATAAAACAAATGCTTTGAGTTTGTATTTTATTTATATCAATCTGAATCTGATACAGGGTCAATCGGATCTTCAAAATCTGAGTCTGAACTGCAGCTATCCGTGACGTTTATTATTAACGGTTGGTCAATGATATTGTCGTATTGTACATCTCGATCCCAGTCTTGTAAGCAAATTTTCTTCGTTCTTTCGACCACTTTTCGCCAATCGTCAGCTGTCACTTGAGCGCAAGCTTCTTCCAATAAAACCATCATTTTGTTTGCCCTGAATGGCGGAGTTGTGTTATGCCTAGCTGCATGACCGGAAAATATTTGTACATTCAGTAATTATTTTTAGAAATATATGCATATACATAATATTATATAAATAAAAAATATAAATACCTTTGATCTGCGCCCATATCAACTCGATTGCATTATATTGGCAGTGATAGGGCGGTAACCGAATTACCGTGTGTCCATTTGATTTGGCCAATTCATCCAAAAAATATGATGGGTGCGTCTGTTGTTTGTGAAAGTTCAACAGTCTAACCAACTCTTTTTTTAACATCTGACTGTCAGTTTCCACACCATTGCCGTGTAACCACTCTATAATTTCAGCTTTTTTGTTATTGCTGCTGGGGGGGTTTGTTAATTTGAACTGAGTGATATGAAGCATTGTCCATTAAAATATAGTGAGGCTCATTCAAAGGAGGATGGGCAAAATGTATGGACTTTGGTCTACCTACTCAATACCAACGCCACCTATGCTAAATAATAGAGTATATTTTGGCGAACCAATAACACATAATGAAGCAGTTCTAGGGGCTGGCATTTTTTTTTAAAAGAGAATACAAATAGATAAAAATAAAACACCAGTGATTAATCAATAATATTATATTTATAGTATTACATGATGCTTGTATCTAAAATTACATCATTTATGTGTGCGGCAGGCAGTATCAAAGCTTCCTGATGGCGTGCCCAGCATAAATACCACAAGATTGCTATTACATGGGCACATGTCCCAATTGTACGACGTCCAGTCAAACACGTACAATAATAGTAGCTAAAGGCACCTCTTCCTTGATTCTCTGGGTTTATTAACACATATGTGTAGTGTTTCTTGGCCCTGGAATGACGTGATTGTATTCGCCCTCGTAGTAAAAAACTACTTTCCCCCACATCGATGTTATATCTATTGATATCATCGAGTTCAGTGTCTCTGTACAATTCGATAATATACATTCCATCGTTTAAATGTTCGGCACAGTAAGAACTGGCTATTTTAATATGGTAAGTGCCTAGGGCGATTAGAATGAGGTGTTCCTCTTCTAATCGAGGAATATCTTCAAAACCAGGCATATTTGCTGCCATGCTGGTAAATATAACCCGTCGCATATTTAAGTTTTTTTGAATGACATATTCGGCCAGATAATTTTCTAAATTCATTCGTTCATTAATAATTGCAACTATTGCGTCGGCATAAGCATTGTCACGGATTGGCAGGTGAAAAGCATTGATCAATGCTGCAGCAATCCGAAAATGCTCGAACATATGAGGGACGGACGTATTAAAATTATCTATCCGTAGAAACTTGTAGTCGCGTTTGAACCTTCCGTTCACTACTTCTACTACCCATCTTACAATCGTAATCAAACGAGACTTATTCGCCTGATCTGTGGATAGCTGTGTATTATTTCTATCCTTACTGGCTGGCATATGTGCTTCGTAACCGCATGCTTCAAAGTCAGGTATAGCATCTCTGAAGCCGCGATCTAAAATGAACACGTCATTCCTTGCAAAGAACCAATGAAATGCGCTATCCTGATCATTTAATAGATTGCTCATGATCGTGGAATCTGATGTAGTGGCTGCATAAGGGCCTGTTACATCAATAATATAGCCATTGCTGCATACAATGAGAAACGGTTTCAGCAAATTCCTATACTTATGAAGACTATAACTACGTCTTTGGAAAAGGAAGTTGCTGCTCTTCTGGATGTAAATGTACGTCCCGTCACAAATTGATATTAATTTGGAATTATTTTGGTCTCCAAAAAGGGCACTTGGTATCAACAAATTCTTGTTAAGCGCTTCATTTCTACTTAAATGATTTACTCCCAAGTGACATGGCACGAAGTCTGCCAGTAAGCACTCTCTCGCCGTCACTAAATGGCGTTCGAATGTTCGACGCGATATTTTTAAAAGTGATGCTAGGCGTATGTTAGGTTCGCCTGTTCGAAGTTTCATTAGATATCCACCTAGAACCACATTTGGCGCGTTCGACCGCTGTCGTAGTGATGGAGTTTGTTCGAGTACCAAATTGAATTCGGCGACCGTAAGTCCTGTCCAGTGTCGAAACTCATTTTCGTCTACTCTTTGCAAATTAAAATCAAAAATAGTCGATGGATTCTCTAAAGCTGTTCTATAAATTGAAATGATGTCCAATATATGGTCTTGATTAAAATCATGAGAAACATTTCCGTTGAGCAACTGGTCCCAATCGTGCACCATTATGTGTTCATTACAAACACGAGCACTTGTTGGTATGTAGAAATTGTAATATGATAACATGTAAGCTTTTATGCTATTAGGTATTCGAAGCCGTGACTCGTTTAAACAACCATTAAATATGCAATGGCGGGCCGTATTAGATGCTCTAGCGAGATTTCGTTGGATATCTGGCATAGCTGGTAGAACTGGCATATCAACATCTTCGTTGGCAGCTCCTGTAGCTGGCTGTGCCCGTTCGGCAGTGTCAATTGTATCTGGTGGAACTGACACATCAATATCTTCGTTGGGAGCTCCTGTAGCGGGCTGTGCCCGTTCGGCAGTGTCAATTGTATCTGGTGGAACTGGCACATCAATATCTTCGTTGGGAGCTTCTGTAGCCAGCTGTGCCCGTTCGGCAGTGTTAATTCGTTGCCAACATCGATGGCACGTGAATACAACTTCACCTTCATCGAAGGATACCTACAGATAGGAAAGAAAGACAGAAAATGTTTATTAATGTTGTGTTATTTTTACTTTTGGCCTCCTGGTCATAGCATCATTTCTCAATATGACATTTTATTATTACAACCTTTAAACTTATATTATGCACGTGGGATTGAGCCTAGTTTAACATGTATTGTGTAATTTGGTCTTCTCCATTCTATATAATTACTAACGGTTGGGTATGACATAATCTTACTTAGGAACTCTTTTTATTTTCAGTCCAGTAAATTTAAACTATCATGGTCAGTAACTCGAACAAGCTGGATTCCTAACGATGCTTAAAGGAAACTCAAAACAATACCATTGTAAATATCGCGATATCTCTAATAATAATGACATAAGTCGCTTCGGACCTCGAAGCGACCAAATTCACAAGAGGTATTAGATCACAATCAAAAGGATTAATTATAAGGTACTTAGGTACCTAGTGCTATAGAATTAACAAACAGAACTTACCTCGCGTGAAGAATGTCTTCGTATATATACTTCAACAAAAGGTCTGGATTGTATTAGGGTATACGTTATTAAATGACGTTGCCGCTGACGCAAAACAGAGCGCTCACAAACAACACATAGAAGTCTATTTCCTTCCATTATAAAAAAAATATGGGAGTCCAATTAACAAGCACAGGTCAAAATAATAGCAATATTCAACAGTCCGATAAACAAGCAAAGGTCGTAGATAATTCGTAACAAGAACAAGGAATCGCACAGTACAATACACAACGACAAGCGAAGGTAAACTGCGAGGTGCTGTGATAAGGACAGTGCGAGCGGGCGAGGCGGGGTGCGGGAGTTGCGGGGGCAGGCTGCAAACATGTACCTGCGCTTGCGTCGCGTCGTCGGGAATTCAAAAAAACCTCACGCCCGATCGTCTCCCCCACAAGCTGCGAGGTGCTGTGATAAGGACAGTGCGAGCGGGCGAGGCGGGGTGCGGGAGTTGCGGGGGCAGGCTGCAAACATGTACCTGCGCTTGCGTCGCGTCGTCGGGAATTCAAAACAACCTCACGCCCGATCGTCTCCCCCACAAAAGTATAGAACATTCGATGTAAATTCTGTTCCAATTAAGAAAAAAAAATAAAGTCTGCTCTAATTAAGAGAGAAACCCCATGAGCTACCAGTTGCGGCCATACCAAAAAATGAAGTACATAAAATATCCTTTAAATTGACATATAGCTTGTCGGTATTGAGTAGGTAGACCACTTTGCCCATCCTCCTTTTCTAATAGTTTTATAAACCATGTCTTAAAAGTTTTCGAAATTCATTTCCTCGTGGTACTCCGTGGTTTTCACTGACTTAAAAGCCCACAGGCAATTCGGCACAAAACCTGTAGCTGTGCCAGCGTGGCAAATGATTAAGCGCTGGCCCTTTCCTTCAGGAGTTTTTGTGCTGGATTTCGCTGTGTCATCCGTCCATGCCTTACCTACAGTATGATTGGCGTTCAGCCATGTCTCATCAAGGTATACTACCTTCTCCCAGTTATCAATTTGTTTGATTTTGCGAAGAAAATCGCATCGTAGTAAAGCTATGTCAGTACGCTCCATTAATATTTTTATCTTGTCACATTTTTATAGCGGAATCCACATTTTTTCAAAACAATTCTAAGAGAAGTAGCACCGCCTTTGAAGAGTTCTGCAGCTTTTAATGAAGATAATAACTTCTGGCAGGTCGGTAGTTCACCTCGTAGGTAGTAACCATAAATATGATTGCGTATAGCATCTAAATCAAATTCATCAGGTTCTGTCATATGACATAACCTTTTCTTTTTCTTTGGTGTTAATACACTGACGGACTCATAAACTGCATCAAAGTAATAGACGACTTTGAAATAAATATTTTAACCAAGTATGCATACTTTCTATACAGATTTAAATTGAAACCTCTAGATTGGTTCGTGAACTTTAAAACAGCGTAGGGTCATATCTTTAAGTTTAAGTTTATGTACTGGAAAGGACCTTAAGACTTTTTTTGAAGAAAAAACAGAAATTTAAGAAAAATTGGTTTAATTAAAAAATTGGTTTTAACAATAGACACAAACTTTATGCAAGGGTTTATTTGTGTTTTAATAAGGTGTATTACCCCCACGTGCCCTTATTACGGATTCTAATCGGTTCCGCATAGATTTTATAAGGGTTTTTAAAAGATCTTGCGGAATATTGTCCCATTCTTCTGAAAGTGCTGTTCTTAGTGCTGCCACTGTCGTGGGCGAAGGGTTTCTCGCATATACAGCTCTTTTTAAATTGTCCCAAACATGCTCGATGGGATTAAGATCCGGGCTGCGTGCTGGCCAATTCATTGTACGTATCCCAACCTCTTCGCAATAATGTTGAACTTGTGCAGCTGCATGCGGCCGGGCATTATCCTGCATTAAAGTAAAATTTTCGCATATGAATCCCATGTAAGGCACCACGTGATCTTCTAATATCTCTATTATGTAGCGATGTGCTGTCAAACCCCCTCTATTACCGTTTTGACGGACCATGTCTATGAACACAAGTTCTGTTCGCCCGTTCATCGATATGCCACCCCAGACCATACATGAACCGCCTCCAAAAGGAACACGCTCCTCAATGCAACTTTGAGCATATCGCTCCCCACGTCGACGATAGACTCTTCTGCGACCATCTGCACCATATAAACATGTCCTACACTCGTCCGTGAACAATACAGAGGCCCACTGCTCTTCTGTCCAATTCAGGTGATGACGCGCAAATCTTAAGCGAGCTTGTCTGTGAGCTGTAGACAACTTTGGACCATTTGCTGGTCTAAAAGGGGTGATATCCGCTTCCTTTAACCTTCTTCTTATTGTTCGTGCACACACGTTTACTCCACGCACTTCATTAAGCTCAGTTTTGATGTTAACTGACGTGAGGAAACGATTTCGCAGGGAAGTTATAACAATAAAACGGTCATCACGACCTGTGGTTGCTCGAGTTCTGCCTGTACCACGTCTCCTCCTGTAAGAACCTGTCTCTACAAACCTTCTGTATATTCTAGAAACCGTAGACTGGTTTAAATTTAAATTTCTACCAACCCGTTCGTTGATCCAAGCCCTCCCGCACCAATGCTACAATTTGTGCCGCTTGTTCGGACGAAGTATCCATATTATGGTTCAAAAACTCTCGATGTGTTAAAAAACTAACCCAACAATTATGCTGGTAACAATAATTCAATTGACAAAACAAAAAAAATCAATGAGAATCAATTTAAAACTTTGCTATAAATAACACGCAAATCTGATACTACAAGTAAATATGTTTTTTGCCTGATCGTATTGTAGATATTAATGGATCGGAAGTCAGTAACATTATGGTAATTAGATCGTGATTAGTATTCGGTCTCGAAGTTTTGCGTGTATGGTGTTCTCTGTAATTTCTAGAATCTTTATGTCTTCCTTCTAAAGCATCTTCAGAAAGTTGGCCAATTGGTAAAGGAAAAGATTGTATTAATTCGGTCGAATGAACTAAAATTTTATGTATAGATGTTGGTATATTGTACCATGGATATAAACTTAAATATAAACTATTGGTTTCTTTCAGGAGTTCCTTAAATTTATCTAAATTAATTTTGAATCCACTTGAAATAATTCTGTTAATAAGATACAATTTTTCAATTAAACTCTGATCGATGCCAGTTATTTCGTTTGATAATGTACTGTTTTTAAAAAATATTCTGGCTGTGTTGCCGTCATTCGTGGATCCATACCCTGGTTTAGGTTTATCAACTATAAGGCCCATCTTTTGCTTAAATTCGTTTTGAATTCTTTTTTTGTTCTCATTGAATATATCTTTTTGTGTCTGACCTCGAACTTGCCAACACTTCAAAGGCAATCTATACGCAACATGAAGTAGGAATTCAAAAGATCTGATCCAGTTATGAAGAGTTGATAAACCATACTTGTATGTTGTTGTGTTAGGGACCCTATCAAACACTGATGGCGAATTCATTAATTTTGGAGTTGCTCCACATATATAACACGTTTGAGTAGAACTGACACCACTCAATGTGTGACAAACAGCACCATCAATCATTGTAAATATCATATCATATGAAATTGTTACCGCACTGCTAGGCTCTTGTAATTTTATCACAGAGCTTTCTAAATCATTTATTAATTAACCTACTCTTCTTTCTTCTTCTTTTATAAGATTGATAGTTTCTTTATTAAATAATAACCTAATAGATCGGCAGAAATATGTAGAAGACGGTGTTTAATTGGCACCAAGGCAGTTAAAAACAAAAATTCATCTGAGGCATTGTCATTGTGAAACTTCTGTTTATAAGTACTATGACCAGATGATCCATCTAATCCCCATTTACAGATCAATGTTAATGAAGAACCTACTGTAAAGATTTCTTTGCTCTTTTCAGCAGTTTTCACAATAGATTCGGCTGTTTTGTATAGTAAGTCTTGTAAATTGACCTCTGCTACTGTTTCAGTACTACTAATGGCGTTAGGTAATATCTCATCTCTAACTTTCATTATCTTGTAATAGCTCGGAAAGGTGCTAGGATGCAATAAATTCACGATCTCTCTTAACCTATTATATTTCCGATACGATAAATCTAAGTCTATATACAAGGCCAATGCATCAAAAGGTGATAATGAAGATAAACTCTCCTTATCAGGTGACTTATGTGATGACCATTTAGCCGCAAATTCTAATTCACTACTGTCTCGGGTTTGAACTAAATCCAAAACTCGTCATTTTTTTGAAGCTAAATTTAAGTCAGTAAAGTTAGTTTTATATATTCATAATCATATTCATTTATTCTTCAAGTAACAAAGACTCAAATTAATTAAATTATTACAAAAATTACAAAAAAATCATTATTATTATACACTATTTCTATATATAAAATTATTCTATATATAATTCTATATATAAAATATCAAATACACAGAACACATATGTCATTAAATCCGATTCAATTTCAATTATACAGCATTACATCAATTATGTACTTTAAATTACTATATTAAATTAAATTAGATTGAATTGAGAATTTAGGTCTACCACGTTTTGATTGAATACCTGCCGATGATGTGCCCACCGTTTCATTACCAAAGCAGTAATCTTTCACTATTGTTTCAGTAGCTAAATAGTTATCAAGCCAAGTTTTGTATTTTGTATTCATCACTTCGGGCATTCTACTACTCGATCTCCAATATGTACTCGCTCTCATACAAAATAATCTTGCTGTCTTTTTGACACTATCTTTAATTAATTGTGGAGACTCCTCAAGTTCATAATAATTTAAAATATGTTGATAAACGGCATTGTTTTTTTCGTGTAAGTCCGCTAAACGCCAGACTTCGAAAACTTCAACGTTTTTTATTTGACGAGTACTCATACCTAAAACGAAATAACTCAATTTTAGCATGGCCTAGCAACCTAAAAGTTACCTAACATATTGTTTACTAATAAAGCTAGCATATTTAAAAAAAATAGAGGTGATATGATGTGATTTTTTTAAAAGTCAAATCAAAGTCTCAGTTAAATGTTTTATTTTTCGTATTAAGTAAAATATGAATAACTTACCAATGTCACACATTCTGAATTATTATAACACCAAATTAGACAGATTACAAACTAATTAAAACTATTATAGCGATATAACACCGATAAAAGTTGAATATCACTTGTAACTATAGCAGGAAAGTTAATTACGCGCGCACTAACTATTTTGTTGCATCAACAATGACAAAGTTTACTTACCCACATTTACCAAAATATTATTCTTTAAAAAATATAAATACCTACATTTGATGAAGTAAGTATTGTAGAATATGTTGCCATATCAATAAATCACCAATAACAATGTTGCAAAAATGGATTTATGATAAATGCTCGTGACACTGTGCAGTGGTTGCAAGTGGCTGTTTCTTCACGGCAGAACTTAGCGGCGTGTCCAAACATCTGACATTTAAAACATCTGGTCACAATAGTGAAGTCCCTCACCGGACACGAAGTCCAGTTAATGAAGATGCGCCCTTGGTTTATAAGTACCTTTCTGGTGGCAGGAGGTACCTCGAAGATGTAGCTACAGGTGGGAAGGATTTTCTTACCTGATTTGTGGCTCAACTTTACTGCTGCGAAGCACTCCCGTGTGTAGTTTGGTACTTTATCTGCTAGGTTCTGCTCATAAATGCACTCACGCACCTCTTCATCGGTTAAAGTTACGGGGACACCAACAATTACAATTCTTGGTCTGCGCTTGGATGGTTCTTCAATCATAAGGCCTGATGTTACAAATTTGTCGAAGTTCTTTAATTTTTCGACATCTCTCCCTTCCGTGCTTATTATGACGCCCCCATTTCTGACTTTCCTGTGGCCAAGTAGAGTAGTGTGCGGGTAGAGACCTCACGGCACAGATTTGTAACTCGGAGTTTTTTGTCCGAGTTCAGCTTCCCCTCCGCAACTATGGTGCAAACTTTGTTTAACTTCACATCGATTGCCTTCATTCATCTCTGAATCTCTGATGTGGCTACAACTTCGGCTGGTAACTCGTTTTCCGTGTTTCCTGGCTGGTCTACAGGTTGTGGTGTCGGTGGCGGACTTCGGCGCATCTTTTGGCTTCGGCCAAACGGGCTAGAGTCCACGCTAGCCATACTTACTAATCTTGTCACGTTTACCGATTTAGTTCATTTCTGCTTAGTGACAGAAATGAATAACGCGGAAAAACGAAGCACTTGCGATCACACGACATACTTATTTAGTCTTACACTGCAATTGTCTTACAATAATTAAGTATTATAATTAATTTATTTGTTTTCATCGTAAATAACAGAAAACACGTCCGCGCTCGCAGCTGTCACGTCAAATGATCTGATGATGAATGTCACGACAATTGTTCGTTCAAACCGTCGCACAGTGGGACAGAACCGTGCGTACCGTCTCAAAAATCTATAACTTTTTTGTTGATGGAAGTAAATTGCTGAAATCTGGCATATAGTGTCTCCAGAGTACATACAATCTAATAATGAATGTATTATTGTCAAATGTTAAATAAATAATTGTCAAATGTTATATAAAAAAAATAAAAATGTATAACTTTAATATTAAACCATGGCTTGGTTAACTTATTGAATTATAATTTTACACTTTTATGATATTAAACCTATTTTATGTTATTTTACATTACGTATATAAATCTTACATTTAAATAAATGACACATATATAATAATCCACTCCAAAAATATGTTTTACAAATAATGTACGAAATTATTTCGATTTAAATAGCTAAGAGGTTCTTAGCTTCGTCTAACAATTTCTTGGATATAGTGACTGATGGTTTTCTGATACTTGATATATAAGGATCTGACGTAAATAGAAGACTATGAAATACGTCTTCGTTTGTTGCGGACCTAGAGCATTTTCTAGCATGATGCAATCTGAATTTTTTGTAATCTTTATTACGTGATTCTTGGGCATCCTCAGATAAATGACCAATGGGCAGAACAGCAAAATGTCTTATTATACTTTCCCCATGTATTAAGATTTTATGTACTGAAGAAGGCATATTATACCACATATATTTTGTTACGTACAGTTGTGCGGTTGCACGAGTATATTCACCAAATTTTTCTGGATTTACAGCAATACCGGATGCCAAGGTTTGCAGAATAACATAGAACCTTTTAATAAGATCCTCGTCAACTCCTGTAATTTCTGAAGGGCAATAATAGTTCTAAAAAAAACGCCGAGCTGTATTGCCATCATTACTGTTGCCACTTCCTTGTCGGGGCTTATCAACGTGCAATCCCATCCGGCTTCGAAACAAACTTTGTACAAGTTTTTTCTTGTCTTCTTTACTTTTTTTTATCTTCCGAAGTTCTCGCAGCCCATTTTTGAAATGAAAGGTTATACGAAATATGTAAAATTAGCTCCATGCACCTGATCCACGCGTGTAACGTAGACAAACCGTATTCGTAAGCATTTATATTATCCGGTTTTGATGAAATCTTCTCCAAATTATTCATTTCACTTGGCTTAGCCCCACCACACACTGTACATTGTACATACAGCTCCAGAACTTGTATCGGTAAGAACTTGTGTAACTTTTCCATCTACAATAGTTAGAAATAGATCGTGACTTATTTCAATTACCTGCGTTTCCTTATGTATCTTTGATGTTTGCAAATTATTAATTTGACCCCGAATATCAGCAACCACTGATTGGGTTTTCTCGGGCGTTTCTTTTTGAAGTTCTATCAAGATTGGTCGACAATAACGAACAGAAGAACAAGCCGGATTTTGCCAAATTATCTCATGTGTTTCTGTGTCAGTCAGCTTTATTGGTACCAAAGACGCTATAAATAAGTTTGTATCTGTGACTAAGTCACTCTCATCTGTTAAAACTTGTTTATATTCGCTTTGCCCCGATGAACCATCACATCCCCACTTGGTAAACAATTTAAGAGATTTTCTTCTTGGGTTGTAAACATTTTCAATCTTTAAGATGCGAGCACAAGTGTGATCCAGCAAATCTTGTAGATTTACTTTAGCACTTATATCGGTTATTTGAATGCTAGATAGTGGAGGATAACACAGTTTTTCGGCGTTCCACAGTATATTATATGATGGCAATATGTCGAAGTTTTTGTTAATCAGACTTGCTCGAAGTAATCCGTATTGTGATTTCGAAAGATCTAAATCTGCAAACATACTTAAAGCTTCATCCAACGTGAAATCTGTTCCATTGCGACTTTCATGCAATAATTTTTCCTTCATGATCCTTTTTTTCATTTCTTTCACAATTCCGCATCATTGAAACAACAGTAGCTTCTTCTAATTCTCCTTCAGACCGCAATCCTTGAACGTATGCATTATGTATATACTCGAGTCCATATTCTTGTACCAATTCCATATGCTTTCTTTTTTTCGATTTCTCTGATAAATCTTCATAAGACTTTGGGTGGACGTCCACGTTCTCCAGATGTTGTAGGTGTAATATCCATCGGTGCTTCTTCGAATTGTACCTTAAATTCACCGTCTAACCACGATATATTTTTACTAAAGAAACGTTCTTTAGTTCGGTTAGATTTGGTCCACCGATCGTTAAACGCTGTTATAAGCGTTTTTTGGATACGTTTCACAATTAATTCACTTTTTTCAGACGACAAATGGTGATATTGTTCTAAGTATTTTTGAATATCTTCTGATTTTGTTCCATGGTCAATAAAAAAATCGCATAATACTCGTCGAGGCACAACAAATTCACTCATTTTGTTTTTACTTTTAACTGCTACTTTTTTACCGAGGTTGGTGAAGACTATGTTATGTTAAAGCACACTATAGTACTGGTAAATGACAACGTAAATCAATAACTTTATACTGAAATTTCGTGTGAAAAAATATACTATCTAGTGTCATTATCAAGTTCCTAACCACTATCTATGAAGGTGGTTAGTAGTAGGTAGGTACTGATATAATTTACACTAACAACTATAACTAGATACCACATGCTTCCTTTTCCTTCACCGCGATAGAGAAATACATAAACTATATGAGAAACATGTAATTCACACAGTGATAACAAAACACTAACCACAACTGACCAAACGATAAAAAAAAATTATAATCAGCTCGGCGAACCTTGATCCCTATGACACTGACAGTTATTCCCACGACACAACCTTGTAGTAGCGTCACCGTTATATTATAATCGAATTGGCGGTGTCTAAAAATGATATTTATTAATTTTAGGCAGATATATGCAATTACAATAATATCCCGTTGGAATTATAATAATTATTAACACTTACAAGAAATTATCTCAATCAGACTTTACGTTGACGTCCTGCAAAAGTTACTCCGTTTGGAAGATATCGACTAGTGCGGAAAAGTATCGATAAACAAATATCGAAAATGGAAACGAGTGTACAAAATACATCAATAGAGCACCTACGCTCTTAGTGTCAGATTTATAATCATTTAAGTTGTTTGCGATAATAAAATAAAGGAGATTTAACAAATTTATTGTATATACCTACTCAAATAAAACAAAAGCGGTTTATTTATGATTTTTTAATATACATTAATCTGAATCTGACAATGGTGTCACCGATTGCGTCTCAGACTCGGAATCCGAACTGCAGCTGCTTTCTCCTATGTTTATTAAAAACGGCTGGTCTACTATATTGTCGTATCGCACGTCTCGATTCCAATCATCTAAGCATAGTTTTTTCGTCTTTTCAACCACTTTGCTCCAATTGTCCGGAGTCACCTGACTACATGCCTCTTGTAGCAACGTAAGCATTTTATTAGCTGTGAATGGTGGAGTGGTGTTAAGCCTGGCTGCACAACCTGAAACAATAATGGTTTAGATTGAAAATGATGCAAAGTCAAAGAGCGAGATCGGGGTAAGTACATTATAAGTACATAATTTTGTACGTTAAAAGTGTGTAATTGATATAAGCACATGGATAAAAAAAAAATGCAATTTGCTAGTGAAATAAAATAGCTTTAAATAGTACTAGCCGACTAGACAGTCAACAGTGACCTAAATAAAAACATGTTAAAATAAATACAAATCAACCCACCTTTGATCTGCGCCCATATCATTTCGATTGCATTATATTGGCAGTGGTAGGGCGGTAGCCGAATCACGGTGTGCCCTTTTGATTTTGCCATCTCATCCAAGAAATATTTCTTCTTTGTTTGCTGTTTATGAAGGTTCAACAATCTAACTAATTCCTTTTTCAGCATTTGAGTATTAGCTGCCACACCATTGTTTTGCAGCCACTCTATTATTTCGCCTTTATTGTTGTTCGCGGTAGGCGCTTTATTAATTTGCACAGAGTGGTATGGGGCGTTGTCCATTAAAATGTAGTGGGGCTCGTTTAAATTGTCTAATAGTTTTGTGAACCATTTCTTGAAATTCTCAAAATTCATCTCTTCGTGATAATCACTTGTTTTCACGGATTTGAAGGCCCACAAGCAGTTAGGTACAAAACCTTTGGCTGTGCCAGCGTGGCAGATAATCAAACGCTGGCCCTTGCCTTCTGGTGCTTTGGTACAGGATTTCTCTGTGTCGTCTGTCCATGTTTTGGAGACTGAGTGATTGGCGTTGAGCCACGTTTCGTCCAGATAAACCACCTTGTCCCAGTTCTCGATGTTTTTTATTTGTCGTAGAAAATCACACCTCATCAATCCAATGTCCTTCCGCTCCATTATCACTTTTCTTTTGTCACACTTCCCATAACGAAATCCACATTTTTTTATAACCTGTCTGAGAGAAGTGAATCCACCTTTAAATAAATCAGCCGATTTCAGCGACGCTAATAATTTTGTGCAAGTCGGCAGTTCACCTCGAAAATAATAGCCGTAAATATGGTTTCGTATCGCTGCCATGTCGAAATCATCGGGGTTAGTTACGGGTCGTGCCCTATTATGTTCTTTCTTCTTTGGAGTTGATAATTTGTTCTCCTCCATCGACGATTCGCCGAACTTCTCCTTTGTAATTCGGGAAACGGTAGCTTTGCCAATTCCCAAAGCATCAGCAACACGGTCGCGTACGTTGTCAAGTGGCAACAAAGGTCCGCCATTTTGTAGTTCGCGAGCAAAATAGTCACGCAAGCGTACAACAAACTATCGCGTTTCACTGTTGAGTACAGTTTTTCTCAGTCTTTTCGGCATTTTGAAACACCAACAAAAACAAAACAGCAACAATAACAAAAACAGAAAACAACAATAGTAATAAACAAAGGATTCCGTTGACACAACAAAACACGTGGCGCATACAAGGCGTTAGCACTCGTACTGGCGTAGCGAACTGACAGTACTAGCGTAGTGACAGATCAGATAGTGTTGCTATAACTAAAATTTTAATTCACATTAAAATTATACAGTCCGACCATGTTACCTCTGCATCGGAATATTGGCAACCCCATATACAAATACACGGATACTTGTAAATATAACAAGCATTATAATTTTAGTAATGTAGATTATATTTTAAAAACATGTTTATCGATGTGGCTGAATGCAAGTCACGCCTTTGCCTATAAAAAGTTGCGATATATCGACACGACCCGTCACTAGTATGAACTGTCATAGGGATCAAGGTTCGCCGAGCTGATTATAATACATTACCCAAAACTCCCACTTTACCTAAAGATTGAGTAAATAGATAATAATTGTTTAAGAGAAAAGGTCAGAACTAATCTAATTATCCAAAAATCTCATTAATCGCAACTAAAATAATTTTTGGAATATTTTGTATTTTTTCCCCATTAGCCATTTTTCGTTTCATTTCAAGGCGGGCAGATTCGGGCAGTTAATTTTTTTTGCCCTGACTTTTATATTAGCTGCTCTATGTGATGCTATCAAAATTACGACATGGACACCGCTAACTGTCAAAAGTCTATGCAAAGTTTCTAATAAGAATAAAATATTAGGTCCTGAAATAAAAATTCTATACCTCCCTAGGTTTGACATAATGGTTCACTTAAATTATTTTTAAATAGAGTACTTCGTCACCATTCTAACCATATATCACACTTACAAATTTGCTGGGAAAGTAATGCAAATGTGACCATGTAAACTAGTGGAATGTGTCCTACATATTTGACATAATTTTGAGCGTCAACTTGCAAGCCTTATTCCAATAAAAAAAATGAGAAATAGTGTATTTCAACTGCTTTATAATATGCATTGAACATTCAGTTAGACATATGCATTAACTAAATATTCCATATAGAACATTACGAAAACCTATTTTTGAGACGGTACGCACGGTTCTGTCCCACCGTGCGTCGTCCCAATCCATCATCTGGAGTTTCCCATATGTCGCGCAGAATCCTTCGCCGCAAACCAACTCCTCGAAGCTCGCGAATCCACAATTCGTCAATGTCATCTTGTTTTCTTTGAGGTAGTTTATAAATTCTTTCATTATCTTCGAAAATTTTTGACCCACATGGTAAAGGATCATATTTTTCTGTTCTAAGCTTTTTTTGTTGATAATAGTCAGCCAGGGCTTCATTACCGGAATCGTGACATCACTTTGCCACGAATTCTCTAACCATTTGAACATAGGATGCTTCTTGATGTTGTTGATCTGCTTCTTCTTCTGAACTAGTAATTGTTTCCCTTTCGGCTTCTTTTTCGGAGTTTCATCTACATCCAGTACATACTGGGTATTCTGTTGATCTTGTAAATGATCCGTCGTTTCCTCCTGACTTTCGTTCAAAGCCACAATCTTCACACACCCTTCTTCGTCGTTCAACGAAATCGGTGATAGAGGTCTGTCCATTTTTGAAAATCAAAAATTCTTTTAGAGAATCAATTGTATTAACTAATAAAGATGTAACTCCAAAGCAATATTTCAAATAAGTTGTTACTGCGTAAAGAACTGTATGATACTGTGCTGTAAACGCTCACCGTAAAGGTTTATATAAAATATATAATATCCCGCAGCAATGTCTTTCATCCGAAAATATGGCGTGTGAAAAATCAAAGTCCCTATAATGTCGTGTAAAACGAACTCTTGCGGCTTTGTGTTTCTGATAGTAAAATTTTTCTGGCCGGTTTTCTATCCTGGATACCAGCCGGACGTAATATGCCATGCGAACTGCTTGCAAACTTAGTCAAACTCGTTTGCAAACACCCGCGTCGGAGTAAATGGCTCCTGCTCGTATGTGGCCACCATCCGCTCGAGACGGTCTTCCGTAAACACACGTGGACGCGCTACTCTCACTTTAGTGGCGACATACCCCTGGCTGTCAAAAGCCAACGCCGGACCGTGTCCCTCTGTATAATATAAACAAACAATGAGAGAATGCTCAATTTTAAGTTATGAGATAAGGTATCATAAAAATAAATGTGTGTAATATACAGGGTTACAGGAAAAGTCGTGCCAGATCCGTTAAAGACGTGGGAGTACCCATCATTTCTGACTTATTTCACTATGAAACACCACCCTAAACTTAACCCTTTTCGAGATTTTCGACTTTTAATAATTAATTTAAATTTAAATTTTAAACTTTTAATTTAAATTTTGACAGTTAAGTAAAACAATAGGTAAGCATGAAATTTCATTTACTAAATCAGGTTTTCACTCAACTTTTTCTTACTCTACACTCTCTAAAGTTCATGTTCAACATGGTCGCCTCTATTTCTAACACATTGTCGCATCCTTCTACGGAGACCAGTCTGCACTACTCCAGTGGTCAACGTCGTCCTCATTTGATTTGCTGCATCAACAATCCTTTCTCTTAATTCTTCCTCAGACGAAACTGGATTTGGCTCGTGGTACACTTTTTTGTTTTTGACACCAGTGCGTTCGCATTTTATGAGACCTTCGTATAGTTCACATTCATATCGAAGGAGGACATAGAACACCAAAACCAATTTGAATTTAGTAACTCTTCCATTTGGATCCCACCACCGCCATTTAGGTCCACGATAATGTGATCTGGTTGCCCCTGCACCACATGGATGTGGTGGCAGTTGGCACACTGTTCGCATTTTATAAAATGCGTTTCCCCCCAAGGCCACATTATCTGGTTCCCCAACATAATTAAAAAATCTTCTCTAAATATAAAATTGTCGGCGTCAAAGATTTCGGCCATATTTCGACTTAATAGGAATGATTGCTAGCTAGCTGGTTACAATAGAGTAATACAATAAAATAACTCGATCAGTTCTTATACCCCTTGTGCACATTAGAGTAAAAGCTGTATAGATGGCCGAGTTGAATAGCAGTAGATAAGAAATTATTTATGGTAATTTTTGATGTCATTTTTCGTTTATAAAATATACAGGGTGTCCCAAAATTCAACGATAAGCCGGCATCGGAGCATGGACCTACTCATGACTACTCACGAAAAAAAAAAAAATTATAACTCTTTTTTTTATTATTGAGACTTTTATGATTTTCATCGATATTCGATACCCATTATGCTATTTTCAACTACTATGACCACAATTCTTGATGTATTTTTGATATTTTTTCTGCGTTAGCAACCTAAGTAAGACGGCTATCAACCACAATCCTTTAATATTACCGAAAGTCTGTAGTTATTTTACAAAAATCAGACAAAACATTTTTTTTTATTAAAATATTCGTAGATTTTAACATTCTATGCACTTTCCATAGCCTGGGTTAAAAAAAAAGTATGGACACTGCCATGGCAAGTTTTATTAAAAGTTGGCGCAACTAACCGACATTCCAAAATGGTATTAATATTGTAGGATCAATCAAAAACCAACTCCCAAAAAAACAAACAAAACAAAAAAGCTATCAAAATAAATTTAAACAAAAAATGTTATCATTTATAAATAACAATGAAATTACTGATGAATATCACACTTATCTTTACTATGTACACAAATGATTGAAATGATGTTTGGTGTAAATTTATTATTGAATAAAACAAGAAAAATGGTGTAATTTTACATTTATTATTATTTTATTTAGTGGTGGGCGATTTCGAGATATACTAACGGAAACACTCGAATAATAAAATATCTCGAGATATCTCGAATCGGAGTGCCGACCTCTCGAGTAACGCGCACCTGTGCGTTACGACTTACGAGAGCTCGTGAACACAACCGACACGATGCGAGAGCGAGCGAGATAGTCGCACCACGCGCGTCTGTGTTGCTAGTGTTGTGTTGATACTTTCTCGGTAGGTACTCGTACATGGTACGCTTATCTTGCATACTGCGGTAAATGACTTTTTAGTTTTTAAATTTTCTAGTAGGTACATGACATAATTCAATTCAACAAGGTTCTTGAATAAATAAAGAAATATTAATATGTAGATGTATATATATTTATAAACACATTTATTGAAAAATTTACAAGCGTAGACACTTAGGTACATATTAATACTGAGATATTTTTATCACAATCACAATCACAATGGTAAGATTTCAGCCTTCTTAGGTGCAACGAGGATATTTAGTATAAATATATATTATATTATTCGCTTCTTAGTTCTTAGCTATTAATTAAGTAACTAAAATCTTATAAATTATGTCACTATCAACATGAGATCACTCTAATTTTAGACTGTTTTATTTATACTTCTTTTCTTTAATATTTCCGACTGCCAGAAATATGATGAAAAATAATTATGGCACACACACTAAGGACGTTACTAATAAAAAAGCGCGTCAATATCCGATCAATAGGATTAGCGTAATCGTGAACAAATAGTCAAACAAAATAAAATAATCAAAAATAAATGTTTTCAGTTTCAAGATCGTTAACGTAATATAAGTACGAGTACTTTTTTTTAATATATTTGATGTACACAGGTAATGAAAAATGTTATTTATATTTAAAATGTTAAGATTAATACAAAAAAGAACTATGAATTTTCACCCAAATAAAACCATATACCTACTTTCGCAGATACTTCTAGCATACATAATATACTTAGTGGTAGTATAATAAATCAAAATTATAATATTTTTATCACAATAACCCATTTCCAGACCTTCATAGAGTTACACTCAAAGTTTAAACTACAGAAAAATGTAGTATCGTACAATGTAAGTACTTAAAAATAACAAGATGTCTGTCAATGGTCATATTAAATAAACCAACATCAAAATAATTATGAATAATCAGTTTTTAACCAACTATTATTAAGTAGATACTATTAAGATTCGACGTTGCTATATATTTAGTATTTATAACCCTAAAACTAAAAAAAAAACAATTACGTATCTAAACAAAATAAAAAAATAACTTATACTTGTACGTATGTACTCATATGATCAACGAAGAAATAATGAATTTTTCAATAAAAATAAAATTGGCTGCCCGCCGCAACATATTGTGATAGTATTTCTTTCGCTCTCGCTCTCACATACACACAAACACACACTAACCTAATCAATCATCTAGAGTCATATTAGAATTCAAAAAAACAATTTCGTTGAGAGTTTTTGGTTTTAACCTACTGCGTCTATCACTTAAAATATAACCAGTCTTTGAAAATAACCTCTCTGACGGTACTGAAGTGGCTGGTATGGAAAGGTACTTCATAGCCAGCTTCGATAGTTCTGGAAATATTTTTTCATGCGTCTCCCAATACATCAATGGATCTTCAGTCCGAGGCAGTACAGGAGATTCGATGTATTGTTTCACCATTATCACAGCTGACGAAGATGGGCGAGAGAAAGATGCCAGATCCTTTTTTTTCTGCTCAAAATAGAGCCAGGGGTCATCTTCATCAGCCGATTGTAGTGTATGAGAAGTCATGGTATTAGATACACTTGGCTGTAAATTTTCTTGGTTTTTGTTTATAATAGTGGTCAGTTCCTCTACTACCCATTGGTGAGCATTATTGGCGTGATCTTCACTACCAAACCCAATTTTTTTGAATCTAGGATCTAGGAATGTGGCTTTAGCCACCAGCTTTGTGCCCTCTAATCCAGAAAGCCTCCGCGTTACTACATCCAGAAGATGAGACTTTAAAGCTGAACCTGAACTGGTTACAGTTTGTAAATTACGCAACTTGTGCTGTAGTCCTCTAATAAGGGGCACTATTTTGGACATCGTTACATAGCGTTCTGCTGATAATTCTTCCGTTATTCGCAGAAATGACTTCAGAATCGTCGTGCAGTCTTTTATAATAGTCCATTCCGCTCCAGAAAGATTATCAGGTGTGGAGTTAGATGATAACTCGGTTAATGCTACAGATAAAGGCTGCTTCAACGTCAGTAATCTATCCAGCATAATATATGAGGAATTCCATCTCGTACTTATATCTTGCTTCGGTTTTAGTTCAGGTAGGCCCATTTCTGCCTGTTTTGCTCTTAATTTGTTAGCTGCTGGTATGCTGTGTTTAAAGTGTCCAACAATACCTCGGCATTTTGCCAATATATTGGACACTTCGCCTGACTCATCGATCACCTCTTTTACTGATAAATTTAGTGTGTGCGCGACACACGAATGATGGTGCTTAGTCAATACATGGGTCACAGCTTTTTTCATGTTTGGTGCGTTATCTGTCACCACAGTAACGATCTTGTCAAGTATGTTATATTCTTGAAGTATGTTTCTTAACACATCACCCGTGTTATCACTGGTATGTGATACGTTTACTTCTCGTACCTCTAATACTTTGGATTTTAATTTAAAATGTGTAATAAAATGGATGGTCAAACTGATGTATGATTTTTGATTTGATGATTGCCAGTAATCTGTTGTGGCTGCAATATAATTAACTTCATTTAATTCTTCTATTACTTTAGAATGATGTTGGTGGTAGAATTGTGGGATTAATTTTTTGCTTAGGGATTTTCTGGACGGCAATTCGTATTGTGCATTTAATTTTTTACAGAATTTTTTGAAGCCTTTATCTTCTACTATGGACATTGGCTGATAATCAGTGGCAATCATTTCCACCAGTACCTTATCGATTTCACGTTGCTGTCCTTCCGTCAACTCAGCTTCTTTCGCAGCTAAGCGAAGTTGTTTAGGTCGTTTTGGTGGTGGCGGTAAACTACTTTGTGATGGTTGCAAGTTATGGTCTGTAGTCGAAGTACCCGAAGTAGTTGGCGGTGAACTGCTTACTGACGGTTGCGAAGTAGAGGGTTGATTTGATGTTGGTTGCACACTTGAATTATTCTCAGTATTGTCCAGTTGAGCAAATGGATGCGCTCTTTTGATGTGTTCCCGTAAATTTGTTGTATTCCCGTAATATTTATACGATTTTCTACAATATGTGCAAGTAGCGGATTTTTTGTCCGAATCTACGGTAAAGTACTGCCAAACCACAGATTTCTTAGCTTGAGATCGCGGCATTTTAAAAAAAGTCACTTACACTATTATCCAAAGATTCAATCCAATCTGAAAAATAACGAACAAATTAGGTATTTCTTGTTTTGGAAAGGAAATATAATAGAATAGAATTAATTCGATATGATTAAATAAATAAATATGTGCCTAATATGTACTACGTAGGCACTTCTTTAGTTATTGACACAGGTACGTATAACAGGGTGTTAAATCATGCAAAAATAAATAACAAAACTTACGGTTCAAAAATTCTTCCAAAGGTTTCACAACAAAACTTATCACTACCTACTACAACATGCAATAATATTATTGATTACATGATCCCATCCAATCCAACTTTAAACTCAATATTCGAATCAAATTCATAAACCGCAACGCACAACAACAGACATCACATCACACAACGATTCGTCTGAAAACCTCTCGATTTGAATTTTCGTTCGAAAACAAAGCGCTATTCTTTCGATTTATAACGTTCGATTTTCAATTTAATATTCTCGCTGAGAGAAAAATGTTTCGAGAGAAAAATATCTCGATAGAGAAATATCTCGAGTACTAATTTCATAATCGAACTTCAATATTAGTTCTCGGAAAAATTTCGAATATGGCAATCTCTCGTAATCGCCCACCGCTAATTTTATTGCTACAATAAATGCTCAAATTGTTTGCCACCGGCATTTATGCAGGCATGGCACCTTCGTAAAAACGACCGCTTTATTTGACGAGCATATCTTCTGCCACTTATGCTATTAGCAGCCTCATTGATTTTTTGGCGAAGCTCGTCCAACGTTGCAATGGGTTTTGAATACACCTCGTCTTTGAGACAAACCCAATAAAAGAAGTCCAGGGGGCTTAGATCCGGTGAACGAGGTGGCCATAAGATAGGACCAAGTCTTCCGATCCACCGCCCTGGATACTCTTGATTTAAATATTCTCTCACAGGACGGGCATAGTGAGCTGGACATCCATCATTTTGGAACCACATACCTTGTTTTGCTATGGGCACGTCTTCCAGTAATTCTGGCAAGTTATTTTGCAAAAAATGCAAATAACTATTCCCATTCAAGTTGCCTTATATCTCGAAGGGTCCAATCACTTGTCCATTTAATATGCCCGTCCAAAGATTAACTTTGAACTGGTACTGGGATTTGTCTTGTCTCATCAAGTGCGGGTTTTCATAGGACCAGCTATGTTGTAACCGCTGAACGTGTCAGACGGACTGCTCACCGGCTGACCCAGCAGAGAGATGCACGAGCCCTATGGAATCCCAGGGCGCCTTTTTGTCAGAGGAGAGAAGTGTGCGTGCGTGTGGGAGTACTAGGGAGACTTCAGAGAAAACCACTATTACCTCTGTTGTACATACATATATTAGCTTATTAAGAACGAAATAACACTAAGAATCGTCCAGATTGCAGAAGGATGCTGATAAAGAGAAGTAAAATCGCTTACCACGAAGATGGGCAGAACTGAGGTTAAATTATAAATTGCAAAATGTTTTCCAAGGTAATTACACGAAGTTAAAGTCACGAATAAGAAAGCAAAGATCTACTATGTAGCCGCGTCCTCGGTTTTATACCCCTATAGCTGGAAGCTTCTCGAAAAACACTTTTTTTTAAATTAAACTAGTACAAACGATGATCAAAAACACCACATCACTGTCGAATACCCGAACAACTTTAATACCACCCTGCTAAGTAGGAATCAAACAAAGTACAGTAACCTCTCAAATTGGTTGGACTATACACACATTTTTTCTTTGAATACTCCGGTTTTGAGCATGCGGAATTTGAACCTGTTTAATTTAACTGAGGAAATTTAATTTTATCCTAAATGAGATAGCCCATAATTAAACAATTAATTTTCCCATCTAGGTGCTATGAGTATTTCTAATTTCATATAGTTAAAACATAAAAGAAAAAATCGAACGCCATCTTGTGCTAGCTAGCACAAAAGTTCTTACACCGACTAACTGATGTGAGTCCCACTGAGATCGCCACAGGTGGCGCTAGTAGTAATCAAATTACAGTAGATAAAATTTATTGTTACAAAGTAGGTTGTGGAGATTTAAATAACCATCTTTTTTGCAGGTTGTTTCATCTGACCATAATATTTTGTCTAAAAAATGTTCATCTTCCCTATGCTTTTGCAGCATGATATGACAAAATGCAAGCCGAAGTGGATAGTCTCGCGGTAATGTCTGCACACGCTTGTAGTGGTATGGGTGAAGCCTGTGACGTCTTAGAATACTATGAGCAGAACTCCTTGGAACTCCTGTAGCTGCTTCTATGGCACGCACCGAGGTGGACGAGTCTTGTTCTATTTGTTCTAAAACTACTTCATCTCGATCCGATCTCGATCTTCCAGCGTTTCTCCGATCCGATGGGAATCGACCCTCAGAAAACGCTTGATGCACATTAATAAAAACCCGATAATCCGGGTACCTTGTGGCATTTGGGTACCTTTCTCTATACAATCTGCCAGCAGCGTTAGCATTGTATCTGCATTCCCCATAAATCAGATGCATATTAGCGTATTCTAACGGTTTGTATTGTAGTGGCATGATAAATGTTATAAGGTTCTAGATTCGCCAAAAGACCAAATCGCAAAGTACACTATCACAGTCCAAAATAATGCCAGGTCAATCCAATTCACAAATCACTTAATCCAGTCCAAAAAGTCAAGCCAAAAGTACGTAAAGTATAAAATACGAAACGGTGCACAGTAAACAAAGGAGCAGAGCGTACTGGCGTCCTAAGGGCTGAGCCGAGACCTTAGCCTAGGAGTGGGTTGTCCTCAGAGCAAAATGTCCACGTTGATAAAACGACCATAACGTAGTAAGTCATGGGAGCAAAACGTCCACAATTTTTAAGAGTCTTTTTGTCTAGAGCGATATGTCCTTATTATTAATTGACCGCTATTGAAATGGTCACGGGAGCAAAACGTCCTAAATTTAAAGGGTACGTAATTAAAATTTTTCGCCGTTTGCAGTTAGACGTTAACATTAAGTATTAGTTTTTGTTGTATTTTAATGTCGTAAAAGTATAAACAAATTATTCACTTCTTAAACTTAACATTTTTACTTAAATAAATCCATAGAATTATAAACTACAAGTCAAGGTTATTAATTGTTATCAATATTTAAAATCCTCTTAATAAGAGTAACCCTTCTTAAAAATTCAAAGGGTGTAATACGCTTTTCTTCTAATTTTTGTAACTCTTCTGTGTACTTTATATTAAAACTAATGTCTATTTTTTTCCTTTTACAGCCATGAAAAATATTATTTTTAAATCTCATTTCTTGCCATTTTGCTTCTTTTCTCAATGCGTCAAGAAAAAGTATGAATGTTGGTTTTCTGTTCACTTTGGAGTTGAAACGTCTATTCCAGCCTTCTATGGGATTGTTTGTACGAAAAACATCATTATAGCAACTCATATCTACTGTTGGCTTAAGCCATTGTTTTTCGAAGTAATTGAGAAACTTGTCCATACAGTCAGAGTCAGCAGCGTGCTGTTTAATATCCAACCAACACCCAGTGTAGTGAACTGCAGGTAAAAGAGGAAAATTGGCACAAATTGCGATTATATCTTTGGACTCCTTGTTTTGATCGGCCTTCAGAGCTTCAGCTTTTTTCCAAACAGCTTTATTTAGGTGAAAATAACAACCCGATATATTTATTTGCGGAAATGCTTTTTTTAAAGCATTAATAATAGCGATTTCATAATCACATTTTATTTTATTTATAGTTATTCCCACATGTTGTTTCAAGAGTTCAAAAAATCTTTCGTAGGTGCATTGCTGTTTGTCAGGTAGAAGGGCATAAATTACTCCCACTACGTTTACCGAACTGCTGGTACTATGCAAATCCACATGCAAGGACACAATTTGGCAAAATGGTTTTTCGTGAGTAGTCATGAGTAGGTCCATGCTCCGATGCCGGCTTATCGTTGAATTTTGGGACACCCTGTAGATGCCCTTGATCCTTCTAAGTACATATTTCTATGGTCTAAGTCTATCGGCATCACATCTGCTTCGCATAGAGTTCACGAGCACTTCACAAAGATTGGAACCCCGTAATGAATCCCACATCTGGTTGACATGTTCGACAAGAGCTTCTTTTGTTATTTCGGCTCTTGTGAATCATTATCGCCCACAAATTTTAGATAGGATTAAGGTCCGGAGATCGGGACGGCCACGGAATAGGGCGCAAATTTGGTCGTTGCTGGATCCAATTGCTTACCAAGTGTCATTTGTGGATAGGACAATTGTCGTGTATAAAATCTATTTCCGGAACTTCTTCCTCCGGATAAATGACTCTCACAGTCGGAAGCATTGTATCCCGCAGTAATGTCATTCATCCGAAAATATGGCGTGTGAAAAATCGAAGTCCCTATAATGTCGTGTAAAACGCACTCTTGCGGCTTTGTGTTTCTGAGAGTAAATTTTTTCTGGCCGGTTTTCTATGCTGGATACTAGCCGGACGTAATGACATGCGAACCGTTTATTAAAAACTTTCTGTGGGCGACTAAATAAAAATACCGACACGCTACCGAGAGCGACCGAGATGAGACGAGTGCTCCCTGTACACACTCGGCCTGTGTCGACGAGTGTGTATAGCCGCCATGAGAACCATTGTGTTGCCAAGACGAATCTAACAATATGCTTTAATTATGCGTTGTTAATCGTTTAGGTGAAGCTGCCCATTATTTAGGATAAGATCTATTAAAAAATGAATAACATAATTACCTGTCTCTCAATCAGTCCTTCAATAACTATCTGCGCCATGTCACTATGTTGCTCCTCTCGTGAAGTCCACGTATATGTCCTTCGACCCTCACACGGTTGACGACATTGTATACACAACATTTGTGACATTATGTCAAAACACGATAACTCAAAAGAAACAAGTGAGAAAACTCGATTGGTAGCCGTCCGATGTAACAGAAGTTGCATGGATAACTAAGTTCGTGACTAAACAAAACAATGCCGGCCGGTACAGCAGCGCCCGCCCCCCGCCTGGCCCCATCCGCCAGGCGGAGTACGCTACACCGTAAGTGCGAGCGTGATGGCATGTGGCGCAGGCGCACCCGCTGACCGCCCGTGAGGTACCTGAGACCTTTTTTTTACATTCTGGCTCGCTATTACGACAAAATATTGCAGTAATTACGATTTTTTCACAAACTTTTGAAGTTACATATTATCTCTCAGAGCTGACGCAGAGTTTTGGTCTAGTAATAAAAAATGTTTATTTTGTTATATTCAATAACAATACTAACTTTTTTTCCGTTGGCCGGCACTTTCAAAATTAGCCCAAATAAGTATGACGAGTGAATTGTTCTCCTTTAAAAAATACATGCATGACAACACTAAAATCATACTATGAGAATTGGAATAACCTACTTTGATACCTGGCAATTCATTATTAAAAATATCATATGTATAGACTGTATAAGAAAATTATGTTAGGGAATATATAGGTGTTGGTATATGAGGTAAATATGGGCAGAATCCGAAAATAAATAGGGAAATAAAATACTATAATATTCCACACATAATAACTTAGTTTTATTCATCATAATCAAAATCAGATTCTAACATTTCAATGCCAAAAGATTCATCACTGTCACTAGTTTCGCTGTCTCTAACATTTATAATAAAACTTTCTAAATTTTCTTCTGTTATTTTATCACGTTCTTTATATTTATTTTCAATATGTATCACATGATCAGTCATTTTCTTCCAATCCTGAGAACTTACGTTTTCAAATGAATCTTTAATTATCTCTTCTAATGCAGCTGTAGTAACTGCAATATTTTTGCTAGCCACTTTACGTTTTGCCAAACTCCACACAAGCTCAATCGCATTTAGATCACAATGGTAAGGTGGAAGTCTCAACACCTCATGACCACATTGATTTAAAATTTCATCAGCTTCATATTTTGGATCAGGCGTATTTCGTTTTACAATACACAACAGCTCTGCTTTCGTGTGGTAGTCCTCATATTGAATTCCATTATCACGAAGCCATTCTCTTATATTACTTTTACGCGTTTGTGTGTTAGGAACCTTATTTATAATTACCGAATGGTAACTAGCATTATCCATTATAATTACACTTGGTTCTTCAAAATTTGGTATAAGTTTTTCTTTAAGCCATTTATTAAAATTTTCAGCATTCATGTCATGGTGATAATCAGCATTTTTTAATTTAGTACTAAACACTAAGAAAGAGTTTGGTACGGGGCCTTTCTCTGAGGGCGCGTACACATAGAACATCCCTTTTACAGGATCCTTTTTAACTGATCCGTCGCTACTGGAGGTAATATTCACACAGCATTTACAGGACCGATTTTAACAGATCCGACGCTACTGGAGGTAATATTCACACAGCATTTACAGGACCGATTTTAACAGATCCGACGCTACTGGACTTTCGTTCTTCAGTGTATCGCCTACTTTCTACGAGAATGGAGGTTGTCGTGTTGTATTGGTACTATCGTCGTCTGCGGCGGAGGAAGCCCCGGCGTTATTGGATACATCCACTATTAAGGCAAAGATTTTGTCGTGGTGCTCTTGTGCGTCAGCTGAAAGAAGACGAATCTAAATTTTTTACTTATTTCCGAATGACGACGTCTACTTTTGATGACCTTCTTAAACGATTAGAAAAGGATTTAAAAAAGAAAGACACAAACTGGAGGAAAAGCTTGTGCCCTGAAGTAAAACTAGCGATATTTTTAAGGTAAGAACTTTAATTTTTGTTATTATCAATTAAAATTTAAAATGACAAAAAGGTTTACAAAAATGAAGATTTATTTCAAAACAGACAGATCTGGCAAGTCTGACTCCTGGCTGAATGTAGATTCTACTGATGGCGAACCTTCTACTGATGGTGTAGAGTCAAGATGATGTGGCCTACTAAAATAACCTTGGGTGTGGTAGTGAGGAGTGCTAGAACTTTGTGAATATGGAGGCCACTCGTAGTTTGACTGACCATATCTTCTACTTTTAATATTTTGTAAAAGGTTTATCACTCCAGACTGAAATTCTAAAATTTGATCGCCATTAAGTGAAGCCAGTTGCGGCAAAATACCTTTGAAGAACGATAAATTGGGATCTTCAAACTCATTTTTACTTTTTTTTAACTGATCATTCATGTATTCAATCATTTTGGCGTCTACTTCATTCACATTTCTTTTGATTGCCTTGCGTTGCGGCGGGGCTAAATTTTGTCTTTCCTTTTGTCTGTCACTACCACTTTGTTCCGTAATCTGATCAGGTTCATCTTCGTTGTCTTTATTACTTATGATTGTAACATCATTCATTGATTCCGATAGTTCGAAGGAAAATCGGTAGATGACGCCACGTCGCCTTAAAGACGTATGAGATGGGAAATTTGAATCATATCGGGCGTGTCTCGGTAGCCGAATTGGTCAGGCATTCCCCCTGTAAGGGAAAGACTGCGGGTTCGAGTCCCGCCCGAGAAGATTCTTTTTCCCTATGTATTTGATTTGTATAGTTAGCATACTTAATGCTGTAAAAATTCCTTCAATTGTTAGGGCGCAGTTATCAATAATCAATGTTTAAAAATGATTGTAACATCATTCATTGATTCCGATAGTTCGAAGGAAAATCGGTAGATGACGCCACGTCGCCTTAAAGACGTATGAGATGGGAAATTTGAATCATATCGGGCGTGTCTCGGTAGCCGAATTGGTCAGGCATTCCCCCTGTAAGGGAAAGACTGCGGGTTCGAGTCCCGCCCGAGAAGATTCTTTTTCCCTATGTATTTGATTTGTATAGTTAGCATACTTAATGCTGTAAAAATTCCTTCAATTGTTAGGGCGCAGTTATCAATAATCAATGTTTAAAAATGATTGTAACATCATTCATTGATTCCGATAGTTCGAAGGAAAATCGGTAGATGACGCCACGTCGCCTTAAAGACGTATGAGATGGGAAATTTGAATCATATCGGGCGTGTCTCGGTAGCCGAATTGGTCAGGCATTCCCCCTGTAAGGGAAAGACTGCGGGTTCGAGTCCCGCCCGAGAAGATTCTTTTTCCCTATGTATTTGATTTGTATAGTTAGCATACTTAATGCTGTAAAAATTCCTTCAATTGTTAGGGCGCAGTTATCAATAATCAATGTTTAAAAATGATTGTAACATCATTCATTGATTCCGATAGTTCGAAGGAAAATCGGTAGATGACGCCACGTCGCCTTAAAGACGTATGAGATGGGAAATTTGAATCATATCGGGCGTGTCTCGGTAGCCGAATTGGTCAGGCATTCCCCCTGTAAGGGAAAGACTGCGGGTTCGAGTCCCGCCCGAGAAGATTCTTTTTCCCTATGTATTTGATTTGTATAGTTAGCATACTTAATGCTGTAAAAATTCCTTCAATTGTTAGGGCGCAGTTATCAATAATCAATGTTTAAAAATGATTGTAACATCATTCATTGATTCCGATAGTTCGAAGGAAAATCGGTAGATGACGCCACGTCGTCTTAAAGACGTATGAGATGGGAAATTTGAATCATATCGGGCGTGTCTCGGTAGCCGAATTGGTCAGGCATTCCCCCTGTAAGGGAAAGACTGCGGGTTCGAGTCCCGCCCGAGAAGATTCTTTTTCCCTATGTATTTGATTTATTACTTTCTACTGTTTCCGTGATGTTGTCTGACTTATTTGTTTCATTAGCATTAGCAGGGACGTTCTCGTGTGTATCACCTGGGGTGACAACTTTTTTCAAAAATAACATTTGATTGTGATATTTGTAAGGCTTGGTATTTGAGGCAGCAGCTCCAGATTTCTTCAATTTCTTTTTCTCACTCAATGTTCGTATCCAGGCATCTCTAGTCGAATTCCATTTTTTTATAACATATTTTCCTGAAGCAAGTAAATAATAATATAAGATGGTGTCAATAGCTTAGTAAGTGAAAGGCGAATAAGAAGGTAGAATAGACTTGTCAGTAATTAATTACCATATTGGTCAGTGGATAAGTCAAATTGACAGTGCAAGAACTAATCGGTCAGTAAATAATGGGAAGCAAAAAAGTATTACTAATGTTTAAATCAATTTATTTTAATTAGGTAATTTTATAATTTAGTTCAGTTCAGTTTAATTTTATTTTATTTATGTACTATATATATATATAAGTATGAGTTTTGATTTACGACTTTGCTAACAACACTCATAAAATTTTCGACTTTCCATACAAAATTTGTTGGTCACTAACGTTACTTTGTATGGGAAGTCAATATATGTGTAATAATATAGTAATTGATTAATTTTTTTTTTTAGGTATGCAGCGTCTGGGTGTACATTTCAAGAACTTTATTACGTCTTTCGTGTCGGTGTGTCAACTATAAGCAACATTATTTAGGAAGTTACACGATGCATATGGAACAACTTGAATGACGAGTTTATGCGACTTCCTACAACAGTGAGTGAATGGGGGCATATATCAAATGGATTCGACACAAAAGCAAATTTTCCCCACTGTTTAGGAGCAGTGGACGGTAAACACATCAGACTTCGAAAACCAGCAAAAAGTGGCTCAATGTACCTAAATTACAAAGACTTTTTTTCCATCATATTATTAGCGATCGTAGACTCTGACTATCGTTTTCTATATGTTAGTATTGGGTCGTATGGAAAAGAATGCGATTCATCAATATTCAAGGAGTCGACATTTTGGAAAATGATGCTAGATGGCAGTTTACAAATACCAGAACCTTGCCCATTAATAACAGGCTCAGAAACGAGAGTTCCCTACGTTATAATCGGCGATGAAGGTTTCGGTTTACAAGAAAATTTAATGAGGCCATTTAGCGGGACACATTTAGACGTAAATAAGCGAATATATAACTATCGTTTGACCAGAGCTAGACGATACGTTGAATGTGCATTTGGTATTCTTGCTAATAAGTGGAGAGTATTCCACCGGCCTCTAGACGTCAACAAAACAACAGCTATATGGATAGTTAAGGCATGTACCGTTCTACACAACTTTGTAAGGGAAAAAGAGGGCTTAAAGGATGGCAACACATCCGAATCTGAAGCATTTCATTTCAATAGCCTACCTGATGATGAAACGCTACGAGGTGGTCGAACTGCAAATTCAGTTCGAACGGAATTCGAAAACTATTTCGTGTCCGAATCTGGGTCAGTTTCTTGGCAGAATGAAGCTATTTAAAATAAAAAACAATGTCTCCATTACAATATAAAATATAAAATAAATACTTACCAAATTCTTGTCTTTCTTTTTGTTCCATAGCTTCAAAATCCTCCTTTAGAATACCGCATATTTCGCGCCAAGCTGCGGTTTTTGCAATTTTATCTTTATAAATCTCCAGTGTTTTGTCCCAAAGAACTGGTCTACTTTCAACACAATTTATCAAAACTTCTTGCTCAACATATTTTTCAAACGCCTTGCTTGCCATGATTATGATAGCACTGGACACGTGCACTACTCTAGGAATGAAACCGGCAAATGGCGGCTGTGTGTAGCACATCGCACCCCGCGCACCCCCGTGCAAAGCCTCGTGCGGTTTCAATCCGATAAAACGGATTAGTATAGTATTACTGGATCCGGAATACTGTGTGAACTGGCTCATACAACTACATACGCTAATAACATATACGTTTAAACGGACCTGTAAAACGGATTGCTGCTTATTTTGTCGGATCGGTATTTTTTACTGGATCCGGAATACTGTATTCTGTATGAACTCGCTCATACAACTACATACGCTAATAACATATACGTTTAAACGGACCTGTAAAACGGATGTTCTATGTGTACGCGCACTGATCCTGCATGAACTATAATGTACCTTTTCCCGGTCGAAACATTTTCAATTGCACCACTAGTTGAAGGACCTTGCCATGACTTCTTAGGCTTGTAGTTTCTATGGACATAAGTCTCATCTACATAAATGATCGGCTTGCCTTCTGCACGTTTTCCTGCTATAGTTCTTAAAAATCTATGTCTCCAAGCAGATATGTCATAGCGTTCTATTAATACAGAACGCTCATTTTTATTCTTTTTAAATTCGTAGCCATTGGCTAATAACAAGCGGCGCAGAGTTTCTCTGCATCCGTTAAAATCAATACTTTCTTTTAACTCCACCAACACTGTCCTCAGTGTAGGAACTTGTTTTTTAACTATATAAAATTCGTTTATCTTGTTACGCATAGCATCTATGTCAAAGTTATCTAGGTTAGACACAGTAGGTTTCCGTGGACGTTTCTTCCCCGGGGTACTCCTGACACCTTCATTTACTGCACCTTCCCTTTTTACTCTTTTAAGTGTTCTGACACTCACTTCTGCAAAGAAGAAATACGAAATATGTAATTAATTCTTGGTATTAGTAAGTAAAAATGCAAAGGTTTTTTTCGGCATAATTTCAAAACATCAGTGTATAGTAAAAACTTACCAGTCATTGAAGCTATTTCTTCTAAGTACTGATTCTGGGTTATTATCCTATCTTTCTGCTCTAATTCAGTGAGATTTTCAATAGTTCTTACTATTTCATTAACTCCTTCGACATCTTGCAGATTCTCTGTTAAAGAAAGGTAATCGTTTTAAAATTAAAATTCATTATGAGTATACGTAAAACATAGGTGATGTTATTAAAATGAATTATTGGTTGACTGATGCGATATACGAATGAATATAATTAGTTTTATTCAATACATAGAGAAGCGTAGGTAACTTATTTGGAAGGATACGTAAATTATAAATCAAAATTTTATTAGGACGACTGGATAGGTAGGTGTTAAAAGTATCAAAATAATATTGTCTACTAACCTATGAAATTCAACACCACACGTAGACAATCTTGTTTTTGTTTAAACGCGGCATCACGCTGTTGTTGTATTTCGTTGAACTTGCCAATCATGCAAAACAACATCTTTCGTGCACCACTTTTGATAGATTTGTTCATTTTAAGCCGTAATTAGAATCACAATTTACACAAACGCATACAATTTGTAAACAGAGATACCGAACGACAACCTTGTCAAATTGACGTTGACGTTCATACAGAGTTGCTATATAAAAAGTTCGCAAATAATTCCAGGGCCTACTTTCATTAGCCAGACTCTAACAGATAAGGCAAAAAAATATTATTGTCTTACTTCAAATACTTTTCTGTAAAAAAAATATTTTTTTTTTGTATGGGAGTTATTACATTTTATTCAATTTCTCAAAAACCTTAAGCGAGGTCGAGATGGTAATCGCATATGTTAGAATACTAATAACGCTGAGTATTTGGCTCGAAGAAACTTATTGTTTATCACTGCGTACTTTCGCTATAATAGTGACAGAAAATATCTAATTTTTTAACGTTAATTATTCGCTTTTTTTAAATCGTAGCCTTACACATGAGTAATGTATGCTAAATGTCAAATAAATAAAAAGAGACTTCTCTGTAAAAGAGGTTATGGGGGCTCACTAATGAAATGACTGAAAAGCTATGACTGACTTTCTGAAGGAGTATTTTCATCAGTTCTAAATAACAACCAAAATGAAGACAAATAAAGCTGCAAACATATTATAGTTGAATATGTTCACAAACGATTCTGAAAAAATACTATGGTGAAAGATTATTATATATTTATTCTCTTGAGAAATCTCTATTTCCACGTTTTCCAACGAAAGCAATTCATTGTTCAAGATCAAAGCACTAGCCTCTGGGAACAACTGTTTATGTAAACGGTTTGACATGGCTGATGTAAGGATCTGAGCTAATTAGGAAGCTGTGGATAATGTCTAAATTAGTCTGAACTCTACCGGAAATCTTTATTCCTCGCTTCGGAAAGCATGCCTATCGTTGTTGACTGACGCTCGACGCATCGTACGCTCGAGTGATATTTTTTATGAACCATTCTTTCTATTACAATTAGACGTTTGTGTATACTCATGGTGTGATTTACACTGACGGACTCATAAACTGCATCAAAGTAATAGACGACTTTGAAATAAATATTTTAACCAAGTATGCATACTTTCTATACAGATTTAAATTGAAACCTCTAGATTGGTTCGTGAACTTTAAAACAGCGTAGGGTCATATCTTTAAGTTTAAGTTTATGTACTGGAAAGGACCTTAAGACTTTTTTTGAAGAAAAAACAGAAATTTAAGAAAAATTGGTTTAATTAAAAAATTGGTTTTAACAATAGACACAAACTTTATGCAAGGGTTTATTTGTGTTTTAATAAGGTGTATTACCCCCACGTGCCCTTATTACGGATTCTAATCGGTTCCGCATAGATTTTATAAGGGTTTTTAAAAGATCTTGCGGAATATTGTCCCATTCTTCTGAAAGTGCTGTTCTTAGTGCTGCCACTGTCGTGGGCGAAGGGTTTCTCGCATATACAGCTCTTTTTAAATTGTCCCAAACATGCTCGATGGGATTAAGATCCGGGCTGCGTGCTGGCCAATTCATTGTACGTATCCCAACCTCTTCGCAATAATGTTGAACTTGTGCAGCTGCATGCGGCCGGGCATTATCCTGCATTAAAGTAAAATTTTCGCCTATGAATCCCATGTAAGGCACCACGTGATCTTCTAATATCTCTGTTATGTAGCGATGTGCTGTCAAACCCCCTCTATTACCGTTTTGACGGACCATGTCTATGAACACAAGTTCTGTTCGCCCGTTCATCGATATGCCACCCCAGACCATACATGAACCGCCTCCAAAAGGAACACGCTCCTCAATGCAACTTTGAGCATATCGCTCCCCACGTCGACGATAGACTCTTCTGCGACCATCTGCACCATATAAACATGTCCTACACTCGTCCGTGAACAATACAGAGGCCCACTGCTCTTCTGTCCAATTCAGGTGATGACGCGCAAATCTTAAGCGAGCTTGTCTGTGAGCTGTAGACAACTTTGGACCATTTGCTGGTCTAAAAGGGGTGATATCCGCTTCCTTTAACCTTCTTCTTATTGTTCGTGCACACACGTTTACTCCACGCACTTCATTAAGCTCGGTTTTGATGTTAACTGACGTTTTTTGATGTTAATGTTCTGCATAATTCCCTATTTTTTTATTATCGATTAAAATTTTTACATCTTGTATCAAAGTTAGGAAGGAGATTATTTTGTCCATAATACTGCAATCAATAGGCATTATAATAATAAAAAAATCCAAGAAAAGTCGAACCAAAAAGAAGTTGTAATTATTTAAAGCCACGTGGACACGTAATTATAAAAAATAACGAAAAGAAATTATATCTCGAAAACTACAAAAAATCGTAGAACATACATGGGGGTTACCAGCTAGTGGCGGCTTGACACCTTAAAAGAAACACCCTGTATATTTTATAATTTTAAATAGTCTAGCTAGAGGTTCTAAATACATACTGGAAAAAAAAAAAAAACAAACATGTGATAGTCCAAAAATAATTATTTACCAGCCGCTAACTACGAACAGACATTTGCCGACGGCAAAAAAAAAAAACAACAACACACAAAATTGTCAAATAAACCTGATATTTGCTTACATTCTCGTCTTTTATTGATATTTTGTTTGAAAACTAGTGAGGGCTAAACATTTTAATGTTAAAAGTAATAACTAAATAACTTTTTAGAAAAAATTAGCGATAACATTTGATAAGTTTAACCTAACATGGCGGTGAAGTTTCACTGCCACTACAAGTGCAAATTAGAGATCCGGTTCTTAGCATTCCATGGATTCACCGTGCGGTCGCCGGGTCCATGGCGTGGTACAGAGAGGAACACTGTGACGGCGCCTGGGACTTGCGACCCAGGTGTAGGTTTAGGGTGGCCACCTTGTGATGCATCAGCGCTCACCTCCACCGTCAGTCGTGTTCCCCCCTCTACCTATCCAAATTTGGTAAGATCCTATCAACGCCGTTTTAGATATTCGTTTGAGTAAAGAGCTTACTGAAGCTCTTGGCAATCCGAGGTCTTTAAATAAGTTATACAGGGATTTAGCTGGAATTCCCCTTGCTCCCACCTCCACGGCGTAGAGTTTAACCACATAGCCATTTTTGGTTAACTCGTTGGTCAGGTCAAAGTATTTGTTTATTTTTATAGCGTGGTCTTTAGGTATGTTAGTTTCCCACGGTACTGTGAGTTCTACTAGTACTGCACGCTTTTGCTGTTTTGAAAATAGGAATATATCGGGTCTGGATGACGAGGCACAAACATCCTCCGGTATTTTATAGTGTTTCTCATACGAATCTGCGAGTAATGTCCAATCAGCGGCTGCTATCAAAATTGAGTACGGCTTTTGATTTGCCTTTTTGAGCAGCCTTCCTTTACAAACGCGACGTCATTTCTTTGGTTTGTGGTTAAACCCTTTTTCGCTCTAGCTACCGCCAAACTTACCGCCTCACGTACGATTTCTAATACCTTATCATGTCGGCGCGAGTAATGACCCCGGTCTAATAGCGTCCTACAACCCACCAGTAGGTGCCTAGCAGTACCAATTGCTTCACCACATGAGTTACATGTTTTATCTGTGGCTTTTCCCCATCTGACAAGATTGCTTTGGTCGGGGAGGGTCAACTGGAATGCATTGAGATAGAATTTAAGGAGAGCCGGTGACCAGTCGTATATTAAGGTACGCCATTTTAAGACTATGGGAATACAAAATTCACCTAGTGTTAACCATTCGTTTTGTATTTCTAGGTTCATTGCGTGCACTTTGTAGGTATTATTTTCATCTACTTGAAGAAAAGATTTTGTTATGTCTTTGTCTGACTGCCTCCTAGTATTACCCAAACCTACCCTACCAGTCTGCGAGCCTATCATGAATTTTTTTATGGAATTGGAGGCGCGACTCGAGCTCTTTAGTACTTTGGTCTTTTGGAAGAGCTTGCACGATTTCGTCTTTTGATTTCGCTAGGACGTGCGTTTTGGTTACTCTTAGATGTTTATAGAGTTCCGATGGTTTCTTGAACGTCATTCCAAAGTTATTTGAGGCTCTATATAGTGTCGATGGGTCTGCCGACTGAGCTAGCCCCAGCCACGACTTCAATGTCTTCGTAACATTCGCATCTAGTTTTTTGAGGAAGCTCTGGCTTATATCATAAACAAGAAACGGCCAGTTAAGACGCGAGGTTAAAGCCGAACGTCCACCGCCAGCTAAACTAAATGAAAACTAAACTCAGTGAACTAAGCTAAGCTAAACTAAGAATGCGTTGTCCGTCCACCAGGAAATAAGCTAAGACTACGTTAGTGATGGCCAGTTTACGCTAGAACGTCGAGTTAACCGGACGTGATATGGAAGACGACACCAGCAATGACGACACTTTAGAACTGGACTATCGTCATAGGAGAAGAAGAATGATTATTGCTTATTTTATGAAGAAAAAACGAAAACATAGATACTGGATAAGTCAACACATTCAGTCCTGGAAAACAAGCAGCGAATTTAACACTTTGTTTAATGAACTAGACGACGAAAATTTTAAGATGTACTATCGTGTATCCAGACAACAGTTTGATGAGTTACTTTTAATTATTGCCAATGATATTGCTAAGATTGATACTAATTTTCGAAAAGCAATATCGCCAGAAGAAAAATTGGCTATTTGTTTGAGGTAAGTGTATCAATATTAAAATTAAACATTCAGTTACTTTGTTATATTTATTGAAAATTAGGTTATAAAAAGATATCAATTGAAAGTAGTATTGGTGAACGGATTGCCTTCGTTGTTTTGAGTATCTTGGAAGTATGGATTATCTTGGGAGACTGGATTGTCTTGGGAACGTGGAGTAGATTGAGCAGAAGATGTTGAATGTCCATATGAGAACTGATTTCCTATAAGTAACTGTCATATTTATCTTCCGCTTCAGACATTACGGTAAAGATTTTCCTTTTAATGTCCCTTTGCAACCACTCTGGAAACTTCATGGCTGTTTCGCTCATACTCTCAAAAAACAGTTTTAAAGGATGTCTTCTTGATTCCCTTTCAGCTGTCTCTTTCTCTTTTATCTCACGGCGACGCTTTTCATAATCTGCATCAATGTCTCTTAGTACAGCCGCTAAAGATTCATCGTTCTTTCTCTTTCTTTGCCGTTGTTCAGACGATGAGCTATGAGATGTAGATGGTATAGATTCAGTGTTAAAACCATGATCAGTATTTTCCTGTGTCTCAGTATGTGAAATTGTAATATCCTGGCTTTCACTTGCATTACCAGCTTCCATTGTAATGTTTGTTTTATTATTCTGGCTTTCAATTACTTTACCACTTCTTGGGCGGTTTTTCATATAAGGCAATAAAAATTCAAGTAGAATGGCATATTTCCAAGTGTTTGTTGGTGTTGCAGCTTGGCCACTTGTTGAGCTTTTAATTCTTTTTATTGATTCTCGATGCCCATCACGTAATTTCTTCCATTCGTTTTTTGCCGTTTTAACTAAAACAGTAATAAAAAGGTTAGAGCTAACTTTCATTTTTTTAATACTACTGAGGCGACAGACAAGCTTACGGCCCACCTGATGGTAAGTGGTTACCGTAGCCTATGGAAGTTTGCAACACCAGAGGTGCTACAACCGCGCTGCCGACCCTGCAAGAACCTTCTAAGACCCCTTTTGAAGAAACCCATACTGTAGGCGCAAAAAAAGCTTATAATCATGTAACTGTAATGTTATTGTGCAATAAAGTATGTACATATATATTCATTATAAAGTGTTGCCTTTTGCAGGTTTTTGGCAACAGGGGACTCCTACAAAACAATTGGATACAACTATAGAGTGGGTGACAGATCAGTTTCTAGGATTGTAGAAAACGTCTGCCAAGCAGTTTGGAATCATTTACAACCAATTTACATGTGTTTGCCGACTGAAAGAGAATGGAAAGAAATTGCTGAAAATTTTATGCTGAAATGGCAATTCCCCAACTGTATTGGAGCAGTCGACGGCAAGCATATATCCATAAAATGCCCACCTCATTCAGGTTCTCAGTATTTTAATTATAAACATTTCTATTCTGTAGTATTACTTGCAGTTGTTGATGCAAAAAAGAAGTTTATTATAATAGATATTGGTTCCATGGGCAGATTTAGTGATGGTGGTATTTTTTCTGACAGTGCATTTGGACGTAGGTTACAAAATAACGAATTAAATTTGCCTAGTGATCAGCCTTTACTAGAAGGTGGCACTGCAATACCTTACGTATTTATAGGTGACCAGGCATTTCCTTTACAAAAACATTTTATGAGACCATACCCACAAAGCGCATGTCGTAACAGTAGAGAAAAAAGGAACTTTAATTATCGTCTCAGTAGAGCGCGAAATGTAGTAGAAAATGCCTTTGGTATTTTGTCAATGCGATTTCGGATCTTTCGTCGGCCATTGGAGTGTAAAGTAGAATCAGTTCGATTTAATAATAAAAGCTGCTTGCGTGCTACACAATTATCTTTCAACTAATCAAACAATAGCAACTTTTGATCAAGCATATGCTGAAGACGAATCAGTTTTTCTATCAGTGGGACAAATACACGACAATGTACGATCAACAAGAGAAGCATTACATGTAAGAGAATCCCTTTGTGATTATTTTAACAATAACAATATAAATTAAACTTACTGTCCGATATGTTTGGGTTTTTCATTTCATCCACTATCCTCTTCCATAAACCGTCTTTTTTATTTTGTGTCACGGTAGTCTTTATCCTCTGGATTATATAACACAGGATACTGCTTTACGTATTCAATAAACACCTCCATGTTGCAAAATACGTGTTTCACCTACCGCGCGCGAGCGCTCACTGTACAAACACGTGCGAACAACACTATCGACAGGCGTCACAGGGGTAAGGCAAGGGGGTGAGAGGCGCTTAGTTTAGCTCAGTTAGTTACGGGTCGGCCGCACAACTAAGTTAGTTCCACATAGCTGGGGCATTTCACGTAGCTTAGCTGGCATAGTTCGCGGTGGACGCACATGTATGAAAAACTGGCTCAACTATGCGAGCTAAGCTAAACTAACTTAGTTTAGCTGGCGGTGGACGTTCGGCTTAAATAGTTGTCGTAAATCCACGCTTTTTTAACATTACTTAGTGGCTGTTGATCTACCTTTTTTATATCGATAATGAAGTTATTAATTACTTCTTCTAAAGCTGGAGTGCAACCTCTGTTATCTATTTTTCTTCCGAGAAATTTAAAAGGCACGGTTTCGGATATAGTCGAAACGTTTTCCCCGCCTATACGAGGGTCAAACTGAAAGTTCTTAGAAAATCAAAAACTGATTACGTTAGCCAGTTTTTATTTTTATTATATCTTTTCAAAATATTGTCCATTCACGTCAATACACCGCTGCATGCGATGGAACCACTGGGAAAAGCACTTTGCCCACTCGTCCTTAGGGGTCTCTTCAATGGCATTCAATGGCTTCAGCATTCATAAACCGCTTTCCTTTAAGTTTTCTTTAATTTTTGGAAATAAATAAAAATCACAATGCGTGAGGCCCGGGCTATACGGCGGGTGACCCAGTAATTCAACGTTTGATGTCGCCAAATAGTCGATCGTTCGCTTGGCGGTGTGCGACGAGGCGTTGCCGTGGTGAAGGAGGATCCTACTGCGAGGTCGTTTCTCTCGAACTTTTTCCAAGACAAGTGGCAAACAATTGGTAGTGTACCATTCTGCAGAAACTGTTTTTTGATCCTCTAACACAATTGTTGCGAAATGACCTATCCTTCCAAAGAACGAGGCCACCATTTTTTTTCCCGCACTTCGATCTCTCTTCACTTTAGTTGGCAACTCCTCGAAAGGAAACACCCACTGAGCAGATTGTCTTTTGGTTTCAGGATCATAACAGTAAATCCAGCTTTCGTCACCTGTTAGTATGTCGAACACAGCATTAGAGTCACCTCCGTTAAATCTTTCAATCATTTAACGGCACCAACCCACACGATGGAGTTTTTGAGCCTCAGTCAAATTATGAGGTATCCACCGGGCGCAAAGCTTCCTGACCGCTAAATGTACGTGGAGGATTTTGTGCACTTGACTCATACCGATGCCTAAGCTTGTCCGAATCTGCTGATAGGTCACTCTTTTGTCAGTCTCTATCATACGCCGCACAACACAGATGTTATTTTCAGTCGTCGCCGTAGAAGGCCGTCCCTCACGTAAATCATCAGTGAGATTAGTGCGACCACGTTTAAACTCATTAAACCAGTTGTAAACAGTCGCACGAGATGAGGCTTCATCGTGAAAGGCCAATCGTAGTCTATCATAACTTTCTTGTTGACTTAAATGACATCGAAAGTCATAAAAAATCATTGCACGAAAATTTTCTCGTGTTAAATTCATGTTAACGTGACACAGACAATTTTCAATTTGCCGCCAAATTGTAAAACAAATGATAAATGAATGAAATATATACTCAGTAATATTGGCAAAGAGTTCTATTTTTAAATTTTAGAATTATTTTTTTATTATATTGTTTATAAGTGGCCAGTTCTAAGAACTTTCAGTTTGACCCTCGTACTAAGCCCTGGATCATATGAGGTATATATCTGGCACCCCGCCTACCCAGACATAGACAGTAGCATTTGCTAGGTTTTGTTTTCATTCCATCTGTCCATGTACAGAATTCATCCACTATGCGCAACAGGTCTTGGCACTGCTTTGGGCTGCGAGTAAGTATTGCGAGATCATAATTCAGTAAGTATTGCGAGATCAAGATTACGTATTTCTTCCTCTAAGGATGCACTTTCCTTCTTTATCAATTCATTTGTTTCTTTTGCAAATATAAAACCAATTGGACGACAGAAGTTTGTTGAAGAGGGAGCAGAATTTTGCCACAAGATAGTACCACTCTCTTCTTCCAAACGACGCACTAACGTAACATCGGTTGAGTGTGAACGGTCAAGTGTTTTTCTATACATTTGTCTGTTCTGGCGTTACGCGACCGATAATACGCGACGTATGTTCCGTCAGATATGAACCTTCCCTAAAATTGACGATTCTTCAGTTTTCATTATTAGTTTGGTTCCACTTCGTTTGGAAGAAGAGAGTGGTACTATACTATACTATACGCGACCGATAATACGCGACGCAAGTTCCGCCAGATATGAACCTTCCCTTAGTGTCGAAGTGTGACTTTGTTTATAGTTACTTTGAGAAGATGACCCGTCAAAACCCCATTTGCTTCTTAGTTTTAGCGATTTTTTGTCGGCAGAGTTGTGCTGAATTGTTTTTAATATCCTATAGGTTGTCAAATCTAGAAGCGATTGAAGCCTTATCTTAGCATCAGATTCAGTTACAGTTATGTCTGCCTCTGGATGATAACAAGTTTTTTTAGTCTCCAGGAGCTTTTGATGGGATGGAAGACCATAAATTTTCTCTGAAGCAAGAATACTTCTTAAATTTCGATATTGCCATTTTGACAAATTTGTTGAGGTGTAAGGCCGCGTCCTGGACGACGGCGGCTGGAGCGGGCGGCGCGGGCTACGGCACCCGCGTCTTTATCAAAGTCGTACATTTGTGTGAAGCTGTTCTCGATGACAGCGGTGCGGGCGGCGCGGCGTGGCGGAGGACGAGTGTCGAGCTGTAGTTGCGCGGCGACCGCGCGTTGGAGTAGTCGTAGTGACGTAGTTTTTATTTTAATTAGAATGTCTTTGATGGAGGAAATCATTTCCGAGGTTTCAGATAGGCCACCATTATGGAATAGCAAACATTACGACCATAAAAATAGACGGAATATTTTGATTTCGTCTTTGGTCGGCATAATTTCGATGAAACTCTTCCTTTTGTTTTCCTTGTTTGTAGTATGGGTTCACGCATTCCTTCGCACACAATATATCGTAATTAATAAAAGAACTGCTACATGAAATATCGCGTCGCAGTACCGACATCGCGTATACTCTCGAAACGTCACTTCACCGCAACAAACCGAGCGATCTGGCCGCTGTCGTCGTGAACGGACCACGTACACCGCGCACACCGCCCGCACCGCCCGCTCCGCCCGCCGTCGTCCAGGACGCGGCCTAAAGCGCTAACGTTTTATTATCTGGTAAACACGGTTTGTTAGTTTTTTTTAGCGAATAGTACATCATATTGTATTTAATTGGAACTTTTGGGAGCAATCAGCTATGTGCGGGTTCCGTTCCACGCCGGCAAAAAGAAAAAGCATTTGACATCATTTGACAGATGTCAAAGCGCTGTCATTATAGCGGACACGAATATTTTCTTTGCCATGGGACGCAGCCTTTTTGCCTCTGAACCAAGACGTTCGAACTTCAATGCGATGAATCCCAACATGTTGCCTCAAGGACAACTAGATGGCGCTGTTCTCAATTAAACTCTAAACTACGCAAAATTACGAGATTTGCTACGTTACAAGGCCCTTCTCACATTAGGATAGTTAAAAGTGCGGAGACCTTATTTTACGGTGCGGAAATCCTCATGGATATTGTACTACAGGGTGTCCAGTGTCCAGTTTCAAACTTTGAAAAACTGTAAAAAATAAACAACGCCAACATTATAAAAAATGTTTATTACAATACAGTAAAAATCAGGCCCTATTATGGCAGATGCTGCCATTGCACACCAGACAGCGAGTTTTGGCTTATGCCGAGGCTTTTGATGCATTTGTCTTGGGTTCTTGCCATCCTAGTAGCGGATATTTTGCTTATTCACATACCCTCCGATATGAAAATGAGCTTCGTCACTTAAGAATATTTTGCCAATATGTTGAATAAAAAAATATACCGTGTCTGCGGCAGACAAGACAAATTCTACGTGTACACAAGAATGTTGTCTGTTCCACACATGAAAACTTTTCGTGTCTTCCATAGACCAATCGGAACGTGTACATGACACGATTTTTTTCGTGCAGTCATCAGTCGGGCGTAGGGCGCGCAAGTAATAACAAGTCTGATAATCATTTTCGTTTATTTATAAAAATGTTAACTACAAAGCAACCAAGAATGATAATCCATATAGGTAAGTATTTAAAAGTCAATGCCATTTTTCATTGTCATGTTATAACTCAACAACGCCTTTACCGATTTACCTAATTTTGGTCTTGAATTATTCGTGGAAGTCCAGGAAAGGTTTGTACGTAGAGAAAAATTCGAATAATTGCCGAGAACCGACTTCCACGCGGGCTAGCCGCGGGCAAAAGCTATAAGTTATAAAAATGTTAACTACAAAGTAAACAAGAATGATAATTGCATATTATTATTTTAACAAAATGAAAAAGGAAACATAAAACAAGACACTTTACTGGGTTCATCCAATTATACAAGAGAAAAATAAGTTTGGGGGGTTCATTATCCTTTACCTTTTTGTGGATTATTTTCGCATGAAAATGACTACGTTTGACAAGCTTTTGACAACTATAGAAAATAATATGCGACTGGAAAATACCAAATTGCGAGAGAGTATTCCTCCGTACATTAGATTAGCCGTAAAGGTAATTATAATAACAAGTCATTATTTATAAGCATATTGATTTGAACCTTTTTAAATAAACAATGTCTTTAAAGTGTTACATGTTTCTAAATTCAACAGATTCCATATCTTCATATTCTTTAGAAAAATCTAACTGAAATTCATCTGTATCTGATGTTTCCACTGTACTAATAGTTTCGGTGTCAAATTCAATGGATATAGGTTTTTGAGTCTAACCTAATCGAGTCGAGTGTGATAGGCTGGATAAGTTAAATGACGACTTAGAAGGCTGCGTTATGATGACGAAAATTATTGAAATGCGATGAAAATGTAACACTTATCAATAAACAAATGACTGCTTTTGGAAAAAGAATTAAATGTTCTTAAAATAAATTTAAGTTGAAATTAGAATTCTTAGCCAAACAAAAACTATTTTGATTTGGAATGACCAGTACTGCAGAACGGCAATTTCATAGGTAAGACCTATTAAATTCAACAATGTACCTATTTGTGAAAAAAATATTGCCCATAAAGGAACGTGATTAATTAACAACATACCAAAACTTGCTAATTAGTAATGCTTACTAAATTAAATAAGATTACACAAATCTTAACACCAACGGCAAAGTTCGTGACTGTTTCCTCAATATATGTAGCATTGGCGAAGGGTGGATGTTTTAAAAGGGAAGCCGAACGTAAGAAAAAAAACTTACCATGGCCGATTGTAATGTGTAGGTACTCCTTTCAAAAGCTGTGACTGACTGGGTCGATGCTTAGGTCCAAATGGTTGAGGAAATTTCAACCCACATTTACTTAACGTGTAAGCACTGATGATTATTATAACAGTGTCTTTCAAGTATAATGAAAGTGGCTTTGAAAAAATAAGACTTCAGCAGTTCGACTACCACTAACGTCGTAAAATCCTAGAAATCGTTCTTCAATGCCAGTTTCAGTTAAATATCTAAATATTACAGTTAGTTGTTCCCTATGGCATACGTCAGGTGTTTCGTCAATCATAACCGATACAAATTGAGCTTTATCTATCTCTAATCTAATACGATCTCTTAAAACGGATGCAATGCTATGTATTAAATCGTTTTGAATGTCGCTAGAAAGACCAGAAAATACGGGATTTTGCATTGAAGGACATTGTTCTAAATGTGAGTCCATTACTGAATCGTATTTACTTAAATATAATAAGGTTTCGATATAATTCCCGCGGTTATCAGAACCTGAACATCGTGACCGTGAAAAGCTAACTCTTGTTTACCTAAAAAAATTACTGTCTCTATAAACCGTTTGATTAGATTTCTATTACGATCTACTTTTCGATTATGTACTTCATAGGTACTCGTGAAAAATGTTTCGATTCTAGTTGTCCCGAACTCATGTAAAGCTACGGATATGTTTCTCAGTTTGAACATGTTTTTTTGATGAATTCGATAAATTATTGATATAGCGACATATATCCTACATGACTCCACATACTCTTAGAATCTGAGAATAACAAGCAAAGAAAATAATACATTCTATTTAATTTACAACTGCCTGTGAACCACTTATATTTATCGTAATGAGAAATATTAAAATGTTTCGTAAATCCATCGCGCCGTTTATATTCTATATTCATGACCGGGCGGGCTTGACCTAACTGAACTACATCTTTCATATTTTCATAATTTAATTTCGAGAAAGATGTTTCCTCACACAACAAAAATAATCAGTCAGACAACAATCTAATGCTATTAACGCAGCCATTATAACAGCAAAATACACTACAAATGCATATAATACAACGACTACTTACCAAAATATTACGTAGATACTACGACAATATAATGTCAATCAATGCACAACAGTCAGTACACTACACAACACAAACACAAATTATACTTAGTAATAACTAGGTACTTTACACAAAAAAGCGAATTCTAACTTATTTTTAACATAATAATTATTGATGAAATAAAAAATGAATGTCAAAATTGTGGTGAGCAATTGAATTTGAATACATCGCTCATTCGCCTCAACTTCAGTATATGTAAACAAAACAAACTTCACATTAGTGCTCTCTCGCTCTCGCAAATTCTTATCGTATATTCCCTCTTTGTCATCATAACTCGTTGAATAGCGGCTTAAGTCGCCCGTAGTGTTCTACGAACACTACTAAAGAAAAATTGCGCATGTGTGCGTGCGACTGCGTATTAGAGAAGAGTTAAAGATTCCGATTTTGGTGGCCGGCTCACATTTGCGCGCGTTCAGACAGAATCATACAAGAGGTTTCCTTCCTTAATTGAGAACTAGATGGCGTTATGAGAAATATGTGTAATATGTAATGTATGTAAATAATTATTATAATTGCGATTTACGTAACATAATACTTTTTGTTTTATATTCTTGTGTATTGAATAGATGTGGTTTCATTGATTTATAATTTATTAATAGACAATGCTTAGGGGTTTTTGCAAAGGTAAGCCGGTAGGAATCGGGTTATATGGACACTTCGCCACTGATATGTAGTCCTTTATCTTCTTGCTTATGATTACATAACATATTCTACAGATGATCAGTTCACTTGTTAGATTGTATGTCTCAAATGTAAATAAACATATAATTAATTTTAAAGAAACTAAACTCCCTACTTTTAGCCACAAACCTAAAACAAGTCGGCCATAACTTGCAAATTAGTAATGCTCACTAAAATAAATAAGATCACAAAATTAACACCAACGGCAAAGTTAGTGACTGTCGCCAATGTAGTCCTTATCTTCTTGCTTATGATGACATAAAATATTCTACAGAACATCAGTTTAATCACGGGGCAATAGTTCTTGGAGCTAAAAAACATAAAATTAATTTTAAAGAAACTAAACAAATACTTGCTATACTTTTAACCACAAACCTAAAGCAATTGACGGGGTCCAAATAATCAGTGACAATTAAAGCGTTATAGTTCTTTATCTTCTTGCTTATAATGACATAAAATATTCTGCAGAACAACAAAATGTTTGCACACGGAGCAATCGTTTTCGGAACTAAATTTGCAAGTTTTAGAAAATCATTTCTCGAGCGCCTTCATATTGTCGTACTCGTTTTTCGTGTAAACACGTTCAACATAACAGACTAACGTCTTTAATCTTGAGGAAGACATCTGAGAGTTCTTGAATATTGCAAATTGTAATTTGCATTTCAACTTGCATTAGAACTTTTTGATCCAGTTTCCTTATCTTCGGCCGGAATATGAAAAGCAGGGCTTGTATTATTAAACATATTGTTGAAAATGTAGCTCCAGTTATTTGCAAGTAGTCCGTTCCATTTTGTACTGACTTGACAAAAACTCAGCAGTTGTGTGGTTAAGATTTCTTTAACTGAGTTCAATCTCGTCAAATGAGGAAAGTAGGTAATGTACTACATACTTACCTAATTGGTAAACACAGGATTACATAGTTACTCCTTACTATGTCACAGTTCATAAAGGATAGGTTACACAGTGCGAGCAGCTGATATGACAGTAGACAGCTACTGTGCATGTGTACTCGTATGACAGTAGCTCGACTCGCCTCGCTCGGTCACACTATGCGAACTGCTGGCGTCGCAGGAAGACAGCTACTGCACCAGTGTACTCGCATAGTTCGTCTGTATCATGTCTCGTGCACTGTTGTCGCAAAATACACGTTTAATCACAGTGCATACCACTATAAAAGCAATTACGAAAATACTTTGTGTTGAAATTGAAAGAGCTATACAAAAAAAGAAGAAGAAGAGAAGTGTTTTGGGTCAGGACTTGGCTGCAAGGAAAAGGGGCAACGAATTCAATATTTAAAGAGCTATATGATGAAGATCCCCGAGAATATAAAGTGGTTGATTGCTCCAAAAATTCAACGTGATGATACACTAATGAGGGATGCGATACCTGCGAGGGTGAAGTTGGAAATAACCCTAGTATACCTTTCTTCTGGGATATCGTATAGACTGTTGTCGGTATTTTTCAGAGTTTCAAAAGCATCCATCATTAAAATAATACCAGAAGTGTGTGCTGCTATCAATGAAAGTCTAAAAGGTTATATCAAAGTAAGTATTTTTTTTTATTCATAATCAAATTCACAATGGTTTTGTAAAGTTTTTGTACATATTAAACATGAACTTTACATACTAACTACAGTACTACATAGCTTAGTTCGTTATTTTTTAATATTAGAGATTGATATTGCTGCAGCAAGTACATCATTAGATTGGGGTATAGATTCAAATTGATCCAGCAGTGGCGCAGAGAATGCAGATGTTGTAGGTTCAACAGGTTGATAAGCTTCAGTAGCGACCTCTACAAGCTGGTAGGCTACAGGCTGTGGTGATAGCGTACATTCATTATGGAGTATAGATTGTGAAGATTGTTCCACTTGCATAGAGAGTGCAGACATTTCATAATTTACTGTAGGCTGTGGTGATGGCGTACATTCGGAACTGTAATTAGAAGGTGTGTACACAATTCTACCACAGAGGGCTCTCTTACGGTATCTAGAGAGTATCGCCTGTATTTCATCTGTCGCATCAATTCTATCAATCGAAGATAACTGTTTCAGCTGCAGTGCTACATGTCTTCCAATAACATCACATTCATCTTCTAATTCTCTTGTAATCGGGGCAGACACGTTTACTAAACTACTATTTAGTTCTTTGAGTTCATTTACGGCTGCTTGAATGTCAGACCGTTCTGATGATAATTCCGTCTTTAACTTTAGAGTTTTTGGTGGCTTTACCACTTTTATATGAGCAGCTTTGTTGCTATTGTCACTAGCATCAAGGTCCACGTTATTCGTGGCCTCCTCGCTTCCTGACGCTGATGCGACGTTGCTTCCTGACGTTGATGGATGATATGGTTCCTGAAATTAACATAACTCTTTTATTTTTCAGATACCGAATGTGGAAGAATGGCAAGATATCCAAATAGGATTCGCTTCGAGGTGGAATTTCCCTAATTGTTGTGGCTCTATCGATGGGAAGCATATAACAATTCAAGCACCACCAAATTGTGGCAGTGAATATTATAATTACAAAGGAACAAATAGTATAGTGCTCATGGCTGTTGTGGATCACGATTATACTTTCAGATATGTAGATATAGGCTCATATGGTCGTAACGCAGATGGTGGGGTATTCCAAAACTGCTCTTTGTATCCTTATCTAGAAAACAATTTATTGTTGCCTGAAAATGGTATTCTAGTTGGAGATGATGCCTTCCCTTCAAAACCGTATTTACTAAAGCCCTACAAAAATACATTGACTACCGCAGAAAAGATTTTTAATTATAGGTTGAGCAGAGCAAGAAGGATTGTGGAGAATGGGTTCGGCATTCTAGCATCTCGTTTTCGTGTTTTGGGAAAGCCAATTCAAGTTACAGAGGAAACTACGATAAAGATCGTCTTATGTGCTTGTACATTACACAACTGGTTACGTACTACTGCATCAAATACTTATACACCACCAGGAACTACAGATTATGAAGACATCATAAACTTTCAAATCATTCAGGGCCAGTGGAGGTCCGAAATTAATGAATTACCGAGTATTCGTCGCTCGAGAATTAATAAATAGATCGAAATTAATAGCAGAGAAAATGCGTGATAAATATAAAAATTATTTCAATGACGACGGAGCAGTTGCATGGCAAAATTATATGATTAGGTAATTATAATTACCTAGTAGTAATTAGAACATAAAAGGGAAGAGAAAAATAAAGGATAGTAAATTTTGTGGACCCTGACTGGTTTGGAATGTGCCTTGTGCCTTTGTAATTATAATTTGTAATAAAATACTTACCAAATTACTTGATGTTTCCTTTTCTTTAAGATTAATTATTTTCATAATATAATCCATAGAATCGAACCATTTGATAGATGGTTTATAGATCTCATCAGTGCCAGATCCACTTTTTTGCTCTTTTCAATTTTCAATAACTCCTGGTTATACGTTGAGCGTAAATTTTTGATTTTTTTTGTAACTTCATTCATGTTTTGTAAATTGCATTCCAAGCGGATGTGTTCTAACGACGCTTTACGCAAATCTCTGTTCTTGTAATTAGGATCCAAACAATTCCATAAGTTCGTTTGATTCTTGTATAGCTCCACAAACTTTATATTTTGATCGGATGTCCACCTTTCCGCCATTTTGATGTCAACGCAAGAAACCTACAAAAACACTGCACCGGCGGCGTGGGCCCGAGCGTACGAGCTACTGTCATTTCGCGAAATCATGCGAGTTGACGACCGAGCGACGTGAGAGTGGCGTGGTGGGGGAAGGCCAGTTGCGAGTAAAAACAAAAAATGTTGAAGTAACTCGCTTGCGAGCAACTGTCCCACTCGCACATAACAGTTACTCGTATGATGCGGTCACACAGTGCGAGCTATTGCACCTCAGTAACTGACACGGTCAGCTCGCATGCTAGATCGCACCGTTGAACCCTCGGCTTTAGTGTCATGCGAGTTTGCGCCCGCGTGCGGGCCACGTCCGCATGCGTGCTGCGGGCGGCCCGCAGAACAGAATTTTAAAACCTACTCTGCAGTATTGTGCGTGTCGCCAGGAAGAGTACTCGTGTTGATACAATGATTGTAAAGAAAGTAATTATTGCTTATTTAATTTCTTTAAAAAATAGGAAAAAAAAGAGAAATTTTCATGTTGACCCCTATCTAGAGAGGAGACTTTTTACTGGAATGTTTCATGTAAATTATCAAAATCTCCGAAGTAATGAGCGTAAATTCAAGAATTATTTTCGAATGTCGATTCGTAGTTTCGACGAACTGTTGGCAAGAATTGAACAGAAGTTAACAGTATCCAGTTTACGACGTATCGAAATAAGTCCTACAGAGCGTTTAGCGGTTACTTTACGGTAAGTTTGTTTATTTTACATTATAAGCTTTTTTCTAGATTTTGGTGTGTGTGGGTGTGTCGTGTTAAGTGAGGGTTTTGAATAATTGTGTGTAGGTAGATCGTTTAACTCATCTTATGCGCTATATGTGCGTGAACTTGTAATTGTACATCATTAATTTGTGTAGCAGTGATTCGAGTCGTAATTCGAGCACACGTATTGCGCCAAGATGGGTTTAACTATATACCTACTAGCTGTTGCCCGCGGCTCCGCCCGCGTGGATGTCGGTTCCGGGTGTTTATTCGAATTTTTCTCGCCGTAAAAACCATCCTTGAACTCGCAACGAACGTTTAAAAAAAGAATTGGCCAAATTGGTCAAGCCGTTTTCATGTTATGTCGTGACAACGGAAAACGGGTTTCATTTTTATATATATATAGATACCCGTATTATGTAAAAGCCAAATAAATGTGTTTTATTAATCAACAATTGTTTATTACGATAACAAATCACAGATTATCACAGAATTTCACAGAATCACAGCACTTGAAATAAGTCATTTGAAATTTTAGTTTTCGTTGTAAAGTTCAGCCGTATTATCAGCAGGAGCAGTCGAATAGTTTTCAATATGAATGGTGTTACTAACCACAGCAGGTAGATCGCTTTCCACACCTATTTGATTTATAGGAACAAATGTATTGCCCTCGATATTTGCCATTACAGCATTTTCGTCCGAAGGGATCCCAGAGATATTTGTTTGCATATAATATGGGCTGGGAGTAGTTATTTGTGGAGATGAATAGTAAGTACGAGAACTACTTTCTGACACGTTGGATGGTGGTGGAGCGCTTATGTATTTTCTTAATTATTTCCCACATAATTTAATTGTGTTTCAATTTGTAATTTAAGAAACCGCTTCTATGTATCGAATAATGTTTGAATATTGGCGCTCATTTGTTGACCACTTAGTGTTGGAGGAGGCCAATGAATGGCGCTGTGAATGGATCTGTTCGAACTATATTTTGAGAACGAAGTTTCTATGAGCGGGACTCTCAAGCACCACGGCGGATCATCTACCCGCTCGCATTTTTTAATCAGTCACTAACACGCACCCAGCACCGAAAGGTGTCCTTTTTTGACTCCGCTAACGCATAAAACGGAAGTTTGATTAATTCAACTCCTCGTTTCTTTCTGTGTAATTCTATAAGTTCCTTTGGCCACATTCTCAAGTCAGTATAAGTGAAGTGTATCGGAAGAAAACGACAAATTCAAGAAAGTCACCGGCCGGTCGAAATATACCTACCCACCAACACGTGCCAGGAACCACGCCTGTCTGCAGCTGAATCCTCACGAGGTGGAACACAGGTCAGTGCCGATTTTCTTACGTTTTCATTCATAGAAGCGATTACATGAGTATTTCCTTTCTTACAACCAAACGCCAGGTCATATTAGGTTCTTTACGCTTTGTGTGCAAACACACCACATGGTCAGGACTATTTACACGTTTCACCAGATGGTGAATAATTAATTTGTGTGGTCGTATTTTCCATATCCATAATTATTTGTAAAACTTTCGTTATAAACATTAATTTTTGAAAATTCGTAAATTTTTTCAGTGTAGGCTGCAGCAACTGGAAAAATGCTAGATCTTCGCTTTCCAGTTCTAACTCATTGCTCTTCAAACACTCTAGCAGTTGTTTTTCGAATTCACTTAGTTGTTTAGTCTTATTCACCCGCCGTGATGCTGGAGTAGACTGATGTGGTGTTGCAGAAGTGGAAGGCAATGGTGCTTCTATGGTAGACTGGTGTCGTATTGCAGAAGTAGAAGGCAATGGTGCTTCTAGGGTAGAGGGAGACGGCGGCATTGGAGAATTATAAAATTCTGACAGTGAATCGTCGGTAACTGTATCTATAACGGTATCCAGAAAGGTTAAAATATTATAATAGGCATACTTTTTCTTTTTTTTGGCACCTGAACCTGATGGTTGATATTCGGATAATTTATCTTTTTTATTTATTTATTTATTTATTTATTTTATTCTTTATGTACACATAAATTACAATAAATACAATAGTGAAATGAAATGTACAAAGGCGAGCTTAACTCAAAGTTGAGTTTTCTACCAGCAGACCCAGGAGTGCACAGAGGAATTGCAATATGATTGGTAAAGTCTAGTGTACAGGAAAGTAGCGATGTTGATGTAAGAGGTATACGAGACGTATACCCCAGGTAATAGGCATAAATATACATACATATAACATACACATACATACATAACCACCTACATACTAACATACATACATACATACACACATACATACATACATATATACATACATACATATACATACATACATACATACATATACATACATATGTCTGCTAAAGTTGTGAGAGAAAGTAGTCTCTTACTCGTTTTTTAAAAATATTCGAAGATGGACTATCACGTATGGAGTGAGGAAGAGAGTTCCAAAGACGTACTGCAGAAACTGTAAAAGAATTGTCATAGCAGGAAGAACTATGACCAGGAGTTCGAAGAAGAAGAGAGGAGGAAGTGCGACAGGGTTTACCCCTGGGCACAAGGAATTCAAAGCGCTCACGAAGATATGAAGGAGAATGAGGATTATGAAGAATAGAGAAGAGAAGGGAAAGAATATGAATATCTCGACGCCGCCGAATTGGTAACCACTTCAGTTGCTTTCGGAACTCTGAAACGTGGTCGAATTTGCGGAGTCCAAAAATAAAACGGATACATAAATTTTGCAGTCGCTCCATCTTGTTCCAGAGTCATGTCTCTGGCCGTACGCCACCTCTGTTGAATTTTTTTATCTGAAAAAAATAATATTTTTTTTTATTTACAGGTACTTAGTTACGGGTGACACAATTACAGGCATGCATATGACCTACCAAATCGGAATCGCAACAATCAGTCAAATAGTGCGACAAGTGTGTCGTATTATTTGTAATGTATTCTTAACAGAATGTATTCCGACACCGAATTGCAGTCAATGGAAAAACATTGCGGATGAATTTTTCACTAATGCTCAATTTCCTAATTGCATCGGCGCGATAGATGGGAAACATGTCCGAGTAATACAACCAAATCACAGTGGATCATTATATTTCAATTATAAAAAATGTTATTCTCTGATTCTATTGGCAATGTGTGACGCTAATTATGCTTTTACATACATTAATGTAGGATCTTACGGTAGTAACTCTGATTCTTCAGTCTTTCAACAGAGTGAACTATATTCTCGATTACAAAATAATATGTTAGATATTCCAAACCCACAGCCACTACAAATTCTTAATAATAATGCAGAAAACCAATCTCACATAAGACCTGTGGTCCCATTTGTCATAGTAGGAGATGAAGCGTTTGGATTATCAACACATGTTATGCGGCCTTATGCTCGAAATAATTTGTCTTACAAAAAAAAAAAATATAACTATAGACAATGTAGAGCACGAAGGTATATTGAATGCACATTTGGAATTCTGTCAAATAAATTCAGAATTTATCATAGACCCATGAATGTTAAAGAAGATTTGGCTAAATTAATAATAAAAACAACTTGTGTTCTTCATAATTATACAAGAAAACGTGAGGGATATCGAGATAGAGACATTTTTGAAGTAAACGGTCTCTCTGATTTACCACTACCGTCGGATGAAACTTCAACATCGTCTTTTATTGTAAGAGATATGTTTGCCGATTATATTATTTTATTTATGAGGGTAAAGTCCCTTGGCAAGATAACTGTATATATTAATTGAAAGTATAACTGAACATATAATAATATCTTTTCTTTCTCACTTTCTCTTTGTAATTTCATTGAAGTAGAAACTGTAGGTGCATAATCAGCGTCTCAAGGCCACTCGTATTAATAAACGCATAATTTTATATAAAAAATATAAATTATTGCTTGTACAGAATGAATCAAACAATTATTAACCTTAAAGATCGAAGTATAATAAATCTTTGATACTTACCAATTTCCAGTTTTTCATTTTTATTTAGATTTTCAAATCCAGGAACCAATTCTTTACAAATTTCGAGCCACGCTGAGTTCCTAAAATCTCTGTTTTTATATAATACATTTTTCTTGTCCCATAAGCAAGATCGTAAATGAACCTCGAATATCACTCTTTCGGTATCGATTTTTATATTGATAGTACAAAATGCATGCGACCCGCTTAGCAGTAAAAACAACACTGGCTGTAGTTTATTTTATTTTTATTTTTATAAAATTGGTACAGAAACAGACATCAGATTGATGACACTATGACTATGACTCTACAAAAAAATATAGCCTTTTAAACCTGAAATCCACTTACATCTGTACACATCATTTCTGTAGACTTCAGTGCCAGTTTAACTATTACTTAGCTATAAATATAAGTAAGTTATGACTAAGTTTAATGACAAAATAAATAAACAAAAAGAAAATAGTCCTTATTCTAGCTGAAGGCCCTCACCACGCAAAATCCTCTTAAATTCAACAAGAGTATTGTGAAATATATCCACACGAGAGCATACAGAATAATATAGTACCTGCACATTCGAGCGAGTGGATCATTCTGGGATACATTGTTGTTACTTGCAGATACTGTAAATAATTGTGGGATACGCACAGAACGCGTTGGTACCTTGATGTCTAATTTGTTTAGCAGATAACTGTCTAGTGAACCATTCGCTATTCTGTGCAGAATGCACAGGTCACTCATCCACCTCCTCCTCTCAAGACTCATAATCTGAAAGTGTTCAAGTCGCTGCTCATACAGATTTATTTTGCGCCTGAGACCATATTTCGAACATAAAGATCTAATAAACCGTCTTTGTATAGATTCTAATCTATCTGTATGTGTATTGTATATCGGAGCCCATATAGCTGAGCAGTACTCGACTATGGTTCTTACGAGGGAGTTATATAATACTATCAAGGACTCGGCTTGTCTGAACGGTCGGGAGATTCTGAGGATAAAAGACAACATACGATTAGCTCTGCTACAGATATGGTCATAGTGAGGTCTGAATGACATCTCAGAATCAAATATTACTCCCAAGTCGCGAATCACCTTTACTCTTTCTAGGAGATCACCCTGGACATTATAGTTATATTTTATTGGAGTCCTACTTTTAGTAAATGTTATGATCTGACACTTCTTAATTTTTAGGGCCATAGAATTTTCATCACACCAATTAGAAATAATATTGATATCAGATTGAAGGGCCTCACAATCTCGGTCATCCAATATACGCCTGAAGATTTTAATATCGTCTGCATATGCCAGACATTCACTTCTAATTTTGCACAGCAAATCGTTCACAAATAACAAAAACAACAAAGGACCCAGATTTGACCCCTGGGGGACACCCGATGTTGCTAAAAATGGTACAGATTCATACCCACTAAGTGCGACGAGCTGCGTGCGGTTCAATAAGTAAGAGGTTAACCACCTGTGCAAGTTCCCATGTATTCCCACATGTTGAGCCTTAACAAGTAATGCAAAATGATCCACTCGATCGAACGCCTTGGAAAAGTCTGTATATATAGAGTCCACCTGCACTTTATCATTGAATGCCGTACATAAATAAGTGGTATAGGATAATAGATTGGAGTTGGTTGACCTTCCAGTTACAAATCCATGTTGTCGTGGGCTCAATACATGCCTGAGGTGGTTATACATATGGGCATAGATGAAGCCCTCAAATATCTTGGCAAATAGGCTTAAAATACAGATAGGTCTGTAGTTCAAGACATCACCCTTGTCTCCAGACTTATGCACTGGTGTGACCCTGGCTATTTTCCATAAGCTGGGAAATACGCCCTCATGTAAAGATTTCTCGAATATGAATAATAGCGGTGTTACGAGAGCAGTAGCACAAAAACGAACAAAAATAGGCGGAATACCATCAAAGCCACCACTCTTAGAGAGATCAACACTTTGTAACCTTTTTAACAGTTCTTCTCTGGTTATTTTTAAACTACTAATGGAGTAATTCGATGACGGAAAGTTAGGACAGTAATTATTTCTAGTACTAGAAGAGTAAACCGATGAGAAATGACTCGCAAACAAGTTTACAATATCTTCACCCTTAGTACCAATTTTATCTTGATAGCACATCTGACTAGGGATATCACTGAAATATTATAAAATATTAAAATAGTGGCTGTCGAGGTTCGTGGCACGCGTGCGGGCGGCACGCATCCGTGCGCCCCTGCCGCGTTTCACCCGCGTTCCGCGTGCTTGTGGCGCGCATGATAATAAAAACATGTATGGCACGATAGCTTGCGGGAGGCACGCATGCGGACGTGGCCCGCACGCGGGCGCAAACACGCATGACAGTAAAAAGGCCCTTACACATTACAAAAGTATGTATCATGAATCTTTATTCAGTATGTTGCAGATGTGCAACAACGCGAATAGTGTAGGTATAAGAAAATAAAGGAGAATGACCACGACAATATGGACCACGGTACAGGGTTGCGTCAATTCCAAAGTTGTTTTAGATGGTTTATAAATTAACCAAATAACCATCTACAATTGCCATTTTGGAATCAAAACCCGCATTTCCAAGTTTTTTTAGAAAACGTAACTTAACCTCAAAATAGAAATATCCGTCGTGTATAGAGGTAAGTTTATAGGTCGTAGCAGATTAATTAGCATATCTGATGGGATAGACTTAAATAAATCAGCACTTTGCCTTTATATTTCCTGTTAAAACAGTTACAAATACAAAAAAAGGAGAGCTCAGTATTTTAATTATAAACATTTCTATTCTGTAGTATTACTTGCAGTTGTTGATGCAAAAAAGAAGTTTATTATAATAGATATTGGTTCCATGGGCAGATTTAGTGATGGTGGTATTTTTTCTGACAGTGCATTTGGACGTAGGTACATGTAAGAGAATCCCTTTGTGATTATTTTAACAATAACAATATAAATTAAACTTACTGTCCGATATGTTTGGGTTTTTCATTTCATCCACTATCCTCTTCCATAAACCGTCTTTTTTATTTTGTGTCACGGTAGTCTTTATCCTCTGGATTATATAACACAGGATACTGCTTTACGTATTCAATAAACACCTCCATGTTGCAAAATACGTGTTTCACCTACCGCGCACGAGCGCTCACTGTACAAACACGTGCGAACAACACTATCGACAGGCGTCACAGGGGTAAGGCAAGGGGGTGAGAGGCGCTTAGTTTAGCTCAGTTAGTTACGGGTCGGCGTCACAACTAAGTTAGTTCCACATAGCTGGGGCATTTCACGTAGCTTAGCTGGCATAGTTCGCGGTGGACGCACATGTATGAAAAACTGGCTCAACTATGCGAGCTAAGCTAAACTAACTTAGTTTAGCTGGCGGTGGACGTTCGGCTTTATGATTACAGACCAGTAGTTTTTTAGATTAGGCATTCAACCAAACAAACATTTCAGCTTTATTATTATAGAGCAAGAGGAGTTTGTTGGGTTAGTATAGATTAAATCTGGTACACAAATATACTCACAATCTGACATATAATACTATAGAAACCTTTTCGGTTATAAAAAAGGTTTGCAGGTGCAGTAAGGTGATGTATCCGTGGCTTGGCTATGGCAATGTGTGTCCCATCTACTGCACCTAGCGTATTAGGCATATTGAAAGTTTCTTGAAAACTGAAAAAGCAACCATTGTAAATATTTCAGAACTCATAGAATTTACTGTGACTATTGAAAGTGATAATTATGACCAAAAATAATGGTTATGTGACAATGCGCTATGTGACCCGAGCGTTTGCGGGAACTAATATTAGTCCCCAAGATTATATGTCTCGGGTCACAGAGCGTATTGACTTCCTGAAGCAGAAAGTCTGTGCATGGGCAAACCGTATTCGAAGATACAAAAAGCGAGTTGATCGATATACCGTCAATCGTATGTTCCAAAGAGACCAAAGGTGGGTATATAGAAGCTGGGAGCGAACAGATGAAAGTGTGGATGACTTGCGGCGGCCGGATGCTGAAGCCACAAATGCGTTCTGGCGCAGTATCTGGTCGGTGCCCGTTAGCCACACTGAAGGCGATTGGATGCGTGAGGTCGAAAGAGCATGCGAAACTATTCCAGAAATGGAAGAAATTTACATTGATGTCACCGATGTAGATTGTGCGGTCCGTTCGCTGTCTAACTGGAAATCTCCAGGACCGGATGGACTGCACAATTTCTGGCTAAAATGGCTACGGAGTTCGCATGTTGTTTTGGCCTCACAATTTCAATCCGCTATAGAATCTGGTACGCTACCAGCTTTTATGACGACAGGAGTTACTCACCTGCTCCATAAAACTGGTAGTACCCTGGAGCCCAATAATTATAGACCGATTACATGTCTCCCAACGGTCTATAAACTTCTTACATCCATCCTGAGAGCTAAGATTAACAATCATATAAACAATAATTCTATTATGTGTACCTCTCAGAATGGATGTAGGAATGGGGCCCGGGGTACTAAGGAGCTCCTCCTGATTGATATGACTATTAGCCAACAAGCTCGCCGCAATCGTAAGGATCTGGTGGCATGCTGGATAGATTACAAGAAAGCGTTTGACTCCGTGCCACATACATGGCTTTTGAGGGTGCTGGAGTTGTATAAAGTGAATACAACTCTATGTACCTTCCTAAGGTCATGTATGGGGCAATGGAGGACGGTTCTTCTCTATCCAGGGTGTCGCCAGGCTTTGGGTAGTGGCGAGCCGATAACAATAGAGCGGGGTATTTTTCAAGGGGACAGTCTGAGTCCCCTTTGGTTCTGCTTAGCCCTGAACCCACTTAGTACTTTACTAGTGAATTCAGGGTTAGGTTATAGGTTACGAAGAGAGGGTCAGATGGTATCCCACCTCTTTTACATGGATGATTTAAAGCTATTCGCCCACACCAACCCTCAATTAATAGCTTTACTGAAGGTAACTGAAACATTCAGTAACTCTATTAAAATGGCGTTTGGTGTGGACAAATGTGCAGTCATTCATGTAAAGCGAGGGCGGGTGGTGGAGTCGGAGGGTATACAACTCTCTGATTCCACTAACCTCAGATCACTCCTCGTAACTGAAACCTATAAATACTTGGGTATGTCACAGGCGTTATGCATCAATGAGGTCGGCATGAAACAAATGTTACAGGAACGTTTCTTTGGCCGCCTGAAAAAGGTACTTAACAGTCTTTTGTCAGGTGGTAACAAGGTGCGTGCCTGTAACAGTTGGGTCATGCCACTCTTGATGTACTCTTTTGGCATACTCAAGTGGACTCAGACTGAACTCGATACCATCGATAGGAAAGTCCGGACTCAGTTGACTGCATTCCGAATGCACCACCCAAGGTCGTCAGTCATGAGATTGTACATCCCGCGGAAATGTGGGGGTCGAGGTTTTTTAAATGCTAAGACCCTTCATAATCGCGATGTGTGCAATCTCAGAGACTACTTTCTAAAGTCGAACGTGGATATGCATCGTGATGTAGTCAACGTAGATACCGGGCTAACCCCGCTCGGTTTGGCTAAAGAGAACTGGCGCAGGCCTACAATAGTTGGCACTGACAGCCGCAGGGAGGTATGGCAGAGTAAGGAGCTACATGGCAGGTTCTATCGGGCCCTCCACAGGCCCGAAGTAGACCTACTGGCCTCCGTATCCTGGCTACGTTTCAGTGACCTTTTTGGGGAAACTGAAGGTTTTGTCTGTGCAATTGCAGACGAAGTTATCAAGACGAATAACTACCGGAAGTATATCATGAGGGATGGCACAATTGACATTTGTCGAGCGTGTCACCAACCTGGTGAATCCCTCAGGCATATTACTTCCGGTTGTTCTCGTCTTGCTAACGGCGAGTACTTGCACAGACATAATCAAGTAGCCAGGATAATCCATCAGCGACTTGCTCTGAAATACAACCTTGTGGAAGTTGAGGTACCGTACTATAGGTATGTTCCTGAGCCAGTTCTAGAAAATAGTCATATCACATTGTACTGGGATCGATCTATCATCACTGATAGGACTGTTGTAGCTAACAAGCCTGACATTGTGGTGATAGACCGATCCGAACGCCGAGCATTGATTGTTGATGTCACCATTCCTCATGACGAGAATCTCGTGAAAGCTGAGAAAGATAAACAAGTTAAGTACTTGGACTTGGCTCACGAGGTTGTCGACATGTGGAATGTTGACTCAGCAATCATTGTACCGATAGTCGTATCAGTCAACGGACTGATAGCAAAGAGCCTCGACCAACATCTAAAGAGGCTCGGGTTGGATGGTTGGGTCAAGGGCCAGATGCAGAAGGCAGTACTCCTTGATACGGCGCGCATCGTGAGGAAGTTCCTTTCTCTGGAGCCCTAACCACCGGTAGCTTGGTCCCTGTACCCGATGCCGGTGGGATACTATTTTTTATATTTTTAAATATATGTTTTTTTTTATATGTATTTAAAAATATAATTTGTAAGTTTTTTAAAATGAATAAAGAGAATAATAATATTATTATTATTTGTAAGAGTGAGTTGTAAACAACTTACATATTATCTAAGTTGTTTACAACTTACTCTGACATTGCTGCCAGCTTTTCTTCTACGCTCATAGGGATTTTTTTTAGACCACTTAGGTGGCAGACAAGCACACGGCCCACCTGATGGAAAGTGGTTACCGTGGACGTATGCAACACCAGGGGCGTTACACTCGCGTTGCCTACCCTGAAGAAACCTAATGCCCCTCTTGAAGAACCCCATAGTGTAGTCGCTTGGGAAAACCGTGGCGGGGAGTTCATTCCACAGCTTGAACGTACGTGGTATGAAGTTCCTTTCATACCGCACGGTGCGCACCGTATTCGGATGCAATGTGTGGGGATAAATTCCATGGCGAGCGGTGCGATGATAGAATGTAGCTGTAGACATCGTGTCAAATAATTCATCTGAGCACAAACCATTATATAGGCGGTAGAAAACACAGTGAGGCAAAATTCCTCCTGAGGCTGAGAGGCCTGCGAGTATGGGACTGTCGACGAGCCTCAACGCACGTCTTTGCACCGAGTCGAAAGGGTCAAGCTGGCGTGCGGGTGCTCCGGCAAAAAGATGACAGCAGTACTCCAAGTGAGGCCGAACCTGTGCCTTATAAAAAAGGAGTCGCTGCCCCGCAGTCAAGTACTGCTTCGCCCTGTTAAGAACTCTAAGCTTCTTTGATGCCAGCTTTACCTCGTCCTCCAAATGACTGCGGTACTGGACGTCACTTGAAATGTCGACGCCTAAGATCCCGATACTCGGGGCAATGGTAAGCCGTGTGCCCAGGAATTGCGGCGCTACAATAAATGGGGTTTTCTTAGCGGTGAATACACATACTTGTGTCTTGGTGGGGTTGAACTCGACCAGGTTTAGTCGACCCCAATCGGATACTCCCGAGAGAGTAGTCTCGATTTCTGACACAAGTTGTTCGCGACTCCCCTCCACCTCGGACTGGGTGATGCTTGCACGGCCCGTGTAACATGCGTCTCCAGTACTGTCGTCCGCATAGCAATGAATGGAGTCATCCGACAGCATGTCATTAATATGCTGCAGAAGCAGGGTCGGAGACAACACGGAACCTTGTGGGACACCAGCGTTCATGTCCATGCGGCCCGAGCGACTGCCGTCCACGACGGCTTGGATGCTTCTGTTGGACAAAAAGCTGGAAATCCAATTACACAGCCCCTCAGAGAGTCCATAAGATGGTAGCTTCGCAAGAAGACCTCTGCGCCATATCCGACATATCCGATCGAAGGCCTTCGCTATATCTAGGCTGACCGCTAGTGCCTCACCCTGGCTCTCGATGGCTTGCGCCCAACGGTTTGTGAGATACACAAGAAGGTCACCGGTCGAGCGACGCTGGCGGAAACCGTACTGTCGGTCGCTCAGTAGATCGTTAGGGATGATTTTATTAGACCGGTCCGTGTCCGGGCCGGGCCGGAACCGGGGCGGGGCCGGAGCGGAGCCCGTCCGTGCGGCATGATTATACTACACCGAGTATTAAACGGGTTATGAGCCGCCACGGTTGCTTCAATATAAAGTAGTGATGTGAATAATTCTCAATTACTGCAATTAAATAATAATGGAGTTTTCTTTACTGGAGATGGCTGCTATTGCCACAGCTATTGATGAAGAGGAAGCAGAAGCAAGGACTAATAAGAATCAGGTTAAACGGAAATGGAGTGTGCATCCTCTTTGGAGAAGGCGTCAATTTGACGGAGAATTTTATACTTTATGTAAATACTTACCGGACGATGAAGATAAATTCTTTGGATATTTTAGTATGTCCAAGGAAAACTTTGACATTTTACTAAATGCGCTAAAGCCCGCTCTTACAAGACAGCAGACGAGATTCAAGACACCGATAGAACCTAAACAACGATTAGCAGTATGTCTCAGGTAATTACTACTAAATAAAATGATTCGCAATTATGTTTTGTTTCACAAATCTTGTTTGCAATTTTAAATAGTTACTTACATTTTAGCCAATACTCAATCAATTAATATAATAATTTAATTTTGTTGTCTGACTCCGATGAGACAACAAAATTAAATTACTTATGGACGGGAGAGTGTGAACAAAAGGTATAGTTTATTACACCGTAAAACGGGTTGAATAGAAATCAAGGGGTGAATAGAAATAATATGGTCGTTAGATATTTTTTAATAATTTATTTTACACATTTTTAAGTATCTAACCAGATAACCTCCTACAGTCCCGGGTTATTTAAGCGGGTGTGAAAAAGCATCTGATGAGGCCGTCAAACTCAGGGTCACCTTTGTAATATAGTCGATGTTTGTACTGGTGATCCTTTTTCCTGGAACATTGCCTGTAGCTTATCATCAGGCGATGTGAAGTCATATTGACGAGTCCTATATAAAAAAAGACATTGGACATTCATCTATTGATTTCTCACCCGACTTTACTAATACATAAAACAGACATACACATATAACACACACAAGTACGTACAGATTATTATTATTTATTACTAGCGGTCGCCCGCGACTTCGTCCGCGTGGTAATTTGGATTTTAAAATTTTAAACACCTTGAAGAAAGTTAAACATGTTATAGTGGCTTATTTTTATGAGATAGATATTGCTACTGAGATATTTTTTGTAGATCTTTTAGAGACCATGATTTGTGTACATACTTTTCGTGTATAATTAATCAATATTTACGAAGATAGAAGCTCGAAAGGGTATTTTCATCCGACTTCCTCCGCTTCAAAATCGTCACTGCTCGGCTCCTGTGTGTCTTAGCGTTATGTTATATAGTCTATAAGTTGCTCAGGTATATAGACTACAATCGTACCAAGTTTGTTTAAAATCTGTTCAGTAGTTTTTGACCCATGTGTGCACATACAGACAGACAGACATACAAAAAAATTACTGATTGCATTTTTGGCATCAATATCGTTCACCAATCATCCTCCAATATTAATTTTGAATATATTATATTCAATATACAGAATTGACCTCTCTACAGTTTTATTATAAGTATAGATATAGATAGATAGATTTCTGCGCTCCGTCCCACTTCGACCACATCTCAAATCGTCCACTTCCCAAATTGACCACATCTCATTATGTCAGTTCTCAAATTGACCACATCTCAAATCGTCCACTTCCCAAATTGACAACATCTCAAAAGGTCCACATCTCAAATTGACCACTTCTCAAAAATGACCACATTTTTTTATAAAACGCTTAAGTCCTGTCAACGAAGCTGTACTGAGTAGCCATACATATTAAACTCGGTACTAAGGATGCAGGGCTATCTCACGTTTTTTAATATATGGCGGGGGGCGGGGGGCAGGGGGGGGGGGGGAAGATGGCAGACATGAATTTTCCAACAAAGTCAATATGGGTATCGTTTTCGGGGTTTTAGGGGATGCTGATCACGAATGTATCACCCATTTTGCGATACAAGATGGCGGACATGAATTTTCCAACAAAGTCAATATGGGTATCGTTTTCGGGGTTTTAGGGGATGCTGATCACGAATATATCACCCATTTTGCGATCCAAGATGGCGGACATGAATTTTCCAACAAAGTCAATATGGGTATCGTTTTCGGGGTTTTAGGGGATGCTGATCACGAATATACCACCCATTTTGCGATCCAAGATGGCGGACATGATTTTTCCAACAAAGTCAATATGGGTATCGTTTTCGGGGTTTTAGGGGATGCTGATCACGAATATATCATATCACCCATTTTGCGATCCAAGATGGCGGACTTGAAATTTCACCAAATTCGATATGGGTATCGTTTTCAGGGTTTTTGGGGTCGCTGATTGCGAATATATTATCTATTTGGCGATCCAAGATGGCGGACTTGAAATTTTCACTAAAATCGATATGGGTATCGTGTTCAGGGTTTTTCGGGTCGCTAATTACGAATATATTATCAATTTAGCGATCCCGGCGATTAGCGGAAAATTTCATCGAAATTCGAACTCGAATTCGAATCCGAATCTGAATCCGAACCCGAATCAATATTCAAATCGAAATCGAAAAACTCAGACTTAGAATATTACGTTTGCTTGATCGTAATTGGTTGAGTAGTACTGGAAATATAACCAAAAGTCGCAATAGCCGACATCCAAGTCAAGTAATTTCGATTTCGGTTCCGGTTTTGCTTTCGGTATCGGTATCGGTTTCGGTTTTGGTTTCGGTGAATTTGAGCTCGAATTTCGATGAAATTTCGCTAATCCTCGGGATCGCTAAATTGGTGATATTCTGAAGGAGCCCATCCATATCGGTATTGACGACCATTTTAACGATGATCAAAGATGGCGGACTTTTAATTTTCAAAAACGTCAATATGGGTATCATTTTCGAGGTTTTCGGGGTGACTAATTACGAATATACCATCCATTTTGCGATCCAAGATGGCAGACGTGAAATTTCTAACAAAGTCATTATGAGTATCATTTCCGAGGTTTTCGGGGTGACTAATTACGAATATTTCATCCATTTGGCCATCCAAAATGGTGAACTTGAAATATCCTACGTCAATGTGGGTATCGGCATCGAGGTTTTCGGGATTGCTGATTATTAATTTATCATCCATCAAGTCATCTTGGATCGCTTAATGAATAATATATTCGGAATCAGCGACCCCAAAAACCCTGAAAGCGATACCCATATCGATTTTAGTAAAAAATTCGTGTCTACCATCTTGGATCGCTAAATGGATGATATATTCGTAATCAGCGACCCCAAAAAACCTGAAAGCGATACCCATATCGATTTTAGGGAAAATTACGAGTCCGCCATTTTGGATCGCTGAACGGATGATATATTCGTAATCAGCGACCCCAAAAACCCCGAAAGCGATACCCATATTGACTTTGTTGGAAAATTCTTGTCCGCCATCTTGGATCGCAAAATGGATGATATATTCGTGATCAGCATCCCCTAAAACCCCGAAAACGATACCCATATTGACTTTGTTGAAAAATTCATGTCCGCCATCTTAGATCGCTAAATGGGTGATATATTCGTGATCAGGATCCCCTAAAACCCCGACAACGATACCCATATTGACTTTGTTGGAAAATTCATGTCCGCCATCTCGGATCGCTAAATGGGTGATATATTCGTGATCAGGATCCCCTAAAACCCCGACAACGATACCCATATTGACTTTGTTGGAAAATTCATGTCCGCCATCTCGGATCGCTAAATGGGTGATATATTCGTGATCAGCATCCCCTAAAACCCCGAAAACGATACTCATATTGACTTTGTTGGAAAATTCATGTCCGCCATCTTGGATCGCTAAATGGGTGATATATTCGTGATCAGCATCCCCTAAAACCCCGAAAACGATACTCATATTGACTTTGTTGGAAAATTCATGTCCGCCATCTTGGATCGCAAAATGGGTGATATATTCGTGATCAGCATCCCCTAAAACCCCGAAAACGATACCCATATTGACTTTGTTAGAAAATTTATCTCCGCCATCTTGGATCGCTAAATGGGTGATTTATTCGTGATCAGCATCCCCGAAAACCCCGAAAACGATACCCATATTGACTTCGTTGAAAAATGCATGTCCGCCATCTTGGATCGCAAAATGGGTGATATATTCGTGATCAGCATCCCCTATAACCCCGAAAACGATACCCATATTGACTTTGTTAGAAAATTTATCTCCGCCATCTTGGATCGCTAAATGGGTGATTTATTCGTGATCAGCATCCCCTAAAAGCCCGAAAACGATACCCATATTATTGTAATCAAAATTGAAAAAAAAAAAGGAGTCATTAAAAAAAAGTACTGAGTGTAAAATGTATGGTTACTCAGGAACCCCCCCCCCCCCCTCCCCACCATTTAGTAAAAAACGAGAGACAGCCCTGAATCCTTAGTACCCAGTTAAATATGTACCGCCCGCCCCGGCTCCGGCGGGGAAGTATCCGAGGGGATATCCGCACGAAAAAAAAAATACAGGCCGCCCCCCCCCCCCCCATATATTTAAAAACGTGAGACAGCCCTGAATCCTTAGTACCGAGTTAAATATGTATGGCTACTCAGTACAGCTCCCCCCCCCCCCCCTCCGCCCCCCTCCCACCATTTCCTCTTCACCCCAGACAATATTAGTTCCGTTCCATATGCTCCATAAACGGCTTCATGGACAGGACTTAGCGTTTTATAAAAAAATGTGGTCATTTTTGAGAAGTGGTCAATTTGAGATGTGGACATTTTGAGATGTTGTCAATTTGGGAAGTGGACGATTTGAGGTGTGGTCAACTTGGGAAATGGACGATTTGAGATGTGGACATTTTGGGAAGTGGACGATTTGAGATGTGGTCGAAGTGGGACGGAGCGGATTTCTGTCTGAATACGCCTTAGAAGTTGAAGAGGCTTGATAAATAATTACTAGGTATGTTACAAATCAATAAAATGTTTATTAAACTTTTTCATGAAGGTAATTAATAACAAAATTTTCCGTAAACATTTTCTGTATAGAGCTATTTATTTTATGATTCTTCAATCGGTCGGATTTTGGGGAGTGCTATTGGAGGGGTTATATTCCGTAAAGAATGTTGATATATCTGTATCTGATAAAGAATTATCTTCTTGTTGTGTCACCGGTGTTGACGGCGGCGGAGGTGTTGGAGTAGACGTTGATGGTGATGATGTAGGCGATGGCGATATATATGTGTGAGGATCAGAGCTTAACCGTTCCCATTCTAAATCTTGAACGACTTGGAATATTCTTCCTTTTGCCAAATGTTGATGATAAGGTGAAAATTTTTTTATCGTCGGTATCAAGCCCTTGAAAAAAGCCTCGATATGATCAGTTTCCTCAGTATTTTTTTTATTTGCAATAATGTATTTCATGAGACTAGCTGCAGCCGATGGTTGTGACGAAGTTTGCTTTTGCGGACGAGTTTTTTTTCTTGTAGTTGCATTTTGGGATGGTGAATAAGGTGTAGGTGCAGTTGTATTTTGAATCGAATTTTGATAAGTTGTAGATGTACTGTGGCATTGGGGCAAAAACACAGGTGTTGAAGTGTCAGTTTGTACATTTGTCGGAGTATTAGTTAGTACAGTTGTTGAAGTATCAGTATCATTTTGAAGCGTTGCAGGTTCATTTTCGTTTGAAATACTTTCAATCACTTCTCTGTCCTCTATATGCACGACCAAAAATTGGAGCAAATCCTCGTATTTGTATTTTTTCATTTTGGCGGCTGCTTGACCACTTTTTAGCTGTCTTTTGTTTAAGTTTTTTTTAAATTGGTCTCTAATGTTTGTCCATCTTGATTTACAAGCGTTAGCTGAAACAAGCATAGGTGCATATAAAATGTGTATTATAATACGAGTATTAGAAATGGAACCCTTCCTTTAATTTTATATGTAGGGCTGGCAACTAAAACACATAAGTCAAAAAGTCAAACATAATTCTCGTTTGGGGGTCTTTCAGATTTTTATAATTTAGACAAAATTCCTACAAGGAATTTAACACCCGACTAGTAACCCACAAACAAAAAATACAACATTTTGATACTTAGGTTACGTTAGAAGGTGTACTAGATATTAATATGTGAATCTTTTTTTTTTTCAGATACTTGGCAACAGGAGATTCCTACTTGACCATTTCATTCAGTTTTCGGTTGGGTCATACGACAGTTCATCAAATTGTAAACAGCACATGTCGTGCTATTGTTAACATACTTATGAAAAAAGTAATGCCACAACCGTCGGAGGATGAATGGAAATTAATAGCGCATGACTTCGAAACTATGTGGAAATTTCCAAACTGTATTGGTGCATTGGATGGAAAGCATTTTGTTATTGAGGCACCACCTAATAGCGGATCTATCTTTTATAACTATAAGAACACTTTCTCAATCATACTTTTAGCACTTGTTGACGCCCGTTATAAATTTATCACAGTAAACGTTGGATCATATGGAAGAAATAGTGATGGTGGTATTTTTGCAAAGTCTTCTTTAGGACAACGACTAGAAAATGGAACTCTGAGTCTACCTGCACCAAGACAATTACCTAACTCGGATATAATTGTACCATTTGTAATAGTAGCCGATGAAGCGTTTCCTTTGAAAACTAATGTAATGCGACCTTACCCAGGTAGCCAATCAATAGGAGATGCTGCTAAAACATATTATAATTATAGATTAACGTTGGCACGACGTCTAGTTGAATGTGCTTTTGGTATTTTAGCCCAAAGATTTAGATTGTTTTTTAGAAGAATCAAAATGGCCCCAAAAAATGTTGATAATGTTATATTAGCTGCTTGCACACTTCATAACTATTTACGCAACCAAAATGACATGGCTTTTACACCACGCGATTCAGAACAATCTACAGCAGAATTAAGGCGGTCCATGCTTGATCCACTAAGACCTCAACATCACGGACAATCTACTAACGATGCATTTGCGGTCAGAGAAAATTTTAAAACTTACTTTTCGTCACCGGCCGGACATTTTTAATAATACAACCTAAGAAGAATAATAAGAACCTAAGGAAAGTGCCTATATCGTCAATCATTATGGTATAAGTCGTGGCATGGAAGTTTAGCGCTGAGTGAGGTAGTGGAGGGGATCTGCGCAGCGATATCTTACTTACCTATTATTAACTGTTCGTCTCACTCAAACTCACGAGATCGAATGACACGAACTGTACCTCCGAGTAGCGCACTATGGGTCGGAAAGAAAAATATAAAAAAAAATCATAAAAAACACGCCAGCAAATCTGTAGCTTTACCATGAGTTTACGTACGTATTGAAACGTACGTAAAATTGCAGGGCCGCATTGGGAAACCTAATCTTCCAAATTCAGATGAATCAAGACCAGTAAAAATGTTTAGTTTTGAATTTTTTTCCACTGTTTTGTTTTATTATCTAGTTTTTGTACAAAATGTTTAATTAAGCTGTTTAATTCTGATTCCATTCCAACTTTTCATTTCTCGCGGAGACTACCGCGGCCGGCCATCGGGGTTGGTTATGTCGGACTCGCACCGACTAAAACCGCTCGCCGTCTCGGGTCTTCGGCCGGGGTAGATAGAGAGTGCCTGTGCTCACACTGACAGCACAGGAACTCTCTATGCGTAAAGGGTCGGTAGCGCGAGTGTGACTTCCCTGGTGTTGCACACGGCCACGGTAACCACTTTCCACCAGGTGGGCCGTGAGCTTGTCTGCCACCTCAGTGGTATAAAAAAATACATCAATCAATCAATCAATTAACCCACCGCAGTCTACTGCTGGATGTAGACCATAGTATACATATATTAATATTATAAAAAGGAGAGAAGATACAGCGGGAACGGGATCGGGACGGGCATTGTGGCGTGATGCTCGCTTCCCAGCCTTTCCGGAGTTCGTTAGAACCACCGTGCTTCGCACACCCGAAGGGACCACCTTAAAACCGTAGATGGCCCGAGATCAGCCGGGGTGAGCGGGATATGTTCTAGGCAAACTTACACCCCGGCCGAAGACCCGAGACGGCGAGCGGTTTTAGTCGGTGCGAGTCCGACATAACCAACCCCGATGGCCGGCCGCGGTAGTATCCGCGAGAAATGAAAAGTTGGAATGGAATCAGAATTAAACAGCTTAATTAAACATTTTGTACAAATAACTGTAGATAATAAGACAAAACAGTGGAAAAAAAATCAAAACTAAACATTTATACTGTCTTGATTCATCTGAATTTGGAAGATTAAGTTTCCCAATGTGGCCCTGCAATTTTACGTAGGTTTCAATACGTACGTAAACTCATGGTAAAGCTACTGAAATCCGTCCCACACGGCGCCGCCCGCTCTCTAATAATACTTTACAGTAATAAAGTAGTAGAACAATAATATAGTACAGTATAGTATACAGATTTTAAGCTATGGACACCACATTAACATGCAGGAACCCTAAAAAATGAATTACATAATAATTATAATTGAAATAAATTGATTACAAATATGTAGGTACTCACCTGTTTCATTTAATTCATTTCCAATTAAAGTCCATATGGAAGTTTTGAACTTAGTATCCAAATATTTTTGATGCGTCATGTCATAAAGTTCAGGATACTTTCGGACATGTTCGATTAATTTTTCGTCGTCCATGATGCGCAAATTCATACAACAATGAATCTTTTGTTTCTGTATCACAATGAAACTGAGCTTCGGTGAAACAAATGAACGTGCGTGCTCCCTCACTAAATATTCGCCGCTCACTGCCCGTGCGCAGCACGGCAGAGTGTTCGTATTACGACGGGACGTGGAGGGGGCGGGGCGGGACCGTGTAACAACCGCGGTGTAGACGAGAGTCGTCCGAACCCGGACGGGACACGGATTATGCACTGTTTAATGTAAACTAGTTCATATAAAATGTATGTAACGTTTCAAATCCGTAGCCCGTCCGGGCTACGTACGTGGGACGCCCCGGGCACGGACATATAAATCATCCCTTACCCTCAAGGTATCCCAGGAGCTGTGTATTAATAACACGCTCCATAATCTTCGAGAGAAGGGAGGTGATAGCGATGGGCCTGTAGTTGGACGGGTCTGTCCTGTCGCCTTTCTTAGGCACAGAATGCACTTATGCTGTCTTTATGGTGTTATGCAGCAATGTATTCACAATGACATCTGTAGTCAATTTAATGCACCTGCACAGATGGCTGACTTAAGGCAATGAAGTTATCTTGCCCTACAGCAGCTTGGTAGCTGCCTTGGGCAAAAAAATTTAAGGGCAGATAAAACCTGAAAAAAAAATGCCAATAGGGTCATTCATGAACTCTATCTGTGCTTTTTAAGAACACCACTTAGGTTGTAGACACGCACGCGCCCCACCTGATATACAACATATACCCTACGAGCTACAAGAACAAAGAGTTTCTGTGCTGTTAGAAACAAAGCAAGACAAGCCTTCGGCTTTATCACTGACATGACAGCACAAAACAAAACTACATCAATTTATTGTATAATTTGAAAACTAAGACCACTTCTGTGTGATCAATGTCAGTGTTGATCTAATATAAAACATTATTATCGAGACTACAATTCAAACTAACCTTTATATGTTTCTGTATTGTGCCTTCTTGTAGGCGTAGATCACTCAAATTTTCCACTAGGCGATAAGCTCCAGATCTTGGAAGCCTTGTATAATTTCCGGAATTTATCTTCCTCCATTTGAAATGGATTCGAGTGATCCCTTAAATTTTCTAACCGTATCCTTTCTTGATAGTTTCTACAAATAATAAACATGATTGTACGATTAAATAATGTTAACGTAGAGATAAGACGATGTGATAAGTTTGCATCAATATGTGAAAAATAATATTATGCACGTACCTGTCTAATGAGCTGAACAAAGCCAAAATTAAGTAATTATCCATATCGCAAAAGAAATGGAAAGGTTTGTAGAGCGAACTGTACCACCTAGAAAAACGGAACACGTTCCAAGCACTAGATGCTCAGGTGATACTGATGGAAGACCAAAAACTAGGAGTTTCGTAAGTAGTAGGTAATAAGTAGGCACTTTGCTCCCTCGGAAACACCTTGGATTCATATTTCAAACGTGTAAACAAACTCTGCTTTAGTTTAGTAGGCGTATTTTAGGTGGCGTCTAATTTTAGAGTGACAGTTCTTATCTTGGTGCTTCTTTGACAGTTAAGACGTACAACAGAATACCGTTTATCTAAAAAAGGACTAAGTTAAGTAACTTCGCTAATTTTAGTCGTGTCAAACTAATTTTAGGTTAGTCGTGTGTCTTCAGAATACAAAACGGCATTTGACAAGCGTAAACTAAATTTTAGAGATTTTTAGCTAATTTTAGTTTAGAGATGTCACATCAGAATTGGCATCATTATGATAATTGAAAAAAAAACAGTTCCTACTAGGTAACAAACATAATAATCGCTGCTCACATCGCATTTTATACTAGTACTCGTATAACCACTTTTGAAGTACTTACACCTACCTCGTTGAATAAAAACTGGGAAATGTCCAATATTGTCTAACCTGGTTGCTTCTGTGGGTCTTGGAGCGGTAGGTGTGTAACCGCTGAACGTGTCAGACGGACTACTCACCGGCTGACCCAGCAGAGAGATGCACGAGCTCTATGAAATCCCAGGGCGCCTTTTCGTCAGAGGAGAGAAGTGTGCGTGCGTGTGGGAGTACTAGGGGAGACTTCAGAGAAAAACACTATTACCTCTGTTGTACAGTAAGCTGCAAAAATGCATGGATAGCTTAAGATCGATAATCCTATGAACTGTCAAACCCCAGTTTATAAAAAAAAAAACTAGATGGCGCCAGTGGTTTAACTAGCTATGAGCGTATTTAGAGAGCGACATTAATACGGTTGTTATTATTATGCTAACTACCGTTTCATTCTTAATAGTAATATTGTATACCTACCTCCGCAAATATATTTGTCATCTTAATAAAAAAGTAGATAGGTTTATTTTGGACCAGTGTAATAAATTCGTAACTTGCGGCGGTAGTGCATGCGACTGCTACGCACGGGGCGCAGGTTCGATCCCCGCTCAGTGCAAAAAAGTTGTATGCATGAATATGGCTGTTTGCACTGGTCTGGTCGTGCCTCGGAGAGCACGTTAAGTCGTCGGTCCCGGTTGCCATAGTTGCCATACAAACTTCTATGACAGTCGTTACGGGTAGTTGGAGCCCTCAAAAGTCCAACTAGTCTAACTTGAAACTTTGATATCGCCATTGGTCATTGGACCATTGGTTGTGGAGGTCAGATGGCAGTCGCTTCACGGCAAATATCGAAGTTGCGGAAAGCCGTCCCCAACTGAGTTGGGAAAAAGGTTCAGAGAATGATGATTATATTCGTAACTTAGAAATCATACAACAATTTAATCAAAAATATTTATTTCTTATTTATAAACGCTTTATTCTTTCTTTCATAAGTTTACACAGTTTTTCCATATATATTAATAATTTTTATTTCTTAGTGGTAGTATAATATTAATAATTTTTATTGAGAACATAGCTTAATTTTTCGTTTCCGATATCAGAAAGAAGATTGAAGCTTTTTGTAAACTCAATAAAAATAAACTGGAGACTGAAATACTATAAATCGTTAGTTTCCTGTGATGTAATTTGATAGGTATAGCAAGTTTAACTTGACTACACATAAAATGTAAACAAAAGTGAATCTAGCCACTAAAAAGTGAAGATAAACCTGAAATATTTTTTTTTACAACTGCATCGTTTTCAATGAAACATTATTATTTAAATAAACACTGATCAATTAATTATTATTACTCACGCACTACAAACATATAGTTAAACTTATAATAAATTGTATAACAATTTACTATTCATAGAATATCACATTTCGGTCAGCACTTATAAAATACTACCACTAAATAAACTAAACAATTATGTTAATACTTCGTATAACCACCGTTCTGATCGATAACAGCTTGCAAGCGGGAACGCATTGAGCTAATTAGGTTCTTACATATATCAGAACCACGTATTTCGTCCCATACTTTTAAGCAATGCTTCTCTAAGGCATCTGGGGTCCGCTCGTTTTGATTTTCCCATCGTTGGACAATAATACCCCACAGGTTTTCAATGGGATTTAAATCCGGCGATCTAGCAGGCCATGGAATAACAGAAATGTTATCATGCCGTCCAAACCACTCTTGCACACTACGCGAACGGTGTATGGGACAATTATCCTGCACAAATTTTATTATAGGAACTTCTTCCTCAGGAAACACGTTTCGAACTGTGGGCAACATAGTCTCCTCCAACACATCTATATAATGGCCACTATTTGCTCGACTAGGCACTCGAATCAGTTCTCCTGGGTCAGCAGCACTCATCCACCCCCACATGTTCACTGTTATACGACCAGACTCCATATTGGGCACTACGTGATCTCTGCTTTGTCTGGTATTGTCACGACGCCATAAATGTAAACGCCCATGTTGACTCGACTTAAAGGATTTTTCATCAGTAAAGATGACGTTACTCCAGTCGTAATTGGAGTACTCCAACGCGAACTCAAGTCTGGCTCTTTTATGGGTGTCCGTCAGGAATGGTTTTACAGCATGCCTCCTAAAATGCAAACCTTCACTGTGCAAGACGCGACGAACAGTATCCACACTTGTGTCAAACAAACCGGCGTAATGCTTTGTCGGCATAAATCCATTTTCCTCATAGTCCCTTATCATTGCATGCCTTTGCGTTGTGTCTATTAATTGTGATCTGCCACTTCTTTGACGGTGTTTCAAAGAACCCTCTTCTTCGAATCGTCGCACCCATAAGACCACTGTTTTTCGCTATAACAAAGAAATAGAAATAGTAAAATAACAATTGAAGTAGCTTTTACATTGAAATAAAAAAATAGGATTATTTATATGGAAGTTATATAATAGGATACACTTACGTTTATGCCAATCTCTCGTGCTATTTCAGACATGTTTTTGCCTTGATCATGCAGAGCAATTATTTTTGCTCTTGTCGTCATGTCAATATTGCATCTCGTACTCATTGTAGTAAAAATTATTTGGTTAACTCAGCTCAAGGATAATAGAAATAGGAATGATGTTAGCGAACGAACAAACTAGCAAGTCACTGAGTTTAAGCAGCTATTAAATAAACTGAACTACCCACGTAATTGATTTAAGTATAAATTAAGTTCACCCTCTAAGATTAAAACATTAAGTTAAACTACAAAAATCTAGTAGTATTCTATTTCAACGCAATTATCATGTGCAATGTTAGCCAATTGATGTGCCTATGCGATATATCGTGAAACCAAGTTTTAGAGTATCGAGTTCGAACCCTGCCGAGAGCATTCTGTTTTTGTAATTATATTATGTTGATTCAATTGTGTTTGTATAAATTAATGTAATGAAAATATTGATAATATACAAAAAGAAGTAAAAATGATGTTTCGTATATTTATTAAACTACTTTGATAGTTTTTTTTTTCAAATTTGAAAGATAGCGCGGCGCCATCTAGTTAGATATTTATGAACCATTTTTTTTCGTCAACAGATGGCGTTGAATACCGGCGCAAACGATTTAGTATTTGTAATGGCCATGCACTTTTGCAGCTCGCTGTACATACATATATTAGAGATAGATAAGATTATTAGATATATATATATGTATATATATATATATATACTCTTATATTATATATATAAGAGTATATATATATACAGAGAGATATACAAAGATGGGTGTGTCTTCACCAGCTGCACCACGGTGACCTGGATGCAGTAGGTAGCCAGAGTGTTACGTTAGTATACGTCTGTCAACCCACCGATGATACAGTTATTTCTTGCAGATTGAAATTATATATAGGAAAGTTACAGATAAGAAATAAAAGGAATACGTGACTCCGGTTGTCGGCCTGCTCGGCGTCTGCGCACGTCTCTTGCCGCCGTCTCGACCAGCCAAGATGCTGCACGTCGAGGTTACAGGCTTGCGCCGACAGCGGTTGGGAACTCGACCACAGAACACGCTGAGATGGATTTTGAGGACCAAGGTGTCCTTTAATCCCGAACTAGGAACCCTAAGAACGAAATAACACTAAGAATCGTCTAGGTTGCAGAAGGATGTTGATAAATACAAGTAAAATCACTTACCAAGAAAATGGGCAACACGAATGTAACTGAGTCTAAAATTACAAAGTATTTTACAAGATAAATGCACGTCACCAATACAGAAAGTAAAAAGATCCTCTATGTAGCCGCGTCCTCGATTTTATACCCCTTTTGGTAGAAATTTCTAGACTATCGAGGAGAAGTGACGTTAGATAAATCAAAAACTCGTTCATCACTGTGCAACAACCGACAAAAGTCGGGATACAGCTCTGCTGGATATATATGATTGTGACAGCTAACTTAACACCTTTAATTTAGCTACCTATCTATTATGCTTTACTCCGTCATTACTGCAATTTCTAAACGAAAGACATTTGAACCACTTCAATTTAAATGAGGAAATTTAATTTTATCCTAATTAGGATAGCCTATAATTAAACAATTAATTTTCCCATCTAGGTGCGATGAGTATTTCTAATTCTTAGCATACAAAGAAAAAGTAAAACATGAAAGAAAAATCGAACGCCATCTTGTGAGCGCGAGGTGAGCTAGCACAAAAGATTCTTACACCGACTAACTGACGTGAGTCCCACCGAGATCGCCACAGGTGGCGCTAGTAGTAATCAAATTACAGTAAGTTAAATTTACTGTTACAGGTGTGATAAAAATAAAAAAAAGGTAGGATCTTTCTGGACAAAGGTAGGTCAACGCCTTGAGCCTCTTGGTGGGACATGCGGTTTTTTTTAATCAATTCCGAATAAATATGGAATCGAAAAATTTTCAAAGGTATAGTTGGCTTACCAATTGTCAAGCAGTACCTCCTATACAACAGCCAGGCATTGTTCAGACATATGTCAATGACTTGAGAGAAGATGGCCATATACCAGCGTTTGGTTCGAAAAGTGCTTCTGTATAAAGCAATTAGTATGTCAGCTAAATCCACACCACTCAAGTGTGCATTATACTGCTTGACAATTTGAGGACAGTCAACATGTTTTCTCGATGCAGTCTCCTTACACCAACGCTCAAGTTTTTCCATGGGAAACGAATCTACGAACGAACTAGCCAAAGTAACAGCCTTATTGTCGATCCATTTTACTACTGCCACTTTATTGGTGTTGCACACTACTTGTTTGCTTGACCCTCTACCTTTCTTGTCCAAAATCTTATCAGATGGTAAAATTTCTTGACAACCTCTGAGGCGGTTCTGTTTAATGGTACCTAAGCTAAATATACCATAGTCGTGATGACGTAACAAATAATTCTAAAGAGGTGAAGAGACCAAATCCAAGGCCCAATCCAAGACTATTTTCGTATTCAGTGAAAGAGTTAAATCTGAAAGTATCCTCACCGCCGCACATACAGCAAAATGATTACTTTAGGAGGTCAAAATTCATAGATGTGAAATAATACATGCTTTTAAGCTTAGTATCGTGTATTACCTAAATACAATACAATACTTTGTGATACAATACTTAATGATTAAGAAAAACAATAATTGTAAGTACTTACCTACTTGAAAGTTACGGATAAGTACTAACTAAAAATAAAATTTAGTGTATTTATTTATTTATTTTCTCTAAAATACATATAAATCGTAAATCATTCATCAATGTCGTCCTGATCATCTATTGTTTCTTCGTCCTTGTCTTCGATAGTTCCTACAATTGGCACGTTTAACATTTGTAGCACCTCTTTAGGAAATGGTTTCCTTTTTTTACTATGGCTCCTCCTCTTGGATGCTATGATTGGATCAGAAGCTATTAACATCCAGTGCACAATGTCCGTATTCGTATGGATTCTTGAGGTTTTTCTTGCATGAAAAAGTCGTATAGCTTTATATTCTTTCTGGCTCGTTTCCAGTACATCTTCTGAAAACAAACCTACAGGCAAAGGTATCTCTTTTATTATGTCTGCACCATGTAGTAACAGTTTGTGAACAGATGCACTCATTTTGTACCAACTATATTATTCTAAGCACATTTTTGCGGTTTCGATGCAGGTGTTCTTAAAACATACGTAGTTCACGCTAATTCCGCATGATACAACACTTAGAATGTTAGCAAATCTTTCTATGATTGCAGGATCTAAGCCTGTGATAGCCCCAGATTTCGCAGGCTCAGCAAAAAACTTCCTTGCTGTATTGCCATCATTTGAGTTACCCCCACCCTGCTTTGGTTGGTCAACCACTAATCCCATTTGCTGGTAAAACTCTGCAGTTATTTTTTCTTTTCTCTTTTTTATATTATCTTTGGCTTGTCTACCCCTCGCTTGCCATTGTCGTAATTCTAATTTATACGATATGTGTAACAAGTACTCATAACATCTAAGGGCGCGTACACATAGAACATCCGTTTTACAGGATCCTTTTTAACTGATCCGTCGCTACTGGAGGTAATATTCACACAGCATTTACAGGACCGATTTTAACAGATCCGACGCTACTGGACTTTCGTTCTTCAGTGTATCGCCTACTTTCTACGAGAATGGACGTTGTCGTGTTGTATTGGTACTATCGTCGTCTGCGGCGGAGGAAGCCCCGGCGTTATTGGATACATCCACTATTAAGGCAAAGATTTTGTCGTGGTGCTCTTGTGCGTCAGCTGAAAGAAGACGAATCTAAATTTTTTACTTATTTCCGAATGACGACGTCTACTTTTGATGACCTTCTTAAACGATTAGAAAAGGATTTAAAAAAGAAAGACACAAACTGGAGGAAAAGCTTGTGCCCTGAAGTAAAACTAGCGATATTTTTAAGGTAAGAACTTTAATTTTTGTTATTATCAATTAAAATTTAAAATGACAAAAAGGTTTACAAAAATGAAGATTTATTTCAAAACATAGACAGATCTGGCAAGTCTGACTCCTGGCTGAATGTAGATTCTACTGATGGCGAACCTTCTACTGATGGTGTAGAGTCAAGATGATGTGGCCTACTAAAATAACCTTGGGTGTGGTAGTGAGGAGTGCTAGAACTTTGTGAATATGGAGGCCACTCGTAGTTTGACTGACCATATCTTCTACTTTTAATATTTTGTAAAAGGTTTATCACTCCAGACTGAAATTCTAAAATTTGATCGCCATTAAGTGAAGCCAGTTGCGGCAAAATACCTTTGAAGAACGATAAATTGGGATCTTCAAACTCATTTTTACTTTTTTTTAACTGATCATTCATGTATTCAATCATTTTGGCGTCTACTTCATTCACATTTCTTTTGATTGCCTTGCGTTGCGGCGGGGCTAAATTTTGTCTTTCCTTTTGTCTGTCACTACCACTTTGTTCCGTAATCTGATCAGGTTCATCTTCGTTGTCTTTATTACTTTCTACTGTTTCCGTGATGTTGTCTGACTTATTTGTTTCATTAGCATTAGCAGGGACGTTCTCGTGTGTATCACCTGGGGTGACAACTTTTTTCAAAAATAACATTTGATTGTGATATTTGTAAGGCTTGGTATTTGAGGCAGCAGCTCCAGATTTCTTCAATTTCTTTTTCTCACTCAATGTTCGTATCCAGGCATCTCTAGTCGAATTCCATTTTTTTATAACATATTTTCCTGAAGCAAGTAAATAATAATATAAGATGGTTGTCAATAGCTTAGTAAGTGAAAGGCGAATAAGAAGGTAGAATAGACTTGTCAGTAATTAATTACCATATTGGTCAGTGGATAAGTCAAATTGACAGTGCAAGAACTAATCGGTCAGTAAATAATGGGAAGCAAAAAAGTATTACTAATGTTTAAATCAATTTATTTTAATTAGGTAATTTTATAATTTAGTTCAGTTCAGTTTAATTTTATTTTATTTATGTACTATATATATATATAAGTATGAGTTTTGATTTACGACTTTGCTAACAACACTCATAAAAAATTCGACTTTCCATACAAAATTTGTTGGTCACTAACGTTACTTTGTATGGGAAGTCAATATATGTGTAATAATATAGTAATTGATTAATTTTTTTTTTTTAGGTATGCAGCGTCTGGGTGTACATTTCAAGAACTTTATTACGTCTTTCGTGTCGGTGTGTCAACTATAAGCAACATTATTAAGTAAGTTACACGATGCATATGGAACAACTTGAATGACGAGTTTATGCGACTTCCTACAACAGTGAGTGAATGGGAACATATATCAAATGGATTCGACACAAAAGCAAATTTTCCCCACTGTTTAGGAGCAGTGGACGGTAAACACATCAGACTTCGAAAACCAGCAAAAAGTGGCTCAATGTACCTAAATTACAAAGACTTTTTTTCCATCATATTATTAGCGATCGTAGACTCTGACTATCGTTTTCTATATGTTAGTATTGGGTCGTATGGAAAAGAATGCGATTCATCAATATTCAAGGAGTCGACATTTTGGAAAATGATGCTAGATGGCAGTTTACAAATACCAGAACCTTGCCCATTAATAACAGGCTCAGAAACGAGAGTTCCCTACGTTATAATCGGCGATGAAGGTTTCGGTTTACACGAAAATTTAATGAGGCCATTTAGCGGGACGCATTTAGACGTAAATAAGCGAATATATAACTATCGTTTGACCAGAGCTAGACGATACGTTGAATGTGCATTTGGTATTCTTGCTAATAAGTGGAGAGTATTCCACCGGCCTCTAGACGTCAACAAAACAACAGCTATATGGATAGTTAAGGCATGTACCGTTCTACACAACTTTGTAAGGGAAAAAGAGGGCTTAAAGGATGGCAACACATCCGAATCTGAAGCATTTCATTTCAATAGCCTACCTGATGATGAAACGCTACGAGGTGGTCGAACTGCAAATTCAGTTCGAACGGAATTCGAAAACTATTTCGTGTCCGAATCTGGGTCAGTTTCTTGGCAGAATGAAGCTATTTAAAATAAAAAACAATGTCTCCATTACAATATAAAATATAAAATAAATACTTACCAAATTCTTGTCTTTCTTTTTGTTCCATAGCTTCAAAATCCTCCTTTAGAATACCGCATATTTCGCGCCAAGCTGCGGTTTTTGCAATTTTATCTTTATAAATCTCCAGTGTTTTGTCCCAAAGAACTGGTCTACTTTCAACACAATTTATCAAAACTTCTTGCTCAACATATTTTTCAAACGCCTTGCTTGCCATGATTATGATAGCACTGGACACGTGCACTACTCTAGGAATGAAACCGGCAAATGGCGGCTGTGTGTAGCACATCGCACCCCGCGCACCCCCGTGCAAAGCCTCGTGCGGTTTCAATCCGATAAAACGGATTAGTATAGTATTACTGGGTCCGGAATACTGTGTGAACTGGCTCATACAACTACATACGCTAATAACATATACGTTTAAACGGACCTGTAAAACGGATTGCTGCTTATTTTGTCGGATCGGTATTTTTTACTGGATCCGGAATACTGTATTCTGTATGAACTCGCTCATACAACTACATACGCTAATAACATATACGTTTAAACGGACCTGTAAAACGGATGTTCTATGTGTACGCGCACAAAGGTAGTAATGCAGCACAGATATTCCAAACTTAAAATATTGTATTTCACCCAAAGAAAAACTAATAATTGTTTTAAGGTAAGATTTATTAATATTGATAATTAACAATCTGTAAACAATTCTAGTTGAGAATCATCACTGCTGGTGGCAACTGATGACGGCGTCCCAGGTGCTATGTCTCGTCCGCTCGTTGTGTAGCCATAACCAGACGAATATTGTTGTGAGGGCCAATAATTTTCAGACGAGTAATTAGATGCTGAAGGAGAATGATCATCAGTGGTTGGGTTTTGGTATTGCGCTATTAAATTATACATGTCAATCTTGGCTCTAAGGCGTCTATGTTCGGGTATTTTCTTTATTTCGTTTACTAAAGACAAGCAAAATAATTTGTCCTCATCTCCCACCTCCTGTGTTTTCCTTGCTAATTCGGTAAACTCACTTTTCAATACCCTTTTCTAGAATTTTAATAAATTTGTTATCACTGTCATTGGATTTGACTGTTTTAGCAGTTGGCTTGGAAGGTGGTGGCATTTCAGCGTTATTATCATTGTCATTATTATCAGCCTCAGTTTCATTATCTTCACTGAAATTACTGTGCTTTTCTTTTCCTGGTGTGGAAGATTTCAAAAAGAGGAGCCTGTTAAAATGTATGTAGTTGTTTTTACACGCCCGAGACCCAGATTTTCTGTTTTTCGCCGCTCTTATAAAATTATCTTTTAAGCTTTTCCACTTCTTCTGCAACAAATTACCTGTGAAAATGAAATTAAAATGTGAGATATACAATTAAATTAAATTGAAGTAAATTATTCCAGATATCTTGCAAGCGGGTGTTCAATGGCAGAGCTACACTATTCATATAAAATTGGGAAGTCGACCATATCTGGTATAATTCGTCAAGTATGTGAAGTTATCTGGATGAAATTGAAAGACATAGTTATGCCAATACCTTATAAAAAAAAATGGATTGAAATATCCAAAGGGTTTGAGCAGACCGCCAAATTTCTCATTGCATCGGCACAATCGATGGTAAACATATCAGAATAAAGAAACCAGAGCACTCAGGTTCCTTGTACTTTAATTATAAAAATTATTCATCTCTGGTCCTACTAGCGTTATGTGATTCTGACTATCGCTTCATCTGGGTAGACATTGGTGCTTACGGAAAGGATAGTGATTCCGGAATTTTTAGAGAATCTGTCCTATACAAAAAACTCACTGAAAAGTCTTTGGATATACAAAAACCATGCCCTGTAACAGAAAACCACGATACGGCACTACCTTACGTAATTGTAGGTGATGAAGCATTTGGACGGATGGAAAATTTAATGAGGCCCTATGGTGTACGTACGTTCGAAAAAAAAAATCAACTGTCGACTAACTTTAGCACGTCGATATGTCGAATGTACTTTTGGAATAGCCAGTAATAAATGGAGAATACTACATCGCCCAATTGATGTTGCCGTGGATTCTGCCGAACGTATTGTAAAGGCAATTACGGCAATCTCTGGCAGTGTTACAGGTACCCCTCAAAATTATTATACAAGGACAACGTTTTGGAATCATCAGTTGGGTGTCAACAAGGTGACCCTCTTGGGCCACTCATTTCCATCCTGTAATTCGGTAGCTAAATTCTAAATTTAACATATGGTATCTGGATGACGGGACTATAGGAGGAGACGTTAATACAGTTTTAAAAGACTTGGCTTTTATAAAAGATGAATTTAGATCTATCGGCTTACAATTAAATCCTACTAAATGTGAAATCTTCCTTAAAGATAACATTGACAGTATTTCAACTCTATCAAAATTCAACGTTTTGGCCCCAAATTTAAAACTTATTCAAAAAGATTCTCTCCGCCTTCTTGGGTCCCCAATCCTAGAGGAAGCATATGACTCTTTCGTGGAAGAAAAGATTAAATATTTTTGTGGTTTCGGACCGGTTGCAACAAATTAATATCCATTCTGCTTTAACTATAATCCGATATTGTCTTTTTGTTCCTAAATTTACACATGTCCTCCGTTCAACTCAACTTTTTAATTATTTGGCTCTTTTAGGCAAAATAGATAGTGTGATTCAAAACACACTTTGTAAAATTCTAAATGTGGATATGAACGACCGAGTCTGGCTTCAGGCGTCCATGCCTGTGCGTCTAGGCGGGCTCGGCGTTCGCAAAATTACCGACGTAAGTCTACCAGCTTTTTTGTCTTCGGTGCATGGCACGGATGAATTAGAAAAATCCTAACTTCTAGCCTAAATAATTCGGAAGTGCCAGGCAAAGCCGAAGCTTTAAATGCTTGGAAAATGTTTGGCCCAAACATTAATTTGCCAGCCAACCCATTTTCCCAGAGACATTGGACGTGCCGCTCTGCAACATGGTAAGAAAACATCTCATTTCTACTTCCACCAATGATGCGGAGCGTGCTCGCCTTTTGGCTGTGGGGGAATGGGAATCTGGTGTTTGGCTTCAAGCACTACCATCGCCCAACATTGGTACCATGTTGGACGACAACACCTTCCGTATCGCTGCTTGCCTTCGTTTAGGTGCTCCTTGCGTTTCTCCACATCGTTGTCGCTGTGGAGAAGAAGTTGGTAGCCTTGGACATCATGGTCTCTCATGCAGCAGGAGCGCGGGTCGGCTTTCGCAGCACGCGTACATTAATGACATAATCCGTCGGGCTCTTGTCACCGCCGGCGTTCCATCCGTATTAGAGCCTTCTGGTTTGGTGCGCGACGATGGCAAGAGACCAGATGGAATGTCATTGGTGCCTTGGAAGATGGGAAGGCATTTGGTGTGGGATGCAACATGTGTTGACACCCTTGCGCCTTCTCATCTTTCAGGTACTGCGGACTGTGCCTGCGCTGCTGCTGCCTCGGCAGAGACCCTCAAACGGCGCAAATATAGTAGTTTAAGGGATAATTACATATTTGAGCCGTTTGGGGTCGAGACGCTGGGATCATGGGGTCCAAGTGCACGTCTATTATACAAAGAAATATCTTAACGTTTAATATACACTACCCGTGACCAGAGGGCTGGTTTATTCCTTGCGCAAAGGATTGGCATTGCCATTCAACGTGGCAATGCCGCCAGCCTACTGGCCACCCTCCCGGTTGACGTCGATGGGGAGGAATTCTTTGACGCCTGAACCTACAGTTTTGCACATACCTTTATATTTTTATTTATAATAATTATTATATAATTTAAATTATGTACATAAAAGTTGAACTAAGAAGTTTCTAATAAAATGATTACGGTACTCCATAATTATGTTCGAGTCAGAGATGGATTTAGACCTGAAAAGATAATAGAAGGAAATTTATCTAGCGGATAACATCCGAACCATATTCACAAACTATTTTATTAATGAAGGAAAAATAGAATATCAGGATCGAATGATATAAATATTTATTGACAAGCGCACTTATGCGCGTGCTTATGCGTATACACACTTATAGATTTTTTTTTGCTAGCTCTCCCAGCAAAAAAAAATTGCATTTACTAAAGATGGTAGGTATTTTGACAGTTGATTGTAGAGGTTGTGTACACAAACATATTGCGGTCAGTCAAGCATGCTGTAGAACAGGCGTCACTTACTTTGCTTTCAAACATTTCATGGTTAGATACGGGGGGCATAATATGAACTTACCGAGGCTAAAAATTGTTTTACGTATTATATATGGCATATATCCGGTATTATACCCCCTTTCCGGGACACCCGGTATAATAGTTATGGCAGTCAGTCAGTGATATGTGGGAACAGAGCTGGTCAGTCAGCCCAAGTGTATGTACACTAAGATAAATAAGTTACAATCTATTTATTAAATTTTAAAAAATTGTGTAGGGGTAGATACTTAATTGTATATTAATCATAAGTAAAAAGATCAGTCAACCGTATCATGTAATAACTCCGGTCCAGCATGTAACTGACGTCTGTTCTACAGTATAATTGACTTATCGCAATATGGGTATGTCCATCCAACTACTATAACCAACTAGCAAAATACCAGATACTAGCAAAATAATTTAGTGACTCGAAGCATTTTTTGCTGGCTCTTAGACTATTACTCGATTGTCTATTAATAAAGTTACTTACCCATATTTTTCTTTTTATTTTGAGTGTCATTTCCATCGCAAAAAATTAATACCAATTCTTCCCAACCACGTCGCGTCGTTTCAAAATTTTGTTTTTATAGGATTCCGAACCTATATTCCAAATTGCTGGCCTTTTTTCTACTTCATCGATTAGTAAGTCGATGTCAATATCTTCAATTCACTCATTTTAAATGCGAAAACAAAATATAATTACGAAAATTAACAAAATTACATGCGATCGCGATGAAAGCGCGCGCTCAACTGAACAGCAAACGGACATTACATTAATATCAAAGCGCGAGTCAACGCGCGATTGTCTGCGTCTAGAAACTTTTTCTCTGAGCGCCGCGTTGAAGCTCGCTAACGCGCGTTAATGCGGTGTCCTGCGTGGACGACTCAACGCGAACGCGATTGCGAAACGATCCGATGCGAATTTAATGCGATGCGGAGCGATGCGGCTACTCTGTCCTACGTGCGCGCGAACCGTCCCCTCCGCGCCCTCCGCCGCCGTTCAGTTCAGTTAGCATTAAACATTTGTCATGGACGGATGGAAGCTAATGTTGTTGGAAAATTCATATCTCAAATATGAAACATTGAAGAAGTGTATAAAGCAGAGAAGTGGAACTAATACTGTGTACTTAGAAAGGCATACTCATGGGGAATTTCATAATTTGTACCAGGATTTACGTACTCAACCCCTGTTGTTCAAGGAATACTGTCGAATGTTACCTACAACGTTTGACTATATTGTACAAGCCATTAAACCTGTTCTGCAATTTACTACAACAAATTTTCAGGAACCTATTTCTGTAGAAGAACGACTTATGGTGACTTTGAGGTAAGAAAACTATGAAATAATAAACTATGAAATAAATGTTAGAAATTACATATAATATTAATTAAGTTTAATTAGTAAGTATGTACATAATTGCAATACTTTCACAAAGATGTGTAATAGCCATGTTGTTGAGCACTGAATTGTGGTGGGTTTAACTTTGACAGCTCCGTTAGAAGAAGCTCCTGCATCTGCGTTCTAAAATGTAATTTGTTGAGTGATGGCAACTGTTTCATGTAAGGTAATATTGATTTGAACCAAAGAAGGTCGTCGTCAGTATTATCTGGTTGATCTTCGCGAAGAATTTTCATTTTTTCTCTCTCAATATCGAGAAATGCTTCGAGACTTATATCTTTTCTTTTGCGTGTTTGTCTTGTGATAGCTGGCAACGAGGACGAAGAAGAAGGCACCGGTAACGAGGATGAAGGCGAAGGACCTGGCAACGAGGGCGATGGTGGACGATCTTGTCGAAGGCTGTTATCTATGGACATGTTCTGTGGTATTTCTTCTAAAATAGATAAAGATTCAGGGAGCTGGGTGTTGTCATTGTCGGATGCGTTCATGTTGAATATCTCTTCCGGACTAGCCGTGTCTGAATACACTGACAGATCTACAGAATTGCTTTCGGAGTCTTGTGATATAATATTCCCTTCTGTTTGTCGGGGTTTCAGAACTACTTTTAAAAAAGACATGGCCTCAAAATGTGGCCATGTGCCTGTATACTTCGGCTCATTATCGGCGTCAGTCCCAGAACGTGGCTTAGGAATTTTTTTTAATTCTTTACTAAACGTGTCTCTCAAATTTTTCCATTTTTTCTTAGTCATTTCACCTGAAAAAAGAAAAGGAATTAAAAACTTAATATTTTGCATTATTTCAGGTATTTGGCCACAGGTATACAATATCGGCAACTCGCTTTCTCGTTCAGAATTTCAAAATCTGCTATTTCTACAATCGTACCACAAGTTTGCAAAGCTATATGGACTCAATTAGTTAGGAAACACATGCCCGAACCTTCAGAAGATAGCTTTAAAAACATAGCGCAATGTTTCTGGGACAGATGGCAGTTTCCTAATTGCATTGGATGTATTGACGGAAAGCACATTCGCATAATAAAACCAAAAAAGAGTGGTTCCATGTATTATAATTACAAATCCTTTTTTTCGATTGGGTTGTTAGCAGTCACTGACGCAAATTATAAGTTTGTAATGATAAATGTGGGTTCCTATGGAAAAGACAACGATGCCGGTGTTTTTGAAGAATGCCCCTTTCGAAGATCAATAGAACAAGGAAGATTAAAAATACCTAAAGAACAAGTATTACCGGGCTCTAATATCATAGCTCCGTATGTGCTCCTTGGAGATGCGGCGTTTCCTTTAAAGAAATACCTGTTGCGACCTTTTCCAGAAAAGTCAACGGTTAAAGGGGACGCCAAAGATAATTATAATTATCGCTTATCTCGAGCCAGAATGGTGGTGGAATGTTCTTTTGGTTCAATAACTTCTAAATTCAGAATTCTACATAAATCTATCGAAACTAATGTTACAAATGCAGTTCATATCGTCAAAGCCATATGTTTACTACACAATATTATAAGGGATCTTGAATCAATAAATGAGAATGAGTTAATGTCTTTCCGAAAAACATATCAAAATATGACACAAACACAAAGACATAATTCTCAAAGAAGATACAATGCTACATCACGAGCAGCCGCACAGGCAAGAGAAAACTTTAAACTGTATTTTGAGCAACATCCTTTGCCAAGAATGTAATAATAATAAACAAATATGTTGTACTTCCTTGTAGTCCCAATTATTTTAGCCACAGCCTCCCATTCGCGGTGCGATAATAACCGGTTGTGATAACTTTTAGTCCTTTTGTCCCATAATGTAGGACGTTCTTGGATAGAATTAATAAGAAGTTCTACCTCCATTACAATTTTTGCTTGAAAAAAAAATATGGCCGACGCGTCCACTTCGCGCGAAAATATCAAGCCAACTGATCGCGTTCGCTTCATTTCGCGCCGCTCCTCACCGTACCCCACGTGCGTTTGGTCACGTAGGCCACTTCAATAGGTTTCGAATGTTTGTTGTTTTCGCGCCGCGCCGCGCCGCTTCGCGTTCGCGTCTAGATCGCTCACGCAGGACAGCGCGTAACGCGCGCGCGTGTGAACGTTTGCTAGGTAGTAATAGACGACTTTGAAATAAATATTTTAACCAAGTATGCATACTTTCTATACAGATTTAAATTGAAACCTCTAGATTGGTTCGTGAACTTTAAAACAGCGTAGGGTCATATCTTTAAGTTTAAGTTTATGTACTGGAAAGGACCTTAAGACTTTTTTTGAAGAAAAAACAGAAATTTAAGAAAAATTGGTTTAATTAAAAAATTAGTTTTAACAATAGACATAAACTTTATGCAAGGGTTTATTTGTGTTTTAATAAGGTGTATTACCCCCACGTGCCCTTATTACGGATTCTAATCGGTTCCGCATAGATTTTATAAGGGTTTTTAAAAGATCTTGCGGAATATTGTCCCATTCTTCTGAAAGTGCTGTTCTTAGTGCTGCCACTGTCGTGGGCGAAGGGTTTCTCGCATATACAGCTCTTTTTAAATTGTCCCAAACATGCTCGATGGGATTAAGATCCGGGCTGCGTGCTGGCCAATTCATTGTACGTATCCCAACCTCTTCGCAATAATGTTGAACTTGTGCAGCTGCATGCGGCCGGGCATTATCCTGCATTAAAGTAAAATTTTCGCCTATGAATCCCATGTAAGGCGCCTCGTGATCTTCTAATATCTCTGTTATGTAGCGATGTGCTGTCAAACCCCCTCTATTACCGTTTTGACGGACCATGTCTATGAATACAAGTTCTGTTCGCCCGTTCATCGATATGCCACCCCAGACCATACATGAACCGCCTCCAAAAGGAACACGCTCCTTAATGCAACTTTGAGCATATCGCTCCCCACGTCGACGATAGACTCTTCTGCGACCATCTGCACCATATAAACATATCCTACACTCGTCCGTGAACAATACAGAGGCCCACTGCTCTTCTGTCCAATTCAGGTGATGACGCGCAAATCTTAAGCGAGCTTGTCTGTGAGCTGTAGACAACTTTGGACCATTTGCTGGTCTAAAAGGGGTGATATCCGCTTCCTTTAACCTTCTTCTTATTGTTCGTGCACACACGTTTACTCCACGCACTTCATTAAGCTCGGTTTTGATGTTAACTGACGTGAGGAAACGATTTCGCAGGGAAGTTATAACAATAAATCGGTCATCACGACCTGTGGTTGCTCGAGTTCTGCCTGTACCACGTCTCCTCCTGTAAGAACCTGTCTCTACAAACCTTCTGTATATTCTAGAAACCGTAGACTGGTTTAAATTTTAATTTCTACCAATCGTTCGTTGATCCAAGCCCTCCCGCACCAATGCTACAATTTGTGCCGCTTGTTCGGACGAAGTATCCATATTATGGTTCAAAAACTCTCGATGTGTTAAAAAACTAACCCAACAATTATGCTGGTAACAATAATTCAATTGACAAAACAATAAAAATCAATGAGAATCAATTTAAAACTTTGCTATAAATAACACGCAAATCTGATACTACAAGTAAATTTTCTTTTCCCGGCTATATTCATTTGTTTTACTGCAGTTCTATTTTTAATTTTTTTTTTTTTTAAGATTAAGAGCCAGTCTTTCCATATTTATATAATTTAATCTAAAAAGTTTGCATACTTATTATAAAAAATCCTTTTAGAGTAAACCTGAACTTTGATGCAGTTTATGAGTCCGTCAGTGTATTAGGATGTCTAAGCGCGCGATTTGAAAACGCGCGTCACAATTTAGCCATCTGAACATAGCCTAAGATTTTCTCAATAACAAACGTGCAACTTCGTAGAAATTGTTTTACGTTTTGAGGAGTTTAAATTACAATTATAGTAATTATTATGGCGCGTTTAGTACTAATGTACAATATTTAAAATAAAGCTAAAAAGAACCAGATAAAACTTAGACGAAATGAGCGACGAATGATGCGATATATGGACAAGGATTTGTTTGCAGAAGTTTATGAAAATATAAAGCCCTTTATGCCTACGCATAAGAGAAGAAGTGATATATCAACAAATTTGTAGATTCTAGTGGCATTGTCATTTTACGCAACTGGGAGTTACCAAAGACTTGTTGGAGGCACATATGGTACACTGATGTCGCAGCAATCTGTGTCTCGTGCCATCAATGAGGTTACAGCAGCTCTCAATCACCATGTCATTAAAGCACGATGTCCTCAAACGCGTCAAGAAAGAGACGCTATTAAAATGAGGTACTGTGAATGTTCTACTGTTAATTTATTAATTGTAGTAGCTTTTCTATGACACTAATTAAAACACGGTTTGTTTCAGGTTTTATGAAAAATTTCGCATTCCAACTGTCTTAGGATGTATTGACGGCACTCATGTAGCCATCATTAAACCAAATGTTCATGAAGAGATATTTTTTAATCGCAAACATTTCCACTCAAGAAATGTTATGATTGTAAAGGTGTGTCCAAACACGGCGTGCATGGTGCGCGGCAGCTACTCGCGGCATTCGCGGGACACAAATTTGCCGCGCGACTAGTTTAAACTTTCTGCGCGGCAGTGCTGCGTGGCATGTCCGAGACCCGCCGCGCTTTTTATTTCTGTTTAAAACTACAATGAAAGCGGCCACGTGTGTTGTTGCTGTGTTATTGTTGCGTAAATTACGTAGAAGTAATAAAAGAAAGTGTATTAAAAAAAGGCAGTGTTGGATGCGACCACTCTTTCAACAAAGGACAAAGAACCTGGAAGGGATCTATTACGAAATCAACTACCGAACGCCACAGTTTTTAAGATTATCTTTGGAAGAATTCGAAACCATACATACATTGGTAGAACCATTTATTAAAAAAATGGATACTCACTGGCGAACGGCAATAACGTCGAAGGAGAGACTTGCAATAACGTTGCGATATTTGGCTACAGGAGATTCCTATTCCAGCCTACAATACACGTTTCACGTCTCAAAGCAAACAATATCAACAATAATTCCAGAAGTGTGCGATGCCATAGTGAGAGCTCTTAAGGACATGGTACTGGTAAATTATTATGAACTTTAACTATGATATTATTTTCATTATTTAGCGAAATATTTTAACCTACAGATTGTTAATTTATTTATTTATTTTCATAACAAAGTAGCAATTAAATACAACACAATCATCATACGTCAATCATAGTTGTTCTCAACTAATTCACAATATTAATCTACATCCGTGTCTAAATCACGAATCAATTGTGTAAGGCTAGTACTCATGTTACTAGAAGATGATGAGTCAAGATCGGTAAACTGTGAAGTGAAATATGCTCGTCTGTTTTCAGCGTTATATTCTTGTGTTGATGATTGATTTAGGAGCTCCATATCAGCTTCGTATATTATAGTATTTATTGAATGTTTGACTCTCGTAAACATAGTGGCATCATATTTTCTTAGTTCAGCTGCTATGTGCATGCCAAAAGATACGTAAGGATCATTACTACTGTCATTTTGTCTTCGCATTACTTCTAATGCTTCTTCTATCATTTGATTTTCAGCGTCATACTCTGACTCTTGGGATGTCCTCTTGTTAGCGCGCTTTTCTTTTCTTGGCTTCTTTGTATTTGTATCTTGTTCTCGAGTGCCTTGTTCCGAAGTTCCTGGTTCTGAAGTGCTTTGTCCTGAAATGCCTTGTTCCGCAATAGTTTGTTCTCTATTACCCGGCTCAGAGGATGAACCACAATCCTGAAACAAAACAAATAAAACGTTAGTAATTTTTTTTCAGCTACCAGTGTCAGAGCAAGATTGGAAAGCAGTATCTAAAGACTTCGAGGAAAAATGGAATTTTCCGCACACTATTGGGGCGTTAGATGGAAAACACATAACTATTCAAGCTCCTTTTCGTAGCGGCACTGAATATTTTAATTATAAAAAGTTCTTTAGTATCGTGCTATTAGCATTAGTAGACGCAAACTACAATTTTATGTATGTAAACATAGGAAGCCATGGTCGAATTTCAGATGGAGGAGTTTATAAACATTTCGAATTGTATCGAAAGCTAGAAAATAATCAACTTAATGTACCAGCGCCCGAAAATTTACAAATACCCTACATAACTAAAATACCATTTGTAATATTAGGAGATCAAGCTTTTGCACTAAGCACACATTTGATGACACCATTTGCAGGAATTCATCCAAAAGGGTCAAAAGAAAGGATTTTCAACTATAGACTATCAAGAGCACGCCGAGTAGTAGAAAATGCTTTTGGAATCATGTCGGCAAAATTTAGAGTATTGAGAAGTACAATGATTTTAAGCCCAAAATCAGCCAAAAACATAGTTCTAGCTACTGTTCACTTGCATAACTCGCAGAGACTCTTTATTAAAAAAAACAAATAATTCTACGATTGAAACAGCTACTTTTACTCCAATTCAATTTAATACCACTCCTTCTGATATCCGTATTTTTTTGTCAAGATATTTTATGACAAACGGATCAATTGATTGGCAAGAAAGTTATTAAATAATTACATAACCTATAAATGGCCAAAATTATTATTAATAAACAGCAGCCAGCATTATTTCATCCCATAGATTTTGTAGTATGCGGGCTGTATGTATAGTCTAGACTAATATTAAAAAGAGAAAAGATTTTTTTGTTAAAAAACTACTGGATCGATATTAATTTTTTTTTTACTATTACAAAGCTATATCTTCACTGAGTAACATTAGGTTATAATTTATAAGAAACCACCAGACCACGCGGGCGAAGCCGCTGGCGGAAAGCTATGGTCTAATAAAAATATAAAAGAAACTTACCATTGCATCAATAGGGTTATTCCTGTCATGTGTGTAGGCTTTGTTTCTACCTGCAACAGAAAAAAGAACATTAAAATAACTGAAACAAGCTAATCTTGTGTCAGAATTAATTTACGCGTTTCATACGTGTTGGATAATCACGAGGGTAACTTGAAAACTAGATATTTTATTTATTGAGATATCTTAACGATTATGGTGTCAAATCAAAGGTCTAGGTATAAAACCATTTTATCAGTCTTATTCATGTAAATCGGTCCACGCGTTTAGAGATAATTAAGAATTAGTATAGTGAAAATGTAAACAGCCAGAGATTTATTAATAAGTACCTACTGTTATAAAATGTAATAAGATTAAACTTACCACAACCGGTGACATTACTTGTTTTTTCTCTGTTTCTCTCCCTTCTATAAGAACTCAAAAGACTCTTTATTTTCAATTTTAAAGCTGCTTTTGGTTGTACGAGTGTTTTTGCTATTTCATCCCATATATCTTCTCTCACATTATTATTGTGATATTCTTTACGTCTAGTATCCCATAATGGACGATGGGAGCCATATATTTCAATAAGACGAATTGCTGTTTCATTATCCATTTTATTTGATAAAATACTTCCGTCCACACACAACCACTAGCGAACCAACACTAACACTGTTCGCGGCGATCGTCGCACGCGGCAGGTAGCCTGCGGCTGCCGCGCGCGGCAGTCGTTCAATCTTATCTTCAATCTTATCTTATCTTATTAGCGCGGCAAGCCGCGCGCGGCAGCCGCGCTCGAATGCCGCTTCATGTTTGGACACACCTTTAGTACAGTTTTAGATAAATGGTTGCAAAACCCTTTAGTTCCTGACAAATTAGTAATGTCTTATAATTTATATATTTTCAGATTTGTGATGCAGATTTAAAAGTACTGTCACAACAACAATAATTAATTAATTAAAAATCACAGATTCTAATCACAGATTTGACAGACTTGACTTAACTTAAAGACCTAAGGCTCTGGCATCTTTCTGACTATCTCCCTCAGAAAGGATTGCTTCCGCAATCTTGTTGAGTGCTTGTGCTGTACTCATCTCTGCTTCGATCCGTCGCGCTTCAATATTGGCGAACCGTTCCATATTTGGGTCCATCGGAACGGAAAGGCGACGCCGTCGGCGAGGTCTAGGCAAGTCACTTGCAAGCGGGGTGGATGATGCAGGTACTGCAATGTAATATACATACAGATTAAAAATTCATTTTAGTATTCGAATGTTTTATTGATTCTTCCTATTGTAACTAAACTTTGAACACAAAATAACAGTGGTGCAGATTTTGAAGGGCTAGACAGTAACGGCGCGCTTATTACGCCTGCGCTGCAAATTAAATAATGGCTGTAAAGGCTCACTGGGTTATGTGAACTGTGTGTTTTGAATTCATAAATAAGTATTGTAAAAATGTATCATCATGCCTTGTGTCATCTTATGACTATCCAGGGTATGGGTACTCCGGTATGAACACACTAATATCCGCATTTGTAGGTGGTTCGGTTATCATTGATTCGGCAGGAGGATTATTCTGTAAGAATTGAAAAACAATGTGTGAATATGACTTTATTAAAAAAATACTGATATGAATTTCTATAGAAAACCTAATATTACCAATTCAGGAAACGGGTTTATGGTTAAGTCCGGATCACCAGTGGCAAAGTCTTGTCCACCCATCACCGCCACCATCCTACTCTCCAGTGCAGACAATGTGGGTAAATTTACTGGAGGCCCACCTCCATATGGCGCCGGGGATAGCGCAACTTTCTCTGTATCTTCGTCTGACTCCAACTGGTGTAGCTGGATTATTTAGGGCAACTACTGTGCGTCTCAAATTTGAGTAAACTAATTGGACCAACTGCGAATTGGACCAAATGCGAATTGGACCAACTGCGAATTGGACCAAACGCGAATAGGACATAATTTTGAACATTGGACCAAACGCGAATTGGACCAATCGCGCCTAAAGGCTGTCGACTCTGGTCTAGGACGAATCTGTCCTTCAACCTCTGGGATACAGCGACAATTGGAAGATACACTCTTTCTTCATACTTTAATATTCCAATGAGTCCCACTTTCTTTTAGTATCCATTTTGCCCTGCGCGGCTCGGAGTATGCCTCTGGCTATACCCGCTCCAGGAACTCAACGAACCCTTCCAGCTGCAGTTGGCTTGGGCGATTTGTCATGTTTACTGAAAATGGAACGTTTTTATTAAGTAGCTATATAATTAAAATCATTATTTAATATTCACATAAACAAACCAATAATATAAAATTGTTTAATAATGCTATGTAAAACACCGTAAGTATTACCTACTAAAATAACACGTCTAACGCGGTGTCCTGCGTGAGCGACGAATACGACGCGACACGACGCAACACGATGCGACGTAATGCGACGCGATGCTACACACGACAAATGTCCTACGTGATTTTGGTCATAACTTCGCGAATCATGGAGAAGTACAGTACAATTTTGCTCGAGAGTTCATATTTAAAGTACAGACTTTTAAAATAATATCGTAAAAAGCAGAGAAAGATAACAAATATAATATTTTTACAAAGAAACACATTTGGCGAGTTCCATCATTTATATCCAAAATTAAGAGGCGATTCTAAAATGTTTAAACAATATTGTGGAGTATTACCGTCTACTTTCGATTATATTATTGCTAATATTAAATCTGAATTTCAATTAAAACAACAAATTTTCAAAAACCTATTTCTATTGAAGAAAGATTGCTCTTGACATTGCGGTGAGTACCTACATAGAAATGAAACTACATAATATTATGTTATTAAAAATATTTTAATTATTATCAAATTATCACTGAGATGAATTGCTCAGGCGCCAGGGGTCTACTTCGCAAATAGCAAAACTTCTCTTTATACCTACTTCTCTGTTTCCCTACTTTGCAAATCGCGTACTTATTAAACAGTCTATTTCGCATTCAGCCTACTCTCAAAGAGACCACTTCGCATACTGCCTACTTGTCAAAAAACGACCTAAGTACAGACAAATAGAAAATTTTTCGTTTTAATGTTTTCCTTTTATCGGTTTTCGCCAGGGGTGTAGAGAAAACCAAAATTTTTTCAAAGTCACCGTCTTCACAAATCAAAAACTTCTTCGCCAAACCGTTAGGAACGTAAACTTCCTGTATATTTGAAAATATCGGTTTTTAGAAAAAAATCTGGCTCTATATAGCGTATCTTTTACTGACAAGAATGATGGAACATAGCAATCAAGTTTTAAGTGTTCAATGATACTTTCATAAATTTTTTGAATTGGTTCTAAAGGCGATTGGGACCTTTTCTATAGAAAAAATACCCATGGCGGACAGCGGTGGACTGTACCTTATTTTTAGGCTTTGGGTACCTAGTTATGATATTCTAAAGCGCATTGTTGTGACTAATGGGAATATGGAGATATAGTCAATAGTATGTAGGTAGGATGGTAGGTTTTTTTTTCTTAGAAAGTAACATGCGCACATTCAAGTAGTGTTTTTTAATTATTTTGTCACCAAAGGTGGGGGAAACGGTTTAAATAAACAATTCTTACTTAACAAAAAACTTTATTGCTCAATCTAAATAATCTATTACAATGATTTCATCTAAAAAGGCGGCTGGCGTTTGTGTTACATCTAGATGTCTTGCGAAAGAAAGATAATATAAAATGCTAGCAATATGTGCACAGCATCCAACTGTGCGCCGGCCATGGATACATGAGCAATAATAGCCTCGTATTCCTTCGCGCCCAGCTACGGAGGGTTCGATTAAAATATATGTATAATATTGCCTTAGTCTTACATGTCGTGACTGTATGCGGCCTCTTATCAATGTGTAATTATTAATTAACAAAGGATGTCTATACATTTCAATGGTATAACGATTATTACCCCTTAAGTGTTCATGGCAATATGATCGAGCCAATCTCAAATGATATGTGCCCAGAGTGATTAATAGCAGCTCTTCGTATTCTAGTCTCGGGAAATCAGTTAATTGTGGGTCGTTTGCCTCCATTCGTATAAAACTCACTCTTTGTCTATTTATATTATTGCTTACAACATATTCTGCCAAGGTATTTTCAGTATTAATTTTTTCATTAATAATTTCAATATATTGCTGGGCATTCTCATTGTCCACATAAACACATTAGGTTGCATTTATTAAGGCCGCAGCTATTCTAAAATCTATGATCATGTTTGGCATTGTGACATTAAAATAGTTTTGCCGAAATATTTTGAAGTCTCTTTTGAATCTGCCGTTGATTGCCTCTACTACCCACCGGCACATAGTAATTAATCTTGATTTGTTCGCTTGAATAGTTGAGAACTGTTGTTCTCCATGCATCCGTGTGGGTGGCATGTGAGGTACAAACCCATATTCTTCAACAATAGATATAGCGTCACGAAAACCTCGGTCTAAAATGAAGGCGTCCCCTTGCCTGAAGAACCATTCTAGCCCAGATTCAATAGACAATAGATTAGAAAGAATTGTGGCATCTGCTGTAGTCGCAGCGTAGGGTCCGTAAACGTCAATTATGTATCCATCTGACGATACGAGAAGAAAGGGCTTTACGAGGTTTCTGAATTTGTGAAGGCTGTATGTCTTTCTTTGAAATAGAAAATTCGAACTCTTTTGTAAGTGCACGTAAGTGCCATCCATTATAACCACAGCTTTACGACCTTGATTTCCAAAAAAGGTGTTGGGAATTGCCAGATTTCTCGTGACGATATCATCTATAGGTATGTGATCCAACCCAGATATCGCGGAACATAGTCTGCCGTCAAACATTGTCTTGCTAGCGAAAGTTTATTCTCCAGAGCCCTTCGAGACATTTTGAATAACGTTGCCAGTCGTTCATTGGTTTCGCCAGTTCTGATTTTAGACAGATAAACACCCAAAACTGTAGCAGGATGCCGTGATTTCTCTCGTAAGCTTGGCGTTTGGTCCAAAATAGAATTGAAAGTGGATTTCGTTAAAGATGTCCAAAAGTGGAATTCATTGTCTTCAAAAGTGTCTAAATCTTCAAAATCTTTTGATATTACGGTCAGCTCTTTGCCAACAAGGGTGGCATATAAACGATCCGCCATTAAATGCAACCTAAAAAAAACGTTTACTTTTTAGAACATTTATTCATCCCGCTAAAGATATAAATGTATGTTTTAGACTGCTTATTTTCACTATGTACTGGATGGATAAACATCTTATAGTTTTATAGTAACACTCATGTAGGATATTGTGTATTTATGTGTTTAATTACTTAGGAGATAAGGGTCTGTAAAAACTCTGTTTACTAGGTACTTTTGTAATATAATAAGTAAGTACATACCTCACGTGGTGATATTTCTTGTAAAATAAACTCCACAATGCCTCTACTTGTCTCAAGAAATGTTTGAGAAAGTATATGTTTTCGCCGCCGCAATACCGATCGGTCGCATGCCACACAACGATTCGATCGTTCCATATCAACGACTGCAAGTTTTGTGTCGTGTACACAGCCGATAATGCGCAAGCACAGCGCGGCGCGCGAGTGTGCCGTGCGGTGAAACCGGTTTTTTTTTTACCTGAGTGTGACCCATCCGCTGTCAGTGGCATCCGATGTTAAGGCCGGGACTCCACCAAAGCGGAGATGTGTGCGGTGTGCTGTGTGCTGTGCGAGAAGAGATGTTTTTCAGCTCGCGGGACTCCACCAAAGCGGAGATGTGTGCGGTGTGCTGTGTGCTGTGCGAGAAGAGATGTTTTTCAGCTCGGGTGCGAGGCGTTGAGTGCTCAGTACGCATTCTGACACGAAAGGTAGACGATGTCGCTATATTACAAAAAAAGTATCTTCTTTTACTTGAAGAAGAACTACAGTCTGAAGAAGCAGAATTGATAGCTTTATACTACCTAAACAAAAGAAAACATCGGTTTTGGAAAAGAAGTCACTTGTATTACCATACCAGTCATGGAGAATTTTTTACTCTGTTTAATGAGTTAGATGATGAAAGTTTTACCAAGTCCTACAGACTACCGAGGAATATATTCTATGAACTACATAACTTAATTAAACCGCATATATTTAAGCAAGATACTAACTACAGGAGATCTATCTGTACCCAAGAGCGGCTAGCAGTATGTTTGAAGTAAGTACCTACCTAATTTTTTTTTTGTTAATGTGTGTTTGTGTTTATGTGTGTTATCTGCGTTTGAATGTGATCAGTCTTTTTTGAGTGTTTGTTTTTTTTTTGTGTAAAAGGGCTAAGTGAGAAGTACTCAAAACGAGAATCAAGAAGTACGAGAATACATGAAAAATATTATGTAAACTGAGGTATGTAAGGATTACGAGAAATCGAGATCCGTTGTCTCTTTCTACCCCTCCGGGAGACTGGAGTGATGCATATTATGTAAAAACCAAATATATTTTTATATTATCTTATTTATTCATAAAGAAAACAAAAAAATCAACTGCCGTTCTGGGAGTAGCAAAAAAAACCGTAAGGTTATATTAGAAACATAACGTACAAAAAAATTATAACAGTAAATCACATGAGACATATTGCTTTCTTTTCCATATAGTTACAAATTATCATATGTGTCTTCTTCGTTTCTGAATGCTTCTTCTATCTGTTCATCGGTCATGTGCGTATCTTCCAAGCTTGGAACAGGTGCCTGTGTCGAACTTGGACCCGGTGTTTGTGTTGAGCTAGGAACCGGTGCCTGTGTTGAGTTAGGACCACCGGCCTGTGTTGATGTAAGAACCGGTGCCTGTGTTGAGCTAGGACCCGGTGTCGAACTTGGACCCGGTGCTGAAGTGTAACCGGGGGAATACCAATTATTTTCATTTGTGTTATACCATGTGTTTTGTAGCTCAAGTTCTTCCAATTCTAAAAGAACATTGAAAATTTTACGTTTAGCCTGAAGCTGCATATATTGAGAAAGTTTTTTTACACTTTTTGATATCGACAGAAAAAAAGTGTCCATTTCGTCAAGGGTATTATTTTTCTCTATCAATGATTGTATTTCTAGTTTTTCTTGGCGTATTCTTTCACGGTTTGCATGGTGCTGTATAAGTAAATTACTTATTTCATCCGATTTTCTTGTTGCATTTCTGCATGTCGAGGCTGAGACGCTTGATGTCGGTGACGGCGAATGTTGTACAGATGGACGATCTTCTGGAGTGCTTCTTGTATGATTGCTTGATGTTTCAAAAAACTCATCGGTTACATTATTTTCCAATGAATTTGTTTCCTGTTCATTTATATTTGTTTGTGAGGTATAATTTGTAGTCCTGTTTCTATTCGTCATATATGGTATCAAAAATTCCATTACCTTCTCATATTTCCATTCACGAATTTGTTTACCACTCTGTCCACTTCTAGTGGCATTCTTCCTTTTTAATGCGTCCCGGTGGCTGTCTCTCAACTTTTTCCACTTAGATTTAGCCGTTTTTATTGAAATAAAAATAATTGAAATCATTATAAATATTAAATGTTGACATTGCCATAGTCAAAATATACTTACCGCATTATCACTCATGCAGAATTTATAACCATTATGCAGAATTTATAAGCATCATGGGCACCTTTGCGCCGGGAACGATACGGGGCGGGTTATTTGATACGACATAACCACGGAAGCACTCCGTGTATTTATTTTTGTACCGTGTATTTGACATATAATACAAATAACCATTATAAATATTTAAAAAATACCAGAGTTTCAAGGGAAACCAATTTATAAAAAAAAATATCTGAAATCAAACAAACAAAACGGATTGTATCTCTCGTACGTGGTCGCGGCAGACGGCGGAATGTTAATAAATAACGAGTGATAAATCCATTTTATTTGTTTGATTTCAATGTGTTGTGCTCGTGTGAATCTTAGACTTTTAATTGTTTATTTTCTATTATTTAAAAATGGCTATAACTTTTGAACGAGTGAAAATTCTGTAAATACATAATTTCAGTAATGCCTAATCTTTTATAGTTCCGGAAACAACACGAATCAGTGGATTAAGATATTATTTTGAAATGACCCTTCTATTCTAACTGAAACCACGACACATAAATATAAATCTATATTATAATTATTACAGGTATTTGGCGACTGGTTCAAAATTTTCACAAATAGCTGAAAATTTTAGGATTGGAAAATCGACTGTTCCAAGAATTATAGAATATGTCTGCGATGCCTTGTGGACAGTATTACAACCTTTGGTTATGCCAGAACTTAATGAAAATGATTAGAAAAAAATTTCAAAGCAATTTGAAGAAGTCTGGCAATTCAAAAACTGCGTCGGGGCCATTGATGGCAAGCATGTGTACATGTTTGCACCCCCAAAATCTGGGTCCTCATATTACTGTTATAAACACAGGTTTTCAACTGTAATGATGTGCGTAGCCGACGCTACCCGAAGAATAATTATGGTAGATATAGGTTCAATGGGAAGGTTCAGCGATGGTGGTATTTTTGCTGATAGTATATTCGGAATTCGTTTGAGAGAAAACAGACTAAATCTACTACAGCCACAACCCTTGTACCAAAATGGAGAACCTGTACCGTTTGTTTTTATTGGAGACGAAGCTTTCCCTTTGATGCCTAACTTAATGAGACCATATCCACGCGATAATTTAAATAACGAAAAACGAACATACAATTATAGACTTTCAAGAGCTCGTCGTATTGTGGAAGCTACATTTGGTGTATTATCACGGAAATGGTACGTATACCGTAAAGAATTTGAATGTAAAATAGAAACAGTGGAAAAAGTGATAAAAGCAACGTGTGTTCTACACAACTTTTTAATTGACAAGATGCCTGGCTATCTAGATAATAATGAAACGGGTTTGGCCACGACTATGTTTAACGACACAAACGTGGAAAATCTATTATCGAATGACAATATGGATGCCTATCAAGTTCGAGAAAAATTCTGTAGTTATTTCAACAACGAGGGCGCCGTTCCATGGCAAGACACTCGTATTACAATATTACTTGAACGAAATACTTAGTATAATAAATTGCACTTACCGTCAGATAATTGAGTTTCTTTCAAAACGTTCTCCCAAGCTGCATCTTTGACGTCAGTAAGTTTATAGGTATCTATTGATGTGTTCCATAGACATGGATATTTTTTTACTGATTCAATAAATTGTTCATCCATTACGTTTTATTTAAATTAACTAATTGTTTACGTTGAAAAATACAAACTGCACGAATTATTCAAGATAAATGCGTGTGCTCGCGTGCACGGTACTAGCAAGATGGCCGGCCGGCCGGCGCGCGCGCGGGGTTCTGCGGGTTGCTAGCGGGCGAGAGGGGGGAGGGTGAAATCGCTCACTGCACGCCGCTCACATCTCTCGTCTCCACTGCGCGTCGTCCGCGCACAGCTCACATCTCCGCTTCCATCGCGACATACAAATATTACACATCTCCGCACAGCGATCTCCACTGAAGCTGAGCGGAGAGGAGACGTGTCAATAACTCAATTCTATTGGTTGTTTAAAAAACATCTCCTCTCCGCTCGTCTCGTCTCCGCTTTGGTGGAGTCCCGGCCTAACGCTAGATGTAATTCCACCTAATATAGTTTTCAATTAATATATTTTTGTGTTTTTTGTGATGCGAAACTAAAAATGAATTATAAAACAACAACCACATTTTCTCAGCTTCCCCATATGATAGAAAGAAAAAAAAAAAACCTAACGTTAATGTAGATACAGTACTTAAATAGTTTAAATAGATTTTGTTTATGTCTGCAATTTTTCGAAAGCGGGTCAGAAAGGTCCCAATGTTCTTTCACAGACATCCGTTTTGGTTTTTTCTATAGCCAATATAATTATATTCCTGTTTTGATCGGGAGAGCACGTATGAGGGTTCTTGTCGCTTGATCTGAGGACTTTAGTTTTGGTTAGGTCTAATGTAATGGTAATGCAGCGCGAGTGTAACGCCCCTGGTGTTGTATACGTCCATAGGCCGCGGTAGCCACTTTCCATCAGGTGGGCCGTGTGCTTGTCTGCCACCTAAGTGGTATAAAAAAAACTACGATTAGCGCAGCGCCACAGTGTACTGCCAGACTTATGTCTTTTCAAAATTGTACCTGTAGCCTGCTTGTAACAAAGAAAGACGACCGGCTTGGTTCTTAGTAAATTGAAAATCCATTACGTACTCAGTAAAACTACTATTACCTTTTATTAAACTAACGCACTGAATACACATGACATTGATATCACATTATTTCATGTTATCTGTCAAAGGAAAATAAATAAAGGGTACTTCAGAAAATAAAGTGGCCAGCAATTTCCTCTAGCAAAGAGGTAACGAATGTGAACATGAACATTACGGAAAAAAATAGTCAGTTTGCGAAGTAGTTCAATTGAAAAGTAGACGAAATGCTAAATAGGCTGATTGCTAAGTAGGAAATTTGCGAAGTTATCTCCACGAAAAGTATTCAAAATGAGAAATAGACAGTTTGATAAGTAGACCCCTCGCGCCTGAGCGAGATGAATCACCAGAAGTGAAGTAACCCACTATTGTAGATTCTGGGTTTGATGGGGTATTGAGTTTGGATATTTCGTTGATGAGCATCTCCTGAACCTGAGTCCGAAAGAATAATTTATTCAGAGGTGGTAGCTTTTTACCCGACTACGGCGAAGCCAAAAGGAGGGTTATGATTTTGACAGGCTCATAGCTCCTCAACTACTTATTAGAACTAGACAAATGAGGTATCGTTACGCTGCGTTCACAAGGAGGTAAATTTTGTCGGGTCTAATTTCTATCCGATCTGAAAAAACCGAACGTTGTGTTCACATGGCGCTGTTGTCGTGTCCGACTGTCCCGGATCCGGGTGTCTTCGGTGCCTGTGTGAACGCAGGATTTGATTTTTTTGCAGAACGTCTCTCTCTTTTGGAAGCGATGGACGCGAACACTATTGTTATATTATATTGGTATTACCGCCGTCAGAGGCGTCATAGAAGAAGAAGGTGGTGGTTAAACCCAATAGTAAAAAGACGATCAACACTTGGTGCCTTTAAAACTCTAGTAGGGCAGTTGAGAAATGATCCAGAAAATTTTTTCAACTACTTCAGAATGAATATATCTTCATTTGATTCTCTATTGCAAAGAGTGGAACAACATTTGAAAAAGCAAGATACAAATATGAGGAAAAGCATATCTCCTGAAGAAAAACTAGCTATATGTATAAGGTGAGATTAAAATACAGATATGAGGGGTATAAAAGCAAAATCCACATTCTCCAATAGTTTTTAAAAATCAAAAGTCGAAAAACCGTCTCCAATCTTCATGACTTATTACGAGGGTCAAACTGAAAGTTCTTAGAAAATCAAAAACTGATTACATTAGCCAGTTATTAGTTTTATTATATCTTTTCAAAATATTGTCCTGTCCATTCACGTCAATAAACCGCTGCATGCGATGGAACCACTGGGAAAAGCACTTTGCCCACTCGTCCTTAGGGGTCTCTTCAATGGCATCGCGATACGCAGCCACCGCTTCTTCAGCATTCATAAACCGCTTTCCTTTAAGTTTTTCTTTAATTTTTGGAAATAAATAAAAATCACAAGGCGCGAGGTCCGGGCTATACGGCGGGTGACCCAGTTTGATGTTTGATGTCGCCAAATAGTCGATCGTTCGCTTGGCGGCGTGCGACGAGGCGTTGTCGTGGTGAAGGAGGATCCTACTGCGAGGTCGTTTCTCTCGAACTTTTTCCAAGACAAGTGGCAAACAATTGGTAGTGTACCATTCTGCAGAAACTGTTTTTTGATCCTCTAACACAATTGTTGCGAAATGACCTATCCTTCCAAAGAACGAGGCCACCATTTTTTTTCCCGCACTTCGATCTCTCTTCACTTTAGTTGGCAACTCCTCGAAAGGAAACACCCACTGAGCAGATTGTCTTTTGGTTTCAGGATCATAACAGTAAATCCAGCTTTCGTCACCTGTTAGTATGTCGAACACAGCATTAGAGTCACTTCCGTTAAATCTTTCAATCATTTTACGGCACCAATCCACACGATGGAGTTTTTGAGCCTCAGTCAAATTATGAGGTATCCACCGGGCGCAAAGCTTCCTGACCGCTAAATGTTCGTGGAGGATTTTGTGCACCTGACTCATACCGATGCCTAAGCTTGTCCGAATCTGCTGATAGGTCACTCTTTTGTCAGTCTCTATCATACGCCGCACAACACAGATGTTATTTTCAGTCGTCGCCGTAGAAGGCCGTCCCTCACGTAAATCATCAGTGAGATTAGTGCGACCACGTTTAAGCTCATTAAACCAGTTGTAAACAGTCGCACGAGATGGGGCTTCATCGTGAAAGGCCAATCGTAGTCTATCATAACTTTCTTGTTGACTTAAATGACATCGAAAGTCATAAAAAATCATTGCACGAAAATTTTCTCGTGTTAAATTCATGTTAACGTGACACAGACAATTTTCAATTTGCCGCCAAATCGTAAAACAAATGATAAATGAATGAAATATATACTCAGTAATATTGGCAAAGAGTTCTATTTTCCAATTTTAGAATTATTTTTTTATTATATTGTTTATAAGTGGCCCGTTCTAAGAACTTTCAGTTTGACCCTCGTATAGTAAATGAATGAAATCATGTAATCTTGTATTAAATTATTATATAAATGAAAAAAATATTGAAATATACCTAAAGCCAGCTTTAAACAGTAAAAATATTATTATGTTTACGGGACAGTGGCAAGTTTGCACTTATGTGGTAAGCAGTGTCAGATTTGCATCTCAACCCTTGGACAGTGGCGAGTTTGCATCGCCTCATTGTTGAAGAAAATACGGTTGGCAAAAGAAAACAATAATAAAATATTATGTAATATTTTTAATAGAAAAATTAACCCTTTGCTTAAATCGAACTAAATAAAACTCTCATATCCGAGTCAGGTACAGCTACCTCACAAACTTCCTCTGGAGTTTCTTCTGCACCATCTTGATTAGCGGCCCTGCTCAAAACTTGCCTGTAATATCTTAGGTCTTCTCGTGCCGACCAATCTGCTCCAAAATGCTTTTTTAGTAAAACTTTTACGTCTTCTAGCTTTGCAGCACTTAACACAACATTGTGTTTGCCGATATGATTAGGGTTAACATCAATCACTAATTTTCGTTTCTTACTAACACTCTTGAAGATCCCTACATCAGCAGTGTAATGAGGTTCTCCTCTTACTACAAACTTTTCGTGTCTCTTCAAGTAAAATCGTTTCGTTCGTTGAAATTGAAAGTGCCACTTTCCTGGTGGCTGCAAAACTTCGTCCAATTCTGATTTCCAGTCATGTACATCATCAAAACGTTTAACCGCCCCATACCTTTGGAATATGTCAATGTATGCATTGGGACTCAGAATGAGTTCCTTTTTCTTAATCTCCTTCTCGATTTGACCAAACACCCGGTCGGGTGGCAGGAAGGAGTGACCTGGTATGGGAAATATCACTTCTACTGACTGAATGTGGGGTGGAGCGATACGATTCAACCAAACAGCGCACATTCCTATCATGGTAGTATTTTTATTTTGCGCCCCACACCCGTCCGCTACCAGTCTTACAGTCGTTAGTAGTGAGTTATTGGGCATTCTACCCCACCTTAGTTCCTTCGGTTATCTTCGATAACCTCAGTCACGGTGGGATAGAATGCCCAACAACTCTTTGTAAAATCATTTACCTAAGCCAACGTTCCACATTTTAATGCCGTTCATTACACTACCGTTCCGTCGGCTCTCTGCGATCCCCTGCGTCGTCGTAATTGCGTTAAAAGATGCTCTGTTAGTTAGCGATAGAGTTATTTCATAAACAGTACAGTCTTACGTTTGCCTATTGCGTTGTCTGTAAGCAGTTTGGTTTAACTATTCTTTTAAGATCTATCATACTAGTGGAACCATCTAGGGTATCCTTAGTTCCATTGGTTATCTTCGATAACCTCCGTCACGGTGGAATAGAATGCTCAATAACTCTTTGTAAAATCATTTACTTACCTAAGCCAACGTTCCACATTTTAATGCAGTTCAATACACTACCGTTCCGTCGGCTCTCTGCGATCCCCTGCGTCGTCGTAATTGCGTTGAAAGATGCTCTGTTAGTTAGCGATAGAGTTATTTCATAAACAGTACAGTCTTACGTTTGCCTATTGCGTTGTCTGTAAGCAGTTTGGTTTAACTATTCTTTTAAGATCTATCATACTAGTGGAACCATCTAGGGTATCCTTAGTTCCATCGGTTATCTTCGATAACCTCAGTCACGGTGGGATAGAATGCTCTATAACGCTTTGTAAAATCATTTACTTACCTAAGCCAACGTTCCACATTTTAATACAGTTCAATACACTACCGTTCCGTCGGCTCTCTGCGATCCCCTGCGTCGTAATTGCGTTGAAAGATGCTCTGTTAGTTAGCGATAGAGTTATTTCATAAATAGTACAGTCTTACGTTTGCCTATTGCGTTGTCTGTAAGAAGTTTGGTTTAACTTTTTTTAACTTTTTTTAGGTTGTAGGTTTTACTAGTGGAACCATCTAGGGTATCCTATAGTGATACGCACTATAAAACTTATAGTGTTGTAGCTAAGTACTGACTGAGTATGGTAGACAATAATGTCTTTGAATTTGTACATTCTAGAATTCTCATAGCGAAGAACTTAAACTTGTTCGTCATGATGATAGTTTTGTAAATGCTATAGGATATTAAATTAAAAAACTGAAAACTATATAAGAATACATTTTTATTTCCTTATTTTTTACAGTTTTACTTAGTTTAGTTTATTAAAATAATTATAATTTGTTAAGTCTAGGTACTTATATAAGACAGGACAGCACACTTAATTCTAGTTAAATCCAACAAGCAAGCAGTCCCGTTATTATTAGACCTTAGTCCGATATAACGGGTCTGATCCCAAGACATCATGTCACAGGGCTAGTTACGTCACTTTCACACTACATGTAGGATCTCAAACGATATACATCACAAAACTTCGTGTTTAGTGCACATAACATGTGAATATTATTTGCTCATTTTATGTTAACTTATAAAAGGTAGGTAGCTTATAAAAGGTCTGTAAGAAGAGCGGATTTTCCTGATACAAGCATATATTTGTGCAAAAGGAGATCTCTCCAAACATTGTAACATGTACTTAAAAGAAACAGTAAATAAAAATTTTTATTTACTAGTTAAAAATTAAAAATATTGGTATGACCCCATGCTCGAGTTGAAATCTTATCTTTTGCAATTACTCTTTTATCATCATCACCAGACAACGCAATTTTTGTTACAGCACATGTAAATAGCTCATGTTTTATTGACTTAAATAAAACATTTGTTTTATGAACAATTTCACCATCATAAAGTGTATTTTCATAATCAGTAACGTTAAGGTCACGTACAACATTCTTTTTAATACCCTTGGCTTTTTTAATTGTGCTGTGAATGGTGTTGATACAATATAACTTCGATCTCAATCCAACAAATTCGCTTATTATTTTACCAGCCATTTCATCTTTAAATAAGCCTGGTATTTTTTTGTTCTGTATGGGTAAAGTATACACATTATTTTTACAAAAATTGCTGGTGTCAAAGTAAGATAAAAAGTTATTTTTTATGTCTTCATAGAAATCATGAGTTTGTATATGATACACAAAACTATCTGTATCCGTGTAACACATCCGTATCCTATCCTTGTAAAAAGGTTGCATTACTGAATAGTGAAAATCATACATATGACTTTTTGATAATTCTAGAACAGCAAAGCCAATATATATTGGTTTGTTCAAAGTTATTTGTTCAGGATTTAACTGCACCGCTACTAGATTTTTAGTGAAAACCGTTGCACTATGGAAATTTGGACGAGCAATAAGGTTTTGAGCGCATTTTCTTCTTTTAGTTATGTTTTTGATATCTCGCCACTGAGAAACTAAATGGACATTAACCCTGTTTTCAGTATTTTCTAAAGTTTTTCCAAATACACTATTATTTAAGAGCTTAAAAAAATCTTGTTCGAAAGTTGAAGAACTTTTTTGTCTCAGTTTGGTATTTAAATCAATATATTGTTTTAAATATGGGCTTTGTCGAAAACTGATTATTCTATGAATCTTCTTCAATATTAACCCATGTTTCATACAAGTTTGTAAATGCACGTAATGAATAACATATTTAAATTTATCATATAAATTAGGGATTAGCTTAGAACTCTTTCCCCCGGGGGGTATAAATTTTTCAGAACAAAATGGTAAATCGTTGTGTAAGTTATGCAAATGCTTAGGGTATACTATATCCACTTCCAAAATATAACCACAATCTGCATCAATTGCAATTTTCGTTATATCTAAATTGTTAATTTCTTGTTGAGTGAGAAATTTGAAGTTGGATAATGGTAAGTATTGACACATACTATACCCATACAAATTATTACAATCTATATAAGAGACATAGGAATCAGGTTCCGAAGAATTATAATCCGGTAAGTATATGTTATTTGCTTTCGCATGTCTGTGAGAGCAGAGGCACACTCCTCCTCTTATACCACTTTGTAACATGCGTATCATAGACAAGTCATTAATTAGTTCCAATTGAACACCTGTTTTTAATAACATAGCGTCAAAAGATAAACTGGGTGCAGTGAAATAAAAAGCTGGATCTAAGTGATAATGTTGTTTACAAGTCTGTCTAAAGTTTTCAAAAATATCTGCTAATAAAAGCACATCAGTTTGTAGGTATAGATCCGTATAACCACCTAAACTAGTAATTCTAAATGTTGACCAAACTAAATGTGCATGCCGGTAATCATCTTCAGAAACATTTTCATCATTGAGGGAACTATAAAAGTATTTCTTTGGAGGCAAACATTTTTCATCATACCGTTTCCACGAATCCATGTATTCATATGGATAAATGCCTTTGCGAGTAAGTAATTGGAATTCATCTCGGACAGGGAAGTGATTTTGTAAATTTTTAAACATTTCTGGTTTTAAAGTTTTACATAATTTGTTTAAGCTTGTTCCCAAAAATTTAAACGAATCAAGAAAACGCATTTGAAAAAGCTTATTATTTGAAACTGATACAAATTTCGTAAATGAGATATAGTTTTCTTTATTTTTAGGTATTATCTTTATTTCACCAGGGACGTCACCCAATGCTTTAATAAATAAGCGACAATCATAACCAGCTAAGTTATGAAAAAAAATGGGGACAAATGCAGGGCATTTATATTGCAAATTACAGAACGAATGCGCAGCTCCACGATAGCGACCGGTAACATGACAATGATCACGGACTTTGTCCCAAAAAAGAAAGTTTTGACAGATATGACAATGTGTTGCATTTTCAAAATCATACTTATCCTCCGTGGAAAATATCATTGCAGCTGGTGACTTAATTATTTCATAAATTTTTTGCACGTCTTTAATTATATAGTCAACAAACCGCTTATCACAGTCTGGACCTCGATATGACACGTAACGATTATAGCTAGGTTCATCAGAGCACACAATATAATAACCAAAAGCAACCGGTACGTGTTGGTGAAACATATTCATATTTTTACTAGAACAATTACTGTTTGTACTTGTACTTGTTTGTAGCATCGATTCAAAATCTGCATAAATACAAAAAGGCATAGTTTGTTTCCGTTCATAGTTTTTAAACTTAATTACTGAACCTCTGTTTGGAAGGATAGTTACTACACCTCCACATAAATGGTTGTTAAGTTCGTCAGCGGTATTGAAAAATATCAAACATAAATCGCAAAGATGTAATCTGCTGTGATGAGATGTGACTTGACTTCTAAAAAGTCTGGAACAGTCTTTGATCAAGCAATAATGAGAAGAATTATTATTTTCTAAAAACAGAAGGTGTATAATTTTTCCGTTGTATTTAAGGTTGAATTCAGATTTATACAAAGGACCTACAAAGTTTTTATGATTTTTTAAGCCATAAATTATAAACTTTATATGTGGATTGTTTTTTTCAAATGTTCTAATATCATTAAAGGTTACAGGAAAAAACATTCCTCTTAAGTTAAATATTTCTCGAAAATTAGGATAAGAAGACGTTCTTTCAGGATGTTTCTTAGCTGGATATAAAGCCGCTGTTACACACCATAAAAAACAATAGTGATCATTATTCAAAATATTCAAACATGCTTTTTTAGCCTGAATTGATTTGGGTAAACTGATATAACTAGAACCACCAAGTGGTTGGTATTTATTGAGATTCATCTCAACATACAAATTGTTTATAAATGTCCATCCACTATCACGACCTTCAAACTCTTCAATAGATGTTTTTAAATAATTAACTGTTTCAATATACAATTTTTCGAAATCGAAGTTAGAATATAATATTTTATTTTTGGTTCCAAAAGATTTCACTTCTTGTGAATTATCTTTGAATTTTAAAAATGTACCAAAATACTCAAAGTTTACCTTAACACAAGTATGCTTAGCAAGGAATTCATTTAAAAGAGATTTTAATTGGTCAAAAATACTTGAAAAAAAGGATTCAATTGACGCTCCTTGATGTTCATCACGAGCTAATATTTTATAGGTTAATATGCGACTGCGAAACGCAGAGTTTATGATTTCTACACCATCACTATGTTTTATTGTTTGACTACTTTTCCTATGTGAATTACTTCGCAAATGTCCTACCCATGATTTACTGGGTACTGATGTGTTACACGCAGTACAAAAAAGGCATTATTATTAAATAAAATATTTGCTTCTACAACACTAAGTTTAAAACATAAAAATTAAAGAAATTTGTGTATTATAGATCTATACACCTAAAAAAGTTTGCGATCACTTACAAAGCTGATAAGATTCTAAAAATATTAAAAATTAGAATTAGAACGTGAAACAACAGTCAGAATAAACGTAGGTAAACATTTTCTCTTCAAAAGTTAAATTTTGAAAATATATCAGCTTTGTAAGTGATCTCAAACTATTTTAATGTGTGTATATTATAATATGCATAAGGTATACCTATCTATAAAAATTAAATCTACTTTATAAAAATCTTATCCGAATAATGCACTGGTTCAGTGTCTTGAAATTCTTTATACGCATGTCCTAGAAAGTCTTGAAGTGACTCCCAAGATAGTGTGGACTCATCGCACTGTAATTTTACAGTCACCAACGCTGTCCTGTAGCGCACATCAGGGGCGTGTGATAGGTAATCGTTGGTTTTATAGAGTTTAAAATCAACCACATACCCTCCTTCCGTTTTCTTGGAGCGACGAGACGTCCCAGTTGAAACACGACTTGAGAAACTGGAAGCGAAGTCCCGCCGTGGTTCACTGCAACTGACTTCTTCAGCCCGCAAAATATTCAAAATATTTGTTTTCGTTCTGTAAATAGAAAAAAGTGTTAATTATAAAAGTACTTATTCAAAGTGACTAAGAACTTGGAATCAAAACATAAAAAAGTTATAGTATTTAAACGTGTAGGTATTGAAACGTACAAGTATTGTCAAAAGATCTATCTATGCATATAAATTAAGTGTATGAGTGTCTCACATTTGTGTACAATTAAGTTAATGGTGTAAACTACACGTTATTCAATTTTAATTTAAATGTGACGATGTTAAACTAGTTGAACATAATGAAACCTACCTCTTTGTGGTGTTAAACTCGGGTGAAGTGTTTTTTCGTTGTACACTTTTGGTGCAGCTGGGCTTCGGTTGTTTTTGCTTTTTCTCTACCGCCTGTTTGCGTTTCTTTGGTGCTACACACTCAGCCTCTACTATAGAAGAAGTTTCAAATTCCGAATCAGACCTGTTAAAATACAATCAAATTATAAACAAATATATTCCCTAGATTTTCCGAATAGATATATTGCTAGCATCACGGCTGATTATAGATAATGCAGCCGGCGGGAATTAACCAAGCAACTCACTACTCAGTGGGATAACATAATCAGTAATCACATTTTATAATAATATGCGTTAATAATTATCAGCCGGCAGGAATTAACCAAGCAACTCAGCTGGATAATAGTTAACTAAATAATAATTAATAATTATCAGCCGGCAGGAATTAACCAAGCAACTCAGCTGGATAATAATTAATAATTATCAGCCGGCAGGAATTAACCAAGCAACTCAGCTGGATAATAATTATCTAAATAATGATTAATAATTATCAGCCGGCAGGAATTAACCAAGCAACTCAGCTGAATAATAATTAACCAAATAATAATTAATTTAAAAGCACTTACTCACATTTTATTGTTGGAGAAGATCACTGGAAGATACTGGAGCGAATGTAATTTATTTGAAAAATTGATGGGTTTTTATACATAAAAAGTATCAATTCAGCAATTATCACCTCCCAACAAAATTAAAACTTAACTTATTATTTATATAGGTGTATTAATTAATTTATGTTACTTACGACTATTTAAATCAAAATGATTGAAAACTCATTTCGTCTAATTGCACTTTTGTTATTACAATTGAAATACAAAACCATGTCTTTACCAACACCGCCAAAGCTAATTCCGAATAATTCCGACGAATGTTATGATTTGTGTATGATCTATACTAATATTATAAAGCGGAAGAGTTTGTTTGTTTGTTTATTTTATCGCGCTAATCTCAGGAACTACTGATTCGAATTGAATTTTTTTTTGTGTTGAATAGCCCGTTTATCGAGGAAAGTTATAGGCTAAATATCATCACGCTACTTCTCAAGGGAGCGGAGCTTAAATGTCAACAAATCCAGCAACCTCCCATAGGCTTTCGAAGTGTGCAACGGGCGAAGCCGGGGTGGTTCAGCTAGTACATAATAAAATGTAATTATAATTTATGTAGGTATGTTCGTTGATCGTCGTCGATAAGTATAATGATATGGTAACTATATAATTATGTATGGGTACATGAAAAGTATTAATGAAATATATACTCATACATTGTGCAGAAGTAAAATTATGCAATTTATGTAGGTAAGGACCGTGGTCCATACCTAAATCACCAATATAAGTCGACCGTTAGTACACGGTAGGTATTTAATTAAGTTTTAAAAGGTAGACGTACCCTGGAAGTTACCTAGTTTGCGTCACAATTATAGAAGTTTCAAATTGCTATGCACGGTTTGCATGGGTGTGTGTGCGTGTGTGTGTTAGTGTGTGGAAGCAAAGTATCTGTTAGTTTACTTACTCAGCGATACAATATTAAAACGACATCATGTTAACCGACTTCTAAAAAGGTGGTTACTTTATTTATCTGTAGGTATGTTGGTTTATGGTTCTCAAATTTGATACAAGGTATGGTTAAAGGTATTCTATTAAAATCCTTTGGAATCGTTTAGATAAAAATTTTTTTTTTACAAAAATATTACTACAGACTTATCCCACAAATATGTTAACAAACATTACAAATAATCGGTTCCGTATCAGAATATCTAAAATCATTTTAACTATTTTCAATACAACTACGGTCAAAAAAACTACTATTTAAAACACCTAATTATCGTTTCACATATTTTTGTAATAACTACTGGTCGAAACAAATAATGAACGATTCACCTACGGTTTATTCAACTATTATTAATTGTGCTAAGGTTGATTGAACTATGTATGAAATACCTAATAGTCGATTCGCCTACTGTTTATTAATACTACCACTTTGTGACAGAAATTCACATTGTTGCAAAACCGACTTCACGTAGTCTTGTCTGCCCTACCCCTAGAGTGTAATTTAAGCCCGCGAAGGCGCGGAGGGGCGAGGCGGCCCGCGAGCTGAGGAGCAGGTGGTTCTAACGAGCACTGCCGCGGCTGAGGCTGGCCGGCCCAGCCGGCCAGCAAGCCGAAGCTGCGGTAGTGATCGTCAGATCTATCTGCGACGATAAGGTCGCGTGGGACCGCCGGAGCCCCGCAGCGCCGGAGCCGTGACAGAAGCCAAGCATGCAAACAGGCATGCAGCATGCAAGCAATTATGCAGTAAGCATGGCTTCTGTCACGGCTCCGGCGCTGCGGGGCTCCGGCGGTCCCACGCGACCTTATCGTCGCAGATAGATCTGACGATCACTACCGCAGCTTCGGCTTGCTGGCCGGCCGCGCCGGCCAGCCTCAGCCGCGGCAGTGCTCGTTAGAACCACCTGCTCCTCAGCTCGCGGGCCGCCTCGCCCCTCCGCGCCTTCGCGGGCTTAAATTACACTCTAGGGGTAGGGCAGACAAGACTACGTGAAGTCGGTTTTGCAACAATGTAAATTTCTGTCACAAAGTGGTAGTATTAATAAACCGTAGGCGAATCGACCATTAGGTATTTCAAACATAGTCAACATGTACAATATCTTAAACGAACATTATATTAAATGAATATTATATTAATCGTCCGTTAGTTCAAATAATTTTAGTTTATTCAACATTATGTGTATTAACCAGTAGTCGAGTCGACCAATATGCGTTATGACAATATGTGAATCAACCGTAGTTGTCTTGAAAATAGTTAAAGTGACTTTAGATATTGTGATACGGAACCAAATAATCATTTAAAATATAACTTTTAAATATTAGCAAATAGTTTTGGTATGTGCTTAAACTATACGGTAATACACCTCTTTTTATCCAAGTCGGCTAACAACGTACCTTTATACAAAGCTACGACCAATGTTAAGTCAGCAGTTTGTTCATGTGTGTTCTACTTGTTTACCTATGTGTGTTACATCGTCACATCGTTCCTATACGCGAGGAATGTCTCATATTCTGTTCCCACAATATCTACCATTTGCATCGAGCTACCAACCACGCAGTGCACTACGTCCTTCAGAGGATTAAAAGGAAGACCCAAAATAAAAGCAATGTCATGTAAGTAATTACTTATAATGTTAATTATTTGATATATAATTCTTTGTTAGTTTACCTATTAAATATCTAATTTATAAGGCGACGTAGTTTTCTATGGAAGTCCATAAAATTTAATTTTATACGATTATCCTTAATTTTCGTATAAAATTTAAGTTCTGTGTAAAATTTAAAAAGTTGTAAACAAAATAATGAACGCTCTCTCTCAATCACAATCTCTTGCTAGCACTTAATTATCACAACATAGTATAAAATAAAGTCGCTTTCTCAGTTTGTCCCTTTGACCGCTTAAATCTTTAAAACTACGCAACGGATTATGATACGGTTTTTTTAACAGAGTAATTCAAGAGGAAGGTTTATATGTATAGAGGTTGCAGCGGGAACGGGATCTGACGCCACGTGGGTGAAACACAAAATTGGCGGTACGAAGTTCGCCGGGTCCGCTAGTTGTACATAAAGTAGAATATTTTATCAAATTTGAATAGGCTCTGGTGTCTCAATTAGAGTAGCTTCCGAAGTTGTAGGTTTGACATATTCGGACTACATTTGTCGATTTTCAATAATTACACTTAAACCTATATTTAATTTTATTTTCAGATATTCTATCATCACGGAAGAAATTGACAAGGAACCCTCATGGACAGCGCGGTGAACCACATAATCAATTTGTAAGTATCTATATATTTTGGTCATTCCAAAAAGTGTAAAATTAAAGTAGCACGTAATTATACATAATGTAGAATATTTTATCAAATTTGAATAGGCTCTGGTGACTTAATTAGAGTAGCTCCCGAAGAAGTTGTAGGTTCAACATATTCGAACTACATTTACCAATTTTCAATAATTAGACTTAAACCTATATTTAATTTTATTTTCAGATATTTTATCATCATGGAAGAAATTGATGGGGAATCCTCATGGGCTGAGCGGTGAACCACGTAATCAATTTGTAAGTAGATACCTATATATTTTGGTCATTCCATAAAGTGTAAAATTAAAGTAGCACGTAATTGTACACAACGTAAAATATTTTATCAAATTTGAATAGGCTTTGGTGACTCAATTAGCGTAGCTCCCAAAGAAGTTGTAGAATATAATATCATCAGTAAGGAATAATGTAGGTATTCTATATAATAGCTGAAGAGTTTAGACAATACAAAATATGAAATATTAGGAATACCTATTGTAGTTCATTTCGTATGATACTAACTGATAAGGTGCCTATAGGTATTTAACTGGTTACCCGATTCTGTATTAGTATGTCGAACTAATTAAAATAAGCAATTTTTTTTATACCACTTAGGTGGTAGACAAGCACACGGCCCACCTGATGGGAAGTGGTTACTGTGGCCTATGGACGTATGCAACACGAGGGGCATTACAATCGTGCTGCCGACCCTGTAGAAACCTTCTAATACCCTTATTGTGTTTTTATTATATTCCTTACCTGATATTGATAACGAAATACGTCATCATTCACGTTACAACATGTTTGAAATTCATAAGAATTTCACAACTTAGGTACATAACAATAACATTATGCACCATACGAATTATTGAATGGTTGAATTTCAAGTTCTAACTTGATCATCATACCAATAAGTAAATACTTTATGTCAGCATAATTTGATATATCAACTGCGTTAGAAAAAATATTATTACCTACCTAGTTCATTCTTCATTAAACAGTCAAGACGAGCATATCTAACAACATGGTAGGTATTTATAACTTCCAATCTATAGAAAATTTCAATCTATTTGCAAAATACTTAATATGATTTATTACTAATGTTTTAAATAATTTTCAGAATACCAACTTAAACAAATTTTCAAACGGAACAGAAGAGTGCTCTCCTGAATATCTTCCAGACCTACAAGATCAATTCGACTTGGACAACGCAATGAATAGACCTTGGATAATAACACCCAATGAAGAAGTAAAAACAAACAAAAAGAAAACTAATCGAAGAAGACCAATTACAAACAAACGCAGTACATTGAATTCCTATATTATTAACAGTGAAAGAAGAAAAGGACGACGTTTAATAAAAATTACGATCAAGGAACTCAGTGAGTCAAGAGACGACGAAGATGAAGTTAAGGAGATAATCACTGCACAGTATATTGTACAAGATACGGTAGATGAGATATCGGATCAAGCTGAAAAATTAGTTCACAATATTTCCAAAAAATTGTGTGGCTACTCATATCATATTTTTTAATTGGTAATGTAACTAGTAGATAAAGTGATGACATATTTAGATTTTATTAAAATTTTATTTACTGTGAAAATATGTGTTAAAAAATTATAAATATTAAAAATGTGTGTTAAACAATAAAAACCTTGTGTGGCTACTCATATCATATTTTTTAATTAGGTAATAATTCATTAATGTTACTAGTAGATAAAGTGATGACATGTTTAGATTTTATTAAAATTTTATTTACTATGAAAATATGTGTTAAAAATTATAAATATTAAAAATGTGTATTATAAAATAAAAAACCATTTACTTTAAAAATTGTTTTATTTATTAAAACTGCGTATAGGAAGACATACTTATTACCTTTCTTGCTCTATTAAATAGTTCTTTATACATAAAACATTTTTAAGTGCACATTGTTTAATATGGTTAATACAATTAAAACTGGTTTCATTATTTGAATATTTGTTATGCAACAGTGATAAATTTGGACACTTGTCTTCACCAAGATCTATACAAATACAATTCATACATAGATCTTGAATCCACTTAACTTTTTCTAAGCCCTTCACAATAATTTCTTTATTTTCTAGATAAGGAACAATTATACGTCGAAATTCTCTATAGTCGATATAACCTTCATTCCAGTAAATCCCCCTGTTTCTCTCCAACCACGTAACTTGTTTTTTTTTCATTCGTAGTTAAGTATTTAAATAAGTATGGGGGCTTTATTAAGAACGTTTGGGTATAAACACGGGTGGCCAGAGCTAATTCCTTGACTATAAAGTTATTACAAGTGTCTTTAAACCCCTGGACATCCACTATAATTGTATTCGGGTTCATGATAATTTTCTCACAGTGCTGCTTAATGGTTTATACTCAATTATACAGTCGTTCAATATAAGACAATATGCCGAAGTTTGATCTGGGATATCAATATCACTTTCAATTTCCACTCTTACGTCCACAACAGGACCTGACTTAAGATTATCTGGCTGTCTAGAACAGTCTATGACGAATAACGGAGCAACGTTTTTAAATTGTTCCTCACTTAATAAAGGCTCAGCGCGACGCCCATAATAAGACTGTTGAAATTTAGCATATTGTTCATATATTAAAGCAATTCGATTATTCGAGAAACTTGTATTTATATTTTCATATGGGAAGTAGGTGGAGTTAAGGTATACCTTAACATCACGAATCTCGCAATGATCAAACTGAGACATATCAAGTCTAGCATTATTTTTTCTATTTGTCTGTAAACCAATAACGACAAATCTTGGTTTCTCTATTTGTGAAGATGTTTTTATTGACCAAGTATGTTTGGTGGTTTTAGGCAACAATGGATATTCATACAAATCCCAATTCCTGAATATCATCTGAAGTGGTCGATCTTTTTCTAACAATTTTAGAATGTTTATTTTTTCTTTATCAGATACTTTAACATGCGGTACACGCCATATTATTTTGTTTATGATAATATCTTCTACAATTTCACCAGAGTTGAGTTTTAATGCGTTCAGATTGGTATTACTTCGTAATAAGATTAGTTCATGTTTACTGTTTATTACTACTTTCTTAAAATCTTCTGCGAAACCAAGAATGTTGCGAAGTGGTATAGAAGCAGAAAAGCTACCTCCATTAGTACTTTTTATTCCGCCGATATTCCAACCCCAAGCATTAGATGTTTTAGCTTCGCTCTCATTCATTGATATAAATGATTTCATCGTGCTAGTTATACCAGCATTTTTTATTTTATCTATCTCCACTCCATTTATCTCATACCTTATATCTTGAAACAAGTAAAGTAAACTATTGTTTGTGAAATGAACGCTACTGACTCTCTCTTTCGAATTGTCAGCCTTGCTTACAATAACAGTTCCTTCCAAAAATAAAGTGCTTTCTGATGGTAATATATACAAGTCTTGCTGATTAATAGGTATCCTGATTTCATCGCTTCTATTAAAACTTGTTACGTAAGGCTTGTAAGAGTGAATTTCAATTCCTTCCACAGAGTTGTCGTAGGCTGGAGCAGATAAAACATCTAGGATATTCATTTTAACAAACCAATTGCCTTAAGAAATGCTTTATTGTTTTTATTTAACTTTATTCTCCTTTTAGGTCGAGCTCTTACTTGATTAAGAGTTTGAGTAGAACTGTTATTTTGAATTGGAAGAAACATATTATATTTATTATAGTCAATCATTTTTTTCTTTTGAGGTGTAGATACAACTGTACTTCTTCACCTCGCAAATTTATTAAGTTATTATTTATATCCAAAAGGCTGATTTGTATGCAGCTGATGTTGGTTTGGTTGATTGGAAAGTAAATTGCGTTTTTTGGTATTTCTATAATTCTGTATCCAGGTGGGACATTAAGTGCGAATTCATGTAGAATGTGACTGGATTGTCCGTTTATATAGGAACCGCTAACTATATCACATTCAACTCTTATCACGGTTGTAGGCAAAATGTTGACTGGAAACTCTGATACATGATATTTATTGGCTTCCAAGACTTGTCTTTTAAACCCCAACAAACCTCCGAACGTACAATCTTTAGTAAAATCTATAGTTGATGTACAAAATAACATAGTTTTTAAGGTGTTGTTATTGCAATGGAGTTTTATGGATGCGTCCTTTACTTCAGATTTTAAATAATCACTGATATCTTGCAACTCATAAGTACCTTCAGGTATTTCAATAACATTATTTGAACCATAGTATAACTTATTATTTGTTTTATCAATATTTGGAATAGAATTATATGTGGATAAATGTAATAATGCACATTCATACTCCCCGATTAGTTGTAACGTATTTGGGTAGAAGGTAGTTAATACCGATGAGTTTCCAGTTATAGACAAGGTGAGCGTCATCTTGCAAATGATTGAAATGAAAGAACAGTATCAAATTTATAGTATTTATTCCAAAAAGATTGTAGATATTCTAAACACAAATGTCCACAAATTAGTGTGTCAAATTTTTGATATCTAGTATAGTTATAATTAATATTACAGTTCTTAAAATATCGTATCAATTCCATTGGTGGTCTTAAATCACCAAAACTATCAAAATATTCACAATAATTATTTACCTTAACATAAGCTACCCAATGCGTTCCATCATTTTCTGAATTGTCTAGGTTAACTATACCACATTCAATTCGTTTAGGGATTTTTGGTAACTGATCCTTCATGTAAACTCCTCGAAAATAAGGAATACCACATGCATAATTTTGAATATCGATATTAGTTAAGGCACGATTAGGTAGCTTATTATTTAGTTTTTTGACGATTTTATAAACAATCCTTTGCCTTTTTTGTGTGGTTTAATGTATAAACCCTTACCTAATGCTATAGCTTCCATAGTCTTATTATGGCGTTCAGATTCTAGTAATTTTTTTTGACCTTCTCTATAATCATTCACTGTTTTTGCAATACCCGCTGCACCACCAGCCAAAGCTCCTAAAGCTGATAAACCAGCAAAAATCGGGATTAAAGGCAGAATGCCTCCGGTTTTTGGTAAAGGTATGACTCGTGGTACTCGAAGTTTTGGAACGCATGGAACAATTTTTTTAGCAGCCATATAAGCTGCATGTATTAAAGATTTACTATCTTTGAGTGAGCGTTTCTTGATTTTTCTTTTAATTTTAGTAACGAAATTATGAAATGTCTTAACACCAGCACCAGATTTGAGTTTAGCTTTCATAACTTTACTCACTAGCCACGAACTAAGCTTTTCTCCTTTGCTAGCATCTTTTGCTTTCATTCTTTGTTTGGTCATATTTAAAAGTTGTAAATCGGCTTTGTGACGATTAGACAAGTCTGTATAGTTTTCGTATGCAATGTCGTGATACATACAAGCTTCGTCTAGCTTATTTACACCTTTGTCACCACGCAGTAAACGTTTTGAAAGTTTTGTTCCAGGTCCGCAATAATTATAGCCGGGTAAGTGCAGTTCAAATGGCAAATGATTAATAACACTATTGAGTAGTCCACCACCTTGCATAGCTCAAAGTATAATGAACAAAATATTATAATTAAAAACTGTTATGTATATTTATTTCACTATTGCAGTCTTATCAATCCAACTATTCTCTTTATTGCTTAAGCCCAACCATTTTACGAACAGTTTATTTCCTTTCCTTCGTAAAACTTTTTCTATCAAATAGACACCTGGACAAGATGATTTTTGGAGTTCGTGTTTGTAAAAGGTTCCTAATATAACTTGTTTGTGTTGATCTTCGATGTGATATGTTTCTGGTACAGTGTTATTGATATTTTTTATAGTAAATAGTTCCGTTGACCAATTAGGTGTATAACCTTTCTCAAATAGTTGTTTGTATTTACTAATTCTAACTTTATCACCAATCATAAACTTGGGCTTATGTCTATAGGATACCGTTTTCATTGAGTTCTTAATATTATTTTTAACATCTGCTTCATTCAATTTATTGACATCAACGGGTGCTAATTTAATAGTGCTATGTTTTGTGTTGTTATATGTCTTTACAACACTCTCCAAACCAAAATCTATCCATTTATAGTGTCCGCTGAGACTAAAGTACTTATACAATTTATTTTTTATAGTTTTGATAACACGTTCTACAATTGAAGCCTTTTTCGTTGAAAACGTTGAGTAGTGATTAATGTTATAGTTCTTTATAAGCTTTTGAAATGATGAATTATAGAACTCGGTACCCAAATCAGTTTGGAGATGAGCTGGTATCCGATGGTTAGTTGATATCAATTTCTCGAATGCGTTAGAAACATCATGTTTATTTTTAGTTTTTAGTGGTTCTATCCAAACGTACTTTGAGAAGCAATCAATAACTATTAAAATATAGTTATAACCTTTATTAAATCTTTTCAAGTTTTGCATGTCGATTAAATCAGCTTGCCACAAATCATCAATGCCTTTTAAAATTACAGATCGACGAGGAAAATTTTTTCGTGCAGCTTTATGTATTTCGTTAACAATTTGTTGTTTTGTCATTTTGAGGAACTTTCAAGCTTATCCTTTTGATCTAATACAGATTTAACTACGTTTTCAACTATCTCATCAACTGCTTTTCGACTATAAAATTTGCTTTCCAAGTGAACCACTGCCTCAGATACTATTGATTTTAAAGCTTTCTCCAGATGGTTCTGAACATCATTTAACATAGTATTTTGCAATTTTTGTAAGTCGGTTATTAGTTTAGTTCTTAATTCATCTACATATGCTTTGTTTACTGCATCATCTGCATCTTGAGGAGGTTTGACCCCTGTTAGCTTCGATGTCTTCAAATCGTAATCACCATTTTCAGATTTTAGCAATGCATTATCATAAAATCCAAGCAATTCTGATATACGTAATCGCTTATGAATATAATGACCAAATTTGTCTACATTCATATTTAAGATGTATTGTGTTGAACGGTGTACAATAAAATGATACACATTTCTTATAAGTAAATCTATTTAATGATTTTGCTTTCACGTAGTTCTTCAACGATAGATATTATTTCATTATCTAATCCTGTGTTACCAGCATCTCGAGAAGCAATTAATAACTTTAATCTATCAACCAATTCATTTGGATCATCCCAATATACAAAATCTGTGTTTTTTTTCCACATTTTTGTTAAAGGTAATCCTTTTCCTACTTTTGGTTCACAGCTTGGACTTTTACTTTGTTGATCGAAAAGAGGTTTAATAACTTGCATATATTTTTGGCCTTTATTACTTTTAATTGGTTTTCCTGAATTAAAATCGCGACGATGTGCATTTGTTACAAGTAACATCGACTTATAATTTTGCATGTCATAGTCTGTAACAAGGGTCAAATCAAAGTTTTTTTTTTAAGAGCAACTGTCGCAAGCCAGGTGTACATTTGTATTTGTGTCCGGCTACAGTAATAACGTCGTCACCAATCGTTATACTAGAGGAACCTAACATTAACTTTCCACGTTCATTTCTTACACCAAATGGCACATCCGCTAATATTTCTGAAGATAATGACCAAGATGATACATCATGATCTGGATTTGTATCGACTAATGACTGAAATGAAGAGTCAATATCGGTTTCCGATGCGTCATTGGTATCATTTGTTTCTTTTATATCTTGATCTTTCTGTAAGTCGTGGTTGAAAAGCTGATCATGAAATTCTCCTTTTTCTTCCTTTTTTGTTAGAGCTAGTTGGTTATTGGTGTTGGCTATTAAATTAAGAGATTCTGTAACAGGCCTAAAAACTGTATCAAGCACTTGTCTATTATTATCTTCAAAATCCTTCATGTTACGTATTTTTTTTTACAGCTTGTGTCGCATCTACAATTTGTTTTTTCAATGATTTTTCCATCATGTAAAATAGATGGTAATCGGATAAGAGTCGATTAAAGAATAACAAGAAAGTGAAAGCAGTCTATTTAAATATTCAAATTTTATCTAATTCTACAAAAGTGTCAAACTTTTTTCTATAGCAGCCGTTGTTTTTAGGACAGTCTTTATTAATCACAACATAGTCATAAGGCTCTTTCCATATTTGAGAACACATGGTACGAAATTCCAACCACGTCATATCAGTGTTAACATGTTCTTCATAAACATGTTTCAAATTAATTTCGTCTTGCTTAAAAAGCACAATTAAGTTAGCATTATCTCTTATTAGTTGTTTAGGTATTTTGCTATATGTTTGATTTAAATAAAAACTGTCAATCAATTTATGTCTCCCCATGGCAAAATAATCACGCATATTACTTTGATTTTCACATGCTACATCGTCAAAAATAATCACTGAATTAGGTTTTGCATCTGACACTTTCATAACGTCATCATTTGCCTGATATTTCTGAAAAGTGATTCCTGGTACTCCTCGTAAAACCTTTTCTAAAAAAATGTACTTTGGTTGATATAGAGTTTTAGAATATACATAAACATTTTGAAATGTCAATCCATTTTCGTGCAAAAGGAGACCAATTAACAAATTGGTTTTTCCACAATTTGATGGTCCGCAAATGATGCAACGTACTGTATTCGGCAATAATTCTCCATGGCGTAACTTGATTTTTGGTAAATCATTACAGATTAAACTAATCTGTAACGACTTTGCTTGTTTAATGAATTTCATGTTTGATGCAATGCTGACGGACTGGTTATGAACAGATGTAATTATGACATTATGTATTTATAACCGTAAATAGTTAAACCAAACTGCTTACAGACAACGCAATAGGCAAACGTAAGACTGTACTGTTTATGAAATAACTCTATCGCTAACTAACAGAGCATCTTTCAACGCAATTACGACGCAGGGGATCGCAGTGAGCCGACGGAACGGTAGTGTAATGAACGGCATTAAAATGTGGAACGTTGGCTTAGGTAAATGATTTTACAAAGAGTTGTTGGGCATTCTATCCCACCGTGACTGAGGTTATCGAAGATAACCGAAGGAACTAAGGTGGGGTAGAATGCCCAATAACTCACTACTGTCGTTATATTTTCATCAAATATTGTATTCTGTAGGCAGTCGAAATCTGCCGAGGCAATTTCGTTACTTCCTTTTTTATGTTCGTCTTCCGTCCATGTATATAATGATACATTATTATGGTTTAATGTGTTGTCGGGCACGATTCTCACAACAGCGAAGTTATATATATATAGCTGACGGCTGTAATATGCTGCCCCATCGGACACTTTCCGCAGTGTTTGATTTTTTTGACAATCAAACGAAAAAACCATTAGGTCATCTCTCTTTTCCTTCAGGAGCCTGTAAAAAGCTTTTGCTTTTAAAGTATGTACCCTTTTCTCTGTTATTAAGGTTTGTTTCTCGACAGGATCTGTCGATACCTTTATTTTTTCTGTTAGTTCGTTACATTTTGAGCAAGTATCAGTGCGAGGATTTCCAAAACCCAGATTGTAGTGTGTTCTAAAAATCATTCTAAAAAAACATTCACGTACTTTTAGACTGTCATCGCCACATTGTTCACAATACATTCTATACATTTTTCGTATATTTAGTTCTGATGACAAGTACTTTCTTTCGCTTTCTTTTCAATGAAATTCATAACAGCTCTACGCTTGGCGTTATTTTTAGCAGAGCTATGGTCGCCACCTCTCTTTTCTTGTACTACTGCACCAGTTGCGGCAAATGTTTTGGCCACTCTTCTGACTCGATGTACTGTGATATTTAAAATATTTAAAAAGGTTTTTTGGCACACTCTTAAAAGTTTCAAAGATCCTCTCTTACGGACAAAAAGACGAGTTGTTTGGGCTGTTGCCTTGCGTATACCCACTCTCGCACGTCGTCTTTTCGTTTTACGTACAGAGCAATGTTTAAGGATGAATGCATCTTGATCTTTTTTGTTACTTGTTTCATAAAATTCGTCGTGGAAAGCCTTTATATCAAGTAGTGATAACTTTTTACACTTAAAATGAATGTCAGTAGGACAGTGATTACACTGTATTAAAGAAGGCACATACTTCGGTGAGTACCTGCAAAAAATAAGTTTTTTTTACAAAAAAAAATCGTTTTTGGCACAAGCTTTTGTCGTTACCGGGGAGATCTTTAGGCAACAAATGCGTGACAAAAACTTCATGTCCTTGCAGTTAACCGTTGAGGAGTTCCCTCGTTAAGAGCCGATCATAGGTGCACCTTTAGGTTATGCCTATCATAATAATGCATTGTCATCCAAACTAAACGTCTATGCAAAATTTCAGCTCAATCGGTTGAAGATATCTGCTTCAAAATTGTGTTGTAAGATTGCACCCGAACAATACGAGTACCTTTATACATAGTTACATTGCAAGTTAAATAAAGGCTTATAAAAAGTAAACAGATTTATAGTATAATAACCAGATGAAACCGAATAGTAACTCAAACCTATTTCATTGAAAAGCAGAAAAGATGAGCAATGCATGGGGTAAAAGTCTAAAAGTTAGTTAGCACCGTCAGGGCAAAGTCAGGCCAAAAATGGTATTTTACGATATTACTATACGAAGTAAGTAGTAGGTTGAACTTTGTTTTTAGTTAAAAGTTATACATAATTATCTCCCGTGCATATATGCCCACTGACGACGCTGTCACCGCCCGCATATTGTATAACGTAGCTCGCGTCAGACATCTTATTACATTACGAGTTGACAAGTAGATGTGATTTCATGACTGTTACGTAATTAGAGTTATTTGTTGTTTATTAGCTGGACTAACCACAGCAATGCGTGCAGTTCGTTCGTGTTAGTGCTACTGCCTGAGTGATGGCGAGTGAGGAACGAAATACAGTGTGAATATAAGTGCAGCTCGTGTTATAAGACCCATTATATGGGGGTGATCAAAATGTGAAGTGTGTGTTATAGGTTATAGAATATATAAGGAGTAATAATGTAGGAGGCTAAAATACGGACGCGCAGTAAAAAGAGGATGATCCGGGACCGAGACGTCACCTCATCTTTGGGATGGCGTTATCCACAGTAGCCGAACTACTCCCTCGCCAATCGTCACTATGTTTACTAGCGTGCATTCCCAGTGTGAGTTTATCCTTTCTTTTGTTGCTTTTTCAATAGGTGAACTCGATAACTATTTTTAAATGAATGAATGGTTTTCAGAGCGCGGATTGGCGGTGGCAGGTCGTTCCAAATTCGGCTTGCTGCGAATTTAAAACTGCCCCGGTATGCAGTGGTCTTGTGGCTCGGTGTAATCATAAGGTAAGCTGACGCCCTTGTCCCATGTCTGTTGTAGTCTTTCGCCCATGACAACCTATCGTACAAATATCTTGGTCTCTGTCTCTGTACCACCCCAAACAGCAAAGTGGCGAGGTGTAACTCTCGGCGTTCTTCCATTTTCATAATTTTCCATGTTTAGAAAAGGTGTTACATGTGTGCGTGGGGGGATCCAGAAACAGAATCGTGCACAGGCATTCTGAACACGCTGGACAAGTCGCTCAGTTCTACTTAGGACACAGTTCCCATATACGCAGTCAGCATAATTCAGTTTAGAAAGTATGAGTGACTCACACAGCAACTTTCTAATGTTCACACTTATGTAGGGGCGAATCCTGTACAACCTTTAGCCGGTAGAAGCAGTTTCTGACAGCTTGCTGGATGTGTGTTTCGAATCTCAATTGCTGATCAAAAACCACTCCAAGATTTCGTGCTTCATTCACCCGTGTAACAAGACTGCCATTAATATTAATATTTAGTTGCTGTTGAGATGTTTTCTCTACCTGCAATCTAGTGCCCAGGACCATAAATTTTGATTTGTCTGGGTTCAGAGACAAACAGTTTTTCTGGGACCACTTGGCTATGTTACTTAAATCTCTATTGATTTTATTTACAGATTCCTGGCATTTGGATGGCGGAAAAGACAGATACATCTGCAGATCATCAGCATAGAGGTGGAACCTGCAGTTGGTGATTGTGCTGGTGACGTCAGCACTGTACAGGATGAAGAGCAAAGGCCCCAGAATAGAGCCTTGCAGAACGCCCCGAGTGACCTGGCGGTGCGAGGAGTCTATCATGTATCCCGTTTGACTATCCTCCACCTGTACAAATTGATACCTTCTGCTGAGGTAACTATGGAACCATTTTACCACCTCTGCGCTGCACCCATAGTATGCCAGCTTTGACAAGAGTAGCGATATATTCAGACCGTCAAATGCACGGGAGAAATCAAGCAGGGCAAGCACGGTGCTCAGGCCTTGGTCCCGGGCCTGAAGTACATTGTCCACCACATCCAGCAGAGCTGTTGTGGTGCTGTGCCCCCTCCTAAAACCAGACTGCATCAATGGCAGTATGTTGGAGTTCTCCAGGTAGGCTGTGAGTTGGTTGCTGATAACTCTTTCTAGGACTTTAGAGAGGCATGGTAGCAGGCTGATCGGCCGGAGGTCTTTCGGGCTAGTGGGGTTGGGAAGTTTGGGAATAGGCCTAACCTTTGCCGTCCTCCATGCGCTGGGAAAGGTTGACGTGACAATGGACGTGTTGATGATGTGAGTTATAACTGTAATGGTCTGGGGAAGAGTCATCCGCAACATATCCAAGGATATGTCGTGAGCACCCATTGCATTAGATTTTAGATCTTTAATTATTTTTAAAACATCCTCCTCATCCACCGTCCTCATCTGGAAGCTGCCATGGCCAAAGCGACTGAACTCAAAAAATGTGAGATCCGATATGCTCACAGTATTTTCACCTGGTATATTCAGAAAGTGTTGGTTTAGGCTGTCTGGACTGCCACATACGGCTGACAAATCACACTCATTTCTGTTGTTGGTAAGGATGCTGGATTTGAGATGACTCCACAATTTCTTTGGGTGATTTATATTGCTGTTGATATGTGTAGCAAAGTAAACCCGCTTCTCGTTCACCATGGCAGCTCTCACCACGCCTCTGAGGTCCTGATACAATTTGCGATGCCCCTCCTGACCGGTCACTTTTGCCTTTTTATGTTGTTTGTCTCTAAGCCGCATCATATCTTTCACTGTGCTGGTGATCCATGGGTGGCTCTTATGTTTTACTAAGGTTCTCTTAATCGGAGCATGTAGGTCAAATAATGATATGATAAGGCGACTAAAAGTTTCAACCATGCTATCTATATGGTCCAAACTTATGACCGATTGCCAGTCAATTGCATTCAGGTCCTGTTCGAATTTGTCTAGCAGTATGTCCTGAATGGGCCTATATATCATCCACTGGGGTTTAGGTCTCTCAACTCTAAAGTCTATCTCAGCAGAGACAATAGCGTGTCTGCCCAGTTCAGGAATGTGCAACACCGCAACATTGCTCGCCCTAGCATCCCTGCAAAGCAGATCGATCGCTGTCGCACTGTGGTCTGTAAAATGAGTAGGTACTGTCACATAGTTGACCAAGCTGGTACTAACCAGGAAAGATCTAAATAATTTCCATTTGTAATCTGTCTGTTCCAGTTGGTCTATATTGAAGTCACCCAAAAGTATAATTTTATCAGCCCCAGAGAAGGAGGAGATTGAGCTGGTTAGCGCATCCAAAAATGTGTTTACATTGTGATGTGGCGGTTTGTATGCAGTGCCAATAATAATCGTCTGCCCATTTCTGGTAAGTCTCAGCCACATTTGTTCAACATGGGGAGAAGCTGGGTGTGGTTCACTGCGGGCGTGTATCCCCTGCCTTATGTAAAATCCTACCCCTCCTCCTCTATCCGCTATACGCGAGGGGCGCGGTGTGTGCCGCAGTCGGTAGTTGGGCACTTTTGGTGCGCAGTCCCCCTCGCCCTCCCGTATCCAGGTTTCATTAATAGCCATGATATCCACCGCCAAGTTACCCATAGCCACAACGAACTCATCATGGTGAGTCCCAAGCGACCCTGCATTAAATAGTCCGACTTTCAAACGTCTATCCCCTTTGTTATTCATGTCTGATTAACCTACTGGACAATGGACATTCCACAACACAGTACACGTCTCAATAAATGTGTCTCCCTATATGTGAAGATATATAACCAAGACATATATACATACATACAATACACATATACATACATACAATACACATATACATACATACCATATAGGTACACACACATATACTCCGCGCCACACCCATCCACCACGCAACAGCAGCAGATTCCACAACAAATCGGAAACAAATCAGATTCAAATTATAGGTTACACAACACAAAAATAAAAACAATGCACAGCAAACATCAATAAAGCATCCATTCAACCCTATACAACTCCCGTTAGCCCGAGGGATCGAGAGACGCATCTGGTCCAAAAACACGCCGCAGGTCAGCTTCATTCCGCACACAGTTGATTGGCTTCCCGTCGGCCTGCCTGGCAAGTATCCTGCCGCGACTGGTCCACGTATATCTCCAACCGTGACTGCTCGCCGCTTGTCGTGCCTGGTAAAACAATATTTTATTGAATTTGTTTAGCCTCTCGTTAATGAAGAAACGGCGTGCCGGCGCCCTCAGTCAGAGGCCCTCGCTGGTGGCTCCGCGCCGCACCCGCGCGCTCCGCAACAGCTCGTCCTTAAGCGCGCGCCTCGCCAGGCGCACCACCAGCCGGCGCGGGCGGCCCGCGTCTGCCGGCTCGCCCCGGTTTGCCGGCGGGCCCGTTCGCTCTGCGAACACAATATCTCTTGACTCCAGCTGTACTCCCAGCTTCCTGGCCAATTATTCGACGAGGTGCAGGGCATTTTCACCGCTCTCTTCAGGCAGGTTGGAGATCTCGACGTCGGATGCCAGCAGATCCTGGTCTCGGTCATTGAGCTCCATCTTGAGCGTAGCCACTGATTTTTCAAGGTCCTCACTGCTTGATTTATTCATTTCCAGCTCCCTGACCCTGTCTTCTAGGCTTTACATCCGATTTTCGCAAGCCGCTATGTTGTTTCGGAGATCTCCAACCTCACGTCGTAGGTCTCTGATTTCCCTAGTCAGCTCGTATTTCATATCCCGTAGCTCGGCTCTCAGTAGTCTCATCTCCTCCGCCATATCCAGCCCTAGGGACGCGATCGTTACCGTGCCCTCATGCGCTCCCTGCGTCACCTTACCTCCAGTTATGGCACCATAGGCAGCACCAGGACTCGTCAATGGGCTTTTATCTTTGTTTTGAGAATTTTTTACGGTACTGCACTTGCACCCAAAAGCGCCATCTTTACCCTTCATGTATTTACCACATAGCGTGCACTTAGCCATGATACTAGCTATGAGTTATTCAGTAGGTTTGACAGATGGCGTTAGTAGAGATTTAGGATACAGCTCAATGATCGTACCACGGTAGCAATGGATGGTTGGTACAAGTTCACCAATCTTTGGCACAGATGGCGCTGTAACATGTAGTTGTTTCAGAGCTATATTTGGAGGTTTTTTAGAGAAATTAAGGGTTTTTATTTTTATGGTCACAATCGCCGCTAACCACTCACTGTTTATAGTATGCTTTCGATGCTTATAGCTACGTTTTTCACCAATTTTAATTGTTTGTTCCTAATAACGGGTAGTTTTAAGTACTTAGTCTAGTTATTTAGTTTAGTTCATTTAAATTAGTCTGTTATAGTTATTTGTAACACTCGTGTAATTATTTACGCGTATAATTAAATTATTATGTCTGATATCTGTCTATTATTTACAAACACAATCAGCTGATCATACCGTCGTCGCACTCAAGGTCAATGCACAGGGATTTTCGTCCTTTGAAAACTTCAGTTAACCACTGTTCGATTCCGGTGATAACACTTGTGGTGGAATTTGGCACGGCACCGTTCACTTCTTGACACTTATATACGCAAATAACTAAACAAACCTATTTTTATAAATTCTTCAAATACGATCGACACTGGATTAGTATTTACGAGACGACAGCGCCATCTAGATTTTACTCTATTATTTTTTATTAAGTTGACATAATATTCAGGTGAATAAATAGTTTGCTTCTTAAGCCGTTTCCTTTCAATTTGTGCAAAATCCCTGTCTATTGGCATCATAGAATGTCCTGGAACTGGGTAAATTACGTTCACTGTTTGAAATGTACCTTTAGAACAGAGCTGATCTAAATAAGTAAACAGATATTTATTTTTATTCTGGCTGAAGCAGTTATCACATAAGAGGGCCAAATTTTTTGTATTTACCTCCTTCAATTTGCTGCAAATAATCATCGAAACAAATTATCACTTCATTAGGCACCTTTGTGGCATAGTTTTCTGTGTAGAGGTATATGGTTGCGGTACCGTTTTTAATATTGTGTATTCCAAAGTTATGAAGCCACAGCTGCCTTCTGTAGCATTCATCCTGAATATTGGTGACAGGCAGGGGCAAGTTTTTCTGATAGTCAAAACATGAAAAAGGGTACTGTCTTCTGAGTGGGTTTCTATCATCTTCAGTTTATCAAAAATACCTCCGCTTTTCTAAGATGTAATTCTTTTTCCACAAGCAACTTTTTGACTCGGTCCTGATCATTATATTTAGCAGATTCTAAATCAACCTTTAACTTTTCGCAAACATTACAAATGTCTTTGCGAGGGACCCCAAAGCTAAGATTAAAATCGCTATTGAATAGTTCCCTCATTTTTTCATAAGAGACCACATTTTTGAGATCTGGACGTAATTCAATGAACCTTCTGTGCAGTTCCGCAACAGATAGATCAGCGTCTAAGTATTTGCGGTGCTTATTATCAGTTCTCGAATAGTGAGACACTACTGTAGGGAGTCCGGAAATAAAGCTTCATCTGGTGTTTTACGTGGATGATTACCAAGTTTCCCTCTTCCATCTGCAATATCTTTATCTTTTTGTAAGACTTTTTTCTTCAGGCTGTCTCTCTTTATACCAAAGATTGCATAAAATGCAGTAGCACAAACTTCTACATTTACACCAGATGTATCTAAAATATACTTGAATACTCGTCGTGGCCTACCTTGTCCTTCTCTAGGACGAAAACGTTTAGGCATTTCTTCTTTCACACATCCTTGGAGAAATATATTCTGCTCAGTGCGAGTCGACAAATTAACTAACAACTTTCTATTCTTCTTAGACAGCTTATTCTTACACGCACATCTACAGTCAGGAATAGCACGCATCTGATGATTTTTCAAAAGATCATTCTTAGTTTTGTTTTTAGTTTTAGCCCATGACATCGGTTTAGCTTTCTTCTTTTTTCCTGTCCTAACCTCTTCTTCAATTTCTGGTTCTTCTACATATTCAATATATTCAAATAATCCTGTGCTCTCATTAAGAAATATTCGGGTTTTCGTTATATTTGACACTGAAGAATCTGTTATATTTGTTGGTGCATCTAATAATAGAGGTATGATTTCGCAACTTATATCGTCTTCTAGAAGCCCCGTTTCGGAATTTACAATATAACAATGATTAGTGTTTGATAAATTCGTCGTACCGCGTTCTCTTTCTGTAATTCTTGTTCCATACAAATAAGTTTCTTTTGTTCGATTGCCATAGGAATTTCTGTTGAATCTACATTCGGACATGCTGGCACTGTTATTTTCATTATTTTTTCTTTGCTACATTTATTTTCATCACATTCGCTCCCAGAACCATCACTCGAATCAAAAAGCAAACATTCTACTATCTATCTTTAAATTACATAATGAATTAATAACAATAACAAATATTACTTACCTTTGTAATTTCTCATGAGTTTTCTCACTCTTTTTCAAACTTTTCCAAAATTAACCTTAAACAAATACCGGTACAAATCCAACACTGTTGACATTTAATGTTGTGGACTTAGAGACTTGTGGAACTTGGCCGTTCTACATTTCCTACCATACATATTATCCACTAATACATAATAAATAATAATAAATAAATAAATATTTTCCAACATTCTACACAACGCTATCTATACCCATGGTCATAGCTTAACTAGCTTGTGTTATGGAATCTAGAATGCTGATGAACATACTTAAATACATTTTTTTTTTGTAAATACATACATATTATACATAAACATAATATGTTTTCTAGCTGTGTGCCTTGATTTATTTTTTCCTCTTAATAGAAAGTTGTCTCAACTCCTTCTCAAGCGATATTCTGATGCATTAATATTTTCGGTGTTTATTTCTATAGTGTGATCTCCATGAAGCCTGACATGTTCGCCATAATATGACCATGCCTGTCGGATTTGATATGTGCCTAGGGAAAATAATATTATCTCATTGTATTATAGACGAGGGAATGCAATATTGTCATTAGTCGTTGTCAAGCTATTAAAACTAGATGAACGTCGATTCATGTTAATTGCATTAATATAATATGATAGATTTATTATTTATACAGGGTGGACCAAAAGTCCGGTAACATTTCAAATGGTTATAAAAAATACTAAAAAAGGGATATGAGCAAAAAAAATATGTTTATTGATTATACAAGTACAAAAATAAGGGTTTTATTTTTTAAAAATAACGTCGTCCAAATGTGTCCCTTGTTTAGTTTGGCACTCCTGTAACCTAGAGCGGAAATTTTCCATCACCGCCCGACAAGTGTTTGGAGAAATGTTCTGAATTTCCTCGCGTATATTTTCTTTTAATTCTTCAATAGACTGAGGGTTGTTATTAAAAACTATACTTTTGAGGTATCCCCAAAGGAAAAAGTCCATTGGTGACAAATCCGGGCTGCGGGGTGGCCAGTTTGACTTTGTGCCCAAAAATTTCACGAACCGCTGCTATTGAGTCGTTGTAGGTGTGACATGTGGCCCCATGATATTTTCTGAAGTTTACGCGAATGTCACTCATTGAAAAAAAAAAAAAAAAAAAAAAAAAAAAATTTCAATGTGGCCCCATCTTGTTGAAACCATGTTCGTTGATTAAAACCAGAGTAGTCCTGTAATGCTGGAGCAAAAAAGTTATGTAGCATGGCAATGTATCGCTGTGTGTTGACCGTAACGGGACGGCTTCTCTGATCCTCATAAAAATACGGACCGATAATTCCACTGGCTGCTAAAGCTGGCCATACAGTAACTTTGGGCGAGTGTAAGGGCGTTTGGTGCTTCAATTGCGGGTTAGCATCACTCCAGTATCTGCAATTTTGCCTGTTCACATGCCCAGTTAGGTGAAAATGTGCCTCGTCTGAGAAAAAGATGTTATTGAAGCTCGTAAACCTCGCAAGCATTTCGTTGGCAATCTGCAGTCTCTGAGTGTAGTCATTTGGCCTTAATTGCTGTACAATTTGAATTTTATACAGGTGTAAATGTAAATCCTTATGAAGAATACGATTTAAAGATGTCCTGGACACATTTAAAACACTAGACCGCTTTCGAGTAGAGAGGCCAGGTTGTTCTCTAACAGATGCTCGTACGCGCTCTATGTTTACGGGCTTTCTCGACGTCCGAGGTCGGCCGGATCGTGGTTGATTTAATGTTGAACCCGTCTCCTCGTACTTCTGTACCCAATTTTTAATTGGCCGAGTAGATGGAGCTTGAGTTTTATTTCGTATGTTGTTCTGTGTACAAAATTTTCGTTGCGCTTCAGTCGCAGAATCGTTGTTGCGATAGTACTCGCGTACGCAAAACGCGCGTTGTACTCCGCTGAACGATGCCATGGCACTGAATTCCAACTAGCCGCTCTCGAGTTTAGTAACGCTCCGCTCCCCCCTATCCCCCGCAATTCGAAGCAGGGCTCGATTCAAATATTACCGGACTTTTGGTCCACCCTGTATTAAGGCGCTCACTTATTACATTGGCTATTTGTTGAGCATCACTTCGATTTTTTATTTTGACGCCGAATTTATTTAATATGCTGGCAACATGGTAAACATTTCCATCATATGAGGCACTGTAACATTAAAATAATCATGCCGAAATAATTTATAGTCGTGTGCGATGTTGGAGGAGAGACGGGTAAAGTGAAACACGCTATCTGACTGTTAAATAAGAATTGTATATTTTTGGTTAATACATGGGTAATATATAGTCTTAACTATAATGAGGCTAGGTGGGGAGGTCCACACGTGTAAGGTGTCTTAAGGCCCTTTTCCTGTCATGCGTGTTTTCGTCCGCACGCGGATCTGGTCCGCATGCGGGTGATAGCACGCTACTGGTCACACGCACAGGACAAAGATTTCATTTTTGCAGCAGTGTTGTGATTGTCGCCAGCACAGACTGGTCGCCAGTAAGTAAACTCGTGCCAAAGATGAATAAAAAAGTAATTACCGCTTACATTATTTTCAAAAATAGAAAATATAAAAAACAATTCAGAGTAGATCCATATCTTGAAACCAGAGCATTTACTGGTATGTTTAATATAAATTATCAAAATCTCCGACTTAGCCCTCACAAATTTAAGAACTACTTCCGAATGTCGCTTCGTTCTTTTGATGAGTTGCTGGGAAGAATTGAACATAAGTTGGCTGTATCCAGTTTACGACGAATCGCAATAAGTCCTACGGAACGTTTAGCAGTTACTTTAAGGTAAATTAATAGTCTATACTAACATTATACAGAGGTAATATTTTTATTTTTGTATGTCTGAAAGGAATAAAGTCATAAGATTTTTTTTATTCCGATTTTGAAATAATTTAGTTTGCACATACCTTGAACCCCTCGAAGTGTCATACATAGGCTACTTTTGGTTTCAAAAAAGCGGAGAAGGGGTTAAAATGGAATGTGGGGTGGGAATGTAGCGTTATGGGTAGTGTAGGTGTAGGGGTTGTGGTAGGTTACAATATTGCAATAATTTGCCGGTCGCTAGTCTATATTAATATTATAAAGCTGATGAGTTTGTTTGTTTGTTTGCTTGAACGCGCTAATCTCAGAAACTACTGGTGTGATTTGAAAAATTCTTTCAGTGTTACATAGCCCATTTATCGAGGAAGGCTATAGGCTATAAAACATCACGCTACTACCTGACGGAGCGGAGCAGTAACCATAAATGTCAACACATTTGGCAGATTCCCATACATTATTTGAAAAAATGTAAACTAAGAACCACGGGAGTCAAATGATGCCACGGGTGAAGCCGGGGGCAACAGCTAGTAATAAATAAATTAATAAATTGTTGTTGTAATTATTGAGTTGAGGAATGAGTAGACACGATATAATAATCAGAAATATTTCGTTGTTGCGTCGGTAGCTTAGTGGTTAAGGAGTCGACCTTACGATCGAGAGGTCCCGGGTTCGATCCTGACCATTACACTACCGACGTGAACCCACTCCTAGCACAAGCAATTTAGCTTAGTTGGAGGGGTTAGAGGGAATATTAGTAACTTCGGTTCTAATATTCTTTAAAAAAAAAAAAAAAAAAAAAATGAAACAACGATTACACTCAAAACATGTTAAAATTGAAGAGGGTTTGTTAATAATAAATTCGCAAGTGAAATAATTTATTGATATGTCACAGATCTAGCCGTATTATTCTCTGGAATATGAGTAAGGTTTTTTTTATTCGCAGTATTGCTGGATTCAGGTGTGTTGTCATCGAGAATAGCCACATCATCAATCGGACCAGACTCATAGCTCGTGGCAGCAGGACTAAGGATGTCGCTCTCTAATACGACAGAGTTGGCAGTGTTGCTTCTTTCAATATTGTACTGACTATGATATTCAGCCGTATTATGAGCAGAAGCAGGTGTATATAGCATTCGTTAACAGAAGTATTGGTGGATTCGGGTGTGTTGCCACCGAGAATAGCCACATTATCAATAACGTAGCTCGTGGTATTATAAGCCGGATTAGTTACATCGCTCCCAAATACTACAGTATCGGCGGGGATATTCCTGCCCATATCATATGGACTAGGAGTACTTAGTGGTGTTGTTTCAGCACTGCTTCCTGGCATCGAATAATTTATATTTTGCACCTCCATCTCCATGATAACTTGCATTACTTTAGTACGAAACAGTTTTCTGGTAGGTTGTAAATCTCTTAAGAGTAGGCTGCAATGATTGAAAAAATGCTAAATCTTCACTTTCTAACTCTAGTTGATTGTTTTTCAAATATCCAAGTAAAGTATTCTCAAAAGAAGACATTGCCTTCCTCCTCTTCTTTTGTGTTGGTGGTGCTGATGCTGGGATGGGCTGCTGGTTTGTCGAAGCCGACGTAGACGGCAGCGGTGTAAGGGTTGACGAAGAAGATTGTGACGGCAGTGCTGTCAATGATGGGGTTACCACATCATCACCTTCAGGTAGTAGTGAGTCATCTGTGGAAGTATCTGTCACTCTGTCCAAAAAAGTCAAAATTTCATAGTATTCATACTTTTTCTTCTTTTTTGCTCCTGAACCTGATGGTAGATTTCCGGCCAGTTTCTCTTTTTTGTACATATCTCTAGCGGTGCGCCATCTCTGTTGGATTTTTTTATCTGAAAAAATTAAATAACAATTTTTTTTGCAGGTATTTAGCTACTGGAAACTCTTTGACTGACATGCATTTGACCTACCAAATTGGAATTACAACTATAAGTACAATAGTGCGGCAAGTTTGTCGTATTATTTGGACAGAATTATCAGAAGAATGTATTCCGAAAGCAAATCACACCCAATGGAAAAGTATTGCAGACAATTTTTTTGCTCATGCACAGTTTCCCAATTGCATTGGCGCAATCGATGGAAAGCATGTACGCGTGATACAACCAAAACAGAGCGGATCATTATATTTTAATTACAAGAAGTATTTTTCACTTGTTCTATTAGCGATGTGTGATTCTGACTATAATTTTACATATATTAATGTAGGATCTCATGGTAGTAATTCTGACTCGGCAATTTTCCAGCAAAGTCAATTATATACACAGTTGGAAAATAAAACGTTGGACGTTCCAGAGCCCCAGCCACTACCACCAATAAATGAAGACGCGACAAGCACGTCGCAAACAAGACCAAAAGTACCTTTTGTTATAGTGGGAGACGAGGCGTTTGCATTATCGGTACATGTCATGCGCCCTTACGCTCGAAGAGATTTGTCTTACAAAAAAAAAAAAATATAATTATCGACAATGCAGAGCCCGAAGATTTATAGAGTGTAGTTTTGGCATTCTTTCGAATAAATTTAGGATTTACCACAGACCTATGAACGTTAAAATGGATTTGGCTATATCAATAGTCAAAACAACATGTGTTCTTCATAATTATTTACGAAAACGCGACGGGTACGTTGTAAATCATACTTTCAAATCAAGTGGGCTCGTAGATTCACCACGAGACTTAAGGACAACAAATGAGGACCGATCATCATCTTACGCTATCAGAGATATATTCACTGACTACTTTATTAGCGATGAAGGTAAAGTTTCGTGGCAAGACCGTTATATATTTTAATGATTACAGGGTGGCGGCAGATTATTGGATATACATATATCAAACGTAGGTATATTGTTATACCCCATAAGTATAAGCCATATAATTAAAACCCCGAAATAACTAATCAATATCTGGAGCCAAAAAGACAAACTCATAATAACAACGAGCAATAAACAATGCGCCCATCGCGCGTTGATTCGCTGAGTAACTGCCTATTCCACAATGAGTGCGAGCGAGATAGCGCATGAATGTTTTGCCTAAACTTACCTGCTGTGAATAGAGTCACACAGACTCATTCGTAGAATTTTTAAGTTGTAATCCGGAGACTAAATAGATAATAGACTAGAGTTAGAACATAAGAATAATAAGTATAATTATATGAAAGTGAACGTGAATAAATATGATTAAATGTATAAAACTCACCAATATCTTTCTGTTCATTCTTAGAACAATTTTCGAAATTCGGAATAAGTTCTTTACAAATTTCCAGCCAAGCAGCTGTCCTTGCATCACGGTTTTTATAAAGTGCATTCTGTTTGTCCCACAATGCGGGGCGAAAGTGCACTTCAAAAATTACTCTCTCTGTGTCAATTTTCATTTTTGTTTAGAATTGCATGCGTACTATGACCATGCGTGCGATCCGCGTCACACTAAAAACAACACTGAGAGTAGAAGGATACCACCCGCATTCGGGTAGAACGCGCGCGGGCTGCGCGCCCGCTGCCGATCCGCATATCGCTCGCGTGCCACCCGCATGATAGGAAAAACATGTATGAAATGATAGGTTGCGGGCAGCACGCATGCGGACCAGATCTGCGTGCGGACGAAAACACGCATTACAGGAAAAGGGCTCTTATGACGACCTGTTATATGAGATGGTTGTTATTGATGTACATATGAGACCTTATCCCGTATTTGGGGTACCTTTCCTAATATGGTACCAACAAGCTGATACCTGATACTTATACTCTAGTTACATTTACCTATACCTACTACATCTCCATCCCAGTGAGAAAAAATAAATATGTTGTTATACATATTTGTTTTTTCTTTAACAAAACCTAAGTTATCTATTCAATATATAATTTTGTCCTATTCTTATGAATAAGCTTTGCTTTCCCATTTTTCAGTATCTCAACATTCGGACTTAAATCTCTTAATACTACAAATGGACCTGAAAATACACTGGTCAACTTTTTCCTATCTTCATTTTTAACCAATATTTTATCATTAGGCTTATATACTACTTGTCTATTTTTTAAATCGTACGTTATTTTTCTGTCATGCTTAGTTTTTAACCCCCGACGCAAAAACGACGGGGTGTTATAAGTTTGACGTGTCTGTGTGTGTGTGTGTGTGTATGTGTGTGTGTGTGTCTGTCTGTGGCATCGTAGCGCCCAAACAGATGAACCGATTTGGATTTAGTTTTTTTTGTTTGAAAGGTATATTAGTCGGGAGTGTTCTTAGCTATGTTTGAAAAAAATCGGTCCAAGATGGCCGCCGCCACAACATGTCGGAATACATATTTCTTCATAACTCCCTCAATATGGGTATCAAATGAAAGAGCTTGACTAGTAGATCAATTTAAAAAGTATAAAATAAAAATTAAATTAAAAATTTAAAAAACCCTCGTTCATTTATTTCCCACTCTTTACATTTTACTCCTAGTTCTCGCACAAAGGCGCGTCGCGTCATTTGCGATGGAGAAAAGAGTTTAATATATATCGTTCTTTGTTCCTTTACGTATATCATTGTCTTAGATTCTTTATAATATATTTTATTATCTCTCTTTATTTTATCGAGCTCGCACTTTCCTATAAATGTAAGTTCTACAGATTCCTTCGTCCTTGTATTTATCTCTACAACCTGCGGTTGATCAGACCGACTGTGGTTAATAGTATTATTTTTATCATCAGTTTTACTGTCTTTATATATTTGTCTCCTTTTCATTCCTCTTGTCGTTACGCGTATGCATTCGCTTAGTTCCTTAAATTCTTCTGATGTTATTTTTATTCTAGATAACACATCTGCAGCTGTGTTTTCTACTCCTTTTACGTACTCGACAGTAAAGTTATACTCTTCTAACGCAAGTCTAAATTTGGTTAACCTGCTTGATGGGTCTTTCATGCTGAATAAGTAAACTAATGGCCTATGGTCTGTTTTTATTTTAAAATGTCTACCATAAAGGTACGGCCTGAAATATTTTGTGGCCCATACAATAGCCAGCAATTCTTTCTCAATTGTTGCGTAATTACTTTCAGCTTTATTTAAACTCCTACTGGTATATGCTACTGGTCTACCATCACCGTTCGATAATACGGCACCCAACCCGTATCCTGATGCATCTGTATGCAGCACAAACTCGTTGTCGGGGTTAAAATTTGGGTATTGTAAAACTGGTGGTGATATCATGGCGTTTTTTAAATCCTCAAACGACTTCTGACAGTTACTGTCCCAATGGAATTTGGTATTCTTTTTACTTAGTTTATTTAAATAATATGCTTTATCTGCAAAGTTTGGAATAAATTTTCTGTAATAGTTTGCCATAGCTACGAAAGTTTTTACCTCTTTTTCATTACTTGGGGTTGGATAATTTTTAATAGATTTAATTTTTTCTGGATCCGGTGAGATACCCTCTTTGGACACTACATGGCCTAGATATAATACTTCTTTCTTTAAGAAATTGCATTTTTGTGGGTTTAACTTGAGGTTTACTTGTTGGAGTCTTTGTAGTACATCTATAAGATTCTTGTTATGGACTTGTAGGTTTCTACCGAAAACAACAATGTCATCTAAATAGACAAAACACTTTTCGTAACTTAACCCGGACATAGCTAATGTTATCATTCTACTAAACGCACTCGGGCTAATTTTCAATCCCATGGGTAGTCGCGTCATCCGATATTGTCCAGAGCAGAACGCTGTATATTTCCTTGATTCTTCTTCTAGCTCTTGCTGGTAGTATCCAGAAAACAAATCTAAGTGTGTAAAATAGATGGATCCTGATAACGAGTCAAGTATTTCTGTTATATTTGGGAGTGGAAACTTGTCGTCTTGTATTCTGTCATTCAATTTTCTATAATCAATTACAAGTCTCCATTTTTTATTACCTGCCGCATCAGCTTTCTTTGGGACTAGTAATATTGGACTAGACCACTCGCTTCGCGTTGGTTCTATTATTCCGTCCTGTAACATTTTATCTATTTGGTTATTCATTTCTTCCTTTTGTGCATGGGGTATTCTATAGTTTTTTACAAAACATGGATCTGCATTGGGTTTTAAGTGGATAGTTTGCTTGTATAGATTCGTTACAGTTAATCTATCTTCTGGTAATTGGAAAACATCAGCATATCTAGCACATATCTTTTCAATTTCTATTTTTTCTTCTTGATTTAGATGGTTTAAGTTTGATTGCGAGAACACACGTTTTACTCTACTGGCATCCTTAGTTTTTTTTTCGATGTTACAACAGTTGTAGTCTTCTAGTTTATGTATTTCGGGTACAAATTCCTTCAGTTGTATTTCTGTATTAGTTGTATTAAGAATAAGTAGTGGTATTTTTCCATTAATTGGTTGTACTAAAGTCCCTGCGATTAAAACTCCTTCACAAATTTCTTGCGCATGAATTATTCCTTCCCCGGTTTGACTCGTTTCTACATAATGTATTGACTCAGTTCGTGGTGAAAAAGTGATACACGATTTATGCCTACTGTCCTTATATTTTATAGTTGTTACTTTGCATCTCTCCGTTGAAAACGATATGGTTTTGTTATTATAATTCAATATAGCTTTATATTTATTAAGAAAATCGTCTCCCAAAATTCCAGTTGTTGAACAAGGTAATTTGTTAAATACGAAAAACGTATGTGTTATAGGGTCACTCCCTATTTCTAAATTTAACTTGACGTATCCCATAGCTTCGATACTACCTCCAATACCATTTATCATTTTTTTTTTATCATTTCTATTCCCTGTTGTTTAATATATTCATTTTTTATCGCTGATATTGTAGCACCTGAGTCGATTAACTATGAACACATCCATTTGTCAGACTTTAATTGAATAGTTATTGAATTTCCACTAGAAAATAAATTGTGGTTAGTCACGAAAAAACTTGTTGCTATTATCTTCGGTTTGTTCAGTTAATACATGGACATATGGTTGTTCCTGCCGTCCTTTGTATCTTTGGTTGTTATTTTGAAATCTACCTGCTTGTCTTCCGCGGTAGTGTCCTCTTCCTCTCGGAGACCTGTTTTCTGACTGGTGTCCTCTTTGAGAGTTACGTACCTCGTAGTAATTTTGTCGACTACTATTTGGTCGGTTAGTCGCGGTACCCTTGTATCCTCTTCTGTACCCTCGTCTCTGTTGATGTCCTCCGCGTGCACTATATTTTCCTCTGTTGACGTTGCTATACATACCTATAACTTCTGATCCTGGTGTTATGCTTGTGGGCTGCTCATCTAACGCCGCTTGCACGGCATCTTTTAAAGAGTCGAAGTTCCTTGCTGCCACGATTGTACTTAATCTACGATTTCGCAGACCATCAGCAAACCGTTTTATCGTCATCTTTTCATTTAAAGGTTTGAGTACTGTGTAACTATTGGTGTCACCCTTGGCCTGTGCTATAGTTAGGTTAACGAATAGTTTAGTTAATTCTTGGCCGTATTCCTCTATAGAAGTATCATTCTAGCGCATCTGCTGTAATTTAGTTTGTATGGTTGTAGCAGCTTCCTGTGCCAGTAATTTACATCTCATGTCGCTTATTAATTCTTGTATATTGTCATATTTTTCATTTAACTTTAATTTTGCTGTTTGTGACAGTCTACTCTTTAAAACGAAATTAATTAACTTATCCTTGCAGCTACTAGATTGTAATGTCGAACTATAATATTCTATATTGTCTATTAACTGTTGTGTTACATTTCCACCATCGGTCATCACCGGTAACAGGTGTAAAGCCGTTTTTAAATCAAAAGAACCCATGTTTTTTGTTTCACTTGGATTTTGTTCTTTACACAATACTTCAATTTCCCCAAACAACTCTGTAAACTTTATGCTCAATGTACTAATTGCCGTTGCTTCTTCTTGCAATTTCCCTTTTACTACTTGATCACTGACAATCTGTATCGTTTTTTGAAAATCTACTTGTATAGCCTTAGCTTCATCTAATTTTTTTTGTAATATTTCCCCTTTTCGTCTGCTTGGGCCTAGTTTTATTAAATATGTTCTTATTTCTGTAAGGGATTTATTTAAATTTTCTATTATATCCGTAATTTATACTTTGCGTTTGTCTAGCTAATAACTATGATTATAATGTTTTAAACTGATAAACTTATTACATATTAATAAAACCTTATAGTTATAATAATATTCACCCGCTTGGTTTGTCCCGTTTGCCTCGTACGACGATATCACTTGCACTACACTACACTGCACTGTGTCTCTTTTTAGACTGCATTCCTACCACTCTGGATAAGTGGTGTCACGTTCCCATACGATGCTCCATATCCAGAAGGTGAGTCCTCCGTATATCAGCTGTATTTTCGCTACTCCAACTGTTCCATCCCTGAAGTCAACATCAAGCGTATTCTCCAACATGCAACGCTTTGTGTTAGTGATCCTCTCTGGAGAAAGTGGGTGTCCTTTCGGTCCTTCTATAAATGAAATAATGCCGGTCCTCCCTTGTATTCTATATATCCTAGTTGATTGACATGTAACGGAGTTCGCTTCGCAGAAAATCGACATCCTCTGCCTCACAGCTTCTAAATAAGTACGCATTTTATACTTGCACTCCCCTGGTTTTGATGACCTCGCCTTGGGCTCGTCGCTCGATCTTTTTATTCAGACAGATGTTCAAATATCGTAGGGCTAACACGGCTATTATCAATAGTCCGACTACGACGAAAATGCTAAAATACAGGTTAATGTTTGAAATACCCTGCGCGATAATAGTATGCTGTTCGATCTGGTTAGTCTTTCCAATTTGCGTATAAATTTCTTCGCGTTTGATTCCCGGTGGCGCATGTGTCGTACTGACTTGGTGTCCCATGTCGAATTTTATACAAATAACTATTCGCCTTTGTTTATCTAATAACATGAGATCGGGATCTCAGGTTGATACCCTATATGGGCGGTATCGGTACCGACTCCATATATGCCGCTGGCAGGGTCGCCATGCGATGTTGGAGGAGAGACGGATAAAGTGAAACACGCTATCTGACTGTTAAATAAGAATTGTATATTTTTGGTTAATACATGGGTACTATATAGTCTTAACTATAATGAGGCTAGGTGGGGAGGTCCACACGTGTAAGGTGTCTTATGACGACCTGTTATATGAGATGGTTGTTATTGATGTACATATGAGACCTTATCCCGTATTTGGGGTACCTTTCCTAATATGGTACCAACAAGCTGATACCTGATACTTATACTCTAGTTACATTTACCTATACCTACTACACGTGTTTGAAATATCCACTGACGACTTCGACTACCCAACGGCATATGGTCACACAATACTCTTGTAGGCTTGCTCAGTGGAGAGCGGAAACTCTTCCGGAATTAGAGATTTCGGCATCTAGGTTTTGTAATTACAAGACTAAATGGCTAATTGCATCTCTAAAACCCCTATCTAAAATAAAAATGTCATCGGTTTGGAAATATGGCCTGAGAGGAGAGTTTTCATCTCTGTGGTAGCCTTGTGTGGGCCAATGCAGTCTAAAATGTAGCCATCAGTTGCCACCAGCAAAAATGGTTTTAATAGATTTCTATACTTATGCAAGGAATAAGTATCCTTTGGGAACACGTAGTTCGAACTTTTATTTAAATAAATATAAGTCCCATCATAATGACAATTGAATTTTCATTGTTATTATTACATATGGAATTGGGATCGATACATTGTGTTGCAACAGTTGATCACGGGACTTACGTTGTATTCCCAGATTCCTGGTTACATAATCTTGCACCAATATTGCTCTCACCTCCTCCATTAATCTCGGCTATGTGCATCTTGGAACCATTAATATTTGGGACAACCGATCATCAGAATCACCAGTTCTCATATTCATAAGAAGGGCATCTAATCCCAAAATGCTTCTATGTGTTTCCATAATACGTGGATTTTCATGTACAGTCAACGCCATAAGTTATTAACACTAAAATATTTTTACAAATCTTTCTTATGATGGAATGCATCTGTCTATAGTAAATGTAGTGTTATGATTCCCAGAAGACAAACTTAATTTACATATTCAATGTTTTTTTTTCACAATTTTATGTAAGGTTTAGGGGCCACAGTGTTCAATAAATTAGAATTTGTTAAGCTACTTTTGTAGTTGACTGTACACCCTGTACATGTCTCAGTGAGAGTAGCACTTTTTCATTTAAAATAAAAGCAAGTATTTTATGACTAGAGTATGGAAAAAAATATCCGGCAAATGACCCCCACCGCTCCGATGACAGGCCGATACTCTTTTCATGAAATTTTCAGTGTAATTTTTTCATGAGTTTTTAAAATATTTGTATTTTTTTTATTTGCTTGTTATGTTACACGGGTAGAAACCAATGTACAACTCAATGGACAATTGTTGAACCTTGTGAAGTCGACAGTGTTCTTAAAGTATTGATGCTAAACTGCAGTGCAGATCACAATATCGAAAAAATAGTGTAATAAAAAAAATGTGTTGTTGTGTTTGTTGTTTGAAAAAAAGGTGAACAAGTGTGTTCTCCTATAAGAATATAAAATATAAATAGGTACATTACCAAAAAGATTCGGGAGCCTTGAAGAAGCACATGCCTAAGATAGACAGCGAGTAAGTTAAAAACTTTTAACCTGCCGGAGGTAAGCTAAATAAAACCACTGAACTGAGGTGTAAGGTTTTACTGTCTAACGCTCCAGGGTGCTTTATGATACCGGGTTCCTATAACCAACGAATCGTAAATGTTAAAAGTAACCATCCGTTTTTGAACAACGAAGAACGAACCGTTTAAAGCGTTTTTTTGGATAATCTACCTGCGTCGAACGGATATTCGTAACTAGCTTACGGGCGCCCTCCCTGAACACTCGTTGCTTTTCGTTTTTACAAGAAACATATTTAGAATTACAACAAAACTGACTCAATATTTATGTTATTTTGAGTTTAATAAATATTTATATTACATTTCCATTCAGAAAATTTAGTTTTTTGTATATTTCCAATTTTAGCAATGGTGAAATCTTTTTAATAAAATATAAAGTTAGTTATTTGTGTTACTAAAGTATGAACAAAACGAAACGTGTAATTCGCCGAATTCGCGCCACAAAGTAACTCCCGCGCTTTGATTCCGCGTCGCGTCGTTCATTTGCAATTTGCAGTTTAGTTTTCTTAGTATTTTTATTTTGCATCGAATACCTAAGAAATGGATATCAATATGATTTTGGTAAGTACATATTTAAGTTCTTAATGTAATTCTATCGGACAAGGAAGCTCAGTTTTGTACTATGTTCTGATTAATGTTTTGTGTTACAGAAGTCAAAGAAAGTGATGACCAAAGAGGAAATATCCCTTCTGTTAGATTTGATTGAGAGCAAGCCGATTCTAACTAGTAAGGAAACAAATGCTTCATCAAATAAATTAAAAGAAGATGCTTGGAACTCCCTAACAGACAGTTTTAATTCAAAAAATGGCCAATTTCCGCGGCAAAAATTTCGTCTCCCATAGTTAAAACCTATAGATGTGGTGTTCGAGTTTACTACGCCAGAAACCAATAACATCTCATTGCCTATAAGTGAAGGTATATTATATTCTTGGTTTATTGTGTACATATTTGTGAGGGTTTTTGTAGTTCATATTTATTAATAAACTTGCATGCATGGCTGTGGCCAAAGGTCTATGGGTACAATTGTAAATATTCTAGTAGTTCAGAGTATAGGCATAGCAGTTTGGCAGGTCAAAACAATAATTTATATTTTCTATTTGCAGCTAAAAAGAGAAAAACGGATTTAAAACCTAGATGCCTATATGGAATGGGTAATATATTTTTTTTTCCAAGCCATTATCACCGATGAAGAACATAAGGCTAATTACGTTTCCTATAAAGAAAAGTAACTTCCTAGTGGACGTAGGGGCTGACCCAAAGTTTACTGCGAACTAATCCCGCAGCTTAACCAGTGTAGCCGTGACTCCACGTGCTTTCCAGCTGTTTTCTCCAATCAATGACCAGATAGTATAAGCCATTATGCCTGATGTAACAAAGATAAACAATCGGATAGAATTACCAAACATAACATCATAAGCTAAACTTAGGATGATGTGGATTACCCAACCTGAATACCAATTGCCATGGATTATTTCTTCCGTCACTGCTGCCTTATTTAAGGCACTAGCGCAGTAGTGGATCAATTTCCCTGGGCCTTTGATGTCGTCGAAAAAGCAAAACCAAGTCAAAAAGGAGCTCACTAGGTAGTTGATCAAACTAACTGTATTTTCCGAATTGAACGTTATCATGCGGCCGCTTCCCCAATTCATGTTACGGAACAGGGTCACAGCCCAGGTGGTAGGAGTTACCACGTCCGGTTCAGATACCAGTCGTTGAGCTCGATGCTTAAAAGCGTCTTCCATCCACTCGTAAAAAAAAAGGAACAAACAGTAAACTTATTAAACTTACCATAAGCCATGGCAGAACCCCAACTATACTAGTCGAGTTCCCACCTACACTGCAAGTTCTTATTGCGAGCATCATGAAGACTACGCTACAGATAACCAGGTCAACAACCAGAGGAGCCTGCGCGAAGCATTTCATTGCTGTCAAACCCAATAGAGCGCCAAGAAAGAACACACTTTCACTCGTGTTCCCATTTCAACGGACCGTGTCCAAGCGTAGTACGGATGGTATTGTACCACGTTTTTCTCAGTCCTGATCCGAAAAGATCTCACTAAATTCCCCACAAGGAGGAGTAGTGGTCCCAAGGCGTAGCACGGTGAGTCAAATAATTGAGACGCCGCAACTAAACCAACGTTAGATAAAAAAGGCAGATAGCCGCAAACTTGCCATAGCAGAGCTTGAACGGATATAAGGGCTAAACCATAAGCAGCCAAGCACATGGTACCACCATGTTGCAGCATATTAAGGCTTAATAACTTCCCAGTTATCCATACCAAATTAGACTCAATTAGGTAAACAAACGACAGAGGGTCGATGCACATCCATGGCTATTGCTGAAGCAGTATCTCTATTGCCATTTCCGTCTCAGGGAATTCGAAAGAATCCCCCTCACTTGGTGAGGGGCCTACTGAAAATCCTGCGGGACGCTACCAAAGGTTTTGACCTCGTTGGAAGAGATTAACTTCTCCCATTTAGGTACGTAATAGGAACCTTTGCTTCCGCCGACTATCAATTCTTTCTGCACGTATTCTCCAACGTACACATCAAATTTATCCTTCAATTTTTCAGGGCAATATTCCTTGCTCATGGCCATGCTAACCTGGTCAAAAAGCTCAAGTTCCTTAACATCTTTAGAGTGAATCTCTTCACATACCGATGTTTGACGTTCAATAGCAGCGTGTCTAGAGTGGGCGTAAATTGGGCGCATCCTCTCCTTTCCGCTAAGCCGTGTTAAGCCATAAGTACCATGGGGCATATCCCTAGTCTTAATGTTGGTAGTGGAATACACGATGCTCGATCTTGCGCTCTTAATGGCATGGATCACAGTGGCAGGTTGTTCACCATAGCGTGGTAATCTCAAAGCCAAATCCATGCGCCAATCATCGACGTACGTTCCTAACTTGAACACTTTCAAGCGCATGCCGTTTCCAGCTTCAAAGCCAATTCCATAAGTGGTGGTCGTGGGCGTTATTTTAGCAGCTTCGGTCAGAAGAATAGATTTCCATTCCTCCGGCGTGTACTGGTTCGCGTGAACCTTAAACTCCTCCTGAAGTTCAGGAGTCGCTTTCTTGGCCTGGACTCCAACTAGTGTTGCCACTAGTAAGAAGGTGACGATATAATGTAATGATGACATTATTTTTTCTTTTGTAATTGAATAAACAAACGAATAGTCTCAATTGTAGTATTTTACAGTTGATTCGTTTATTCCTCAAAAACTTTTTTCTCTTAATATGTCTGTAGAATTACAAAACAAAGGTATGCCTTTCCTTACTTAGCCCATGTAAACTTGATTGTATTTATAACTAATTATATTTTCTTTATTAAATACAGGAAAGAAGAAAAGACATGATCAAGATGGTAGGCAGGAAATGCATCTGGCAATTCAAAAGTATTATGAAGCCAAAACAGCCAAAGTGAATTTGGAAATTGAACTACTTCGGCTACAAGTAGCAAACAAGACAAACGAAGCTTCAACTAGTAATACAGATTAGATTTCCCTTTTATAGTGTTTATTTAGTTATAAAAGTCATCAGTCAAATGTTTACTAACATAGTTTTAAGTTATATATACTAACAAAAATAGGTTAAGGTGTAAGTCCCCGGCCGACTGTTGCATCTCCATTTTGCATGTTTGGCAAGAGTAGGCATTTAATATAAAACAATAAATAAAAAAATTATATTAAAAATGAATTATTTTTATTTATAATATAGGTTACACTATTCTAGACTTAAAAGTTAAAAGTATTTATGTACATATATCATAATTCCTATATCCACCTTGATTGTTGTGCCACCATTGCATCATTACAAGCTGAAAACAAGTTATGATTTAAGACATACTTATTAAAATAGTTAGTGGTGTTTGTGATAAGGTCTACTTTTGCTTGTGTGGTTCGAGAGAAACAAATGATACGTGTAGTTCGGAAGATAGTTTATTGGCGACTAGTTTTTACAACATTGAATGTTTTCTATAACTCGCGTAACACAAGATATGCATAGCTAGCTATAGGTAACCGTTTACGAATCAACATACCCACCAAAAGGACTGTAAGTGCTTTTCTGATAACAAAATAATATAAATCAATCGTAATACATGCAAATAATTAATGTAAAATTATCAATGTAATGTATCTACTTAGTTAGGTATCAATTTTGATCGATAGGTAGTAAACACAGTTTGGTAATAGTTCTTCTTGTGACTGTGTTACCACTCTTTACGCTGTAAACCCTAGTGTACCCATCAGCTCCAGGGTGCTTGTCGGTGATTCGTCCTAATGACCATTTTCCAGGTGGTAAGTTTTCCATTTTGATCAAGACAAATATCTCCTACTGCCAATTCCTTCTCTCTCTTCTTCCATTTAGGACGTTGCTGAAGTTGAGTCAAGTATTCATCTTGCCAGCGTTGCCAGAAATCATTCAGAAGTTTTTGTGTGTACTGCCAGCGAGACAAGTTGTGAATCTTTTCAGTTTGAATAACCGGTGATGGGACTGTTATTGGTGCTTCTCCAATCAAAAAATGACCAGGGGTCAGTGGATTTAATACTTCTGGATCAGTATCATCTATTACACATAACGGACGTGAATTGAGGCAGGCTTCGATCTGGCACAATATAGTAGTCATCTCTTCGAATGTGAGGTGTGTTGTTAATATTCGTTTAAGGTGGTTCTTAACTAGTTTCACACCTGACTCTCACAAACCTCCAAAATTTGGACTGTATACTGGGATGAAGTGAAATTGTGTGCCATCTGTTGCTAAGGTTGTTTGAACTGGTCCTGTGAGATGCAGGTTGGCATCGTTCCACGCTTCTTGTAGTTCTCTGTCTGCGCCCACAAAGTTCCTGCCGTGATCACACCATAAATGACTGCATTTTCCTCTTCGTGCAACAAAACGTCTAAAGGCACCTATAAATGCTTCTGCAGTTAGGTCTCCGACCAGTTCTAGGTGAATTGCTTTGGTAGACATGCATATAAAGATCGCAATATAGGTTTTGGTAGTCTTATTTCCTCGCCCTTTAGCCATCAGTGTTTGAAACGGTCCTGCAAAATCTACGCCGCTGTGCAGAAAGGGTCTTGTTGGATTTACTCTCTCAGCAGGTAGGTCTCCCATCATTTGTGTTTTTGTATTTGCTCTTAATTTGGCGCACTTGACGCATTGATGCACATGTTTCTTCACGAGTGATTTGGCTCTAATAATCCAGAACTTGAAACGTAAGTAGCAAAGCATTAGCTGAACTCCACCATGAAGTGTCTTCTCATGTGCATTAGCGATTATTAACGGCTTCAAGGTATTTTTGGTTCCTAATATTATAGGATTCTTTCTAGCTTGAGATATGTTTGCATGTCGGAGGCGACCGCCCACCCTGAGTATATTTTGCTCATCGAGGTAAGGGTTAAGTGATCTTAAGTGACTCCTCTTCGTTACTTGTTTGTTTGACCTTAATAATTCTATTTCTTCTTTGTATTCCTCTTCTTGAACTAATTTTATGCAAATGTGTAGGGACACTTCTAATTCCTCTGTTGATAGATAATTATTTGAATTATCTTTGTATCGTAAAAATCTTCTACAGTAAGTAATAGTTTTTATTAATTCTGTTAGCGTTGAGAAATCTCCAAACCTTTTAACAATATTATTTTCAAAGGCTTCCACATCTTCTGTGTTCAGGTAAGTGTTAATTTTTACTATTTTCAATTCTATATCTGTTTCTATTACTTCTAGTTTACTAATGTTTATTTCGTTTTCAGATAGCCAGCTCGGGCCCTGCCACCACAGTCTGCATTCCTTCAGTTCGGAGAGAAACATGCCTCGGGAAGCCAAATCTGCTGGGTTGTGACGTGATTCGACATAATGCCAGTGTTTGTTATTTATGTTTTCGATGATTTCCACCACACGATTTGCCACGAAGGTTTTCCAGCGATTTGGTTCACCAGAAAGCCATGCGATAACTATCGACGAGTCTGTCCAAGCATACATTTGAGACGATGGTATCCTCATTGCTTGCCCAACTTGTTTCATTAGTTTGGACAATATTAAAGCTCCACACAGTTCAAGACGGGGTAACGAGATTGTTTTTAAGGGAGCCACTCTGGTTTTGGCTGCAATCAGTTTTGTTTCTATGTTATGGCTTGTGGTTTGGACCCTTAAGTAAACAGCAGCTGCATAAGCACGCATCGATGCATCGCTGAACCCGTGAAGTTGTATGTTGTGTTTGTTGACGTTCAACGTCCCAAGCCATCTCTCAATTTGTATTTGATTTACTTTAGCAAAATCATCTCTTATTTGTAGCCATTCTGTTTCTAATGCCTTGCTAACTTTGTCATCCCAGCTTGCTTTCTCCAGCCATAACCTCTGTATTAGCATCTTCGCCATAATTGTACTTGGCGCTATCCAACCAAGAGGGTCAAAAAGTTTTTGTATATCAGACAAAATACTACGTTTCGTTATTATGTGAATTTCAGGTGAGAAGTCTATTTTGTACTGAAATTTGTCTGTGCTCAAGTTCCATACAATTCCAAGCGCCTTTATGGTGCCGTCAAGATTCATATTTATTTGAACGTTGGCTGACCTCTTTTCTGGGTCTACGGACTTCATGAACTCGATGCTGTTGGAAGCCCATTTAGTAAGCTGGAAACCACCTTGCTTCAATGTATCGGATACAGCCTTAGATAGTGATATAGCCTCTGCAATTGAGTCTGAACCCGACAATAAATCATCCATATAGAACTCCTCCATTATTGTTTGATTGACAAGTGTATCTTGTTTAGCCTCATCCTTGGCAATTTGTTGCAGCGTTTTGACAGCCAAGTAAGGTGCAGGAGCGGTGCCAAAGGTGACACGTAGCAGTCTATATTCTTCAAGAGGATCAGTTTCATCATATCTCCAGAGGATACGTTGGTAGTCTGCATCATCTTGGGTTACTAATACCTGACGATACATTTGTTGAATATCAGCCATGAAACAAACCTGTTTCAATCGCCATCGCAATAAAAGGTTTCTTAGGTCCTCTTGCAACTAAGGACCAACTAGCAACTCATCGTTCAAGGAAACTTTGTTCGATCCTTTACAAGAAGCATCGAAGACAACGCGTGTTTTAGTGGACTCTTTGTCTACGCGAACAACGGCATGGTGAGGTAAGTAGACGCTTGTATTATTTCTTTCCCTTTCAGGTATCTTTTCTATGTGACCTTGTTCAATGTAATTGTTTATAACTTTGATGTATTCTTCTTTCAGGTCTGGCGATCTTCTAAACCTGCTTTCAAGTTGCCTAAATCTCTGAGTAACTATTTCCTTAGTATTTCCTTGAGAACACAATGGGTTGTTAGTTTTAAATGGTAATTTTACTATGTATCTTCCATCATTGTTTCTAGTAGTAGTATTTTCATATAATTCTTCACACAGTTGTTCTTCTTTTGTTAAATGTCTTTTTGTGTCTACATCTTCTTCCCATATTGATTTCAGCATATCCTCTACGTCAACAGTATGGTGCATGACAAAATGTGTTTCTTCTGGTTCTGTGTGAATTTCTCCAAACAGTATCCAACCCAGGTTCGTCCTTTGCGCGCTGGGTGTTCCTGATGGACCTTTAATAAATTGGTTTTGCAGAATTTCAGCGTATTCTCTCACACCCAGGAGCAGGTCTATTTCACCTGGCTTATAGTAGCATGGATCAGCCAAGTTAAGACCTTGAATGTGAGGCCATTGTTTTGTTTTGATTGTTTTGATGGGTCTAGACATTACGTACGCCTTGATTGGTAAGTAGAAATCGTTGTCATATTGTGATTTCACTTGCAGCTGTACCACATGCTTGAGTTCTATTTTTGTAGATCCCACCCCTACAACGTTGCCCTTGACAGGTTGTCGTTTGAGCTTCAATAGTTGAGCCGCCTTCTCGCTTATAAAAGCTGCTTCGGAACCTTGATCTATTAGCGCCCGCAGTACAATAGTGTGTCCAAGTTCGCTCATTGCTTCTACTACTGCAGTTGCTAGCATCGCTTGCTTCTGCTTAGCATCAAATTGGGATGCCATCATTGTATTGACTTGTATGTCTTGCTCTTCTCCTACATGTGTCACAACTGGTTGCGATGTAACCGATGAATTTCCAGGTTGTGAGGTCTCCTTTTCATGCAGAAGAGAATGGTGGCGTCTCTTGCATATACGACAGGACAAAGGTAACTTGCACTTAGATACCGAATGGCCTGTTACTAAGCAGTTGTAACATAAGTGATTAGTTTTAACAAACTCACTTCTTTCAGCTGGTTCCATTTTACCGAATTCTTTGCAATGACTTAATGTATGGTCATCCTCGCACATAACACAAATCTTCTTTTGGGTCGGTGTGGCAACATGAAATGAACGTTCTTTAATTATTTTATTATCTTTAGTGTTCGTTTGTTGTGTTAATTCTAAAGTGCGGAATTTTGACTCCATAAATTTCTTAAGTTCTCTCCAAGAAGGTAAGGTGTCTCCTTCTTCTTTATGTGCGTACTCTTCCCAGTTCTTGTGGGTCTCTGGGTCCATCTTCTGCACAAGAAGACATATCAGGATAGGATCCCAAGAATCCGTAGAAATATTTAAATTGGCTAGGGTATTTAAACATTCGGCCGTTGTATCTAACAGGCACTATAATTGAACAGCGGATTGAGTAGACATTTTCTTCAAATTAAATAATTTTCTCATAATGGAATTAACAGTTAAACGTTTGTTGCCATACCTTTGTTTCAGAATATCCCATGCATATAAATAATTGTCGGTGGTAATCATTACATGCTTCAACAGCGACTCCGCTTCTTGCGTAACACTCAACTTCAAATAATGTAATTTTTGAACATCACTTAATGAGCTGTTATTGTGCACTAAAGATGTAAACAAATCTTGGAATGTTTGTCACGACTCATAATTTCCAGTAAATTTAGGTAGGTGAATTTTAGGTAAATGTACCATGGCAGTATGTGGACTTACGCTGCTCATACTCGTGTCAACAGACTTTGATTCCATACTAGATTTATTCGATAATATCGTAAGCATATCCTTCAAGTCACCTTGTAGCATATTGTACAACTCTTCATATATGTTAAACTCCTCATTTGAAAAATACGACATCAATGCTTTTTGTTCTTTAGACGTAATTTTTACTAATTCGTGATTTTTTTTTTTTTTTTTTTTACACAGTACACGTCAATTTGACTTCACCTCGCCTGATGTTAAGCTAAAGGCAAAGTCTCGGAAAGAGGGTCACCATCGTAAACATTTACCATGTTAACAGTGGTGGCACTCAGCTTGACGGCCTCATTAGATGCCTTTTCACGCCCCGCTTAAAGGACCCGGGACTGTAGGAAGAAGGAAACACGTGAGCTGGCAGGGAATTCCAGGTCTTAGTGGTGCGGCATAGGAATGAATCACTGAAACGCTTGGTTCTAGCAGGTATACTCTGCACCGTAAATGGATGACATCTTAGCCCTGCACGTGTCGTCCTGTGAAGGAAAGGGGAGAGTGGGACTAATTGGAAGAGCTCGTCAGAACATTCACCATGGTAGAGACGGTAGAAAACTGCCAAAGACGCAACATCTCTACGCATCTGCAAAGGCTCGAGGGTGTTCGTGACCTCAGGATCCCCAATAATGCGGACCGCACGTCGCTGCAACCTGTCGAGAGCATCTAATAAGTACTTTGCGGAGCCGTCCCAGAGATGTGAGCAGTATTCCACGCAGGAACGAATTTGGGTCTTGTATAGAAGACACCGCTGCTCCGGCGTGAAAAAACGTCTCACTCTGTTCAGGACTCCGAGTTTACGCGAGGCTGATTTGATGATACTCTCGATATAGTTTTTGTTGTTCAGTTTGCAGCGAACATCCATACCGAGGATAGTGAGGTGATCCTGCAGTGGCAGTGGTGTGCTCTGAAGAGTGGGAAGGGGAAGGAAAGGAGATACTTTTGCTGTAAACGCACATGCCTGGGTCTTCTTGGCATTGAACTCGACCAGGTTCCTAGCGCCCCATTGAGAAATGTGGTCCAGGATCCGGTCCAGCTCAGTGACAAGAAGCTGCCTTTTTTCCGCGATATCAGACTGCTTGGCCGCAGGATGTGCGTAATAACTCCCGTGTAAGGTGCTGTCGTCTGCATAGCAGTGAATGTTTCCGTTACAGAGCATGTCATTGATATGCAGAAGAAAGAGAGTGGGAGATAAAACGGAACCCTGCGGCACGCCAGCATTTACCTGCAAGAACTCCGAAGCTCGTCCATCACAAAGGACGCGAATACGGCGCCCCTGCAGGAAGCTTGCAACCCAGTTACACAGTCTAGGAGGCAGGCCGAAGGCTGGTAGCTTGGAAAGAAGCGATTTGTGCCATACCCTATCGAAAGCTTTGGCGATGTCAAGACTAATTGCCAGTGACTCACCGTGCTTCTCCATAGCCTCACCCCAAAGGTGGGTCATGTACGCCAGAAGATCACCCGTTGACCGTTTCGGTCTGAAACCGTATTGCCGGTCACTAAGCAAGGAGTGATCCTCTAGGTGGCGCATGAGCTGTGTGTTAATTATGTGCTCGAACACCTTGCACAGCACTGAGGTGACGGCTATGGGTCGATAGTTGGCTGGGTCCGAGCGATCCCCCTTCTTGGGGATCGGCTGGACATTCGCCTCCTTCCAAGCCGAGGGCACTGTACCCGAACTGTAGGACAGTCGGTACAGCCGCGTTAGCATAGGAGATAACTCCGCTGCACATTTTTTAAGTACAACCGCTGGAATACCATCAGGACCACTGGCTTTCCGGACATCGAGTGATTGCAGTACTGCACGGACATCGCGTTGCCTGATACGTATATCAGGCATTGCGTGGTCACCAGTGGGCATTGTCCGTGGTTGCATACCACAATCATCGACTCGGGAGTTGGCCGCGAAGAGATTGACCAGCAAATTTGCTTTCTCTTGCGGCTCATGGGCCAGAGATCCATCCGGATTGCTCAGCGGGGGCAGCGAGGGCTGGCAGAAGTTGGCTTGCACGGCTTTGGCCAGTTGCCAGTAGCCACGGCTACCCGTGGGATGCGCCACTAGCTCTTGGCCCAGCCGTGCTATGCGCTGGGCATCCGCCCTGATGCATGCCCTCTTGCAGACCTTTGTGGCTCTGTTGTACGCCGCCTTGAAGTGACCCACGTTGGGATCGCGCGTGGCGCGCGCCCGCACCCAGGCGCGGTACGCAAACTGTTTATGCTCAACAGCCTCCGCGCACTCGCGCCCGAACCACGGCCGCGCTCCGCGGACTCCGGTGACATCGGTGTATGGGATATAATATTCCATACCTAGACCGATCTCACCGGCGACGGCAGTAGCGCTCTCAGATGGGTTCTTACCCTCAAAGCAGCGTTCAACCCACGGGATGGACGCATAATACTCGCGCAATCCATCCCAGTCCGCTGACGAGTAGTGCCATAGCCGCCTCTTCCCCTGCACGGGTCGTGGGGGCGCTACAATGGGCACGGTGGAGCGGACCAGACAGTGGTCGGAGTTACCTAAAGCAGCAATCACCGAGACACTGTACTGGTCCGGGTGACTCGTCAACAGAAGGTCTAGCAGAGAGGGCTCTAGGCCGGACTCTCTTGGTATCCTCGTGACCTTGTGCACCAATTGAGTCAAGTCATGCGCCAGGGCAAATGCGTGAGTGGCTCTTCCCGCATGGTTTGTTATGGCGGAGCCCAACCAGATCTTGTGGTGGGCGTTAAAGTCCCCCAAAAACACCAATTCGGCGTTCGGAAACCGCTCCTGCGCATCATCTGCCGCCTGACTCAGGTATTCGAATAGTCGAGTTACCTCCGCATCTCCTGTATGGGAACGGTAAAGGCACACATAGATCTGACTCGTGGAGCCATGGTCTACGTGTACCCAAAGGATGGAAAAGGATGGGTCCTCTAGACAGCGCAAACGGCGACAACAAATATCCGCCCTAACAAACACGCACACCCCGGCTTTTGCTCGGAAATTTTCCTCGATAACATAGCCGGGGTAAAGCAGGTAGGTCGTGTCGTCAGGACGGCGTATTTGTGTCTCCGTTAGAAACAGCATAGCTGGTTTCGCCGTCTCCAGGTGTTGGTGGACGGCGTTGAGGTTTTTATGGAGCCCACAGATGTTCGTGGACTCCACCTCAAATAGAGTTTTTGTGGGAGAGTCCCTAGCCGCTGTTTCAACAGATACTGTATTGTGCGCTGCCATGAGGTGAAGGGTAAGGGAAGGCGTGAAAAAGAGGTGATTGTCGCCGCAGCACCGCGTGACAAAACATGGGAGATTGGTTTTATCTATGAATGTGAGGCGTGACGAGAGCCGACGCGCCGAACGGAAGGGCCCCCGTACCCTCCCGAATATGGTCGCCGGGCTCCCGTCCGGTCGCCAACCGGCACGACGAACCATATCGGGATTATGCGCGACCTGGTGGGGCAGCCTCCCAGGGTGGTTAGTCCCAGTTGGGCCCCTGTACTATGCCGCGGGCGGCCAGCGGCACCACCGTTTCTACGGGTCTCCCTGCCCGGCGCGGCGCCCCGCGTCACACCCCACTAGACTACGCCAAAACCCACCGGTCCCACTAGTGCTGCGACTACCATCACCTCGGCCCGGCTATGCACTTGCTGATCCCTGAACGCAATCCAACCGAGATTGGATTACTATGGAGGGTTTTTCGCACTTGTGCACGGTGGTACCAACCCGGTCGAAATAAGTGTCACATTTGTGCCATCAAATTTCTACCACCTAGTGATGCGTAGTTTTGAATGTATTCCAATAATCGTCGATTATTTTCACACGAGCTTCCATATATCCCTTTGTTAAACGAGTTTTCGAACATTTTCTTAGGTAAGTTTGCGTTTTCTGGAATAAACTTGCAGTATCTTCTAGCACGGAAAGAAGTTGTTGTTGTTCAGCTGTTATTGTCGTCGGCATTTTGATGTAAATCGATTTGCATTAATAAAATTATTTATTCTTCGTATTATGTAACTGCACAAAAAAGGTCGGCTCTTGCGGTCGGTTCTATTGTTCTCTCGGCACGAGTCCTCAGGTAGTTGAGTAGTACGTCCGGCTCGATTTCGACCATATGGTGATTGTGATAAGGTCTACTTTTGCTTGTGTGGTTCGAGAGAAACAAATGATACGTGTAGTTCGGAAGATAGTTTATTGGCGACTAGTTTTTTACAACATTGAATGTTTTCTATAACTCGCGTAACACAAGATATGCATAGCTAGCTATAGGTAACCATTTACGAATCAACAGTTAGCAATCAAGATGGCTCGTTCTGTATTGAGTGCTTCATGGTTGTTTGGCAGCTTAACATTCTCCTGCATTTCTACAATGTCTTCCTGTGGTATCTCCACCTCAGGAGGAACATCACCTATGCTGTGCATCCGGCAGATATTGTGCAGTACAGCAGTTGCAATTATAACTGCATGTGCATTTAAAAGGCTTAACCGCAAAGTTAAGGGTATTACAGGAAATCTCCTTTTCCAAACCCCAAAACACCTGGAATAAAAAAAATAACTCTAAGGCTTTCCACTTCTTACCCGTTGTAACTCGAGTAACATAGGACCTTTTTTATTAAACCCTGATAAAATAAAAAAAGGTTTGTAACAAATTGTACAAAACTTATGATTTTTATTTTTATATGTATGTATTATATGTGTGTGTAATATAATAATCAATCCCCTTGGTAGTAACTAGTACCACCAATAAGAAGCGGAGCTTTTATAGTAATGTTTGTTGCTGTATCAAAGAACTTTTAAATTATTACCTTTCTATGCAGTTTCTAGTTCTGATTTGAGCTTCATTATACAGCACTTCACCTCTACCTTGTGGGTTGAGCAGAGGTGTCAAAATGTATGACTTCAAAGGGTATGCACTATCTCCAAGTAACCACATATTGCCAAACATACCACTTTCACACTGAGCTAAATATAACACCATCATATTATTGCAATGTTATGGATTAAGTAATAAACTGTAATTAATTTTCTTTATTACCTCGTAGTTCTGAATTATTGAAGATTGTTGCATCATGAGCAGAACCTGGCCAGCGAGCCACTACGTTCATTAACAACAGGTTGGCATCACAAACTGCTTGTACATTGATGGAGAAGTACCCTTTGCGGTTTCTGAATTCCTCTCCTATTTGTGAATCTAAACAGCAGGCCAGCAGTAGTTAGGTATTAATGTAAATGAATAAAGATTGCAGTAAGCATTTGTGACAAGGAAACATAGGTAATTATAGCATAATGTAAAATCAAATCAAATCAAATCAAAAATAATTTATTTTGCATAGACCATTAAATCGGAACTTACAAAACGTCAACATAAAGTAAATATTAAATACTAACTAATACTAGTAAATGGACCACCGGTTCGAAACGCGGCCCAGACCTGAGAAGACTCCGGCAAGAAACTCAGCGGGCTTTTTTTTTTTTGGTCTATTTACAAAACATTTACTTAGCCTAAAACTTATGGTCTAGATACAATGTTTTGCTTGAGTAGCACAGCAGAGCGAACAGCTCATTTCCAAGCTTGTTTATCATTTAAATATTCTTGGATTTTATAATAGGCTTTCTGGCACAGTTTGCTCTTTACTGTATTTTTAAATTTATTAACAGGTAAATCTCTGATTTCATTAGGAAGCTTGTTAAAAAAGCGAATACAGTTGCCCTGGAAAGAATGACTTATTTTATGGAGTCTGCTATGACAAACTACAAGATTGCTTTTATTTCTAGTATTTATATTGTGCCTGTCACAAAGTCTTGGAAATTTTGCAATATTTTTCCTGACATACATTAAGTTTTCGAAAATGTATTGTGACACTACGGTTAGAATATTCATCTCTTTAAACTTATCTCGGAGGGAGACTCTTGGGCCCAAATTATAAATAGCTCGCACAGCCCGCTTTTGCAAGACAAATATCGTGTTTAAATCTGCGGAATTACCCCAAAGGAGAATTCCGTAGCTCATAATACTATGAAAATAGCTGAAATAAACTATTCTAGCCGTATCCACATCTGTTAAAGTCCTAATCTTTTTTACAGCATAGGAAGCTGAGCTTAATCTACTAGCTATTTTTTCTATATGTGAACCCCACTGAAGTTTAGCGTCAATACTCAAACCTAAGAACACTGTCGATTCCGCAAGGCTCAACAATTGTCCATTGAGTTGTACATTGGTTTCTACCTGTGCAACATGTATGTAAAATGTAAAATGTAATAAGTAAAATGTAATATACTGTGAACTTTAGTTGATATCAGTACGTAGAAAGTGTTATCATGTTAGTTCTATGTTAGTTAACCAATGAGTTAATATGGGGAGAGTGAAAACATATTTTTAAATTTAAGAATAAACCATACCAAAGTTAATTACTAGGAGATTGAATTCTAACATGTGTCCCATCAATTGCACCTAAAACACGTGGAAAACCAGCTATTTGGTAAAATGCCTCATCTGTGTTACTTCTTATTTTAATATATTTGCTATATAATTGAGCTATTGCAAAGCTCATATCACGCACAATGCGGCTGGCTGATGATTTGGAAAAAGCTAATTTATTAAAGAATAATTGTAGAAACTCGCAAAAATTTACTCGTCCCAATTCACCCAGGCTTTGGGGTGAATCGGAACGCGTATGGGGTTAATAGAGTTTTTCGATAGGGTTGGCACTTGTACACATTATATAGGTAGGTACCTACTACAAATAACCATTTTTTTAATGAGTACCCCTCAGTGGTATAAATGTATTAATATTTGAGATATGAATGAACATACATATACCTCCATTTGATACCGCCTGCTCTTTTTTAAAGTTTCGGTTAAATCTAAGTGATTGTTTGTAAATAAAACTACAAATCAAGTCATAAAATCAACGTTTATTATCTACGTAAAAGACATATGCATATTTTATACTTTTACGTCGATATTACCTACATAAATTAAATAATGAAAATTCTTCAAAACAAAAAATAACCCTCGCAAACAATTTTTTTAAATAAAATAAAAATAATATCAAACTAAACTGAATAAAATCCTCTCAAATCAACTTAATTAAATAAAAGCCTCATAAACAATATTAAATTCAGTCTTAAACAAAATCCTCACAAAGACAGGTAGTACATAAGTTTGACGCCTCAGAGTTAGTAGTATTTCTCTTGAAAGTCATAAATCATTCGGATGTCGAAAGTAGCCGAAGCATCAAACTTCAAAAAACCTTTAGAAGTCAAAATTGGAATAATTAATAAAAATGTTTAGGCTGAAGTGCACCAACTTACTTCAGTAGATAAATATTTGTTAAACCAGTGTTTTTTATATGAAATAACTCAAACGCACCAAGTAACTTAAAAGGGTAAAGGGTAGCTAATAGTAGAGAAGACCTGGAAGACCGACCTTCACTGATTTGATAACCAGATGAGACGTTCATCTTAATTACCCTTTTAAGTTAGTTGGTGCACTTCAGCCTTAGTGCATTACATACTAGAAAACTAGTGAAAGTGCGAACTGCACTAGTGTTCTAGAATTTTTAAGATTTCATCAGCGTCATTGTAATAATTCTTTTCAGGTGTTCTTTTTTGTTTTTTAGGAATTTTAATTTTTTGGTTTATAGCTACTGGTCTAATAGTTTTCTTTGTTGAATATGTCGGTAAAAGTTTTGTTATTTGATCATCAGGTATTTTAATAATACTATTAATTATAATTTTCGGCGGCTCTTCAGTTTTATTATTTTTGTCCTTTTGTGTATTATTTTCTTCTGTAATATTACTTTCTTCTGCCCTATTAGTTTCTACTCATTTCTTCTATAACATTTTTTTCTTCCGTATTTTTTAAATCATTCTTCACCTCTTCTTTGGACCACGGTACAATTATTTCTTCGTACGATTGTAATTCGTCTGATAACACTACGGGTAATGTTCCAAGATCTATGTTACCCCAATCATACTCCTCTTGGCACGAAGATTCATTTAAATCATTTAAAGGCAAAGTGTTCGTTTCAAAATTGTGTCTATCCGCAGCGCTCGAACATTGTGCTGTTGATGTCGATGGTGTTACATTTTCTTTTTCATCGCCTATTTTTTTCGATTTCTTCCCTACTCCTTTACTTTTCGCACTGGCTTTATTTACTTTTTGATCCCGTTTTTTTTTAATTTCTGGTTCCGTATCTGTATCCACATAACTATCGACTTCCGTGTGTGAAACACTTCGACCTGAAAACACGTCAAAAAATTAATTGTAAAATTCATTAAGTTTGTGGGTGGATGAAACTAAAGATATTTGTGAGTTATGATGAACTCACAAAAATCTTTAATTTCATCAATTGTGTGTATGGATGAATGCTTGATTTACTGCATGTGGGAGTGCATGTGTGAGCTAGTGCTCTTGAATATATATGTATGCTTTTTCTGTCTCCTTCTAACTCCAAATTTACTCCCTCCTCGCAGATTTATTATGTGTTAGGTATCCTTATTTGTATTGTTTTCTCACAACCTCACTTTCATAATAAATTTTGTAAATTTTGTATTAAGTATATATGACAGATGGTGTTGTACACTGCCTTGTGACATTCAATATGTCATTAAGTTGTCACTTGTCAGTGCGTTTAGTGGTTGCATCGATATATTTATTTGTCTCTAGCACCTATAGTGCATTGAGGATAACAAAATGAGAATTTATTTACATAGTTATTTATTTTAAACAATTTATTTACTATATTATTTAATCATTATATTTTTTATTTATGTCTGATTACGAGGAATCTTATCTTTCTTGTTCCTCTTCTGATACATCTGCTGGTGACTATGCCAGTGCAGATAGTGATAACGAAGGGGATGCAGTTCGTTTACACAAAGAACTGGTAACTGTATTCGGTCCATCAAATAACTTCTTAAATGTTGTACATATCAATGCTCAAAGCGTTCACGCCCACTACCCCGATTTACTTACATCTTTCGATTCTCTTAACATCCATGGTGTGCTTATCTCCGAAACATTTCTGAAACCTACTCTTCCTTCGAAACAATATGCTTTACCTGGATATAAGCTTATAAGAAATGATAGAGTGGGCCTGGGATATGGCGGAGTGGGGATTTACCTTCGTAATGATCTTGCCTTCAAAGTTATAGACCAGTCTCCTAATGTTTACACCGGTTTTACCGAGCATATTTTTGTTGAAGTTGACTTTCACCATGTTAAATTCCTTTTGGGTGTCTACTACAGTCCTTCACTTAAAATTGACTTCTTCTCTTCTTTTGAATCTAAGCTTGAAAACCTATCCACTTTATATCAGCATTCCATAATCTTGGGTGACTTCAACACGTGTTTACTTAAGGATGATGCGCGCAGTAAGAGACTCCAGTCTGTAGTATCCTCTGTGAACATGCATATTCTTCCGTTAAATGCGACACATCACGCTCCTCACTGTACCCCTTCTCTCTTAGACCTCATAATTGTATCCGACCGTGATAAAGTTATTACTCATGGCCAACTTTCTGCTCCTTTCTCATACCACGATCTAATATACCTTTCTTACAAAATTCGTGCGCCGAAACCGATACCTAAATTTTTCTTTCGTCGGAGTTTCAAAAACATTAACTGTGATAATTTGATAGCTGATCTGAGGGAAACTGACTTTTCTCTGGTGTATAACAGTAATGACATCGACATAAAAGTAGACATCTTTAATAGATTACTCTTAGATATTTATGATAAACATGCTCCACTGAAAAGGATTAAAGTGAAACATTTGCCCGCGCCATGGCTTTCAGAGGAAATCAAAACGGCTATGTCTAAACGGGATAAAGCTAAAAGACAGTACAATCGTAATCCCTCTGATGAGAACTGGTCTACCTATAAAATCTTTCGGAATCGCTGCAGTCGTCTGTGTAGGGACGCGAAAAGGCGCCACATTCACGACTCCCTTAATAACTCGAACACATCTCAGGTATGGCAATTTTTGAGGTCCCTTGGTATCGGTAAAGTCCCTAGTGACATCACCGATAATACTGATCTCAATGCCCTGAATGCCCATTTCTCCACACCTCCAACCTTGATAGATGACGTTAATAAAGCTTCTACTCTCAGTTATATCTCCAGTCTTCCCCTGCCTGGATGTGCCTCCTTTATATTCAACCCGGTTGCAGAGGACGATGTAAGGAAACAAATCACCTCAATTTCAACAAATGCTATGGGTAACGATGGCATTCAGCTACAAATGCTGCTACCTATCCTCAGTGAACTTCTTCCAGCCATCACGCATATTATTAATTTTTCGCTTGAGAATAGCTCTTTTCCGTCGGCTTGGAAAAAAGCGCTTGTTATTCCTTTGCCCAAAACCACCAATCCCACCTCAGCATCCCAGTTTCGTCCTATTTCAATCCTGCCAATTCTTTCCAAAGTCCTCGAGAACACGGTGCGAAATCAATTAGCTTCTTACCTTTCCTCTCATGGTCTACTGAGTCCATACCAATCTGGCTTTCGTTCAGGCCATAGCACAGTCACGGCACTAGTTAAAATATCGGATGATATAAGACTGGCCATGGAGAACAAACTCCTGACAGTAATGGTTTTGCTAGATTTCAGTAGCGCCTTCAACTCTGTTGATTTCGACATCCTCCTGGGCATCCTATCATCTTTAAATATATCGTCCTCTGTAATCGCTTGGTTTAACTCCTATCTTCATGGGCGCTCGCAGCGGGTTCACTCGGACGAGGTATCCTCTGACTGGTGTGACCTTACTGCGGGCGTCCCACAAGGTGCCGTTCTCTCTCCTCTTCTTTTCTCAATCTTCATTAACACTATCAGTAAAGTTATATCCTCCAATTTTCATCTCTACGCAGATGATTTGCAGCTATATCGCCATTTTGGGACTAACGAGAGCAATGAGGCCATTACCATTGTCAATAAGGACCTGAAAAACATTAGTGCTTGGGCAAAATCGTTCGGACTGCTTGTGAATCCCGCCAAATCCCAGGCACTCATTGTTGGTGGTAGATACTTCTACAATAATCTTGACCATGCTTCTCTGCCTCCGGTCTATTACAACAATACTGTGATACCGTATACCACTGTGGTCAAAAATCTAGGGGTCTACATTGATTGCAATCTGTCGTGGACTAAGCATATCACCGAAGTTAGCAGGAAAATGTTTGGTACGCACCACTCTCTTAAGCGCCTTCAGAATTTTCTTCCTTTTAAGACCAGAATCTGTCTTGCTCAATCTCTTCTCCTTCCCCTATTGGACTATGCTGATGTCACCTTTCTCGACGCAACCGAAGAACTCTGGAACAAGCTGGAAAGGTTACAGAATCTTTGTATCCGGTTCATATTCGGTCTACGAAAGTACGATCACGTTTCGGAGTTCCGAAAGCAACTAAAATGGTTACCAATTCGGCGGCGTCGAGATGTTCACATTCTTTCCTTACTCTTTTCTGTTCTTCATAATCCCAAATCTCCTATATATCTTCGTGAGCGTTTTGATTTTCTTGTCCCCAGGGGTAAACCCTGTCGCACTTCATCTTCTCTACTACTTCGAACTCCGTCCCATAGTTCTTCTTACTATGACAATTCCTTTACTGTCTCTGCTGTGCGGTTGTGGAACTCTCTTCCTCATTCCATACGCGACAGCCCTTCTTTAAATATCTTCAAAAAACGAACGAGTGACTACTTTCTCTCTCAACAATAGCAGACATAATATGTATTTAAGTATAATATATATATATGATTATATATGTATGCAGGTATATGTATGTATGTAGGTATATGTAGGTATGTATGTTTATATATTCTTAATTATTTCTACTGTACTGTATGTGTATGTAGGTCTAAGATGTTTATACATGTATGTAAGTATTTATTATATAATGCCTTTTTCAGGAGTATACATTTCGTATACCCCTTCACTATAAAATTTGACATTTCTTGTACACAAGACTTTTGCCTCTCATTGGATTGCTATTCCTCTGTGCACTGTCCCGGGTTTGCTGGAAGAAAACTCAACATTGAGTTAAGCTCGCCTTTGTACATATTATTTCTTTTCGATGTTTAAATGCCTTTGTGTACAATAAAGTATAAATAAATAAATAAATAAATAAATGCAAAATGTAAATATACATGCGTTTATAAGTAATAATAATTATTACCCGAAATGACATTTAGTTTCCTTTTAGTCTTTGGCTCTACAATATTCATACTTCCATATCGCATCTCTTTTAATAAATTTAGAACTGATTTATCTATTGCATCTTTAATATCTTCATTTGCCATTTCTTCCGGCAATCTTGCCAGCACTTCATTCGGATTCAATGGACTGATACCTAAATAAAAAATAGGAAAAGATATTTATCATATTAATATGAATTATAATATAATAAAATGAATTATCTATTTATTTACATAATTATAATGCTTACCAGTCTTACGAAATCCTGCCCGAATGTTATTCTCTGAATTAATTTTAATTTGGTCTATAAGTAAGCGAAGCATTTTTGGAAAACATCCCTTTGGGACGCTTGAAAGTGACCGACCATCTGTTTTTTTCCACTTTTGGAGGATTTGACGCCAGGCAATTTTCATAGGGCGGAAAAATGCCACATCTAAGGGCTGTGTCAAGTGCGTTGAGTTTGCCGGCAAAAAGACGAAATGTATATCGTGATCTTTGCACAAGTTAATCAGCTCAATCGACAGATGGGACGATAGGTTGTCGCCTATCAAGACTTTTTTCCCTTGCATTTTATCGAAAAACGGAATTATTATTTCTTTAATCCAGTCTTTAAAAACTGTAGCGTCGAACCACCCTGACGATGTTCTATTGTATCTGGCGTTTTCGGGTCCGTTTCTTACCCAGGTGTCATATAGATTTGTGGCTTTGTATACTACATAAGGGGGTAATAATTCCCCTTGTGCAGTTCCTGCCATCATTAATGACACAGAGGATTTTGAGTGATTTAGAACCCTTTCCGGGTATTTATGCCCCCGCCTTGTTATGACTTTATGTCGGCCTGGGTCGTCCGACAAGTTTGTTTCGTCATAGTTAATAATGTTGCTGAGTGGAACATTTTCCAGTGACTTTTTTAATTCTACAAAATAGTTGTTAATGATGGTCGGAGTGACGGCAGCTCGAGCCCGTTTTATATTTTGGCAAAGCCTTTGGGAAATCGTGCTCTTGTGTCGTTCTAAAAAGTTGAAAACGAAATCTCGTCCTGGTAAATTATTTTTAAATCGCTTGTGCGTGATTCCCAACATATCTAAATAACTCTTTACTAAAAGTCTTAAATCTGTTACATCTAAGGGATATCCCCACTCAGCACAAGTGTTCAGATTCTGCACAATGTAATCTTCTGTTTCTTTAGTGAGTGCCTTTTGGCCGCCTGGTGACCTCATTTGTCTAGTGCTATGCCTCTGCAAAACTGATCTGGAGATGCCATATTTTTCTGCAATGGATCGTATTGTTGCATTACGATTTAAAGTAAGTTCATCTAGCGCCTGTTTCATCACAGTCTCATCATATTTTTTATACCTTTTCCCATCTAGTCTTGGCTTATATACCCGCGGCATTATGTAGTTAGGGAGTCTCTAAAACAATAATGGAAATATGAAAAATTGGTGCATTTTTGATGATCGAATTTTTCATGATTTTCATTTTCGCATTTTTATCAAAAAAATATTCATAAAAGAATGTTATAATTCGAAAAGTTTTCCAAAATTGGGTAGTGACAGGAATCTAGAACAAAAAAATAAACATCGAAAAATATCTTACTTCAGTCATCAGAAGTTTTATAAGATAAAACTGAATTTTACATACGAATTTAAGTTTAAGTATTCAGTGATTTGTTCGTACAAATATCGGAATCGAATAGTCACTCAACTACCTAACTCTCCGCATTATCACTCTTAGGCTGGAAGCAGCATTTGTTCAAACTTCAATACGATATGTCGTTCTCGCTCTCACTCTCGCGCAATTCCGCTAGCTCTAATAGGGTATTATTATTACTCTTGCATCGCAACTTTCTCGGATTATAAATTAGTCAAATCCAGCCTTACAAGGTAGCTGACAAGTGTTAACTTAATAAACAATACTAAATGGATAATTAACTAGGTACCTACCTACCCACAACTTTATAAAAGACCGTTTTATGTTATCGTTTTTAGCTTGCGACAACCCTAGAAACAAAAACCCAATTCACCCATTAGTCGTCCCAATTAACCCCTTTCTGGTCTCTAGTAACCCCATTCCTGACTCGATTCACCTCATTTACGACCCTATACACCCTACAGTATGTCCCTTTTCACCCCATTTGCTGCAAAAATCTGTATCATTAAGAATTTGTTAAATAATACGAAAAACAACAAGATTACATTACTTACATTATAGCTTATTCCGTTCCCAAAACACTGAAGATAATGCTGAAAACTTCACTTTGACACAAATATAATAAACACCAGAGAAAATTTAAATGTTATAAGGAACAAATTTTGCACACTTTTGACTCAATGTTTATAAGTTGGTTTTTTTCGTAAATGCTTATGACAGGACGACTGAATGTTGCCAGAATATAGAAAAAATGTTGCAAGCTTCAAATTAAAATCCTGACATGCAGTGTTACCCTTGAAATAAATATGTGAGCAAGGTTGAAACTAAAACTTGTGGTTTGTCCCTATTCACCTGTAAGACCCAATCCCCCCCATTTTACGGTAATAAGATTAGTTGTTTACGTTGTGAAGAATTTTAATGAAGTAATTGTCACAGTAACAGCTGATTGTTCTATATACGAATATTTTAAAATTGACATTGATATAAAAAACCAAAACTACAACACCCTCCCCTCAATGGAGATAAACGAAAATACACTAATACTTACATAGAACATAAAAGAAACAAAAAACTAAGTATTAGTTAAGCCCATACCTATGACACATCTTAGGTGAGCTGTTCGCCTTAAGGGCTTAGTAAGAACATCAGCTGTCATCTTATCTGACTGTAGATATTTAACATCAATAACACCATCGCTAATTTTCTCCCTTATAAAATGAAATTTGGTATCGATGTGTTTCGTCCTATTGTGGTGGATTGGATTGTGCGCTATTTTCTGTGCACTTTGGCTATCGTTAAAAAGTACAACCTTATCAGCGTTACCAGTAATTTCAAACACTAACCTCCTAAGAAACGTAGCTTCCTTTGCAGCGCTAGTTAACGCCATGCATTCGGCTTCAGTGGAAGATAACGCTACCGTTGGTTGCTTTTTACATTCCCAACTAATGGGACCGCCTGCTAGCGTGAAGAAGAAACCTGTGTATGACCGCCTGTCATACATGCAATTCGCCCAATCTGCATCCGTGTAGCCACACAAATAGGTACCCGTTTTCCTGTAAGTAATGCAGTAATCAATAGTACCTTTAAGATACTGCAAAATCCTTTTTGCGGCCGACCAATGTTTCTTTGCAAAACAATTATTAAACTGGCTTAAATAGCTCGTAGCATAAGCTATGTCTGGCCTGGTATTTACCGCTAGGAACATCAAACAGCCAATTAAACTTTGGTAAGGATAAGACTCATCGGATTCTTTACCTTTTTCGTATTTATTATTTTCCAGCGGAGTTGACATATGCTTACAATCCTGCATATCAAACTGAGTCAAAACTGTATGAATGTACGTCTTTTGACTAACGCATATTTTCCGGTCCGTACGTTTCACATTCAAACCTAAACAGAAATCTAATTTTCCTAAGTCTTTTAAAGAGAAATATTTTTGTAATTCTGTTTTGACGGTGACAAATGACGTTTCTTTTTTATAAAAGATGACGATGTCATCAACATAAATTGCCAGGATGACAGTTTCATCACCAAACTTTTTTAAATAAATACATGGTTCCGAAGAGGTTTGTATAAAACCTATAGAAGATAAGGTTTGATTTAATTTATTATTCCAGGCTCGAGCTGCTTGCTTTAAACCATAGAGTGATTTCTTCAACAAGCAAACTTTTCCTTCTTCGCCTTGTTTAATAAAACCTTGAGGTTGTTGCATGTAGACTTCCTCTTCCAGGTCACCGTTGAGGAACGCTGTATCCACGTCCAAGTGTTGCATTTTCCAATCCATTTCTGCTGCTAAAGCATTTAGTGTTCGCAGGGATGAATTTCTTACAACTGGTGAAAAAGTTTCATAATAATCAACACCTGAAACTTGACTAAAGCCTTTCGCAACAAGTCTTGCCTTATACTTCACCACTCTACCTTCGGCATCCTTTTTTATTTTATACACCCACTTACATGGTATAACCTTTTTGTTAGGTTTTTCAACCAGCGTCCAAGTCTTGTTTTTAGTCAATGAGTTAAATTCGTCTTGCATAGCAGACTGCCAGCTCGCACTATCTTCTGCTTTGATAGCTTCAGCAAAGCTTTGGGGCTCATCAGGTTCACTTGTAATAGCAGTATTGCCATAAAAAGTACTTTGGTTTTTCTTAGCTATCCTGTTTCGAAGAGGATACCGTTCTTCAGGCTCTATCACAGTCTGTTCGGTTATACTTTCTTCGTCAGAAATATCTTCGGCGCTAAGGAACTCTGAAGTATTGTGAACTTGTTCTGTTACTGGCTCCAAGTCATTAACTTCTTCGTTTTCGGCTGAGACCGTGTGACTGCTCTCCTGAGAAGTCGAAGCAATGGACGGCATCGGATGCTGCTCCTTCCTATGAAACATGTCTAAAAAGGATTCATTTTGGACAGCTAAAGGAACTGATTGTGTGGTTTTAGCTTTTATGTCGGTAAAAGATTGTTCAAAGAACACCACATCTCGTCCTTTCACTAACCTTCTTGGACAACTTGGTTCGCGAATTAAATAACTTTGTCGATCGTCTGAATATCCGACAAAAACATACTGCGCGGCTTTTGGATCCAACTTCTTCCTTAGAGGATCTGGTATCTTCACCATCGCGCGACAGCCAAAGACTTTCAAATGAGACAGGTTTGGTTTTCTGTTGTGCCATAGTTCATAAGGCGTCTTCCCGTCGAGAGCTCGATGTGGACATCTGTTCTTTAAGAACACAGCTGTTTCCACAGCATCTTGCCAATATGCTTTTGAAAGAGAACTGTCTGAAAGCATACAACGGGCCTTTTCAACTACCGATCTATTAGTTCTTTCAGAAATAGCATTCTGTTGTGCGTTATATGGCACCGTGGTTTGATGCTTAATGCCTTCTTTGCCTAAGTATTCAGAAAACTCTTTATTTACATACTCAGTTTCATTATCGGAACGCAAAGTTTTAACTTTGAATCCTGTTTCCCTCTCGACCATGGATTTGAACATACAAAACCTGCTAAAAACCTCATTCTTAGATGAAATAAAACATATAAAAATTATACGGCTAAAATCATCTATAAAAGTCAAAGCATATTTATTTCCCTGAAAAGAATTTTCAGACATTGGGCCACAAAGATCCGAATGTATAAGTTCTAATTTGGATGTTGTCTTTTTGTGCGATACAGATTTAAAAGGTTTTTTCGCCTGCTTACCTTCTATGCACGCGATGCAAGGATCTTTATCTACTTCGGTGTACACTACGCCTAGATTATCCTTTTTAAGTTTGTCTAATCCTATACGGCATAAGTGACCAAGCCGTTTATGCCATAAACGAAAACTTGCTACATCACTCTGTACTTCGAACGCTGATAAGGTGTTTGGGGGACTAACTGTACAATCCAGCGAATACAATCCACCACAACAGGATCCATGTAACACTGCATCACCTGTACAAGTAAAATTTTCAGAATTAAAAAATGTACAACCTTCCGTATCAAAAACAACACTAAAACCATTTTCAGTAGCTTTCTTAACAGAAATCAAATTAGTATTTAAATTAGGAACAAACACTACATTTGAAATCTTCGTAACTTTACTGCTACTTTCCGTTTTAAAATCATTTACTATAGGCACATTACCTATTCCTGCACTTGACAATATGTCTCCGTTGGCATTCTTTATCTGACCAGTGGAAAATTCCTTACAATTTACTAACCAGTCAGATCTTCCAGACATGTGTGCACTGGCTCCAGAATCTACATACCATTTATCAGACGAGATTTCTTCAGTACCCGCATTTAGTGCGCCAAATAAACTTGAGAGTTTCTCTTTGCTTGAGCCTTCTTTATTGGACTTTCTGTTGAGTGGACAGTCCGGTTTGACGTGTCCAGGCTTCTTGCAGTTGTAGCAAACTACTCCTCGTTTCTTCTTATCATTCTTCTTCATCTGTACGCGTAAAGCTGCGTCAGAACTAGAACCTTCATCATTTACAGATGATCTCGAAAATTCTGATAAAAGTTTCGTTTTAATGAACTCACTTGTAACCATACTTGTAGAGTTCTCTAAAGCCATTATAAGAGGATCAAAGCGAGCCGTCAATCCTCCTAGAAGAATCGCTGCGACTGAGGCATCTTCAATCATTTTGCCTATGTCCGCCAAGTCTTGGACAGTCGACATCACGGCATTAATGTACAACTCTATGTTATCGAAATCAGTCAAACTGTACCTGTATAGCTTACGCTCCAGGGCTAGACGACGACCCATTGACTTATCTTCATAAGCCGCCGCTAAAGCTTCCCACGCTTCTTTTGCTGACTTACTATTTCGAACATGTGTGATTGCTAGACCGTCTAAAGTTAAGCATATTTTGGCTAACGTAACTTCGTCATTTCTATCCTTAGTAGAACTATCAGGAACTTCGTTTATGTAGCCTGTTATACTACTCCACAAACCTTCGTGTATGAGGTACATCCTCATTTTGAACTTCCAAATAGGATAGTCTTGCCTACCGCTTAGCAAAAATCCAGCAAGGGATCGTAGTCCCGATCCTTTATTGTGATCTGACATATTTCACACTGATCACAAAAATATCGGAAAAATTCACTTTTAAGTGGTGAATTTAAATTTTGACTTCACTCACAACAACACCACACTTAAATACAACTTATTGCTCACTTTTACAGAGCATTCGTGCTGATAACGTGTTGTAGAAAATTGTAAATAATAAGATTAGTTGTTTACGTTGTGAAGAATTTTAATGAAGTAATTGTCACAGTAACAGCTGATTGTTCTATATACGAATATTTTAAAATTGACATTGATATAAAAAACCAAAACTACAACAAGTACCAATGTAAAAACGAATTGCATCAATACAAATGATTATCACGTAATCAGCCAGCAGATGAAGATTTAGGTATTGTACTTACTGGGTTCCTGTCACTCGCAAATGGGGAATAATTTCCGTGAGAAGTTGTTCCACAGCCGGCTTATTAAGCCGAAATCGTAACTGGAACTCGTATGCATCTAACATATTAAAATAGTTTACTCTTTCTTTATAATTTCTACGAGGTTCTTCATCAGATTCGAACTGTGAATTCCAGCCCGACAACACATTGAACGTTTCTGAATCACTTTCTGAACTTGACATTTTGTAGGTAAAAAAAATTAAAACAGTCCAGCACGTCTTCCTATTGTAAAATTATTTGTCTAAAACTGTAATAAAGGAGACTGAAATGATTACATACAATCTTGGGCCTAGTTGTAAGAAGATGACAGTGGTGTCAATTAATAGCTTATATATTATCAACCTTTCACTGAAAATTTTGCGGATTTTGTCAATCTGAGAACAGAGATATTAGAGATTATGTAAAAGTGAGGTTATGTTAAAATCTTTAACTAACAGCTGATTCCTGAAGTGCAAAATGTGTTCTTTTGCACTAATAGTGTTATTATATTTACTAAAAAATGATTGAAAAATCATATGAATGAACGTGTACGACTTCAAGCGATAGGTAGGTAACAGGTAAGGAGATAGGGAAAGGATGTCTAAAATAAAATAAACAATCATTTAATATAATGTTTTATTCGCCTTTTGTTAAACACATTTTACATTTTAAACCTGCCAGGATGGTAGCTGGTTAGATGAGGTTATAGTTATTTACTTACAGACTGAGGTGCAAGCCGAATTGCCGAATCACTGACAGAATTATTTCATCGTGTAAGGGCCGTCGGCCCAGTGTATTGCAGTGACCAGTGGATATCCCACAATTCACACAGTAATCCATAGTTTCAATAATATCCAATCCACAAGCCGGCGGTAAAATCCAAAATAACAATTCCAAGTCAAACGTGTTTTTTTTTTTTATACAGTACACGTCAATTTGACTTCACCTCGCATGAAGTTAAGCTAAAGGCAAAGTCTCGGAAAGAGGGTCACCATCGTAAACATTTACCATGTTAACAGTGGTGGCACTTAGCTTGACGGCCTCATTAGATGCCTTTTCACGCCCCGCTTAAAGGACCCGGGACTGTAGGAAGAAGGAAACACGTGAGCTGGCAGGGAATTCCAGGTCTTAGAGGTGCGGCATAGGAATGAATCACTGAAACGCTTGGTTCTAGCAGGTATACTCTGCAACATAAATGGATGGCATCTTAGCCCTGCACGTGTCGTCCTGTGAAGGAAAGGGGAGGGTGGGACTAATTGGAAGAGCTCGTCAGAACATTCACCATGGTAGAGACGGTAGAAAACTGCCAAAGACGCAACATCTCTACGCATCTGCAAAGGCTCGAGGGTGTTCGTGACCTCAGGATCCCCAATAATGCGGACCGCACGTCGCTGCAACCTGTCGAGAGCATCTAATAAGTACTTTGCGGAGCCGTCCCAGAGATGTGAGCAGTATTCCACGCAGGAACGAATTTGGGTCTTGTATAGAAGACACCGCTGCTCCGGCGTGAAAAAACGTCTCACTCTGTTCAGGACTCCGAGTTGACGCGAGGCTGATTTGATGATACTCTCGATATAGATATAGTAACTATATGTGTGAGGGATCTTCGGTGTCCAAGGTAAAAGCAAGGGTCGTACAAGGTAGGCAGGGTCAGAATCTGTAAAATACAAAGCAGTTGTCGTAAAAAATTATGAATAATCGGGAAAGCACTCAAAACGCATCGGAAAACACGAAATGAGTGAGCAAACAAAAACAGTCAGCAACTGTCTAGTGTCAATGTTTGTCAGCTGTCATGTCAGTGACATAGACTACAAATATAAGAGAGATTTGAATCGATATGAAATCGATAATCATTAATATTGGTTTTTCAGTAATTAATTGATATTTGATTTAATAATATGACTGTAATTATATGCACTATATTGCATGTAAGTATATATAGTGCATTTAATTACTTTGAGTTAATTATTTACTGCAAATGTTTTAGTGTAAGCGATTACTCAATTGATAAAATCTCACGAAAACTATTTTCTCATATTTCTCCGCATCCAGATTGAGAATTGAGGTGATTTTTCATATTCTAAGATAGAAAAATATGACTAATTTTTTAGATCATATCTCACCTTATTACATTTGGGCCCACCATTTTCCATCTCCTTTAATTTTAAAGAAATATAAAGTATGAAACCGGCCGAAATCGAGCGGTAGCGTAAATATTAACGAATGGTTATTTTGACAGCTTATTGACATTTCGTCGTTTTTATTATATATATATATATTGTCATTTTCATACAAATTTTTGACGGAGCGTAGTTGGTAACCCTCCCATCCGTTAGTTTCGTTAATTGGTAATTTGCCCAACGAGCCGTATTTTATAGGAACAGTTTATGCTAACGTTTGGTTGAAAATTTTACCGTTCGTTAGTAAAACGTGTCGTTTTACAATTATAGGAACCGGGCATGAAAGATAACTTTAAGTTATATCACTATAAACTTTAAAATTAAGACAAATTATTCTTTGTCATGTCACTATTGCATTTTTTTTTTAAGATTCTAAGATTTCACGGCATCCCTCGGCGAGTGCGTGAAGGTTCACAGCAGCTAGCGAAGCAAAACATGCCGTTAAGCAAGCTATTATTTCAATATGTTCCACATGTTCATCAAAATTCAAACATAAGCCAAAAGAAAAGGCTACAGTAAAGGCGAAGGAGAGCCAATAAGAAAAGAAAAAGGCCAAAATGAAAAAAGTGGCTCCAATGGAGACCTGGAACAAAATTATAGGTTATTAGCTTTTGCCCGCGGCTCCGCCCGCGTGGATGTCGGTTATCGCGACCAAACATAGCCTATGTCCTTTCTCATGGTCTAATCTACTCCTATACCAAATTTCATCAAAATCGGTTCAGTGGTTGAGGCGTGAAAGCGTAACATACAGACAGACAGACAGAGTTACTTTCGCATTTATAATATTAGTATGGATTATAACAAACTCCTGTTAAGGTGGCGGTTCGCGCCGCGACAGAGACAAGAGACCGAGACCGGAGACTGCGATTTTGCATGTACTGTAGGTCGAGACCGAGACCGGAGACTGCGAAAAAAAAGCTGTCTGTTTCTTCGCGACCGAGATGCCAGTCAGTATCGGAGAGTCTGTCGATGTAGTCAGTTGTGTTTGTGTCATGATACACTAATAACTGTTCTTGTTCTTCACTAAGAAGTGGTTTCCTGCCCAAAGTAGATTTAGTAAATTTTTGTTCTTGTAAATAACGTCTCAAAGTTCTTCTTGGTATGGTATGTTATGTTTCGTTTCGAACCGGTGGTCCATTTACTAATATTAGTTAGTATTTAATATTGACTTTATGTTGACGTTTTGTAATTTCCGATTTAATGGTCTATGCAAAATAAAATATTTTTGAATTTTTGAATTTTTTGAATGTAGTTTTGCAGATGTTGCTACTTTTTTACCATTGTTTACGTCTGTCATTGCCTTGATCATATTTTCCATCGTCCACTTTCCTCGTATATTCCGAGACTTGTAACGCCCCATTTTATCTATAACAAAAAATACATTTATAAAATACATATGGTAAATATGGCCAGTCAGTGGCCATATTTAACGTTACGCTATTTTCTTTTGTTTATGACATGAAGCGAAAACTGATCATTACTTTCGAAAACACACATTAAAATTTTACTAGTGGTCGCCCGGTGGTCGAAATTCGACCATAAATAATTAAAAATTAAAAGTTTTAACATTACTAACGTTTATATACATATTGAGATTTTTTTCAAAAAGAGCGGTATTTCAGTATATAAGACTATAGACAAATAATAACTACATCATGTCTGAAGTTGACTACATACTAATAAAGGTTTGGAAAATATCGTATTCTCCGTCCACGCAATTTTCGTAAAAACTGACACAAAGTGTTAACTTCACCCTGCTTCGCCTATTAATCAATAATGGTATTAATTTATAACTACTTACAATTTTTTTTGTATCTCTTTTTTTCTTCGTCAGCTGTGAATATTTCAAATAGGTATAGGACTGTGCGTATTACCAAAGCTTTAAAAAAAAGTATGAACACTTGAGTAAAAGTTGACCACAGACTAACAATTATTAAAGTTTTGGGGAATTGCATACTTCTCCGTTCGCGTAATTTTCGTAAAAAGAGATGCAAAGTTACCTATTTATTTATCAATATATATTAAGTTAAAACCTCCTTACTATTTTTTATATTTTTTTTTATGTCGTCAGCTGTCAACATTTCAAATAAGTACGGGTTTTTTTTTGGCCGGAAAGCGTAGAGGACGCATCGCTGTATTATTTTATTTTCCGAAATTGGTGTGAATTCAAGTTTTTATGTATAAAAATGGTGAATTTTTAGCCTGAATGCCTTGGACAACGCACGTGTAGGAAAGTGGCATATTACAGTGAATAGTGATTATACGCGTTCAATCCAAATCCTGGGGAGATTTGGATTGCTTTTAGTAAAGTCCCCACAACGTTACTAAGGCATGAATTATCTATTTATCATTCACCATCATCATCATCATCATCATTATCATCATCATCATTATCATCATCATCATCATTAACATCAACATCACCATCACCATCTCACCATCATTAATATCATCCACTGTTATTTCAATGAAGAAAATATTTGTAACTGATGATAAGGCAGCGTGGTCATAGTACCTTAGCCTGTTCCGAGAGGAACTAAAGAAACAAAAAAAATCAAATAGTTATGGAACTGTTGTGATGATTTACCTATGCCTAAAAAAAATAACTGTATGTACACGTAAGTGACATGCGTATGTGTGTGTGAAAATTGGCTATAGTGTGCGTAACGTTTATTTTAATAAAAATAAGGTATTTTAATGCATTATTATAAACAAATATTAATCTTATGCACTTCTCTTCGGTATGAACTATCAATATGCCAAATCTCACCCTCCTACGTACCCGCAATTTTCGTAAAAAGGGATCCAAAAATTTTCCTTCACGTATTAATATATAGATAATGCTTTAGTCAAACAACATTTAGACATTCAAACAATGCAACAATATCCAATATTAACGAAAATATAAACAAAAACATACGAAGTTTTTTTACAAGATGGACGCAGCCACACACTTAAACGCCCTCTGAACGACTGGTGCGTGCGCGGGAGCGCGGGAATGGGCGCCGTTCGGGAACGTTCCTCGGACCCGATCGTGTAACATCGCGTTATGTTCTATGTAGTGGTTTATTATACTTAAATGAGTGTGTGGCCATATTTACCGGCTGGCCATATTCGACCCGGGTACCTTATGTATTAATATACAGGGTGGGCCATGAATTAGTTAATATTAAAAAAAAAATATATAAAAAAACTACTAGACGTATTAAAATAATAATTTATTAATTGAGATATCTAATAAATAGGAATTTATTTTTAAAAAATAACATAATTTAAATGACCACCGTCGCGATTTCGGCACTCTTCTAAACGAGACCGAAAGTTTTCGAGTACTCGTCTGCATAAAGACCGAGAAATCGCTGACATCTCTTCCCTGATTCTAGCCTTTAATTCAACCAATGAAGTTGGTTTATGGGTATATACACGATGCTTAAGATAGAAGAAATCGGCTGGCGTCAAATCAGGACTCCTGGGTGGCCACGGAATATTGCCCCTCCGAGAAATGAGTTTTTCGGGGAACATCTCTTTGATGACTGGCAAGGCTTCGTTAGAAGTGTGGCAAGTGACTCCATCTTGCTGAAACCATGTGTTCTGTTTATATCCAGCAAATTCCTGAACTTGTGGTGTCAAAAGCTCCCGTAGTATTGTCACATACACAGTAGAGTTGACAGTGACCGTACGGCCGCGAGAATTCTCAAAAAAATAGGGTCCAATTATTCCTTTAGCTGAAATTGCTGCCCAAACAGTTACCTTCGTTGAATGCAATGGCCTTTGATGTTTAGCTTTGCGATTTTCACTGCTCCAGTATCTGCAGTTCTGTTTGTTAACATGCCCGTTGAGGTGGAAGTGAGCTTCGTCGGAAAACAAGATGTTGTTACAGTTACGAAAGCTTTCCAACATTGTTTCAGCATACAATTTGCGTAAATTTAAATCGTTAGACTTCAATTCTTGCACTAACTGTATCTTATATGGATGCAATTTCAAATCCAACTTCATTATACGGCGTAAAGTTATGCGCGATATTCCTAATTCAGCTGAATGTTTGCATGTCGATAAATCAGGTTCACGTCGAACTGAAGCCGAAACACTTTGCACGTTCTCTTCAGTTCTTGAAACCCGTGGTCCGCCCGTTTGCTTCACATTTAGTGTCGATCCAGTCTCTTCGAACTTCTTTACCCATTTCTTTATTAAAACTGAACTTCGACACTGATTTATGTCATGTAACTTGTATTCAACACGAAATAAGTGCCTCACAGTAACGAGAGAACCATTGTTTAAATAAAATTGCTTTACGCAAAAAGCGCGCTGCGGTCCCGTGAAACGAGCCATTGCGACTAAATTTCCGAGAAACGAGCCACACGCTAGACCCCTCCCCGCTGCCCGTGACGTTCCGTTTTGCGCGGAATTTCAAACTTAATTGCAATTGTAATTAGGTATTACTACTTCAAAAGATTGAATTATCAACACGATTGGGTCTTGGATTGTTCTATCGGTCATACTGTGTTTAACAAATCCATGAGATCCAAAGATCGACCTTTGAACTCCGCACCAATCCATGTTGATGCATTCAATCTGTGCAGTTGCTGATTTGTCCCTGTATGTACACATCCAGATACAGCAGTATCAGGATACAATCGGATCTAGTGAGATCTCACCTTAAGATTGTCTTCATGGGAATTAAAATAAATCCATGCAGCTCCTTCTTGTGTATTTAACTCTGCCTCTGCCTTGGTGCTCATATAAGGGATCAAGTTGCAGATGCCTTTTTCCAGAGCATGGAAATCGATTAAAACCTCTTTGATCCTGTCGTGAGGACATGCTACGGTTGAGCTATTTACCAATAAAGTATAAGGCACATGACTCACGTAGATCCGGTTCTCTTTATTAAGGTCAACAATACTAACAACAAAACTGTCATTGCCTTGATCATATTTTCCATCGTCCACTTTCCTCGTATATTCCGAGACTTGTAACGCCCCATTTTATCTATAACAAAAAATACATACAATACATGCTACGTACAACCGATGCTACGTTAGTGCGTCGAGTGTGAACGGTCAAGTTTAGTGTTTTTCTATACATTTGTCTGTTCTGGCGTTACGCGACCGATAATACGCGACGCATGTGCCGTCAGATATGAACCTTCCCTAAAAGAGCTAAATTGGCAACACTGGGCGGGGTTAAATTCTTGGCATTTGAAATAAAACATTACTTAAATCAGAAAAATAAGTTTAATATAAAAAATTGTAAGTAAATCACTGTGAAGTAATGAAGGAATGATACATTTTAAAACAATTTTCAACGCATAAGGCAGGTATTTCAGGTCATATCGGACAATAATAAACAGTTTCTTTGCGTTTTTTTTCTTTAGTGCAGACACGACATGGCTTCGTCGGTCTTTGTTTTTTTTTGAGTAGGTGGTAAACGCTCCAAGTAATGAAATTTTCCTTGCTTTTTCTGCTCATGATGACTGTATTTCGTGAATTTCTCACCTAAAAGATATTTTACTACTTCGTCTTTGAATGAAAGAGCATCTAATTTCTTTTCTAGAGGAAGGTTGGCTTGTTGGTTGTAGATCATGCAGGCATTATGAATGTAAATTTCAAAAATATGGATCGCTAATTTTTTGTACCAAAACAATGTCTTTCTAAGAGCTGAGTAGTATGAAAGCATTTGGTCTGAAAGATCGAACCCGGACATTCCGTTGTTATAATCTCTAACTACATTAGGTTCCATTGAAACCCTGCCGTTTTTGTTTGGGACGGGAACTAGAATAGGGTTATGCATATTAGAGATACACAATACTTCTCTCTTATCCTTCCAATTGCACACGAAAACATTGTTATTTCTTTTTGTAATCATCTGGCCTTTTTTCAGTTTTGTGCTCAAGAGAGTTTTAGGGTTTCCTTTGCGATTTTTTCTCAAAGTTCCGCATACGTATGTCGATCTTTCGGTTAGTAACTTTGTGAGTAAAACAGAGTCGTAGAAGTTGTCGGTGTAAAGTTTTTACCCTTTGTCAAGGGGCTGCAAAAGATCCATCACTATTTGTGTGGAGTGATTATACACAGCTCTGCAATTTCTAAGGTTAGATTCGTGGTTCTTCCCAGTGTATATACGAATTTTACAAAAGAAACACTAAACTACCTCTCCACAACATCATAGATTCATTAATGCAAATATTAACTTTTGGTGTGTATATCACCGACATGACAGTATTGAAGTGATCTAGCACAGACTGGAGTTAATAAAGTGGGGTTCCATCATCTTCTTCGTTGTTAGTAAAATGAAGGTGTCGGAGTATCAAGTGAAATCTATTTCGACTCATCAACGCACTAAAAAGTGGCATTTAGTACAGGTTATCTTTGCTCAAGCTGAGAGTAAAGAAAATAGTAAGGGATCCGTATCACATTTAAATGCTAATTTAAACAATCAATTTAACCAAAATACTACGAGTATACCCTGTAGATCATTTGACGAGGTTCAGGACTCTTGATATGTTCTGAAGTTTACGCGAATGTCACTCATTGAAATAAAACCACTTTTTACGGATTCTATCGCGATATATTTGTTATTATTACTTTTAAACCCGACGTTTCGGCTGCTTTGCAGCAGCCATTTTCGCGGTGTGACTCACGATGGTAGTTGTCACATAGTTTGAAGTATAAGTTATCTCAAAATACCCGAATCATGGTGAATTATTGGTGTTCGTATTTACGCAGAATGAGCTCACTGTGTTGTTAAGTCTTGCTGGATTTTGCTGCTTACTGGGTTTGATTAAGTGGATGACTGGGTCCCAAGCTGGTAGTACGGTCCATCCATCCTCTCTATTAAAATTTGGGTGTTTTTTAATTTCAATAGCCTCGCGGATCATTCTAGGAATATATCTGTGTTCTTTGGCGAGTATCTGTGGTTTATCAAACCTTAGGTAATGGTTGGTGCCTTTTTGCGCGTGTTCACATACAGCTGACTTTGTTGAGCGTTGGTGTTTTATGTCAGCTATGTGTTCTTTGACCCGAGTTACGACAGTTAGCTACCGTAGGAATGTCTTTGTTTCAGAGAGCCCGTGGGATCTGTGACAAGAAACACCTAAACGCTGAGCTTCAACATGTCAAGCAAGTACTGCAAGACAACAAGCTCAAACCACCGCGCCTGAGTCACAGATCCCGAGAAAAACCAGCCACGGTCGAACGCCAGCCTGCTGTACTACCGTATGTACGAGGGGTCACTGACAAGATTGGCTACATCTTGAAGCGAGCTTCAATCAACACATACTACAAGCCGCCAACGAAGATAAGTCAATTTTTACCATCTGTCAAGTGCCAACTACCTCTACAAGATGCAAGGGTCTACAAAATAGACTGTGACGTGGGCTCTCATATATTGGTCAAACCAAGCGAAGCATTGGCACTCGGGTCAAAGAACACATAGCTGACATAAAACACCAACGCTCAACAAAGTCAGCTGTATGTGAACACGCGCATAAAGGCACCAACCATTACCTAAGGTTTGATAAACCACAGATACTCGCCAAAGAACACAGATATATTCCTAGAATGATCCGCGAGGCTATTGAAATTAAAAAACACCCAAATTTTAATAGAGAGGATGGATGGACCGTACCACCAGCTTGGCACCCAGTCATCCACTTAATCAAACCCAGTAAGCAGCAAAATCCAGCAAGACTTAACAACACAGTGAGCTCATTCTGCGTAAATACGAACACCAATAATTCACCATGATTCGGGTATTTTGAGATAACTTATACTTCAAACTATGTGACAACTACCATCGTGAGTCACACCGCGAAAATGGCTGCTGCAAAGCAGCGGAAACGTCGGGTTTAAAAGTAATAATAACAAATATATCGCGATAGAATCCGTAAAAAGTGGTTTTATTTCAATTCAGGACTCTTGTTCATTTTCCGAAGTTGAAGACAATTATTCGTCATCCGAAAATGAATATAATGTCGAAAAAGAAGACGTTTCAAGCAAAAATGATGACTTCCGATACCATTACAAAAATTGGGCTATTGATTTTAATATTCCACAAGTTGCATTAAAGCAATTAAATGTAATTCTGAACAAAAGAATGCCCTGTATAGTCCCGTTAGACTTTTAAAAAGTAAAAAACATTAACAAATAATTCTTTTTCTAATGGGATTTATTCCTGGTTGGGCCCACTGAGTTTTGTTGCATAATGGTCTCACTGAGTCTCAAGCGCTGTCTATAAGTAACATAATAACAATTCTGAGTTGAATAACTAACCGGAATGTAGTGACAGGTTTTCATTAAACTAGTGGTAAATAAAAGTCTATTAATTAAATTTTATGTTTTACAGGAGTATGCAACTTTAATGGTATAAAAAGGTTGCTTGAAATGTACAGTAGTCGGCGAGTATAGTCATGAATCACACACACACAGTTATCTTTGCAAAGACTGATTGCCCACGAAGACATAACGCGGACTTTCGTTCTAAGAAGTATGGAGATCACCACAAGTACGATTCTCCTTTGCTAGCATTGCCAATAGATATGATTGAACAATTTCCTATTGGAATTACTCTACATATTATTAATTTATGTATTATGAAACGATTATTAATTGGTTGGAGGGACGGCAATTTAGGAAATCTTACTACAAAATGGCCTGCAAAGGAAATAGAAAAAGTTTCTCAATTTTTGCTAGCCTGTCAGATGCCAAAGGAAATACACAGAAGTGTTAGAAGCCTTAAAGACTTGTCACATTGGAAAGGTTCTGAGTTCCGTACTTTTCTGTTATATTTAAGTTTTGTGATATTAAAGGATGTCTTAGATAATGCAGTATATCATCATTTTCTGTTATTTTACTTAGCTGTAACTATTTGTACAAGCGAAACATATTTTCCCTTTCTACCAGTAACAGAAACTTCGTTGACAATTACGGCAAATTTTATGGCCAAGAGTTCATTACAAGCAATGTTCACAATTTAATACACGTAATAGACAAAGTAAAGAGATTTGAAACCTTGCAGAGCTTTAATGCTTATCCTTTTGAAAATAAATTGAGTTCAATAAAGAGAATGATCAGAAAAGGAAACCAGCCACTTCAGCAAATTGTTAATAGATTATTAGAGAGACATAATATTGAAGTAGAGAACTTAAGAAACGATACTATTCTTAAGTGCCCTACGGTAAAAAGTTACAAATATGGAAGTAAACTTAAGACAGTAATTCAACTAGAATCCTTTATCCTCTCAACTGATATTAGAGATAAGTGGTTTTTGACTAACGGCAACCACCTTGTTGAATTTCTTTCGGCTACTTGCAACGAGACACGTATACAGATAATTGGAAATCGGATTGAAAACTTAAGGATTCATGTTTTTGAAACGCCTATTAAATCATCACATCTGAATATATTTATGATATATGAGAACGTAATTTCTCAAACTGAAACCATATATTATATTACTGATATAAAGTGTAAGTTGGTTAGTGTTTCATAAAACTCCAATATTTATTTTGCTCCGCTTATTCATACATTTAAGAAATAAATAATAAAAGGCAGCAAGAATAGTTTAATTGTTTAATCACCCCCAAGAACATAATTACTTACATTTCAAATTAGTCAAAATGTGACACTCATTAGAAATTAAAATTATGGCCTGTATTCTAGAATGACACTTAATTGAATCCATGGAAGTAATACCTAAGTACTACGTACAAGTACTTATTACTTCCATGCTTGAATCACGATGTATCTGAGAATAGATTGTATAGACATCGGTGAAATCTGTCAAGGCGGTCTATACAATATGTACTCAGATAAATGGAGATTCAACTGAGTGTCATTATAGAATACGGACCTAAAATCACTTTGAGAAATTTGCTCGTTTTGGAAAACTTTGATTCGCTTTAAGATCTGTAAATATAAATTAACTAACTCAAATCTTCATCTCACAACAAAACATACTTACAAAATAGCAACAAATAACATTCAAATTTGTAATCTTTTTACCTGCCTGGTAGTTATATATACCTGGTAGTTATATATTACCCACAATTATTGAAAATAGTAAAAGCTAACATAACATCCGCGATTGTTTGTGTTCTTCTTAGACAAATTTGACACATTGGAGTTTGTTTTGACGTTCAGTGACATTTACACATATCTATTCTATGGCAGCTGTAACTTGCATGTTGCGTTCGGAAATGATCCGATTTCTATTCTGTGTGATTTCTCTTATTTTCTTTTTTTTTTTTTTTACTATTGCGTTCCATTACACTAAACTGTATTGTTAGTCACGGAATCTTCAGGAGCCTCCGTTCTTTTTCTTATTTTATCTTTGTTTACCTAATTTGCATCATGACAAAGTGTAATTATATAGTACCTAATGTTTGTCGAATATTATCTGTTGTGAACTATTGCTTAATTGTGTGCAGTTGCTGGTGGGTGGTGCAGATACATGAGTGCTGCCGTACGTATTTGCATTATCTAACTAACATTTTTATATACACCATATTTTTATATTATCATATTATTCTATATTATTTTCATTACATTACTTTATATTATATTATACATAGCATATATTTATTATACTCTATTTACATGTATTCTGACAATTCTGCTGATTCTTATGTTTCTGCCAATGAGTCTTCAATTTCTTCTAGCGATGATAGTTTCTGTTCGGTGTCTTCTGATACAACTGATGAGCTTGGTGAGTTCGTCCGAGAGACTTTCGGCTCTCAAACTAACCACCTCCTAAATGTCTGTCATATCAACGCACAGAGTTTGCCAAAGCACTATAATGAGTTCATAGAGACTTTTAGTGACTGTAATGTTCACGCCGTCCTGATGTCAGAAAGCTGGTTCAAACCACACCATCTCTCCACTACTTATCCTCTCCCTGGTTTCATTCTTATCCGTAATGATCGAGACGACGGGAGCGAGACTAGGGGAGGTGGCGTTGCTATATACCTTCGTGCTGATTTTCCCTTCAAAATTCTAGCCTCCTCTCCTTCCAACTCTACTACTACAGCTGAGTATATTTTCCTTGAGGTTATGGTCAAGGGCACGAGAACCGCACTAGGCGTCGTCTACAGCCCACCTGCAGTTAATTACTTTGGTAGTCTCGAGGCGATCTTGGAAACTTTGGGAACGGAGTACGAACATCACATAATCATGGGCGATCTCAACACGGATCTCTTATCCCCCCAAACGCCGCGCTACCGTAAGCTGATTGACATTGTCCAGTCTGTTAATCTAAACATCCTGCCTCTTCAAGCTACCCACCACAATGTGGCAACGGAGGATACTTGGCTGGACGTAATACTGACATCCAACCTATCTCTCGTCTCGTCACACGGTCAACACCCGGCGCCAGCTTTTTCTCGACACGATCTCATGTTTCTGTCATATGTCCTTAAACCACCGAAACGCCAACCTCGTATCTTGCTCTTGCGTAATTTTGGACGCATGGACGTTGAGCAACTAAGTAAGGATGCTTCAGCATTGTGCTGGGACCGCATTGGTGAGGCCACCTCTGTAGATGAAAAAGTTCGTATCTTTAATAACGTGGTCACCAGCCTATACGACACTCACGCTCCGATCAAAAGTGACCGAGGATATTAGGGCAGGCATGGAAAACACCAAACTCTCAGTACTAGCACTGGTTGATTTCTCTAATGCCTTTAATACGGTCAACCACGACCTTCTTTTAAACACCCTATCTCACTTTATGATCTCACCGGACGCACTGGAATGGTTCTCTAGTTATCTTCAGGGGCGACAGCAGGCTGTCCGTCGCGATGATACTCTATCATGTTGGCGTGACATTGACGCTGGCGTCCCTCAAGGCGGTATTTTATCTCCCTTATTATTCTCTATTTTCATAAATCTCGTAACTCCAAAACTTCAATGTGCGTATCATTTGTACGCCGATGACCTGCAACTGTACGCCCAAGCGGGGGTGGTTGATTTGTGCTCTGCAATAAACAAAGTCAATCAGGACTTAGAGCATATCAACAGCTGGTCGAGCCAATTTGGACTGATGGTCAATCCAAGTAAGTGCCAGGCCATAATCATAGGAAGCCCACATTTACGGAGACAGGTGGACGAGGCAACCCTCCCGCCCATTACTCTCAATGGTGTAGTGATACCCGTAAGCCCGTCTGTCAAAGACCTCGGCTTGGTTATTGACTCCACCCTGAGTTGGACTGATCAGGTGTCACGCGTGTGTCAGAAAATTACTGGTTCGCTTCGCGCATTTTATCGTCTACGGAGCCTCCTACCTATCAACACCAAGGCAATGATTGTGCAGGCATTACTTTTCCCCGTACTTGATTATGGTGATGTTTGTTACTTCGACCTGAATGTAGAATATATCAACAGATTTGACCGTCTCCTAAATAACTGTATCAGGTTTGTTTTCAACCTTCGCAAGTATGACCATGTGTCTGCATGCCGGTCACAATTAAATTGGTTACCGATACGTCAGCGTCGGAACCATCGTGCCCTTACCACTCTTTATACTATCCTTACTTCTCCTAATTCTCCCTCTTACCTCTCCCCCTATTTTCAATATCTTGGCTCAAATCACGACAGAAACCTTCGCTCAGCCAATAACCTCGTCTTACGCTGTCCCTCTCATCGCACCGATTTCATCCACTCTTCCTTTCCTGTACAATCCATATTCCTTTGGAACGAGCTACCTCTTGGGATCAGGATGGCCACCAGCCGTTATACATTCAAACTAAAGGTTCGGAAACTTATGCTGGACAAATTGGAAGAAACGTCATAATGATCTTTTCTATATTTTATATATTCCTCTTATGAATATATAATTAGGTATATGTATATATATATATATATTATGTAAGTAATATTTATTATTTTTAAGTATACTATACTACTATTTTATGTATTGTTATTATTTTTGTTATATTTATTATTATTATATGTGTATAAGTATCAGCGTAGATACTTACTTACTTACTTGCTCTACAGCTTATTTATTATGTGCTCTATTGTATATTTTAATCACCATTCGTAATGCACCTACTTTGATTTCTCTGCACCACCTATGAGGTTGACTGGTAGAGAATGCCTACGGCATTAAGTCCGCCTATGTACATGTATGCATAAAGTTAAAATAAATAAATAAATAAATATATTATATACTTAAGGATTCTGTTCACTAGACGTTATTTACTAATTATTTCGCAAGTAAAAGATTACAAAATTAACATAAATATTTATAGAAAAACGGGAACAACTTTAAAAAGTATCAATCAACGCAATATAAACCTTCTATTTTAAATTTGCAATATTAGGAACTTCTATAATATCTTAATTATCTAATAATGCTATTAAAATTAGAAAAATAAAATATCACAAATAGAACGTACGAAATAGCAACGTAACAATGAATAAAAATTAAATTTGTCATCTAGTAATCATATACAAATGGACGTACATAGTTATGCAAACTAGAACTAACCTACAACACATCACTTTCGAGATAATTGATATTTTGTTTAAAAAGTGTGTAGAAAAAAATTAGTAACTTTTAAAGGATAATAACTTAACAAGGTTATAGAACTATATTGGCCCGAATATAGGATAACTAGATAATTCAATTTTATGACACATTATTATTGTTTTTTGATCAAAAAACCAGATGGTTACCATGAAAAAATTAACAATTTGTGGGTTAGTTCTGGTTAGCATGTTCATAGACAAAATGTATTAAAGATAATATTTGGTTTAATCACATTTTAATGCAGTAATTGAAATATAACAATGTCTCCATTACCAAATAGTTTACATCAACCAAAGGTTTACATAAAACTCCTTAAAGTAAATCTTCTATATCAAAGTCCACCGCACCAGAAAACCCATCTATGTCATCTGGTACAGTTGGATCTCCTGTCAGTTTATAATAAGTTTGGGCATCGTTTGGTATAAGGTGCATCAAACTTTTTAAATCATTTAATTTTGCTTCGGGAATAGGTTTTCCATTAGGCCAAAGCGAATCCATTACTTGTTTACACAATGGATCATTATTTCCTCTTGAACATTTCTTAAGATTGACTTCGATATAGTCATCGTCCAGCTTTGACCGCATATAAATTGAATACTCATCTTCTTTTTTGAGCATTATCTCTTTAGTATTAAGCCAAGACACTTTGGAACCATCAGTAGCTTTCTTCCTGTTTGTTATTTTATTTTCTAGGTTAGCACTTGACAGAAAATCTTCTGTTTTCATCCTGTGAACTTTCATTGGTTTCTTTGTGCATACCTGCATTATTCGCATATAGTCTTCTGGGGTATACAACCTTTGCTGTAATTTTAAAGCACATTCAATTCGACCAAAATCGGTATCGTTCGGCAGAAAACTGTGGTCGGATTCTAAAAAGCGTAGCCTGATTGTTTGCAGTGTTGGATGATCATTTAGTACAGCTTTTAGCATTAATGTTAATTTGATGTTATGATTTTGGCCTCCGCAAGAGTCGCTCCAGAGTATCAAATTTTTCACGCCACTATCACCAAGCCTATCTATTAGATGTTTATACAGACAAGAGCCCACTTCTTGAGCTCCCCTTCCCGCTTCACCTTCCACCCAAATATTGCAATGTGCCTGATCATCGCTTCCTGAATGGATTCCTAAATTGTATACCCATAGCTGACTTTTATAAAATACAATATTAGTCGGTACCCGCGGAAGGGGATGGGTTTTTTGCAGATCGAATGTGATAGTTTCTTTAGCTAATTGCATATCAGTTTTCAGTTGTTTTTGTAACTCTTTTGCTTTTTGTAAATGTGCTGTGTGAGCATCTTCCACCAGGGCCTTTTCTTCGTCAGAGACTTCTAACTTTTTAGTGCAGTAATAATCGCACTTGTTGCAAGTGTCTTTCTTATGTTGTTTAGTGCGAAGATTAATTTTTGTAAGAAATATATGTTTTAGTTTAGAGAGAGTACTGTCCTTCCAGCAGATTTTGCTTCATCTTTATATAGCTTATAAATTTTAGGAAGGGTCATATCAGGTCTTAAATATTTTGCTTCATTACTGTTTGCTCGCCGATAGTGGGAGATATATGTAGGTAGTTTTTGAATGATGTTTATGGCAAACTCTTCGCTTTCTGGAGTTGCTTTATTGTGTAGACCTTTGATACCTTGCATATCTGTTATGCAATTGTCACGTTTCTTACACAGAGAGGTATTCACCCTTTTGGAAGATGTCTGAAGAGTGTTTATAAACATTTTCTTACTAACAAGTACGTCATTTAGATAATATTCTCTTGTAAAGGTCTTCTTTTTGTTTGAATTACCACTAGAAGCAAGAACGTATGAACGATTTTTTGGTTTTTCTATCACCGAAGCTGCAATATACATATTTTGTGCTTCATAAGTAGCTAAAACATAGAATTTTTGAAATTCACGTAACCTATTCTCCTCTGAAATATTCTCCTTACAATTTTTTGGACATTGTAATCTAAAAAAGGCTTAGGTTCAATATTTTGTTTCCTGGAATTTACATAAGGCAAATTTTGGCACTTCCTCTTCTTCCTTTCTGCTCCACTGTAATCACCATACTTTCTTTTTCTCCCCCTTTTTGGCCTACCTAAAGGTAATGTAGTTATTTCGGAAATGTTCTCTTGTAATTCATTAGAAGGATTTAATGTTTGAATTTCACTGTCTTCAGTAGTAGTACCATGAAAATTGTCTGTTATTGTGGTAATCAGTGATTCTGATACTCCTGAACTATCACTGTCACCAGTATTATTTTCCACAACAAAATCCGGGTCCTGTACTGAGTCATCGTCACTAAATATTGTTTCAGTTCTATTAGATGATACTGGAGAAACTAATTGACGGTTATCATTAACGTTAAGGGTATTTTCGGAAACTCCGTAGTCATTTTCGAAGTCTCCCGTTAAAATATTAAATATATTTGCTGTCTCTGGTGACATTGAACGTACTGGAGAAGACAGAGGATCGGGAAGGGTACTTTGATTGGGCCCTAAAGTTCAGTTCAGGACTCAGACTCTGAAGATTCAATCCTCTGCTCATCAATAGTTTCACGAAGGCTAAAATGAGGTTCAAGAGGTTTTATAAACGGAACAACATTAGGAGAGGGGTTTGTAGACTGTTTTTAATGCATCTGTACATTGTGACTGCTAAATAATGGTCCAGGTGTTAATGGAGAATAGGGTGGAGGCTCTATACTTTTTTTTTCAACGTCCTCATGAGATCTGGTGTTTACATACTAAAAGCAACCCATGCCAGAAAAAAGCAGTTCGTCATTCTTCTCACAACTTTCAGCAGACCGAACTTCATGCTCACTAAAGTGATTAGCATTAGGGAAAGTTGCAGAAGAAAAAAGAAGAAACTTTTATTATTCTCAAAAATCTCAGAATTTGCATAGTCCTAGTGTTTTACTAATTTTGTGTGGATAGTCAGTGGGTAATGGTAATCACGTATACTAACAATAACTAACTATCAATCTTTTTATGTTATAGTTATTTTTTTTTTAAACGGCGGTAAAATCACTAAAATTTTAAGGTGTGTATTTAGGTTTTATCCTTTTCTTATCTAGGTCACTAATAATATTTATTCTAAATTTACCCATAAAACGTGCACGCATCATTTCATTACGATCAGTTGAATAGTTTAGGCGTGAAAGCAAAACAAATAACCTCATATCCACATAATACCATACAGGCGTGCCAACATATAAAACGTAAATATTTTAGTGTTAAAAAAGCTCCAATCATCATCATCATATGAGAGGTGACGTCATTAACTCCGAGATGTACTTGTACATCATTAGACGCGCATTTAATTAGAGAACTCAAAATGGCTATACTGCAAAGCTAAAAACCTGGTGGTGATATCAAAAATCCATTTTGAAAAACCGAAAAAATATCAGTATCTAATATGATAAGATTACCAGAAAAAACTTGGCTCATCTGAAAGATCAACAAATTCTGTGTATGAAAAATAACTGCTGGAATTTGAAAGGACTGGCGAAAGTAGTGGCAGCAGTGTTTGAAGGTCACAGAATAAATTAATAAAACAAAATCTTTTAAGGTTAGAGTAACTAACCGAAAAATATTAATTTATTACTTACCAACATCGCTGTTGTTATCATCTTCAGAGCTGTTTTGTAGGCAAGCACTTACAAGTGCTTTTGTTCGAGCACTCAACTTATTATTCATATTTTATTTGAATTACGAACAGTCATTGCACGACGCACAGTAGAAATGAATTTGCCAGTGTTACCAGCTAATATTTGGTGTTGCTATTTTAAAACCAAGATAGTTTATAGTAGAAACTGTAGAATGCGGCATGCGTAAATAATCATTATTGTATTTTAGCAACCGAGGTAGATCATTTTTATTCCTTTCAAACATATTTTGCCAAAACAAAACAAAAACGAGCTGCTTAGTTCAACATTTACTTCTGATATTTCAAAATATTATAAACAATATGGAACTAACCATATTGGTTATTTCTTAAGTCAATTAGTTTGATAGGCAAAATAGAACTAAGCCACATGGTTAAAAAATAAGACAAATGGTGGGAACTATGTGGCATTTTTTTTTGACCTTAGGTGAAATCCTTCATGGATGTTATACCGGACTCCAACCGACTAAAACCCCCACGGTATCGCCCAGCAGCCTATAGTTGGGAGCCCCGGGTAAGCCCTCGGAAGGATGTCCCAGGGCTCCCAACAGACCCACGGCTTTAATGCGTATTATTATTAGTATTATGTTTAATACAAATGGTACATGTTATAAGTACTATGCCACATAAGTCTGTTTCACTTAAAATCATTTCTGAATCTTGGGTTAGTACCCTACGTGGGTTCTTTTTTTTGCTTTGGGAATAGGTTTATTGGCCAGGATTTTTTTTTTGAGAAGGTGCTAAATACCTTTTTTAGCCTACCTACATATATAACTCAATTTCACCCAAAGTGTGGTTCTAGTTTGCATAACTACGCAATACTCCAAATGTACTCTGTGCTAGTAACCTTAAGCAGGTCATAATATAGACATATTAATAATCTCACAACAAACATACAAAAGACATTCAAACTTGCAATCTTTTTATATAACTAAGTGGAAGAATTCTGTCAACAAGAAGTTATTATCTAATTATTTCGCAAGTGAAAGATTACAAAATTACAAAAAAATACAGGAAATAACTTTAATTTATCAAACAACTCTAATAATTAAAAAGTCAGTCACATTTAAATATTCATAAGGACGAGAGGATGCTTAAAGAGGATGCTTAGTAAAGCATCCTCTCGTCCTTATGAACAATGACCGTCATTTTACGCATCATCATAGTCAACTGCATCCCAATCTAGCTGGTCTAATCATGTGGTGAGACATTTCCTTTTTGATGTGGTGTATTTTCCAGCTTTACATTTTGGACATCACGTTGCTATTCAAGTGACTCACAATTATTTTCTTGCAACACTTTTGTTTTTGTTGGCCTCTTCTTTTGAGCAGAAGCCCTCAGCAGTTTGGCTTCATTTCTTTTAACAGCATGCCTCATAAAATTTTTAAAAATGATTCGCACTCTGGTATTGTGAAGTTATTGTCAGATTGGTCTATTATTTTAAAAAATAATGATAAAGTTTTAGTATAGGATTTAAAACATATTTTAGGTTCCCCTCTGGTACCTCCAGCCCAAGAACATTGGGTCATAAATTGCCGAGTGAACAAGGCATCGACCAATGTGTAAGCATTATTATATGTGCGACCTTTGCCTTTCGTGCAAGTTACAGAAAGTAACTTAATCATATTTTCTTCAGCTTGAGGATTATTTAAATGTTCTTCGAAACTAGTGAGTTCCTGTAGGTTGCTTATAATTTTGAAACTATTGCCCTGCCGATTACTGTCATTTACTGGTACCGAAATACAAGTCACCAATTTTCTATCTAATTTGGTGTCCAATAACGCGAGTTTTTGTAAAATATTTTGCTGATTATCAAATAGTACTTCTATATTATTACTTCATTAGCTGATGCCACGCTTATTAAATGGTCGAACTTTTGCTCTATACTATCCAACTTTTCTGGACTAATCCCTGAGATTCCTGTGGTCTCAATGGCTTGATCATATGGTAATTCTATAACCCCAACTTCAGATGAATGTGGTGTAGTGTCAAAACTGGCATTAATTATTTCAACGCCACTGGTATTGTCCTAAAAGAAATAAAATATAAATCATAAGTGTCTGCGTAAAATCAAAATTTCTGGAATAAGTACTGGTCCTTCCCAGGGTCTCAAACTATTTCCATACCAAATATCATTTAAATTGGTTCAACTTTAAGTGTGAAGAAGTAATAAAGCCGTACGTACGGATACATAGTAACCGTGTATTTGCACTAACGGACGAAAGACTGCACATACATCCAACAGCATACAGCGGCGATGGGTTCACCCCTGTAACGCTGAACTAATGTGCAGTCGCTATTTGGTGAAAAGTGGACTATGGCAGAGGACAGCTTTTTCGGTCCTCATTGCCTAGTCACTGACGAACCGTTCGCGGATAATAGTCGTGATTGTATGTATGTATGTAAGTAACAAAAAAGCTAACTTCCGCATTTATATAATAAAAATTAAGGAGTATTTTATATATAAATAAGTAAGAAAAGATAATTTTTAGCAAGAAGCATAAAAGAGTAACAAACAAATTTACATTTACACTCAATCACCATAAATGCTCTAAGAGCTGAGTCGAGATCCTAATAATAAAAATATAAATATGTAAAATTTATAAACTTACCGATAGACAGTTTGATCCCAGGTCGTTCAAGTTTATTTGAGTAGATTTTTTAGTTTGTTGAGTTTGTAAGATCTCTTGCTCCGTATCCGTGTCGGACATATCCGACATAAGACAGATTCGTTTACGGAACTTTCATAATTGGGAATATTATTTCGTTTCAGGATACATGGCATCGATTTCCAATTTTATTCTGGTATAGAATCCTTAGCCTTTATCAAAATAGCCACATTATTTCTTGGCCAATATAATGTTCCACGTTGTTCCCATTGGGCTGGCACAGTCGTTAATAACGATTTACCATTTTCTGTACTCTCTACTATTTTAAAAGGCATTTTGCTAGAAAATAAAAGAATACAACTTATTATGGATAGTAAAAACTCTATTTGGAATCAATAGATAAATTACGCTAGGTTAGTAACTTAATGTTAAGCTAAACCTAATAAACAAGACTAATTACAATATTCGCATTCATCTTCTGGAAAATGATCATAGATAGAAAAGTATTTGCAATGAGGACACCAAAATAAACCGTAACGTAATAATTTTGTTATATTGTTGTCTGTGATCATAATATGTAACAGTCTATTTTGACGGACTATCTGCGAACCACATCCATAACAACGAGAGCTAAGGATAAAATGAGTAAATGACCACGGCCATTTCAAATGTGTGCGTATCATTTCGATGAAGTCTTTGATAAAAAATTATCAACCTCCGCATAATTGTAGATCATTGTGAAGTTTACCTTAAACAAAAGTATTAGTTAGACTTAATTATACGTCACACAAAACTTTCTGGTCTTAAAATATAAATTCTTTGAACTACATAAGTTAGTTAGGGGTTTATTATTTTATAATTTATCCCTAAATCAACTTACTGTTATGGCGTTTGTTTTTAGGCAGTTTCTAGGTCGCGAAGTTTTATAGTTGTCATATACCGTAGTTACTTAATAAATTATCAATAAAAATATGTAAAAACCTTAAATTATTAAAAGCGCATAAAATTTTTGTTAAAAAATTACCTCACATTAATCAGTAAACTTAATTGCACAATGGTTTACAACTGATGAAATGGTTTTATCACTTCAAATAACAAAGAAAAAATGCAATATTAAGTTAGCCTCTGTCAGAACACTGCCAAGTTAAATACGTGGTTCAGTCTGTTATATTATTCGTTTAATACAAGTTGCATCATCTTTAAATGACAATAGTACAACGATTATATTTTATAAAAGTTATATTGTGCGCTATTACTCGACACGAAGTCGAATACGCGTAATATACCTACACGCAATAGCTAACATTATACGACATAAAGTTAAATCGCCGACGTGTACATGAGGACTATACGACTAAGTAGGTATTTATATGACTGTTACACGATACTCTTGGCACCTTAAGTTGGATAAAATGGGCCCTAATGCCGTCGAGTAAACGTAGTTATGATATTTATACAACTATATTAAATAATATTAAGTTGCCACCATACGTCTACTCAACGTCGTAAATGTTTGTTGGGCTACCACCACGCCACGGAGGCTGTCGAAGTTGTTCGAGTACAGCCTTTTTTATTTCAATTACCAAATCATTAATAGCTAAATCTTTCTCTGCTGCTTGAAGTTGTTTATTTTATAGTCTTCAACATCTTTTTTTTATTTAGATTTTTGTAGCTATTTGAAATTACATTCGCTGCATCGGATCTCTCATTTGACTGCGCAGCTACGGGCCATCTCCTAGACCACACTGGTGTCCTCTTCACAAATGTTTCTTTCGGGACTTCCTCCTAAAATAATTAAATTTTATATATCTGGTAAGCGAGTAAAGTATATTATTATTATTATGTTTCTAAGTTCCGTGACTCTCGGGACTATGGAGTCCCGGGCCTTTTTATATATATATATATATATATATGTCAAGGAGTTTTCGTAAATCGTCATTTCTCTTGTATTTATTGCAATATAAAGTATGTGTTTTATACCATAACTCTGGTAAGGGCATGAATGAATTATTTTTCTATCTCGATTGGTGGCGGCGGGGGTGATGCGGGCGGCGGCGGCAGCGCTTCGTCGCTTGGCACGTCTGGCTCCATTGCGTCGTGGACGGTGACTGACTGACACGAGTATGATTCGAGCGGTTACACGACCAGTCTGCTGTCATTCACGACAGAATGATGAAAAATATTTAAAATATCTAAGTTTTGGCTTTCTGGACCATCACAGTCCGTCAGTCAACCGGTTAGACGATAACTCTCCCGTCATTCTGAGCAGACTGATGGACTGAACTGACGCCAGACTGAGTGTTTAACCTATGACTTATGCTTAAGTCATCTGCTAGTTTCTTCAAATCCATGAAATCGGTATAGTTAAATTCTTTTACTATAAAGGGATTTCATGTCTTAGCGATTCTGATTAAAGAAATATACTGGTCTGGTACGTAAACAGCACCAGATTTTTTTGCCCTAGTGACAGATTTTTCAATAACTGAGTGAGCCGCATCTCTCTCATTCTGTGTGTGGCCCTTTATTAAAATTTGTGGGTCACGTTATTTGTAACTTATTAAAAGCATCGTAGTACATACTAAATATGTCCCTGGAACAATTTCATTACGTTTAATAAAGAAACAGTTAAAATAATTACTAACATTACACAATAAGGTAGTTTACTAACTTATTCTTTTGCTTTTCGCAGCAGTTATCGCAATAAAATATGACATCGCAACCTGAGTTTTTCCAAATCCAAATCAGATTCCAAATTCTGTCTATCTAACTATAATATCACTAAATTGAACGGTGCACTTGCTTGCTGCTATTCCTCTACATGATTAGTGAAATATTTCAAAATAGAAACCCTAAAGTCTGTGACAGACATTTTTACATTATTTACTGACTTGTACAAAACATGGGCATTATTGAGAGCTATATTCAAATCATATCTAATGTAAGTTTTTTATACCACCGGATAGATTTGCGCAATGAAGTCGAATATGAAGCCTTCTATTTCAACACTGTTACTCCATCTCGACTCTCTTCAGCATAATAATGGTCAAAATTAGGTGGTGTTCAATATCTCATTTAATCTCATATCTCGTTTTTGTAACTGTAAAAGTCTTCATTTCTTCTTCAATATGCTTTGCCTCGTTTTGTAGTATCTCAGTTGTTTCATGTACATATTCTAACTTAATAGGACTGCAATAGCGTGTTGAAGAAGGACGTTGATTTTGCTAGATAAGTTCATGGGGTTTACACAAACTACTTGTATCAAAGCTGAAGCCTGCCCGGAAGTACCATCACAGCCCTATTTACTTTGAGCCACAAATTATATAATTTACTGTCTTCTAGTACAGAAAGTACATCACCAAGTGATATTGCTAACCTTATCAGCGTGTGATCGACAAGATCCTGATGATTTATCTCTGCTCATCGCTCAGTTATCACAATGTTGTCACCTTTGTTTATGCTTTCGTAATTAGGATGCAGGGGACAACTTTCTTCAAGGGCATTACTTCTGATAATGTTATATTGATATTTAGTAAGCCTATCATTAATAAGTAAAGAAAGAGCTTTATCTTCTATTAGCTTAGCCATCTTGCTATCACTATGTTTTTTAATGTAATTCGGTGAATCGGGGTTTTGTATTATATCGGCTAACACTTCTGCAGCGTGAACATTACCCTCTGACCTGAGCTTAATTTCAGCTGCATACGTCAACTCAACTGTTTCCTTGTTACTTCTTAATTCTCGAGTTTTTCGTCGTTTTGATCTGTCACTGCATTCCACAAAGTCTTTTTCAGGCCTTCAAAATCACTAGAGATTCTTTGTTTTTATTGCAAAGGAAAATTAACTAATGTATATAGCCAGTTACTATATTTGCTTTCAAAACGTTTTTTATTTCTTGAACCACTTTGCCACTTCTGTCTACACTGATATTAATTTTGGCCACAACTTCTGTAAATTTCACCTGTGTGCGCCGGTGGTCATTGAACCGCAGTACTAAGAAACACTCATTCTCATCTGCAAAAGATATGTGAAAACGTGTATTCAAAGTTTATTACAATGTTCTCAATTTGTTCTAAGTTTTCTTAAGTCATTTCATAATTGTCGAAAGAATCCATGTTACACTATAAGCAACGGAACCCTAATTAACAATTACACGACGTTGACTGACGCGAGCGCGAAGGCAAATTAACTAGTAAATCGTCGCACTTGGGCTTGCCGGTAGGAGGCGCGTGGCGAGAGGGGGCCGACAATGTGGCCCGCGCGGCCTCTGCGTTAGGAAAACCATTTTATTCTCTCGCAGGTCATGACGGACACTGGTGTCTGCTATATAATATCTCAGGAAATAATGACTAAAGGTCTTCGCACATTATAACAACTCCACGCCAACGCGGCAGCAACTCTACTCACACTCTCGATGAGTAGTCAACTAGTTGATCCACCCAATGGTCACTAGTGGACAACGCGGTGTCAAGGAGTGGCCAACGCGGTGCCAACGAGTGGGTTATTCAACAGACAACTCGTCTAACCTCAGTTTTCGGTTAAATTTTGTCCAAAGAAGTCGTGTTGCTTATGAAATGTCGAACTTTACATTCAGTGAACTGGCGATTATAGCTATTATATTTGATAATGAAAATGAACGAAACAGCAGGAAAAGAAGATATTGGGTACATGATATGTTGCGACAAAGGAAATCAGAAGGGGAATATTGGAATATCCGGAAACGTCTGCTAGATGACGAAGAAAAATTCTATATCTATTTCCGTATGCCGAGATACTTGTTTTATTATATACTTAATATTATTGAGGACGACATCTACAAAAGAAACACGCGATTTAGAGAAGCTGTATCACCGGAAGAAAAGCTGGCAGTGACATTAAGGTAAGCAATAATAAACTTTTTTATAATTTATATGTATTTATTTATATATCAAGTTAAAGGATAAATCAAAGCAAAGCACTTTTACTTTAATTGTGTTAAGAAGAACCATCAACCCTCGATTCTTCCATAGGCGTTGTATTTTGCTGTTGGGTGCTAGCGGTGCTACTACCGGTAGTACCTGCATTTAGGTTTTGAGTTGTGTAGCTACTACCGATAGTACCTGCATTTAGGTTTTGAGTTGTGTAGCCAGAAGTTCCTGGTGCAAAAAAATCATCATAGTAACAGTTTCGATTATTTTGCAGTTCTTGTATTTCAGCTTCCGAAACTAAATTAAAAATTCTTGACTTTAAAAGTGCTTGATTATAGGTAGATAATTTTTTTACTGTGCTAGAAATACTTAAAAAAAATTTATCCATTTCGTCATTCTGCTTTCCATCTTCATCGTTTTTTTTTTTAATAAATATTCCATTAAAACCGCCGATGCACTTGTTTCTTGCAATTTCTTTCGTTTTGTCGTTTTTGGAATGTCAGGAAACACTGATCTAGATGAATCGTACATAGACACCGAAGATTCAGGACGCTCCGAGATAATTGACGAGTCTTGAGATTCTTCATTATTAGTCACATTGGCAAGAATTTCCGCAGCAGATAAGCTATTTTCATCATCACCATCATCTGTGTTGTCCACTGACGTCACTGTAGACCGTTCTTTATAATGTGGTAATAAAAAAGACATTTCAGTTTCATATTGCCATTTTTTATTAGTATTAGCACTCTGACCACTTTTAGTTGCTTTCTTTTTAATGGCTCTTCTATGATATTCCCTTAAGTTTTGCCATATCTTCTTACATTCTGACGCTGTAACAAAATAATATAAATATAAAGAAAAATTGGTTGTTTCAGGTACTTGATTAGTGGCTGTTCATTTAGGACTATGAGTTCAAGCTTTCGGTTAGGCGAAAGTACCATCCGGTCGATATTAAAAGATGTGTGCAATGCGATTATAAATACAATGAAGGGGAAGTTCATGCCCACACCTACTACCGAAGACTGGAAAAGAATCGCAGATGGTTTCAATAAAAAATGGAATTTTCCAAACTGTATAGGTGCCATCGACGGCAAACATGTAAACATAATTGCCCCTCCTAGCAGCGGCTCGCTATTTTTTAATTATAAAAAACACTTCTCTATCGTCCTCATGGCTGTCGTCGATGATAAATACAGATTTATAGCTGTCGATATAGGGGCCTATGGCAAGAATAGTGATGGTGGAATTTTGGCATCGTCAAGATTAGGAAGAGCGATTGAAATGAATACATTTAATATTCCAACTGACACACCATTACCTGGTACTGAAATAATAATGCCACATGTTTTTGTAGCCGACGAAGCGTTTCCTTTAAAAAGGAATTTATTGCGACCATATCCACGTTCAAGTGGCATTTCAGAAAAGGAAAGAATATACAATAATCGCTTATCGCGAGCTCGCAGAGTAGTTGAAAACGCGTTCGGCATCTTATATCAAAAATTTGGAATTTATAATAAGAATTTGCATTTACACCCAAAATATGTTGATATTGTGGTCTTTGCGACGTGTATTTTACACAATGTCATGCGGTGTTATAATATACCATCCGATGATGAAGTCAACACAAGGCAGAGTTCGGCCAATAATGATGATGAACAGAGATTACTAAGTAATCTAAGTACAATTCCAGAAGATATAAGTGAATCTTCGGCATCTGCTTTTGAAACTCGTGATATGTTTGCAACTTATTTTCAATCTCCCGAAGGACGAGTTCCGTGGCAGCATTTAATATAGATCATGGATAATTAATATGTAATAATCGTAAGAAGTTGGTTATAATATTATTGGCTTATTAAGAATATTAAACAAGTTTCTATACTAAGCTGGGATTTTATTACTGATTACCTATATTAAATAAACGTAAGGCACTTTATTATAACATACAGAAACCCAAACTAAAAATAAAATATATATGACATAGATTTAATATTTTATATCAGTAAATTCTGGGATTTTATATTATTGTATGTGAAAAAACTAATTTTTACGATAAACCAAGATTTTTCGAGTGTCCAAGTAGAAAATCGTAGGTACTGTTAACTGTACAATAACATACCTACTTTTTGGATGTAACAGGTTGAATTAAATTTTCTCAACAATGTACTTTAACGAAATGACTTATAAGTTTTAACATTATTTTTAATATCTATTAGAATCACACATATTTATTTGTTCGATAGCTGAATTTCTGTAGATTATGGCAAAATCAATAACTCAATACCAACACTGAAAACGTCACAAATAGAAATTAATTATGTTAATAGTATTTTATGCAATAGTTGTATAAGAGGGTTCAAAAATGGTGAGTGGCGTGGTGAGTGTTAATGCAACGTCGCATACAAAACTTTTTCTACGACTAGGGATTAAATATAACAAACACAGCAATACCGCATAATTAAGAGCGGGAAGTTGTATAGTCACATATGACAGTTAGTTTTTGCAAAATTCAATTGCAAAAAAGACTAGATAGACTTTTTTGCAATTGAATAAGACTAGCTTTTATATAGGTGTTCGGGACTATATAATTAACAGATAAATGTACCGGAGTAGAAAAAAATTCTTACCTGGTTGCGACAATACAATAGCGATTTCATTCCATGCCTTTTCCTTCTTATGTACGTCACTATATTTCGGATCACGAAGGTCGTATAGTAGCGGATATTTTCGCACTTCTTCTATCAACTTTTCTTTCTGCATGATTTTCGAAAAATATCACCGTGTACCGCCAACGTGCACTCCGTCCTTCGATTCTATAGTGAATGATGGCGGGCGGGGGGAAGGCACGGGGCGGACGGGTGGGCTGGCAAATGGTTGCCCGTCACGCGTCAGTCGCAAACGCATAGTCGTTACGTGGACAACGTGTGGTCGTTGCGTGGACGACGTATGGTCATTGCGTGACAAACGTGTCGGGGTTGACCTCTAGTGTACGATGCGTAGGCCACTCGTTGTACACTACTTTATAATCATTTTTTGAAATTGAACCTTGAACATATGATACAGGGCTTAAATTTCAATGTCTAGCATAGAGTCGAGTCGCCGGTGAGTTGTTATAATGTGCGAAGACCTTAACGCTATTCCCGTACGGGCAAAAGCTAGTATTTTATAAGACACGGGTAACTACGAACCATTCAATCTTACCCCATTTTTTTTCAATTTTGATCGTCGTTAAAACTATCGGTTTTAGACAATATGTTCCATCATGTACGAATAACGATTTACAAATAATAAAATTTATAGTACATTTTAATGATAAACAAAACATACCTGTTTACAGTAAATTGACTGTTGAACTAGCACCAGTATTATCTGGAACATTCGGATCCAATGATAAACTGGTTGCTTCTTCTACGTGGTCATTATGATTGAGTGTCGAATAATGTAAAACACAACAAACAACAATAATGTTCATAGTGGTAGGCAACTTAACACGAAGGCCTATAGACAAAAATGGCAACTGTCTCTTCTGATCAGCAAAATATCTCTCCACAGTATTCCTGGTCCTTAAATATGCTCGATTATATGCTTCTTCACTGGGTGTTGAAGGGCGCAATAAAGGATTAAAGGGTGTCAATAAATGGGACCGCTATCCCGCTAGTAGATGGTCACTGCGATCTCCACTTTCGAAATCAACCTGAATGTGGGAATCATTACAATAATAATTGTAGTTTCATGAACAGATCCAGGGCACCGACAGATCGCATCAAGTATTTTGAGGTGTAACTACTGAACGTGTCAGATGGACTACTCACCAGCTGACCCAGCAGAGAGATGCACGAGCTCTATGTTATCCCAGGGCGCCTTTTCTTCAGAGGAGAGATATGTGCGTGTGTGTGGGAATACTGGGGGAGACTTCAGAGAAACCACTATTACCTCTGTTGTACATACATATATTAGAAAGATAAGATTACACACAAGGACAGTGTTACGGCTAGTTTGTAGTATGCGTCGGTCAACCCACCGATGATGCAGTTATTTCTTGCAGATTTAAATTATATACAGGGTGTAATCGTTAAGTGTGTCCAGGCCACTATTTCGTAACTATTACAGATATCAAAAAACTTTAAACTGATATCGAAAGTACGTTACCTAATGAGTAAAATGACATCAATAACTTTTTAAAAATCAAACGAGAGGTATCTAAAATTTTGACATTAAACACTCCCATACATTTAGTATGACATTACTAGAAAGGTTTTAGTGTCCCTATTTTAAAAGAATATTTTTTTTATATATTTGGTCCGTCAATTGACTGCACCCCGCTAGATGGCAACAAAGCTGAAGTGCAGTCCAGAAGATACAGACCACCATTCCCGGTGCCATTGGACGTAAAATGGTAGTCCCTAACTTGACGGCCTTCATAGATGCCTTTTCACGCCCCGCTTGAAGAACCCTTTAGAGTTTAGTACTGATATTAAAGGAAACTGTTTTTTAACCTAACAGAGTAATAAAACTATCTTTTAGTTGAATAATATTTATTTCTTAGTAAATAAAATATTGTATTCAAAGCAGATGTTCGAAAGAACGTCCTTGTTGTGCAAAACAATGACGAGCTCTACTTACAGTTTCTAAATGAACTTTCCTTAACATTTGCGGAGTAATTAAAGCAATTTTATTGTACGACGTACACGAATCTGTAACTCTTCTAGGCTGTAGTCCCATAAGAAGAAATCACAGGGCGTGAGATCCTGGGATCTGGCAGGCCAAGGGGTTGCAATGTTATTGGCTATTAAACCATCAAAATTGACCTCACTTTGAACATTGCTTTGAATACTAAATTTGGAACTTACTAAGAAATAAATATTATTCAATTATAAGATAATTATATTACTCTGTTAGGTTAATAAACAGTTTCCTTTAATATCAGCACTAAACTAAAATATTCTTTTAAAATAAGGACACTAAAACCTTTCTACTAATCTCATACTAAAAATGTATGGGAGTGTTTAATGTCAAAATTTTAGATACCTCTCGTTTGATTTTTAAAAAGTTATTGATGTCATTTTACTCATTAGGTAACGCACTTTCGACATCAGTTGAAAGTTTTTTGATATCTGTAATAGTTACGAAATAATGTCCTGGACACACTTAACGATTACACCCTGTATATAAGAAAGTTACATATAAGAAATAAAAAGAATACGTGACCCCGGTTGTTGGTCTGCTCGGCGTCTGCGCACGTCTCTTGCCGCAGTCTCGACCAGCCAAGATGCTTCACGTCGAGGTTACAGGCTTGCGCCGACAGCGGTTAGGAACTCGACCACAGAACACGCTGAGATGGATTTTGAGGACCAAGGCGTCCTTTAATCCCGAACTAGGAACCCTAAGTACGAAATAACACTAAGAATCGTCTAGATTGCAGAAGGATGGTGATAAAGAGAAGTAAAATCACTTACCACGAAGATGGGCAACACGAATGTAACTGAGTCTAATATTACACAGTGTGGAGATACTGGAGGTCACGAACACCGAGGGCAAAAAGTTCTTGCCTGCAGCCGTGTCCTCGGTTTTATACTCCTTTAGTTGGAATTTTCTCGAAAGTACAGATGAGATGACGCCTTTGTACATACTATTTTTTTTTCTATGTTTAAATGCCTATTAAGTGTACAATAAAGTATAAATAAATAAATAAATGACATTAGAGAAGTCAAAAACTCGCTCATCACTGTGAAATAACCGACAAAAGTCGGGACACAACTCTGCTGGATATATGTGACAGCAAACTTGACACCTCCCGAATTTAGCTACCTAAATATAATAATGTTCTCCGTCATTACTGCAATTTCTGAACGAAAGAAATTTGAACCACTTTAATTTAAATGAGGATATTTAATTTTATCCTAAATAGGATAGCCTATAATTAAACAATTAATATTCCCATCCAGGTGCGATGAGTATTTCTAATTCTTAGCAGACAAAAAAATAAAACATGAAAGAAAAATCTAACGTCATCTTGTGAGCGCGAAGTGAGCTAGCACAAAAGATTCTTACAAAGGCAAACTGATATGGTTAAAGTCCCACTGAGGTGGCAACAGGTGGCGCTAGTAAAAATCAATTCACAGTAAATAAAATTTACTGTTACAGTGGTTTGCATCACATTATAACCTGTACATTCAGTGAGAAATATCCTTTCCTGTTCCTGTATAGCTCTGCTCGGGGACCACCTCAGGAGACTGTATATTTACATGTGTGCAGTCTACTGCCCCAATTACATTAGGAAAAGAGCCAATGTTGTAGAATTGACTCTTTACCCTGTTACGATCTTGATCTGTACCGGGTATAGGAATAAACTGCGTCCTAAGTTCAGCAATAGCTGCAGATACTTTTTTTATTATTCTACAAGCTGTAGATTTGTGTACCCTTATGTGATCAGCAACATTAGTTTGAAATGCTCCTATTGCAAAATAACTTATTGTCAGTGTTCCATTCCATTTATAGACTGATTTTTCAAATTGAGGTTCATTTTCTGCTCTATCAAATTTACGAACCACAGTACAACATTATTTTTATCAGTTGATACAGATTAAAACATACCTCATTATTATAGAAATCAAAAGGATCCATTCGCGTCTTTTGCTCTTTATCATTGCTGTGACTTGATTGAAATGTTAATCTAAAAACGTGGTAGCTCTAAGTTTGTGATCGTAGCCATCAGCTCTGTAAAAGCCCTAGTACGAAGCTGGCGAGTACGAAGTTCGTCTAATATTCCTCATTTACAAATGTATATTTTGTATTAAATTTTCCGGCTGTATTCCGTCGTATAGAAACCTTTTGGCGTGCTGTTGACTACGCTACAGTAGACAAAGCATAAAGAAGTATTCTGTTACTTTCCATAAGTCTAATCTGGAAGATCCAATGGTGCATATAAACCATATTTTCCATCAGGAAACAATTATTTTTTCTACAAGGATGCTTATAAAAATAGACTAATAAAGTACCACTTGGTTCTACTATGAGACCATATTCAACATCGTAACCAAATATTGGTTAGAGCAATCGGTTCATTCAATATACCATGGCTTTCTATTTAATATTTCTTTTGCATATTAACACATTGAGCTTGATCTAAGGTAACAAAAGGTATGAAAATCACTTGCAGTAAGCTTTACTTGGTGGGATGTGTGCCATTCAAGACATTCATGTTGGATAATTGTAATGTTTTGGATACAATTAATTTCTTCTAGAATAATTTTAGGCAATTTGTAATAGCGCAGACATAATAACCTTGTGTTGTGTCCCCGGCGGTGAGTAGGATAGGAGGGATTTTATAAATCAAATGCATAGGGAAAAAAATCTTCTCGGGCGGGACTCGAACCCGCAGTCTTTCCGTTACAGGGGGAATGCCTTGACCAATTCGGCTACCGAGGCACGCCCGATGTGATTAAAATTTCCCATCTTATACGTCTTTAAGGCGACGTAGACTTGCTGTGGTTATAGATTGTTGTGGTGTTTATATATAATATAGGAATTTAATACAGATACATTTAATAGTCTACGAAAGAACTTTTTGTAACACACCCTTGTACGTTTACATTCAATGGGATAGGTGGCGAGAAGCTGGTCTTTTTTATTCACCCCACCCATCATGATATTATAATCCAATATCAGGATGGGTTAGGTGGACCCTCGGGTGCTTTGCTGAGCGTTGCCAGGATATGTAGAGATCATTGCTACCCTAGTCGAATTTCTCCATACCATGACATCCACCCGAGGTAAGACCAGTGAACTGCTCGGCCGCATGATGTTCTTGGTTAGCTTGTTAACTTTGTTACCATGAGATTGTGGCTTTCGAATAACTGGGTTGCCACCTGCTGAGCATATTTATTACTAGTCTCCGAGACTATGTACTCCATTATTTGCTGATCCCATATTTCAGTGAATATGTCATATGGGTCAGCACTTGGAGAAGTGGGACCGACGTTAATTTCGGAGAACGTTTCTCACCTCGATTAAAGAGAAATCGGAGGGCTTAGAAACGCTCTCCAGTCAAAACTCAAAGTAGTCCATGGCTGTTCCGTGGCCGAGGTGGAGACGCCGGCAGCTGGCTCCCAGACAGCATCCACGTCATCACTTTCCTGGTCCAAGGGTGTCTCCAACAGGCTTTGAAACACCCTCGGAATCGCAGGATGGCCGATGCCTCCTTCCTCGTCGGCGCTCTCATCTGACTCCAGGTCCCAAATGTTATAGGTATTGCTTTCAAATCTGATAGGAAACATATTTTTGGCCATTATCTTAGGCCCCGAAAAAAATCTGCAGGTACCTACCATAGTTGACGAGCTCACCAATTTGGTCATCATTGAGACGACGACGTGGTGGAGGTGGATGCTGCAGTGGGGAGGCGGATCCCTCATTACATTCCATAAACCTGGAACAAAATCAATATTGTAGTACACATATCTTTCAATCATAGATAAATATAAAAGTCCGTAAGCTACTTACATTGCCGGTGAAGGCACCAAACTAAAAGAAGCTATTACGGCGTGCCCTGCGCTTGGTCGCTCAAGTCGTAGGTCCCATTCCGCTACCATGTCCCTGTGGAGCTGAGACCTCACGGCCCGAATTTCTTCAGGCTCGGGTTCCCGTCCCTGCTCCCGCGCCTCCTTTCGATACCGATATAGCATCGAAAGGGCTCTCGCATCCAGGTTCCACGGTAGGGATCCTGCAAGGAGACTTACCGCCTCCAGAGATATCGTGCGGTACCCCTTAATGGCCCTGCTGGCCATTGCACGCTGCGGCCCACGCAGCAGACGCGCATTGTGGACCGTCAGGGGGTCCGCCCATATTGGGCACCCATATAGGGCCATGGACCGCACGACTCCCGCGTAGAGTCTCCTGCAGGAGTCATCCGGCCCCCTCATGTTGGGCAGCAGCCGCCCCAAAGCGGCAGCTGTGTCCTTCAATTTAGGGGCCAGTCTTCGGAGATGCTCCCCGAAGTTCCACCGGCCGTCGAGCACGAGCCCCAGATGAAATATCTGGGGCTCGTGCCGATGGAAATGTCTCCCACTATGAGACTGGAATCCTCCTGTGGCACGCGCCGAGGCCCATGAAAGAACATGGCCTCGGTTTTATGCAGAGCCACCTCAAGACCCAGCCGCTGGATCCGCTCCACGACTTGGGCAACCGCGGTCGTGGCCTTCAGGGTCGCTTCGCGGTATGTAGCCCCACACGCCGTCACCAGCGTGTCGTCCGCATAGGTAACAGGTAACAAAACTAAACAACAAAACTTAACAAAAAAACTTAAAAACAACGATATAAAACAGGACAACAAAAACAACAAAAAGCTCTAACAAGTAGATACTCGATGCGCGTAAGCACGTAAGCGCGGGCTGACGGACGTCCGTCGCACCGTCGTCAGTACCCTTCGCAAAACGGTACGACGCGGCGACAACGCGACGACGCACGGTGCGCCGTCGACTACGTCACCAAGATGGCCGCCAATCGCAATATCAACTTGCGGGGCTAGTACTGTCGGTGAGGTGGCACCGATATGGTCGCTTGGGTTTTATTTGAATGACACGCAAAATTCTTGCAGTAGTTTTGAAATTTAATGCTTGATTACAATAAAGAAATACGTAACAATATACGAAATGACGAGAGTGTGTTATCTTTATTTTTCGAAAATAAATACAAACGTACGGAACACCCGCCCACCGCCGCCATGCCATTGCAAAATCGCAATGAATGTTTGTTGAAATGACTATTTCTGTCGAAAATCTTTATCTAATATACAATCTATGATTTGAAAACTGTTAATAGGCTATTTGAATTTCTTTGGAAAAATGACCACTTTCTTATAATATAATGAACTGTAAAAGTAAAAATTTCGTGCGACAAATAGTTTTCAAGATATTTGATTTTGAAAAGTTCAATTTGTCGCGCCACCCGAAAACGCCCCATACAAAATCGTACGAAATTGTGACGTCACGCTTCTGTAGCACGTGGTGCAAATGTATGGAGTGCAAGAGAATATCGCATTTATCTCGGTCTACGTTGCGTTTACACGTATATACGAGTAGTTTGTAATAAAAGTTATTTAAAGTTTAATGAGGAAAAAAGTTATATATCAAAAGTTATATATCTAAAAAGTTATATATTTTAATTGAATTTGATTGTTTATATTTAGACTTTTTTTGGGAATTACAACTAATGAAAAGTCATAGTTTCAGTATAGATATGCAATATTTTATTTTGCCTGGCATATTTTTTCAGAACAAGCATTTTTTTTTTTTCGTGCGGTAATCCCCTCGGATACCCCCCCTGCCGGAGCCGGAAGGGGAGGTTATGTCGGACTCGAACCGAATAAAACCGCACGCCGACTGTGGGTCTTGGTGCTAGGCCGGAGGTGAGGTTGTCAAAGACATATCCTGTGATATATGTTCCTTAGGGATAGTATTGGGTATCTCACAATGAAACTCGGCGCAGTACATAGCAAGACTGAATTTATTGAGTACTTATTACACAGGTACAATTGTCGTAGGAAAGAGGGTAAATCTGTTACGCACCTACCGTCGTCATGACAGATATTATTAATACATTACACCCTACCACTTAACTTAAGTTACAACAATAAACAATAGGAATTGTCAACAAAGGTAAACATAAAAACAATAAGAGAATGTAAATGCAAAATAAAAAAAACTAACAAAATAAAATAAGGACCTTTAATTAGGGTATCTAATAACAGGTCGTCTGATGCGCATACTTCTAGACCCGGCTGCTTCTACTGGCGGCGGAGTGAGAGAATGGGCTACATTCTCTGAATGAGTATCGGGTTCGGGTAATGGGCACGCTATTATCGACTGTGGTGACTTCTTCCAAAGTTGATTTACATGTCTTTTAATCGGCGGACCGTTTTCCCTAGCCACTAAATAACACCTAGATCCTAAGTGATCTTGTATTTTACCACTCAACCACCTATCTTCCCCTCCAAAACCTCGCGTCCACACGGTATCACCTACCTCGAAGTTTCGCATCCTACCGCCCGCACTTTGTACCTGTTTACTCTGCATACATTCTACCTTTTTCTTAACACTATCAGTGCTACCTGCAGTGTGCAACAAATCTAAACGTGACCGTAACGTTCTATGTTGTAACATCGTCGCCGGCGATTGCCCCGTTGTACAATGTACAGTATTCCGGTACATAAACAAATATGACTTCAAGGCTGTATCCACATCGCATTTGTCTCTCAAAGCTTTTTTTATAGCTTTCTTACATAGCTTAACGGCACCTTCCGCTGCCCCGTTCGACGCTGGATGATATACTGGCGTCAAAATATGTTTAATACCGTTAATGAGCATAAAACTACCTACTTCTGATGAAGTAAACGGTGGGCCATTATCAGAGACAATTTCTTTTGGCAAACCAAAGCGCGCAAACACATCCCTTAAAACCTTTAATACTTCTTTGCTTTTAGTACTAGACATTTCAAAAGCCTCAATCCACTTGGTAGTAGAATCAATGATAACAAAAAACGTTTTACCATTAAATGGGCCTAGGAAATCTATGTGTATACGACTCCACGGTTCAGAAATATACGGCCAGGGCTGCGGGGGTGCTTTTGGTGGCGCCGGGGCTTCTATGTAGGTTAGAAGCCCCGGCGCCACCAAAAGCACACTCTTTACATTCTCTTTCAATGTCCGCGTCAATCCCAGGCCACCACACATAACTCCGCGCAAGGGACTTCATTTTAACAATACCTTGGTGACCCACATGTAGTTCTTTTAGTATTCGTTCCCTACACACAGAGGGCATCACCATCCTGTAACCCCACATCACACAACCCGATTCTGTATAAAGTTCATGTTTCCTAACAAAATAAGGCTTCAACTCTGATTGTGAACATGCCGCGGGCCAACCAGATCTCAAGTACATTACTACTTTCATTAATATGTCATCTTTACCTATTAATTCCCTTATGTCCTTACATGTAACCGGCAAGAAATCCTGTACAAACTTAACATAGGTTATCTCCGGTGCGACTTTTGTCCGTCGACCAACAGGTAACCGTGACAATGCATCAGCTCCATTCTTGTCTGTCGGTACGTACTGGATATTGTATTGATAACCTGATAGAATAACCGCCCACCTCTGTAACCTACTAGCCGCCATCGACGGAATACCTACTTTATCCCCAAAAATGGACACTAAAGGTTTATGATCAGTTTTGAGAGTAAATAATCGGCCGTACAAATATTGGTGAAATTTTTTTACCCCATATACTATGGCGAGCGCCTCCCTTTGTATTTGTGAGTAGTTAGTTTCAGCCGCATTTAGGACTCTCGAGGCATAAGCTATAGGACGCTCCGTTTCATCTGGGAATACATGCGAGATGACGGCTCCTATCCCCGTGGCACTGGCATCAGTCGTTAACGTTAGGGGCATCTGGGGGTCATAATGTGCGAGTACTTCACTAGATGATAATAGCTGCTTAATTTTATCAAATACCTCCGTACAACGTTCTGTCCAAACGAATTTATTATCCTTTCTTAATAATTCATACAGAGGTGCTAGCGTCGTACTGATATTTTTAACGAACTTAGCATAGTACATTACCATCCCCAAGAACGACCTAAGTTCCGACACATTCGACGGTCTCGGTACCTGCTGTATCGCTTCCACCTTCTCCGTACAAGTCTTTACTCCGTCCTTACTAATGACAAATCCTAAGTACGACACTTCATCTGCAAAGAAGGTACATTTCTCTCGCTTAACTTTCAACCCGTTACGCTGTAACCTGTCAAAAACCCGGTATAAAGTTTCGATATGTTCCTTATCGTCCCGCCCGGTCAATATGACGTCATCAAGAAATACTCCAACTCTAGGCATACCTGAAAATATTTGTTCGATTTTTCTTTGAAAGATTCCTGGACTGGACGACAGACCTTGAATTAATCGATTGTACCTATACAATCCGCGAAATGTATTTATTACAGTATACGATTTCGATTGATCATCAAGACAAAATTGAGCATACGCTTGGGAAAGATCAATTTTAGTGAATTTTTGGCCTGAATGTAACTTAGTTAACAAATCGTCTATTCTCGGCAACGGAAAACAGTCATTGATATTTTTAACGAACTTAGCATAGTACATTACCATCCCCAAGAACGACCTAAGTTCCGACACATTCGACGGTCTCGGTACCTGCTGTATCGCTTCCACCTTCTCCGTACAAGTCTTTACTCCGTCCTTACTAATGACAAATCCTAAGTACGACACTTCATCTGCAAAGAAGGTACATTTCTCTCGCTTAACTTTCAACCCGTTACGCTGTAACCTGTCAAAAACCCGGTATAAAGTTTCGATATGTTCCTTATCGTCCCGCCCGGTCAATATGACGTCATCAAGAAATACTCTGTAGTGTAGTGTGTGGTTGGTACTCACAAATAAACACTCACGAACAGAAGAGAAGAAAGTTTATTAAGCACAGACACAGAGGATAGTTACAGTTCACAGAGTATAGGTAGACACTAGAAAGCACAGTAGATAGAATAAGCGATAGGAGAAAGAAATCAATTGGACTGTATTTATATATATACTATACGCGTACATAAGCCACTAGAACGAAAGTAGGCGATTTGTTAGCGGAAGGAAGTAACATGCGCTTCGCGTCGTGTATGGTTAGCGACTGCCCGTGACCTCTGCGCGTACGCATCGGTCGAGCAGGTATATGCAACTTATACATCTATGTTGTATTGAGCTGGTGCATTGTCGATAATCTGATATCGATATTTAAGGTATCGACAAGCAACATCGACCAACCGATATTGTTTATATAAATAAAAGTTTACATAACATGTAAGTGCTATCATGAGTGAAATGTACAGTCTGCAAGTAAAATAGGCATACATGTAATAAATATTTTTTATGTAAATATTGTAAATATTATTAGGTGTGTTTTATGTGTAAGTATATAATAGGGTACGATGAGTACCCTACACCACCCCCCACCAGAGACCGTCAAGGGCGATAATAATCGGGAAACCTTACGCGTCTACCAGAACGCGTCACGTGGTCGCGTTGGTCATCTGGTTCGGGGTTATTCTGCACGGACAGTGTGAAAGCCGGTTTAAGGCGGTTTATCGACACTGTCATCTATTTATTGTTAAAAAGAATTTTAAATACTTTATCTCCTCTGGCGAGAACTTTGTGCGGCCCGGAGTACGCAGGTTGAAGGGATCCTCGTGACGCGTCTTCACGCAGAAAGACGTAGTCAGAGGTCTCTAACTCTTTGTACACAAATACCCTTGGCTCCCCATGGCGGGCAGCCGGTACCGGTCGTAGCTTATCAGCGAAATTTCTGATCCTAGCAGAAAAGTCGGATAAGTCTGTGCTACCGGTAACCGTGGGCTCAAAGAACTCGCCAGGAAGTCTTAACGGCTCCCCATACAGAAGTTCAGCAGAAGAAGCTTGCAAATCTTCTTTGAAAGCCGTCCTAATGCCTAGTAACACCCAGGGCAAGGACTCGGACCACCTATCATTTGCGTGGCACACTATCGCGGCTTTGAGTTGCCGGTGGAATCGCTCAACTAGACCATTACAGGCAGGGTGGTATGCTGTAGTCCGCCTATGTTCGAACCCAGCCAGTTTAGACAGACACTGGAACAGGGCCGACTCGAACTGTCGTCCGCGGTCTGTCGTAATGTCCGTCGGACAACCGAAGCGAGCTATCCAAGTGGACAATAGGGCCTTAGCTACCGTTTCGGCAGTAATATCCTCAATCGGAACTGCTTCCGGCCATCGGGTAAACCGATCTACTGCCGTCAAACAGTACCGATAGCCATGTGATAAAGGAAGGGGACCAATCAAATCAATGTGAATTTGCTTAAAACGGGCGCGTGGAAGGGCAAAAGTGCCAAGGGGTGCGTTAACGTGGCGGTAGACTTTTGCTCGCTGACACTGTAAACAAGCGCGCGCCCACTCCCTACAGTCTTTTCTCACGCCCGGCCAAACAAATCGGTCGGCTACTAATCGGGCTGATGCATTAGCGCCAGGGTGGCTCAGTGAATGCAGACTTGTAAAAACCTGCTGCCGGAGGGTCTTGGGTACGTAAGGTCTGGAAGCTGCGTTACTAACGTCGTAGTATAAAGTAGCAGAACTTCCTGGGACTTTCCGTTTCTGCAGGTGTAGAGACGAACCTTCGCTCAATAACTTATGTAGTTCTGCGTCCGCAAGTTGTCCTTTAGCTAATGTCTCGAGGCTTACAGGGGCTTCCAATTCCTCAACACGTGACAAAGTATCCGCAACAACGTTATCCTTACCGGATATATGGCGTATGTCCGTGGTGAATTGGGAAATAAAATCTAAATGTCTATACTGCCTTGGCGAACAAGTATTTTTCCTTTCGTGGAAAGCAAAACTAATTGGCTTATGGTCAGTATAGACAACAAAATGCCTAGCCTCGAGCATGTGCCTAAAATATTTAATGGCTTCGTAAATGGCAAGAAGCTCCCGGTCATACGGTGAATATTTGCTTTGGGACGGGCTGAGCTTTCTAGAAAAGAAGGCTAATGGTTGCCATGCTCCGTCTTTGTACTGCTCCAAAACTGCACCAATACCTTTGTCAGAAGCATCAGTAACCACTGCAAGTGTAGCACTGCAATCAGGATGTGACAACAAGGCAGCGTCAGACAAGCTGTCTTTGCAAGCTTGAAAAGCAGCTAAGGTATCACCAGATAGGTTAATGGGATGTGAACCTTTAACAGAACCTGTTAGTAAGGCATGTAAGGGAGCTTGGATTTGGGCTGCTTTAGGAAGAAATCTCCTATAAAAATTCAGCATACCCAGAAACGCTCTCAGTTGCCGCACGTTCGTAGGAGCTGGGAAATCTCTTACCACTTGCACTTTGTCTTCCAGGGGTCTGCATCCATGCTCTGAAATATGGTAGCCTAAAAATTTTATTTCCTTTTGGCCGAATACACATTTGGACGTGTTCACCAGCATACCATATTTCTTCAGTCTGCTGAAGATGTCTCGCAGGTGTTGGTCGTGGCTACTGGAGCTGTCCGAAAAAATTAGAAAATCGTCTAAATAGCAATATACATTATCGAGTCCCCGGGTTATTTCGTCCACAAAACGCTGGAATGTCTGTCCCGCGTTCCTCAAACCAAACGTCATAAAAGGGAACTCATACATTCCGAAGGGTGTAGTAATCGCGGTTTTTGGAATGTCTTCAGGGCTGACCGGTATCTGATTATAAGCTTTTTCAAGGTCTAAGGTTGAAAATACTTTGCAACCAGCGATATTATGTGCAAAGTCTTGTATATGCTTAATGGGATACCGGTCAGGCACTGTACGAGCGTTCAATTTGCGGTAGTCACCGCAGGGACGCCACCCGTTGTTCTTTTTCGGTGCTAGATGGAGAGGTGATGACCATGGGCTCTGTGAAGGCCTAGCTGTACCGTTGGACAACATGTCTTGGAATTCTTTTCGAGCTATTTTCAGTTTGTCGGGAGCCAAACGACGGGGAGGTGAAGAAACTGGGGGGCCTGGTGTCGTATTTATGTGATGTACTGTATTGTGTGGTGTAGTGTGATGTATACCGGCTGGTCGAGTAATGTCGGGAAACTCATCGAGGATCCTATGAAACCGTGACTCACCTGTTACCACCTTCACAGAAGAAACATCGTTACAATTAACTAATTTAGCAACAGCGGAAATTGACGTTAAATTATCTACGAGACGTTTATTGCGAACTGTTACGGTTGGCGCCTGTACCCTTTCCGGCACACCACGCATTCCCTCCTTGCACACTCAGCACTTTTCCGCCCTACTGACATCAGTCCCTTCCATATGCACCAGTCTCATTCCGACCTCTACGCTAGACGGCTGTCTCAACCAAACCCCTGATTTTTATTTTTTTAAAAAGCCTTTGACTCGAGACTCATAACATTTGGTGGCAGCGTTAAGGGATTCAAAATAAGAGTCCCCGGTTCGTCTCCTAGCCTAATACAAACCAAAATCCGACGCGAGTGCGTGTTGTGTAAGTGCCAACTCCAAAGTGCATACCACATCGGTGTACCGAGTTCGCCCAGCCCTGGTGGATACCTGGTGTTGTGTCTGGTGTTTGTGTCGTAACCAAGTTCGCGAGAGGCCCACTGCTGCGCACTGCCCGTGCTGTAGCCGGTCTTTCCCCAGAGCAGAAGAAGGTTACCTGTGTCGCGCCTAAATAAGTGCCGTGACCTCCAAGACGCAGCGACGCAACGACGACGGCCCACGGCTTATCAACGCGTCATTTCGCTGACATCGCAAGACCGCTCACGCTATGATCATCCTTATCGCACTGTCTACATTCCAGTGAGTCATTTTATCCTTGGTCAATTTAGTTGTGTTCTACACTGTACTCTTTTATTTGTACCAATTATTTTTTCTTGTATAATATTTTGTAACTTAACGAATCCTAGACCACTATGGCGACGGATAAATCTCAAAGCCCTTCTAAAATGGAAAAGCCAGAAATCTCCGTAACCGAAGCGGAGGAGGAATTTTATCTACCTCCATCAGGACCCACAACTAGGTCCGTCGCTAAGAAGAAAATTATAATGCCCAAACCTGAAATAGACCTTTCCACCCTGCTGAAATTCATAAAACCCTATGAAGGATGTAGAGAAAAACTAAACTCATTCTTAGTGAATTGCAATAATGCCTATGAATTAGCTTCGGATGCCCAAAAAGACATATTATTCAAATATATCCTTTGCCAGCTGCAAGGCAAGGCGGAAACGGCCTGCTCAATTAAAGAGTTCACCAACTGGCAACAACTCAAAGAATTTCTAAAAACCCAATTTAGTGAAAGAAAGCACTATGCTCACCTCCTAACCGATTTACAGGACTGTAAACAACAGTTCAATGAGACCGTCAGCCAATATGCCTTGAAAATCGAAACTTGCCTTTCTCAATTACTAACCGAGATTTCAATTACACACGGACATAAAAGTCGAGAGATGATAGGACGTACAGCAGCCATGGAGGAGTTAGCCCTTCACCATTTCCAAATGGGGCTGACGCCTCGTATTTCGAATATAATCAGATGTAAATCTTTAAAAACGCTAAATGAAGCCATAAACATGGCGATATCAGAAGAAAAAATACAACAATCCTTAGCCAAACAACGAGCTGGTCCGTCTAGCAGTCAACAGACTACCCGTCAAGATAGGTCTAATATACAAAAACCAAACACTCAACTTGCACGTCGTAACCAACAATCTAACCCCAGCCGTCCTAACACGAGTAACAATAACGATTCTTCTTCCCCATTTTGTAGATACTGCAAGACTCCAGGGCACACCCTGGAGCAGTGCCGAAAGAGGGAGTTTAACAACAACCGATTTAAAAACCTCGAACAAAACCAATCAAGGACACCTCAACGTGTTCATTTTGTTTCCGATGAAACATCAAACCCCAATAATGACGATCAGGCAGCTGACCCCGTAGAGGGTTATGATACTGTCGATAATAACCCAAAAAACGAATAATCGTCTCGTCCCAGTGTCGTGCGGGACCTCGCGATTCAAAAACCGGCACCGTCAAATCCAATTCTAAGTTTAACAAATCTTCTACTATTTCCAAAGCATCGCTACAAGATGATTTATCCATGCATCAGCATAAAAATAATCCTACTATATCCAAAGCATCGTTACAAGATGACTTATCCATGCATCAGCAAAAAAATAATTCTACTATATCCAAAGCATCGCTACAAGATGACTTATCCATGCATCAGCATAAAAATAATTCTACTATATCCAAAGCATCGCTACAAGATGACTTATCCATGCATCAGCATAAAAATAATTCTACTATATCCAAAGCATCGCTACAAGATGACTTATCTAAAGTTGCTCCAACAAAATCCCTCAAATCCAACGTCTTTGAAATAACAAGTAATCCTGCAAAAACATTATTACCTCACGTTCTTGTCATGTCCTCTGTATCAGACATCCCACTTTCCTTACTAGTTGACTCAGGATCCTCTGTTAGTTTACTAAAACGATCATGTATCGCATTCCCGACTAAAATTGCGAAACAAAGTATTCAGTTAAAGGGCATTGACTCGACAGTAACGTCTATCTGTACTCTGGGACATTTCCCTTTAAAAATCCAACTTTCCAAACATAAAATATCACATCAATTCCACGTTATGGATACCATACACTTACCTTACGATGGTATCATAGGGTCTGACATGCTTAATGCACTCAGCTGCAATATAAATTATAACGACAATCTTCTCTGGATTGGTAAATCATCTCTGAAATTGTATTTCCACGACCCTGCTTACATAATTCCACCTAGAACCGAAACGGTCATTGAATGCTCCGTCTCAAACCCTGAAATAAAAGAAGGGTTAATTGTTGATCAAAACCTCTCAGATACCTTATTGATAGCTAATTGTCTAGTACGCGTTAAAGAGAACAAACGAGTTAATATATCTATTGTGAACACCTCCGAAAAGCCTGTAACTCTAAACTCTAACCTCAACCTAAAACTCGACTGCCTTGATTCCTTTGAAATTAAAGGACAGTCCCCTAGAACAATACATTATATAAATAATTCAACCAACAGTTTACGCCGAACAGAAGAGGTGCTGAAACAACTACGGGTGTCACACCTTAATCAAGAGGAGAAGAATGCCCTTCTACAAATATGTTCTGATTTTTCTGACATCTTTTACCTTCCTGGAGAAAATCTTACTCATACAAACGCCCTTAAACACGAAATCAAAACCACAACAGATGTCCCAATCCATACAAAATCTTACAGATTCCCTGAAATCCACAAAGCCGAAGTCCGAAAGCAAATTGATAAGATGCTGGAACAAAATATAATAGAACCCTCTGATTCGCCTTGGTCATCACCCATATGGGTTGTGCCCAAGAAGCTTGATGCTTCCAATGTACAAAAATGGCGAGTAGTCATTGACTACCGCAAGCTGAACGATGTCACAATCGGTGACACTTACCCTATTCCTCAAATTGCTGAAATTCTTGATCAACTCGGTAACAGTAAATACTTTTGTACCCTAGACCTGGCCTCTGGGTTTCATCAGATTGAATTAAACGAAGCTGATAAACCTAAGACTGCTTTTACCATTCCTGAAGGTCATTTCCAATTTAAAAGAATGCCATTTGGCCTTAAAAACGCCCCAGCAACGTTCCAGAGACTAATGAACTCTGTTTTATCCGGTTTACAAGGTATCAAATGCTTCGTGTACCTTGATGACATCGTCTCTTATGGTTATGACCTGAAATCTAGTATCCTCAATCTCACAGCCATCTTCCAACGAATCCGCGATTTCAAACTCAAATTACAGCCTGATAAATGTGAATTTTTGCGACGAGAAGTCTGCTATCTGGGACACATAATCACTGAACAAGGTGTTAAACCAAATCCTGAAAAGATTAAGGCTGTGACCGATTTCCCTGTCCCAACCACTCCTAAAGACATCAAGTCTTTCCTTGGACTCGTTTCATACTATCGACGTTTTATCCCTGAGTTCTCTAAGACCGCAAAAGCTCTTACTAATCTCCTGAAGAAAGATATACCTTTCCGATGGGAAAACCAACAGCAACTTGCATTCGACACGCTAAAGAGCAGACTCACAACTGCTCCGCTTCTCGTTTATCCTGACTTCTCTCAACCTTTCATACTTACATGCGACGCCTCAAATTATGCTGTTAGTGCTGTGCTCTCTCAGGGAACCGTAGGTAAAGATCAACCTGTGGCCTTCGCTTCTCGAACACTCAATAAGAGCGAATGCAACTACAGCACGACCGAGAAAGAGTTATTAGCAATACTATATGGTTGCAAAACATTCCGACCTTACCTTTACGGACATAGATTCCTCATTATCACTGACCACAGGCCTCTGAAATGGCTGTTCAATCACAAAGACCCCAGCAGTAAACTCCAACGATGGAGGTTAAAACTGGAAGAATACGACTATGAAATAGTATATCGTAAAGGCAAATTAAACTCCGCAGCTGACGCCCTATCCAGATATCCTGTGAACCCAATATATCCTGAAAACAAAGGTTCATTAACCTCTAATACAAGTCCTAATCTTAACCCTCATAATTCACCTGAAGAAGCAAGTAACAACGACCTACAAGATCTCTTAATATCTCCACCATCCAGTCTGGATGCAGACTTTATAAATCCTGAAATCGAAAATGAAGTACTGGAATACTTGAGCGGCAGCGAACCTCAACCTTCGACTAGCCAGCAACATCCTGAAACCTTACCTAATTCTCCTGTACGGCGTAGTCGTCCACATCCTGAAACAGAGCCTCAACCCTCGACTAGCTGGCAGAACCCTGAAACCCTACCTGTTCCACCGGTTCAGCTCAGCCCAGATACCCCTTTTCCAGAATCTGTAAGTTTACCTTCACCAGAAAGAACCTATAACCAATTCTTAAGATCATCTTCTAAGTCACATAGCACCCATATCTTGGAACATAACGAAAGCCTAATTAAAGGAACACAAAAACTGATAATCATACCTACCTCAATAGACATGGATGAATCCATGCCCTACGTTCAGGAAATTCTTAATAACTGTACAGAGCCTGAGCGAATAGAACTCCTAGAACGAGAAAAATCCCTGCATACGTTCTTACCCCTTGATACCGAAAATAAAACTTACCTTTTCCTATTCACAAAAGTTCACCATTTTGATGATTATTCATATCCAGATATATTCAAGTCCTTAAAATTTGCACGCGATGAAATAATAATGTCGTATCCCTTAATAAACGATGTTGCGACATCTGACTTCGAAAATCCTTTTGATAAACACTCCTTCGTCAAAATCTATAATATGTTTAGTTACCTGTTTGATGGTACTAACATCAGAATTCACATATATCACAATAAAATCATATATCCTTCACTGAGTGAAATTCCAAAAATCCTTAAAGAAAATCGTGATATTCCAATTGCAGGACATCTAGGAATTAATAGAATGCTTAGTCGTATCCGAGAGAGATTTTATTGGAAAGGCATGCGTAGTGACATCGAGGACTACATTAAAAAGTGCTCCCCTTGCCAAACTAATAAAGCCTTACGCAGAATAAATAGAGCACCAATGATAATAACATCTACTTCAACTGCTCCCTTTGAGAGACTATCCATTGACATCGTAGGACCCTTGCCTGAATCTGGTGCAGCCAAGCTCAAATTCATCTTAACCATGCAAGATGACCTTACCAAGTTCTCAATAGCGTATCCCATTCGTAGCGTAACCGCCGAAGAATCGTGTGAATGCCTTCTTCATTTTGTATCTCTGTTCGGTATCCCAAAACATATACTTACCGACCAAGGAACAAATTTCACCGCCGACCTATTCAAAAAGACATGCGAATTTTTAAAAGTCAAACAATTATGGTCTGCCCCGTATCACCCGCAGACACAAGGGGCTCTAGAACGAAGCCATTCTACACTCAAAGAATATTTAAAATCCTACACCAATGAAAACCAGGACAATTGGCCTCGATATGTCTACACTGCTATGTTAGCATATAATAGTGCTGTCCATTCAACCACACACTATTCACCATTCGAACTACTATTCGGACACAAACCACATATCCCAGATTCGGTCTACAACGATAGCTCTGACGCTACTTACCCAGAATACGTAAAAATGCTACAACATCGTATGAAATTTACGCGAGACAAAGCCAAAGAATTCATTGAGAAATCTAAAAGAAATTCAAAAAACTACTACGACTCCCATAGTCGATCTGTTGAATACAAAGTTGGTGAATACGTCTTATTAAAAAATCACCTTAGATTACGCAAAGCCCTATCGCCCATATGGAAAGGGCCATATAAAATCGTAAAAGTTCATAGCAACCACACACTAACGCTACTTATAAATAGACGCCACGTGAAACACCACTTCGATGAAGTCAAACACGTGGAGATCCAAGAGGAACCTACCTAATACTTAGGTACTAAGTAAAAGTCGGACCTATCCGACTACCCATTTGACCTTTTATTTTTCGATATATTTTTAATTTTACATTCTTTATACACATACATATTTACACGCATACACAACTTCTTTTAGTTTAGTTTATATAATATATTTAGATATAGGTACACTTAGTTATAATGATTGAAGTGTCACTAAACTTAAGGCCTGTTTTCATTGCAGCATACTGGCTCATGGTCATCCGGAATTTATACAACAGATCAACACGAGCCCGGGTATATACTTTGATCCAATTGGTGAACTCAAAATTCGCGTAAGCCACTTAGATATAGTCACTCCCCTTGACATCTCATACATTGGTCCCCATTTAAAGAATATAAACTCAATAATAGGCACATTACGTCTAATTTGTAATCAAATTCAAATCGAAACATCCAACAAATTGGAATGTCATAATACTCTAGAACCATTAACAGTGAGATATCACGACATAGATTCAGAATATTCGTCTATCTTCCACTTAATTAACAAAAGGGCCCGACGGGGAGCCTGGATAGGAGCTATTGGTGGTTTATCCAAAACCATATTTGGTACTTTGAACGAGGACGACGCTATCAAGTATGATAACGCCATCCAAAATATTCAGGATAACGAAAAAAGACTGGGCTCAGTAATAAAAGAAAATATTTTAGTTTTTTGTCAAAATTTAATAATACATTACATTTAATGAAAATTAATGAGGCCAGCCTTAATCAAGCTATCGACAATTTCTCTTCGAAATTAAATAATTTTACAATAATCTCCAATGAGCAGAGTGTAAAAGCAAATATCAACTCGATTTTAAACAGTCTAGAAGCATCCATTCTTACTATATCATTTCAGTTAGAAGACATAACAAACGCTATCATGTTATGCAGTAAGAATGTCCTGCATCCGGCCGTGTTATCACCCACTGAGTTATACGAAGAAATTGTCGATAACTACAGACACTTACCTGTAGATTATAAGTTGCCTGTAAGTTTAGCGTTAAGTAACATTCATATTTTATTGAATGTATCTAGTATAGTATGTTATAGTTTAAACAACAAGATTGTTTTTGTTTTAAGAATACCTTTAGTATCGCCTAAGGAATACAACCTGTTTCATAACATAGCACTACCTACACCACATAACAATGTAAAACCGAACTCTTTTAGTTTTATAGTACCTACTAGTAAGTATACAGCGATGACCAAGGATAAATCTGAATACTGTAACCTTGATTCTCTAACGGAATGCACAGTGATAAGCTCACGCGAGTACATCTGTGACGTCATGACGGTGTTCCCATCGAGTGCTAACCCAAGTTGTGAAAGTGAATTCATGTCAAATGTGATAAGCGTTTTACCAGTGCAGTGTCAAACAAGGTACTTTCACGGACAGATAGACTTATGGAAACCGCTTCATAACAACAACTGGATTTATGTACAGTCCCAAAGTAATAAGCTCTATATTGAATGTCCTAATCAAAAAATAATCGATTTAAGTATCATTGGTACAGGAATGTTAACTGTCCCTATTAATTGTATCGCATATTGCAAGAGCACAAAATTAATACCTAGATTTAACAATTTCATTGTAAACGTTACCGTCACACAATCCGATTTCAACATAATTAACGATTCTTGCTGTACCATAGATAAGTTTATAAGAATATTGAGTAATGAACCTCCGTTAAAGTTACAAAATATTGACCTAGACGCATTCACATTAGAAACCAAATCAAAATTCGACTCAATGACTGACGAGACAGACAAAATTTTAAATCAACATCAAATCATAAAATATGAGACTCATTACTCAATCATAATCATAGTATTGCTTTGTATTGTCTTTGTATTTTGTATTTTTAAATTGTTCTTATACATTAAATCGCACAGCCGTCTTATCCACTACTTTCCTAGATTCTCCCAAACCATTCCTGTCAGTTCACCTCCGGTTCAGACTCCAGACCCTGAATCAGTCACTCCCATTAGAATCAATAAACGCAAACCGGAACCTGAAGATGTCCCATCTCCTAATATTAGGAGAAATATTTGAATTACCAATCTGTTCCCCTAAACATCGAAACTTCAGCCCCGATGTTTAGTCCACCCCTGGGAGGTGTTACGGTTGGCGCCTGTACCCTTTCCGGCACACCACGCATTCCCTCCTTGCACACTCAGCACTTTTCCGCCCTACTGACATCAGTCCCTTCCATATGCACCAGTCTCATTCCGACCTCTACGCTAGACGGCTGTCTCAACCAAACCCCTGATTTTTATTTTTTAAAAAAGCCTTTGACTCGAGACTCATAACAGAACGTCAACAACGAGACTATAATAATTTAAAAAATCTACGCCAATGATAGGCTTTGTGACGTCAGCGACAATAAAACGCCATACAAAACTTCTGCGTAAGCTGAAATCTAAATTTAAATTAATATAACCATACGTCGCGATGGTAGAACCATTTGCCGCCGATAAACTAAATTCAGTCCGACGACGACGATCACGTAGTGCCGACCTCGGGAAGACGCACAAGTCGCTGCCAGTGTCGACCAGGAATTGCGTCTTCGAAGATCGGTCCATGACAAACAGGCGACCAGTTGATGAAGAAGGGCAATCGTTAGCCGCCATTACCGACCGCCCTTGGAGTTTTCCGCCTTGTAATCACAGGGCCGTATACACTTAGCAGCCTTCTCCCCGAAGCACTCGTGATACCAGCATAGAGGAAACTTGCGGTAATTTGACTGCGATCGCTGCCTTGAGGTACTCCGGTTACGTTGCGGACGTGGAGAACGTGAAGAACGAGCCCTGCTGTTCCTTTCCGACGATAAATTCTGGAATTGCTTCCGCAGCTCGGCAACCTCCCGGATCAAATCGTTAATTACTGAGCCGGGGACTTCGTTCACAGCAGCAACCTTTGGCGTCGAAGAAGCGAGGTCATTCACCCTGTCCGCTAAATCAGCGAGCGAAGTCGAACTGGCTTGTCCTGCCAGTACCGTCTGGATCCCATGTGGAAGGCGACTTATCCATATCGTCTTTATAAATTCGTCTGGAATATTTAAACCAGCCAGGCCACGAAGATGTCGGAGAAACTGCGATGGTTTGCGATCCCCAAGCTCTTCATGCATTAACAATTGCTTGATTTTATTTTCTTTTGATACGCTAAGCCTTTTAATGAGTTCAGTCTTAAGCTTCTCGTATTTATCGGTCGCTGGTGGGTTGACAATTATGTCTTTAACCTCCCTTGAGTGTTGGTTGTCGAGATGCCCGATGACATAATTAAATTTTGTATGGTCACTTGTAATACCAGAAATGGCAAATTGTCCCTCGACTTGAGCAAACCAAATATCAGGCTCTTCCGCCCAGAACGGTGGCACTCGCACGCCTACTCGAAAAACATCGATACTTTCTATCGACTTGGTCCCATCACTCACACTTGGGTGTGGTTGCACAGGTGTTTGTCCCACTGCGTCTTGAAAATCCTTATCGTCCGACATTGTTCAATACGGGGGTCACCAGTGTAGTGTAGTGTGTGGTTGGTACTCACAAATAAACACTCACGAACAGAAGAGAAGAAAGTTTATTAAGCACAGACACAGAGGATAGTTACAGTTCACAGAGTATAGGTAGACACTAGAAAGCACAGTAGATAGAATAAGCGATAGGAGAAAGAAATCAATTGGACTGTATTTATATATATACTATACGCGTACATAAGCCACTAGAACGAAAGTAGGCGATTTGTTAGCGGAAGGAAGTAACATGCGCTTCGCGTCGTGTATGGTTAGCGACTGCCCGTGACCTCTGCGCGTACGCATCGGTCGAGCAGGTATATGCAACTTATACATCTATGTTGTATTGAGCTGGTGCATTGTCGATAATCTGATATCGATATTTAAGGTATCGACAAGCAACATCGACCAACCGATATTGTTTATATAAATAAAAGTTTACATAACATGTAAGTGCTATCATGAGTGAAATGTACAGTCTGCAAGTAAAATAGGCATACATGTAATAAATATTTTTTATGTAAATATTGTAAATATTATTAGGTGTGTTTTATGTGTAAGTATATAATAGGGTACGATGAGTACCCTACAACTCCAACTCTAGGCATACCTGAAAATATTTGTTCGATTTTTCTTTGAAAGATTCCTGGACTGGACGACAGACCTTGAATTAATCGATTGTACCTATACAATCCGCGAAATGTATTTATTACAGTATACGATTTCGATTGATCATCAAGACAAAATTGAGCATACGCTTGGGAAAGATCAATTTTAGTGAATTTTTGGCCTGAATGTAACTTAGTTAACAAATCGTCTATTCTCGGCAACGGAAAACGGTCAACCTCTAAGCATTTGTTAAGAGATAATTTATAGTCACCACATAATCTCAAACCTCCGTCCTTTTTAATCACTGGCACGATCGGCGTCGCCCAGTCGGATGACTCAACGGGCGAGATAACACCGTCGCGCTCCAGCTGGTCTAGCGCCTGATCTACCCGGTCGCGCAGCGCGTACGCAAGCGGCCGCGCTCGCATGAACACAGGTTGCGCACCGGCCCGCACCCGTAAGCTCACTTCACCGCCAGTATAACAGCCGAGTCCGTCCGATAGCACATCAGAGTATCTGGAATTGAATTCATTTATGTCAAATTTTATCATACTAACAATGTTGTTACAATCGTTATTCTGTTTAACTATAACATCCTGTAGCTTAATCTGCAATTCTTGTAGCCATTCCCTGCCTAACAGTGGATTTTTACCATTCTCAATTACATACAACTCTAATTGCTTACATGCGCCCGCATATCGGACCAATGGTTTAATTCTACCCCGAGGGTACACTTTTTCACCTGTATAATAATTCATTACTAAATTCGATCGTAACAAGGGTATGTGTGAAAACATATTTTCATAAATTTCCTAATTAATACACGATATTCTACTGCCTGTATCTACCTCCATAGCAATGTTTTTGTCGGCCACTGACACACTAATTATAAAAGGTTTGTATTTTTCTATGTTATTACTGTTCAGTAATGAATTTAAATTTACCTGCTCTAAATCGCTATCCAAATCTTCCTCTGTGCTGGATGACTGTACCTGCTGAGTCTGAGACCAGTTAATGCCCATCCTGATTCTAGGACACATCTTCTTTAAATGGCCTTCCTTGTTGCATACTCGACACGTGTACCTCTTGAATCGGCACGAAGCTACTTCATGTGCTGCGCCACACGCCTCGCATCTGACATTGGATGACCTTGAATCCCGTCGTACATTGTGTGCTGGGCTGCGTGCGCCCCGGCCTCCGCCCCGCGCTCTGGTAGGGTGACCGCGTTCCCCGCGCTGTAGACCACCCTTTTCGAACGTGGCGACATGGTTGGTCGCCACCACTGGATTTTGCCGGCCGCTTACCGTGACGTCATTGCCGCGCTCCAGACCCCGATGCTCCAACATCGCAGAGTCCACCTCCGCCGCTTCCATAGCCACCGCCCATTGAAATGCCTTGGCGAACGTAGGAGTATCACACGTGAACAGCCGCTGCCGAATGACGTCATTCTCCAAGCCACACACAAATTGATCACGCAAATTGCTGTCTAACTCTTTTTCAAAGTCGCAAAATTTCGTCATCTTCTTTAATTCCGCCACATATGTCGCAATACTTTCCCCTTTTAACTGCTTTCTTTGTCTAAACTTGTACCTTTCAGCTAGAACATTCGGCTTCGGTTGAAGGTGACCTTGCATAATTTGAACTAGTTCTTCAAACGGTAGTGTCGATGGTTTTCTTGGGGTACACATGGTCACCAAGAGCTCGTAGCAAGCACTACCCATGACCGTTATCAAGGTTGGTACGCGCATCTCCACTTTCACATCATTTACCACAAAGTATTGTTCTACACGTTCAATGTACAATGTCCAATTATCGGATTCGATATCAAACGCCTCCAATTTTCCAACCGGCATCTTGTCAACAATTTTTTTTTTCCACGCGTCGCTGAGCCTCTCGATTAGTACGCGTAAGTTTTACTCGTCGCCAATGTGATATATGTTCCTTAGGGATAGTATTGGGTATCTCACAATGAAACTCGGCGAAGTACATAGCAAGACTGAATTTATTGAGTACTTATTACACAGGTACAATTGTCGTAGGAAAGAGGGTAAATCTGTTACGCACCTACCGTCGTCATGACAGATATTATTAATACATAATCGCACCCCGGCTGACCCAGGGCCATTCCTTACGGTCTGGCCCTCCTCAGGATTTTTTTTCAGAACAAGCTATCATTTTAAACAGTATTGGGAAGAATCGACGACTTAGTCAAATACCCTATTACTTACCTATTCATGTCGAAATCTCCAACGAAGCACTTTTACTAACACATCACAATAATTTACAACGAGCGCGCCAAGACGATAATTTTTAAGTGTCAAATAATCGTCGATGGTATATTTCAAAGACTTGTCATGTGACTTTATGCCGACCTTACTCTTTCCTCTACTAAAAAAATTAAAAATAAAACATCTTAGACTGAACTTTACAACTGTACTTTGAATGTGGTAAGACAAGGATGTTGTGTTGGTCTTAGAAGATTATGATGTTTTCAGAATATTGTTTTATTTACACAATCATTGACTATACTTTCATTTTTTTATTTTATTTTTTTGCAATTTAGCTTCATTTTTTAGCAGTGATATAAACTGGTACGCACATTACTGGGTTTTGATGGAATTCTCATGTTGATGCGGCGATGCCGACCGTCAACACCATTTGTGGTTCTAATCTTTTGGTCATGACAGCATAGTATGTTACTACTTCTTTCTTTCTTCTTTCTATCTTTTTTATTAATTAGCTGTTGAAGTAATCTAGGAATTTGTTGAAACGTGGTGAAGACATTTCAATGATGTATTAAAGGCTTCTGGCATCAATTTCGGAGGCAGTAAAGATAAGAGTGAACAGTATTTTGCTACGTTTTGGTCTTCAGATTCTTCACTTTTAATTTTTTTGTCACGTGTTTGTACGTTTTCTACATCAATACTTTCAAAGCATTTTAAGCGCAATTGTGCAATATATGATCATTGCAGTGAAATACTATTATTTCACTATTTTATTTTGCACTATTCTATTACACTATTTTGAAAAACAGAATTATTAAGTCCAAAACTAACAGAGGCATTGTCCGCTCCGTACGCTGTTACTCTACTTCAAGGGAGCTTTGAATTATTTATGATTTGACATAGTTTTTTCAGTGAAACCGAACAGTGTGTCCGGTTTACCTAGACTTTCTTAACTGGAGAAGCTTTTAGAAAACCAGACTGCCCAGTCCAATACCGGGTATCTGGCAAACCTATGTGTATGCCACTTGCGACCGCGTCCGCTAGTTCTGCTAACTTGGTTTGGCTAATATTTTTCTGCGAAGCGATGATCGCTTGGGTACCGCGGAGCAGGAGTTTGGTCCAGATGGTGCCCAGGAATTTCTTCGAGAGATCTGGTCCGGCCAGGTTAATCAGATGACGATAGAATTTCGAGGGCTTTTAGTCACCTAGCTCTTCGTGCATCAGTGGTTGCTTGATTTTCTTTTCTCGCGAGCCAGACAATTGCCCGATAAGCTCCACTTTGAGCAACTCGTATTTATTTACTAGCAGAGGGTTGGTGATAATGTCCTCAACTTCGGCCGTACTTCCTCCGTATTCTTAAACGTCCCTTGAGATTTCACTCAACTCGACTCGAACGTCCTGGACTCACATAACTCATAGCTCTCCCTACCTGAGCACCTTTGTTGTTGATGATTTGGGCAAAGGAAAGCCTTCAATAATTTTACAAAAATTCAATAATTCAATAATCTTACGTTATTCTGAGTCGGCCAGCTTAGCAGCTCGTAAGTCGGTTGGGCTAGTGGAAGGAAGATTGATGACAACAGGACACAAACTATACTCCTCCGATTCGTCTTCTTGAGCGCATGGTGGGCGGCTCAACGTGTCTGTGACTACATTGGCCTTGCCTGGTGTGTACTAATAGGTTATATTAAATGATTGTAGCTTGAGTGCCCAACGGTCCAACCTACCTGAGGGTGACTTTAGAGTGAGAAGCCACCTTAATGGCTGGTGATCACTTCTGACTATTACCTCGTGCCCGTCTATGTAACCCTGAAAACGCTCTACAGCCCATACAACAGCCAGGGCCTCGCGCTCCGTGGTACTGTAGTTTTTCTCAGCAGAGGTTAGCAGGCGGCTTGCATACTCTATAGGACGTTCTTCTACGTCCTAACCTTATAATAGCACTGCGCCTATGGCATAAGCACTAGCGTCAGTTCGAAGTATGAATGGCTGGTCGTACCTTATCTGTATTAAAATAGGAGCTGAAGTCAGGCACTTCTTTAGTTCTTCAAAGGCGTTTCTTTGCTCGGTCTCCCAGACCCACGGCTGCTTCTTTTTTGTCAGGCGTGTCAGGGGCTCGGCGATGGTTTGGTACAAACTTACGGAACCAGGAGCACGTCTGCAGGTAAGTTCTCAACTGCTTTAGGTTTTGCGGCGGGCTCATGTCCGCTATTATTATTATTATTTCCTTTATTTGAGTATAACACATATAAATTACATTTTTAAATATATCCTAAAAAAATACAAAATATATTTAAAACTATAAAATAGTATCCCACCGGCATCGAGTACAGGGACCAAGCTACCGGTGGTCAGGGCTCCAGAGAGAGGAACTTCCTCACTATGCGCGCCGTGTCGAGGAGTACCGCCTTCTGCATCAGGCCCTTGATCCAGCTACCCAACGCGAGCCTCTTTAGGTGTTGGTCGAGGCTCTTGGCTACAAGTCCATTGACGGTTATGACTATTGGAACAATGATTGCCGAGTCCACCTCCCACATGTCGACAATCTCGTGAGCAAAATCAAGATACTTAATTTGTTTATCTTTTTCAGCTTTCACGAAATTCTCGTCATGAGGGATTGTGACATCAACAATCATTGCGCGCCGCTCAGACAGGTCTATCACCACGATATCAGGTTTGTTGGCAACAACAGTCCTGTCCGTGATGATAGATCGGTCCCAGTACAATGTGATATGACCATTTTCGAGAACTGGACCTGTAGTACGGCACCTCAGCGTCTACAAGTTGGTATAACAGAGCAAGCTGCTGATGGATGATCCTGGCTACTTGGTTGTGCCTGTGCAAGTACTCGCTGTTAGCAAGACGAGAACAACCGAACAACCACAATATTCCTGCGTGACTCACCGGGCTGGTGGCACGCGCGACATATATCGACCGTGCCGTCCCTCAGGATATATTTACGGTAGTTCTTCGTCATGATAACCTCATCTGCAATTGCACAGGCAAAACCCTCGGTTTCTCCGAAGAGATCACCGAAACGTAGCCAGGCCACGGAGGCTAATAGGTCCACATCGGGCCCATGAAGAGCGCGATAGAACCTACCGTGAAGCTCCTTACTCTGCCATACCTCCTGCCGATCACTGATGCTTAGCACCACAGGTTTTCACCAGTTCTCTTTAGCCAACTTGAGCGGTGTGAGAGAGACGTCCACTGCAACAACATCACGATGCATATCCTCATTCACTCGGAGAAAATATTCTCTAAGGTTGTACACCTCGCGGTTGTGGAGGTTTTTAACATTTAAAAAGCCTCGGCCTCCACATTTCCGCGGGATGTACAACCTCATCACCGATGAACGAGGATGGTGCATTCGATATGCCGTTAACAGTGTACGAACTCTTCTGTCTATGGCGTCCAATTCAGTTTGAGTCCACTTGAGTATGCCGAAGGAGTATATCAGAAGCGGCATGACCCAGCCATTGTAGGCGCGCACCTTGTTGCCGCCCGATAAAAGGCTGTTTAATACCTTTTTCAGGCGACCAAAGAAACGTTCCCGCAATGACTGTTTCATGTCAGCCTCATTAATGCCCAACGCCTGCGACATACCCAAGTACTTATAGGTGTCGGTTACGAGGAGTGATTTCAGATGAATGGAATCAGAAAGTTGAATACCTTCTGATTCCACTGTCCGCCCTCACTTTACATGCATGACTGCACATTTGTCCACACCAAACTCCATTTTGATGGAATCACTAAAGCTTTTGGTTATCTTTAGTAAATCCACCAATTGTGAGCTTGATGTGGCAAACAATTTTAAGTCATCCATGTAAAGCAAGTGCGATATTATCTGACCTCCTCCTCGTAACCTGTAGCCTAGCCCTGAATTCCCCAGTAAGGTACTGAGAGGATTCAGTGCTAAGCAGAACCAAAGGGGACTCAAACGTCACCTTGGAAAACGCCTCGCTCAATATTTATTGGTTTGCCGTTACTGCACACCTCTCGACATCCTGGATAGCTAAGAACTGTTCTCCATTGCCTCATACATGACGCCAAGAAGATGCACAGAGTTGTATCTACTTTATACAACTCTAGCACCCTCAGGAGCCATGTATGGGGCACAGAGTCGAACGCTTTCTTATAGTCTATCCAGCATGTCGATAGATTCTTACGGCTACGGCGAACTTGTTGACTAATGGCCATATCAATGAGGAGGAGCTCTTTAGTACTACGGGCCCCATTCCTACATCCATTCTGAGAGGCACTCATAACAGTGTTTGTAGAGATGTGCTTTGTTATTTTGTCTCTCAGAATAGATGTAAGAAGTTTATAGACCGATGGTAAACACGTGATCGGTCTATGGTTACTGGGGTTCGAGTTACTTCCTGTCTTATGGAGCAGATGGGTAACACCAGTAGTCATAAAAATTGGCAACGACCCTGACTCGATAGCAGCATGAAACTGAGATGCCAAACGAGCATGTGAACTACGTAGCCACTTAATCCAGAAATTGTGCAGTCCGTCCGGCCCTGGAGATTTCCAATTAGAAAGTGGACGGCCTGCACTGGCCACGTCTGAATCGTCTATATTGACAAATTCCATGTCTGGAATTGCTGCACATGCTCGCTCGACATCACGGGTCCAGTCGCCCTCGACATGAGCAACGGGCGCCGACCAGATGCTGTGCCAAAACATATTAGTTTCGTCAGCACTCGGTAGGCACCCGCTACTCACATCTTTGTTAGGCCGATCTCAACTTTTATAGACCCACCTCTGGTCCCTTTGGAATGTACGATTTACGCTAAATCGATCCACACGCTTTTTGTATCTACGCACTCGGTTTGCCCATGCATAGATTTTCTGTTTCAAGAGGTCAATGCGCTCCGTGACCCGAGTTATATACTCTGGAGGGCTGATGCCCGTTCCCGAAAATGCTCGGTTCACAAAGCGCATTACCCTTGGTCGTGCATTACCTGATCTGAAACACGTTAACTTGCCAATGAGTACTCTTGCCTCAGCGATACGTCCCTCAATCCTGCGCTGCCATGCTGGTACGGCAGGCTTTTGTCGTGGAGCAGGGGCATGAGCTGAAAATTTAACTCTAGCTAGACGACATGCCGCCACCGCAGCACAGTACAGGATTGAATGAGTATCACTGAGGGACTCACTACTATCAAAATAAACAGGTAATAGTGTGTCAAGAGCACTCATCAGCATTAAATTTTTCTTATGCATGGGCAGCCGAGGGAGACGCGGTCTAATATTAATGGGCATGGACCGATATTCGCGTATTGCACATTCCAAAGCTACCTTTACCTCCTCATTGCACTCGGTGTCTACGGTTATAACCCTATCATCCCCTACCACATTAACACTTTAAAACTTGTGTTGACTCACTTTGTAAAAGTACCGGGGTTGGGGAGATAACAGGGTTACTGTGCAGACACTCTAAGCGTAGTCTCTCAAGTGCGTCTCCATCCAACAGCTGATTACGCTGGATGACACGCACTTAGTCCGATAAGCGTTACGCCGAAACGTTGACACCTGGTTCAAGCACCTGGAACAGAGGAAGCATTCGAACACGGTACGCGGTGAGGTTGGTTCCTCCCTCTGTAGCCGCAAAATATGCCCGCATGACGTTCTCATTCATTGATGAAGTCCATCGCATGCGGCGCACATTACCACCGGTAGCGGGGTCTCTATTCGAAGCCGGAGGGCCTCGGGGTCCCAAGCAGGTCGGTGGCCGGCCTCTCCCCGGCCGACGTACAGGTGTTGGCGACGTCGGCGGGGAGAAGAACTCGTCGCTCGAAGAGGAGCTCGACGCCGCTGGTTCCACTGCTGGAGGTTGCGCGGCGGAGCTTAGCGACGAGTCCGGAGATGTTATGGGTGCACTCTTGTTCCTGTTGGCTTGAGCCCGAGTCAGCATTTTCTCCAAATATTTGAAGGAATTTTTACAGCATTAAGTATGCTAACTATACAAATCAAATAAATAGTATAAGGTGGGAGGTTTGACTATTTAATTGATTTGTATAGTTAGCATACTTAATGCTGTAAAAATTCCTTCAATTGTTTGGGCGCAGTTATCAAAAAATCAATGTTTAAAAATGATTGTAACATCATTCATTGATTCCGATAGTTCGTAAGAAAATCGGTAGATGACGCCACGTCGCCTTAAAGACGTATAAGGTGGGAGGTTTGAATCATATCGGGCGTGTCTCGGTAGCCGAATTGGTCAGGCATTCCCCCTGTAAGGGAAAGACTGCGGGTTCGAGTCCCGCCCGAGAAGATTCTTTTTCCCTATTTATTTGATTCTCCAAATATGTTTGTTTGTATTCAATTCAACTGTATAATTTATTTGATTTTTTCTGTGACAGCTGTCACTACAAGACGGCATTGTTGTATGTTGTAAATTAGGTATTTATCCAAAAAATCACTGCTGCAGAAACTAAAATTATCGGGCTATTTATTAAAATACTATTTATTATTCCTCTTTATCGAAGTTAAAGTATTATTTACAAAAATTAAAATTAAAATTAAAATCGGAGAAGAAATATTCTGACACAGGCGATGTAGGGTTGCCAGTTATATTTGTTATTATTATTATTATTAGTCATGCACTAGCAGCTAAAAGCTGATGCGTGCTATCAGCACTTGTTAATGTTAATGTTCACTGAGTATTTATTTTATCACTATGTTTATAATGTTCAAAGTCCGTTCACTTATGGTGTCATAAAAGTGTCACTGTTTGAGGATAGTTCGTTTTTTAAATAGTGGTCGAGTCTGTTTTTGAAAGCGTTCACTGAAGGTGCACTTATGACTGTCTCTGGCAGTTTGTTCCAGGAGTTCACGACTCGGTTTGGCAGAAAATGGTACCTAGGATTGCTTATGCTTAGAGTGCGCGCGAGCTTCAATGCGTGTCCTCTCAACTTCTCAGGCGGTCTCACTGGAGTCACTCTTACTTCCAAGGTTGTTGTTAAAACTTGTCGGGTGCGCGCTGAGCCACCTGCAAGACGAAGTCGTCGGGTCGTCTCCTCGCAAGGGTGCTCGTGCTTCAGCAGCATCTGATACAGCAAGGCACCGGCAACGCTGCTCTTAGCGCCAGTATCTAGCAAAGCTTTACCTGGGGCACCTAGAATTTGGATACTTAAAACAGGTCTTAACCTAATCGGGTACTCCATATTGTTACCTAAGTTCTCTATATTTTTGTTACTATTAAAAGAAGAAAAATGTCCTAATGTTTTTATGGTCACCCTATTTAAGACAATAGGCTGTGACCGGCCGGCACCGGCGCTCGACGCATGCTGCTCGCGGGAATCTTGCGGCGGCGTGTTTCTCGGGGGCGCACCGCCCGCTGTCCCGCTCGTCAGCATGTGCGGCGTCCCGTGGCGTCGATGTGTGTGCTCGTCGGTAGCATCTTCGATGTGCCTGGCCTTTTCAAGCAAGCCGTCGTACGTCGTTATCTCGTCTCTGCGCACACGGCTGCGAACTCGCTGATGCAGCAGCCCGTACAACATGTCCAGTTGTACCTTCTCACTGAGGTCGGCGACCAAAGTAGCAAAGAGGGCTCGCTCTTTCGCGACGAAAATTTCCGTCTTTTCTCGACCTTGTGTCATACTAAAAAGTTCTAGATAAATTTTATGCGGTGGCCGATTGTCGCCGAAAGCACTCCGCAGTGACGTCACGGCCTGGTTCCAGCTACTGATTGTGGCCTTAATGCCCTGCCACCAGACTGCTGCATCGCCGGACAATAGCATCGACAGGCCTCGTAGCGCGTTAGCATCGTCTACGTAGGCACAATCTTTATATGACTGCACGGCGTCAATGAAACCGTCTAGCGATGCGTCGGACCCGCCGCTGAACCGTGCTGTACATTGAGCGAAGTTCCCGGGGGCAGGAGCGGGCGTGAATGGCGCCGCTGGCACACATATAAATTAGGTAATAGGTACAGTTACAAGATAGTTTTAACTTAACTCAAACTTATTTATCTTTACTCTACTTCTTTTACTCTACTCTTATTTATCTTTAATACAAAATGCAGCAAGTAAACCACGTCGGCCATCGGCCCCGGCGAATGAGCGAATGTTCAAATAAACCGAAGCTTTCTATACCATTTCACACAACGCCTTAGTGCTGAACTGTAAGATACCATTTGGTCGCTAACATCTATTGATGATTTTCCTGTATTTATAATCAATGATTTCAAAGTTGGTTTCAGTATGGTTCTGTCAGTTTTAGTTTTCACTTTCTCCTTTGATTTTGCTGAATGTTTAGTGAAATGACGTATCTTTTGTCTTTCCATTTTGTCAAAGCTATTTTTCCGTAATCTGTCTCCATGCATGCCAATTCTCCTGTCTTCAATGTCTGCTGAATAACTTGCTTCGGTGCATTTTTCTGTTCTGCCTAAAGCTTTGGTCTGGTGATCATGACGCACAACGCTGCGGTATGCGCCGCAACGCAGCGTCACGACGCAGCATTTAGCGTCCCTGCGGAGAGGTGGTCAGTTGATTATGCCGCAGCTACCAAGGTAGACGTGAACATGGACAATTTTTCTGTAATTTGTGCTTTGCTTGAAGAGGAGGAAGAAGAAGAATTTTGCTATTACGGCACAAGAAAAACTATTCCTAACGTTAAGGTAAGTTAAATGAATTTATTTCGGTAATTAAATAAAACAATTCATAATCATATTATTTTTATTAATCGAATACAGTAACTCGGTATAACATCAAAGTATGTTGAATGATTGCTGTGGGGATGGTGTCTCTCGTTGCGAGTTGTATGCGTGGATTGGATGCTGTAGTGTGTTGAATGATTGCTGTGGGGATGGTGTCTCTCGTTGCGAGTTATATGCGTGGATTGATTGCTGTGGTGTGTTGAATGATTGCTGTGGGGATGGTGTCTCTCGTTGCGAGTTGTATGCGTGGATTGGTTGCTGTGGTGTGTTGAATGATTGCTGTGGGGATGGTGTCTCTCGTTGCGAGTTGTATGCGTGGATTGGATGCTGTGGTGTGTTGAATGATTGCTGTGGGGATGGTGTCTCTCGTTGCGAGTTGTATGCGTGGATTGGTTGCTGTGGTGTGTTGAATGATTGCTGTGGGGATGGTGTCTCTCGTTGCGAGTTGTATGCGTGGATTGGATGCTGTGGTGTGTTGAATGATTGTTGTGAATGAACCAATAATTCCATTTCAGTAAGTTTGTAACATCGTACAAACTTGTGCTCTGATTTGAGCTATTTTGTCGGGAGGAAATTGACAAACTACGTCGGCCATACTCCTAAAGAATATGTGTACTGGAGTATTGCCTTTTTCTGTAATTTGTCTCAACATGTTTGTACTTTCTTCTCTATTCTTTCTAAACCCTTCGACAATGCTGTCTCTTTTTTTCTTTTTCACTTGTGATGTACCTTGAGTTTTGTTTTGTGTTATTGAATGTCCTTCTTGCGATGGTTGTTGTGAAATAGATTCACATGGTGAATACGGCGTTGAACTCGGCGTTGAAGAAGTTGGTCCTGAACATATCTCTACTGGCAAATTGTTTCCTTCATCAACCTCAAGAATATTTCCGGGGTTTAGATTTGAAATAGAGTCCCTTTTTATCTTTAATTTATTACTTTTTACTTTATTTTATTATTTAATTGTATCGGGGCAATAGATGGTAAGCATATACGTATCGTGTGCCCAAGTAAGAGCGGGTCCTTATTTTTAATTATAAGCAGTTTTTTTCTATTGTTTTACTTGCCGTGGTCGATGCGAATCGAAAATTTATAACAATAGATTTTTTTTTTTTTTTTTTTTTTTATATTGGACACGTCAATTTGACTTCACCTCGCCTGATGTTAAGATATTGGTTCTTATGGCAAAGAAGGTGACGCAGGCATATTTATGAAATCTGATTTATTTAAGAAAATTCAAAATGGGCAGCTACAGATTCTCCCGCCAACAAAGTTGCCGGAAGCTGACATAGAAATGCCTTATGTTTTCGTAGGTGATGATGCATTTAGTCTCACCAACTTTATGATGAAACCATACTCAAAAAATCATGCGTCTCAAGATAGGTCAAAACGAATTTTCAACTACCGCCTTAGTAGAGCAAGAAAAACATCTGAAAATGCTTTTGGCATATTATGTCAACGATTTCGAATATTTTTTTCACCTATTGCAGTAAACCCTCGTGTCGTAGACAAGTTGGTTATGTCAGCTTGTATCATCCATAATATGATGAGTTCTTTGATCATACACGATTCAGACAGAAATACTCTTGAAATGCCTTCTGAAAATGTAATTCCTATGGTGCGTATACCGGGAAGAGGTTATAACATAAATGGTTCGGTGACACGTGACTTATTCAAGCAGTATTTCAACAGTGATCGTGGTAGTGTACCTTGGCAAGACAGTGAAGTAGATAGGACAAGTTAAGTAAGTAATTCAAAACTTATTGCTTATTTTCTATAACACTAAATAAACACCACCAAGTTAAATTGTTCATTAAATTTAAATTAAATTGTTCGTCAAGTTTCCAACCTCAGAATAATCAAAATGTTTCATGCATGGACCTATAGAAGTTTCATGTGTCACTAGTAATGTTTGCCATTTTTTAATGTTAACTTAGGTACCTACCGCTGTCGAATAAACAATTAGAAATATACAAAATACTCACGTGTTTTATTCAACTTCTCAGCAATCTCCCTCCAGCAATTTTCTTTAACTATCAAACTTTTATGTTTTTTGTCTTTATTTTTATATAAAGAAGGATAGTTGCGAACTAATTCTATTAAATTGTCTTCGAAAAATTCCATATTGACTCAGTAACGCACACCGCACACCGCAGTGTTGAACCGAGAATGACGCCGCGCTGTGCGGCAGTACACCTCCCCACTTCACCGCGCTTGCCCCTCGCCGCTGACGCATACTGCGATGGAACAAGAGAACATTCTCGACGTTTTTCATATGATTGAGTGTCCGACAACGCATACCGCATACCGCAGCGTTGTGCGTCATGATCACCAGACCAAAGCTTAAATATTCCTACTGAATCCGCCTTTCTATGCTTTATAGGCCACAGGAACACTGAATAAATGTCTGTATATAATGTGCGTCCAGCATCAAGCAATCCTTCTATCAATTCCATTACAGCTTTTTTAGACACTTTTTGTGTTTGCTGTTATTTGCCACTATATACAGAAAAATTATATACCCTTATCTATGCATAATTAGAAGACGTTTATGCTATATCTGTGTCGTTTGTTTGGTATATATTATCCAAAGATTAATCTGCCATGCCATGGGATCAAGCTTTCATCTACGCATATCTTTTGTTCAGGAGTATAAGCATTTTGATAATTTTTGACAAATTTCTCCATAACATTTCTCACTTTGAACAAACGGTCATTATGGGTATCTTTCTCATTATTAGAAAAATGCAGAAACTTTAATATCATCTCATATCTATTACGTGGCATTACAGTTCTGCCAAAAGGTAGACCATAGAGTGGATGTATTCGCCAGTAATCGCGAATAGCTGGCAGTTTCACTAACCCCATCCATCCGATCAGTCCAAGGAATTTCCATATCTCTGCTGAATTTACAGGCTTCCAAGAATGAAGTCTTGACTGTTCGAATGTGTCGTTTGCTAATAGATATTGACATGAATATAAATTAGTCTCATTCACAATTATTAATAAATAACTCGAAGTAATCCAATGGTTTAGCATCAGCTAAAATACCTTGGTAAATATCTTTCATTCCAGAAGTACCCGTAAATTAATCATTGAGGTCCAGAATCTTTTGGTGAGACCCAATTTATATTATCAATATATTCTTTTATTATCATGTCTTCAGTCATATTTGCTATTGAACCAGAAACACTAGGCAGGTTTGGTGAATCAGCACGCTGTGGTATTCTCGAGCTCAATGAAGCTAAGGGCATAACATCTATCACTGCTATCTTCCCAATCAGAGTCGCTGGGCTCATCACTAGGATTATAATTGGGATCATAAACTGAATCATCCGATGAGTAATCCATTTCAATGCACTCTAAACTCTAATTACTCAAACTATTACATTCAGATAACATTGTTATTTTATGCAAGTTCGGAACTTCACGCGATAAAAATTTACATAAAATAACAATCAGAAAACAAAAAAGAAATATGGAAAATGCACTGGGACAGAGTTTTCTATTTTTCTTATATTTTCTTTTTTATTTTGTCATTCTTGTCTTATTTTCTCAGTTCTTTTTGTAATCTGTAACAAACCAAAAAATGCGTTAAGCCTAAAAAAGAGGAAAAATCTAGGTGTATACTTTAATATACACCTGGCCGGTGTATAGTAAAGGATACACTTTAAAAAAGGGGGTAAAACGGATAAAAAAAGTCAAATATATATATTGTCGTAACGCCTGACCCGACACGAGTACAATTCCAATCTGCAATAAAAAAAACACAAATCCACACCTTTTCACATCGACTGTGTGATATTTGAATCCAATCGACGACACATATTTCCAAATATCTTGAAACGATGATATTGATGTATGTTCTAATGGTAGAAATAGTGGTTAGTTCTTTTAGTATCACATTTATTTACTCCTTGAAAAGGTCAAGTACAGATTTTTATCTTTTTCTAGTGGTTATAACTCAGTATGTTTATGAGTCTCACTACCATGGACGCCCATATTCATTTGCACAGCGTATGTATCTTAATCTCAATGGAAGTTGGCTTCAAAAAGTACATGTTCTTGATTTATTTTTGTATCCTGGCCACAAATTGTGATGGATACTGTTTTGCGGATACATTCACTCTTATTCCTTTTTTCAGATCTTTTTTTTTTTGATGCAAGACCGTTTGTGATATGTAAGTCTGCTAAATCGCACCACGGTTTAAGCTACCATCAGATTAGAGCTCGTTTCTAAATGTTCCCGCGAACAATTTTAAAATTTCTGCTGCGTGAATGCTTAGTATTTATGTGGCTAGTTTGACCTTCACCTTAGCACGGACCTTTGGATTTGAAGTTTTTTAAAATGAAGCGTTTCCTTTTTTTTCTTGTGGATCAACTAGGTGCGACAAATCGTATCAGGGGACCCAACGCCCCCTGCAGGAGACTGTACCTGGGGATCGTGCGAAGTATGGCCCTATACGGGGCCCCCGTATGGGCGGAGAACCTGACGGCCAGTAATGTGGCTAGATTGCTGAACCCACAGAGGGCGATGGCCGTCAGGGTGATAAGGGGATACCGCACGATCTCTGGTGAGGCGGCATGCCTCCTAGCCGGGACCCCTCCATGGGACCTGGAAGCGAGAGCCCTTGCGTCTCTATTTATATGGCGCAAGGAGGCGCTGGAGCGGGGCCAATGGCCTGCGTCTCGAGAAATCGAGGCCCAGCGGTCCCAGCTCTACCAGAAAACCGTAGAGACATGGAAGGTGCGACTTGAGCAACCAAAGGGGGGATTCGCCACAATTGCGGCCGTCAGACCGGTCATGGACGAGTGGCTGGAGAGGAGACACGGTGCTCTCTCCTACCGGTTGTCACAGATACTTACCGGGCATGGTAGCTTCGGTAGGTATCTGTGGCGAAGACACCGGGAAACCACGGCCGAGTGTCATGACACAGCGCTCCACACGCTGGTGGAGTGCACGGCGTTTGCGTAACAGCGCCAGGTCCTCGTGGTGGGTCTGGGCGTGGGCACCCTCTCGCTCGAGACCATGGTGCGAGCCATGGTCTCCAGCGGGAGCAAGTGGGACTGCGCCGCCTCTTTCTGTGAGCAGGTCATGCTCGTGAAAGAGGCGGCGGGGCGAGAGCGGGAGAAAACTCCCACCCGAGTTCCGCAGTCAGCGGCTTGGGCACCGCCGACGTGTCTTCGCCGAAGACCATCGGCCTCCATGACCGGGGGACTGAGGACGGTGAGTTGGCTGCTCACCGTCTTTACAGAAGCAGGCCCATGACGGCAGCGTGACGTGAGGGATTCACGCACGCCCCCCCCCCCCCCCTAAGAAGCGGGATAACACCCGAAAACCCCCCCATAGACGCGGGATAGCACCCGAACCACCCCCGAGACGAGGCCGCAATTGTAGCCGTAGGTCTGATGGGAGTCCTGGGACATCCTTCCGAGGGCTTACCCGGGGCTCCCATCCATAGGCTTCTGGGCGTTACCGTGGGGGTTTTTAGTCGGTAGGAGTTCGGCATAACATCCATGAAGGTTTTTCCCCCACGGTTAAAAAAAAAAAAAAAAAAAGGTGCGACAATTCGGCTTATTCGCCATTAAAAATATTCTTTCCTCCTTGTAAAAATGTTTTCTAATGGACATGAAAAGATGTGGTATGTCATAGATAATATAAACCTTATTATCATCCACTGAAAAGAAATAACTGTCTGCAAGTTGGCCGGTGAACTTCTTGATTAAATTAAGGGCACCTACGGTAGTCGGACCTTGATCGCATACAGTAGCAATCAAAATCAAATCCAAGATCAGAAACATTTTTTATTGAATTCTTAATATGCACTACTAATTTTTCTGAAGATATTGTTCCTTTTACAAAGTAGTGGGCAAGGGGCTGTTTATATTTCAATAGTTCACCTTGTAACAACAGAACCAAAGCTTTGTCGGCTATATCTCCGATCCGACCATGTTCACCAAAATCCTGATAGCCTTCAACACTCATTAGCGCCATTATAAATGAGCATTTTTTTAGGGACATCTCATCAATCAGCAATACGCAGTAGCATTACTTGCTTACGTGTGCGCCTATGGGTCGAGTCAAGTGGGCACTGAGGCCATTTAAAGCGATAGCTCAATTCAACTCAAAATTAAAAACTGAGAGCTATATTTGTGCGCGGTGCCCGTCGAATCGACGGAGGTTTTTTATTTAGGTATTTATTTATTGGTCCACCAACAGTTGTTTACATTGTACATGTTATAAACAAATATTATAAAGGGTGGTATTAGGTACGCTTAACTAATAAATACCATTTTTTAAAACAAATATACTGAATGCGCCACAAAATTTGTATACCAAAAAGTACAAATTTTGCACACTTTTTATTTCCGAATGCAAACTTTTATTCTACGTGCATAACTTATAATTCACATGTATGACTAATATTTTTTTATTACCACAAAAATTGTAACCCTAATCTATTAGAATCAAGCAACTATCTATCTTATTATTATTACTGTTTTTATAAATAAAACACAATTTTATCAATTACGCTTATCAATTTATTCAAACTAAAAACACTTAAATGTAAAACAAAATGGTTAGGTATGCACTCAGCTCACATAATCTTTTAACCGCTAAAATGCACTATGGTGCATAAAATGCACTATGGTGCAAACTGCATAAGTGCAGTTGAGTGCACTGTGATGACTATGGTCACTATTTCGCACACATATGCACTTTTGTCTATTTCTTTCCTACCTACTAGTTATTCATACTTTCGCTCTTTCTATTCGAATATTAACAAATTAAGTCATCCTTCAAAAGCCATGACAGTTCGAAATACGACAATTTCGATTTTAAAAAAAATTGCAAATTTTTGCATTGGTTCGCAAAAAACGCGTCATTATTTTTCCGTTGCAATCAACGATTCTAACATCAAAAAGTGTTAGTTTTTGAAGAAAACCTTAATAAAAGCGAGTATTAAACCCTGTTTCAAGTGTGTAATATCAAATTTCAACAAAAGAGTAACTATTATTTCTATATTTGAACGATTTTGAAGCGTGCTTCTCCTGGCAGTTAATTCCATATTTTATGGCAAAAACAAAACCAAAACTATGACAAAATCGATATAATGTTTACACAATATGTTAGAACATGAACTTGGCTTTCAATTAGTAATTAAATTTTTAGGTTACGTGTAACCATAAAATTGTAATAAATTACGTAATCTGACTGAAAAATTGTCCGCGCGCCGGTCGCAAATCTTTCCTGCTAGTCTTAGGCCTATTTTATAACTAGCACATATGGTTTTTTTATTTTAATCGTGTCTAGTTTCAACCTGTGGACTATTTAAAATTATAAAATACATAGGTTATCGCTTTACTTTTTAAAATAAACGTACCTAACGTTGAGATATTCATGTTTAAAACTATACGCAATTTTAACCGCCTATTATTATAACGTCACCTCCACGGTAAATTTACGTGTACAGGCCCCCGACCTAGGCCCAGCGCCGGACTATTATCTGTATCGGAAACTGTAGGTGCGCTGGGTAAGGCCGGGGAACAGTGCCGGGATTGCGGATGCAGACACGGCGCGGCGAACCAGGAGGTGTATCGTGGCGAAGCGTCCAGGGTACGGTAGGTCACGTTGTCACAGGATGGGCGGTGACGGTGGATGGAATAGAAAGAAGATTCTTGAACCAGGCAGAGATTTATTACTGTTTCGATGGTAACTCAAGAGAGTAGTGTTCTCTGCGAGAGTTGCTTGCCGACTGAGGTATCGAGGCGTCGCGGCGCCCGTTTTTATAGTGTCGTTTGACCTTGAAACGGCGCCGCGCGTCTTTGTTTACATTTTTTTTGTGTATTTTTCGACAATTCTGACACTATTATATTGCTCGAGAGGCCCATATGCGGCCTATCGATTTTATTTGACATACCCTTATTTTTTCTTATGTTTAAAGGAAAATAATATAATTCTGTTCTGTTTACATTATTTGTTCCCTACTACCTATTTGTTGTTATAAAAGTTTAATCTGATATTCTTAAAATCTACTTAAATCTATTACTTATATTTATGTACACTGTTTTCTAATCCTATTTACTATAACTAATGTTCTGTTCTGCACATTCTCCCCCCGTGGGACGCAGTCGCACTCCTTACGGTGCAGAACTCGAAGCTCCGGACAGCAGCACGATCAGCTTTCTCACCGGTCGACGCAGCACTCCTCCTTTGGTCTGGATGTCGACGGTCCGCGTCACGCCGTCTGGCCCGGGGAACGTCGCGATGACTCGTCCTTGTAGCCACAGGTTGCGGGGCGCGTTCGGATCCACCAGCAAGACCAGGTCGTTCTGGCCTATTGTGGGTCCGCGTCCATCTGGCATACGACGATTCTGAAGCTCCGGCAGGTACTCACGGAGCCACCTGGCCCAGAAGAGGTCGGCCAGGCGTTGAGCTGCTCGCCAGCTGGACTTGGAGGCGCCATCCTTTTCATTGAATGCGCCCGGCTGCTGCACTCCTCCAGGTCCCCCCAACAAGAAGTGGTTGGAGGTCAATGCTTCGGGGTCCTCCGGGGTCACCGACACGTGTGTCAGTGGGCGGCTGTTGACTGTGTACTCCACCTCGGCTAGTAAGGTGGCCAAGACTTCTTCGGAGGGCCGTCGCTCGTGCAGTGTGGCGGTCAATGCTGTCTTCACTGACCGCACCATTCGTTCCCAGGCCCCACCCATGAAGGGGGCACCGGGGGGGATGAAGCTCCACGAAATCTTCTTCTTGGCCGCTTCCTGTTCTGTAGCTTGATCTATCGCCCGTCGTAGCTCACGGTCGGCGCCTTTCAAGTTGGTCCCATTGTCGGACCATATTTCTTCAGGACATCCTCTTCTCGCCATCATTCGACGTAGAGCGGAGATGGCTGAGTCGGTGCTGAGCGAACTTGCTATCTCTAAGTGTATGGCGCGTGTTGTAAGACAGGTGAAGATCGCGACATACCTCTTCTGATTGGTACGTCCAACTGTCACTGTTAGTGGTCCGAAGTAGTCGACCCCGGTGTGTGTGAAGGGTCGCTTATGATGAGCTAAGCGACACTCCGGCAGATCACCCGTCCTCGGGTACGGCGGTACTTGAGTTCGAATACGACAATGTAAACATCGCCGTAGTAGTGAGCGAGTTACCGGGCGCAGTCGGATGACCCAGTAGTGTTGTCTGCACTCGTTGACTGTAGCTTCGACTCCCGAGTGATGCAATCTTCTGTGTATATACTCGATCCACAGCTTAACGGTTAGGTGATCGTCAACTATTATGATTGGCGACTTGAAGTCTTCGGACACGTCTCGGGCGGCTTGAATGCGGCTTCTCACCCGTAGAACACTGTTTACTGTTATGACGCTCAGCTGGTGTAGACGACTATCTCTATGTACGGCTCTCCCCTGTTGTAGATCTTCTATTTCGGCGGTGAATGAGTCTTGCTGCGCGGCTCGCATCAGTAGCTCTTCAGCGGCGCGCAGGAGCTCGGCGGTGATGGGTAGGTACGGGTCAATGACCGGAGTACCTGTGTACGTGGGAGGCTGCTTACTGTTTTTCTTACTTGTCTTACGCCAGTCTGGGTCTGCTATCTTGTTCTTCAGAGTCCGACGATAGTTGACGTTTTCAGTCTTCTTTCTGCACAGCTGTATGAACTGAAGGACTCTGGCTGTAGCGTACCGTAGTCTATCCCAGCTAGAGAAGCGGGAGACCACAGGTAAAGCTTCTGATAATTTTCCTTTCTTCTTACTGCTTACGTGATGTACCTTTTCCTCTGTATCTTCTACTTTCTCTATCTTTGAAGTATCTTGCGGCCAGGATGCTTCCGGTAGGTATAGGAAGTCCGGCCCTCTATACCAGCGGTGCTGCTTACTGAATCCTGTAGGTACATCTCGGGTGGCGTCGTCGGCGACGTTCAACTTCGTCGGGACCCAGCGCCACTCGTTCACTGTTGCACTGTCTTCTATTGCGGCTAAACGATGCGCTACATACGGTTTGTATGAGCGAGAACCTGTCTTGATCCAGGTGAGTACTGTACGGCTGTCTGTCCAGAAGGTCTTGGAGTCGGGCTTGCGTTCGTGCTCTTCTATTACGGCTTCGGCGAGTCTTGTACCCATCACTGCGGCTTGAAGTTCGAGACGAGGTATTGAAGTGAGCTTCAGTGGCGCCACCTTTGCTTTGGCGACGACGAGTGACAGGTTCACTTCCCCGTTCGAGTCTTCGGTCCGCCAGTACAGCACAGTCGAGTAGGCTGATTCACTGGCGTCTGTGAACACGTGCAGCTGGAGGGACTTGCAATCACTGTAGCTCAGGTATCTTCTCGGAATAGAGATGTCGGCTAGGTTTTTCAGATGCTCTATCCAGTCCTTCCATTTCTCGGCTATGTCTTCGCTGACCTCTTGATCCCACTCGGTGCCACGCCTCCATATCTCTTGTAACAGCTGCTTGGCTCGGATGGTGACCGGTGACGCGAACCCCAGCGGATCGAACAGTGACATAACGATCTGAAGTGCTTCTCGCTTGGTAGGCGTCTTCTTGTCACACAGCGGCGTCGGGATGCGTGCGAGATTGAGATTAAAGGTGAGTTCATCGGTGCCCGGCTTCCAGATCAGACCCAGCACTCGCTCGGTCTGTTCTTCTGTTCTGTATAACTCTGTAACTGTATCTTCGTGATGCACGCCGAGAGCTTCTAATAACTGAGGTGAGTTTGATTTCCATTGTTTCAACTCGAACTTTGCTTCTCGGTGGATCATTCTGACGTCAGAGGCGATCTTGATAGCGTCTTCTAACGTCTTGAAACTGTCTAAGTAGTCGTCGACGTAATGTTTCTTCACTATAGCTGAGACGGCTTCGGGATGCGTGGCTCTGTACTGTTCGGCGTTCGAATTCTTGACGTAGATAGCAGTCGATGGCGAACTCGCTGCCCCGAAGATCAATGACGTCATACGGTATTCGACCGGCGGCTCGTCGCGACGGTCGCCACGCCACAAATAACGTAGCGCGTCTCGATCCTGTTCTCTGATTTTCACCTGTAGAAACATTTCACCGATGTCCGCTGTAACTGCTACTGAATGCTGTCTGAAGCGCATCACCACCCCTGGTAGAGATTGGAGGAGGTCTGGGCCCCGCAGCAGAGTATCGTTGAGTGATACCCCTCTTGTCTTGGCAGCGGCATCGTGTACGACTCGGATTTTACCCGGCTTCATTGGGTTGAAAACTGCAAAATGAGGCAAGTACCAAGTCTTGTTCTTGGTCTTGGTAGATGGCGCCAGCTCTGCATATCCTTTTGATAATAGGGCGTCCATCTGCTCGGTGTATTTCTGTTTGAAGTCTGGATCTCTGTCTAGCTTCTTTTCTATGTTCTGTAGTCGTCTCAACGACTTTTCGTAGTTGTTCGGCAACGTAGTTTCAGCGTGTTTCCATAGCAACGCTGTCTCGTATCTTCCGTCGGCTTTGTGGACTGTATGTTGCTGTAGGATACGAGAAGCTTGCTCATCTGGATCTGTCTGCGGTTTTCTGGGGTTGAGGAGTAGGTTGTCCACCTCGAAGTGCTGCTTGACCATCTGTTCTATCGCGCTGTCATCTGCTTCTTCGAACATATGCGAGATATATTCGTGGCGCCGTCCCGAAGTCCTCGCGTCGCTGCCGTGTAGGACCCAACCTAGAGGCGTGTGAGATGCCACTGGTTGGTCCCGTTGGCCGGTTCTTGTTTGGCTGATGCGCAGGAGGTGCCAGTTGTCCTGCCCGATGAGGATCTTCGGCTTGGCTTCTTCGTAGGTGAGGTCGTTTCGGATGTCTTCGAGGTGACTACAGCCTCTCAGCTGACTGTAGGTGATGCGTTGAGACGAGACTGCTAGGTTCTTCACTGTTCTGGCTTGAACCTCTTCTGTTTCTTCTGTACGGATTCCTTTTATTCTGACTGTGACGCGTCTTGACTGCTGGTATGCTGTTTTCGTGTTGTTGATGGTCTTGACGCGAAGCGGATCTGTAGGTCCCGACGCGCCGATCTTGTCTGCCACGGCGTCGTCGAGAAGCGTAACTGTAGAACCGTCGTCCATAAGAGCGAACGTGTTCACTATGCCTGCCGGCCCCGATAGTTGGACTGGCAGGATCTTCAAGAAGGTTTCCTTCCTGGCTGCTGTCCAAGCTGAGTTGATAGCTTCGGACGTACTGTTCTGTTTCTCTGTGTCTTCAGTGGTTTTTCTTCTGTAGTGTAACAAGCTGTTGTGAGTCTTGCTACAGTTTTCTATGCCGCACCGCCGCTCTTCACACGTGTGGTTCCTGTCTCTATGTTTCAGGCACCTGAAACACAGCCCTTTTGCTTTGGCTATGTCCCATCTTGCGTCTGAATCGGCTTTCTTGAACTTTTCACACTTGTATACTGGATGCTGTTGCTCGCTGCAGACGAGGCATTTTCTATTTGACTGGGCTTCTGTTGTAGTGTTGACGCGCTGAGGGCGCCTCTGTTGCACGGCGAGATGAGTTACTACGAAGTTTTCAGGTTGGGCGTACGGCCCACACAAGTCGGCTTCTCTCTTCATAAACTTTTCATACTCCACGAGGTCTGGCATTTCTCTGTTCTGAGTAGCGGCGTAGTCGTAGTATCTGTACCTCAAGACTGGAGTGAGCTTCTCAACCATGGTTCTTGTTACTTCGGGGTTGAACAGGTAATGTATGCAGTTGAGATTCTTCAGGATGGCTACGGCGTTGGTGACTTTCGTTGAGTGTATACAGATGTCCCTCGGAGTCTCGGTTAGCTTCGGTAGGCTTCGTAGTGCTTCAATTTCTGTAGTTGCTATTGCTTCTGGTCGCCCAAATCTTGATTCTAACGTTCTGATGATGTCTGCAGGATGTGAGTTGGTGATGAGAAGACTCTCGACGGCTTCTTTCGCTTTACCACGGAGATTTCTTCGTAATCGGTTTAGATTTTCTATGGCGGTGTAGCTTTCTTCGGTTTCTATGTATGCGGCTTTAAACGGCAGCCACTCTTGATGAGCTCCACTGAATTCTATCATCTTCGGTCGCTGTGCTGCCCTGACCGCCTGTGTAATGGCTGCGGCCAGGTCAGAGAAGTTCTGTTGCTGTTGCTGTTGAACCGGTGGCGGTGCTGGCTGCGTCCCACTCGGCTCCTGGTGTGGTGTGTCTGCGATGGCCAAGACGGTGGGTTGCGGTGGTTCTTGACGGCTGAACCACTCGCCAACCTTTTCTTGGGCTGCCGCAGACACCTGCTCGACGTCCTGGTGGTCTTCCAGGTCTTCATCTTCCTCGCTGTCTTCCAATGCTGCTAGCTTTGCGGCTGCTAGCTCGATGCGCAGTTGGAGTAGTTCTGCTTTCGCTTTCGCGATCTTGACGGACTTCGCCTTGGAGTAGGCTGATGCACCCTCTCCCCCCCTATTCTTGGTGGCAGGACCAGGTGCTTGCGGTTTTCGGCTCCGCAAGTGCTGTAGTACTTCGGGACGCGGCGGTGGTCCCGAAGCGGACGGCGGCTCTATTGTAGTCACCGTTTCTGTGGTGTCCGTCGGGGTCCTGTCTGAGGCGGACGTTTCTGTTGCGGTCTCCGCTGCCCCCCCAGGTCCAGCTATTCCCACGACGGACGCTGTCTGTTTGCTGACTTCTGACCTCGTAGTCGGCATCTCGATTCTTCTGACGGCTTGCTGTATCTTCTGACTGGCTGTATCTTCTGACTGGCTGTGACGTGACCCAACACACCCCAGAAACCTCTGATACACCCCGAGAACTCCTCCGTGCTGCTCCTTAATCCGGCTCGACAGGACCAAAAATGTACAGGCCCCCGACCTAGGCCCAGCGCCGGACTATTATCTGTATCGGAAACTGTAGGTGCGCTGGGTAAGGCCGGGGAACAGTGCCGGGATTGCGGATGCAGACACGGCGCGGCGAACCAGGAGGTGTATCGTGGCGAAGCGTCCAGGGTACGGTAGGTCACGTTGTCACAGGATGGGCGGTGACGGTGGATGGAATAGAAAGAAGATTCTTGAACCAGGCAGAGATTTATTACTGTTTCGATGGTAACTCAAGAGAGTAGTGTTCTCTGCGAGAGTTGCTTGCCGACTGAGGTATCGAGGCGTCGCGGCGCCCGTTTTTATAGTGTCGTTTGACCTTGAAACGGCGCCGCGCGTCTTTGTTTACATTTTTTCTGTGTATTTTTCGACAATTCTGACACTATTATATTGCTCGAGAGGCCCATATGCGGCCTATCGATTTTATTTGACATACCCTTATTTTTTCTTATGTTTAAAGGAAAATAATATAATTCTGTTCTGTTTACATTATTTGTTCCCTACTACCTATTTGTTGTTATAAAAGTTTAATCTGATATTCTTAAAATCTACTTAAATCTATTACTTATATTTATGTACACTGTTTTCTAATCCTATTTACTATAACTAATGTTCTGTTCTGCACATTACGAATTTGCAAAAAGACAGATTTTACAGGAGAGCGTTTCGAAACCATAAAATAATAATTAAAAGTATTGTAGCGCTACTGAAATCAATGCTCTAATATTTTTGATTTACATAATGCTGTGTGTTTTAGATACAATCAATGAATTTTCATTATTGGATTTAAATCACAAAAAAATGCACATTCGGAAATTTGCACTCTCATACAAATACATAAATAGATATTTATTGATACCAAGGCAAATTAACCAAAGTGGTACTTTCGTAAATAATGTCAAAATTGTACCGTAGTAAACTTATAAATGTGGTAAAATGTGGTACTTTCGTATGTTTGCCTAAGTGTATAATTGTAAAATTAGCAAATAATTGTGAGAGTTGGGTTTTGAAGAAGTATGAAAGTAAATTGAATGCTGTGAAAATGAGAAGCCTGAGAAGTATTATAGTAGGGATGAAGATGACGGATCGAGTGAGGAATACTGCGATAAGGTAACGTTGTGGTATGGTTGAGAAGAGAGAAGATGTAGTGACTAAGATTGAGAAAGGGATGCTTAGATGTTCGGGTAGACGACGAAACAGATTTATGAAGCGAGAGTGAATGGGCAAGCCGGTAGGGGTTGAACTAGACATACGTATGACAGACAGATCGAAGACATATTAAAGAAAGGACATGTCAAGAGTACCCGAAACCGGCGAGCATGTATGAAAACAATATGAAGAAGAAGCGAAAGATGTATGCCAGGATTGTAGCAAGTGGAAAACAGTGGTCTCTGCGTACTCCACTGGGAAAGAGGTGTGACTGTATGTATGTATGTATGTATGTAATCGTGAGAGTGTAAGCCGCTGAGATGTGTCGGCCAGTTTGCATGATGCAAACTAACCGACTCATCCTAGCGGCTTTGCGGGTATTGTTTATCATTATATTCTTTAAAATGACAAGCAGGTTATGAAGCAGCCGTATTATTGTCCTTTGTGACGATTTTTATCATGAAAACCCATCCCGAATATTCGGGATGGGTTTTACGATAGTCATCGCATCATGGCATCTAATTGACATATCGCGTCGATGGCGACGTGATGATAAGTCAATTAGATGTCGCAATAGGCGATAATAGCTGCTGCAACATAATAAGAATTATAGAACTATAACAAACAAAATATAAAAGTCAAATAAATTTTAATTATCCAAGAATTATAGAACTAAAACAAAAAAATAAAAGTCAAATTGTAATTATTCAAAAATCTTAGTTTTCTTTTACGTTTTTCCACTCCCTTCTAATTATCTTCAGAATCATCAGCTTCTGGCTCTGGCAAAAGATCTTCTACGGCTTGCGAGTCTGGAAGATTTTTATAATACGAATGATAGTATTTAGGTATCTGGTTCTCAAGACATAGTTTCAATAAGTCTCTTTTTTTTACACATGAAATTGGCAGTCTACTTTTATAAACTGGTGCCGGTGCCAATGTTGTATTTTTGCCTCTCTTAGGTTTTAATATCAATTCTTTAAAATCTGTATCATTGTAATCGCTTTTTATAAAAATTGACGTAGGACTGTCTTTTCTATACTGAATCCATACAGCATCTTGAAAACCCTTTCCTTTAGTTTCGTCTTCTTCTGTGTTGGTAGATTTTTTCTTTTTTATTCTTCTTTTATTAAGTTCCGTAAACTGGCATTGATTTGTATTGAAGTCTAAAAACTCCTCATGAGACAACACAATTACACTAAATGGACGAGGATTTGTCCTAGCCATTCTCATGACTTGTGTCCATCCTTCTGGTGTGTAAACAGCTAAATTCTTACATTTTCTTTCAATTTCAGAATGAACCGAGTCGCATTCCATATGACTGTGCCCGGATTCATAAAATACATGATCTATCGTGTCTATTGTCTGGCTAGTTGTCACTAAATACAGCAACATGCAACAGAAGTTAAAGTTTTTTTGTTGGCCGCCGCAATTATCTGACATCATTCTGACGTTCTTTATACCTTGCATACTAGAAATATATTTGAAAACGCAAGTAGCTATCTCAGTACTCCCACGCTTGCCTTCGGTTTCGTCCCATGTGTAACAATCCACGTCTTGATTTCCGAATCTATAAAATGTTAAATTGTATACCGCCAGTTTGCGAACATAAAAGAACGGTCCAGAAGCTCCTTTTGGTGTTGAAAGAACCGCTTGCAAATCAAAATTGAAGGCTAAAGTGGTGTTATCTTCCTTTGCTACTGCTTTATCAGCATCTCGACGCAGGTAAGCGTCGTCTCGTCGCTTAAGATGTCTTGTATGGGTGATATCAGAGTTGCTTGTTCCACTACTTTTGCATTCCTGGTACGCAACACATTTTTTGCATAAATCTTTTTTTGGTACATGAAATTTTAATTTATATGATCTAAATATTTTACGATATGTTTCTATGCCTGCCGGTTTAATGTTTTCTTTTTCACATTTTTCCTTATACAATGAATACATTAATTTTATATTTAAATTACTTTCAAGATATTTGTACTCTGTATTTTTTCTGCAATAATGTGATTCCATGGCAAAACGTGTTTAATTGCATTCATTTGACTCTGCTCGTATTCGCATTTGTAATTTTGTATATTCAGACCAAGTAAATTACGTGATATTTAAAAAAAAACGTTTGTATGTTTCTTCGACGTTAAGTTAGAATGTAAATTTACTTGTAATGATGTAGATAATAATTTTGTTCTCTACGTATGTAACTGAACTGAATGAAAATAAACATTTATTATTTATTTATTATTTATTCATTTTTGTTGGGCAGTAGGTAATCCATACACAACTAGGGGCCAAGTCTGCTAAGTTATGTTAACGTACAAGTTTTGACGACACCATTAATATTACTTTGTGATTGACATTATGACCGGTCGGATAAGTCGTGTCATTGTGGACTCACAATCGTCTCATCGTTGGTTCAAAGTGATGTTTTTTCGTTCGTTTAGCAAAGATTGCCATATCAGTGAAATAAAAAATGTTAATTTGAAATAAATTTATAATGCATTTAGTTTTATAGTTTCTACCATAAAATAACTCATAATAAACATATTTATTGATGCAAATGTACAAACGTGGCAACAACCAATTTAATTCGAGAAAATAAATAAAGCAGACCAAATAATTCGTGTAGTTTTGAAAATAACTTAGTTATTCCCTAATTAATATTTAAGTACCTACCTATTGATTTTACTAATATTTAGACATCATTTTAAGGAAATTCAATGTAGATAGGTAGAATGTAGAAGCATGCGTAGTCCGAAAGTAGGTGGAGTCCGAAACAGCTATAGCAAACCCAAAGCAAGAAGAATTTTCAAAATCCGTTCATAAACAACAGAAATATTGAAGAACATAGAGAAGAAGTCGTTTAAAATTTACATTTCAAAACACACATAATTGTTTATAAAATCAAAACCACTAGTTCAAACTATATAAAAATTTTATGGCACCAAATGGCAACTATTTTGCATCGAACTAAAAAAGAATCACGTAAATCGTATATTAAATCTCCGAGTAATCGTTGTACATACATAAAAATAACAATCGAATTGAGAACCTCCTCTTTTTTGAAGTCGGTTAAAAATGATATTTTTCAAGGGTGCAAATATTCAAATATTTTCATGGTTTTTCATTTTAGTCTTTTATCTTCATCGATAAAACATCAAACTAATCAAAATTTTGTAAATTCTTTAGATAACAAATTGTATCCGTTCACAAGCCGATTTAATCTTTATGTAATAGTTAAGGAAAACCTGTTATTAGCCTTACTCTTAGTCTATAGTCTTGAAATTCATTTACTGTATCGCTGTTGGTTTTCTTGAAAATAAATAAATAAAATAAATAAATAAATAAAAATGTACGTACAAATACGATTTCAAAAAATGTTTTCATCACTATCGTCACTTTCAAAGAACGAAGGTCGAACTTTGGGTTTATTAGTTGGTGTAACTGAATCATCAGAATAGTTATTGTCACAGAGAATCCTCTTTTGCGGAGTACATGGTTGACTAGCTACATTGTCTAAAAGTTCTGGAGGTGTTAATAACGAAGGAGTTTCTTGGTCCAGTGATAGTTGATACAGATGCTGTTAATAATACTTGATGAAGGTCTTGAAGAAGCTGCTGTTGAATCTTCTACAGGATCTGAGACACATTCAATATGAATTTGACCTATTAATTCGAGCGAGCGAGCTAGCGCGCAGACGTATTATCGGTTGTCTATTAATACGGAAAATAAATAATTAACGGCTAATAAAATTATAGTACAAATGAGTGAGAAATGTAACTGCTGCAATGCCGGGATAAATAGTGACAGTGAATTTATGACGTGTTCACTAGAAGGATGCAAGAAAAAATATCATCTGAAGTGTCTTGCGATAACTAAGGAAACGTTCGAGGCTTTCGCACAAGAATACAGAACCAATTGGGTGTGTCCAGAATGTACGTGTAAGATGCCAAGGACTGATAACTCTGATACACCAGTTCGAGGAAACACGGGCAAGAATAAAACATTCAGTCCGTGTTATGTAAACATGGAGCGAGGCAGTCATCGCAACACAAAAGAAGTTGCTGCATTGGACTGTTGGACGAAAGTAATAGAAGAATTGAGAGATTTTCGCCAAGAAATGAATTCTCGGATGGATAAACAACTAAATGAATATACAAACTTAAAAAATAAATATGTAAATATAGAAAAAGAGTTACAAAAACTAAGAACAGTATTGGAGGTAGTTGAAGAAAGAGCGAGTAAAGTGGATGTACTTCAAAGTAAAATTAAACTCTTAACAGAGAGAAACGAATATTTGGAAGCTAGGTTTAGTAACGGTAGTGACCAAGTGAGCAGTGATCTTAATAAGGAACGGAATAAAGTGCCATTGTCATATGCAAAAGTAATCGGAGAAAAACAGATGAAGGTAGTCGGCAATAAAGTTCAAAAGGAAGACTGTGGGGCCATGAAACCAACAGAAACATCTTTAAGTAATGAGAGCAAGGTACAAGAAAAAACAGGGGATAATAATGTTAAACTGACAAAGAAAGTTACCGATAAAGAAAATCAGGTACCGGAAAATGCTGATAAATGGACTGTAGTGAATAGAAAGAAGAACAGGTATCCTAGTAAAGAAATAAAAAAGGGAGAAAGTACATGTTCAATTCATATTCAAGGAACGGAAAGAAAGAAATATCTGCATGTATGGCGTCTGCAGAAGGAAACAAGAACAGAAGAATTAGAAAAGTATGTTAAAAATGTCATATACAAAGAAGAAAATGTATCTATTAAAGTAGACAAGGTAAATCCCAAAACAGAAAGGGATTACGCGTCCTTTATTATAGGGGTGCCTGAAAGCAAGTATAATCAATTATGCCAAGCTGAAAACTGGGGCGTAAATATTGAATTCGCTGAATGGATTTGGTTTCGTAGATCCAGTGATCAAACCAAAAAACAGGAATAAATCCATAGAGATATTATACCAAAATGTAAGAGGATTACGAACAAAACTAGCGGAGTGTTACAATAGTATTATCACTTCAAATGCGGATTTTTTCGCCATAACGGAGACAAGTTGCCATGACTCAATACATGACGCAGAGCTGATTCCGCCCGGATATACTATTATTAGATGTGACCGAGCGGACGGGCGTAAGCTGGGAGGAGCGTGTTTAGTGGCCACACCGGGTTTCGAGATGCGACAAGTAGCGGTCCCGTGTAACGTAAACATTGACTTGCATTCTTTTGAACTGGTTTGTGCTACTGTTTGGCAACAAAATAAATTATTGCTAACGATATGTGTAATTTACATACCACCATCTAGTAAAGATAGTGAGTATATGCTATTATTTAGAATAATTGAAGAATATTGTAACAAATTTAAGGATATAATCGTATTAGGTGATTTTAATTTGTATTCTAGTTCAGTGTATGTTACAAATTACTTTGAATATCTTAAAACATATTGTGAATTTACTCAAAGTAACAGTGTGAACAACATCAATGATAGACAATTAGACCTAGTATTGAGTACGTTTGCCGAGGATGGATGTGTGACTGCGCGCGGCGGGGGAGCGGCTCGTGTCGGTGGATGCACAACACCCGCCACTGGAGGTGTCGGTACGCTGTTGCGTGCGGCCGAGCCGGGGGACGGGCTCGACTATACCAACCGCACATGACTCGTCTGACACACATAAGTTTACTGGCTGGAATTTTCATAAAGCAGATTTTCGGTCGTTGTATTATTCCATAACAAGTATAGACTGGTCACCAATGTACGAACTAAATTTAGAAGATAGTTTTAATTTTTTCTACGATATGATTAATTCAAAAATAGATGACTGCGTTCCGAGAAAAAAGCGAAGGCAGGTAAACTCAGGGTACCATTACCCTGAGTGGTACACTGCTGAAATCATTCGCGACATTAGATCGAAAGCGGCTCTTCATAAACAGTATAAAAAAAGTGGTTCGACGTCTGAACATGAGGCGTTCTCACAGTGTAGGGCGAAAGTTAAAAAAAGTATCTCATTCGCTCATGAACAGTATCAACACCGAGTCGAGAACGAATTAATGAAAGATCCTAAATCCTTTTGGAATTATGTTAATGCTTCTAGGGTTAGCAGAAGTCCAAAACGGATAATAAAAAATGGGGAGGAATTAACTGATGAGCAATCTGTGAGGGAGTTTGCTCAATATTTTTATTCAGTTTATGCTTCAGAACGGGCAGAACTAAACGTGGAGAGGGCAGAAGCAGAGGCTGGAGGTGGCAATGACTCGGCCCGAGTTCATATTGACCATCTACAACTGGCGGAAGTGTGTAGTGCTTTGCAACAGTTAAAGGCGAAAAAATCAATAGGACCAGATGGCAAACCACCCTACATTTTCAAGGATTGCAGGTCAGTATTGGCTAGGCCACTTTTAGATATATATAACAAATGCCTGCAAGAGAGTGTATTTCCGAACGAATGGAAGTTAACCAGAGTAGTGCCAGTGCCGAAAGGCCCGTTGTCAAGGCAGGTCAACGAGTGGTCTGTGGCAGTGCTGTCCACCCCGGCAAAGGTTTTTGAAGCCGCCTTGCATAAAACCTTATACCAACAGGTAAGCGCACAACTTTCGGACGCACAGCACGGATTCCGGCCGGCAACAAGCACAACAAGTAATCTACTGAGCTATATGACGCAGGTGGTGAAAGTGGTGGACAGTGGGGGGCAAACTGACTCGGCTTACTTTGACTTCAAAAAAGCATTTGACTTAGTCGACAATGACATGTTGCTTAAAAAGTTGGCTGCAGTGGGTTTCACCCCGAAGTTATTGAAGTTCTTTGCGAGTTACATGAGGGATAGGCAGCAGTATGTGGAGTATGCGGGTCATAGATCTGAACCGTATTTCACGAGATCTGGCGTGAGTCAGGGTAGTAACCTTGGGCCTCTGCAGTTCATAATAATGATAAATGACCTTCCAAACATAGTGAAAGATGCCCAATGCTTATTGTTCGCTGATGATCTTAAGTTGGCGATGCCTATAAGAAGCGTCGAGGATTGTATAAGCCTGCAGAGGGACATAGATAGGGTCCTGGCTTGGAGTAAACAAAATCGGCTTCAGTTTAACGCCTCGAAATGTGCGGTAATTTCATTCTCTCGAGTCCGCACCCCTGTCTTACACGAGTACAATATTGACAGAGTACCAATATACCTCGAGTCGTGGAGATTAGGGACCTGGGGGTGAATCTTAATGCGGAGTTGACGTATCACAACCACATCATCAAAATCTGTAAAACAGCATACAGAAACCTGGGCTTTATACTTCGTAGGGCTCATAGCTTCACAAATGTGAACGCCATCATAGCGTTATATAATGCCTTGGTTAGGAGCCAACTTGAATTTAACGCAGTTATCTGGTCTCCACATGAAACTAAATATAGGATCATGTTGGAGAGAGTACAAAACAAATTTCTTAGGTTTCTATACTTACGTATGTATGGGGTGTACCCTTTTTATCCCTTAATGTACCCCACTCTATTCGTGATGGGAATGGTGGGATACAATGAGCTTGAGGTCAGGAGAAATTTAACTCTCACAACGTATGTGGTCGAAATACTTAGAGGGCAACTGTATAATAATGAGGTTTTACGTTTGCTGGGTTTGTGTGTGCCGGACGAGTACGTGTGGCGGCGCCGCAAACCACCCCTACTGGTGAAGCCTACGGGGCGAACCAACCTCCTGCAGGAGGCGCATCTGACGCGTGCGATTCGCACATTGAATCTCATAGCTGCGGAAATTGATCTGTTCCATTGTACTAAGAGTGAGTTCACAAGGGTGGCATTACATATAATCTGTATGTGAAGTTCAATGTTATCAACATTTAATGTACCTAATTAAGTATTTTATTAGATTATAAACACATAAAAATTAATATAAGATAGCTACACTATTGTATTAGGTAAAACCTGTAATGATAGTTGTAATGAGAAATAAATAAATAAATAAAATAAATAAATAAATAAATAAATATTTCAAAATGAAGACAACGAACGTGAGTGGCGCATGAAATACAGCTTAATCTCCTGGCGTGAAGTAAATGAGGTTCAGTAGCATTCCATGTAACTTGATGGATTTGAAAGGTACCTTTAAATGGACGACATTTTATTTGCATCCGCTATTCTCTGTATTTCAGGAACATTGGTATCATCAACAGGAATAATTTCGATACCTTTACAATTGTCCTTCAAACAACTGAGAAAACTGTCAATATTTGTGATATCTTTTCCATGGGCAACATTATTGTCACACGTCCGTTTTACGCAGCTACCAACACCATCAGGTGCCACCTTACCGTGACCAGCTTCACTATAGTGCCACACGATCCTCTCTGCATTGCTGACTTTACTCACATAATTTACGATTAAATGGAACATTGTCTTGTTCCGATATTGCGTTGTAGGCCCATCGCTTAGAATATGTAATTACTTCAAACGTGGCGAGATCATTTTAATTTTTTCAATTATAGGTGTCAGATGTGCGCAAATAAGCACGGGATCGTGTCTCAAATTTTCATAAACCGAACAGAAAGACGTAGTTTTTACTACATTTTGTGGCGGTTCTGAATTAGTAGAATAGTAGACGCACGTGTGTAATGATAGTTGTTATTTTGATCCTCCAAAATGGGTTGATTGAATTTCAGATCCGTATTTGCAAGAATAGTTTTCTGAAAAGTCTATATTTAGTAATCCCTCAGGTGGTGAAAGATTTTGTTTTATGAATTTTATAGCGTTAAACTGATTAGTTATATTGGCAAGATGCTGCATGAATATGGGTAGGTTTTTATTTAAAATATTAACAAGCAATTGATGCGATGTCTTTACGCTTTCTTTCACAGTTTTCTTGCAAATCTTCTCACTACCTTTAATTATTACAGTGAAATTCTTAGTTATCCATCTTTGGAAATTATAGTATCATTGCCATTTAACAAAGTGTACTTTGGAACTATCTCAGAACATTGTGTACATTTCCGTTCCAAGCAAGGAACACTAAAAGCATTATTACAGCAAACCGATTTTGCGAGATCGGTGGCAGAAGACTGATTTAATATCTTAGCTTGGTGTAAGGCTCGAACAATGTAATCATTATTGGTATGAACAGAACACAGGCAAGTATTTCTTGACGCAGCTTTAGGGAATATTACCCAGAATGAACGATGGCGGCGGAATGTTTCGTATGAGATATTCAAACCAGTCGCATTATTAAATTGTTTGTGAAGGTTTAACAGAGTATCATTCAAAAGACGTATTTGCTTTTTGACTTTAATTCGCGTGATCGTTTCCTTTTTACCAGCCGTTAGTCTGCTATTTTCGTCATTGATGAAAAATTTATGTATCCTTTTTCTTAAGTCAGTACTTTTGATATTCTTCTGTTCTTAACCTTTTTTAAATCTTATTATTCGCATCCTATACTTAGAGAGCTTCCGTTCTAAAATATTTAATCTTTCTATTAAAAACTGATTTTGAGCCTTCAATATTCGGCGATTTCGTAAGCGAATCGCTTTACCCACCTCTACACGTGACTGTGATGAGGGAGAAGAACTGGGAGAAGAAATCGGTGTATCCACGCGTACTATTTCTTCTGTACGTTTTAGAAGTCTGTCTCTTTCACGTCTTAGTTTGGCTTTTTCACGCCACATTTTTCGTATCTGTCGCTGCTGCCTGGGTGTAAAATCTTTAATTGCCTTCAATAATCCATTTTGTTTCTTTAGATGATATCTTTCGCGTTCTTTTCTACGTCTTTCTTCTATGGCGGTAGCATCTAATTTGGCTCTAGCTCGTCGCATGCTTAGTTTTTTCTGTTCACGACGACGTATTTTCTTCTCTTCGTCAGTTAATTGAGTTCTAGACCGACTTGATCGAGGCATTGTACCTGTAACAAACCCAACCATGTTAAGCATCCCACATTTGGCAAAAAAATTATCAAGCTCCTTTTTCGGGTGCCGATACCAATAATGCCGTATTTTAAATCATGCTATCACATCCTGCCCATTTGTTTGACCAACATTATAGCTTTGTTAACATGAAAAACCGATAAATGCTATTTTTTGTGGACATACATCTTTCCTGTGGACTATTATTTACACAGGAAAGATGTCCACAGAAGAGATATTTCAAACTAAAATCAAAGCAGCCATCTTATTTTTAAGGTTAGAAACACAACAAAAAAAAATTGGAAATACTCCTCAATGGGCATATCGGTGGAATATTTACTAAAATATTAAATAATAACTTACCAAATTACAACCCAAACAGAAAAGACGCACTGAACTTTGACAAAAACTCTTAATTGTATTTTAAAACTTCGGAAATTAGAAAATGGCACATAGCTGTACTGATAAGGACGCCAACAAACGGTGCGGCCACTTGTTGGCGTCCTCCAGTGATGTCAATTTTAAAAATATTCCATACATGGTAGCTTTAGTAGAAATTAAAATTTGGTTGATTTTTAGGTCCACCAAAAAGACCTTTATCCGTATAACAGCATGTTTATTGAAAATAAAAATAATATCAATTATATATCACGTAAAAAAGACAATGATTTTTTGATAAATATGTTACAAAATAATTGCCTACATCATCCAAACACTCATATCCCGAGTCTGAACAGTCCACACGACGAAACTTTTGAAACATTTTGTTTTTATTTTTTAATGTCATTTCATAGATTGCAATATTATGAGTTAATAGAAAAGTAACAATAATTTAACTTAAAAATATAAAGTCTTCACTTACTGACGTAAATTTTTAAGTTATTTTATACTAACACCCATATGTGTATGACCCATACATCTTATCTTTACACATATTTTATTTAATTGTATATTTCTAAGGCGCTGTCCTAATACAAAGTTCGACAGTTAAAATTGTCGACTTCTCGACAGTTAAAATTAAGCTAGCTACAAATTCAGACTTCGAGAAAATTCTCCATTATCAGGTAAACAACTTTTAAATGAAATTTTACAGCAAATCGATTAAGATGTGATTTTTTGTAATCGGTCCAGGCGGGATTTGAACCTGCGATCCTTCTCTTATAGGGAGAATGCTTTAACCGCTAAGGCACCGGACCACGCCCGAACTAATCGAAAAATCCTTTCATAATATCCGTCTTTGAGGTGACAATGGAGCCATCTACCGACACTCTTACGAGCTATCGGAACCAATGAATGACGAAAATATTAAACTGAAGACAAGGCAGCATGATCATAGCACCTTAACCTGTTTCGAAAGGAACTATTTAAAAAAAAATTCACAAAATTCAAAGTTAATTTTAATTACCTATGGTATTTTCCTTTCTCAGTTTCTCCATTCAGTACATCTATCTAAGTCTTAATATCTATTTTTATTAAACAAATTTTAGATCTTCAATGCATAGACATTTGTACATTAATCTCGTAGATCTCACTTATTAGCTTATCATTTTTTTTTTAATTTGATAATGAAAACTTCCCATAACTCGTAGAAATGGTGAGTTTCGGGCAGCTCGAAGCTTTGATTTCCTTTATGGAGCTACACAAGGACCTAGCCTTAGGAAGGTGCTCGCGGACGAAGGAAGGACACAGTCTGGCGAAGCGCCTATGGACGCAGTGCGCATCGCAACTGAACAGCATCTCGCCAGACTGCCGGACGAAATCGGCAGACAACTGGCGTCTGGTGAGTTCCTATTAATTTTGTGAACAAAATTGTTCTGACTGACTATTTATTCTTTTACTATCCCCATTTTAAACTTAAATGACTTTTGATTTATTCTTTCCAGTTTTATAATGAATACAAAAAACAAAAGGCTGAGCATCAGGCAATAGGTATGAATCTTTCCAACCTTCATAAATATTTGGTACTAGCTTTTGCCCGCGGCTCCGCCCGCGTGGATGTCAGTTATCGCGACAAAACATAGCCTATGTCCTTTCTTAAGGTCTAATCTACCCCTATACCAAATTTCATCAAAATCGGTTCAGTGGTTTAGGCGTGAAAGCGTAACATACAGACAGACAGACAGACAGACAGAATTACTTTCGCATTTATAATATTAGTATGGATATGGATTTCATAAAATTAGTTGTTTTTTTACCCGACTGCGCGACGCAAAGGAGGGTAATGTGTTTATCAGTCTATGTATGTATGTATGTATGTATGTATGTATGTTTGTTTCTATGTGGCGTTCTAGAGTCCAAATGCATAGGCCGATTTTGATCATTCTTACGTTAATCGATTCGTCTTAACCATGCCAGTGTCACTAAAGACATGACAGTCATTAAAATTCACCACAGCGACAACCAGACGCCATATTGTCAAAATGAAAAAAAAAAAGTCGATGAACTATGTCAAGTGGGGTGTCGTTGAATAGGTATTTTAAAATCAGGTTTAGGTTCCTTTTACCATTTTTCATTTTAAATAATAGTTTAGGATATATAACGATTTAAAGTTGTTTAACAAAACAATCATTCTCGCTAATTTTCTTACTTACTGATTTAAGTTTTTATTTCAAGTATAAACGATTTATGAAGGCAATTAGAAGGAGATTACAAAAATAAATACATGTCATATCATAACTAAAAAGTATAAAATAAAACAAATGATCAAAAAATAAAAAACCCGACTGCCACTGAAAAGACCGAAATAAGTTTAATAGCAGGCGGTACCCATTTGCCAATCATAAACCGAAAGAAAATTAATGGGTACCGCCTGCTATTAAACTTATTTCGGTCTTTTCAGTGGCAGTCGGGTTTTTTATTTTTTGATCATTTGTTTTTTAAGTTTTGACTATTGACCATAGTCAAAACTTTTTGTAAAAGTAGTAAGTACCCAGGTATATATAATTGCTTTGCCTAAGATGATCTTAATTGTTTTTGAGGAGGTGGCCCAGCTACACCCATCTCTTTTATGCCTCTCCAAGAGAGGCTTTATTCCATTTTGGGTAGAGATGTTGGGGAAGACATGGCTTGAAGGTGTCCGACACAATCCCCTATCTGTAAGTACAATATCTTGTTTAATCTAGCATGCACAACTTTTACCTTTTGTCATGAATGTTAAAACATTTAATTGAATTGGTATTTAAATTGGCTGTACTGATTTTAGTTATGTAAAGGAATGTAAGCATCATTTGTTTTTTTTATCAAATAGGGCCATGAAGATTTAAATGAAGAACTGCATGAGATTCCATTTGCAGAGTGAGTTGCATTATACTTTTATATGCTTCTTTTATTATTTACTTACATACTCTGGAATTTATACAATGTTGAAGATAACATGATCATTGTTATTTAATTTTGTGTACCTATATTTTATTTTATTTTATAATAATTACGACTATCACAGTATCAGGTGTTTTATTAATTTGAATTTTAAAACATATATTTATTTGCAAATAGCTATAACCATCTAATCATTTATTGATATTTTGAATTTTGTGCATTAGCAATTAATTTTATGTGGTACAAACAAAATATAGATTTAAACTGTGCTATCAGTTAATATATAGGTATCAATGACTACATAAAAGGTAATTTATGTATATTAACCGGAATGTTAACACTTTTACAGACACCAAGACATGCCAGAATTAACAGCGCACCCAGATGAATACGTCTCATATCTTATGGAGCCCACAAGTTCAGCTGTTTATGATACAATTGTGGAGCCAAAAATTTTTCAATATCAACCTGAACCTGAACCAATAATTTTATTACTTGCCCCGAGTCCACATTACTAAATTCACTATCCATGTCTTCACACATTGTGGATCCTACAATACCTCAATCTGAGTCCATTTTTCATAACATGGACTCAACACGCACAGTGGAGTCTGCCACTACCACAGCCACTGCCACAGCCCTACCACAGCCACTACCACAGTCACTGCCACAGCCACAGCCACTACGACAGCCACTACCACAGCTACAGCCACAACTACAGCCACACCCACACCCAGTCCTACTGCCACTGCTCCAGAGCCAAATAGGCGACGCCGCAACCGTCGTCGTGTACAAACTAGCTCTTTTGTGCAACATGGTGAGTGTATATTCATCTAAGTATGATAAGTGTTCATTGAAATAACATTTTATTATGTATTGAGTAAGGCACTTCGTACTTTTCCACTATATGTATTTCATTTTTCACCTGACTGGTTTCGCCTCACAGCTTTCTCAAAGGTATGATGTTAGAGTGAGGAATTTTGAGAATGCCGTGAGGCGAAACCGGCCAGGTGAAAAATAAAATATAGTGGAAAAGTACAAAGTGTCTCTTACTCAATACATGTAGCAGATTCCACCAAGAGCCATCAAATCAACAGTATAAACATTTTATTATGATTTATGAATCATGTAATTTACATATTTATTTTTGCCTAGGACCAAATTATCATTTGGAGGAGACCCAGCGCAGAATAGCTGATTACGAAAGCCAGAGCGCGAGGGCCATGCTTCAACTAGCCCATGGCACGAACCTTCTGGCCACTGCCATGCAAAAAATGGCCACTGCTGTGCAAAATGTGGCCACTGCCGTGCAAAATGTGGCCACTGCCTTGAACCAGCCAAATGGTCCAGCTATGCAGTAGTCGTACCTATGGTAAGCATTTATAATTATAATACTGACACGTTAACCAAATTATTGATATATTTTACAAATTATTGTATATTTTCTATCAGAGCAAATGAGTCAGAATTATTATATCACCGGATATCACGCTCAAGACACACTTTTTCTTAATCTTTATAAAGTTTTTAAATTTACTGTCAGGCATACCAGCTTAATCATCAGGCAATAATGGATATGGATGAAGATAGAATGCCTGTAAGAGATTGCTTTTAATACAATAAAGATTTATCATCTTTATGAGTCAATATTTTTTAGAACTTTGAATGATAGTAAAATCAAAACCACTTGGTATTTTTAAATGAAACAAAAGCAAGTGTTCTTACTTTACTTGAACTTAACTGTAACCAACTTTCAAATGGTTTCGCACACTACTATAACATCTTTATTATCTGTCGTCCCGCTATTTGTTGACCAGTGCCTGCTGCATAGCCCGGCCTTCCTGCAGGTCAATGTTAACGCAACGATTATTTTGTAGATTAACTAAACATTCGGTCTCATCTCTTAAATATTCATGAATCTAAAAACAAGGAAATAACAATTAAAGTTAACGCAACAAACGTTCTTATATTTTCATTTCATTTCATTTATTCATTAACAATTTTTTACAATCGTGTCTGAATGTTAATCAAATTAATCAAATTAAAACATAGTACTTATCACTAACATAACATCAATTAATTAAAACATTGCTCATAAAATAAAAATCAAAATAAAAATAAAAATCAATCTGTCAACATATTAAAATTAAAGTTCACATAAAAACTCACAATCACAGAAATTTCATAAAATAAAATTAAAAACTTGACAAATTGTGTGTATGTCCAATAATATAATTTATAAGTCAATTTGTGAAGATTGCATGTCATATTTAATTAAATTGTAAATGTCAAAGAAAATAATTATATTTTGTCGTTATTTTTTCTCATTGCGATAAATTCGTCCAATGAATAAAAACAGTTACTATGCAAATATGTTTTAAGTTTTGTTTTAAACAAGTATGTCCTATGAATATTGTTTTTTAGTTCAGTTGGTAGGCAATTGAACAATTTAACGGCCTGATATGATACACCATGTTTTACAATATCTAAGGTAGGAAGAAAAGCTGACTTCATTACATTTCTTCTTGTGTTTATTCTTAAATCCCTTTCATCCTCCGTTTCAAATTTATGAATATTTTTAGACAGATGGCTCAAAACCATAAGTATGTAAAGGCTCGGAACAGTGAGTATTGTCAATTCCTTAAAGTATTTTCTGCATGACTCCCATTGTGGAATACGAACTATAATCCTAATGGCTCTTTTCTGTATAATGAATGCCCTATTGCAATTATATTGATAACTGTTACCCCAAAATTGTATGCTGCTACGTAGTCTAGATTCCACTAGTGCAAAATAAACGGTTCTTAAATGATTGACGCTAACTTCATCTCGTAAACTACGCAAAGCATAACAAGCAGATGATATTGATCCCTCGATCGTATCCAACTCCTTTGTCCAGTTGAGATGGGCATCAATATGCACACCCAACAGTTTGGCCGAGCTTACAAGATTTATTTTGTCTCCATTAAACTGTACGTCTAAAGTATCAGTATTTCGCGCGGTAGTTTGGAATAATATAATATTTGTCTTTTTGGCGTTTACAATTAATTCATTTGCAGTGAACCATTCTTGAAACATATCTAGTGTCTTGTTTACTTTGGAATTCAATTGTAGGATGTCATTAGCACTAACTATCGCGTTAGTATCGTCAGCAAATACAACTAGATTATCGTCAGGATTTTTATGTGCAGCATAGTTAATTAAATCATTTGTAAATATGATGAACATTATAGGTCCCAAAATTGACCCTTGTGGTACTCCAGTATTTACACGGCATATCTTTGAATGATAATCATTAAGGCATTTTTTTTCATCTACAGCTTTAATTTCCACGTACATATTTCGATTTTTAAAATAGGACTTAAAAAAATCAAGAACCTTTCCTCTTACACCATAATGTTCAAGTTTCATTAAAAGTAAATTTTGATTAATGGTATCGAAAGCAGAACTCAAATCTAATAAAATACCAGCTACCTTCATTTTATTATTTAATTTTTTAAGTATGTCCTCAACTAGAGTGTCTAAGGCATCTGCTGTACCTACGCCCTTTTGGTAACCAAATTGTCTCTGATTTAAAATTTTATTTTCCGTGAGATGTCTGACAAGTCGAATTTTTATTAATTTTTCAAATATTTTAGATAGGGTTGGCAGTATCGAAATGGGTCTATAATTTCTGGGGTCTGAGAGAGAACCTTTTTTATGCAATGGAACTACTTTAGCTAGTTTTAACTGCTCTGGAAAGATAGACTTCTCGAAACATTTATTAAAAAAGAACGATAAGGGACTGGCTAATAAATTTATATGTTCCTTTACCACAGATATTGGCAGTTCATCATATCCGCTGGAACTTTTATTATCCATTCCAATAACTATGTTCCTAACTTCATCCGGTGTAGTAGCTGATAAGGACATATCTTTTTTCACCCTATCAGTGCAGTCCTTTAAGTATGACATCGCCTGATCTACTTGAAATGAGCTATCTGATTTTTTAATATTAAATTGTTCTACAAATACATTGGCAACATCTTTAGGGCTGTCAATAATTTTATTACAATGATTTAACGTGATTTTTTTTGTCATATTATTCCTACTTACGTTTCTGTGTCTATTTACTACTTTCCAGATTTCTTTGCTCACACATTTCGCGTTTTCCAGTTGCCTTGTCAATGCGTTTTGTTTAGCTGCCCTAACAACCTTTCTAAACAATCTAATATAATTTTTTCTGTAATTTATAATGCTCGTATTTAAGCAGTTACCATTTTGTGCACACAGAAAACGTTTCATTTTGCTGGACACTTTGACACCCTCAGTTACCCATTTTATGTTGTTATTGTTATTTAAAGGGATTTTCTTAGTTCTTTTTTTGAAGCTGTGCTTAAATGTATTATAAAACTTATTTAAAAATGTATTTATACCCATTGAACGCCAGTCATTAGTGAGTAGTAGTTCCCTGAAGGCATCGTGGTTGCTCTTATTAAATGATCTACGACTTACTGTAGTAGTCTGCTCAATAATCACTTTCTGTGCCAGCTGCAATTCACAAAAAATTCCACCATGCCCATCTGCCAAACCGTTATGGTCTATGTCAGTACCCTTAATATATTGATTGTCTAAATTAGTTAAAAAGTTATCGATACAAGAGGAGTATATATTTACTAGCTGACCCGACAGACGTTGTCCTGTCTTAACGATGATTATTTAATTCGAATTGGTATAATTGATAAAAAAAAGTGTTTATTATTCTAATGCTTTATGATATACAATATTCTTAGTCTTTTTTTCTTGCGCGTATATAAATAGTTTTGTTGGCATTCCAACACGGGAACAGGCGACATATAACTGGCCATGTGAAAAACATGGATTTTCAAGATTGATGCCACAAACACTTAGCGACTGTCCTTGAGATTTATTTATCAACATTGCGAATGCTAGACGCACTGGAAATTGCAACCGCTTAAAGTCGAATGGTATGTCGTTCGGAATCAAAGGAATCCGTGGAATCAAAACGTCTTCGCCTTTGTACTTCCCTTTCAAAATTGTGGCTTCGATGATGTTGTTCATTAATTTCTTTACCGCAAGTCGAGTGCCATTACAAAGACGTGGCTGGTTTATATTCCGCAACATAATGATTACTGATCCGATTTTTAATTGCATATTATGAGGTGGTAATCCAGGCAAATCGAGCGAATTTAAAAATTCAGTTGGGTAGTTGACAACATCATCTTGGTTAGTAACGGAATCAATCGATTTGTATGTCATTAATTCACCTACTATTTTGTTTTGAATCTGAAAATTCATTTCGTTGACATCAACGTTTCTTGCAGCCAATATAACTCTTTCGCTCAACCATACATGATCTTTATGATTTTGAGCAATGTTTGGGAAAACCTTCTCGATGAGTTCAGTCCAAGTTTCAGTAAAGTGACAAAAATTGGTAGGAAATATGATGTTTCCAGACGATAAGTCAACAGGTATTTTGCCATTACCAATATCAACCAATTGTTTGGGAAAAACTCCAGATTGGTCGTTCTGCAATTTGATTCGCATGTTCATTTTTAATTTGAGCGTTTTAACGTCTTTCCATAAAATGGATGATTTTAAACATACGTTAAGGTCGTCAGCTGGCGTTGAACGTGGTATTACTGGGAGTGTTTGGCGAAAATCACCTGCTAATAAAATGACTGTTTATACTGTAGATTGATGGCGCTTGGTGGAATCTGCTACACATATTGAATAACACACTTGTACTTTTCCACTGACTTTATTTCTAGACCTGACCGGTTTCGCCTTACGGCATTCTCAAAGGTTCACATTGATGTTTTGAAATTATAATTCGGAAACACTACAATATTTGCATTTTTTTCATGTGTGGGTAGTTTTAAAAAAAATTCGGTATACCAGCAAAAATTTTTTTCCCCAAAATGTGGGAAATAATTATAAGTTTGGCCTCACAATTTTTAATGATCAATATAATATATAAAATTGCATTTGAATTATAATGTCAAGGAATAATTTTAAATGTCAAATGAAAATAATAATGTCGAATGGTAATGTCGAATTACAAATGAATAAAGGAAAATTCTATCGAAATGTCAAAATCATAATTAAATTGCATTGTATATGCAATAAAATCATTGCACCACCAAACCTGTTTTGGTTCTTTCGTAAATCTTGTAACGTACGGTCTAATGATTCCAAAGATTTTTGTGTGCCATCGTGCACTCATCCCAAACTATTACTTTGCTCTGCTGCAAGACTTTGGCCATTGCACTATTTCTCGAAAGGTTGCAAGTTGGTGTTTCATTTATTTGCAATTCAACGGCAACTTGAGTGCGGAATGAGCTGTTCGACCGCCATCCAACAACGTAGCTGCAATACCTGATGAAGCAAGTGCAAGTGCGATACCATTTTGCGATCGAATAGTTGCCAGAATCAATGATATTAAAAACGTTTTCCCAGTCCCACCGGGAGCATCCAAGAAAAAAAATCCGCCAGTTCCATCGTTCACTACTTTTATTAGCGTTTCGTAGGCATATTTTTGTTGCTCATTTAAAAGGGGAACGTTTCTTAGAACAGTTTCTTTTAATGCCTCGGAATCGTATTGGGTTTCGCGTCTCAACTCTTGATTAAATGCTTCGTGCATTGGGCGATTGGGCGTTGTCATTCCTAATTGTATTAATCCTTTGTTGGTAAGCATCAAGCACATGTCTTCAATTAAAATTAATGCTTCATTGTACATTTCTTCGTTAATTTGCAAATCTACATTTGATGTTGTAAGACGCTTCTGATGTAATATATCTTCGGCCATGTGATCTTTATATTTGTTCCATAAATCAATCGGTTTTGATGGGAAGCATGTAAATAAATTTATGGAAAATAATGTTCGTATTTGTTTAGCATTTGACGAAATTACAGCATCCTCAAGAGTATGGTCCCAATGACTGTCATTCTCTAGCAATCCCAAACCTTGACAGGCTTCTCTGTATGTGCCGCACAATACACCATCAACAGTTCGCAGATATTGGAATGATGTTGGGCCACGAACATTGACTAACAGCAAACGCAAATAAAAACACTCGTCTTGGCTGGGATGGACTGTGTACAGACGTCCTAGTGCATCGGTGGAAAATACTTGAGGGTAACCTGAAACTGGTTTTCCTTGCTTCCGACGTTGAAATTTCTTTAACGATTGATTCCAGGTATAATATCGTGGCATTTCGGAATAAAGCAGTGTTCTAGCAAAGTCATCATGCTGGCACATTTCAAAGAAGCTGGTCAATGTCGTGGATGGCGGCCTCTCAACTCGTTATAATACGTTTTCCGTTGTAAAGTATACCCTTTGACCATTTTCCAGATGTACGGCCAAGTGAACTACAGTGGGATGTCTTTCATGTATTGGAAACGAAAAAATACGCCACATCGCTTCGTTACTACTGACATCCCTATTACTACTGGCGTCCCATTTGAAAATGAGTGATCTCATCGTTTGAATTTTCAGCAGCAACTCCGAACTACCTTTGTTCACGTACTTGCAGATATATTTTATCGGTTTTACGGAATGGCAAAACCAATAAATCCAAAACATTCAAAGCACACATAAATGTTGAATGTGTGCTTTGAATGTTTTGGAGAGTAACGGAGAAAACGGAACAACCCAACGATTATCAACTTCAATTTCCAGCTGATTCACTTTGACCACTGTTGACCTCCCGTTGTCATCAGTGGATCGCCGGCGATAAAGTGGATAACCATCATTTCCACTAATAGTTTCTACTATTAATTGTTTTGGAAAGCGTTTTGAACATTTCCCATCAACCATACACGGAGAATTGGGATTTAATATTCCACAGGGACCATGAATCATATTTTTTGCAACAATTTCATGTAACACTGGATCTTTATCACTATCGGGAATTTCCGCAGATATCACATTGTCAATTTCATTCGGTTGTATCCTCTCTACCAACCAAATGAGGATGTGTGCATGTGGCAATCCGCGTTTTTGCTACTCGACTGAATACATCCAACAGCGTGTCTCACCGAATACGCGATGCTTAACAATGAAATCCATGAGTGATTTTAACTTTCTTTTGAACACCCTTGTTCCCCGTGTCGTGGCGATCAATGGGTGATTGGCCTAGAAATAATTCTTGTCGAATTTCTGCCCACTGTGGATTGCATGTGAACGTTATAAACAAATCTGGTGTGCCATAATGACGTACATACGACATAGCATCTTGAGCGTATTCATGCATATGTCGGATATTGTAGCGCATCATATGATCGATGTGTTTCGGACACACGCTGCAGTTGATTGCTACGCCGATGTAAGACAATATCTCGGTTTTCTAAATTTTCACCCACGACAACAATAGCGACTTCGTCAATTTGTAGGCGCATTAAAACGTCTAGCGTGTTGTCCTGCAGGCGTCTTATCAGCTTTGATGACTATTTTGTGATTATCAGACGGCATGCGGTCCAAAGCGGTCGTGAATAATGCAACCAATTCGTTATGTTGATGAAAAAACGTTTGGAGTTGTTCCACAATTGGTCTTTTCACCGAATTATTGTGTATACAACGCTGATCGACTTATCTTGCTGAATCGCCCATAAAATAAATTTGCAAGAATGTGTAGTCACTATTCGGCGTTGGCAATAAGGAACCTGTTAAATGATATATTTGACTATGAATCTTGAATGTTGGCATAAAATTTTCTTGAATAACTTTTGTTTTTTTTTTTTTTTTTTTTTTATATAGGACACGTCAATTTGACTTCACCTCGCCTGATGTTAAGCTAAAGGCAAAGTCTCGGAAAGAGGGTCACCATCGTAAACATTTACCATGTTAACAGTGGTGGCACTCAGCTTGACGGCCTCATTAGATGCCTTTTCACGCCCCGCTTAAAGGACCCGGGACTGTAGGAAGAAGGAAACACGTGAGCTGGCAGGGAATTCCAGGTCTTAGTGGTGCGGCATAGGAATGAATCACTGAAACGCTTGGTTCTAGCAGGTATACTCTGCACCGTAAATGGATGACATCTTAGCCCTGCACGTGTCGTCCTGTGAAGGAAAGGGGAGGGTGGGACTAATTGGAAGAGCTCGTCAGAACATTCACCATGGTAGAGACGGTAGAAAACTGCCAAAGACGCAACATCTCTACGCATCTGCAAAGGCTCGAGGGTGTTCGTGACCTCAGGATCCCCAATAATGCGGACCGCACGTCGCTGCAACCTGTCGAGAGCATCTAATAAGTACTTTGCGGAGCCGTCCCAGAGATGTGAGCAGTATTCCACGCAGGAACGAATTTGGGTCTTGTATAGAAGACACCGCTGCTCCGGCGTGAAAAAACGTCTCACTCTGTTCAGGACTCCGAGTTTACGCGAGGCTGATTTGATGATACTCTCGATATAGTTTTTGTTATTCAGTTTGCAGCGAACATCCATACCGAGGATAGTGAGGTGATCCTGCAGTGGCAGTGGTGTGCTCTGAAGAGTGGGAAGGGGAAGGAAAGGAGATACCTTTGCTGTAAACGCACATGCCTGGGTCTTCTTGGCATTGAACTCGACCAGGTTCCTAGCGCCCCATTGAGAAATGTGGTCCAGGATCCGGTCCAGCTCAGTGACAAGAAGCTGCCTTTTTTCCGCGATATCAGACTGCTTGGCCGCAGGATGTGCGTAATAACTCCCGTGTAAGGTGCTGTCGTCTGCATAGCAGTGAATGTTTCCGTTACAGAGCATGTCATTGATATGCAGAAGAAAGAGAGTGGGAGATAAAACGGAACCCTGCGGCACGCCAGCATTTACCTGCAAGAACTCCGAAGCTCGTCCATCACAAAGGACGCGAATACGGCGCTCCCGCAGGAAGCTTGCAACCCAGTTACACAGTCTAGGAGGCAGACCGAAGGCTGGTAGCTTGGAAAGAAGCGATTTGTGCCATACCCTATCGAAAGCTTTGGCGATGTCAAGACTAATTGCCAGTGACTCACCGTGCTTCTCCATAGCCTCACCCCAAAGGTGGGTCATGTACGCCAGAAGATCACCCGTTGACCGTTTCGGTCTGAAACCGTATTGCCGGTCACTAAGCAAGGAGTGATCCTCTAGGTGGCGCATGAGCTGTGTGTTAATTATGTGCTCGAACACCTTGCACAGCACTGAGGTGACGGCTATGGGTCGATAGTTGGCTGGGTCCGAGCGATCCCCCTTCTTGGGGATCGGCTGGACATTCGCCTCCTTCCAAGCCGAGGGCACTGTACCCGAACTGTAGGACAGTCGGTACAGCCGCGTTAGCATAGGAGATAACTCCGCTGCACATTTTTTAAGTACAACCGCTGGAATACCATCAGGACCACTGGCTTTCCGGACATCGAGTGATTGCAGTACTGCACGGACATCGCGTTGCCTGATACGTATATCAGGCATTGCGTGGTCACCAGTGGGCATTGTCCGTGGTTGCATACCACAATCATCGACTCGGGAGTTGGCCGCGAAGAGATTGACCAGCAAATCTGCTTTCTCTTGCGGCTCATGGGCCAGAGATCCATCGGAATTGCTCAGCGGGGGCAGCGAGGGCTGGCAGAAGTTGGCTTGCACGGCTTTGGCCAGTTGCCAGTAGCCACGGCTACCCGTGGGATGCGCCACTAGCTCTTGGCCCAGCCGTGCTATGCGCTGGGCATCCGCCCTGATGCATGCCCTCTTGCAGACCTTTGTGGCTCTGTTGTACGCCGCCTTGAAGTGACCCACGTTGGGATCGCGCGTGGCGCGCGCCCGCACCCAGGCACGGTACGCAAACTGTTTATGCTCAACAGCCTCCGCGCACTCGCGCCCGAACCACGGCCGCGCTCCGCGGACTCCGGTGACATCGGTGTATGGGATATAATATTCCATACCTAGACCGATCTCACCGGCGACGGCAGTAGCGCTCTCAGATGGGTTCTTACCCTCAAAGCAGCGTTCAACCCACGGGATGGACGCATAATAATCGCGCAATCCATCCCAGTCCGCTGACGAGTAGTGCCATAGCCGCCTCTTCCCCTGCACGGGTCGTGGGGGCGCTACAATGGGCACGGTGGAGCGGACCAGACAGTGGTCGGAGTTACCTAAAGCAGCAATCACCGAGACACTGTACTGGTCCGGGTGACTCGTCAACAGAAGGTCTAGCAGAGAGGGCTCTAGGCCGGACTCTCTTGGTATCCTCGTGACCTTGTGCACCAATTGAGTCAAGTCATGCGCCAGGGCAAATGCGTGAGTGGCTCTTCCCGCATGGTTTGTTATGGCGGAGCCCAACCAGATCTTGTGGTGGGCGTTAAAGTCCCCCAAAAACACCAATTCGGCGTTCGGAAACCGCTCCTGCGCATCATCTGCCGCCTGACTCAGGTATTCGAATAGTCGAGTTATCTCCGCATCTCCTGTATGGGAACGGTAAAGGCACACATAGATCTGACTCGTGGAGCCATGGTCTACGTGTACCCAAAGGATGGAAAAGGATGGGTCCTCTAGACAGCGCAAACGGCGACAACAAATATCCGCCCTAACATACACGCACACCCCGGCTTTTGCTCGGAAATTTTCCTCGATAACATAGCCGGGGTAAAGCAGGTAGGTCGTGTCGTCAGGGCGGCGTATTTGTGTCTCCGTTAGAAACAGCATAGCTGGTTTCGCCGTCTCCAGGTGTTGGTGGACGGCGTTGAGGTTTTTATGGAGCCCACAGATGTTCGTGGACTCCACCTCAAATAGAATTTTTGTGGGAGAGTCCCTAGCCGCTGTTTCAACAGATACTGTATTGTGCGCTGCCATGAGGTGAAGGGTAAGGGAAGGCGTGAAAAAGAGGTGATTGTCGCCGCAGCACCGCGTGACAAAACATGGGAGATTGGTTTCATCTATGAATGTGAGGCGTGACGAGAGCCGACGCGCCGAACGGAAGGGCCCCCGTACCCTCCCGAATATGGTCGCCGGGCTCCCGTCCGGTCGCCAACCGGCACGACGAGCCATATCGGGATTATGCGCGACCTGGTGGGGCAGCCTCCCAGGGTGGTTAGTCCCAGTTGGGCCCCTGTACTATGCCGCGGGCGGCCAGCGGCACCACCGTTTCTACGGGTCTCCCTGCCCGGCGCGGCGCCCCGCGTCACACCCCACTAGACTACGCCAAAACCCACCGGTCCCATTAGTGCTGCGACTACCATCACCTCGGCCCGGCTATGCACTTGCTGATCCCTGAACGCAATCCAAAAGTCAAAAAATGTTTAGAATCTGGCCCATTTCCGGAAACCAATGAATGTAATGGTTCTGGTGGCGGTACCAATGGTGTCAATTTGACTTGACCGCTCGCGCAACACAATCCAGGAGCTTCATTTTTAAACTTAAATGCCTTACAATATTGGCATACAACGTTCATTGGTCCAATAGCAACAATTTGTTGTGAACTGTACTCGATTTCTACGTTATAATTGAATGCAGCTCGATAAGGGTTAAACGCAACATTTCTATTTCGATTCCATCGATTCCGTTCAACTTCATTCCGCGCTTCGCTTTGCTCGTCAGTTTGACTTGCTCTTGTATATCTTTGACTCGCAACATTGCTTGTTCTACGACTTAAGTTTGAACGTCTAATTGCTGGCATATTCAAAAACGAAAATTCAACTGTAAATCAAAGAAAACTGCTGTATTCTTCTTTATAACCAAGTATATCACTTGTTATGTTAGTAACGTTCATGTTATTCTATCCAAACTTACCAAAACTCCATATTAAATTGTAATTTTAATATTAGGCTTAATGGCTCTGAACTAACCGTGATGTACACTAAGAAATTCAGTTTTCTTACGTCTTTTTTGTGGGAAATAATAAATTAATTATTTTACATGTATTTTCTATCAATAAAATAACTTTGATCGAAGCATTTGTTTTAAACGATATTTTTTTTTACATCCTCTTTGATGATATTTGCAGCACGCATTCTGTCATTTTATGTCAAATGTCATAATGTTACATTAAAAAAGTTTATATTGTCCAAAGCGCTAAGGTTAGATTATAAATAATATTATATGGTTGTTAAGTTTTCATAACTTAGGATTCTTAAATTTTCTAATTTACCGCGCAATTTTTTATTTATTTTTTCTGTCATAAGAACCTTCTCCTGGCAATAACAATTACACAACAAAAAAAAACTGTCATTACTGTATCAAAAGTCAGATAACATAGAAGAATATCATACAGCAGTATTAGAATAATAAACACATTTTTTTCCAATTCGTATTCCAAATTCAAAATTTAGACGTGGCGTATGTCGAATCAGCTGTTTTATATGGTGGTTATGTATTCTTAAATTTTCTAATTTTCCGCGCAATTTTCTTCGTTTTTTCTTTCATAACAAGAACCTTCTCCTAACAATAACGAACACAATAAAAAAAGAATTATCGAAATCGGTTCAGCCGTTCACGCGTGATGTCGTGACCAAGGGAAATAGGGGTTCATTTTTATATATATAGATAATTGAATTGTATATACACTGTTTGTTCAAGAAATAAGGTGAATTTTCATTTTTCTCAAAAAAAATCTGCCAGCGTTTTTTCCAATCCTCGAAACAGATATGCACTTTTTGGTATGCTCTTGAGTTCTCTCAGCGATTCGGTTTGTATCTCCTCAATCGTCTCAAAATGCCGTCCTTTCATGGGTCTCTTTAATCTTGGGAACAGGAAAAAGTCGCAGTGGGTCAAATCTGGTGAATACGGTAGCTGAGGCATGGTGGAGGTGTTGTTTTTGGCTAAAAATTACGAACAAGCAATGGCGAGCGAGCAGGTGCTTTATCGTGATGCAAAAGCCATGAATTGATTTTCCACAATTCCGGACGTTTTCTTAGTATTGCTTCTCGCAAGCGGCGCATAACTTCAAGATAATACTCCTTATTGACCGTAAGACACCGTAAGACCGTAAGACCGTAAGAACCCCTGATGCACTACGCCACGGTAATCCAAAAACACAGTCAGCAAAACCTTCACATTTGATCGAACTTGACGTGCGTTTTTGGCATTGGTTCTCCTGGACTCTTCCATTGGGACGATTGGACTTTGGTTTCGATGTCATAACATATGGGTATATGCCTATGATTCGTCACCAGTTATGACCCTTTTGAGCAAATCTGGATCGCCGTTGACGTCATTCAACAATTCCTGAGCGATGCTCATGCGACGATTTTTTGGGTCAAAATTCAAGAATTTTGGAACTACACTGCCACACGCCTCATGCCCAAAATTTTCAAAAAAATTGCATGGCATGAGCCAACCGATATACCGACATCCTCAGCAACTTCTCTAATAGTGATTCTACTAGTCGATTCTATATAACAATTTTCTTCACCGCCTCAACATTTTCATCGCTTGTTGATATGCTGGGGCGTCCAGGGCGAGCGTCGTCACTCACATCTGCTTGACCTTCTGTAAAAAGCTTGTACCACTTGTAAACATTTTTTTGGCTTAAAGTAGACTCACCGTATGCCACTTTCAACATGTCAAGTATTTTGCAAAGCACTTGTTTTCGACAAATTTGAAAATTCACCTTTTTTTAACAGACCTCGTACTTACAATTGAAATCTGACCATCAGTGATTTCGAAATCTTATCAGACAGATGGGGTTCTTCAAGAGGGGCATTAGAAGGTTTCTTCAGGGTAGGCAGCGCGAGTGTAACGCCCCTGGTGTTGCATACGTCCATAGGCCGCGGTAACCACTTTCCATCAGGTGGGTCGTGTGCTTGTCTGCAACTTAGTGGTATAAAAAAAAGACATTGTCGTAATCGTCTCCTTCAGTGGTTAGTGATTCGAAGGGTACTCTGGTTCTCTGGTGCGGTTCGCAATGTTGTGCATAACACAACATGCATTTACTATTTGCCCTGCCATATTGGGGTTGTAATGTAGTGTTCGTGCATCAAGCAAACATCTGTATTATAAAACAAATGGTAAATTATAGTGGGTATTATACACTTCTTTTTTAGTGATTATTACATAAGGTAATTTTTTTTCAAAACTTATACTTAATAATAAAAATATTTTTATGAATCACTATGTATTTTACTACATAAATAACATTAACTCACACCTGTATTCCCTGAAGGGGTAGGCAGAGGTGCTAGCACCCACATTTCGCCAGTTTATGTTTAGGTCCCAATGTAATAGGTGGCGAGCCTATTGACATTAACCGGGCACTTATAAACCTGCGATAAATACACACATAACTTCGAAAAGCATCGAAACGTCATTGGTGTGTGCCATGGTAAACCTGGGATCGAACCCGAGACCTCGTCTCAGCAGTCAATTACCCATACCACTAGGCTAATTTCATAAATGGTAAATGGTAAATCTTCCTTTTAGAACCCCAATACAGCGCTCAATCGTATTGCGGGCTTTGGAGGCTATTCCTACAGGGTTACGTGGGAGTATCTCAATGAAAGATCGCGTTACACTTATATCGTTTAATGCCGGTCACACACATGTCGTCGGACTAAAAATCAGAGTGCGTAACTCCGTTTGGGATAATTTTACACAGGCAAGAAAAAACTGATTATTTATGTTATGTATGGTAATAATTCTAATGTAACTATGTATTTAGAGGTAAAATTGATCAGGGAATTCAATTATTTGATTTATTTAGACATTTTTTAATTTATTTAATAAGATAATGGACTTACGCATTCTTCTACTATGCGCGTTTGGAGTTACGAAATGGACACGCACTTACGACTTATTATTTTTATGGTTTTATTTACCTGACATGAAGTTACGCAGTTTTACAATAAATATAGTATGCATTGGAATTTTTTTTTATTAAAAATAAAATAATCATTCTAAAATGTACTCTGTTAGACCGACTTTAACATCAATTAAAGTTTAAACTATTCATGCTAAACATTTATTTATGGCACATTAATCAGTCTTAGGCTTTCTTTTCTTTAGGAACATCACAATATTAGATAATATAGTTACCTAACTACTTAATTATACAAATGAAAAGTAACATTATTTGGAATCATGTTTACAGGAGTCCTAGTATTAAAGTTATTTACGGTACAACAATCAGTCTTAGACTTTCTTTTCTTACTAAGTAATTAAGTACATAACAAAATTATCTTATCTAATAAACACTATAAAAAGAAAAATAACACACTTCTGAACGAAGTCTATAGGAGTCCTAGTAATAAATTATTTGGATACCTACATAGTTTTAGCACAAGTCACTCTGAAATTTTTAACAACAATTATTATTTACCGACACTTAATATAAAATCAATAAAAAACAATAAGTATCAAAAAACAAACGGAATTCAGTTTTGAAAGTAAGGTAAGTCATCATAAAATTTATGGTAATCTTTTTCCATGGTATCCTTCAAAGACTGAAGATGCATGTACTTCTCTTTTTTTATTTTCAGCCTTGTCGAGTATAATTGAGGAATGTCATCCCATGGAACGTAACAGCTTTGTTTAATTCTAATAGGGAGCTCTTCCCAGTCAATGTTAGAGTGTCTTAACTTATAAACAATCTTCCCATCAGGAACATACTTTAGAGCCCTTAGATTAGTTACTGTAGGATCACCAGCTCTTTTTCCGGGTCGAATAGACTTGTAGAAAGTCAACGTCTTCTCGATATCTTTAAAGAAATGATGATAAAGATATTCCACATCATACGGATTCTTTTTACAAGCTGTCTTGGCCAGATAGATATAGGTAGTCTGCTGGAACATTTATTTTTTTTGGGTCTTATCGCTCTTTCTATAACGGAGTGCATACTATCGCACTCCATTTGCGTATGCCCTTTTTCAAGATACTTTTGAAAAACATTTATCTTGTTTCCCATGCTAAAGTTGAGCAAGGCATTAGACAATACCACAGTCCTATTTTGGTATGTGGTATCCCTGGCCATCACTGTACAAAATTAGTTCCTTACTATTATCTACTGAGTGTTGATTAATAAACTTTCCCAGAGCAGTGACGATAATAGTAGAAAATTAATTACTTGTTAGTCTTCCTTCGCATTCGTTCCAGATGTAACAATATCCTTTGTTTCTTTTAACATCGTATGGAGTAAAATTGTGGACTATAAGCTTTGTTTTATAGTAAAGTGCAGACACATTTGATCGTGGGCTTAAAAGCACTGACTGCAGATCCATAGTAAGCACTTCATTGCTTGACGCAGTATCTTTTGCTAGTTCTTTCCGTGCTTCCTCTTTCTTTTCTAGATGTATTTTGTAATCGCATTCTGTAGTATTTCCCGTTTTAAACGACTCACAAATATCGCACAAATCCTTTTTTTGGCCGAAATAGTGACAATTTAAGCTCTTCAAATACATTGGAAAATGTTGCAATGCTTAAAGGTGTAACTTTTTCTCGCAGACAGAAGTCATCTTTATAGGTCTTGTATAGTTGTAATCTTGATGTCCAAAGTGGTTCCAAATACAATTTGGATGAATTTTTGCGACAGTAGTGAGATTCCAGTTTCGGCAAGGAATCAAAAAATCTTCGCAATTGTTTATGGAGTTCATCTTTGGTATTATTTTTTGGTACATTTTGAGGTATATTATGATTTCGTATAATCCATTTTTTGATAACCCATTCACCAACACTCAAGCTGTTTAGGAACATTTTCTTACATACCCGATATCCATTCCCTTTGCTATCAGAGAGATATAACTCTACAGAATTTTCTCGCCTTGATGAAGTTCCAGCACATCTTTCTCTTTCCTTGAGCTTGCAAACAGATGACATCCGAATATACATTTTCTTTTCTTCCCAACTCATATTCCAAAATTTGTCGAAACAGTTTTTTCTTTCTTGTTCCAGTATATTATCGCATTGTAATTTTGTACCACCTTTTAAGCTTAGCTTACAGTTACATCTTTCTTTTATCTTTCTTTCACTCTTGGGCTCAATAAAATTCCATTTACCATTTACTTTTTTCTTTCCTAAATACGATTTTCCTTCTTCTCTCAGCTTCTTGCTTTTATTAGCTTGCCAATCCTGAGGTTGTCTCTTTTTGTGTCTTTTTCTTGGCGGTGGTTGATATGTTGAAGAATCTTGTTCAATTGCAGCAGTTTGGCAACTAGTTGAACATGGCGGTGACAAGTTGATGATGTTAAGAGCACACGTTGACACGTTGAACTGTAGTACGGTGTTCTTCAATTCGGCACAGAACCACAGATTCAGTTGGTGTTTTATTTTCTTTATCAATTTCATAATATGAATGTACTGGAATTTCGTCTCGTATTATGGATACACTATCTGTTGAACTGCTCTTTGTTTTATTTCGAAGAGATCCATCATTGTGTATGATAATATTAGATGGAGAACCGCTGAAGCATACCGCATCAGTCTTTACTTCATCCAATAATAGTGAAGAGTCTTCTTGTAAAAGATACGATCCTGGTTGCAAAGTTGTAAGTTCTTTTGTGGCAAATGTAGGTAACGCTTCGTTTCCAACAACTTGACGTACTTCTATCGCTGTTATGTCCGGCAAATTGTTTTGTGAAAATATGTATGATCCTGGATTAATATTTGAAGTAAGCTGCTGCTACTCATCATTGTCTGGAGGGATAAGCTGTTGCGACTCGTTGTAGTCTTCAGGGATAAGCTGCTGCGACTCATTATTGTCTGAAGAGATAAGCTGCTGTGATTCAAATAGCCTGGAGGCTGCGGCTGCGATTCACTATAGTCAACATTTTGAAGGATTTTTTCGGGAATTTTGTAACATCTTGCCTAATAAGTACCTGAAAAACAAAATGAAACAATGCTGATATCACTAATTACCTACAAGCACGACGTAGACTTTTAGTAGAAGCCGGGATTCAGTATTTATTATCTGTGCTTGCATAAACAAACGGGACACGTTTGGGAATCGAACCCACACACCTACTCACTTTACTAAATTACGAGGTGAGCTACAATACTCCTCAAGTAGTATTAGATACTTTTATAGGCAAAAGCCGTTGTAGGCATAAACTAGGTAAGACATTACTAATTTAAGTAATAAAACTGCATAAAACATCGTAACTCCATAATAAACAAACGTAATTTTAAATTTAAAAAACAAATAAAACTTCGTAACTCCTCCAAAATATTTAAAGCTTCTTTATAACATTTTGGCTCGTAATTTTTAGTTTTCTTGATAATCAATTAAGAATACAATAACACACAAATAGGTATAATTAAACACAACATCAGTTAACAACAGTTTACGTACCTTATTTTTCGAAATTGCGCGTGACCTCCCCTCGGCACAAGCGACACCGTACTGAGCTTTGGAGTTGCGTATTATGCTAATTACAAAATGGCGGCGTGGAAATAGGTGTTTTTATTATTCACTCATAAAAAATTAAATAGTTTTTTGTAGGATATAAGACTTATTCCAACGGAGAGGTTACATAATTCTGCACTAGATGGCATCAAAAGTCTATTTTTGATTTTTTTGTCTTTATATTTTTTATTTCCTCTACTAACTTTTTAATGAATGTACCATTATTTTCATTTTTAAGAAAATATAATTCAGTTATTCCTAGCTTTCTACAAAACTTTTCCAGTTCTCTCACAAATACGCCTGGCGTGAGTTGCGATCGAGATTCTGGTTTTATGTATATTACCATATTTTTCGGTACAAATATAAATTCCTCACTCTCAGTTTCTATCAAATTTTCCTTTCTCAATTTCCATAAAATCTTATTTCTTATGAATTTAAGTTCAACAGACAGCTTCGGCTTACTATGAGTCTCCACGACGCTTGGCTGATCAGACCAGTCGTCCGTAATGACTATAGGGTCCGAACTGTCCTGCCCACTATCTAACTCCCTCTTTTGTGCCCTAGTAAGGACGTTTATAACACTCTCATGCATCTCTTTTAAATCTTTTGATGTTAAGGATACTCGGGACAATGCGTCTGCAGCTGCGTTGTCCGAGTCCTTCACATATTCAACACAAAAATCATACTCTTCTAACATAATCCTAAATTTCAGTAGCCTACTAGATGGATCCTTAATATTAAATAAATAAACTAATGGCTTATGGTCGGTTAATATTTGAAATTTTCGACCATATAGGTACGGTCTGAAATGTTTTATCGCCCAGACAATAGCGAGTAATTCCTTCTTGATTGTCGGGTAATTCTTTTCCGCTTTGTTTAGAGTTCTACTAGCATAAGCCACTGGCTTTCCATTTTGATTGGCTAGAACGGCACCAATTGCATACCCTGATGCATCGGTTTGAACAATAAATATATTGTCAGGTGAAAGGTCGGGATATTGAAGTACAGGTGGACAAGTTAACTTTTGTTTTAATAAATCAAATGAATTTCGACAATTACTAGTCCACTCGAAAGTAATATTCTTCTTTGAAAGATTATTTAAGGGTTGTGCGATTTCAGCGAAATTTTTTATAAATTTTCTATAATAGTTAGCAAAAGCAACGAATCGTTTGACCTCGTCAGAATTTTGAGGAACAGGATATTTTTCTACGGCATTTAATTTTTCGGGATCAGGTAAGACACCTTCTGATGATATTACATGACCCAAATAGAACATTTCCTTCCTCAAAAAATCGCATTTACTGGGATTCAATTTTAAATTAGTATTTCGTAATCGTTCAAACACGTCAACTAAATTTTTGACCGCTGAATTTAAATTTTTACCATAAACAATTAAATCATCTAAATAAACTAAACATTTATCATAAGTTAAACCGGCCATAGCTATATTCATCATTCTAGAAAAGGAATTTGGACTCGTCTTGAGACCCATCGACATTCTAGTCATCTGATACTGCCCCGAGGAAAAGGCTGTATATTTCCTACTTTCTTTTTCTAAATTGACATTGTAAAACCCTTGATATAAATCTAGATGAGTGAAATAAATACACCCCGAAAGAGAATCTAGGATATCAGTTATGTTTGGAAGTGGAAACTTATCATCCTGAATGCTATTATTTAATTTCCTATAGTCTATAACTAACCGCCACTTTTTCTGTCCTGTGGGATCAACCTTTTTTGGTACTAACAGTACGGGACTGGACCATTCGCTTGCACAAGGCTCTATTATTCCCTGAGACAACATGTCCTTAATTTGTTTGTCGATTTCGCCTTTTTGTGAATGAGGCAGGCGGTACGGTTTGACATATACAGTATCCACATTTTCTCTTAATTTCATTTTGTGACTGTATATGGGTCGTTAGACTATCACCCGGCAAGAAAAAAATATCGGCATACTTAGCACATAAATTTTGAATGGAAATCTTCTCTTCTAAATTCAAATCTTTTAAATTAAGAGTAGAGATGGGCGTTTTCGTTAAATTTTGTCATCGATGCGCATCGATATTTCGTAAACCGCATCCGATGCCGGCATCGTTTTTTTTGGCATCGTTTTTTGAATGTTTTGGATATGCATTCTCCAAATGATCTAATGCTTTGTCGTTGCCGGCTATTTATATTATTAGATAAGTTTCTGGTAACGGTGAACTAACGATACCATTTGATTTGATTTAAATATGTAGGTACATATTTATATCAAATCAAAACTCTAGGTAGGTACCTAGAGTTTTGTAAAATATTTAGATAAATATTGTACATTACATTAGTAGGTATTAGAGATTTCGGGATATTATATTAACCATGTAGTGTTTTGTGTGTAAGTGACCATGGTAATAAATACCTAAATATTGTACATACTTATTTCAATAGATGTACTGAATTAATGGTACGAAAACGAAAATATATACTTATGCTGAAAAATAAAAAATAGGTTTGTAATTATTATCAGTCTTTATTTTTAAGGAAATTGAAATTAACATTCAGAAAAACCAGTTTTTCTAATTTAGAATTGGAAAGACGAGTTCTTCGTTCATTCAAAATATATCCAGCTTTTGAGAATATGCGTTCGCATGGCACAGATGTTATCACAATATTGCATCTCGAGCGGTATATTTCTGCCAAAGTCGGATATATTTTGGAATGACGAAGCCACCATTCAGTGGTGTCATTCCAGTTCCCGTTAATACCTTGCCGGGGCAATAAATCGTCTTCCAGGTACAACCGCATCTCCCTGATGGCTTTGGACAATGGTGTCCCTGAAACTTTCGTCTTAGCGCCATTACGCACTGTCGACTTGTCGCCGGCGACTCGGTCTCTCGGCGACCAAAACATAGGCAACTAGGCCCAGGAGACCAAGCCGAGCGACAGTATTCCAAGTACATTCGTGCAGAATGGACGTCGAAGAAGCTGCTATAGTAGCGTTACTAATAAAAAAAGAAAAATAAAAGAAAATCAAGAGAGTATTGGATACATCCTTTGTTACAAGAACGGAGATCAAAAGGAATGTTTAAAATATTTTATGAAGACGTGTGAAAATACCCTCGTAAATTTTTCAACTACGCAAGAATGTCTGTGCGTTCGTTTGATGAGCTATTGTGTCTTCTGAAACCACATATAACTGGCACAGATACAAATATGCGACCATGTGTTTCTCCGGAAGAAAAATTATTTATAACACTAAGGTAAGTGAAAACTTCATTATTTTAAAACCAGAGTGTTTAAGTGACAGTGCTTGCTCGACTTGCAGTGGCACTACTGTGCCTAGTCAGTGTCACTGACATTTCACTGTCATGGGTCAGCTAGTTTATAAATAAAATGTAAATTTTGTAACATTCATGCTGTAATTTCAATAAATAAATAAAATAAAATAAAATAATTTGACATCATGTGTTTATTGTTTAACTAAATCATTACTATATAAACTAATTTTAAATTGAAAGAAACAAAAACATAAAATAAAAATTCAAAATAAGTCCAAATAATCAGAATCTTGCGAGGCACTTGAAGTGGCAGTAGAAACTCGCGACTCTGAGCGTTCTTGCGGAGAAGGAACTGAAGTTGGTAGAGTATAATAATTCTGTTGTGTTGGTGCTTCAGAGCGTAACCGCGCTGTTTGACTTAATTGTTGACTTGGTGCTGTAGAAGACCCGGCCTCTGGTGTGAAATAGCCACGCTCATACTCGAATTCATTGCAATAATTACGCCAAACGGAGTTTGGATATACATTATTTGGCGTATTGGTTCCGAATGAATCGATCATTGTGATTAATTGAATTTTCGCTGCTGGTTTTTTGTGTTCGGGAATTTTCCTAAAAGACGATGAAAGGGACAACAGAAACATTTTGTCCTCATCTCGTTCCAAAACATTCGCGTTATTTTTACGAGTATCAATACATTTGTTTAAAGTTTCCAATAATTCTCTTGTGCCATCATCTGAAGGTTTTTTCTTCTTTCTTCCCACTATATTTTCCCTAGAGTACGGCCCTAAAGGTTCTTGATCAGTTGTCGAGTTTTCTTCTTCCGTAATGCTACTCTCTGTGTTTAAATTACTAACAGTATTCTTCAAAAATAACAGCTGTTTAAAATAAATATAGGCAGTTTTATGAGAAACAGCAGACCCACTTTTGGTATTTTTCATTCTTCGTATTTCTCGAGCAAAGCAGCTTCTTATATTTTTCCATTTTTTCTGAAGTGATTGACCTGTAAATAAATTATATGTAACATGTATTTTTTTATTTCAGATATCTTGGAAGTGGCTGCAAATTTGTAGATCTACATTACTCATATAGACTTGGGATTTCAACTATTGCTGAGATAATAAGAGAAGTTCATCATTTTATATGGGTTTTACTGAAACACATGTGTTTACCACAACCTACAACAGAAAATTGGTTAAAAATCGCAAAAGATTTTCATTTACGAGCCAATTTCCCAAATTGTATAGGTGCCATAGATGGTAAACATATAAGAACTATAAAACCTTACAATAGTGGATCTGTGTGTTATAACTATAAACACTTCTTTTCTATAATTTTGCTTGCCATTTGTGACGCTGACTACAAGTTCGTATACATAGAATATAGTAGAATACACATTTTATCAAAAGCTAATGAATAACGATTTACAAGTTCCGGAACATCAGCCTATTTCATCCATAAATCCTATACCAGTACCATTTGTCATTGTTGGTGACGAAGCATTTGGACAATCTGATAAAGTTATGCGACCGTTTGGTGGATCAAAATTTAACAACAAAGAAAAAAATATTTAATTATAGGCTTTCTCGTGCTCGACGCTATATCGAATGTTCATTCGGCATATTAGCAAATAAGTGGCAGATTTTTCACAGACCTATTAATGTGAATTTAGATCTAGTAACAATCATCACCAAAACATGTTGTGTTCTTCATAACTATGTTCGAGAAAGAGACAGATATAAATTCGAAGATACCCTGTGCATTCCTGGCTTAGAAGAAGTGCCAATAGGTATTCAAAGAGCTACGCGACGTGGTATGTCAAACAGAGATATGTTTGCTGATTATTCTATGACTGAGGTCAACTGGGTCAATTACCTTGGCAGATGAGCAGAATTCATTAAAAAATAAATGACATTTTAACTTACCTATATCTTTTTTTCTTCTTCTGGTAACCTTCACCTCCAAATAACTCCACTATTTCTACCCACTGCTTTTTCTTCAAATCCCGATTAGAATAATCGTCACTCAGTAAGTCCCAAATAGCTTTTCGGGATTGTATTTCCATTATAAATTTCTCGGTATCGAAAGCCTGAGCCATTTTTGTGCGCGACGTCCGGTCGTTACGACAGTTGCTCGCAGTGTGAATGCTTCCATTTGAAGCCGTGCTCCTATTGGTCGCCGGCGACCGGCAGTCGCTTGTGTGTCACCACGTCGCGGCGAGTCGCCTAGTCGCTTGGGCGATCGACGACCAAGTGCGTAAACACCTATTTAAACTGTAGTAAGTCACAGTCGCCAGCGATCGAGTCGCCGGCGACAAGTCGACAGTGCGTAATAGCTCTTATTTAACTGAGTGTCGACTTTGTTCCACACGCTTGGTCCAGAGACAGTTGCACTAGGGGCTATTTGCGTTGTGGCTGCGACTTGTCGTGACAAAATGCCTGCCATTATCTCGTGGCAATGTTCTTTTATTGAATTTTTATTTGCATCAGATTTAAACATCTCCAATTTAAAGCGCGGGTCCAACAAAGTGCACAAAGCCAGAGTCCTACTCTGTTCGATATTTTGGAACCTCGAATCAAGCCCACTTTTCAATTTTATTATGATATTTTGAATGATATCAGCATTAATATAAATAGTGTTTTGTAACATCTCCTGGCAAACATCTCGGAGGCTATTGCATAAAACTATAGCTAGACCCCCAGTCACGTAGTTCTGACCACTCAAACTGGACGTTATTTCTTCAAACGGTGCCAAAACACTTACCAGCAATGATATTACATACAAAAAAGAGGCAGATATGTTATTAGACTGCGCCTGGTGAAGACGCGAAAACGTCCCAATTGGGACGTATCGCATTTAGTATATGTCTGGCAAACGCCGAGTTGTCACGTATGTAAGCGCATAATAAAATGGCAATAAAAATGCCACCGTGTATTTTTAAAAATGTACAAATTACGACACTAAAATCAATAAAACACGAAGGACCTTCTATCACATGTAAGTACATACAATATTACCGATTTTTTAGTGTATTTCATTAAAATTAGTTTAATAATATTTTTAAAATAATGGCTTCAAAGAAAAAGGACAGAAATACTCTTTGATATGAGCACGACAAGGACACAACAACACTGCTTGCATAGATTATCAGTACAGATGCGACATAGGGTAATTTTCAGTTTACTGCCTACTAAAGTAATTATTTTGACCTGCTGTTCAATTTTATTTGTTATTCAAAATTCAGTAACATAATTTTTGTTTTATTTATTTGCTGTCCTTTAAATAATTGTAATAACCTAAATTTTTTTTCAAGGCTTCCGACTAATGAAGTTCGACTTCAAGAGTGGATTGCAATTGTTAAAGAACAACGAAATGAGTTTGACTGGACACCTTCAAAAAGCAGCAGAATTTGTAGCAATAATTTTGAAGCCACTGAGAGATATACTTCGAAAAAAGGAACATTGCTCAGGAAGAATATAAATAACTGACAAATATACCACTGTTCGGCTTCATTCTGCTCATAAAAAAAATAAAAAACTTTCTAAGAGGCAGAAAAGAAATAAATTAAATTTATTTGAAGGAGTTTAATTTTTGATTATAACGTCAGTACGGCACTATGGTTTTATTTCCGAGAAGTTTCCTAATTATCTTTTTGAATTGTTATCATTTTCCGAAATAAATAATGACGTATTATTTTTTCATCGAATTTCATTTCTTGCCTACAAACGAAATACCCCTTCTGTTCAAAAAAAAAAAAATCATAATCTATGCTTCGAAACGCAATCGTCCGAATCATTCCGAATTATAGCTATCTTTTTTACTCACGTGCTTATCCCATCTTTCGTACTACTTTAACGCTAATTGTCAACCATTGTGCACTGACAGACTGCTGGATCAGATTTGAGAAGTCAGTTACTATGAACGTAACATATCTTGTATAAAATATCATTGCTTACCAGTAATTCGAGGTTTGTCCACTCTTCTTCCGTCACGGTTGGCCACTTTCTATTTATTACAGCTGTAGTAGCTTTGACGGCCTCACTAAGCTCAATAAATCGCTTTACCATGAGGTAAGTGGAGTTCCATCTTGTTGCTACCTCCATGACCAGCTTTTTTGGCTGTTCGATGCCCAAGTGGTTACTTTGGTACTTAATGAGTTTCTCATTAGCTTGAGTGCTGCGCTTAAAATGGGCGACAATTTTTTTTATTTTCTCTATTATTACTTGTATTGGTATAAGGGCTTCTTTTACGATCAAATTAAGGGAATGTGCGAAACATCCGTAGTGTTTCCATCATAATTGGTGTGTTATGGCATTACAATTATTATATGCGTTATCCGACACTGCGAAGTTTACTTTGTCGAGAAGGCTCCACTGGAGCATAATGCTTCTAATTTCTTGAGCAAGGTGTTCGCTTGTGTGACTGCCGGGACATCCCTTACATTCCAATAAAATGGACTTAAATTTAAAATTTGGCGAAATGTAATGGGCAGTGACTGCTATGAAACTATCATTATTACTTGAGGTCCAACAGTCGGTAGTAACACATACAGTTACCGCTTCAATATTTAATGTTTCTCGACAATCATTTGAAGTTTTTTCGTATAATGCCGGTATCAAAGAATTTGATATCGTCTTTCTACATGGTGGTGTGTAGCCAGGAATCCATGATATCAACTTTTTGAAGCCTTTATCATTCACTATACTAAACGGCTGCATGTCGTCGATAAATAGATCCAGTAAATCTCTATCAATTCTTTTTTTAATTTCTTGTGTTATGGGTCTAGGTACGTAGGAAACTATTGTCCTTTGTCGGCGTTGTCTAGCAGGAACAATGTTTGTAGAGCGAGTAAGAGGCACCTCTGCGGTGGTAGTGGTTGAGCTCGTAGTACTAGTAGCGAATGTCACTGCTTCCGTTTCCATTTCCATTGGTGGTGGTGGTTGAGGTTGCATTACCTGTGGTAGCGGTACTGGTGGCGTTATCATATCAATTGATAAAATATGTGGATGCTTTTTCTTTAAATGTGACCGTAAGTTGCCTGTAGTAGATTTATAGCTGATGCTCTGGCTACAATATTTACAAACTCCTATAGCCTCGTCTTTCTTATCAAAATGCTCCCAATAGGGGTTGGCTTCCCGTCGTGGCATTATTACAAACGAAATAAAAGTGCAAGTAATTTTAGGAAAAATATATTAAACTTAATGTCGCTCTCTTTGAAACTTCATGCGTAATGAAATGAATGACAAAATCAAAACATAACCTTGAACAAGTGGCGGGAATTCCGTACCATAGATATCACTTTCACAAGAATAGATTGAGCGTACCTAATGAAATATCCATGAGTGATTGTACATACCTACTCTTAAAAAATATGTAGGTCAATTTTTATTAATTATTTTACAATATCATAACCACCAATAATCATTATTAGCTGGTAAGTAGATAAACAAGATAAAGAAGTACCTACCTAATGCCTCTTTCGAGTTATTTATGAAACTAGGTACCTACCTAAGTAGGTACTTACTGTCTATACTTACTAATTAAATTTACTTATATTGATGTTATAAATATAAGATATATATATATATATATATATATATATATATATATATATATATATATATATAGATATAACATAATTAAATACCTACGCGTAGCTTTTTTACCAAGTGCCTACTCCCTACAAATAGGTCAACAATTCAACATCAAACATTAAAATAAAAATTAAAATACTGTTCATCCACATTTATCCACTTATTTTGTTTGTATTTAATAAGATAGGACATGTAAATTTTCCTTCACCTTGCCTGGTGGTAAATGAAACGCAAAGTCGCTTCTAGTATTCAAATGCTTAGGATCCGAGCACGCGTTTCGTAGAATTCGTAGGCGTAGGTAAGGTACCTATGAACTGTGTCCCATTCTTTAGGTACCGTCGTGACCCGTAACTTCGCCTGGGTTTTGACACTTTTTTGACTTCTCTTCAAAATTTAAAAGTAATTGAAATAATAATGTCTAAAAAAAACAAATTAACACATCTCTATCTATCGTTAATATAAACTACTGTTCCAAATGCATTGCATAGTTGGCAAAAAATGGGCCTTAAATGTGATAGGCGAAGTATTGGTACTTTTGCCTAATTTCGCCTGCATCATGTCAAAGCGTCAATGCTTTTTTTTTGTTGTTAAATACTGCTCACTGCATCTAGTTTAACCTTTTGGGATGTGACAGAAGAATATAAACTTTAAATAATGAACCAAAGAGTCGTTTATTTAAAAAAATCTTTGGTAGGCGAAGTTAGGCAACAGTCTGAAGTTAATTCCATACATTCGATGTATTGTTGCTAGGGCTGCCAATATTTTCGTTAATTTACCGTTCTATTCCGTTAAGTTCTATTAGTTCAGTTCTACTGATAGAACTACACGGAAAAATATTCCGATTAGTTCAACTGTTAACTAGTATATTCCTTATAGTTCAACTATTATGTTTATTCCGTTAAGTTCTATTAGTTCAGTTCTACTGATAGAACTACACGGAAAAATATTCCGATTAGTTCAACTGTTAACTAGTATATTCCTTATAGTTCAACTATTATGTTTATATGTTTACAATTTTAGTTATGTTGATTTGATGGTATAATTTAATCAACTTAATAAAATTCGAAACGTGTGTGGAGTAAGTTAAGTAGATCGGAAGTATGCAAGGATCGCAAGGCCTGGCGATCTATCCTCTCTGCCTACCCCGTCAGGGACCCAGCGTGAAGATAGATAGATAGATTAAAATTAAATAAGGATATGAACATCTGAAAAGCGACAGAACGCAGCTTAAATAAATGTACGTTGTCAAAATAAAAAAAACTATCGTAAGTAATTTCTATTAACCCCTACCATTGGAGCAATTAAAACTTAAAATTGTTAGCGTAAAGTTTCCAAGAACAGGGGAATTGTTAGCTCCTTATTAGCCAACCCCATTTGAGCATCCAAAATTATATCATCGTTCTTAAGGCTGTTAATGTCTCTTGATTTTATTTGTACTTGGTGCTCTATTTTTATATATTGTGTGATTTGAAACGACGCATCTTTATGTAATACGTTCAATAATTGCATTATGTTAATGTCAGGTTTACGTTTGCTGTTTTTATTTAAATATGTGTTCCATCCTTCTACAGTGTTTGTCGTTCTGTGTCTTTCGCCATGTACGCTCCAAATTTTAATAAATTCATCACTTGTTAGCCAGTAATTTTCCATATAAGTTATTAGAGGTTGCAATTTTACATCTTTATTATTTAGTATAATTATTTTTCCCTTTATGTATTCCCATCCTTCCCTGATGCAATCAGAAGGCAATCAAGGGAGAACATTACATAATTGTATTATTTTCCTTGTATTTTTATTTTTCATAAATCCCAATTCTTTTCCTTTTTTATTTATGTTTCGTTTGAAATGTACTAAACATCCTTTTACAATTATTTCAGGAAAGACATTGGTGATGGCAATCATTGCAGCTTTTTCGAAATCAAAAGTGAATTTCTGAGGGACCCATTCTTGAATTTGGGATTTAATCATTCGAAATAAAATTTCGTAGGCATTTGTAGTACTTTTAGTCATTAGAGCGTAAAATACTGGCAATACATTTGTTTCTTTCAGATGGCTATTAAAATCCCCATGAATAGTATATACTTGCTTAAAAGGTCTAGGACAAGATTTAAACGTCCCGTCACCAAAATAATGAACAATTGAAGGTATTATATATATTGCTTTACATCCGACAAGCAGAAAATTAATATTCGCTCTCCGTTACTGTTATAATCTGCTAACAAAAAGTGCTTATACTGTGTTGGAACAACAACGTTAGCAATGTCATTGAAACATATTTTTGGAATCTCGGCTGCTTTGTTCCTAGCGTCATAAAAGGCTGTTTTAACGCTACTAAAGCGCGGTATTTTGCAAATCAAATCGATTCCTGCATTTTTGAGAGAGGCAACTGTTTCCTTGTATAATGCGGGTACCGTTTTTTCAAAATTTGATTCAACTACTTTAACTTTTAACTCAATCATTTTTTGCTCAACTTCGCGTTTTGCATGGTCTGGTTTGCATGACTCGTTATGAGGTTTCTTATGAATTACTTCTTGTCCCTGAAATATTAAAACTGTTATTAGATGGGATCCTAGTACTGAACGTATAGTACCTAAATAAACTAGAAAGAACTACTTAGTGTTCTTTTAAGCAGTTATTTAAAAATATCCGTTACACTATGATGTAAAGTCATTGGTTATAGGAGGCTATATATTAAAGGCTTAACGCAAGATGCAACAGAACAGAACAGATGAATTTATTATATTCCTTACTTGAACATCTCCAAACACTGGTCCCGTCCACATACTTGCGATTTTTATTATATTTGTATCCATCTTGATGGAGTACAAATCCTCGGCCTACTTTTAAAAATAAGGGTATGTCCATTTTAAATATTTCTCAAGAAATAATAGAAATTTGTAACCACCAAACAGCTTATACTAATAAGTGATAATGACATTCATAATATGTCAAGTTTTGTTTTTAATTGCAACAGGAGTTATTGATGCGAAAAGAGGTGATAATCTTTCTAATGAGTGTTATCATATTAGTAGAAATATACGGAAAATTATTCCGTTTAAATCTACTACTAGAAATGGGATAGAACTAATCGGAATATTTTTCCGTGTAGTTCTATCAGTAGAACTGAACTAATAGAACTTAACGGAATAGTCCAATTTACCTTACTGCAAAATAAAGGTGATTTAGTAACTGTTTAAAAAGAAAAGAAAAATATTTATAACGTGTTTTTTTAACGCGCAGCGCGTAGGCGAGCAGCCACGCGCGCATGTACACGGGCCGCGCGCCTGGGCACACGTGGATGCTCACTGGCAGCCCGGTGAAGCGCCCGAGACCGTCCGCGAACACCTTATAGTATCTGGAACTGAAAAGAGCTAAATTGAACTCAACTTCTTTCACGGAATGTACAGAGTTATGCAAGAAGGGCGGCAACTGTACATTCAATTCCGCCATCCATTGCCGTCCCAACAGCGCCGTCTTTCCATTAGCTAGGTCTGATATGGAGATTCGAGTGACGTTATCCCGACACGGCATAATCCAATCTGAATTTGTCTGTGGATCGAACTCGCGACCTTGATCGTATAGTAATCAACAAAGAATCCCTTGTTTCCACCTAGTTTCTGGTCTGTTGAATAACAATTTTCGTCTTCCGTGAACTCAAAACAGCGTGGAAGCATGGCACCGGTGGCGATGGAATTGTTTAATGGGCAATCGAAATCTTGGGTTGTACAGCTGTGTTCAAAAGCTCATTGACGAACAGAATACAAAATTAAAAAAATATATTTTACAAATGTACCTTTCTGTAAAACCTAACACGTTAACACGTTAAACGCCATTCCGGTCACCGGTGACCGGACTCCCTCCTGTATTTAAGCGCCATGTTGGTCACCGGTGACCTCAAGGTAGACCTGTTTTGGTAACGAAATAGTACGCCGGAGGCCACGTTTTTCGTACGTTTACCGTATGCAAGTGACCGGAGCGGCGCTGTAGATTACTCCTTTCGCATGGTTTCTGTCTAATTATGAAATTGTAGCAAATGTATGGCAAAATGTGGGCGGACAGAGTAAAAAAACATAATTATGTTAAGAAAATAGAAGCACTTTAATTTAATGCCACGATAATCATATTTTTACTTATATTTATTTAGAATGACACTTAAAATAGTATAAGCTAAGTATAGAACATGAACAAAAGTAAATTATGAGCTTCAACATGTTTCTTAAAGTAAGTTTTGAAGCAAGAAGTTACATTAGTTTTATATGTAGCGATGAAACTTATTGAAGCAAATTAAACAAAAGTGTGGTTCATTAGGGCAATCTTTGCAATATGTTGCAACTTTCTTAGTTTTATTCTTGGCTGAATTTGAACCAAACGTCGCCACAGAGATCTTGTAGCATTCTGAACAGAATCGTCTTGTTTTTCTCACACTTCCCTCTCGTTTCAACAATTGATGCTTAAGTCTTTTCGGTCTCTCAATGTTTATAGATTCTACAACCTCATCTTTTCCTGCATCGACTAGATGTCTTCTAAACAGTACTATACTCTCCTTAATCTTTTTATTTTCGGTATACATTACCCAAGCATTTACAATTGCAGTATTTAAAATGACTTCAATTCCTAGTTTCTTATACCATTTTACAGTTTTACGTAATGGTGATGAATATGAGGTCATCTGGACACTTATATGTACCGCACCTTTCGCTTTGTTTTAGGCCAAAACCATTTTCGGTTTTCGAACTGTTTTCCTTTTTTTAGTAGCAGTTGAAAATCCTTTAGAATCATAGCATCAAAACATCACGTTTGTCCTTCCACTTCAATACGCTCATTCTCCATAGCCTTTGCTTCGCCTGGTTTTAGTTTGGCTTCTACCACTAGTTTTGGCAAACCTTTTCTATTTTTCTAATAGTGCCAACCAAATGAGTGTCTTTGTTGAGTAGTTCGTTTGCGAGCTCCAGACTAGTGTATCAGTTATCTGTTGCAACTGTGTGACCCAAACTTAATATATGGTCACATAGAGACATCACAACTTTTGTAGGCGTGGTATTCACAAGTTCATTATTTTTGCCAGCGTACAGTTGTAATTTGCACGTGTAGCCTGGTATCGTGCAGAGTTTGAAGAGTTTCATTCCGTACTTATGCCTCTTGCTCTTTTTATACTGCCTGAATATGATGCGACCTCTGAAAAGCACTTGGCTTTCATCAACGCAGACATCTTCTTTCGGAGCATAGTGCTTTTCAAAAGTTTCGTTTAATCTGTCTATAAGAGATCGCACTTTATAAATCCTGTCGGTCGTATCAGCTGTCTCGTTATTTGCAAAGTGTAGATTCTGCAACGGTAATTCGAACCTGTTTCAACTCATAACTGATGGAGCAAAAGTTTGCCTAAAAACCCGGTCTGTACTCCAGTAGAGGTGAATTTTCGGTAGTCTAACAAGACCCGTGTACAGTCACGAGCAATAATATATATACATTGTCACATTTTCTAAAATATGTAAACTTGTCCCGATTCAGAAAGAAGTGAACGACAATTTGTTCTAAACGAACTAACCATTAAACGATGTCAAAACAAAGTATACGTTTATTCCACATTAATATAACCGAAACAAATTCATAAATAAATTCACACGTCGAATATCATACAAAACTATTCGTGACAATTTCTATAAAATGTAAACAAATGTACACATGTAATAGACATTGTCACTGATACATATAAATGATATTGGAAATGTATACTTACTTTTGCCGTTTTTGTAACTTTACTCGTTATTTAGTAGAATTCAGTGATCATGACGAATATTTATTTCCTAACTAACGGAGTGGGAGCTACGACTTGGGCAACCACGCACAGAGTACGAGGTAATAGCGGTGGTAAAACCCACTATGGGGAAGTGGGACCCTGACGGCCACCAATTCTCGGATGCTGCGTGCTCCGCAGCGTGCAATGGCCAGTAGGGCCATTAGGGGGTACCGCACGATATTCTTTTTTAGACGGCGAGTCTCCTTGCCGGAACCCTACCGTGGAACCTGGATGCGAGAATATATTGGTACCGAAAGGAGGCATGGGAACAGGGATGGGAACCCGAGCCTGAAGAGATTCGGGCCGTGAAGTCCCGGCTCCACCAGGACGTGGTAGCGGAGTGGGAGCTACGACTTGGGCGACTACCCGCAGGGCACGCCGTTATAGCGGTGGTAAGACCCATCATGGGGGACTGACTAGAGAAGCAACCTCTCGTACCGGCTGACACAGGTAATCACCGGACACGGGTGTTTCGGGAAGTACCTGTGGCAGATCCAGAAACAGCCAACGTCTGAGTGCCATCACTCACACGGAACTGCACACGCTTACCGAGTGACCGGCGTGGGACACGCCGAGGCGGGTCCTAGTGGTGGCCTTCGGGGTGGGAGTCCTCACATTCGCCACTTTGCTCACAGCGATGGCACGATGCGCGAACGCTTGGGTTCTTTGGTCTTTGGTTCCCGGAGGTGAGAATGCAGGAAACATATCTCTCGCACCCCGGCAGACCCAAGACTATCTCTTTCGAGATGGCCCCCTTCCCCATCTAACCCCGGGTATGGGGAGGTGCACTTTGCGCCGCCATCGCGGCCTGCTTCTGCGAGGGTGACAGACGGCTCTACCGATCACCCCAGGCCCGCGCTCATGGAGGACGGAGGTCGTTTTGCGACCTCCGACGCCCGATTGGCCTTTACTCTTCGCGGGTCCAGCCTTCGCTCTTCGTGGGCCCCGCGGGCCTGGAGTCTAATCCGGACCCAATTGGCCGCCTTCTTTCGAGCATTACTTGTTCGCAGAAGAAGGCGGTGGCACCCCAAGCATTCGCGCATCGTGCCATCGCTGTGAGCAAAGTGGCGAGTGTGAGGACTCCCACCCCGAAGGCCACCACTAGGACCCACCTCGGCGTGTCCCACGCCAGTCACTCACTCGGTAAGCGTGTGCAGTTCCGTGTCCTCTCTCGCATCACAGTGATGGCACTCGGACGTTGGCTTCTTCTGGATCTGACGCAGGTACTTTCCGAAACACCCGTGTCCGGTGATTACTTGCGTCAGCCGGTACGAGAGGTTACCGTGTTGCTTCTCTAGTCAGTCCCCATGATGGGTCTTACCGCCGCTATTACGGCGTGCCCTGCGCGTAGTCGTCCAAGCCGTAGCTCCCACTCCGCTACCATATCCCGATGGATCCGGGACTTCACGGCGCGAATCTCTTCAGACTCGGGTTCCCGTCCCTGTTCCCGTGCCTCCTTTCGGTATCGATATAATCTCGCATCCAGGTTCCACGTTAGGGTTCCGGCAAGGAGACTCGCCGCCTCAAAAGATATCGTGCGGTACCCCCTAATGGCCCTGCTGGCCATTGCACGCTGCGGAGCACGCAGCATCGGAGCATTGGTGGCCGTCAGGGTCCCACTTCCCCATAGTGGGTTTTACCACCGCTATTACCTCGTACTCTGTGCGTGGTTGCCCAAGTCGTAGCTCCCACTCCGTTAGTTACGAAATAAATATTCGTCATGATCACTGAATTCAACTAAATAACGAGTAAAGTTACAAAAACGGCAAAAGTAAGTATACATTTCCAATATCATTTATATGTATCAGTGACAATGTCTATTACATGTGTACATTTGTTTACATTTTATAGAAATTGTCACGAATAGTTTTATATGATATTCGACGTGTGAATTTATTTATGAATTTGTTTCGGTTATATTAATGTGGAATAAACGTATACTTTGTTTTGACATCGTTTAATGGTTAGTTCGTTTAGAACAAATTTTCGTTCACTTCTTTCTGGATCGGCACAAGTTTACATATTTTAGGAAATGTGACAATGTATATATATTATTGCTCGTGACTGTACAAGATCAACCCAAAGAATTTTTTCATCTCATTTTTTGTAGTTTCTTTCCAGTTATTTGAGCGAGAGTAGGGCTTTAAACTTGATCTTCGTTGCTTTGCAAATAAATTGGTCTGCACTGTAATTTCTTCAAAGACCTCGTCAGGAACCATCAGCATGAAATATTCTCTTGAGCAGCATTTCGAAGTTGTTTAGCATATGGTTCTCTCATGCCGAAAATATAAAACAAATAAGAGCATTAAATAGACAGTTTTTCTATTTAACAAAACACGAGGCAAATGGACAAACATTTTACATAACATACACATTAACAGTGATAATAATAGACAAAATATAATATCTCTTTAATTTATATTTGAAGGTCGCCAGGCTAACAGCCTCTCTTAGAGGAGGTAGCAGATTACTCCAACATCTGGTAGCCGCGTAACGAAAGCATAAATTAACACCACGTCCACAGACACTTAAACGGACATCATATAAAGGTTTCGTTTTTTTTCTTTTGAGCTGAGGTACCCTAATAATGGTGAGTTCTCATAGTGCACAAGATGATAGGTAATAGTCCTTAACCATTCTTTTAAAAACGTCTAAGGATTTTGCCCGTCTTATGTTCAATGGCAATGTGTTCCATAAGCGCACGGCCTTGACAGTGAATGATTTGTCAACAAAATCCGTCGAATGCATTGGCATTCTCAGCTTCAAATTTCCGGACGACTCTCAGGCATCTTGTATGTGTGTCATGGAGGAACTGGAAACGTTCTTTGAGATAAGAGGGACTGGTGAGATTAAATAATATACATTGCATAACAATGTTAGATTTAAAAATTAGAATGCCCATTCCTGTGAAACCGAATTGGGAGCCACTTGAGTTGTTTACGGAAATCTGAAACGTGATCATACTTGCGTAGACCAAATATGAATCTTATGCAAAAAATTTGAAGTCGCTCATGTTTATCTAGTTGCTCCTCCGTGAGATCACGATAGCTGACATCGGCGTAATCGAGAACAGGGAGAAGAAGCGATTGTACGAGCGCAGTTTTAGTGGCAATTGGAAGAAAGTTTCGGAGTCTTCGTAAGGCACCTGCTGTCGCGAAAATTTTGCGACTGGTTTCCTGAATCTGGATATTCCAAGAAAATGATTTGTCCATGTAGATGCTTAGGTTCTTGACACTGTCACTAACCGGCACGACTGCTCCACCTATAGTAATCTGAGGAAGCTGGCTCCAGTCTATTTTCGAAGTCAACCTTGGACTACCAATAACAATTATTTGTGTCTTGGATGAATTTAGGGTGAGTCCATGGTTCTTACTCCATTCGCAAATCCGATCCACGTCCTTGTTGAGTACAGTAAATGCATCTGCCAAGTTGTTTGGAGGTGCTTGGGTGTAAATTTGTAGGTCATCAGTATAAAGGTGATAGGAAGAAAGTAATTTATCAGAGATTGTATTTATAAAAATGGCGAAAAGTAACGGAGATAGAACGCCACCCTGAGGTACACCAGCAGTCGTGTTGCACCAAGAAGAACTTATTCCTTCGACGCGAACACGCTGCCGGCGACCAAACAGGTAACTACGAAACCACTCAATAGCCGTTGGAGATATGTTAATAGAGCTGAGTATACCAAGCAGGATGTCGAAATCTACAGTATTAAAAGCGTTGCTAAAATCAAGTAAGGATAGAAGCGTGAGATTTCCACTATCCATGCCCAGTCTTATGTCTTCCGTGATATTAAGCAACGCTGTCGCAGTACTATGCCCAGGTCGGAAACCAGATTGTAGCGGGTTTAGTAGCGCATTTTTATTTAGAAAGGAGCTGAGTTGCGAGTGAATGAGGCGCTCTAAAGCTTTAGAAAGAAAAGGAAGGATGGATATAGGACGATAGTCAGAGCAGGAACATGGCTTGGATTTCTTAGGTAAAGGAATAATTTGGGCATTTTTCCATGAGGATGGGAAAATAGCAGAAGAAATGGAGTAGTTAAAGATGTGACAGGATAGGAAGAATGTCCTCCAGAATCGGTACAATCATATTTCGGCTAACGGTGTCGCTACCGACAGCATTGGATGAAATAGACAAAATGCTCTTCTTAACATCACAAGCGGTCAATTGGTTCAAGATGAAAGGTGGATGATCAGGAGTTGGAATAGTTGAAAGATATTGCAGTGTATTGGTTTTAGTGGTTCCATTAAAATTGGACGAAGTAGAGAAATGTACATTAAGTGCATCTAAGTTTAGGTTTTTAGGGATTGTGTCTTGACGTGACTTTCCAACTCCCAATGTATTCAGAAATTTCCAGACTTTTGCTGGATCCCCGCTTTCTACCGAGGCATGGATATGTTGGCGTTGTGCATTCCTACACACCCTGTTGCATTTATTTCTGAGACCCACATACTTCTCCAAATTGCTCTGGGTAGCCTTAATCTTGTACCTGGCCTTAGCTGCAGCTTTTTTCGCCATTAGCTCTTTGATATCAGGTGTAAGCCAAGGTACAGGTAAGTGCTTGACTTTAATGGGCCGAATTGGTGCATGCACATCATAAAGCTCTGTTATTTTATCAGTGAAAGCATTGACTTTAGTATCCATACAATTGGACGTCAGCAGAGGGTTCCAGTCAATATTACGAGCGTCCTCGCGAAGTCTGTCAAGTACAATGCCACCAAAACTGCGCTGCATTATAATTTTAGGTTTTACTTTGGGTGGCCGTATCTTGTAGGAGAGATAAATGAGGTCATGGTAAGAGAACATGTCAGCTGAGCATTGGCCATGCTTTGCGACATGAGTAAGCGAAGTAACAAGAATGAGATCAAGAAGAGCAGGCACAGCACAGTCGGGAAAGTGGTGAGTAGTGTTCAGAGGGAGGATAGTTAAGTTAGAGGATTGAACAATGCGTCGGAGAGACGTAGCTCGCGCAATACATGGCCCTGGTTTAACCAAACATGTATTAAAATCTCCCATTATTATTGTATGCCTGTAAGATGGTAAATAGGTTTCTAAGAAATGTTCAAAAGAAGAAAAATAATTGACTTTTGACGATGAGGGATAGTAGACACCTAGTAAAACTTTAGCGTGGTTCAGCTCTCCAGGAAAAGATGGTCACCCGCATCGGTTGGTGTCGGTTGTGGCGACATACTGATAATTGTATGAGGGATTTGAGAGCGTATGTATATAGCCATGCCGCCACCTCCAGCAGGCACTCGATCATTCCTAATAAGCTGGAAACCCGGAAGTGTGTAAGTAGTAGAAGGTAGACAAGGTTTTAGCCAAGATTCGGAAACAAGTATAGCATGAATATTTTTATATTCAAAATTAGCCAGCATATCCGGGAAATGGGCAGGAATACTCTGAGCATTTATATGGACTACATTAAAATGCCTGGGGACATCCGAAAACTGTGACTGAAGAATATCCTCGAGTGACACAGATGGTACACTCTCAAAACTGTCGTTGAGACTACTAGCGGAGAAAAACCTATCATCACTATCTGAGTCGTTCATTATTATGTGTGTTTAGTTGAACCTATACAATAATTACAATAAAAGAAGAAAAAAGTATAAATAAGTAAATAATGTATATATATAATTAGCGTTGTGTACATCCTGAATGAATGAAGTAAATGAACTACTTCAGTTCAGAATTTGATCATATCTCTCATTCACTACTCCTTCAAACGTGTCTATACTTCATTTAGTTCAGTACCTATCGTTCGTTTCGTTCAGCCGAGTTGAGCCGAGTGCCAACGAGTCGATAACGAAGTGATCTTATACGAAACCGAACGCTTCACAGTCAGTTAAGTACATTGGCGATGTGTGCGTAACGCGTAAGGTAAGGAGTAATAATACTATGATTTCAACACATTGACTGGCGCACACATTGAATATTAAACGCTAACGTAGTAAAAATTAAAGTTTATATTCGTATGAATAAATTATCTAGATATGGTTGGTTATTGGTTAGGCGCTTCATAAATTCTTTGCATTGAAAACCAAGTTTTTTGTCATGGAGATAAAGTAAATTATGGTTTGTCAAAATGAATTGTTTTCATTTTAAAGTGGTTCGTTTTTTTAAATGTTTATTTACCTATTGCACTGCATTTCTCGCACAATTTTATTTTGAATGTTTGAGTTTTGACGACAGTTTGAGGCCAAGGTCAAAACTGCATGCTCGTGTCGTGTCAAGTACATGTTACATAATATTTAATGACGTAAATTGTAAATAATTATTGAAATTAACATTTCCGTATTGGTTTTATTGTAAAAGTATAAAACAAATTTAATAATAGTGTGTGTAAATAGAAAAGTACTGTTTTTATTGTGAGTGGATTAAAGGAAAAAGGACCTTTTGTTTAGTGTACCTAAATATAATCTTAATAATTAAAGTATATAAGTGTTGTTTTTAATTCAGACATAGGAGACTAGACTAGAATAAGGACAACGGATTCAGTGTTACTTATGAATATTAAATACCATTTTTATTTTACACTTTAATCCACGTAATAATTAAGTAAAATGGAGCGCGCAAATAGAAAGAGGAGTGCAGTGTGGAATCATTTTGTGGAAAGTGGACCTAATAAGGCAAAATGTTCCTACTGTATCAGTGAGCTATCTATGTCTGGCGGCAATGTAGGGAACCTTAATAGACATTTAAGGTCAAAGCACCCTACGGTAAAATTGATAGAAGAAAGACAGCAAGCTGTTGCATCTGCGGAACCAGAGCCACTCTTGAAAGCGCTTGAAAGTCAAGAAGTAGGAGTTCAAATTCAACCTAGTAACGTTTTATTGCGGTTTATCCTGGCTCAGATGGCATCAATCGCGTTGCGGATATCAAGACAAGCGGCGGAGTAACCCGTAAGAAGCAAGATCTGCCCGCTACCTGAGCTTTCGCCGTGAATATTTTTGAAAGGCAAGCTTCCAAAGTCTGGGGGCATGTTCGCGACGCGCCTGCCTTCTTTATGATAGCAATAATCTTTCCCCTGTACTTTGCATACTATTAGAATTAAGAATCTAGTATTTTCAAATTACTCATGCAGGTAGCTCACTTGCGATCAATCACTGTACTAGTTAAGTCATATCTATTAGAAATTTCATTACCGAAGAAGCAGAGTTTTACTTTCCACATCACCTGAAAATCTTCCAATCACATACAAACATACAAAAATAGGTACAAATCTTTCCTCTTTATAATATTAGTGTAGATGTAGATGAGTATAAGAAGTAGTTACTTTATGTATCTATTTGTGTTATATTGTATGTATATGTTTATGATCCTTTATATAATATGCCATATAGTTATGTATATATTTATTTTTGTTATTTTTGTCTTGTACTTCTTTTTCTTTTTTGTTTCTAAATGCACCTATCTAATTTGGTATCCTATAACTACACCAACATTTATTTTATCACATTACTGTCCATCCCAAGGTTGCCTGGAAGAAATCGCTTTCAGCGATAAGGCCGTCCATTGTACATTGAACTGTTTACTTGCTACCCCCTTCTAATATTGTAAATTTATTGGTGTACAATAAAGAGTTATCTATCTATCTATCTTCACTTCACTTAATTGAAAAAGTTCATTACAATTTGTTCATTCACTTTACACGATGCAATATAATTTAAGACTCAATAACATAACGGTAAGGTCTAAAATTGAATAAGGGTTCTGATCTGTTTCAAATAGACGAAGTATAGCAAGGAAACTCAGAGCCACCCAGAAATAATTAGGTAATCGTTCCATCTTCTTTATTCAATTCTACAAAACCTAAGTTTACCACCGCTTCCTAGGCGCTAGTTGAGAAGAAGCGGCGCAAAAAGCTCCACTTCGGAATTTTCTCGAAGACGTCAGGTTTACAATAAATACTTCTATAAGACTAAATGTGAACAAATGTGCATTGGACTCATGTCAAATAATTAAGAGTATTGTACTTAAAATAAAAGTATTCAATTCAAATTTGATTTTAAAAAATTACTTCGAAATATGTTGTAATATGGCAACTATTTATTTATAAAACTAAATTTGGATGATTGTACATTGGTTTCGTCTCTAACCGTTAAAGTAAAAAGAAAAAAGGAAAAAGACCCAGCGAGCCCTCAGGACAACTCTCAGAAAGGACGACGAGTAAAGCTGGCTCGATTACAGAACAGAAAGGAACGTTTTTAAAAAATAATGCAGAAGGGAGAACAGGAAAAGCTAGAGTGCCTTCTGCGAAGGCGTCGAGAAATACCCGCAGCGAGACTCGCCAAAATGTTGCCCAAAACCAACACCTGCAAATTAGGCAACATTTATTTATTTCGTACATACTCTGCCATTACAGGCAAACCCAATGCGGCAGCGTAGCAAAATAATTATAATAATTTGTTTAACAATTCATCATGCTTCTAAACTAAATAATAATTCACACACAATAATGTACTAACTTTTTCATCCTTTATATTATGTTTGTTTTGTGTGTGCATAAATCTTAAATAAATAAATAAATAAATAAAATAGTAATTAAATTTAAGAAAAGTAGATATTAAAAATTATTTCATGAACATGTCATATAATTCATGGTTGTCAAATTATAATTCTATTAATAATGCTAAAGTAATGATTTTATTAACAATGTCAAAATTCAAATTACGATTCTATTAAAAAAGTCAAAATTATTTATAATGTCAAATAATAATCCAATTAAATTTCATTGTCAAATTTACACAATTATTTAATTATTCAAGGTCAAGTTCGCAATAGGTAATTTAATGTCAAATGATAAAAATTCAATTCAAATATCTTACATTACAACCTTATCAAATTTATATACATAATTTTTTCTTTTTTAATATTTACCTGCAACAGGATAAACCCAATACAATGGTAAAAAAAAAAACAATCATGTAGGTACACACAACTCAGTAAATATGGCCGCTGTAAATTCACTCTGCGAACATGAAAACAAATCTACCTTCTGAGATACCGCATTGAGCACACGCAACGTACGCGTCAGCGGCGCGAACTGTAGGAGGTTGGTGCGCGCACACGGTAGCGAGAATAGTGGCGGTCGCCGCCTTCGTCCTATGTACTCGTCCGGGACACACAAACTGACCGTCCGCAGTACTGCCTGGTTATCTATAAGCCCCCTCAACACTTTCACCACATATGTTGCCAACGTCACTTCCCGTCTCACCTCAAGGCTAGAGTAACCCACCATACCCAGAACAAACAAAGTAGGATACAGTAGAGGATAGCCTGGGTATACCCCATATATTTTTAGGTACAGAAACCTAGTGAATTTGTTCTGGATACGCTCCAGGACGACTTTATACTTATCCTCATGTGGGGACCAGACAGCAGAGCTACCCTCCAGATGGCTCCTTACGTGAGCCTCAAACAGAGCTTTCAACGCACCAATGTTTGTAAACTGATTTGCCTGTCGCAACACAAATCCTAAGTTACGGTACGCTTTTTTACACACACTGTAAACGTGTTCTCGGAAGTTGAGATCAGTCACAAACCGAACACCCAGATCTTTTACAGCGGTGACTCGCTGCAACTGGATAACATCAAGAGAGGGGAAGTAAGATAGATAGATAGATCGATAAATCTTTATTGTACATCAGTATTACAGTAAATGTATGGACAGTGCATGACATTATGTACAAATGGCGGCCTTATCGCTAACTTAAATCTGACCCGGAAAGGGTACTGGAAATGTTGGGAACACATTTTCCAGAATGCGAAGAATACACAAGCAACGAAGTGTCCGTCGACACAGAGAACCCAACGGACACTGAGGCTAAGATACTAATCACCAGTGATCGGAGTAGGTAGATTGATTTTTGCTACTTATATCAAAACTGGTCACCGAAAGAAGAACATGGATAAGCTCAATATAGGAATTTCTTACGGTATTTCCGATTCCAAATAACAAATGTTTTTGTTAGTAGTGATATTATTAGTACCTACTTATAGTAAGATTTCAAAACTATTTAAGCTTGTTTTCATTTACCGCTTGAATAATAATAAATTGAAATGAAGTCCGTCTCCGCCCTCATCGTTATATGTTCCGTGTAATTTATGCCTAGTATTTTACTTTACTTTATTGGGACTGGTTTTTGCAAATACTTAACAATAGCATGGTAGTCATTAAGATTACGTGTTGAATAAAACAAGGTATATATAAAATCAACGTTTTTTAATATTTAGTAGAAGTACATACAATTCTGTATTCAATACCGATGAAGATTAAAATTATATTTTTAATCTTCATCGTTTACACTTTCAGCATCCTGGTAATCGTGTTCTATACTATTAAAATAAACAGCCATGACTTTTTCTATATTTTCTATTTTTAGTCTATTTCTTTTCACATCTAAAATCCATTTATATGTGGAAAAAGATCGTTCCACATCTGAGGATGTCAAAGGAGCAAATTTATAGAAAGGAATCAAATCAAATGCTTCATTTTTTTCAATTGCCTCACTATGTGCCCTTAGTGTTTCTAAGTCCGGGTTTCGTTCCATAACATTTTCTATTTTATTTTTAATATTTTCTGAGTTACATTCATTAATAGCAGCTCTCACTTGGTCAAAAGCTAAAAGTGAATCCATCAAACTCAAATTATTTTTTTGTAATTCTTTTAAGGAGAGTTGAATTATTAAATAATTATCTTTGATATAGTGTAAATCGTCTTTTAAATTTTCTTTCTCTATAATTAATTTAGCTTCTCGGATAGATATGGCATCAGAGCTGCTTAAACAATTTAGTACATCCTTAATTTTTTCAAAATGTTGAGCATAGTAGAATGCTGCTTCTAACCAAGTGCCCCATCTAGTAATAACTGGTTGGGGAGGCAGCGGTAAATCAGGATACTTTTCTTTTAAAATTTTGATTCGGCTTGGGGCTTTTAAAAATACTTTTTTTACGTTTGATATTAAAATGTTGACATCCTGATATTCAGATCTAATTTGCTCAGATACTCGGTGGAGTGCGTGCGCCAAACATGTTACGTGCTTCATTTGGGGTAAGTAATTTTTTAAATTTCGTCCTGCAGCTAGCATATAGGCTACGCTATCGGTGCATAGGACAAGAACGTTATTTACTCTCGATTCAAAAGAGTCTTCCCATATATTTTCTAAACATTCCAACACAAATTGCGTGATTGTTTGTCCGTTAACTACAGTTAGCACTTTACACGCGGTCATATAAGGTCTACTATTATTATTACTAGCATGTAATGGTTTTATTAAAAAATGGACTATATATCGACCTAAAAAGTCGGTCGTTTCGTCCAAAGATATCCATAGTTTTTCATGTTCATTATTTTGCTTAATAGAATCCATTATATTCTTATAAAACTTGTCCAAGTATACTTTACGTAACTGAGATTCATCTGGCAGTTTACGATTAGTGCACGTACAGCAACCAGCGCTACACATATATTTATTAAAGAATTCTTGAAAAGTAGCATTTTTCATCTGAGACCATGGAATATTGCACAAAATGAGAAATTTTATAAGGTCAAAATAAAATTCCTCTTTGGGCCGCTTAAACGTGCCTTGGTGTACTGCTCCTTCGATATGTCTTTTAATGTTGCATTTATTAACACTTTTCAAATGGCTTTCACATTTCGAACAGTATATTATACCACTAGAGTGATCGTAAATTAGTTCGGGATGACCGGATATCCATTTTTCTACAGTAGCAGCCTTCACACTCGCCATATTTTAACTCATTTGGAGAGAAGAAAATTCGTAAGACACCTTTAACAAAGAAATAAAAAAATACCTATAATAATTTTGCTTTTAAATGATTCATAGCAATCGAGCCAAAAGAAAGACAGATTTACTATTCACTATTTAAGAAATTGTGTAAATACTGTATAAAAACACTCAAGGGACTTGTGCATAGTTTAACGTTATAGAGAGTTAATGGGAAAGAAGAACAATCAGACAGACAAACAGACAGTTAGTCTGTTTATCGTTAATATTTACGAATGGAACAATATTATGTCTATATATGTGGACACAGGTCACGGAACATGGATTATACTTAATACATAAACATAATAGCTAAAAATGTGGGCAAAAATAGAGCTGACTGAATACCAACTACATTCAAGAATATCATATTTTTATTTGACACTAAGTTTGATATATGTACTATTAAAACTTATACGATTTTACAATGGACAATGGACAAACAATGGATAAAAAGTTAAATGTGTATTACTTACCAAAACTTGACGTAACTAAATCCAATTCAATATTGAAAAGTCCAGATCCTATAACCGAGCCAAATTGTCGTTTTGAGCAGTTCCAGAAGTCCGTATATACCCAAGCCAGGGTTAAAAAAAGGTATTCACAACACAGTAACAAACAAAGAAGTGCACTCAGCGAACCGAAGTAAGCAAGTAAGCCATCTAGATGCACTATCTCGCATGGCAACGTTAAAATGAGACGGTGCATGTCTTCTTCTCTGTCGCACTTACATTGTTTATAGGTGACGTCATACATCGGGCATGTCGCAAGAGCAAAACTCGTAGCATACGTACAAAAAAAAATGTTTAAATGAGACGGCGCATATTTTGTTCTCTGTCGCACTTACATTGTTTATAGGCAACGTCATACATCTGGCATGTCGCTAACGGTGCAAAAAAACTTTGCAATGAGACGGTGCACATCATGTTCTCTGTTGCACTTATGTTTTTTATAGTTGACGTCAAATATCGACTTAGATAAATATATCGATGAAGACATAATTCTTCGTCGATATATTTATCTAATATCGATCAATAACTTATTTGTAACCTTATAATTTTTAATTTAGTAAAAATAAACCAATTCCAATACTAAAAATCTATTTATCTAAGTACTACGAATTTTTAATTTCCGAAATAACCATTTCCGGAATTCCGAAAGAATGTCCATATTAATATAGACGTTTTGATGCAAGTAGCAAAAATCAATCTACCTACTCCGATCACTGCTAATCACCAAAGAATACCTACAGTGGAGCATACAATCATTCCAGCCATACAAGACAGCCGGACCCCATGGCATTTTCCCGGGAATGGTCCAAAAAGCGAACATGCACATTGAAGACGACCTTTTGGAGCTATACATTTGTAGCATCAGAATGAAATATATCCCTAGGAAATGGAGGGAAGTACGGGCGGCATTCATACCAAAGCCTGGTAAGGAGACGTATCAAGAGGCAAAAGCCTTTAGATGCATAAGCCTCTCCTCATTCCTACTCAAAACTCTAGAGAAGATATTAGATAGACTAATAAGAGAACAAATAGCAACTAGTGGATCTCCGCTCCATCAGAAGCAACATGCATATGATAGATATATTAATTATAATGTATAGATTATGTGACCAATTTATAGATAATATATTACGATGAAATGTTATTCAATAATTTTAGAACCATTTTATAAACTATTTTTATAAGTGGGTAGGTGAAAATCATTCAATGCAATGTGACGTATCAAATGATATAAAAAGGAGACACCGAATGAAATCGGGGCAGTTTATCCCGAGGCGTCGAAGTGTAAGGTACGATATAATTCTGATACGTTTATACTTATACTGTTTACTGTGTAATATTATTATGCTGTGCACGATATGGTCAAATAGTTACTATTTGACCATATCGTGTTGGCTATGTAAGATGTACCTACTTGATCTATAATTGTTGTTATAATTTGGTAATATCTGCAGGTAGAGATATTATGATTGTTTTTGTCTGTCCTGTAGATGCAAATATTGATTACTGGATCATGCTCTTCACGGGTATGATGTAATTATGCAAAGTATGTTATATTGTGCCTCACGATATCGATATGGTTGGATATAGTCCCTGTAATGATATTACTTGATGAGATCTATTGTGTATTAACTGGCTACAAGCCAACCTTTGATACAAGAGTCTAATATTGTTATATTGTGTAACTATTATAGTAATGTTTGGTTATAAGCCTAGATTGTAATTATGAATTGTTATAGAAAGACTATATCATGGTTGGAAGGCAGACAGGTTTTCTTGTTAGTTCTTTCCTGTCTATAAAAGCCTTTTGGGAACTAACGTAGTGTAAAAGAATAAAAAAGAACGATATAGTCATGATTGTTGGTTTATTAATCGTGTGACACAACTAAGTATTCCCCTTTGTATAATATTTGTATTTCCCTAGTACAGATCAATAGTTAAACTTGGTTTCTAGGAAATACAACTGGAGCATAGTGAACCACTAGCACTATAAAGTATTTGTGGTTGCTACGCAAGATCCTGACATATATCTATATTCTAATATCAAATACTTGCAGATTAAGTTTCACTTAATAGATATACATAGTTAGAATGACAAATTAAGATACACCCTTAGATTCACTTAGCTACTTTCACATCTATGTTAATCTAACATATTTATGTTAGATTATGTTTATAATTTAGTTAATCTAACACATACATGTGTGGCGATACCACATGTACCTAGCGCTGTCTAGCGACAGCAAGCCGAACTACTACGTCACTGCGAATCCTGCATCGTGAAAGTTAAGTTCTCCCGCTGTTCCAATATATGTACAACATCCGAATGACAATCGTTGGGCCGCTGTCCGCCAGGCGTGATCACCTTGCCTGGTCGGAGGATCCTTCTTTTGTGTTGGAGGAACATCACACCTCGTTCCTCCACAGTGGTGACCCCGACTTCTGGAAGTCGTAAGGCTTCAGGCATGTTTGCCGTCATAACTCAGAATGCAGTAATTGCAAAATGGCGGTTTCGAGATAAACGCAAAAAACATATTTCATGTTATTTGATCAAGATTTTCGTATTTTATTGGTCTTATTATATATCTAAAAATTCGGAAAAATCTAGCTTTCCTATAAAAAAAATTCATTCTGCAGACTTTCTATTTGCAATGAGATCTACAGAGGCAAAATCTGCCTGTGAGGCAGATTTTGCCAAAACAGCAGTCTGTTTTCAGGTATTATGTTAGCTAGTTTTTAAGTATACCAGTTTTTCTCCAATGTTATTCCTCGCGGCTTTTGATTTCTTACTGGCTCAGGTGCAGCAGATTGTTTTATTAATTGAATTTTGAGAAAATCTATTTCCAACGTATTTCCATCATGACTTGTCTTAGCACGTAGAGTCATACTATTTATTTGTACTTCGACACAAACAATATCTTTTAAATAGGTTCTTTCTTCACACTTTTTTAATTTATACTGAGATGAGTGATCTTTGAATTGAAAAAAATCGGAACCGTCCATGGGCTTTACATTAACTTTACCTTAATTTGCTAACTGTATGCAATCAATAAAATCAGAAAAATCATACACTTTTTTTGCTTTTTGAAGCTGATTTTCAACCTGATGATGAAAATTGTCTGCAGACATAAACGTGTGCCCCGGTTCAAAATATTTAATAACAATTTTTGTTGTGCTGATTAAATGGCTATTAATAATTTGTACCAGAAATGTAAAAAATGCCCAATTTTTGTTTTGACTGGTGCAATTGCGGCCCAACAACAATTTCATTGCAATCGCGTTTACTTTCAAAAAAAGCTCTGTATGTACTAATTATGTCCTCTTGTTTTCTGCCAGATACTGCTTCATGCCATACCGCTGCAAAAGGTTTTTCCTTACTGGAGCCCAAAGGAACAAAGCTCTCGTTGAATGCAATTATTCTCGGGCAGAACATAACGACTTTAAACATGTCTAATCTTGGTAGCATAATTGCTTTTTGTAAATCAGCTGAGTAGTAACATTTTGAGGATTCTGGCCCTTTTAAAGATTCCGTTACATCGTGTTGGTAATGAATTCGTGCTTTTCATATTTTTCACGATGGTTACGATATGAAGTACAATCGATACAGTCCTCTGTATCTTTGCATGATATCTGATGCAGTCTATAACTCTCACATTGCTCACACTCTTCATTACCTAACTGGGCAAAAGATATGTTTATATCTTTCTTTAAGAATTTCCTGTAGAGATCATAAGGAACTATAAAGCTTGGATTCTTTTCAATAAAATCAGTATGCATCATGGTTGCGTTTAAATCACTGGGTCTATATATCTTCTATTAGGAGCATGTGCTCGTCTGTAATGTGCAATGGCCGGTCTAAAACTTTCAATATGCTCTTTGAGCTTTTCTCTGTCCATTTTTTTCGATTTATCATGCTTCCCACGTCGATATTTTTGAGCACTTGGAAGTTTTTTCAAAACGTCAAGCACACGCCTATTATTACTTTTATGGTATCCCAGAGTCGTCAGAAAGAATGTCTTACAAACTTCCTTCTTCTCACTGTCGATTTGAAAAGAATAGACATAAGTGTTCTTTCGCTTTTGCTGGCTATTCTTAATACGTCTATAAACTTCTTTTTCTGTAACCAGGGACTTGACAAACAAACCTTGAGCTTCATAACTAAACTCCCAAAATAATTCATTTAAACGTTTGCGTTCTAATTCCGTAAAATTTAACATGCATTTTTTAGTACAAATTTCGTTACAGCCAGGTTTTACCGCCATTTTCTCCAGTTTTATTTTTTCTTCTCTTCTGACCGTGTTTCTACGGATGTCTCAAATTTACGCCTGATTCTTGGTTTGCCAGATTTTGTTTTTCCATTTGTAGTATCAGTGTGTTCGACATCAATTTCTGGCTCTATATCTCCAACATTCTGCAAACTGGATTCAGTTTCAACTGTATCGTGGTTCAAGTTATTATATTGGGGCTCTTGATTTAACGAATCCTTTGAACTAGATGCGATAGCAATCATGTTGTAGTTTAAATTATCTTCCTTTTGCTGTGTATCTTCCATTAATGCTAAGCTGTTCACGGATTCATCTAATCCTAATGTTATATCTGTGAATGTTAAATCCATCAAAGAACTTGGGAACGTTTAATCACATAACAAAGATAATGACTCTGTTTCGTTGACTGGAAAAACTTAAACATTTGAAGCAGACGGTAATTCCGTGACTTGAACATTTGAAGCAGAAGGTAGTTCCGTGACTTGAACATTTGAAGCAGAAGGCAGTTCCGACTTTACCATTTGAAGTAGAAGGTGTTTCAGTGACTTCATTCGATTTTCCCAGCACCATGTCTAACATGCTTCGACCGCGGAAGTTTTTGATACTCATTGTCAAAATAATGATCTGAAATATAACACATCTGTTAAATACTAATAAAATTAAGCAAGAACTAGCATAACACTATTAAAGATACCTACACCACTCACTATTGAAATCGGTACTAAGTTAGTATATTGCTTAGGAAGTTCTGTTATTGATCGAAAAATAACAAAGAAGGCATTAAAAAAAGGAAATAGATAGGTTTACAGAATGAAAACATTAATCAAATTGTAGGTACTTAAATGTTGAACTGATTTACTAAAACAAAACGCGGCAGCCGGCAACAGATCGCAGCGCAACGACTTCGCAAGGCTTTACTACATGTAAATACGGTAATGTAGAGTACCGCGTTTTAATTTAGCAATTTGTCTACTTAATTTAAATTAAACTATTAAAGTAGTGGATATTAATTACTGCATTCTGTTTTAGGACATTCTTGCAAGTATCGCATTCTTTTTTAGGCCTTGTTTACTACCGTGTTTTTTCTTATCATTGAATCAGTTTTTATGCAAGTACGGCGAAAATCACTACGTAAAAAACATACTTCGAGTGATTTTTTTTATGAAAAAATATTTTTTTCATGTAGATTAACCTCTTGGGACTCCATTTCTGTAAAAAGGAAAGAAAATGTGGGCCTGCATGCCATATTTAGTATGGTAGATGCAGATTGGGTATTTGCGGTAGCAGGAATCTGACCTGATTCTGCTTCTTAACTTCTGGCGACGGTAACGACGGTTGCGTGGTCTCGTACGTGCGACCGGGGAACAAGAAGCGTGTGTGTGCTCCTACAGCTTCAGAGTGAGATGATGCACCATCTTCTTCAGCTCGGCGATCTCCCCGGCCTGGTCGCGCGTTGCCGAAGCAGTAGCAACGTTACCCGGAGACGTCATTTTCTGAATGCGGTCAGCGAGATCTGACAGCTGCTCCAGTGAGTGAGGCTGGGCAGCCAATACAATCTGGATGCTCTGGGGTAGTCGGCTGGCCCAGATTGAATGCAAGAAGTCCACCGGTACTGAAGCTCCTGCCAAATCCTGCAGATGCCGCACGAACTGGGATGCTAGTGTTAGTTGTTACAGTTAGTGTTAGTAACCGCTGTGTTGGTCTCGTATTTATTGCCCGCTCCGCTTGTGTTACTTGCACCACTGCCGGCCGCATCACTGCGCGCGCCCCGCGAGTTGCGCGTGGCACCGCTTTACCCATAAATCTTGCCTATTTTTTTGTGCTCCATGAAATGTACTGTGTCTCCACTGTTGCATTTATTTCAGCGGTTTCCATGGTACTAGCTATTTTATAAGTCCTCTCAAACGATATACTGTCTTCTTCCGAAAATATTTTTGTCGTATATCGTCATTAATTAGCCCACACACAAATTGATCTCGAAGGTTTTCCGCCAAATCCCTAAACCCACAATTCTTACTTAATTTTTTAAATTCCGCCACATACATAGCTATATTTTCTTCTTTCTTCTGTATACGCTGACGAAATTTAAATCTTTCAGCCAACTGACTGGGTTTAGGATTCAGGTGGTTTTTCATCAAGGTGACTAAGTCTGCGTACGTTTTGCTGGCCGGTTTCACGGGTGTACATAAATTGACCATTAATTCATACGCTTCACTGCCGATTACTGTTATTAACGTGGCCACGTGTAACTCTTCCTTCACCGCATTAGCCACGTAATATTGTCCCAATCGCTCTACGTACGCCTCCCAGTTATCCTTTTCCAGATCAAATGCTCCAATTTTACCTATCGCCAGTGTTCGCACGTTTGGATGTCTTTTGAGTCCTCGTCGCCACTATAAAATATGTACTTAGATATAAGCACGCTAAGCGCAGTAAAACACACGACCGTTCATTTATTTGCTTTATTCAGACTGGCGCCGGTACATTTACAATGCGATACGTATATATCTCACAGCTTCATATCCCCCAGCTCTTCATGGGTCAGCAGTTGCCTCACCTTCTTTTCGTGGGAGGCCGACAGCCGCTTGATCAGCTCCGTTTTTATTTTTTCATAACGGTTTTTCAATGGAGGGTGGATGATAATATCTTTGACCTCCTTGGCAAATTGAAGCTCAAGGCGGTTTGTGACGCAAGAGAACATTATCGAGTCCTCGGTATTATTATGGCTCTCGAATTGTCCCGCTAGCATGGCGAGCCACAACTCAGGATCCTCTGATGAAAAAGGTGGCACTTTTATTCTGTTATAGGTGTACCAACCTTATGCTCTTCCATGGCCTTGGGACTGGGTTATCGTGTAGTGACGTTGTCGTCGACACCCGCGATCTCGCTGTCTGTGCTCCTAATGATAAGAAGTTAGTAGTCGGGGTCACCACTGTGGACGAACGAGATATGATGTGCCTCCAACACAAAGGGAGGATCTTCCGACCAGCCTGGCGGGCTGCGGCCCAACGATTGTCTTTGGGATGTTGTACATATATTGTACCAGCGTGAGAACTTCACTTTCGCGATGCAGAATTCGTAGCGACGTTGTAGTTTGGCTTGCTGTCGCTAGATGGCGCTAGGTACATGTGGTATCGCCACATTACTCCCCTCCAAGACCGGAGCTTGATTGCTATGAGTCAGCTGTCTTAGCTCTCTTGAAGAGCGTGCCAATGCTAAAGAAAATGTGTCTTCAGTCATTATTGACTTCTGTTTTGTTCGGGGCAGTATTTGCTAGTGGCAAAGTGGCCACCCGAGCAGTGAATGCAGGTTGCCTGTGACTCGAGGACGCTGCACTCAGCACCCGTATGGGCATCCTTTCAACGCTAACAGCGGAGTTTCAATCAGCATTGTGCCTTAACATGACCAAATCTGCAGCAATTCTTGCACTGGATTGTGGGGAAATAATATAGTTCAACAGGAAGTGAAGTGTAGTAGGAGAAGATACCGTCAGGAAGAAGTTGGCCCTGGAAGGTTAGGACCACAGATTGCGTGGACATCCAAGTGGTAACTCACTCACTGACAACTTTTCGACTTAGCCGGCGGGCTTTAATTACCTCGCCGCAACCTTTGGGAAGGACAAGCGAGTCAACGAATTCGTCCATTGACAGGTCCGTTGGCACCCTCGGACTAGTCCCCTTTTTGTAATATTGTAAGTTGGAATTGTGGCTTGATATCAATTTTGTTCTAGTATTGGGTTGTCCAAATACTTGTTGGCGTCAATAGCCGACCGGAACTGGATAGAGACCTGGTTTCTACCTAGTTTTTTATTCCATCACGAAAAATATTGGTTACATTATTTGGAGCAAGAAATTGACCATACTAGGTTGGATCATAGTATCTGCAGAGAGGTCTGATTCTTTGTATAAAATATGGATTAAGAAAGGCCCTTTATCTATGCTAGAAAATGCCTTATACCCCGTCCATCATATTATTGTATTTTAGACAGATGGAAGTAGTGATTGCATATAAAAATTTAAAATATCGACAAAGTTAAAAAACTCGATTAAAAAAATTATTAATCGATAAAAGAAAATATTATGATAAATATATGATTTCATGTGGAATTATAAATCTATCATCTTTCTGTACATAATAATAAAGCAGTAGATATTTCGTGTCTATACCTGCAATTTACAAATGTATTTTATAACAATTGTGGGCCATAACGCACACACTAATCTCCAAAACAAAACAACCGACTTCTAGAAGAATATTCCAACATGCTGATTTCCTGGTATTTATTTAAGAGTTCTGTGATCTGTCTCTGAAACCCATTATCAGATCTTTATACAATTTAAATGGGATCATTTTGGAAGAAACCTCTTTCAAATCAACAATTTTGACAATCTGTCTCCATAATGAAGGAGTTACAAAAATCATTTTTCCGTAAAAATCATTAAAATATTAAGAATTATAAACATCCGAATTGGTGTTTAGAAATCGGTAAAAAACCACCAGTTTTGTAATATTTTAAAGAAGAATTATTTTCTATAGTCGATATCGATTGTGACATTTTCAAGTTATTATAATAAAAGCAGTCGATGGACTTAACTACATCCCTAAAATTGCTTTCTGGTTGACGTGACGTTGTCAATGAAAATTGACGCATTACCGCCTAATTTTTGTTAGGATTTCCAGGTGTTGACGCTAGAACAAAGTTATACCGACCACTGTCAGTGAGCTGTCTAAAATACAATAATATAATGGACGGAGTATAATACCAACGATAAGTAATGGGTGGATGTGCAAATTTTGATTGGAGGGTATTGGCTTAAGTGAGGTATTTGAATGAATTTTTTATAGCATTTATTATGCTGACTGTTAAGTTCGAAAAACATTGGAAAAAATGAAATGCTCAAGTGAGACTCGAACTCACGACCTTTCGCTTACAGGGCGACTGCTCTGCCAACTGAGCTATTGAGCACCACTTGAATCATTCCAAATTTTCCTTCTCTTTATATCCGTCTATAAGGGCGACGGTGCAGCCATCTACCAACATTCTTACGAACTGTTGGAAACAATGAATGATTTTTCAACCATTTTTAAACATTGAATTTTGATGACTGCGCCCAAATATTTGAATGAATTTTATAGCTCAGTTGGCAGAGCAGTCGCCCTGTAAGCGAAAGGTCGTGAGTTCGAGTCTCACTTGAGCATTTCATTTTTTCCAATGTTTTTCGAACTTAACAGTCAGCATAATAAATGCTATAAAAAATTCATTCAAATATTTGGGCGCAGTCATCAAAATTCAATGTTTAAAAATGGTTGAAAAATCATTCATTGTTTCCAACAGTTCGTAAGAATGTTGGTAGATGGCTGCACCGTCGCCCTTATAGACGGATATAAAGAGAAGGAAAATTTGGAATGATTCAAGTGGTGCTCAATAGCTCAGTTGGCAGAGCAGTCGCCCTGTAAGCGAAAGGTCGTGAGTTCGAGTCTCACTTGAGCATTTCATTTTTTCCAATGTTTTTCGAACTTAACAGTCAGCATAATAAATGCTATAAAAAATTCATTCAAATATTTGGGCGCAGTCATCAAAATTCAATGTTTAAAAATGGTTGAAAAATCATTCATTGTTTCCAACAGTTCGTAAGAATGTTGGTAGATGGCTGCACCGTCGCCCTTATAGACGGATATAAAGAGAAGGAAAATTTGGAATGATTCAAGTGGTGCTCAATAGCTCAGTTGGCAGAGCAGTCGCCCTGTAAGCGAAAGGTCGTGAGTTCGAGTCTCACTTGAGCATTTCATTTTTTCCAATGTTTTTCGAACTTAACAGTCAGCATAATAAATGCTATAAAAAATTCATTCAAATATTTGGGCGCAGTCATCAAAATTCAATGTTTAAAAATGGTTGAAAAATCATTCATTGTTTCCAACAGTTCGTAAGAATGTTGGTAGATGGCTGCACCGTCGCCCTTATAGACGGATATAAAGAGAAGGAAAATTTGGAATGATTCAAGTGGTGCTCAATAGCTCAGTTGGCAGAGCAGTCGCCCTGTAAGCGAAAGGTCGTGAGTTCGAGTCTCACTTGAGCATTTCATTTTTTCCAATGTTTTTCGAACTTAAGTGAGGTAATGAAAAACAACGAAAGGCCGATGTCACTACAGCGAAAAGCCTTCAATACTTGCATATTGCCATGTCTGACATACGCATGCCAAACTTGGGCATTAACAGAGCAACAACAAAATAAAATTACTACCTGTCAGAATGGAATTGAGAGAAGTGTGTTGGGTGTAAGGAGAAGAGATGAAGTACAGTTAAAACGAATAAAAGAATATTATTATTTATTTATTATAAATTATTATAAAGAAATATAAATGGACCAGAATGGTAATGGAATAGTATCCTAGAGAAAGTATAAGAAGCAGAGGAAGACAGCCAAAGAGATGGGAAGATGATTTTAAAAAAGTAGGAGGTCCGGAGTGGATGCGTATAGCAAAGGATAGACAGAAATGGAAAGCCTTAGAGGAGGCCTTTGTCGAAAGACAAGCTGTTAGGACTAAGAGGGAAGAACCGAATGCTGAGAATTACGATTAAATGGAAAGAAAAATTCGTTTTAGTTTACATGTTTTAAATCATGTTTGTTAAGTACCTTTGTAACCGCTAACAGTAATAAAGGCTTATATTATTATATATTATTATATTATTGTTATTGGCTCGACTACCTCTCGTCTTTTGCAGCGATACCGGCCGCGGCCTTGGGGAGGCGGCGCTTCGTTGGCACAAAAGTTTCGTTGGGCATATATAAAAATCTGCAATGAACAATAATCTACTTATAGAAGTTTATGGAATCAATACAATTTAGATAAATCTCTCTCACACGTAGTAACTATCAGGCTACCCAAATTACCAAATAGACTTTTGTAATACTTACAAGTTTCAATGATACCTACATGACATGACATGCTCTCCATAACTGTGTCTCCTGCTCATTCGACCATGTTCCAAATCATCCACTAGCTGTTGCTGTGCTGATAAAGTGCTTAGCAATCGAGCCTTTTCTACAAGAAATCTTGTGGATTAAATGTAGGAGCTGGTATCCCTGCTCTGTTGCATATATTGTGCAATATACAGCATACAATTTTTTTTTTACAGCAATCAATCATTGACCTTTGTCTTAATTCTAGTGTGTCCGTATTTAGTCGATGGTCTTGATTGAAACTCTTGATTGACAGGTATTGTGAGGGCACATCACGGTTGGTGTCATGAGCGGGCTAATTGTAATTCTTAGCCCATTGTGGTCCCTCGCTTGAAGCTCCTTTAAGCACCTCTCAGAAATAGTCATAAGGCGCCTCCTTCCTTACGGAGTTGTACTTGGTTACAAAGTCAGGATACATTAACAACCTCCCTCTTGGTTTAATATGATCCATATTGAATACCTGGGCCAATCCATTTGCCTTAATCTTTAGAGCTCCTAGGCCTGCAATATCATAGCCTGTATGGGTGAGAGCGGACAAGGATATGTTCTCTCTCTCATCTATGATAACTCACATGCCTGGTAGTGTAGGTTGTCCCAGGTTCGATGACCAGCTCCTCCATCACTCGTTCTTGTTTTGAGCTGGCCGATTCTGTTGTTGTGTGGTGGGATGGGGTGTGTCCTCTGACCGGTTTGGGTTTTGTGAGAGCAAAGGTGGTGGATTCAATTTGTTCCATCAGATCTGCCATGCTTTTCGTCATGTTATTTATCTGTGTGACAAGTTCAGTCTGGAAGGACCGATCATGAGAAAGTTGCTTTTTCATTGATCGAGAGGCTGAGGTTAGATCATCTTTGATAGCTCCCAAACCAGTTAGTCCTTCATGGACCGTTCTTGCATGTTGGATGGCCAATGCCGACTTGATTCCGAGGAGTACTGAGAATAAGCCTTCGTATCCTAATTTCGAGGCTTCAGCTATAGATCCTTTTGTGGGGTATATGTGCTGATGTATGTATATGCTAGAAGGTGCGTATTGAGTTATTACGGCGCATGCCAGTTACGTCCCCACCGGAAAGAAAGAAAGAAAGAAAATTAGTTTTTATTGCGGATGAACACATGCACATATTACAAAGGAAATAATAAAAATCAGAATAATAAAAATGTAACCACAACACCAGTGAGTAGACCTACAGCTACTTAGGCGGCGAACGTTTTGACCGAACAATAACCGACCAAGTTATTTATTATTGTTTCTTATCTGTGGTCACCGCCTGAGCAGTCGCGACAGATTGACATTAATGACGTTGGCAACGTGTCATTTTCTACGTGGCGCAAGTCCATGACTAACAAAATACACACATGGTCTCACATAACACGTGTTAATATTGGATTACAATTATAAATTATAAAATATGTACGCTGCGTCCGCAATAGGGCTACACTCAGCATATACTGAGGTGGATATTGACCACCACAGAACTGATTCAGTTCAAACCCATAGTTGCCACCTGACGTTGTCTGGCAATATCGCCTCATATTTTCAAAAACAGCAAGATAACATGGTGAAAGGTAAGGAACTTCTCAAATTTTACTGATTTAATTGAGTTCTCCTTCGGTATTAATATATTTCTACACAATACAAAACTAACCAGGTAGGTAATCCCAAGCAGGCACCCATATATGGGTGGATATTTCAATTTCTACGTTCACATACACATATATTATTACTACGTACATATTCTACCTTCGACTAAAACACCTCTCTCATTTCAGGTTCACACCCAATCTTTAGCCAGTGCAGATAAATATGTATCTTGGAGTTTAAAATTTGCCACTAAAAGATGCTCACAGTATTGGCAGGCGAGTCTGGAATGACAAAGCTTAGGGGTCAAAACCTCAAGGTAAGTGCATTGTGTATATACATAACATAACATAAACTCACGCCTGTATTCCCCGAAGGGGTAGGCAGAGGTGCTAGCACCCACATTTCGCCAGTTTATGTTTAGGTCCCAATGTAATAGGTGGCGAGCCTACTGCCATTAACCGGGCACTTATAAACCTGTGATAAATACACACATAACTTCGAAAAGCATCGAAGTCATTGGTGTGTGCCATGGTAAACCTGGGATCGAACCCGAGACCTCGTCTCAGAAGTCCATTACCCATACCACTAGGCTACCGCAGATATAAAAAAGTAATATTAGAACAATTTAACACATATTCTTTTGATGTAGAAGGAGTAGTGCCCTGTATCTTGTTTTAAAGCTATATTTGGTTTTTAGGTCCCTAATAGGTGGAGGTAGATCATTCCAGACGCGCATTGCCGCATATTTCAAACAACCTCGGAAGGCTGTGGTCCTGTGCCGTGGCACCACTATCACACTGGTTGTAGACCTGACTGAGTAAGGATAGTCTATCTTTTTAAAACATATTTTCTCATACAGGTAAACGGGTTTTTTACTTTTCAATATAAAAAAGCATAGTGGCAAAGTGCAGCTTTCTTCTAGCCTCCATCTTTAGTATATTATTATTATTAATATAAGGTGTTACATGTTGGCGTCTTGGTATTTGATAACAGTATCTGGCACATGCATTCTGTATTCGCTGAATAATGTTTTTAGTTTTTGCAAGTACACATGGGCCATACACTGTATCACAATAATTGAACCTTGATAGTATGAGACTGTCCACCAGCTGCTTCCTCAGTTTCGTTCCTATGTGGTCACGGATATTGTATAAAATTTTCAGCCTGTAAAAGCAATTCTTAACAACCCTGTCTATATGTCCCTTAAATCGTAGCTGTGGATCCAACACTAGACCAAGGTTAGTGGCTTTGTTAACCCTTGCAACTCTCTGCCAATTTATGACTATAGCTGGGTCATATTGCAAGATTGACTGGATCTGCAGCTTACTACCCAGTATCATAAACTTTGATTTTAGAGGGTTTAAGATTAATGAATTTTCTTTTGACCATTGCACTACCCTTTCCAGGTCCTCATTTAATTTAGAAACAGCTGAGAGTGTATCACCAGGCTTAAATGACAAATACAATTGTGTGTCATCTGCATACATGTGGAACCGACAGTGTTTAAAGGAGCTTGTAATGTCAGTAGTATACAAAATAAATAAAAGTGGGCCCAGAATTGATCCCTGCGGTACCCCTCTAGTCACCTTGAGGGGGGATGATGACATTACAGTGCCATCATCTCTCTGGATCTCCACAAATTGTGTTCTATCTGTAAGGTAGCTGTAAAACCACTTTACCGTATTTGATGAAAACCCATAGTAGGACAACTTGGATAATAGCAGTGTAGTATCCAGGGCATCAAAAGCGCGAGAGTAGTCCTATAGAACCAGAGCTGTTTCCTCTCCACGATCTCTAGCTTCCAGAATGTTACCCACCACATCACACAAGGCCATAGCTGTACTCCTACCCTTTCTAAAACCTGACTGCTTATCTGGGAGAATACCATTATGTTCCAGGTACTCCATGACCTGTGTATGCACCACCCTTTCCAAGACTTTTGACAGGCAAGGGAGTATACTTATAGGCCTGAGGTCTTTAATGGTATTTGGGTGGCTGTTTTTGGCTATTGGCCGAACCACTGAGCACTTCCATAGCTTCGGATATGTATGTGTGGTGATGGATGTCTTAATTATTTGGGTGATTGTGTTCAGTGACTTAGGTAGTGTGAGTGCCAACATCTGCGCACTGATTTTGTCAATACCCTGTGCCTGTGTTTTAATGTTATTAATAATCTTTAGAATTGTGGCATGGTCTACAGGTTTGAGCTCAAAACTTATGTCAGGGTCATACCTATGATGTTCATAGTATGATAATTTTGATAAACTCACCACACATTCCCCCGGTACATCCAGGAAGGCTTTGATGATGGTATACGGGTTATCAAAGTGATCTGGCAAACAGGAGTCCCCATGTGAGTGAAGTATCTGGGTTTTGAGATTCTTCCATATAGTTTTAGGGTCATTAATGTGCGCACTTATGTGTCTCGTAAAATAAGCAGATTTCTCATTACGCAATGCCACAACTGCTTGATGTTTTAGCTCCAAATAATATTGTTATTTTGACTCCAATTTAGTATTTTGGTAAGCGAGCCTTGCCTTGTCTCGTAAGCGAAAGAGCAACTTTACGTTGTCAGTTATCCATGGAGTAATCGCAGTCTTAAACAGCTTTTGCTTTACAGGGGCATGCATGTCGAACTGATGCACAATCCACGTGGACAGTGCATCCACCTTATCATCAACAGTAACCTGTGAATTCATATGGCGCCAGGGTATCATTTCAAGATCACTACTAAATAGATCTGGCAGGATATCTCCAAATGGTCTGTATGTGACCCACCTGAGTTTCTCCTTGACTTTTTTAGGCATGACTCACAAGTCACTACTGCATGTCTACCCAGTTCTGGGACATGGGTAACTGTGACATTATGTACATACATATCTGTACATATAACATCTATTAAGGTGCTCCTGTCATTGGTAAAATGCGTTGGCGAGTCTACCACCTGATGCATGTTAGTGTGATGCAAGAATTGCTTTAGTTTCTGCACGGACGCATCCTGGGACAACATGTTTATATTAAAATCGCCCAAAAGAATGATATGATCATAGGGACCCAACGCAGAAATGCTGGCAGACAAACTGTCAATAAACCTATTTTCACTCAGCCAAGGTGGCTTATATGCTGTACCAACGATAACTTTTAAACCCATACTAGTCAGGGACAGCCAGTACTCCTCAACTTGCGGATCCAATGGGTGAACTCTAGTCCTTACACTAATACCATTTCTTATATAAAAGCCAACTCCCCCCCCCGACTCCATTTTTTATTTGTGAGGGTCTGGTAGTATGCCTTAACTTGTAACCTGGCACTGCACACACAAGACTCTGTGTCTCCCGCACGTAACTGCACGGCTAGGAAGGTTAAATAAAAAGTTTCGTCATATATTTAAACTGCACTGTTTAATCACTGAACCTAGTCTAACACGGTTACAAGGTATAAGGAGGAAAGGAGGTAACCGAACAAAACTTATGAAGCGAAATGAAGATGGTACTCTCTAAAACAACCCATTACGCACAGGTTCACGTTGCAGGTGTCACACTTCCACACTGTGCAAGAGGTGACCTTCTTCATATAACACCACCTGCAACGTGAATTTTTGCTAGCGTTTTTGGTGGGGAAGTGTCCTGTACGCATTACTTGGATTTTCGGCGGGCTAAACGCTTTTATGATTTGGTCTGCCAATTTGACGCGAAATCGTCGCTGGGGGATAGTGACTGCTCTTGCCTTCGAGTACATGACAAACGCGTTGTGGATGGATATGTTAAGAAGCCGGCGGAAAAGCTTTTTGTACCATACAATATTTCTTATCCTTTCTATGGGAAACGCCTGCAGTAATTGGTCTTTTTTGTCGACGCCTCCCATAGAAAGGTTGTAGTCCAAAACTACGTTTGGCTTGTATTTATACAGCCCGTACTTTTCTTTTCCGCCGACTTCTACTTGATGGTAGGTAGATATCAGAGATACTACATTAGCATCCCTCCAAACGGTGATCGTCATGTCACTCGTCTGACTGTACGCTACTCCCCGGCCCGCATGTTTGCCTTGGATTTAGCGCGCAGCCTTTCGGGTACGAACTCACGGTTGAGTCGTAAGGTACCCAACACATCTGTGCCCTGAGCTTTTAGGGTGCGCGTCAAGAGGGGGCTGTTATAAAAATTGTCCAATTACTAAGGTGTGCCCACGGTTTAGTAATGGACGGACCAAGTTCATCACAATACTTGACGTCGCAACCTCGGGCTCAGCGTCACGCTGTGAGTCGAGATTATGCCCTTCCTTCTTACCCGTATATACGTTCATGTTCCACAAGTATCCCGTCTTAGACTCACACAGCTCGTAGGTCTTTATACCTGAGCAGCTTTGTTGTTGATGAGTTGCGCAAATGAAAGTCGCCCTTTCCACAACAAAAGTGACTCATCAATTGCAATTTCCTGCTCAGGCAGGTATAAAGAGTTAAATTTATTTTTCAGGTGGTCTAAAATTGGCTTGATTTTGGTGAGCCTAGTCGGGATACCTGTGGCACATACGGAGTTGTTTACGAAGTGTAGGCATTTTTTAATAAGAATAAAACGATAGAAGGGCATAATCTCTTTAAAATCACCCACTTTTAGGTAAGGCAGACATGGGGCCCAGTATTCCCGCTCCACAGGAATCGGGACCATGCTTTGCAGCATTAAAATGCCGAAGAATGTCCACAATTCCTTTTGAGTGATTGGGATCCACCTTCTAATGCGCGCGAATCGGGAAGTAGATGGTGCGCTGCGAAGACTTTCGCCGTAGATGTTAGTTTCCCTAACTATCAGGTTGATAATGTCCTCGTCCCAAATCTTTTGTAAGATTTGGAACTCGGACATATCCTCTGCTCCTGTGAATGTAGGGCCCGCGGGTCCACTAAAAACTTCCCTTTCCCCCGAAAATACCTGCGGATCATGGGACCAATCAAATGACAACATGCCATGATCGGCCCATTGCCGCAGTGCGAGGTCGTCCTGCCTGTCTAAGCCCTCCAAAGCCTCCCGGAGATGATGAGGCAACTCGTCCACGACGAACTCCTCTGCGTGCCTCCTGCGAGTGGCCACCGCATCAGCGTCGTCGATCGTCGTCGACGCTGCCAGGATGCAGACCAGCCTCGTGTTCCCAAACTGTCAACTGCTGTTCTATGTCGTCCTCGTAGATGCAAGGATCTAAAATAATATTTGTATTTGTTGAAATATCAGCTACTCTTAACATAATCTCCGATGCAATTAGATTGCCATCACAAATGTGATAATGAGCATGAAAAGCTACTCATAATGTAATATCCGATATACTACCATCAGTGATGTTGTTATGGAAAATTACCTTGGTTGGCATATGACGTTGATGGCGAGAACCCGACCATCTCGATGGTGGCATCGACAATCAGGTTCTCGTCTAACACCTGAACTTCTTGTAAGGCAATCACCCCTGTGGAAGGGGTAAAGACCAACGAACCTTGTCTGTGAAATAACATATTCAATTCAACTTAAATTCCACTAAGATAACACAATAAAGCTGTATTTGAGTCGTCGACCAAGTGAACTTACGTTTGGGGAGGCGTATCAACGCCTACGACCCTGGATGGTCCACTCGCATCCGTTGCTGAAAATTAAAATATTGAAATTAGATCACGCAATGAGGGTTATATGGTATTTGTTAGTCAAATTACACACTTATTCTGCCCAATTCCCACGCTTGAGGCCTTCGCGGTGGTGGTATGGTGGGTGTACCCGGTATCAATGGGCAGGGTACGCGCACTGGTGACACTTTTCTGGAAAATATAAAAATATTTGAAACATATTATTATCAAATAGGTTTTAGAGTTAGTTAAGTTGCCAAAATATTTTTCTTGCCTTGATTTTTTGCCAGGAGGAGCATCGGGTAATAAAAAATTCCCGACCTCCTTTTTGCTGCACATTGCCAGTAGACGCGCCCTCTGCTCTGCTGATAATTTGGCCATGTTTTTCTTGTCCTGGGCCTTCATGCGTTTGATTTTTTTTCTTTCTTCGGCCATTGACCTAGACAAGAGAAATTGCAACCAATTTTAACATTGCTTTGAAATAATGATCAAATTTCATGATGAAATCATTTTACGTACGTTATCGGTTGTGAGGGCCCAGGAACAGCGGACGGCCCAGCAACAGCTGCCATACCAGCAACAGCTGCCGGACCAGCAACGGCTGCCAGCTCAGCAACAGCTGATGGCCCAGCAACAGCTGTAGCGGACGGCCTAGCAACAGCTGCTGGCCCAGCAACAGCTGCCGGACCAGATACAGCTGCCGGACCAGCAACGGCTGCAGGCACCTCCACAGCAGCATAACTATGTTCCCTAAAATAATCTATATATATATATATATATATATATATATATATATATATATATATATATATATATAAATCGCGAAGGACTTCTTGCGTCTTTACAAACTACCACCCTGCGGCGTCCACTGAATGTAGTGAGATTTTTAATGTTTTCAATGCGTATGTAAGATGTTTTCATCAGTATCATATCAGTAGTCGACGTCAAATTTAATTTAAACATTAAATGGTAATATTCAAATTAAATATTTCTAGCTGAATTTGTGCGTCCGTTCACTCTTAAATTTTTCTTGCACACTGAATACCTGCGTATACCTACTAAACACTGCATGCACATTCCCGCCTCCATCCGAATGTATGTTTAAATCAATTCCGTATAATGCTCTGCATATATCATAATGATTATAATAACTAAATGACATCCATCTACTATTGAATACAGATTGGTTCCGAATACTGTTTTTGAATAATTGTATCCAGCTTATCAGCCAAGAGGCTTCCACCTATATAAGGGTTTATAATGACTCCAGGCATAGATAATAAATATAATTAATAGTTAGCATACAAAAGTGACAATACCTATGTATAGCGTAGGTATTTTACTTTGGTGATCAACAAAATCTTAAGAAGCAATATAATCATTTTTGACGAGTTTTTGTTTTATGAAGGCTCTGACGTCGGTTGAGTTACCCCACAGTAATATGCCATAATTAAAGATTGAGCCAACATGACCGTGGTACGCCATAAGAGCTGTTTTTTCGCAAGTTGTAATTCTAAGCTGGCGTAGAGCAAACACGAATCTATTTACTCTCTTGCATACTGCATCTACATGCAGCTTCCAGTTACAGTGTTCATCTAATATGAGACCCAGGAAGCGAATATGACTGTCCCTGCTTATTGCAACACCATTCAACGCTAGCTCGAAGTTTTGTAGGTCGCCAAAAAGGCAGCCAAAATGGCCAGAATTGCCAAGACTGCCGCGATGGCAACAGCGCCGAGGAAGCTCCGCGCCCCACGATTGACGGCCGTCGTCATTACGTTGACGGCGGAGGTGTCGGAGAGCCCCATCGCGGCAGCCCCAAAGGTTGCCGATGGGCGGGGCCTGCTTATTGGCGGCTTCCAGATGGTGCAGGTACGGCTCCTGCAGGCCCGACCAGCACGGTGCTTCCGGTGCCTGTCGGTGAGCCACGTCCCCCCGTGCAGTGCACGGTGGAGGCCAGTTTCCGAAGGTAACGGTCGGTGACCGTTGCTTCCGCTGTAGCTGTAGAGATGTCGTGCGGGGATCGGTCCTGGGACCGCTACTGTGGAACATCGGTTACTACTGGGTGCTTCGCGGTGAGCTCGCGGACGGTGCCGCCGTCACGTGTTATGCGGATGACACGCTGGTGACGGCGTGCGGGGCTACATACCGCGAAGCGACCATGAAGGCCACGACCGCGGTTGCCCAAGTCGTGGAGCGGATCCGGCGGCTGGGTCTGGAGGTGGCTCCGTATAAAACCGAGGCCATGTTCTTTCATGGGCCTCGGCGCGTGCCACCGGAGGATTCCAGCCTCATAGTGAGAGACATTTCCATCGGCATCAAGCCCCAGATGAACTATCTGGGGCCCGTGCTCGACGGCCGGTGGATCTTCGGGGAGCATCGCCGAAGACTGGCCCCCAAATTGAAGGACAAAGCTGCCGCTTGCTGCTGCCCAACATAAGGGGGCCGGATGACTTTTGCAGGAGACTCTACACAGGAGTCCTGCGGTCCATTGCCCTATATGGGTGCCCGATATGGGCGGAGACCCTGACGATCCACAATGCGCGTCTGCTGCGTGGGCCGCAGCGTGCAATGGCCAGCAGGGACATTAGGGGGTACCGCACGATATCCTTGGAGGCGGCGAATCTCCTTGCCGGATCTCTACCGTGGAACTTGGATGCGAGAGCCCTTTCGGTATCGAAAGGAGGCGCGGGAGCCAAGCCGGGAACCCGAGCCTGAAGAAATTCGGGTCGTGAGGTCCCAGCTCCACCCTGAGTGGGAGCTACGACTTGGGTGACCAAGCGCAGGGCACGCCGTAATAGCAGCGGTAAGACTCATCATGGAGGAATAGCTAGAGATGCCACACGGCAGCCTCTCGTACCGGCTGACGCAGGTGATTACCGGACACGGGTGTTTCGGGAGCTACCTGTGTCGGATGCGGAAGGAGCCAACGTGCGAGTGCCATCACTGTGATGCGAGCGAGGACGCAGAGCTGCACACGCTGACCGAGTGCCCGGCGTGGGACACGGCGGCCCATGCAGGTCCTAGTGGCGGCTCTGGGGGTGGGAGTCCTCACACTCGCCACATTGCTCACAGCGATGGTACGATGCGCAAACGCTTGGGGTGCGGCCGCCTCCTTCTGCGAGCAATTAATGCTCGAGAAGGAGGCAGCCGGTCGGGTCCGGACTAGGGCATGGATTCCGGAATTCCGAGATTTCGTAACTCCGGAATTTCGGATACGTCATTCGTGTTATACAATTCCGGAACTGAAGTAAATATCGCAATCTGATACTCATATAATTATTTGTACTAGGCTGCTATTTATGTATCCGGAACTGGCCTGTTACAGAACAATACAAAAAAAGTAAATTATTACATTTAAAAATAGAACTCTTTGGCTGAAGAATACAATATGTTTCATGTTGTTGTCATTTGTTTATCCTTCGTGACGTTATTTTGAAAATTGCACCATGAATTTAAGTCGTGAAAATTTTCTTGCAATGATTTATTACGATTTTCGGCGAGGGCTTACTCAAAAACAGCGCGTTAATCAACTCGTTGCTACTTTTGGGAATGAAGCACCATCGAAAACTACAGTTTATCACTGGTTTAGTGAGTTCAATCGTGGGCGGTCTGTGCTCACGGACGAAATTAAAGAAGCACGCCCTAAATCGGTTGTGCCTCAAAACATTGATGCTGTGCGGAAACTAATGATTCAACATCGCCATGTTACATATCGTGAGATAGAGGCGTCTTTGGGCATAAGTATGACGAGTATATTTAAAATATTACACGAACATTTAGCTGTACAAAAAAGTTGTTCACGTTGGATTTCGCACAACTTGACAATTGATCAAAAACGGGCTCACGTCGATTGGTGTAAAAAAATGTTAAAAATGTACAACCAGGGTGCATCAAAAGCTGTCTATAATATCTACACAGGTGATGAATCTTGGATTTATGCGTATGATCCAGAAACTAAACAACAGTCAACGGTTTGGATGTTCCAAGATGAGCTGAACCCAATAAAAGTCATTCCTTCAAAAAGCACTTTAAAGCCAATGGTTGCTTGTTTTTTGGAATAAATGGACATGTGGCTACTGTGGCACTAGAAGATCGTAAAATGGTTAATTCTGAATGGTACAGGACCATTTATCTGCCAGAAGTCTTTCAAGAAATAAGAAAGAACAACCAACAACGCAGAATCCTTCTTCATCATGACAATGCTGGCTGCCACACATCGGCCTTAACAACTCGGTATTTGGAAGATCAAAAGATCGAATTAACAAGTCATCCTCCGTACAGCCCCGACTTAGCCTCCAACGACTTCTATTTATTTCCAACCGTAAATAATAAATTGCGTGGTCAACGTTTTTCAAGCCGTGAAGAGGCTGTTGATGCATTCAAAATGCACGTTTTGGAGATACCTCAATCTGAATGGAAAAAAATATTACAAAAATTGGTTCCAACGTATGCAAAAGTGCATCGATCATCAGGGTGAATATTTTGAAAAGCAATAAAACCAAAATAAATGCTTTAGGTATGTTTCACTTTGTTATTCCGGATACATAAGTAGCAGCCCTCGTAAAATAAGTTAAGTTACCACAATAATAAAATTTGCATTTATACTCTCTTGTGAAATCAACACCTATATCACAGACATCGGCACGCGGTACGGTACCGCGTGCCGATATCTGTGATATAGGTGTTGATGAAGCTGAAGTCAATGAATTAACATTGCAAGAACATCTGGACAAGGAACTCAGTAAATGCGAAGAACCTCGCACGAGCACGAATCAAAAACAACATTTTGATCTTGCTGGATTTGTTAAAGTTGAGAAAGCCATGTACGATAATGGGGAAACCGTGATATTTATTTGACACAGCCATACTTTTGTAACTGTTAGAGTGAGTAAAATGTTAGATGCTCTGATACTCTTGAGAACACATTATCAAGAAGATCGATCTTTTTTGAAAAAGTAATTCTTTATATTTCTTTTTAGTAGTGACTTAAAGATCTCAATTTCCAAAAAATACGACAGCGTAAGTTTAGAGATTTTTTATTTAAGTTAAAGTTTTGTTCTTTAAACCTATTTTCATGATCTCAGAAGAGGAGAGCTTGTTGATTTTGTTCATTGTGAGTTGTTGAATCTTATATTCTTCATAATTTTATTAGATAGGTAGTTATTGTTTAAGCTACATTGCAATAGCAAATAGCTAGCACACGTTGATTTTGTTAATTTATTGTTTTTTGTTATATTTACTAAGAAAACCTAATAGAAGGCTGTTTAATTGATCTCAGTCAAGAGTTTTGTCGATTTATTTAGTTTTTATAATAAAGATTTGATTTAACAAGACAATGTAATGCCTCTTTATTATTTTTTTTTATTTCCTATACTTTTTTCTAATTTCGGAACCGGTTCCGGAATTCCGGAATTGAACCAGTAGTATCGTAACTCAGTTCCGGAATCGAAAATCATCCGATATTACATGCTCTAGTCCGGACTAGACTACGGGCCCGGGAAGCCCACGAAGAGCGAAGGCGAACCGGTCGTCGCGGAACGACCTCCGTCCTCCATGAGCGCTGGCCTAGGGGTGAACGGCGGAGTCTCCTGTCACCCTAGCAGAAGCAGGCCGCGGCGGTGCCGCCAAGTGCGCCTCCCCGTACCCGGGGCTAGATGGGGACACCGAGGTCCCCACAACCCGAAGGGTCTGCCGGGGTGCGAGAGATATGCTTTCGGCAATCTCACCTCCGGCAACCAAGGACCCAAGACGGCGTGCGTTTTAGTCGGTTCGAGTCCGACATAACCGCCTCCACCGGCTCCGTGGGGGTGGTATCCGTGGAGATTTAGCGCACTATAAAAAAAAATTATAAACTGGTAAGCTCAAAAAAGCCAGCGCATAGCGCGGCTGGGCCAAGAGCTAGTGGCGCATCCCACGGGTAGCCGTGGCTACTGGCAACTGGCCAAAGCCGTGCAAGCCAACTTCTGCCAGCCCTCGCTGCCCCCGCTGAGCAATCCCGATGGATCTCTGGCCCATGAGCCGCAAGAGAAAGCAAATTTGCTGGTCAATCTCTTCGCGGCCAACTCCCGAGTCGATGATTGTGGTATGCAACCACGGACAATGCCCACTGGTGACCACGCAATGCCTGATATACGTATCAGGCAACGCGATGTCCGTGCAGTACTGCAATCACTCGATGTCCGGAAAGCCAGTGGTCCTGATGGTATTCCAGCGGTTGTACTTAAAAAATGTGCAGCGGAGTTATCTCCTATGCTAACGCGGCTGTACCGACTGTCCTACAGTTCGGGTACAGTGCCTTCGGCTTGGAAGGAGGCGAATGTCCAGCCGATCCCCAAGAAGGGGGATCGCTCGGACCCAGCCAACTATCGACCCATAGCCGTCACCTCAGTGCTGTGTAAGGTGTTCGAGCACATAATTAACACACAGCTCATGCGCCACCTAGAGGATCACTCCTTGCTTAGTGACCGGCAATACGGTTTCAGACCGAAACGGTCAACGGGTGATCTTCTGGCGTACATGACCCACCTTTGGGGTGAGGCTATGGAGAAGCACGGTGAGTCACTGGCAATTAGTCTTGACATCGCCAAAGCTTTCGATAGGGTATGGCACAAATCGCTTCTTTCCAAGCTACCAGCCTTCGGCCTGCCTCCTAGACTGTGTAACTGGGTTGCAAGCTTCCTGCAGGGGCGCCGTATTCGCGTCCTTTGTGATGGACGAGCTTCGGAGTTCTTGCAGGTAAATGCTGGCGTGCCGCAGGGTTCCGTTTTATCTCCCACTCTCTTTCTTCTGCATATCAATGACATGCTCTGTAACGGAAACATTCACTGCTATGCAGACGACAGCACCTTACACGGGAGTTATCACGCACATCCTGCGGCCAAGCAGTCTGATATCGCGGAAAAAAGGCAGCTTCTTGTCACAGAGCTGGACCGGATCCTGGACCACATTTCTCAATGGGGCGCTAGGAACCTGGTCGAGTTCAATGCCAAGAAGACCCAGGCATGTGCGTTTACAGCTAAGGTATCTCCTTTCCTTACCCTTCCCACTCTTCAGAGCACACCACTGCCACTGCAGGATCACCTCACTATCCTCGGTATGGATGTTCGCTGCAAACTGAATAACAAAAACTATATCGAGAGTATCATCAAATCAGCCTCGCGTAAACTCGGAGTCCTGAACAGAGTGAGACGTTTTTTCACGCCGGAGCAGCGGTGTCTTCTATACAAGACCCAAATTCGTTCCTGCGTGGAATACTGCTCACATCTCTGGGACGGCTCCGCAAAGTACTTATTAGATGCTCTCGACAGGTTGCAGCGACGTGCGGTCCGCATTATTGGGGATCCTGAGGTCACGAACACCCTCGAGCCTTTGCAGATGCGTAGAGATGTTGCGTCTTTGGCAGTTTTCTACCGTCTCTACCATGGTGAATGTTCTGACGAGCTCTTCCAATTAGTCCCACCCTCCCCTTTCCTTCACAAGACGACACGTGCAGGGCTAAGATGTCATCCATTTACGGTGCAGAGTATACCTGCTAGAACCAAGCGTTTCAGTGATTCATTCCTATGCCGCACCACTAAGACCTGGAATTCCCTGCCAGCTCACGTGTTTCCTTCTTCCTACAGTCCCGGGTCCTTTAAGCGGGGCGTGAAAAGGCATCTAATGAGGCCGTCAAGCTGAGTGCCACCACTGTTAACATGGTAAATGTTTACGATGGTGACCCTCTTTCCGAGACTTTGCCTTTAGCTTAACATCAGGCGAGGTGAAGTCAAATTGACGTGTACAATATAAAAAAAAAAAAAAAAAAATCAGAAAGCTCTGTTGGTTTACAAACTTCGGTACGCGAGCGCGCTGAAGCCCGCCGCTCCGCGCCCCCGCGCCATGCGTCCCTCGTGAACCCCGAAGAGGCCCCTCAGACACCGTACCTAGTGCCCGTTTAAGGATGTTTAAGAGACGCAAGATTGTTGTCACGAAAACATGATAAAAATTTTACAAATACGATATTCAATGGACACGATAAGATCGGTGAACTGAACTCAAAGTATACGTGGTAAATTATACGCTGAACACTAGTGTCCTCCAAATTTCAGTCGGACGATGGCGGAACTACATTATACGCTAAAAGGCATTGTAGTGATGGAATTACGTCCATGCCAATTTTTCGCCATTGCATTCTAAGGATCATAAGGGAGCATTGGGCTAAAAATGAGGGTCGGTCAATCTTGCGTCCGTATTCCGGACGCACAAAGTGAGTCGGACGCAGCATCATCGGTAAATAACGCCATGTAGGACGCAACATGTCCTTCAAGATGTATATATATATATATATATATATATATATAAAGTGAAGGTATAAATAGGTACACACCAATATCACAATAAAATAAGCAAGAAATAAATGCAACACAAAAAGCAAGCGCACGTGCAGCACCGCGTCCACGCCCACGCCCACGCCCACGAGCACTGCCAGCACCACGTCTAGCGCAACCACGATTTTTCGACTCCATTTTTAGCTAAATATTACGAACATTTGTTGAAAAAAAGCACAAAAACAATAGAAAAGCAGTAAATTATATCAAGATAGGAAAATAATATTTTTAATGTTTCATATATCATATTAATTTATATATCATTATCATAATAATATATTTTTTATTTAGTTTCCTGATCTAAATTTAAATTTACTTCGACCGGTACAAAATTCTCCAATGTGTACCAAGCCTTACTTTTGCGGCCATTCATTACACTCCGGGCGAGTCACAGCTGAGTCACTGCGCCACGCCGGCCGCCATTTTTTTTTTGCCTACATCAACGAAAACTTTTAATCTTTACAAAATATTATTGTATTTGAAGAATCTTTGTTGGGAAACTATTTTTGAGTATTTAATCTACATCTAAAAGTAACTATTACACAGAATTAGTGCTAAAATTATTAAATTATGATATAGCATTATGATGAAACTTTTACTGCCATGAGAAGCGCGCTTCAAAATCATACAAATATAGAAATAATACTTACTCTTTTGTTGAAATTTGATATTACACACTTGAAATAGGGTTCAATACTCACTTTTAATGAGGTTTTCTTCAAAAATATTGTAAAATAGATTTAAAATACGTTGACTGCTACGGAACACTAACACGCGACTTTTGCGAACCAAAGCACAGATTAGTAAATTTTTTTAAAATCGAAGTTGACGTATTTCGAACTGTCATGACTTTTGAAGGATGACTTAATGTGTTAGTATTCGAATAGAAGGAGCGAAAGTCTATCGGGATTCTGTATGAGATATCCTTTATCGTGCCTTTCAATTACTGGATAGGGTCCATCGAAAGGAGGTTGCAGCGACTTCCTAACACAATCGTTACGAATAAACACTTTTTGACACGTTTTCAAATCAGGATGTACAAACACAGATCTAGAGCTACTATGACTCAAGGGTCTGGGTCTTAAATCATCAATAGTGTCTCTCAATTGCTTAACGAAGTCCTCGCAGTTGCTGAAAGATTGATCACTTACCTCGAAATATTCACCGGGGAGTCTTAGCGTTCTGCCAAAAGTTAGCTCGGCCGCACTCACTCCTGTGTCACTTCTAGGGGCCGCACGCAAACCTAGCATGACAGAATACATCTCGTCTATCCATGATTTAGAACTACCTAAACGAGCCATTAATGAAGATTTATAATTGCGATGCCAGCGTGCAATAGCTCCATTTGCCTGTGGATGATAAGGAGTAGTCCTAATTTTATTAACGCCTAAAAACTTAAATAGTTGTCGGAAGAGATTACTTTCGAACTGTCTGCCCTGATCACTCGTAAGCTTAATAGGACATCCATAACGCGTAATCCATCCCTCGTACAATAGCTTAGCAACTGAGTTCGCACAAATATCTTTCAAAGGAAATGCTTCAGGTCATCCGGTTTGCCTGTCTATCATAGTAAGACAATAACGATAACCTTCCTCTGTCGTTGGCAACGGGCCTACAATATCAATATGCAAGTGTTCGAACCGATTAACCTTTGAAAATTTTCCTAATTCTGACACGGTATGGCGTTGTATTTTAAACGTTGGCACTGGGTACATGTCTTCGCCCATGGGCCTACGTCTTTATTCATTCCTGGCCAAAAATATTTGCTACTAACTAATTTTCTAGAAGTACGTATACCAGGATGACTAAGGCTGTGTATTGAATCGAACGCCATTCGTCTAAACCTTTGCGTTAAATAAGGTCGTATTGTATCATTTGAAACATTACAAATTATTTGATTTTTACAAAGAGGTATTGTTACTCTTTGTAACTTTACTGCTGTTGCTATCGTGTAACATTTCCTGCGTTTGCGAGTCGTTGTTTTGTTCTAACGCTAATTCTTCGAAGTCGAGCATGCTGGGACAGAGTATTGTTTCTACTCGCGATAACGAGTCAGCAACCACGTTATCCGGGCCACCTATGTGACGGATATCGGTTGTGAACTCACTAATAAATAACAACTGACGTGTACGTCTAGGAATTTCGTTACTAGAATTCAATTTTTAAATGCAAAAGTTAATGGCTTGTGATCGGTAAAAATAATCAATTCCTGGCCTTCGAACATAGATCTAAATACTGCATCGCCAAATAAATCGCAAGTAATTCCCTATCGTAGGTACTGTACTTTTGTTGTGTATCGGTCATACGTTTAGAAAAATAGGCTAGCGGTACCCAGTTTCCATCAACTCGCTGTTGTAGGACAGCGCCTACGCAACTGTCTGAGGCATCGGTCATCAACGATATAGGTATGCCTGTTATTGGATACGCTAGTGTCGCAGCTTCCTGTAAGCTTGCCTTACATTGTTCGAATGCTCTGATAGCTGAGTCTGATCACACAATAACCGATTTGTCTTTCTTTTCCGCACCGCACAGATAAATGTTTAATTCCTTTTGATACTGTGCTGCTTTAGGTAACGCCAACGGTTCTACGTAATGGGTACTCAATAATTGCTTGTACCTTTGTCGGCAGAGGTTTAAGACCTTCTGCGGACACTTCATGTCCTAAAAATTCGACTTTTTTTTGACTGAATTTACATTTTGATACGTTTATAGTTATACCAATTTTTTCTAATTTCTGAAACACTATCTCTAAATGTTTATCGTGCAAGGCAGCGTTTTCTGACGCAACTATGATATCGTCTAAATAACAAGAAATAAATTCGCGCTGGTAGCCTGAAAATTCGGGATTTTTTTGCTGAAATTCCGCTTCCACATTCTGAAATACACAGTGATTCATAAAACGCTGAAATGAACTTGCAGCGTTTCTTAGGCCAAAACTTAAACAAATGTGGTAATTATAGCGGTCTTGTCTATATCCTCGGGTGCTACAGGAATAAAATGATAAGCATGACTCATATTTGTTAAAGTTACATTTAATAGCAGTTAGTGATTTTCTTGCAATTTTCCTCAACTTACTCATTCCTACATTAAACTCTTTCATGGCATCATGGAATTGGCTTACTGACTTGTTAACTGATAATAGTCCTGTTGTGGACTTATCAATTAATTCTGAATTCTTTTCCTGAATTGAGCTTGGAGCATTTCTCATAAGATGTTCTTCCTGCATCAAAAGAAACAGATTTGCATTTCCCATTTTCCATGACAACTCCTTAAGATGGGTCTCCCCTTGAGAGAACATACATAACCTCACCAATAATCTCAACCCCATATTTTAATGACTTGTATTTATGATCCTTATAACTTAACAGAATTCTTTGAATATTCAAATCATTATAATTCCCTGAGTTGGATTGAAGAGCAAGCAATTTTGTTCTTGCTAAATTAAGGGCTGTATCAAATTTGACATTTATCAAACCAATTTCACTGGGTAGAGTTTTTCCCTGACTCATCTTGCAGAAGCTTCCAAACCGCAGAAGATGGTTTAAATTGAACTGTTGGCTGCGGAACCACAAGAGGAGGTCATACACACGTTTTCATTAAAGTTTCAAGCAACTGTATTATCTTATCTTGCTTGGCTTGGATGGATTCAAGATTTTGTTCTACACGAGTAATCCTATCATTTAATTCGGCAAGTTGATCAGCTGGAGTACCGGGCGTGAATCGTGCTCGCTTTGCAGGTTGTTCTCCCTATTTTTCTTCTCCTCAGACGCTCTAGTTAACAACTGCTTGAATCAGAAGGTCGCGTGTTCACATCACGTCGGGGTCACCACTGTGGGGTATACAATATGGATACGACATATAGGCATTAATTGAAACCATATACTTGGTACCCCCATAGCTTCAAATAGGAAAAATTTGAACAAAATCGGCCCAGTATTAAGGGCAGAAACTAGGGTTTTAATATTATAAAATTTTGAACAACTTTAAACACTCCGTAGAATCGCAGTTATCAATGAACTCTAAATTGCACGAAAATACTACCATTAGGGTTACCATCCGTCCGAGTTTCCCCGGATTTGTAGCCACGTAGCACCCGAGAGCACTATACCCACTCCGACCTGCCCATGTGGTGCATGTGAGACCATCACCAGGTAGATGTCCCCAATGAGCTTAGAGTAACAGCCGCCGGCCGTCACGGCCACCGTCCGCCTGGAAAGTACATACGGCGTGCCGATGTTCCACGTTACCTCCACTTGCCTACTTGGTTCTTCTTTAGCCATGTCCGGCTCCGGTACACTAGTGAACGAGCGAACCTCTTGGGAAAGTGGGGTATGCATGCACGAAATCCCGGATAAGATTTCTTATCGTATCTGGTGGTTTTGACTTTTCCGGAGATGACTGGCGTCCGACGTTTTTACAGGCTCGGCAGCCCAACTGTAACAGCCCTGGGGTGGCATACGTCCATAGGCCACGTTAACCACTTTCCATCATGTGTGCCGTATGCTTATCTGCCACCTTAGTAGTATAAAAAAAACTTCTTGTCCTGGTTTACGGATTTTGCAGATGGAAACCCTTATTACTATTAAAATTGCACGATGCGACGTTGCCGTTCTGTGTATTCATTCATTTTTCCATTCATCAATTTCGTAAAAATACGATTGTAATGAGAGAGACATAATACCTCAAAGGGTGCCGCCGGTAGGGTAAATTTCTGATTAACGGCAGTCTGTTACTCGTAGGTACAGAGAATAATGGTTGTTTTGATTACACATAAAACTTTTTGATTTGATAAGTAGGTACCTGCTTATCAATGATTAACTTTGTATTTGATGTCTTTATAATTTTTCCATAACAAATTCAATAATTAAGAGTATTAACATCTACGTAATGAAGAATTTAAAGCTCATAATTTCAGTGTTAATCCCGGTTGCATCCATATCTTGTACTTTGGTGCCTGAGGGCTGCTTTCCTAATCTTTATTTTCATTTGGTTTATCTTGGCTTTTGTGGGAGCGACTACCGGGCTACCCTCCAACTCTGACAGGAAAACTACGCACGATGACATGATAATGAACACCATGAAAATTGACAATAAATACCTTCCAACTATTCATCAATCAGGTTAATAATAAATAAAATATTCTAAAATAAACATATTCAAAGATGGATATTGGTGCTTTTACCTTATTAACCTAGGTACAATTTTATGTTTCGATAATTTCTGGAATGTTGTCAGTAACCGCGACGTCACTGGGGACCGCGTGTCGTTCTTTGATCCTCTCGGTTTATTTTCTCGTTTTAATTTGTTTTTAAAGTGAAATTGACACTAATCTATTCTTTTTGTGTTTGTGAATTGTGTTTATTTTTTGTTTAGCTATTCTATCCTTAATTTTAACGGTGAAAATGAGTCTAAATACCTACCTAGTAAATTTGTTGTGCGAGTTTTGTTACGTATTCTTTTTTTGAAAAAACAACGAAGTGTATAGTGTACCTAACGTGTCTCTGAAAGTGACTCGCAGCCGTATTATTGAGGCATTTGATAAATTGAAAGCAAGGTAGGTACCTAACCGAAATCTGTTGAACAGTTAGTTTGGCGATATCATTTTATGTTTTCAAGTTAGTGGCGGGCATTTCTAAAATTTAGATTCACATTTTTAAGCACTGCCGTGAAAAAGTGGTGTTTATAAAGTTAAGTGAACTTTCGTGATAGGTGCCTAATCTTACCTTAGTAGGTAGGTCACGAGCGCGCGTCAGCTGGCGGCACGTTGCCGCTTTGCTTCGTGCAAATTCTAAGCGTGTATTTTTGTGAATGAATCAATGACTTATAAAAGTGGTTACATTTTCTACATTTATTTTAATAATTACTTTGTTAGGAAATTTAGTTTTTTTTAAATCTGCGAATTTGAGTTTAAATTTAATTTTGTTTCATTCCTATGGACCAGGACGCTTCACTGTTTCCGTAAATGCCTATATGTCGTATCCATACTGTATGTGCTGATGTATGTATATGCTAGAAGGTGCGTATTGAGTTATTACGGCGCATGCCAGTTACGTCCCCACCGGAAGACCCTGTGTATCCCGCACGTAACTGCACGGCTAGGAAGGTTAAATAAAAAGTTTCGTTATAAATTTTGACTGCACTGTTTAATCACTGAACCTAGTCTAACACGGTTACAAGGTTACTATCTCGCGAAGGGTTGAGGTGTGGACACAAGCGAACGGCCGAATGGATAGGAGGTACCTAACGTGGATTACCGTTAGTCGCCCCGAAGTGCCGCGAATGGAATTTGCTGCGTAAGCGACGCCGTGCCTGTACAATGCACTTACTGTGTCCCTACACTTTTTAGTAGTCCCCAGTCTGGTCCTGACATACTTGCAACAAATCGGTAGGACTCATCCAACACATATTTCTCACTCAGATTGATCTGACTGACTTGTCGGATAAGCTGAAGTATGGTGGGAGCGAGAAGCTCTATTTCGTTCCTGATTAGACGAGATATGTGGTCAAAGGGGCCAAGATCATGACAGATCCTCGGGTCACATGGAGGAGGTTGATACTCAGAATCATCGAAACCAGCTCTAACCAGTTCTGGATCAGCCGGGGAGAGAGATGGAATGAATTTGTGAACTATTGGTTCTTCTATTGTAGGCATCTCGGTGTGGGTCTGAAGACCGTCCATCAGAGCTTTTGCGTCTTTGAGAATACTAGGGATTCCTGTCTGTCCAGAGAGGACTGAACTTATACCAGAGATATCGGGAAGATCAAATTGATCGATATTGTCTGAGGAGGGTTGGTCCATTGGAGGGTTGATTGTACCATCGCGATTGCTGTGATTCCTAACATTATGAGAATCCCTGCGAGTTGAAGTGACGGAAGCAATGATAGAAGTGCTGTAGTGGAAGTAAAGTAGGAGCCAACCATACAGATCGAAGGGAGTGACTTCTTTGATGATAGACCGCGCCGAGGGGTTGGGTTGTCTGATGGAGGACTTGGACGCTTTTTGTGGGATATTAAGTATTATTTTTTTATTTTACCCACCGTTATGGGATCATAATGCAGCCCCTATGGACTAAAAGGCATCTAAATCTGCCTTTCAATAGTCCTATTTTCCTCTCAACACTGTTCCTAGCATGATTATGGCATTTGTTATAATGACTCCGGAGTCCCAGCACCCGGATTGATAAAAGGAGTCATTAGGTATGACCTTTGAGCATATCCTGAATCACCTTAAATTATACAAAATTATTATAAAATCATCCTCCACTTGTAATATTGAGATATAATAAATAAGTTTTGTTTGAATACGTATATTTTCAATTATATTTTTTTTTGTATCACAATCTTACCAAGTAAATATACTCGTTCACCATTACTGTTAAGAGTTTTTAAGTTCCCCTTTATAGCTGTGAGCAAACACAAAACTATCATGTGTAGCACCGCCAAATGTGACATACACGTATAATATGTTCAAGTCTGCATCACTAATCTGAAACAAATCACATGTACTTATCAATTACATTTGTCATAGAGTTACACTTTCCTTATAAGAATTAAAAAAAAAACATAATAAGAACATTCCTGGCATTGCATCCCTTGCGACAATAATATCGCCCTCCATATTGTTTCGGGCGTACCATAGATACTAAGGTACAACAAAACCAATGACACCGGGTATTTTAAATTTTTGAAAAAATCTTTTAAGCACATAAAAATTACATTCTAATTAAATATTCAGGTTGCAATGTCCAAAAATGGATTTCCTGCCTGTGGTGAGGTGTGAGGAATGATTTCAGCCTTGTGAATAAACAGATAGGCAGATGGCTTGGGCAATGATGATTATTTACCTTTCCTTCAAAACTTGCCGTTCTTCGTTATTTTGAGGAAATCTTATATATTTTCCGGTAATGTAAGCATTATTAAGGGCAGTAATTACTTGTTGGATTGCTCTACAAGCAGACGGTTGTGACACATAAGTATTTAAATTTCTGGCAAAGATTTTTTAGAAGCTACCATTGGCCAAAAATGATAACGTGCATAGTATCTGAAATATCAATATATAGAGAGTTGCTTATTACAGGACACACCTTCAACCTCTTAGTAATGGCACTTTCACTAACTCGTACAGGCAATAATGGTGTTATGTCTTCTTCTAACATATTTATTAGCTCTTCCGAAAGGCGATAAATATTGACGTAATCCGTATCTCGAGAAATGATATCCATTTGCCTCACTTCTCTCGCTTCTCGAGATTTCTCTCTATCATCAATTATTTTGGCTTCCTTTAATAAATCAAGCATTAAAGTTATCCGTGCAGCCATAATTAAACAAAAAACACAAAACTATAGCTAGCAGGTCAAACAAACTATAAAAATCTTAAAATGTACATGCAGCACGTGGCAAAACTTACATGAAGTAGCAAGTCGCGAACGCCTTTGCGTCACTGCAGTACATGGAGATGACTGTGAGATCTGTAATTGAAATAATTTAAATATTTTCTGATTATCTGCTCGTATCCTCACCGGTGGTCCTGGGTCAACCATAACATTGTCCCTGAGAGTTGAGGAGTCAGGCAAGATTTGCTGCAATAATAAGGAAAAAAAGTTACTCATACACAATGGTAATGATCATTGTGTATGAGTAACTTTTTTTCATTTATGCACAGTTCAATCATTTTTTAATAATTTTGTATCATTGTACATATAGGGTATATAGGGTTTCACCTAGACCTTAAGAACCAAGTCTTGCTCACAATGCAAGTTGTTACATTTTCTGATTGACGGACGAGATTCTTAATTCTGACCGCTTTCCTCTCATCATATTTCTAATAAATATTACTCTGAATTCTCACCGGTGGTGGTAGATCTGGGTCCATCATAATAATGCCCTGGATAGTAGAGGGGCCAGGGAAACTTTGCTGCAAAGAGAAATAAGAATTATATTTTACTCACAATTATCTACTAATGTAATGAACGGTTACCTATCTTAATCCCGAATTTTAATATTCCGAATATCATAATCCAGAAAACGTTTGGCCATTTATTCATAATCCCGGTTTTCCAAATTCCGAAGTTTTATTTGCCATATAATCGCAACTCCGAATTTCATTTTCCTATTTATTCATTTGTACGACGTTTTATAATCCAGACGAACGAATTCCAGACACACGAAATCTAAATGCACAAAATCCAGATGACCGTATAATCCACATGCACGAAAGCCGAATTTTTAAAACACAAATTTTTGAAATGCAGTTTATTGATATCCAGACAAAAAAAACAAACACAAAGACAGACAAACAAACAAACATAACCTACTGAGTCGAATTTTTCTAGCAGTTCTAACCTAACCTAACCTACTGAGTCGAATTTGACACTTAAACCTATCTGTAATAAGCAACTAATACAATAAATTTACTGACTGGCAATTGAAAATTTGGTAATAGTTTATTTGGAAAATGGTATGGGAAACAAAAAAAAATATTCTGAGAATTTGGTATAACTATATTTGGATTATGACACTATGGAAAACAAAAAAATACTATTTGAAAATTTGGTTTTAGTGCACCTGGAAATTGATTCATCTGGGAAATGAAAAACGGAATTATAGAAAGTTGTCATTCATTACATCTGTCTTTTAAAAGTTCTACCAACCGTTTTCGGGGTTTTAAGATTTGGGTAACAGAAATTCGATATTTCAATAGGTTACCGTAATGAACATTGTGGCTAAATAATAATTTAAGCATGATTTATTACATTTTAATTTTATTATAATCATATTCCCTTTTAACTGTGTACCGATGTAAGGTAGGGCTAGGCCAACTCTACCAACCCTATGGTAGACTGGCAGAGAATGCCTACGGCATTAAGTCCGCCTATGTACTTCGTGCATAAAGTATAAATAAATAAATAAACTTCACCTGTAAGCGGTTACTCCTACTGGTTTATGTACGGTGCCCTGGTGCAGGCTTTCATTCGGGGTTGGATATCAGTGTGAGTTGGGCATCTTTCCCATATTATCAATAATATTAGTGGACGACTTGATACAGTATACATTCTGATAAAGTGGACAAGATGGCCCTAAAGGATAAAAGAAGTTATAAATAACATAATACCTGTAGAATGCTCGTAGACAAATTCAGCTCATCCTCAGGTACAATCTGTAAGAATATTTTATTATTAGTTATACATACATAAGTTCATACCTATATCCGAGTGGGTTAAGCAGCACATCATTACCCATAAACAATGTTTAATGTTGACTATTATTTTATTAAGCGTTAAAAAACAATCGTCTGAGGCAGGAGGTGCATATTCAGGCACAGGCAAGTCAACTGCCACTTCTAGTAGAGCTCCATTGGATGGCTAGAAACATTAGAAAAATTATGTAATATACCTACATATAGTATATAAGTATATAAGTATGTTTATCCGCATTCTAGATTCCATAACACAAGCTATAAAAGCTTACCATGGGTCTAGATGGCGTTGTGTAGAATGTTGTGGAATGTTTATTTATTTATTTATTTATATATATATATCACAGGAAATATACCAACTACGCATTACACTATCCAACAAGTTTCTTACTTACTATTCTTTGTGCTTCTATACTATCCTACGTGTTTCTGTACTATCTACAAGTCATAATAAATTATAAGTAATGATTAAGTCTGATAATTACGTGAAAGGGGTTAATCTCTAATTCCCTATCACCAATGGCGAAGTTTTCTCCACCCATGATAGCCTCAATTCTTTCCTCGATATTGGATAAAACAATGGCTTCTCTCACACCACCACCAGTCTGCCGTCTAGCCATATTAATTTGGCTAACCTTTCGTTTAGTAGCCCTCTTTTTATCTTTCCAATACTAAAAAATGATTACCATTTGAAATATCAACACTTAATGGGTATTGGCCATGGCCAAAGCACTTTTCTAAACTACTAGTTCATGAACTGTGACGCTGACACTGCTAAATGAAAACCAATACACTGGGTATAATGTTATTTAATATAACAGTATGTTAATTAATTAATGTAACAGTATACATACTATTGCCCATTGCTGCCAACTCCTTATACAGGCACCAGCATCGCTGTTGAAACTAGCGCAAAGCGCTATTTGCTCCCAATCAGTTTTAGTTTTGTCTTTGGCATGCGCTGTCCGCTCATGCCCAGTAGCAAGGAAGTTTCCCTAGCTATGCTAGTGAAGGTAGAGCACTTCTTGACATGCTTAAAAAGGTAATTTCGTTAATCATTATTATATTAATAAAAATACATAATTTGCTCGCTATGGATCACATTGTTACCGGCATAATAAGCATAGTACGCGTTCTACTTATTAGTACACTGACGGACTCATAAACTGCATCAAAGTTCAGGTTTACTCTAAAATGATTTTTTATAATAAGTATGCAAACTTTTTAGATTAAATTATATAAATATGGAAAGACTGGCTCTTAATCTTAAAAAAAAATTAAATTTAAAAATAGAACTGCAGTAAAACAAATGAATATAGCCGGGAAAAGAAAATTTACTTGTAGTATCAGATTTGCGTGTTATTTATAGCAAAGTTTTAAATTGATTCTCATAGATTTTTTTTGTTTTGTCAATTGAATTATTGTTACCAGCATAATTGTTGGGTTAGTTTTTTAACACATCGAGAGTTTTTGAACCATAATATGGATACTTCGTCCGAACAAGCGGCACAAATTGTAGCATTGGTGCGGGAGGGCTTGGATCAACGAACGATTGGTAGAAATTTAAATTTAAACCAGTCTACGGTTTCTAGAATATACAGAAGGTTTGTAGAGACAGGTTCTTACAGGAGGAGACGTGGTACAGGCAGAACTCGAGCAACCACAGTTCGTGATGACCGATTTATTGTTATAACTTCCCTGCGAAATCGTTTCCTCACGTCAGTTAACATCAAAACCGAGCTTAATGAAGTGCGTGGAGTAAACGTGTGTGCACGAACAATAAGAAGAAGGTTAAAGGAAGCGGATATCACCCCTTTTAGACCAGCAAATGGTCCAAAGTTGTCTACAGCTCACAGACAAGCTCGCTTAAGATTTGCGCGTCATCACCTGAATTGGACAGAAGAGCAGTGGGTCTCTGTATTGTTCACGGACGAGTGTAGGACATGTTTATAAGGTGCAGATGGTCGCAGAAGAGTCTATCGTCGACGTGGGGAGCGATATGCTCAAAGTTGCATTGAGGAGCGTGTTCCTTTTGGAGGTGGTTCATGTATGGTCTGGGGTGGCATATCGATGAACGGGCGAACAGAACTTGTGTTCATAGACATGGTCCGTCAAAACGGTAATAGAGGGGGTTTGACAGCACATCGCTACATAACAGAGATATTAGAAGATCACGTGGTGCCTTACATGGGATTCATAGGCGAAAATTTTACTTTAATGCAGGATAATGCCCGGCCGCATGCAGCTGCACAAGTTCAACATTATTGCGAAGAGGTTGGGATACGTACAATGAATTGGCCAGCACGCAGCCCGGATCTTAATCCCATCGAGCATGTTTGGGACAATTTAAAAAGAGCTGTATATGCGAGAAACCCTTCGCCCACGACAGTGGCAGCACTAAGAACAGCACTTTCAGAAGAATGGAACAATATTCCGCAAGATCTTTCAAAAACCCTTATAAAATCTATGCGGAACCGATTAGAATCCGTAATAAGGGCACGTGGGGGTAATACACCTTATTAAAACACAAATAAACCCTTGCATAAAGTTTGTGTCTATTGTTAAAACCAATTTTTTAATTAAACCAATTTTTCTTAAATTTCTGTTTTTTCTTCAAAAAAAGTCTTAAGGTCCTTTCCAGTACATAAACTTAAACTTAAAGATATGACCCTACGCTGTTTTAAAGTTCACGAACCAATCTAGAGGTTTCAATTTAAATCTGTATAGAAAGTATGCATACTTGGTTAAAATATTTATTTCAAAGTCGTCTATTACTTTGATGCAGTTTATGAGTCCGTCAGTGTATATTGATTCTAGATTTTTGAACGGCAAAATTAATTTATTTTTTGATCAGCTGCTATTGTATACCTATATGTGAGTACATTATAATTCAAGACTTTCCCGTCCCACCCACAACCTGCGTCACCTCTCCCCCCTTGAAAAGGGTCCCGTTTTACAGATTTTCTAAATTTTCAAGAAAACTATACTAGAGAGGGCCAAATAGTCAATGAATAAATTGTTTGATTTGAGATTGACATGGTCATTGACATTAGTAGTTTAACACTCACCGAGATATTTCAGCACGTCCCTAAGTTTGGCGGCCAGATCGTCCGCCTTATTCCATGCGGCCAGCAGGGTCGCAGTGAGTACCGAAGTAGACGCCGAAAGGGATTCTGTGGCGGGCAGTTTTTTCTTGGCCTTCTTCCTTGCCTTCCTCCCCCCCTGGGCTCGTTAGGGCCTGCCCCTACCTCTAACTGCTCAACTGGCAGACGAGGTGGACGAAGCTCAGAAGTGGGCTGCTCACCACTGGCAGATCGTGCCGCCGCCGTCTGTTTATACGCCTGGGGAGGTGGGCGGATGCGGGTCTCGGGCAGCAGCCGGTCAGCAATCCCCGCGAGCCGCGCGTCTATCAATAACCCGATCTCATCGCGTTCCATCGGGGGTGGCGCAGACTGCGCCTGCTGCTGCCAGGCCCGCATTTCAGCCCGCACAGCGGCCAGCTCTGCCTGGAGCTGAGCCACCTCCTCGGATTCTTTGCGAGACCTGAGCACGCGCACGTGCTGGAGGATTCTGACATGCCAGCTTCAGGTCCCGCACGTACTGCCCCGTTATTTTTCAGTGGCGCGATGGTTTTGCACCATCCTCTCCCGCATGCGGCTGTCGGCTGGGCCCAGGCAGTGGGCTAGGGGTAGGGGTCTCTCTTAGGTAGAGAGACCTCTGCTGCATCCACTGTACCGCAGGGACCCGCGTGCCGCGGCAGCGGCCGGCGAAGTGCCAGATCTGCGCAATTCGGGTTACCATAGGAACGAGACTTCGGGTCAGGTTAGGAAGAGGTTTACGTTCGGAACAAATTTCCAAGTTTTTAACCTAACCCGCGACCGGGTCATGTTTTCGGGTCAGGTTCGGAATAAACGTAAGTAACTAACATAGCGTGACTGCGTGATGACAATTACTCTTCAACAGTAAATCTGAAGTAGAATGACCGCGTAATTTCGCACTTTCGCCCCCGCAGGGTTTTTTGGCGTGTATACAAGGCACACAATCATATTATGTTCATTATTCTTCTTCTTTCTTTCTCCCATTTTGGTTGGGGTCAGCTCTCCTAATACTTCTGCGCCACACCGTGCGGTTGAGGGTTGTCTCTTCCTTTAAGTTATTACTAGCCATATCAAGTTAGTAATTGCATCAAATATTAACACCAATGAGTCGCCTTGAAATTGCAAATAACCGTCATGACGTTCTACCCATTGCGTATCACATAAACTTCCTAGTTTACCACCAAGAACGTCTTTAAAAATTCTGCTTGTTTTGGCTGAAGCATTAGCAAATTGCCACTAACTTTTTCATTGTTGCTGATGAATTTCTCCAACTAGTGAAATTCAATGACTTTACTAGGATTATAAGGACATTTTTGGGCATGAGTAGCAATTTTGGTCAGTTCGCTTACAGCTCCTTTAACCCTACCTGAGCAGCTTTGGTGTTAATAAGTTGGCAAACGACAGTTTGCCCTTCCACAATAAATGAGATTAGTCAATGCTAATTTGCTGCTCAAGTAGCTATAAAGAGCTGAATTTGGTGTTCGAGTGCTCTATTGTAGGCTTTATTTTTGTAAGTTTGTTCGGAATACCTCTGGCACATACCATGTTGTCTACAAAATGTAGAGAACGTTTGATAAGTTGGGATCTTGAGAAGAACATAATTTCTGAGAAGTTCCCAACCTTCAGGTAAGACAGGCATGGGCTCGACTGGCAAAAGAACGATGCTTTGCATCATCAGGATTGCATAACATGTCCACACTTCCTCCGTTGTGATGGGTACCAAATTCTTAATCCTTGCTTTCTCCTTAAGTCCAGGTGCGCTGCGGAGACTTTCAGCGTACTTATTTGTCTCCGCCACTATGAGGTGTATTATGTCCTCATCCCAAATTTTTGAAAAAAAATGGAATGGGGACATAATATCCTCAGCCCTAAATGTAGTTCCCGCTAGTCCAAAAACTTTGCGCTGCCCTAAAAAGTGTCCGGATTATGGGACCAATCGAACTCCAACATCTCTGCTGTGACGAGGTTTTTTAAGACCCGGTCGTCCTCCCGTCGTGAGTTCAAGTCACACTTGAGCGTTTCATTTTTTCCGATGATTTTCGAACTATAAAATTAGCATTAAAAATGCTATAAAAAATTCAGTCAAATATTCGGGCGGAGTCATCAAAATTCAATGTTTAAAAATGGTTGAAAAATCATTCATTGTTTCCAACAGTTCGTAAGGTAGATGGCACCACGGTCGCCCTTAAAGACGGATATAATGAGAAGGAAAACTTGAAATGAATCAGGTGTGGCTCAATAGCTCAGTTGGAAGAGCATTCCTCCTGTAAGGGAAAAATCGTGAGTTCAAGTCTCACTTGAGCGTTTAATTTTTCTGACGTTTTTCGAACTTTAAAGTTAGCATTAAAAATGCTATAAAAAATTCTGTCAAATTACAAGGACATTTTTGGGCATGGGTAGCAATTTTGGTCAGTTTGCTTACAGCTCCTTTATCTTCAGAGGTAAGGCTCGACCGAGATGGGCTTTTCGTTCTAGGCCGAGACCGAGAATAAAATAATATCTCAGCCGAGACCGAGAACCGAGACCGAGAATAGACAAAGCGTGAAAAAACTTTTTTGACACTGTTAACTTTTTAATACACTACTAATTGTTTAACAAAATTAACTATTTTAATAATCAAAGTTACATAACAATCCATACTAATATTATAAATGCGAAAGTAACTCTGTCTGTCTGTCTGTCAATATATACTTTTCTGTGGCTTGTGACATAAGCTATCTATCGCAGTGAACAGTAATTCAATCCATTGAGCTGATTGGATGGTATCTTCGTTTTAATTTTCGTCATAATCTACGTCCGACGAAACTTTTTCAAAATCTACCCACACTCATGTGACAGGCGACGGAGACGCAGCTACACAGCGAGTGACGTACCTCGGCTGGACTTCGTGTGAACTCGACAGTGATCGGAAGATACGGAAGAAACGTGAGGGCGGACTTTGTTGTGATTGTGAATGACGACGATTGTGACGATAATAGGTACATACTACTCAGCGTATGCAAGCGGGGTGAGTCATTTTTGTTTTGACGTTAACGCATTTGAAAGTGTCAAGTTTTAGTATACTTTCATAACTACTAAAAAGAAGACGATATGCCACTTAAACGTACATCATCCAAAGACACTTTAAGTAGCGAAACTGTGCAACGTAATACCTCTGTATCAAGTCTAACTAGTTCCTCAAAAATGACGTCCACGGACGGAACATCTTTTCGCAATAAGCGCAAGCATGATGTGGACTACTCCGAGGAATTTGTGTCACTTAGAGAGGATATCGCAACAATGTTTATGGATTTCAGACAGGAGCAGAATGATAAATATCTTACTTTACAAAAAAATATTGATGAGTTAAAAGACCTAAACACAAGTCTGCGCGTTGACGTCCAATTCATTAGTGACAAATACGACGATCTCTTAAATAAATTAACTAGCATTGATGCAGACAAGAAAAAGACTAACCTATACATAAAAACCCTAGAGACCAAATTGGAATACCTAGAGAAATCTATGAAGAACACAAGTATAGAAATTCGTAACCTCCCAAAAAATTCTGGTAAAACAAAAGAGGATATGGTAGGAATTATCAAAGGTATAGGTACTGTCACAAAGACTAATATTGAGATACCAGACCTAAAGGATATCTATCGACTGCCAAACAGAAAGCCGGAAGTAAGAAGCTCAATAATAGTTGACTTTAATAGTGTGATAACAAAGGAAAAGCTAATGAGTGGTGTCAGAATCTTCAATAGAAACAATAAACACAATAAACTAAATACATCGCATATTCAAATTGACGGGAACTCACCTATTTATATAGCCGATTGTCTTACCTCGAAAGCAAAAAAAATATACTCCCAAGCGCGAGAATTCGCTAAACTGAACAATTACGCCTATTGTTGGTCCTCACACGGGAATATATATATGCGGAAGAAAGAAGGCGAAGCCGCTAGAAGAATAGATGATGAGTCTGACCTAGACAAACTCAAAGAATACATATGACTAATACCTATGAAACTTGAAACCTGTTGTTATGCATGTCTTCAAATTTTAATCTACTTTTTATTTGTTTGTTATAATGTTGTGTCGATTATTATAATTAATTCTATTGTCATTGGAATAAAAACCTACGTAGTGCCCTATCTGGATGGGAACAATAAGAATAAGAATAATAAGAATAAGAATAATTTATTGTTCAGTAACTTAGATCTAGTTTACAAAACCTCTGACTCCCAAACTAGTGTGAACTGTATCTTGGGAGTCAGTCTCTTCCTACATGATCTTTGATCGCATCTATAAACAATAAAGAGAAAAAAAAAACTATAACAATGGAAAAGCAAGAATAAAGTTATTTTATACAATAATAATTTAACTTAGTTGTAAGTATATATGTATATTTATATACCCATACATATTTGTGTGTGTGTGTGTGTGTGTGTGTGTGTGTGTGTGTGTGTGTGTGTGTGTGTGTGTGTGTGTGTGTGTGTGTGTGTGTGTGTGTGAGTGTGTGTGTGCGTGAGTGAGTGAGTGTGTATGAGAGGGAGTGTGTGTTAGTTCATGGGTAGCCCTATTGGTTTGAGGTAATTTTCAGTTTTTGTATAATCTAGTTCAATAAGTCTATTAAATAATGACTTTTTCAAGGTGTGTCTATTTATGCCTACTATATTTTCTGTCTTGTTTATTTTGATGTATAAAAAAGAACTAAGAAATGGGTATTGGTTTTGTGCAAATGTAGTATATGTGCGTTTATATGGAATAATTGGTCTTCTTCTAGTAGTATCAGCGTGTATTGCAGAAGTCGTGCTATGGAATCTCAGAATTGTTTCACGTATGTATAACTGTCTGACGGATAGCATTTTGGCCTCACTGTATAGCAATTTTGTTGAGTATCGACGAGGCCTCTTCAGCATAACTTTTATAACTGCACGCTGGGCTCTCTCTATCTCAAGCATATGGGTCATTGCTGCTCCTCCCCAAGCAGGCAAGCAATACGTTAGAAGCGATTGACATAGTGCGGTGTACACATTAGTAAGTAGGTCCTGGTCTGCTACATCCCTTAGATTTCTAAATACCGGTATAAGTTTCCTTACTCTCTTTGTTAGTGTAGAAATGTGAGGTTTCCATCTCAAGTTAGCGTCTATTATTACTCCTAGGTACCTAATTGTTTGCGTTGCTTCAACTCTATCACATAGACAATCATTGGATGGTTTATCCAGCCTGTTACAAGGGAAGCTGTGAATAGATAAGGAAAAATCATTTGGAGGTTTTGTGCGTTTGGTGTTATGAAAACAAATGTATTTAGTTTTTGCCACATTGATTGTAAGTAGATTATCTTCAAGCCATCGAGTAACTTCCCTTAAGCCTCCCTCTGCATATCCATTCACATCCTCCCACGTCTGTCCATGAAATAGAATTGCGGTATCATCAGCGAACGCAAAAATATGTCCATTCGATAGTTTGATATTAGCAAGACTGTTGACGTATGCAAGAAACAGAGTAGGTCCCAACGTGCTCCCCTGTGGTATGCCATATGTTGTGTAGGTTGTATTACTAAGAGTACCATCCACCCTGATCACCTGTTCTCTATTGTTTAAATAGTCACGAAACCATTCCAAGGCTAGCCCGCGCACTCCCAGCATTTCCAGTCGGTTCAGAAGGAGTGGTAAGGACACTGTATCGAACGCTTTTTTTAGATCAAGAAACACTCCTACACATTTCTGTTTCTTGTCTACGTATTCCGCTACCAGGTTAGAGAATGCAAGAACAGCGTCAGTCGTGGATTTAGCAGACCTGAAACCGTATTGGTTATTGGACAATAGTTGATTCATTTCAAGATACTTTATAAGCCTGTTGTTCACAATTTTTTCTAATATCTTGCTTAGCGTGGTTAGTAGGGATATTGGTCTGTAGTTCGATACACTGTCCCTATCTCCATCCTTAAAGATCGGAACAACTACTGCCCTTTTAAATGAGGCCGGAAAGATACCTTGACTGAGACTTAAATTGCAGATATGGGCAATGGGATGACATAGGGTGGTGTGAAACTTCTTAAGAAATTCACTAGAAATTGTGTCAATACCAGGTACACTTTTACTTTTTAAATTAAGAATTATATTATCTATTTCAATGTAGTCAGTCGGAAAAAGCATAAACGAGTGGCACATATAACTATTTTCTGTTAATCTACTTTTAAGTATCAAATCATTTTCAGTCACATTTAGTCTATTAAGAATCTTTTGCGCTAAATCAACTCCAATAGTCGTGAAGTACGCATTTACTAAGTCAAGGGAGTCTTTTGGACTCTTAGTAATATTCAATAGGTCCGTAGCTTGTCTGTTTTTAGCGTTAATATTTCCGATTTCTTTTATAGTATCCCAAGTAAGCTTTTTATTTCCTATGTTTTTAAGTAGTTTTTCTTTATAGTATGTTTTTTTTAGCGATTTTACTAATCTATTACAGGCATTTCTATAAGCAGTGTATATTCTTTCAGCTTCTAGATCAGTAGGATTTCTCCTAGACTGTAAATGTAATTTATCCCGTTTTTGGAAGCATTTTACAATATTAACGGTTATCCACGGCTTAATCGGTTGCTTGCGCTTAGAAAATGTCAAGGTCTCGGTATTCGATACGATGATATCTTGTAAAATTGTGGTAAGACAATCTACAGCTTGGTTCACATCCGAAATTTTGAAGAAATCAACCCAATTTACTTCATTGATTGCAGTGTTTATTTCTTCGAAGTTTATTTTAGTACGTGTATAATAATTACTTATGGAACTAGTGCGCGCTGGTGTTCCAAAAACAGTTAACATAATTGGAAGGTGGTCGGTTATATCCGTGTCAAAAACATAGCTCTCACATTTACTAACTAATCTAGTCATGAAATGGTCCAAGCAGGTGCGCCCATGTGTCGGGATATGTATAGCCGGTTGAAGACCGCAAGCATTTATAGTGTCCATGTAGTCAATAGCATATTTTTTGGTCATGTCTATAGTATCAATGTTTATGTCTCCTGTTAAGATGACGTTACGCGAGCGGTGGGTTGCTAGTACAGTATCTAGTGAGTTTATAAAGTTTGCAGGGTGTTTAAAGCAATCAGGTCTATATATACCAAAAACAGACATATTTCCTATTTTCGCCAACAAACAATTAGCTTCTGTAATATCAATTTCCAGTACATAGGCATTTATATGGTCTTTAATATACATTATGACTCCATCATTTTGGTTATAACTGTGCTTAGTGAAAAACATCTTAAACCCATCGAGTAGTGGGGGTACAGACAGCTCATCACACCAGCATTCAGTCAATACTATAATATCTATATTCAATTTGAACCTTGCTATATACACTAGAAGGCTGTCAAATTTTTTATTAATACTTCTTATGTTGAATGTAAAAATGTTAAATTGGTTATTTTGCGTGTCATGTTTAGCAAAGGTGCTCCTTAACTCATCCGGGTCTTTTATAAGTTAACACGATATGGTGCATGACTCATCGATATCATCGGATAGTTTTTGATTATCGAATTAAAAAGAAGTTTAATCTACTGACAGTACCCACGTAAGGCCACCGGATTGCATATAATATACGATCGGAAAGGTGGGTGTAAATCCAATTCGGTGTTTTTGTCATTTGTGTTAAACATGAATAATATTTGTTTATAATCCCGGAAAAGATTTTACTGATGGTTGCGTGACCAGAGGATTTGCTGCCGTATAGAAAGTAAGCGAAACAGAGTGTATGCCTTATATATTCAGCTTTAGGGATACTCGTGTAGATAGTACATGTAAGGGGTTGTATAGGTAGGTGAAGAGGAGTATTATGTAATATAGTATGAAAGTTTGGTAGATAGTATAGTGAATGTTTAAGTCTGTGGTAGTGTGTAAGTGTGATTCTGTGACGTTTGTTTATACATTTATTGGTGTTTACATTATTTGTTTCAGTTAAGGGGGTTAGATGACAAAAATACAATATGCAAGGGTGCTTGTAATCGAACGATGATCCCAGAATAACGTGTACGGAACAACTTAACAATAATATGTGGGGTTGTTTAGTTTTGTAGTGGTGTTTGCGCGAGCGTATGTGATGTTTTTGTACAGATACATTGAAATATATATTATTTTTTTCAGGTAAACAAGCTAAATAGCAGCCATACAATAAACAGTGGTACTTATAAGCGAGTAATGTTCGCGGTAAATATAAATAATAACTTCGCGATAGTGATAGTCAAATATTCCGGTGCAACTCCATTAAAGCCTCTTCGGTCGATATAAGCAACTGTTTCTGTCCGTCTGTTTTACGCAAAAAGATGTTGCCATTTATAGTCCAACAGTATTTATAGTTGTTCTGCTTCGCAAAGTCGCGTGCTTGATGAAAGAGCTTCTTTGAGCTTACGGGCAGATAATCCGATACGAATACAGCAACACGCTTGCCAGGTAGATGCATTACTTCTGTATTGAGTTTTTCCTCGGTTTTCTTGTTTTTATTATAATTTCTTACAGCAGATAATGTGTCGAACTTTAATTGCACTGTCTTAAACTCGGCTACAATCGGACGCACAGTTCCAGGCTTACCAGGAAGACGATAAATGTCTCTTAGGTCAGAGGACAAGATAGGAGTCCCGACAACTTGGCCGATCTTGCTCACAATATTCATTAAAACTACAGGGGTTTCATTTTCATGAATGGGCACGTTTCTGATCTCGACGTTGGAGCACCTAGTTTTTAGTTGTATGTCCTGAACCTTTCTCTCTGCATGTTCTATACATCTCTTTTGTTCTTTACTATCTTTTTGTAGAATTCCGAGGCCGTTCCTAATCTCTTCATACTGCTTATTTATAAAAGACATAGATTGCACCATGTCATCGTAAGATCTTTGGATTTTGTTATTTAGATTTTTTAGATCCCTGATTTCTGAGGTTAGTTTCGAAATTAACAAATTCTGACTGCTGTACATCTCATCTATTTTAATCTCAAACTCCCTTTTCCAATTCATTAGCAACTCCTTTACATCCGAGTTAAAATTTTGCTCCATACTTGGTGAACTAGGCTGGCTTGTACGGTAACGCTTGTTTTTGTTCACACAGTTCACACTAAAGAACGTTGCATCGGTTGATTGCTTTAAGATGTTTAAGTCAGTTTCCGACTGTGTGTGCTCCCTTATATGAGTGGGAGTCGTTGAGGGTGATCGTCGTACCGACATATTGGCAAATGTCGACCAAAAGTTAGACGGTTCAATGCGTAAACTTCTAATAATGTTAAACTTCGTCAGATTGTACACAGTCTCAGTTTTATCATGTACAGGTATCTATAATAATGTTTCTATAGCTAATCACAGTCATAGATCGTGGTAATGTGCAATGTAGGTGATACGGCAACCGCAAGCTCACACCGAACGAGCAGTAATAAGGATAAAAAATATCACCTGTCTCATTAATCTTGCGGGTGTGTGGGGCGCCCCTTTGACGCCTACGGGCTAGACGGCGGGCTCCGCTTATCACTGCAATAAGGTCGATCTTCGATTGCCACTTTAGGATGTTGTTATATTATCGTGATTAACCATTCACTGAGATCACTTTACTTAAATTACAATCTTAAGATTTAAAAAATATTTATTTAAATTTGTTTATGCACCAGTAACACGTTATCGCTGTGCCGAGTCTCGGAAGGAAGGGGAGTCTTTCTAGACCTACAAAAAGCATTTGACACGGTTTCCATCCCTATTCTATTAACGAGGCTTGAGAACGTTGGTATTAGGGGTTTGGCGCTGGAGTGGTTCAAGAGCTATTTATCTGGAAGATCACAAAAAGTACGGATCGGGAAGCAGTATAGTGACGATGCTAACAGCTGCTACGGCGTCCCGCAGGGCAGCACCCTTGCAGCCACACTGTTTCTAATCTATATTAACGACTTATGTAGTGTGGTCTTGCCCGGTCTTGATATCTTTATGTACGCTGATGATACGGTCCTGTTGTTCCACGGTGATACCTGGGACCACGTGTTTGACCTGGCTGAAATGGGCTTGGCGACCGTGACGAGGTGGTTAGAGACTAGTCTTCTGTCGCTTAATACTGTCAAAACTAAATATATCTGTTTCAGTATATTGGACAGGACCAATGCTGAAGCAGGTAGGATCCTACGAATCCACACACACCCATGCAACCGTGGGAATGAGCGGGTGGATTGTAAATGCATGTCCCTTCACCGTGTAACGGAGATTAAATACCTAGGTGTTATACTGGACGAGAATCTTACGTGGGAAATCCAAGTACATACGCTGGTGGGAAGGATAAGAAAAATGATATACATATTTAAAAACTTACGCATGATAGCAAATCAACATCTTCTTATCCAAACCTATAGAGCACTGTGTGAGTGTAGTGACCTGATGACTACCAACGCACGCCGCTGCGATATTATCGATTCCGTCTAATAAGTAGGTATCTAATAGTAAAAACGTAAATCTATCCCAGAAATGATAACAGTACGCCAGGAGAAGCCAACCTAGGTATAAGTTATATAAAAGATACCGCTGCTCCTATTAGGTAAATGAGACTGAATGTGGGCAGAGAAACCGAGAGAGAGTTCCGGTAAATTTCATCAGACCAAAAAAATCCGCCACGTGGACATCAACTCCAGTATCAATTTGGAAGTATCTACATCATCTGCTGGAAACAAGCTTGCCAATACAAGGAATATATAGCAAAATGAGGCTATATTACCCCATCCCAGTCAATGCTGTATTGTTCTCTTGCCCACTGCGCCCCTCTTATCTACCTGTGTGTAAAGCAATGAACAACGATGTGACTGTGGTCGATGGAATTTATCATAAAACTGGAACTACCCACCATTGGCTTGGCAAAGAAGAGAGCCACTGCTCACTGCTCAGGGCGTGCAAGGCACCGGGTTTTCTTGAAACTATTTTGTGTGATACTGTACTTATTTTAATTTGTTCAGTTCGTAAGTGGTGGCAGCATGTGTTAAGAATTTGGGAGGAAGGAAGAATATTTAAACCATTAAAACTGGTGAACATTACCAAGTCCACATATAACAATGTTCATCACATACTTGATAATGATTTCGTCAGCAAAATGTTGAATTTTTCAAAATCCTTCCGCAATATTTGCCAAGCCCATAAAAGAAGTCTGGCAATTTTCGTAGTTTTCAGTAGTTTAGCCCTGTATTTATAAGTCAGTCACTCAAAGGAGTGTCTTCATAATATTTAATTTAAAAAGACAAGGTGGAAGATGTCAAGCGAGTTTTTGAAATGATTTGAATACAATTTTGTTTCTTTTTTAAAATAAAGAAATGTTTCCTTTGCGTAAAATTCACTATTTCCAGTATTTCGAGTAGTTCCGCTCCAGTTGGGATGAAAATCTTCCACCATGTTTAATGATGAGTTTGAGCTATTCCGAACTAAACGCGGACGAAGTCGCGGGTAACAGCTAGTATATAATAAAACTAATAACAGACTGGCTAATGTAATCAGTTTTTGATTTTCTAAGAACTTTCAGTTTGACCCTCGTATTTTTTGTATAAGGATGATATAATTTTGAGGAGCGGGGTTGCCTCCTTTTTTTACCTAAAATTCGCCTTAACTTTTGAATTTCCAGTAAATCATAGATTCCTATAAAATTTTCAAAATGCTCACTCACGTGAGCAGAATACAAGAATTAATTTACTAAGCAGATTATATTTTCGTGTAAAAGACAACATTATACCGGTAAGTAACTAACGTAGCGTGACTGCGTGAAAGAATAATGAGAATTAATGAAAACAATTATTACTTACTTAAATTTATGTTATAAGTACCTACTCGAACAATTATAAAATGAAAACCTTTTCTTTCGCTTCTGTAGCAATATTCACAGATTTCAGTAATTTCAGGAAAATGAAACTCTTTAACAGAAAATCTGAAGTAGAATGACCGCGTAATTTTTTTTTTTTTTTTTATACAGGACACGTCAATTTGACTTCACCTCGCCTTCGAACTTTTTCCAAAAAAAAAACCATTTCGAACTTTCGCCCCCGCAGGGTTTTTAGCGTGTATACAAGGCACACATATTATGTTCATTATTCTTCTTCTTTCTTTCTTTCTCCTAGCTATTAAGGTCAGCTGTCCTAATACTTCTGCGCCACACCGTGGTTGAGGGTTCTCTCTTCCTTTAAGTTATTACTAGTTAGTACTAGTCTTCCTTTAAGTAAGTGCATCAGATATTAACACCAATGAGTCGCCTTGAAATTGCAAATAACCGTCATGACGTCCTACCCATTGCGTATCATATAAACTTCCTAGTTTACCACCAAGAACGTCTTTAAAAATTATGCTTCTTTTGGCTGAAGCATTAGCAAATGCCACAAACTTTTTCATTGTTGCTGATGAATTTCTGCAACTAGTGACCTTCAATGACTTTGCTAGTTATTGATGACGTGATTATTACAAGGACATTTTTGGGCATGGGTAGCAATTTTGGTCAGTTCGCTTATGCTCCTTTAACCTCAGAGGCCGTAACGGAGCAACTGTCTGTGCCAATTCCAACGCAGTTTGATAAATCTAAGCCAAATCATTTTTGTCTTGGTGTTAATTTTAATATGCTTACTTAAAATTTTTTTCATTGTACCGATATACACTTGTTGCGGATTAAAACTTAAAACTATAATGTGAGTTTTTTACTTACGCAATACTTTTACAGCCATACGACTGTTCGAACTATAGTTGTACAATGGCGTCGGTTGAGACAGCACCAGACTGAATATATTCAGACTGGTATGCATTCTGATGTTCATATTGAAATGCACCTTGGTGTCTATTTCCATGCAATGCTCTCGATGATTGTCCCATATTTTTATATTTACTAATTAAATTTATTATACCAGCTATGGCCTCTAACTTAAATTCTTCTTTCATGGCAGAAAAATCTTTAGCTAACAAAACTAAGAAGTAAGTATGTCAAGATTTTCAGATAAAATTGTACCAAGAAAGAAAGACTCCTCAGACTGTTTAAAATTTGTTGTCAGTACTATTTATTGTTAATCGGGCGGTAACAATTCGATGCTGCTTATTTCATCGTCTTCACTGTTATCGGAGTCGCTAGACGCCGTGCTGTCGTCTTGATCGTCATCGCAATCGTTTCCGGAAAATAAAACGAAGTTTAAGTAGCAGTTTTTATGAGCACTTAGGCCACATTAATCAATACCTATAGTTTCATTATTTTAATAGGTCAATCGCTGATTGAATTTAGAGCATTAAGCTAATTTTCGGAGTAATTGCAAGTTGTTCTTAACAAATTTACACATTCTTGCGATTGTAAAATAATGTACTTTTTAATTTATTCTAATTGTTACAACTAATCTTTGGAACGGCTGGGTACCAAGTGCTCGGCGAGTTAGTAGTAAATAATATTTATTTTTACATACACACATCAAAAAAAGTTTGCGATCACTTTGAAAAACTGAAATCTTTTTTGTTACTGTAGATTATATTATGATTTTTTCTTCTTTTTAGATTCTTTATTTAAAAATAAAGAATTAGAACACAAAACAATGACACCGTTCAATTGTTTTTTCTTACAAAAAGGCTTTCAGTCCTAGCTTACGCTCATTCAGAAATCTGATTTAGGGAATTATAACCGATTCAAGATATTTTTGAATGAATTTTTTATAGCATTTATTATGCTAACTGTTAAGTTGGAAAAACATTGGAAAAAATGAAATGCTCAAGTGAGACTCGAACTCACGACCTTTCGCTTACAGGGCGACTGCTCTGCCAACTGAGCCATTGAGCACCACTTGCATCATTCTAAATTTTCCTTCTCTTTATATCCGTCTATAAGGGCGACGGTGCAGCCATCTACCAACATTCTTACGAACTGTTGGAAACAATGAATGATTTTTCAACCATTTTTAAACATTGAATTTTGATGACTGCGCCCAAATATTTTTAAATGAATTTTTTATAGCATTTATTATGCTAACTGTTAAGTTGGAAAAACATTGGAAAAAATGAAATGCTCAAGTGAGACTCGAACTCACGACCTTTCGCTTACAGGGCGACTGCTCTGCCAACTGAGCCATTGAGTACCACTTGAATCATTCCAAATTTTCCTTCTCTTTATATCCGTCTATAAGGGCGACGGTGCAGCCATCTACCAACATTCTTACGAACTGTTGGAAACAATGAATGATTTTTCAACCATTTTTAAACATTGAATTTTGATGACTGCGCCCAAATATTTTTGAATGCTTTTTCAGAGAACTTAGACAGGGTGAGTCTCTCAAGAGCTTGATTTAAATCATCCAGACATGTATTTTCTTGCCAATCAACTTCTCGTTTTTCATCTAAAGTTGAAGTCAAGTTGATTCTCGTAACAGCAGATGAAAAATTCAGAATTGAAATCTGTTCGAGTGATACGCAGTTTCCCGTGGAGAAGTCCATTAATTCTGAGTGAATTAATGTTTTTTTGTAAATAGATTCAAATTGCCTGGGGGTAGGATTATCATTGCTGCCATTATGCGACCGAATGTTTGAAAAAAATAATTCTAAATGATCTTGCGAAATCTTATTATACGGAATATATTTTATAAATGCATTGTTTCTATCGACTAAATCATTATACATTCCACATGCGCTTGTGATGGAAATACAAAACCCCAGAAATCCTGTGTAGCGAGGAGATTTAATTAATTTTATAATTTCTTTTTTTTTTACATCGACAGACACATTTAAGAGAAATTGTTTGCATTCATTTAATCTATTTAAAATAACGGGTGCATTTTCTTTAATAATAGCCCTTTTAAACCCGTAACCATGGACTCTCGAGTCTAAAATATCAAAAAGATCATTAATTAAAAGCAGCATAGCAGTAGTTTCATCAGCGTTTTGAAAATCAGAAAGTTTCAATTCAACATTACAAAATTGCAAAGCCGTTGCTACACTACGACTAAACAGTTGCGCTGCTAATTTAACTTTCATTACATTCTGTTTAAATTGGATGTGGGACATGCGCAATTTATTTGCCAAGTGGAACTGTTCTTTTTCCTGTAAATCATGAAGCATAGTAATGTATTCCCATTTTATGAGCCCCCCGTTATCGGATTTAAATTCTTTATAATATTCAAAGGAGTTACGTACAAGTTTCAACATATGAACTGGATCTAAGAATATAAAAATATTATTGTTTGTGTTTTTGTGTTTAAAGGAACTTTTAATATTAGATTCCGAAAAATCACATCCCAGTAATTTAGCCATAGCTATGTTAGTAGGGCATCCATCAAAAGTAACCGCTTTTATTGTTACATTATTTTCATAACACAAATCAATTGCTTGAAGAACCAAATTCTTTTTTTGTTCAGCATTAGTGCCATTGGTTAAAAAGTATCCTATGGGAACTTTGAATCTTTTATTTAGTCCGACAACTAATAAGACCAATGCCTCACCACACTCAGGTGAACAATCGGCTTGTACGCTACCCCCAAAATCCACATACCCAAAAGTACGTTGCGTAGACGAAACATATTCCACTTTTGATTTAATTTTCATCTCGTCAAACACAAGGGTACAAATCAACTCTTGATCTTTGGATAATTGAGCAGCCTTATTTCTAAGAGCACTAAAGGCTTCCTTCGTAAATCCTGGTTTGCCATCTACAGTTTGGTACCATTTGCTCAGCGTTTTAATCGATGGCAAACATGTCTGAAATGTTTTCCTAACGTATGCGTAGGCTTTTGCAGAGTAAAAATTAAGAGTTAAAGCGAAAGTCCTTAATTCTGACGAATATTTTTTTTTAATAGTAACACCTTTCTTTGACTTTAATATTTGTCGTTTTACTAATTCACTGCTAGTAACCCCGATCTTACTTAGTAAATCTGCGTCAGTAGAATCAATAAGTCTTTTATTCTGCAGTTCATTTAAAACAGTTTTTAAAGAAGCTATTCTTTTCCGGAGATACCGTGTTTTTTCTCTTAAATTTTTTAACTGCTTGTTTTTATAAGCCACTTTATTAGTCAATTCAATCACCCTTCGACATAATCGTTTCTTATTCGGCGAATTTTATTGTGACGGAGTTCCAGGAAAGATTTTCCTCTTCCTTGGTGTAGTAGGCAGAGTAGAAGTACTAGCTCCATCTTGTGGCTCCCCAGTGCTCTAAAATTAAATTATGAAATGTAAATACAAGAAAATACAGTAGACTAATCTGCACCAGTCCGGTAGGAAAACTAGTTGTATGCCAAATTTCATCCATATCAATGGAGAAGGTTAGGCGAATAATAAACATAAACAAGTTGTAATTTTCAAAACATAAATAACCGACAAAAAAACCTATGTCATACATATTTATGTAATCTCCTTTTGATTTTCTTTATTTTGATACCCCACTGTATAGGTTTAGTTGACGAAAAAAATTAAAGACTTACAATTTGAGAGCAATGGTAGCCCAACGGTAAGAGCACTCGTATTTCATCTGAGATTTTGAAGGTTCGAATCCGGGCCAGACGAATGAGATTTTTTAAGTCCGTATTTTTCTAATAAATTTACCACTGGCTCCTCGGTGAAGGAAAACATCGTGAGGAAACCAGCAAGTCCAAGAACCTAGCAGGTTCGAAGACGTGTAATATCCACCAACATGCATTGGCCGGCATTGGGTCAGCGCGGTGGATACATTCCCTTGAACCTGCACACAGCAAGAGCACATATTACCTTAATAATACGTGCTCCAACTGTGTGTTAGCAGTAGCTAAAGAAAATACAACTCACCAAAAGAGGTAAAAACAGTGTTGGTATTGCTAATTTTGACAAACGCCGACGATTTTTCATATATATGAAACAGTCTTCTGAAAAATGGCGTGAACAAATAACACTGTGTTTCGATGGCATCCAATTGTCTCTTTTTGTTGCATTGATCCACTTTTCTTTTACATTTGCATCTTGAGGGTACCTAAAATTAAAAGTGCATCGTATCCCAAGTATTTACTAGCGAATCTTAAAAAAATTCTGGATCTTACAACATGTGGGTGGCATGATAGCTCAGGGGCCCATTGAAGGTATTTACACAATTTTTTTATCAAAATCTGTCCAGCAAAGTTCATCCAGACAAACTTTTACAGAGAAATTGCATGTATGTAAAAGGTGCAGAACATTTTATCCAGATTTGTCCAGCAACTTAGGACAGATTGCAACGCCACCTACCGAGTCCAATTTAAAACTACATGCATCACGTATATATATATACGTAGAGACCAGATTATATGCATTTGCATATTTGCATATGCATTTGCATATTTTAGCAATTCTCAGCGGTAATAGCATATTTTACCTATAAGATCTATTTTGGTGCATATTATCGGTACATTTACTATATTTTTCCGTGTGTAGTGCACTCAACCTGTGTTTTGAAAGTGTGTTGTTGTTTTCAAAGTGATTGAAGTAATTGATAGTTTCATTAAAATGGCACGGCAGAACTTTTGCCAGAAACTATAAGTGCTAACATAGCACACAAGCTCAAATTCTGCACAGTTACCTCAGTGGATGTGGAGCGATTTTTTTGTTGGTCTGAGGAGCGAACCTTTTCCACTTACAAAAATATTCTAAATGATAGAAGACACAATCTTACCACTGAACATTTGGAACAATGCTTGATTGTTTACGTTTACAAAAATATTAATAATTAAATAAATAATAATTAATTTTAAATAAATAATAGTTAAATAAATAAATTTAATAATTAAATAAATAATTTTAATGTCATGTAATGTTCCTGTACCTATCTATTATCGCCTATCATAGGATAATCTTACTAATTTTATGCTGATTTTAAAATAAAAGAATGAAAACTTACTTTTATATTTTTTTGGGTTCCTAAAATTTATCATTTAAGTTTGCATATTCTGCCATATTTCTGCCATTTTCGTGCATATTTCAAGCATTTTTTATGCATATAACAAGCTTTTTATGTTGCATATAATCCGGTCTCTATATATAGGTAATGAAGAAATATTATACACCTCAAAAAAACATTCTGAGTTATACACTTAAGTAATTACTAATATACAACACGTTTGTAGATTTTATAAAAGTTAATGCGTATTATTACAGTTTTTATTAAATAAACGAACAAAAAACAAACGCGTTGATAATATTTATGAATATATTTATCTATTTATCGATAACGAAATTGCTACAACACTAGTTACACGCGCCACGAAACGTTGGAAAGAAATATATTAATTTACGCAACGGGAAAGAATGAGACGGCACGATAGTTTGAGTACTTTGTTTTAAAACCACGACCAGTGAACCTGTGTGGTCGATGAAGACAAAGAACTGGCACTGGAACAGTTCAGCAAGGCGGAAAATCGGTGTCTTTTTGGGGTGGCATTATGATTGGAGCTAGAACGCCTTTGATCCCGTATCGGGGCTTCATGACAGCAGACATGTGTAAAGCAGTTGCTATTGATGATATCGTTAAACCATTCCGAGTAAACCATGGGCACTAATTTGTACTGGTCGATGATAATGCGCCCGCACATCGAGCTCAACGAGTCAATGCTGCTCTTCAAGAATACGATATCACACGATTAGACTGGCCTGCCGGCTCGCCCGACTTAAACCCAATAGAGCACGCGTGGGATGCTCTTAAACAAGCTGTATGGAACCGTGAGCCACATCCCCAGACAGTTCCAGAGCTCAGGGAAGCCGCTATTGAAGAATGGGATAGGTTACCCCAGGAAATGCTGGATAACATCGCCCTCCCCGGCGAATAATATGGTATTGTGCTATTACCACAGTTTAGGTTTTATTGCATTTTCGGTTCTTAGAGCATCGAATACACATTGTAAATTTTTTTTGTAATTTTTCAGTGGATATTTTTGAAAATACAATAATTCCCATAGGTCCATAATTAACATAACACTTTTGTTCAGTTAAATTAGAAATACAATTTGAACACGAATAATACCGTAAACGACAATGCAAAGTTATTTTTTTTCGTTAGTTTCGGTAATGCCTTTTTACAATAAATTACAGATTTTAATAAAAACGGTAATGTTTCTTACCGTATTATATAGATAAAATTCTAAAAGTAACGGGTTTTACATTGAAAAATTGCAATTATGTTGGAACGCAATGCAATAACACACTACTATTTTCGGTAGTATTAGCAGAGCAAAAGCGCTCACATATTTTGTTTCCTTATTTATGAAAGGTATAGTAAAAAAAGGAATACTATATAAGGTAGAAAAAAAATTGAAGCATCAGGAATTGGTCTTTCTATTCAGATGGGTGTTCAAGGCAAAGTAAAAATCGGTATATTTTTGCTTTATACCTCCATGCAATGAAAGCCCATCATATGCAAACTATAATACATAGGTTCTTTGATACTAGACATAGCCAAAACGAAGGCGATAGCATGCATTCATGCATAGAAAGAGCTTTAAAAAATAAAGTCCTTTATACTCCAGACCAAATATATGGACTAATTGTAAATGCGAGATCTCAAGAAGCACCAGGCTCAAGACAGCGACATGAGCCTATTGAATCAGCCAGAAGAACCAAGAAATTATGTGGTATCAACGAAAATAATTTCGGTACGGCTACCACAGTCTCGACCGGCTCCGCGACACAATGCGCGACAAATACAATCACCATCCCAACAATCATCGCCTCACAAAAACTCTCCAAAGATCGACATACGATTGAGAGACTAGGTACAAAAAAGGCAAATCGAACACTTCATCTTCAAGAAGAAGAAGAATAAGAATAGTAGAAGAATCTATGATTACGAAAATACGGACCGTAGCCACTGATGCACGCATTCGACTAAAAGTCATCAGTGGCCGAGTCTCTTCGAAGAAAGAACATAATTGCAATAATCTCACATTTTCGAAACTACGGAAACAAAAAAAATCAAACGATGACGCAACGCAACAACCTACATAATGGCAAGTTAGCAAAAATGCAGACGGAACTACGAGTATATGCAACTTAGCGCAATAGCAGAAAATGTCGACGCAGCACACGCCGTCATAGCAATCGTCAACAATGTTAACGTCAAGGAAGCACCGCACGCGGCCCGCATCTAAGGGACCAGCGGTTAGTCCCGAAATTACGATGACTACTGAAGAAAAGTACCCCGCAAATTAGCGGCACCCAGTTCCGGCGAAATGGAACTGCCCACAACTGGCATTGGCGCGCTCCAAAGAGAGATAAGACTGCTGAATCTTCAAAAAGCCATCGAGACCAAAGTGACCAGCCAGCATACACGGCCACAACAGGGGTACCACTAATTGCAGCGACCGCGTAGCCTGGATCCTACGACCACAGCAGCGTGTCGGCACATATAGCAACTGCACACACGGTTAACGAAAGAAGAAGACATCTCTCTCGTTAAGAAGCAGTCAGCAAAAAAGCCATACGCAGCTATATTTACAGTCTACTTCTCTTCTCAACCTCACAAGCAACGTGCCGTCGTAAGCTTGGTGGAGTGTTACCAGCTAGTGGATACAGTCTGTTCAGGGGAGTAGGCTTAAGGCAGCCCGTTATAATGCGGCATGTGTCGTTTAGGGCAGTATCAACCTCCTTCGCATGCGCAGAGCGGTGCCATACTGGATACGTGAACTCACCCGCTGAGAAAGAGAGAGCGAGGCCGGTTGTCCTGACAACATGTCCAAGACGTGGATGTTAACCTTTGCATCAAATTTTGCCTGCTCGCCACTTTTTGTTTGGTGTTTTGGCAGTGGGTTTTATAGGCGAGAGCTCGGTTGAGAGTAACGCCGAGGTAACGTGGCTTTGGGCAGAGATCGAGCAATCTCGACCCCTCGCCACGAGATGTTAAGGAGTTGGTTTACCTCCCATTTTTAGTTTATTAGTCCATTATATGGTTATTAGTACATTCTCTTTGCGGTACTGGTCTAGGCTTTCCAAAGCTGCACCCAGTCTTAATTCAGCCTCTTCGAAATTTTTTGTTTGACCAGTAAGCGCCAGGTCGTCCGCGTATAGATAGTGTTTTGTGTTCAGGGTTATTGGTTGGTGCACGATTTATCGGGTCTAAATCCAGCCTGTTCGGCAATGAGATTAGCCTCCAGTATTGGTGTTAGACGGTTCAGCAACATTCTTTTGAATATCTTGAAGGTGTGGCAGAGTAGAGAAATGGGGCGGTAGTTTTTAGGGTCGTTGGGGCTCTTGGCAGGCTTGAGGAGCGCTTTTAATTATGTTCTTCGCCACAGTTTTGGAATTCTGGAGGATTTTAGGCAGTTGTTAAAGAGATCTAGAAGCCAGGACACTACTCTGGGCCCAAAATGTTTTATTTGGTTGACAGTGATATCGTCTACGCCTGCTGCCTTACAAGTTTTTAGTATTTTATGGTGTCTATGATTTCCTGCAGTGAAAAGGGCTGGCCAATTTGGTTGGTTGGTGAGATGACTGTCGAACTTAATGGGTCTTAGGTGTTGTGTCTTCCCGTTTAGGAGGAGTTGGTGGGCCGCTTGGTTTGACGTCACTCGACCAGGGTTGGCAGCGGCTGGTGGGTCATCTGTGAGTTTTCTCACAGCTCCCCATGCCTTCTTCAAGTCAGTGAGAAGATAGGACGTGACCACAAGCATCGCTCCCACTCCACCAATGGTGGATAAATCAGTATATAAGCCTGTTATTTAGTTTGTAAGACATTGCTTTATTAAATCATTGAGTAGTAATAAATATACTGCAACCTGACTGTGGTAGCTCTCTTCACTCCCGCAATATTATGTAATTTAACTAATTATTACTGTATTGTTTGATCAAATATTATATTTGCAATATAATATTACAAATAATCAGTTGACACAATATATTGATGAATAGTTTTGCAAAGTAATATTACCGTAGACACTATCACATGCATTTCCCCGAATAATATGGTAATGTTCATTTACCGTAAACATTTTTAGCTCCATATTTACATGAACAATACTGTAATGTATTATTACTGACCACGGCAGCAATGGGAATAACACGCGAATAATATGGTAATGATACATTGTGTACTATAATTTTTATCTACATTTTCGGTAAAATGTTTTTCTTAAATTACCTTATTCCAATAGCCTAATGAAATAAAATTAACATAGAAACTAGTCTGCACAAAAATTAGCTTTCTTTTGACATATAAATTATTGCCATACAATCTACCTGCACTGAGATATAAGCAAAAAACAGTTATTTGCTTCTCTTGTAAAATTTGGAATTTGCGATTACCATTTTATTCGCCGGGAAGGGCGACATGATCCTCAGCATGCCCAGGAGGATCTCCGCATGTGTTCGAGCCAGGGGAGGAGTTATTTTATATTTAATTTACACCTTTTAATAATAAATTGTAATTTAAGTTTAATTAAACAGTCTTTTTCTTTCTATGAAATTTCTATCACAATTGCATTATGATTAATGGCTCAATTTTTTTAAAATGATTAATAAAAAATAGTTAAATATTTTAATTTCAAACAGGGTATTCATATTTAAAGAAAGCATACAACATAGATTCCTGATTCCTGTAGGACCCATCATCTTCCATTAGCTTCCTTTCAGTGTAAGCATCTTCTAATGTGACAAAACCTGTAGAGAGAAACCGGTTATATAACGATAGTAGCAGTCGTTTACCATTCTCGGGGAGATATAAAATCATTTTGTATGTTATGTCATCGCATCCAGGAGATGTATCCTTGTGCTTAATACATCTATTTAACTCCTGCATGGAGACTTCAATAACTAATTTAGGAGCAAAAGATGAGTAATATGGTTGAGCTGGTAGTAAAAATAATACTGTACTTATTGTGAAGCTGTAGGACCCATCATTTTCCATTAGCTCCCTTTCAGTGTAAGCATCTTCTCATGTCTTGACATGGTTAACCTCCTTTCTCCAATCATTTGCAGTGATGGACTGAATGGCATCACGGGTTAACCTTACAATTTCTTTTGCCTCCTTCAGTCAGTGTAACAATTTTATCGGCTACTCTTAATGAGATGCCAAATGTATCGATCGCATTTAGGTCACAATTTTAACGAGGCATTCTTAGGACTTCGTGGCCTTTATCTTTAAATAAATTAGCAACAACATAATTTTTAGGTGGTTTATTTTGTTTGATTAACTCGTAAACGTCGGGTTTCCGCATTTCTGGCACATATTTTATATTTGTTGAGGTCAACCATGCTTGCCATAGCGTCCTACTGCTGGTCTTTCATGTTGTGAGCTCTACTAGTTTCTTTGCTATGGTAAGGCGCATTGTCCATTACAATCAAGCTATTATTTGGCAAATTAGGTATAAATGGCAGTTGGAACCATTTGATTAAGTTTTCACTATTCATATATTATGGTCATGCTAATTACCAGTTTTGGTTTTCGCCTTAACACTTTCCCAGTTCAGGTACCACATGTGGGACCCAAACGTAAAGCTCTACACGTTCGGGTCTCACATGTGGTTCCCAAATACCATAGTAGTTCAAATCAGAAAATATCCTTAAACTCTACGGAAAGGATCATTATCAAGAGGTGAACTTGTAGGGCTTACTAAAAGTCTTTTGTACCTCCAAATATCTTTATTTTTGGCCTAGTTATGAAAAAAAAACAAAACAGTAAAGTGAACATAGAATATGAGTTTTATAGAACCTTACCTAAATGAAATTTAGCAAAACATGACGAACAAAATTGTTTGTTTCATTGTTTACAGACATTATCAACTTTTTTGGCTTTTAATTAGGCTTGAGCAACCGTCAGTCCGTATTTTCGTTGTTCGTCGTAACACAGTGAGCATCGTCTCCTTATAATTTTTTTGTGTCCTTACGAAGAACCACAAATCATTATCTTAAGGAAATACCACATTTTCTTAAGATAATGATTTGTGGTTCTTCGTGACGGATTACAGCTAATCTTTGGAACGGCTGGGTACGAAGTGCCCGGCAAGTTAGTCGTAAATAATATTTATTTTTACATACCTGTATTTATTGTGAAGCTGTAGGACCCATCATTTTCCATTAGCTCCCTTTCAGTGTAAGCATCTTCCAATGTGACAAAACCTGTTGAGAGAATCCGGTTATATAGCGATAGTAGCAGTCGTTTGCCATTCTCGGGTGATATATAATCATCGCATCCAGGAGATGTATCCTTTTGTGTAATACATCTATTTAACTCCTGCTTGGAGACTTCAATTTCTAATTTAAGAGCAAAAGATGAGAAATATTGTTGAGCTGGTACGGTATACTCTAATGATAGTGAATGGAGAATCTTATCAGCTATTTCGGTATCAATTATTTGTCTTTCGCTTCTACCTCCCTTCATCCATATCATTTTCTGCCACAACACCGCAGAAGAGATAGATTCGTTAAGAGAAGAACAAAAATTTTGCCATTCAGTGTCCCGCGCGCGGCGTATCTCACGTTGTGTAATAGCTATTTTTTGTTTAAGGATGATATAATTTTGAGGAGCGGGGTTGCCTCCTTTTTTTACCTTAAATTCGCCTTAACTTTTGAATTTCCAGTAAATCATAGATTCCTATAAAATTTTCAAAATGCTCACTCACGTGAGCAGAATACAAGAATTCATTTACTAAGCAGATTATAATTTCGTGTAAAAGACAACATTATACCGGTAAGTAACTAACGTAGCGGGACTGCGTGAAAGAATAATGAGAATTAATGAAAACAATTATTACTTACTTAAATTTATGTTATAAGTGCCTACTCGACCAATTATAAAATGAAAACCTTTCCTTTCGCTTCTGTAGCAATATTCACAGATTTCAGTAATTTCAGGAAAATGAAACTCTTTAACAGAAAATCTGAAGTAGAATGACCGCGTAATTTCGAACTTTCGCCCCCGCAGGGTTTTTAGCGTGTATACAAGGCACACATATTATGTTCATTATTCTTCTTCTTTCTTTCTCCTAGCTATTATCCCATTGTGGTTGGGGTCAGCTGTCCTAATACTTCTGCGCCACACCGTGGTTGAGGGTTCTCTCTTCCTTTAAGTTATTACTAGTTAGTACTAGTCTTCCTTTAAGTAAGTGCATCAGATATTAACACCAATGAGTCGCCTTGAAATTGCAAATAACCGTCATGACGTCCTACCCATTGCGTATCATATAAACTTCCTAGTTTACCACCAAGAACGTCTTTAAAAATTATGCTTCTTTTAGCTGAAGCATTAGCAAATGCCACTAACTTTTTCATTGTTGCTGATGAATTTCTGCAACTAGTGACCTTCAATGACTTTGCTAGTTATTGATGACGTGATTATTACAAGGACATTTTTGGGCATGGGTAGCAATTTTGGTCAGTTCGCTTATGCTCCTTTAACCTCAGAGGCCGTAACGGAGCAACTGTCTGTGCCAATTCCAACGCAGTTTGATCAATCTAAGCCAAATCATTTTTGTCTTGGTGTTAATTTTAATATGCTTACTTAATTTTTTTTTCATTGTACGATATACACTTGTTGCGGATTAAAACTTAAAACTTTAATGTGAGTTTTTTACTTACGCAATACTTTTACAGCCATACGACTGTTCGAACTATAGTTGTACAATGGCATCGGTTGAGACAGCACCAGACTGAATATATTCAGACTGGTATGCATTCTGATGTTCATATTGAAATGCACCTTGGTGTCTATTTCCATGCAATGCTCTCGATGATTGTCCCATATTTTTATATTTACTAATTAAATTTATCATACCAGCTATGGCCTCTAACTTGAATTCTTCTTTCATGGCAGAAAAATCCTTAGCTAACGAAACTAAGAAGTAAGTATGTCAAGATTTTCAGATAAAATTGTACCAAGAAAGAAAGACTCCTCAGACTGTTTAAAATTTGCTGTCAGTACTATTTATTGTTAATCGGGCGGTAACAATTCGATGCTGCTTATTTCATCGTCTTCACTGTTATCGGAATCGCTAGACGCCGTGCTGTCGTCTTGATCGTCATCGCAATCGTTTCCGGAAAATAAAACGAAGTTTAAGTAGCAGTTTTTATGAGCACTTAGGCCACATTAATCAATACCTATAGTTTCATTATTTTAATAGGTCAATCACTGATTGAATTTAGAGCATTAAGCTAATTTTCGGAGTAATTGCAAGTTGTTCTTAACAAATTTACACATTCTTGCGATTGTAAAATAATGTACTTTTTAATTTATTCTAATTGTTACAACTAATCTTTGGAACGGCTGGGTACCAAGTGCTCGGCGAGTTAGTAGTAAATAATATTTATTTTTACATACACACATCAAAAAAAGTTTGCGATCACTTTGAAAAACTGAAATCTTTTTTGATACTGTAGATTATATTATGATTTTTTCTTCTTTTTAGATACTTTATTTAAAAATAAAGAATTAGAACACAAAACAATGACACCGTTCAATTCTTTTTTCTTACAAAAAGGCTTTCAGTCCTAGCTTACGCTCATTCAGAAATCTGATTTAGTGAATTATAACCGATTCAAGATATTTTTTGCGGAAAGTAGTGATTGAAAAAATGCCAAGAGGATTATCAGAGGTTTTACGAGCTAAAATAGGAACTTTGAGGGAAGAAGGATACACCACGAGAGTAATAGCACGCAGACTTGCTATATCCCAATCCTGTGTCGTGGCTACGTTGCAGGTGTACCACGGAATGGAGAATTTAGCTGACCGACCCCGCAGCGGTCGCCCAATTGTTTTGACAGCTGCCCAAAAGCGCTATATTAGATTGCTGGCAGCCCGTGATCCCACAATCAACGCCACTAAAATAAAAGCAGAAGTTAGGGCCGTTCGCAATTGCTTGCACCAGGCTGGATTACGAGCACGGAGGTCATGGCGAGCTCCGCTCAATTCCCGGCAACGTCAACAACGAAGATTGCAGTGGGCTAGACTTCGGCAAATTGAAGAAGGTGAGGAAGAAAACATTTGGCAAAACTGTCTCTTCGTTGACGAATCCCGAATCTCCACTCATCCAGATAACCGACGTGTCCTTGTCTGGAGAAGACCAGGCGACCACGAAAGACAAAGAACTGCCACTGGAACAGTTCAGCAAGGCGGAAAATCGGTGTCTTTTTGGGGTGGCCCAGGAGGATCTCCGCATGTGTTCGAGCCAGGGGAGGAGTTCTTTTATATTGAATTTACACCTTTTAATAATAAATTGTAGTTTAAGTTTAATTAAACAGTCTTTTTCTTTCTATGAAATTTCTATCACAATTGCATTATGATTAATGGCTCAATTTTTTTTAAATGAATAATAAAAAATAGTTAAATATTTTAATTTCAAACAGGGTATTCATATTTAAAGAAAGCATACAACATAGATTCCTGATTCCTGTAGGACCCATCATCTTCTATTAGCTCCCTTTCAGTGTAAGCATCTTCTAATGTGACAAAACCTGTAGAGAGAAACCGGTTATATAACGATAGTGGCAGTCGTTTGCCATTCTCGGGGAGATATAAAATCATTTTGTATGTTATGTCATCGCATCCAGGAGATGTAACCTTGTGCTTAATACATCTATTTAACTCCTGCATGGAGACTTCAATAACTAATTTAGGAGCAAAAGATGAGTAATATGGTTGAGCTGGTGGTAAAAATAATACTGTACTTATTGTGAAGTTGTAGGACCCATCATTTTCCATTAGCTCCCTTTCAGTGTAAGCATCTTATAATGTCTTGACATGGTTGACCTCCTTTCTCCAATAATTTGCAGTGATGGACTGAATGGCATCACGGGTTAACCTTTCAATTTCTTTTGCCTCCTTCAGTCAGTGTAACAATTTCATCGGCTACTCTTAATGAGATGCCAAATGTATCGATCGCATTTAGGTCACAATTTTAACGAGACATTCTTAGGACTTCGTGGCCTTTATCTTTAAATAAATTAGCAACAACATAATTTTTTTGGTGGTTTAATTAGTTTGATTAACTCGTAAACGTCGGGTTTCCGCATTTCTGGCACATATTTTATATTTGTTGAGGCAAATTAGGTATAAATGGCAGTTGGAACCATTTGATTAAGTTTTCACTATTCATATATTATGGTCATGCTAATTACCAGTTTTGGTTTTCGCCTTAACACTTTCCCAGTTCAGGTACCACATGTGGGACCCAAATACCACAGTATTTCAAATCAGAAAATATCCTTAAACTCTACGGAAAGGATCATTATCAAGAGGTGAACTTGTAGGGCTTACTAAAAGTCTTTTGTACCTCCAAATATCTTTATTTTTGGCCTAGTTATGAAAAAAAACAAAACAGTAAAGTGAACATAGAATATGAGTTTTATAGAACCTTACCTAACTGAAATTTAGCAAAACATGACGAACAAAATTGATTGTTTCATTGTTTACAGACATTATCAACTTTTTTGGCTTTTAATTAGGCTTGAGCAACCGTCAGTCCGTATTTTCGTTGTTCGTCGTAACACAGTGAGCATCGCCTCCTTATATTTTTTTTGCATCCTTACGAAGAACCACAAATCATTATCTTAAGGAAATACCACATTTTCTTTTGTGGTTCTTCGTGACGGATTACAGCTAATCTTTGGAACGGCTGGGTACGAAGTGTCCGGCAAGTTAGTAGTAAATAATGTTTATTTTTACATACCTGTATTTATTGTGAAGCTGTAGGACCCATCATTTTCCATTAGCTCCCTTTCAGTGTAAGCATCTTTCAATGTGACAAAACCTACCGTTCAGACCGAAATGGTCAACGGGTGATCTTCTGGCGTACATGACCCACCTTTGGGGTGAGGCTATGGAGAAGCACGGTGAGTCACTGGCAATTAGTCTTGACATCGCCAAAGCTTTCGATAGGGTATGGCACAAATCGCTTCTTTCCAAGCTACCAGCCTTCGGCCTGCCTCCTAGACTGTGTAACTGGGTTGCAAGCTTCCTGCAGGGGCGCCGTATTCGCGTCCTTTGTGATGGACGAGCTTCGGAGTTTTTGCAGGTAAATGCTGGCGTGCCGCAGGGTTCCGTTTTATCTCCCACTCTCTTTCATCTGCATATCAATGACATGCTCTGTAATGAAACATTCACTGCTATGCAGACGACAGCACCTTACACGGGAGTTATTACGCACATCCTGCGGCCAAGCAGTCTGATATCGCGGAAAAAAGGCAGCTTCTTGTCACTGAGCTGGACCGGATCTTGGACCACATTTCTCAATGGGGCGCTAGGGACCTGGTCGAGTTCAATGCCAAGAAGACCCAGGCATGTGCGTTTACAGCAAAGGTATCTCCTTTCCTTCCCCTTCCCACTCTTCAGAGCACACCACTGCCACTGCAGGATCACCTCACTATCCTCGGTATGGATGTTCGCTGCAAACTGAATAACAAAAACTATATCGAGAGTATCATCAAATCAGCCTCGCGTAAACTCGGAGTCCTGAACAGAGTGAGACGTTTTTTCACGCCGGAGCAGCGGTGTCTTCTATACAAGACCCAAATTCGTTCCTGCGTGGAATACTGCTCACATCTCTGGGACGCTCCGCAAAGTACTTATTAGATGCTCTCGACAGGTTGCAGCGACGTGCGGTCCGCATTATTGGGGATCCTGAGGTCACGAACACCCTCGAGCCTTTGCAGATGCGTAGAGATGTTGCGTCTTTGGCAGTTTCCTACCGTCTCTACCATGGTGAATGTTCTGACGAGCTCTTCCAATTAGTCCCACCCTCCCCTTTCCTTCACAGGACGACACGTGCAGGGCTAAGATGTCATCCATTTACGGTGCAGAGTATACCTGCTAGAACCAAGCGTTTCAGTGATTCATTCCTATGCCGCACCACTAAGACCTGGAATTCCCTGCCAGCTCACGTGTTTCCTTCTTCCTACAGTCCCGGGTCCTTTAAGCGGGGCGTGAAAAGGCATCTAATGAGGCCGTCAAGCTGAGTGCCACCACTGTTAACATGGTAAATGTTTACGATGGTGACCCTCTTTCCGAGACTTTGCCTTTAGCTTAACATCAGGCGAGGTGAAGTCAAATTGACGTGTCCTGTGTAAAAAAAAAAAAAAACCTGTTGAGAGAAACCGGTTATATAGCGATAGTAGCAGTCGTTTGCCATTCTCGGGTGATATATAATCATCGCATCCAGGAGATGTATCCTTGTATTTAATACATCTATTTAACTCCTGCTTGGAGACTTCAATTTCTAATTTAAGAGCAAAATATGAGAAATATGGTTGAGCTGGTACGGTATACTCTAATGATAGTGAATGGAGAATCTTATCAGCTATTTCGGTATCAATTATTTGTCTTTCGCTTCTACCTCCCTTCATCCATATCATTTTCTGCCACAACACCGCAGAAGAGATAGATTCGTTTAGAGAAGAACAAAAATTTTGCCATTCAGTGTCCCGCGCGCGGCGTGTCTCACGTTGTGTAATAGCTATTTTTTGTTTAAGGATGATATAATTTTGAGGAGCGGGGTTGCCTCCTTTTTTTACCTTAAATTCGCTTTAACTTTTGAATTTCCAGTAAATCATAGATTCCTATACAATTTTCAAAATGCTCACTCACGTGAGCAGAATACAAGAATTCATTTACTAAGCAGATTATAATTTCGTGTAAAAGACAACATTATACCGGTAAGTAACTAACGTAGCGTGACTGCGTGAAAGAATAATGAGAATTAATGAAAACAATTATTACTTACTTAAATTTATGTTATAAGTGCCTACTCGAACAATTATAAAATGAAAACCTTTTCTTTCGCTTCTGTAGCAATATTCGCAGATTTCAGTAATTTCAGGAAAATGAAACTCTTTAACAGAAAATCTGAAGTAGAATGACCGCGTAATTTCGAACTTTCGCCCCCGCAGGGTTTTTAGCGTGTATACAAGGCACACATATTATGTTCATTATTCTTCTTCTTTCTTTCTCCTAGCTATTATCCCATTGTGGTTGGGGTCAGCTGTCCTAATACTTCTGCGCCACACCGTGGTTGAGGGTTCTCTCTTCCTTTAAGTTATTACTAGTTAGTACTAGTCTTCCTTTAAGTAAATGCATCAGATATTAACACCAATGAGTCGCCTTGAAATTGCAAATAACCGTCATGACGTCCTACCCATTGCGTATCATATAAACTTCCTAGTTTAACACCAAGAACGTCTTTAAAAATTATGCTTCTTTTGGCTGAAGCATTAGCAAATGCCACTAACTTTTTCATTGTTGCTGATGAATTTCTGCAACTAGTGACCTTCAATGACTTTGCTAAAGAGTTATTGATGACGTGATTATTACAAGGACATTTTTGGGCATGGGTAGCAATTTTGGTCAGTTCGCTTATGCTCCTTTAACCTCAGAGGCCGTAACGGAGCAACTGTCTGTGCCAATTCCAACGCAGTTTGATCAATCTAAGCCAAATCATTTTTGTCTTGGTGTTAATTTTAATATGCTTACTTAATTTTTTTTCATTGTACCGATATACACTTGTTGCGGATTAAAACTTAAAACTAAAATGTGAGTTTTTTACTTACGCAATACTTTTACAGCCATACGACTGTTCGAACTATAGTTGTACAATGGCATCGGTTGAGACAGCACCAGACTGAATATATTCAGACTGGTATGCATTCTGATATTCATATTGAAATGCACCTTGGTGTCTATTTCCATGCAATGCTCTCGATGATTGTCCCATATTTTTATATTTACGAATTAAATTTATCATATCAGCTATGGCCTCTAACTTAAATTCTTCTTTCATGGCAGAAAAATCTTTAGCTAACGAAACTAAGAAGTATGTCAAGATTTTCAGATAAAATTGTACCAAGAAAGAAAGACTCCTCAGACTGTCTAAAATTTGCTGTCAGTACTATTTATTGTTAATCGGGCGGTAACAATTCGATGCTGCTTATTTCATCGTCTTCACTGTTATCGGAATCGCTAGACGCCGTGCTGTCGTCTTGATCGTCATCGCAATCGTTTCCGGAAAATAAAACGAAGTTTAAGTAGCAGTTTTTATGAGCACTTAGGCCACATTAATCAATACCTATAGTTTCATTATTTTAATAGGTCAATCACTGATTGAATTTAGAGCATTAAGCTAATTTTCGGAGTAATTGCAAGTTGTTCTTAACAAATTTACACATTCTTGCGATTGTAAAATAATGTACTTTTTAATTTATTCTAATTGTTACAACTAATCTTTGGAACGGCTGGGTACGAAGTGCTCGGCGAGTTAGTAGTAAATAATATTTATTTTTACATACACACATCAAAAAAAGTTTGCGATCACTTTGAAAAACTGAAATCTTTTTTGTTACTGTAGATTATATTATGATTTTTTCTTCTTTTTAGATTCTTTATTTAAAAATAAAGAATTAGAACACAAAACAATGACACCGTTCAATTGTTTTTTCTTACAAAAAGGCTTTCAGTCCTAGCTTACGCTCATTCAGAAATCTGAATTAGTGAATTATAACCAATTCAAGATATTTTTTGCGGAAAGTAGTGATTGAAAAAATGCCAAGAGGATTATCAGAGGTTTTACGAGCTAAAATAGTAACTTTGAGGGAAGAAGGATACATCACGAGAGTAATAGCACGCAGACTTGCTATATCCCAATCCTGTGCCGTGGCTACGTTGCAGAGGTACCACGGAATGGAGAATTTAGCTGATCGACCCCGCAGCGGTCGCCCAACTGTTTTGACAGCTGCCCAAAAGCGCTATATTAGATTGCTGGCAGCCCGTGATCCCACAATCAACGCCACTAAAATAAAAGCAGAAGTTAGGGCCGTTCGCAATTGCTTGCACCAGGCTGGATTACGAGCACGGAGGTCATGGCGAGCTCCGCTCAATTCCCGGCAACGTCAACAACGAAGATTGCAGTGGGCTAGACTTCGGCAAATTGAAGAAGGTGAGGAAGAAAACATTTGGCAAAACTGTCTCTTCGTTGACGAATCCCGAATCTCCACTCATCCAGATAACCGACGTGTCCTTGTCTGGAGAAGACCAGGCGACCACGAAAGACAAAGAACTGCCACTGGAACAGTTCAGCAAGGCGGAAAATCGGTGTCTTTTTGGGGTGGCATTATGATTGGAGCGAGAACGCCTTTGATCCCGTATCGGGGCTTCATGACAGCAGACATGTGCAAAGCAGTTGCTATTGATGATATCGTTAAACCATTCCGAGTAAACCATGGGCACCAATTTGTACTGGTCGATGATAATGCGCCCGCACATCGAGCTCAACGAGTCAATGCTGCTCTTCAAGAATACGATATCACACGATTAGACTGGCCTGCCGGCTCGCCCGACTTAAACCCAATAGAGCACGCGTGGGATGCTCTTAAACGAGCTGTATGGAACCGTGAGCCACATCCCCAGACAGTTCCAGAGCTCAGGGAAGCCGCTATTGAAGAATGGGATGGGTTACCCCGGGAAATGCTGGATAACATGATCCTCAGCATGCCCAGGAGGATCTCCGCATGTGTTCGAGCCAGGGGAGGAGTTATTTTATATTGAATTTACACCTTTTAATAATAAATTGTAGTTTAAGTTTAATTAAACAGTCTTTTTCTTTCTATGAAATTTCTATCACAATTGCATTATGATTAATGGCTCAATTTTTTTTAAATGAATAATAAAAAATAGTTAAATATTTTAATTTCAAACAGGGTATTCATATTTAAAGAAAGTATACAACATAGATTCCTGATTCCTGTAGGACCCATCATCTTCCATTAGCTCCCTTTCAGTGTAAGCATCTTCTAATGTGACAAAACCTGTAGAGAGAAACCGGTTATATAACGATAGTAGCAGTCGTTTGCCATTCTCGGGGAGATATAAAATCATTTTGTATGTTATGTCATCGCATCCAGGAGATGTATCCTTGTGCTTAATACATCTATTTAACTCCTGCATGGAGACTTCAATAACTAATTTAGGAGCAAAAGATGAGTAATATGGTTGAGCTGGTAGTAAAAGTAATACTGTATTTATTGTGAAGCTGTAGGACCCATCATTTTCCATTAGCTCCCTTTCAGTGTAAGCATCTTCTAATGTCTTGACATGGTTGACCTCCTTTCTCCAATAATTTGCAGTGATGGACTGAATGGCATCACGGGTTAACCTTTCAATTTCTTTTGCCTCCTTCAGTGTAACAATTTTATCTGCTACTCTTAATGAGATGCCAAATGTATCGATCGCATTTAGGTCACAATTTTAACGAGGCATTCTTAGGACTTTGTGGCCTTTATCTTTAAATAAATTAGCAACAACATAATATTTTTAGGTGGTTTATTTTGTTTGATTAACTCGTAAACGTCGGGTTTCCGCATTTCTGGCACATATTTTATATTTGTTGAGGTCAACCATGATTGCCATAGCGTCCTACTGCTGGTCTTTCATGTTGTGAGCTCTACTAGTTTCTTTGCTATGGTAAGGCGCATTGTCCATTACAATCAAGCTATTATTTGGCAAATTAGGTATAAATGGCAGTTGGAACCATTTGATTAAGTTTTCACTATTCATATATTATGGTCATGCTAATTACCAGTTTTGGTTTTCGCCTTAACACTTTCCCAGTTCAGGTACCACATATGGGACCCGGGCGTAAAGCTCTACACGTTCGGGTCTCACATGTGGTTCCCAAATACCATAGTAGTTCAAATCAGAAAATATCCTTAAACTCTACGGAAAGGATCATTATCAAGAGGTGAACTTGTAGGGCTTACTAAAAGTCTTTTGTACCTCCAAATATCTTTATTTTTGGCCTAGTTATGAAAAAAAAACAAAACAGTAAAGTGAACATAGAATATGAGTTTTATAGAACCTTACCTAAGTGTAATTTAGCAAAACATGGGAACACTCAGGGAAGAGTAACATTAATGATGTGCATCAATACAGACAGCTTGTGGGATCTCTTTTATATTTAGTTAACAGAACTAGATTGGACATTTCATTTCACGTAGGTTACAGTAGTATGCATCAGGAAAGTCCTAATTTAAATGATTTTGGTAGTATTAAAAACATTTTTAGGTATATTAAAAATTCAATTTCTTCGGGTATTCAATATTCGCAGTGGAAGCGTGCTGGGCCCATAACCACTTGAAAGATGATTTCTCATGGTAAATAAAAGTCAGTTACTCACATATTCAATTATTGAACAATGTAATAGAAACAACACAAACATACACACACTAATAAAATAAAGCCTTATCAATATGTAAGCACACGGGTGATACTTCGAGTCTTGGACATATTGGTGACCTTATTGTAAGCTAGCACTCACTATCCGCGTGGGTAAATGGGCGAGGAGAAGGCACAACCAAATACACGAATCACAATATTTCCAATGACATCAATCCTTGATTATCAAAGTATATTCAACCGGGATTAATAGCGTTCTACAATACACGCTAATGCTTGGTTGAGGGGCGAAGCGATTCCCCAGATATTTCGATAACGCCTGTGCGTCTCGCGCGCCGCACACACTCTGTCCGCCATTTTTTCCAACTCAAAAGTGACAGTTCGAAATTCGAATGTCGCCGCTCAACCATAAAGCACCAGTATTACGCCAGAGTAAACCTCATTCACTCTAATCTCACACAATTTATTAACGCGCCGTCACGGCCAGACTGACATGTCGCTCGTCCTCGTGCGACTAATGCCAGAAATTCAAAATTCAAATTCAAAATTCAAAAATAATTTATTTTGCATAGACCATTAAATCGGCACTTACAAAACGTCAACATAAAGTAAATATTAATTACTAACTAATACTAGTAAATGGACCACCGGTTCGAAACGCGGCCCAGTCCTGAGAAGACTCCGGCAAGAAACTCAGCGGGCATTTTTTTTTTTAGATCCATCTGTAAGCACATGCACAAAGCTCTAGTTGTTCTTGTACAAACACGCTCGTCCATCACTGACTCTGCGACAAACCGGACAAGATTCAAATCTCAACGACTAAACACACTACAAAAGCTACCACTCTTTGGGGGCCCTACGGCTATTCACAGGCAAGTCACTACCACTCGTTACAAAACTTACGATGATGAACTTGTCAAACCTGGCTACCACTCATTGGCACTCTAAGCTGTGCGTCCCTTCGACCAAGCAAGGACCGGACGGCACTTTTCTCACAAATCATCACATAGATTTACTCTAGTATGTCCCTACGACCAACCGCTCGGGTCTGGCCCGGACGATACTGTTATCTGGGTACAATCAACAAACATCGCATACAGATTTACACTAGTATGTCCCTTCGACCAACCACTCAGGTCAGGACCGGACGATACTGTAATCTGGGTACGATCAACCTGACTGGACCAGACGGGTGTGTCCTTTCGACCAGCCGCATGTGAATGGCCCGAACGACACTGTCCTTTCGACCAGTTTAACTTACCAACAACCTGACTGGACCGGACGGGTGTGTCCTTTCGACCAGGCCGCAAGTGCATGGCCCGGACGACACTGTCCTTTCGACCAGTTTAACTTACCAATCCGTAGTACATCATGATATAATCTGCAGAGTTGATTAATTTTTGTTTCACTCCACCTCACTCAGTGGGTGACAACCCAACACAAGCCTCTGCACTATGGTGACATGGCATCTGCGTATGTAAGTATACTGAAGAACTTACTTTTGCTAATATAGTTTTGTTAAAACCTATCGTTCTGACGAACTGCTTATTTCTTGTACTTTACTGATAGTGTCATTACATTCTAAGCAATCACAGTAACTTATTTTCAGTGTACCCTATTCCATTCGAATTCACCAAGTAGGTACCGATAGTAGGAATAAAACAAAACTTGCATGGTTAGGTATTCGGGAGATAACGAAACTCTCTTGTGTAATGACAATTTAACTTAGCCACTTTACAGTTAGGTGTGAACTCTGCTAGTTAATAAATCGCTGCCCATGTAATACCAGAACTGTAGAGATAGGAAAAGATTCAAATACGAATTTGTACTGGCGAGTTAAAGCATCACAGTACCTTTCCCTGGAGGGTGTAATAGGATTATACGCTTCCAAGAAATTCTTTGGTTACACCACTCATCATTCAGAATAAACGGACCCACTGTCTACGATAAAAAAAAGTCGGGATGCAGCCGAGAATCAGGATCGTCACAGTTTCACACTATTTCACGTAAATCCGACTAGCAAGTCTTTTGGTTGCCACTACTATTCTCCTCAGCTTGTTGCCCTGGGATACCACTTCTGATGTAAGCACACGGGTGATACTTCGAGTCTTGGACATCTTGGTGACCTTATTGTAAGCTAGCACTCACTATTCGCGTGGGTAAATGGGCGAGGAGAAGGCACAACCAAATACACGAATCACAATATTTCCAATGACATCAATCCTTGATTATTAAAGTATATTCAACCGGGATTAATAGCGTTCTACATGTCAAATACATCTTTAAATATTACGACTTTACATGATTATAAAAACATACAACAAACAAATCCAAATATCATTGTAACTCCATCAAAATCTTTCTGTAATGTACCTATTTGTCTTAAATTTTACTAGCTTCCTCTTCAGCATCTTCAAAAGAATCTCCTCCTTCAACAAAGGCTTCTTCACTTCTTATGTTCTCATTATTATCTTCTAATAAAGTACTATTAATATTCTCTCCAATCAATAATTCTTCTCCACAACTATCTTCGAAATTCTCTTCATGTAAAAATTCTTCTTCACGGCTATCTTCAAAAGTCTGTTCATCTTCTTCAGGACCCAACAAGTGACTCATTACTTCTCTGTTCCATATTTATACTTCCCCTCTCAAATGTATAACCGTTTTGTAAATTATTTTCCAAATTATTATCATTGTTTATATCTTCAAGTTCTTCATCTTTTTTTTTTTTACCGTTGGGGAAAATCCTTCATGGATGTTATGCCGGACTCCTACCGACTAAAAACCCCCACGGTAACGCCCAGAAGCCTATGGATGGGAGCCCCGGGTAAGCCCTCGTAAGGATGTCCCAGGACTCCCATCAGACCTACGGCTACAATTGCGGCCTCGCCTTGGGGGTGGTTGGGGTGCTATCCCGCGTCTATGGGGGGCTTTTCGGGTGCTATCCCGATTCTTATGCGTGCGTGAATTACTCACGTCACGCTGCCGTCATGGGCCTGCTTCTGTAGATCTTCGATAGATCATTTTGTCCAGAAAATCTTTTGCTTTCAATTAAATACTTTTGTATTTTATGAAAATGGTCGATAAAACTAACATCTCTTGAATAATGAATTTTGTAGTTAACCGCGTCCCAAATTTTGTAGCCATTATTAACATAACCCTTAATTTGATCTACAATCAAGTTTACCTACATTTGTGTTTATTTTGTAATATGCCAACGAACCGAATATTTTTAAATGTTTTAAATTTGGAATTCTATTGAACCTTAACTCAGCTGGTGTTTTCGCAGTAACTGTATTTTGAACACCTAACAGTTAGATAAGCTGCAGTTAAAACAGCTTCGCTCAATAAATTTTTTGGTAAATTAAATTCAAACAATGTTGAAGAGTTTTTAATTGTTGGAATTTAATACTGTTTGTTTGTGGCTGATTTTATAAAAAAGTAAATGTCAGATATTTGAATTTTAAAAGTTTTTGGAAGCTAGTAAAATTTAAGACAAATAGATTACAGATAGATTTTGATGGAGTAACAATGATATTTGGATTTGTTTGTTGTATGTTTTTATAATCATGTAGAGTCGTAATATTTAAAGATGTATTGATAAGGCTTTATTTTATTAGTGTGTGTATGTTTGTGTTGTTTCTATTACATTATTCAATAATTGAATATGTGAGTAACTGACTTTTATTTACCATGAGAAATCATCTTTCATAAAAAAAAATATAAAAAAAAGGTCGGGATTTTCAGATAAAATTGTGCTAAGAAAGAAAGACTCCTTAGAATGTCTAAAATTTGCTGTCAGTACTATATTGTTAATCGGGCGGTAACAATTCGATGCCGCTTATTTCATCGTCTTCACTGTTATCGGAGTCGCTAGACGCCGTGCTGTCATCTTGATGGTCATTGCTATCGTTTCCTGAAAATAAACGAAGAGTGTTTTTCGAGAATAAAACGAAGGTTAAGTAGCAGTTTTTATGAGCACTTCGGACACATTAATCCATACCTATTGTTTTATTATTTTAATAGGTCAATCACTGATTGAATTTAGAGCATTGAGCAAATTTTCGGAGTAATTGCATATTGTTCTTAACAAATTTACACATTCTTACGAATGTAAAATAATTTACTTTTTAATCTATTCTAATTATTACAGCTAATCTTTGGAACGGCTGGATACGAAGTGCCCGGCGAGTTAGTAGTAAATAACATTTATTTTTACATACCTGTATTGATTGTGAAGCTGTTGGACCCATCATTTTCTATTAGCTCCCTTTCAGTGTAAGCATCTTCTAATGTGACAAAACTTGTTGAGAGAAACCGGTTATATAGCGATAGTAGCAGTCGTTTGCCACTCTCGGGGAGATATATAACCATTTTGTATTTTCTGTCATCGCATCCAGGAGATGTATCCTTGTGCTTAATACATCTATTTACTCCTGTATGGAGACTTCATTTTCTAATTTAGGAGCAAAAGCTGAGAAATATGGTTGAGCTGGTAGTAAATAATATTTATTTTTACATACCTGTATTTATTGTGAAGCTGTAGGACCCATCATCTTCCATTAGCTCCCTTTCAGTGTAAGCATCTTCTAATGTCTTGACATGGTTGACCTCCTTTCTCCAATAATTTGCAGTGATGGACTGAATGGCATCACGGGTTAACCTTTCAATTTCTTTTGCCTCCTTCAGTGTAACAATTTTATCTGCTACTCTTAATGAGATGCCAAATGTATCGATCGCATTTAGGTCACAATTTTAACGAGGCATTCTTAGGACTTCGTGGCCTTTATATTTAAATAAATTAGCAATAACATAATTTTAGGTGGTTTATTTTGTTTGATGAACTCGTAAACGTCGGGTTTCCGCATTTCTGGCAAATATTTTATATTTGTTGAGGTCAACCATGCTTGCCATAGCGTCCTACTGGTCTTTCATGTTGTGAGCTCTACTAGATTCTTTGCTATGGTAAGGCGCATTGTCCATTACAATCAAGCTATTATTTGGCAAATTAGGTATAAATGGCAGTTGGAACCATTTGATTAAGTTTTCACTATTCATATATTATGGTCATGCTAATTACCAGTTTTGGTTTTCGCCTTAACACTTTCCCAGTTTAGGTACCACATGTGGGACCTGGACGTAAAGCTCTACACGTCCGGGTCTCACATGTGGTTCCCGAATACCATAGTAGTTCAAATAAGAAAATATCCTTAGACTCTACCGAAAGGATCATTATCAAGAGGTGAACTTGCAGCGCTTACTAAAAGTCTTTTGTACCTCCTAATATCTTTATTTTTGGCCTAGTTATGAAAAAAACAAAACAGTAAAGTGAACATAGAATATGAGTTTTATAGATCCTTACCTAAATGAAATTTAGCAAAACATGACGAACAAAATGGTTTGTTTCATTGTTTACAGACATTATCAACTTTTTTGGCTTTTGATTAGGCTTGAGCAACCGTCAGTCCGTATTTTCGTTGTTCGTCGTAACACAGTGAGCATCGTCTCCTTATAATGTTTTTGTGTCCTTACTTGGTATTTCCTTAAGATAATGATTGGTGGTTCTTCGTGACGGTGGAACGGATATCATGGACGATGACGGACGGATGGAGGTAGTATCTTCCTAGGTCCACAATCCCCGAGAGCCGCGCGTCTATTAAAAACCCGATCTCATCGCGTTCCATCGGGTGTGGCTCCGACTGCGCCTGCTGCTGCCAGGCCCCCATTTCAGCCGCCATCACAGCGGCCAGCTCTGCCTGTAGCTGAGCCACCTCCTCGGATTCTGTGCGAGACCTGAGCACGCGCACGTGCTGGATGATTGTCTCACAAGGGCCAAGATTACTATGGTTTACTTAATTTAATGATCATTATGTACGGTGCCCTGATGCAGACTTTCAACTCGGGATTGGATATCAGTGTGAGTTGGGCATCTTTCCCATATTATCGGTTATATTAATTTATAACATAATACTTGTAAAATGCTCGCAGACAAATCCAGCTCATCCTCAGGTAGAATCTGTAAGAATATTTTATTATTAGTTACATATCATTTTCCATTAGCTCCCTTTCAGTGTAAGCATCTTCTAATGTGACAAAACTTGTTGAGAGAAACCGGTTATATAGCGATAGTAGCAGTCGTTTGCCACTCTCGGGGAGATATATAACCATTTTGTATTTTCTGTCATCGCATCCAGGAGATGTATCCTTGTGCTTAATACATCTATTTAACTCCTGTATGGAGACTTCATTTTCTAATTTAGGAGCAAAAGCTGAGAAATATGGTTGAGCTGGTAGTAAATAATATTTATTTTTACATACCTGTATTTATTGTGAAGCTGTAGGACCCATCATCTTCCATTAGCTCCCTTTCAGTGTAAGCATCTTCTAATGTCTTGACATGGTTGACCTCCTTTCTCCAATAATTTGCAGTGATGGACTGAATGGCATCACGGGTTAACCTTTCAATTTCTTTTGCCTCCTTCAGTGTAACAATTTTATCTGCTACTCTTAAGGACCGAGTCCGCGGAGCGCACGACTCAAAATCTGTCAAAATACAGACGCAGCCGTGCACGCACACATCACCGAGATGCACAGTGGGCTGCAAGACGCTCTTTACCAGTCAAAATAATGGTGAAAATTGTCTTACCAATGATGAAAAAACTATTTTAAGCCTTGTGGTTAGAGTGCATTTTTGAGTAATATGATTTATTGTGACGTATTACGTCTGTCAATTACATTTCGTATCTCTTTTCTTCTTATACATTCATCCCTGTCATATTATGTTACGTGACGTCATTGGCATGTCTTTTGTTTCAGTGTCATACATAGCATGTTAAACTTTAAACAGAGATTATGAGATTTCGAACAAAATAAGGCTGGGGACATACCTACACCTAATTGTTGATATCTGAGGATACTGAAATTACTCTTAAAATTAAAATGCCCACCGCGTAGACAGACCATACTTGCCAGTTACGTACAAAAGAAACGATATTTAAAAGCCCGAATTACAAAATTCCGAAGTTTAAACCTGTACGAAATATCAAACTACGAGATACCGAAGATCACATTAGTTTATATTTTATGTAGGTATAGAGCGCGCATATTAATCAAAATGTATAGGGGCCGAGATAAGATAAAGGCAGTGTCAAGAAAGGGCCACCATTACAAACACGTACTTATTTAACAATGGTGGCACTCAGCTTTACGACCTTACTAGATGCCGATCCGATTGTCGTTTAGTGGTAGTAGCGTGCTCTGAAGAGTGGAATGGTGTAAGAAAAGAAAATACCTTTGCTGTGCCTGCGTCTTCTTAGCATTGAACTCCACCAAGTTCTCAGAGCGCCATTGCAAAATGTGATCCACGATCCGGACAATCTCAGTGACAAGAAGCTACCCCTTTTCATCGATATCAGACTGTGTAGCCGCAGGATTTCCGTGATAACTCTCGTGTAAGGTACTATCATCTGCATAGCAATGAAAGCTGAAGAAAGAGAATGATGGGAAGAGAGGACACGAATACGGCGCTCCTGCAGGCACCTAGCAACCCAATTGCACAGTTTCAGGGTCCGTCTTGCAGCTCTTCTTCCTACATTTCCTCCCCGGCTGGAGCCGGGTGGGGAGGTTATGTTGGACTGGAACCGACTAAAACCGCACGCCGACTGAGGGTCGTGGTGCTAGGCCGGAGGTGAGGTTGTCTTAGTATATCTAGTATATACTTAGTATATCCCTCGCACCCCGGCTAACCATCAGGGCCATCCCTTGCGTCTGGCCCTCTTCGGGAGGAGGACAACCAGGACTCGCCCTAGAGTGGGGAGGCGCGCTTCTTAGCACGCCGCCGCCGTGGCCTGCTTCTGCTGGGGTGACAGGCGGCTCTATCCGTCAGCCCAGGGCCCGCGCTCATGAGGGACGGAGGTCAGTCTGTGCCCTCCGACGCCCGAGTTGCCTGCGCACGCGGGTGGTGTGATCTGTAAGTCTCTATCTCTCACGCCGCCTCTCCGCTTCCGCCGTCTCCTTCACGACCATTAGAAAGAAAAAAAAAGTAGGACGCAGAAGGAGACGCTGGCCACCCACGCGTCCGCACAGCGGACCATCGCCGTGAGCAAGGTGGCGAGGATGAGAACTCTCACTCCCAGGGCCGCCACGAGCTCCCACCTTGCCGGCCACTCGGTGAGCGTGTGCAGTCCCGTGACGTCACTCGCGTCGCAGTGATGGCACTCGGACGTTCGCTCCTTATCGATCAGACGCAGATTGACGTGATCGTACCAACGACGTTTTACTGGTGGTAGAAATTTGGCACAAATTTGTCACTAATTTCGACCGGGTTGGTACCACCGTGCACAAGTGCGAAAAACCCTCCATAGTAATCCAATTTCGGTTGGATTGCGTTCAGGGATCAGCAAGTGCATAGCCGGGCCGAGGTGATGGTAGTCGCAGCACTAGTGGGACCGGTGGGTTTTGGCGTAGTCTAGTGGGGTGTGACGCGGGGCGCCGCGCCGAACAGGGAGACCTGTAGAAACGGTGGTGCCGCTGGCCGCCCGCGGCATAGTACAGGGGCCCAACTGGGACTAACCACCCTGGAAGGCTGCCCCACCAGGTCGCGCATAATCCCGATATGGCACGTCGTGCCGGTTGGCGACCGGATGGGATCCCGGCGACCATATTCGGGGGGGTACGGGGGCCCTTCCGTTCGGCGCGTCGGCTCTCGTCATGCCGTCACAATCATAGACAAAACCAATGTCCCATGTATTGTCACACGGTGCTGCGGCGACAATCACCTCTTTTTCACGCCTTCCCATCCATTCCTTTCCATTTACCATGACAGCGCACCAAAAAGATAGAGTCAGAACAGCGGCTAAGGAGTCAGATGCGTCCGCGGCAAATGTAAAATTTTGGTGGGATTTATAAAAACATCGAAGGAGTCGTATTGAAAGTACCTATAAGGACGACACTATCATCATTGGAAACGTTCAGTTGGGTGTTGATGAGTACCAGTGCCAGTTGTCCCCAGTCCCGTTTCGTTTTTGTGCCTAACACGTAAGTAGGTCGTTTCATAAGCCTCTGACAAAAATATTGTAATTTTTGTGTTGATTATTTAAACCGTTTTATTCTCATTGTATGTTTTAATATTTAAGTATAGTGTACAGGTTCAGTATGTGTATTAAATTTTGGTAATGTAACCACTATATTCTAAATAGTATTTTTATAAATAATTTTTTAGACGTGAAACTAATTGTGGTGGAGTAATTTTGGTGAATTTGGTGGGGTTTTACTAATCATCAAAATTGTATATTTACACCAAAATTTGTTTTCATAGTTATTTGATTAAGCTCCTACGTAGTCCGAAGGGCTACTAGGTCAGGTGGCCTCTACGTGGTATACCCTGGGCAATGGAGAAAGCACCGCCTCTCTCCCTAGGTAGGAAAGAGGTTGTTGGCTGTTGAGGGTTGTCCGGAAGCTTTGCTAATTTTCTCTCAGATTAACCATTAGCATATGAACCACCCATACAGCAGACAGGCGAGTAGTTGGGTGAAGTCAGCTGATGCCGCAGTAGGGACAGGCCGGTGTGGTGGAGCATTGTGCGCTCTTTCCGTCACCTGCTTCTACTGGCGTGAAAGGCGGCCTCACTCTTTACTACCAAGCCTACACCGTTAAAACCTGCCCACCCTTCTTCCCTCCTCTCCACTGTCAACATCATTTGGCTTTTCTACCTCTGCTTTCTCACTTACATGAAAGCTACCGTGGATGCCAGAGTGCCTCATGCAATCTTTTGCACGTGACTCCACGCAACAAAGCGACGACGTCGAAGATGTAGGGGACACTCAACTCCTGCTTATGTTGCTCCAGCAGCTAGCACTTTGCAATCGTGTAAAAGGTACTCAATCTTTTCCACAGAAGGCTTCTGACCTCTACCGTCCTCAAGCTCCTCACATGTTGCACCAATCTATCGGCGTCCACCACTGATAATAACAGCATACATGGGCAGTTATGGAGTGATTGTCTGATGCTATCCGACCAAAATACCACGCTGATTGGGAATGGACTAAGGACCGATCCTAGATGTACCCCGACAGTGATAAGGAAGATTCTGATATTGCCAACAGCGAACAATGGAATCAGAATCGTGGTACAGGTCCCGGATGGTGTAAACCTCTGGAACCCTTTTGAACCGCAATGCCCATCAGCTCACCGCGTGAGAAACTTAGTTGAAGGACTCTTGTAAGTTCAGAAATAGACATCACACTACCAACTTGTCTTGTCACTACCAAGTGTCCATGGCCTATCTTCCGTCCACCCTTAGGTATACCGAGTACCACCTCTCCCACTTTGAGAATAACTGCCTAAATCTTTTCCCAGCAATCTTGAATAAGTTCGTCGATAATATTGGCGCCATTAGAGTAAAATATAATCCTTGCTTCTAAACAATCAAATGTTTTGCTTTTATACTGATACTACTAAGAACTAAAATGGTTTTGCCATATAAAAATGAAGTTGGTGATAAAAGGGTGAAAATTAAGGGTTATATGTACCTATTCAGTGCCAAATTCTAAAAAAAAAAAACAAAGAAATAGTATAAGTAACAATAAATAAAAAATAAAAATAAGTTGATATGCAATTTCGGTGTTAGACACCAATTTCGGTGTATTGGCAATTCAGGTGTATAAAATAAACAAGTAATTCCCAGGGCTAATTGACTATCCAAGTAAAATAGGCATCTAAATAGGTATTTCTAGCTAAATATTGAAAGAGATTACCTAAATACCTAGAAATAAAAAAAAACACCAAAATTAGCTAAAAATTCATAGATGTTGAAATTCACCAGTATCTAATTATAATTTCATTACAATAGAACCTAAAAATATCGTTCCTACAAAAAATATTTTAACTAGGTATATCCCCAACTTTACAGTTCAAACCTTAAAGCAAGTATGTCAAAATCTGAAACATTATGCTATAAATGTACCAACGAAAGTGTGAAATGGCTAAAATCGGAACTATGGTTGTCACTGTAAAATGCATACTATTTTATTGACGTCAAAATGATTAATGAAGACGGTGGCGCCATTTTTCATTTCATTTATTTCTTGGTAGGCCTATTTGTGTATGCATGAACTGTCATCACGCGCCAAAGAGACGTACTCCTGCTTCGAAGGCCCGTGGGCGACTGACGGGCGATGAGAAAAAATATGGCAGTAAAAAGACACTATTTTACGCGTTTTTCAGTAACTTTGAAGTGATTTTTTAGATTGATTGCTGAATGTATCATCAAATAAGTTTTGTCTTCCCTATCAAGAAGTCTTTGACTTTCAAATGTATACCGCTTCCTTGCTAAAATCACTCATTTTCAATATGAATTTACTCAAAAACTGGAGCCTATTTCACTTAGCCTGTATGGAGAATTTACGTAAAACATATCTAGATTTTAGGGCTTTAAAAGAGGAAGTCCTTGTTTGTAAAAGTACTAAAAACGTACACGATATATTTTATTGGTTTCTTTAGTGTTCATAAAGTGTTTCTTTTTATCAATTTGTGTTGATTTATTGGGTTAAATCTGAAAAATACGAAGGCATGTTTTTGCATTTTTTCTCAATTTTGTGCGTTTGTTGACGTTTATTATATAACAACTATTAGGTTTTAAGAGTTTAATATAAGCATACCATAATTTTTGGTCTTTGATTGTAATATATACAAAGTATCATTGATATAAATCATATCTAAATAGGTTAAATATGAAAAATTGTAACACTCTTTTCGGTGATTTTCACGATCTGGCCCCTTAATGAGATGCCAAATGTATCGATCGCATTTAGGTCACAATTTTAACGAGGCATTCTTAGGACTTCGTGGCCTTTATATTTAAATAAATTAGCAATAACATAATTTTAGGTGGTTTATTTTGTTTGATGAACTCGTAAACGTCGGGTTTCCGCATTTCTGGCAAATATTTTATAATTGTTGAGGTCAACCATGCTTGCCATAGCGTCCTACTGGTCTTTCATGTTGTGAGCTCCACTAGATTCTTTGCTATGGTAAGGCGCATTGTCCATTACAATCAAGCTATTATTTGGCAAATTAGGTATAAATGGCAGTTGGAACCATTTGATTAAGTTTTCACTATTCATATATTATGGTCATGCTAATTACCAGTTTTGGTTTTCGCCTTAACACTTTCCTAGTTTAGGTACCACATGTGGGACCTGGACGCAAAGCTCTACACGTCCGGGTCTCACATGTGGTTCCCGAATACCATAGTAGTTCAAATAAGAAAATATCCTTAGACTCTACGGAAAGGATCATTATCAAGAGGTGAACTTGCAGCGCTTACTAAAAGTCTTTTGTACCTCCTAATATCTTTATTTTTGGCCTAGTTATGAAAAAAACAAAACAGTAAAGTGAACATAGAATATGAGTTTTATAGATCCTTACCTAAATGAAATTTAGCAAAACATGACGAACAAAATGGTTTGTTTCATTGTTTACAGACATTATCAACTTTTTTGGCTTTTGATTAGGCTTGAGCAACCGTCAGTCCGTATTTTCGTTGTTCGTCGTAACACAGTGAGCATCGTCTCCTTATAATGTTTTTGTGTCCTTACTTGGTATTTCCTTAAGATAATGATTGGTGGTTCTTCGTGACGGTGGAACGGATATCATGGACGATGACGGACGGATGGAGGTAGTATCTTCCTAGGTCCACAATCCCCGAGAGCCGCGCGTCTATTAAAAACCCGATCTCATCGCGTTCCATCGGGTGTGGCTCCGACTGCGCCTGCTGCTGCCAGGCCCCCATTTCAGCCGCCATCACAGCGGCCAGTTCTGCCTGTAGCTGAGCCACCTCCTCGGATTCTGTGCGAGACCTGAGCACGCGCACGTGCTGGATGATTGTCTCACAAGGGCCAAGATTACTATGGTTTACCTAATTTAATGATCATTATGTACGGTGCCCTGATGCAGACTTTCAACTCGGGATTGGATATCAGTGTGATTTGGGCATCTTTCCCATATTATCGGTTATATTAATTTATAACAAAATACTTGTAAAATGCTCGCAGACAAATCCAGCTCATCCTCAGGTAGAATCTGTAAGAATATTTTATTATTAGTTACATACATAAGTTCATACCTATATCCGAGTGGGTTAAGCAGCACATCATACCCATAAACAATGCTTATTGTTGACTATTATTTTAGTAAGTGTACTTACCGTTTAAAATAATCGTGTGAGGCAGGTGGTGTATATTCTGGCACAGGCAAGTCAACTGCCACTTCTAGTTGAGCACCAATGGATGGCTAGAAACATTAGAAAAATTATATATTATACATATATCATAGGAAATATACAAACTATACTTTACACTATCCAACAAGTTGCCATACTATTCTACGAGTATGAGTTTCTATACTATCCTACGTTTTTCTGTACTATCTATAAGTATTAAGCTACAAGTCCAAATAAATTATAAGTAATGATTATATGTAATAATTACGTGAAAAGGGTTAATCTCTAATTCTCTATCACCAATAGCGAAGTTTTCTCCACCCATGATATATATTCTTTCCTCGATATTGGATAAAACAATGGCTTCTCCCACACCACCACCAGTCAGCCATCTAGCCATATTAATTTGGCTAACCTTTCGTTTAGTAAAAAATATTTACCATTTCAAATATCAACACTTAATGGGTTTTGACCATGGCCAAAGCAATTTTCGAAATACATCGGGAAAAATAAGAATTCAAGTGGGACTTGAACCCACAACCTTATCCCTCGCAGGGGGAATGCTCTTCCAACTAAGCTATTGATTCACTCACACCTGAATCACTTCAAATTTCTTCTTCTAAATGCTATAAAAATGTATTCAAATCATTTTTTGTAATTACTAGTTCATGAACGGTGACGCTGACACCGCGAAATAAAAATCAATACATTGAGTAATGTTAATTAATATAACATTATGTTAATTAATTAATGTAACAGTATACATACTCTTGCTAATCGCTGCCAACTCCTTACACAGGCACTAGCATAGCTGTTGAATCTAGCGCAAAACGCTAATTGCTGCCAATCAGCTTTAATTTTGTCTTTGGCATGCGCTGTCCGCTCATGCCCAGTAGCAGGGAACCTCTGTTCTTCGAGGCACTCTACTAGTTTCCCTAGCTGTGCTAGTGAAGGTAGATCGCTTCTTGATATGCTTAAAAAATTATAATAACTATATCTACAAATAGTCACAAACTGTCAATGCAAAGTGTAAATCTACATGTCTGCACATCCCAGCCCCGGTTGGAGACGCTGACGACTGTGACACAGTTCACACTACTACAGTCGCCGACGCTTACCACTTTCTTGCAGTAGATAAAAATAAACTATTTATATTTTGTCAATTCTGTAAAGTTATGTGAATAAACGAACATATTATATAAATTATATAAAAAGGTAATTTCGTTAATCATTATTATATTAGGTCCTTACATATGAAATTGGCGTTTTTCGTACTGGCCACTTTAATCACGATTTTCTCCTCTTTGGTAAGGAATTCCAAATTCAAATTTGTACAGCTATTTACTCATGTATTTGTGCTTCGATGACCGTCATTCATTTGTTTTTTTCTTCTGTTTTTTTCTGTTTGCGTCACTCATTTTACAAAATGGAAAACTTAAAATATCGCATTATTTACGAATACGAGTTCCGCCGTGGCCCTAGTGCTGCGGAAACGACTCGAAGGGTGAATGATGTTTATGGCGGTCATGTTGCAAAAGAAAACACAGTTCGTTTTTGGTTCCAACGTTTTCGTTCTGGAAATTTCGACCTGCAGAACAAGCCCCGTGAACGGCCTGCGACCCAACTTGATAATGAAGTATTGAAGGCTATTGTGGAAGCGGATCCATCGCAAACCACGTCCGAGTTAGCTGCAGGCTGCGGTGTTAGTGATAAAACTATTTTAATTCACTTTAAGCAGGGAAGATTAAAAAGCTTGAAAGGTGGGTACCTCACGAATTGACTGAAGCAAACCGGCAAACGCGCGTCGACTGCTGCGTTACATTACTGAACCGGCACAATAATGAAGGTATTTTAAACCGAATCATTACCTGTGATGAAAAATGGATTCTTTACGATAATCGGAAGCGCTCAGCGCAATGGTTGGATCCTGGCCAGCCAGCCAAATCCTGCCCCAAGCGAAAATTAACCCCAAAAAAGTTACTTGTGAGCGTTTGGTGGACTAGTGCCGGTATTGTTCATTACAGTTTTCTCAAATCTGGCCAGACTATTACGGCTGATGTCTATTGTCAGCAATTGCAAACAATGATGGAAAAGCTAGCGGCTAAACAACCTAGGCTGGTCAATCGCTCCACGCCACTGCTGCTTCACGACAACGCTAGACCACACACCGCACAACAGACGGCTACCAAATTAGAAGAGCTTCAATTGGAATGTCTAAGACATCCTTCGTACTCCCCGGACCTTGCTCCAACAGATTACCATTTTTTTCGAAATTTGGACAACTTCTTGCAAGGGAAAAAATTCAACTCTGATGGGGCAGTCCAAATCGCCTTCACAGATTTTATTGATTCCCGTCCGACTGGTTTTTTTAGTAAAGGGATCAATGAACTACCTATGAGATGGCAAAAGTGTATAGAAAACAATGGTTCATGCTTTGTGTTGGTGTAGTTAAGGTTTACTTTGCACTTGGGTAATGTATTGACGAACGACAAAAAATACGTCTTATGTTTACGAGGTTTATTGGCAACTGAATTAAGTAGAATCATACATAGCTTTATAATAGGTGTTAGATACAACATAGCCGCCCACCAAAGGACGACTAGTCCTTTCAAACAAAATTACATGCAAATACATTAGTACACAATTTTGAAAATAACATCAAGATCTGGCTGATCGCACTGAATCAAATGTGTCACAAAACATTCACTAATAATACATTATTAATGTACAGTATCAATCGGTAGGGCGCACAATTTTGTGACACACCGCTTTGTCACATTATCACCGCTCTTTACACTGTATACTCTCGTTAGACCATCGGGCCCGGGGTGTTTGTCTGTAATGCGGCCCAGTAGCCATTTTCCAGGTGGGAGATTGTCTTGTTTGATGAGTACAATGTCTCCCGTTTTAAACTCTTCTTCACGTTTCAACCATTTTGGTCTCTGTTGAAGACGTGACAAGTACTCCCGTTGCCATCGGGCCCAGAAGTCATTTAATAGTTTTTGAGTGTATTGCCACCGTGTCAAGTTGCTCATTTTGGCGTCCTTCATACTAACACTTGGCCCGGCTATCGGAGCTTCGGTTATTAAAAAATGCCCAGGTGTCAACGGTTCCATGCTCACGTCGTCCATTGGACACAGCGGACGAGAATTCAAACAGGCCTCAATTTCACAGAGAATCGTCGTCATTTCCTCGAACGTTAAGTTGGTATTCAAAATTCTCTTTAAATGGTACTTCATGGATTTGACGCCGGCCTCCCATAGTCCTCCGAAGTTAGGCGTGTATGCAGGTATAAAGTGCCATTGGGTTCCGTCGTTAGCAAGCAGTTCAGCCACGTCTCCATCAAACTGCAAGCGAGCCTCCTTCCATGCTTCGACAAGTTCCTTGTTAGCACCGATGAAATTGCGTCCTTGGTCACTCCATATATTGGCGCACCTTCCTCTGCGAGCGCAAAACCTTTTAAAAGCTCCAATGAATGCGGCTGAAGTGAGGTCACCGACCAATTCCAAATGAATTGCCTTTGAGGACATACAAACAAAAACAGCTACGTATGCCTTGCTGGTCTTATTCCCTCGGCCCTTCCTCATCAATATTTGGAATGGTCCGGCAAAATCTACGGCTGCATTGAAAAATGGCCGCGTGGGCTTCACACGAACACTAGGTAAGTCACCCATAACTTGTGTCCTCACTTTAGCATTCAATTTTGCACATATCAGACACATAGCTCGCAATATCCAGTACTTAGTCCGCAGGTAAGTAAGCATCAATTGAGTTCCTCCATGTAACGTCTTCGAATGGGATTCTGCTACAATCAAAAGAGTGAGTTTACTGTTTCGACCTAAAATGATTGAGTGCTTAGTTTCGTCACTCAAATCTGCGTTTCTTAGTCGGCCGCCCACCCTGAGAACTCCGTCTTCATCAAGGTAAGGATCCAACGACTTAAGTATACTAGTTTTTCTTACAGCTTTCTTTACTTTTAAATGTTCTATCTCTTGTTCAAATTCTTCTTCTTGTTCTCCTTTTATACATAATTTTAAAGAAAGTTGTAATTCTTCAGTTGTTAATGTTTTACTTATATTTTTTATTGTTTTTTGTTTCAGGAATCGTCGGCAGTATGTTATTGTTCTAACAAGCTCTAATAAAGTCTCAAAATCATCAAATTGTGCTACTAATTTCTTTCCATTATCTTCTTTATCACTTGTTAATTTCAGACTTTGGGTAATATCTTTTTTCTTCTCTAAATCGACTTGTGTTATGTTTGGTCTAGTGAACTGTATCTTGGTTTGTAGCCAAGGTGGGCCGTTCCACCATAAATTACACTGCTTCAAATTAGCTACTGACATACCCCTTGATGCAATATCAGCTGGATTGTCTTGCGTCTGTACATGATGCCACTGGCTGCAATTTAGATTGGTTGTAATCTCAACAACACGATTAGCCACAAATGTCTTCCATCTATTAGAATCTCCAAACAACCATGAAATGACAATCGACGAATCTGTCCAACCATAAATTTGAGATGTAGGTATCCTCAATGTTTGTGCTATTTGTTTGAGAAGTCTAGACAGAAGTAAGGCTACGCATAATTCTAATCGGGGTAAAGATATCGTTTTCAGGGGAGCAACTCGGGTTCTTGCAGCAATAATAGTAGTTTTGAACGTACTATCTGAGTTTCTTACTCTGCAGTATGCTACGGCGCCGTATGCTTTTATAGACGCATCACAAAATCCGTGGATTTCTATGGAATCTTTAGTGGACTTTGATGTGCCCATCCATCTGTTGATGTAAAGTTCATTTACATTCTGGAGATCACATCGTAATGTAGCCCATCTTTCAGCTAGTGTTTTATTTAAAGCTTGATCCCAATCCACTTTCTCAAGCCAGAGTTCCTGAACTAAAATTTTAGCCATTACTAGGCAAGGTGCAATCCATCCAAGTGGGTCAAATAACTTTTGAATATCGGAGAGAATGCTTCGCTTTGTGATCACGATGTGAATAGGAGGTAAGTTTAAATTGTATTCGAACTTATCTGTTTCTAAATTCCATTGGATACCTAGAGCCTTTACTGTTCCTTTAATATTTAGGTCCAGGTGTGCATTGACTGATCGGTCCTTTGGGTTGATTGTCTCCATGAAATCACTGTTGTTTGATGACCATTTCTTCAGTTCAAAGCCTCCCTAGTGCAGCAGATTTTTTAGATCTTGACCGAGTTGTATAGCTTCTGCTAGGGTATCTCCTCCTGACATGACACCATCGACGTAGAAATCCTCGCGCAATATTCTAGCCGCTTCTGGATACTTATCGCCTTCATCATCAGCTAGCTGAATGAGTGTTCTTACCGCAAGATATGGTGTAGAAGTGGTTCCAAATGTCACAGTCAAGAGTCTATAATGCTTAATATCTTCTGATGGCTCATTTCTCCAGAGAACTCTCAGAAAATCTGTGTCTTCTCTATCTGCCCAGATCATCCTATACATTTTTTGAATGTCGGCTCCAAAGCAAACAGCATGTGTTCGCCATCTAATGATTAATTGTCTCAAATCATCTTGTAGCACTGGACCTGACAGGAGCTCATCATTAAGTGAAATACCGTTCGAGTTTTTACATGAAGCGTCGAACACTACACGTGTTTTTGTAGTTTCTTTGTCATCACGTAGTACTGCATGATGTGGCAAGTATACTGATTTGTTTTGTAATTCCTCTTTCGGTACTTCTTCGATATGTTTTAACTGCTTGTAGTCATTTATAACCTTTGTATATTCTTCTTTAAGTTCTTTATTTTGATTAAATCTTCTTTCTAATTGTAACAGTCTTCTTTTTGCTATTTCTAGTGAGTTTCCTTCTATTGATTTAGGTTTCATAGTGTTAAAGGGTAATTTCACTATATATCTTCCATCTTTGTTTCGTTTATATGTCTTCTTGTATAAATCTTCGCATAATTGTTCCGTTTGCGTTAAGTGTCTTTTCGATTCCGTATCAACTTCCCACATTGTTTTCAGTAAATCTTCTATAATTACTTCTTGCTTCATGGCCATCAATGATTTCTCACGCGCATTATGTTTCAGTCTTATTCCACCCATTAAGAGCCATCCCAGGTGAGTATTTTGGGCACATGGTGTACCTGGTGGCCCTTTAACGAGGCTTTGTTTCAATATTGCTGCGTATTCATTTACACCCAATAACAGATCGATAGGTTCCGAAGCATAATAATTTTGATCTGCAAGTTGGATGCCTGCTAGGTGTGGCCAATGAGTCTCCTTTATGGCGTTTGCACGTTAGAGGTCAAACGCTTGGACATCACGTAGGCTTTAATCGGCAATCGAAAGGTATCTTCCCATCGTGACAATACTTCAATTTGGACTTCATGTTTGACCCTTACTTTCATTGACTCCATGCCAGAAACGATTAAGTTTACAGACGATTTTTTTACATTAAGGATTTGAGTTGCCCTTTCGCTTATAAAACATGCTTGAGATCCTGAGTCTATTAGCGCTCTCAGAACAGTAGTGTATCCATGTTTGCTTTTCAAAATCACTACGGCCGTAGCTAATAGAGCTGTCTTCTGTTCAGAGTTATAATGAGACGCAACCATCGTATGGACCTTCTTCTCTTCTACATCTGCTTGTCTGGACGACGTCGGCTGTGATTCTGCTGGAGAAGTCGGCGTGTCTGTGTTCTTGGGTTTATGTAGAAGAGTGTGATGTCGTCTCTTACAGGTGCGGCAAGTCATTGGCATGCGACATTTGAACACCGAATGACCCACCCCGAGACAGTTATAACAGAGCTTATTAATTTTTACATGATCTCCTCGTCCTCAGTGTGTGCGCATCCTTACATAGGGAACATAATTTTTGTTTCTCACTATCGGCGGTTATTGTGTGACAAACACGTTCTTTCGTGGCTTTGGTGTTAGTGGTGGGGGTAATATTCTCAAGCGTACGGAATTTGGCTTCTAAAAATACACTCATTTCCTTCCACGTGCATAACTCTGTAGAACTTGCTGAGTAAGCAGCTCCTTCCCACTCTTTATGCGACTCCGGGTCCAACTTCTGCACAAGCAGAAATATGATTAAAGGATCCCAGGAGTCGGTAGGCACTTTTAGATTATTTAAACTGTGGATCACTTCGTTGGTAGTATCTAGAAGTGATTTCAGCGGTGCCGCAGATTGATTGGTACACTTCTTCTGTGTAAATAAACGCTTGAGTAGTGCATTTACTATACTACGCCTGTTGTCATACCGATCCATCAACATGCTCCATGCCATCTTGTAATTAGCAGCCGTTACTTTTATAGGATTCAGCAGTGACGCCGCTTCGCCCGAGAGACTGCTTTTCAAATAATGTAATTTTTCAACATCGCTCAATTTAGTGCTATTGTGAATTAATGACTCGTATAAATCCTTATATGTGGGCCACACGTCGTAGTTTCCGGAGAATGTTGGTAACTGTATATGAGGTAACGTCAGTGGAGCACGAATTTCACTACCGCTAGAAGTGCTAGCCGCGGTCGGGGTACTTGCAGCCAGCAAGTCCTTTAGGTCACCCAATATACATAGATATAAATCTTCGCGAAGAAAGTACTCGTCATTCACAAAATAAGGAAGCACTACACGTTGTTCTCGCGTTGTATTCTTCAACAGGTCTTGATGAGCCGTCTTAAAAGTTTCCCAAAATTCTTCGACCGTAGAAATGCGAGTTTGTAAATAACCCGGTTTCGATAAACGTTCCTTTGGACACTTTTTTAAGTTTATCTGAGTCTTCTTCAGTGCTGACGCGATGTCTCCTAATATAGTTAATGCTTGGTCTGCTGTGGTCGCCATGGTATACGTTATAGACCTACACAATCTTGCAATAACTCATGAATAGTGATGATTGTTTACTTAAATTTGTATAAATTTGCGACGATTCAATATTATTTGTATAAAAAATGCATCGGGCGATCGGCTTATCGCTCAGGAATGCGCTTCTTTTGTTCTCGCTGCGGCCGGTCCTACGATGCTCAGGTATATCTATCCGGTTCGAATTCGACCATATGTTGGTGTAGTTAAGGTTCACTTTGCACTTGGGTAATGTATTGACGAACGACAAAAAATACGTCTTGTGTTTACGAGGTTTATTGGCAACTGAATTAAGTAGAATCATACATAGCTTTATAATAGGTGTTAGATACAACACTTTGATTAATTAAATATATTATATTTAAAAATATTCGACTTTTTGTTCCTCCCATACAAAACGTCAATTTCATATGTAAGGACCTAATATTAATAAAAATAAATAATTTGCTCGCTATGGATCACATAGTCACCGGCATAATAAGCGTAGTACGCGTTCTACTTATTAGTATATTGATTATAGGTTTTTTTACGGCAAAATTAATGACTTTTTTAAACAGCTGCTATTGTATACCTATATATGAGTACATTATAATTCAAGACTCTCCCGTCCCCTCCACAACCTGCGTCACCCCCCTCCCCCTTAAAAAGTGTCCCGTTTTACAGATATTCTAAATTTTCATAAAAACTATACAAGATAGAAGCAAATAGTCAATGACTAAATTGTTTGATTTGAGATTGACATTAGTAGTTTAACACTCACCGGGATATTACAGCACTTCCCTAAGTTTGGCGGTTGTCTGCCTTTCGGGCTCGGGCTTCGCCCGCCACCTCCATAATGCGCGCCCCCCGTGATTGTTTCGTGAAACCGGAGGCCGGCCTTGGTCTATGGCCCATTTGGCCTTGGCCAACACGTCTTTGTACGTGATACTCTGCTCCCGCGCGCCCTGCTGAAGCGCCAGCGTGACGGTGACCGCTGCAGTTGCCGGGGCGCGCAGTTTGCGTGGCTTCCGGGCGCCACGCTTCTGCTTCTTGTTTTTAACGGTCGGGGCAGATGTGGCTGGGGGCTTCGCCACCTTTAGCCGAGCTGCCACCTTATTCCATGCGGCCAGAGGGGCCGCAGTGGGTAGTGGGCAGTTCCGCCTCTTTGGCTGCGGCTGACTTCTTCTTGGCCTTCTTCCTTGCCTTCCTCTCCCCCTGGGCTCGTTAGGGCCTGGCCCTACCTCTAACTGCTCAACTGGCAGACGAGTAGAGTCGTAGGGTGTGGGGGGGGGGGGGGGGGGGGTTAGGTGGAAGAGACGGGAGCTCAGGAGTGGGCTGTTTACCACTGGCAGATCGTGCCGCCGTCCGTTTATCCGCTTGGAGAGGTGGGCAGAAACCGGTTATATAGCGATAGTAGCACAACACCGCAGAAGAGATAAGATTCGTTAAGAGAAGAACAAAAATTTGTAAACAACAAAAGTGCCCGGCGAGTTAGTAGTAAATAATATTTATTTTTACATACCTGTATTTATTGTGAAGCTGTAGGACCCATCATCTTCTATTAGCTCCCTTTCAGTGTAAGCATCTTCTAATGTGACAAAACCCGTTGAGAGAAACCGGTTATATAGCGATAGTAGCAGTCGTTTGCCAGTCTCGGGGAGATATATAAACAATTTGTATGTCATGTCATCGCATCCAGGAGATTGTATCCTTGTGCTTGCTACATCTATTTAACTCCTGCATGGAGACTTCAATTTCTAATTTAGGAGCAAAAGATGACATGGTTGAGCTGGTACGGTATACTCCAATGATAGGGAATGGAGAATTGTATCAGCCATTTTGGTATCAATTATTTGTCTTTCGCTTCTACGTCCCTTCATCCATGTCATTTTCTGCCACAACACCGCAGAAGGCATAGATTCGTTAAGAGAAGAGTAAAAATGTTGCCATTCAGTGTCCCGCGCGTGGCGTATCTCGTAACTAACGTAGCGTGACTGCGTGAAAGAATAATGAGAATTAATGAAAACAATTATTACTTACTTAAATTTATGTTATATGTGCCTACTCGAACATTATAAAATGAAAACCTTTTCTTTCGCTTCTGTAGCAATATTCGCAGATTTCAGTAATTTCAGGAAAATGAAACTCTTTAACAGAAAATCTGAAGTAGAATGACCGCGTAATTTCGAACTTTCGCCCCCGCAGGGTTTTTAGCGTGTATACAAGGCACACATATTATGTTCATTATTCTTCTTCTTTCTTTCTCCTAGCTATTATCCCATTGTGGTTGGGGTCAGCTGTCCTAATACTTCTGCGCCACACCGTGGTTGAGGGTTCTCTCTTCCTTTAAGTTATTACTAGTTAGTACTAGTCTTCCTTTAAGTAAGTGCATCAGATATTAACACCAATGAGTCGCCTTGAAATTGCAAATAACCGTCATGACGTCCTACCCATTGCGTATCATATAAACTTCCTAGTTTACCACCAAACACGTCTTTAAAAATTCTGCTTCTTTTGGTTGAAGTATTAGCAAATGCCACTAACTTTTTCATTGTTGCTGATGAATTTCTGCAACTAGTGACATTCAATGACTTTGCTAAAGAGTTATTGATGACGTGATTATTACAAGGACATTTTTGGGCATGGGTAGCAATTTTGGTCAGTTCGCTTATGCTCCTTTAACCTCAGAGGCCGTAACGGAGCAACTGTCTGTGCCAATTCCAACGCAGTTTGATAAATCTAAGACAAATCATTTTTGTCTTGGTGTTAATTTTAATATGCTTACTTGCAATCCTGTCCCTTAATTTCTTTTGTACGATATACACTTGTTACGGATTAAAATTCAAATTAAAACTATAATGTGAGTTTTTTACTTAGACTGTTAGTATCGCAATACTTTTATAGCCATAAGACTGTTCAAACTTTAGTTGTACAATGGCATCGGTTGAGACAGCACCAGACTGATATTCAGACTAGTACCCATGCTGATGTTCACATTGAAATGCACCTTGGTATCTATTTCCATGCAATGCTCTCGATGATTGTTCCATATGTTTATATTTACGAATGAAATTTATCATATCAGCTATGGCCTCTAACTTAAAATCTTCTTTGATGGCAGAAAAATCTTTAGCTAACGAAACTAAAACCAGTATGTCGGGATTATCAGATAAAATTGTACTAAGAAAGAAAGACTCCTTAGAATGTCTAAAATTGCTGTCAGTGGTATTTAGTGTTAATCGGACCGTAACAATTCGGTGCCGCTTATTTCATCGTCTTCACTGTTATCGGAGTCGCTAGACGCCGTGCGGTCGTCTTGATCGTCATCGCTATCGTTTCCTGAAAATAAAAGTAGCCGTTTTATGAGCACTTAGGACACATTAATCAATACCTATTGTTTTATAATTTTAATAGGTCAATCACTGATTAAATTTAGAGCATTAAGCTAATTTTGGGAGTAATTGCAAGTTGTTCTTAACAAATTTACACATTCTTACAATTGTAAAATAATGTACTTAATAAAAATACGATTTAATCTATTCTAATTATTCCAGTTAATCTTTGGAACGGCTGGGTACGAAGTGCCCGGCGAGTTAGTAGTAAATAATATTTATTTTTACATACCTGTATTTATTGTGAAGCTGTAGGACCCATCATCTTCCATTCGCTCCCTTTCAGTGTAAGCATCTTCTAATGTGACAAAGCCTGTTGAGAGAAACCGGTTATATAGCGATAGTAGCAGTCGGTATTTAGTGTTAATCGGACCGTAACAATTCGGTGCCGCTTATTTCATCGTCTTCACTGTTATCGGAGTCGCTAGACGCCGTGCGGTCGTCTTGATCGTCATCGCTATCGTTTCCTGAAAATAAAAGTAGCCGTTTTATGAGCACTTAGGACACATTAATCAATACCTATTGTTTTATAATTTTAATAGGTCAATCACTGATTAAATTTAGAGCATTAAGCTAATTTTGGGAGTAATTGCAAGTTGTTCTTAACAAATTTACACATTCTTACAATTGTAAAATAATGTACTTAATAAAAATACGATTTAATCTATTCTAATTATTCCAGTTAATCTTTGGAACGGCTGGGTACGAAGTGCCCGGCGAGTTAGTAGTAAATAATATTTATTTTTACATACCTGTATTTATTGTGAAGCTGTAGGACCCATCATCTTCCATTCGCTCCCTTTCAGTGTAAGCATCTTCTAATGTGACAAAGCCTGTTGAGAGAAACCCGTTATCCAGTACGAAGGCTGGATCCTTCTTGGGGAAACAAGTGGAAGATGTAACATTTGCATAACTTGACGCGGTAGGTGTTGCTTGAGACATTGTAATACCAACAATCTTTTCCATAGCCAACAATATGGCTTTACTGGTGGAAAATCTACCACTGATGCGGGAGTTAGCCTAGTTAACCTAATCTACGACGCTTGGGAGGGATCACAGGATGCTATTGGGGTATTCTGTGATCTATCTAAAGCATTTGATTGCGTTGACCATCAGACACTTTTGCTCAAGTTACGTCGGTACGGTTTTGGCAACAAATCCATTGAACTACACTGACGGACTCATAAACTGCATCAAAGTTCAGGTTTACTCTAAAAGGATTTTTTATAATAAGTATGCAAACTTTTTAGATTAAATTATATAAATATGGAAAGACTGGCTCTTAATCTTAAAAAAAAATTAAATTTAAAAATAGAACTGCAGTAAAACAAATGAATATAGCCGGGAAAAGAAAATTTACTTGTAGTATCAGATTTGCGTGTTATTTATAGCAAAGTTTTAAATTGATTCTCATTGATTTTTTTTGTTTTGTCAATTGAATTATTGTTACCAGCATAATTGTTGGGTTAGTTTTTTAACACATCGAGAGTTTTTGAACCATAATATGGATACTTCGTCCGAACAAGCGGCACAAATTGTAGCATTGGTGCGAGAGGGCTTGGATCAACGAACGATTGGTAGAAATTTAAATTTAAACCAGTCTACGGTTTCTAGAATATACAGAAGGTTTGTAGAGACAGGTTCTTACAGGAGGAGACGTGGTACAGGCAGAACTCGAGCAACCACAGGTCATGATGACCGATTTATTGTTATAACTTCCCTGCGAAATCGTTTCCTCACGTCAGTTAACATCAAAACCGAGCTTAATGAAGTGCGTGGAGTAAACGTGTGTGCACGAACAATAAGAAGAAGGTTAAAGGAAGCGGATATCACCCCTTTTAGACCAGCAAATGGTCCAAAGTTGTCTACAGCTCACAGACAAGCTCGCTTAAGATTTGCGCGTCATCACCTGAATTGGACAGAAGAGCAGTGGGCCTCTGTATTGTTCACGGACGAGTGTAGGACATGTTTATATGGTGCAGATGGTCGCAGAAGAGTCTATCGTCGACGTGGGGAGCGATATGCTCAACGTTGCATTGAGGAGCGTGTTCCTTTTGGAGGCGGTTCATGTATGGTCTGGGGTGGCATATCGATGAACGGGCGAACAGAACTTGTGTTCATAGACATGGTCCGTCAAAACGGTAATAGAGGGGGTTTGACAGCACATCGCTACATAACAGAGATATTAGAAGATCACGTGGTGCCTTACATGGGATTCATAGGCGAAAATTTTACTTTAATGCAGGATAATGCCCGGCCGCATGCAGCTGCACAAGTTCAACATTATTGCGAAGAGGTTGGGATACGTACAATGAATTGGCCAGCACGCAGCCCGGATCTTAATCCCATCGAGCATGTTTGGGACAATTTAAAAAGAGCTGTATATGCGAGAAACCCTTCGCCCACGACAGTGGCAGCACTAAGAACAGCACTTTCAGAAGAATGGGACAATATTCCGCAAGATCTTTTAAAAACCCTTATAAAATCTATGCGGAACCGATTAGAATCCGTAATAAGGGCACGTGGGGGTTACACCTTATTAAAACACAAATAAACCCTTGCATAAAGTTTGTGTCTATTGTTAAAACCAATTTTTTAATTAAACCAATTTTTCTTAAATTTCTGTTTTTTCTTCAAAAAAGTCTTAAGGTCCTTTCCAGTACATAAACTTAAACTTAAAGATATGACCCTACGCTGTTTTAAAGTTCACGAACCAATCTAGAGGTTTCAATTTAAATCTGTATAGAAAGTATGCATACTTGGTTAAAATATTTATTTCAAAGTCGTCTATTACTTTGATGCAGTTTATGAGTCCGTCAGTGTATTAGAATCTTACTTAACAGATAGGCTGCAGACTGTTGATGTAAATAACGTTAAGTCAAATGGGTCAAACGTCAAGATAGGCGTACCCCAAGGATCAATCTTAGGACCTTTTCTCTTTTTGGTTTATGTCAATGACCTACCTTATATGATCGAGGCACACGCCGGAATAGTATTGTTTGCAGATGATACATCGCTAATATTCAAAGTAGATCGTAATAGTACAGATGCGAATAATGTAAATAATATCTTAAACGTAATTTCAAATTGGTTCTCTGCAAACAACCTATTGTTGAATACAGAAGAAACCAAATGCATTAAGTTTACACTGCCTAATGTGAGGCAAGCTCAGGTTGATATCGTGCTGGGGGCGCAAAGGTTAGAATTTGTAAATAGCACTACTTTTCTGGGAATCACAATAGATTCGAAATTGCAATGGGATCACCATATCACTGCTTTGGCCAATAAACTCAGCTCTGCTGCTTTTGCTGTCAGACGGATCAGGCAGTTGACTGACGTAGATACTGCTAGGCTGGTGTACTTTAGTTACTTTCATAGCTTGATGTCCTATGGAATACTACTTTGGGGGAATGCCGCAGACTTAGAAACTATCTTTATATTACAAAAAAGGGCAGTTCGTGCTATTTACTGTTTAGGTAAGAGAGATTCTCTTAGGGAACGATTTAAAGATATTAATATTTTAACTGTAGCTTCCCAATATATACTCGAAAATATACTGTATGTCAGAAAAAATATATCTAATTTTACAAAAGTAAGTGACATTACAGACAGAAATCTGCGCAATAAAAATAAACTGCTCCTTCCATGCTATCGGCTTTGCAGAGTTAGTGATTCTTTTAGGGGGGATGGTATACGTTTTTATAATAAATTGCCTGAATCAGTCCTTGGTATGCCTGACAATAAATTTAAAACCTTTGTGAAGACCACCTTATGTAAAAAAGCATACTATAGGACAGATGATTACCTTAAAGACAAAAATGTCTGGCTTGAGCATGGTGCAGGCCCCTCCTAAATTGCTGTAACTACGGCATAATGTTTAAATAGGAACGCGAACTTCTTTTTTTATTTATTTTTGTTAACTTAGGTTAATTATTTTATTATAAGTTTTTTTTATATACTTCAATTATCTTGACACGAGACATATGTACATTCGTCCATATTTAGTCTTAAGAACTTACTTTTATTTTTGTAAATTGACGTCCAGAAAATGCTACAGTGGAGTTTGTTGCGCCGTTTCTTCTCCACTGGTGCCTAGGAAGCGGTGGTAAACTTAGTTTTTAAGCAGAATTTGACGTCAAAAAGCTGTAGTAGTGCTACACAATTTTGAATAAATGAGTTTGAGTTTGAGTTTGAGTTTGTAGTTTGTTGAGACATTGGGACAGTGGGTGTTCAAACATAGTTAAAAAAAGGGACTCCTGTTGCCAGGAGATACCCTATTTATGGAATAAACTTAATGAAGGTAAATATTTGTATTCACGTATCGCGTAGGTAAGTACATATAAAATGGCTGGAAGGTGTGACCCACGCGCGTCCGATGAGACCGCCCGCACGGCACTGAAAAAAAATTACACTTATTTGGCCCTGAGGACAAGAAAGCACCTTCTGAAAGTCAAAAACTTCCGTTATTATTTTATTGTCAGACTGAACTGCTGCATTTTGTCATAATTTTTTTTACGAGCAAAGGTTTGGTTGCGGATATATTTTTCATATAATGTAATCTAATTTTCAGTACAGTTAGTTTTATTTCGGTGAATATGGCAAACAACACAAGCATCCTTTTTGGGGATATGAAAGCCTATATTAAAGTGTTTGGCACAATATCCCTATATTGCCGTTCAGTAGAAGCCTTGTTCTCATATTCTGATGAATCAAAACATCTTTATATAGAATAAACATGCGTCCGGAGCTAAGATTGCCGCCTAAATAAAGCTTGTTTGATCTCTGTCGAACGTAATGAGACTCGACTGGTGCAAATGATTTGACGTGATCACATACACTTCGTTCCATTTCACCGTTAAGGACTAGCCTATGTCTACTATGGTGACTTCGTCTATTTGTATATCGGAAACACCATAAAATTTTCAGAAAGATGTTTGAACAAGCCTTTCACTGACAGATGGGTATTCAAAAACTTAGTTTTACATACAGCAATAACTTCAGTTGTAGATGTGTCTGATGTAGAGGTTATCGGTAAGTTGTATTTGTAAGTGAACTTTCGTGAATTTGGTTGGTCGGTATTAAGGCATCTATATTTTTTAACTTTAAGAGTAAACTTGACTAAAAACTACCCACTGTTTTTCTCTGTTACCTAGACTCCAAAACTTTGTGAAGCAATGCAATCTTTGTGTATGAGTAATTTTATCAAAACATTTAAAACGAGATTTGCAAGGCACCCGTAACCTTTTCATCAACTACTTTACCCCTTTTTGATACGTATTTTTTTCCTACATTTGTTAAACATTTTCTTTTCACATCCGACCACGAATCCTTGCACTTCTTACGTTTCTTTCAGCCTGACGACACAGGGCTGATGTCTGATTCAGACACTTGAACTTACTCCACTTAAGGTATCCGGTGAAGATGGTAAAGCCTCTATCGAACTGTGATGGTCACCACAAAGGACCACGAATTCTCAACTTTTTTACATAATTCCCCTGGCCACTTAGAAAATTTCCCCTTTCCAAATTCAGGTATTAAAAAGTTTTCTTTATAAATGCAATTGAGTCTTATGGACAGTTCGAAAATAGCCTCTAAAGCTGAAGCATCTATTGAGTTCTAATATTGGCCCTTCTGGGTAGAATATATTTATCGCAGCGGAGGAGCTGGAGGAGCAGTAGACTTTATCGCAGCGGAGGAGCTGGAGGAGCTGAAGACGGCGTCACCGAATCAGCTGCCTGACAAGCTCTGTCTACATCTGCAGTCTTCAGATTTAATAAGAAGATTCCAGATAGACTGTAAGTAAAGCAAGGCAAGCCAAATGAATAATGTTAGTTGCACTGAAATTTAGTTTATTAACTGCACAATATAAGTTAATACATAAGCACGGAAACATCGGTAGGCGTCGGCGGAACGGAGGAGCGCGGTACGTGCTAGACGTGCGAAAGCTTCTCGCCGACTGGTGAGCTGCGGCTGCGGCGCTGCCGCCGCCGCCGGCCGTGCGCAGTACGGGGCGTACAAGCAGGCCGCGCGTGGTATTAGGCTGCGGTTGCACTTCACAAGCGGAGCGGGTTATGGTGGCGAGCGAATGTGCGAGTATAATATATGTTCGCCACATGTCTATAAGCCACTTGTAAAATTTAACTAAATTTCGAAGAGAAACTTAACATTTAAACATACAACTTAATAAAATCAGAAGTAAGAAATAAATAATTGAAGTACATGAATAAATGTTTAAGAAACAAGGCAAGTAGATAGTATTTTATCAATTAAATTCAAAAAAATTTATTTCCGTAGAACAATGTCGGTTCTGCATAATAAGATGTTGTGTCGTTTGTATGTGTACCGACATTGTTCTGCGGAATTTGCAATGTTTCGTAATAAAACGCAATTAAAAGCTTTAAAAGTTATAAAACAAATATTTAATGATACTTATATATTTCAGACTATAGATGAATAGAATAACATACCTGCTTCCAGTGTATCTTTTAATTATTTTAATATTTATTGTGACCGAGACATGTTTATTTCATATTAGCACATTAAAAAAAACAGATCTAAAAAAATTACACAGCTTTTTGAAGTATAGTAATAATTTAACTGCGTATGTGGCCACTTGCCGTCGAACATGGCCGCTGCTGACGAAAGAACAGGCGCGGGCGGCGCTCGCTTCCGACCGACAGAGAGGTTATTGACCTTACAGCTGTGTTCTTCGGAACGATTTTTAAAACCGAAAAATATTCGGAAAATTCAACTTCTTGGATGTACCGATAGATTACTAATTACTGAAGACTATTTTACAATAAAAACGATTTCGTTATATCATCACATCCGTCTGTGTTCTACGACAGTGTCCTATTATATTCTTCCTTATAGTCAAAACGGTGTAGTCCACTTAGAGCACCCAGCTGAATAGCACCTGAGCGAATAGCACACAGCTAAAATTTTGAAAAGATTTTTGTATAATGCTAATCATTTTTATCACTAAAAACAAGTAGAGATACATTTTGGGATTTATTTTGGGGGTTATAAATAGACGACTACGTATGACGGACATTAGAATATATCGGTGTATTTAGGTAGTTTATCATCCTCATAGATCTGCTTAGCGACGACCTTCGGAAGAAGAACTCACTGTCTCCCTTATTTTGGTCATCGAATTCTTTATTAGAATTTTTGTTTTACAATTACGGCTATGCTCAATTTTATTTATAATAACACCATCTAAAATTTTAATGGCACCATAGCAAGACGGCGCTTTCACACATCGCCATGTAGCAGAAAAGTCTTTGTTAATACGTCTATTGTAAATTTTACCAAAATTCCATTTTTTTCTTTGGGAAGATCTAAAACAAAATACTACATCACTGCTGACAATGTTAGTACTTGTTGTAGGGATTTGTTGCATTTATATTCATTGCGTAACGAATAGCCACGAATAGCAGAAGTAAGCCGATTTCTTTATAAATATAACCGTTTCTTTCACTAAGGCGATTGGCACACTGCGACGCGCGACGCGGCGTCGAGCGTTGTAGCGTCGACGCGGCGTCGCGCTCGTCGCCTCTACGGAGCTCATTTTGTATAGAAAAACGCGGGGTACCACACACTGACAACGCAATCACGCGCGTTGCCGCAGAATACGCGCGTACAAGCAGAAAACGCGAGGTATGGCACACTGAAATCTGCCATCACGCGCGTGTTTTTCGAGGGATTTTTAGTCCGAGAGCTGTTAGAAATTTCTGTGTAGGTATTTGAGACGAATTTTAAATTAATATTATTGCAATGCAACATGACTATTTAACCGCAAATTTAGAGCGCTTTCACATCAACTGACGTCCGATATCCAATATCCGACATCCGAGATCGGAGGAAGTCAAATATCGATTCCCAATATCGGGTATTGGAGCCGACACCGCTGTTTTGGCTCGTTATCGGAACACGCAGAGACTGCAAGCGACTTTCAACCTAAATGACATTTTCTTAGTTACGTCTCTTTTCGCGTTAATAGATGACCCTGATCACAAATACAAGAAAAAAAATTAGTTACTATGTCATGTCAATAAGTCGAAAATAGTTTGCACTTCTAATCATTTTCTTTTCATCTCTAGCGTTCTTAATATAGTCTGGGCAATCGAGCTAATGGTCGGATGGCTTCATTTTACTTTTCTCAAAATTTTAGATTACTTCACACACCTACCTACCAAAACAATTCTAATATCTCTCGGACTATACTAGCTCTCGCGTCGACGAACGACGCCGCGTCGAGCGTTGTTGTGTCGACGCGGCGTCGCGCTCGTCGCCTCTACGGAGCTCATTTTGTATAGAAAAACGCGGGGTGCCACACACTGACAACGCAATCACGCGCGTTGCCGCAGAGTACGCGCGTACAAGCAGAAAACGCGAGGTATGGCACACTGAAATCTGCATTCACGCGCGTGATTTTCGACGGATTTTTAGTCCGAGAGCTGTTAGAAATTTCTGTGTAGGTATTTGAGACGAATTTTAAATTAATATTCTTGCAATGCAACATGTATTTAACGTCAAATTTAGAGCGCTTTCACAACAACTGACGTCCGATATCCAATATCCGATATCCGAGATCGGAGGAAGTCAAATATCGATGCCCAATATTGGGTATTGGAGCCGACACCACTGTTTTGGCTCGTTATCGGAACACGCAGAGACTGCAAGCGACTTTCAACCTAAATGGAATTTTCTTAGTTACGTCTCTTTTCGCGTTAATAGATGACGCTGATCACGAATATAAGAAAAAAAAAAATATATATGTCATATCAATAAGTCGAAAATAGCTTGCACTTCTAGTCATTTTCTTTTCATCTCTAGCGTTCTTAATATAGTCTGGGCTATCGAGCTAATGGTCGGATGGCTTTACTTTACTTTTCTCAAAATTTTAGATTACTTCACACACCTGCCTACCAAAAAAATTCTAATATCTCTCGGACTATCGCGCCAACGTGCATCGACGCGCGACGCCGCGTCGTGCGTTGCAGTGTGCCAATCGCCTTACGACTTTACTAAGACCCAAAAACAACGCAACATTTCAAAGTAGCCGATTTTGTGTCACTTAAATCTACTTAGTAGTACTGTCGATGTGCATCAAATGTTCTAGAACCTTATTTGCTGACAAAGCTAACGTGTGTGGTTTGGGGTTCCTTAACTTACCCTTCATATAATTTCGGAAATGAAAATAGCATCCACTCACTGATGCGTATTGAAATCTAGATTTTAATGGCTTTTACGTAATTCACGTGTATTTCTTTTGAGTCCCAGTCTGAAATATTTGACTTTTACAGAGCGAATACAATTTAATAAGATTTTTCCATTTTCCATTTTGACATAAAAGCAATGTAGTTATGGAATGACATTTGTTCTATCAGTACTGCCTACATCTCCATGAATACTAAATGATTGTAAAAATGTAGAAGAATGGGCCTTAAATATACCATTTATAAAATAAACTTCGATCTGTTCCATATGAACCTGTGCATCACTGCATTAAAAAATATTATTCTCATGTCATCATCACAATAATCTGCCATTAAAAAACTCTGGAACAGCGATGGAACTTGAACTTTAGGAAATTATGCCGGACGAAGTGTTTGTAAGCCTGCGTTTTTTCTTATTTTCCTTTATATTGTATGTTTTTTTTGGGTGAATGATGGGATGGAATTTCATGATACCAAGTCCAAACCTTTATTTCTTATTTTCACCAAACATTTTAGGTGCTGGTTTTTGACCGGCGGCTTTCCATATTGTTTCATTTATAAGTTTGTCCACATCGTTCTGGAATTCGTCCGGAATGCATGAGTGTAACTTAAAATACAATAAAAGGTGAATACCAAAGTCGCACCCCAGAAGCTATGTCATCGTCTCGATGTACGGCCTTACGAGGAAATATCCCGCGTATCAGTTTGCTGTCCAGCGTTACCTCTTCTCTTGTCTTGAAAAGTGTTTCTTTTCTTAAATTAAACAAGAATAATAGCAGTGTGGGTTTGTGTTGCATACATTTAGGCGCCTGTGCCATGCCTCTAAACTAATATCAGTTCTGTGCTTTTCTTTTGCACAGGAAATGAGCACTGTATTTTTTAACAATTTCCTGAAAAATTGTTAAAAATAATATCCATTTCTATTGTTTTTGCAGACCTCTCCACAATAGCTGACCATCCAACTAGTATATAAGATGAAGGCAATGAAGGCAAATTAGCAGTCATCCTTGTTATGTTGTGTCGTTTTTTTGATGTCGTCAGACCTACAGAATTTGTTTTTTTTTTCATACCTTGTTGAAATGATAATAGCATCCAATTATTTTTGAATATGCACTTCAAGCACATCACGTATAACGGTAAATAAAGCTATATACGTGTTGATATTTTCTGAAGTTTACGCGAATGTCACTCATTGAAATAAAACCACTTTTTACGGATTCTATCGCGATATATATGTTATTATTACTTTTAAACCCGACGTTTCGGCTGCTTTGCAGCAGCCATTTTCGCGGTGTGACTCACGATGGTAGTTGTCACATAGTTTGAAGTATAAGTTATCTCAAAATTCACAAATCATGGTGAATGTTCGTATTTACGCAGAATGAGCTCACTGTGTTGTTAAGTCTTGCTGGATTTTGCTGCTTACTGGGTTTGATTAAGTGGATGACTGGGTCCCAAGCTGGTGGTACGGTCCATCCATCCTCTCTATTAAAATTTGGGTGTTTTTTAATTTCAATAGCCTCGCGGATCATTCTAGGAATATATCTGTGTTCTTTGGCGAGTATTGGTTTATCAAACCTTAGGTAATGGTTGGTGCCTTTTTGCGCGTGTTCACATACAGCTGACTTTGTTGAGCGTTGGTGTTTTATGTCAGCTATGTGTTCTTTAACCCGAGTGCCAATGCTTCGCTTGGTTTGACCAATATATGAGAGCCCACAGTCACAGTCTATTTTGTAGACCCCTGCATCTTGTAGAGGTAGTTGGCACTTGACAGATGGTAAAAATTGACTTATCTTCGTTGGCGGCTTGTAGTATGTGTTGATTGAAGCTCGCTTCAAGATGTAGCCAATCTTGTCAGTGACCCCTCGTACATACGGTAGTACAGCAGGCTGGCGTTCGACCGTGGCTGGTTTTTCTCGGGATCTGTGACTCAGGCGCGGTGGTTTGAGCTTGTTGTCTTGCAGTACTTGCTTGACATGTTGAAGCTCAGCATTCAGGTGTTTCTTGTCACAAATCCCACGGGCTCTCTGAAACAAAGACATTCCTACGGTAGCTAACTGTTTAGGGTGGTGGTGAGATTCACCGTTTAAGTACCTATCAGTATGAGTCTTTTTCCTATACACAGTGTGGCTCAAGGTATTATTAGGATTTCTGATAACAAGAACATCTAGGAAAGCTAATGAATTATTTGCCTCTGATTCCATAGTGAATTGAATGTTGTTATTAATGGAATTAAGATGGTTCAGGAATGTATTTACACTATCTGTTGGTAGTATTGTGAAAGTGTCATCAACGTACCGTTTGTAAATCCGTGGTGTGAAGGCGGCCGTCTGCAAGGCTCGGGCCTCGAAGGCTTCCATATATATATCGGCTACGACAGGCGAGACTGGAGAGCCCATCGCCACACCATCGATTTGTAGGTAGTACTTGTTGTCCCACAACAGATAGCCAGTTGTTAGGCAATGTTTTAGTATGTCAGCATATTCCTCGGGCATAGTATTTTCTATTAGTTTGTTCCTAACGATGTCTTTGCAGTCATGTACAGGTATACGTGTAAATAAGGACTGTACATCAAAACTGACCATTGTTTCATTGTTAGTGAGATGTAGGTGTTTAATTTCACTAACAAAATGGTATGAATCTCTAACATACGCTGTTGTGTTACCTCTGAGTGGTGAGAGTATCTTTGCTACGTGCTGAGCCAGCCTGTAGGTTGGTGTGTCGATCTGACTCATAATAGGACGTAGGGGAGCATTTTCCTTGTGTATTTTTGGTAGACCATACAGTTTCGGAGGTTTTGGGCAGGCAGGTATTAGTGTTTTGACGTCGAACTGTAATTTTTCGGAGTATTTACTAATAATATCTCGAGTTTGTTTGAGTATTTTATTAGTAGGGTCTGTTTTGACCTGTTTATATATGGTCTCATCCGATAAAAGATCTTCGATTTTTCGTTTGTAGTCTGACGTATCCATAACGACCGTAGCGTTTCCTTTGTCTGCACGGAGCACTGTAATATCTGGCCTAGCTCGCAAGTTCTTCAATGCGATAAATTCGTCTCTGGAAAGGTTCGGCTTGGGAGCTTTGCTTCGACGCAAGACCGATGAAACATCCTGGTGTATAGCTTCCAAATCTTCCTTTCTCATGGTATTTTTAACTAGGCAGTCCTCAACATTGCAGATGATGGTTTCGTACGGTATCCTAGCTGGTGTTATTGCAAAATTCAAACCCCTCGATAGTACTTTTTCGGTGGCATTGTCCAATGTTTGTTTTGACAGGTTAACAACTGACAGCTTGGTAGACGGCGGCGTGTCATTGGTCCGTCTAATGACGTTTCGTTCCGTTGTGTTGTCATTTGATTTTGATGTTAATTTCTCATATTTTTGAATTTTGTTTATTTTACACGCATTATATTTAGATTTTTCTCTATTATTTATTGCATCAATGCATTTTTTAAAATCAAATGGAGTTATTAACGACTGTAATTTGTTGGACAATTGAACCACTTGTTTGTTTATTTTGCTTAATTCAACGCGATGTTCCCGGATACTTAATATCAACAACTTTTTACTTGCCTGTTCTAAGATCTTGGCGCTTCCTCGAATGTCGTATTTGGGTGATATTTTGACACACGTAGGAATGAGATTATGGTCTCGGCATCTCTTCAAGAATATTAAAGATGTTAAATACCTTGCGCGCTTGGTTTGCAGACCTTCAAGTTGTCTTATTATGTTTGCAGTTTGCAGTCCGTACTGTTCTACATGATATTTTCTGAAGTTTACGCGAATGTCACTCATTGAAATAAAACCACTTTTTACGGATTCTATCGCGATATATTTGTTATTATTACTTTTAAACCCGACGTTTCGGCTGCTTTGCAGCAGCCATTTTCGCGGTGTGACTCACGATGGTAGTTGTCACATAGTTTGAAGTATAAGTTATCTCAAAATACCCGAATCATGGTGAATTATTGGTGTTCGTATTTACGCAGAATGAGCTCACTGTGTTGTTAAGTCTTGCTGGATTTTGCTGCTTACTGGGTTTGATTAAGTGGATGACTGTTTTCAGTTTTATTGGGTAACAGGGCGTAAAGCACGGGAAATACGTACGTCCTTTCTTTGGCACGTGAATCGGAAATAATAATAATAATAATAATGGGGTGAAAAAAAAAAAAAAGAAATTCCCCGCTCGGTTTGGCTAAAGAGAACTGGCGCAGGCCTACAATAGTTAGCACTGACAGCTGCAGGGAGGTATGGCAGAGTAAGGAGCTACATGGCAGGTTCTATCGGGCCCTACACAGACCCGAAGTAGATCTATTGGCGTCCGTGTCCTGGCTACGTTTCAGTGACCTTTTTGGGGAAACTGAAGGTTTTGTCTGTGCAATTGCAGACGAAGTTATTAAGACGAATAACTACCGGAAGTATATCATGAGGGATGGCACAATTGACATTTGTCGAGCTTGTCACCAACCTGGTGAATCCCTCAGGCATATTACTTCCGGTTGTTCTCGTCTTGCTAACGGCGAGTACTTGCACAGACATAATCAAGTAGCCAGGATAATCCATCAGCGACTTGCTCTGAAATACAACCTTGTGGAATTTGAGGTGCCGTACTATAGGTATGTTCCTGAGCCAGTTCTAGAAAATACCCATATCACATTGCACTGGGATCGATCTATCAACACTGATAGGACTGTTGTAGCTAACAAGCCTGACATTGTGGTGATAGACCGATCCGAACGCCGAGCATTGATTGTTGATGTCACCATCCCTCATGACGAGAATCTCGTGAAGGCTGAGAAAGATAAACAAGTTAAATACTTGGACTTGGCCCACGAGGTTGTCGACATGTGGAATATTGACTCAGCAATCATTGTACCGATAGTCGTATCAGTCAACGGACTGATAGCAAAGAGCCTCGACCAACATCTGAAGAGGCTCGGGTTGGATGGTTGGGTCAAGGGCCAGATGCAGAAGGCAGTACTCCTTGATACGGCGCGCATCGTGAGGAAGTTCCTTTCTCTGGAGCCCTAACCACCGGTAGCTTGGTCCCTGTATCCGATGCCGGTGGGTTACTATTTTTTATATTTTTAAATAGATGTTTTATTTTTATAAGTATGTATTTAAAAATGTAATTAATAAGTAAGTTAAGTAAATAAAGAGAAATAATAATGGGTCGATATATGTCGCGCATGCCACCAACCAGGTGAGTCCCTCAGGCATATTGTGTCCGGTTGTTCTCGTCTTGCTAACAGCGAGTACTTGCACAGGCACAACCAAGTAGCCAGGATCATCCATCAGCAGCTTGCTCTGTTATACCAACTTGTGGACGCTGAGGTGCCGTACTACAGGTATGTTGCTGAACCAGTTCTCGAAAATGGTCATATCACATTGTACTGGGACCGATTTATCATCACGGACAGGACTGTTGTTGCCAACAAACCTGATATCGTGGTGATAGACCGGTCTGAGCGGCGCGCAATGATTGTTGATGTCACAATCCCTCATGACGAGAATCTCGTGAAAGCTGAAAAAGATAAACACATTAAGTATCTTGATTTAGCTCACGAGATTGTCGACATGTGGGAGGTAGACTCGGCAATCATTGTTCCAATAGTTATAACCGTAAATGGACTTATAGCCAAGAGCCTCGACCAACACCTAAAGAGGCTCGCGTTGGGCAGCTGGATCAAGGGCCTGATACAGAAGGCAGTACTCCTCGACACGGCGCGCATAGTGAGGAAGTTCCTCTCTCTGGAGCCCTGACCACCGGTAGCTTGGTCCCTGTACTCGATGCCGGTGGGACACTGTTTTTTATATTTTTAAATATTATTTGTTGTTTTTAGGATATATTTAAAAATGTAATTTATATGTTATTTACTGAAATAAAAGAAATAATAATAATTTATTTATTAAATCAGTGTACAATAAATTACAAAGGTTCTTGACTTGTAACGTGCATTATTATATTATGGTTATTTTGTTCATGTAGGTTTTCTATCTAGGAATGTAAAATTATATATATATAATTATTTATATATAATTATACAAACCCATATTAAGTTAAAATTAAATGTGGGCATTCAGGGATTTTAAATAGGAATTTACTAATATTTGACAATAAGGTTTTGGTAAGTACACGTTTTACATGTTCCATCGCCATCATCCTTTTCGAAAATAGTGATGAGAATATAAGCATTTTATCATCTTTACACAATTTGTACTCAGTTAACAAAAAGTCTTTTTTAACCATTTCTAGTATTGACACTTCACTAAATTTAAGAAACCTGGATTTCTGCACTTGAAGTAATCTTTTTGCGATATCGGTATAGGACATCCTTACCGGAAATATAACGTCTAACAATACAGGTTGAAGTAGAAGGCATTTGTTGCCACGTCTCTTCATAAATATTTTTCAGTAATGACAGACATATCACTTGTATTATGCAGGTATTCATTTCACTAGGTGTAAAGGCAAATCCTGGATTAGATGGTCCATTAATCAGGCGGGGGTCATCCTACATTTCATTAATTACCCTAGAAACATGTAGACCACTCTTTAAGAGACTCGGGGTGCTAACTTTGGTGTCTGTTTACATATTAGAGGTAGGCATGTTCGTGAGAAACCATAGTCACTTGTTTGTTAAAGTAAGTGAAACAGGCAGGTTTCAATCTCGAGATCCTACCAAAATAAAATTTGAGATGTGCAGAACAAGTTTCCACCAAAAAAAAAATGTTTAATAATGACTATAAAGATTTATAACCACATCCCGGAGGTAATTAGGGAACTGCCTAAAACTCAGTTTAGGTCAAAATTAAGGCAATGGTTAATAATTAAATGTTTCTACAATTTGCAAGAATTTTTCGATTGTAAATGAGAGTAAAATTTAATCGCAATGTAAGTAAATTTTTATTAGTTACTAGTATAATGTATATTGCAGAGGAATTGATGGATTAATTGTTCTAAATACTTGTCAAAATTATTGAATATAAAGTCTGTTGGAATTAGTGGGTAATATATATTGAATTAAAGTTGGACATTTTAATTATAATCTTAATATAATACAATCCTTATCTATTGACATCAATATATTTATTTTCTACAATTAATAATATCAATTCAATGATATTTATTAGGATTTTAAAATAATTTAATAAATTTAATTTAAAATGTAAGTAATTGAATGACAATATAATTTATGTATAAGATTCGTATGCCTAATGAAGGCGAGATATGCTGTATCACTAACTAAAAATGTAACATCCTATCTTCACCGTGTCTCTTACGAATAAATTTCATTTCATTTCATTTCATTTCTTAACATTATGAGTAATCCTTTATTTCAACGAACTATGTACATATTGTTTACTTATTAATTATAATTATAAATAAACTCTTTTGCAAAAAAAACGGGCACTTTACATTTTTTTCTCTACTTCAATGAAGAAGAACAAGAAATCGGTTTTGTTAATTTGACGATGTATTAGCATGTTTTTTGAAGCATCCTGGCATGATTCTTTACGTTCCAAATTTAAAATTTGAAATTATTAAAGGAAAAATAATAATTATTGTGGATTATTCTAAAATTGCTTTACTAATGGCGCGAATTGCTGATACGATTTTTAACGCATTACGATATTTTAAAACTTTTTGGACATTTTCTGCAAATTAAACAATTTAATCTTTCTTTTTACATTAAATACCACTTTTTGATATGAGTGATAAAGCGATAAGGGCCGGTAAAATTATAGCCCTACTTGAAGAAGGTTGTTCGCAAACTTACGTGTCTCTGCGGCTAAATGTGAGTCGTTCAACTGTCTAGAGGACTTGGCAATGAGAGACTGGTTCGGTCAAAAGAAGACCCGGTTTAGGAAGAAAACGATGCACAGAACCAAGAGATGACCGCTTTTTGGTGAGTCAGGCGTTGCGTAATCGTAAGGTGTCAAGTGTGGACCTGAAGAAGAGCCTTAAAGAAGTAAGAGGAGTAGAAGTTAGCTTGTGGACGGTCAGGGGGAGGCTTTTGGCTGCCAATATCAAGAGTTACCGCCCAGCTGCACCGTGTTGCTCGACTTCAGTTTGCTCGGAACTGTGCTTCATAGACTCTGGAGGACTGGAATAAAGTATTGTTTTCTGATGAAGCTAGAATCTCTTTGTGTGGAGAGGACCGACGCCGGCAAGTGCTGCGAAGACCACGGGAACGCTATGCGGAAGTGTGTTTCGAAGAAATCACTCCTTATGGCGGAGGCTCCGATATGTTTTGGGCAGCAATTAATTCGACGGAGAGTACGGAGTTAGTTTTCATAGAAAATGGAACATTAAATGCACACCGGTACATAATGGAAGTCCTAATTCCATATGCACAACCCACATTGACTGCACTTGGGGAAGATTCCATTTTATGGACGATAATGCCCGCACCGTTCTGGCCACGTGGAAGCGTACATGCAAGAAGTTGGGATCCGTCGTTTAGATTGGCCAGCTCGAAGTCCTGACCTCAATCCAACTGAGTGTTCGGGTCAATCACCGAACAAATAATCATGTCAGCGTAATTGCGACACCGCGCGATATGCATGGTATATTTTATGTATTACCTAAGTAAAATAGTCAGTACGCTTGCGGGTAGCATATCGGGCGCGTCTCAATCTAATCCCTTTCACCTCATTAGTTTTAGTTGTTATCCTAGTTGTATTACTGAAATATATTATCTTTATATCCTTAATCGCAGTTTATCTTAATCTCACCCCAAACATTGGTCCTTCGAGCTATCGGAGCGGGACAATTACGCGTCGCGAGTGTCTTATAGTGTGCCCGTGCCGAGTGAGTGTTTCGCTTGGAACTTGAAATCAGAACTGTGTGGATTTACAATCCAAAATCTCATATCCTGTGATCTCAAATTGATCTCGGCGCTCCGGAAGGAAACGTGCCATCATCCTGCTGACCCTGTCGTACCTGGTTTTTACAAACATCGCGACATCTCACCGCACCGTTACGCCAGGTTTGTTCTTGCAGACATTGCGAGGACGTTTGATCTCCAAAGCAGCCTTCAGTGCAAGTAAGGTCTCTTTTTATCTTTTTAAAATGTCAGAAAGGAACGACATTTTAGCAACTCAAAAACAACTAATCGAAGCCGTAGATAAGCTGTTCATCAACTTCAAGAAGGATGGTGGAGAGCGCAAGACTTCAGACTACTTACGTTGTCGGTTAGCTACCTTGGAACAATACTTTACAGAGTTCCATAATAATCATATGACTTTGCTATCCTTTGGTGATCAATCCCATTCATATTTTAGTACTAAACAATACGATACAATACGGCCTATAACCCTCTCGCAGACAGACCGACCGTCACTGAATTAAAACCTCCTACCTTCCAACCTACTACCGTATCTCAAGCTTCGAAACTCGCATCTCATCCCGCTTCTGAAACCCCAGCTTTGGAAGTAAGTAGTGCTGAAAGTCGGTTCAAAAGGCAAGCTACTAATTTTAAGGCATTTTTGAGAACTACTTCCAATATCGAACTTGATCTCATCACGGAAAAATGGGAGTTTGAAGACCTCTTGAAGACGATACAATCTCGTTGGGCAGCTATTGACTCACTTCATTGGGAGCTGGACAACGAGTTTGGTGGATCAAACCCCGAGTACGAAGAGCAATTTACTCATTATGAGAAATATTACAACAAAATCAAGAAAGATATCAACAAAAAAATGTGGTCTGTTGCGCATATAGAAAAAACTACTCCTAAAATGGAGATAACCACCTTCGAGGGAAGCTACAATAAGTGGATTTAATTCAAAGATCTTTTTACCGAAGCAGTGCATAACAACCCCTCTTTGTCAAATGCTCAGAAGATGCAATTTCTAAAGGGTAAGATCAGAGGGCAGCCTGAAAGATTGATCCAACATCTACAAATAAGCTCAGACAATTATCTTGTGTGCTGGAATATCCTACATCATCGTTATAACAATAAACGAATAATATACACTTCTCATCTTAATAATCTTCTTTAATAATATAATATAATATTCTTTAGTCTGTCTATATGTGAGTATATAATGTATGTATATGTAGTGTAGGTCTATGATGGATATTTATGTATGTATGTTTATATGTTATGCCATTTGTTAGGGGTTTTTACCTATGTATTCCTCCTCACATTATTATAATTTTATATTAAGGTACACGAAACTGCCTCCTTTTCTATTGCTTTTCCTCTGTACTGTGGGTTTGCTGGAAGAGAACTCAACTTTGAGTTAAGCTCGCCTTTGTATATAACATGTCACTCATTTTGTAAGAATATCAAAGTGTACAATAAAGAATAAAATAACAAAATAAATAAATCTCATGAATATCCCTACAAGCCAGCAGCAATCATCAAATCATATAAAACGCATTCATGACACTACGTACGAGAGCGTGAATGCTATCAAAAATCTAGGAGTGGATGTGTCTTCTTGGGATCCCTTCCTAGTAGGTATATTATCTCAAAAGTTGGACTCCGATACATTCGAGGATTATCTACAAGAATTAAAAGCCCCACGAGAGTTGCCCGTCCTGAACGATTTTCTGAACTTCCTGGAATCCAAGTTTATGATGCTGGAAACTTCGCGTAAGAAGCTGGAAAATTCCACGCAGAAATCATCCCAATCTCAACCCAGCAACTACAACAAACCATCATTTTCAAAAAGTTTCAATTGTAAACGAAACAATCCAAAGGCGAATTATGCAATAAACCAAGGTTCGCAATCGTCAAACTCCAAACGCAAAATTAGCAATCGCAAGCAATGCCCTATTTGTAACACTAACGATCATCGTATTCACGCATGTCAAAAACTGCTGGAATTGCAACCCAGTGAACGGAAAAATGCCGTTGCCAACTTAAACCTTTGCATAAATTGTTTACATTACCACGATGGCAAAACATGTCTCTCGGAAATAAAATGCAAAGAATGCAATAAAGAGCACAATACCATTTTGCATGAATCTTTCACACACAGTCGTCCTGGGTCAAACGTAGCCACGATTACGAAATCACCACCACAGCAGCAAGAAAGTAACACAGTTGCATCTCTTCTTCAAAAATCCTCTGAATTCTTGCTTGCCACCGCAGTAATTAAAGTACAAGCTGTGAACGGATCATACCACAACATGAGAGTTCTATTAGATCAAGGATCGCAGACGTCCATCCTTAAAGAAAGCGCTGCTTAGTTGCTTAAACTACCGCGACGTAAATGTAGCGGTTATATCTCTGGAATAGGAAATAAAGAAAATAACTGTAAGGGTATGATTAATATCAAATGTTCTTCGTTGGTTAGCGATTTCATCTTTGAAACGGACGTGTATGTAATGAATAACCTCTTAAATAACTTACCCACCTGCACATTACCTAAGCCGAACTGGCCTACTCTCAATCAAATAACTCTAGCAGATCCCGAATTCTACAAAAGTAGGCCCATTGATATCTTATTTGGGGCCGATATCTACTCCACTATCCTTATGGACGGTATCTGTCGATTGGACGGGATGTTGCCCATTGCCCAACAAACACAGTTGGGATGGATCTTAAGCGGCAACTATAAAACCTACCATTGCAATGTGGTCCTGAATAACGTCGAATAGATTCAGCAGTTTTGGGAAGTAGAGGACATTCATGAAGCTCCAGCGGTATCAGAAGAAGATCAAAGGTGCATTGAGTATTACCAATCTTCAACCTCTAGACGAGAAGACGGAAGCTACGTCGTGAAAATTCCATTTAAAGAAAATTTTGATAAAAATATAGGCGAGTCGAAAACAAAATCGATTGCCCAATTTTCCAATTAGAGCGGAAATTAAGCAAGCAACCAGCGCTGCAACGTGACTATAAAACGTTTATTTCTGAGTACCTAGAGCTCGGACATATGACACCCGTTGTGTCACACGTACAGCCGGACTGCTATTTATCGCATCATTGCATACAACGAGCTGAGTCATCAACCACTAAACTGCGAGTTGTCTTCAATGCCTCAGCAAAAACCTCAAATGGATACAGCTTCAATGATCTTATGTGCCGAGGACCCAATTTACAACAAGGCCTTCAGAGCCTTATCTTAAAGTGGAGGCAGTTTAAACACGCTTTTACAGCAGATATAGAAAAAATGTTTCGCAAAATCTGGTTACATCCCGATGATCTATAATTTCAAAAAATTATCTGGCGAAACCATCAATATGAACCTTTAAAAGAATACCAGTTAGCGACTGTTACCTATGGCACAAAAGCGGCACCTTTCTTGGCCATGATGACATTGAAGCAACTGGCCATAGATGAAAGGCCAAGCTATCCACAAAGCAGGGCTCCTGAAATCTTAGAACACTCATTCTACATGGATGATCTCATGCACGGGGAACATTCAGTGATAGCAACTAAGCAGCTCAAGGAAGAAATGACCAGCCGTCTGGAGGGTTTAATCTCCGAAAATGGCGACCTAACTTGTCGGAAATAGTAGATAATTCGGACGCACCTCAGAAGGAAGATTTCGAGTTTAAGCAACCGGAGTCAACCAAAACCTTAGGACTTCGATGGGTGCCAAAAGATGATCAATTTATCTTTCATCCTATAGAATTTAACTCAGAAGAAGCCCTCACTAAAAGACAATTCTCATCTCAAATTTCGAAAATTTTTGACCCTTTGGGCTGGCTCGCACCAGTCACAATAAAACTTAAGATCTTGTTCCAAGAATTGTGGAAATCAGATTTTGGTTGGGACCACCCTGTCCCTCAAGAAGTTGCATTAGAGTGGAGTACTATTAAAGCCTATTTATCTCAAATATCTCAAATTAAAATACCTCGATAGATTCAAACGCATGAGAAAGATACCATCGAACTCAATGGCTTTTGCGACGCTAGCACAAAAGCATACGCTTGTGTCGTGTATTGCAGAATACAGAGAGAAAAGGAAACCCACGTGACCCGTATTGCTGGAAAATCCAAAGTAATCCTACTGAAAAAACCACAGTCGATCCCGCGCTTGGAACTTTGCAGTGCTCTCTTGTTGTCAAAGCTTATGCGAAAAATCATCTTATCCCTGTTGAACTATAAGATACATGTTTATGGTTGGATTGATTCAATGGCTGTTGTAGGCTGGTTAAGTGGTGAACCGGAGAAGTGGAAACCTTTTGTTGCGAATCGGGTAAGGATTATTACCGAAACAATCCCAAAAAATAAATGGAGTTACGTAAAATCTAAAGAGAATCCCGCAGATTGCGATACCCGTAGTTTACCTGCTATTCAACTAATCAAACACTCCCTGTGGTGGCAAGGGCCTGACTAGTTACCACAATATAAGCCTGAGCCCCCTACAGGCTCGCATAAGAAGAAAGAAAATTTTCTCCAACACTATAAGCGCAGAACTAAGAAAAAAGGAGCATGTAAATACAGTCATTGTCAACCCCGAAAATTTTATAATATATCAACTATTGCGAAAATACAGCACCATGAGGAAAGTTACTCGAGTACTAGCTTACATCAACAAGTTCATCGACATTGTTGTTTACAAGAAACAACGCACGTATTTTCTTACTCTGCAAAATATAAAAACTGCAAGGAATATGTTAGTTAGGCACGTGCAATACGAATATTTCCACGAAGAAATATCGCGGCTAAAGAATAATGAACCACTAAATAAGAAAAGTCAGATCCTTAGTCTCAATCCTATACTAGACACTTATCAAATCCTACGTGTCAGAGGCAGACTTAAACATTCTAATCTTGATCCTGAGATGAAGCATCCCATAATAATCCCAAATCAATCGAAGTTAACCGATCTTATCATAGATGAATCCCACGAGCTTGTATTCCACGGTGGAGTTAAAATGACTACTGGATTTATAAGACGTAAATACTGGATTCTTGGAGGAAACAGAGTCACAAAGAAGCGATTAAGAATGTGTGTCAAATGTAAAAGAAATAACCCCATTTCGTAACACCAAATCATGGGTGACCTGCCTCCAGCTCGATTGATTCCCAACCGACCTTTTTATCATACTGGAATAGATTACACTGGACACATTCTTATTTAAGGCAAACAAAGGTCGTGGCATCAAAACCTGTAAAGGATATGTCGCAGTTTTTGTTTGTATGGTAGAAATCGTCTCAGACCTCACAGCGTCTGCATTTATTGCCGCGCTTCGACGAATGTCGGCCAGAAGAGGAGTCCCTGGGCATATCTACAGTGATCAAGGAACTAACTTTATAGGAGCCAACAAAATTTTAAAACAAGAGTTTGCCGAAATCTCCAACGTCTTAGAAGTAAACTCGACCATCTCCGAAATGAATATTGAGTGGCACTTCAATGCTCCATCTTGGCCATCTGCTGGCGGTCTCTGGAAAGCTGCAGTAAAAAGCCTAAAACATCACCTCAAGCGTGTCGTAGGAGAACAAAAACTAACCTACGAGGAATACTCTACCCTATTATCACAACTCGAAGCTTTGTTCGCTCGAAGTTTGAACTCTAGACCACTGTGCCCTCTGACCGAAGATCCTGAAGATCTGGAGTTTTTGACCCCGGCTCACTTTTTAGCAAGTGGCCCCAACCTCACTATCTACGAAACAGAGCGTGACCTCAGAACACGTTGGCATTTGACGGAAAAAATCTATCAGTATATATGGGATAAGAGGAAGACTGACTACCTCTCGCAGCTTTCTACGAGATCCAAATGGCGACAGCATCAGAAAGATCTCAAACTTGACGATATCGTCATTTTAAAGGACGACAACCTTCCACCTGGGAAATGGAGTCTAGGCCGCGTAGTAGTGCTGCATCCCGGAAGTTACGGACATGTGAGGGTCGTCACACTTAAAACCAAAAACGGACTCTTAAAACGCCCAGTAGTGAAACTGTCCTTACTGCCAACAAATAAAACTGATAAACCTTCAGCGGCAAAGAACAAACAAACGTCCTATATCATTCGCAGTCATAGCCCTAGCCTTGACATTAATTTTGCTGTCGCTAATAAACATCGCCGATGCATCCTACAACTCTATCCCGTTGAAAAACAATAGTGTATACTTCAACAAAATTTCTAATATGCATTTAATAAGAGATGAATGGCATTTAATAGTCTATTATGACACGAGTCCTTATCAAGAAGTAATGGCGGCAATAAGTATCTTGAAACCTTATGCTCAACGATTAGAACACAAACACCTTGCGACGGCATCATGTTACAGCTCGAGCACGAGTTCGAAGAAATTAAACATTACGATAATATTCGCCCTCCCCGGCGAATAATATGGTATTGTGCTATTACCACAGTTTAGGTTTTATTGCATTTTTGGTTCTTAGAGCATCGAATACACATTGTAAATTTTTTTTGTAATTTTTCAGTGGATATTTTTGAAAATACAATAATTCCCATAGGTCCATAATGAACATAACACTTTTGTTCAGTTAAATTAGAAATACAATTTGAACACGAATAATACCGTAAACGATTATGCAAAGTTTTTTTTTTTCGTTAGTTTCGGTAATGCCTTTTTACAATAAATTACAGATTTTTATAAAAACGGTAATGTTTCTTACCGTATTATATAGATAAAATTCTAAAAGTAACGGGTTTTACATTGAAAAATTGCAATTATGTTGGAACGCAATGCAATAACACACTACTATTTTCGGTAGTATTAGCAGAGCAAAAGCGCTCACATATTTTGTTTCCTTATTTATGAAAGGTATAGTAAAAAAAGGAATACTATATAAGGTAGAAAAAAAATTGAAGCATCAGGAATTGGTCTTTCTATTCAGCTGGGTGTTCAGGGCAAAGTAAAAATCGGTATATTTTTGCTTTATACCTCCATGCAATGAAAGCCCATGATATGCAAACTATAATACATAGGTTCTTTGATACTAGACATAGCCAAAACGAAGGCGATAGCATGCATTCATGCATAGAAAGAGCTTTAAAAAATAAAGTCCTTTATACTCCAGACCAAATATATGGACTAATTGTAAATGCGAGATCTCAAGAAGCACCAGGCTCAAGACAGCGACATGAGCCTATTGAATCAGCCAGAAGAACCAAGAAATTATGTGGTATCAACGAAAATAATTTCGGTACGGCTACCACAGTCTCGACCGGCTCCGCGACACAATGCGCGACAAATGCAATCACCATCCCAACAATCATCGCCTCACAAAAACTCTCCAAAGCTCGACATACGATTGAGAGACTAGGTACAAAAAAGGCAAATCGAACACTTCATCTTCAAGACGAAGAAGAATAAGAATAGTAGAAGAATCTATGATTACGAAAATACGGATCGTAGCCACTGAGTCACGCATTCGACTAAAAGTCATCAGTGGCCGAGTCTCTTCGAAGAAAGAAGATAATTGCAATAATCTCACATTTTCGAAACTACGGAAACAAAAAAAATCAAACGATGACGCAACGCAACAACCTACATAATGGCAAGTTAGCAAAAATGCAGACGGAACTATATGCAACTTAGCGCAATAGCAACAAAAAGTCAACAATGTTAATGTCAAGGAAGCACCGCACGCGGCCCGCATCTAAGGGACCAGCGGTTAGTCCCGAAATTACGATGACTACCGAAGAAAAGTACCCCGCAAATTAGCGGCACCCAGTTCCGGCGAAATGGAACTGCCCACAACTGGCATTGGCGCGCTCCAAAGAGAAATAAGACTGCTGAATCTTCAAAAAGCCATCGAGACCAAAGTGACCAGCCAGCATACACGGTCACAACAGGGGTACCACTAATTGCAGCGACCGCGTAGCCTGGATCCTACGACCACAGCAGCGTGTCGGCACATATAGCAACTGCACACACGGTTAACGAAAGAAGAAGACATCTCTCTCGTTAAGAAGCAGTCAGCAAAAAAGCCATACGCAGCTATATTTACAGTCTACTTCTCTTCTCAACCTCACAAGCAACGTGCCGTCGTAAGCTTGGTGGAGTGTTACCAGCTAGTGCAGTGGTTCTCAAACTTTTTAAATGACGGAACCCTTTTGGGAAGCAAAATACTTGATGGAACCCTACAATAAAACAATTATTTTTATAAGTGTATTCTTTATTAATCAGCATAATAAAAGTACAATGTATCAGTTACTAATTATTATTTACTTCACCACTTGGTAAGGACAATAATAGAAAACATTAAAAAAGAAAAAATCTAACTAGTGGGAGGTATGAAACTTAAATAAAATATTTTTTTCCAACATTCTACACAACGCTATCTAGACCCATGGTAAGCATAGCTTAACTAGCTTGTGTTATGGAATCTAGAATGCTGATAAACATACTTAAATACATTTTTTTTTGTAAATACATACATATTATACATAGAAACACCCAGACCAATGCAAATAGCCATATTCATGCATACAAATATTTGCACTGAGCGGGAATCGAACCCGCGGCCCCTGCGTGGCAGTCGCGTTCACTACCACCACGCCACGGAGGCTGTAGCACCTGATTGGTCAAATCAAAGTCATTTAACCAATAAGATTACTGTATTCTCTACAATAGCCGCCATCTTCCTTTCATTCCATACAACATATCGTCCCTTAGCTAACAACACCGCTCAAGTCGAAAATTGGCGGTTTTTACATTTTAATGCCATTGGATGAAGCTGCGCATTGCGCGTCGAACCATTGGTCTCATGAAATAGATTTCAGCCAATCAGACTGTTTTTTATTTTTCATCAATTGCTTGATATCAGGTTTGATGGAAGAAAGTTGGAGTCTCATATCAGCTTCGGCGTCCAGTCTATTGCGATATTTTGTTTTCGTGGCTGCGTAGGTAGAGAATCCTGTTTCGCACAAATATGTAGTTGGGAACGGGAGAAGAATATCCAGAGCCATTTGGCCAAGCATTGCATATTCATCTTGGATTCTGCACCAAAAATCATTAAGAGGCGTCGTTTTGAACAATGACTCCATACTTGTGTCTGATGATATTTCTAAAAGAGATTCATATATCTCATTTGACATGTTTTCAGGCTTTTCCAAGTTGGGTAAAAAAGGATTATGAATCCAGGAGTTCACTTTAATTTTTGTATTGTGTTCTTCGGGAAAATACTTTTCAAAAGATGCGCGCATCGAACTGAGATATTGGACCAATTCTTCAAACACATTATCTTCAAACATTTCTGAGTCGTTTTCGCTAACAAACTCACTGAGTAACGTAAAACTTTCTATTTCTTTCTTACCAATGCAAATGATCCAAAAATCTAATTTTTTTTAAAAGCAGTTATTTTATTATAGGCCTGAAACACTGTTGTCTGTTTACCTTGCAACGATAAATTTAATTCGTTAAGTTTTTGAAAGATATCCGCCATAAAAGACAATCGGAACAACCAAGTTTTATCATACAAACGGTCCTTCAAATTAAAAGAAGTATCTGCTGAAAGAAACATTTGTAACTCGGCTCTAAGTTCAAATAGCCTTGTTAAAGTTTTTCCCCGAGACAGCCATCGCACTTCTGTATGGAGCAGCAGTGTTTTATGTTTGCTGCCATAATCTTCACACAATAATGAGAACAATCGGGATTGTAGTGGTCGTGATTTGATAAAATTAATTATTTTTACCGCTTCATCCATAACTAATTTTAGATTAGACGGCATTTGCTTCATCGCAAGTGCTTGTCTATGCAGAATACAATGACTGGAACTACAATTAGGCGCTTTATTTTTCATTCGTGACACTGCTCCTGCTGTTTTACCTGTCATCGCCTTGGCCCCATCTGTACAAATGTCAATGCAATTGTTCCAACTGAGATTATGTTCTTCAAAAAATATATTTATTTTATTAAAAATTTCTTCCCCGGTAGTGTTTGTAAGCAGCGATGAACACATAAGCATGTCTTCTTCAAAAGAACTTTTATATGGATATCTCACAATAACCAGCAGGATAGCCAAACCAGCGACATCAGTCGACTCGTCCATTTGCAAAGCGAATCGTGTATTTTGTAGACGTGTAACTAGTTCTTGTTTGACGTAGCTTGCCAGATCATGGATTCGTCGTGAAACAGTATCGTTTGATAGCGGAACAGTAGAAAGATGCTTTGCAGATTTTTCATCAAGCATACATTTTGTTATGTCTAATACACATGGTTTTATTAATTTCTCAGCGATAGTGTGCGCTTCACCTGCTTGTGCAATGCGATAGCTAACTAAATATGATGCCTCCGTGGCCTTTTCGTTGGTAGTTTGTGTTACATGCATCATATTTTTTTGACTTTCTAATAACTGATCTTTTTTGCGAACAAAAAATTCTTTATTCTTGTCTTTAGTCTCGGGGTGTACGGTTTCTAAATGTCGACGCAATTTGGCAGGTGCCATGGAACTATTAGGAAGCAGTTTACTACAGAGCATGCAGAGAGGTGAGCCGTTGGAATCAACAAATCCGAAACTGATATAAGATTCATCATACTTCCTTTTTTCGTCTTTGAAACCGTCGAGCTTGACGTCGTGGCACTCGTGGCATCATCTTCTGGATCGGTGATTGCTAAATTCTCCGCGCGCATTGCTTTTGAACATTCAGCGTCATTAGAAGATGTTGTTGGAACACGTTTAACACCTTTAAGCCAACGTTCCATTCTTCTTTATTTATAATGTTACAAGTCAGGATAGTGGGGTTTAAATAATGCACAATCGTTACTGCGTATAAGAGACTAAATTTAGAACCTACAGGGAAGAAATGTATAAAACTGAGACAACAGAATACAGCAGGCAGTAAAACAATGAACACTAGTTTCTCGCTAGCGAGCTTGTAAGTAGGTAGTAACTTATCGCTCCGAACGCTAATCATCAACTGACGACGCCAACGCGCGATCGCCGCTTTTATACTTAGTCCTAGACTCGATCTCAAATATTCTCGAAAATACTCGAGTCGGCACCTTTGATAAACAAAAAGCAAAAATAAAAACAGAAATTTAAAAATAGCGTTGTAAACAATATCGACTTTATCCTTTGAAGTTAGAGACGAAAGTCGCTTGTTGACAACTATAGCGTCTAATTCAGAGGCGGCTTTTATCAAAGAGACTGAGCGCTTACAAGTATACTACCCGCTCGTTTTAAGTTTGCCGCTGGCGATAGGTATGAGTGTATGACGTTCGAAATTTTTTATTTAATTGTAACAATAAAAATTGTGTACGTTAGATATTTGGGTAAAACTATGACACATTATAAGTTTTGTTGTCACGTGGGGGAGGGTACGCGCATTCCACAGACCGGCAAACTTAGAGCGAACGCGTTGTACAAGTATAAAATTGTTGAGACCAAACTTATGAGATATTGTACCAGCTAATGTAACACAAGCTTATACAAATACAAATAAATAAATAAATAACATTCATAGCGTATTGTCTCCGCGCGGCCGCGGAGTCCGCACAGCCGCGGAGCGACCAGAGAGAGGTGTTTTGATTTTTTTATTTCTAAATTCTTGCGGAACCCCGACAGAGGTATCACGGAACCCTAGGGTTCCGCGGAACACACTTAGAGTATAGCTGAGCTAGTGGATACAGTCTGTTCAGGGGAGTAGGCTTAAGGCAGCCCGTTATAATGCGGCATGTGTCGTTTAGGGCAGTATCAACCTCCTTCGCATGCGCAGAGCGGTGCCATACTGGATACGCGAACTCACCCGCTGAGAAAGAGAGAGCGAGGCCGGTTGTCCTGACAACATGTCCAAGACGTGGATGTTAACCTTTGTATCAAATTTGGCCTGCTCGCCACTTTTTGTTTGGTGTTTCGGCAGTGGGTTTTATAGGCGAGAGCTCGGTTGAGAGTAACGCCGAGGTAACGTGGCTTTGGGCAGAGATCGAGCAATCTCGACCCCTCGCCACGAGATGTTAAGGAGTTGGTTTACCTCCCATTTTTAGTTTATTAGTCCATTATATGGTTATTAGTACATTCTCTTTGCGGTACTGGTCTAGGCTTTCCAAAGCTGCACCCAGTCTTAATTCAGCCTCTTCGAAATTTTTTGTTTGACCAGTAAGCGCCAAGTCATCCGCGTATAGATAGTGTTTTGTGTTCAGGGTTATTGGTTGGTGCACGATTTATCGGGTCTAAATCCAGCCTGTTCGGCAATGAGATTAGCCTCCAGTATTGGTGTTAGACGGTTCAGCAACATTATTTGAATATCTTGAAGGTGTGGCAGAGTAGAGAAATGGGGCGGTAGTTTTTAGGGTCGTTGGGGCTCTTGGCAGGCTTGAGGAGCGCTTTTAATTATGTTCTTCGCTACAGTTTTGGAATTCTGGAGGATTTTAGGCAGTTGTTAAAGAGATCAAGAAGCCAGGACACTACTCTGGGCCCAAAATGTTTTATTTGGTTGACAGTGATATCGTCTACGCCTGCTGCCTTACAAGTTTTTAGTATTTTATGGTGTCTATGATTTCCTGCAGTGAAAAGGGCTGGCCAATTTGGTTGGTTGGTGAGATGACTGTCGAACTTAAAGGGTCTTAGGTGTTGTGTCTTCCCGTTTAGGAGGAGTTGGTGGGCCGCTTGGTTTGACGTCACTCGACCAGGGTTGGCAGCGGCTGGTGGGTCATCTGTGAGTTTTCTCACAGCTCCCCATGCCTTCTTCAAGTCAGTGAGAAGATAGGACGTGACCACAAGCATCGCTCCCACTCCACCAATGGTGGATAAATCAGTATATAAGCCTGTTATTTAGTTTGTAAGACATTGCTTTATTAAATCATTGAGTAGTAATAAATATACTGCAACTTGACTGTGGTAGCTCTCTTCACTCCCGCAATATTATGTAATTTAACTAATTATTACTGTATTGTTTGATCAAATATTATATTTGCAATATAATATTACAAATAATCAGTTGACACAATATATTGATGAATAGTTTTGCAAAGTAATATTACCGTAGACACTATCACATGCATTTCCCCGAATAATATGGTAATGTTCATTTACCGTAAACATTTTTAGCTCCATATTTACATGAACAATACTGTAATGTATTATTACTGACCACGGCAGCAATGGGAATAACACGCGAATAATATGGTAATGATACATTGTGTACTATAAGTTTTATCTAAATTTTCGGTAAAATGTTTTTCTTAAATTACTTTATTCCAATAGCCTAATGAAATAAAATTAACATAGAAACTAGTCTGCACAAAAATTAGCTTTCTTTTGACATATAAATTATTGCCATACAATCTACCTGCACTGAGATATAAGCAAAAAACAGTTATTTGCTTCTCCTGTAAAATTTGGAATTTGCGATTACCATTTTATTCGCCGGGAAGGGCGATATTGTTATGATGAATGACTCATTTATGACTAATAAGAAGTGCCGTGGACTGCCTCTGAGGCGCCTGTGCTGCCGCCTCCACACGCCGAAGCAGAAAGTGTAGTGATTGAGTGCAGTGAAATAATTAGGGAACATGGGCAATCTAGTAATAAACCAGTGAACAGTGTTCCGAAGCGAATAGCGCTATCTAGTGAGTGCTTACAAAAAAGAGAGGACAGAGGGTCCTCACCGATCTTTCACGTGTTTTCCCTTTCTGATTTGCATTGTAGTGATTCTGTATAATTTATAATGTTACTTTCATTTCATCTTTTAATAAAACTAACCCTGCATAACTACTTTAGCGTTATTGGAACATTGTTTTCACCTTGTTAGTATTAATTTCATATCCATTTAACTATATCTACTTACTAACCTAACCCTTCTTCAATCCAATTGAGCATGTGTGGGATGTTCTAAAGAGACGGGTAAGATCAGTGTAACCTGCTCCACAAAACGTCAGGGAGCTAAAAAGAGTCATTGCAGAAGAGTGGAAACGTATTCCTCAAAACGTTATTAAAAACATCGTGGAAAGCATGCCCAGAAGGATTCAAGCTGTGATTTTGGCAAGATGAGGTCACACTCGTTATTAAGTTTTTACATTTGTAACTTCATTTAATTTAAAAAAGTAAAAAAAAACTTGTCTTTATTGCCGACCACTTCTTATTGTTTGGGCGTGTACATCGATTTTAAAGAATCCATCGTTTTTTTTTCTTTTAATTGCTCGAATTCACTTCACGCGCATTAATTTACCCGATTATAAGTGTACAGACTACGTCAAAGAAATAAATTTCATTTAATTAACTAAAATCGACCTTAGAACGTAAATTTCTTTAGGTGCCCGTTTTTTTTGCAAAAGAGTGTATATGCTAACTAAAGGAGGACGGCCAGAGTCGGCTCTCTACTGTGCAGCTGTTTCGTAGCAAAATGAAAATGCTTAAAGTGTTCTTTTATTGTGAAATAATATTAGGCACAATATTGTAGTATCAAGCGAACCCACATTGAAAAAATTTTTGGAAGTATTTAATATGATTGAGCTCAATATGTGGTACATTCGTTATCAAAAAGTCAGTTAATGTTGCACACATAAAAATCTGTAGAAAGAATAAAATAAAACCTCCGACTAATAAATAAAAATATAACTATCAAAATATTGTCAAAGACTGTAAGTTACGATTATTTTTCATTCACTATCTAAATATTTTTTATTTGAGACCAAAATGTATGCCTAAAAATTAATTAAATTGAAAAATTATAACGGGCATGGGTAGGTATTCTATTTTCTTACTCTAATAACACTCGACTACTGTCATGTCATTCGCTTGACTTGTGCGGTTGCTGTCATTTCTCGTTATTACTCGTATTTGAATAATTCTGATACAAAATAGATTGCGATAACTCTTACGATGACCCTGGCTTGCTTTTGGACCCTGTATCTTCTTTAAACGTTGACCCTGGCAATTCTTTGGATACCGCACCCGCTCTAAATGAAGACTTACGCTTGAACATGGATAACCCGATTTCTACATTCTGGATGTGGAATTTATACATTACGTTGATTGTGGTGCTGATGTGACCCACAGTAAAAGACATATTCTAAATCTAGATGAAGTGCGACATATAATTCTACAATGGATTGCACCATAAATAGAATATTATTGTAACAGCATTGTTGGCCTAAGGATAGTGGATTGTTGCTCTCATATTATGTCTGTAATCTGGTACTTGGGTTGGGCAAGGTATGAAGTTATAACTCCACTAGCTATGGTTCTTTGATAGTATTTTATTGGTGTACGAAAGTGATGAAGAAAATGAAATAAAAATATTCACGTAAAATCACATTTTTTTCTTTTTTTTTCATTATGTTGGTACTAAACCATTTATATTATCGGTTTATACTAGCTTCAGTTACCCAATAGCAGTATTTTTATTTAAATAAAAAAATGTGCACGCCTGAGCCGGAGCTCCATACAACGTGGCCGTCCTCCTTTACAATATATACAAAATGAGGAAAAAAAGAGAAATCGAATACATAGGGAAAAATAATCTTCTCGGGCGGGACTCGAACCCGCAGTCTTTCCCTTACAGGGGGAATGCCTGACCAATTCGGCTACCGAGACACGCCCGATATGATTCAAATTTCCCATCTTATACGTCTTCAAGGCGACGTGGCGTCATCTACCGATTTTCTTACGAACTATCGGAATCAATGAATGATGTTATGTTATGTTATGTTTGGGCGTAGTTATCAAAAATCAATGTTTAAAAATGATTGTAACATCATTCATTGATTCCGATAGTTCGTAAGAAAATCGGTAGATGACGCCACGTCGCCGTCGCCTTGAAGCTTCAGTTACCCAATAGCAGTATTTTTATTTAAATAAAAAAATGTGCACGCCTGAGCCGGAGCTCCATACAACGTGGCCGTCCTCCTTTACAATATATACAAAATGAGGAAAAAAAGAGAAATCGAATACATTGGGAAAAATAATCTTCTCGGGCGGGACTCGAACCCGCAGTCTTTCCCTTACAGGGGGAATGCCTGACCAATTCGGCTACCGAGACACGCCCGATATGATTCAAATTTCCCATCTTATACGTCTTCAAGGCGACGTGGCGTCATCTACCGATTTTCTTACGAACTATCGGAATCAATGAATGATGTTACAATCATTTTTAAACATTGATTTTTGATAACTACGCCCAAAGAATTGAAGGAATTTTTACAGCATTAAGTATGCTAACTATACAAATCGAATACATAGGGAAAAAGAATCTTCTCGGGCGGGACTCGAACCCGCAGTCTTTCCCTTACAGGGGGAATGCCTGACCAATTCGGCTACCGAGACACGCCCGATATGATTCAAATTTCCTATCTTATACGTCTTCAAGGCGACGGCGACGTGGCGTCATCTACCGATTTTCTTACGAACTATCGGAATCAATGAATGTTAAAAATATAATTTTATTTACATTCCCATATAGCCGTAGCTTGTCACAGGTAGAAAATAATATTAGATATAAGCTCAATCAAACATTACATACATTGACATTTCATAATCCAGATAAATTCCATTTGATTAATATAAATTTATATTTAGAAAATAAACTATTATTGACAAAAGATAAATTCTATTTGAATAGATTTTTTAACCCTAGATAGATAACCATATTATACAATACTGTAAAGATAACCATGCGTCATTTCGACTCAAGTGTATATGTTGGTTGATTTTGCGTAATATATAGTATATTATGTTTTGTAACAAGTAGGGCTGCATTATTATTTATCATATGCAATAAATAAAACGAATATATGTGTAATTTTTAATTTTTTTATTATTAAACATTTGAAATAAACAAAACACTTTTTTCTTACAACAAAAAAACTTACTATTATTGAGATCTGTTCTCAGCCTTAAAAGTACTATTAAAAATGTAGAAAATCAACTTTATATAAACTTAGTAATATAAGAAGTAATAAAAAAATATAAAAATACATGTTATATGACTCAAAGGCACTTAGGGCAAGAGCTCGACTTGTGCTCCCCACAGATGAACATTTTGCATTTGTCGCAAACAGACGTCGTCTTCCTCCTAATTTTAGAAGGACAGAAACCGCAATATTTTCTTTTTTTAGGTATGGGTTCATTTTCTTCTTCTGCAGGTGTTTCTGTAGGTCTTTTAGGTACAAGTCTACTAATTTTTTCTTTCAGGTTTGTAGGTAAAGTAGGCAAGTCCTGTCTTTTCAACATCCATGGTGTTACCAAACTATTGTTTAATTTTTTCATAAAACTACGACGATTCATAGGCTTTTCGTTTTTTGCTGTGACATTATGACAGTAAATTACATAAGAATTTATAAAAGCCATATTCAACATCCCGTAAAACATTGCCATCGGCCATCTGTTCGTTTTGCGACTGCAAGACATGGTAGAACACATCTGGTCGAATGTGTCCACTCCACCTTTAGTTTCGTTATAGAAATGGATCATGTTGGGCTTTGAAGTTGTAGGATTAATGGTACCTTCTTCATCACAAGACGACAAAACAAGAACCATCTTATTAGGTTTAGGTTTATATGATGCTAGGGTTAGTGGCCCGTCATAACAGAACATTGATGTTCCAACAGGTCTAGATCGTAAAGCTTTTAGCGCCTCTGGTATCTCTCGTTTATTTGACCTAATAGTTCCTACCAAGGTCAAATTATAAGGTTGTCTAAGCAAATTTTTAGCTAAAGGAACCGACGTGAACCAGTTGTCACATGTGACGTTCCTATTACTGCCGTGTATGGATTTTGTCAGCTCTTTTACGTAGAATTCACCAAGTGGTAATCCGTTTGTCTGGGTACATTTTCCTAGATATGGCATTGCATCAATCATATAACGTGTAGCACTATCACATATCATTGGTAATTTTATGCCGTATTTATTTGGCTTGTTGGGTATATACATGCGAAATGGGCAGCGTCCTCTGAAAGCTAAAAGCTGTTCATCTATGGTGACGTATGGACCAGGGATATAATTTGATCGGCAATGACTTACGAAAATCTCCCATATTTTTCTTATTGGTATAAACGTGTCGCTAACGCGTAGTTCTGGTCGCAATGTTTTATCATCCATACGTAAGCATCGCACTAAAAAATCGAACCTATCTCTGCTCATTGTTGCTATATATCTATCACCTGAATAGGAACAATCGAAAAGCTCGTCTGAAGATAAATGGTTGTCTTTCATGACTGCTGTTAGTGTGAAAATTCCAATCAAAGCTCGAATTTCTTCGGCACAAGTCGCTTTAAAAGTTGCTTTTACATCAGGTCTTTGAATTTTCAGCCGGATTTCCACGTTAGTCCATTTTGTGATCTCCTCCACTATTTCCTCAGTTATAAATATGCTAAAGCATTCTAATGGGTCGTATAAATTCCTGTTCATTCTAGAAGGACCCCTACTTGTTCGTATAATATTAGAAGCTGAAGTCCTGCCACTCGATCTTCCTTTTGCAGCCGACCAGCGATGACCATCTTTACCACGAATTGTTTCACTCTGTGGCATAACAATTGAAGTTGTTTGTGTGGAATTTCTTGGAATGTCAGGAATAGTTTCTTGTTGTGAAAAGCTTTCTGCAGGTGGTGTATCGTCTTCTAAATACTCTAAGTCGCTTTGAACATCATCCTCTATTAAGTTATTTTCGACTTCACTGTCCGATCCCTGTGCTTCTTCATCACTAATTTCCGACAAAAACCGGGCTATTTGTGTGTCTTCTAATGGCATTTGTGACGTCATTATAGACTTGTAGGTATGTATGTATTAATACAAAACTAATCTGAAACAATATAAAAAAATAATATTATGTATACGCTTAAAAATTGTACAACAAATGTAAAAAAAGATATGCACTTAATTACAAAAAAGTTACAATAAAGATAACCATGCGTCACTTTGACTCACGGACGATGCATATTTACTAAAATAAAACACTTACCTTAGCAATACGAGTGTCACCAGCAAGCTCTGAGGTCCGACTGAGGTGGCGGGAGCGGGGAACGCCGTGCTGCGAAATACGCGCGAAATATAACAGTTTTTCGAAATGGAGGGAGTCGATTTGACGTAGGTTATCTTTCTAGGGTTAAAAGACAGATAGCATCTTCGCTATCATATTATATTAAATACTCAGCCAAGAACTTGGCTAACCAACCTGCTTCTTTTGAGCAGAAAAATGACAATGTTTGTCTTGCGACCTTGGAATCTGTTCCAAATAATAGTGACAATCATTTAAATTTAATTCTAGGACAATAGAGGAAATCTCTAGCAATCTAATTTTAGGGACAAAGGAAAAGTCTATGTTCATGAATATTATACATCAAAATATTGAAGGTTTTTCTGGCAAAGAGTTAGAACTAGAATTGTTTTTAAATGAAATGCATATTCATGTACTTTGTGTAACTGAACATTGGTTAAAAAAACATGAACTATTAGTTAGTATTGATAATTATAAAATCATTAGTTCGTTTACTAGAGTTGCCGCTGAAAGAGGTGGTTCATTAATTTTAATTAATGATAAATTAAAATCTAAAGAAAGAAAAGATATAGTAGCACTCTCAAGTGAGCGAAATATTGAATTAGCATGTGCAGAGCTTGAGCAACACATTATTGTTAGTGTCTATCGACCTCCATCTGGGGATTACCACCTGTTTGAATCAATTATGGAAGAAACCTTAAAAAAAATATGTAAATGTAAGAAGACGGTAGTTGTATGTGGTGATTTTAATGTTAATATATTAGAAAAATCCCAAAACGCGTTAAGGTTCCTCAATCTTTTTAAATCTTTTAACTTGCAAAATCTTTTTTGTGAACCAACTCGCACCACACCCACAACAGCTACCTGCTTGGATAATATTTTTACTGACGGCAATGTAAATGAGAAATCTAAAATAAAATTTATAAAATCAGATCATACAGGTCAGTTAGCTAGATTTGAGCACCAACATGTCCCATTACCTAAAAAAATTATTGTATGTAGACCAATCACAACTTATCGATTAGAAAAATTTAAAGAAAACATTAACAATAAAGTACCTCTTTTGGAGCCGAACCGTAACGAAAACCCGAATGATCTCTACAGAGATTTGTTCGGAGTAATCCAAAACGAATTTAATAACATTTTCACAAAAAAAACAATAAACGTTAATCAATTCAAAATTAAATTCAGTGATTGGGCTACACCTGGAATCTATAAAAGTAGAAAGAAATTGTATGAATTATATGAGACAAAGGCATGTACAAATGATCCACAAGTAATTGAATATACTAAAAAGTACTCAAAAATGTTCAAGAAAGTCTGTTCAATAGCCAAATCCAATTATATTCGAACTAAAATACAAAAAGCTGACAATAAAATTAAAGCAACATGGAATGTTATAAACAAAGAAACCTGTAAAACAAGGTCACGTGATCGATCTTTTGAGTTAAAAATAGATGATAAACACATTAATACTGATTCTGCAGTGGCCAATGCATTTGAATCTTTTTTTACAAATGTTCCAATTACCACTACAAGTAAATTAAATTCCTCAACAAACGCAGCTGCTATTCTACTTGAATCTAGTGTTGAAAAATGTAGTGTTAACTTTGATTTTCAGTATATTGACCCCGCAACCATACTTGAGACCTTTAAGCAACTAAATATAAAAAAGACAGAGGATCTTTGGGGCATTTCTACCAATATAATAAAATCAGTAATGCCCGTTATTGCACCATATCTCGCATTCATATTTAATCAATGTATAGATGATAAACAGTTTCCTACTCTCATGAAGTATAGTAAAATCATACCGTTATTCAAAACAGGGGACAAAAGTGATCCATCAAATTTTCGGCCCATCTCCATACTCCCAGCCCTTAGTAAAATCTTTGAAAAAATTATATTTAATCAACTGCTTTCACATTTTACGCATAACAAGCTACTTCATGATAAACAGTTTGGTTTCACTAAAGGTAGAAATACGACAGATGCAGGAATTGAACTCGTTAAACATATATTTGATGCATGGGAAAAAAAGCAGGATGCCATCGGTATCTTCTGTGATCTATCAAAAGCTTTTGATTGTGTTGATCATGAGACTTTGTTAATAAAATTAGGTCATTATGGTGTTTCGAACGGCTCACTTGGCTTGCTTAAGTCTTACCTCACTGGCAGAGTACAAAAAGTTAACATCAATGGCACCAATTCATCTGGAGCCCCTTTAGTCATGGGAGTACCCCAGGGCTCGATATTAGGACCCCTTTTGTTCTTGATATATGTTAATGATCTTCCTTACTTCAGTAAAGATCTTTGTGAAATAGTATTATTTGCTGATGACACATCATTAATTTTTAAACGTGATAGACAAACAGAAGTACTTGACGATGTAAATAATACCCTTTCTAAAATTTTGCATTGGTTTACAAGTAACAACTTGCTGCTCAATGCTAAGAAAACAAAATGTGTAAAGTTTACTATGCCTAATGTAAAACAGGTTGATACTAGTATTACAATGAACGATGAATCTGTTCAAATAGTTGATACCACAGTTTTTCTTGGAATAACTATAGATAATAAACTGCAATGGGGTTCTCATATCACAGCCTTAGCAGGAAGACTTAGCTCAGCTGCCTATGCGGTTAGAAAAATGAGGTCATTAACTGATGAGGAAACGGCACGATTAGTTTATTTTAGCTACTTTCATAGCGTTATGTCGTATGGTCTGATGCTGTGGGGCTCAGCTGCCGATATTGAGACTATTTTCATATTACAGAAACGCGCGATACGAGCAATCTATGGCCTCGGACCCCGTGACTCGCTGAGAGAAGTTTTTAAGGAAATTAATATTTTAACAGTTGCTTCCCAATACATTTATGATAATATCTTATATGTACGCAAGAATCTAGATCTCTTCAAAAAAAACTCTGACCAACACAATTATAATACCAGAAACAAAAATAAACTTGCAGTGCCTAAACTCAGGCTTCATAAGGTTGGTAATTCGTTTGTAGGCAATTGTATAAAATTGTTTAATAAAATGCCTCAGGATCTGATAGACATGCCACTTAATAAATTTAAAATTCAAGTGAAAAATTGCTTAATAAAAAAAGGTTACTATAAATTAGACGAATATTTAAATGATAAAGATGCATGGTCATCCTAATCTCATCTCTTGCTCGCACTGTAAAAAATTGCTATAAATAAAACCATATTTAAAATAAAAAAAAAAAGATGGATAATCGAGTTCACTGAGTTTCTTGCTGGTCTCTTCTCAGTAGAACCACCTACCGAACCAGCGAAAGAATCATTTTCTAATGATTTATTTTATTTATTTTTTCTGTTATTGACAGTCAGGCGGTTGATGGCCGACCTGTATTTTAACGGCCAGCCTGGTTCTTAAAATGTTGCCAGTATTATATTATATTATATTAACTTTGTTTTATATGCATGCCTTATTAAATACCTATACTTTATATAATTTATAGTGATGACCCTATTTTATCTTGTTTATATGGTTGTTAACCTAACTAAGCGTTAAGTAGAAACCCATGTGTGAAAACAATTAAATGGCTTTTAGTAGTTACGTTTAGATGTAATTTTTAGTTTAAATAAGCTGTATGTTTTCCTATGTAAAAATAAATAAATAAATAAATAATAAATTACCTACTTGTAAAATTCTGACGTTCATATGTGCTCTTTATGTGCCTAAACTGAATAAATGAAATTGATTCTTTGATTGATTCTTTGATTGACTGCGGGTTCGAGTCCCGCCCGAGAAGATTCTTTTTCCCTATGTATTCGATTGGTATAGTTAGCATACTTAATGCTGTAAAAATTCCTTCAAAAAAAGAGAAATATTATGAAATATTATATTACATTGTTAGAATCTTAACAAGAAACGCGAAATGTACATTTGTCCACATTTAGCCTTAAGAAAATAAGTATTTTAAATTGAGGTCTAAAAAATGGCATAGTGGAGTTTTTTTTGCGCCGTTTCTTCTCCACTAGCGACTTGGAAGCAGTGTGGTAAACTTAAATTAAATAGAATTAAAATGGACGCCAATAATAAACAATTTTATTGTTCAAGATTGAGAATAAATGAGTTTGACTTAATCTGGGCTCGCTGCGGTATGTTTTAAAAATCATCAGGTCATTCCTTGGCAAATAATTCCGCATTCATCCACCCCGTTGAAGTTGTTAGTCCAAGGCTGGAGGCCCATTCATTATGTAATCTCTATAATTTTTTCTTGGTAAAACAAGAACCGGAGGCCGTGCTTGTCCTTATGTGCATACAATTGCTCATATTGTTACTAATGTACCGCGTTCTCCGCTGGTTATCTTACAAATATTGTATTTGCCTTTATGCGCCATAACTTTTACCGACTTTTGAACGGTTGTAGTGGCAGTTCCATCCAAGTTCTAGATCCTACAACCGTTCCCAAAAGGAGGATGACGTTCCATGACATTTTTAAAGTTGTTAAAGAAGGAACGAACAGTTTCTACATTAAATGCGGTTGCACGTGCCATGCTGCATACTTCAGGCTTTTTTAATGTCAGTTCTGGTTGCCTTGTTTAATAAAACCGTAAACCGTTCCAGTCATTTGATCTTTTTCCCAGCTATCCCGATCAGCATTCCCAGATAAGCAATACGCCGCACGTCCTTTGAGCTTAACCCGTAAACTTTCAATGCGCACTCTTGAATATACTCTTTAAGTGCTGTTTCTTGTGCAACTGTAAACGTGCTATTAACATCGTAGTTGGGAGTAAGTCTTTGGCTTCATAAAGATGCCTCATCATTCTTATTTTTTTACGTATCGAAACAGCGTAGCATAATGTACGTTACAGTCTTGTGCAGCTTTTCTCAAACTCTTTCCTTGTATGTGGATTAGAATAACACGAAGCATATTTTTCCGTGAATGTTCACCTTTTTTTCTTTTTAAAGCTATACGCGCCATCTTCTGGTAGCGTTGAAGGCTGTTGATGCTCTTGATCTCCAGGGCCGGAGCTGGTAGTGCAGTGACAGTCCGACCAATGAGGAAGTAACCAGGCGTTAGATATAGGAGATCATCCGTTGAGGAAGAAAGTGCACATAGCGGACCACTATTTAAAATTGCTTCTACGTGTGCGAATAGGTTGGACAACTCTTCAAAGGTTAAATGCAAATTGATCGTAACTCTTCTTGGCCGAGGGTACACCGCAATAAGTTCTTGTTGAATATTTTTTGTCTTTTTTTATTTTATTTTTTTACATATCATATTGTGATCATATTTGACGATATTTCAACCACAATGGGATAAATATTGACTCGGAATTTTAAGCAGTTAATTGTCTCCTAAGATTAGACTGAACTAATCTAAAAACAATTATGGGGCAACATTTTCGTTTTTGTTGAACGCCGTAGCTCTTGTCAATCTGCAAGCTTCTGGTTTTCTCAAGCTTAACTCGTGGTGCCTACTCTTAAAAGACCTCAGCCATTCTATTCCGGCTATTTCCTTTTCTTTCCAAGATTGTGGAACTTTTAGATTCTTGGCACTCGCCACTTAGTAAGCAAACAAACAAGTATCTTTTGCAGTAAGCCCATAGAACATTAATGCACATTCACTTATGTAATTTTTTAAAGTTATTTAAAGTTAGTTTGTTAAAAGATCTGCTGATATTACAGTCCGAAGTAAACATAATTAAAGCATCATACGTGACAACGGAGCAATTAGAGGCAATCAGGAATGAATGTCGTGCTGGGCCCAAGCATACATCATTATCATCATCACCTCCCTTTTCAGCGGCAAAAATTAATATGAAAAGGGGGGCTTATAGGGACAGTGGACCCATAGGTATGTCCCATATGGATGAGTCACTATTGCGTAATGAACAGGGAGAAAAATCCATAAACGAAATTAATCCAGAAAGTGAAAGTGAATTACGTTACAGAAGTATAATTGATAAAAATAATTTTGAGGGGGAGATGGAACTGGCATCGATAGATACGCAAACGACGGGCGGGGGGTATCTAGAGAAAACTTGCCGCGGCGATGATGACCAAACAGCTGACCACGATGAGTCACTGCCTCGGCCCGTTATCGCTACTGTCGCAGCGGATGCTATGAGCGGACAGATAAGTAACAAACGCGCAGTGAATAATCGATCGTATGCGCAGGTCATAGATTCGACAAAGGAATGGACGCTTGTGCAAAGGAAAGGCCGGCGAACAAAAAACGTTTTTGAAGGTAAAACCGGCACCGTCACAGTAGATACAAATGAAGAGTTTAGGGCAGCGGAAAGAAAGATGCCTATGTTTATCACGAATGTAGATAAAAATACGCTAGAATCAGATATAGTTGAATATATAAAAAGAAAAACGTTAGAGACAGTCAAGCTTGACAAAATATCAATAAAGCGACAATGTCACTATAATGCTTAATCTAAAATACACCTGTTTCTAGATGAAAAACTATGGCCTAAAGGGATTATATTTCGCCGTTTTGTTCATTTTTACACGCGTAACTCTGAACCAACCAGGGTGGTTAACGAATTAGAAAATAAACAATCATGAGTGAAAATCTATACACATTTATCACTTATAATTGTAAGAACATCAAAAACGGTCTATACAAGCTGTGCGTGACCTCTGCAAGACGGCGGATGTGATAGCCTTACAAGAAACCTGGTTGCTAACGGAGGAATTGCCGTTCCTTAATAGCATAAGCGAGGAGTTTTGCTGCACAGGCGTGTCGGCAATGGATGCAGGAGCAGGTATGCTATCGGGCAGGCCTTATGGAGGGGTAGCATTACTATGGAAACGTGCTGCTTTTCATGATGTCAGTGTTATTCAATGTGATAACTCCCGAATATGTGCTATAAAAATTGCTTTAAAGGATAAAGCTTTGTTAGTGTTTAACGTGTACATGCCTACGAATAAAATGAAAAACCTGTCGGAGTTCACGGATGTACTGAGTGCGGTGAGTGCAATCACAGATAATTGTAGTGTAGACTGTGCTTATATCTTAGGCGACTATAATGCCCACCCGACGGGTTTATTTTATAACGAACTATTGAACTTTTGTGTAGATCAGGAATGGCGTTGTAGGGACACTGAACTGTTAGGTTTATCATCAGACACACACACTTTTTTTGTGAAGTATGGGGGTCTAAAACCTGGCTAGACCACTGTGTAACCACCGAAGCAGCAGCTCATTCTGTACTAAGAACATGTGTTAAATATGATGTACAATGGTCGGATCACTTCCCTTTAGTTGTAGAATGCAGTTTAGATGTGGTATTGCCAAAAAAAAAAAAAAAATCAAAAGGTTAAAAATTGTCTTTTATGGGGTGAGAGAAATCCACATGAAATTGATTCATATGAAAGGAAATGTCACAGTAGGTTAAGTTTGATTGACTTTCCAATTGAACTTCGTGACTGTTGCGATAACATGTGTAGTGATCCGAATCATAAAATTGTGATTAATAAATTATACGATGAAATCGTAAATGCATTAAGTCAGTCGGCTATACTAGCTCGTGAAACTAGGAAACGTGTAAGAAAGCAGGTTGTGGGTTGGAACAGGCATGTAGCTGGTGTTCACGAAGAGGCTAGGCTGAAGTTTCGTCAGTGGGTGTGGCATGGCAAACCCACCTCGGGTACTGTGTATAATGACATGTGTGAGGCCAGGAGACGTTTTAAATCTCGACTGAAATGGTGTCAGAATCATGAGACACAAATACAAATGGATAGACTGGCCTCACATCATTCCAAAAATGATTTCCGGTCCTTTTGGAAGCACACAAGGGGATTGCAGTGTAGACCTAGCCTGCCTGTGAGTGTTGGTGGGAAAACAGAGTCAGAGGAAATTGCCAATTTGTTTATGGACCATTTTATTGTTAAATCTCCTTTGGGACCCTCCCAGTGTATGTTGGATACTGAGTCTCTCGTGGAAAGGAAAACCCACATATCAGTCAGAGACATTGCTCACATAATTAAGTCGATTTCTAAAGGGAAGTCACCTGGCCACGACGGACTCAGTATTGAACATTTAAAGTTTGCTGGCCCGCACCTGCCCAGGGTCTTGTACGAGGGTCAAACTGAAAGTTCTTAGAACTGGCCACTTATAAACAATATCATAAAAAAATAATTCTCAAATTTGAAAATAGAACTCTTTGCCAATATTACTGAGTATTATTTCATTCATTTATCATTTGTTTTACGATTTGGTGGTAAATTGAAAATTGTCTGTGTCACGTTAACATGAATTTAACACGAGAAAATTTTCGTGCAATGATTTTTTATGACTTTCGATGTCATTTAAGTCAACAAGAAAGTTATGATAGACTACGATTGGTTTACTACGATTACCTTTCACGATGAAGCCCCATCTCGTGCGACTGTTTACAACTGGTTTAATGAGTTTAAACGTGGTCGCACTAATCTCACTGATGATTTACGTGAGGGCCGGCCTTCTACGGCGACGACTGAAAATAACATCTGTGTTGTGCGGCGTATGATAGAGACTGACAAAAGAGTGACCTATCAGCAGATTCGGACAAGCTTAGGCATCGGTATGAGTCAAGTGCACAAAATCCTCCACGAACATTTAGCGGTCAGGAAGCTTTGCGCCCGGTGGATACCTCATAATTTGACTGAGGCTCAAAAACTCCATCGTGTGGATTGGTGCCGTAAAATGATTGAAAGATTTAACGGAGGTGACTCTAATGCTGTGTTCGACATACTAACAGGTGACGAAAGCTGGATTTACTGTTATGATCCTGAAACCAAAAGACAATCTGCTCAGTGGGTGTTTCCTTTCGAGGAGTTGCCAACTAAAGTGAAGAGAGATCGAAGTGCGGGAAAAAAAATGGTGGCCTCGTTCTTTGGAAGAATAGGTCATTTCGCAACAATTGTGAGAGGATCAAAAACCAGTTTCTGCAGAATGGTACACTACCAATTGTTTGCCACTTGTCTTGGAAAAAGTTCGAGAGAAACGACCTCGCAGTAGGATCCTCCTTCACCACGACAACGCCTCGTCGCACACCGCCAAGCGAACGATCGACTATTTGGCGACATCAAACGTTGAATTACTGGGTCACCCGCCGTATAGCCCGGACCTCGCGCCTTGTGATTTTTATTTATTTCCAAAATTAAAGAAAAACTTAAAGGAAAGCGGTTTATGAATGCTGAAGAAGCGGTGGCTGCGTATCGCGATGCCATTGAAGAGACCTTCGGACGAATGGGCAAAGTGCTTTTCCCAGTGGTTCCATCGCATGCAGCGGTGTATTGACGTGAATGGACAATATTTTGAAAAGATATAATAAAACTAATAACTGGCTAATGTAATCAGTTTTTGATTTTCTAAGAACTTTCAGTTTGACCCTCGTATATGCTGTACAATTTGTGTCTGGGTCATGGCCATTTACCGGACAAGATGCTGCAAACTGTGGTAGTGCCTATAGTAAAAAACAAAACTGGAGATCTCTCTGATAAGAATAACTATAGGCCTATCTCACTGGCAACAGTTATAGGTAAAGTGTTTGATGGCGTGCTTAATACACAGCTAAACAAGTACATCGAACATCACGATAACCAATTTGGTTTCAGACAGGGACTGTCGACTGAAGTAGCTGTACTGTCTGTTAAGCACGCTATCACTTACTACGTGAAGCGAAAGACACCAGTAGTAGGTTGCTTCCTGGACCTTTCCAGGGCGTTTGACCTGGTTTCGTACGATCTACTGTGGCAGAAGCTTGAAAAATCACAACTGCGACGTGAGCTTTTAAATATCTACAGATGCTACAGAAACCAGGTCAACAATGTGCGATGGAATGGGTGTATGTCGCAACCGTATGGGTTGGAGTGTGGGGTGAGGCAGGGGGGATTGAGCTCACCAATGCTCTTTAACCTGTACATGAACGAACTGATAGGTGAGCTCAGTGGCACCAGGGTCGGATGTCACATTGATGGCGTTTGTATGAACAATATAAGCTACGCGGACGACATGGTGTTACTGAGCGCATCTATATGTGGCCTGAGGAAACTCATGGCAATATGTGAGGCATATGCTAAGTCCCACGGACTGATATATAATGTTCAGAAGAGCCAGTTCATGATCTTTGGGGAGGGGCGTGGGCGGTCTAATGAAGTACCTGGGATCTTTTTAAATGGTTGCGCGCTAAAGCTGGTGAACAAAATTAAATATTTGGGCCACTTGTTAACCCCCGACCTCAAGGATGGTGATGACGTGGAAAGGGAACGCAGAGCGCTGTCGGTTAGGGCGAATATGTTGGCTCGCAGGTTCTCACGTTGCTCAAAAAATGTGAAAGTTACCCTCTTCAGAGCCTATTGCACAAACTTTTACACGTGCAGCCTGTGGGCCGATTGTCCCCGTACGTCGTACGGCGTTCTGCGGTTCCAGTACAACAACGCCTTCAGGGTAATGATGGGGTTGCCCAGGTACTGTAGTGCATCGGGGATGTTTGCAGAAGCGCGGGTAGACTGCTTTTTTGCGACTATGCGGAAGCGGTGCGCCTCCCTGGTGCGCAGGGTACGGGGCAGCGCCAACAGTATCCTGTCTATGATAGCGAGCAGGCTAGACTGCCGCTATATGAATCATTGTTGTATGATTTCTGCGGGAGTTGTGAGGGCTGAATGATAAATATATTGTAAAATGTATTTGTCATTCAACCTTCACCTATAATTTTATGATTTGATTATTTAATATTTGATAATTTAATGTGTTAATAATATGAATACCTGCCATAATATATATTAATTTACTAACTTAGGATAAGTCTTTATAACTAACCAATATGAGTCATTGTTACTTGAATAAATCAATATATTATTATATATTATTATTATTTAATATATTCTTCAAGTTCAGTCTCTTGAGAAGTACTAAATATTTTGTTAACCTCATAATTTGGTGTCAATCTTTGGTTTCTTAAGTCATGTATGCTTACTGAAGCATATTTTTTATGTATCTTTGTAGAGTTGGGTAGTATATATTTGACTCCTTTGCCGCCTTGCGCATTGACATCCCATTTCGATGTAACCTAATCGCTTTAAGCATGTTATCAAATGAGTGACATTTTTGAGGAAAATCACAAAAATCCTCCGTACAGAACCAACTTCAGCGCGATGTGGGCGCACACTGAGGTGGCCGACCGTTACCTCAATACGTGTCGTTTGAGCTGTTTGGTGAAATCTGGCAACGTAACTTTAATTTGAATATTGTAAAGGCTCAATGTGTTCGAGTGGCTCATTGTTGAAGTACTGACCCTACGTTACTTCCCAATGACACACTTGTCACGACTGAATGCATAGAAAATCAAAACTTACCTAGGAACTGCCTTGTACTTGAAAATTTGCACAGTAGTTTTGTCGGTAATTCACTGTCCCGCCATTAAAGTTTGCACTGTTACGCATGCTCAATAACCACAAAACTGCTTTACCGACAAGACACTAGAGCCATCTATCCATTTGAAAGCGAACTACGTCAATACGTGCCGCTTAAACGTGACGGCGGGAAGATCAATTTTTTTTTGGTTTGGCCATATTGTTGCCCTATAGGGCTATAGTAACCTCAGTTTACGGTATATATTAATTAACGGTATATTTAATTATTATTATATATTATTCTAACACAAGAAGTAGGTATATAAGAATAAGCAGTGCAGAGTATTCCTCGTTCTGTATTTCTCCGTGACAGTTTTTTGGGCAAAAACCAGCTCCATGATTCCATGACCAGGGCAAAGCCCATATTGAGACTATTTGACTAGTTTTATGTAAAGTAAACAAAATTATGTTTACAGGAAGTTGAGAGGTAATCCAAATTTATGATCTTTTAAGGTCCTATACCACATTTGAATTAGTGTAGTTAATGTCATATTCTCATCTAGTTAAAGACGTTAGTCCTGATTGCATCCGAGGCCACGGTGTCCTCAGAGCTCAGGGTCCGCCTTCCGGCTCTTCCTCCTCCACTTCGCACGATCTTGGGCGTCCAAGGTAGTGAGATCGTTTGCACGCATGTCACCTCCACGACGCCAAGCCAGCACTTCTTGGGCCTACCCCTTCTACCTGGACCCGGTGGGGGTGCCATTGCCAGGGATTTGTTACCCACGTAGCTAGGCGGTTGCCGCAAGACGTGGCCGCACCTGCGGAGGCGGCTCTCCTGCTCATGTCTCTGATGCTGTCCGACAAAACGTCTAATACCAAGTTGAACAGGTAGGGACTAAGTACGGATCCTTAGTGTACCATGACGGTGATGGGGAAGTTAATATCATATATTAATGGATATTTCCTTTCCCTAAACATCAACATTCTGCAAATGATAACACTTTTTGTACTGTGTTAGAAGGACCAGCAGTAAATAAATCTGGCAAATAGGTTATCAATTCGGAAGACAGCGTAGGCTGAGATCTAATAATTCGTGAGACAATGCTGGTTTTTTTGAAGATCCAGCTTCAGTAGGTAGTTCATGTTGAAGTTTTTTGCTAATTGCTGCTTGTCACAAAGGCATTGGTTGGGTCTGACGTGGGTCAATCGGCTCGGGCAATAAATGATTCATCTAAAATTCTGTCAGTTTACCGGCCATTTTATTTCTCCAGAAGTAGTCATCACGCAAACATTTTTCAACAGTCAACTTTTGATTTTCACCGGACCATACTGCAAAACGACATATTTTTCTCTTGGTTATGTGTAGTTGACCTTGTATTTTATAATACCAAGAATCATTTTTGTTAATAATCAATTTATTATCTTGAATGTCCCAAAATTTTTATTTTTTATTTTTTATCGCTTCGTCGTTTGATATACATACTGTGTACTAAGTATCGGGTATTTGTCAATAAAAGAAAAAATACAAATTATTCATCTAAATTTATTTTATCGCCTTCAAAGTAGGCCCCATCGCTTGCAATACAACATCTCCACCGCTTCACCCAGTCTTCCATACATTTTTCATAGGCTATTTGCGGTGTGGCCTTTAGCTCATTCAACGAATTTACTTTTATGGCTTCTATCGACTCAAAACGTTTTCCTCGAAGTGGTAATTTTAACTTGGGAAATAAAAGAAAGTCAGACGGAGCCATGTCAGGTGATACAGTGCTTGGTCGAGAACTTTTGTTGAATTTTTCGCTAAAAACTTTTTCACTATAATGGCTGTGTGTGATGGTGCATTATTATGGTGCAGCATCCATGAGTTGTGTCGCCACAAATCTGGACGTTTTCGGCGGATGCTCTCACGCAAACGCTTCATGACGCCTAAATAATATTCTTAATTCACTGTTTCTGCCTCTGGAAGGAATTCGGAGTGAACCACACCACAGTAGTAAAAAAGCCTTATACCATTCATAAGCCTTTGTTTTCGATATACACGATTCGCCGTAGGTATTTCGCAACATTTTTAGTGATTCACCACATGAAATATCATTCGAAACACAAAATTTAAGGCACACTCTTTGTTCAAAAATATTTTCCATTGTAAAAATCGCCGAGGACTCAAAACTATGACCTACAAGAAGTGCAGTTTAAAACAAATTAAATGACAGATCCCGCTCAAATTTTGCGCGCTAAATCAGTACAGTGCTACCAACATGCAGTAAAAAAATTAGATGACCTCTTTTACGCGGGTCTTCTTATTGACATATTCCCGATACTTTTACTACATATACACAGAGTAGTATATGGCTCTCATACATCAACGTTTTGACGATGCATGCACTAGTGGTCGGACGTCGTTTGATGATTTTTCTAAAATTTTACCGTTCGCTATTATCCGATGCGATTGCGATGCGAACGGATCGGATTCATCAGTTTGTGTTTCAGCATAAATATAATTATACGAGTATTAGTGCTATAAAAAATAACTTTACATACTTACAATAAACACGCGATATGGACTAAAACATCTATTTGATTATCATATACTATACCCGAGCTACCTAGAAACGGTTGATACCTACGCTTATACTACTAACAAACTAAAGAAAATGAAGAAATATTACTTTTGACAATTAGCCATGACTTGAATTCTTAGTCTTTTATATTCTCTTTTAGAGTTTATCTTTTGATTTTTTTTATTTCCCATAATTTCGACGAACTTTTTTGATGGAGAACAGTCCTCGTCTTAACGGGGCGAACCCGACTGATTGATGAAACAACAGATGGTCGGCACCTCTGGTCAGGTGCGATAGCAAGAGACCGTTATGCGCGGAATAACAACGTCGTAAGCGCCGAATTAGTTTTTTTTAATTACTCGTAAATTCCAGACAATTTTTACAAAGTGAAAAATTGTGTCACTTGGTTTTATAATTTTATACTTTGTGCATAAAAATTGACTCAGTTATATGAATAATCTTGAAAATAAATTAATTTTAATTAAACATTAGGCCTGACTTTGTGATCTTATTTTATCGACAAAATAATATTATTTTATGTTTTTACTAAATTGAGTACCTTTCAGATATAACGTATTTTCTATTTAAAAAAGCCAGCTCATTTGTGGCCTACTTTCGGGTATAAAAATCAAATCAAAGATCGGCAATTTTCCTTTATACCCCCTCTTAAGAAAGGAGAGAGCTTTATGTAGATTGTTACGCCAACTCCATGTTGACGTGGTAAATAATTCCAAAAGTAAATAAAGACTAATAATAAGCTTTTTGTTTTTCATTTTTAGGACTCCTCATCGGAGTGAATTAATACTTCTTCTGATGACAAAGAAAGTATGTCATTAAGTCTATGAAGCGTAACATTTTCTGTCGAGGGTTTTAACAGAGAAAAGACTCTCGGGTAGGGCTATGCGTTTATTTTTGTTCTTTCGCATGTCAAAGGACATGGTTGTTATGAGTGGATCTGAGGATTCCAAAGCTCGGTGAAATAAATCGGAAATTTAGAAAATTTTAAATGGTAGTTTGGCGATTTCATTTTCGCGTATGATGCTCGTGATAACGCCAAAACATATTTCTCGATTCACCGGTTTGTTCTGAAAGCATACCAATCGGCAAGGAAATCGATTCTATAATGTTTGCACCATGTATCAGTATTTTATGCAAGGTGACTGACATATAAAACCTATAGTGTTCCACATATCTAGTAGCGAGATCATAGCAAAGTACTTTAAAGTTTTTAGAATCTATTTCCAAACCACTTGATAGTGCCACGAGAATAGTATGTTGGTCCACCACTAGCCATTCCTTGGTACCCAAAATGTTGGCAAAAGTTTTGCGATTGGTGTCTGATAACGCATTGCGGGCAGTATTACCATCATTTGTAGTGCCTGCATTTGGCCGTACAATATCCCCATTTAAATTACATGCATTTAAACCCATTTTTTGTCTCATTTCATTTTGTATGACTTTCTTTCTATGTTCGACATTAGCAGCCTCATTTGATGTTTTTGACACTCTCCATTTTTGTACACCTGGATTGTTTTTGTATCCCCAATGAAGCAAAAATTCGAATACTCGAATCTAAGTTTAAAAGTGTTCGGTATCGTCATGATTCATTCAAACTATCTGCCATCTTACTGACTTTAGAATTACCCATTTTAAATCTGCGTTATCGTTTTTATCTTTAATTATTCTGTATAAACGGCCATTCTTAACAGTATAGTTCCCATGAATATCGACAACATCTGTTGTTGTTGGGTCACCTAGTACGTTAATTATTCTTTGAATTTCAGAATCTTGTTCTTGAACTGTGCGCAGCCATGCGTCATCATCTATCACTAAGATGTCTACCGATTTTGTTTTGTCTTGAGATTCAAAGGGATAGGGGATACGTGACAGTGCATCTACATGAGTCATTTTGGCACCGTCTCGATGTTCGACAGTGAAGTCATATTCCTGCATCAATATATACCAACGCACCACTCTCGGTATCAAATCCTTTTTGGTCATTGTACTACGTATAGCTGCTATCACTGCGCTGATTTTGGCAGCCCCGGGACGTATATCGTCGGAACTAATTTCATAGCCCAAATAGTTTATACGAGTCTGAAAGAAGTTACACCTTATCAAAGGAGGACGGCTGCGTTGTATGGAGCCTCGGCTCAGGCGTGTACATTTTTTTATTTAAATCAAAATACTGCTATTTGGTAGCTTAAGCTATATATATACCAATAATATAAATAGTTTAGTACCAACTTAATTTAAATTTCACATGAAGAATCGGGTTATCCATGTTCAAGCGTAAGTCTTCGTGTGAGCGGGTGCAGTATCCAAAGAATTGCCAGGGTCAACGTTTAAAGAAGATACAGGGTCCACGTTTAAAGAAGATACAGGGTCCAATAGCAATCCAGAGTCGTCGTACAACTCGTGCGAGTTAACATGGCACCTGGCTCGGGGCTTTGCGCGGGGGAGCGGGAGGCGTGTACGCTGACGCTACTAGCCTCGCACGGTGAGAGCGGGGTTGCGCGCGGGGAAGCGGGAGGAGGGTGTCTTCGAGGCAGGTGCCATGTTAACTCGCACGAGCTATACATAAGTGTTATCGCAATCCATTTTGTATGTAATTATTCAAATCTATTCAAATAATAACGAGAAATGATAGCAGCCGTACACGTCAAGCGAATGACATGACATTAGTCGAGTGTTAATAGAGTAAGAAAATAAAATACCCATGCGCTTTATCATTTTTCAATTTAATTTATTTTAAGGCATATATTTTGGTCTCAAATAAAAAATATTTTGATAGTAAATGAAAAATAATCATAACTTATGAGCATTACACGCACCCCCAGTGGAAAATAGGCATAAGTGATCTTACTTTGATTCGTCGATTTTATCATATTTGAAAGGTCCGTTTAAAGATACATATGCTAAATTTTTTTCATATTTTTCTTGTTAAATTTGACGAATTAAAACAAGAAATTCGTTTTGAGAATTTTGGTTCCATTACATTTTTTCTTACGGATTAGTAGATTAGTGATATAACGCAAAGAATAAATTGAGAAATATGACGTATTACTTATTATTACATTTATCCCTAATATTTTATGTAGAAAATTAAAAGTAACAATTATTATGATTTAAATGCGTTTGTTTTTTTTACATCGTTAGTCTTGTATACACGATTATTTTTTTATTTGTTATATTAACTAGCTAAAGAAATTATCTTAAATGCGCTTACTTAGCCTAAAAGATAAACTTAGAAAATAATAACAGCTGTATGACTGTTTACTTTTTATGAACATAAAATAAATTAGAATAAGAATAAATACTGCTTTCTTCCACTCAAAACTTTTCTATACGCCGAAACATAAGACTACATACTGCGGCGCGGCTGTAAAATAAGAACGATTACTTCTTTCTTTCACTAGAATATTTTCCTTTCACCGAGAAGTAAGAATAGATACTGCGGCGTGGGAGTAGACAGTGCTAACATAAGTGTGCATACATCGATGCGGGGGACGGGGCGGGTGCGTATCCACGCGCTTGACAGTCAGTGCCCATTTCTAGGTCAAGGTAATACCTGCGTTAACGCATTTGCGAAAGCAAAACAACAACAATTGAGTGGTTTTTCTTCTTATTTTAAAGTAAAGTGACCTGAAATGTATAACCGGACGCAGCACAGTAGGGCGAGAAGAATTTTGAAGTTATTAGTTGAGTATAAGCTAAAAAGAGATTATGACACAATGTTTTTTTTTATAGGACATGTCAATTTGACTTCACCTCGCCTGATGTTCAGCAAAGGCAAAGTGTCGGAAAGAGGGTCACCATCGGAAACATGTACCATGTTAACAGTGGTCGCACTCAGCTTGACGGCCTCATTAGATGCCTTTTCACGCCCCGCTTAAAGGACCCGGGACTGTAGGAAGAAGGAAACACGTGAGCTGGCAGGGAGTTCTAGGTCTTAAGGGTGCGGCATAGGAATGAGTCTCTAAAACGCTTGGTTCTAGCTGGTATGCTCTGCACCGTATATGGATGGCATCTTAGCCCTGCACGTCTCGTCCTGTGTAGCAATGGAGAGGGTGGGTGTAATTGGAAGAGCTTGTCAGAACATTCACCATAGTAGAGACGGTAGAATACTGCCAAAGACGCAACATCTCTACGCATCTGCGAAGGCGCGAGGGTGTTCATGACCTCAGGATTCCCAAAAATGCGGACTGCACGTCGCTGCAACCTGTCGAGAGCATCTGTACTTTGCGGAGCTGCCCCAGAGATGTGAGCAGTATTCCACGCAGGAACGAATTTGGGTCTTGTATAAAAGACACCGCTGCTCCGGCGTGAAAAAACGTCTCACTCTGTTCAGGATTCCGAGTTTACGCGAGGCTGATTTGATGATACTTTCGATATAGTTGTTACTCAGTTTGCAGCGAATATCCATACCGAGGATACTGTGGTGATCCAGCAGTGGCAATGGTGTGCTCTGAAGAGTGGGAAGGGGAACGAAAGGAGATACCTTTGCTGTAAACGCACATGCCTGGGTCTTCTAGGCATTGAACTCGACCAGGTTCCTAGGGCCCCATTAAGAAATGTGGTCCAGGATCCGGTCCAGCTCAGTGACAAGAAGCTGCCTTTTTTCCGCGATATCAGACTGCTTGGCCGCAGGATATGCGTAATAACTCCCGTCTAAGATGCTGTCGTCTGCATAGCAATGAATGCTACCGTTAGCATATCCAGCATTTACCTGCAAGAACTCCGAAGCTCGTCCATCACAAAGGACGCGAATACGGCGCCCCTGCAGGAAGGCAGGCAGGCAAGGGAGGTCTGGGAGGCAGGCCAAAGGCTGGTAGCTTAGAAAGTAGCGATTTATGCCATACCCTAACGAAAACTTTGGCAATGTCAAGACTAAATGCCAGTGACTCGCCGTGCTTTTCCATAGCCTCACCCCAAAGGTGGGTCACGTACGCCAGAAGATCACCCGTTGACCGTTTCGGTCTAAAGCCGTATTGCCGGTCACTAAGCAAGGAGTGATCCTCTAGGTGGCGCATGAATTGTGTGTTAATAATGTTCTCGAAAACCTTGCACAGCACTGAGGTGACGGCTATGGATTGTTCCGAGTTGGCTGGGTCCGAGCGATCCCCCTTCTTGGGGATCGGCTGGACATTCGCCTCCTTCCAAGCCGACGGCACTGTACCTGAACTGTGGGACAGTCGGTACAGCCGCGTTAGCATAGGAGATAGCTCCACTGCACATTTTTTAAGTACGACCGCTGGAATACCATCAGGACCACTGGTTTTCCGGACATCGAGTGATTGTAGTACTGCACGGACATCGCGTTACCTGATATGGATATCAGACATTGCGTGGTCACCAGTGGGCATTGTCCGTGGTTGCATACCACAATCATCGACTCGGGAATTGGCCGCGAAAAGAAAAGAGAGAAGAGAACAGAAGTTGGCTTGCACGGCTTTGGCCAGTCGCCAGTAGCCACGGCACGTGAGATGCGCCACTAGCTCTTGGCCCAGCCGTGCTATGCGCTGGGCATCCGCCCTGACGTAAACCCTCTTGCAGACCTTTGTCGCTCTGTTGTACGCCGCCTTGGCCTTGTTGGGATCGCGTGTGACGCGCGCCCGCACCCAAGCGCGGTACGCAGACTGTTTATGCTCAACAGCCTCCGCACACTCGCACCCGAACCACTGACGCGCTCTGCGGACTCCGGTGACATCGGTTTATGGGATATAGTATTCCATACCCAAACCGATCTCACCGGCGACAGCAGTAGCGCTCTCAGATGGGTTCTTACCCTCAAAGCAGCGTTCAACCCACGGGATGGACGCATAATAGTCGCGTAGTCCATCCCAGTCCGCTGACGAGTAGTGCCAAAGACGCCTCTTCCCCTGCACGGGTCATGGGGGCGCTACAATGGGCACGGTGGAGCGGACCAGACAGTGGTCGGAGTTACCTAAAGCAGCACTCACCGAGACACCGTACTGGTCCAGGCGAGTCGTCAATAGAAGGTCTAGCAGAGAGGGCTCTATGCCGGACTCTCTTGATATCCTGTAATGCTTGATATTTGTTTTTCCTGTCCGGCTGCTCTTGGGGAGTCCGGGGTCCGCTTAAACAATGATTTGTCTGGGTTTATATAGTCTGGTAATTACATTGAAGGGACTATCGTCTAACCTTCGTAACCGGAAAGGCGAACCTTAACAATATTCCACAATTTCACAACATTCTACACAACGCTATCTAGACCCATGGTAAGCTTTTATTTGTGTTATGGAATCTAGAATGCGGATAAACATACAATACTTTTTTTTTGTAAATACGTACATATTATACATAGAAACACCCAGACCAGACCAATAGGATCCTGGTTACATATTAAATATGAATGAATGTGCAGTTTCCTCGCGATGTTTTCGCTTACCGCCGAGCTCGTGGTACAAGTTTAGTATATCATGGCAATCGTTTGGTCTCCAAGTAGGGGAACCCCTGTAATATGAGTACAAGACGATGACTCGTACCACTAGGCTGATGAATGATTCGCAGTCTATTATCATAACATTACCTAATGTCTGTTACTAACGTGTAACATCCTTTTCTAATTTAACTTGTAAAGGGTTCACTATCTATTTGCATAAAAAATAGCCATAACATAGGCTTATGTTAATTTATACTAATGATATTAATAAACTCTAAACTAAACTAAACTAGTAGGTGAAGGATAATGCCACCACTCGGGTGCCTAGCCGTAATAATAACATGTGTAATAACAAAATATGTATTATAACTCGTTACCTTGATTTGTTAATAATTTTTGCTTGTTACCTTTGATTTTTATTGAGAGAACATAAACATTTTGTTGTACGGAGCCAATAAAAACTTATTTAAGTTTAGTCCTAACAAATTATCTACTGATTATTTAAGAGTTTATAAAAAAATCAATAGTGGTAGTAATCCTCACCGAAACTCTACAATTTTGAATATTATTGTGCAATTTTATTGTTGCTAGTACGAACTTTAATTGTTACCAAAATATACACTGACGGACTCATAAACTGCATCAAAGTAATAGACGACTTTGAAATAAATATTTTAACCAAGTATGCATACTTTCTATACAGATTTAAATTGAAACCTCTAGATTGGTTCGTGAACTTTAAAACAGCGTAGGGTCATATCTTTAAGTTAAGTTTATGTACTGGAAAGGACCTTAAGACTTTTTTTGAAGAAAAAACAGAAATTTAAGAAAAATTGGTTTAATTAAATAATTGGTTTTAACAATAGACACAAACTTTATGCAAGGGTTTATTTGTGTTTTAATAAGGTGTATTACCCCCACGTGCCCTTATTACGGATTCTAATCGGTTCCGCATAGATTTTATAAGGGTTTTTAAAAGATCTTGCGGAATATTGTCCCATTCTTCTGAAAGTGCTGTTCTTAGTGCTGCCACTGTCGTGGGCGAAGGGTTTTTCGCATATACAGCTCTTTTTAAATTGTCCCAAACATGCTCGATGGGATTAAGATCCGGGCTGCGTGCTGGCCAATTCATTGTACGTATCCCAACCTCTTCGCAATAATGTTGAACTTGTGCAGCTGCATGCGGCCGGGCATTATCCTGCATTAAAGTAAAATTTTCGCCTATGAATCCCATGTAAGGCACCACGTGATCTTCTAATATCTCTGTTATGTGCTGCCAAACCCCCTCTATTACCGTTTTGACGGACCATGTCTATGAACACAAGTTCTGTTCGCCCGTTCATCGATATGCCACCCCAGACCATACATGAACCGCCTCCAAAAGGAACACGCTCCTCAATGCAACTTTGAGCATATCGCTCCCCACGTCGACGATAGACTCTTCTGCGACCATCTGCACCATATAAACATGTCCTACACTCGTCCGTGAACAATACAGAGGCCCACTGCTCTTCTGTCCAATTCAGGTGATGACGCGCAAATCTTAAGCGAGCTTGTCTGTGAGCTGTAGACAACTTTGGACCATTTGCTGGTCTAAAAGGGGTGATATCCGCTTCCTTTAACCTTCTTCTTATTGTTCGTGCACACACGTTTACTCCACGCACTTCATTAAGCTCGGTTTTGATGTTAACTGACGTGAGGAAACGATTTCGCAGGGAAGTTATAACAATAAATCGGTCATCACGACCTGTGGTTGCTCGAGTTCTGCCTGTACCACGTCTCCTCCTGTAAGAACCTGTCTCTACAAACCTTCTGTATATTCTAGAAACCGTAGACTGGTTTAAATTTAAATTTCTACCAATCGTTCGTTGATCCAAGCCCTCCCGCACCAATGCTACAATTTGTGCCGCTTGTTCGGACGAAGTATCCATATTATGGTTCAAAAACTCTCGATGTGTTAAAAAACTAACCCAACAATTATGCTGGTAACAATAATTCAATTGACAAAACAAAAAAAATCAATGAGAATCAATTTAAAACTTTGCTATAAATAACACGCAAATCTGATACTACAAGTAAATTTTCTTTTCCCGGCTATATTCATTTGTTTTACTGCAGTTCTATTTTTGAATTTAATTTTTTTTTTAAGATTAAGAGCCAGTCTTTCCATATTTATATAATTTAATCTAAAAAGTTTGCATACTTATTATAAAAAATCCTTTTAGAGTAAACCTGAACTTTGATGCAGTTTATGAGTCCGTCAGTGTAATTAGTATTTTGCCTGAAATAAAAAATAGTGAATAAAAAAAAGGCATTACCTTTTTTCCCTGTAGTCATAAATAATAACTCTAAGTAATATGTCTTGATATGCAGCTAACTTTTCTATAACATATAATGGAATAAGTAATTATTATTGTTTACTTAAGTTATCTTAACAAGCCCTTAAATTGAAAAAAGGGGTAAGTATTGCTTGTGCATTTCAAACATAATTTTTATAAAGGAAATAATGCAGTAATCTTACTTATACTACCATAAATGTTCATATTCACAAGTTCATTACTGCTTTAATATAACATACTTTTTGAAATATATTTTACTTTTCTGGCAAAGTCTGGCATAAATTTTGATACTCAAAATCTTTTATTTTATTGTATTCTGAAAATTGCATAATAATTTATTTTTACAATTCCTAATAAACTATAAACATTAGCACTAACTTAAATACAACACGAAGTGCAACATTTTTTTCTCCTTTTTTTGATATAAGAATAATTCTTCTACGTTTGGAAATAAAGTAAATATGCCCATAAATTCAGTTTTTTCACCATACTGAAAAATCAGCATTTTCGTCTTATGCCTTTTTTCCACTGAGGGTGCGTACAGTCTTCGACAATATCTTGATAATTATATTTTTATTTATTTGTGGTTTTATTTTTTCCACAGTTTTTTTATGTGTGCAACATTAGCTGCCTTTTTCATAATGAATGTATCTGTGGATGTATTCATTTATTGTGCCTAATCATATTAAATACTTCCAAATTCTTTCTCGGCATGGGTTCTCTTGATACTACAATATTGTGCCTAATATTATTTCACAATAAAAGAACACTATAACCCTTTTCATTTTGCTACGAAACAGCTGCACAGCAGAAGGCCGACTCTGGCCGTCTTCCTTTAGTGCTAAATGAGAAGACCTTAATAATTGAAAGACTTGTGCCAATTTATCTAAGCCCTCATCGAACGACCGGACGTCACCAGTAGGTCATCCATATAGGCTAACGCCAGATTTTGTTTACCCTTAAGCATACAATTTATTGTCCTCTAGAAGACACTTGGTGCATTGGCCGGACCAAAAGGCATTCTCTGAAACTCATAAAAACCATCAGGCGTAACGAATGCGGTAAGCCTCTTACTAGTCTCGCTCATAGACACTTGATAATACCCTGATGAAAGATCAAGGTTAGTAAAGAACCTATTGCCACCTAGTCTATCCAATTGGCCTTCAATGCGCGGTAAGGGATACTCATCTTTCAAGGTTTTTCGATTTAGTGACCTATAGTCAACACATAATCGCTTTTCGCCATTTTTCTTACTTACTAAGATAACGGCAGATAATAATCGAATGTGCTCTCGCGAATAATATCATTTGTTAATAGTTCTTCAATAATTTTATTTAAATGATCACGCTCACTCTGTGATATCCTATACTACGGGTCTACTGTCAGTTAACGTAATATTCATTTCTGTTAAATTTGTTTTACCTAGCTCTGCTAAATTCATTGCAAAACAATCCCTGTACTATTCTAACAAGTTAAATAATTTGCACCTTTGTTGTTCTGTCACCTCAGTGCTAATGATTATTAATTTATATTTACAAAATGATTAGTTCAAGGTAGTTGTTCGTAATGTTTAGTTTCTGTTGTTAATCCTACGTATTCGCTATTGACCTCCTGATACTTTTGCTCACGAGCTAATAACATTCCCTTATGAATCTTTAAATCATTAGGTGATAAGTTAGTTAACATTATGTATCCGTAACCCTCTTTAAAACCAAAAACCCCAGATAAAATAGCATATATATTCACTAAACGGTAAAATACGTAAACTGTACTGCAACAATAAGCCAGCATTATATTTATTTTCGACTCTAACATCTATTGGCATCGTAGTTTTGTGTTTAACAATTTCATCACAATCTGCGTAAACTTTAATTTTATAGTCAATTTTAAATCGAATGCATACAAAAACTTCAACTCATTTACCGTTTTAAAGAGTATCGCATTTTGGTTTTTCCGTAAATGATTGACCTACTAAAATTGGTGTTCTCAAATAATGATTATCTACGACTAAGAGTTCTGTTTCAGCTTCAACCGATTCTATCTCTAGATTCGCCATAAACTTTCCGAGAAGCTTTACTGTAGATAGAATTTCCGAACCCCTGTAAAATCGGCAGATGCATTGTGTCCCAATTATCGACCAAACGTCTTGCGCCCGATTCCCGTATAAGAGAATATTTGCTGCCCAGGTCAACGTATCCTTGTAAAATAACGTCGTTGACTTTTATATCCTTGTAATATTTTGAATTACCAGACTCACTGTTTGATTTGATCGCTATTATTCCCTTTTCTTTTAAAACAGTCCTTGGATTTATGTCCCAATTTAAAGCAAAAATTATACTTTTTAAGGGGTTTATTACATTTTAAACTTATGTGACCCGTTTCGTTGCAATTGGAATTCTTAGATATTGTGTTACTTTTATGTCGTAAAGTAGACATCGATGAATAGAATAGAATATATAATATTTATTTATTTGCATGGAATGTAGGTATTACATGAGCTGTTACATTTTAACAATAAGGTTCCTGATACATTCTACCATTTAGGCATATAAATATTAAAAACATGTTAATCATGCACTTAAACAAATAATTTATTCAATACATACAGTCAAATAAAGTCTCTAAGTTCAAATTACAGTCAAAAATATAATTAAAATGTCAGTTCAGAATAACAGTTATAATGAATTATTTAATTTACTTGTATTTAAGTTTGTGTCACAATGTTTAGGTATATTATTCTACTTTAATATCAGCTTGTCGTTCAGAATAATAACATTTGTTTAGTAACATAGCGGTTAAATTCATTTTAAACATTTTTAAGGGCTGTTCTCTCATACTGCTTGGTTTTTTGTGTGTGGGTAGTCTAACACTGTACACAGCAAAAAATTTTTAGCTCTGTGAATAATTTATTTAAAAAATATTTACAATCAATTTTAAATGTTACATTTTAGCTAATAGTTATTGTTCATTGTGCCACCGGTCGGAATGCAGCGCTGACGGTGGCGCCACCTCGCCACCACAGTACCGCGAGAAAGTGGAACTAAAGACAATGAGTGAAGTGAAGTTAGCATTTACATAAGAAAAAATATGGTGGACAGTACGGTTGATTTAGTTAGAATATCTCTTTTTGTTTGCATCCGAAAATATATTGTAAAGTTTACAGTTTAGTAATAAATAATATTTAATAACTACAGTAAATCAGTGCTTAATTTCATATATCCACCGCACACACTCGTCGCATAAGAATACGAGTTTCCAAAAACAGGGACGCCAAGCAGCGATCAGAGGTCGTCAAAGAACGCGTGGCTGAGCGAGGCGCCCTAACATATTGGTCCATCCGAGCCTAATTAAGAAGAATACCAGTTCAGCCAGAGTGGATTCAAGGATCTACAAAACTTTGTCGCATAAATATACGAGTTCATGTAGAAGATTCACTTGGCGTTGAAAACAAAGAGGATTAGAGGAGTGGCAGGTTTGAACTTCTTACCCAATTCCCCATCCTATCAATCGGTTTGTGTTAATTTCGTGCTGTAATTCCAGTTGTTCAGTGGCGGTAACCAGTCGGTAAGAGGAAGCCCGACAGCCGTGCGCCGTACACTTGCGTGCCGCGGCGCGTGGCACCGGAGCCATCCGTGCAAGGTTTACAGTGAGTACTCTTGTTCTTGTTTTCCACTAAAATGAGTGAGCCTAAGATTGCGGAGTATATTAAGAAAAGAGCCGTGATCAAAGGTCGGCTAACAATATTAGAAAATTATATTAAAAGGTGGACGTGTCCGATAAGTGATCAACAATTTCTAGAGTTAAAGTTACGCATTGAAAACAGTTTGAGTTTGTTAGAAAACTATAGTGAGTTACAAGATAAAATTGAGGAACACACAGACGAGCCCGATCTTCCAAAACACTGGAAGAGAGAGAGCGTTTTGAAGACCAGTATTACAGGGCTATAGCTTCCGCCAAACTCCTACTGCAGAATGAGGTACCTGAAAATGATAAAAGTTTAATCACTAAAAATAAAATAAATGTAAAGTTACCGGACATTAAAATACCTACCTTTGACGGCTCATACGATCATTGGTTGGAGTATAAGAATTCGTATTGTAGTATGATCCATGATCGCGAGGATTTAGACAGTATACAGAAATTCCATTACCTACGATCGTCATTAACAAACAGTGCGTCGCAGGTAATTAGTGCATTGGAATTCACGGCCACAAATTACTCTCACGCGTGGGAGCTGCTACAAAATCGGTTTAATAATCCACGATTATTGCAACACAACCACGTCAAATCCCTCTTTACGATACCTTCCATAAATAAGGAATCCGCTCCACAGATTAGGAAATTAATAGACACTATACTGAGAAACTTACGTGCACTTACCTCACTGGGGGAACAAACGGATGCGTGGGATTACTCTCACGCGTGGGAGCTGCTACAAAATCGGTTTAATAATCCACGATTATTGCAACACAACCACGTCAAATCCCTCTTTACGATACCTTCCATAAATAAGGAATCCGCTCCACAGTTTAGGAAATTAATATACACTATACTGAGAAACTTACGTGGACTTACCTCACTGGGGGAACAAACGCATGCGTGGGATACCCTAATAATATACTTGGTTGTTTCTAAGCTAGATCCAGGTACCGAACGTGAATGGGAGCAGTATAAAGGTACACTTTATCATTCTGATACGAAGCCATTATTAAAGTTAGATGATTTGCTTAAGTTTCTCAAGGACAGAGCGGATATGTTAGAAATGATTAAAGTGAACCATAGCAAACATTAACCCGACACTAAAGGTAACGAACACACGCATAACAAGAAACAACCTACTCAAAGTTATGTCGCTACGCACGCTGGTGATAATGGTAGTAGCAATACGAAATCTATTAAGCGCGGTCCGCGCGTTTGTGAAATGTGCAAAGGTAATCATTCACTTTATTCGTGTTCCAAGTTTATTAATTTACCTGTTCAAGACAGGATTAACTTTGTTAACACAGCTAATATTTGTAATAATTGTTTACGCACAGGCCACGCGGTTAAGGATTGTAAATTCGGTCCGTGTAGTGTTACGTGAACACTGGTTCCGGTAATAAAAAATGAAAACATTTGAACATAGCAGTAATAAACGGTAAATACCGGTATCTCGCGATTGCGGCGCGTACCCCATCACTGGGTGGTGAACGCGGTCATTACCTTTTAAGGTAATGCATCGTTCTAACGCACATATAAAATGAGTCACACGAATTGATAACCAATCAGCGCCTTCGACTGCCTTCGACTGTGTGCCTCGCGCGATGATCTGGTGGGCACTGCGGTCCAAATGAGTCCCAGAGGCTTACATCGACACCATCCGAGACATGTACCAAGATTCCGGTTCCGTGGTTCGGACCGCTGTTGGCGACACGAAAACCTTCCCCATCACCGTCGGGGTACACCAAGGATCCGTACTCAGTCCCTACCTGTTCAGCTTAGTGTTAGACGTTCTGTCGGACAGTATCAGAGACTCACATGAGCAGCCTCCATGGTTGCTTATGTATGCTGATGACATTGCGCTGATGGACGCAGACAGGAACAGATTGGTGCGACGTGTGAAAGTGTGGAAGGAGGCGCTTGAGAACGGCGGTCTGAAGCTAAATGTGGCGAAGACAGAGTACTTGGCGTTAAACTCAAACAGATCCCACACCCGTTCGCATAGGCGATGACTTGGTCGAGCGCACGGATCAGGTCAAGTACCTGGGATCTGTACTTCACGCTTCTGGTGACATCGACTACGACGTCAAGGCACGTATTGCCGCCGCGTGGGCTAAGTGGCGGGAAATGACTGGCGTCACTTGCGACTCTAAAATGCCAGTCAGGCTGAAGGGGCAGGTCTATAAAACGATCATTAGACCTGTCCTCTTACACGGCTGTGAGGCGTGGCCGCTGTTGGAGCGGCACAAGCAGATGCTGCGTGTCACGGAGATGAAAATGCTGCGGTGGATGTGTGGAGTCACGCGTAAAGATCGCGTGAGGAACTCACGCATCCGAGGCAGCCTTCATGTCCGTGACATCGCAGATAAAATGCAAGAGAGCCGCCTCCGCTGGTGCGGCCACGTCTTGCGGAAACCGCCCAGCTACGTGGGTAACAAATGCCTGGCAATGGCGCCCCCACCCGGTCCAGGTAGAAGGGGTAGGCCCAAGAAGTGCTGGCTTGGCGTCGTGGAGGGTGACATGCGTGAAAACGGTCTCACTACCTTGGACGCCCAAGATCGTGCGAAGTGGAGGAGGAAGAGCCGGAAGGCGGACCCTGAGCTCCGAGGGCACCGTGGCCTCGGATGCAATCAGGACCAACGTCTTTATGTGGATGATGAAGATGATGAAGACAGGATTAACTTTGTTAACACAGCTAATATTTGTAATAATTGTTTACGCACAGGCCACGCGGTTAAGGATTGTAAATTCGGTCCGTGTAGTGTTACGTGAACACTGGTTCCGGTAATAAAAAATGAAAACATTTGAACATAGCAGTAATAAACGGTAAATACCGGTATCTCGCGATTGCGGCGCGTACCCCATCACTGGGTGGTGAACGCGGTCATTACCTTTTAAGGTAATGCATCGTTCTAACGCACATATAAAATTAGTCACACGAATTGATAACCAATCAGCGCATTCCGTCAAACGGAGAATCAGCTGATGGCACAACACTAATCGACAACAAGAAAAAACACGCCCCGCGCCCGCGCCGAGGTAGACGGCAGACATTCATTCGATCGCGAGACTCCGCGGCGGAACGTGCAATCGTAATCTTAACGCGTAACTGGATAGTAATCTAGATTCTGCCAGTTACTATTATATTATATTATATTAGTGTAGTCTACTAGTCTAACATACGAAGGCTAGTTAATATAATAGCTGTTCCCAATATAAGGGGTAAGTCTAGTGTCCTTAAGAAACAGTGCGCGAGTATTAAACGATAGTCACGTAAATAATAAAGTAAAATAACATCGTCATTCGCGTGTGACATTCCTGCTTAGCCCCTAGGAGCTAAGCGTGATGCTAGCTCATTTTTAGTACCTGCCTACCTGCGGTCGTTAGTTCGGTAGTTACCTAGCTGTAGTTTGTCTTTGTGTAAATGTAATTAAATTAAAGTTAAAGTAAATTGTGATTAACATCGTAATCGTTAAAATGTTGTAAGAAAGTTATTGTATGAAGTGTGTCCATAATATAGGTCGCGAGTATACATGTCGACAGACAGCCGAATATAGTAATTGCTTAAGAACTATTCAATTAGTTGTAATGTTTGATTTTTCGTATTCTAAGAGAAAAATCAACACGGTGTATATCTCGCCATAATTTTCTACGGATACCCACATTTTGAGAATATGTAAATTGTCGAATTTTAATCTCGTTTTAAATCCACGGTTCAGCATATATTAGTATTAGATCTTAATTATTACTGAATCATTTGTTTATGTTTGATTGAACCGTGGTTAACGGGATTACAAACGTACTTACGATAAATACTTACGATTATGAATTCCGGAACAATCCAGTTTTATTTCTTTGTTTTATTGTTTATTTTATGTGTTACGTGTACCTACCATTGTACAGCGCCGCCGACCTTAGGGCCCATGTAGAAAATTATACGTTGGGGCCCGGCGCTGTTGCATTGGGTTCACGCACCAGTGCCTAATCGTGTGGTTGTCTCCCCAGAACTTGGTACCGGCTGGAATACCGGTCCACTTCATACCGGCTGGAATATCAGCACCGCACCGTACTGGCCTCCGGACCAGCTGAGGTTGCCTGCCCTCTCCGTACCGTCTTGAAGACGGCCGTGGCGAAGACTCCGGCGGACCAAACTAGCAGCTGCGAAGCCTGGTGACCTTGAGGGGAAGACGACGTCACACTCGCACGGGGCCAGCCCGGAACCCCAAGTTGAGTACATTATTCAGCCTGCCGTTTATAGTGACGTGAACTCGTACCCGAACCGACACTCGACTTCGACTTAGAGTAGTTTTATTATTGTAAAGCAGGACCTACGGATTAAAGTTGTGGATCTCGTACCAATCGTTTTCTTCATCCTTGACCCCGTAGGGCCCCGTATCAGTAGGCTATGTCATCGTGAAAAACATAACAGTTTGATTCATGTCGATAGCGTAGACAAAGACGGCGCATTAAATGTGGGCGCGGCGCGTTCACAATCGCAACCGATCTCCACTAACGTCTCCAATGTCTCAACCTCGTTACATACTTTAAACAATGGTTCAGTTTCACTTAGTAAACAAACATATTCCGTGTTACCCACGGTCCTGCTATCCACAGCATTAATAGATATTGCTGATAGTAAAAACGAGTATCACACTGTACGAGCACTCCTAGATAATGGTAGCCAACAGTGCTTCATAACAGAGCATCTATGCGATAAATTAAACGCACCTTTATTACAGTCCACTTGTCAAGTTACCGGTGTGGGTCATTCGATAGCTAAGTCTACCCACACTTGTAAAATAAAATTATATTCGAAAGTTAAACATTATCAGACTAACATTGAATGTTTAGTGTTGCCGTGTATCACAAATAGGTTACCGGCTTCTAATATAAACGTAAATAGTATTATTATTCCAGATAATATCCAACTTGCTGACCCGAGCTTTCATTCGCCATCGGATATTGATCTATTGATAGGCGCGGATAAATTTTGGGATCTATTATGTGACGGTAAAATAAAGTTGAAAAACGGACCGTACTTACAAAATACATATCTAGGGTGGATAATATCTGGACCTTTGTACAATAATAATAATGGCCTGCGCATAAAACAGGTTCAATGCAATTATTCGCAAACACTTGATGTACAGTTAAAACGATTCTGGGAAATCGAAGAGATTCCTAATGTGGTAAATGCCCTTAGTGCCGACGAACAAATGTGCGAGAACATTTTCGTTGAAACGACAACACGTACTCAGCAAGGTAAATTCTCGGTGCGTATTCCTCTGAAAGAATCGCCTATGGTTCTCGGAGAAAGTTACAATTCAGCTGAAAAAAGTTTGTTGTCTCTCGAACAAAAGTTTTCTCGTTTTCCAGAATTTAAAGAAAAATATATTGATTTTATGAATCAATACGAAAGTCTCGATCACATGAGTCGCGTAGACTATACGGTTCCCCTCACTATTTCTTGCCACATCACAGTGTTCTGAACGAGAATAGTAGCACGACTAAACTACGCACAGTGTTCGATGCGAGCGCTGCGACATCTTCAGGCAAATCACTGAACGATCTTCAGTTTGTTGGGCCACCGCTTCAGAACGACATTTTTTCCATATTGTTACGCTTTAGGCAGTATAAACATGTAGCATGTGCCGATGTGGAAAAAATGTATCGTCAAATTCTGATACAGCCAGATCAACGCGATTTACAACTAATCCTATGGCGTAAAGATCCGTTGGACCCAATAAGTGTATACCGTCTCAACACCGTGACGTACGGCACCGCGTCAGCACTTTATTTGAGCATGAGGTGTCTGAATCAACTAGCGCGTGAATGTAAGGATGAACAGGTTTCTGCCGTGATCAGGGATGATTTTTATGTCGACGATGTGTTGATAGGAAATGACGATTTAAATAGTTTATTAAATATGTGTGAAAAGGTAACTAATACCTTAAAATCAGCGTGTCTCCCTTTACGTAAATGGATATTTAACTTGGATATCACTGCCCATGACATATCTAAACGATTGTCTTTGGGAGACCAGTGTCAAAATAAAACGTTAGGAATGGGCTGGTATAATAAAAATGATGAATTGCATTTCACAACACGGGTAAATAGTCATAATAAACCATTAACTAAGCGAACAATGTTATCTGTTATAGCGCAGGTGTATGACCCGTTAGGTATTTTAGCACCAGCAATTATAATAGCGAAAATTTTAATGCAAAGGTTATGGTTGTGTAAGATAAATTGGGACGATCCGGTTCCTAATGACGTCATATTAACTTGGGAGAAATTCATTAATACTCTGCAGAGTTTACATGAATTGCGTATCCCTCGCCATGTACTAGGTGTTCACAAAGACTACATAGAATTACATATTTTTACAGACGCGTCACAATGTGCATATCAGCCGTGTAGCTACCATTCAGACAGCTACAGGCCCTGTACAACGTTTTTTCACCAAGATCTGCCCGCTACCAGTGCCAACAGCGACGAGTGATGACACCCATGAAGACTGTAGAGTCTCCAATGAAGCAACCACATAAATCCATTGAAACCTGAAGCTTTCAAGGCGGCCGGCATGTTCATTGTGCCACCGGTCGGAATGCAGCGCTGACGGTGGCGCCACCTCGCCACCACAGTACGGCGAGAAAGTGGAACTAAAGACAATGAGTGAAGTGAAGTTAGCATTTACATAAGAAAAAATATGGTGGACAGTACGGTTGATTTAGTTAGAATATCTCTTTTTGTTTGCATCCGAAAAATATATTGTAAAGTTTACAGTTTAGTAATAAATAATATTTTATAACTACAGTAAATCAGTGCTTAATTTCATATATCCACCGCACACACTCGTCGCATAAGAATACGAGTTTCCAAAAACAGGGACGCCAAGCAGCGATCAGAGGTCGTCAAAGAACGCGTGGCTGAGCGAGGCGCCCTAAGAGTTATCAATATCCTTAAGTGCACTTAAATAACTTACGGTTTCTCCTATCACATTTACTGCCGCACTGATATAACACAATAACAGAAAAACTGTCAAACAGCATGGAGGAGCTCACTTCAATGTTTACCTCGCGCATGGGCCAATACGATGAGGATTTAAGGAATGCAGCTGCCACTGATACTGCCCATAAAACAATTGCCGGCCTATCACGGTACTTCACTGAGTTCAAAGCTCTGATATGGCAAACCATGGGCATGTTGAAGACGCAAATGGAGCTGTTATTAACTGGTCTCGACCGGCACGAGATGGCCTCCCGAAGGAAGGTGTTGTTGCTGCATGGGTTAGCCGAATTAGCAGAAGTCACTTGTATTAATCAGGCCATTTCGACTATACAAGAAAAACTGCAGCTGCCTGATATCAAAGTTATTGATGTTGAGAACTCTCACCGCCTGGGAAACAATGTTTCAAAGCCCCGTCCCCTTCTCATTAGATTTCAGAGCTGCCTGATGCGGAATGAGGTCTGGAATGCCAAGACTAGGCTTAAGGGTACAGGTTTAACACTGTCAGAGTTCTTAACCAAGCCCCGCCATGACGTCTTTATGGATGCCTGCAAGCATTTCGGTGTAAGACAGTGTTGGACCTCTGATGGAGAAATAGTCGTACAACTTCCAAACAATATACGTCGTAGTATTGAGTCGCCCTCGGAGCTACGTAAGTTGTGCATAGAATTCCCATCCCCGCAGTTGCCGCCTCCCGGAATAACAAAGACTTCACAGCCAGTCATCCATACAACATCCAGTGGAGCCGCCGTCGGTGACAGAAGAATCCGGAAACAAGTGAAGTAGCAGCAATATTTTTTATTTTTTAGCATAACCTTCAATCAACCGGATAAATTTTTGAGTTCGTTAACGTTAATTTGTGTTAAAACCGCCAATTGAGGTTAGTTGTACTTATGCACTGTCTCTCTCTAACTTTCAAAATTCATATGTAACATCTTTTCACTTTAATGTCGGTTGATTAACATTTTTGATTTTATTTCACTAATAATGAGTTCCTTGTTTATTTCTTGCTTATGACGTGAATGACAGGACGGGTCGATGTCATATGTCATGTCAGATCCTATTGTGACAGTTGTGACGTATAATATTATTGTATTGTTCGAGATTCGTTCAGAATCATATGTCAATTAATGTCAGTGTTCAGTGCGTTTAGTTGTTAAAATATCGTTATCTACCAACCACAGTGCATTGAGGATAACTATATGAAAATTCATATTTATTTTTATATACTTAAATATTATAATTATTATTATTGAATTCTTAACATTTAGTCTGTTTACATATTATTATAAACGTCTTATATATTTTATATTATTATACCATTTAAATTTAGTCATGTCTGATCATGTTGAGAGTTATATTTCTTGCTCTTCGTCCGAAGTCTCTGATGACGATTACGCCAGTGCGTGTAGCGATAGTAATGAGGATGCAGTTCGCCTACGCAAAGTTGTGCACATCAATGCTCAAAGCGTTCACGCCCACTACCCTGATCTGCTTAGTGCTTTCGACTCTAACATTATACATGCTGTGCTCATATCTGAAACCTTCCTCAAACCTACACTCCCTTCTACTCAGTACACATTACCAGGGTATAGGCTGATACGAAGAGATAGGGTGGGCAAGGGATCTGGCGGGGTCGGGATTTACCTTCGCAATGATATCAAATTTAAAGTAATAGATCATTATACTGGTTTTACTGAACATATTTTTGTAGAAGTTGACTTTTGCCATACTAAGTGCCTTCTGGGAGTTTATTACAGTCCTTCCCAAAATTTTGACTATTTCTCTTCTTTCGAATCTTCGCTAGAAAATCTTTTATCTATATACCAGCACTGCCTAATCCTGGGTGACTTTAATACGTGCTTATAATGGATATAAGACTGGCCATGGAGAACAAACTCTTAACCGCATTGGTTTTACTGGACTTCAGTAGTGCCTTCAATTCCGTTAATTTCGACATCCTCTTGGGTATCCTCTCATCATTAAATATATCATCCTCTGTAATCGCTTGGTTCAACTCCTATCTTCGGGGTTCGCAGCGGGTTCGCTCTGATGAGGCATCCTCGGACTGGTGTGACCTTGCTGCGGGCGTACCGCAAGGTGCCGTCCTCTCTTCCCTTCTTTTCTCAATTCTCATTAATGCTATCCACAAAGTCATATCTTCCAATTATCATCTCTGCGCAGACGATTTGCAGATATACCGACATTTCGGGGCTGATGAGGTAGATGGGGCTATTACGGCTATCAATAATGATCTCAGAGGCATTAGTGCATGGGCAAAATCTTTCGGTTTGCTTGTCAATCCAGCTAAATTGCAGGCAGTCATTATAGGGAGCAGATATTTTTACAATAGTCTTGACCTAGCCTCTCTGCCTCCTGTTTATTATAACGACACATTGATACCATTTACCTCGGTTGTCAAAAACCTTGGTATTATCATCGACTGCAACTTGTCATGGACTAGTCATGTCAACGAGGTGAGCAGGAGGGTTTTTGGCACTTTTCACTCCCTTAAGCGTCTTCAGAATTTCCATGTATGTATGTGTATGTTATATGTATGTATATTTATGCCTATTACCTGGGGTATACGTCTCGTATACCTCTTACATCACATCGGCCTCCATAACCGCATCGGCCTCCATAACCGGGGGCCCGAGGACGGTGAGTTGGCTGCTCACCGTCTTTACAGAAGCAGGCCCATGACGGCAGCGGGACGTGAGGGATTCACGCACGCCCCCTCCCCCCCCCCCCCCTAAGAAGCGGGATAACACCCGAAACCCCCCCCCCCCCCCCCATAGACGCGGGATAGCACCCGAACCACCCCCGAGACGAGGCCGCAATTGTAGCCGTAGGTCTGATGGGAGTCCTGGGACATCCTTCCGAGGGCTTACCCGGGGCTCCCATCCATAGGCTTCAGGGCGTTACCGTGGGGGTTTTTAGTCGGTAGGAGTCCGGCATAACATCCATGAAGGATTTTCCCCACGTTTAAAAAAAAAAAAAAAACCTCTTACATCAACACCGCTACTTTCTTGTACAGTGTACACTAGACTTTACCACTCATATTGCAATTCCTCTGTGCACTCCTGGGTTTGCTGGTAGAAAACTCAACTTTGAGTTAAGCTCGCCTTTGTACATTTCATCTCACTATGGTATTTATTGTAATTTATGTGTACATAAAGAATAAAATAAATAAATAAATAAATACCTTGTTGTAAATCACACAATTGAATTTCTAACTGTCTAATTGCGGTTTCTTCGTTTTCGATACCGTACCGTACAGCAGGCAAACTGGAGATATGACTTCCATAAACGATTTTACAAACAAGAGCAGCACAACTGGTGCTCTCTCGTTTTTTTACAAACTTCCCCGAATGATGATGAGGTTAGTAATTTTTTCCTTGTACTCATCCACTCAGCACTACTTCTTTGCAAATGGGTCGACTTTTCAAGCTCCTCTCTTGAAAGAGAGGAGCTTGAAAAGTCGACCCATAACTTGGCTTTCATGACTTGGCTTTCTCATATAATTCTGGACTCAGATCAGGTTTTTCGCAGTTTGGTCCATAGTGAGCGTCTTTCGATACAGCACTATGGCTTTTTTTCAATCTTAATTTAGGTTTAAAGAAAAGAAAGAAAGAAGAAAGAAAGAAAATATTTTTTATTATGCACACAAAGATAGTTTGACAATAAAGTAACTATAAAATAAATAAACACAACTGTGCATAATAATGGCCGCCTCTCAGCGTAAATGCTGTCCGCGTAGTAGTGCAGACGGACAGCGCTGGTTTTCAGAGGCGGCCGCGAGTATGACATTAAAGTAAATCAATAAAAATAATAATAATAAATAAACATGGCCGTTAATAAAACAAGGTATTTAAATTGCACGTGTGAATTTCAAACAAAACGAACAAACAAACAAACAGTATAAGCCAAAAAATTATATGCAAACACAGAAAAAGAAAATTAACAAAAACAAAAAAAAAAAACATAATAAAATAAAAAATACAGCAAAAAAGAAAAGAAAAACACAATAAATAAAAATCATTTTTGTCCTTGCCCGCCAATGCTGGCAACACCAACACACTACCATGTCAGAAATGCAAAAAAAAAAAAAAAAAAAGTATTCTATTAATCTATGGCAGTGACGCCTTGGTGACGCCAAGGACGCTTAATGGACGACACATCCGTCCGACACATTTAAACTTAACTAAACTGAACTTAACTAAAGTAACAAAAATTTAAACTTAACTAACGTGTGGAGTGTTGCTGTACGTTCCCGTGGAGTTCTGCTGTGTTTTGAAATGCCATGTACGGATTTGCAAGCACAAGAACCTGTTGCATGACTGTCAGCCACATAGGTACCAACGCCACATAGGAATGGTGAGCATTCATTAACATGTATATTATAAGACTCAACAATCGAAACTGCAGTGTGTCTGTAATTCAGTTAATTCGATGGTCACAGGTTACAGGATGGTCAAGGTTAACACATGAAAGCGTTTGGCAGCAGGGGCACAGAACTCCAGTGCACAATACATTGCTATAAAGATGTTTCTCAGACTGAAACTGACTGTTTGGGGCTCGAGAGGCATCTATAATTAACCAAAGTAACTGAATCAAAGTAAGTGAAACCAAATTAAATTAAATTAATGTATAAAATTGGACGAGACCTAAGTCCGGCAGTGAGGAGCGATGGAGATAGATAGATTGATTGGTTGATTGCATATAAATTAGAATGAGTATTTAGATAAACCATATTGTATCAGAACTAGGCAATGATGCAATATGTAGTCAGCATCGCGAAGGCTCTAAAGCAAACCAGATTGCTCCACCATGTATAGGGTCCTGAGGTGGCGCATAAATGTTTGCCTTGTTTTCAGCGAACGAGTCGGTGGCGAGAGGATGTTCCAGCAGTGTGTGGCAGCATGCCTAAAGCAACCCCGAAAGGCAGCAGTCCTGTGCCGAGTCAGTGACAGAGGGGGTATTCGTGATCTTCTGCTGTATCGCTGCTTTTCATACCTCCAGCTAAGCTTCTCGAAGAGGTAGGCTGGCTTTTGCGTTGTTACCACACCAAACACTAAACCGGCCAGGTGTAGCCTTCTCCTAGCCGTCATCTTAAGAAACTTAAGCTTATTTAGATAGGGAGTTACATGGCTTCTCCTAGGTATATCAGTGCAGAAGCGGGCACAAGCATTTTGAACCCGTTGGATTAAGTTCTCTGTTCGCCTAAGCAAGCATGGGCCATATACGGTGTCGCAATAATTGAGTTTAGACAACACAAGGCTAGAAGCTTCCGCAGAGGCTCACTCAAATACTGACGTATGTTATATAAGACCTTGAGCCTGTAGAAACATCCACCAACCACCTTGTTGATATGTGTCTCGAATCGCAAATCCCAGTCCATCACCAGACCAAGGTTGGTCACAATATCCACTCTTTCGATCCCCACACCACCAACAGTAATAATTGGGTCCACGTCAACTATAGATTTGACCTGATTTCTTGAGCCAAACACCATGAATTTAGACTTAGAAGGGTTCAACATGAGTGAATTGTGTTCCGCCCAGGATACCACTCTCTCTAGGTCCTCATTGATCGCTGCTATCGCAGTAGATGCCTCGGCAGGCCTGAACGACCTATAGAGCTGTATGTCATCAGCATACATATGATACCTACAATTTTTGATTTTATTTACTATATCAGCGCTGTATAGGATGTATAATAGAGGTCCCAATATAGATCCTTGTGGCACACCCCTAGGCACTGGGCGGGGGGGAGAGGCAATCCGAGTACCATCTTCTCTCTCTATCTCTACATACTGCGACCTGTTTTCCAGGTAACTCTGGAACCATTCTACAGTTTCCCTGGCAAATCCATAGTATGACATCTTGGATAATAAAAGCGTAGTATTTATGGTATCAAATGCGCGGGTGAAATCAAGGAGCACCAGGACGGTTCCCTCCCCCCTGTCCCTCGCCTCAAGGATGTTGCCTACTACATCAGTCAGAGCAGTAGCCGTGCCACGCCCCCTGCGGAATCCCGATTGCAGCTCAGGCAGAAGGCCATTGGACTCCAGATACTCAGTCAGTTGTGTGTGTACAACTCTTTCTAGTACCTTCGATAAGCAAGGCAGAATACTTATGGGCCTCAAGTCCTTGTAAGTTTGTGGGTTGCTCACCTTTGCTATTGGGCGAACAATTGCACATCGCCGCAGGCTGGGGAACCTATGAGACACAATAGAGGCATTGATAATCTCAGTCACGGCCTGCAGAGCTGTCGGAAGTACCCTGACGAGCATCTCCCGCCCCATTCCGTCCACGCCCTGGGCATTAGTATGAATGCTGATAATTATTTTGCTCACCACATCTGCACTGACTGGCCTCAGTTTAAATTCATTTGAGTTGCACCTATCGAACTCGAAATGCGTCAACTGAGAGATTGACACAGTTGATTGCCCTGGCACATTCAAAAAAGCCCTGTTGATTGCATCATCATCGTCAAAGTGATCCGGCAGCACTTTTTCCTTGTGGTCGGGTAAGACGTCAGCCTTTATAGATTTCCACAGACGTTTTGGCTCTTTGACCTGTGAGTTAATGTTGGCTCTAAAGTAAGCTGACTTCTCACCATGCAGAGATTTCTCGGCTAAATGTTTTAAGTCTATATAGTATTTGTGGTGTTGGTCCAATCTAGTCCTATGGTATCTTTCCCTGGCCCTATCACGAAGACGGAACAATAGACGAACATTGTCAGTAATCCAGGGAGTAGGAGGTGCTCTGAAGGTCTTTGTTCTTACAGGTGCATGAAGGTCGAACAAATGCAGCATATAAGAATTAAAAGACAGTACCATGGCGTCCACATTCTGCCCCCCACCCGCCATCATCCATCGAAGATTGTGCCTGTCTTCCTCGAAACGGTCCACCAGAATGTCCCTCAGAGGTCTGTAAGTGACTATTCTTGGAACCGGCTTAGATCTTTTCATTATCGTATCACAGACCACAAACGAATGACGGCCCAACTCTTTAATGTGATCAACTGTGACGCTTCGTGCCCTGATATCCGTGCAAATGAGGTCTATGAGAGTAGCTGAGCTGTCTGTGAAGTGAGTTGGCCTGTGGACCACCTGAGATAAGCCCAAGCAATTGAGAAAACCATTCAGTCTCCTCACACCACTATCACCCACATCCTGCATATCCACATTGAGGTCCCCCAGCAGCATCACATGATCATATGGAGCCAAGGCCGTGACACTGTCCATTATGCTACCCAGGAACTCATCCAGGTCAAGCCAGGGAGGGCGATAGGCCGTACCTACAAGCAGCGTCTTGCCCAAGATGCTGAGGCTGATCCACATTTGTTCAACGTTGGGATTTACAGGGTGCACCTTGGTTCCAGTAGTGATCCCAGATTTTACATAGAAGGCCACGCCCCCTCCTCGCCCCTTTTTTATATTCATAGGCCTTGGTATGTGCCTTAGCCTATAGCCCTGTACCATGGGGGCCCTGGCATCCTGGTCTGTCTTCAGCCAGGTCTCATTTATAGCCATTATATCTACCGAGTGGTGCAGCATAGCAATTCTGAACTCCTCCTGCTTAGTTGAGAGTGAGCCTGCATTTAATAAACCAAACTTCAAATACCTATTTGTGATCATTAATGCTAATGACAAACAAAATCAATCCTGTGTCCATAATGAAATAACATAGAGCTACAGTATGATAACATTGATAACGAGTCAGATGTATACAAATTTCCGGTGTATAAATTACACTGTACATACCCCGTGAATAGGAACATTTAGTACTTGTAACGGTTCCATTGTGTATAGTTTGTAAGATATAATTGTTTTGATGCGTATTAATTGTTAGTGTATTGTTTCTAGTGTGTTCCTGATAATAAATTTGGTGTAAGTTACATTTTAGTGCATAGCACACAGCTTGCCTTTCCCCATACATATACAGTATAACAGTGTCATGTTTATTACTAATACTATTAAAATATTGTGGGCAGGACTGCTTCAGTTCGGTCGCGGCGGATCGGATCCACTGGTCCCCTGTAGGCGAAAATTTGAGCTCGCCCCATCCAGTCGACTTGCCGTCCAGTCGCGCCCAGAGCTATCCCGGACTGTTGTGGCTGCTGTCGACCCGTCGGGCCTGAATATGGAGGTCAGGTCTGCCTCAGTCCGGACGCGGCGTGTCGGCTCCCCTGGCTTCCTGCAGGCAAGAATTTGCCCCCGTTTCGTCCAGACGAACTTCCACCCCGCCGCACCCGCAGCCTCTCGAGCTCGTCCAAACAACTGCCGATTCGCCCTAGTCAGGCGCTCGTTGACATAGAAGCGTCTAGGGCTGCCATCCAGACCCAGATCCTGCGTCGTAGCACCACGGCGCACACGCGCTCCCCTCAGCAACTCGTCCCTGGTGTCGCGGCGCGCCAGGCGCACCACAAGGATACGAGGGCGGCGCTCGGTCGCTCCCCGTGGATCAGTGGCGATCAGCTGGCGCCTCCCGACCCGCTCCGCGCTGACGATGTCGCGTTCCTGCACATCGACACCCAGCTTGGTCCCTATGGTCAGCACTAGGTGAGTAGGGTTTTCACCGTTAACCTCCGGGATATTGGACAGTTCAATATCGTTTGCCAGTAACTCCTGGTCCCTCTCGTTGAGCTCGCGCCGAAGACTCTCGACAACGCTCCCGGTAGACTCAGCACCCTCGGACCCCTGCGTCGCCCTCTTCTCCTCCATCGCCAGTAGTCTAGTTTCGAGGCTATCGATTCTGGAATTACATAATTGTACAGAGTCCTTTATAGATGCCACCTCAATCTCCATTTGTCGCCTGAAGGTTCTGAGATCCGAGCGCAGCGCCTTAATCTCCTCCATGAGCAGATGGAATTCTCTGCCTTTTTGTGTGTCCTCCAAAGCATCAGCCACGCAGTCCGGACCAACCGCAGCCGACACTGCGGTCCCGGCCGTCGACGCCTGCCCCTGCAATGCCACCTTATCTCGTTTGGCCTCCGACTGCGACCCCCGCACCGGAGTGTCGTCGCCTTTCTTTTTCCTGACAGTTTTGCGTTTGCATTCCGGGCAACACCAGTCCGAAGGTACGGTATCATCGGTAGGAATACTCACGCAAGGCTTATGGTAATAACCACAACACTTTGCGCATTTAACGCCATCTGTTGGTGTTAGGAAACGACCGCAGCCTCCACACTTGGTCATCGCTATCAAGGATCGAGTAGTACTTTTAATAGTGTGAAGATGGCGCTGGCAGTTCTGAATCGCGGCAGAAAAATTACAAAGTTCTTAACTGTGGGTACTGTTTTACCGTTTGCATAAAAGTTCAAAATTTGTTGGCGGATTTCAAAAGATTTTGAATGTAACTTTTGTTATGCCTGAATTCTGCTACCATCTCACTACTTCACTGTAATATGTAATGTTTGTACCCTACTCTTCACTTCACAGCAGGTACCTAAACTGGCTGACGCCTGGAGAAGTCTTATTTGTTTTAAGTTTATATACGTTTTACTTTTTATATTTTATACACTTTTACACCAAAAATTATATTGTTTACATTTGATTCTAACTTTACACTGGATTGTTTGGCTGCACTGTATTGTTCAAGCACACTTATGAATAAAATAAACGCTTTCAACTATTTAATTTGTATTATTTATACAGAGCTGATGTTTACTGTGTGTTTGACAGCTGTCATCATTATTAATTAAACGGTTTTTACGATTACAATTTTCCACTTTCGCGATCAAAGGATTCGGACTAGATTTAAATATGACTTCATGAGTTTTACTATGAATCGATCCCGTATTAAAAGACACAACAGTAGCTGCGCATCGGCCCGCATAAGAACCACGGTAAAGAATAATTTACACGTTTGCCCCCAACTAATTTGGCAATTATTCCGTTAAAACTTTCAACTATATTACTTGTGCAATTATGAATTAAACTTCTAGAATGATATGACAGTCTTTTACTTAATATTTCTACCGCGTCCATTAATCCGCATCCAACAATTGCTGGAAGTAACCCAGCAGGTTGTATTCGACGAGATCAGGTCTACAGAAACACTCCGTGCAATGTTGGTGATTACCAAATACGTGTTGTGGCCCATTTAGGATATCTTCACTAAGATTTTTTATATTAGATATTTTAGATTTTTTATTTTTTTCTTAGATTTTGATGATTTTGATCCCCCCAATATTTAACCGCGCATTTTACACCCGTTCTTAAACGCCAATACCTTTATTTTAGGAATTTCCGTAATTCACGAAGATACTCAGTGTCTTTCGACAGTTTCTCCAAGCTATTGCAGTAGTTTCGTAAAAGATGATTTTTGCATTCAATTTTCTCTACTATTATTTTATCGTACGGACGCGAATCTAATATTTTTTTATAAGTACTGGAATCGCCGTCTGCTACAATAACTCCGAAAAACAATACTTTATTAGTTTTAATGCCAATTATCGCACCTGCGCCGGATAAGGCGGAAAAATTCTTACCAAAAGATCTCTTGCTCCAACAACCGTCAACAGCAACAGATATTCATGGTGTACCATTTTTATCAACACTACCTATAGACACTGCTTACTCTGCTTCTTCCTTGACAGCTTCTGCCATGGAATGTGCTGCTGTCTTTTTCCACCAATCATAAACCGTATTATTAATTTCATTGTATAATGAAGGTGACATGATTGGTAGGGCTACTGCGGCAGTTAATGTTTTAACTGAGAGTAGGGAGTTACTCTCAGTTAAAAACATTAAAATTATCAGGTGATATGATACCAGATACAATTTGATGATTCACTTCCATGCTACCTTTCTTTTCAACTAAACACACAGTAAATTTCATACTACGCATATTACATTTCATGATGAGTTTTGAATCCAGACTAACATTTACTTCACCTATTATACTGAGGTAACTTAACTTACAATCCATTGGACCGTGGTCCCCTATGGCCTGAAGAGCTTTAAAAACAAAGAAATATATACTACTCTACGCCCAACTTCCACTTCATCCACCTTTCCCTCTTGACTGTTTTCAATAACTAGTTCCTGTAAAGAGAGATAATGGCTTGTTTTTTTTTTATAAAAATGATTCAAAAAGAATGGGCCCAGTTTTTTTCAAACATAGCTAGGAACTCCCTTAGAATACATCTTTGAAACACATAACACTAGATCAAAATCTTCAACATTTTATATAAATAAACGTAATAAAAAAACTGGTTGTTTGTAAAGTCGGTTAAGGATAATAATTTTACGGGATAACGTCATAATATTATTCTCCATCGCTTGTTCCGCGCTCTCGCTCCTAACGTGACATAATGTGACACTTTTTCGTGCGTGTTGTCGGTGTTCATCGATTTATAAGACATTATAACGTCCAAAAATAAATACATAAATCCGACTACATAAAAACTCAAGGTAAAAATTATATCTTCAAAACTACACTACAGATTTTGATGCGGTTTCTTTTAATACATAGAGTAATACAAGTGAAAGGTTTATATATATAAGACATGCTTAATATAGTTGAGGGTGCAGCGAGAACGGGATCGGACGCCACGCGGGCGGAAAAATATTGGTGGTACGAAGTTCGCCGGGTCAGCTAGTATTTTTATAAGTGGGTAGGTGAAAATCATTCGATGCAATGCGACGTCTCAAATATTATAAAAAGACGGTATCGAATGTCATCGGGCCGGAAGTTGATCCCGATTCCCGAGCCGTCGAATTGTGAGGTGCGATATATCTCTGTTACATTAATAACGTTACTAGCCTTTGCCCGCGGCTCCGCCCGCGTGTTGTCGGTGTTCATCGATTTATAAGACATTATAACGTCCAAAAATAAATACATAAATCCGACTACATAAAAACTCAAGGTAAAAATTATATCTTCAAAACTACACTACAGATTTTGATGCGGTTTCTTTTAATACATAGAGTAATACAAGTGAAAGGTTTATATATATAAGACATGCTTAATATAGTTGAGGGTGCAGCGAGAACGGGATCGGACGCCACGCGGGCGGAAAAATATTGGTGGTACGAAGTTCGCCGGGTCAGCTAGTATTTTTATAAGTGGGTAGGTGAAAATCATTCGATGCAATGCGACGTCTCAAATATTATAAAAAGACGGTATCGAATGTCATCGGGCCGGAAGTTGATCCCGATTCCCGAGCCGTCGAATTGTGAGGTGCGATATATCTCTGTTACATTAATAACGTTACTAGCCTTTGCCCGCGGCTCCGCCCGCGTGGATGTCGGTTATCACGACCAAACATAGCCTATGTCCCTTCTCAAGGTCTAACCTATCCCTATACCAAATTTCATCAAAATCGGTTCAGTGGTTTAGCCGTGAAAGCGTAACATACAGACAGACAGAGTTACTTTCGCATTTATAATATTAGTATGGATAATGTAGTAATAACTACTGTTATAGTGAATAATAGTGAATTGGTAGTAATTGAATTAGCAATTATAATTAAATACCCTCTTTGGGTGTTCTAAATATTGTGTAACTAAAATATACTCGTAAAGTAACCGTATCAAAGTATCACTTGATGTATTTGCGGTAATCCTTGGGGATAAACTATCATAATAATAATGTAATCATGGCTGTAAAAGTATGGCTATACCAATGATTATAAGGGCTGGTTCAATACCAGTGTAGTATCTAAGTTTTATGTACTACCTATGTATCATAGTGTCGGCTATTTAACTGATATACCAGATGATGAAATATCATTATAGCGTAGCAGTGACTGTGCAAGTATTGTCATACTAATAATTGTGAGAACTGGTTCGACTCCAATATGGTTATAGTTTTAGCTATTATATTGTTGTAACTGGTCAGACACCAGGGTTGTCTTATATTGTAATGTTTGGCTACGAGTCCGGTGTACGGTGAAGTGAAATAAAATTATGTTGTGGTTAGAAGGTAGACAGGTTTTCTTGTTAGTTCTTTCCTGTCTACAACAGCCTTTGGAACTGACATAGTATAACAGAATAAAAAAGTGATAAAACAGAATTGTATTTATTGTTTAATTTCCTTGGTTCAAATACATAATTACAAATGGCATCCTGTTTATAGATATATATAGTAATTTAAAGGCTTATATATACCCCAAATGTTACCCCCCAAATCTAACACGTGCATAATGATTCCTACTGATCCCCTACCTTATACATAGATTATATTTGTATCGCCTTATATATAATACATAGAAACTTAATAAAGTGAATATTACTTACTTACTATTTAAAACCTTATGTTTTTCTCTTATATATGGATCACTATGCACGCATCTGCCTTAAAAAATTGATAACTTTTGACATAAACCTACCTGCATTTTTAGTGCCTACTAACATATTGTTTCCACTTCAAAATATCTCTTGGCATACAATCTGGTGAATCAGGAATTATATCTAAAACAAAAAGTAGGTTAGGTAGAAGGAACAGCATCATTCGGAAGTAAATCAAATTCATGATTTATGACAAGCTAACAATAATTCAAAATAGGCACATTTTGTGTAGACTTGTGAAACTGATCATTACAATAATGCCAAACCTAACAATACCTACTTAAAGCAAAACTAAAATGTTATAAGTTAGTAAAAGTAATGATAAAATCACTCACCCGCGGCATCCGAATCAGATTCATATCCTAGATATGCGTTTTTAAGCGCATTATCCATTTTTAACAATAATACTTAATAATTCTCATAAGTGAAGCCGCTATAACAGTTACGCATGACAAGACAAGAGAAATAGCGCGAAAAAATCAAAGAAAGTTTGTTTGACCTGTCAAAACTTTTTACCATAAACAATAACATAGAATTAAAAACATATTTTAGAAAAGAGAATAGATACTCAACTTCAAACCTCATTATTTAGTTGTGATGATTATTAAGTATAAATTAAAATATACCTTAATAAAAACTAACAAACGAAAATTTTAAATTATTTTCATACTGATATACTACCTGGTGTACTAACTTTGAAAAAGTTTGGATTTCTGTAACCAATTTTATTTTACCTAATCATTCCAAGTAAGTGGCTTGGAATACATTGTTGTAGGTATTATTTTCTATAATTTTTAAGTCAGTAAATTGATTAAAGCACACTTGGATTGTTTTTGTAGATATTTAAAAATAAACCACATACAACCAAATCACTTGTTTCATATTGGCAGAATTATATTGTGAAAGTTATAATTGCTTACAATGACCCATAATGCTTTGAGACATTATTATGTACATTTTTTTGTACAATTCATTAAACCAAAATCATCTGGTTCTCATATAAATTATAAATAATTCCACTATAATGACCCACAATCATTTGGTATAATGATTATAGGTCATTATAGTGAAATTATTTTATGCATGTTCTAAATATGTGGCTTGGTTAATGCATTGATATTTTAGTCAGATTTGAATAAAAGCTGGGCTGTTTTGGCTGAGGTGTAATATATCAAAGTCTGATCAATTTGGTATCAATAACTGATTTTATGATAATTTGTGGGTTGGTACATTTTGGCATAACTGGGTCCACTTCATCTTCTAATTTGGAATAGTATTTTGCACTGAATACCGGAATATCCATGGCTGAACATAATTCCTCAAATTGAGAAAAGCCTATACCGGAAGCTACAATTTCCGTTGTGGCAGCTATATTTAGATTTACTTGTTCTTTGTTATTAGTGTCTTCTTCTTAACCAAGCAAACATGTTTGCACATATTGCATTCAAAAGATACACCGATAAAAGTCCTCGTCGTTTTTCTCTAATTAGACGGAAGTTACCTAATGTGCAATTAAATAGATTATTATGACGAGCTTTTTCTTGTAACTCCTGTAAAAAACGTATTGAAATTCATCTTCTTTATGATCTCATACTCTTCGATAAGAGGATTTTCTGACTCTTCAATATATCTGAAACAGTGAAGGTAAATGGTAAGTATTACATTATTTTATTTATCAGGTGGTTTATTGTGTAAGCTTTTTTACAGTTTTAATGTTTGCACAATGCACAATTACAAGACTAAAAAATTGCACTATGTATATTTTATCTCAACAAGTCAATTGGTTCTACTGGTTTAACCATAGAATGATGTTCGCCTATGGGGACGGAGGTCAGAGAGCAGTCGCGCCGTGGAAATAGCTGAAATTCAGGCAAATCTGGTTGGGCCAGTTAGCAGACCTTGGGCCGTAAGCGTAAGTCTAACGTAACCGGGATAAATGCTAGGGTGAAGGAAGGAAGTCTAATTTAATAAAACATTTTTATCTAACCTTACCCTAAGTGCGTAAAAAACACTACCTAGTACCTACCTATTCAGATCTATGGATAATTACTTACCTATTTTCAATGGAATCTACAGTTAGTACTGTGGCGGTATTCATGTCAGGTATTTGAAGCTGCCCCTGAGACCTACAATAAAACGGAGTATTAGTATTTACGTACAGCTGTCTGCGTACAGCGGCCACACCCTGGAAAACCGTGTCGGCTCACGGGCTAAACCTGGAGGAGGGGCTTGTCAACTCAGTAGACAAGTTAAATGCGGCTCCCCCTCGCATCACGCAAATAGTCTGTCTCGGCAAGGAAGGCAACCCAACGCAGATATGCAACAGGGTTTGGTGGACTTGGCGAGTCAGCAAGGCAAGGTGGATGGCCTAGGGCGACGGTAGAGGGCATATAGTTACCGTCGGCCAGACACATCATCTGATCTCTCCCCAGTCGTAGCGGATCTCCGTTCCACTGGACCAAGGAGGGTGAGGATGAGAGTGTGCGCCTGCGTCTGCGCGAGCGTTTGCGCATCTTAAATATCCTGCGCACCTGACCGCTTCTGTTGAAAGGACTCCGAATACGCTTAAATCCTGTGGCGATGGGATGAAGTCTGGCATGATGCAGCCGGGTTTTGTCTGAATCCTGCACATAGGTGATCTTGGGGGTGTGAGTACACGCCGTGGTCGCTTTCACACTGCAAACTGGGGACGACAGTGTGAATTCGGCAGCACCCAGGATAATAAAGCAGCCCTATTTAGGGAGGCACTGCTTTCCTCGTTCAGCCGAGGAGTGGGCTAGAAAAGGTGCCCTAAAAAAAATGCTCGTACCTATCTGGAGAGGTGGTAGTAACCGCGGCTGCCATCGCATCAATTAATACGTGGTCGACGAAACAATAAAAATATAATAAAAACATCAATAATGACATTTGGTGCGTGGAACGTCAGAACGCTCATTGATAATGATGGTAACGCCTGCCCTGAACGTAAAACCGCCGTAGTAGCTCGTGAACTTCGTCGTTATGGCGTGGATGTTGCTGCTCTCAGTGAAACACATCTCGCTGATGAGGGAAAACTGGTGGAAGATGAAGGTGGTTACACCTTCTTCTGGAAGGGAACCGCTACGTCTGAACCACGGCGTTCAGGTGTAGGGTTTGCTATCAAAAGCGACATAATGAAGCGCTTGGATGAATCATATCCTATACACATTTCAGACAGATTGACCACGTTGCGCCTACACCTGGACCATAACAACTATCTGAATGTCACCAGTGTCTACGCTCCTACCCTAGACAAGTCTGATGACATCAAGGAAAAATTCTATGACGACGTATCTCGATGTCTAGATAGCATTAACACCGGAGAGCAGATTTTATTGCTGGGTGATTTCAATGCCAGAGTCGGAAGAGACTATGAGGTTTGACCTGGAGTCCTGGGTAGACACGGAGTTGGTAACATGAACTGCAATGGTTGGTTGTTACTCAGTTTATGTGCTCAACACGAGCTGGCAATATCGAACACCATGTTCCGGCTTGCCGCAAAGCACAAGACAACGTGGATGCACCCAAGATCCAGACACTGGCACTTGATCGATTATGCTATCGTATGGCAACGAGACATTGGACAAGTGCAGATCACCCGTGTTATGCGCGGGGCGCACTGTTGGACTGACCACCGGCTCATTATTATTAAATTGCGACTCCGCCTCCGAAAACCACGTAGATCTAAAGCAATAAAGCCTGAGTCACTGAACGTGGAAAGGCTGAACGATCGCGAGGTGAGGGCGAAATACGCTCAGACCTTGTATGAGAAGCTGTTGTCAAGTAATAATAGTGGCGATGTAGTGGCAACCTGGGAAACGTTGTCGTCTCATCCCATGGAGGCCGCTCCGCTACATTGGGTCGAAAAGATCACCGAAACGAGGATTGGTGTGATGAGAACGATGAAATTCTTAGGGCGGCACTCGACAAACATCGTGATCTCTTGAAACAGCACAGTCGGCGAGGTGGGAGTGTGGCGGCGGTCAAAGAAAGTGACGTCCAACTACGTAGGCTGTCCCGACAGATCAAGGACAAGTGGTGGCGTGACAAGGCTAGTCACATGCAGTGGCTCGCAGATACAAATCAGCTCGGGGAGTTCTACAGCGAGGTACGTAGGATGATTGGAGGGTGTCATCGAGTAAGGGTGCCCCTGGAAGCAACAGATGGTGAACTCCTTACTAGTAAGGAGGACGTACTCAAGCGATGGGCACAACATTTTAGCTCTTTGCTAAATGTAGACCGATCAGCCGATCTCCAGTTGATCAGTCGGTTACCACAACTCCCTTTATGTACTGAGCTGGATGCACCGCTATCGCGTGACGAGGTTATCTCTGCCATCAAAGACCAAAAAAATAAAAAGGCAGTTGGCATTGACTTTATACCGGGCGAGTTGCTGAAGTGCGGCGGTATCGAGTTACACACATTTGTTTGGGAACTATTTGTACGTATGTGGGAGGAAGAACGGGTCCCAGCTGCCTTCAAGGTGTCACGCATTAAAGCCCTGTACAAAAACAAAGGCGATCGTTCCGATTGTGACTCCTATCGTGGCATTTCTCTTCTCTCAACACCTGGAAAGGCCTTTGCTCGAGTGCTTCTCAATCGCCTAAGGCTATTATCAGAAAGGATCCTGCCAGAAACACAACTTGGCTTTCGACCTGATCGGGGCACCTGTGAGGCTATCTTTTCAGTGCGTCAACTTCAGGAAAAAAGCAGAGAACAAGGTCGTCAGTTGTACCTCTGCTTTGTTGACCTAGAAAAGGCGTTTGACAGCGTTCCTCGTGAAGCTCTTTGGCTGGTTCTGGGAAAGCTGGGATGCACTCAGAAGTTTTTGGGGCTTATCGGACTACTGCATGACGACATGCAATGCTGCGTCACTGAAAATGGTGAGCAATCCGAGTTCTTCCCCGTCACCTGTGGGGTAAAACAAGGATGTGTGCTAGCACCTACACTGTTCGTCCTGTACTTTGCAGTAGTGGTCAGGGAGGTCGCAGGGGTTATCTCTGAGGGTGTCCGCATACGCTTCAGAACCGACGGTGGACATTTTTAATCTAGCCAGACTAAGGGCGCGCTCCAAGGCAACTCATGCCGTGATCAGGGAGATTATATATGCCGACGACATATGCTTCTTAGCGGAATCTTCAGATGGCCTGCTGCCAGCTGATGACAGCTTTCCATCAAACATGCTGCAAGTTTGGCCTGAAAATAAGTGTCAAAAAGACGGAGGTGATGTGTTTAGACACACACGGTCACGAGACACTGTGTATCAGGCTTGGCGAGGACGTGTTGAAACAGGCTGATAAGTTTCGCTACCTAGGGAGCACCATAACATCTAAATGTGACCTTGATGCCGAAATCAATAGCAGAATCGGAGCTGCTGCGGCAGCATTCGGGAAGCTATGCGCTAAGGTATTCTGCTCGCATGATCTAAAGCTGTCTACCAAAATTTCAGTATACATGGCGATCGTGCTGCCAAACCTCCTATATTCATCCGAAACATGGTGCGTGTACCGTCACCACATTCGCACTCTAGACCAATTCCACCTTAAATGCCTGCGAAAATTTTTAAATATCCAGTGGTCCGACTATGTGCGAAACACCGAAGATCTACGAAGAGCAAATGTCGGTGGCATAGAGACGTATTTAATGCGTCGTCAACTTCGGTGGTGTGGTCACGTATCTCGGATGACGGAGGATCGAGTGGCGAAACGCATCTTTTATTCTGAACTGGAGGAGGGTAAGCGAAAACAAGGCGGACAACTCCTCCGTTATAAAGATGTTCAGAAGCGCCACATGAAAAAATTTAACATCGAACCTTCGAGATGGGAGGCGTTGGCGGCACATCGCCCTGAATGGCGCAGGCTTATCCGTGAGCAAGTGGACGAGTTCGAGGAGCAGCGGAAGGCGGACCTCGACACCAGGCGCGACGAACCGAAGGCCCGAAAGCCTGCTGCTGTTACCTACAATTTCGTGGGTGGAGTGCTTACGTGCTCTATATGTGCACGTAGGTTCACCGCCAAGATTGGCTATATTAGCCATTTGCGTGCGCACCAGCGCCGTACCAATCAGGAAGACTTATAAGTGGTCGCCATGGCCGAAATCGGTTGGAGGAGGTCAGTCAGTATTTACTTATCGTTTGCAAACGGTAGGCAGATGTACTGTTATAGGTAGATAAAATATGAATGATCAAAAATCTGTAAGTAGCATCCTCAGCGGTTATGCTGATGTTATTATACTATGGCGCTATGAACGTAATATTTAGGTATGATATTTTCTTAAATTACCAATCGGAGATAGAAATGTAGTGAAATATAACAATTATTTTATGAATGATAAATACTAAATTATATAAATATTTATTTACTTTTATGGCTTTGCACGACTTTTACACTTGCGTTGTTTATTTCCCATATTGAATAGTTATTGGTACTACTTGCAATAATTGATTTATTAATACGTAAAACCGATTAATTAGATCATTTAATAAACGAAATTTTCGCGCAAAAACTGACACAGGTCCTACTTTGGTAAGCGCCAGCGCGCGACTGGCGCGACTGTTCGGGACTCAGCGGCGCGAGCACTCGCGAATTTAGTAGATATTTAAACATAACTTTAAAAATTATTTAATAATATAGACAAAATCTCCGAATATGTCTATACATATGTAGTGGCTTTAGTTGAGTACAAAAATTTAGTCATAATATAAAAAAAACATTGCGAAAAGGGGTAACTTTGGGATGTTTTTCTATCGAGTGAAGTTCATCAGATCCGGTAACTGAATGCGAATTTGACTAGACTAGATCCTTAACTAATATATCGCTGGTTAAATGCCAAAGGGCCACAACGCAAAATAAATCTGAAACCAATGATATTACATACAAAAAAGAGGCAGATATGTTATTAGACTGCGCCTGGTGAAGACGCGAAAACGTCCCAATTGGGACGTATCGCATTTAGTATATGTCTGGCAAACGCCGAGTTGTCACGTATGTAAGCGCATAATAAAGTGGCAATAAAAATGCCACCGTGTATTTTTAAAAATGTACAAATTACGACACTAAAATCAATAAAACACGAAGGACCTTCTATCACATGTAAGTACATACAATATTACCGATTTTTTAGTGTATTTCATTAAAATTAGTTTATTAATATTTTTAAAATAATGGCGGCAAAGAAAAAGGACAGAAATACTTTTTGATATGAGCACGACAAGGACACAATAACACTGCTTGCATAGATTATCAGTACAGATGCGACATAGGGTAATTTTCAGTTTACTGCCTACTAAAGTAATAATTTTGACCTGCTGTTCAGTTTTATTTGTTATTCAAAATTCAGTAACATAATTTTTGTTTTATTTATTTGTTGTCCTTTAAATAATTGTAATAACCTAAATTTTTTTTCAAGGTTTCCGACTAATGAAGTTCGACTTCAAGAGTGGATTGCAATTGTTAAAGAACAACGAAATGAGTTTGACTGGACACCTTCAAAAAGCAGCAGAATTTGTAGCAATAATTTTGAAGCCACTGAGAGATATACTTCGGAAAAAGGAACAATGCTCAGGAAGAATATAAATAACTGACAAATATACCACTGTTCGGCTTCATTCTGCTCATAAAAATAATCCCAAAATAAAAAAACTTTCTAAGAGGCAGAAAAGAAATAAATTAAATTTATTTGAAGGAGTTTAATTTTTGATTATAACGTCAGTACGGCACTATGGTTTTATTTTCGAGAAGTTTCCTTATTATCTTTTTGAATTATTATCATTTTCCGAAATAAATAATGACGTATTATTTTTTCATCGAATTTCATTTCTTGCCTACCAACGAAATACCCCTTCTGTTCAACAAAATCATAATCTATGCTTCGAAACGCAATCGTCCGAATCACTCCGAATTATAGCTATCTTTTTTACTCATGTGCTTATCCCATCTTTCGTACTACTTTAACGCTAATTGTCAACTATTGTGCACTGACAGACTGCTGGATCAGATTTGAGAAGTCAGTTACTATGAACGTAACATATCTTGTATAAAATATCATTGTCTGAAACCTATTTTTTTTCAAAAATGGCATCTTAATCATTATAACTTTTAAATTCGAAAAAGACACCCGTGATTTTAGCGTCAGAAATGGCCAAATCAGACAAGCGCCTTTTTTGCATTCCGCGACTTTGGTGACTAACTTTAGGACAAAACAGCCATATTTTGAGTTGAGCCCTCGTAATCGGCTTAAATGCACGTATTTTATAAGACAAAGGGCCATATTGCGAAATATGTCGCTGGTTAAATGCCAAAGGGCCACAACGCAAAAAAATCTGAAACCTGTTTTTTTTTCAAAAATGTCATCCAAATCATTATAACTTTTAAATTCGAAAAAGACACCCGTGATTTTAGCGTCAGAAATGGCCAAATCAGACAAGCGCCTTTTTTGTATTCCGCGACTTAGGTGACTAACTTCAGGACGAAACAGCCACATTTTGAGTTGAGCCCTCGTAATCGGCGTAAGTGCACGTATTTTATAAGACAAAGGGCCATATTGCGAAATATGTCTTAGTTTTAAATAAATTTTATAGACTAAAGTGCCATATTTTGGATTGTGGCCGTGTGGAATATAAATATCAAGTGAGTACATCATTATTTTATAAGCCAAAGGGCCATATTATAAAATGTGTCCGCTTTGCATTTTAATACCATGAGATTATTATTTATTTTTTAGGATGAAAGTGCAGAGCCAGTTTTGTATATAAGAAAAAAGTAAATACATTACTATTTCTTTTCGCAAATTGGACTTGTTTCTTTTGGGGCTATATTGTTGTGTGTTATGGTTCCCTTGTATGTTTTTTTTGCCAGTTAGTAAATTTACCTACCTTAACAATTAGGTATAGCTTGTCTAAGCCCAAATGACTCGCCCAACCACTTCTCTCACGCATACAAACAAATTATACCGATTAGCGATAAAATTCCTGAAACAATGGAAGTTTTTACTATTTTTACACTAAATATGATGTGAACGTTATTCCAGTTTAGACAAGCTATAGGTACTCGTGCCAATTATATCTGTGCTGCCTGATTCGTAGACTGTTTACTACTGCCGTGGATGATAAAATCATTAGGAGTGGACAGTAGGGTCTGTGTTTGTATACGTATATCATTGCTGTTTCTTTATTTGTAGAATGATTACACGAGCACAAAAAAAAATGGAGGTGGTGGTGGGACGTGTAAATAGTCCTGCCAATGGTGTGTTTGCACACAGAGCGTATAAGCTCCTATGACCAGCAGTTAGGTAGTAATGAAAAGAAAATGCACATGTGACCGCTTCTATGAATGAAAACGTAAGAGAACCGGCACTGACCTGAGTTCCACCTCGTGAGGATTCAGCTGTAGACAGGCGTGGTTCCTGGCACGTGCTGGTAGGTAGGTATGTTTTCGACCGGCCGGTTATTTTCTTGAATTTGTCGTTTTCTTCCGATACACTTCCCTTATACTGACTTGAGAATGTGGCCAAAGGAACTTATAGAATTACACAGAAAAAGAAACGAGGAGTTGAATTACTCAAACTTCCGTTTGGTGCGTTAGCGGAGTCATAGACACCTTTCGGTGCTGCAGCGAGTTACTGACTGATTAAAAATGAACGGGTTGAACGTCAGCCGTGAAGCTTGAGAGTCCCGCTCATAGAACTTCGTTCTCAAAATATAGTTCGAAAAGATCCGTTCACAGCGCCATCCATTGGCCTTCTTCAACACTAAGTGGTCAACAAATGAGCGCCAATATTCAAACATTATTCGTTCATAAAAGCGGTTTCTTAAATTACAAAATTGAAATACAATTAAATTATGTGGGAAATAATTAAGAAAGTACACAAGCGCTCCACCATGCACCCGGCTTTGGAACGTCGCAAGACGTTACGAAACAAACAAGCGAACACTGGCTGATTAGAGCCCATAGTGAATTTGTATAACATAATAATACACATAGCTAAAATAACAACTTAGACTAACAATATTCTATCTAAAGTATGTTTAAAGTTTGAGTTAAAATTAAAGTTTAAGATTCTATTCAGCGTTGTAAGTTATTGCGTTGGGATAGGATACAATTTGGTTACAGCGCGTTTGTAAGTACCAGTACGCGTTTTATATATTATGATAGACATGAGGAGTCCAGGTCCAGTATGACAATTGACAACGTGAAAATGCTGAATTATTAGATCAACAACGTGATCGCGTTTAGGGAGAAGGACAGGATGTAATCCTGATACAGAATGAGGTTCGATCTTAAATTTAAATCGTGCGAATTTTAAAACGTATGTAATGATGCGTAGTAGTTTCTGCCAAGAAGAAACACGTTGTGCTAATGTACATAACAATGGCGACTCTGTGTGTTTTGTTGTCACACTCAACACATTTGCCTTATGCTCAGGTAAGTCAGAACAGTTGGCGGGAGAGAATGACCTAATAGGCCATTCATCAGGGGGGCCGCGGATCCATGCTGGACCGTTCCACCACAAATCATAAGTCAAAAGTTGCGAAGGGAGCATGCCGCGTGATAGACAATCACTCGGGTTAATGGCTCCGGCAACGTGATAAAAATGTTTAGCGTTCAAGTTTTCTTGACACTGAGCGACCCGGTTACTAACAAAAATCGACCACCGATGTGGTGACGAGTGAACCCATGATAAGGCAATCGTGGAATCAGAAAAGGCGTAAATGTCAGTAATGGGAATGCGTAATGCATAAGAATCACGTACAGTTCTTATTAACTTTGACATAAGCAAAATAGCACATAACTCTAATCGAGCAAGCGTAGTAATCTTTGTCGGAGTGACCTTTGATTTCGCACACAAAATGCGAGTTTGAATGCCAGATGGGTAGGTACAATGTGCATAAATAACACATCCCATGCCATTCAGGCTGGCATCACAAAATGCGACAAGACGTAATTCGCAATCAACTTCGACACCTATATATCGCGGAATTTTTAATGTGTCAAGCAATTTTACTTCTTGAACGAGAGCGGAAAAGCGTGAGCGTATATGCTCTGGAGCAGGGTCATCCCAATCACTCTTACTAAGCCAAAGTTCCTTAATTAACAACTTGGCGTAGAGTATCACAGGTGCCACCAACCCGAGCACGTCAAATAGTCGCGCAACTATAGAGAGTATATTTCTCTTAGTGCACTTCTCATCTACCAAGGTGGATGTGAAATAAAAATTATCTCCACACGGCTCCCACGAGAGACCTAAAACCTTTGCGACATGACTGCCAACATCAAACTCAAGCGATTTGCGGTGAGGATTTATGTCAGCGTTCATTGCGATAGGAAATAGCCTAAAATTTAATAATAATAAAAACAGGTCTGCCTGTAAATTGTGACCAATATGTAAAATATCATTGAGCGAAAGACAAGTGTGGGTTTTAGCGCTCGCGTCTAACACAATACGTGATATCAGTTTGTCATGTCGAACTACTGCGTGGTGTGGTATGTAATAACCATCCATAGACAACTTAGAGTCATCAACGAGACCAAGACAACCGTTATCCAAACAATCCTGAACAACCTTATTGTAATCTTCACGTACGGTTGGTGATTGACGAAGTTTACGCTCGAGCGACAAAAACCGGCGGTGAGCGACGCCGCGCGAGTTCCCTAGTTCAGAGGGATCCTTGCAGAACGGCAGCGCAACCGTATAACGACCTACGTCATCGCGAGTCACAGTAGATGTGAAAATATTCTCGCACTCGGTTTCTTCTGGAGACAATAGGCGCTTCACAGGAACCCCCTCAAGCCCCCATGGCTCCCGCACCAAATCATTTAGTGCTAGCGCAGAAAAGGATGCGGTTGTAGGCACAACAACTTTACGTGGGTAATCACCCATAAGTACATACCCAAACGCGGTTGATAGTACACAAGGGGCACTGGGACCACACTCGACTCTATTTCCTAAGTAAATATACGGGAAGAGCTGTGCACCTAATACTATATCAATGTTTCCTGGAATGTTCCAGCTTAAGTCAGCAAGCGGTAAATCGCGAAGATTTAACTCGCGATCACACTTAATTAATTGCGAGGGCAATTGATCCGTAAGGCTATTCATAACTAACGCATGTATAGTATACTTATGATCTGCATAAATACGAGATTCAATGTCCAAATACACATAGCCTATTATCGGGTGCGAAGTGGAACCAACACCTTTGACAACAGAATTACTCATCGGTATTATTGGTAAATTCAATAAACGACAACAGGACAATGTGATTAAGTTATTCTGTGAGCCATTATCAATTAGACATCTGACTACAGATTTATTTCCAGTGCTACCTTTAGGGCGAGCATACACCTGAGCGGTTGCCAAGAGAATATCACCCTTATGGCTAGAGGCGTACGAATGCACAGTGCTTGAAGCGAGCGGTGACTCAGGAGTGGGACTAACAAGGTCGCACTGGGGCGGCGGGGATGCGGCAACAGTCGTCGCATGCGAGTGCGAATTATTAACATTATTATAAAAATGCAATAATTTATGATGTTTTTTCTGACAGAAACAAACTGACGTACTTTTACATTGCGGGAGATTATGTAATGTGCTTAGACAATTCACGCAACCACGCTTAGATTTAATAAACTCATATCTAGCCTTTGCATTTTGCATATTTTTAAACTGAGCGCAGTTATACAGGTGTCGGTGGTCGCGGCCGCCACATAAACAACATGACGCGTCAACTGCGGCGGGCGCATTCGACTTATTATTAATCGGCACACTGACAACAAACGACTTAGAATTACGCTGTACACGCCTATCATTAGACTGTGGCGTCCCAGCAGTGGACGACTTCGCATATGACGAAGACCGCGGGTTGGACCGTTCAATCATCTTAGCATAATCTTGTACAAAGTCGATCAGCTGTTGCGTCGTAGGTATATCGACACCTCGAACAGAAAGTTCGAAGGCTTGGATGGTTAGCGTGTCCATTTTCCTCAAGGCACATTGTAGAAACATGAAGTCCGTTAAATCATTTATACCTAACTCTTTAAGCGCGGCGATAGAGGAGGAATATATACCTATAAATGAATCAAGTGAGTTCACACTAGGTGAACAATTCTTTAAGTCTAATATATTATTAAGATAATATGAACCTAATGAGCGTTTATCTTGGTATTTCTTGACCAAGGCGTCCCACACTATACTGTAGGTCTCACTTGACGGAACAATACCGGCAGTAAACTTTAATGCGTCATTGTTTAGTTTTGAGAATAGGTATTGCACACGTTGCGAATCAGACAATTGTGTGTTTGAATGAATATTGGCCTTAAAGGACTGATAAAATGTATTCCAGTTTTCAGGGCGTCCGTCAAAACTCGGAACAACAAGCATTTCCAATTTCACTACAGACGCGTTCGAATTACTCGACCCGTGTGAGGCGACCTCCTTGACCTTGGGCGTAGATAATTTATTTCTAATGCGTTTTATTCTCGAATACAATTCATCAAATGAGTCAAGGCAAGAATAGTCGGATTCCACAGGGGGTTCTAATGCTAAATTTAAGCTATTTATTTGATCTACAATCGACTCGAACTTATCGCGAACGTCATCGATGTTCTCGGTCTCGGCCAAAAATTCCTCATTGGATCGCGTCGTTATGTCAAAACACACAACTGATTTCGACGATTTATACCAACGGGTAATGCGTGCAAACAATAATTCCTTCTTTTGATTCAACAGAATAAGCTGACCTGACGACATGTTTGCAAACCAACGATAGGTAGGACCTACCTATTGAAATATAACAAGAAGATTATCTGTAAGGTACCTACTATAATATAATAGTAATTCAACACAAACAGTTTAGATATACCTACTTTTTATTGAAAATTGTACTACGGCTTATTATATAATAGCGCAAGTAGCACAGCGGAGCGGGAATGTAACTAACTACGTACCTAGATAGGTACCTACAAAGTTACGCGTATGCGAATAGAATGATGATTTATTTATTTTTACCATTTAAATTTACCAATTAATACGTAAATCACCAACTATTATAATTATCTACCAATTATTACGTAGATTTAGCGTTTTAAATACAGAATTTACCAAATAATTTACGTAAATCTGTTGGCGAATGAAAGTAATGAAACTAAGATGGCGGAAAGAATTCACCAAAATTACGTGAATCTTTTAATTAAATGAATAGGAAAGAAATATTATTCACCAATAATTACGTGAATATGTTATTTACTGGCCTATCCGGCTCGAAGGACCATAAATTATGGTGGGACGTGTAAATAGTCCTGCCAATGGTGTGTTTGCACACAGAGCGTATAAGCTCCTATGACCAGCAGTTAGGTAGTAATGAAAAGAAAATGCACATGTGACCGCTTCTATGAATGAAAACGTAAGAGAACCGGCACTGACCTGAGTTCCACCTCGTGAGGATTCAGCTGTAGACAGTCGTGGTTCCTGGCACGTGCTGGTAGGTAGGTATGTTTTCGACCGGCCGGTTATTTTCTTGAATTTGTCGTTTTCTTCCGATACACTTCCCTTATACTGACTTGAGAATGTGGCCAAAGGAACTTATAGAATTACACAGAAAAAGAAACGAGGAGTTGAATTACTCAAACTTCCGTTTGGTGCGTTAGCGGAGTCATAGACACCTTTCGGTGCTGCAGCGAGTTACTGACTGATTAAAAATGAACGGGTTGAACGTCAGCCGTGAAGCTTGAGAGTCCCGCTCATAGAACTTCGTTCTCAAAATATAGTTCGAAAAGATCCGTTCACAGCGCCATCCATTGGCCTTCTTCAACACTAAGTGGTCAACAAATGAGCGCCAATATTCAAACATTATTCGTTCATAAAAGCGGTTTCTTAAATTACAAAATTGAAATACAATTAAATTATGTGGGAAATAATTAAGAAAGTACACAAGCGCTCCACCAGGTGGTAATAGCCGAAAATGAATTCAACTCCCAATATTGTTCATCAAGAATTGAGCTCACCGATACCAAACAGTCTGAACAATATAAATACCGAACAAGATAATCAATAAATGATACTTTTCTTGAAGAGATCGAAAAATTCTATGGACAGCTGTATGCATCACGGATGACTCAACCGAAGGGACATACCGATGAAAACCATAGAGCACCACTCACGCGCCATTACACCGAGGAGATACCCGATGTCGAGCAGTGCGAGATAGAGGCGGCTCTCAGGCAACTGAAGAACAACAGGTGCCCTGGTGATGACGAAATTACTACTAAGCTCTTGAAAGCAGGCGGGGTTCCTGTACTGAAAGAGCTAGCGAGGCTCTTTAGTTCCATCATCCAGCAGAGCCTTACACCTAGGGCATGGAGCGGGACTGCGGTGGTACTATTCTTCAAAAAGGTGATAAAGCCTTGCTGAAGAACTATAGGTCCATCTCACTCCTGAATCAGGTCTACAAACTCAGGAGTCGTCACAAATTGCCTCGCGTGTAAGCTCGACGAGTTCCAGCCACCGGAACAAGCCAGGTTTCGAAAATGCTTTAGCACCGTAGACCACATCCATACTGTTCGGCAGATCGTAGAAAAGACCCAAGAGTACAATCAGCCGCTGTGTATGGCGTTTGTGGACTGCGAAAAAGCGTTCGACTCCATGTCCTGCAGCGGTGTCGTGTCGATTGGTGATACATCGAGGTGCTGAGATGCCTGTGTGAAACCGCCACAATGTCCGTTCAGCTCCAAGACCAGAACCCATAAGCCTCCAGCGTGGAGGCATGGGGATGTTACATTCCCCTTGAAGGATAAAATTCGAAACGAGGTCATCCGACAAAGAAATACAACTGTACGGCATACGACACAGCTTGCAGAATAAGTAAGCTGAAATGGCAGTGGGCTGGCCACATCTGCCAAAGGACCGACGGCCGTTGGACCAACGAGTCCTAAAGTGGAGACCGCGAGAAGGTAAACGGAAGGTAGGGCGCCCTTCGCCCCGACATGGACTGACGACCTAAAAAAGTGGCTGGGACAGACTGGATGTGGAAGGCGGATGACCAGCCGAAATGGCGCACACTGGGAGAGGCCTATGTCCAGGAGTGGACAGCGATAGGCTAATTGATTGAATGGGTAGTCTATAAGTATTGTTCCTTGTAAGGCTTAGATGACTATAACATTGTAAATTACAATGTTATGAGCAATAACACACTTTCCTTATTTTTCTTGTGGAATTTTAACTTTTAGTTATTTTAATAAAGACGTGATGTCCTGTAAAGTCGTTATTATATCATGTTGTGTTATCCTTATTCTTTTTATGTTTAGCTAAGATTGATTTTATTGGTTTTTCGAGAAAAATATTCATTAAACATTACTTATCTTTCGTTATGTGGCATTTTATTAAATAAATATGCACAGATTCAACACTCATTTTATAAGCAAAACGGACTCATGTGACATTATTTATTATCGTAAATGCAAGCTGCTGAAATTAGTATTACATTAATAAAGCTCTCACATAACACATAGATGTAGCACTTAGATTCTTAAAAAAAATAAAAATATCGCGGCGAAAACTTTGATGGGCTCTCCTGTAAAATTTACCATTTCCGTAATGTGGCCCTTTGGCATTTAACCAGCGATATATCTTTTTCGAAATTTAAAACGCTTTTTTCTATGATTCAGATGCTTTTAAAAAACTCAAAAGTAAATAATAACAAATATATCGCGATAGAATCCGTAAAAATTGGTTTTATTTCAATAGTTACACACGTAAATTTGCCCAGTTTTCATAATACCCAGGTGTCAAAACAACAAAATATGCTCAAAACGTCTAGTATGATACGGGGCCCTACGGGGTCAAGAATGAAGAAAACGATTGGTACGAGATCCACAACTTTATTCCGTAGGTCCTGCTTTACAATAAAAAAAACTACTCTAGGTCAAAGTCGAGTGTCGGTTCGGGTATAGGTACACGCCACTATAAGCGGAAGGCTGAGTAATGTACTCAACTTGGGGTTCCGGGCTGGCCCCGTGCGAGTGTGAAGTTGTCTTCCCCTCAAGGTCACCAGGCGTCGCAGCCGCTAGTTCGGCCCGCCGGAGTCGTCGCCAAGGCCGTCTTCCAGATGGTACGGAGAGGGCCTGCAACCTCAGCTGGTTCGGAGTTGGCCGGTACGGTGCGGTGTTGATATTCCAGCCGGTAAGCAGTTGGACCGGTATTCCAGCCAGTACAAAGTTCTGAGTAGACAACCACACGATTAGGCACTGGTGCGTGAACCCAATGCAACAGCGCCGGGCCCCAACGTATAATTTTCTACATGGGCCCTAAGGTCGGCGGCGCTGTACAAAGGTAGGTACACATAACACATAAATTACACAATAAAACAAAGAAATAAGACTGGATTGTTCCGGAATTAATAATCGTAAGTATTTCTCGTAAGCATGTATCGTAAGTAAGTCTGTAATCCCGTTAACCACGGTTCAATCAACCATAAACAAATGATTCAGTAATAATCAAGCTCTAATATATATATCTATGCTGAACCGTGGATTTAAAACGAGATTAAAATTCGACAATTTAACATATACTAGAAATGTGGGTATACGTAGAAAATTATGCCGAGATATACACCGTGTTGATTTTTCTCTTAGGATACGAACAATCAACCTTTACAACTAATTGAATAGTTCCTAAGCAATTGCTATATTCGGCTGTCTGTCGACATGTATACTCGCGACATATATTATGGACAAACTTCATACAATAACTTTCTTACAACATTTTAACGATTACGATGTTAATCACAATTTACTTTAACTTTACTTCTTTCTTTTACTACTTTTACTTTAATCTACTTTAACTCGCGATCGAATGAGGTCCGCTGTGTACGCCTCGACGATTGGTTATCTATCCGTGTGACTCATTTTATGTGTGCGTTAGAACGATGCCTTACCTTATAAGGTAAGGTTTGCGTTCACAGGCCAGTGAGGGGACGCGTGCTGCAATCGCGAGATACCGGTATTTACCGTTTATTACTGATATATTCAAATGTTTTCATTTTTTATTACCGGAACCAGTGTTCACGTAACAAGTAGCTATAATGTTCGGTTATGTTCGCGACCGAATTTAAAAAAAATGCGAAAATTAATTTAAAATCTTGTGAGAAAAAAATATTAACTGGACCAGCGGCTGGCGCCGGGGCTGGGGTGGAGGTGTCAATGAGAATGCCAAAAATTAGTAATGAAGTAACATCTAAAATTATAAATAACTTAAACTCTAATAAAAGTCCCGGATTAGACGGAATCAGAGCTACTGATCTAAAATATATCTGTGGCATTTGGTATACATATGATAACTCTTAAACAATGACTTTTCAGTACAAGCATTTTAAGCTTTAAGTTATTTTTTTAAATCGGAATAATGGAATAATGAAACAAATCAATGTAATTATCGTATTTATTAGTAACAGATTTTCACTGACATAAAAATCAAATGAATTAGTTCTTTTATTTACTAATTAATGGCATTTAACAAATTTGTACCAATTGAAAAAAAAAATAAACAAAAAAGTTAACGGAGTTATCATATAGATCGTGTTTTTTGTAATCAATCATACACTACAATTAAGTTTTTAATTAATCAAATATTATTCATCACAATTCTCACTCACACTTTGACGAGTATTCCTGGACTGGCTGTCTTTTAAAGTCTTGTAAAAATCGTGATACTTGAGGTCTATAAAGTCTGAGAGATCTTGAATGTCATTATACTTTAAAACATCAATCAATAGCTTCATTATATGCCAATGGTATTTAAATATCAATAGCAATAGCTTCATTATATGCCAATGGTATTTCAATATCAGCTTTCAGAATCTGAGCTATTTTGCTCTTGAGTTGTGTAATTGCGTGGTGGTTGCCAAACATCACTGGACCCTGAGCTAAAATCTTCGCCAGTGGATGAACTAGCGCTTACATTAGTTGGTTGTCTTGATGGACCAGAAAATTAATACGTCTGAGGCAGCAACAGCTCCTGAAATATAAATTTGCTCGTATTCCGGATCGTTGTTAGTATTTTTTTTTCCCCACCAAATTATGGAGCACTGATGGCGATGAATGTTCGTTATCTGATTGTGTCGTGTCTTTAATATTATGAGGCTGTAAATATGAAAAAAAAAGATCGATTGACACCAAGTTCGACTTGTGCTCCGGTCATTACTAAAGCATATCTATAATTAGTTATATATTTTTTAAACTTACAGCCACAGCATCGGAAGTTAGGTTTGAAAGCATTACAAACCATTACAAACAGTTTCACATAAATAATCTACTACATCCGCTACTAGATTTTGACAACATTCTGGGGCTTCTTGAGTTCCAAGTTCCTCAGTAATGGTCTGAAATAAGTATTAATTTAATGTATTACAGATTATTACAAAAATTGTTACAAAATCTACATATGCCACACGAAAAGACGAAAAGCAATCATCACACTTATAATTAGGTAAATAAGGACTTAGGTTTCTACTCACTAACACTATGAAACCATAAAATCACTCTTGTAAGTTAGCTTAAGTCCAAACCTATGACTAGATAAAAAGTCTAATTCAGGCAATTGAAACATAAAGGGCAATTGAAATACAAGGGGTCTCCCTTAGTAAATGCCAGTTTATTACAAAGTTCTACTTCCTTCCAGATGCATTCCATCATGAGCTTAGCAACATGAGATAATGACTGCTAGGCTCAATTATCTGAACAGCGTTTTAAAAATAAAGTGAATACTCTAAGTACTAAAAAAATTTACCTATAAAAATTAAGGGTATTCCTTTTCTACTAAAAAAAGAATTTCTGAAATCGGTCCACAATTGCTTGAGAAATAGATGACCATACATTTAAAAAATACATTCTTACAGTGGAATGCAGTACCTACCTATTGAATTTTGAATTCTAAAAAACGTATCTCCTTACTTGCAACCTCATAGTTTTTAGGTAGGTACCTAAAAACTTATGAGTAAAAGAATAAACACGAAGAAGTACTTACTTGACTAGATCTTGTTTTCTCTGGATGATTTTGATTAGAGATGCGCCGAGTAACACTTTTGCCGAGTAACGAGTACAGAGTTTTAATCGGCTCATTTTTAACCGAATCCTCGGCCGAGTATTCGGTTAAAAATGAGATTTAACATTTTGCCCGCGTAAACGTACTCTCCGACCAATCAAATACGGTGCAGCGCTCGGCGATGATCGCCTAACTCAGTCGGCCCTATTTTCGTTTCGCGCGTAATTCAAACGGACCGGTACAAAATTCTGATACATCCAGTGCAAGTCCACTGTATCGATAACATTAAAATTGATACTAATGTGATAACTGCATTTTATATAAAACGAAGCAAATTATCGAAAAAAATAAAATAAATATGTCTGGTATACATATGATAAGTGAGACTTATCAATTTTAAGTCAAGGTGTTTCAATAAAAAATATTGATCTAAAAATGATAAATACATATATCTGAAATGGATCATAAAACATTAGCCATTTTCTGTAACAAACAGATGATAAGTTGAAATAACAGAAAATTATCAAATAATATATATATTTTTTTAAAGTTATCATTCTTTGTTCAAAGTTTATGGCATACCTAATAATCGTGGACTTATTTCAATTGGACCAAACGAAAATATAGAAAAAATGAAGTCTAGTGGTATACTTAACTAAAAACAGCCCATTTTGGAGTTATCATAAGTGTACCAAATGCCACAGATATTAATAAGGAGATAACACCAGTAATTACACACTTGATTAACAGATGCATTGTCACATCCATCTACCCTGATGACCTAAAAATAGGAGTTGTACGCCCTATTTTCAAAAAAGGCGCACATAACGATTGTAATAACTACCGCCCCATAACGATATTATCATGTGTTGACAAGATAGTTGAGAGGTACATAGGGGACAAACTGAGTCATTTTCTAATTTCGCACAATATAATTCATGACAAACAATACGGTTTTCAGAAAGGGAGGAGTACGTCTCAACTATTGTGTCAATTCACCAACGAAATTAACGAGCACCTGAACGAAAAACGTCACGTGCTCGTTATATTCGTTGATTTCAGCAAGGCATTTGATATGTTGCAATATAAAGTGTTGTATGAGAGGTTGGAGCAGACTGGTATACGAGGCCCACTGCTACAGCTATTTAAAAGTTATCACCATAACAGGTACACGAGAGTAAAGGTCGGAAATCAGTACAGTAACAGCATAAACACTGAAAAGGGCACGGCACAGGGCTCAATTATTGGCCCGAATGAGTACATAATCTATGTAAACCAAATGTGCAATTTATTTTCACACGGCTCCGTATACCAGTTTGCCGATGACACATGTCTACTGGTAGCAGAAAAAGATATTAAAACAGCTGAGTCCAAATTGCAGCAAAACTTCGACAGAATGTGTCAATGGGCTCACGATGTTGGTCTGGTGACAAACGCCCAAAAAACCAAACTCATGTGCATAGAATCCTCGCATAACACCAGCACATACACACCCAATATAATAATGCACGATCACGAATGTATGCATAGCAACCTTAAGTGTAGGCAGAACGGCCTCTGTGCAGGACTGGATATAACAAGAGAACATATGTATTTGGGACTAATAATAGACAATCGTTTTAACTGGGGAGCCCATATTGAACATGTTTGTAGTAAATTAAGAGCTATACTTAGTAGACTATATATATTAAAATATAAAATGCCATTTAAATGCTTGCGCTTATTGTATCTGGCTTTGGCAGACTCAGTTATTAATTACGGGTTATGTAGCTATGGCCGCACGTACAAAACATATACTGATAAAATATATAAACTGCAGTTAAGGTTGTTAAAAACTATTGTTCCACTAAATATAAAAAATAAATATAAAGATAATTATAACGAACTATTTAAATACTGTGAGGTGCTACCAATTCAATGTAAGGCCAAATTAGCCATCATGAAAGAAGAAATTTTAAATGTAAATCAGCTTAGAACATATACACGAAACAGTAATTTAAGGCAGCTGTCATATGTTAATAAGTATATTATGCCAAAATATAGTAATGTATACGGAACCAGAATTTGTCAATATATACTCTCCGAAATTTTGAATAGCTTACCAGAACAAATGGTGCAAAAATATGTAACAAAGCAACCCTTTATAAAAAGTTTAAAAACCTATTTTTTGAACCACATAGATAATTGTATTGATTGAATGTACTTAAAATGTTGTAGTATACTTTAGGTATTATTTATGTATTCACATAGGTACTTCCTAATGTCAATAGGCGAACTCCCGCTCGCATAAAAACCCTCGAGGTTTAAGCGGGCGGTTCAAAATGTTTATTCCATATTTTGTTATATTTTGAACAATAAAAAAAGAAAAAAAAAAAACTTAATTGTTAAAACAAAGGCAAAGAAGATTATAACCTTATACATACATAAACATAAACTCACGCCTGTATTCCCCGAAGGGGTAGGCAGAGGTGCTAGCACCCACTTTCGCCAGTTTATGTTGAGGTCCCAATGTAATAGGTGGCGAGCCTATTGCCATTAACCGTGCACTTATAAACCTGCTTATAAACTAACCGCGGTCGCCTAGTGGTATGGGTAATGGACTGCTGAGACGAGGTCTCGGGTTCGATCCCAGGTTTACCATGGCACACAGCAATAACTTTTCGAAGTTATGTGCGTATAACCTTATACCTACTCAAATTAACTAATGTTGGCACTTATTACCTACTAGCTTTTGCCCGTAGCTCCGCCCGCGTGGAAGTCGGTTCTACTCAACCGATTGCGATCAAACAAACGTAAGATTTAAAGTTTGACCAAGCCCTTTCAAGAAAAAAGCTACATAAATCCGTTCAGTAGTTTTTGCGTCCATCGCGGACAAAAAGACAAAGAGAGAAGAATTACAAAAAATACTTAGATTATACGATACGAAGTATATTTTTAGATATCTCCAACACGACCACTTTACAATAATTATATAATACTATAAATTCACCCCTATGGATGGGGGTATGTTGGGCCGAGTTGCACTGTTTTCTTAATCCATACTTAATATTATAAATGCGAAAGTAACTCTGCCTGTCTGTCTGTCTGTATGTTACGCTTTTACGCCTAAACCATCGCACCGATTTTGATGAAATTTGGTATAGGGGTAGATTAGACCATGAGAAAGGACATAGGCTATGTTTGGTCGCGATAGCCGACATCCACGCGGGTGGAGCCACGGGCTAAAGCTAGTTTTATATAATCTTTTAGAAACTGCAACGGCGTAATTTTTAATGTTTCATTATATATTTTATTGAATAAAATCATCCTCTTTTTGCTCTTATTACTTTCAAATAAACTTCTCTTTATTATGAAATCTTGGTGTATTGCCTCCTTGCGCAATAAATCTACGAATTTAAATAAATTTTGCTCTGTGCCGTGCATCCGCTTCCTGATACGGCCGGCAGTGCGATCCCTCGATAGAGTTGTTCGTTCTATGTCTATCATTAGAACAACTTATATGCATGTAATGATTTAGACAGCCATTCCTAAAATAAAGTTAAAAATTTTGAATTTCTGAACTTTTTTCTGAATTAGAATTTACAATTGAATTACAGCCAGCTGAAATCAAATCTTATGGCAAAAGTGGCAAATTAGCAGTTGACGAGTTAATTTTCTACCCTCCATGGTGTCATAAAGATTGAACGGCTTTGCTTTTCTCCATATAGCTCTTTGGAAATGAAATAAGCAACCAGTTATTTCAAATTCTGGGAAAACCATATTTGATAGGAATCCTGTCTGAACTGTAGAATTTTTTAATGCCTATTTTTTTTTTTTTATCTTTATTTACCAAAAGGTGAGGGCTTGATCACGCAGTGACCATGTCACCCCTATAGGAAGCTACTAAGTAATTACAATAATTATTCTAATCTACTCGTTTCTAGATTTTAAATCTACATTTACAATTTTGTATAAGGCTTTAGCGTCCTCCGACAACGGCAGAGACAAGATCCTGTTACATACCCCTACTGATCGCAAACACACATCTTGTGCGATTTCGAATTGTCTTCGCTGAGTTTCGTTCCATACACACTCCGCCATGATGTGATAAACATCTTCCCTAACGTCACAAACTGTACAGTTAGGGGAAGAATTTCTTTTCATTAAGTATACGGAGCTGTTTAAAGGCATGTGTCCAGAACGAAGTCTCAAGGCTGTTACAACGTCTTGTCTCGCTAGGCCGGAAGCTGCAAACCACAGACCGCGGGTAGGGTATGGCTGCAACGTCTTGTACCATATACCCACAGTGCGAGACCTTTCATCAAAGTACTCTTTCCACATATCATGGCAGTTCTCTTTGGTGGACCGTAATAAGTCTATGAAGTAAGGTAGACGGGTGACTGATATTCCTGTAATTGTCGCTTGTTTTACCAAGCGGTCTACTGTGGTATCACCACCTAAACCGATGTGTGAGGGAATCCATTGGAGGATAACATTTGCAACAAACTGTGCTCTGTCACAGTGTCAACTAATGTCAATATTGGCAAGATGTGGGAAATTGAAATGTTTTTTTCGCACTCAATTCTAGTCTACTATAAAAAAAATCCACTTAAAAGACTGCTAAGGAGTTGTGCAATGTGTTCCACTTCAAAATTTACTTTAGTCTTCGTCGCATCACTCGGAATACCGACCGATTATACCTAGTGTTTTCTGTACATCACGAAAAAATCATGCCAAATCGGGTCAGTGAAGCGCAGTGGGAGATCATTATAGACTTCATGACAAGACATCCTCAGCTGGCGAAAACGGGCTACAATAATACCGCCCGAGGAAGAGCCGAAAGCCGGCGGCTTTGGGCTGAGGTTGCACTCGTCCTCAACGCACAGGGGACAGGTACCACTGAAGACGCCCAAGGATGGTCTAAAGTAAGCTCAACAACTGTTTACTTTATTTACTTATTTAAAATTATTCTAATTCTTCATATTAACATTATGAATTCTTGTTTGTAGTATTATCACGATAAGCGACGCAAACTTAAGCATATCGTTGGGGGAAATGTGTTAGACAGCACTGGCACCGGCGGTGGGCCACCACAGGGACGACCTCTTACTGACCAGGAGGAGAGGTGGTGCCATATTTTGGGAGAGAGGTTTGGCCAGGGTGAGGCAAACGTGAGAGTGGATCCATTTGCCTCACAGCCCTTGCTTCCTCAACCTTCGGACTCGCAGTCTCAGCCCTGCATTCCGCAGTCGCAGCCTCAACCCTCAACGAGCCCCACAATTCATCAACTTCCCGATGAGCCCGAGGAACAATATCCCATAGTTGTAATTGTCACGTAAGTGCAACTCTCTATGCAATAATAGCTAGTGCTCACTATATTATGACGTATGATAATCAAGGGTCTCTTTCCAAAGTGAAGTGTTAAGTTTAGAATTTAATGTTTATCACATGTGTATCACAGATACCCTATTTTAGATATTTAATATCTCTTCCCTCTTGCTAGCCATACATATATAAAGTAGCGTTTAGCATTCTCCACACTGTTAATTATTGCCTATCTACTCTTAACTATGGAGAGAGAAACAAACATTAAAATTTGTAACATTAGTTAGGCATCAATCACTTTAAAGAATAAGCTCATTGAGGTAATTGCTTTTTAGGGATGATCATGCTCCAGCTTCAATTTTCGAGCCACAAACGCCTACAACAGCTACAGAAATATCAGGCGGGGCAGTTCTAGCTGAACCCCTTAACCTCAGCGTACGACCCAGGTGAAGCGGCATCAGCAAACCCACTACCTAGACGACCATGTCAGCGTCAGCGATCACGAGTAAGTGAGATTTAATTACTCAGAATATTTTTAAATACGAAATAAATGAAATGAAAGAGAAAACGAAATAAATGAAAGTAAATAAGTGCATCATAATCATACATCAGTGTTAAACATGTGTTATACTAAGATGTCAAAAAAATTACCTTGGTCCCTAACTTGTCATCCATTTTGGTTTTTGTAAACTTTTGAAACACCACTTGAGATGTATCATAAATTACATTTTGTTGAAGGGTTTTTTTGAATACTTATCTTATATTGGGGTTTTGTTAAGTGCAGCCTTAATGCATTATGCTTATAAAAGGATATTAAATAAAATAATATAATTGTTTCAGCACGGCCGCGGCCTCTAGGTCCATTGGAAGAGGCTCGGCGAATCCTGTCGCAAATAGAAATGCAGAGGTTGCGATCCGATGAGGCAACTGCGGCAGCCTCTGCACAGTTAGCTCAAAATATTGGGGAGCTAGCGAGACAGCATGGTCGTGTTGCAGATGAACTGCGTAATATAAGGCAATTAATGGAAAGACGACAATAAATTTTAATTGCTGTCTAGTATGTATGTGTTTAAAAACAAAATGTGTTTAGGATATTGTTATGTTTAGATTGTGTACATAGTTTACTATATTGTTAGTTGAAGTTGTAGTTGTAGTGTATATAATAATAAGTTTCTTTAAATTACTGTAAGTAGATATAATAATAATATATGCCATTTCATATAATTAAACTTCAGTTTTTCAACTAAGATATTGTGTTAATGTAAACCTTAAATGCTAGATTGCTAGATATAGTAAAGGTAAGATAAGTATGCCAATCCCATTACATACGAGCAGCCCATAGCCTTTCAATGAGGCTGTCTCGTACCTGTTCCCCTGCTGCTAGGGATTGGGGCTCTACATCCCTGTGGGTTTCTCTTGTCTGAAAAAAATAATTACTTATCAATATAGATTCAATTTTAACAACTGTATGTGCTTACTATGAAATAGAATAGGAACCATTATCCCCATACCTGTAAAGAGATCTCATTTTGCTCTTCCTCTGGTGTTAGATGGGCATCAGGGACTCTTGCTGCATTTGCAATGTTGTGCAATACAACACAGGCATTGGTGATGTACCCTGCTGTAGTAGGATGATAATGTAGTTTTCTATCTACAAGCAGGCAACGCCACCGCGATTTTAGAACACCAATGCACCTCTCCACTGTATTTCGTGCACGGACATGCATGTTTGTGTATAACCGCTGGGGGGTTCCAGGTTCAGTTGACACAATAGGTGTCAACAGTGTTGGTCGCAAAGCATAGCCAGAGTCACCTGAAACATTTATGAAATTACAAAATGAATACATTATACTTACAAAAAATCTGTATTCTGAAGATTAAATAGAAGGTAGAGATATATATTATACCTAATAGCCATACTGATTCATCAAGACTTTCTAAATATGGTTTCACTGGGTGTTGGTTCCAAACATATGCATCATGGTTCGACCCACCAAAACTTGCATCAACACTCAGGATATTTAAATTTGAATCGCATATCTGGGAATCAAAGAGTAATGTGTTTAGTTAGGTACCTACATACTCACTTAATTCATTATTTCCTAATAGAAAGAAACCTACATACAATTTGACAATTTAGTGAATGATATCTTTTTCTATTAAAATAGCGCTCCTCATTTTGCACTGGTCTCACAATGGCAATATGGGTGCCATCCACACTACCAATTACTCCCGGCATACCAAATTTATTGTAAATTCTGAAATTAACAAACTAAATAAGGTGAAAATGTTTCAGATATTAAAAAGTAGTATTTGTGATTGTATTGGCTTACCCTTGCTTAATAATATTTCTTTCTCCTCTAGTTAAGGAAACTTTATATATTTTTGCCGAAAGTGTGGGGCATTCAGGGCAACGGAGACTGCTCTAAGACAGTTTGATACACTAACTTGGTGCATCTTATTGTGTACACTGGCTCCAATAACCCTCTGGTAAGACCCCGACGCATAAAATGCCAAAGCAGTCAGCACCTGAATTAATATAAACACATTATGTTAGATGACTTAATCCTACAAAATAAATAGGTATGAAATTTTGTAGATTAGAAGGTTATGTAACAGGAACACTACTAAATTACTTACCTTCGTTACCGCACTTATTCCACCTCTTAATCATGGTAAATAGGGCTCAACTTCATGAATCAAATCTAAAGTGACCGGTTTGGTGAGCCTATATAAGCCCACAAATTCGTCGTCCGGCATTTCGAAGGCAACTTCTTGATTTCGTAAGCTCGCACTCCTCCGCCGGTACTGAAGCCTTTCTAGGGCTATTGCGTGTTTCAATAAATTATTATAAAGAAATAAATCGGCCATATTTAGACCAAATATATTTGACGAAACAAATCACAACAAACGGCGAATTGTAAGACCATAGATTATTATATATACTAGAGATAGATGCGCAAGTCCTCATTTGACACTTATTACTTTTGATTTTGACACTTTTATTACTTTTGATTTTGACATATAAAAACCTCAAAACCAGATGGTGCTGGTGTTTATGTTAGCCACAGTGGCGCGTATTTTAAATATAAATTTTTTTTTTAATTATATCTGGCACAAAGATGTAGATTAGTACTTTGCTAACTGCAGGTAAACAGATTTTAAGGAAGAATAAAAAGAATTGCCTGCCACACAATATGAAAGTTAAGTTTAAGTTACAAAATACTAATCGTACATCATGCCCTTCTCAGAGGGGTAATGGAGATTTTAAAAATACCACTTTTATTATTGAAAATATGTCTATTAAAACAATAACTTAAAAAAATACAAATACATCCATAATTATGTTTCCAATTAGTAATGCATTTATCAGCCTGGCTGCACTGCAATGGTTATTCGATTCGATATTTCGAATTCGGTTCGGTCCAAATTTAGATTAAGGAATATACAAAATTTTCAATAATCTAAATTCTGATTCTAAGATCTAAGCATTCTGATTTCGGAATCTAATCTAAACCGAATCTGAAAACAGTGCATGTGCGGTCAGTCTTATTAATCGAATACAAAAATCTAATACAATAAACAATATCATAATAAAATTTAACTAAAACAAGTAATTAGTAATTTTATATTTTCATCTTATTTCCAGTCCAGTCAGCTTCAATGAACATTATGTTTGCATAATATATTGCTAGCAACTGTTATTATTAATATTGCTTTAAATCACTCCTTTCAAAAATAATCTAGCACCTAAAGTGTATTGCTCTGCTTGAATGTTTAACTTATTGACAAGCCAACATTTATATAATAGGTGAAATCGATGCTGCATTATTTTCAGTAGTGTTACAGCAATTTTTTATAACAGTCCAACTTTATATACAACATGTATGTTGCTGTGAATGTCCGAAATGCAGTGTTAAGATACACAGATAACATCCACCAAGATTTTTGGTGAATGTCCGATATTATATTTTGATGACGATTTCGGGCATTCATAGGCGACTGTTAACCTACACGATGACGACTTGGCCAATGTTCTAAATAAGTGGAATTACGACGCGCGGGAGCAAACGAAGCGAGCTCGGGCACACTTCGCGCCCCGACAATGATATGCACCACATCAATTTGTATATGAAGCAAACAAATAAGCTGTGTAGCAAGAAATATGAGGAGTGACTATTAAGAACACAAATCGGTAGTTTAAAACAAAACACTGTCGTTTCTTAACATTCACATAAACTGTAAATAGCTTAATTTAAGATTCATTGTATCTCCTCTATGTATGTTAACATTCAAGAGCGTATGTCCGATTCAAGTATACATTAAAACATTTTCAACTTACACCATCGATTTTGTGATTGTCTACATACACTGGTGCATCGTAACATTCACAGTAACATGTACATGTTTTAAAAATGATGTTGAATAGGCCTAGTATCAGTAGCTCGATGATCGGACTACTTAGTCTTTTAGTTCGATTCGACATTCCGAGATAAGAAATTGATGCATTATCATTTGTTTTGCATATTTATTTTTTCCAACATGCTAAGTATACAGAAATTTTATACAAAAAATAGGTACTCCCTATTTTTCCACCAGTCAACTGCATCTGAATCGTCTTTTTCTATTTTCTCATTGCTTCATCTGGAAATAGACTTTCCATTTTTTTTCATCTGTTCGGTTTTTGAATCATCATCATCATCAGTCATCATCAGTCATCATCTTTCAGAATGTTTAGAGTTTGAAATATACTAGGATTATTGTTAATTAGTCCAGTGATTGTGAAATTCCACGCTTCGACCACATTGTTAGTACCTATTAGTACGAGTGCCTATTTTTGTATAAAATTGCTTTATATTTAGCATGTTGGAAAAAATTAATATGCTAAACAAATGTTAATACTACCGCACCCAGTTCTTATTTCGAAATGTCAAATCAGGCTAAAAGACTCAGTAGTCCGATGATTTAGAATCATCTGAATCATCGGACTACTGAGCCGAAAAAGTATCAGTTGTCTGATTATCGGACTACTGATACTATACCCATATAAGCTTCATTGGCATAATATACTGGGTGATTTTATAGTCGTTTCGGATAAAAAGAATTTGGGCACAGTTGCGAAAGCAAAATCGTCTGGAAGTATTAATTTGGAGAAAGATAAAAAAAGTTTATTTAAACCTCCATACATTTACGACTATAAAATCACCCAGTATAATGTATACAAGTGCTATGTAATTATACATAATAGGCTTCTTATTACAAATTCTGTTTCCACTTCCAGTAGAGAGATTGAAGCGCGGGTGTGGATTGTAGCTCAGCTAAGCGGTCATTCAGCTGGTCGATGTTCGGATTTCATTCCATTTGTGTTGACGAAGTTGATAAAAAAAAGGCAGCTGTATCACGACATTCCTCTGAAACTAGTGGCTTTTCTGGAAAATAAAGAATTTATTTTTAAAACATAGATATATAGGTCAGCTTTATAATTCTCTAAGCATACAGCGTCGAGCACAGCGCTGCGAGCTGCGACCGACATTGATACAGATTGTTTTTGGTCGATTTCCAGTGGACCCAATGATTCGTCATTGGGTTTTTTTGCTTTGTCATGAGATAAGCTGTATGTTTACTGTTCTCCATCCGACAGTAAACATACAGCTTATCTCATGACAAAGTGCCCGCTTGACGCCAACAGCCTCGTCCTTTATTATGAGGGACCGAAAATCATATGGCTGGTCAAATGTTGATTTTAATGCACCTTTGCGCACCCCATCGAAGATTTACATGCGTGAGTATGTGTACATATGTACTGAATGCATTGCACAATGACTGTTTGCAAAGATTTGTTGAAAATTGGCAATTTTCAAATTCATAGACCATCGGCTGGATTAACATGATCCTTTAAGCATGGTAATGTGTTACCTTGGGATACCTAATACTTTGATAAAATGGCTTTTAAGCAGAGGATGTCGCTCGCAGCTTCTATAGATAATCATCATCACCTCAGTCGATTGACACATATTGTTGGATGTATTTACCTATTTAATTGATTAATTTACCTATGTTGTTATTCATTTTGAAACAGCGTGAGTCCATTGGTTTATATAACGTCCATTGAACGAGCCAAAAGTTGACCAAACAACTATAAAACACCCACTGTATCATTGCTAGTAGATGTTTTCCTGAAAAATAAAAGTGTAAGTTAATTTTAAACTATTATTAGGATAAATATATGAAACTAGCTGTTGCCCACCGCTCCACCACGGCCATCTACGGAGTGGATGACCACAGAGCTACTTCCGCATTTATAACATTATAGACAGATTGATTGTATGAGTCTCTTGAAACTATTCGGTATTTTGTTATTTATAGATAGGGTTCAGCATTTCCCTCAGCCCAGAAGAATCACTGATTCTGTTCAGTCAGATGGAGGTCTGAACAAGTGGAGGATGTCGCTCGTAGCTATTATATTTTGTGATCATATAATTGTCATCATCACCTCAGTTGGGTGTATTTTACCTATAAATTAATTGATTAAATTAACCTGTATATGTTTTTTTTTTCATTATGAAACAGCTTTATTCCATTGGTTTATATAACCAGCCACTGAGCAAGCCGAAAGTTGACCAGATAATTATAAAACGCCCGCTGTATCACTAGAAGTAGACGTTTTCCTGAAAAATGAAAGTATTGGTTAATTTTAAACTATTATTAGAATAAATATATGAAACTAGCTGTTGCCACGGCCATCTGCGGAGTGGATGTCGACTGAGCTACTTCCGCATTTATAACATTAGTATAGATAGATTGTATGAGTCTCTTGAAACTATTCGGTACTAGCTTTTGCCCGCGGCTCCGCCCGCGTGGATGTCGGTTATCGCGACCAAGCATAGCCTATGTCCTTTCTCATGGTCTAATCTACCCCTATACCAAATTTCGGCAAAATCGGTTCAGTGGTTTAGGCGTGAAAGCGTAACATACAGACGGACAGACAGACAGAGTTACTTTTGCATTTAGAATATTAGTATGGCTTTTGACACTAAATTTATTAATAGGGTTCAGCATTTCCCTTAGCCCAGAAGAATCACTGATTCTGCTTAGTCAGACGAAGGTCCGAATAAGCGGATTGTCGCTCGCAGCTACTATATTTTTGTGATCATATAATTGTCATCATCACCTCAGTCGATTAACACATATTGTTGGGTGTATTTCACCTATAAATTAATTGATTAAATTACCTCTATATATATTTTTTTCATTTTGAAACAGCTTTATACCAATGGTTTATATAAACCCACTGAATGAGCTGAAAGTTGACCAGATAATTATAAAACGCCCGCTGTATCACCGCAAGTAGATGTTTTCCTGAAAAATAAAGGTGTTAGTTAATTTTTACCCGACTACGGCGAAGCCAAAAGGAGGGTTATGATTTTGACGATGACGATTTTGATGTATGTATGTATGTATGTATGTTCATTTGTTCCCTCATAGCTCCTCAACTACTTATTAGAACTAGACAAATGAGGTATCGTTACAAGCGGCTTTATCGTCCCATGGTTATAGGCTATATGACGTGTCACTCAATCTTGTGTGGCGCCCTCTAGCGCTCATAAGGTACTGTGTTAAAAAACAAATTTCAGATAAATATGCCGTGTTTGGTATCAAATGAAAGGGCTGGATGTCGACTGAGCTACTTCCGCATTTTTAACATTAGTATAGATTGATTGTATGAACTCTTGAAACTATTCGGTATTTTGTCATTTATTAATAGGGTTCAGCATTTCCCTCAGCCCAGAAGAATCACAGATTCTGTTCAGTCAGATGGAGGTCTGAACAAGCGGAGGATGTCGCTCGCAGCTACTATATTTGTGATCACATAAATGTCATCATCACCTCAGTCGATTAACACATATTGTTGGGTGTATTTCACCTATAAATTAATTGATTAAATTACCTCTATATACTTTTTTTTTAATTTTGAAACAGCTTTATACCAATGGTTTATATAAACCAGCCACTGAATGAGCCGAAAGTTGACCAGATAATTATAAAACGCCCGCTGTATCACCGTAAGTAGACGTTTTCCTGAAAAATAAAGGTGTTAGTTAATTTTAAACTATTATTAGAATAAATATATGAAACTAGCTGTTGCCCACGGCTCCGCCACAGCCATCCACGGAGTGGATGTCGACTGAGCTATTTCCGCATTTAACACCGCCGTTTTAACATTAGTATAGATTGATTGTATGAACTCTTGAAACTATTCGGTATTTTGTCATTTATTAATAGGGTACAGCATTTACCTCAGCCCAGAGGAATCACTAATTATGTTTAGTCAGATGAAGGTCTGAATCAGACCATGTCCACCACTAGACCAGAACGGTGAACCCGCTCGTCTCTTAGTTGGACACTGTCGACTAAACAGGCACCTGACACTAATAGGAGTGAAAACCGACCCCAAATGCCCAGAGTGCATGGAGGCCGAGGAGACCAGCCTCCACCTGCTTGCCAAATGCCCCATGTACTCAAGAGCAAGATGGGAAAACATGGGGACGGACACATTAGAAACACCAGACCTTGAGGATCTGAAGGTGGAACAGATCGTAAGATTCTGCAAAGAAACAGGTAGGTTCGACGGAGCGCCGTGATTGCCGGACGCCCCCTTGGCCTCCCCAGGGGAGGCACAGGGGATTTGGGTGAAATGGCAAACAAAGAGGGCAGATCACCCGTCCGGTCGACGGCGTCCCCCGCTGGAAGTAAGTAAGTAAATAGTAAGTAAGCTCAATACCTACTGAACGACAGATGGTAGTCACTTTCATAATGTTTTTATTTATTAATTAAGGAAAGCACTGTCGCTTTCGATGCCCAGTGTCACCACTGAGATTCTTAGCACACCAAGCCAACCTTATTTGTAAGCTCAATACCTACTGAACGACAGATGGTAGTCACTTTCATAATGTTTTTATTTATTCATTATCCATACTAATATTATAAATGCGAAAGTAACTCTGTCTGTCTGTCTGTCTGTTTGTATGTTACGCTTTCACGCCTAAACCACTGAACCGATTTTGATGAAATTTGGTATAGGGGTAGATTAGACCTTGAGAAAGGACATAGGCTATATTTGGTCGCGATAACCGACATCCACGCGGGCGGAGCCGCGGGCAAAAGCTAGTGTTATACTAAATTGAAGAGAAGTTGAAAACCTGTTGCCGGCACATTTGTACGAGGATTTTTTTTATAAAACATAATAATATCAGCCTATTGCCTATTGCTAGGCATATTCTAATTATTAGTTACTAAAATAATTTCCCTCTGTTATGCTATTTTCTCATTTTGACACAGTTATTCCATAGGGCGAAATTTTGTTTTGTAAATTTTGAATTTGACCGTCTACCAACGGAGTCAAAGAGTTGAATGAGCTAGGATAAATTATCAGCTGTATGACAAAATTCCTCTGGAACTAGTAGTATTTCCTTTTTCCTCTGAAAATAGAAAAAAAAGTTAAGATATTTTGGAGTTCTCATTCTTCTTAAAATAATTCAGTGTCTATTTTGTTATTTATTATTATATAAAGTTCTAGGAGGTAAACAGTAATATAAATATTATATTATAAAGTTGCACCACTTTACTGAAAATAATGCAGCATCAATTTCACTCTTCTTCAACAAATATTTGCTTGTTAAAAAACTAAACATTCAAGCAGAGCAATACACTTAAGGTGCTCGGTTTTTTGGAAGGAGTGGTTTAGAGCAATACCAGTTGCATAGCAATAATTATATTTGGGCATAGTAGTTATGCCGTGGGTCCGGGTTGAGTTGTCGGTATCTTAATTGAGTAGAAAGAAATCGAGAGTACCCACGGCACAACCAGTTGAGCATAGTAATTGAGCCTTGGGTAAAGAAGGATTATATGGTTTTTTTATGACAATTCGGGACTTCACGCGACAATTATTTTTCACTTACTTTTGTCGTACGTTTCGGGTGCGATGCAGCACTCGTCGTCACGAGTTGACAACGAAGAGTCAAGTCCCACGTGAAGTCCCGAATTGTCTTAAAAAAGCTACTTTACCAGTTGGGGTCCCCGACATATCAACGCTTGAATTAAAATATTACTACATGTTATTATAATTGAAGAGAAGTTTAAAAACTGTTGCCGGTACGTACATACACCAAGATAAATATAAATCATCATAATCTCAGCCTATTGACGCCTATTGCTAGTCACGAATAGTAATTTTACTAAAATAACTTACCTCTTTATTTTCTTATTTTAACAAAACTTTATTCTTTGTAAATTTTGTGCTTTACATGACAATTGTGTATGAAAAAGTTTCTCGAACAAAAATAAAATCTATCAGCTGTATCGTATCACAACATTCCTCTGGAACTAGATTTTTCCTTCTTTCCTCTGAAAAAATTAATTAAACACGTTATTCATAGAATTACTTCAACTTAATTATTTAAGGTGATGTGATATATCGATTCTAATGAATATATCGAGTACGTCATCTTGGATCGCGAAATGGATGATATAGTCACGATCAGCGCCCCCAAAAACCCCGTAAGCGATAACCATAAAGATTTTGTTGGAAAATTCAAGTCCGCCATTTTGGATCGCAAAATGGGTGATATATTCGTGATCAGCATCCCCTAAAACCCCGAAAACAATACCCATATTGACTTTGTTGAAAAATGCATGTCCGCCATCTTGGATCACAAAATGGGTAGTTAATTCGTAATCAGCATCCCCTAAAACCCCGAAAACGATACCCATATTGAATTTGTTGGAAAATTCATGTCCGCCATCTTGGATCACAAAATGGGTAGTTAATTCGTAATCAGCATCCCCTAAAACCCCGAACACAATACCCATATTGACTTTGTTGGAAAATTCATGTCCGCCATCTTGGATCGCAAAATGGGTGATATATTCGTGATCAGCATCAGCTAAAACCCCGGCAACGATACCCATATTGACTTTGTTGGAAAATTCATGTCCGCCATCTTGGATCGCGAAATGGATGATATAGTCGCGATCAGCGCCCCCAAAAACCCTGAAAGCGATACCCATATCGATTTTAGTGAAAATTTCTATTCAGCCATCTTGGATCGCTAAATATATATATAACAAAAAAAAAAAACAATTTTAACAAACAAAACAACTCATGAAAATTTTTTACATAATATAACATAACAACATAAACTCACGCCTGTATTCCCCGAAGGGGTAGGCAGAGGTGCTAGCACCCACATTTCGCGAGTTTATGTTTAGGTCCCAATGTAACCGGTGGCGAGCCTATTGCCATTAACTGGGCACTTATAAACCTGCGATAAATACACACATAACTTCGAAGAACATCGAAAAGTCCTTGGTGTGTGCCATGGTAACCTGGGATCGAACCCGAGACCTCGTCTCAGCAGTCCATTACCCAAACCACTCGGCTACCGCAGATTTTTAGTGAATTTTTTTTATAAATTAAAAATGTCATTAGTGTGATTACAAATGAGACAGCCCTGAATCCTAAGTACCGAGTAAAATGTATGGGCATACGGAGTAAAATGTATGGGCATATGGAGTAAAATGTATGGGCATACGGAGTAAAATGTATGGGCATACCGAGTAAAATGTATGGCCATACCGAGTAATACCCCGTCCCCCACACGTTTGCTCAGTCTAGACAGCTTCGTTGACAGACTGTATGTAGTACTAGCGGACCCGACAGACTTCGTTCTGTCAAAAACATTTGCTGTTTTTAGGCATTTCCCGGCAAGGTTTATGAAATTTAGTGCATCTAGCTCTGAAAATGACGGACTTTCATACAAATTTCCATCCCTTATTTTACCCCTTTAGTAGCAGAATTTCCAAAAATGTGATGGATGCTTACATCATAAAATGCATCTAGTGCCAAAATTTCAAGTTTGTAGGTCTAGCGGTTTAGGCTCTGCGGTGATGAATCAGTCAGTCAGACGGTGTTTCCATACAAACGTTTATCACCTATTTTAGTAGTTAAATTTGGAAAATGTTGATACAGGTGTTCATTTATTTCTTAAAAGACACATGTTTATGAAATTTAGTGCATCTAGCTCTGAAAATGACAGACTTTCATACAAACTTCCATCCCTTATAATACCCCTTTAGTAGCAGAATTTCCAAAAATCCTTTCTTAGTGGATGTTGGTAGGACGTGTAAAATAGTCCTACCAACTGGTGTGTTTGCACACAAAGCGTATAAGAACCTATGACCTGGCGTTTGGTTGTAATAGAAAGGAAATACACATGTGACCGCTTCTATGAATGAAAACGTAAGAGAACCGGCACTGACCTGTGTTCCACCTCGTGAGGATTCAGCTGCAGACAGGCGTGGTTCCTGGCACGTGCTGGTAGGTAGGTATGTTTTCGACCGGCCGGTTATTTTCTTGAATTTGTCGTTCTCCTCCGATACACTTCCCTTACACTGACTTGAGAATGTGGCCAAAGGAACTTATAGAATCACACAGAAAAAGAAACGAGGAGTTGAATTACTCAAACTTCCGTTTGGTGCGTTAGCGGAGTCAAAAAGGACACCTTTCGGTGCTGGCGGCGTGTTACTGACTGATTAAAAATGAGCGGGTTGAACGTAGTGAAGCTTGAGAGTCTCGCTCATAGAAAACTTCATTCTCAAAATATAGTTCGAAAAGATCCGTGCACAGCGCCATTCATTGGCCTTCTTCAACACTAAGTGGTCAACAAATGAGCGCCAATATTCAAACATTATTCCCTCACAGAAGCGGTTCTTTTAAATTACAAAAATTGAAATACAATTAAATTATGTGGGAAATAATTAAGAAAGTACATAAGCGCTCCACCAGATGTATACATTATAAAATGCATCTACTGCCAAAATTTCAAGTTTGTAGGTCCAGCGGTTTAGGCTCTGTGTTGATGAATCAGTCAGTCAGTCAGTCGGGACAAGTGATTTTATATATATAGATGAATTGTTACACTGTGGTTATACCTTGCACGCGTTAATGTGTTAGGATGCTCTTGTTGGACAACTGTCTCAAGCACTTGATGCAGAAGACAGTTCTCTTTGGGTAGGAAGTTCCTCTTCCTGGAGCGGCAGATTAATTCCTGTACCCGATACATGTGGGATATAGATGTATTTGATAATATAGATGTAATTGATAAAAGGGATTAATAATTATAAATACTTAGTTGTAATTCTGATAAAATTAAAAATCTGTATAAATATAAATTACCTATTTACAATTTATACCAATATATTATATTATTAAAATGTGTTATGAAATTCCTCGCAGCGCATGCCTCTTGGGGTAGGGTTGAATTAAGTATTCTGATTGAATTACATAAGGTCTAAGTTCTTTTTTTAACTTTACAATGTAAAACTTAATGTTGAAATATATTCTGGGTTAATTTGAAAAAAAAAAAAAACTAATTGAAATAATATCATTATTGTGTCTTTTTTTGTCAAATATTTTTGTATATAAAAATATAATTTAGAAGAGTCTGAAAATTGTGAATGTTGATAACACGTTTGTAAAAGTTGTACTGTAGTAGTAGGCATGGACGAGTTCAAATTCATCAAGTATGGATTAATACATGACAATTCACACGAGGCCGGGCCTCTTTTGTCTCGTGACTTAAGTCCAAAAGATGTATCTCAAGTTACTAATTTTATCAAAGTCTCGGCAAATATTTGACATTAATGTAAATCTAAATTGCTCCATAGGGTGCAATCGAGCTGATTTCCTTCATTGGAAAACATTGAACTACCTATAAGTGGTTTAACATTGCAATTGACGTGTATATTATTCATCTTCATCATAGTGACCTCAATATTATACAAAAGTATTATTCAAGATTGAGAATAAATGACTAGTGCTAGTTTAATGATTTCGGGTCGCCCTCGTAACAACCAATGTGATTGGTTCCTTTGAAAGGGAGGTGTAAGTAATCTCATAGCCTTTTTGGTGTAAGTATCTTCTAGCCTAACCTACATACACGGGGTTCACTACGTTAATTCGAAGTCCGTTATATCTTGTTACACTTTAATTATGACGACTCATTCATTATTATTTTCATCGGTACTTCAATTCTTACCGTGTTTATATGACCAAGTACGTTTCATATGCATGCTACGTTTCACCTAAACACTATTAATTTTAAGTACGTTTTCTCTTACAACAATTCATCGAACTGAGTTATACCGAGGGATCTTTTTATCTATTCTGTTTAATTTATTAATAGAAAATTGATTGTTTGTAATTACGAAAAATAAAAAATGCATAATAATGATTGAAATCTTCATTGTTGTTTTTCAGATTATTTTTAGATTTAGTTAAATTTATGGTATAATTAATTGTCTTTATCATATACTAGCTTTTGCCCGCGATTCCGCCCGCGTGGATGTCGGTTATCGCGACCAAACATAGCCTATGTCCTTTCTCATGGTCTAATCTACCCCTATACCAAATTTCATCAAAATCGGTTCAGTGGTTTAGGCGTGAAAGCGTAACATACAGACAGACAGACAGACAGACAGACAGAGTTACTTTCGCATTTATAATATTAGTATGGATAAATCAAACTCTCAAAAATATCAAACTCTAGTAATATCATAAAATTTAGTTTGCGTCAACACTTTTTCTATTTCTTTTACGTGTTTTGATAATACATGCTAAGCAGATTAGGCAAACTGTGTTATATGAATGAATTAGGAATGTAAATGGTAGGACTTTAGTATCTCCGCACTCGAGTTAAGCGCTGCGAGTGGGTGGAGGGGAGGGGGGAGGGGGTGTAGAACCCCCCCCTATGAAGGAAAAGTTACGGAAACCCCCCCTTTTTGAGATACGATTTTTTTTAAATTCTAACCTCACTTTCGTATTTTCTTGTATTGACATCGATTTCAAGGTCGAGATGTGTTGATTTCTGAGTGGTCTCATGATAAAACAAGCAAGCATGCAGCAGTCATGGCTTCTGTCACGGCTCCGGCGCTACAGGGCTCCAGCGGTCCCATGCGAGCTTATCGTCGCAGATGTGTTTCACACTCACCACCGCAGCTTCGGCTTGCTGGCCGGCTCCGCCGGCCAGCCTCAGCCGCGGTGGCGAGTGTTGAAACCACCTGCTCCTTAGCTCGCGGGCCGCCTCGCCCCTCCGCGCCTACGCGATTTTAAAAAACACTCTAGGGGTAGGGCAGACAAGACTACGTGGAGTCGGTTTTGCAGCGATTTGTTTTTTTTTTTTTTTTCGTTTAGTTTCACCACTCGCAGCGCTTAACTCGAGTGCGGTCGAGTGCGGATCAACTAAAGTTGTATTGTAAGTATAAATTGAATAGAATTCATATCAATCAGCGAAATATACGTAATATAATAAAATATACATAAAATTTACCTTAGTCACTAAATATACGTATTTATTTAATTATTAAACGGAGTAAAACATTTTAGTACGTTAACATTACGTAAAATGAAACGTTTAATGACGAAACGAAATGTCAAAAGACGAGTTCTGTGGTCAAAAGTGTCAAAATATTGGTAAATTTTTATGATCTTTATTTATTTTTTTCTCGTTAACCATTGATCTCCGTAACTTGAAACTTTGCGTGGGGGCTTCTAATATTATTAGCTATGTGTAAAAAAAATATGGAGTCCTAACTCGAGTGCGGAGATACTAAAGTTGAGCCATGTAAATAGGTATAAACAACCTTGATCAAATATTTCGTAGATAAAACAGTATTCCACCAAATAGTTTTACACAAAATAACTCTTGGATGTAATGACTTTAGTTGAAATGAACCACTGGTGTAATGTTTGTATGTTTCATAGCAGACTCGTACAAATAAGTGGTCGAGCATCAGTCATAGTTAAAGTGTAACAAGATATAACGGACTTCGAATTGGCGTAGTGAACCCACATACACGTGGGCTCCAATACTGTTAAACATTAACAGACACCTATTATGATTGATATGAGCGATACACACGAATGTAAAAAACTTACCATCATCTTTAGTGACTCCATATACACGCAAAAAACCGTTTTTTACTTAATGGGCTGACACAAATCACGAAAATCCACCAAAGCACTCACTTCTTGGTAATCTTACTTGCTGGATTTGTCTAGAACACTGAACAGCGAGCTGAACTCGGCGTGAATATTAAAAGTATCACAAAAGTAACTAGAAAATGTGTTAGGATTTACGATACTAGTACATTCAAAAATTTCAAGAGTTCAAAATCAAATCCTAACGGCGGCCATTTTCTTATGTCAGAAAACGCCAGAGTAGGGATGTTCGATCCGATCCGATACTTGTGTGGATCGATACAAAGCAATGCGATCCACTCGATTTTTGTGTCGATACAATAGCTTTCGATCCGTTAGTGGATCGATACAAGATAAAGATAAACAAACATAATGAAATGGTGGCACAAGTTGATGCGAACAGACCACAGGAAGGACTCCATATATATTTTAAACAGTATATGTCGGAGCCCTTGCTGAACAGAAAATTGAATATCAGCGAGAAAAGTCGTTTGGGGAACACTAAGCGATGTAGCCTTACGTTACTTGTCCGTCTGTGCCTTCAGAACGACTTTTCTCACTGGTCAACCATACTTTGGATGAGAGCCGTAATCGTATTGATCCAGAAAGGATATCAAAATTAATATTTTTATGTACACTTCCTTATAAGGATGGGCCTATGTGAACTCTTTTGCTTCTTTTGTTCTTAAATAAACTTAAATTGTTAAACATACAACTTGTTTAATTTCTTGAAATTCGATATTCGATATTGGATCGATCCAAAAAAATCGTATCACATCTATTGTATCGATATTTGGATCGATACAGTGTATTACGATCCATTGCGATCCAGAGTATCGATACAAAGTACCCAGATCGAACATCCCTACGCCAGAGACAAGCTGACAAGAGCAAAGAGCAGTGTCAACTGTCAAGCTGACAGACAGCTTGACGTTGACGCAGAGTGTTTGACGCGTATGTAATTTTAGATTCTATTATAATTTTACATTATCTTGATCTTACCGGAATATATATATTAAAACAATATTTTTAAATTTCCAGAACATAAATAATATGAATTAGATATATTATATTAATTTTATTACAAACTTTTTTCTCAATGACAACATCCAGATCTCTTTGTACAATGGCAACAAGCAAATTTTAAAAAGTGGAACGCTTACTGTTGTTACAACTAGATGGCGTTAGGAGCGCGTAGCCACAGATTACCTAGACATTCAAAAAAATTAAAAACCAATGTATGGGAGTTGCACTAGTATGTGTAAGACGCTATGTCAGGGTTGCGTCTTTCAATGCTGCTATTTGACATTAAGGCGATTCGGATTTGGAGAGCCGTTTTACGATTTTTCATACAAACTTGTCAAACAGACGAACTGTTAAAAACGAACCGCGCGGCGAATCGCGCTTTTGTGCGATTTCGAATTGTCTTCGCTGAGTTTCGTTCCGTATACACTCCGCCATGATGTGATAAACATCTTCCCTAACGTCACAAACTGTACAGTTAGGGGAAGAATTTCTTTTCATTAAGTATACGGAGCTGTTTAAAGGCATGTGTCCAGAACGAAGTCTCAAGGCGACGTCTTGTCTTGCTAGGCCGGAAGCTGCAAACCACAGACCGCGGGTAGGGTATGGCTGCAACGTCTTGTACCATATACCCACAGTGCGAGACCTTTCATCAAAGTACTCTTTCCATATATCATGGCAGTTCTCTTTGGTGGTCCGTAATAATAAGTCTATGAAGTAAGGTAGACGGGTGACTGATATTCCTGTAATTGTCGCTTGTTTTGCCAAGCGGTCTACTGTGGTATCACCACCTAAACCGATGGGTGAGGGAATCCATTGGAGGATAACATTTTTGGTGCTAGCCTGAAATTTTAACAATAATCTGAGTATGTCGTAGGCCATTGGAAGTCCCCGAATTTCTGAGGTGCACCGTATCAAATGTTGGAGTGCACTTCTCGAATACGTAAATATGACATAACTTCCAGTTTGAAACGAGTCAACATAGGAAAGCGCTTCTGCAATAGCTATCAGTTCAATATTCATAATAGATATATTTGGACGTTGTTAAGCAGAAAGGACTCAATCCACACAAGTTACTTTTGAGTTATGGACGTTTGAAGTTTGAGCCGTCATTTCTCTAACACAAAGTTTATTTTTATGTTTTAATTGTGTCTTTTTGGTAAAATAATAGTTTATATTGTATCTTTCCATCACATTAGTGATATATTTTGCAATAGATTTCGAGATATAAGGTTAAATGTGGGTTGAGTCCTTACCATTAAACTTAATTTTATAAAGACAGATACTTTTTTTTTATTTCTCAAAACGGACTCATAACTATCCTTCGACTAGAAAACGATTTATTAAAAAAAATGAAACCAGTAATATCATTGAAAAGTTATACATTTATTAACCTTAAGCACAAATCTATCAAAATATCATAAAATCATTAGTATAAAAATAAAATAAAATAGAAAAACAACAAAACTGAGCGCGCATATTAATATGTCTCATCATCCAAGTCAAAGTCGAGAGTTGTCCGTATCCATCGACATCCTCTCTAACATTGCTGTTCCCTTAAGGTTATTGTTACCTAAGGTTATTCTGCCAAGGAAACTCCACGGATCCTTATTATGGTGGCACACAGCCCACATAGGGAAAAACGGGACAACACTAATAACCACCGGCGCGATGAGAACCACTCCCACAGCCGCGCAAAGGAAAGCAATAGAACTATGGTTCAAATTGAGAACCACAGGTCGGTGGACAAGCTACACATTTGATGAAGGCCATGCCAAGATCAGTCAAGGCTACGAAGAAAGACTATCAATGGTCCTATCGAACAACGATCTCATCAGTAAAGAAAGGACCTTTGACAAGAAATACGGAGTACACATTGGAGAGAGGGAGAACTGGAGTATGGATGCAGAAGGTACCATCTGCTACACGGATGGCTCCAGTAAAGAATTATTTAGGAATTATTCGAGAACCAAACTCTATGGTTCTCGAATATACATAAACGTGAAAATGGAACAGTAATGAACAGAATAATCTCTCTAGATTAATTTGCAAGTGTCTTCCAATCAGAAATTTACGCCGTGGCGGAAATGGTGGGCCACCTTAAAGACCAAGGAAAGGTAACCATTTATAGCGATAGCCAGACGGTACTGAAGGCACTTGATAGAACAGAAACAACATCAGCACTTGTCAAGGAATGCAAGAAATCGCTGGACTGTCCAGGAAGCTCGATGTAGCACTTGCCTGGGTACCTGGATACGAGGGAAACACGGGCAATGAACTGGCCACAAAAGGAGCTGACGTGCCAAGAAGACTGCCCATAGCCCACAAAATCACAAAGGGAGTGATAGGTCATAGCATAGTCGCCGAAACAAATCGAAGATGGAAGTCCTCGCCTGTCATGAGACACTCAAAGATCTTTATAAAAAGCATGGACACGAAGAAATCAAGCCAACTGTTTAGGGCACGCCGTAATAGCGGCGATAAGACCCATCATGAAGGAATGGCTAGAGAGGCCACACGATAGCCTCTTGTACCGGCTGATGCAGGTGATTACCGGACACGGGTGTTTTGGGAGTTACCTGTGTCGGATCCGGTAGGAGCCAACGTCCGAGTGCCATCACTGTGATGCGAGCGAGGACACAGAGCTGGCACACGCTGACCGAGTGCCTGGCGTGGGACACGCCGAGGCGGGTCCTAATGCTCGAGAAGGAAGCGGCCGGTCGGGTCCGGACTTGACGCCCGCGAAGAGCCAAGGCGAGCCTCCCCAGGAGGGGAATAGGGGATTTGGGTGGAATGGCCCACATAAAAGGCAGATCACTTCAAAAAAGTATATAAGTATGTTTATCCGCATTCTAGATTCCATAACACAAGCTATAAAAGCTTACCATGGGTCTAGATAGCATTGTGTAGAATGTTGTGGAATATTTATTTATTTATCACCCGTCGGGTCAAAGGCGTCCCCCGCTCTGGAAGTAAGTAAGACAGTCACGCATTTTACAATGACCTTACTTTGTTATTGTAAAATGCGTGACAGTCTTCAGGTATTAAATTAAACATAGATCTGAGATCATCGAGCTTTGCTTGAGGAATGGGGTTTCCCTGGGGCCAGAGAACTTCAAAATTTTCTGAAATTTAATTATAACATCTCTGTTTTTTTTTTCATTATATTTCATCAGTCAGTGACCTTGTGTATCTCACAAACCGTTGGGCGCAAGCCATCGAGAGCCAAGGTGAGGCACTAGCGGTCAGTCTAGATATAGCGAAGGCCTTCGATCGGGTATGGCACAGAGGTCTTCTTGCGAAGCTATCATCTTATGGACTCCCTGAGGGGCTGTGTAATTGGATATCCAGCTTTTTGTCCAACAGAAGCATCCAAGCCGTCGTGGACGGCAGTCGCTCGGACCGCATGGGCATAAACGCCGGTGTCCCACAAGGTTCCGTGTTGTCCCCAACCCTGTTTCTGCTGCATATTAATGACATGCTGTCGGACGACTCCATTCATTGCTATGCGGACGACAGTACTGGAGACGAATGTTACACGGGCCGTGCAAACATCCCCCAGTCCGAGGTGGAGGGGAGTCGCGAACAACTTGTGTCAGAAATCGAGAGTACTCTCTCGGAAGTATCCGATTGGGGTCAACTAAACCTGGTCCAGTTCAACCCCACCAAGACACAAGTATGTGTATTCACCGCTAAGAAACCCCCATTTATTGTAGCGCCGCAATTCCTGGGCACACGGCTTACCATTGCCCCGAGTATCGGGATCCTAGGCGTCGACATTTCAAGTGACGTCCAGTACCGCAGTCATTTAGAGGAGAAGGTCAAGCTGGCATCAAAGAAACTTGGAGTTCTTAACAGGGCGAAGCAGTACTTCACTGCGGGGCAGCGACTCCTTCTTTATAAGGCACAGGTTCGGCCCCACATGGAGTACTGCTGTCATCTTTTTGCCGGAGCGCCCGCACGCCAGCGTAACCCTTTCGACTCGGTGCAAAGACGTGCGTTGAGGCTCGTCGACAGTCCCATACTCGCAGGCGATGTGGAACCTCTCAGCCTCAGGAGGGATTTTGCCTCACTGTGTGTTTTCTACCGCCTATATAATGGTTTGTGCTCAGATGAATTATTTGACATGATACACACACCCACAGCTACATTCTATCATCGCACCGCTCGCCATAGACAGGGAATTCATCCCCACACATTGCATCCGAATACGGTGCGCACCGTGAGGTATGAAAGGAAGTTCATCCCACGTACGCTCAAGCTGTGGAATGAACTCCCTGCCACGGTTTTCCCAAGCGACTACAATATGGGGTTCTTCAAGAGGGGCATTAGAAGGTTTCTTCAGGGTAGGCAGCGCGAGTGTAACGCCCCTGGTGTTGCATACGTCCATAGGCCGCGGTAACCACTTTCCATCAGGTGGGCCGTGTGCTTGTCTGCCACCTAAGTGGTATAAAAAAAAAGGCAGACTTGCCAGTTTTTGAAAGAAATTTACTAACAAAATGTTGTCACTATAAAAAATATCTGGCAAGTTATAACTTTATTTACAGATACTTAGCTCAAATATTACAAGTCGCTTTAGTATGATTCAAAGTATTTCTATCAGTCATTACTTCTATCGCTTACAAACAACTCAACCTGTTTGAGTCGATTTAGTTTATTTGATATTAGATGTACTATTCATCGAAAGCCGTTTTTCTGAAATATCTTAAGTGTTTTGAGACGTTTCTGATACATAAAAATAAATATTTTGTTTCAGTAAAACTAAAACACAGAAACAACCCAACCTGTTTAAGTCGTTTTAGATAATTGAGATAAAATTATATTTGCAATTGAAACTAAATTCTTAGAAAGAATCCAAACTGTTTGAGTTTATTCTGGTTTATCAAACTCATGAACATACTCATAGATATTAAATTACTGAGAAACAATTCAAGCGGACTAGGTTCATTCTGCAAATACTTTTTGTGTGTTCTTCATACTGTGGGTTGAGTCGGGATAGTAACAAAACTGGTTTCCGTGTACCTATTCACAATTGGGTTTTCACTACATGATAGACTCGACCTTTAGGAGTATGGTGGTACACTTAACTAAATTTTGGCCAATATGTGGATTGAGTCCTTTCTGCTTAACTACGTCCATTTAACGTTTCAATTTTTAACCTAATAAAGGTTTTATTTTGCGGATCAAAGAATGCAGCACCAAAACAATAATTAATCTTTGACCCATCTGTAAAAATATAATAAAAATGTGGGTAGTTTTGTAACCGCTGAACGTGTCAGACGGACTACTCACCGGCTGACCCAGCAGAAAGATGCACGAGCTCTATGAAATCCTAGGGCGCCTTTTCGTCAGCAGGGCTAAAAAGGCCATTTCATGAAACGAATCGGATTACAGTTCGTCTTCCAGTTCGTCCGCCGAAACGCTATCCGATTCTTCGACTGTCGTAAAATGAAACCCATGAATGACGATTCGCCTACAATGCGGTTCGTCGGAGGATTCGGATTAAGATCAAATGTTGCAACTTTAAAAATGTAAGCACCGGTAAAGTACCGGTTATTTTTAATGCGAGATTTTACTATAACAAATAGTTTTAAAAGCGTAAAGATTACATTTTATTAACTTTTTATAAAAAAATAGAGTTCGAAGAGCATTTTAAGCCATTAATTGTTAAACATTTAACATATCTAAATATTATTAGTTTATTGGCAACAAACTGTGCTCTGTCAACAGTGTCATGTCAACTAATGTCAATATTGGCAAGATGTGGGAAATTGAAATGTTTTTTTCGCACTCAATTCTAGTCTACTATAAAAAAAATCCACTTAAAAGACTGCTAAGGAGTTGTGCAATGTGTTCCACTTCAAAATTTACTTTAGTCTTCGTCGCGTCACTCGGAATACCGACCGATTATACCTGGTGTTTTCTGTACATCACGAAAAAATCATGCCAAATCGGGTCAGTGAAGCGCAGTGGGAGATCATTATAGACTTCATGACAAGACATCCTCAGCTGGCGAAAACGGGCTACAATAATACCGCCCGAGGAAGAGTCGAAAGCCGGCGGCTTTGGGCTGAGGTTGCACTCGTCCTCAACGCACAGGGGACAGGTAGGTACCACTAAAGACGCCCAAGGATGGTCTAAAGTAAGCTCAACAACTGTTTACTTTATTTACTTATTTAAAATTATTCTAATTCTTCATATTAACATTATGAATTCTTGTTTGTAGTATTATCACGATAAGCGAAGCAAACTTAAGCATATCGTTGGGAGAAATGTGTTAGACAGCACTGGCACCGGCGGTGGGCCACCACAGGGACGACCTCTTACTGACCAGGAGGAGAGGTGGTGCCATATTTTGGGAGAGAGGTTTGGCCAGGGTGAGGCAAACGTGAGAGTGGATCCATTTGACTCACAGCCCTTGCTTCCTCAACCTTCGGACTCGCAGTCTCAGCCCTCCATTCCGCAGTCGCAGCCACAACCCTCAACAAGCCACACAATTCATCAACTTCCCGATGAGCCCGAGGAACAATATCCCATAGTTGTAATTGTCACGTAAGTGCAACTCTCTATGCAATAATAGCTAGTGCTCACTATATTATGACGTATGATAATCAAGGGTCTCTTTACGAAGTGAAGTGTTAAGTTTAGAATTTAATGTTTATCACATGTGTATCACAGATACCCTATTTTAGATATTTAATATCTCTTCCCTCTTGCTAGCCATACATATATAAAGTAGCGTTTAGATAGATAGATAGATAGATAATTCTTTATTGTACACCAATAGATTTACATTGGAATGCGTTTAGCATTCTCCACACTGTTAATTATTGCCTATCTACTCTTAACTATGGAGAGAGAAACAAACATTGAAATTTGTAACATTAGTTAGGCATCAATCACTTTAAAGAATAAGCTCATTGAGGTAATTGCTTTTTAGGGATGATCATGCTCCAGCTTCAATTTTCGAGCCACAAACGCCTACAACACCTACAGAAATATCAGGCGGGCCAGTTCTAGCTGAACCCTCAACCTCAGCGTACGACCCAGGTGAAGCGGCATCAGCAAACCCACTACCTAGACGACCATGTCAGCGTCAGCGATCACGAGTAAGTGAGATTTAATTACTCAGAATATTTTTAAATACGAAATAAATGAAATGAAAGAGAAAACGAAATAAATGAAAGTAAATAAGTGCATCATAATACAATACATAATACAATCCAACTAATAAAAATACTGAAGTGTCAGTTGCTTCTTCAGAATTATCTGATATAAAATCAACCCATGGTCCATGTAACCGTAATGTCTTCGAGTACTTGTTAAGTATTCTGTACATCATTTGATTTTCATCTCATCTAAAACTAAAGTACAAATATTTTTTTATCGGGGTTACATTCTGCTCTGAGTTTTAATGCAACTAATGCTTCTTTTGTAAATCATGGTTGCCCGTTAATAGAACTGTACCATTTTGTTAAAGTCCTTGGTGCTGGCAAACACGTTCCAAAAGTATTTCGCACAAATGTGTATGCTTTTGGCGAATAGAAATGTAGGGTTAAAGCGAAACATCGAAGTTCAGCAGAATACTTAGTTATAGGTATCATTCCAGATTTGCTTTTCAGTAGTTGTATATTAAGAAGTTCTCTTTCTTCTATACCTATTTTATCCAAAACTAGACGATCTTCTTTATTAATTAACGATTTCTGAAAGGGTTTTTAGTATTTCTTCTAAACCTGCAACCTATTTCTTTAAATATCTTTTTTGTGTTAAAAGTCTTTTTATTTTTTTGTTTTTCATTTCTATACATTTTTTTAATTTCAGTTTCCGTGGTGTGTCTTCTAACTTAGGTCTTAAAATTGTACTTGGTGAATTTGTTTCATTATATTCAGGTGGATTATGGTGAACATTTCCAGCTTGACATTCTTGAGTTTGATATGATTGAATTGTCTCAACTTTTTTTCTTTTAATTAGTGGTTCCTTGGATGTTCCTGGTTCACAATCAGATTCTTTGGAAGAATCATCCTGAAAAATAGTCAATATTTACCTACAAACGGTATTTGTGTGAAAGAATAACAAACATCTATGCATACTTTCGTCTTTATAATATTAGGTCCTTAGGTCCTTACATATGAAATTGGTATAATATAGAACTGGCCATTTTAATCTGCAACATCCAGCACAGCTAGCCGTTAATCGGCCGAGATAGGTGAACTGTTCTAGCCCACTGCTGCTTCAGGGCAACGCTAGACCACACCAGACCAACAGACTGTCGCTAAAGTAGAAAAGGAATGTTAGAATGTCCCCATCACCCACCATACTTCCCGGACCTTACTCCACTCCACTCCACAAATTTGGAGTATTTTTGGAGTATTTCTTAGTTGGAAAAAAATTCAATTCAGATTAGGCAGTCCAAAACAAAACTACTTCAAAAATTTGTTGATTCTCGCTCCCGCAACTTTGATTGATTAAATAAAAAAAAATGTAAAAAAAAAATCTTAAATATCGTTTTATAACACCAATCATATGTATACCTAATATTAGAAGGGTTAACTACTAAGCTGAAAATCAGGAACTAGTAAAATAATAAAATGTACCTTGGGTAATATCAACGTTGGTACAGCGCCCTGAATCAATTTTCTCTTATTGTTTGATTGTATTATAAAACTATTAGCTATTTAGTTCAGTTTGAATGTATTAGTATTACAATCTGGGAGTGAACGTACAGTTGGTGCTATCTATGTAAAAAGTTCAAAAGTATCTTATATTTCCAGATGATCTAACTAAAGGTCCAAGTCGCTATCGTTTCTTAGTAGTACTTGCTTTGACATATAGATGGCGCTATCTTCGTTTTTCTTTTTTAGAATGACAATGCTAAAGGAGGATGGGCAAAGTGGTCTACCTACTCAATACCGGCAAGCTATATGTCAATTTAAAGGATATTTTATGTACTTCATTTTTTGGTATGGCCGCAAATGTGTAGCTCATGGGGTTTCTCTCTTAATTAGAGCAGACTTTATTTTTTTTTCTTAATTGGAACAGAATTTACACCGAATGTTCTATACTTTTGTGGGGGAGACGATCGGGCGTGAGGTTGTTTTGAATTCCCGACGACGCGACGCAAGCGCAGGTACATGTTTGCAGCCTGCCCCCGCAACTCCCGCACCCCGCCTCGCCCGCTCGCACTGTCCTTATCACAGCACCTCGCAGCTTGTGGGGGAGACGATCGGGCGTGAGGTTTTTTTGAATTCCCGACGACGCGACGCAAGCGCAGGTACATGTTTGCAGCCTGCCCCCGCAACTCCCGCACCCCGCCTCGCCCGCTCGCACTGTCCTTATCACAGCACCTCGCAGTTTACCTTCGCTTGTCGTTGTGTATTGTACTGTGCGATTCCTTGTTCTTGTTACGAATTATCTACGACCTTTGCTTGTTTATCGGACTGTTGAATATTGCTATTATTTTGACCTGTGCTTGTTAATTGGACTCCCATATTTTTTTTATAATGGAAGGAAATAGACTTCTATGTGTTGTTTGTGAGCGCTCTGTTTTGCGTCAGCGGCAACGTCATTTAATAACGTATACCCTAATACAATCCAGACCTTTTGTTGAAGTATATATACGAAGACATTCTTCACGCGAGGTAAGTTCTGTTTGTTAATTCTATAGCACTAGGTACCTAAGTACCTTATAATTAATCCTTTTGATTGTGATCTAATACCTCTTGTGAATTTGGTCGCTTCGAGGTCCGAAGCGACTTATGTCATTATTATTAGAGATATCGCGATATTTACAATGGTATTGTTTTGAGTTTCCTTTAAGCATCGTTAGGAATCCAGCTTGTTCGAGTTACTGACCATGATAGTTTAAATTTACTGGACTGAAAATAAAAAGAGTTCCTAAGTAAGATTATGTCATACCCAACCGTTAGTAATTATATAGAATGGAGAAGACCAAATTACACAATACATGTTAAACTAGGCTCAATCCCACGTGCATAATATAAGTTTAAAGGTTGTAATAATAAAATGTCATATTGAGAAATGATGCTATGACCAGGAGGCCAAAAGTAAAAATAACACAACATTAATAAACATTTTCTGTCTTTCTTTCCTATCTGTAGGTATCCTTCGATGAAGGTGAAGTTGTATTCACGTGCCATCGATGTTGGCAACGAATTAACACTGCCGAACGGGCACAGCTGGCTACAGAAGCTCCCAACGAAGATATTGATGTGCCAGTTCCACCAGATACAATTGACACTGCCGAACGGGCACAGCCCGCTACAGGAGCTCCCAACGAAGATATTGATGTGTCAGTTCCACCAGATACAATTGACACTGCCGAACGGGCACAGCCAGCTACAGGAGCTGCCAACGAAGATGTTGATATGCCAGTTCTACCAGCTATGCCAGATATCCAACGAAATCTCGCTAGAGCATCTAATACGGCCCGCCATTGCATATTTAATGGTTGTTTAAACGAGTCACGGCTTCGAATACCTAATAGCATAAAAGCTTACATGTTATCATATTACAATTTCTACATACCAACAAGTGCTCGTGTTTGTAATGAACACATAATGGTGCACGATTGGGACCAGTTGCTCAACGGAAATGTTTCTCATGATTTTAATCAAGACCATATATTGGACATCATTTCAATTTATAGAACAGCTTTAGAGAATCCATCGACTATTTTTGATTTTAATTTGCAAAGAGTAGACGAAAATGAGTTTCGACACTGGACAGGACTTACGGTCGCCGAATTCAATTTGGTACTCGAACAAACTCCATCACTACGACAGCGGTCGAACGCGCCAAATGTGGTTCTAGGTGGATATCTAATGAAACTTCGAACAGGCGAACCTAACATACGCCTAGCATCACTTTTAAAAATATCGCGTCGAACATTCGAACGCCATTTAGTGACGGCGAGAGAGTGCTTACTGGCAGACTTCGTGCCATGTCACTTGGGAGTAAATCATTTAAGTAGAAATGAAGCGCTTAACAAGAATTTGTTGATACCAAGTGCCCTTTTTGGAGACCAAAATAATTCCAAATTAATATCAATTTGTGACGGGACGTACATTTACATCCAGAAGAGCAGCAACTTCCTTTTCCAAAGACGTAGTTATAGTCTTCATAAGTATAGGAATTTGCTGAAACCGTTTCTCATTGTATGCAGCAATGGCTATATTATTGATGTAACAGGCCCTTATGCAGCCACTACATCAGATTCCACGATCATGAGCAATCTATTAAATGATCAGGATAGCGCATTTCATTGGTTCTTTGCAAGGAATGACGTGTTCATTTTAGATCGCGGCTTCAGAGATGCTATACCTGACTTTGAAGCATGCGGTTACGAAGCACATATGCCAGCCAGTAAGGATAGAAATAATACACAGCTATCCACAGATCAGGCGAATAGGTCTCGTTTGATTACGATTGTAAGATGGGTAGTAGAAGTAGTGAACGGAAGGTTCAAACGCGACTACAAGTTTCTACGGATAGATAATTTTAATACGTCCGTCCCTCATATGTTCGAGCATTTTCGGATTGCTGCAGCATTGATCAATGCTTTTCACCTGCCAATCCGTGACAATGCTTATGCCGACGCAATAGTTGCAATTATTAATGAACGAATGAATTTAGAAAATTATCTGGCCGAATATGTCATTCAAAAAAACTTAAATATGCGACGGGTTATATTTACCAGCATGGCAGCAAATATGCCTGGTTTTGAAGATATTCCTCGATTAGAAGAGGAACACCTCATTCTAATCGCCCTAGGCACTTACCATATTAAAATAGCCAGTTCTTACTGTGCCGAACATTTAAACGATGGAATGTATATTATCGAATTGTACAGAGACACTGAACTCGATGATATCAATAGATATAACATCGATGTGGGGGAAAGTAGTTTTTTACTACGAGGGCGAATACAATCACGTCATTCCAGGGCCAAGAAACACTACACATATGTGTTAATAAACCCAGAGAATCAAGGAAGAGGTGCCTTTAGCTACTATTATTGTACGTGTTTGACTGGACGTCGTACAATTGGGACATGTGCCCATGTAATAGCAATCTTGTGGTATTTATGCTGGGCACGCCATCAGGAAGCTTTGATACTGCCTGCCGCACACATAAATGATGTAATTTTAGATACAAGCATCATGTAATACTATAAATATAATATTATTGATTAATCACTGGTGTTTTATTTTTATCTATTTGTATTCTCTTTTAAAAAAAAATGCCAGCCCCTAGAACTGCTTCATTATGTGTTATTGGTTCGCCAAAATATACTCTATTATTTAGCATAGGTGGCGTTGGTATTGAGTAGGTAGACCAAAGTCCATACATTTTGGCCATCCTCCTTTGAATTGCTAACTTTTTAAACGGATGATAATTTTTTGCACTGATTCTACTGTGGCACTGTTTATTTATTGATTTAGTTTCTTGTTCTTTTTTGTTGCTTTTGTTTGCGTCGTCATTTATGCTCAGCTGATTGTGTTTACATTCACTTTTCCAAAACACTTGTCACCAGATAATTTTTCGTAGGTTATAATTTAGTATTGTATTTTCGTAGATATCACTTTGTATGCAGCATGTATTGTTCACAAATTAACACTTTGAGAAGTTTTTGCACTTAACTGTTCGTTTAAACAAATTTTAATATTTATTTTATCACGTATACAGAATACGTATTGTTGCGATCAGCGCCCTCTACAACTTAGGTATCCGAAGGGATGTCCTCACGGAAAAAAAAGGTCCAAGATGTATGATTCCGTTGCCAGATGCCGAGCAAGCTCGTGGTCTTAACACCATTGGACACGGTTTGTAAAAATAGTAATAAGCTTGGTTTGTTTCCTGTAAATCTCTGGAATCTTTCATTCCATGCTTCAATTATTATTGGTGCTTCTATGTTGTTCTTTAAAACAACACCAAAGTGAAATCATTTCAGGGGTTCAAGCCACTGCTCTACGAAATAATCACAGGTTCTGCTTGAAAACTGTTGAAAAAACGTACATTATTAATCAAAGATAGTTGCCTGTAAATCTCTGGAATCTTTCATTCCATGCTTCAATTATTATTGGTGCTTCTATGTTGTTCTTTAAAGCAAAACCAAAGTGAAATCATTTCAGGGGTTCAAGCCACTGCTCTACGAAATAATCACAGGTTCTGCTTGAAAACTGTTGAAAAAACGTACATTATTAATCAAAGATAGAAGCTTATATTTATTTATTAAATTGTATGTAACTAAAGTCTAAACTTATATTATCTACATCAAGTCTTTTTTTTTGTTGGAACCACATAGCAGGTACCTAACTCGATTTCCGCGCTAGCCGAGCGGTGATTACCGCCGGTGATCGACTTCCATGGTCTGGGGTTGGTACTCTTTACAAATTGTAATAATAATTAAATATATTAATAAAACTAGTTAAATAAGGATAAAATAAATAAATTTATGCCCATAATGTGTTAGTCATCACTCATAACCCAGTGTAGGTACCCTCAAGGTTAAATAAAATAAAAATAAAATAAGTTAAGACCGACCTGTTTTCCATCAACTTAAACCACCCATCTTCTATATCCTCTTTTGGAAGAAAAGCTAAGCTAGCGCATAATTTTATGTGCTTTTTGCTTTCGTCATGTTCAATTAACCTCATAGATATAAACTTCTCTGAAAGTGTATGAAGCATCCGTGCATAAGTGCATTTGGGAATACTGCTTTTACTGCAATTATAGCAGCCATTTCAAAGTCCATGGTAAATTTTATCGGGCAAAATTCAGGTACAGCCACTTTTATTTCCCTAAACATAGCCTTATAGGTACCGCCCTGTTTATTTGTTAATATTGCATAAAGTATCGGCACGATATTTGGTTGTTGTGAGTCACTACCGATATCGCCATGTACAGTGTACAGTTGTAAATGGCTTAACAGGACTTAAATGTCCCATCACAAAAATAATTAAGAAAGAAGAAAGAAAGAAAGAAAGAAACAACAATGTTTTTCACATGACGGTGGACTTCTGATGAAGCAAATACAATTATTCGGGTCTCGTTTTCTTTGTAATCAAGTAAAATGTACTTTCGAAACTTCTCCGGTATGACAACGGTATTTGGATTTGTGAATTTTGACGGTAATATTTGTGACGTGCGTGTAATAATAAATTTCCGCACTTATCGTAATTTTTTGTAACACCCCGAGAATGACCTTCACCCGACATTGTTAATTCCAAAAGAGGATATAGAAGATGGGTGGTTTAAGTTGATGGAAAACAGGTCAGTCTTAACTTATTTTATTTAAGCTTGAGGGTACCTACACTGGGTTATGGGTGATGACTAACACATTATGGACATATTTATTTATTTTATCCTTATTTAACTAGTTTTATTAATATATTTAATTATTATTACAATTTGTAAAGAGTACCAACCCCAGACCATGGAAGTCGATCACCGCTCGGCTAGCGCGGAAATCGAGTTAGGTACCTGCTATGTGGTTCCAACAAAAAAAAAAGACTTGATGTATATAATATAAGTTTAGACTTTAGTTATATACAATTTAATAAATAAATATAAGCTTCTATCTTTGATTAATAATGTATGTTTTTTCAACAGTTTTCAAGAAGAACCTATGATTATTTCGTAGAGCAGTGGCTTGAACCCCTGAAATGATTTCACTTTGGTGTTGCTTTAAAGAACAACATAGAAGCACCAATAATAGTTGAAGCATGGAATGAAAGATTCCAGAGATTTACAGGAAACAAACCAAGCTTATTACTATTTTTACAAACCGTGGCCATGGATATACACTCTCCAAGGATATCAAATCATAAACCGTTGCAACAGCGCCTATTTTCCATTACATCTCTACAGCATAAAGAACTGTGGGCTGTTTAGATAGATAAGATACATAATACATTTTTTGAATATTGATAAAAGCTTTGATTTCTTTCCGATCACAAATCAATTTGTACAATAAAATGGTGAAAGTTTTTGAGTCTGAGAAGTGGAGTTTTTTAAAACTATCAGTGATTATCTTGCTAGTGCCAGTGTTTTTATCAGTGATATACTGTATCTTAATTTTAGGGATCGTACATTATGAACTGACTCGCTTTGTATGGATGTTCTTTACATGTTGGGTGTGTATAAAAGTTATTGCGCCATGTATAATTTTTTTGTTATTCTGCAGAATATTTTATGTTATTATTAATAGGAAAGTGAGCCATAAGAATCGTGACACAGATGTTAAATTTGCTGTTACTAGTATAAAGATTTGTATAATCTCCTTTATTTTGGTGAGCATTACCAGTTTACAAATTTTGAGCGAAGACATAATGACTGTAACTCTTCCCTTCTAAAAGATGGCCTTTATTCACTGCGTCCCAATTATTATTATTTATTTGAATACATGCGTGTAATAGGGTCTTTGCAAGGTGTCGAAATAATTACTATTTTCGTTATTATATCACGAAGCATGCGCAGAAGCAATGATATATAATAAACTGTAGATGCACTCTAAATTAGTCTTTCTCTCGATAACTCGATTTATCAGCAATCTGAAACGTATCAACAACTGACCTATACACTAAAAGGCCATTGCATACGTGACTGGTTTTTGCACGGAGGGGACAGTAGTATATTATTGGAAACTCTACCCCACATCGTTCGGCCAGGCCTCCGGCCAGCCCTCACTCTGTGAGGTATCGTTCCCAATAATATACTACGGGTAGGTCTCACTCTGTGAGGTATCCTTTGTTACGTGAACCCTTGGTTTTTGGTGGGCTCCTACCACCTGCCTAACCCAACGAGAGGCAACTGGATGCTTTCTAAGCTGTTTTTTCTCTCCCGACCCAGTACAGGAGTGAGCACAAAAGACAGTACCCTTACACACATACAAAGTAGCGCAACCGCTCACAGTAATCGACGTGGACGTATACCCTACAGACACTCTTTTTGTTCGGGCGCCAATGTTACGGGGCCCTACGGGGTCAAGGATGAAGAAAACGATTGGTACGAGATCTACAACTTTAATCCGTAGGTCCTGCTTTACAATAATTAAACTACTCTAAGTAAAGGTCGAGTGTCGGTTCGGGTACGCGTACACGTCACTATAAACGGTTGGCTGAGTAATGTACTCAACTTGGGGTTCCGGGCTGGCCCCGTGCGAGTGTGACGTTGTCTTCCCCTCAAGGTCACCAGGCTTCGCAGCTGCTAGTTCGGTCCGCGGGGTCGTCGCCAAGGCCGTCTTCAGACGGTATGGAGCGGGCAGGCAACCTCAGCTGGTTCGAAGGCGGGCCGGTACGGTGCGGTGAAGCTATTCCAGCCGGTATGCACTTGGACACCGGTATTCCAGCCGGTACCAAGTTCTGGGGAGACAACCACACGATTAGGCACTGGTGCGTGAATCCAATGCACAGCGCCGGGCCCCAACGTATAATTTTCTACATGGGCCCTAAGGTCGGCGGCGCTGTACAATGGTAGGTACACATACACAAAAAATAAACAATAAGTAATACTGTCTTTTGTGCTCACTCCTGTACTGGGTCGGGAGAGAAAAAACAGCTTAGAAAGCATCCAGTTGCCTCTCGTTGGGTTAGGCAGGTGGTAGGAGCCCACCAAAAACCAAGGGTTTTAAGCAACCCACCTTCCAAATTTTTTTTTCTTTTTTTTCTTTTAGAGTCCCCGAGCACAAGGGAGGGTACCCATATATTTTGTGTTTGTCTTCCCATACAGGAATTATTTTAATAATATACTACCTTGATTGCCGAACTCGCGACCAGGTATTGAGATAATTGTATTTTAGCTATCGAATATTAAGTAGATAACGAATTTAGTATTTTAGTTATAGGGGAATTTCTCCCAACTCAGCTACTTTAGGGTAGAATTTTATTGATTTAATAGCCCACCGAACCGAAGCATGGCTGACCGTAAAATAAAATACTTACAATTAAATAAGGCGGAATTAATATATGAAGTGGCCATTAGAGGACTCTTACCTGCAGATAGGGTAGATACGTTGAGAGTACAGCTGCAGAAGTCGCTCGAGGAATACCCGGCTCATTCTGTTGTCGAGTCGTGTTACCCTCTAGCTGACGATTTGATAGGGATCGAGGCTACGTTACAGAAGGTGTCGGACAACATCGAGACATTGTCAACGGAGTCGGACGATAATAGATCTCTATACGAGCGTACATTGACTTTTCTCAATCACGTATATTTTAGGCTTCGGAGGTTGGAGAAGCCTGCCACGAAGGACGAGAGCACCGATATCGCGAAGGTACAACAGCTCTTCGATTCTTGTTCTGCTCAATTTAAAAATATAGTAAACCCGTACGCAGCTAGGAGCCCCTCATTGAGAACACCGGTGGTACTCGAGGACAACCAGTTTATGTTCTTGAAATCGCCGCAGGTTGCACCAACGTTGGTGGTGAACGAACCTGTTACCGAGCCAGTTTCACGTGACATGCCCGTCGAAAGAATTAGGGTCTCATGTGACCGCTCTAACACCCTAGATATCATCAAAATCAAATTCGATGGGAAGAGCTGTGCTCGTGCATTCTTAGAGCGGATGGAGGAAGTCCGTTCAGCTCGGGAAATTCCGGATAAAAAATTGTTTAGTTTGGCGCCAGAGTTCTTCACAGGTGATGCGCTTCATTGGTTCCGTAGCGTACGTGCAACCATCACATCGTGGCAGCAATTAAAGTGCATTTTTTTGGAGGACTTCGACCCTCCAAATTTTGATGTTCGTTTTCTAGAGGAGATTCGTGCGCGGACCCAAGGGGAAAACGAGGGTATAGTGGTTTACCTTGCGATCATGCAAGGCATGTTCGCAAGATTGTCTACGCCGTTGTCCGAGGCGCAGCAGTTAAATATAATTTTTCAGAACATCAGACCGTGTTACGACGTTTTTATTGCGGGAGGACCTCCCATTTGCTCAATGAAGGAGCTCAAAGTTAGGTGCCGGAATTACGAGCACTAGCTCGCGCGCAAGAACGCCTTCAAGGAGCCAGCACAGTTGACAATGGCCCCAGAGTTCAACTACAACCAACAAGCGGCCAAGAAGGACGGCAAGCAGAGGTCATTGGTGCACGCTGCAGTGGCGGCGATATCAGTCCCCCCTGGTAGGCCAAAATCCAATAACTATTGTTTTGCTTGCGGGAAAGAAGGCGTGACTAAGCGCTCGTGTCCAGATTGTGCCCCAGGCTACACACCTAAACCTAAGAGCGGTTTCGTCCCAAAGTGCGTTGGTTGCGGTCGGAAGGGTGTCGCTTTTAAAAATTGTAGCTCCTGCAGGGATAGGGTCCCAGCGTCCTCGTCGGATAACTCCCCTGGGCCTTCAAAAAACTAGTGTCGGAAGACCGAAGAGATGAGAATAAGACAGATATGGAATCCTGGAGACAGTGGCTCATAACTATAAAAAATTTTTTCAAAACATATCAAGTCTCTTCGATCTTCGGCACTAGGCCTCGTAACGATCCCCGCCCTTATATAAAGGTGTCACTCCCTAGTTGTGGTGGTAGGGAGATGTATGGTCTGCTGGACTCCGGATCTGCAGTGTCTATCATCGGCCGCAACGCACATGTAACTATGATGAAGTACGGTGCACGGCTGGAGGAAAGTCAGCGGATCTCTATTGCCACGGCTTCTGGCCAAGTTTTTAACTCGATTGGTTCAATCTCCTTACCAGTTTCTTTTGAGAGCGACACAAAACATTTATTGTTCCATATAATACCAGACATCGATTCCATCATGATCTTGGGTATCGATTTTTGGAAATCTTTTAATATTTGCCCGAAGTTTTTATCATTCGTGGATTTTCAGTTAGATTCAGATATGAGGGTGGCGTCGCTGGATGCACTACCACATCAAGTGACCCACGTAAATGCTTATGGGACTCTCTCGTCTGCAGAGAGGATCATAGCGGACAATATCATCAAGGAATTTCGATCCGTCGCATTTGACACCATAGGTTTGGGCAGAACTACCGTCATTACTCATAAAATAGACACAGGTGACTCACCACCAATCAAGCAGCGTTGTTATCGTTTATCACCAGACAAGCAAAGGATAATCTCGGAACAGGTCGACGAAATGTTGGCGTTGAACGTCATCTCACCTGGAGAAAGCCCTTGGCTCTCACCTGTGCTGGTGGTAGGGAAAAAAGATGGCTCAGCGCGATTTTGTCTAGATAGTAGGAAACTCAACTCGGTGACAAAGAAGGATTCGTACAGCTTGCCCTACATATCCGAGATTTTAGACAATCTCAGAGATGCTAGGTTTTTGTCCTCCATTGATCTCTCTAAGGCATTTTGGCAGGTTCCCCTGGATCCAGCAGACAGAGAGAAGACCTGCTTCTACGTGCCAAATAAAGGTACGTTTATGTTCAATGTCATGGCGTTCGGTTTGACTAACGCTCCAGCGACGCAACAAAGGCTCGTGGACGCTCTGTTCGGCCCAGAGTTCGACCTCAAGGTGTTCTGCTACCTCGACGACATCATAGTTGTCAGTAGTTCGTTTGACGAACACGTGTCGCTACTACTGCGTGTGTTGGAGAAGTTGAAGAAGGCCAACTTGGCCGTTAATTATGATAAGTGTCAGTTCTTTCGTGATAGTCTAAAGTATTTAGGTTATGTAGTAGACGCGCAAGGCTTGCGAACGGATCCTCACAAGGTAGATGCCATCTTGGACTACCCTACACCTATGAGTAGGAAGGACGTAAAGCGGTTCTTAGGCACTGCGTCCTGGTACCGTAGGTTCATTCCAGATTTCAGCACCATTGCGGGTCCATTGAACAAGCTAACGTCTACCAAAAGAGGGGCTCCCCCATTCCAGTGGAACAGGGAGGCTCAGGATTCCTTTGTCACGTTAAAGAACTGTCTGAGTAAGGCACCAGTCCTAGCGTGCCCTAATTTGGAATTGCCATTCGAGGTGCACACTGATGCTAGTGACTATGGGTTAGGTGGCATGTTAACGCAGAATATTGATGGCGTTGACAGACAGGCCGATAGCTTTTATGAGTCGTTCCCTCACGAAGCCGGAACGCAATTATAGCGTCACGGAACGGGAGGCTTTAGCCGTCTTAGTGGCCCTGGAACACTGGCGTTGCTATATAGAGAACGGGAAGCGTTTCATTGTTTACACTGATCATGCAGCGTTGAAATGGTTCTTGTCACTGTCGAACCCCACGGGTCGTCTGGCTCGTTGGGGCACTCGCTTATCATCTTTCGATTTCGAAATTAGACATAGAAAAGGGAAGGATAATATTATTCCAGACGCTCTGTCACGGTCAGTTCCGGTAGCAGCCATTGCTGGTGCCATAACACCAGTACAAACAGACGACCAGTGGTATTTGAATGTGTTTGATGGCTGTAAATCGACACCACTGAGTTTCCCAGGGTACTTGATCGAAAACGGTAAGCTTTATAAACAGGTCAAAGGTCACAATATTCTCACTAGGGACTTTGAGTGGAAAGAAGTCGTTCCTGTGGAGGATCGTGAGCGCATCATCAAGGAGAACCACGCGGAACCTACGTCGGGTCATCTTGGTACATTCAAAACTTATCACAAGGTTCGCCTTCGTTTCTTCTGGCCAGGAATGTACAGGGATGTCGCTAGGTACATAGCATCCTGCGAGACTTGCCTAGCATATAAAGCCTCCACGCATTGTACCTTAGGCACACACGGCAAGCCAAAGGAATGCAATAGACCGTTCCAGATGCTATCAGTTGACTTGGTTGGCCCTTTACCCGTTTCAAGGAAACAGAACGCCTATATACTGGTCGTATGTTGCTGTTTCTCGAAGTATTGCCTGATATTTCCACTGCGCCGTGCTACAGCGGCCAACGTCGTAAAAAATTTAGAGGAGGGAGTATTTATGGTCCATGGGATTCCAGAAATCATACTGCAGGATAACGGTGTCCAATTCGTAAGTAAAGAATTGGACACACTTTACAAAAAGTACAAGATTCCGAAGGTACAGTTCACGCCAAAATACACCCCTCAAGTCAACTTGGTAGAACGTTATAATCGCACTATCGTCACTGCAATCGCCACCTTCGTCGAGGATGATCACCGGACGTGGGACGTGCACCTGCCTCAGGTACAGTTTGCCATCAACAGCGCGGTTAACGAGGTAACGCGATTCTCCCCCGCCTTCTTAGTATATGGCAGGGAATTGGTCCCTTGTGGATCATACTACTCATCAGCCACTGATTCCAGTGACCTAGTCTTTCCCCCACGGGACGAGTACGCGGAGAACAAAGGCGCGCTGGCAGCTGTGTTCGATAAGGTACAGGCAGCTCTCCATCAAAGCCACGTCAAGAGCTCCCAACGTTACAATCTTCGCAGGAAGCCGGCTACATTTGAGGTCGGGGACATAGTTTGGAAGCGCACGCAATTCCAAAGTGACAAGGATGCGCGGTTTACAAAGAAATTGGCCCCGAAATATCAAAAGTGCAAGATTATAGCAAAGCGTTCCCCATTAGTCTTTACATTAGAAGACACGGCGGGAAACAATATTGGCAACTGGCATATAAAAGACTTCAAAATGACGAGCTGACATCGTCATATTTTGTAATTTTTATTTTTATTGTAGGGTAACTACGTTGTACTATGTTTAGTCTCGTTGTTCCAACCATCCGGCTTTCCCCATTGTTCGTTGCCAAGTACCGTAGTTTATATCCGATGCCTTAGGTTAGCTAGGAGCTACGTGGAATGGTATACCTAGGTGAACGTTCAGTGGTTGGCGGGAAGCACAACTACGTTTTTTATTGTTTTTGTTTCTACTATCTGCAATAGTAAGATATGTAAAAAGACATGTGGTAGAGTTTAGTGCAAAACTCGAGCTGGGTTGTAGACCACCGTCATTCCTGTTGCAGTCGTTATGCGGTCTGTAGGAATTGATGATCCAGATTAACTACGCACTTAGGGTAAGCCCGTAAGCACCGATCATCTCGTGCATATATTGGTTTATGTAGTTTATATATTAAATAATTTTGTTAATTTAGTTGATTTCAGTTCATAATTAATCATTTTGACACCGTTTTAGTGGTCTCGTACTTAGCATTGTCAACCTAGGCTTGAGGTAACCGCTGGGTTAAAAATAAGCCTTCACTGTGTATAAAAGCTTCCTTAGTGTGAAGTCTTTTTTTATCTGAGGGAGACTTATGTTCTCCCTGGGTTCTATAGCACGTCAGAGCGGTTAGTGACTCTGTTGCCGGTAGGTTAGCTTCAAGTGGTTTACAATGTACCGTCGAGGAAAGCTGGCGCCAACACCTCAATCGCAAGTGGTACGTCCCATCAGGTTGGATAGGGCCGGACAAGGTATGTGTGGTTCGTCTTCCTACCTCCGCGGGAGGAAGACTTGGTGTGATAGGTGTATGTTAGGTGGTGTGTCTGTGTTTCTGTATGGTTGTATGAAAGGGTTTTGCTTGCATTGAAGCCAATGACCTCGTTCCAGAGGGTTTGTTTCAGGCAGATTTTCACTGTTCCCCCAGTAAAAATCCTTCTCCCAGTTCGTCGGGTATTGTTACGTGAACACTGGTTCCGGTAATAAAAAATGAAAACATTTGAACATAGCAGTAATAAACGGTAAATACCGGTAGCTCGCGATTGCGGCGCGTACCCCCATCACTGGGTGGTGAACGCGGTCATTACCTTTTAAGGTAATGCATCGTGCTAACGCGCATATAAAATGAGTCACACGCATTGATAACCAATCAGCGCATTCCGTCAAACGGAGAATCGGCTGATGGGCCCAACACTAACCGAAAACAAAGAAAAAAACACGCCCCGCGCTCGCGCCGAGGTAGACGGCAGACCTCATTCGATCGCGAGACTTCGCGGCGGTACGTGATAATCTGAACGTGAACGTCATAATCTTAAAACCTAGATAACATATAGTCTAGATTCTGCTAGTTCTATTATAAGTGTTATACTAGTTACTATTTTTGTTAAGTAAAAAGTTCCCAACATAAGGGGTAAGTCTAGTGTCCTTAATAAACAGTGCGCGAGTATTAAACGATAGTCACGTAAATAATAAAGTAAAATAACATCTTCATTCGCGTGTAACATTCCTGCTTAGCCCCTAGGAGCTAAGCGTGATGATAGCTCAATTTTAGTACCTGCCTACCTGCGGTCGGGAGTTCGGTAGTTACCTAGCTGTAGTTTATCCTTTGTGTAAATGTAATTAAATTAAATTTAAAGAAAACTGTGATTAACATCGTAATCGTTAAAATGTTGTAAGAAAGTTATTGTATGAAGTGTGTCCATAATATATGTCGCGAGTATACATGTCGACAGACAGCCGAATATAGTAATTGCTTAAGAACTATTCAATTAGTTGTAATGTTTGATTGTTCATATTCTAAGAGAAAAATCAACACGGTGATATCTCGCCATAATTTTCTATGGATACCCACATTTTGAAAATATGTAAATTGTCGAATTTTAATCTCGTTTTAAATCAACGGTTCAGCATATATATGTATTATAGTTTAATTATTACTGAACCATTTGTTTATGGTTGATTGAACCGTGGTTAACGGGGTTACAGACGTACTTACGATTATTAATTCCGGAACAATCCAGTTTTATTTCTGTGTTTTATTGTTTATTTTATGTGTATGTGTACCTACCATTGTACAGCGCCGCCGACCTTAGGGCCCATGTAGAAAATTATACGTTGGGGCCAGGCGCTGTGCATTGGATTCACGCACCAGTGCCTAATCGTGTGGTTGTCTCCCCAGAACTTGGTACCGGCTGGAATACCGGTGTCCAACTGCATACCGGCTGGAATAGCTTCACCGCACCGTACCGGCCCGCCTTCGAACCAGCTGAGGTTGCCTGCCCGCTCCATACCGTCTGAAGACGGCCTTGGCGACGACCCCGCGGACCGAACTAGCAGCTGCGAAGCCTGGTGACCTTGAGGGGAAGACAACGTCACACTCGCACGGGGCCAGCCCGGAACCCCAAGTTGAGTACATTACTCAGCCAACCGTTTATAGTGACGTGTACGCGTACCCGAACCGACACTCGACCTTTACTTAGAGTAGTTTTATTATTGTAAAGCAGGACCTACGGATTAAAGTTGTAGATCTCGTACCAATCGTTTTCTTCATCCTTGACCCCGTAGGGCCCCGTAACACGTTCCCGATAATATACTACGGCTAGGTTTCACTCTGTGAGGTATCGTTCCCAATAATATATTATTTACAACAGATGAAACGAACGCTATGACATTCAACGCTTCATTCCGTTTAACGCGAACGCGTTTATGGGTTTCCGTTCAACGATCTACGTTTTCCGTTTAAAGACCTTGTTCACTTCAGTCAGGCTTTACTCAATTGATCTACTTTAAATGATAATGTCGGGTATGCGTTCTCTCATTCAACGTTCAACTTTAACGCACTGATCATGAAGTTTGTTAAACAGTCGCAATCGTTGCACGTAAACACAATCTGCGATGATTTGCCTAAGTCTCGTGTTCGTCATAGCAAATTATTACCTAACGTAATACTATGCATCATTTGCGGACCGTCAAATTGCAGTAAAACAAATTTACTTGTCGGTCTTCTAATACACAAAAAACGGATTGAAGTTTCAAAACGTTTATGTCTATTCAAAAACATTACACCAGCCCAAGTATATATTTCTGGAAAAAGTTTTGCAACGGGTTCCGATTTCATTTCAGAAATATACGGGAAACGAGGATGTATTGAGTGTACAAGATTTTGGCATCTAACCTAACTCTGTTATTATATTTGACGATGTTGCTTGTGAAAATCAAAATAACATGCGAGATTACTTTGCTATGGGTCGACACAAATACATTGATTGTTTTTATCTAAATCAGACGTATAGTAAAATTCCTAAACAGTTGGTTAGAGATAATGCAAACTTAATAATACTGTTTAAACAAGATGAAATTAATTTGAAACATATTTACGATGAGCAAATTACAAAGGCTGCGGCCGGAGCACTGAAAAAAAACAATTTAAATTTAAAAATGATTTATTTTTAAGTAAACTTATTACAAGTAAAATACTAATGGCTAGCTAAACCTATTGCTCCGATCAATGCTGTATCAGAAGTGTCGCTTTCATGGCGCGATGTGCTGGCCCTCCTCCGTTGCCTATTCAGCAGTTCTGCCTCGTGTCGCGAATTGCGCGTGTAACATGTTTACCGGAATATATCGAGGCCATGTCTTCGTCCGGTTGCCTATTCAGCATTTCTGCCTCGTGTCGCGAATTGCGCAAGAAACAAGTTGTTTACTGGAATATATCGAAGCCTTATCTTCGTCAGCAGATTGCCTGTACAACGCTGGCGTAACACCTCCGCCCTTAGATTAGCAACTATTTTAGAACTTCTAGTGAAAATGTTGCTGGGTGCTTTTCCTGTCTGTTGGACGTTTTTAAGGTTTCAGGAACTGCGTATTCGGAAGTTTCAGCTCCATCGGATTCAGCACCTCCCCCGTTTCCTGGATTTCTGGAAACATATCTCCAAACGACGAACACACTTGTTAGGATAATTGCGATGAATAGTATTGAATAGAATGGTATGGTAGTGTGGTATAATGTGCCAGCCGATGTGTCCTGTGCAATTGGCGCCTGAAGAGTTATTCTATCTTGAAGACTATGGAGTTTGCTCAGGTTAACAGAAGCCAAGTCTACCTGTAATACGTTTGCTTCTTGTAGTCTACCATTATAAGGGATATTCAAAATTTTTATAGGTTGCCCTTTGACTTCGTCTTTAGTATTTATTAGGGTTAGTTCCGGCGTTCGTAGCGAGCAATGCAGTGGAATCGTAACGAGATAACTGCCGTTCAAGGTATCGTGGTTGTCGTTTTCACAGCTTAACTGAACTCTTGTAGGCTTTGGGAATGAGATGATATAATGTCGGCTATCCAGTTCCTCTACGGCTTCCTTAGCTAACTGTATGGTTGTTAATCTACAGGATTCATCCAAAATCTTGGCAGAGATGAGAGTTTGTATGCAGTCCGTCTGAGTTTGAACATAATGGTTAGTGCTTTGCTCACAGAGATACCGATGATTATCTATCTTCGGGCATTCAGCCTCCATGTACATGAATGCTTTCCCATTAGTTGCTATTAAGGGATGAGAGGGGATGAGTACTTGGTTGTGAATATTAGGAACGATACAGAGCTTATATAGTACATAGGTATCTACTGAAACTACGGGAAATTTAAAAACTATAACTATTCTATTATTATCATAATAATAACCTGATTTAATTAACTCGTAGTAGTCTCGCAACTCTACATCTAATATATAGTTATTACCGTAGATTATCTTTAATTTGTCTAGCATATTACTTAAAATATCTATTCCTAGCATGCTATGATGGGTAGTCCCAGTTCGTGTAAAAGCCAGAATATTTTCTATCCTATATAATTCGGATAATAGATCTTCTATATTTTCACTAATGATGGTTAATATCTGTGCAAACTTTACAAACTGTATTAGCTTGTGGTTATTGTGAGTATAGCTCTCTACCAGAGAATTTAATGTCTTATTGATTTTACTTTGATTCTCGACAATTTTATTTAATATAGTAGTATGAGATAGCATCCATTCTTTACTAATGCTAATGTGCTCGTTAAACTCATTAATAGTTTTCTTCTGATTATTCTGTAAGATTTCTATGGCATTATTAAATCGAACGGCATCCGAATAATCAAGGTTTCCTGTTATGCTCTTAATAACGGATCCCAGGCCGTCTACAAGACCTCTTTTGACTCGGTTTGGTTCTAAGGAATGTAACTGATCATCGACTTCAAGCAGTTTACCCTCGAGATAATCTAACTGATATTCATATAGGTAATAAGTGTCATTAGTCATACGCGGTTTAGAGTCTTGTAACTGGTTCCTTAATACTGAAATGTTGGTTTCAATGTCGTCTAATTTTACATACTGTAAAAAGGTGTGGTAATGAGTTATTAGTCGAGTCGGTCCAAGTTTGAACGGTATAAGTCCAGTTCCTGAGTCCAATGATTCAAGTCTTATCTCCTGGGCTCGTACGAGATGTAGTGTCATTATCAGCATCGTCCTGTAACAATTTCGCAGATTTGGGAACTCGTTTTAACCGTGATTTTGCAATGGGGCCTCGTTTCTTAGAAGTGTAAATATGAATGGGTAGGTCAGCTAAAACGACGTCTTGAGTATATCTAGGGGCTAATTTCTGTCGTGAGGCGACGGGGTTTTTTATAAAAATCTGTTGTTGGGGATGATACTCTTCTTCTGGTTCGCGAATCTTATTCCTATTCTCAATTATTGCAGCACGGTTACTAAGGGATGTTTCATTGATAATTTGATATACTGTTTTCATTTGTTCTCTATGATTTAAGACATACTGTTGTAATAGATGACTACTCAAATCAATGTCCCAAGGATCCCGGGCATCAAAATGGCCTGTTATTACATCAAAAGGTCGACATTTGGTGAAGCTATGGATCGAACTGTTGTATGCAAGTATAGCGTACGGCATTAGATTAGTTGCTGGTTCGTCTTTCTGTTTTAAATGCAAAATGCGAAGATGTTCTAGTAATGTTGAGTGGAATCTCTCTATGTTGCCGTTATCGTTAGGACTATGTGCGAGGGTTTTATGGTGGTTTATTTTGTGGAGTCTAGTAAATTCGGCAAACAATTGATTTGTATATTCAGTTCCGTTATCGGTAATTATAGTTTGCGGGAGGCCGTGATGCGTGCAAAATTGCAGTAAGCCTTGTAAAATGCTAGGTGCCTCATAAGATATGCTTGTCCGTATTTAGAAAAGACATCTATGAAAGTTAGGTATTTTTCATTCTGTGCCGTGAACAGGTCCATATGGATGATCTCAAACGGTTTTGTAGCTGGTGGTACAATGTGAAATTTCTGCTTGATGGGGTTCCGGTCGTACTTGGCTTGTCCGCATATTGTGCATTCGTTAATATACTTGGTTATATGGTCTTTCATCTTGGGCCAGAAATATTTGCGTGAAAGAGCTAAGTAACATTCGTTTATGCCGCGGTGATTGGTTTTACCGTCATGGTAGTGTCGGATTATGTCCTGCTGCCTCATATATTCTTTTACATTTTCCAATTCGAATTTAGTTAACTCAAGGTTCATTGAAGAACTTTTGAAACTATCTTGAATAATGGGTATAATATCATACATGCTTAAAGGTGGATTTATGAGAATACCGGTCTTAACTTTTGGACTAACGTACTCCTTAATGGCGTTAATTACGTCGTCTCTTAGATTAGATTGAGATACATGTATGGAAGCGCGTGTATGTGTGTCAAATGTCTTAGTTACAGTCGGTCGTTTTTTTATGTCTCCTACTACAGTCATTATTATTTGTCGATGATATGCATTCAGGGGTTTGTCCGTTATGGGTACTTCGAGTATAGGATTTTCATTACTTGTATGAGCGGTTGCAGTATCAGTCTGATATTGAGGGTGGCTTTTCAGAAGGATTTGCTACGATTGAACTGAGTTCCTCATTGTGGATTTCCACTCGTGATAGGGCATCAGCGTTGGTGTTGTTTTTGCCCTTTTTGTAAACTACGGTGAAGTCATATTCACTGAGTTTCAATCTCCACCTCTCAGTTAGTCGAGAGTTGGGCTCTTTGAGATTCATAATCCACTGTAGTGGCTTATGATCTGTAACGATCTTAAACTTGCGGCCAAAGAGATAAGGCCGAAAATACTTAGTAGCCCATACAATGGCTAGGAGCTCTTTTTCTATGGTGCTATAATTTAATTCACTCTCATTAAGAGTGCGCGATGCATATGATATTGGTCGATCAGATCCTATTATTCCTTGCGATAGTATGGCTCCTAAAGCAACATTAGAGGCGTCGGTAGTCAAAATAAATTCCTTAGTGAAGTCAGGATACTGCAAGATCGGGTCGTTAGTCAGAAGTCTCTTACATCGTTTGTAACAGTCAATGTAGTCTTTATTAAGTGTTACAGTTTTGCCCTTTTTCAGGCACTGAGTAAAGGGTTTGGTTATTCTAGCAAAGTCTGGTATAAACTTCCGATAATAACCGATGAGTCCTAGAAACTGTTTTATTTGCTTTGCTGTTTTAGGTATTGGATATCTTTTTATAGCCTCGATTTTATCAGGGTTTGGCTTAATACCTTCGCTGCTTATTATATGGCCTAAAAAAGCTGTCTCTAACTTCAAAAATTCAGATTTGTCCATCTGGATTTTGAAATTAGATTCTCTTAATCTTTGAAAAACTTTTTCCAAGTTATCTAGGTGTTCCTGAAGGGAAGTACTAAACACGATAATGTCATCCATGTAGACTAGGCAGATAACGTTTTGGAGACCTCTCAGTACGTTATCCATAACGCGCTGAAATGTTGACGGTGAATTTTTTAATCCCATTGGCATTCTCAGAAATTCGAAATGGCCATGTTCTACGTTGAATGCAGTCTTTTGTATATCGTCTGGATGCATTTCAACTTGATAGAATCCACTGGCTAGGTCCAGCGTAGTAAAATATTGGCATTTTCCTAACTTATCTAAGACATCGGTTATATTCGGTATTGGGTACTTGTCGTCAATGGTTTCCTCGTTTAGCTTTCGGAAATCAACTACTAGTCTCCATTTCTGTTTCCCTGAGGCATCAACCTTCTTGGGACCCAAATAGGAGAACTCCAGGCAGAGTCAGATGGCCTAATTATATTTTGTTCCAGCATCTTTGTTATTTGATCGCTCACTTCTTGGCGGTGTACAAAAGGATATCTGTAACTTTTTGTATAAGTGGGGACTTCGTCTACAGTCCTTATATGATGCTTGACCTTATTGGTAAAGGACAAAGGTTCCCCCTCAATGTAAAAGACATCCGCATAGCGTGAGCAGAGGTTTTTTAAATTAATTTTTTCTTCCTCATTAAGGTGATCTGTTCGCAACTGGCATAGAACTTGGTTAATACGAGAGGGGTCTATTGTATTTTCAATATTCATACTTTCAATATTAAAATTATCTACTTCTACTTGCCGATCTAATGATAAAATAATGTCATTTTGTGTTGTGTTATCTACTTCGACTAATCCGCGATTATTAGAGACAGTGGTTATGCATTCATTTATATTACAGTGATCGAACTTCTGCTGAGGGATATGTACATCTCCATCAGGGGCGTTTATGGGTAAACGAACTACCTTCGTACTGTTTGCTGGTATAATATCTTCGAATAGGTTGACGTTCCGAGAGTTAAACATTTTTATTGGATTCGTAGAGTAGTCTGTTATTAATAAGTTGTCCTTTAAGTCAATTTTTGTGTTCCATTTACTAAGTAAGTCTAAGCCAATGAGTCCGTCAAAGAATTTGTGAAAGTCAAAAATGAAAAGTTTAATGTCATTGGGGTATTTAAATTCCTGAAAGGCTGGCATGTTAATTGAATGACTGCTTCTGCTTGTAGCGTGGGCATTGGTAACTTCAAAGGGCTCATAATTAAGGGGAACATGCGAGTAATATTTTTCTACCGCTGAAGGACTAATAAAAGACTGAATAGCCCCGGTATCAATCAAAAAATTTAACGGAGGGTTCGATAATTTAATGTACGGGAGTTGACGCTGGGTTTGTAAATTAACTTCTATTTTGAGGGCTTTGAGGGGTGGTCCGGATGAAAATCCTGCTCTGTGTTGCTAGTAGAGGGTTGAGAGTTCTCCTGGTTATCAGGTAATTCACTAACCGTACAGTAGGAATTAAATGGCTCATAGTCGTATCCGTCGGGGATGTTACAGTCAGAATAGTCAATATGGTAGATTTGGTCATAATTAACGTCTTGGGTATAATACTCGGTATCCGGATAATAATTATCATTGCAGTTATTAAAGTTCATTTCCCGGGTTTTAAAGTAGTTCGAGGGTGGTGGGTTCCCGGATCTATTCCAATCGTGACCTCTAAGGGGTTGGTTGATTGGTTTAGTTACAAAGTGGCTGACTCCGCTCATGGGCTGAGGGCCCGGGTTCTGGTGGCGCGGCTGAATTCTAAATACATTACTATTGGGGTTATAATTAGGCGGTGCAGTGCGGAACATCTGTTGTGTTCGCGTGGGCATAATAGGTGCATTAGGTGCACGTTGAGGACCATGTGACTGACCGGCGTGAGGTTGGAAGTTAGGCCTCCAATTATTATGCGGTGGTAGCGGACGTTGCCAGCTCGGAGAAGGCTGTGGGTTATAATTAAATAGTTTGGGCGTAGACATAGTTGGAAAACCTGCAGAATTTAAAGGTAATTTAGGTAGATAAGCGTTTGGAGGTGGCCTTTTATTGTGCGCGTTATCGTTACGATTTTGCAAATACATTACGTTTAATTCCTCCTGGACAAATTCCAACGCCTTTTCAATGCAATCCGGGCGCATGCATCGTATGCGTGAACCTAATGGTTCCTTAAGACCACGTACAAACGCCTGCATTGTTAGTTTTCTATATAATGTGCGCTTTGCCTCTATCGTAGTAGGCAGAGTTTCATGCAGGGAAATATAAGTCATAATAGTGCTAAACAGAGACTGACAATGATCATAATATTCCTGTGGTGTAGAGTTACCTTGACTCGAGACTAGGAGGTCGTTATAAAGGGCCGTCTCGTCCCTTTGGTCAGCAAAACTATTGATCAAAGTATTTCTTATGCCTATCCAACTATCCGGAATGCCATTTGAGTTAATTCGACTTGCCGCGGGACCTGTGATCTTATTTAATATCCCGTTTATTACACACAAATTTCCTAATTCGCTACCTGGAGTGTTACTCAGATAAGTAGCGGCTATTTGGTCACACAACTTAATAAATCTAGTGAGGATGTTGGGGTTCCCATCGAACTCTGGGACAAGGCGCAGTGCCTTATGAATTGTATCTGGGTCGTGCGCCATTATGGGTTCCTCAAATAATATATCTAAACCTAAATCAATATCTCTATTTAAATCTACTCCTAATTGCCTACGACTCGGTCTACGCGATGTAGACCCACGAACACCTAAATTCCTAGCGTGGAAAATTGTGAAGGATATAATGATAGAAGTACACAGGAAGCAACACAGGGAATGATTCAAATGTACTCACATAAACTTCATATCGGTCTCTGGGGTCGATATCTGGATCCCGTTCTCTCCCAGCCGCAATCCTTAGGTTCAGGACACTCGATGGGCTTGATAGCTTGATTAGCCGCGATCGCTCACGCACGATAGCGATAGAATATCGATACGAGAATATCCTAGCTAACCTCGAGTATCCTACCGACTGCGCCAATTACGAAGGCTGCGGCCGGAGCACTTAAAAAAAACCAATTTAAATTTAAAAATGATTTATTTTTAAGTAAACTTATTACAAGTAAAATACTAATGGCTAGCTAAACCTATTGCTCCGATCAATGCTGTATCAGAAGTGTCGCTTTCATGGCGCGATGTGCTGGCCCTCCTCCGTTGCCTATTCAGCAGTTCTGCCTCGTGTCGCGAATTGCGCGTGTAACATGTTTACCGGAATATATCGAGGCCATGTCTTCGTCCGGTTGCCTATTCAGCATTTCTGCCTCGTGTCGCGAATTGCGCAAGAAACAAGTTGTTTACTGGAATATATCGAAGCCTTATCTTCGTCAGCAGATTGCCTGTACAACGCTGGCGTAACAAGCATGTAAACACAGATATCACGGGGCTTGAATTTCGTGAAATGTGTTCAAAAATATGGAGTGAGCCTTTTAATTACGTAGTAATTAATAAGGAATGTTCTAAAAACAATGGATGTTATAGAAATAAATTTGACACTTTTGTAGTATTTGATTAAGAACTCTTGTATTTAAGACCCTACGCCACTGCGATGTCATTATTCTTTACTATCCTTAATAGATTACGGACCTTTTTATTATCAATATGGACCAGTCATTAAAAAGACAAATTGTCATAGCAGCAGAAGCTGTAAAGAAAAAAGTTCGTAACATGAGGGATATTGAAATTAACAATAAGCAAGCTCTGGAAATAGTTTTTAAGCCCATGACGGATTCGTTCAACTTATTAACCAACACTGGCAAGCAAACTCTTCATTCTGGTAGCGTGAATGATGAAACCAACATTCCGTTTTTAAATCAAACATTGCAGAAAGAAGAGTCACTAACAGCAGATGCTGGAGACAATAGTGATGATTCTAATATTGATAGTGACGCTTCATATCAATCATTGGTTGATAACAAACAAGAGCATGACGCATCATCTTGGTCGCTATCTTCAGAGGTGTTGTCTGAGGTTCCGTTTGGTGTTCGAAGAGATCGAGGAAAATTAATGTTTGGTTCTGCTGCCATAGCCTTCGGAAACGAATACATCACTGTAGGGGAAAATAAATACCGCAGTACGCCTGGTTTGAGACAATTGTTACTAAACAAAGACATCGATTTAAGTTTGGTTACAGACAGTGACATGCAACATTACAAGTCTATGTTACTTATTACAAATGCACATCGTCGAGATTTCGATCCAAGTAAACCAATTAAAAGTAATAAAGGTCAAAAATATTTGCAAGTTATTAAATCTCTTTTCACACTAGCGAGTCAAAGTTCCGGTCACTCGACGGGAAAAGGCTTACCTGTGACTAAAATTTGGAAAAAGAACGTAGATTTTATTTATTGGGACGATCCTAACGAACTGGTGGATAGGTTAAAGTTATTATACGCATCTCGAGATGCTGGTAACACTGGGTTGGACAATGAAATATTATCCATAATTGAAGAGTTACGTGAAAATAATATTATTAATAAATAATATGTTATCAGTAGTTCACTTTTCATTTTACTTTAAACCTTTCAATACATTACACCTTAACTATGAATGTAGACAAATTCGGACATCATATTCATAAGAGAATGCGTTTATCGGAATTACTCGAATTCAATAATAATGCATTGCAAAAATCAGAAAGCGGTGATTTTGATTTGAAGACAGTAAGGCTTAGAGGAATCAGATCTCCAGTAGAAGCAGACGATGCAGTAAATAAGGAATATATGGATCAAGTGACAAGGACAATGAAACAGGATTTGAATAAAGATTTGCATAAAATTATTGATACACTACATACTCAAATCACTAAAGATGTGCAAAACACTATTGAAAATACCTTAAAAGCTGTGTTATCGGAGGCTTTCACTCACTTAGAGAACAACTTTTACACTAAGACGGATATAAACAAATTACTAGTACTTAAAAAGTCTTCATAATGTCAAAATTGCAAATTGTTAATGAAATACACAAAGCTGCGCGAAAAAATTTTACCAGGCGCGCTGTAATTTTAAAAGGGATCGATGACTTATGGCAGGCCGATCTCATAGATATGCAGACTTTGAGCAAATTCAATGGTGGTCATAATTATATCTTAATTGTGATTGATTGCTTTTCCAAGTTTGCTTGGGCAGAACCTCTAAAAACGAAAAATAAACTTGATGTTACTAGTGCTTTTCAACACATTTTTATAGCCAGCCAACGTGTACCAGTTAATTTGCAAACTAATTCTGGTACAGAGTTTTATGACACAACTTTTCAAACGTTCATGAAGAAGTGTAATATTAACCACTACTCAACATTTTCAACAAAGAAGGCATCAATTGTAGAGCGACTGATAAAAACTATCAAAAATAACTTATATAAATGTTTCAGTCTAAATGGAAACTATAAATGGTTTGGATCGGTATTGAAAGATACACTAAATACCTATAACAACACAAAACATCGCACTATTAAATTTAAACCAATAGAAGTAAATACACGTAATGAGTTAATAATAAAAGTCAATATTCAAAATTCCCATAAACGTCCATCTGTTCGGCGTAGACCAAAATTCAAAGTCGGTGATAATGTTCGCATTAGTAAATACAAACATATTTTTAAAAAGGGCTACACTCCTAATTGGTCAACGGAATTATTTATCATAAAAAAGGTTAATGATACTGTACCAATAACATATCATATAGAAGATCAGCGAAAACAGAACATTTTAGGAAGTTTTTATGAAGAAGAGCTTCAGAAATCTTACCACCCTGATGTTTATTTGATTGAAAAGGTTTTAAAAAGAAAAGGAAATAAACTGTTTGTAAAATGGTTGGGTTTAAGTACTGAAGAAAACAGCTGGATCAACAAATCTGCAATAATAAATTGGACCTAGTTATGCAGATACGTTCCAACCCACAGCATGTCGAATTTGAGAAAAACTAAATTTCGTGTTTTCGTTGTACAGTTTTTTATTAAAGGTGGTAACAACGAATACTGTGAGTTTTATTATAGAAAATATAAATATTAGTTGATTAGTTACCTAATTTTTGGCTCCTTACTATTAAAACAAGAAAAAAAATGGATTATTGGGATTGGAACATTTTTGCTAAATTAAAAATTTGCGTTATAAAACGTTTCAAAACATATTAGGATTAAAATCCGTCTCTTATTTTAAATAAAAATACCAAATAATAGCTAAAAGTTTATTAAAAAATCACAAAATAAAAAGTACTTCACCATTCTAATACCCTAAAGGTAATTGCTTCTACCTCTTTATTCATCCTCTTCTATCTCAAAATCGGGCTCTCCCCCAAATCCATCTACATCATCTAAAATATCGTCCGAACTCTTCAAACTTCTATAAAAGTTGAGACAGTACTCGGGAATGTATTGATACATTGACTGCAGGTCTATAAGTTTCGCTGGGGTAATTGGCTTTCCATCAGGCCACAGCAGGATTAAATCAGAATCTGTAATTTTTTGTACTTCTCCCTTGAATTTTTTTTGTATATTAAGTGCTTTAAAGTCTTCATCAAACGAGGTCCTCATGTAAATAGAATATATATCATCTTTTTGAATTTTTATTTCCTTGTTCATCAGCCAATTTACCTTGCTTTTATCAGTAAACTTCTTCCGATTAGTTATATTTTTTTCTACCTTTGCGCAGCTATAAAAATCTGTCTTCAGCATTCTTTGGACTTTCAAAGGTTTCTGTTTTTTACATTTCTCCATTATGTCAATGTATTCCTCGGCTGTATAAATACGTTGCTGATGTTTGAGTGCCGTTTCAATTTTTGAAAAATCTGTGTCGTTGGGTAGAAAGGTATGCCCCGACTCTAGAAAACGCATTGAAATGTCCTGCAAAGTTGGATGGGATGACAATATAGCTTTCAGCATCAAAACTAATTTAATATTTCTGTTTTGCCCACCGCAGCAGTCACTCCATAGGTGTTCTACGGTGGGACGTAGTTTATTTTTAATAAAATTTATAAGGCACGACCCTACTTCCTGCGCACCTCATCCCGCTTCTCCCTCTACCCACACGTAACAATGACCGATGTCATCGGAGGCACTATGGATTCCACTATTGTAGACCCATAGTTGCCTTTTATAGAAAACAATGTTTGTTGGAATTCGGGGCAGCGGCAGAGTCTTCTCCAAATCAAAGGTCAAGCATTCGACGGTAGTTGAGTTACGTGCTTCTTGAAAATCTGCGTTCATTCGGTTTCTCATGTTTTCAGCTTTTTCTATATGTTCTGTCTTCTCCTTCTGTGCTCTTTCTTTTTCTTCTAGGTTCCTGGCATTTTGTATATTTACAGTAAAGGCATCGCATTTGTTGCATGTATCTTTTTTTAGTGGTTTACACTTCAAATTAAATTTTGAGTAGAAAATGTGTTTCAAGGATGCGAAGGAAGCGCACTGGCGCTCTGCGCCATATCTTTCTGTAAACTCATGCTGGTATATTTGATATATTTTTGCTAAAGTCCTTTATACCGCTCAATGAATACACACGGGCAAATTGTCTTGGTTTTTTTCTTTCTATAGGAACATTAGTCATGGTGTAACTGCGTTTTTTATTTTCTTCCTTAACACACGATCCTATATATAAACACTGTGCATTGAAGGAGCCCAGTTGAACAAATTTTATAAACTCTTCTTTCCTTTTCTCTATTGGAACCACACTAGCGCAATTCTTGATACATGTACATTGGTAATCCTTAAAAGCTTTCGGTGGTATCTTTTTGTTTTTATATGTGGTATACTCCAAGTTGTTGTATTTATTATATTTTCTTTCGGCTCTGAGCTGAGGATTAACTCGCTTACGGCCTCTTTTTGGTCTACCGGTATATTCTATTATGTCTTCACTAACAAGTGTTGGATTTTCGTTATTTATGAGGTTTTCATTAGTTACTAAATTATTAATATTCTCAGTCATCTCATTATTATCATTACCATCAACAGACGAACACGAAGTATTTGACTCATCTATATGGGTTGGCAGGCTAGGTAAAATATAATTTGGATCCACAACACTATCATCGCTATCGCAATCAGCAAGTTCATCTACGATATTGTCATTCAATGTTCCACACTCTGTCAAAATATTAAAAATGTGTTGCGTCTCCGGGGTCATTGCTCGAAGAGGTGATGATGGAGTACCATTGTTTATCGTTGTTGACAATAAAGATGGTGAAAAATTGTTAGGTATTTCTGACAATAAGATGCCAGAATTCTGCTCATCTAAAACAACAAGAGAAGTACCGTCACCATCTATGATTTGGGAGGATGAAAATAAATAGTAAACCAGTAAAACCCTTGTTGGTATGTAGTTAAATCCCTGTGCAATAAGCTATTAATAAAAGTTTACCACTTTGAGGTATTTTTATGACGTGGCTGAGTTATTAAGAGTCGTTATGCTGAAGAAAGTAGGTACCTAGGTAGTTATACAATGATTAGTTGCCTCGTACGACACACACAGGTGAGCAAGATGCATTTAGCGATGAATGTCTTAACATATACCTAATCAGAATAATAATAATTTTACCTTGTAATTGAACATCATCGTTTTCTCTATTAGTTGCAATTAATGGAGTAAGCGGAGAAAAGGGGGGTGGAGATATTGAAGGTTGTGCGATTGAATATGGTGTAACTGAATTGGATTCACCTGAAAATAAAAACATGCATGAATTTTGCTGTGTCCTTCTCAGACTCTAAGCTATCTCTATACCAAATCTCAAACAAATTTATGAAGTGGTTTAGGCTTCATTGAGTGAGAACGTGCAGACAGGCAGAGTTACTAACTCATTTAAAATATTAAGAAGGTTAATGTACTTATTAAGGAAATGAATATTATAAATTGTGCACATATTTAAGTTAGTAATCTTCCGAGACTTGAAACAAACTTGTATCTAAGCAGTTCATAACAAAGCACCCTAACCAAGTACATGGACAACATAACAACACAATACATGCAGAAGAAATTATTCGCATTTTGTAACAACCATAACCTAAAATTCGATACGTCACGCTTTTACCCTTCCGTAGTTATTCGCTCCCCTTGAACGTGTAACAGATTTGGGTTGAACCTATAAAATTGTGATACAATGAAATTAATTAAAGTTAAAAATGTTTTCTACTCGTATGTTTTTAGAAAACGTAAATGTATTTATTATATATTATAAAACTTAGGTACCTCTGGAGTCCGCTGCTTGCATCATAAGCCCTTGAGAGGTCAATTTGTTTCTGAGATCTACTAATTTATGTCTTTTAGCCAATAACTCTTCTAATGTCTGCAATAAATAAAATGAATATTAAATTAGCGATTTTCAATAGTTTGAAGTAGTCTAATTTTAATGGCTAAGGTATAATAAGGTGAGTTGGGATCGTGAGCCAGAGTCGAGATAAAACACCCCATGCGATTTGCCGTGTATATGGTTGACCACTAATCCTATACAAACCCGTCTAGCCAGCGTGGTATAGTAGATCAAAAACCTCCTAAAACGGTGCCACAAATGTGGCGCATGTTAGGTGAGACCTAACATAGAATAGAATAGGAGTACATCAATACATTCATCGATACCCTAGTTATCTAACATAACAAAACTTACGCTATTGTTGTAAGAAATAATCAAATAAGTATAATTGCATACAAATTTTGTTGAAACAAAAGTTACTTACATTTTCATTGGATTCCATTGCTGCTGCTCGTAGTTCTTATTATTCACTGTTCACAAACGTGTGTTTTAAACAAAATAACGTGGTTAACACAAACAAAACACGCTCAAACGTTATCAAAACTGTAGCACTTTGACGAAGTACAGACCGTTTGACAGTAATAAAATAACGGACGTCTTCATTTGAAAAAGTAGATCTGTCTCGCTCGCACAAGTACGTAAGTGTTGCCAGATCCGTTTAATTGAATTAGATCAATTTAATTAATTTCGTGCTCATTTACAATACGTTTTTCGTTTTTATGTTTGTCATAGTAATTAGTTTCGAAGGACTTTTGAATTAAGAATTTTTATGGGGACAAAAGATTTAAAAAAAGTATTATTATTTCAGATTTAGTGTTTATTACTACTCTTTAGATCTGATTACAGTAAAATTTTAGCTATGTACCTTGCAATAAAACGTCTTGAAACATTATTAATACTATGTGAATTCTATTTTTGTCAGAAACTAAAGGTACCATAAGTTTTGAAACATTTATAATTCGAAAATTTATAAAAGTAGAAACGTTCCAACTATATGTGAAACATTTATTACAAATGACAGTGTTCAAATAGACTTGAATAAAACATTTCAAGATTTTTGTGACACTTTATATTAGGAAATGTTACCGAATCCTAAAAATTTAAAATGTTTCAGTTGGCCTATGATGTTTAAAAATATAATATGAGATTTAAAAAAGCGCGAAGTGTAGATTCAACATTTTTTTTTCATAATTATTTCCGGATATTAAGGCATACACATTGAATTTTATTTGTTATAATACTCAGGGTATTAAAAAGGTAGACTGGCCACATTAACTTAATTTTAGTGATTCTGTGGATTGAAACGTTTCTTCTTCACTACGTTCATTTTAGCTAGTAACAAAAGGTTCCATACATTCTGAAACATTTTTAATTTGAAAATTTATAAAAGTAGAAACGTTCCAACTATGTGTGAAACATTTATACAAAAAATATCTCCCGAAAGTTACTTAAGTTAAACATTCCAAGATTTTTGTAACATTTTGTATTGGTAAATATTTATAAATCTTTAAAATTTGAAATGTTTCAATTAGCATATAACGTTTTGTTAAATTTTAAAAGAGCTCGAGGTGTGGGTTGGAACGTTTGTGTCAAAATTATCTCCGGAAATATGCCATAAACAAGGATTTTTGTCTTTTAGGACGATGCAGGATGTCAAAAAAGGTAGATTGGTCGTAATATCTCATTTTTGGCCGACCTGTGGATTGGAACGTTTCTGCATAACTACGTCCAATTGATATATGAATTAATCCTTATAAACCATTTACGTTGTTATATTTGTTCCATTTAACACTGAGGAATGCAAGGCGGTGGACTAGTTAACAGTCTAATTAATAATTTACCATTCGAACTTCATTTGCCTGGTTACAACTATTGCGGACCTGGTACAAAACTTCAGAAACGATTACTTAGAGGCGATCGAGGTGTAAATGAGTTAGACGAAGCTTGTATGCATCACGATATTGCTTATCAAAATCACGCCGATTTATTAAATCGTCATAAAGCGAATATACAGCTTTTAAACATGGCTAAACAAAGGCTTAGATCAAAAGACGCCAGCAAGGGAGAAAAACTTAGCTCATGGTTAGTGAGCAAAGTGATGAAAGCGAAACTAAAATCTGGTGCAGGGATTAAAACGTTTAATACTTTTGTATCGAAAATAAGATCAAAAATTAAGAAATTGAAATCTCAGGATAGTAAGACTCTCATCAACGCAGCTTTAGCTGCACAAAAATTATTTCCTTGCATTGCGAATATACGAGTACCTCGAGTCATACCTATACCGAAGACTGGTGGCTTTCTACCTTTAATCCCAATATTCGCTGGGTTGTCTGCGTTAGGCTCTTTAGCAGGTGGTGCCGCAGGCATTGCGAAAACTGTTAACGATTATAAAGCGGTTCAGAAAAAAATACAAGAAACCGAACGACACAATAAGACTATGGAGGCTTTGGCTTTGGGCAAGGGCTTGTATATAAAGCCCCATAAAAATGGTAAAGGTTTGTTTATAAAATCACCAAAAAACTGAATAAGCTACCTAATCGACCTTTAACTAATTTAGACATCGAAAAATATGCTTGCAACTTACCTCACTTTAGAGGTGTATACATGAAAGATCAGTTACCAAGAACACCAAAACAGATTGAATGTGCTATCGTCAACTTGGATAACTCAAAAAATAAAGGCACGCATTGGGTAGCGTATGTTAAAATAAATAATTATTGTGAATATTTTGATAGTTTTGGTGATTTGAAACCACCATTAGAATTGATGAAGTATTTTAAAAACTGTAATGTTTCCTATAACTATACGAGATATCAGAAATTCAATAAAGTAAATTGTGGACACTTATGTTTAAAATATTTAAGGAACTTTTGGATACAAAATAAAATAAAATTTTAATATAAAATTAAGGTCTTTCTTTTATTTTATTCATTCTCAAGATGTCTCTCACTTTGTCAATAACTGGCAACTCATCAGATTTATTTACCTACTATCCCGACACACTAAAATTAGACGGTCAATATGAGTGTGCTTTATTACATTTCTCAACGTTTAATTCTATTCCAAACATTGATAAAACGAACAATAAGTTATATTATGACACAGATGAAGATGTTGAAATACCCGAAGGTACCTATGAATTACAAGATATTAGTGATTATTTAAAGTCAGAAATAAAAAATGCTTCAATCAAACTACTGCGCAATAATAATACTTTAAAAACCACTATACTGATACGGGGCCCTACGGGGTCAAGGATGAAGAAAACGATTGGTACGAGATCCACAACTTTAATCCGTAGGTCCTGCTTTACAATAATAAAACTACTCTAAGTCAAGGTCGAGTGTCGGTTCGGGTACAAGTTCACGTCACTATAAACGGCAGGCTGAGTAATGTACTCAACTTGGGGTTCCGGGCTGGCCCCGTGCGAGTGTAACGTTGTCTTCCCCTCAAGGTCACCAGGCTTCGCAGCTGCCAATTCGGTCCGCCGGAGTCGTCGCCAAGGCCGTCTTCAAGACGGTACGGAGAGGGCAGGCAACCTCAGCTGGTTCGGAGGTGGGCCGGTACGGCGCGGTGCTGATATTCCAGCCGGTATGTAGTTGACCGGTATTCCAGCCGGTACCAAGTTCCCTTATATTGGGAACAGCTATTATATTTACTAGCCTTCGTATGTTAGACTAGTTCGTATATAGGTACACTAATATAATATAATATAATAGTAACTGGCAGAATCTAGATTACTATCTAGTTACGCGTTAAGATTACGATTGCACGTTCCGCTGCGGAGTCTCGCGATCGAATGAGGTCTTCCGTCTACCTCGGCGCGAGCGCGGGGCGTTTTTTCTTTGTTGTCGGTTAGTGTTGGGCCATCAGCTGATTCTCCGTTTGACGGAATGCGCTGATTGGTTATCAATTCGTGTGACTCATTTTATATGTGCGTTAGAACGATGCATTACCTTAAAAGGTAATGACCGCGTTCACTACCCAGTGATGGGGTACGCGCCGCAATCGCGAGATACCGGTATTTACCGTTTATTACTGCTATGTTCAAATGTTTTCATTTTTTATTACCGGAACCAGTGTTCACGTAACAATACACTGTACAAAAAATATAAATTTTACCAAAGAAGACACACTTAGAAGTTTATTAGGCTTTAATAAGCAGATTTTAGAAGGAAATAAATGGCATGTCTCTGAGTTTCCAGTAAACATTCTACCGGGAGCGCCTTATTTCGTAGAAAGAAATTTCATAGAATTTCATTTTACAGAAAATGTTTCATATAATATTTGGTTCTTATATTTTTATTTCGAATATTATTGTTTCAAAGACAATTTACCACAATGAATCACTTTTCACAGAAACACAATTTAATGAATTTTTTTTCACATATTTTTGTTTAACATACTTATCAAACTGTAGAATTATTATTTAAGGAATCTTAAAAACAACCACTAACCACCATCATTTTTTTTTCCCGATTGCTTGTAGTAATTTAATTAGATAATACCCCGACTCGGATAGGTTAGGTTAGAAGGCTAAGGCGAGAGCGAAGCGAAGCGGAGCTCTCGCCTTAGCCTTCGCGGTTATTTTTTTTTAAACCACCCAGAAAATATCTTTGCGCAAATAAGTTTTATAAGAAATAACCAATATAAAAAAGAAGAATATTTGATTTGTTATTCTATGAAATGATTATTCTAACATTAAAATTTATGTGAAACAAAAGTCAATGATTTAAAAATCTTTAAAGTAAGTATTATGTATATTGATTATTCTATGAAACGAAATTATGCGAAACATTTTCTGTAAAACGAAATTATATGAAACTTTTGTCTATAAAACAACGCACACCCCATTCTACCTACGACAGGATCAGGATTGATTGTGATATTGTGAGTGGGTCGTATATAAACGGATTACCTAGCCATATAATACATGAATTTGCACTCAACGTTCCTCCTGGATACAGAATTATAGAAATTCCTACAAACTCAATATATTTTCCCATTAATCAAAACAACATAAGCTGTATACATATACGGTTATTAGATATAAACAATCATTTAATAAATCTACGCGGTGAAGAAGTACCAACTGTACTTCTTCACCGCGTTTTATTTACATCTCAGAAGAAAAAAATGATTGATTACAATAAATATGTACATCAACTGAAAAAAAGTAGCAGTTCAACACGAGCTCCCAAGCCTCAAAGAGCTATCTCAAAAAAGAAAACGAAATTAACTAGAGAAAATAAAGCATTCCTTAAAGCGATCGGTTTATTAAAATGAATATCTTAGATATTGTATCCGCACCAACCTATGATAATACTGTTGAAGGAATCGAGTACCATTCTTATAAGCCATACGTTACAAGTTTTAATAGGAATGATGAGATACGCATACCCATCAACCAACAGGATTTGTATGTACTACCGTCAGCCAGCACTCTGTATTTGGAAGGAACTATTGTAGTAAAAAAGAACGATTTAAAAGAAATCGCTAGTAGCGTTCATTTTACGAATAATGCTTTACTTTACTTGTTTCAAGATATAAGGTATGAGCTCTATGGTGTGGAAATTGATAAAATCAAAAATGCTGGTATAACTTCTACGATGAAGTCATTAATTTCAATGAATGAGAGTGAATCGAAAATGTCTAATGCCTGGAGCTTGGCTCGTGCGCCAGTCGTGGTCGCATGTCCTTTTCTTTACTCCCCTCTCGCTGCCTCTTACCTAACTCTAGTGATGGGCAAGCGCTTATACGTTCGGTACCCGTTACTAACTGTCGATAACTACGTACTGATACCTATACCTAGATATCGTTACTATTATGGAAGCTTTTCTTACAAGATCAAATTCTGTTGGTAAACGTCCCCTTGAAGGTCCAGTTGACGTGAGCCAGTGGAAATTACCAAAGAAGACTGCGCGGCCTGCCGAACTACAGTCAACTCCCACGACGAAAACTACCAATCGCTTCAGCACACTTCCAGCAGAGAAAAGCCTGGATAGATCTCACAACGCTCGCCAACAGGATGCCTCAACACTAAGAAAGAAAACTGGTCATATACCTCCAATTATGTTGCAGTTGAAATCTGACTGGACTCACGAAGCCATTCGGACTATCATCAGCAAGTACACCAAGAATTTTCACCTCCAATACAAAGGTAACAACAACGTATCTATTATATGCTATTCCGCTGATGACCATCAGACTCTTAAAAATGGCTTGCTGTCAGAAAATATGGCCTACCATACTTTTTCCCGTAAAGACGAGAAGCTGTATAAAGCTGTTATATTTGGTCTACCGGCTTACGTCGAGGACCAACTTAAGGGAGAACTTGCTGGTATCGGATTCAATGATGTCATTGTACGTAAAATGAAAGTTCCCGTAGGCAAAAGCGCTGCCATTCCTCCTTTTCTGATGCAACTCCCTGCCGGCAGCGACATGGTGCGTTTCCGCCAGATCAAGTACCTATTTAATTGCGTGGTTCAGGTACATAAATACCGATCTAACAATACTTATGGTACCCAGTGCTACCGTTGTCAAGGTTTCGGACACTCCTCAAGAAACTGCAACTTGCCTGCGCGATGCGTCAAATGCACTGAAGCCCATCTTAGCTCTGAATGTTCCAAAAAAGACCGCAGCCAGCCAGCTCAATGTTGTAACTGCAAAGAAAACCCCGCAAACTTCCGGCTGTGTAAAGAACGCGACAAATATTTAAGAACCATGCGGGAAAAACAGCAACTACTTCAGGAAACCCAAGCTGCTAAACGCGCCGTGATCATGAAGCAAAGCAAGCTTGATGGACGAGCATGGAACGCCGTGGCTGCTGGATCAAAACCCCCACCAAAAATCATAAGCACTGTAGCAGACCCTCAAATGCTACCACAGGCATCTCTGTCTTCGAGCGGACAAGATCAAGCCACAACAGATATGCTTAATATCTTAATGACCATTAAGTCGATAAAAAATCAATTTGTTGCTTGTTCCAACATCATGGACAAAGTTATACTAATACTGACACACTTAGGAAAATATGTTTGATATTAATTCACTGCGTATCTTATATTGGAATGCTGATGGTATTCGCACAAAAATTCATGAGCTTCTCGACCTGGTGAGTAAATCTGCTGTCGACATTGTAGCTTTAAGTGAAACACGAATTTCCTCCACACAGCAACTCAGCACCCCTGGTTTTACGTGTTATCGCCAGGACAAACTGAACGTCTTTCAAGGTCAAGGTGTTGCAATACTCATAAAAAGCGATATTCCCCACACTCGAATTTCTTTACCCGCAACACAACACTTAGAATGCATTGGCATTCAGCTAAATATCTCGGGAAATAATATTGTCATTGTTTCTGCTTATCAGTCTCCCAACCGTCCACTCTTGACAAGCGATCTGGATTTAGTAATTGGCATCAATCCTCAGTCAATAGTGATGGGCGATTTCAATGGCAAACACCCTTACTGGGACACTTGTGCTGCTAACGACCATGGTGAAATTCTCTTTCATCATATGAACTCTAATGATTATGAAATTCTTGCTCCGGCTACTGTAACACTCGTTCACTACGACAGTAATAGGTCCCCTTCCATCCCTGACATTATTCTGTATAACTGCACGCAACCATATACAGAACCCAAGACCTTATCTAAGTTGTCCTCAAACCATCTACCCATTTTGTTCTCGGTAAGCGGCAACATTACTCGCAAACCCCATGTAGCAACAACTATTCTAAAGCAGACTGGTTCTCTTTTCGCCGATACCTCGACAACAATGTCTCTCTGACTAGCTCTGTGTTCAATTGTACTTCTGATATCGACAATCAAATTGATCGCCTCACCAAGATACTGATCGATGCGCGTAACCATAATGTTCCTAAAACTACAAAACAACAAGCTTAAACTGCCTAGACGAGTCAGGAGTGACATCATGAATAAAAACAAAATTCGTCGAATTGCTTTAAAGGAGCAGGATCCGGCCCTTAGGAAACGTCTTTTCGCTGTTGTCAAGGGGTTGCAGTTCAACATAAAAAACGCTATCAAAACTGCAAATGACATCTCCTGGAGCAAAAAATTAGCCAGCGTTGACAATCCCCACCAAGACTTGTGGCGAGTGGTCAAAAGTATCCACTACAGGCCTAACATCATTCCACCTCTCGTTAGACCTGACGGAACCTGGACCAACTCGGTACACGAGCAATGTGAGGCCCTAGCTTCTGCCTTCGCACAGACTGGTAAAACGACCAAAAACTTGGCCAAAAATATTTTGTTCCTTTTTCTTTATCAGATAGGTGGCCCATGACGAGAAATGTTATTTTTCATAAAAAAACTTAAGTAAAGAAAATTTGTATAGTAGGACGGAAAAACAAAAAAAAATTAAGTAAAGAAAATTTGTATTGTAGTAACAAAGAATAAAATATACGTTAAAGTACAGTGAAACTATGACTTCTTCAATTCTAGATTTACGAAAATAATCAAAAAAATTGCAAGTATAAAAAAACATCATTCATCATCACTTATTGTCTCATCTTCAGGTATAAAGAAAGCTGCTGCTTCTTTAGTGAAAGCCTGTTTATTTTTATTCCTCTTATTCTCACTTTGTCGGCTCTTATGAAAGGGTCAGATGTCAGAAGAAGCCGGTTCAGCACATCTTCATTAAAAGCTTTTCTAGAAAACTTCCTAGAGAAGCTTGCCCTATGTAGTCGGAAAGTGTTTGTTGCTTCTTCATTAGTGACGTCCTTGTCTTCTTTTACATACCGAAACCTCACGGGCTGGCAGAATCTTGGTGAAGATGGTTGGGGATTCTGCCATATGATTTTAGTACCGTATGTGAGCCGAAATGGTACCATAGAACTCATAAATATGTTTGCGTCACTATTACCATCTTGCTCGGATTTTTGCTTGTATGTATTGATTTTGGGTAGACCCATCGCATCCCCATTTATAAATTTGTACACTCAGCTATTTGTAAAACTCAGCGTATGGCTCCAGTCGTTCGAGAACTGGTTCTAAATATTTGCACAGCCGCGAAACTTTGTGATCAAGTAGACCTTGTAGTATCACCTCTGCAACCGTCTCATTCACGTTTTTCGGTGGATAACAATCCTGTTTTGCCCTCTAGACATAAGTATAACAAGGGTATACGTCTTTATTTGCCTGATGTATCACCTCGTATTGATTTAAGGTCATGTCAGCTTCCACGAAAATTATTAGGGCATCTTCTGGCGTATACTTCTTGGTAGTAGTAGTTTTACTACTTTGCGGAACTTTCTTTCTCATTTTTTTCAGCAGGGCACTTTGGCACTTCCAACTTCTTGTCCAAATCTTGGTATTTTCCGTCGAACAATCGCTGCGGACTAGCTCTAACTAATTCAAGAAGCTCTTTCCTAGTCATAGATATGACACATTGTAGAGAGTCTGAAATAATCAAAATAATTGTTAGAAAATCGCGGGTAAAGAGACAGTTTTCAGAGTTAAAATTATCTTTTATGTGAATATATGTGAATGTTTTTGCTACCTTGTATAATTGCACATATCCTCTAGTTTATTAAAATATTACTATGATGCAGTTGTGATGAGTTGCACATATTTAAAAACACGAATTTATCAAAAAATTAAGGAAAAAAATCAATCTTTTTAGGCATGTTGATATACTGCAAAGCAGGTCAAGAATAAGCTCTCATAATAAATAAAACGGATCATAGAATCTAGTACATACCTTGATTGATAGAATCCATAGCACTTTTTGGATCTTGAATCACTTTGCACATAAACTATGGCACGGAGAAATAATGGTTTTTTAGAGTTGCCGCGAACAGAGATGACTGTTGTCAACAAGCGCTAAGTTCCGACTGCCCGTGTAGCGGACAGGGACTCAGAAGCAGGTAGAGATTTTACCAAGTGGCGCGTGGATTATCTACCTTTTATGGGATTAAGTTTGAAGTCTAGTAGACCATTTTGAGAAATTTGATTTATGGCCAGGTTTTGAGTCGTTTTACCAGTCTGTGCTTCGAAGAAAACATGAATCTCACCAGGGAATGGCCTAGCACACCAGAAATTGAGTCGTCTGTGTCGGAATCCATGAACAAATTAAATGACGCCATCAACGATGCAGATCAACAGACTGTTCTGGTCCGGCCCTTTGAGATTCGTAACTTGGTGAGCAACCTTAAATCTCGGAAGGCCCCGGGCATTGACGGGATAGGTAACCTATTGCTGAAAAACCTACCTCAGAAATCTATTGTGTTGCTAACAAAAATATTCAACGCCTGTTTACTCTTAGGCTATTATCCTTCTGCCTGGAAAGCCGCTAAGGTAATTGCCATCAAAAAACCTGGTAAGCTCGATCAAAACCCAAGCAATTATCGCCCAATAAGCTCGCTTCCCAGCTTTGGTAAGCTCTTTGAGTCGATAATTCTATCCCGACTATCTCAAATTACCGAACCCACTCTCGTGCCCCAACAGTTCGGATTCCGCAAATTCCATTCCACCACTCAGCAACTGGCAAGAGTCTCAGAACATATCGCCCACTGTCTTAACTTAGGTAAATCCACGGGTATGATTCTGCTCGATGTCGAAAAAGCTTTCGATACTGTATGGCATGAAGGCTTGCTCCATAAACTTATGATCAATAACGTTCCTCTAACTTTAGTCAAACTAATCCAATCCTATCTCACAGATCGTAGTTTTTCAGTGCACTTAGGCGACACTCACTCTGACCCCATACCCATAACTGCTGGTGTACCGCAAGGGTCAATTTTGGGCCCCTGGTTGTTTATCTTATATCTAAATGATATACCTACTCAGCCTCACACCCAACTCACTGTTTACGCAGACGACACTGCCACTTACACTTCATCGGATGATTGCGATCTTATTGTTGCACGCTTACAACTATCAATGGATCTCTTAAGTTCATACTTTACCAACTGGAAGCTGAAACTTAATGCTAACAAAACCGAATCCATAATGTTCACCCGCAAACGCACATTGCCAGATACTAACGTAAAAATAGCTGGCTTCGCTATACCCTGGAGCAGGTCCATTAAATATCTGGGTACAATACTAGACTGCAAACTTAACTGGTGCATAAATACCGAACAGCTATGTCTTAAAGGTGCCAAAGCAATAAACGCATTACGACCCATATTGAACCGCAAATCAAACTTAAGCCCGCCAACCAAGTTACGCATTTACACCACACTGGTAAGGCCGTGTATTACTTACGCTGCACCAGTCTGGAGCAGTACATCTGACTCAAACTACCAGAAACTGCAAGTATTGCAAAACAAATCTTTAAAAATTGCATACAATACACCATTTAAAACCAATCTAAAAAGACTTCATTGTCAATTAAGTTTCCCTTTATTGAAGGACTACATCATAAAGCTTGCCCGTAAATTCTATATTTACAAAAACCCTACACACAGCAACATTTTGATATCAACAATAGGTCGAAGTAGATTGAATACTTTATCGTACGCATCTAAGTATAACCGATACCGACTACCACATCACTATTTCTTAGGTACGTGACATCGGCGCCTCACCACATACGGCCTACCGCCACACACTCATTTATTTTTGTGCGATACCGTCATTTTATATTACACTACTCGTAACTTCTAACTTTCAATGTATTAATAAATACAATATTAACTGTTATTGTCTATTGAATATTATATTGAAAAATTAATTAATATTTGCAGTGGTTGTTCTCCTAGCCAGCAAAATAATAATGATGTACTTATTTTCTTTTGGATAGCAATATTTTTGTGTGTTTTTATAAGGATGTAGCATGTTTTTATAAAGGTAAGCCTACTTAAAAAAATAATTTTATTCACATGTTAGTTCGTAAATAGAATAGGATCTGTTTATGTAACACTTTAATGTACCTTAATGAAAATAAAGGATCTTTTAAAAATCAAAAAAAAAAATCAATGCCTGGAGCTGGAATATTGATGGCACAAAAAATATTAACAATGGCAGATTTTCTGCATCTATACCGCTTTGTAATATACTCGGTTTTGCAGAAGATTTCAAGAAAGTTGTTATAAATAGTAGACATGAGTTGATATTATTACGAAGCAACACTAATTTAAACGCGGTGCGACTCAACACCGGTGAAGTTGTCGAAGACGTTCTTATTAATAAAATCATATGGCGCGTTCCACATGTTAAGGTATCAGACAGGGAAAAAATAAGTATGTTAAAACTGTTAGAAAAAGACAGACCTCTCCAAATGATATTCAGGAACTGGGATTTATATGAATATCCTGCGTTACCTAAAACTACAAAACATACGTGGTCTATTAAAACTTCGTCTCAAATAGAAAAACCGCGCTTTGTTATCATGGGTCCACAAACAAACAGAAAAAATAATGCAAGTGCTGATATGTCTCAGTTCGATCACTGCCATATTCGCGATGTTAAAGTATACCTCAATTCCACGTACTTTCCATATGAAAATATGAATGTAAACTTTAAAAATAATAGAGTTGCTATATTATATGAACAATACACTAGATTTCAGCAGTCGTATTATGGACGTCGCTCGGAGCCGTTGCTAAGTGAAAAACAATTTAAGGACTTAGCACCGCTCTTTGTCATTGACTGTTCTAGACAAGCTGATAATCTGAAAACAGGTCCCGTTGTTGATGTAAGGGTTGAAATCGAGAGTCATTTTGACATACCAGATCAAACTTCGGCATACTGTCTTATACTGAATGATTGCATAATTGAGTATAAACCTATGAACCCGAATACTATTATAGTTGATGTTCAAGGATTTAAAGATCTTTATAATAACTTTATAGTTAAAGAATTAGCTTTGGCTACTCGTTATTATACTCAAACGTTCTTAGTAAAGCCTCCATATTTATTTAAATATTTAACTGCTGATGAAAAGAAACAAGTTATGTAGTTGGAAAAAAACAGAGGAATTTACTGGAATGAGGGCTAGAGATCCGGTTCTTAGCATTCCATGGATTCACCGTGCGGTCGCCGGGTCCATGGCGTGGTACAGAGGGGAACACTGTGACGGCGCCTGGGACTTGCGACCCAGGTGTAGGTTTAGGGTGGCCACCTTGTGATGCATCAGCGCTCACCTCCACCGTCAGTCGTGTTCCCCCCTCTACCTATCCAAATTTGGTAAGATCCTATCAACGCCGTTTTAGATATTCGTTTGAGTAAAGAGCTTACTGAAGCTCTTGGCAATCCGAGGTCTCTCTCGATTACAGAGAATTCCACCGTATAATTATTCCATATCTAGAAAATAAGGAAATTATTGTTTTTACAATAATTTCCTTATTTTTCGAGAAAGGGTTTAGGTTTCGAGAAAGTTAAGTGGATTAAGGACATTTGTAAGAATTGTATAGTATCGGAGCTTGATCAAGACAAATGTCCAAATATTTCTGTGTTACATGCAAAATATTTAGACAGTGTAATTAATTGTAATTGTTTGAAACATTCAAAACAATGTGCACGTAAAAATGTATTATGTATAAAAAGTTATTTAGAGGATGAAAATGTATTTTAGGTTAAAAGTTTCAAATAAATAAACAAATTTTGTAGAATAAAAAAACTTTCTTTATTATATAATTAATTACCCTAAAATGAAAGTAAATTAAACCTAATATTTACAAGTGTCAAAAAATTATGTAAAAAATATAAAAAAAAGACAAAAAAAATTTATAATAATTGAATAATCAATACATGAAAGTACTTCATTTGAGCAAGTAGTTAATTATCAAACACGCATATCTATACAAAAAATAAATAAAACTGAAGTCTGTTTGTAATGTCAAAATATTAAGTTTTTACTAAATCATTTGAAGTTAAATTTAATTTACTGTTCGAAGTATTGAAAAAAAGATACTTATATACTTAAAATTAAACACTTATATTTATTGAATTGAATTGAACTGTTCTCATAGGTCACTTTCTATTAATGATTTGGAAATTTTTTTTACTAAACACTCTGTATCGTCCATAATTGAGTCTAACGCGTCTTTCACGATATATTGCGCACTAATAATTATATTGTCAGTGTCACTATCACTATCACTGGGCTGAGGGTTGTTGCATAGGTCTATCACGCTTATTTTTATCAATTTAAGCCCTCGTCTCTGAGCCTTGCTCATGACGAAGGATTCATTCACTTGTTTCTTCGTCTTCCTCTCTCTACGACGCTTGGATTTATTGGTGTTGGTATTGCTGAGAGGAGCAGGGCTTTCTGTAGCTGCTTGTCGCATCATTTCATGATATTTCTCATAAGGATCCTGTGCGTACTGGCTGAATACCACGTCTGGCTCCGAAAACTGTAACAATTTTTAAAAACAGATATTATCAACCCTGCTGTAACATACATGCGTACATACATACATATTATATTCACATCTGTAATTACATAATTCGCTATTACAAATCCTTAAAACTGAATCAATACTTTAAAAAAATAATAATAGCGTAGATTAATATTTTATTATTTACTCACCGTCGACATTATGAGGCGAATAATTTATTGATTATTAATGACTTGCTCAAATGAATTACTAATTGTATTATTACGAGTAGGTAGGTACGATGTGTTTCTTGCTCAGGATGCAACAAATTATGTTTATGTTATTGACACTTACACCTTTTTATACGAAATATTTATTTAGGTTGAAGTTTAGGGTTCCGCGTTACCTACACCAAACCAAAATAAAACTTTCAAGTATATTAAGTATCAATTTGTATAATACTATAAAACAAAAATAAAGTAAAAATAAAATAAAATAAGTGTATAATACAGTTGGAATGATGATTCATCCTCTGATTAGTGAACATATCGCAATCTGATTAAATATTTCGTAATTTTCTATACAAGACTAAGTTCATGACTTTGTTACAAAATGGTTATTTCAATATAATTATTGTGAATTTTAAAAGATCGTGACTTGTTCTATTTCTCAGTTGTTCAGTCTCTTGAAGTATATATAACGCGTTCAACCACTGAGGGTTTTGCATCCACCAGGTAATGACAGGTAATGATCGGAAAGTTACGTAAAATAAAACATCCAAGTATAATAAGTATCAATATATATTACTTATACTATAAATAAAAATAAAGTCCAAACAAATTGTAGGTATATCTATCTATCCTAAATTTAGTAAAAAAGCTAAAAAACGTGTTTAGTGTTTACACATCGATAAACCAAGTACCTACAGAACATGACAAAGTTGTACTAAGATTAAGTACCTATCTACCTAATATTACATTATCGATTTGAACTGATATCCCGCCGATAAAATTATCCACCGTGCCGCTACACTAAACATTTTCATTTTATTATGAATGTAAGTTGATATTAGTGCCTACTCGACTCGAATCACAAATAATTATTCATATTGTATTACGACACGACATTGACTAGCCTATGCTCGCAGCTTCGCTTGCATGGTTTTATATTTTATAAATATTTATGAAAAAATTTAAAAAGAATATTCTAAACACTAATGTGTTTAGAATTTACACATGGATAAATCATGAACAGTAGTTTACAAACTGGTTGGTCACCATAAGTTCTATAATCCTTTAGCAACTACAATATTTTAATTATACTAACATGAGTGAACACAAACGTTACTAAGTTTAAGTACCTATAGCAAAAAAAAAAAAAAAATTAAACACAAACAAATATAGATTTGAACTGACTTACATTCGATTAAAAATAATTTATAATCAACCACTTAACTCACAGGGTAAATTTTTATAGACTAAGCATTTTTATATAAAGTTGTAACATAATCTACTCTGGAATGCGCTTCCTCTCGAAATCAGGATGGCTAACAACCGTGCTACTTTCAAGTATAAAGTACGTCAGCTCTACAGTAATCCCTAATGGCAATAGTGGGTAAAACTACAAGGTTATTTTTCATCATTTTGATAAAAAAATATGGTTTAAGTAGTAGTATATTATATAGGTATGTATTATATATATTTATATAAAGTATAAGTATAGGAATAGGTATATATGTAATTGTATATGTATGTATTTCTTGTGTATTATAGTGTGTATGTTTATTGTAAGTATTATTACATTCTAATAAATAGTTAATCTTCTGTCTGCACCTACCTCAATGTATCTCTGCATCACCCTAAGGTTGACTGTTAGATAATGCCTTTGGCATTAAGTCCGCCTTTGTACAAATTTATGTGCATAAAGTTTAAAATAAATAAATAAATAAAATACCTACCTAGGTGCAATGAATGCGAAACGGAAACAATTATTACGCCATACGTCATACGTACCATAGATACAAAATATTACATCATAATAATATTAATATGTCACCATGGGCTAGGCAGAGACGAAAAAAAAAATAAAAACACATATCTCTTAACATTATATTTTGTCACAAGTAGGTTAGTGATGTCACGTGTGATAGAGAGCTGCTATTTTAATTTATTGTTTTTAAAAATACACGAATGACCCCAGGCTCGAGTTGATATTTTGTCTACGGAGAGTGAACGCTTGTCGTCATTATTAGACAAGGCTATTTTGTCAACACTCTGAGTAAAAATTTCGTGCTTGATCGATTTAAATATAATGTTCTTTTTACGAATAACAATATCTTTAAATAAAACCTCTTTATACTCATTCATACTAATATCTCTAACTATACACGATTTCACGCCTTTTGCTTTTTTAATAATTGTATCAGGAGTTCTTAAACAATAAAGTTTAGATCTCAAACCAACAAAATCACATATGTATTGACCTCCCATTTCATCCTTAAACAAACCAGGAACTTTTTTGTTCTTTATTGGAATGTTGCATTGATTTTGCACATCATAATTACTGCTATCAAAATAGTGTAAAAATTGATATTTTAAATCTTGATAAAAGTCATTAGTATAGATTTTATAGATAAAAGAATCTGTATCTGTATAACACAACTTCACTCGATCTTTGTAAAAAGGTTTCACGGTATTGTAATGAAAGTCGTACATATGAGTCTTAGAAAGTTCTAGCACAGTGAACCCGATATAAATAGGTTTATTTAAAATAATTTGATCGACTTTCATTTGTATTGCAACTAAGTTTTCAGAGAGAATAGATGCGCTATGGAAATATGGACTAGCTACAAGTCTCTCAGCGGATATATATTTTTTTGTACGATTAAAATTATCACTCCATTTTTATTAACTAAATGAACATTTACCCTATTCTCAGTATTTTCTAGTGTTTTACCAAAGACGCTGTTGTTTAATAGCTTAAAAAAGTCTTGTTCAAAAGAACTTTTAGCCTTTTGTCTTAATATATCATCGCACCGTTCGTCGACAGGGCAGTTAAATACCTAAAGTTAACGAGATTAAGAACTTTTTTCGTGCGGGAATCCCCTCGGATACCCCCCTGCCGGAGCCGGAAGAGGAGGTTATGTCGGACTCGAACCGACTTTTTAGTCGGTTCGAGTCCGACTATGGGCACGCCGACTGTGGGTCGAGGTGCTAGTTTTTATGAAGTATTTATATAAATTCACACTGTACCTTCTTTTTTTCGTGCGGAAATCCCCTCGAATACCTCCCCTGCCGGAGCCGGAAGGGGAGGTTATGTTTGACTCGAACCGACTTTTTAGTCGGTTCGAGTCCGACTGTGGGCACGCCGACTGTGGGTCGTGGTGCTAGGCCTGAGGTGAGGTTGTCATCGACATATCCCTCGCACCCCGGCTGACCCAAGGCCAGTAATTCTCCTGGGTCTGCTGGGGTGCGAGAGATATGCTTTCGGCAATCTCACCTCCGGCAACCAAGGACCCAAGACGGCGTGCGTTTTAGTCGGTTTGAGTACGATCCGCGGGGATTTTGCGCACGATAAAAAAAGGCCAATAATTAAACTAACCTACCTAAATATTAAAATTATTCTATCCTAAACTAAAACTAAATTTATATTTATTTACATACACACAAATAATATACAATGTACGAATATTGTAGGTACTAGGTACCCCTGTACTGATATAGATAAAATATGAATTATAGAAAATCGTAAGTAGCATATTCAGTAGTAATACTGATATTCTTATACTATGGCGCTATGAGCGTAATATTTAGGTATGATAATTTTTTAAATTACCAATCGGAGTTAGAAATTTAGTTTATGGCTTTGCACGACTTCTTTCGCTTGCGTTGTTTATTGCCCATATTGAATGACTTGCAACAATTTATTATAAATACGTAAAACCGATTGATTGGTGCACGAAACTGTCGCGCAAAAACTGACACAGGTCCTACTTCTATAAGCGCCAGCGCGCGACTGGCGCAACTTTTCGGGCCTCAGCGGCGCGAGCACTCGCGAATTTAGTAGGTATTTAAATATAACTTTAAAAATTATTTCATAATATAATCAAAATCTGCGAAAATGTCTAGACATATGTAGTGGCTTTAGTTTAGTACAAAAATTTTATAGAAAGCATAATAAGTAAATTAGTCATAATATTAAAAAAAAAAACGAAAAGGGGTAACTCTGGGATTTTTTTCTATCCAGTGAAGTTCATCAGATCTGGTAACTGAATGCGAATTTGACTAGACTGGATCCTTAACTAATATATTTCTTTTTTTCGAAATTTAAAACGCTTTTTCCTATGATTCAAATGCTTTTAAAAAACTCAAAATGCGGCCTCTGCTGGATTACCTGGCCTTAAGTAATGTTTCAAAATCTGCATATATGACAAAGGGAATATCTTGTTTTCTATCGTAATTTTTAAATTTTAAAACAACCTTCATCTGGTAGAACTGTCACCACCCCTCCACACAGATGATTTTCGAATTCATTTAAAGTTCTAAAAAATAATAAGCATGTTTCACAGAAGTACAGTTTTCCATGATGTTTCGTCATTTGTTTTCGAACTAAACGCGGTAAATCTTTGATAAGACAAAAATGAGAATGCGTGTTGTTTTCTAAAAATAATAAATGAATGCTTTTTGATTTTGTATTCCTTGTAGTATACAAGGGACCAATTATTGTTTTGTTATTTCTTAACCCATAAACAAAAATATTTAAGGTAGGGTTATTTTTCTCAAAAATCGCTATATCTGTTAATGTAATTGGAAATGATAAATCATTTATATTCAATACGCTTCGAAAATGAGGATATGAACTAACCCTTTCAGAATGTTTCTTTGCAGGGTACAATGCCGCGACTACACTTCATAAAAAACAATAATTATCGTTGTTTATAATATTTAGACAGGCTTTTTTATTTGCTATAATTTTAGGTAATGGGATAAATTTAGAACCACCCAAAGGTTGGTATTTATTAATGTTAATTTCTATATGAGAATTAGACAAAAATGTCCAGCCACTGTCTTTTTCTTGAAATTCTTCAATTTTTTTTTTCAGTTACTCAACTGCTGTTTTATAAATCAAATCAAAATCATGGTGCAAATGTATAATATAGTTTTTTGTAGCAAATGATTTCAACTCTTGTTGATCACTTTTGTATATAACAAAAAAAGAAAACTGTTCAAAATTGATCTTGATTGACGTATGTTTTTTTAACGCTTGATCTATTAATTTTTTAACTTGATCTCTTATGGCATAAAGAAAAATATCCGGAAAATTATTGATTTGTTCGTTAGTTGCAATAATTCGATAGCTTAAGATTCGCTCTTTAAAAGAAGATTTAATCATCTGAACGTTATAAGTCATCGAGATAGTGCTATTATTTTTATGAGCATTACTTCGTAAATGCCCAGCCCATTGACGACTAGCTACGAACATTTTACAAACCGTACAGTGAGGCATTATGAGGTAAGCAGGTATATGAAAGTAAATTTAGATTATAAGTATCTACTTACAAACAGCCTCCGGCTTGAGTCAACAATAGTTCTTGGAATAAATGCGAGTACCTACCTACGACAATAAGCTCCACTTCTAATTCGAAAATTGATGAAATTTGTTTTATAAACCTCTGCTAACCCTCCAAGTATTATACTAATAAGTAACAATAATAAATTAATATAATAATGGTAAACAGATGCACGACAATTACCTATATAAAAAATTTTGATCTTGATTTTGAACGTTTGAAGTAGGTACTTGCTTTGGATTAGTGCAGACCTAAAAAGAAAAAATATTTATATTATAGGTATCACATTCTGAAAACTATGTAATTTTCATTGTTTAAAATACGAACTGTTGATAAAAACGATTTCATCACATACTAAGTCATTTTTAAAATAAGGAAGTAGGTAAGCAAAAAATATTTATATTATATCACATTCTAAAAACTAAGTAATTTTTATTGTTTAAAATACGAACTGTAGAATTAAAAACGATTTCATCTCATACTAAGACATTTTTAAAATAAGGAAGTAAGCAAGAAATTACCTACCTTAGATATCACCAGATGTTTGATAATAAATTGAAATTTAACTCCGATCTTCATAAAGTACCTTTGTATCAGATCTCACGTATTTGCTTTGATCTTGATGTTGATCCTAAAACATATAATAAATAAATAAATATTCAGCGATATTTTGCTCCGCACTATACCTTTAGAAATATTTATTACATAAATAAAAATAAAATACTGATTAACTCTCGAAATAAAATAGTGTCTTAAACATAAAATTACCTGAAAATTAACCTTAGGCAGTCAACGTTCTTCAAAGATCTCTAGCGTTATCAATTTAAAAAAATAATCGGCACTTCCTTTGCAGCTTATTGCAATAACACTCCTAAAATATTAAAAAAATAAATTATAACGTATGTATCCTTAATATAGAAATTATAAAATATATTTTAGAATAAAAAATGTGAAAAATTACCGGGATATGTTAAGTTCCAATTAGATGAGGTATTTTTAAACTCAACAATAATTTGTTGAGTTTAAAAATATAATAAGTATTATATAAGTATTATAATAAGTTTAATAATCGTAATTTTGTTTTTAATTTTGTTTCGAATCAGCATTTCCACAATCCCAATTCTGCAATTTTAGATAGGGTTGATATGCAATCGCACTATGGTACTTAAAGTAATAATCATTGTATGCAAATTACATGTTACCAGTGTGTCAACCCTAAGTATTTTTGAAGTATAAACAAAATTGCGTTTACACGAATATGCAAATTCAACACATCGGTAAATAAATTAGCGCGTTTCAACTAATATAATACGACCAAGGAAAAACGTTTGATAATAATTACACTATTTGTTAATTATTAACACTAATTTGAACATGATAAGCTAACACCATCGTTTTAGCTTATAAACTGATTATTTCAAAGAGCTCCTTACATTTACGAAAGTATTCTCTTGTGTATTACTAGCAACGGTCTAAGGTTAATTCCATCCGGCTAGCTACATAAGAAGTACTAAGGGTTTGGTAGAAACCAGGCTGCTCTGGAATAAGTCAGTCAGACGACACAGATAGTAGGCAGTACTTATCCTCGTGCATCAACCCATACTGTTACATTATCGTATTATATTCGTACATCACACAGTACTAATCAGTGCTGTTATAACAGTACAAGACTTCTCTAGTGGAAAAACTGACGTCGAGACTTTCGTCTAAAATGTGAGTATTAAACAAATTTATTTATTCCTATTTTTACTGTTTTTGCGATTTGTAACTTTGTGTGTGTGTGTGTGTGTGTGTGTGTGTGTGTGTGTGTGTGTGTGTGTGTGTGTGTGTGTGTGTGTGTGTGTGTGTGTGTGTGTGTGTGTGTGTGTGTGTGTGTGTGTGTGTGTGTGTGTGTGTGTGTGTGTGTGTGTGTGTATGTGCCTAATTTAAATAGTCACCCATCGAGCTCGGTCCGCACTACCGCGACTTGAATCGACAGCAACTTGTCGGTGAAGTTAAAATTAACGTATGATATTTACGTAAAATATTAGCTGCGATTTACGTATACACTCTGATTTTAACATCACCCACGAATCTATCGATGCAAGTCGCGGTCATAGGGACCGAGCTTTATAGACCGCCGCTGAGTGATGACAAGGCACGGCAAAGTAATTTAATTTGTTGGATAAAAATATACCTTGTTTTCAAGGAATTTTAATAACGATCAATGTAGCCACAGAAACAAAAGTCAGTAAGTTTAATCATTAAATTTCATTTCATTGACAACAAGGTCTATTTTTATTCAACAAATTAAATTACTTTGCCATGCCGTGCCAGCAGTGAACGCAAGCTCTTAGATAATTTCCTTCCATACACAAGTGACAGTCGCCAACGTTTGTCAATCCCATACATTGACTAATGTATTCTACAATACGTCAGTCATCGCATTGCCACTTGTCTAGAGGGATCTATAATAGTCTTAATGTTTTTTTTTTTTTTTCAGTCACGGTTATCATAACGTAATTTCGATTGGTATCTTATTTAATAGTTTAATTAAAATGTTTCAGGTCCGACTCTGAATCCGAGCGTAAGCTTCACAGCTCAATCACAGCTACTGAATGTAAGAGTAAGAAACGCAAACCAGCTGCGGCAAAAAAATCTTCTGCTACTATGAGGTAATTGACTTGATTTTTAAGCGACTGTTGGCTGAACTCTAGTCAACTTGGAGAAGGGACCCTGCACCACAGCCTCGATCGTCAATCAGCAGGTGTATCGATCAGCAGATGAGGTCGATCTTGGTCAGGAGCATATACGAATATTAGGTATAGGCTTAGATCTGGTATAGGTTAATATTATAATATTGTTTTTACAATTATTTCGCTTACGTTGTTTCAGAAGCAAAAACCTCAAGACTTCCGATGTGTTCGGAATCAGTCGTAGGAACGCTGATTCCGATTCATCAACATCGACATCAAACGGGCCGACGTCGTACTTTGTGAACAGAGTAGCCAACGGGATGGAGCGGCGAACCGCGAACACCGTTGGTCACTATCACGTAGACCTAAAAGTTTACGCCACCAGCGATGTCCAGGACACCGAACCATTGGAACTGTGGAAGAAGGCGTTGGTACGGATTAAATTCCAAACCAACGACGACAGCACGCAATGGCGCAAACTACAACATTTGGTGGAGTCCCTTGATGCTGTATTTGAAGGGGCTCCGAGATTTAGCCCATAATAATATGTATTTGATGATAAATAAATAAATATTGTAAGTAATATTATCAGTAATCGTGTTTAATTTTTATCTGTATCGTATCGTGTTATGATACTGTATCGCTCATTATTATGGTCCGATTCCATAAAAGCGATGAAAAGTGTTTGAGTATGTTTTCAGATCATCTTATCTCGTTTTACGTTGGGTATGAGATGAGTCTGTTGCGCTATTATTGTGGTTCGATTCCATAAGGCTCAATGGGGTTTTACTTTGTTTGTGTATTGAGTCTGTTTGGTTCATTATTAAGGTTCGATCCTATAAATTCGATGATCACTATTTGAGTGTGTTTTACTTTAGACAAGAGTCTGTTTCACGTTTGAACGAAAAGCGTTGATCGAAAAACGTAGATCGTTGAATGGAAACTCATAACGCGTTAAACGGACTGCACGTTGATTACCATAGCGTTCGATTCATCTGTTGTAAAAGTTGTATATTATTGGGAACGATACCTTACAGAGTGAGGCCTGGTTGGGCCAGGCCGAACGATGTGGGGTAGAGTTCCCAATAATATACTACTACAATAAGATCGCAATCATCCGATGAGGTGTAAGTGGCAGTGTCGTCTGCGTAAACAGCGAGTTGGGTGTGAGGCTGAGTAGGTATATCATTTAGATATAAGATAAACAGTCAAAATTGACCCTTGTGGTACACCAGCAGTTATGGGTATGGGGTCAGAGTGAGTATCGCCTAAGTGCACAGAAAAACTACGATCTGTGAGATAGGATTGGATTAGTTTGACTAAAGTTAGAGAAACGTTATTGATTATAAGTTTATGGAGCAAGCCTTCATGCCATACAGTATCGAAAGCTTTTTCGACATCGAGCAGAATCATACCCGTGGATTTACCTAAGTTAAGACAGTGGGCGATATGTTCTGAGACTCTTGCCAATTGCTGAGTAGTGGAATGGAATTTGCGGAACCCGAACTGTTGGGGCACGAGAGTGGGTTCGGTAATTTGAGATAGTCGGGATAGAATTATCGACTCAAAGAGCTTACCAAAGCTGGGAAGCAAGCTAATTGGGCGATAATTGCTTGGGTTTTGATCGAGCTTACCAGGTTTTTTGATGGCAATTACCTTAGCGGCTTTCCAGGCAGAAGGATAGCCTAAGAGTAAACAGGCGTTGAATATTTTTGTTAGCAACACAATAGATTTCTGAGATAGGTTTTTCAGCAATAGGTTACCTATCCCGTCAATGCCCGGGGCCTTCCGAGATTTAAGCTTGCTCTCCAAGTTACGAATCTCAAAGGGCCGGACCAGAACAGTCTGTTGATCTGCATCGTTGATGGCGTCATTTAATTTGTTCATGGATTCCGACACAGACGACTCAATTTCTGATGTACTAGGCCATTCCCTAGTGAGATTCATGTTTTCTCCGAAGGCAGAAGCTAGGGCCTCACATTGCTCGTGTACCGAGTTGGTCCAGGTTCCGTCAGGTCTAACGAGAGGTGGAATGATGTTTTTTTTTTATTGGTCCCACTGAAACATTACATTCCAGTGAGACTCTTCAGGAATCCCCCCACACGATTAATCATGTGGGGCCCTTGTTACAATTTTCTTATTTATTAATCAATTTTTTATGTTATTTTAGAAAAGTGGTAATTTTGTTATTATGTATTATTTAAATGTTTTGGTTTTATCAGTTTTATATTATAATTTAGATAAATGTTATATGTAGTCGTTTATAAATATAATTATTTATTTAGTATATATTAATGTATATATGTACACTGACGGACTCATAAACTGCATCAAAGTTCAGGTTTACTCTAAAAGGATTTTTTATAATAAGTATGCAAACTTTTTAGATTAAATTATATAAATATGGAAAGACTGGCTCTTAATCTTAAAAAAAAATTAAATTTAAAAATAGAACTGCAGTAAAACAAATGAATATAGCCGGGAAAAGAAAATTTACTTGTAGTATCAGATTTGCGTGTTATTTATAGCAAAGTTTTAAATTGATTCTCATTGATTTTTTTTGTTTTGTCAATTGAATTATTGTTACCAGCATAATTGTTGGGTTAGTTTTTTAACACATCGAGAGTTTTTGAACCATAATATGGATACTTCGTCCGAACAAGCGGCACAAATTGTAGCATTGGTGCGGGAGGGCTTGGATCAACGAACGATTGGTAGAAATTTAAATTTAAACCAGTCTACGGTTTCTAGAATATACAGAAGGTTTGTAGAGACAGGTTCTTACAGGAGGAGACGTGGTACAGGCAGAACTCGAGCAACCACAGGTCGTGATGACCGATTTATTGTTATAACTTCCCTGCGAAATCGTTTCCTCACGTCAGTTAACATCAAAACCGAGCTTAATGAAGTGCGTGGAGTAAACGTGTGTGCACGAACAATAAGAAGAAGGTTAAAGGAAGCGGATATCACCCCTTTTAGACCAGCAAATGGTCCAAAGTTGTCTACAGCTCACAGACAAGCTCGCTTAAGATTTGCGCGTCATCACCTGAATTGGACAGAAGAGCAGTGGGCCTCTGTATTGTTCACGGACGAGTGTAGGACATGTTTATATGGTGCAGATGGTCGCAGAAGAGTCTATCGTCGACGTGGGGAGCGATATGCTCAAAGTTGCATTGAGGAGCGTGTTCCTTTTGGAGGCGGTTCATGTATGGTCTGGGGTGGCATATCGATGAACGGGCGAACAGAACTTGTGTTCACAGACAGGGTCCGTCAAAACGGTAATAGAGGGGGTTTGACAGCACATCGCTACATAACAGAGATATTAGAAGATCACGTGGTGCCTTACATGGGATTCATAGGCGAAAATTTTACTTTAATGCAGGATAATGCCCGGCCGCATGCAGCTGCACAAGTTCAACATTATTGCGAAGAGGTTAGGATACGTACAATGAATTGGCCAGCACGCAGCCCGGATCTTAATCCCATCGAGCATGTTTGGGACAATTTAAAAAGAGCTGTATATGCGAGAAACCCTTCGCCCACGACAGTGGCAGCACTAAGAACAGCACTTTCAGAAGAATGGGACAATATTCCGCAAGATCTTTTAAAAACCCTTATAAAATCTATGCGGAACCGATTAGAATCCGTAATAAGGGCACGTGGGGTTAATACACCTTATTAAAACACAAATAAACCCTTGCATAAAGTTTGTGTCTATTGTTAAAACCAATTTTTTTATTAAACCAATTTTTCTTAAATTTCTGTTTTTTCTTCAAAAAAAGTCTTAAGGTCCTTTCCAGTACATAAACTTAAACTTAAAGATATGACCCTACGCTGTTTTAAAGTTCACGAACCAATCTAGAGGTTTCAATTTAAATCTGTATAGAAAGTATGCATACTTGGTTAAAATATTTATTTCAAAGTCGTCTATTACTTTGATGCAGTTTATGAGTCCGTCAGTGTAGATTATTATATAGATGTTATTGTTGTAATACAGCTTTAAATAAGGAGGAAGAGTAGTAAGCAGATGCAGCTTGGTCTAATTTTCCAAAGAAAATTATTCACAAGTGTGTTTTAAGTATATATTATATGTTTATACATTTAGCATAGAGTTATAAAGTGATTTTATATTTTTATAATATGAAGATACATAGATATAATAGGATACTTATGGTTACTGAAGTAGTAACTTGGTCTCTTTGTCTATTATTGTTATATATATATATATATATTATGATATAGTTTTAGAGTAAGGAATAAGAGTATTTGACAGATGCATCTTGGTCTAATTTTCCTAAGGAAAAATTTTCACAAGTGTATTTTAAATATTACGTTTAGAATAGGATTACATAGCTCATAGATATAGGTTTATAGGAAGAAATTTAGGGAAAGTTTTATATGATATTATATGTTATAAAAGAAGCCAGAAAGAGGATACATAATTTTAGGTATTTAATTAGTGGTTTTAATCAATCTCCGTGTTTAAAATTTGATTTGTTTTGAAACATTGTTAGAGTAATTGTCGGGGTTTTCCTATTAAATAGTTAGTTTATCATTGTTGTTATTGCAATTTAGTCCGATTAATAATGTATTAAATTTTGAATAGGTGTATTTGATTTATTACGTCTTTTGTTTCTTTTTTGTATGATAATATGTTTGTGTAGGTTTGTGTTTTGAGTATACTTATTTTTAATGGTTTATTATGCAATTTTATCTCATATAAAATGCAGAATGCCCGATGTCTTGAAATAATGTAATTTTGATGTAGCATGATTAGTAGTGAAATGCGTGTCCTGATACTGGTGTGTAATAAAAAGTACAGTGTTCATTTTGTGTTATTTGTGTACATACTTGTTTTGCCTGATAAGCATCTTACGATAGGTGGAGTCTGCACGTTATGGGTTAGGTTTTTAAAATTGTTCCCTCAGAGTCTGTTGATAATTTACATAGTATTATGTAATTGTAATTGCAATTTAATATTACATAGTTTGATTCCTTTATAGATGTTTTATATTTTGGTTCCGTACTCCTTGTGTCCGACCCAGTGTCCAGAGTATCTTTAGCGATATGCTACTGACGCTCTGGCCACTGCGTCCCACTTTTTTCGTTCTGGGCAGTCCTCAAAGAGGGCATGGTGGTACTCTTTCTTCCCCGTGGCCCGGTAAATATTTATACAGCAGGGACGATAGCCTCTCGGGCATTCCTCGTCCCTGCCGTGAGGATGCTCTCCGCAGTTTGAGCTGAGGTCCACCTTCGCCTCACTGGTGCAGTAACGTTTTCCGTGGCCATAGTTTCGACACCGAGTGCACTGAACGAGAGGCGACTGGTCCTCTACTACGACTCTCTGGTGATGTATGTAGAGTCGCCTCGCCTCAGTCGCCCTCGCCCACGCCCCCGGGTCCACGCTGATGACCACGTGGTGGCAGTCTGGGTCTCGCGCTCTCCTCTTGTACCGGACGGTTATGCGGCTGTCTTCGCCGTCGAACTCCCTAAACACCTCGTTCTGGCTCCGAAGGGCGCACAGAAGTTCCCCATCGGTATGCTCCATAAGCACGCCCTTCAGAATCAGAAGAGGGTCCTTGTTCCGGATGTCCTCGACGACGAGGCGTCCTTTCCCTTCTAGTCTATCTTTAATTTTGTTTCTCTCCTCTATTGTACTGCACCCCATTATTATTTTCCGATCTTTGGCCTTCTTAATCTTTTCTACCTTGACCCATCCCTCCCCGTTCGCATCCATAGCCTCCCTGATATTGCCCAATATACAGTCCGCGGTTTCATTTTCGTCAGTCGAGGTGACAGCGACTGAGTACAGCGTCTTCGGCTCCGGTTTGCCGTGTTGGATGCGGTCCCAGGTCTTCGCGGTGACTCGCTTCACTTCATCTATCTTGATAACGAGGTCCGTGTACTGTACATTGGACTTTTCCTGTTCGACACTATTTTCTGCCCATCTATCTTTAGAATCGGTCAGTACTATGTTGGTGGCTTCGTCGATTCTGGCTAGGATGCGACGCTCCATCTCCTGAAGCCCTGCCCAATCTCTCCCCTGCTACTCTACCATCACACTATCAGCTGTCGCCCGCTCGGCTCCCGTAATCGGTCCTTTTATGGACCGTTGCCCCTCTATAACCGCTTCGGCCTCCTTAACTAGTTGGTAGAGGCGCTCTATTTCCTTGGTGACCGTCCACTTGATATCATTCCTCAAGTTCCTCGCGCTATTCAGTGCCATCTTGGCGCGGTTGTTGCACAGCTTCGCCTCCTGTGCCTTGCCCGCCACTGGTGCCGCGGGCCCGTCAGGAGCCGCCGCTGCCAGTGCGGACGAGGTAGAAGGCGACGCTGCTGGCTCTCGTGACTTAGGGAAGATGTTCGGTACCTGGTCATTGGACTTTCTACCTTTTCTTGTCTTGGTCGCCTTCTTCAAGAGGTTATCTTGCTCTGTCTCGGGGCCACTGTCCAAGACAAAGGTTCTCTCACTCATCCTATGGCGGTTTGTTTCATTTGGAAATGGTGAGTGGCCTGCGAAATTCATGTTTAAGGCACGAGTAACTAAAGTGACTAAAACTAGGTGTATAAAATGTAAAAAAAATGTATGAATAATAATAGTCAAAATAAAATGTAGTTAGTCAATATCAATATAAAATGTCAGTTTTAATTACAGTCAAAATAAAAATGTACAGAGTACACAGGTTATATAGTATAATTCCAATTGGAATTTGTTAAATGAAAGTCAAAAATAAGGGTGTACAATGTACACAAGTTAGCACGCAAAGCGTATCAAAAATTTCAATAGGTATAACCAAGTTATAGTCGCCTTAAACTAAACAAAAACCGCACTTCAGGCCGGTTAAAACTGGTTTCAGCCGCTAGCAACCCTCCCAACCGAGCCGATGTGCCTAAGGCAGAAAATCAGGATGGGCGGGCGGGGCTCGCGTTTATGAAAATCGCGTTTTCCTCAAAAACTACGGACCCTAGGCGGTCGTGTGAGGTACCTACGGAAAGGCCTCGTCGGCGGCCACACGGTGGTGCAAAAAGCAGTATAGGCTTTCCTGATAAATTTAGAAAATAACGCCCAAAAACTGAAAATTGAATTAAAAATTTAGACTAAAAAGTTTATTATTGGGCGAACTGTACCACCTAGAAAGTCGGGAACGGTACCGACGGACAGAGGGCGTCCCAGTGGACACGTTCCAATCGCTAGATGCACAGGTTACGACTGATGGTAAACAAAAAACTAGGAGTTAAGTTTTACTAGGTAGGTACTAAGTTGGCACTTCGCTCCCTCGGGAACACCTTGGAGTATAATCGCCTGAACGGCTCGGCGGTGTAGTTGCCGTCTCCCTTGAGCGTCCCTAGGTGCTAGAACCCCCCTAGGCCCCTTAAAAATACAGAAACTAAAATTTAAATGAAAATTTAATAAACAACTTATGGAATCGACCTAATGATACCAAATACAGATGATGATGTATCCGTGCGGTATGTCGGAAGACAGGTAATGTATCCGCGCACTTGATGGTATACGATTAACACCGAGTGTCCGTAGCAAAATAGCTAATAAAAATTAATTAAACGTTAAAAAGCGGCGAAAATCCCTACTCGGCTGGCGAAATACGGTGTTGTGATGCACAAGACTCGCCTGATCTACTTGTGTGTAGTATCAGAAGACGCGCAAAGTCGTCTCACACAATATGGTCTATTTAGAATTTCAGCGGTCGGTACAAAAAGTTTGGCAACAAGTAAATTTGCTGTTACAAAACGTTCGAAAATCGCTCAAAGTGACGTAAGTAAGGGATTTTCGTAAAAAATCTAAGAAAATTGTGGAAATTTATGGTCGCGCTGAATAGCCGGCAGCGTCCCGAATCTAAATATGTATATATTGTATAGGTTTATCAATGCTAATTAGCTATAAAAAATTTACAAAGTTTTAAATGCGGTTGGGTGGAATGATGTTAGGCCTCTGTAGTGGATACTTTTGACCACTCGCCACAAGTCTTGGTGGGGATTGTCAACGCTGGCTAATTTTTTGCTCCAGGCGATGTCATTTGCAGCTTTGATAGCGTTTTTTATGTTGAACTGCAACCCCTTGAAAACAGCGAAAAGACGTTTCCTAAGAGCCGGATCCTGCTTCTTTAAAGCAATTCGACGAATTTTGTTTTTATTCTTGATGTCACTCCTGACTCGTCTAGGCAGTTTAAGCTTGTTGTTTTGTAGTTTTAGGAACATTATGGTTACGCGCATCGATCAGTATCTTGGTGAGGCGATCAATTTGGTTATCGATATCAGAAGTACAATTGAACACAGAGCTAGTCAGGGAGACATTGTTGTCGAGGTATCGACGAAAAGAGAACCAGTCTGCTTTAGAATAGTTGTATGCTACATGGGGTTTGCGAGTAATGTTGCCGCTTACGGAGAACAAATTGGGTAAATGTTTTGAGGACAACTTAGACAAGGTCTTGGGTTCTGTGTATGGTTGCGTGCAGTTATACAGAATAATGTCAGGGATGGAACCTATTACTATTTACCTATTACTGTCGTAGTGAACGAGTGTTACAGTAGCCGGTGCAAGAATTTCGTAATCATTAGAGTTCATATGATGAAAGAGAATTTCACCATGGTCGTTAGCAGAACAAGTGTCCCAGTAAGGGTGTTTGCCATTGAAATCACCCATCACTATTGAATGAGGATTGATGCCAATCACTAAATCCAGATCGCTTGTCAAGAGTGGACGGTTGGGAGACTGATAAGCAGAAACAATGACAATATTATTTCCTGAGATATTTAGCTGAATGCCAATGCATTCTAAGTGTTGTGTTGCGGGTAAAGAAATTCGAGTGTGGGGAATATCGCTTTTTATGAGTATTGCAACACCTTGGCCTTGAAAGATGTTCAGTTTGTCCTGGCGATAACACGTAAAACCAGGGGTGCTGAGTTGCTGTGTGGAGGAAATTTGTGTTTCACTTAAAGCTACAATGTCGACAGCAGATTTACTCACCAGGTCGAGAAGCTCATGAATTTTTGTGCGAATACCGTCAGCATTCCAATATAAGATACGCAGTGAATTAATATCAAACATATTTTCCTAAGTGTGCCAGTATTAGTATAATCCCACAAAGAGACAAATATTAAGTTATATTTCAAAATTCTATGACCCATTAGGTTTTATGTCTCCTGTTATTGTGAAGGCTAAGGCCTTCATGCAAAGGTTATGGTTACAAAAGTTAGACTGGGATGAATTCGCTCCAAATGGATTGAGATTGGAATGGCTTTCATTTGCAAAATGCTCATCTGAGATGGAACCCTTTCACATTGATAGAAATATAAATATTGGTATCAATACCAAGGTTGTGCAGTTGATAAGCTTTGCTGATGCTTCTGGCTCTATTGGTTATGGCTATTGTGTTTATCTTCGGGTGGTGGACAGTACAGATAAGGCTTCATGTACCTTACTCTGCTCAAAACCTAGAATCAACCCTCCAAGCAATAAGGCACTCACTCATGATTGGAGTTCTTCCGTTTCCGTTCTTTTTATATTATGATCATTCACATATACTCAGTTGTGTTGTCAAGCAAGAGTTTAAATAAACCCACTGATGGTATGGCAATAGTAGACATATCTACCGTAAACTGTGGCAATAGTAGACATATCTACCTAAAACTAAATTTTATGGATATCAGTAAAGCCTTTGATTGTGTAGACTACAAAATACTAAAAACTATGTTGGATAAATGTGGCATTAGAGATAATGTATTAAATATTATTATGTCTTTCTTGAGCAATAGAAAACAAGCGACATCAATTAACAAAATATGTGAGTCAAAAAAAAAAGAAATTACCTATACCTCAGACTATAAACAGGTAGAATATGGAGTCCGTCAAGGCAGCGTTCTGGGTCCCCTATTATTTTTAGTGTACATCAATGACTTGCCTAAATCAGTCGCTGTGCCAATGATTTTGTTCGCAGACGATAGCACTTTAATATTCTCGAATAAAAATCATACTATGCTTAAAGACACCTTAAATAATACACTTTCCAACGTAGTTGAATGGTTGAGATCGAATAACCTTACAGTTAACTTCACGAAGACCACTATAATGGTATTTAGAAATAGAGTCAGGCCACCAATTGACGTAGCAATTGACTACGCGGGTAAAATTATAACAGAAGTCGACACGACCAAGTTTTTAGGTTTAACAATTGATTGTAACCTTAATTGTAAACCACATATTGATATTATTTGCACTAAACTGTACCAAATGTCGTACGCTCTATACATGCTGGCGAAAACCGTAGACATGTCTACACTAGTGACCGCATACCATGCCTATGCGGAATCCGTAATACGCTACGGTATAATATTTTGGGGTAACTCCACGGATTGGGAAATGGTCTTCAAAGCCCAAAAGCGATGCATCAGATCCATCTGTAAAATTTCGAAAACTGATAGCTGTAAACCGCACTTCATTAATTTGAAGCTATTAACCTTCCCAAGCCTATATATCATGGAGGTGGCTTCATTTGTCAAAGGCAATATGCGTATGTTTGAACATCTCTGTGGCACTCGACATAAACATAAAATAAAAATAATTCAAAATAAGTCTGCTCTGATGAATAAAAGTATTTTATGTATGACCTCAAGAATCTTAAATAAACTGCCAACAGAACTGTGTTGCACCGATAATATGTATGAATTGAAAAACAAACTAAAAAATATTTTGATACAAAAGGCATACTATAGTGTGCAAGAATATTTAGATGACAAGTGTGTGTAGTGTCTGGTAAAACGAATATCAAAATTTTCATATTACTCGCTGTGACATAATAGTGTTGTTTGTTGCTTAAAATATTAACTTCACATAATTACCGATAAATAAATCGAAATTTTATTCAGTATGACATCACATATTATCTATTGACATTGTTACTAATTTTGTGAAAATTGGAAATTATTGTGTATTTTTCAATTTAAATTATTTTGTATTTTTTAATTTATTATAAATTAGTGTCCAAGATTTACAAACATTGTACTGTAATAAGTTATATGTAAGTTTGCATCAAAGCTCGATAGATGGCGTTGTACCACATATTAAATCGCGCTATGGTTTCGTTACAACAGCCACTATATAAACCGAGTTCAAATTTATGTACGTCGATGAGATGAGATGAGATGAGACAAACACTAGCGGGTCATTTGTACTAATAATAAGCAAATGAAATAAATCAATTGTGGGTCATCAGCAATCTAGTGTTTTATTGCATTCAAAAGCAGGCGCCTCTTCCATTCCGACCGGAACCCTATCTATGGTCCTATTCGAGCCGGAATGTTGTGATTTTTTAGGCGCATTTATTGGTAGTTACCTAGGGGAATAGGTACTACCCAACTCCTAGCATACGCGATCGAACAAAGCACTTCGTATAGTGCCCAGGAAGCGCCGCCAGGTGGCGCTAGTGATATTGTTCCTTAGAAGTGGTGTCAACTGAAGAGACAGCCTAAGGTCGTGCAGAGGAGGAGTAATCGTCGTCGGTGCCGAGGCGGAATTCAAAGCAGCCTGTGATCACCATCAGAGGGCGCTGTATGCTAAGTGAACAGCAGTTGCAGCGTATAATACGGATTGTGATAGTGAGTGCTATAAAAACGTGAGTACATTTTGAACCTTATTTCGTAGAAGATTTAAACTTGAAAAGTTAGTTTGCAAGATTACATCAAAGATAAACTTCAGAAATTATAGTGAAGAAGATTAGTGCAATTTGAACTTTATTGTTTAGAATAAGTAAACTTAGTGTAATTATAAGTGGTGTTGGGACTTGTATTAGTTTTAAGCTAAAGTCTGTTGACACGGGGAATCCATGCCGGATTTTAGAGCGATATAGGTTAGAAGTTGAAACACTTAGAAAATTTCTGCAATATTTGGACTTAGCCTATTACAGTTTTAAACACTTAGAAAATTTTACAAGTGTTGAGACTTTACTAATTAAATTTGTAATCCTTGGAGTTTATTTAATAGTTGATATAATAAACTTTTTACAACTTCCTAAAATTATTCTACTTAACTAATACAAAATGGAGGCTGTGGAAGGGTATTTAAGATTACAAGATGATATTATGGAAAAGATGAATAAAGCCAAATCTAATTATAAAAAATGTCCCAAACAGCGAATTACTATTTCATATTTACAAACTAACTTAGAAACGTTAAATGAACGATTTGAAACATTTAATTCTAATCATCAGCACATTATAAAAAGTGTAACTAAGGCAGATCTGCAAAATTCTGATTATTATAAGAAAAATAAATATGATGTTGCCGAAGAACTTTATATCGATTTTAAATGTTTGTTAAAGGATTCGTTAACGGAAATTCAAAGCGCAACTAGTTCAAATGTAAATGATAGTTCTAGTGGCCAAGAAGTAAAGGCAGTATGTAAAGTAAGGTTACCAGAAATAAAAATTCCTTCGTTTTCTGGGAATTATGCTGATTGGAGTACTTTTAAAGATTTGTTCATAGGTTTAGTTCATGAAAACACGAACATAGATGACTCACAAAAATTCTATTATTTGAAAGGGCACTTAACCGGGGAAGCAGAACAATTACTCAGAAATATAAAAGTGACATCTGATAATTATAAAATTGCATGGGAAAAGTTGAATGACACTTATAACAACAAAAGGTTTTTGGTTAATAATATATTAAAACGCCTATTAAATCAAAAGGCTTTATTAAATGAATCTGCAATTGAAATTAAATTATTGTTAAACACAACCACTGAATGTTTAGATTCGATTAAAAACCTAGGTGTAAACATTGCGTCATGGGATATTCTGATTATTTACATAATTAGTCAAAGATTAGATAAAGAAACCAGGAAGGCGTGGGAGTTAAAGGTGTCGGCAGAGAGTAACCAAGAACTCCCCACTTTTACTGAATTTGCAGACTATCTTAGAAGTCGTTTCCGAGGGTTTGAAAGTTTAGAAAGTATACCTGAGGGGCGTAAAAAGGACAGAAATCCCAAGGCAACGCAATCTTTTCACATAGTTAAAAATAAACCAACTACCACTTGTGCATTTTGTTCTGCTGAACATAAGGTATGTAATTGTAAAAATTTCAGTAAACTGACGGTCAATAATCGCCGTAATTTCGTTCAGGAAAACCATTAATGTTTTATCTGTCTAAAAAGTAACCATTCTGCCAAAGAGTGTAAAAACACCATAAGGTGCCAGGTATGTAAACGCCGCCACCACTCTTTATTACATCCAGAAGAAGTTACCGGGTCAACAAGGGAGGAGAGTAGCGTGTCTCCCGCGGAAGCTGTTTCAGCTAATATAGTAAAAGAATCTGTCTTACCGGGGATGGAATCCAGTGAGACTATGGTCACACATCTTTCGACCGGGAATAGTCGCAAAATAGTTTTGCTTACTACTGCTTTGGTAAAAGCAAAGTCGAAAGATGGGACATATAGGATGGTCAGAGCTCTGCTGGATCAGGGGTCGCAAGGATCCTTTATTACCGAATCCATGGTTCAGTATTTAGGTTTAACAAAAGTTGCACATCAAGATACACAGTCACAATAAATGTGAGGTCAAGGAAAAATCCGAGCCATCAACTTACCGTTAATGCCTACGTACTCAAATCGGTAACAACTCTTCTCCCAGATACTAAAGTAACTAAGGTAGAATGGGTTGACTTGACCGAAGATGACCTAGCTGACCCAGAGTACTACAGGCCTAACAAAATTGATATTTTGTTGGGTGCTGAGGTGTACAGTCAGATCCTCCACGCAGGCATTAAACGCAATGTTAACGGAACTCTGTTAGCACAAGAAACTGATTTGGGGTGGATTTTATCGGGTGTGTCAGCTGTAGATCCTTCGCCCGCGGTTTCTTCACACAAAATAACGGTCATGCATTCTTGCCTACAAGCAGATGACTTGTTACGGAGGTTCTGGGAGATTGAAAATGAGCCATCTGAAGCAAAAAATCTGCTCACAGAGGATGAAATTAAGTGTGAAGAATTATTCTCTACAACTACAGTACGCAACGATCACGGTCGATATGTTGTTCGGTTGCCGCTTCGTGATCGAAGTATGCTTGATCGGTTTGGTGAGTCTAAGTGTACAGCTGAAAAAAGATTCAAGGGGTTAGAAATAAAATTAAATAAAGATCCTAAATTAAAATTAGACTATGGGAAAGTTATTAATGAATATTTAACGTTGAATCATATGATAGCGGTAAATAACAATGAAAGTGATTCTGTCCAAAAGCAAGCTATATACTTACCTCATCACGCCGTAATAAGGGAGGATAAAGTAACAACAAAGGTGCGAGTAGTGTTCGATGCGTCCTGTAAGGGAAAAAATGGCTTATCATTAAATGATATGTTATTGGTTAGGCCAAAGTTGCAGGCGGATCTCCGTCACATAATAATGCGGTGGAGAATGAATAATATATGTCTGGTTGCTGACATTGAAAAAATGTATCGGCAGGTGTTAGTTGATCGGAGAGATTCGATACTCCAACGCATACTGTGGAGAAATAACTCAAATGAAGAATTAAAAGAATATGAACTGATCACTGTTACTGTTGGGACGGCTTCGGCTCCCTATTTGGCAGTGCGGTCTCTCCAGCAGTTAGCTCACGATGAATGTCAGAATGATCCATTGGTAGCGGCAAGCATTCTGAATGATTTTTATATGGACGATTACATGTCTGGAGCTGAAAATACAAATCTAGCTTATGAACTTTATCAGAAAATGAATACAACCCTGTTAAAAGCAGGATTTAAGTTAAATAAATGGAATAGTAATAGTTACGAGCTATTAGATAAAATAAATAAGGGTATAAAGGTTAAGGACGAGGAACTAAAATTAAACGGAGATAATATAACTAAAATTCTCGGACTTACCTGGGATGCTCGTAGCGACGTTTTCAAATATTTTGTAGAGTTGCCTCTCCCCGCTGCACCTGTGACTAAAAGAAAAATTATATCCGATATTTCTAGACTTTTTGACCCATTGGGATGGCTAGCACCTAGCATAATTATAGCAAAAGTCTTGATACAAAAACTGTGGTTAGCTGGTGTAAGCTGGGATGAGGAAGTACCAAGCAAGTTGTGTAAAGAATGGATGAACTATCGTAAGAACTTACCTGTGCTGGTAAATGTGAAAATCCCAAGGTGGTACAATACGAACTCCAAAACTAGTATACAACTGCATGGGTTCTCTGACGCTTCGAAAATCGCCTATGCCGCTGTGGTCTACGTTAGGATTGTAGATATGCAGGGTAACATACATGTGGCATTAGTTACCTCAAAAACGAAGGTAGCGCCCATAAAGCAGGTGTCAATACCCAGATTGGAGTTGTGTGGAGCCGTACTGTTAGCCAAATTAATGCTAGAAGTAGCCAAGGTTCTGAAGATAGAAACGGATAATTTACGTGCTTGGACTGACTCCGAAGTGGTACTGGCTTGGCTTAACAGCCACCCTAGTCGGTGGAAGACCTTTGTCGCCAATCGCGTAGCGGATATATTAAACACTCTGGATACCCAATTTTGGTCACACGTTCCATCAAAGCAAAATCCCGCCGATTGCGCCTCACGAGGGGTAGCTCTAGGGGAATTGTGTGAAACTTCCATATGGTTTAATGGGCCGGAGTTCTTACGCGCACCGGTGATTAATTATAAAAAACCAAAGCATTTGGAAACTCATTTGGAAGCTGTAAAGGTTCACACTGGCATCCTCGACAATTCGTTTTGGAACAGATTTTCATCGCTTCAGAAATTGTTACGCATAATAGCTTATTGTAGAAGGTTTTTGAAATATAAGAGGTCTCAGGTCATTCAAAATAGTAACAAGGAATGCACTTTATCAACTATAGAACTTACTGACGCGATGAAGATCTGTATTAAGAGGTGTCAAGAAGAACATTTTGCAGAGGAAATTAATGAATTGGAAACGTCCGGGTCTAAATTAAACAATAGGGGTAGGTTTAAATCATTAAATTTATTTTTAGATTCTGAGAGAGTAGTACGTGTAGGGGGTCGCCTCGAAATGGCACCGTTGGAGTATGACCGCAAACACCCAATTCTAATTCCGAAAGATTCTTTTCTAACTAAATTATTAGTAACTGATGCACACTTCAAAACCATGCACGGGGGACAAGCTCAAGCTCAAGCTATGATCACATACTTGAAGTCCAGATACTGGGTTGTGGGAATTAAATCTCTTGTTAAAGAACATTATAGGAAATGCGTCGTATGCATCAGATATTCCCACAAAACAAAAAATCAACTAATGGGCCAACTTCCCTCTTCCCGTGTGACGCCTAATAAGGCTTTTTTCAATAGTGGAGTGGATTATTCTGGTCCTATTAATATTAGGATGTCACCCGGTCGCGGAAATAAGGCATATAAGGGCTATATAGCTTTATTCATTTGTATGGCGACGCGAGCCATTCATTTAGAGGCGGTCAGTGACATGACGTCAAAGGGCTTTTTGGTTGCGTTTAAAAGATTCGTGGCCCGACGTGGTCACTGCGCTCGCCTTTATAGCGACAATGGCACCAATTTTGTGGGAGCTGCGCGAGAACTAGCCGAGCTGTTTGACGAAGAAAAGTCAAGCTTTATACCTGAATTATCCAAGTGTCTGGCTACTAATGGCACGCAGTAGACGTTTATCACACCTCACGCTCCTAATCAAGGAGGTTTATGGGAATCGGGTATAAAGTCTACGAAACATCACCTTAAACGGGTGGTCGGGAATGCAACGTTGACTTTTGAGGAGCTGTCAACAGTCTTAGCGCAAATTGAGGCTTGCCTCAACTCAAGGCCTCTCTCTTATTGTGAGGATCAGCGAGAGCTAGAGGTATTGACCCCAGGCCACTTTTTGGTTGGGGAACCATTAGTTATAGTGCCGGATACAAATTATGAAGAGTCGAACATATCCACTCTTCGACGTTGGCAAGTCACTCAAAAAATGACACAAGAGTTTTGGCGACGTTGGTCTCAGGATTATTTGAATCAGTTCCTGCAAAGGCGAAAATGGGCTTACCTGACTCCGGAACCTGCTCTCGGTGATGTCGTCTTAATTAAGGAGGACGATTTACCTCCAGGTAGATGGTTGCTTGGACGGGTAGAATGTAAACATCCCGGGCCTGACGGTATCACACGTGTGGTTAGTCTTAGAACCAAGACGTCCATTATAAAGAGACCGGTCTCTAAAATATGTGTTCTACCGGTAGCACACTAGCTTAAGTGTTTGTTGGTTTTTATATTTTTATATCTAAAATTGTTATGTTTTAGCAATAAGTTAAATGTTGTAAACGGGCTAAGTAGTATTTATACTGTATTGTAATAATAACACATGTTAGTAATTAACGCAAGATAGTCGTGGGCATTAACCTTCCACCAATTCCTATAATTAAGGACATTTTGCAGCTTGTCCTTGGCGGGCGGTATGTCCAAGATTTACAAACATTGTACTGTAATAAGTTATATGTAAGTTTGCATCAAAGCTCGATAGATGGCGTTGTACCACATATTAAATCGCGCTATGGTTTCGTTACAACAGTCACTATATAAACCGAGTTCAAATTTATGTACGTCGATGAGATGAGATGAGATGAGACAAACACTAGCGGGTCATTTGTACTAATAATAAGCAAATGAAATAAATCAATTGTGGGTCATCAGCAATCTAGTGTTTTATTGCATTCAAAAGCAGGCGCCTCTTCCATTCCGACCGGAACCCTATCTAATTAGTTTCATTGTGTTTGCATGGATTTCTAATGATTATGATTGATTATGTATCTATATGGTTTACTAAACTATACCATTATGAACCCAACCATATTTGCATGCCTTGAGGCGGAATTTGGCTATTCAAATAATATGTCATGTAATCACCTCATGTACCCATTTACGCAAATAAATGATATGAATATTAATATATGAATATGAATATGTGGGAGTTTGCATGTAATTTCATCTAGAACATGACAGTTCATTGTTTCCCTGTAAGGTGTAACCAAGGAAAACACTTCGAGAGGGAATATTGCTATGTTACTTGTATTGCTGACTCCCATTATATTTGTTTTATTGCGGTTAGGGCACACACCTAATGCATCTATTAACTTACTAGTGACCAATGAAATCTGTGATGCTGAGTCTGGTATGGCCTTTATGTGTACTTCTCGGCCAGTGGTTGAGTAAAGCTTCAGCTTCACTCTAGGCAATAATACCTTGGGGGTTGAAGTATTGGAAATTAAGGCAACAGGTTGCTCCTGACCCACTTCTTCATGAAGGAGTGTGTTATGATCTCCCTTGCAAATGGTGCAGTGGAAATGAAATTTACATTTTCCACTGTGCTTGTTGAGACAAATCTTACACAATTTATTAGATTTACTAAAGTTATTTTTTTCACTACAGGATTGTAATTTAAATTGGTTACATGAGAATAGTTTATGGTTGACTTACAGTACAAGCATGCAGGGCTTCCGGATGTCGTTGTTACATTAGTCGCTACCTTATGACCTTTAGACGTACCAGCAGCTTATGAACTTTTGTAATGTGGAAAAGTTCTAAGATGATAAGAATAATGAACAGCTTGGTTAAAGCAAATAAAACGTTGTTTTATTATAGTTTTAAGAAATACAAATCAGCAGTTAAGGAAATATACTTGACAGACTTAAATCAATAGTAAAGAATCGCTATAACCATAGGTCGTGATACCAAAGAGACGACATCCATACAGCCTTCACACCCTCAAAACTTTTAAGAATTTTTAAATTCTCTTCAAACCAATCTGTCCGCTTAAGACTTCCAATCTTGGACCAAAGAGCGGTTTGGTAAGCATATCAGCCAGCTGTCGCAAGGACGGTACTTGCTTAACTTCAAGTTCACCATTGATAACACATTCACGCACAAATAGATGCTTAAGTTTGATATGTTTTGTACGTTTGTGGTATTCGTGCTTCGGATTGTGCGATAGATTTATAGCAGACTCGTTATCCAAATACAGTATTGGTTTCTTCAAATCCACCAAACCTTTCATAAGGCTGTTCAGCCATAAAATTTCTTGTGCTGTTTCACTAGCAGCAATGATTTCTGCTTCAGTGGATGAGATAGAAACAACTGTTTGTTGATGACTTTTCCAGCTGATTGCAGCTCCTGAGAATAAGCATACCATTCCAGTTGTTGATGAGCCTGTTGCTTGATCTCCAGCAAGGTCTGAGTCAGAGTAACATAAAAGCTTTTGGTCTGACTCTTTTGATTGCTTATATATAAGACCTTTATCCGTCGTTCCTTTTAAGTAACGGAGGATCTTTTTCACTAGCATGGTATCTTTCGTGCTAGGTTTCTCCAGGTTTCTGGATGCAACGCTCACAGCGTATGCTATGTCGGGCCTTGTACCCACGGCTAAGTACGTAAGGGCTCCAACGGCTTGCCTATATGGAAAAATGGTACCAACATCAGGTTCTGTATCGTTGATACCTTCTTTGATTATTGGCGTCGGTGTTGGTTTGCAATTAGTCATACCATACTTTTCAAGAACCTTCTTAATGTAGGCTTTTTGGCATAATGTTATTTTGCCTTTTCCAACTTTGATTTCCATACCCAAAAAGTAGGAAGCAGGTCGGGTAGTTATCTTGAATCTTGTTTTAAATTCCTTGATAAACTCGTCTCCTGCAGTTGGCGTATTCGACGCCACAAGTCCATCGTGAACGTAGAGTCCAATCAAAACTTTTGACTTTCCTCTGGTTCTAATGTACAGACAAGGAACTTCACTTTGTTGAAAGCCTATAATTTTCAAGAAATCAGCAATGCATGAGTTCCAGCATCGCGGTGCTTGCTTTAGACCATAAAGGCTGCGATTAAGTTTGCATACCTGCCTATTTCTTCCTCAACTAAGCCATTGAGAAAGGCCGTAGTTACGGTTGCGGTTTTTATATTGCTGATCGGTCTCGTAGACTGTAGCTATTCGGTTCAGGTTCAAGCTCCGTGTCAACATGTTCATGACTAAGACTTTCTTGAATAGAAGTTTCGTAAAAAAAATCTTGTTCATCATTAACATTTTCGTCAACACTTTCATATTGTAGAGTAGAATCTGCTGTGACGTTTTCAGTTAAACTATCATTTTGGTGATTTTCAACATTTTCAATAAAATTACCTTCTTGCGTTATAATGTTGTCAATAGAAAGGTCTTGCTGAGTGTCGTCAGGATCATCGATTTCTATTTGTGTTGTCATTGTTTCTGAAACCGAATCACAGTTAACGTTTTTATTGTATTTAAAGTTGTTAACACTAGTTGGGCTTTTGTAGTAATCAGCCTTGAGTACTTTCACATCTGCGGATATAAAAGTCTTGTTCGAAACGTAAACCCTGTATGCTTTGCTGGTGTCAGAATATCCAACAAACATCCTCGGTATTGCTTTTGGAATTTATGACCTCTTGGTCCTTTCTTCAGAATAAAAGCTTTTGAGCCAAAAGGGTGGCATGGCAAAGTATAGCACTGTTTACACTATGATATTTTCTGAAGTTTACGCGAATGTCACTCATTGAAATAAAACCACTTTTTACGGATTCTGTTTACACTTCTGTTTGCTAGGTAATTAGCAGTGTTCACTGCTTCTGCCCATAGGTGCATTGGAGCTTTAGCATCAATGAGCATAGCTCTTGCCTTCTCCACAAGCGTCCGATTCTTGCGTTCAGCGATACCATTCTGGTGTGGGGTATAGGGTGCAGATAAGCGTCGTGCAATCCCGTGTTCTTTTAAGTAGGTTTGGAATTTGGCATTGACGTATTCTGATCCATTATCCGTTTGCAAATGTTTAATTTTATTACCCGTAAATTTCTCTATTTCTTGTTTGTACTCCTTGAACTTGTCTAATACTTCAGATTTATTTTTCAAGAAGTAGACCCGTCCATATCTACTGTAATCGTCAATAAAAGTAACGAAGTATCTGTTTTTGGCATGTGTAGGTGTTCTGATCGGGCCGCACACGTCGCTGTGGACGATTTTTAGACGTTCAGTAGTTCGAGGAGTAGTTCGTTGTAGAGGGCTCGGTACTCGAGTCATTTTTGCTTGAATGCAAATTTCACAGTCTGGCAACGACAAAATCTCATTCCAGTCACTGTCTCGCTATATTGTTACGAATGTGACGTAACATGTCACAGCATCGGAACGATAAATTCGAACTTATTGTCAATAGCAGCTGTGACTGAGCGGTTTAGACAACGCCTGCCAAAACGATGGTCGACGGATCGAATCCTCGTGTTACGATATTGTGGTTTTTGTGTAATTTATGTAAATCTATATTTGGTAAAGGTAACAGGTATATTTAAATTCTTCTAGTTATTAGCAGAACATTCTGGAAGACTGAAAATGAGAAACGAAATGAAGATCAAAAATATAGTTTAGATCTTCTAGTAAATCATAGGAAATTCTAGAGAAATAATAAAATGAATATCGAAAAGACGATTGAAATTGAGGGTATAAAAGGAGCTGTCAGCGCGGTGAAAGGACAGTTAAGTTTGGGAGAACAGAAGAAGAGGAAGAAGGGAAAAGGAAGAAAAGTGAGAAAATAGTGAAAATAGCAAGTAAAGTGCAGTAATTGTGCAGTCGCGCTGTGAGTGTCGTGAAAGCGCAGTGACCGTGCGGTACAGTCGCGCTGTGAGTGTCGCGAATAAGACTAAAGTGCAGTAGTGCATCGTGTAGTACAGTCGCGTCGTGAGTGTCGTGTTCAAGATTTGGCTGTTGGGGTGTGAAAATAAAGCGGTCTCACATACGAAGCTGTTTATTTCCAATCCCGTTACCCGTCTCCCGTAACATTGGTGTCAGAAGTGGGATTGGAAGAAACGATGCCGTTCACACCAAGAGAACGACCGAGAGACACGCGCTCCAGATCAGCGGCGCGGGAACAAGGGGACGCAAACCCGGCAGTATCACACGCTGACGTCGCGAGAGGTCGAGATGACGCTGGCGAAGGAACCTCTGCCGCTCCTGCGCGTGCCTCAGCCACACCGGAACCTGTAAGTGCACCGTCGCTCTCGCTGACGGATATGGGTGTACTTTTCCAGCAGCTCCGCGCTCTTCAGGAGGAGCAAGCGCGCCGCCAGGTGGAGCAGCTGCGCGCTCTTCAGGAAGAGCAAGCGCGCCGTCAGGAGGAGCAAGCGCGCCGTCAGGAGGAGCAAGCGCGCCGTCAGGAGGAGCAGCTGCGCGCTCTGCAGGAGGAGCAAGCGCGCCGTTAGAAGGAACAAGCGCGCCGTCAGGAGGAGCAAGCACGCCGTCAGGAGGAGCAAGCTCGCCGGCAGGAGGAGCAGCTGCGCGCTCTGCAGGAGGAGCAAGCGCACCGTCAGGAGGAACAACTACAGGCGATGGGAGAACAAGTTCTCTCAGCTGTCACGGAGACCATCAAAAAGGTAGAAGAGGTCCAAAAACCAGTAGAGAACCATGAAAGCATGCTGGCTTACCATCAAGCGCACGTCTGTCGAGGGGGACCTACGGAAGATTAAGGCTTCCGGTACAACAACACCTGTTTCCGTGGTCTCTTCGGGAGGAAGCTTTAAGGTGCCTCCTTGTGATGGGACATATTCGTGGACTGCATACAACATAGTTTCAAGCCGTAGTACAACTAAACGGCTGGAGTGAAGAACAAGCAGGACCGGCCTTACCTTAGCGTTGAGAGATAAGGCTGCAACGGTATTGGAGGCTATAGAAAGCGACGCTTCATACAAGGAGCTTGTTGAGGCTCTAGAATCGAGGTACGGCGATGCGCATCTCGAACATGTATTCCGAGCCCAGCTCCGAGACAGGGTGCCTACCGAGACGCTGCAACAGTGGGCCTTGGAAGTTGAGAAGCTTGTGAGGAAGGCATACCAGTCCTCTCCCACGACTTTCATCGACCGGATGCTGCTACAAACTTTCGTCGATGGTATCTGCGATAGGGAAGGGGGAGCTGCAGTACGTTTGGCCCATCATCCGGAAGTCAAGGAAGCCGTAGCGCATGCGCTAGAAGTGGACGCCGTCCGTGGTGAATATGGAGGTTTGCGTGTGCGAAGAGTAACGACGCCGGAACAAGAGGGTGGTCGAAGGAACCTCGCTCCCCGTTGTTATCAATGCGGGGAAAGTGGTCACTTAAGAAATACGTGCCCGAACCGTATGACAGTAAGAACCGGAGTCGACGTGGAAATACAAGTGTCGGAGACGGCGGAAAAACTAGTTTCGGCCAGGCTAAGGGGGTGGGCGCTAGCCGGTGGACAAGAAGCCCCAAAAGTTAAGATTTACCAAAGCACAGATGGAAATAGTCTAACCGTCGCTGGAAGGATAAATGGAACTGCATGCCAGTTAACTTTAGACACTGGAGCATCGCGTACGGTAGTTGGTTCACAGATAATGAAGAACTGTGGGAAGAGTCAGATCCAGGGAGAAACTGTACATTTGACTACAGCTACTGGTCAGCGCATACCTGTGAGAGGAGAACGGATCGTGGCAATTAAGATGGGTGACAAACTCTTTTGGCAGAAAGTTGTAATAGCTGATATAGTGGATGACTGTATAATTGGGTTGGACTTTATGAAAAATCATCAGTGCAAAATTGATATTGTAAATGGAGTCATCAAATGTGGAGTAACTGAGGTGCCTATGAAAGGAGGTGGTGGTGGTAAAGTCTACTGCCTTCAAGCTACCAGACTTCCACCTAGAACTCAGACACTTGTACCAATAACAATGAGTAAAAATTCAAGTAATAATAGCCGGCGTTATTTAGTTGTTGAAAAGACAAAAGATGATAATTCGTGGTTACCAGCTAGAACGGTAGTCAGTATGTCTAAACTTAAGTGCGTGAGTATGTGCACTTACTCTCCGCGGCCCGCGCGGGGAGCACGCCCGTCCAAGTTACACGTCCGCGCTCCGTGAGTGTCAGACAAATCACAAATATAGGGTTGCGGCCAAAGTCTATAGACCAGTTATCGATACAATCATGGAACGATACCTGCTAAGGAGTTCGTCTAATGAGAGCCTGGCCAGCAACCGACCAGCCGAAGAGACTCTATCGAGTCAATCAAAGCTAAATAAGTTTCCTGTAAGCAAACCAATTAACACGTCCAACCGATTTGGATCACTAGCTGTTGATTCTGACGAAGGACAAGTGGATGATCCAGTTATAGCGTCATTCAAGAAAGCGACGAAGAAAAGACAAATTGGCCAAATTCCACCAATACTGATTGAGCTTCTAGGCGACTGGAGCCTCAAAAATATCAAAGAGACCATCGAAAAGTACGAAAAAAGTTTTCATCTCGAATTTAGAGGACGTAGTAGAGTGAAAGTCCAATGTTATTCAGCCAAAGGCCATCAGCTGCTAAAAGAAGGACTCTTAAAAGAAAAGGTTGCTTTTCACACATTCTCACGCAAGGATGAAAAGCTACCAAAGGCTGTCATTAAAGGACTACCCAAACTTCTTCACGAAGACATACCTGCTGAATTATCCCTAATGGGACTTCCTGGAACTACGACAATTGAATTAAAAACCAAGAACCCAACTGAATGCCCTCCGCTCCTAGTCCAGTTTCCTAGTGGCACTGATATGGGTAAGCTGAAACAAGTACGGTACCTTTCTAATTGTGTCATAAGTATTGAAAAATATAAGCCTAATAATAAAAGGGGTACCCAATGCTTCCGCTGCCAGGGGTTTGGACATGCCTCCAAAAACCGCAACATGCCGGCAAAATGTGTTAAGTGTGCCCTCGATCACCCTACCTGGGAATGCCCAAAGAAAAGTTACTTACGTTACGTATTATTCATTACTTTATTGTTTAATCTGTTTATCAATGACATTGCACCCTGCTTTATACATTCTCAATTTCTGATGTACGCAGGTGACATGAAAATTTACAGATCAATAAAAACTGTAGACGATTGTCTTCTTTTGCAACAGGATCTCACGAGATTCGAGGAATACTGCCGTGTGAATAAACTGGACATCAATGCCTCAAAGTGTTATGTCATTAGTTTTACTCGCAAGCCATCCATACACGATTTCAACTATGCTCTTAAAGGTCACACTTAAGCGAGTTCAGGAAATCCGAGACTTGGGGGTAACACATGATTCAAAACTAACATATGAAAAGCATGTAGACAATATCGCGACGCGAGCTTACAAAATGCTAGGTTTTGTCATCAGATCATGTTCCCAATTCTCAAATATAAAGGTGATTAAAATTCTTTATTGCTCGTACGTTCGCAGCGTCCTCGAGTATTGCTCACAGGTTTGGAATCCACATTTTGATGTCTATATTAACAGATTGGAATCGATACAGCGTAAATTCTCAAAGTTCTTGCGCTATAAGTGCAACACACGGGATGATAGTTATGAGGTAAGCTGTAGGAGACACCACTTGCTGCCCCTTCAAACGAGACGGAGACTTGCGGATGTAGCTTTGCTATTAAAAATAGCACAATCCATGGTGGAGTCTTCTTATCTCCTCTCAACGATACACTTGAAGGTCCCAACTAGATCGGTACGAATACCTGTTCCTCTCCACATACCCTCAGTATTACCAATTATAGAAGTAACTCTTTTTTCCGAGCCGAGCCGAGCCGAGCCGAGGCGAGCCGAGCCGAGCCGAGCCGAGCCGAGCCGAGCCGAGCCGAGCCGAGCCGAGCCGAGCCGAGCCGAGCCGAAACGAAACGAAACGAAACGAAACGAAACGAAACGAAACGAAATAAAATAAAAATAAAACAGAGATGAACCCACGCGCTGCTGCAACTACCCAGCTAACTACTCCCGATGCGCGATAAGAGTTGAATACCTTGATCGGATACAGTCAAAACGCGAAGTTCTACGTAAGACACTAGCTACTACTATTGAACCAGCTCCCTCAGGCTATGCCAAGAACAACAAATTTTCCTGGGCCGAAGTAGCTGGGTTAGGTAAAAGTCATTCCGCCACCACTCCAAGGACTGATGTAAACTACGTACCTCGCAATCACCTTATCAGCAAGCCACCCGTGCGTCGCAGCCAAAGCGTAGTTACTCCTGTTGAAGAACATGCTGAGCGCATTCCGCAGGCTACAAATGTCATCGAGAAAGCACATAATCCTGATCTAGTTACAGTTGAAATGTTAGAAATCCTAAATACAATCAAGACTATCAAATATGAATTTACAAACTGTAATACTTTTATGGAAAAAGTTATATTGATACTAACTCACTTGGGCCAGTATGTCTGATAAATCTTTTGGTCTCAGAATTCTATACTGGAACGCAGACGGCGTTCATCATAAGCAGCGGGAGCTTACAAATTTGGTAGGTGAGTTGAATATTGACGTAATTGCCATATGCGAAACACTCTTAACTAACCGTCTCCAACTGCATATACGGGGTTTTACTTGCTACCGTCAAGATAAACACTCCGGTGGCAAGGGTCGAGGTGTAGCGATCCTAATCAGAGCAGACCTCGTCCACTCACTCATACCTATCCCATCCACGACGAATATTGAAGCCATCGGTGTCTCCCTGTATATACACGGGAATAAAAATGTTATCTTAATATCAGCATACCAATCTCCTAACAAGCCACTACTTACCCGGGACCTAAGTCTACTAATGGAAACTGGCCACCAAGTGGTAGTCATGGGTGACTTTAATGCCAAACACCCTTATTGGTCACCTGAACCACGAAACTCCCACGGTTTAATCTTGTATGACCACATGCTTGACAGCGACTTTCTTGTTCATAGTCCGCAAGATCCAACCCTAATTCATTATCGAGCAGACTTATCATCAAGTAATCCGGACCTACTACTCACCAAGAACTTAGATCTTCGTACTTGCTTCGGCAGTACATATACTAAAATTGGAACGATACAGAGAAGATTAGCATGGCCCCTGCGCAAGGATGACACGCAAAATCGTGAAGCGTTCCACATTTTTTTATCCATCTTTCATCGCCTATCTATCATAATACCAATGAAATAGATTCTGCGATAAATGGTCTACAAGACACCATCTTATTTGCTAGAAACGAGTGTGTACCAACATCCAAAGCTGAGCCTTGGCGTCCTAATACGATTCCCCGACGCGTCAAACGCCTTATTCAACAAAAAACCCGCCTTCGACGATACGCTGCTGTTGAGACGGAGACCAATATACGCAAGTACATAAAACTTTTGATAAACAAATTACAGACTAAGATCAACATTACAGACTAAGATCAACTTATAAAAAATTAAAAACGGTTGATAATCCCAGTGCTGACTTATGACGACTCGTTAAAAGCTTGAAATCTAACACTAGTCCCACTCTTCCAGCCCTAAAAACTAACGATAGCACGCTTACAAAAAACCAGCAAAATCAGTGCAATACCCTCGCAGACTCCTTCCTGAACAATATGCTATTGACACATAATTGGTCTAGCGACGAACACGCTGCTGTCGACTGTTCTCTAACTGCTCTAGTTAACCATCCACCCGATAAAATTACCCAGTATATCGTTCGCCCATCTGAAATTAGAAGACACATCTCGAAACATAAAATTCGCAAAGCATCTGGTCCTGATGAAATTTCTAACCTACTAATAAAGAACATACCCCAAAAAGGCCTAGTCAATCTCACTAAAATCTTTAACGCCTGTCTTGTGCACAATTACTTCCCAACCATTTGGAAAACCGCTAAGGTAATTCCCATACATAAACCGGGTAAAGATGCTTCTGAGCCTACTTCTTATCGCCATTAATAATAATAAAATTCAGATTGATGGCTTCAGCATTCCATGGAGCAAATCTGTCAAATATTTAGGCCTTATACTAGATAGCAAAATGAACTGGACAGAAAATACGTCCAAACTCTGCCTAAAAGGAGTCAAAGCTTTGAACGCACTGAGCCCGATATTAAATAGACGGTCTACCAAACTACGCATTTATTGCACCTTAGTCCGGCCCTGTCTCACGTACACATGTCCTGTGTGGAGTAGCACGTGTGTCACAAACATTAATAAACTTCAAATAATTCAAAATAAAGCGGTCAAATACTCCATTAATACCCGTCCATACACTAATCTTAAAAAACTACACGATAAAATTGGTCTTACCAGTCTTAATTCCTACATTTACAAATTATCCAAAACATTTTATTTATATAATAACCCTAGGTCTAAAAACAAGGTAATTAACACTATCTGCAGAACACGTAAACGTAATTTATCGTATATCGATAAATACAAACGTTACAAATTACCACATCCCTTTTTCTTAGCTGAGGAATAGATATGTGGTTGTTTATTTGCGCATGCGCGCTTGTTGCCGCCCGGAGACGCGCGTAGTATACTCGCCCGTATTCCATTACGCGTATGGCAGGGTATGTCGAGCGCGCGGCTGGCCGAGACGGCGCGCGGCGCGCTCGACCGCACGGACACCGCTGCAACTTTGTAAGTTCTATTGCTTATTAACTACCACAGTGAATTGAACCTATGTTATGTACAAAGTGTGTACCAAAGGATATAATAGTAGTTACGTATCAGTTTTATCTATATTCTGCAGAAAAATGTTTTTCAAAAGGACTTTGCAACCTGTAAAACGTATGTATATAACTTATTACTATAAATTAATAGGATGTTAATCCACACTATTACTTTGTATTCCTAAGTTCTGTCAATAAAGATATTTTAAAAACAAACAAACAGTATGTCTAAAAACATGCTGGTTCAAGTGCTTAATTTGAGTGGCGACGTACAGACCTTAAAAAGGGGCACTCTGATTGGAGTCGCTGAAGAAATGGAGTGGTTAAGGAGTTGCCAAGAAAAGACGAATATCTCAACAGGGAAAATAGATCTGACCGAAGTTTTTCTTGACCGTAAAGAAGATTTGGGAGCAATAGAGTTAGTGAAAGCTAAAAATTTGTTGAGGCGTTTTGCTGATATTTTCTCTAAAGGAGAACGGGACATCGGGAAGACTGGATTAGTGAAACATCAAATGAACACTGGTGATGCACTACCAATCCGCCAACGACCTCAACGAATTCCATTCGCTAAGGAAGAAGAGGTTGGGAATATGATTAAAGAGATGGAAGGAAATGGAGTGATAGAACCTTCTTCTAGCCCTTGGTGTTCTCCAGTGGTCTTAGTCAAGAAAAAGGATGGTACACATCGATTACCGCCGATTGAATGACGTTACGAAGAAGGACAGTTACCCGTTACCAAGAATAGATGACACACTAGATACATTGAGTGGAATGAAATGGTTTACTACGCTGGACCTTAAAAGTGGATACTGGCAGGTGGAAATGGATCCTAAAGATAAAGAGAAGACTGCATTTTCTACCGGTAAAGGACTCTGGCATTTCAAGGTAATGCCCTTCGGCCTTTGCAACGCGCCAGCGACGTTCGAGAGATTGATGGAGCGAGTTCTTGCAGGATTAATAGGAGAAGCTTGCCTGGTATACCTCGATGACGTCATTATTGTGGGACGAGATTTCGACGATCACCTCAAGAAGTTAGAAAGTGTGCTGAGTAAAATTAGGGGAGCAAACTTAAAGTTGAATCTAAAGAAATGCAGCTTCCTCAAACGACAATTATTTGGGGCATGTTATCTCTGAAGGCGGAGTAGAAACAGATCCCGCAAAAGTATCCGCCGTTAAAGACTGGCCGGTGCCGCAGGATAAGACCCAGGTGCGAGCCTTTATGGGCCTCTGCTCTTATTATCGACGTTTTGTTAAGAATTTTTCGGACATCGCAAAGCCACTACATAGACTTACGGAGGAGAAGCGAACTTTTGTATGGGATGCAGATTGTGAAACTGCCTTTAAAGATCTCAAGAAGAGGCTTTGCGAAACCCCTATATTGGGATATCCTGATGGAAGAAACCAGTTTGTCGTTGACACAGATGCCAGTAACACAGGCATAGGTGGAACATTGTCACAAAGAAAAGGAGATCAGGAGGTTGTTATAGCGTACTTCAGTAAAACGCTATCAAAACCTGAACGAAATTATTGTGATACGCGAAGAGAGCTCTTGGCTGTAGTGAAAACTTTACAGCATTTCAAGAAATATCTATTGGGACGGAAGTTTCTAGTCAGAAAGGACCATTCGGCAATAAAGTGGCTTCTACAGTTCAAAAACCCCGAAGGACAAGTCGCACGATGGATCGAACAATTGCAAGAATTTGACTTCGTAATTGAACATCGAAGCGGTGGTTCCCATAGAAACGCCGATGCGTTGTCACGCCGACCTTGTGACAGTGATTGTAAACATTGCGAAAGACAAGAGGGAAAGGAACAGACCTCTATACGTGTTATAAGAATGGATTCATGTAATGAGAGGTGGAGTAATGACGTCATGCGAAAATCGCAAGAAGATGACGACTTCAAGCCGATACTAGAATGGTTAACAAATTCTTCTCCTCGTCCAAGTTGGAATGAAGTTGCTGGATTGAGTTTCTCCACTAAGAGTTACTGGGCGTTATGGAATAGCTTGTTACTGTATAGTTCATAGTCATTTATTCACATGAATGTAGGTACATATAATGGTCTTAATTAAGTGGCTCCCGTGTACATTCTACCATTTCATTATGGTGTGTAAATGTTTATTTCGGCATGCATGTAAAACATTATTGAACTTATTAATAAATGTAATATATGTCAATCAATAATAATTATTTCTAACAATAGTAATAGATGTCAGTAAAATATTTAATAAAAACATAATAATAAAATAAAATTTCAAATCAAACAAATAATAATCTGATCATTAATAGCAAATAATTATAAGAAACAAAATAAAATAAATGTCAAATACAAAGTAAAAAACAAATAAAATATCACAAGAAATAAGTATTACAAATTGTCAGGTTAAAACAAAATTATTATCATTTAGAAATTCTTCAACTGTATAATAAGCTTTAGACGTTAAGATTTTTTTCAAGTTTGATTTGAATATATTAGTGTTACATAATTTTATGGTGTCAGGGATTTTATTATAAATTTTGGGAGCCATACACAGTACGCTCTTACCTACCAATGCTGTTTTTGCACTATGTAAGCACAGCTTATTGTCATTATTGTGATTAGGGCGCCTGTTTCGTTTAACTACCTCTGAGATGCGCTGGAATAGTTGAGGATTGTTATACACGAACAACGCAACCTCGAGGATGTAAGGAGACGGAAGTGTTAGGATATTATATTTGATATAATAGTCTTTACAACTGGCGGTGGATTGCAAGCCAAACATGCTCCGAACACAGCGTTTCTGGGCTTTAAAAACGAATTCGATGTTTGTTGAGTTCCCCCAAAAAATGATGCCATAGCGGAGTATTGAGGCCGCCAAGCCATGGTATGCAGTTAGCAGGGCATCAACATTTACTACTGGGGCTAGTTTAAATAAAGCGTATGAGGCACTGTTAACCTTTTTGCATAGCTCTGATATATGTGCCTTCCAGTTTAGCTGCCTATCCATAGTAAGACCAAGGAACTTGGTAGAGTCTACCTCTCGTATGATGTGATTCTTATACATTATTTTTAGGTCATGAATCTTAGGTCTTTGACTGAAGTGCATGATTTGAGTTTTAAGTAGATTTATTTTTAAATTATTATTGCCAAGCCATGCAATAATCGATGCCAGACAGTCGTTAATGTCGTCCTGGTACTGTTCCACACTTTGGCATTGAATAGAGACCGTACTGTCATCTGCAAAAAGAGACATGGGATGACTGGTAAATTTTGGTAGATCATTGATATAAATAATAAATAAGAGTGGTCCCAATACGCTGCCCTGAGGCACGCCATAAGTCACAGTTCGCGATTCTGATTGACATGTTACCTCGCATTTGCTTTCTAAGTCTATTCTAGATATGCTAGTGACTTGAGTTCTACCAGAAAGGTATGATTTAATTAGTTCTAATGCATTGCCTCGAATTCCGTAGGACTCCATTTTATTCAATAATATGGAATGAACTACGTAATCAAATGCCTGAGTCATATCGCAGAATATGGCGCATATCGGATACTTTTTGTCAACATTGCCAAGTATTGTTTTATAAAAATCATAAACAGCTAAATTAATGTTCCTATTTCGTCTAAATCCGTTTTGTTCTGGGCTTAATAAGTTGTTCAGTTCCAAATACGAATAAATTTGATTGAGTATATATTTTTCAAAAAATTTTGAAAATATAGGTACAAGCGCGATTGGTCTGTAGAATTCCAGGATCTCTTTATTTTCTTTTTTGAACAGTGGTTTTACTACTGATATTTTTAACTCATCTGGATACATACCATTACTAATGCATAATGAAAATGAAAACTTCAAGATGGCCTACTATGTCGTAAATGGGAGAGTCCGTCAAGAGATGGTACACACTTGCAAGTAATTGTACCGAAGGCAAAGGTTCCAGAAATACTAAGAGCTTTTCATGATGGGGTTTCCGGCGGACATCTTGGAGCTAGGAAAACTAAAATGCGTGAGCATTTTTACTGGTTGCATTGCAAGGAAGATGTCCAAGAATGTTCATCTGTTAAAGGACCACAGACGCGAAGTCAAGCTAGTATGAAGTTGTATAATGTCGGTGCTCCTTGGGAACGGATAGCTTTAGACATGGCCGGACCCTTTCCTGTATCAACGAACGGCAACCGTTACATATTAGTGGTGATGGACTATTTTACTAAGTGGCCAGAGGTGTTTGCGGTGCCAAATCAAGAAGCAATAACAGTGGCAACTAAACTAGTGAATGAAGTCTTTTGCCGATTCGGACTACCTCTTGAAATTCACAGTGATCAAGGACGAAACTTTGAATCGCAAGTGTTTCAAGAAGTTTGTAAGATTTTGAAAATACACAAGACGCGAACGACACCTTATCGGCCACAGTCAGATGGCACATTCAATAGAACGTTGGAGCAGCACTTGGCGAAAATAGTCGATTCACATCAAAGAAACTGGGACGAATATCTTCCGCTATTTCTGTTATCGTATCGTACAGCGGTTCATGAAAGGACTTGCAGAACACCGGCCCATGCAAATTTTGGCAGAGAGCTTCGACTACCGGCGGAACTCCTCACCGGATGCCCTCCTGACTCACCTAGTTGTATAACAGATTATGCGGATGTATTAAGGAAACGAATGGATAAAGTTCACAGATACATGAGAGAAGCCAACTTACAGGCCAGCGAACGAATGTGTTTTCATTCTATTATATGACAGAAGTTCAAATTTAAGATGTTTTGAGGAAGGATCGCTAGTGTGGCTTCATAACCCAGTACGGAAGCAAGGATTATCTCCGAAACTGCAGCCAAGTTGGCAAGGACCTTATAAAGTGATAACAAAAATTAATGACGTCACTTACAGAATTCAAAAATCGCCGAGAAGTTCCGCTAAGGTTGTTCACATCGATAGACTCGCCCGATATTATGGCTCTAACGATGCTCGGGACGAGCATGTCTTAGGAGGGGGCAGTGTTACGAATGTGACGGAACATGTCACAGCATCGGAACGATAAATTCGCACTTATTGTCAATAGCAGCTGTGACTGAGCGGTTTAGACAACGCCTGCCAAAACGATGGTCGACGGATCGAATCTTCGTGTTACGATATTGTGGTTTTTGTGTTTTTCTAATTTATGTAAATCTTTATTTGGTAAAGGTAACAGAAGATTCTATATTTAAATTCTTCCAGTTATTAGCAGAACATTCTGGAAGAATGAAAATGAGAAACGAAATGAAGATCAAAAATATAGTGTAAGGTTGGGATTAAGACGGAATGAAACGCTCTGACTGCTGAATAGATACTAATCATTTATTGGATAATCATCGGTATTTATATTCATACACTACACCTTCCCCGAAAGGAAAAATAAAATAATTAATATAATATTATTTTATTTATAGTTCCACTAGATAAGCAATATCAATATGTACTTGCTTAGATAACATAGGTATGGTACTTTATTAGCATCTACACATGTAATAAGTACATTGTATTGATACAATAAAACATAGTTGATCAAACAACAATTTTTAAAATAATTACAATAAAAAAAATGTTTCAGAAATACAAGTGTGTATATAATGAAAGTATACAAGAATAAAATAATATATTGTATAAGTGTAAAATAACAAATTTATAAGTAATAACAATAAGTGTCAATAGACTATAACACATTACGCTTACATTGCATGTTGTACGATACAATTTTTGATGATACATTATGTATCTATAATATGACATATTGGTTAACATCATTGTTTATGAGTAATACAACTTCGTTCTATTCTTATGAACTAAATCAGTTTTTCCGTTATCCTTTAATATTTCAACATTTGGTGCAACATCTTTAATTACCAAATATGGACCATTATAGATGCTTTGGAGTTTATTACCCGTTTCATTTTTCACTAAAATCAAGTCATTTTTCTTATACGTAATGGGATTACAGTTAAGGTCATGTTTCTCTTTTCGCTGTAATTTACTTTGTAATAGGTTTTCATTAGCTTCTTTTTGGGATGTTTGTAATCTATACTTTAACTCAAGGGGGTAACTGTCATAGTTGTAAAGAGTATCTATTGTAATTTTAGTCAGATTGGAGGGAATGTTGCATTTTTTCCCAAATAATAGTTCAAAAGGTGTAAATTTAGTAGCAGTATGAACTGTTGTATTGTATGCAAAGCACCAAAAAGGTAACCATGTGCTCCATGAACTCGAATGATTGTCAGTTTGAATTCGTAAGAAATTACCTAAATTTTTATGAGTGTTTTCCAAGGATCCTATAGTTTCATGATGATATGCGGTAGAGTTTAAAGTAGATATATTTAGTAATGCACACATCTCTTTAAAAATTGATGATAAGAATTCGGAACCCCTGTCAGTTGCAACCCTAGCTGGTATCCCAAATCTAAGTATAAAATTATTAACCAAGTTCTTGGCTATTTCTTCAGAACTTTTAGTTATCATAGAATAAGCTTCTACGTATTTACTTAACTCGCATTGGATAGTTAAAATATAAGAATTATTATAATTATCCTTATCCAAAGGACCTACGACGTCTAGAAAAATCTTTTCCATTGCCGAATTGGCAGTGGTGGTGATAACCATAGGCTCTTGAACATAATGAGAACTATGCTTCTGCTTTTGGCACTGTTCACATTTTTTAATAAATGTTGTAACATCATTTTCAAGACCGGGCCAAAAATAATATTTCTTGATATTATTATACATTCGTCTTATACCAGCGTGGCCACTCGTTGGTAAAAGATGAAAATCATTTAATATTACTTTTTGGTCGTCTTTATTATGAATTATTTTCACGTCATTTAAAATACATAATCGCGGACCGGTCCAATTCTTGTATGATTTAATTTCATTAATCATCTTTTGTATAATCGCATCATACATTTTATTTCGTATAAAAACTAACTCGTGCACGTTTATTTTCTCACAAAAATTTCTCAGCTCCCTCACAAAAGCGGCTGGCGTCAGTTGTGATTGGGAAACTGGATTTTTTATAAATAATGTCATTCTTGATGAGAAATAACAAAACACATCATTTTCTAAATCGAATGTGTTAGACCTACGTAGGTTTTTTAGTTTAAAATTGTCTAAAAATTTAAGTTCTACAGATTTCCTCGGTTTACTATGAATCTCTACAACTCTTGGTTGCGCAGGCCAATCGTCAGTAGGAGCCATAGCACTCGGAGGTATCAGTTTGTTACGTAATTCTTTACGTTTAGATCTCGTCATAACCGTGATAATGCTTTCGTGCATTGTTTTTAAGTCTGCTGATGTGACAGGCAATCGTGACATTGCATCCGCTGGAATATTATCTGAACCTTTAATATATTCCACTGTAAAATCGTATTCTTCGAGTAAAAGTCTAAATTTCATGAGACGACTAGATGGGTCTCTCATGCCAAATAAATATATTAGAGGTTTATGGTCAGTTTGAATTATAAAAGTTCGACCATACAAATAAGGACGGAAGTGTTTAACGGCCCACACTATCGCCAACAGTTCTTTTTCTACAGTGGGATAGTTGTGCTCCGCTTTATTTAAATTTCTACTTGCGAACGCAATTGGTTTCTTATTACAGTTATACAAAACAGCTCCCAATGAGTGTTTTGATGCATCAGTTTGTAGTATAAATTTTTTATCTAACGAAAAATCTGGATATTGAAGTACTGGGGGGGAGGAAATAATAGTTTTTAACGTAGAAAATGCAGTCTGGCATGCATTGTCCCAGATAAACTGTTTATTTTTCTTTGTTAACTGGGTTAAAGGATAAGCTATGTTCGCAAAATTTTTGATAAATTTTCTATAGTAGTTTGCAAACGCCACGAATTTAATTAATTCGTCTACGTTAGTTGGTACAGGCCAGGTACTCAATGCCTGTATTTTTGCAGGATCGGGAAGGACGCCTTCACCTGATATAATATGACCTAAATACAAAATTTCCTTTTACAAGAAACTACATTTAAAAGGATTTAGCTTCAATTTTACCTGACGTAATCGATTGAAAACATCTAGAAGATTTTTATTATGATTTTGTAGTGAATTTCCGAAAACAACTAGATCATCTAAATATACTAGGCATTTTTCATATGTTAAGCCTGACATTGCAACTGTCATCATTTTTGAAAATGCATTAGGGCTAGTTTTTAATCCCATTGGCATTCTCGTCATCCGGTATTGTCCCGAAACGGAAGCCTTAATTACGTCATTATTATCCGAAATTTTAAATTGTCCTGAACAAAATGCGGTATAATTGCGACTGTCAATATCAAGATCACACTGATAATATCCACTAGAAAGGTCAAGAGTAGAAAAGTATATAGAACCTGAAAGTGAATCCAAAATTTCAACAATATTTGGTAGAGGAAATTTATCATCCTGTATACAATTGTTCAATTTTCTGTAATCGATCACTAGTCGCCATTTTTTATTACCTGAATTATCTAGTTTCTTAGGTACTAACAACAAAGGACTGGACCATTCGGATCGACATGGTTCAATTATGCCCTCTCGTAACATATTACTAATCTGATCGTTTACTTCACGTTTTTGTGAATACGGAATTCTATATGGTTTACAAAAAACTGGCTGAGAATTCGGTTTTAAACTAATATTATGTTTATAAATAGAAGTTGTAGTTAACTGATCTCCTGGCAATAAAAATATATCGCTATATTTAGCACAAATATTTTCTATAGCGACTTGTTCCTCTTTATTCAAATGACTCAAATTTAATAAACTAAACAATCGTTTGACACGATCTGCATTTATATTTTTACATTGCTCAAAAGAACACAAGTTATAATCGTTAATTGATTGCATCTCAGGTTGAATATTATTAAGGCGAATTTCATTCTCACTGGTGTTTAATATTAAAATAGGTATCACACCATTTAAAGGTTTCACTAGTACGCTTGCTAAAAATATTCCGTCATGTAATTCAGACGAGCAAACAAGACATTCTTCTGTATAGTTAGTTTTTATATAATGAACTGATTCAGATCTAGGTGGTAATATAAAACAACGAGAATTAGTTCCTTCTTCAAGTTTAGATTTAAGAGGCAAAATAATATGTTTATTCGAGTTATTTTTTGTCAATGATAAAGACAAAGAATTCAGATCCAACACAGCATTAAATGTTGTAAGAAAATCTTGCCCTAATATAGCATGTGCCTTACATGGTAAGGAATTAAAAACATAAAACTTCTGCTTAAATGATTGTCCGGTCGAGTCTAAACAATGTCGCAGTGTAACATAAACATATCCGATTGCTTCTATTGCACCGCCGATTCCGCTTATCGTGATGCTCTCTTTATGGATGGGTATGTTTAATTCAATAACATGTTTATATTTTATAGCACAAATGGAAGCGCCAGTGTCAATTAAAAATGTATAGTTATAATTTTCTACGTATAAATCAATGCAACAAGTACTATTACTTGCGCATATAAACCCTTCATTTACGAAAAAAATTACTTTGCTCACTAGATTCATTAGAATTAGTGACGTCATCATTTGCAACATTTATGTTTGCATTATTTCGACGCGTGTTTTGTTGACCTCGACCACCGTCGTTATTTGACCTGTTATAAGAAGTAGTAGACCTACCTCGGTTCTGTGATGACTGTCCTCGGCTCTGGTTGAGACGACCACGACCTCCACGGTAGAACGTAGTTCCACGGCGATTGTTTGAACTGCTATAATTGTTAAATTGACGGGGGGCACCCCGATTATAAGTATAACGTCCTCGGTTAGGTGAACCTCGAAAAGATTTATTTCCCCTTTTATGGAATGCCAAAATATTACCTGATTGAGACGGAATAGCCATCGTCTCTTCATCAACTGCTGACTGTACAGCGTCTTGTAAAGTATCAAATTTTTGAGCCGCAATGATGGTACTTAGACGCCTATTGCGTAACCCGTCGGCAAAACGTTTTATTGCTTGTTTTTCATTCAATGGTTGCAGAATTGCCAAATTTGCCGTGTTGCCGTCGGCTTGCGCGATAGATAAATCCATAAAAATTTCAGCTAATTGCTTGCCATAGTCATCAATTGACAGTTGATCCTGTCGCAAAGTAAGCAGCTTGTTTTGCAAAGCTACAGAACTCTTTTTTGGTAATAAGATCATACGCATATCATATAATAATGTATCTACGGATGTATAGGTAGATTTAAGTTTTAGCTTGGCTGTTTGGGATAGTCGACTCTTTAGGACAAAGTTAATAAGACTAGCTTTAGATTGATCGTTATTCAAAGTAGAGCTATAATAATCAATGCCATCGATTAATTGTCTGGTCATCGACTCTTCGTTATTCATAATTGGTAATAAGCTTAGGGCGGTTTTTAAGTTGAACTCCATCTTGGATTCAGTAATGTTTTTCGATGTTGAACCAAATGATTCACAAGTACGCGTCTCAGATGGACGCACATGCGACTTATTACAAAATTCCTTAATGTCGGAATAAAGTTTAGTAATTTGGTCACTACAAGATTGTATTAATAACAAACTTTCTCCACTAATTTCTTCGGCATAAATTTGTTTTGTAATATTAGGACTCAATGCTGTATAACTAGTAAAGAAATCAGTTGCTTCCTGTAATTTCTGTTTTAAACGTTCTGGCGTTCTCCTCTCATAAGTGAGTTTAATTAAATTTTCTTTAATAAGTTTTAATTGTTCACAAATATTCTGAAGCTCATGAGCCATAATATTACAACATAATTAAATTTAATATAATTCTTAAAATACGCGAGCATAATAAAAATACGCGAGCATAAACAAAATACGCGAACATAATAGGTAGATATATCATTACCTCATAGTATATAAAATAACGTCGGATTACCTTGCACGAGACTTGCACGAATTTTATTTTTATATTTTTAACACGAACACTGGGTTTTTTTTTTTGAACACTAGTTTTTGTTTTTAATGTTTGTCAAAATTCGAAGTACTTGGCTGTCCAGCTTTGCACGCAGAATATCTCACATCACCCACAGCTACGGTATCTCGGCGCCTGGAAAATGACCTTCTCAAATTGTCACGTAGTAGTTGGTCATTTATCCATCCGTGGTGACATTTCTTATAACACTTCCACAAGAAGTACGCTCCGACCAACATACTCAGTCCAAGGAGTATCACCATCACAGTGCTGATTGTTGATATATGGAACTGCAGCTGCTCTGTGCTAGCTCCAATAGAAGATCCAATACCATTTTGGTTAATCACGACCTCTTCAGGTTTTTGAGAGTTTGAGTTACACATTGCAATTTTATTGAATTACTCGGACCACACACGATCGCTCGGCAAACACGCTTAACAAGTTATATCATATGACACTGAAACCGACTGTCACCCGAAACGCCATACCAAACCTGGCGCCTGGCAGGGTCGCCATGTAAGGTTGGGATTAAGACGGAATGAAACGCTCTGACTGCTGAATAGATACTAATCATTTATTGGATAATCATCGGTATTTATATTCATACACTACAATAGTTTAGCTCTTCTGGGAGATCATAGAAAATTCTAGAGAAATATAAAAATTAATATCGAAAAGACGATCGAAATTAAGGGTATAAAAGGAGCTGTCAGAGCGGTAAAAGGACAGTTAAGTTTGGGAGTTCAAAGTGAACAGAAGAAGAGGAAGAAGTGAAAAGGAAGAAAAGTGAGAAAATAGTGAAAAGTGCAAGTAAAGTGCAGTAATTGTGCAGTCGCGCTGTGAGTGTCGTGAAAGCGCAGTGACCGTGCGGTACAGTCGCGCTGTGAGTGTTGCGAATAAGACTAAAGTGCAGTAGTGCATCGTGTGGTACAGTCGCGTCGTGAGTGTCGTGTTCAAGATTTGGCTGTTGGGGTGTGAAAATAAAGCGGTCTCACAAACGAAGCTGTTTATTTCCAATCCCGTTACCCGTCTCCCGTAACATTATTTATTCTATAACTGCCCTGCCTCAACACTCTAAACTAGAAAACTCGAAGGTTATAGCTTCAGGTCAGGATTCCACTCCTTAGGTTGTCATCATCATCATCGAGGCCTTACCTCGGAGCCTGGGATTCAGTTTTCTAACCGACCGCCAAATCCCGATGATGAATATTTCTAAATATCGATTCCTTGTGGAATAACTATTATCGATTACACTTTCGACTTACTTGTTTTATATCAAATGGCAATAAAATCATAAATGTGTCAAAAATTATTTGCCCTTGATTTGAGATGTAAATATTCGAAGATTTGAGATTATTTTGAGTGAATTTCCTTGTTACCCGACTACGGCGAAGCCAAAAGGAGGGTTATGATTTTGATAGGCTATGTATGTATGTATGTATGTATGTATGTATGTATGTATGTTCATTTGTTCCCTCATAGCTCCTCCTTTTGTTAGAGTAAGTGGCATACGACCACGGCTATCCTTTTTTTTTTTTTTTTTTTTTTTATCAAATGGCAATAAAATCATAAATATGTCAAAAATTATTTGCCCTTGATATTTTCTTGTTTGTTACTTTTTAAAGCGTCCTTTTTGCGGTAGTCGGGTTTTAGTTTTAAACTTATTTTTTTTTTTTTTTTTTTTATCATTCAAGAAGTTTAATGGAAATATACAATGTAAGAGACAAAATAAACTAAAGAAAATAAGGATATTAATAAAATATTTACAATAAATATTTTAAATATTTTTTATAACTTATTTTTTATTCATTTGAAGAAAATAATATTATTACATAATACAGATGTTACACAGGCAGCTTCTGTGGAATAAAGAAAAAGAAAAAAAGAAAAATAATAATATGGAAAAAATTCGAGTGGAGTATTGTAATGACTAGAAGTGATGCATTCAAACAATTCTGAATACACCACCCAGCCATGCCTCCAGCTATTTTTTTTCAGATGAAATACTGCAAATCAATAAACAATTTTCTTTCTGCTAGTTCTTTTTTAATTTATTTATTTACCATACAATACACTATCATTACAGATGGGATCTAATACAATAGTATGAAAATAATTCAGGCACTTAGCGATATTTTATAAGTATAACCCAATTCACAACATACATCTTACTTTATCAAGCAACTGTGCATAGTTATTGGAAAGCCACTGTCGGCCAAAAAAAAATAATCCATCGCTTTAGATGAAGTTCCTCGTCTTTTGATAGGATTGTAGGCGGTCCTTTAGAGCATTATCATTGCCTCCATCCACGCGAAGCACATCCAGATTTAGAGCTAACAATTAACAGCTAACATTGTCCTCCTGTTACTAAAATATGATTTGATTATTTGTTATTGTTGGGCACACAACACGTTGCCGCGATGTTTGGACGATCGGTTAGACGATTTGAGGAATTACTAGAAGGGTTTGAATTTAAATAAAACCACAACTGTATTCTGATGTTGATCGACAATATATTTGAATAAAAATGACCTTTTATAATGGTTTCGGTAACGAAACCATATCGCGATCTAGAGAATGGTACAACGCCATCTATCGAAGATCTACGAACTAAGTTTTCTATTTGGTAAGGATACGCGATGCAGATAAGTTGCAAAGCGCCATCTATTGACGAGTTAACACAAAACTTTATGCATGCAATTTTATATTCTAAAGATAGTAATACATAATATTCTTATTTAGTTTATTCCTAGCTTTTATACCATATTGAACATACTGCCCACCAAAGGACGTTATTGACAACACGTCCTTTACAAACAAAAAAAGGTACATAATAATAAAAACACACTGGCAATACAATTGTCTTATTTGTGTTCAATGGGCAAAATACATAATTTGTTCGTTGGTCGTTTTATTGTTGACGAATTAGTACGTAAGGTAACTACACGTGTGACCTTATCATCACCTGGATGTTTTTCTAGGATACGACCCATCAACCAACGACTAGGCGGTAACCCGTCTTCCTTTATGAGGACTATGTCACCAATGTTTGGTTCTTTAGTCTTTGAAGACCATTTATATCTGTGCATTAAATTGCATAAATACTCTTGAGACCAACGTCTCCAGAATGACTGCAACATCCTCTGAACAAACTGCCAACGTGTTAAAGAATGTACATTTGAATTTTCATAATTATTATACTCTGGTATTGTGACTAGCGGTTCACCGATTAGAAAATGTCCAGGAGTCAAGGGCATACACTCTCCAGGATTATTTAGGTTCATGACGCTCATTGGCCTCGAATTTAGACACGCCTCTACTTGACTGAGAAGCGTCGCAAGCTCCTCGTATGTAAGCGTCGCATCACCAACCACTCTCTTTAGGTGAAACTTTGTCGATTTTACCCCGGCTTCCCATAACCCACCAAAGTTGGGAGCGTGGGGAGGAATGAAATGCCATTCGGTTTTATTTGCCTCTAAATGGTTTGCTATAGACGCCTGATTATGTAAAATCTGCTGCAATTCCTTAGAAGCGCCGACAAATGTGGTACCATTATCGCTATACAACCTAGCGCAGTGGCCTCGCCTAGACACAAAGCGTCTAAATGCCGCTAAAAATGCCTGCGTACTCATGTCGCTTACTACTTCGAGGTGTAATGCACGAGTCGACATGCACACAAATAAGCAAATATATAGCCTTTAAGTGAGTGGTGTCCACGGCCTTTAGTTGTCCGGATTTTAATAGGACCAGCATAGTCTACTCCGCTGTACAGGAAAGGTCTAGCTGGTGTACTTCGCACGGATGGTAGATCACCCATTTTTTGAGCTTTAATGGTAGCTCTTTGCTTGGCACATATTACACACTTCCAAACGTGTTGTCTGACCAAATTTCTAACTCCAATTATCCAATAGGCTCTCCTTAAATAGTTCAGCATCAGCTGAGGGCCTCCATGCAGAGTCCTCATATGCGCGTCAGCTACTATCAGGTGAGTGAGATGCGCGTTTGTCGGCAGCACTATTGGATGTTTCATATGCTCTTCTAATGACGACTTTTCTAGTCTACCTTCAGCTCTTATCAAGCCATTCTCATCAAGGTAAGGACTCAATGACTTTAATTTGCTTGTCTTTAATTGTAAGCTTCCATTACTCCGTAGCCGGGCATATTCTTCCATAAATGCGTCTTCTTGTGTTCTCTTTACACAACATTGCAATGCCTTATCTATTTCTCTGGCCTGTAAATATTCCGTTTCATTTGTCCCCTTAGACAGAAATCGACGGCAATACGCAATTACTCTAAGAAGTCTTGGTAAAGAAGAAAATCTCTCGAATATTTCATGACTGTCCGGTATAACAGCAACATGAGCTTTAACCGCTTGCTCTAAATCCACGGTTAAATTCTCGGGCCTTTTATAGTGCAATATTGGGTTTTCTCTCAGGAACTGCGGACCCTTAAACCACAGTGGATGGTCAAGGAATAAACTGGGTAGTACTCCTCTTGACGCACAGTCTGCTGGATTTTCTGTAGTTGAGACGTGAAACCATTGAGAGGGCTGCAGTGATGCCAATATTTCGGATGTTCGATTTGCTACGAACGTTTTCCATTTGCTTGGATGACTATTTAACCAAGCTAGCACAATGGTTGAGTCTGTCCAAGCGATTATATTATTCGTTGAGATTTTCAATACGTCTGCTGTCTCCACTAACAACTTGGACAACAGAACTGCTCCACACAGTTCTAAACGTGGAATGCTTATTTGTTTTATCGGAGCAACTCTGGTTTTAGCAACTAACAAAGCAACCTTAACCTTACCTGTGACGTCAATCATTCGCAAGTATACGACTGCTGAATAGGCTGCCTTGGACGCGTCACAAAATCCATGAAGCGCTAACTTATCACTCGAATTTATGCCCAGCCAACGGGGTATACTGACTTGGCCAAGCAGTGATAGTTCCTGACGGTAAGTATTCCATTCTTGTGTTAATTCGTTGCTTAGTCTTTCATCCCAATTGATACCTGCGAGCCATAATTTCTGTATAAATATCTTTGCTAACACTACACTTGGAGCTAGCCACCCAAGAGGGTCAAATAACCTTGCTATATCCGAAATTACAACTCTTTTTGTTACAGGTGCACTTGTGAGCGGCGGGAGATTCACCTTGTACTGGAAGGAATCCTTACTACGGTCCCAGGTAAGTCCTAATATTTTAATTATACTATCTATTTTGATCTCTACTTCTTTGCTTTCTTTAATAATTTCCTCATTATTATCAGTTTTTATGCTTTCAGCCTGTTTGCTTATTTTATCTTTGCTGGATGCAGCTTCAATCGCTTTTATCTCTATTGAACGTATTTTATCTAAAATTTCTGTATTATTACTGTTCCACTTTTGTAGTAAAAAACCACCCTTTGCTAATAATTCCGTCATTTCCTTATATATTGTAATACCCTCTTCTACACTGTAACAGCCAGTCATTAGGTCATCCATGTAGAAGCTATTTAATACTTTATCTACAGCGTTCGGGTAATTTTTGCCTTCATCGTATGCTATTTGATGAAGTGTTTTAATTGCCAGATACGGAGCGGGTGCCGTACCAAAGGTGACTGTTAGTAGCTCGTAATCTTTAATTTCTTGTTTAGGACTGTCTCTCCAAAGTATACGTTGATATTTGGTGTCCTCTTCAGCAATTCTTATCTGACGGTACATCTTGATGATGTCTGCTACGAGACCGATCGGGGAACTCTCCATCTCATTACTGTGTGTCTCAAATCAGCCTGTAGAGATGGACCTACCATTAGCGTATCATTTAATGAAACAACCTGCCTATACTTTTCAGATGCATTGAATACAACCCGTACCTTTGTAGTGGACTTGTCGTTTCGTATCACTGCATGGTGAGGTAAGTAAGCAGCTACACCTTGTTTGTCATCGTCTTCCTGTACCGGTCTCATATGATTTAACTGTAAGTATTCATGCATTACTTCAGTATATTGATCTTTAAGCTCTTGGTTCCTTTCTAACCTCTTTTCTAAAGACCTAAATCTACTTTCAGCTATCGAACGAGAATCCTTAAACTGTGGATCCTTAACGCAAAATGGTAATCTGACTACGTACCATCGTTTTGTCTACAGGTAGTGTCGCTATAAAACTCTTCACACTTTTGTTCCTGCGGTGTGAGTATCTTTGTGTTACTAATTTGTTCTTCAACCTCCCAGAAACGTTTGAGGAGGTCGTCTTCTTTAATTTGTGCATGCATTGCGGTAATATCACTATGTGTATAACCTGAAAGATTATTTGGTCTACTTACAGTACCTGACAACACCCATCCTAAGCTAGTGTTCTGGGCGATCAGAGTACCAGATGGACTTCGCATTAGGCCTTCCTTCAAGATGCAGCTATAGACATCTGCACCTAATAATATGTCAATTTTATTAGACTTATTGAATTGTGGATCTGCTAACTCGAGGGTTGCTATATCGAGCCACTCGAGAACACCTTTACTTATGCTTTGCTCAGGAAGGTAGGAAGTGATCTTGCTCAATACGTAGGCTGTTATTTCTAATTTGAACTGTGGATCTATACGCGACTGAATATTGAAATGAACTATATACCTTGCAATGGTTGATTTATTACCTAATCCTGACACAACTCCTTGAATAGGAGTTTTAGCTAGTCTTAAGTATTGGACTGTGGCCTCAGTAATGAAACATGCCTGAGAGCCTTGATCTACTAAAGCTCGTACTACCTGTAACTCCCCCGTCTTGGACTCGGCGTTTATTAGCGCAGTGGCTAATAAAACCTGTCGGGGAATTGCAGACACGCCGGAGACTACATGACTAGTACCAACTGTTGAGCTATTACTATCATTTGTCGAATTTGCTGGCGCTGCCTTATCATCCTTTGTTGACTCACCACTTATATGTAGTAAGGAATGATGTCGCCTTTGACACAGTTTACAATGTGTTTTATTTTTGCAGTTGTAAACATTGTGGTTTTTACCCAAACAATTAAAACAAAGCTTATTTTTTGCAACAAATTCACGTCTGACGTCTACTGTTTGTTTGGCGAACTGCTTACAAAAACAAACCTTATGTGCCTCAGTGCAATATTCGCAACGGATGCTGCCAGAACTCATTGCCACCATGGATTTGGGGGCATGTGAACTGGTGCCCTGGTGAAATCTTTTTGGTTCGATACATTCCAACGCGCGAAAACGATTCTCTAAAAACGTGGCAAATTGTTCGTAGGTAGACAATGCATTATTATTATGAGTATTTGCGCTTAACTCCCATTGTTTTCGTGTTTCGGGATCTAACTTAAACGCAACGATATGGATGATGATAAGGTCCCATGTAGATACGTCAACCTTTAAATTTGTAAGAGCACTAAGACAATCATTCGTTGTATCCAACAAATCTTTAATACCGGTTGCTGACTCGACTGACATACGTTTCTGACTAAGAAATTTTTTCAAAATACAACATACATACATACATACATAAAATCACGCCTGTTTCCCATAGGGGTAGGCAGAGATCACGGATCTCCATTTGCTACGATCCTGACATACTACTCTCGCTTCATTCACTCTCATTACATTCTTCATGCATGCTCGTCGGTTTAGGGTACTCCTGACCTGCCCTTTTTCCAAAACTTCCCCGATTTGGTCCAGGTATGTGCGCCTAGGTCTTCCCCTACCGACAGTACCCTCCACACTCGCCTCATACACCTGTTTCGTTAGTCTTCTTTCATTCATTCTCTCAACATGACCGAACCATCTTAACATTCCTTTCGCAATTCTCGTCACTACATCTTCTATTACTCCACATTGCTCTCTTACCACGCTATTTCTCACTCTATCTCTCAAGGTCAATCCACACATACTTCGCAACGCACGCATTTCTACTGCATTCACTCTACTCTGATGCTTTTTCTGCCACACCCAACTTTCGCTACCATACATAAGAGTCGGCACTAACACTCCTCGATGTACAGCCCGTCGTGCCTTTTCGGACAGTTTCCGGCTGCTCATAAAGTTGTGCAGTGCCCCATTCACTCTATTTCCAGCTGTCACTCTCCTTTCAACATCTTCTTCATGCTTTCCATCTCTTGTAAACAATGTTCCCAAATATATGAACTCATTCACTTGTTCCACTCTTTCTCCATCTATACAAATCTTACACTCTGTCACGCATTCATCTCTTTCAAAAACCATAACTTTTGTCTTACTAACATTCACTTTCATTCCTTTTCTCTCAAAAGCTCCATGCATAGTTGTTACCATCTCCTGCAACTCATCTGCCGATGACGCAAGTAAAACCTGATCATCAGCATAGAGAAGACATTTGACGAGTAACTCATTCATTCTTAAACCACATTCTTTATCTTTCAACTCTTGCAAACAACTGTCCATGAATAAGTTAAACAGCCATGGTGACGCTACACATCCCTGTCTTACACCCTTTTGGATGCGAAACCAATCAGTGTATGACCCATGTATCCTCACGCAAGCACTGGAGTCCTCATAGAGAGACCTCAGAGCTCGAATAAGACTACTGCTCACCCCATACATAGACAGTACCGACCAAAGTTCATTCCTCATCACTTTATCATAGGCCTTTTCCAAATCCACGAATGCGCAATAGACCTTTTGACTCTTGGCCAAAAATTTTTCGGCTAGGCTTCGCAAGGAAAAGACCTGATCCGTACATCCCATTCCCTTTCTAAAACCCGCTTGTGCATCCCATATTTTCTCATCGGTTTCTTTCATAACTCTCTCTATCAACACTTTCGCATACAGTTTGCCGACGATGCTGAGTAGGCTAATGCCCCTGTAGTTTTTGCAGTCCTGATGCGAGCCCTTTCCTTTGTAAAGTGGAACTATAACGGCCTTACACCAATCACTTGGTACACGACCGTTAACCCAACACATGTTGAATAGGCGGCACAACTGACTTGCTACGAGGCCCTGTCCAGCCTTCAGCATCTCGACTGTCACCTTATCATATCCCGCTGCTTTTCCAGTTTTCATACTTCTTAATGCATTCACCAATTCATTCATACTAATACCACTTTCATCAGCATTGACATGGTCATCCATCACCGAGGTTAGTGCCTGTACACCATCCTCTCTTTCAAACAAGCTTTCAAAATAGTCCTGCCATCTTTTTAACACACATTCTCCACCTTTTACAATACTTCCATTCTGGTCTCTGATAGCGTTCAACTCGGAGCTCTGAGTTTTTCCTCTGGCTGAACGAATGGACTTCCAAAAGAACTTAATATTCGTTTGGAAATCCTCAGATAACCTTTCATCAAACACGTCTTTTTGTTCATCTTTCTTTCTGGCAATCACTCCTTTCACTAGCCCTTTCAGTCTTCTATATTTATTTTTCGCTTCATCCACATCCTCATTCGTAGCTTTCTGCATTCTTTCATTAGCTCTGACTGCAAGCCAGTCTAGCCACGCTTTCTTTTTCTCAAATACCAACTTTTGCACTTCTTTATCCCACCATGCATGCTTCACCTTTTGCACTTTACTTCTCTTACTTGTACCACATACTTGGGAAGCCACACTCACAATCCCATCTTTAAATACCTTCCACAACTCCTCAATCTCACAAATTTATATATTTTTTGTTTTTTTGCTATATATTTTTTATTGTTATATCTTTTTTCAAGATTAGCCCAACACTGGGTGTAATTTAATTCGGAAATTTCCTTATGTCTAACAAACTGCTCAGCTTCACCGGTAAGATGTAATTTTAAATAATGCATTTTTTGAACTTTATCTAAGCTATCATTTCTATCTACAAGGGACAAAAATAAATCTCTAAATGTCGTCCATTCATCATATTTACCACTAAATGTAGGAATACTAATTTTAACCAGTTTTGCTGGTGAACTTTTAGAAATTGACCCCTCTTTGTTATGGGACGGTTCAGGTACACTACTTGCTTTACATTTATTTAATAAGGTCTTTAGTAAACATTTGTACGATACATAAGTTTCCTCAGTAGCATCATACATTTGCCCAAGCATTTCCGTTTCTAACTTCTCATGGTTTTCATATAACTTTGTATTAGCTGTTTGAAACTTAGCCCAATCTTTTTCTAACAACTCGAGCCTTGTTTCCATATACTCTCTAGTTAGCCTATCTTTTGGGCTCTTTTTAAAATTAATCAATCCCTTTTGGATAATCGTTTGAGTATTTTTCAACACTTGAACTAATCCCTCCATTTTTTAAATATTTTGCAAGTTAAAAAATTCTACAAATTTTTACAAGTTAGAAAATTTTACAAAAATTTTACAAGTGTTTGGAATATAATGTAACTTTAACAAAAATCGGGCATAGGCTCCGCGTTCCCTCGTTTTTTCTAAAATTATGCTAAGTCTAACATGCACATAGTATAATAATAAACCAACAAACTTAAATTCTACTAAGTCCTTGAATCTTGAGAGAAATATGTTCTAAGTTCAAATTGATGTTAAAGTTTCTAAGTAACAAATTCCAATTGAATTCTTACACTTCACTTAAATTTACTAAGTCTTCAAAATTTGAAATAATTATTTTCTAAGTTGAAGTTTCTTATTTAATTGTCTATGTTAAAATCTTCATGTAAATAAATTCCAAATTTGCACTGCACTGTCTCCCGGACTGTCTACGGAAACAGCCATACTGTGTTTGAAGAGTGCTGTCAAATACTATACTACTAAGAAAACGCCTGTGTATGCTTGCTTCCTCGACCTCTCACGTGCCTTCGACCTGGTCATATATGACATACTTTGGGATAAGATGAGGGCACTACAAGCCCCTAGTGATCTGATTGATATATTCAGATATTGGTATGGCAATCAGATGAACAATGTAAAGTGGGCAGGAACGTTGTCCGACTCATACAGGTTGGAATGTGGGGTGAGGCAGGGGGGGATAGCGTCCCCTACTATTTTCAACCTGTATGTGAATGGCTTGATTGAGGCGCTCAGTGGGCGGCATATCGGTTGCTTTATTGATGACGTATGTTTCAATAACATAAGCTATGCGGACGATATGGTGCTTTTGAGTGCCTCGGTATGCGGATTACGTGATTTAGTAGCTACGTGTGAAGGCTATGCTAAGAGCCATGGCCTCATATATAATGTCACGAAAAGTCAGTGTATGGTCTTTCAGGGCGGGTCGACTAAAGTAAATGAGATACCACCTGTGAAGCTCTACGGAACTCCATTGCAGTTTGTGGAGGAATTTAAGTACTTGGGGCATATAGTTACGCCCGACCTGAGGGATGATGCTGATGTTGAGCGGGAACGGAGGGCGCTGGCTGTTAGGGCTAAAATGGTGATCCGCAGGTTTGCACGATGCTCACCTGAAGTCAAAATAACCCTATTCAGAGCGTATTGTACAACATTCTACACATGCAGCCTGTGGGCTAACTACACCAAAAAGTCGTACAGCGCCCTTCGTGTCCAGTTCAACGACGCGTTCAGGATGCTGATGGGGCTCCCGCGCTTTTGCAGTGCTTCGGGAATGTTCGCGGAAGCAGCCGTTGACTGCTTTTTCGCGACAATGCGTAAGAGAGGCGCGTCGCTCGTGCGGCGTGTGCGCGGGAGCCCACACAGCATGCTGGCCGCGCTCGCGGCTCGGCTGGACTGCCCGTACATTGTTCATTGTTGCCAGCAACACGTTACGCACGTAGGCTGGGATTGATAGCCAATATGTAGGTAATAATAATTTAGTATTATTGTGGATTGATTTTAGTGTTATTGCTGTTATTTATTTCAATTGATCAATTATTATTTTATTTTGTGTTATTGTACCTAATTAATATTTATAATCCATATTTTTCTATATTGACATAATGCTTTAATCTAATTATTAAAAATGATTTGTTAGTGTTAGTATTGTAGTAGTAGTATTAGAATCCATTCATGATATAGGTGAATATGTAGGTACTTGTCATAACTTTATTACTAACATTAGAGATAAGAAAAAAAAAAAAAAATTGTACTCACAGTTTTGAGTTGCACTGACTCACTTCAACAATCGAAGTTGGCGCCTTCTGGTTACAAACGTCAGATGGCGCTGCTGCTTGGCTCACTTCTCGGCAATCGTAGTTGGCACCTTCCGTTTCGGTTTCCGTTCACAAACGCCAGATGGCGCTGCTGCTTGGCTCACTCACACCGGCGTTCGCTGCTGCTGGAAACTGTGTACTCTTGCGCAGCGATCCACTGCGAGTATCACAGGATGAACGAGGTAACCGTAGCTTCGCTCGCTCGTATCATAAAAATCGATTTGGCTCGATAGGACCATATGTTGGGCACACAACACGTTGCCGCGATGTTTGGACAATCGGTTAGACGATTTGAGGAATTACTAGAAGGGTTTGAATTTAAATAAAACCACAACTGTATTCTGATGTTGATCGACAATATATTTGAATAAAAATGACCTTTTATAATGGTTTCGATAACGAAACCATATCGCGATCTAGAGAATGGTACAACGCCATCTATCGAAGATCTACGAACTAAGTTTTCTATTTGGTAAGGATACGCGATGCAGATAAGTTGCAAAGCGCCATCTATTGACGAGTTAACACAAAACTTTATGCATGCAATTTTATATTCTAAAGATAGTAATACATATCGTCACTGGAAAGCCAATAATACTAAAACGCCAAAAGGCCATTTCACAGGAGAGCGAATTAAAGTTTTTTTTTTTACAAAACTAGGCATAACTTTTTTTCTAATTTAGTAATTCACAAACAGTAAAGGCCAAAATATATTGTAACACTGTTCCCTATGTACTGGAATCGATATATTTTGCATATTTTGCGTGATTCAGGAGATAGCTGTCGCTTAAGTACAAATGCTCTGTACACTTGGTAATGAAAAAGTACTTATCTTAATAATTATTATAAGGTATTGTGATCAAATATTACTGAAAACGTTCATCTTTTCAAAAGTATGTCAAGAAAAAGTACTAACGCGCCTTACAGTTGGACACAGTCTCAGGATAAGAATACTTAAACACCACAATATGTCAAAGGACCGCACGGTAAAACGATGTATGGAATTATTTGTTGGGATCATTGTTACGTCAAAAATACTTATTAAAAGATTATTCATTCTAATTTCAATTTATTTTTCCTAACAGACATAATCAACAGTTGGTAAATCCTAATAATTGCAACAGTTGCCAACAAAATAATACTTCTAGCATCTTTTTATTTAAATATTATTGTACTGTATTTGTTTAATTAACGATTATTTTTATTAAAAATAAATTGAACCTTAATAATTTCACAATAATTATCATAGGTTATATAGATTTTTAGTACCAACATAACTAAAAATTTTTATAGAGAATTAAATAAAACGGTAATAATTAAATAAATATGCTTATCAAAATCCAATTCCAAATAATAAAGTAATTATCATAGGTGTGATCTATTTTTATATCGTAACGTACTGGTATTGTGTTCTAAAAAAACCAATACGGTATTATTATGCATTTCTGCCAAAAAAGAAATAAGCAAGAGAATAGGAATTAGTGTTCTGGTAATTACCCATGGCAATATTATAATTCAAAGCGAAAGCGAAGGCGAAGGCTGGATCTGCACGGGTCGTCAGGAGCACGTATAAATGAGAACCGCTCCCTCAGGTAAGACGGCGTAGCAGGGTTGTACAGAATATTGAAAATATAACAGAGAATACGAGTGTTCCTACGCTGGCCGATAGGGAGCCACTTGAGTTCTCTGCGAAACTGCGAGACATGGTCGTACTTTCTCAGGTTGAATATGAACCGAATGCACAAGTTTTGCAATCTCTCCAACTTGTTTAAGAGTTCCTCAGTGATATCTAGAAAACAGGCATCTGCGTAGCCCATAATGGGTTTGATAAGAGTTTGGGCAAGGGAAATTTTGGTTCTTGAAGGTAGAAAGCTCTGGAGGCACTTTAGGGAGTGGAAGCTATAGCGTACTTTTCTGTTAACCTCATTGATATGAGGACTCCGGGACAAGTTAGTATCAAAGAGTACTCCCAGATTCTTGGCGGTATCCGAATAGGGTATCCGAGTTCCATACAGCGTGACAGGAGCAAGTGCGGAGAAATCGAGCTGCCTGCGCATATGAGTGTGTCAGATTTGGGGGGGTAAAATTTGAGGTGACCATATATATAGCCTATAAATTACTATATATACCTATAAACAGGATGCCATCTGTAATTATGTATTTGAACCAAGGAAATTAAACAAATACAATTCTGTTTTATCACTCTTTTATTCTGTTATACTACGTCAGTTCCAAAGGCTGTTGTAGACAGGAAAGAACTAACAAGAATTATTATTTTACTTTATGTTACACCAGGCTCGTAGCCTAATATTACAATATAAGACAACCCTGGTTTCAGACCAGTTACAACAGTATAATAGTTAAAACTATAACATAGATATTTATCACATAGGAACCATGTTGGAGTCGAACCACTTCTCATAATTATTAGTATGACAATACTTGCACAGTCACTAATACGCTATAATGATATTGTATCACCTGGTATATCAGTTAAACAGAGTAATAGCCGATACTTTGATACATAGGTAGTACATAAAAACCTAGATACCACACTGGTATCGAACCAGCCCTTATAATCATACTTTTACAGCCATTATTATTATGATAGTTTATTATCCCCAAGGATTATCGCAAATACATCAAGTAATACTTTGTTTCGGTTACTTTACAAGTATATTTTAGTTACACAATATTTGGAACACCCAAAGAGGGTATTTAATTATAATTGCTAATTCAATTAACTTGTTAAATACCAATCCACTATTATATTATTCACTATAACAGTAATTATTACTACATTCACTGTTATAACACTAAGTAGGTACATATTATTATAACATTATAAATATAACAGAGGTATATCGTACCTCACACTTCGACGGCTCGGGATAGACTGTGTGAATGACATCTGTCATCGTCTTTTTATAACATTTGAGACGTCGCATTGCATCGAATGATTTTCACCCACCTACTTATAAAAATATTGTATAAAGTAGTTTCTTATTTACAAATCCTTTAAAATATTCTTTATAGTAATATAAATACACTATAATACATCAAGCTACACCTCACCTGATCGCTGGCCACTCCATATTTTAACACGATTCTAACACGGCCATACTGACAATTACTTCGCTCTCGAAGTATATACAACGAATTTTATTGCAAATTGCGATCACATATTACATAGTTAAACTTAAGCGTTATAATTATATTTCTTTTACATCACTTTATACAAAGCAGAAAAAACAGAATTTATACAAAGAAAAAACACTTTCTGTCACTTCATTTCAAACACCATCTATAAATTTACCATTAAATTAATTCTGCATCACGTCATTTGATCATAACAGTCTTATTTTACCCGAGATGCAAATCTCGTATTTTACCCGAGATGTAAGACTCGTATTCTCCACGAGGTATTACAGTCTCGTATTTTAACCTTAGTCTTAGTCTTTAGTCTCGTCCTTACTTTTTATTTTTACTTATAACCACCACTAATGCCAAAAGCCAATAACACTATATATATATAGTAACACAAATAGAAATGTTTTTAATCTATCACGGCCATTCTGAACTGCACTTTGATCTCAAAGTGTTAGTAAATTCATAATAAAATAATACCTATTGTACTCCTTTGTGGGACATACTTAGTGTAAACGCTATTGTCTTTTTTTTATAATTCGAATTTTAGTTCGTTTCAACTGTACTTGACTTTACTTCCACTGAAATTTACTTTATTATTGTATTTATTGCAGCTTATTTTGAATAAACTTTACTATTGCAGCGACTGTACTCCGCGTTTCGAACTGGTCGGTGGTCCATTTGCTAAACTAGTATTTAATATTTATTTTTATATTGACGTGTTGCAAGTTCCGATTTAATAGTCCATGCAGAATAAATGTTTTATTTTTTATTTGAATTTAATATTGAATCGACGTTAGGTAATTTTACTAAATAGTGAATCTTTAATATTGTACCGACTGTACTTTAACTTCATTGGCTTTTAACTTTATTGGCTTTACATAGTAAACTTAGTCTTAGGTAACTTGAAAATGTGTCCAACTAATAAAAAAAATGGGTCGTATTTTAAAGTCCTGGTAACCATCACACATTAATGATTATCAGTATCAATGAATCCAAATGGATTAAGAGGCTCTTTCAATCTTTTTATCTCTGTGTATGTGTAAACATACCTTTTAGTAATTCTCATAATAAGCAAGTCTACTTTACACAGCAATCATAAATAAGTAACTGTTCAGCCAACCTGATACATCTTAATAGGTTACTTGTCAGGTACCGAAAATAACTTTTAGAATTCAAAATATTAACACCACTAATTCTGATCACCAAACTTTTAGAATAGATACGGAATATTAACACCACTTATTCTGATAAATCCATTTCAGTTCACCATAAGGATTAACCTTGCTATAGGTATTAGTCAAGCCACATATTTTATTTAAGAAAATAAACCGTTTGATCATTACTTTCTTTTTTTATTAAATAGGGTAGCTTTAAATATGAAATCCAGTATTATATCAATGATACCAGCCAGAAAATTTAAAATTATTCGTTAGTGATCAGCCCGAGTGGTTTGCAATTAGAACTATCAGGAAGTTCACTATCCAACTTGAATCTTATTAATCACAAAAGCTACAATACCGTTTTTGTGCACTTTTTTTGTTGGTGGTTTGGAAATACACTGCTTCGCAGTACCTCTGCAAATTGATGCTGGATTTCACTGCCTTGCAGATAGCTGAGCCGTCAGTCATTGCTCCAGTGGGTAGCAAATATTACAGAAGGCTTTTGGCAAGCCTCCCAGATGCAGATACAATCTGAAACTTGTACAATATGTATTAGAATACGGTTTTTGCGTATCCCACTTCTGATGTCAGATTTGGGGGGGTAAAATTTGAGGTGACCATATATATAGCCTATAAATTACTATATATACCTATAAACAGGATGCCATCTGTAATTATGTATTTGAACCAAGGAAATTAAACAAATACAATTCACTCTTTTATTCTGTTATACTACGTCAGTTCCAAAGGCTGTTGTAGACAGGAAAGAACTAACAAGAATTATTATTTTACTTTATGTTACACCAGGCTCGTAGCCTAATATTACAATATAAGACAACCCTGGTTTCAGACCAGTTACAACAGTATAATAGTTAAAACTATAACATAGATATTTATCACATAGGAACCATGTTGGAGTCGAACCACTTCTCATAATTATTAGTATGACAATACTTGCACAGTCACTAATACGCTATAATGATATTGTATCACCTGGTATATCAGTTAAACAGAGTAATAGCCGATACTTTGATACATAGGTAGTACATAAAAACCTAGATACCACACTGGTATCGAACCAGCCCTTATAATCATACTTTTACAGCCATTATTATTATGATAGTTTATTATCCCCAAGGATTATCGCAAATACATCAAGTAATACTTTGTTTCGGTTACTTTACAAGTATATTTTAGTTACACAATATTTGGAACACCCAAAGAGGGTATTTAATTATAATTGCTAATTCAATTAACTTGTTAAATACCAATCCACTATTATATTATTCACTATAACAGTAATTATTACTACATTCACTGTTATAACACTAAGTAGGTACATATTATTATAACATTATAAATATAACAGAGGTATATCGTACCTCACACTTCGACGGCTCGGGATAGACTGTGTGAATGACATCTGTCATCGTCTTTTTATAACATTTGAGACGTCGCATTGCATCGAATGATTTTCATCCACCTACTTATAAAAATATTGTATAAAGTAGTTTCTTATTTACAAATCCTTTAAAATATTCTTTATAGTAATATAAATACACTATAATAGATGATCAAACGAACTTCTGAGCGAAGTTCGATCATTATTATATGAGTCGCTTCATTCGAAGATATATAATTCTTTACCATGTAGTACCCCCTACTTGCTAGGCAACGACGCACGATTTTAGAGAAAAAATAAATATTTTTTGAATAACGAGTACTTTTCTTGACTTCCCGTATCCCCGACCCGTATTACTCCGCCATATTGATATTTGTTGTCATTCTATTTAGAGATCGAGCAAAACTTATAATTTGGGTATACAGAATCTGTGATGCTGTTGAATGTAAGTAAAGGGTGGGAGGGTGATTATATCTTCGAATGAAGCGACTCATATAATAATGATCGAACTTCGCTCAGAAGTTCGTTTGATCATCTATTATATTTCGTCGCTTCATTCGAAGATATATAATTCTTTACCATGTAGATGTTTAGAGTAGGTACATCTAAGTTTTGCGGTTCAAAGATAACGACTAAAATATTGTCTTACAAGCAATATTTATTATGTAATAAAGGCATAAAAGAGAACATTCATAACGTTCTTGATGCAACTAAAAGATTTAATACATCAAAAAGAAAAATATTTAGGATCATGTAATATAATGATCATAACACCACACATAGTAATTAAGCAAACGGCTCTTGCAAGGGACCCTTCGTCGTCATTGATTAATGGCCTATTATAAAACCTTGCGAAGGTTTAGGATGTAGAAGCCCCTACTGCTGCTTTACGGGTCAAGTCAATGGAGACTCCGGTAGTTGTAGCAGCCGAGGTGGAGGCGAGGCGTGTGCTATGGCACTGAATCTAGTTATGTCTACTCAGCTATTACATAACTCTTGTTTTATCTACCCTAAGGCATGGCAAATAACGAAAAAAAAATGTTTAAAAAAAAATTGTAATTTTTAGTAAGTTTCTCAATCGATAATTCTGAAATAACATGAAGATACAAAATTTAAGACAAACTACGGATTCCAAGTAGGTATGTTGAAATTTTAGGACATTGGGTTTTATTTATAAGCGCCCTTCAGTAGCCTTTAATTACAATCATTGGATCATATTCAGATCCCAGTAAAAGGGATCATACCGATCTAACTATCAGGCTCCCAAACGAGCAACCCTAAAATTTCGCTAGAGTTTTAGCGGTGTTTATATTCTTGTAATGTGTATTTTCCTTTCCCTTCGGGGAATACAGGCGTGAGTTTATGTTATGTATGTTATGTTATTTTTAATATATTATCAGAGATAAAGGAAAATGAGAAATAAAAGTTAGCGGTATGGACTTCGGTTGGTAACGAAAGCCTGAGGGATACAAATTGTGTCGCAGCTTCTAGGCTGAGGCTGGAGTGAAGGTGATGGGTCATGGGACTGGCTGAGATGAGATTGAAATAATAACTTACGCTTTGTCATCGCAGATTTTTTTTTTTTTTTATTCCAGGTAATTGTGAATGCATAAACGGCAAATGCGTCTAACTCTTGAAACCTTGGTATCAAAATGTTTCATTTCAAATTGGCGCGGTATGAAAAGAAATCAAACTCAGGTAGTCCCAAACGTAATACGATTGATCATAAAGCTAAATCAGACAACCCGGAATCTGTACCCGGATAGATTTATTTTAATGAAACCTAAAAATTTTGCAAATTCGTGACGGTAGCGGGTAAACAGTGCTATGTAATATTCATTCTGTGACGGTAGTAAAACACTTATCGTCGTAAATAAACTGTCACCTTTTTCTTAAGTTTAGGGAGCACTTTTCGTGCTATGGATAAACCGTATGGTAGAGCAGTAAACACATGCTTTGATTGCATTTGAATTATGTATTTGAAATAGAGATCTCATATATTTCGGATCTGCTTCGTAAATAGAGTAAATACGCTTTGTCAGGTCGACTTGCAACGGATCATATGATCAGAGTGGACGAACCCGATGGTTGTAATGAAACCATTGTGTGGCATAAACAGATGCAGTTTGAAGATGGGATTTTTCGACAAGTTGTTAATTGATTTCAGATTAGTATAAAAGACTACTGTCATTAGGTTTTGAAAAAATGTTAAATATTACCTACTTGAGCTATTAGTGAGCTATTAGTCACCTCTCTAACAAACATCCATACTAATATTATAAATGCGAAAGTAACTCTGTCTGTCTGTCTGTCTGTCTGTCTGTCTGTCTGTCTGTCTGTATGTTACGCTTTCACGCCTTAACCACTGAACCGATTTTGATGAAATTTGGTATAGGGATAGGTTAGACCTTGAGAAAGGACATAGGCTATGTTTGGTCGCGATAACCGACATCCACGCGGGCGGAGCCGCGGGCAAAAGCTAGTTGAGAATAAATATATTACGCGACCTAAGTGCACTCTTGCGCATGTGTCTCACTCTGGGTTGAAGTTTGCATCTGTTTTGTGTTCGTGATTTGCTGATACTGGGTAGCCGGTGAGGGATATCATTCACCCCCCCCCCCCCCCCCGCCGTTTGACGAGGAGCGAGGAGGTCCCGACTAGTTTCCCTGTGATGTGAAAGACCAGGCATTCGTCATTTTACTGAGTATCAGATTTTGTAGTGGTAACGGTCTTTTTTATATGCTGGCCTTGCTTTTCAATGGCCTTATTGACCTTAATTAAATAACATGGAGAAAGTCCTATTTATGTTACTAATTTTTCCGTCTTTCCTACAAAAAAAAAATTGTGAATCCGTGGAATCTATCACTAAGATGTTCGAGCGCTTCAATTTTATTGTCACTTAAGCAGTTCGGAGCAGTTCGGTACTGTTAACAGCTATTGCCGAAATTATAGTATTGAATTTTTATGTTATGGTACATACGTACCTACTTTAAATATGTTGTTTTAGGAGTTTGTCCTTATTTTAATTGGTCATACTCTTCTTTAGCAGTGGCGACCATAAGTTAGCTAGGCTGTCATGAATACTTGGCCCAAATTCAGGGCTATCAGAGGTGCATACTCCTAAAGCTGCGCATTCGCTGGTACAGACTCAGCATTAGCTGACGCAGCGAGGGCAGTTTCTGAGATTACGAGAGATGCAGTTGCATCTATTGGCGTATTTTCTATGAGCGATTGTGCCAGATACATTAGGTAGTATCTGACTGGGTGTCTAATAACGTATCTGATGGTGTCTGTACTACTTCACCTTCTGGTAAAGTTGTATTATGATTTTTTGAGTAAATTTTTCTACAGTAATAAGTAGATATTTTGTTTAATAGGTAACACCATGAATGAAATAGGACAACGCAGATGATAAAAAATGTAGGTACGTGTATAAGACAGCATGTACTTAGTATTTTGATTTGTTCGCAAGTTACTCTCAGTCAACCCCCAGCTTTAATCTTTGAGCATCTACGAGTACTCATCCGTCGTTTTAACTCGCAGTTAAACCCCAGGAATGCTTACAGACGCTAATCGTAATAACATAATATGGATTGCACACACTCAATAATAACACATTATTATAACCGATATGATTTTGTAAACATATATTTGATGACGTTAACGTCAATATGTGTCTTATCTATTTTAGATTGCACATACTTAGTATTTTGATTTGTACGTAATTAACTCGCAGTTAATTCCATGATCGTTGTTAACTCGCAGTTAACCCCGATTTGATGACGTTAACGTCGATGTGTCTTATCTATTTTAGATTGCACATACTTAGTATTTTGATTTGCACGTCATTAACTCGCAGTTAATTCCGTGATCGTTGTTAACTCGCAGTTAACCCCGATTTGATGACGTTAACGTCGATGTGTCTTATCTATTTTAGATTGCACATACTAAGTATTTTGATTTGCACGTCATTAACTCGCAGTTAATTCCGTGATCGTTGTTAACTCGCAGTTAACCCCAATTTGATGACGTTAACGTCGATGTGTCTTATCCATTTTATATTGCATATACTTAATATTTTGATTTGTACGTAATTAACTAGCAGTTAATTCCGTGATCGTTGTTAACTCGCAGTTAACCCCGATATAAATTTGATGACGTTGACGTGGATGTGTGGCGTATCTATTTTAGATTGCACATACTTAGTACATATTTTGATTTGTTCGAAATTAACTAAGATATAATCAACCGATATAACATCAGACAGATATATACAGCCCAGATTCATTCTAAGGTATATGGCTCTAGTCCATAACAGTGCCTGGAATACGGCAATAGGCTCACCCCCCATTACGTGGGACCGAATACAATGATTGGTGAAATGTGGGTGATAATTGACCTCTGTCTAACCCTTCAGGGACAAAGGCGTGATTATATGTATATATAATTTATCAAGGTAGGTAGGCAAATAATAAAAAAAAAATATTACAGGTATATCTCGGGGCACGTATCTTGGATCTAAATCGGAGGATAAACGAGGCCGAAGCGCGCGCCAATTATTTGTATTATTCTATGCTTGGTGGAACTCAATCATCCAACGTAGTAGCATCATAACCAACTACTTTAAAGGACCCCCGAGAAACGTAAAAAGTGTAGTGCGCGTATAAAATACATTTTTTGTACATTTTAGATCCAATATAATGTCCCATGCAATATGTGCTAACTGCATGTTCCGATTAAATAAAAATATTAATTCACGTAAATAGTTTTACGTCGGTAGGTAGCTAAAATGTTATCTACTCACATTGATCTATAACACGACGTCGTTTTCTTTGTTAATTTTCTTCTATATTCTTCAATTTTCTATTTAAAACACATAATACGGTCGTTACTATCACTATTTTTGATTTTTAAGAAGTGGCGGTGGCGGCGTGCTAACGTTGCCACGCACGAAAAAGGAATGACAACAAATATCAATATGGCGGAGTAATACGGGTCGGGGATACGGGAAGTCAAGAAAAGTACTCGTTATTCAAAAAATATTTATTTTTTCTCTAAAATCGTGCGTCGTTGCCTAGCAAGTAGGGGGTACTACATGGTAAAGAATTATATATCTTCGAATGAAGCGACGAAATATAATACATCAAGCTACACCTCACCTGATCGCTGGCCACTCCATATTTTAACACGATTCTAACAAGTGCTACCAATAACACTGCACAACAGCAATTTGGATGATTGGCTTATGATACATGATCTTGCCTCAATTTTTTATGGCGATTACAAATCTGTAATTATTTTCTTTCTATCAGCTCTAGTTTAGAAGATATGACATATGAGTCTTTTTAGTAAAAAATACGTTTTTTCGGAAAAATGCCTTGTTTATCTTGTTTTCAGACTGAAAAAAATTTTCTTTTATGTGATTTTCTTCCAGATTGGGTAGGCAGGGAGCTGTTTTGAATGCTCCAACAATAGTCAGCCAACATGTGTATGTTCCAGTAACCTTGATAGCGTTCTTCCATCGTACGAAGGTCTTGATGGAATCGCTCGCCCTGTTCTTCACTTAGGTCCCCTAGATTATCGGGAAAGTAGTCTAAATGGTTACGAAGGAAGTGCAACTTGATGCTCATGTTACATCCAAGGCTTTGAAAGTGTGTCATTAGTTGTTCAATGTGATCAGAAAAGTCCGAACTTTTCTTATTGCCCAAGAAATTGTGAACAAGCCAAACAAATTCATTCCATGCATTTTTCTCGAGTTCTGTCATGGTGTTAGTAAAACTGGAGTCCTTTATTAACGCTCTTATTTGTGGCCCGTCAAAAATACCTGCTTTAATCTTTTCTGCACTCAGTTTTGGAAACTTTTCCGATAGAAAAAGAAAACAATTTCCATTTTTATCAAGCCCTTTTACAAATTGTTTTATAAGGCCTAGTTTTATGTGTAACGGAGGCAAGATTATACGATCTCTTGATACTAAAGGGGGCTTTATGACGTTCTGTTGACCTGGAACTAACTCTTCTCGAGGAGGCCAATCTTTTTTAATCCAATGTTGATTTTTAGCTCTACTATCCCACAAACAAAGAAAACAAGGATACTTTGTGTACCCACCTTGTTGGCTTAAAAGAAAGTTTACCATTTTTAAATCAACACATATAAGCCAGTTATGTTCCACATATTTAATTTTGTCCAAAACCAAAGCAACTGTTGTATATTCTTCTTTTAATTTGGTTGAATGTGCAATTGGTAAAGATCCTAATCTATTGCCATTGTGTAAGAGAACACATTTTAGACTTCGTTTTGATGAGTCTATGAATAAACGCCACTCACTATAATCGTAATTTTGCAATCCCATTGCAGTCATTAAACCAGGCACGTCTTTACAAAATACGAAGTCGTCTTCTTCAGCAAAATATTTCAGGAAATCTTGTTCTCGGTTGCGGTAGTATGAAACCCTTGTTTCTGTGGTGAGTAAGTTTCTTTCTTTTAATCTAGATGCCAAAATTTCTGAAAAACTCTTTGACAAACCCAAATCTCTGATAAGATCGTTCAAATCACTTTGATTAAATGGTTTTGGCGTTCGCTTTAGTTCAAAATCACTTTCACAATCAGTATCACTACTCTCAGATTTTACATTAAAATTTGTAGCCTCCTGCTGTGAAATACCGGGCTGAGGTTCAGGTGAGACTCTAGGACTTATTACCCGTCTATATGCCGACCGTATGCTAGGATATATCCATTTGCTTCTATTCTTTCGGTTAATGCCAGATATGTTCACCGAACAAAAATAACAGTCATTGTGGTGGTTCATGGGTTCCTTCCAGATCATAGCGGTCTCGTGCCTAAATCTGTTCCTTTTTTTATTTGTCCATAAACGTAGAAACTCAACGCATGTTTTGCATACCTTTTGAGGAATCCAGGGCTTATTTTTCATGTCCAGTGGGTGGCCAAAGTAATTGTTGTATACCTCTTTTATGAACGCTGTCACATTCAAACGGTATTCTTTAAACATATATTCCCCGCAAATGAAACAAAAATGGTTTGGTTCGTTTACACACACTCTTCTTGAGGATGCCATGACAAATTATTAAAAAAAAACTTAATTTCAAAATGTTTTTCATCATCATCATCCACATAGAGACGTTAGTCCTGATTGCATCCGAGGCCACGGTGCCCTCGGAGCTCAGGGTCCGCCTTCCGGCTCTTCCTCCTCCACTTCGCACGATCTTGGGCGTCCAAGGTGGTGAGACCGTTTTCACGCATGTCACCCTCCACGACGCCAAGCCAGCACTTCTTGGGCCTACCCCTTCTACCTGGACCGGGTGGGGGCGCCATTGCCAGGCATTTGTTACCCACGTAGCTGTGCGGTTTCCGCAAGACGTGGCCGCACCAGCGGAGGCGGCTCTCTTGCATTTTATCTGCGATGTCACGGACATGAAGGCTGCCGCGGATGCGCGAGTTACTCACGCGATCTTTACGCGTGACTCCACACATCCACCGCAGCATTTTCATCTCCGTGACACGCAGCATCTGCTTGTGTCGCTCCAACAGCGGCCACGCCTCACAGCCGTGTAAGAGGACAGGTCTAATGATTGTTTTATAGACCTGCCCCTTCAGCCTGACTGGCATTTTAGTGTCGCAAGTGACGCCAGTCATTTCCCGCCACTTAGCCCACGCGGCGGCAATACGTGCCTTGACGTCGTGGTCGATGTCACCAGTAACGTGAAGTACAGATCCCAGGTACTTAACCTGATCCGTGCGCTCGACCAAGTTCTCGCCTATGCGAACGGGTGTGGGATCTGTTGAGTTTAACGCCAAGTACTCTGTCTTCGCCACATTTTGCTTCATTTCAAAATGTTTTTATCAACAAATAACACTGTCAGTTGTCAAATTATGAAAAAATGCTATAACTCGTAAACAAGAGCTGTTACAAAAAAACTGAGGGTATGTTTAGAATCAGCGACGTCAAATTAGTAAACATCATGTGTTAAAAGTCAATCATCAGACAAAAGTTGCAATTTTGTTGTGCAGTGTAATCATTGCTTTAGATTTGGTTGGATTGATACGTAGTCCAAATGATTTAGCCCAGACACTAATGCAATCCAGCTCGCGGTTAATAGCAGATACTGCAGAGGAGGCATCAGTCACCGCAAAATGATTGTATACCTGCAAGTCATCGGCATAAAGATGGTAGCTAGATGAAATCAGTCCGGTGACAGAGTTGATGAAGACGAAGAGAGGAGAGATACCACCCTGTGGTACACCCGCAACAAGTCTACAACAGTTGGAAGATTGACACCAACTGAACACGCTGCGACCGCCCTCGCAGATACGAATCAAACCAGGAGATAGCATTAGAGAAAACATTAATACTCTTCAATACGCCAAGCAAAATGTCAAAATAGATCGAGTTAAAAGCACTACTAAAATCTAACAATATTAGTAAAGTTAGTTCTTTCCTCTCCAGAGCCCATCGAATATCATCCGTCACTTTAACGAGAGCCGTAGCTGTACTGTGGCCTTTACGGAATCCAGATTGGAAAGTGTTGAGGAGGTTAGAGGAAGATAAAAATATAGACAGTTGTTGGTGCACGATATGCTCGAGAACTTTTGGGAGAAACGGAAGTATGGAAATTGGCCGAAAATCGGTAACTGTGGAAGGCTTAGGAGATTTGGGTAATGGAATAATAAAAGCTGGTTTAATGGAGTCAGGAAAGGTACGAGAGAATAGGGAAGAATTGAAAAAGTGAGTTATAATAGAAAGTACAGTAGGGAGAAGTGGAAGAATAATACTATAGCAGATATGATCAGAGCCAGTCGCGGACGAGGAAATAGACAGCATTTCCGCCTCTGATACAGGCATTAAATGAAAAGGTGGAGTCTGTGGAGTTGGGACACTAGAAAGCGCATGCAAAGTGCTCTGCTTGGTAACTGCGTCCAGTGAGACGGGTGGTAGAGAGAAATGGTCATTTAGGGCACACAAGTCTATCCCTGGAGTCATAAACAGGTGATTTGCTAATGCCAACAGACCTGAGAAATCTCCATGTGTCCGAGGAGTTTCAGTTGTTGAGAGAGTTATAGAAATGGCGTCGCTTTGCGTCTCTACATATACGGCTGCAGCGGTTGCGTAGGGTCTTGAATGCGAGCAAGTTGTGTCCCTACGAGCCATTAGGGTTTTAATCACCGGGTTGTGCCTGATCTTGAGCCGTCTTAGGGGGGCGTGTTGGTCAAATAATTCTATAACCCTCGACCCGAAAATGTCCACCATTTCATTGACGTCTATCGAATTCAAAATGGGCGTCCAGTCAGTGCCACTGGCGTCATGACGTAATACCTCTAGGTCAATACCCCTAAAATTGCGAAGACAACGGTATTGTGCCTTAACCACAATATTCCCCACACCACTATTCTTGGGCGGGCGATGGAGTACAAAACACTAATAGCTGCCCCTGTGATAAAACCTTCAAAAAACATTTTTTCAACAAAAAATACCAGATTATAACGCAAGCCGAGGAAAAGGACTACTCCGGTACTAAAGAAGTACGCGTTTACACCGACGGCTCCAAAACAAAGAATGGCTCAGGAGCCGGCGTACACTCCTTGGACCTTGGCTTAAATATCCACCTTCCACTAGGCGAACACAGCTCGATCTTCCAATGCGAGTGTGTCGCCATAACAACAGCAGCGACGGCAATAAGCGAAAAGCAGGTTAAGGGTTTTAACATAAAGCTCCTAACCGACAGCACAGCCGTTCTAAAAGCGCTAGACCACCGAATAACCAACAGCACACTAAGAGCAGAATGCCAATCTGCTTTGAACCAGCTATCCACCCATAATGTAGTAACGCTACAGTGGATAAAAGGGCATAGTGGGTCCTACGGCAACGATGCTGCGGACGAACTCGCGAGGAGGGGCTCCTATATGACCACTGCTGGCCCACTACACTACTGCCGATCCCTTTTTTACAGATCCGTACCTGGATACGCCAGAGCTCTGTGGGACTACATAACCAAATATGGGTACAAACCATCGACTGCAGGCAATCAAAACAGGCTGTGCCGTCGATAAATAAACGGCTAACGAAACGTCTTCTAAGACTAGACAGAACAAGTCTAAGGACAATTATGGGGACAATAACGGGCCACTGTCCCCTCAACAAGCACCTACATACCATCGGTGTCACGGATAGCCCCCTTTGCAGGGTATTTTTCAGCGCCGAGGAAACGGCCGCCCACGTAATACTGGAATGCGAGGCAGTGGCCGCCCAACGATCCCAAATCCACGGTCGCTCCGCGAAGCCTGTGAAGCTCCAGTAAGCTTCTGCGTTTCTGGGCGGAGCTAGGCTGGCTGCTCTAGCACTTAACCACCGACGACTCGCGCGCAAAATATGAATTATAAGTACTGATCGCATTGTAATTAAAACGAAATATGATTTTAAAAGACTTAACGAAATTAAATTTGTAAGTTTTTCCCCCAACTAAATGCTAAACGAACCATTAATATTGCGTCGACTAAAATAGTTCATGCTTAATAAAATAATTATTCAATTTTATTGAATGGAAAACATTCTAAACAGACACTCAAATACTTTGATATGTGAGGCAAAATAACAAAAACCGTTTCCTATCAAAACAGTACGCAGACAAAATATACTAAAGCGCCATGCGCATCAGTTTCTACGTAAAGCAAATTTACTTATCTAATAATCAACTAGTAGTTACGGCCGGCAATAAATACTAAAGCGACATCAATGATTCAACATCAGCATTTTAAGTTGCTGAACAAGGTTGAATTGGCTGGTGTCAGTGAATAAAAATACTGAAGCGACAAAGACTAAAAATTAATCAAAACTTGGACTACGTAAGTTTTTGCCACGAATTCAAAATGATGAAAAATCTCCTTATTTTGAAGTGCTTAAGCGCCAAAAAAGTGCCCTGATCAACACGAAACCCAGACCATTCGACGCAGAAAAAAAAATCCTATCCAACGATATATATAACTCATTTTGACTAAAATGGCGCTTTAGTATTATTGGCTTTCCAGTGACGATATATTCTTATTTAGTTTATTCCTAGCTTTTATACCATATTGAACAGTTATTCATTTATTATTATTATTTTCCTTGCAGTATAGTTTTATTTCAGTGACTGTCACTGTACTTTATTTATTTTTTATTCCTTAAAATAAAATGTATGCCAATAGGCTACTACATATTTTTGGAGGTGACGATTCGCACACCAATAAATTAACTTAGTGCGAATTGCCTACAGAAAAAGAATATATATTTAAAGGACTCTATTCGCACATTTTGTGCGAGTTCAATTCGTGCGAATCGTCCACTAAGCCATTATAAAAGTAGCCGTGTAATTCCAACGTTAGATCCGAATCATTATCACGTTTCGCATGCAGTGTTCGTACTACGTTCAGCTACGTGCCCGCCCCGTTCCGTCCCCTCCGTGCAAAAACCAGTCACGTATGCAATGGCCTTTTAGTGTATAGGTCAGTTGCTGATACCTTTCAGATTGCTGATAAATCGAGTTATCGAGAGAAAGACTAATTTAGAGTGCATCTACAGTTTATTATATATCATTGCTTCTGCGCATGTTTCGTGATATAATAACAAAAATAGCAATTATTTCTATACCTTGCAAAGACCCTATTACACGCATGTATTCAAATAAATAATAATAATTGGGATGTAGTGAATAAGGGCCATCTTTTAAAATTCCTATATGAAGAGTTACAGTCATTATGTCTTCGCTCAAAATTTGTAAACTGGTAATGCTCACTAAAATAAAGGAGATTATACAAATCTTAATACTAGTAACAGCAAATTTAACATCTGTTACCATTCTTATGGCTCACTTTCCTATTAATAATAACATAAAATATTCTGCAGAATAACAAAAAATTTATACATGGCGCAATAACTTTTATACACACCCAACATGTAAAGAAAATCCATACAAAGCGAGTCAGTTCATAATGTACGATCCCTAAAATTAAAATACAATATATCACTGATAAAAACACTGGCAATAGCAAGATAATCACTGATAGTTTTAAAAAACTCCACTTCTCAGACTCAAAAACTTTCACCATTTTATTGTACAAGATTTTAGTGTAAATACACGTCCACAGTCTTAAACTTATGTCTGTAAGCTGTTGTAAGGATATATTTGTGTAAAATATACTTTTCTGTTCCAAGTTATTGGAAAAAACGTATTCATAACTACAACTACAAATACATAGGTTAATATTAAGTTACGGCACTATCGTATTAGGGCTTACCTGTGAAGATAGTTGTCAGTGTGTGTAAATAAATAAATAAATAAATAAATAAAAATCCAAATTATATAAAAAGTTCGCCACACTGCTAACTGCATAAGAACTTTTTGGTCAAGTTTCCTTATCTCCGGCCGGAGTGTGAAGAGTACGGTTTGTATTATTATACATATTATTGAAAATATAGTTCCGCCAAAAAGCCAGTAATTCTCAACATCAAACATGTTTTGCTAGTTCTATTAATCTTAAACAAAAAGTGGTTAGTCAAGGAGCTCCATTTATATTCATCCTCATCGCACACATTTTCACGAAATCACTTAGTATACTTTATACCTGTTTCTTTTTTATAATTTTTTCTTATCGTACATGTCAGAAGGGCGTCAAAAGGTTCTTACAGGGTCTGTACCACGTACGCTGTAAGAAGCTTCTGACCCTCTTCTTTTTTTTATCTAGGACACGTCATTTGACTTCACCTCGCCTGATGTTAAGGGCAAAGTCTCGGAGAGAGGGTCACCATCGCAAACATGTACCATGTTAACCGTGGTGGCACTCAGCTTGACGGCCTCATTAGATGCCCTTTCACGCCCCGCTTGAAGGACCCGGGACTGTAGGAAGAAAGAAACACTTGAGCTGGTAGGGAGTTCCAGGTCTTTTTCGTGCGGCATAGGAATGAGTCACTGAAACGCTTGGTTCTAGCAGGTATACTCTGCACCGTATATGGATGGCATTTTAGCCCTGCACGTGTCGTCCTGTGAAGGAAAGGAGAGGGTGGGACTAATTGGAAGAGTTCGTCAGAACATTCACCATAGTAGAGACGGTAGGATACTGCTAAAGACGCAACATCTCTTCGCATCTGCAAAGGCTCGAGGGTGTTCGTGACCGGATCAGGATTCCCAATAATGCGGGCCGCACGTCGCTGCAACCTGTCGAGAGCATCTAGTAAGTACTTTGCGGAGTCGTCCCAGAGATGTGAGCAGTATTCCACGCAGGAACGAATTTGGGCCTTGTATAGAAGACACCGCTACTCCGGCGTGAAAAAACGTCTCACTCTGTTCAGGACTCCGAGTTTACGCGAGGCTGATTTAATGATGCTCTCGATATAGTTTTTGTTATTCAGTTTGCAGCGAACATCCATACCGAGGATATTGAGGCGATCCTGCAGTGGCAGTGGTGTGCTCTGAAGAGTGGGACCGCCTTCCATTATGAATGGGGGGACTCTTTTAAACCTTTATGGCTAACCTAGTTTCATCCCCAAGCTGAAATTTATAAAGGCAAGAAAGAAGGGCGTGAGAAGGTTCTTGCAGGATATGCAACGCGAGTATAACGTCTCTGGTGTTGCGCACATCTGGTTTAAAGAAAATAAATTAAAAAAAAAACAGGTTGTATAAAGTATGATACGTCATTTTGTGAACAAAAAATGCGATGAGGAATTAGCATAAAAAGCTTCTTGATTAACCATTTTTTATTGAAGACTTGGTCTAACCGTCGAACTAGGAGAACATGTTTGACATCAAGAATTATTTGCTCCTAGCTGGAACTATATTTTCAATAATGTGTTTAATAATTCAAACCATACTCTTTATACGCCGGCCTGAGATAAGAAAATTGGACCAAAAAGTTCTTATGCAGCTAGCAGTATGGCGAACTTTATATCTGTTAGTTATTTGTGGTTCCAAATACGTAAGAGTATATACCGAAATAATCTTAGTGGATAGGAGATATATTTACATCGATTTATTCTTACATCAGCTTACAGACATTAGCCTAAGATGTTGGACGTGGGTCTATACGAAGAACTTGAACGATAAAATGGTGAAAGTGTTTGCGCCTGAGAAGACACGTTTCCTAATATTATCAGTGATTGTCTTACTAGTGCCAACGTTATTATCCGGATTATATTGTATTTTATGGTCTTTAAATTGTATGGTGGCTCGTCAGATGGGATTTGCTACATGGCGTTATTTTACTACATTGTGGGTGTGTATGAAATTTATTGTACCGCTAACTAATTTTTTGTTATTTTCTAGAATATTTTTTGTCATTATTAGCAGGAAGGTGAAACATAAGAATTCAGTCACAGATGTCAAATTTGCTGTTGCTAGTTTTAAAATTTGTATAATCTCATTTATTTTGGTGAGCATTACCAGTTTACAACTTTTGAGCGAAGATATATTGTCTGTATCATTCTATTTGCAAATACTACAAGACGGGCATTTTAAATCACGTGCCCATTATAATTTATTGGAATACATGCGTGTTATAGGGTCTTTGCAAGGTGCAGAAATAATTGCTATTTTTGTTATTATATCACGAAATATGCGTTGAAGTAATGGTTATATAAATTATACATGCGTTGTCAGCATCTTGAAACGTATCAATCACTGCCCCTTTACTGTATCGTGGAATGGAAAAGCAAATGTATGGGATTTGACGTTTAAGAGTCAAGGAATGTTATAAACGTCAAATTCAATACATTCGTTATTCTATTCTAGAATAAGTCGGCCAGCGAATTGCCACTAGTCTAGAGAGGCTGATCTACATTTATTTAATTTGAGACTTCACCTAACCGGGATAGCAGTTACTCTAGTTCTAAACAATGTACAAACATGTTGCTTTTTCTGACATGCGCTTTTCTTTATGTTATTTTTGTCTTTGTAACCGTCATGAGCCCACGATAACTTTCACTGGTTCCCAGGCCCCAAGTGGATACACTTACTAATTTACGGATGAGGTTCTGATTCTGGCACTGAGGCTGCCCGTTGATGAAGTAACATATAACGTAAACGAACACACGAAAGAAGTCGATTTGTTCGAGCCGATCTCATGTAATAGTAACATCTATTTTTATGGCACCGAATTATTAAAGTAAGTAGATTTCCTATAGATAAGTGTAAAAAATATCACCAGTTTCTATTAAAAATATTTTTTAAGTAATAGTCCAGTTATTGAATTTATATTTTATTGTGAATTGACATTATTATTGACTATTGCTTCTATAACATGCATTGGTGTTATTTAATTTATTAATGATTTTATTTTGGACATGTAATTTTGGCTGACATCGGATCTAATGCAATAATATAATATTTGATAATAATTTCCCAATTCGATTCTGTTGACATATTTTATACTAACCATAGATGTAAGACGAATTGTTACTAACAAATTGGGCCCTGTTGCCATCAATAAAAAGATATTTCAATCAATCAATCAATCGATTAGCCCACTGCAGTCCACTGCTGGACATAGGCCTCTCCCAATGTGCGCCATTTTTTCTGATCCTCCGCCTTCCGCATCCAGTCCATCCCAGCCACCCTTTTCAGGTCGTCAGTCCATCTGGCTAGGGTATTTATCGAGATATATTTATTTTAATTTAATAGCCAATCTAAACGGAATTAATAGGATATATCCTACTAATATTATAAACGTGAAAGTTTGTAAGAATAGATGATGCATTGATGTTTGTTACTCTTTCACATCAAAAGGGCTGGAGCGATTTTAATAAAATTTGGTATGTAGTTTGCTAAAATAAGGGTATTATAAAGTAGACCAATACTCAAATGATAAAGATGCATGGGCATCCTAATCTAATCTCTTGCTCGCACTGTATAAAGAAAACCATATTTAATCGAGTTCACTGAGTTTCTTGCTGGTATCTTCTCAGTAGAACCAACCTACCGAACCAGCGAAAGAATCATTTTTAAATGATTATTATTCTTGATATTCCTGATATTAATGTCTAGCCTAGTGGTATGGGTAATGGACTGCTGAGACGAGGTCTCGGGTTCTATCCCAGGCTTACATGGCACACACCAATGACTTTCCGATGCTTTTCGAAGTTTTGTGTGTATTTATCGCAGGTTTACAAATGCCCGGTTAATGGCAATAGGCTCGCCACCTATTACATTGGGACCTAAACATAAACTGGCGAAAGGTGGGTGCTAGCGTTCGGGGAATACAGGCGTGAATTTATGTTTTATGTAATGTAAAATTTAGACGTTCATACATATGAAAGTCAAAATTTTTAAATTTAGGTCAATGTATTAAAATTTAAAATTACTTATTATTTATTAATGAACAAAGTATATAATTTTAATAGATTAATTAAAGGACATTTGTTGATTTTGAAATGTGTTCAGTTTTTATTATTTGGTCCTCAGAGTACCTAGTATATTACGTAATTATTAAGAAAGATAAGGCATAAAAATAGAGACCCATTTGGCAATGTGGCGAAAATGTGTGTAATCTCTTTTATTTTAGTGTATTTTATTTATTATGTTTTTTTGATCATTTATGATCGACGATATTTTGCCGTTTTCTGTTAAATATAAAGTTGGATTTACAATTTTTACAATATGTACGTGTTACGTGGTCTTACCAAGATGTATAGTTTTATTTTATTCTGCAGTTACTCCTTGATTGGCTGACATTCACTTTAGGTACACCCTAGGAAATGGAGACGGCAGCTCCTCTTTTCCTCCCAAGGGAAACCCTGCTGCCTACGAGAAATACTGGCCGCTGCGGAAGCAGCACTGTAGAGAGCTGCTCGGAGGATTTCTACGTGCCCCATTGACTAGCACAGGACACAGTGAAGAGTACTAACGGACAAGGTCGGTCGGCGTGAGGGTATTGCCCTTCAAAGAGCAGGCAACCACTGTTTTGTACTATTTGGTATATATTATTCCTAGATGGGAGAGGATTGACAAAACGTGTTTAGCAAGTTTTATAATAAGTATAAGGCTGTCTTTCCACCGGAGATGTGCTAAGCTACGTTACTAGCATTGGATATCCACCATTCATATTCGTTGGTTCACATAGTATATAGTTATGTTTTTTTTTTATACCGGTTGTAAGGGGAACGCTCCCGAAGCCGAAAGCCCTTAGGCGATTGGCACACTGCAACGCTCAACGCCGCGTCGAGCGTTGTTGCGTCGCTCGCGTCGCCTCTACAGAGCTCATTTTGTTTAGAAAAAACGCGGGGTCCCACACACTGAAAACGCAATCACCCGCATTGCAGCAGAATACGCGCGTACAAGCAGAAAACGGGCGTGATGGTGCGTAAAACGCGAGGTATGGCACACTGAAATCTGATATCACGCGCGTGATTTTCGAGGGATTTTAGTCCGAGAGCTGTTTGAGACGAATTAAAATTAACGCGCGTGACGCGGCGTCGGGCGTTGCAGTGTGCCAATCGCCTTAGTAGTATTCCAGGTACATAACACATTGGCATAAAAAATCGATTTGGACAAAAAATAATGTCTTTTTTTTCATTTTTTGATTATTTTGCATTATTTACTCTCCATCGCTAAATGAAACGCAACAACATCTTAAAAAGGCTGACGAGCACAACCTGGGGGGCCGCACCGCCGGTGCTGCGAACGACGGGCCTGGCTTTGTGTTATTCTGCGGGTGAATATGCGTGTCCAACATGGGGCCGTTCTGCACATGCTGGGCTAGTGGATGTAGCACTAAATGAGACCTGCCGCATAATAACAGGTTGTCACAAACCAGCTCCAGGTCCTTCAAAAGAGACATAGCAAGGGCGAAGTCGGAGCACATCCGTAGAATTGGCGAGAGGCTCGAGCGTCTAACTTCGGGAACTCGTGCATTCTGGTCTCTCGCCAAAGCTATCGAAGGGAACTTCTGCAAGCCATCCTTCCCACCTCTGCACATGGGAAATGATTCGTTGGCCCACAACGCAAAGGAAAAAGCCGATCTTCTGGGCAAACTCTTCGCGTCTAACTCGACCTTGGATGACGAGGGACAGGAACCGCCCAGTATACCGCGTTGCGAGAGCTATATGCCGGATATCCGGTTTCACCAACGCTCAGTGCGTTTAGCACTTACGTCCCTCGATATCCATAAGTCGAATGGGCCTGATGGAATCTCTCCCATAGTGTTGAAGATGTGCGCTCCAGAGTTGGCACCGGTCTTAACGCGTCTTTTCCGGCTCTCTTACTCTTCTGGCGTAGTCCCGACATTATGGAAGACAGCGCTGGTCCACCCGATCCCTAAAAAAGGCGACCGCTCAAATCCATCCAACTACAGACCAATAGCCATTACCTCCCTTTTCTCGAAGATAATGGAGTCCATTATCAACTGCCAGCTCCTTCGGTATCTGGAGGGTCATCAGCTACTCAGTGACCAGCAGTACGGTTTGGCACAGGCGATCTGACGCATCGTTGGGCACAGGCGATCGAGACCAAGGGAGAAGCCATGGCGGTTAGTTTGGACATAGCGAAGGCCTTTGATCGGGTCTGGCACAAAGCGCTTTTATCAAAGCTTCCTTCTTATGGGCTTCCCGAGAAATTGTGCAAATGGATTGCTAGCTTTTTAACAGACAGAAGCATAAAAGTCGTAGTCGACGGTGAATGTTCTGACTCTATATCTGTGAATGCTGGTGTCCCTCAAGGTTGTGTGCTATCGCCCACTCTGTTTCTCCTCCATGTCAATGACATGCTGCAAATTAGCAGCATTCATTGTTATGCGGACGACAGTACAAGCGATGCCCTCTATACCGGCTGCGCGAACATTTCTCGGGAAAACGTCAACGAGAGCCGAAATAAACTTGTGTCTGAAATTGAAACCTCTCTAGATAAAGTTTCAATTTGGGGTAGACTTAATTTGGTCCGTTTTAACCCCACAAAGACACAAGTTTGTGCGTTCACCGCAAAAAAACAGCCGTTGGTCGTAGTCCCTCGTTTTGAGAGCACCCCCTTAACTGTCTCAGTCGATATTGGAATACTTGGTGTTGACATATCGAGCGAAGTCCAGTTTCGCGGTCATTTAGAGGGTAAAGCTAAATTGGCCTCGAAGAAGCTGGGTGTACTCAATAGATCGAGACAGTATTTCACTCCGGCTCACCGCCAACAACTTTATAAGGCGCAAGTACGGCCACATATGGAATACTGTTCTCATCTCTGGGCAGGAGCACTTCAGTGCCAACTTCTCCCTCTGGACCGCATCCAACGGAGAGCGACTCGAATCGTCAACTGCCGGGATGTTTCAAATCGGCTAGACTCTTTGGCACTGCGTAGAGATGTGGCTTCGCTTTGCATCTTCTATCGCCTATACTATGGGGAGTGTGTAACATTAGATTTTATCTACTGTAATTTGATTACTACTAGCGCCACCTGGGGCATTCTCAGTGGTACTCACAACAGTTAGTCGGTGCCGCGGTGTAGGAACTTTTGTGCTAGCTAAGCACTAGATGGCGTTCGATTTCCTTTATGTTTTAATTATATGAAATTAGAAATACTCATAGCACCTAAATGGGAAAATTAATTGTTTAATTATAGGCTATCTCATTTAGGTTAAAATTAAATTTCCTCAGTTAAATTAAACAGGTTCAAATTCTGCATGCTCAGAACCGGAGTATTCAAGGAAAGAATGTGTGTATGATCCAACCAAGTTAAAAGGTTGCTGTACTTTGTTTGATTCCTACTTAGCTGGGTGATATTAAAGTTGTTAGGATTTCGACCGTGATTTGGTGTTTTTGATCATCGTTCGCACTAATTCAACTTAAAAAAAGGTGTGTTCGAGAACCTTCCAATGATAGGGGTATAAAACTGCGGCCCCGGCTACATATAAATCCTTTTTACTCTCTGAATTGTGACTGGAACGTTTGTATTGCTGTGTCTTGGAAAATACTTTATACTTAACTAAATTCTTTGTTGCCCAGTTTTTGGTAAGTGTTTTTACTTGTATTTATCGACAGCCTTCTGCAATCTAGACGATTCTTAGTGTTATTTCGTTCTTAGGGTTCCTAGTTCGGGATTAGAGGACACCTTGGTCCTCAAGCTCCTTCTCAGCGTGTTCTGTGGTCGAGTTCCCAACCGCTGTCGGCGCAAGCCTGTAACCTCGACGTGAAGCACCTTGGCTGGTCGAGAGTGCGGCAAGAGACGTGCGCAGACGCCGAGCAGGCCGACAACCGGGGTCACGTATTCCCTTTTTCTCTATTAAATTTATGTAACTTTCCTACATATCTATATAACTTCACTCTGCAAGAAATAACTGTGTCAACGGTGGGTTGACCGATGCATGTGTACTACAACTACTAGCCGTAACACTCTGGCTACCTACTGCGAGCAGGTCACCGTGGTGCAGCTGGTGAAGACATACTTATTTTTGTATATCTATCTGTAACTCTATTGTCTATAATCCTCTTATGTATAATTTTATCTCTCTGTAATATATGTATGTACAACAGAGGTAATAGTGGTTTTCTCTGAAGTCTCCCTGGTCTCCCACACGCACGCACACTTTTCTCCTCTGTCAAAAGGCGCCCTGGGATCCCATAGAGCTCGTGCATCTCTCTGCTGGGTCAGCCGGTGAGTAGTCCGTCTGACACGTTCAGCGGTTACAAGTGCTCCGAGGAATTGTTCGGATTGATCCCCGCCGCCTCTTTCCGCCATCGTTCCACGCGACAGCAGTTCCACACTCACCATCTGGACAGCTGGCGGTCCACAACTGTGCGTTTCTCGTGAAACTTTCTGCCTCGCACAACTAAACTGTGGAATGAACTGCCACCAGCGGTATTTCCGAACCATTACGACCTTCAAACCTTCAAGAAAAGAGCGTACTCTCTTTTAAAAGGAAGGCAACGCACTTGTGACTCCTCTGGTGTTGCGGGTGTCCATGGGCGGCGGTAATCGCTTACCATCAGGTGATCCGTCTGCTCGTTTGCCTCCCTATGCTGTATCCATTAGCCGGTATAGCACCTCCCAGCGTACGTAGAGACGTGGCATCATCCATGGAGAGGGGTAAGCTGAAACGGGATCAGCGACACCCCGTGCACGGCCACCATTACGTGCCAAAAAGGCTGAAAAGCCGAAAGAGTTTTTGGGCGTGCGTTGCAGCCGCCGATGGCGATCCCTCCTCCCCGGCCAGGGTGGACCTATAGAGGGCGCGGAGCTCGCCACCAACCCCATTCGTTCCGCTGTCGGAGAGTTTGCCACCTGGGCACGACCTCTCCTGGATCAGGTGGAAGTCCCTAAATAGACTTCGGACACAGGTCGGTCGAAGCAAGGAGAATCGGTCAAGATGGGGTTTCTCGTCCGGCGCGGACCTGCGGTGTGAGTGTGGAGTTACTCCACAGACCATGTCCCACCTGCTGACATGTGCTGCATGCCCGTCCACTTGTACCGCGGAGGAACTTATGACCGCCTCCAAAAATGCAATCCAGGTGGCGGCACACTGGGAACACATAATTTGAGTTCGAGTTTGAGTTGAGGCGCCTTCGATTCGACAGAAGAATGAAACGCTAATTTCATAACAAAATAACAGTACAAAAAAGCACGCGCTTGGCGCTAGTTACTTTTTGTAATGATGTTTTTTATGAAATTACCGTTTCATTTAGCTTTACTTACACGATGGAGCCAGAGTAAATAATACAAAAAAAAAACAATAAGTTTTTGTCCAACTCTATTTTTTTTATGCCAATGTGTTAATATGTACCTGGAGTACCTACTACTAGGGGCTTTCGGCTTCGGGAGCGTTCCCCTTACACCCAGTATAGAAAGATGCTTGCTATCGATGCGTGTTATGGATGTGTGCTGTGGATGCCTATGAGAATAGATTCGGATTTCATATTTTGTAGGAGAAATAGTTCTAATTGCGCATCTTCACATAGCACATTTCCAATGGAATGACACCCTATATGTGTAGTGTTGTAGGATACCAGTGGTAGTTACCGAGGTATAAAGATAATGTCCCACACCACGAAGCTTTACGAGCGGATAATCGATTCCCGGATCCGACAGGAGAGTACCCTCTCGGAGTGTCAGTATGGGTTCCGCCCCGGACACGGGACTATGGATCCGGCGTTCGCCCTAAGGATCGTCGCGGAGAGATACAGGGCGAGGAACACGCCTCTGTACTGTCTATTCCTAGACATGCAGAAGGCCTTCGACTGTGTGCCTCGCGCGGTGATCTGGTGGGCATTGCGGTCCAAAGGAGTCCCAGAGGCTTACATCGACACCATCCGAGACATGTACCAAGATTCCGGTTCCGTGGTTCGGACCGCTGTTGGCGACACGAAAACCTTCCCCATCACCGTCGGGGTACACCAAGGATCCGTACTTAGTCCCTACCTGTTCAGCTTGGTGTTAGACGTTTTGTCGGACAGTATCAGAGACTCACATGAGCAGCCTCCATGGTTGCTTATGTATGCTGATGACATTGCGCTGATGGACGCAGACAGGAACAGATTGGTGCGACGTGTGAAAGTGTGGAAGGAGGCGCTTGAGAACGGCGGGCTGAAGCTAAATGTGGCGAAGACAGAGTACTTGGCGTTAAACTCAACAGATCCCACACCTGTTCGCATAGGCGATGACTTGGTCGAGCGCACGGATCAGGTTAAGTACCTGGGATCTGTACTTCACGTTTCTGGTGACATCGACTACGACGTCAAGGCATGTATTGCCGCCGCGTGGGCTAAGTGGCGGGAAATGACTGACATCACTTGCGATACTAAAATGCCAGTCAGGCTGAAGGGCAGGTCTATAAAACGATCATTAGACCTGTCCTCTTATACGGCTGTGAGCTTGGAGCGACACAAGCAGATGCTGCGTGTCACGGAGATGAAAATGCTGCGGTGGATGTGTGGAGTCACGCGTAAAGATCGCGTGAGGAACTCACGCATCCGCGGCAGCCTTCATGTCCGTGACATCGCAGATAAAATGCAAGAGAGCCGCCTCCGCTGGTGCGTCCACGTCTTGCGGAAACCGCACAGCTACGTGGGTAACAAATGCCTGGCAATGGCGCCCCCACCCGGTCCAGGTAGAAGGGGTAGGCCCAAGAAGTGCTGGCTTGGCGTCGTGGAGGGTGACATGCGTGAAAACGGTCTCACTACCTTGGACGCCCAAGATCGTGCGAAGTGGAGGAGGAAGAGCCGGAAGGCGGACCCTGAGCTCCGAGGGCACCGTGGCCTCGGATGCAATCAGGACTAACGTCTTTATGTGGATGATGATGTAGGAATCAATCACTAGAGCTGTTAATTTATTTATTTAAATTGAGATAATTTGCATAGTAATTAGTTGCTCGCGGCTCCGCTCGCGTGGATGTCGGTTATCGCTTGGTGTTCAGTCAACGCTATTGAGCATACAGCCTGCATCTCAAAATCCTTTCTTAGGGGATGCCTACGTCATAGTCGCTTTATGCATGCAAAATCTCAGCCCGATCGGTTTAAAATTGACAAAGTTACACACTTGCATCCCATATTTTATCCCCTTGGGGGTAGAATTAATCAAAGTTCTTTCTTAGCGGACGCCTACGTCATAACATCTACCTGCATGGCAAATTTCAGGTCGATCTGTCCAGTGGTGTGGGCTGTGCGTTGATAGATCACTAAGTCAGTCAGTCACTTTTGAGTTTTATTAGATTTGGTACCCAAGCCAATCACACCTGGACTCCTGATATTGGTAATTGTCATATCTAACTTTTAAACCCTATCGGTCTATGATATACAATAATAATAACGGAAATTAAAGCGATTATGGTATAGGTACATCTTTGACGCTGACCGCTGGCTGGTCAGCCAGTCAGCCTGGGACCATGGCCGGTTTAACCTGGTTGTAGCGTCAGGCAAATCAAAGGTACGAATGTACCTATACCATGATCGCGTTAATTCCTGTTATTATTACTGTCATATGACTGACACTGCAAAAATACCATTGAAAGTTAATTGATGTAGACTTAAAGACGAAAATTAAATGAAAACAGTTACAACAAAATGTAATTCAATGTATGATTTGAGATTGACATGGTCATCTACATTGATAGTAAAACCTTAGCCGGGATATTTATCATGTTTCTTATAATTTTCGAGGATCCGTGTACAAATCGAATACATAGGGAAAAATAAATCTTTTCGGGCGGGACTCGAACCCGCATTCTTTCCCTTACAGGGGGAATGCCTTGACCAATTCGGCTACCGAGACACGCCCGATGTGATTCAAATTACCCTTCTAATTATCCGTTCTTACGGCGACGGTGGAGTCATCTACCGATCTTCTTACGAACATCGCTCCCGGTGCAAAGTTGCCATCACATGCCAATAATTACCGCCATGATTTCAACAAATCCTGGTGTAGCCACTATTTGTAGCTATAATTTTACAATGCGAATCAAATTCATATGACATATTGATTGACTTGACATTGACACTTCACAATGCCATAATTACTGGGGTAACTACCCGTTAGACAGTAAAGGTATACAATATAGACTAAAATTAAATTGCATTTGTTGCAGTGTCTGGTGTGACTGGTTATAATTAACAGACCGGGTTCCTGCTAGCCGATGCACTGGCGGATAAACCAGTTTTGGCGCATTCTTGCTTTCGAGATGGGAGATAAAGCCGCCTCACCACGGCCCGTGATTTCACAGACGCGTGCGTGTCTGCGTGGACTAAAAATGAAATGGGATTCATTAGTGATGACTTTCCAATCTAACTGTGATGTGGCTACACTACGATAATTTCCATGAAGAAATTGCTATCTGACCTCTACAACCCACTGGCGATATCGGAATTCTAGAGTTAGACCAGTTGTCAGACGTTGTAGCTCTCAAAACGACTGTCAGCGATGTCCGTATGGCATCCGGGATCAACGTGCTCTACAAGGCACTTTTTTTACATAAAACACCCGTTATTCTGATGGGGCGCAACAGCACGTCATAAATATTTTACATACAAAATAAATTAAAAGGTTATTTGTGAGTTTTTTATTTGTCTACTTAGCGGCACACGGGTGGACCGTGTGCTTTTGCTTGATTTATGGAAAGTGGTTAACGTGGCAAACATAAGGACGTGTGCATATAACTGTGCATTAACTCGTTAATCGTTTATATTAACCAAGTTAACATTTTTAGTAACGGAGTCGCTTCAAATTTCCCTTCTCTTTATATCCGTCTTTAAGCGCGACGTTCAATTCTCACTCGAGCGCTTCTATTTCCCGTTGCATTTCGAATTTAAAAGTTAGGATAATAAATGCTATAAAACTTTCTTTTAAATTTTTAGTAACGGATTAGTTTTTAAGGTAACTTAAAAATATGTTACCGGTTCGTTGAATTATAATAATGATTAAACTTACGTTAAATTTTCTGAAAAGTAACGCTTTAACTTGGTTTTTGATTAACGGTGTCCAGGGGTGCTCATAATCGAAATTTCATTAATATAACTCAGAACCGTCCACAGCAGCAGTTTAAAAAAACTTTTTACACAAAGTACTATTTTTTAAATAGGTACTTCTAGTAGTTTCTGACAAGACGTCGCTGGCAATACTGAATTTATTGTACCTATATATAAAATATGTCAGACATCGTAATAAGCAAAAACAATATTCATCTGTACGATGTCGGACTCGTTTTCACGTCAGTTTCCTACATAACAAAATGACTCATTTAATATGTCCTTGATTCCTTTGATAGAACTGAGTTCAATTTGATTGAGTTGTAATACATGAATTTCGTTGGTAAAACCTGAATCTTTGAGATTCGGTTCTTTTGAACGAGTTTTTGTGGTGAAATCCTGATTTACTTAAGTGTTACAAATATGTGTAATTGCGTCGTGAATGTTTATCTCTGTGTGCTTTGGGCCTTGTTTGTATCATGTCAACTGAAGGAACTGTACGAAGGTTAGTATACTTTCATAATTTTACTAGCCTTTGCCCGCGGCTCCGCCCGCGTGGATGTCGGTTATCGCGACCGAATATAGCTTATGTCCTTTCTCATAGTCTAATCTACCCCTATACCAAATTTCATCAAAATTGGTACAGTGGTTTAGACGTGAAAGCGTAACATACAGACAGACAGACAGAGTTACTTGCATTTATGATATTAAAGTATGGATACAGGTGGAATTTAATTTCATTAGAATAGAATAGAATAGTCTTTATTTGTGAAACATTAATCATGTTAATTTTCCATTAATCATATTTGTTAGAGAGACCCTGTGGACAGATGCCATAAAACACAAGGATGTTGTTTTTCCGGTTTTTAGTCGGTTCGATAATCGTGGGTCGCGTTTCGAACCGGTGCCGGTGGTGGTAGTCGATTTACTAAACTAGTCTTTGAAAGAAAGAAGAAAAAATATTTAATTTACGTTTCTCACAGTAGGTATGCAATGTGCATCTCTTATTTTTTTTTATATTGTCGTTTTGTAAATTTTGATTTAATATTCTATGCAGAATAAATGATTTTTGATATTTGGTTTTTTTGTGGCAAGCGAGTATCTGGAAATGTTTCCTTTTTGTGAAATTCGCTACGTCTAGTATTAGGGGCTCTTGGGGGCACAGTCCAACCAGACATACCTGTATTTAGTACATAATTACGTACGTATAACCTGATAAATACTCCATTCAATTAGGTACTTAACTTTAGGTAAATAATCTTCATGTGTCTATTTATTACTATTTAAAAACTCATTTTATTAATATTTCTCTCCCTCCGTGCCGTGGTTTTCCCAAGCAACTACAATATGGGGTTCTTCAAGAGGGGCATTAGAATTTTTCTTCACGGTAGGTAGCACGAGTGTAACACCCCTGGTGTTGCATACGTCCATAGGCTGCGGTAACCACTTTCCATCAGGTGGGCCGAGTGGTTGTCTGCCAGTGTTATAAAAAATCAAAGTTCAGCCTCATCATGGTTAACTTAATTATGAATATTTTGCTACATAAAATACCAGGGCGACATAACCAGCTAGGAGCTTGCCACTTATGTGGTATAAAAAAAAATCTGCTTAGAAACTAATTTTCAAGATTAAAAACCGAAGTTGAACCAGTAGTTAGTTAGTTAGCCTAGTTTATTTGTTTTAGTATGTTGTGTTTTTATTTAAGTCACTACAAGATTGTTTACCTTTAATTAAGTATATTGAGTTAGACACTTTGTACTACTCCACTATATTTTATTTTTCACCTGACCGGTTTCGCCTCACGGCATTCTCAAAGGTATGTGTAACTGTAAAGGAATCTATAGGCCTACTGTGAGTTTTTACACGAGAGTCGTATACGTACACGAGAGTCGTTTTGGGACCACGTGACTACGTTTACGGTAGATGGGCTGTCATGAGCATTGTTAACCGTAGTGGCCCTCGTGTAAACGGAACTAGCTGCGGCATACGTAGGATACTTGACAGTTTGGTGTTTATTTTGAATTTAGCTGAATTTTGAGTGGTGGAGTATCGTTACCGTAATATGACGGCTGTCATAATTAGCTGTTGGGTGTATGGATGGTACTATATAATTCGTGTTTAAATTATTTATCCATGTTTTGTTCAAAGTAATTAGGTATTGCTGATAAGTGACAATATTACACTGGATGAACTGTGTAAATTGGTGTAAATAATTATATGGCGTGACAGTATTAACTTAGGTACTGTGATTATGATAAGTGTTTACTGTCAGATGGAGATCTGCCCTATTCCTCATTCCCCTTCTTAACCACGGGAAGACATAATAATACGATGTTATAGTCCCCAAGAGGACACTGCGTTACTTACTCAGCAGCTAGCAAATAAAGTTTGCAATTAGGTAGGTGTATGGACCTTGGTGACTAAATTTCAACAACAAATAGGCAAAATGGTATTGAAATGGAAATTCCTCGAAATAAAACAAAATAAAGTAGACATATTATTTCTTGTTATTTATTGAGTACACTCTAGTGACCATAAAGAACTGGCTATGAAATATATTATAATAATGAAAAGGTTGTTCATCAGTATTGGGATCGATTTTTATTCACATGGCTTTTCCTTTTATTAATTACTCCAACTGTAAAGAATAGAATTTATTGTAATATTATTTACATTTCTTACATTTATACCTATTCAATTAAGAGTAGGATTGATTGTTAATATTTGATTTAATACTAATGAGGTGTGAGAACACTTCTTCACTTTAAATTTAGGTAGGTATGTATCCACAAATTAACCCAGACATATTCATGAGCCCCACTAAGGTCTTCGGGCCGAAACCCTGGTGCAGGCTTTGTCATTAACACAAAAGCTTAAACATATAAAGCGATGATGATGATCATGAAAAATACATTAAAGCTAGGACTAGATATTATTTTACATACTTTTTATTATTATTATTATTTATGTAAAACACACTAACAGCTATTGAGCTGATGCGTGTGTGTCGGGTGATCTGGAGATTTTGTCGAGTTTGTTTTTAAAAGCATTCACACTGGGCGCCAAAACAACGTCTTCCGGTAGTCTGTTCCACTCTCTAACAACACGGTTAGGTAGAAAGTGTTTCCGGGGTTCGAGTCTGGATCTCATTGTACATAGCTTTAGGGGGTGTCCTCTCAGGTGATAGTTTTCATTGAGGCTATACATGTCTTGGATGGTATTGATATCATAATGGTCGTTCAGTATTTTGTAGGTTTCGATGAGACTTCCTCTCTGCCTACGGTTTTCAATCACACATTAATCACATAACAGAAAAAACTGTTCCGTGTACCTAAGCGTCGGTAGCTTAGTGGTTAAGGAGTCGGCCTTACGATCGAGAGGTCCCGAGTTCGATCCTGACCATTACACTACCGACGTGAACCCACTCCTAGCACAAGCGATTTAGCTTAGTTGGAGGGGTTAGAGGGAATATTAGTAACTTCGGTTCTAATATTCTTAATAAAAAAAAAAAAAAATATTATATTGTCAGTCTTTGCTTAAATAATACAAGATTAACTTATGATAGGTTTATTTAGTACACATGTTGCACTTTTTCCAGAGTCTTCGACATAATCAAATTTCTGAAATTCTAGGCTTATTTAATAAAAAAAAGGTACTCTTTGCTATTTGTTTAATATGTTGACATCTCATGTCAAACATAAGTAACAATCACAACATTACATTACATTTCTAAATCCACCAAAATAGGTTGTATAGCTATTTCACAAAACTATAATACAAGGCATATACTTATAATCACTTATAATACACTGCGTTCTACAAGAAACTGGAAAAGTATAATACTTACAATGGAGATATTGAAAAAAGATTGACTGCGGGAAATCGCGGCAATGGTGCACCATTATTAACATGGTACATGTTTATGATGGTGACCCTCTTTCCGAGACTTTGCCTTTACCTTACCATCAGGCGAGGTGAAATCAAATTGACGTTTAACATTATATTTATAAAAAGAGGTTCATTCCTTTAAGAGTGGTCAGTCAGTGCCGAAAAAGGCACAACTGGCGGTTCACAGTGGGCACGAGAAAAGAAGCATGAAAGTAAAGTGAATGCAGTGGAGATGTGGCCGTTGCGTAGTATATCTGGGATAAGGCTGGGTGTTAGAAAGAGGAATACTGAGATTAGAGATAGACACAAAATTCTCTTTCAGGCCACACGGCCTGAAAGAGAATGTTGTTATAAGGATTGAAAGGATTGAAATTACACACCAGATATATTAGGCACAGGGGAATGGGCAGTTCAGCCAGAGTTGAGTACATACATTGGTGAAATTAATAGAATTTTGAAAAAAGGTAGGTCAGAATTACTCGAAACCGGCGGCAGATTTGCATGAAAGGATTAATGAGTTAAATTGCGGGTTTGTGTCTCTGCCTACTTCGGAGGGAAATAGTCGTGAGCGTATAATGTATAGGTATACGTAAACTAATTTAATCATCAAGGCACCGAAAGAGCCATACTAATGCAAGTAGAGATATTTATGCATACAATTATATGCGCTTAGCGGGAATTTAAGCCTCGTCTACAACAACATCTAAATATTTCAACTGTTTAGCTATCACGAATGAGATACACCATAGTGCGAAGCAGCAGCTGCCGAGTTCCAGTTCTCTTCTACTTGGTGCAGAAGTGTAGCAGCGCCACCCTGAATTGTCATAACTTTCTTGAGGGGCTATAATATCACATATAAAAAAAATATATATCACTATTTTCATTTTGCTATGAAACCGCCTGCTGTCCGGCCTCCTTTCAAATTATATGTGCAGTGATGCGGTGACAGGCATTCTATTGGTCAAGCCTTAATTACCATAAACCAAAACACTCTTACGGTAACGTATCACTCAAAATTTCAAATCTTCAATCAAATATCTGTGGTGACAGGCGATGGCAGCCAAACGAGACCTCGTCTTGGCATTCTATTGGTCAAGCCTTAATTACCATAAACCAAAAACCTCTTACCGTAACGTATCTCTCAAAATTCAAAATTTCAAATATCTGCGGTGACAGACGGTGACAGCCAAACGAGAGGCCGTCTTGGCATTCTATTGGTCAAGCCTTAATTACCATAAACCAAAAACCTCTTACCGTAACGTATCTCTCAAAATTCTATTGGTCAAGCCATAATTACCATAAACCAAAACACTCTTACGGTAACATATCAAAAATTTCAAATAAATGAGGTTTTATTTATTCAGTCACAATTATTTTGGTTCAATATTCAACTAAAACTAACAACTAAAATACCGGTATTCACAAGAATGGAACAGAGGGGTCAAAAAGTATATTATTAGTTCCAGGTACATCCGAAGCTGGCACTTTGGAGCCTTTGCGCTTATCTTGATTTTGTGGGCGAGACTGCATGTTTCAGTACTCAACCCCGAGAGGTGTAACGGCTATATTTGCTATACAAAGGTGAATAACTTTGCAAACATAAGAGGCAAATTTTATTATGGAAGTTTATCAAAATAAAATAAACAAAATTTTTTTAACTATAATTCAAAGAATTCGCCGTAAAATAGCTGATGAACACATCAGTAGGTATTGGCATCGATTTTGTTATCATTTTAAATTCATATGGTATTTCCTTATAATTGCTCCATCTGTAAGGAATAGGATTCATTATATTAATATTAGGCTTGTTTTCTAAAAAGTTAAAATCAATCATATTATACAAAATCATTCGAAAATAGTAGGTACACTAATTACTTTACCCAATCATACCTATTACAGTTCTGGGACATGGGACAGTTTAATTTTTTCATACTAACCAGGTCTGAGAACAAACTATACCTAGCAATTAATAGGGGCAGAATAGCAGACCCCGGGCTCCAAACGTCATTTTTACTCAAAGTAACTAACATTAGAGTAGGTATGTAAGTTAGGATATGTGCTGTACTAAAAAATAAATATTCTTTTACATACCTGAGAATAGATATCCAGTCTTCGCTTGAATAATGCAAGATTCCCCGATAACAGATTTATTTGGTATAGATATTGGGATAGTTTTGGAGTAGCATACATTTTCCAAATTATTCGATATCTCAATTCAATTCAATTCTTCTAATGACTTCTGCAGCGAATTGCTGAACGAACATCAAAATCAATCATCTACTACAGTCCATCAAATCTAAGAGGTACCGTTTGACGTTTCATATTTTTCAAACCGAAACAACTTTGTTCATACGTACATTATTCAGTTTCGATAACCTTTTTCATAAAACCATGAATTTAGAAAGATTTCATTATTGTATCTAAAAATGTACAATTCTTAATATCTAAATGTAATTGAAAACTTTCAAACAAAGCAAAATAACACATATTTACACAGTAAATAATTTCTAATAGTTATATTCTTGACCTCATTACAAAGTTACGTAGTTAGGTCACTGCACGTAGTGTTGCGACTCTTCGGATACACTTGTATGCAAAAAAATCGTTTACATATACGAAAAATCGAATGTATTATTTACAAATTACACTTGACAACCAAACAAATATTTTTTCATGTGAATGGGATTTATCTCACATATTACGATTACATATTATATTATATTTATTATATTTATATTATTCGGGATCGCGTCGGTGAAGCTCTCGGTATTGGTAGCCGCACCGTTGGCAAAATATTAAGTGAAAAATATGGGCCTTCGGGGAGTGACAGTAACGTACTTCACACACCGAAAAAACGAAAAAGAAATAAACCTGTGACAGGCATCGATGAATTCGATAGTCATGCTATTAGAAACCATATATACGGGTATTTTACAAGAGGCGAATTTCCAACATTGGCAAAGTTATGTGCAACTTTAAAAGATGCCGGGCTGTATAAGGGAAGCATAGAGTCGTTGAGAACGGTAATAACAGGAATTGGCTTCAGATACAAAAAAGTTGACAAACGAAAAATTGTTATGGAGCGACATGACATAATTATGCAGCGACTAACATTCCTGCGCGAAGTTAAACAAATTATAAACTGGGATAATGTAATATTTTTGGACGAAACTTGGCTAAATTCCAACCATTCTGTGCCGAAAACATGGACTGATGATTCTGAAGCTTCGTGCTCGAAGGTGCCGATAGGAAAAGGTGGACGCCTCATAATATGCCATGCTGGGTCAGCGTCTACAGGCTTCGTGGAAAACTCTTTATTAGCTTTCCAATCCAAAAGCACTAAAGAGTATCATGAAGAAATGGACGCAGTAAGGTTCCGAGAGTGGTTCTTAAATTTATTACAGAATATCCCTCCTAACAGCACAATTATAATGGATAATGCCCCATACCACTCTGTGCAAATTGATAAAGCACCTACGTCAGCCAATAAGAAAGCAGATTTGGTGGCATGGCTGCAAAGAAAAGGAGTGGATGCCGACATGTCACTATTAAAAGCTGAATTATTACAGTTAGTGAAATTGCATAAACCACCAAAACCGACATATGTAATTGACCAATTGGCCGAAGAGCACGGGCACAAAGTCATACGACTTCCTCCGTACCATTGCCAATATAATGCCATTGAACTGATTTGGGCCCAAGTTAAAGGTAATATTTTATAATATTATAATAATAACACGAGTACTTCTAACATTTATAATTTAAACAATGGTTTTCGTCTGCTATCAAATAGTTACATTATTGTTTTACAGGTTATGCAGCAAGACACAACACAAAACCACCCTTCAGTGTCAAGAAAATGGAAGGTTTATTAAAGGAAGCATGTGCCCAAGTTACACAGGAAGATTGGAGTAAAGTAGTACAAAAAACAAAGAAAATAATAATGGACGACTTCGAAAGAGACGTACACTTTGATAATGTAATGGACAATCAACTGGTCATTAATTTAAATGACGATGATGACGAAGACGACGATACTAGTACTAGTAGTGAATAAAAAAATATCCTAAACATTTCTTTTATTTAATTATAACAATTGATTTCTTAAAATTCGGATATTATAGTAATCGATCTCTTAAAGTTCGGATATTATAGTAATCGATTTTTTCATCCCATCCCTATCATTCAATTGTCAGAACTGTCAAACGGTACTTCTTAGATTTGACGGACTGTAATCTGTGAAATCCGCTATTGGAGTGACATCTCATGTCAAAAATAAAAAACGTCACTTTTACACTCGTCTACATTAGTTTGTAAAATAGGTTGTATAGCAATTTAACGAATTAAAGCAATATTATTACACTTCGAATTTAATTTTCAAAGCTTGATGCTAATATTAGGTACCTACTAATAAAACAATTCAATAATAACGGAAGGGGGGTCAATCATCGCACCGTCGATGGTAAGATTGTAGGTGCTGCTGTCACCTACAATACCTCTTTACACACTACAGGGTCGCTCCCACTGAGGGAATTTGCCATAGGTAGCAGCGTCTCTGGCAGGCGCTGGCCGCCATTTCCACTGTCCAGGGTGCGCCGCGTGGATATTTCGAATTCCGGACCAAGCACACCTGTATACTTACTCAATTACTTCTCTTTCTCTCTCTCTCTCAGACTCGGGTCTGAATGGCGCAGCGGTAATCACCAACTTTACTCACTTATAAGGTACAAGAAGTGCATTTTACACACTTGTCTAAAATTATACCTCATAATCCTTATCCTTAGTCACGAGTCTATTAAGCCTATGGGTAGTCATAAGTGCACAAACACATGTGACGTAACACATGCCACCACACGCAAGGCATGCCGTCATACAGGCAATAAAGCCCATCATGGGGGAATGGCTAGAGAGGCCACATGGCAGCCTCTCGTATCGACTGACGCAGATTATCACCGAACACGGGTGCTTCGGACGGTATCTGCGTCGGATCAAAAAGGAGCCAAAGTCCGAGTGCCACCATTGCGACGGCGACGCGAGCGAGGACACAGGGCTGCGCACGCTCACCGAGTGTCCGGCATGGGCCCTGGCGGCCCTGGGAGTGAGAGTTCTCAGCCTCACCACCCTGCTTACAGCAATGGTCCGCTGTGCAGACGCGTGGGCGGCCGGCGTTTCCTTCATGAAGGAGACGGCGGAACGGGAGAGGCGGTGCAAGCGAGAAAGACTCGCGCGCAGGCAACTCGGGCGTCGAAGGGCACTGACTGATCTCCGTTGCCCATGAGCGCGGGCCTGAGGGTGACGAGGGGAGCCACCTGTCACCCCAGCAGAAGCAGGCCACGACGGCGCGCTGAAAAGCGCGCCTCCCCATTCCGGGGGCGAGTCGGGGACACCGTTGTCCCCTCTCCCGAGGAGGGCCAGACCGTAGGGGATGGCCCCGGGTCAGCCGGGGTGCGAGGGATATGTCGAAGACAACCTCACCTCCGGCCTAGCACCACGACCCACAGTCGGCGTGCGGTTTTAGTGGGTACCTCCCCTAACCTCCCCTTCCGGCTCCGGCTGGGGAGGTATCCGAGGGGACGTTCAACACGAAAAAAAAGTCAAGTCCATCTCGTCCAGCCAACTTATAGTTTTGTGTATAGTTTAGTAATCTATGCAGCCGGCCTTCTTAGTGCGTTTAGTTAAATGTACTTGAGAACTATAAGTACCCCAATAGTATGGTGAGCACTAATTTGATTTTACTCCATTTTTTATTTTGTTTCCTTTACATATTTCAATAGCTTCGTTACAAAATTGATCAAATTTTATTTGTATGTAGTCTTTGAAATATTTCGTAAGATAAAATGAATACCAGAAATTACATTTTTTTCCTAGCATAGAGCAAAATCTAAACGCACACGGAACCAAATACATTCTTTATCATAGTTGTCATATATTGTGTTAATGTTATATGAAAAAAACTCTTAACTAAACCGAATAAAGCCTCTTTTATAGAAATTTTACTGCCTGTCTTACTTTGTTTTAATTCTTCAACCATTTATACCGTACAGTATTCTCGGTACGGTGACGTCGAGACCGTAAACTGTAACGTGAAAATGATCTCACGTTAGTGACGGCTGGAAATGTCAAAAATACGGAAACGTAATCACGTGGTTCAAAACGACTCTCGTGTACGTATACGACTCACGTTTGAAAACTCACAGTAGACGTACTACACACCAAACCCGCCGACCCGCCGACACAGGCCGGCGGCTTGGTGTCGGCGACCCAAACCCGCCAACTCGCCAACATGTGTCATGGGGCTGTGTCGGTGAGTTAGTCGGCGGCAAGAAATCAGTACAACTTTTTTAGTTAGTGATTGCAGTGTGTACGAACGTGACGTTGTTTTTCTCGAATATTGCAGCCTACAATAAACATGGATACTGATGCTGATCTAATAATAGCAGCATGTGGAATAATTTTAGCTGGGTCCCTGAAAAGAAAACGACAGTGTTGGGTTAGACCAAGCTTAATGAGTCGCAGTCGTTACAGTAACAGTGATAGAATAAAAGATTTAAGAACAGACGATTTGATTGTAAAAAGACCCTTACATTTTAAGACATTTATGTCGTTAACTTTTACCGACTTTGAATATTTACTAAGCATTGTTGGACCCACAAGAGTTAAAAAAAATACAAATTACAGAAGTGCAATTTCACCAACGGACAGATTATCGTTAACATTAAAATACCTGACTACGGGAGATTCATTCAACAGTCTTTGTGACACCTTTAAAGTATCTTCTCAACTTATTTCCTACATTATTCCAGAAGTGTGCCAAGCTATCGTAGATGGACTTTCGGATTATGTGAAGGTATGTACATATATGGGCGTTTAACTTTCTATAATCTTCCAGAAAAACTATGCTCCGAAAAATTACTATATAAGTAGGCAAATGGCTATCCTATCACCGAGCACATTTCCGATTTCAGATTCCACGAACATCAAACGAATGGACAAAAGTTGCAGATGGATATCTGAGTAGATGGAATGTACCTAATTGTATTGGATCTATGGATGGAAAGCACATTAGAATTGAATGTCCAGCACGAAGTGGAAGCGATTATTTTAATTATAAAATGTATTTCAGTATTGTACTGTTTGCATTAGTGGATGCAGATTATACGTTTTTATACGCTAATGTAGGGTGCCAGGATCGCATTTCCGATGGTGGTGTATTTGCTAACTCTTCATTATGCAGAATGTTATATAATAATGATTTAAATTTGCCAGATAAAGAACCTCTACCTGGAAGAATTATGCCCGTACCCTATTTTTTTTTGGGCGACGATGCGTTTCCTTTACAAACCAATATTTTAAAACCTTATGATGGTAATCATGCGAAAGGGTCTCCCAAGAGAGTGTACAACTATCGCATGTGTCGAGGTCGAAGAGTAGTTGAAAACGTATTTGGACAGTTAACAAAACAATTTAAGATATTTAACAAACCCATCCAGCTAAATCCACAAAAAGTTACTGTTGTAACTTTGGCATGTATTCATTTGTTCAATTATGTAAAACGACATGGTATAATACAACAAAATGAATATGATACTGAAAATAGTAGGGGAGAAATCAATCCAGGAGATTGGCGCAGGGAACCACGTGAAAATAATTTGTTTGCTGACTTGCCTAGACAAGACAATACACAGTCCCTTGAGGTTACAAGGACACAATCTCCTGAGGTTATAAGGACAGAATTGGTTCAATATTTTCTTTCCGATGTCGGGAGATTACCATGGCAGAATGATCAATGACTAACTCATAAGTTTTAATGAAACTCATACTTGTATTAGTACTTGTATTTTTATTATAATTTGTATTAAAAAGTTCGTAAATCACTTGTTCTTGTTCATTTATAAGTGGTTTTATTTACCGAGTTATTCTATAAATCCCCACCGCGAAATCCCCACTGATGTTTTTATGCTTTTTGAGTATTCTATGACGATTCTATGACAACAACATTAAGACGAAATACATAACGTAACGCCTACATAACGTTATCTCGCATCAGGTGATAGGGTTATTCTCAGAGTGTATACGGTGGGGATTTGTGGAAGAAACCTATTTATCTGACTCAATAGATGATAATATGTTCTCAACATCACCACTCTCTTGAAGCGACACACTTAACGAAGGTTCAATTGAAGATGTTGAAGGTTCACCAAGAGGCGGTGAAACAGGGTTTGTTACGGCAGAGTTGGATGATGAGTAGTAGGAATTTACATCACATAGATCCATTGAAGAATAATATCCTGGATGACTATGGGAAGTTGAAGGTCTTGGCGAAGCTTCGAACATGCCTGAACGATATCCAGTTTCGGTTTCAAATAAGATATTGTTAATCCGATGTTTTATTATTGCCTTTGTTGTTTTATCAAATTTTCTAAGTTGTGTCGCAATATATTCGCCAAACAAATCGTCCTCATCTTTTATTTTTTGATTTGTCCGTTGACTGACTGTTCTCTTTAATTTAAAGCTTCCGACACCATCTCATTACTTGGATTAGGTTTATAACGTTTATTCGCTTGGGGAATGATGTTTGACGTTTGAGGTGGATCGTTTTCCCCATGTTGAGCATCATTGTCCGCATGTTGGGCATTATTGTCAGTTGCTGTTATCTCCTGAAATAACATTTTATTTGAATCACCAACAGTTTACTTATGAAATGTATTATACACTAGCTTTTACCCGCGAGTAGGTACACCGCACGGAATATATGAAAAAAAGACAATGGTCGTAAATCATACCTAATACTAATTATCAATATAAATAATAATTAATAATAATATTTCTAAAACACCCTAAAAAGAAAAAAAAAGAAAATGGTACGGAATCTCTCGGTTTATAATAGAAATTCGGCGAAATCAAAAGATTGTTGAGAAAAGAGTTGTTAGTTTTTAAAAAATACATTTGCAATGACTATTATATCTGTGCACATGCCATTCCAAGAAATAATTTGTTTAGAAATATTTCGGTGCAATAACAATAGCGGCAGCGCAACAACAAAGGCAGATAAAATAAGTAAGCTTACATATTATTCTTGTGTGCTCTAATACTCTAATAATTAGGTTAAAAATAAAATAATACAACATCACTGAAATGTTACATACCGTATCGATTGTTCCTGTAGGTTTATTTTTATTGAGCAAGAAATTCAAAGATTTAAAGGCAAACCACTTGCTTGTCAAATTTTTTATCTTCCGTTCTATTTCTGTGACATTTGTATTTAATTCGTTTGCCATCTCATTTAGTGCATCATAACGTTTGGGTCTACATTTGTGATCCAAGTGTTTTGGATTCCATAATAATTCCTTTATATGATACAAATTTATTAACTTAAGAGTGGTTTCTTCGTCCCATTCCATTATTGCAGAAAATCGCAAAAAAAACACAAGCACGTCACTATCGCTGGAGTGTCGGCGGGCAACTGAGCGTGCCGACATGATTCTTGAAACAAAGTCGCCGACACCAAGCCGCCGGGCTGTGTCGGCGGGTCGGCGGGTTTGGTGTGTAGACTGCTTATGTCATACTCAATATGTGTAGCAGATTCCACCAAGTGCCATTAATTAGCACTCAACAGTATAAACAGTTTAGTTAAGTACTTAAACGGATGGAGTATAGATATTTTTAGTTAGGACGCTTGGTTGGGGACCTCCTCGTGGTGCACACTGAGCAATGCTTCTTTTTTATACTACTAACGTGGCAGACAATCACATCCTATCAGATGGAAAGTGGTAACCTTCTAATAACCTTCATTTAGTTGCTTGGAAAAACTACAGCTGAGAGTTCATTCCACAGCGTAAGCGTGCCTAGGATGAAGTTTCTTTACTCGAGCCGGAGCCGGCGGGGCGGTTATGTCGGACTCGAACCGACTAAAACGCACCCCGTCTGTGGTTTATTGTGCAACGCTGAAGGTGAGGTTGACAGGCATATCCCTCGCAACTCGGCTGACTCAAGACCATCTCTCCCGATCTGGCCCTCCTCGGGTGTGAGGATCACGGAGTCCGCCCCTCTTTTCCTAGGGCAAGATGGAGACAGTGTTTCCTGCACACCAAATGCTTGGGTATTCTATACCCTAAGTACTTACTTTACGTATTATATATCTTCGCCCAGGTGACATTTGTTTTACTAAGAGCGACGGTCGCCAAGGTCAATGTGTCGACGTACGCCGCTGTCGCTCCGCGCTCGACAACATCAAATTGAAAAGAAATCCGCAGGTACTTGTATACTTATTCTTTCTCTAAGCTTATAACAGTCTTCTTTGTCCTGGAACCAATGCAGACTGCAAACAAAACTGGGGATACAGACATAAAGCATTTGTTCCGAAGCGATTCTATCGTTACACATTTTTTTTTCTCGATACTTGCTACCGCTACAGATGCCGAGGAGGGCCAAACCGTAAGGGATGGTCAGCCGGGGTGCGTGGGATATGTCGATGACAACCTCACCTTCGGCCTAGCACCACGACCCTCAGTCGGCGTGCGATTTTAGTCGGTTCGAGTCCGACATAACGTCCCCTTCCGGCTCCGGCAGGGGAGGTATCCGAAGGGATTTCCGCTATCAAAGCTATCGCTACAGAACACTATAAGGTTGGCCCGTCAGCACTCCATTATTGATCATTAAGGAAAAATGTATAACTCCATGAGACTTAAGGATAAATAGCAAATACAACAGGAAAAACAGATTAAATAGGTTAAATTTACAGAATATGGTCAGGCATTATCCATTGTACCTTAACATTCGATTATTGATAGATAGACGAGTCTTCATTGTACACCAACATCAGATTACGAGAGATATTATTTTTTTATTGGTTATGTTTTTTATACCATTTAGGTAGCAGACAGCCTGTATACAATAACATGTGGCGTAGCGGTAGTGAACAAATGCAAATATTTGTATGCATGAATCTGAATGGGTATTTGCATTAGTCTCGTCGTGCCTCGAAGAGCACGTTATGCCGGTGATCCCGGTTGCCATACTTACATCTATGGCAGTCGTGTATTAGTAATTGGAGCTTCAAAAAGTCCAACTGGTTTAACTGCAATGTTTTGATATCGCCTTTGGGTCGTGTAGGTCAGATGGTAATCGTTTCACAGAAAATATCGAAATTTAGCCAAATCTGCCGTTTTGACTGATAAAGCGGACCCCAGACTTTAAGTTGAAAACCGGATGGGAATGGTATTAATGCTAGAATGGGGGTGAGAAGGGGGGGCAGACAAGACATGTCGTGACATATTGTGACTTGTTGACCAATAATATCACTCCTATTCTCCTATACATTTAATAATTTGACGTTTTAACCAATGGAATGTCACTTTCCCTAGGCAAGTATTTAATGGGCCCAATACTGCTACTGGTAGGAATTGAGATCCTCACCCTTTTTCAATTTGGTAAGTTAGTTTATTTTAATACTATTTAGGGTGCAGACAAGCACACAGCCCACCTGATGGAAAGTGGTTACCGTGCCCTATAGACGTGCAACTCCAGAGGCGTTAAACTCGCGCTGTGGACTACGTTAGCACATTCTAATGCCCTTCTTGAAGAACCCCATATTGTAATCGCTTGGAAAAAACATGACAAGGAGTTCATTCTACTAAATTCTACACAACGCTATCTAGACTAGAAGTGAAGCATAGTTTAAGTAGCTTGTGATTCCATAGAAACTAGATTCCATAGGATCTAGAATGCGGATAAACATACTTAGATACTTTTTTTTGTAAATACATATCACATACCGGGTGTAAGGGGAACGCTCCCGAAGCCGAAAACCCCAAGTAGTACTCCAGGTACTTAACACATTGGCATAAAAATAAAGTCGATTTGGACAAAAAAAACTCGTTTGCATTATTTACTCTCCATCGCGTTAGTAAAGCTAAATGAAACGGTAATTTCATAAAAAGAACAGCACAACAAAAAAAACAACTAACGCCAAGCGCGTGCTTATTTGTAATGGTGTTTTTTATGAATTAATGGTTTCATTTAGCTTTACTAACACAATGGAGAGTAAATTATGCAAAATATAAAATAAAAATATTCGGAAAACAATTTGTTTTGTCCAAATCGGTTTTATTTTTATGCCAATGTGTTAAGTACCTGGAGGGGTTTTCGGCTCCGGGAGCGTTCCCCTTACACCCGGTATAGAAACACCTAGACCATGCAAATACCCATATTCATGCATACAAATATTTATACTGAACGATTCGATGGGTGGGATCGGTTCGATTCCACCCATGCCTTCTGCGTTTGCGTAGCGGTCGCGTTCATTACCTCCACGCCACACAGAGGCTGTTGAATTCCACAGCTTAAGCGTGCGGGGAATCAAGTTCGATTCATACCTGACTGTGCGTACTATTACCAGTCGCAACGTGTTAAGATGGATTCCCTGCTGCTTTAAAGGAGCAACTACCACTACATTTATTCTCCATTCATTCACGATTTCAAAGATATCTATTGTTTCTTCCAGATTTGTTCATTCAATCGCTCACGTCCAATCATTTGCTGTACTGACTCTGAGTTAATCGAAGCCAAGGATGATAGTACTAGGTAAGAAATACTGATAACTAGCTGACCCGGCGAACTTCGTACCGCCAATTTTACCCACCCGCGTGACGTCAGATCCCGTTCCCACTGCACCCTCCACTATATTAAGCATACATAAATAAACCTTCCTCTTAAATCACTCTATCTATTGAAAAATACCGCTTCAAAAGCCGTTGCGTAGTTTTAAAGGTTTAAGCATACATAGGGACGGATAGACAGTGACAGCGACTTTGTTGTAGGTATACTATAATATACATAATCATTTTCCTTATAATGATTTCCTAGTTGCCTCTTTTTTTTTTTTTTTTTTTTTTATACATGACACGTCAATTTGACTTCACCTCGCCTGATGTTAAGCTAAAGGCAAAGTCTCGGAAAGAGGGTCACCATCGTAAACATTTACCATGTTAACAGTGGTGGCACTCAGCTTGACGGCCTCATTAGATGCCTTTTCACGCCCCGCTTAAAGGACCCAGGACTGTAGGAAGAAGGAAACACGTGATTATATCTACTAAATCATTATACGTAATAATAAAATGATAACAAGAATGTTTTTTTTTCACTACATTCTACACGACGCTATCTAGACCCATGGTAAGCTTAACTAGCTTGTGTTATGGAATCTAGATTGCGGATAAAACATACTTAGATACTTCTATTTTTGGAAATACCTACATATTATACATAGAAATACCCAGACCAATGAAAATAACCATATTCATGCATTCAAATTCACTGAGCGGGGATCGAATCCGTGCCTCCTGCGTGGCAGTCGCGTGCACTACCGCCACGCCACAGAGGCTGTAATTTGCAATGTAGGTACATTGTGTAAAAGGTTGAAACAAGGTATGGTAGAGGTCTTACTTGAAACCATCACGCATATTAGACGCCATTTCAAGGCTGTACACAAAAATAAAATCAAATCTAAGACCTATAAATTTATTACCTTCATAATGAACCAATATTTGTTGATATACTATAATGTTCACAGCTTGTGTTATGGAATCTAGAACATAGAAACACCCAGACCAATGCAAATAGGCAAATTCATGCATACAAATATTTGCACTGAGCGGGGATCGAACCCGCGCCTCCTGTATGGCAGTCGTGTTCACTATGGCCACGCCATGGAGGCTGTCAAATAATTACCACCTACTTTAAACATTGTCAGATACAAGAAGTTATGAATTAAAAAAACGAAAACACTTGTGGCTAACAATGTACTGCTTTGCAATTCAAAATAAATAGAGGAAGTGCAGTGAAATTGAATTACCACTATGTTTTTCTGAGAATAAATTAAAAAGGAACTGAGTATTATAAATGAAAATACATTAAATTATCACAAATCTATTGACCTTTAATAATATAACATAACATAAACTCACGCCTGTATTCCCCGAAGGGGTAGGTAGAGGTGCTAGCACCCACATTTTGCCAGTTTATGTTTAGGTCCCAATGTAATAGGTGGCGAGTTTATTGCCATTAACCGGGCACTTGTAAACCTGCGATAAATACACACATAACTTCGAAAAGCATCGAAAAGTCATTGGTGTGTGGCATAATAAACCTGGGATCGAACCCGAGACCTCGTCTCAGCAGTCCATTACCGATACCACTAGGCAACCGCAGATTACTTTTAATAATTTATAACTTCTATAATATATCGATAACTTATAACTATCAATAAAACAAAAAAAAACAGGAACTTTCTGAATATTACCAAAAAAAAAACCATAGGACTTTGGGCGAATATAATTTGCTATCTGGAAATGGTTCATACGCCGTAGTGTATGTTCCTTGGAACAACTGTATATGTGGTTCCAAGGTACGTATCAACCCCTTACTTCTTCAGAAAAAAACACACAGCACCATGAAGAAACTTCTCCACTAATTTTTGAATGAATTAAAATATTATACAGTATGGATACGACATATAGGCATTTACGGAAACAGTGAAGCGTCCTGGTCCATAGGAATGAAACAAAATTAAATTTAAACTCAAATTCGCAGATTTAAAAAAAACTAAATTTCCTAACAAAGTAATTATTAAAATAAATGTAGAAAATGTAACCACTTTTATAAGTCATTGATTCATTCACAAAAATACACACGCTTAGAATTTGCACGAAGCAAAGCGGCAACGTGTCGCGACGGGCCAGCTGACGCGCGCTCGTGACCTACCTACTAAGGTAAGATTAGGCACCTATCACGAAAGTCTTGTTCACTTAACTTTATAAACACCACTTTTTCACGGCAGTGCTTAAAAATGTGAATCTAAATTTTAGAAATGCCCGCCACTAACTTGAAAACATAAAATGATATCGCCAAACTAACTGTTCAACAGATTTCGGTTAGGTACCTACCTTGCTTTCAATTTATCAAATGCCTCAATAATACGGCTGCGAGTCACTTTCAGAGACACGTTAGGTACACTATACACTTCGTTGTTTTTTCAAAAAAAGAATACGTAACAAAACTCGCACAACAAATTTACTAGGTAGGTATTTAGACTCATTTTCACCGTTAAAATTAAGGATAGAATAGCTAAACAAAAAATAAACACAATTCACAAACACAAAAAGAATAGATTAGTGTCAATTTCACTTTAAAAACAAATTAAAACGAGAAAATAAACCGAGAGGATCAAAGAACGACACGCGGTCCCCAGTGACGTCGCGGTTACTGACAACATTCCAGAAATTATCGAAACATAAAATTGTACCTAGGTTAATAAGGTAAAGGCACCAATATCCATCTTTGAATATGTTTATTTTAGAATATTTTATTTATTATTAACCTGATTGATGAATAGTTGGAAGGTATTTATTGTCAATTTTCATGGTGTTCATTATCATGTCATCGTGCGTAGTTTTCCTGTCAGAGTTGGAGGGTAGCCCGGTAGTCGCTCCCACAAAAGCCAAGATAAACCAAATGAAAAAAATAAAGATTAGGAAAGCAGCCCTCAGGCACCAAAGTACAAGATATGGATGCAACCGGGATTAACACTGAAATTATGAGCTTTAAATTCTTCATTACGTAGATATTAATACTCTTAATTATTGAATTTGTTATGGAAAAATTATAAAGAAATCAAATACAAAGTGTAAGTAATCAAAGTTAATCATTGATAAGTAGGTACCTACTTATCAAATCAAAAAGTTTTATGTGTAATCAAAACAAACATTATTTTCTGTACGAGTAACAGACTGCCGTTAATCAGAAATTTACCCTACCGGCGGCACCCTTTGAGGTATTATTTCTTTCTCATTACAATCGTATTTTTACGAAATTGATGAATGGAAAAATGAATGAATACACAGAACGGCAACGTCGCATCGTGCAATTTTAATAGTAATAAGGGTTTCCATCTGCAAAATCCGTAAACCAGGACCAGAAGTTTTTTTTATACTACTAAGGTGGCAGATAAGCATACGGCACACATGATTGAAAGTGGTTAACGTGGCCTATGGACGTATGCCACCCCAGGGGTGTTACAGTTGGGCTGCCGAGCCTGTAAAAACGTCGGACGCCAGTCATCTCCGGAAAAGTCAAAACCACCAGATACGATAAGAAATCGTATCCGGGATTTCGTGCATGCATACCCCACTTTCCCAAGAGGTTCACTCGTTCACTAGTGTAACTCGTAGCCGGACATGGCTAAAGAAGAACCAAGTAGGCAAGTGGAGGTAACGTGGAACATCGGCACGCCGTATGTACTTTCCAGGCGGACGGTGGCCGTGACGGCCGGCGGCTGTTACTCTAAGCTCATTGGGGACATCTACCTGGTGATGGTCTCACATGCACCACATGGGCAGGTCGGAGTGGGTATAGTGCTCTCGGGTGCTACGTGGCTACAAATCCGGGGAAACTCGGACGGATGGTAACCCTAATGGTAGTATTTTCGTGCAATTTAGAGTTCATTGATAACTGCGATTCTACGGAGTGTTTAAAGTTGTTCAAAATTTTGTAATATTAAAACCCTAGTTTCTGCCCTTAATACTGGGCCGATCTTGTTCAAATTTTTCTTATTTGAAGCTATGGGGGTACCAAGTATATGGTTTCAATTAATGCCTATATGTCGTATCCATATTGTATATATGAATATTATGCTAACTCTAAACTTCGAATACATTGGGAAAAATTAAATTTGAAGTGATTCAAGTGTGGCTCAATAGCTCAGTTTGAAGACCATTCTCTTTGTAAGGGAAAGGGGTTTAAGTCCCACTAGAGCATTTAATTTTTCCCAATGTATTCGAATTCTCCACTAATGTCATTTATATTTTTCAGTACAACGTTGGTGAATAAAACTTATCCCGGACAAAGAGCTAGAGAAAGTAAGTACGTTTTATACGTCATTGCATCGACGAGCATGCACGAAGAATGTAATGAGAGTGAATGAAGCGAGAGTAGTATGTCAGAATCGTATAAAATGGAGATCCGTGATCTCTGCCTACCCCTATGGGAAAGAGGCGTGATGTTATGTATGTATGTATGTATGCATCGGCATACTATAATAAAATCATTTATTTCAGACCAGGGCCCATACGATCGTCCTCCATCCTCCCTGGGCGCGGGTCTGGGGGTGACAGGTGGAGCCGCCTGTCACCCTAGCATAAGCAGGTCAAGATGGCGGCGCGGTTCTCCCCTTTTTCTGGGGAAAATGGAGAAGCCATGGTCCCATACTCTTGTAGGCCTTCGATGGCCGTGATTCACTTGTGAAGTGCAAGGCATATGTGAGAAGCTACCTCACCCAACTGATGACCCGAGGCGGCCGTGCTGTTTTCGTCGGTTCGAGTCCGATATAACCACTACCTGCTGGTTGTACCATATGGGGGAGGGGGGTAACCGTGGGAATTTCCGCACATAAGAAAAGTATCATTAATATTACATAACCCCCAGTCCACTTAACAATTATTGAGCGATGGAAAGTGAGAGACAAGGTCTTTAGTCTTCAAAACAAGTTTCTAAAGAGAAAAATATTAGTAAAATTCAATTGCATGTCATGCCGTCTCTGAAAACCAGCACTGTCCGCCTGCACTACCACGACAGCATTTACGCTGAGAGGCGACCGATATTCTGCACAGTTGTGTGTTTTTTATAATTTTCTGTGTGTGCTCTTTCTTTTCTTTAAAATGAGTTTAAAAAAACGTCTAAAGAGAATAATATGTATAAACTGATTCGAAAAAAATGAAATGCTCAAGTGAGACTTGAACTCACGACCTTTCCCTTACAGGGGGAATGCTCTTTCAACTGAGCTATTGAGCCACACCTGAATCATTAAAATTTTTCCATCTCTTTATATCCGTCCTTAAGGGCGACGGTGGCGCCATCTACCAACATTCTTAGAAACTGTTGGAAACAATGAATGATTTTTGCTAACTTTAAAGTTCGAAAAACATCGGAAAAAATGAAATGCTTTTTTGATGTTGAAATGCTTTTAAAGTTAACATAATAAATGCTATAAAAAATTCATTCAAACATGTATAAACTGAGTTTAAAAAAAACGTAAATACCTAACCGAGTGCTTTTGCCCGCGGCATCGCCTGCGTCAATGCCGGTTATCGCGACCAAACATAGCCTATGTGTTTATTAAAATCGCTCCAGCCGTTTAGATGTGAAAGAGTATTAAACATCCGTTCATCCATCCATATTTCCAAACTTTCGCGTTTAATATGAATGAAATATATATTACTTTTCAGACTGTATAAAATACTTGACGGGCACACCTTATGGTTGTACCTTAAGTCCGAATACAACGGTAACCTGCCCGCCAAGCCAACCGGTTCCTTCAAGAGTGAGAGACGCCACCCCCAACGAATATCCTCATATGGTAAGCTCAACTTGATAACCATACGAAGAAATTGTAGCTTCTCCCGTGATCATTTCATATTGCCAGCTTTTGCGGAGTAACTAGCTAAATGAAACGGTAAATTCATTAAAAAACATCAATAAAAAAAGAAAACAAACAGCGGCAAGCGCGTACTTTTTTGTAGTGATGTATTTTTAAATAAAATTACCGTTTCATTTAGCTTTACTATCTCTATAGTAAATAATGCTAAATAAACTGTATTTGTCCTAATCGTTTTTTTTTGTATGCCAATATGTAATGGAGTATCACTAGGGGTCTTCGGCTTTGGAAACGTTCCTCTTACACCCGAGCCTTAGAGCACGTTAATCCGTCGTCGGTCTCGTTTTCCATACGAACATCTATGGTTACGCGTAGTTCGAGCCCTTAAAGTCTTTAAAGCCCTAAAAGATTAGCCTTAATAAAGAACTTGGTTATCACTAATAGATTGCGCTTCACAGAAAATATGGAAGTTCAGTTTGAGCCGGCTCTCAAACTAAAACCGGTACCCATTAATTCTTTTTCGGTTTATGATTTGTAAATGTATAACCGCCTGCTATCACACTTGTTTCGATCTTTTCAGCATCAGTTAGGTTTTTTTTGTATTTATTTTACTTGCTTTTCAGTTGTATTTTTACTTTGCAATCGGGTTTTTTGGTTTCTTAATAATTTAGTTTATTTCGAATGTTTTAGTTATGTATGATAACTAAAAAGCGAAGCAAGTAATTAAAATGTTCACTTCATGATTAATTATGTATGTATTACACATTATACTTATGCGTAAAAATAAATAAATAAAACCGACTGCAAAGTAAAAATACAACTGAAAAGCAAATACAATCTGAAAAGATGGAAGCAATTTTGATAGCAGGCGGTACCCATTATCTTTATTTCAGTTTATAATTTGTAAATGGATACCGCCTGGTTTCAAACTTGTTTCTATCTTTTCAGCATCAGTCGTTTTATTTTTTTAAATAATATATTTTATTTACTTTTCAGTTGTATTTTTACTTTGCAGTCGGGTTTTTGATTTTCTTAATAATTAAGTATATTTCCACAGGCACTATTAGGTTATGGAGCTAACTGGAATACTGCAGAATGGGTGTGTGGAGGTTCAGTCATAAGTGATCGATTTATCCTCACTAGCGCGCACTGTACAGATATTGAGGCTACGTAAGTTGAATTTTTTCATCACTAGTTCTAAGTTTTGTATTAGGCACTTGTGAAATTCTTGAGCGAAAACAATTACAGGTAAACAAAACTTAATATCTCAATTTTTTTTTAAGTATATTTGATACTCAAATCGCTAATATTCCCTTTAACTCCTCCAACTAAGCTTAATTGCTTGTAGTAGGAGTGAGTTCATCAGTAGTGTAATGGTCAGGATCTGAACCCGCGACCTCTCGATCGTAAGACCTACGAGTACCTATTCCTGAACAACTAAGCTACCGATTAAATAAATGATTACATAAATCGTAAACCTACCACCAAATTTGGGAGATCTACCGCCAAATACGTTAGGGCTGCCCGCCCACGTCCGATATAAAAGGAGAAAAATAAAACCTACTGCTCGCAATAGTGCAACGCCCACATCCTACAAAAAGTCGGTCAGAAATAAAATGGGTGCATCTCGACCGATTCGATTATCGGTGAAAAATGACACGTTCGAAAATGTATACGTCAACGCACACTACTCACCGACAGTCGGCCGCATGCAAGGAAGGACAAGGACGTAGCCACAGACAGTGGCGGACGTGTGCGTTGAGTCGGTCACAAAATCGGTGATAAGAATCGGAGGAAAAATCAGACCGTTTATCGGTCCTACAAAAAGTCTGACGTGGGCGGGCAGCCTAACTATTTTCCGCAAAATGATACCGCGCGCCGTGACTCAGATAAGTAGGTATATCCATGTCTGGATAGATATATTTGAATCCGGATAGATATATCCGAATCGGTGTCCGTCGTTGCTCGTGACTAAACTTGGCTGGTATATCTACTATTTATCTAACTGACAGCTTAAACCACATCTGTTAAAATATTACTGCATACTTTGTCCACAGAGATGAGATTGTAAGTTTCGTAGCCCTGGGCGTTTTGAAGCGAACTGAGATCCCCCATACTCGTAAAGAGCAGCGATATGATGTGGAGAATATTTACTATCATCCGCAATATTATTATCCAATCAAGTACTACGATATAGCTTTACTGGAAGTCAACCGAAGGTAGGTTATGATTTGAGAGTATGACGATTAGCATCTATAGTTTGCCCGTAACGACTGTACCGCGCCTTGGGTATCCGCGGCGTGCAGATCGATGGATAGTCCGATGTGGTCAGTTCGCCGCCAAAGCTCACGGCGATATCTCGGTCGCTTTAGTCTCATTCTCTTCTTTTCCTCTCCGTCTCCCGTCTCCCACCACGCCACCCGCATCTCAGCGATCACAATTGGTATACCGGGTGTAAGGGGAACGCTCCCGAAGCTGAAGTCCTCCAGGTACATAACACACTGGCATAAAAATAAAATCGATTTGGACTAAAAAAAAATAGTTTTTTTTAATTTGTATTATTTACTCTCCACCGTGTTAGTAAAGCTAAATGAAACGGTAATTCCATAAAAGGAACATCACTACCCAAAAAATAACAAATAGCGCCAAGTGCATGCTTTTTTGTACATAAAATAGTCTGCTACCAGTGACAGACCATTTGATTTCGATCTTTCCAGCATCAGTCAGGTTTTGTTTGTATTTATTTTACTTGTTTTTCAGTTGTATTTTTACTTTGCAGTCGGGTTTTTTTTGGTTTCATAATTATTAAGTTTATTTCAAACTTTTTAGTTCTGATAACTAAAAAGTGAAGCGACTAAAAATCAAATGGTCTGCCACTGGTAGCAGACTATTTAATACTATTTCTTTATCCCTTTCGGCTTTTTTAACTTTTCGTACTAATCCTCTTTCCTGTTTGTCAGAAAAATCTTGATAATCAAGTTTTATTATGTTTCAGCATACAGTTTAGTATTTCTATAAGACCAGCTTGTCTTGCAGTAGAGAGCTCTGCAAACTCCGCCGATGCTTTAAGTTGGGGATCACTGGGACATGGCGCAGGGCTTGTAAATACTTTGCATGTGGTGAGTAATTTATCCTCATATTTGAATAGCACATCTCGGTTCCTCATTGCAAGTTCGCGAATATGTATATGTAGACCACTCTTTAGGAGATTGGAGGCGCTGACTTTGGCGTCTGTTTACATATTAGAGGCAGGCATGTTTGTGAGAAACCAAAGTCACTTTTTTGTAAATGTAATGAAGGCAAGATATGCTGTATATAAATCTTATGGCCATCATGTCGTATGCGAATAAATTACAGTTCATTTTAAAAAAAAATGCTTTAATCACTAAGCTAGCGGTCTGCGCCTGAACTTATCCAAATTTATTTTTATATATCTGTCTTTGAAATTAAAATTTTTATTCAAATACGTTGTTTCTAATTAATATGACCACCACTGGATGTATTTATGTACTCTCAAAGATTTGTCTCGTATTTTTCCGTGGTATAATCCTTGTGTTACTTTTTTTAGATGCATTTTACCAGGTTCCCTACTGAAGAATGCGAGGATGCGTATCCTAGTTATAGAAACTTCGCAGAAGGCTTCGTTTCTGAGACCCAATCATGTTTCGGTGATAAGAACAATATATCTTACATATGTTCGGTAATTTGTTTCATTTTATTCTACTATAGAGCGACTGTACCCCGCCCTAGGTACATGCGATGTGGTGGGAGACGAGGTAAAGTGAGAAAGAAAGAGTGAGATACCGCCATGAGTGGTGGCGCCGGATGTCGATACCCAAGGCGCGGTACAGCCGTTATAGTCAAACTATAAGAAATAAATAATAAACAAATGAAAACGTGCTTACGCAATAATACAATTTAAATCAATGAAACATAATTTAGAGACTTTGTAGTTTGATGTTGACTGTACAGACATTTGGGAGTTTCGTTTTATATACTTAAATAACATTTTTGTTTCAGATTGACAGTGGAGGGCCGCTCCAAGTAAGATCGCAGATTGCACAGGATTCAACTTCCAAACCTTGCGGTGTTGAAATCATTGCATTAATTTCATTTGGGTCGCCTTGTCCCCGGGGTCCCTTCAGCAGCGTTGGGGTTTTCACCCACATCCCTTATTACATTTCCTGGATAGAAGACATTGTATGGCCTTGAGATCAATTACTGGACGCATATAACAGAAGACCTGACCCGAGATAGATGTGGGTAAGATTAAGTAAAAGTAAGAAAAAAGAAAAAAAGAATAAGAAGAATTACTGGAAGAGAACTCAACAGTTAAGCACGCCTTAGTACATAATATTTCACTTATTTGTTTAAATGCCACGTAAGTGTACAATAAATAAAAAATAAAAACGTATATGTGTAAGAAGATATAAGAGTATGAAGAAGATAAAAAATTGAAATGACTCAGTTTTAGCGGTGGGTCTGTGGATTTGGTGTGCAGAATCCATATATTACAAATTGATGGAAGTTAGTTTCCAATGCTGTTTGGTAGATGGCGCTGTCTCATGTTAGAACGCGCTAATGATGTTTCTAAAATTATAAAAATCCATTGTAATGTATTACAATCCAAATAAAATTTTATGATTTGATCAGGCGGCAGTTGTTTATCTTGAACTCCTAGTCGTAACAAGCCAAGAAGGAACGATGACATTATGGCCATAGAAACACCTGGTGCGTTGTGGCGTAAACAATATCTAGACATAGGCATAGCTGAATCGTATATCCAATACGGATTAAGCAGCTACGGTCGTACGTATAATACATATCTGCAAAGCATTTTTAATCTTCAGCGAAGAATTCTTCGCAAAATTGTTTCAGAAAACATTAAACAACAGTTCAATGATGATGACAATGGACTGTTTAAATATTGCAAGATATTACCAGTGCATACCCAAGTCAAGCATTTGGTAGTTAAGGAAAACTTTTTCAACCAAGATTTTCGGCACAACATATGTCATCCTGTATACACGCGGGCGGTGGCTCGAGGCATGTTATGCGAGCCGAGCGGCGCGAATAATACCTACGGCGAACGAACGACTGCTTACCTGGTTCCTCGACTTATTAACGCACTGCCCCCGGAATTGCGTAATGTAGATACCATTAAGCCTCATAGTGTCAAAAACAGACTTAAATCACACTATCTAAACACACTTTTATAATGTTATTTAACACATTAGGCATACATTATAAACCGCATAGGTTTCTGTAATGCTTAAGTATATTGCTTATATAAATTGTGTAAACGATAAATAAATAAAAAAAAAAAAAAAAAAAGATAATATACTGGTAAGGACGCAGAGAGTGAATGTATTTGTTCAGTGTTCGTATAGTCCGATCAATTCACAATTTCACACAAACGAGACTAAAGTAATTCGCACTCGGCTCAAAGTTAGTAGGATTGTTGTAAACACACAAAATATATAAAGACCTCATGTATCCGATGCGATGACTGGAATTTTTTTATTCGGTATCAAATAATGATATTGAGGGTTTTTTTATCGTGCGTAAAATCCCCACGGATACCACCCCCACGGAGCCGGTGAAGATGGTTATGTCGGACTCGAACCGCCCAAAACGCACGCCGTCTTGGGTCTTTGGTTGCCGGAGGTGAGATTACCGAACGTATATCTCTAGCATATCCAGGACCATCTCTTTCTAGGTGGCCCTCTTCGGGTGGGGTTCTTAGTGTCCCCATCTAGCCCCGAGTAAGGAGAGGCGCACTTTGCGCCGACGCTGCGGCTTGCTTCCGCTAGGGTGAAAGGCGGCTCCACCGGTCCGAATTTCTTTAGGCTAGGGTTCCCGTCCCTGCTTTTTCTCGCGTTAAAACAATAACAGAGAACATAGATAATAAAACTCCTGTAACGGTGCTGTTTCTGGATATGTCGAAAGCATTCGATTGCGTGAATCACGATACACTCCTAAATAAATGTGAACGTTATGGTATCAGAGGACTAGCGTTGGACTGGATCAGGAGCTATCTATCCAATAGAACCCAATGCGTTGAAGTAAGCCGGTTAGACACCACCTTGGTATCAACACCATACAGATCAACTTTCAAGAGGAATGCATTGGGCATTCCGCAGGGCAGCGTATTAGGACCTCTTTTGTTCCTCTTATACATTAACGATCTCCCTAACATCACAAATCACAAATGTGTACTATTTGCAGATGACGTATCCATATTTATACCAGCCAAAAATAGAGTAACTCACGAAGCAGTAGTAAACAAAGTTTTATCTGACGTAATACAATGGCTAAAATTGAACAATCTCTCTTTTAATTTTTTTAAAAACAAAGTACATACAATTCTGTAATTATAAAATGAATACAGTCAACATAAATATATCCTACAATCAGCATAAAATTAAACGAATCGACCATATGAAATTCTTAGGTATTACAGTAGATCGTTTCTGTAACTGGAAACCACATGTCGCCGAGGTATGCAAGAAGGTAAATAGGTTTGTGTTCGCTCTACGAAACCTTCGCAGGATGACATCAGAGAATGTGGCTCTAACAGCCTATCACGGTTATGTTGGCTCGATTTTACGTTATGGGCTGTTGTTGTGGGGCAACTCTCCACTTATCATAAACGCTTTTCGACCTCAAAAAAAGTGCATAAGAGCAATATATAATGCTGCCCCATTAGACTCATGAAGGCTACTCTTTGTCCAATCAAAAGTACTCACACTAACTGGCCTATACATTCTTGAAACTGGGCTCTTTGTCAGGAAGCATCCACATCTATTCGAGAGGGTTGATGCAAATAGTCGGTACAGTCAAAGAGATCCTACTAAACTAGTCATAACGAGATGCCAGACATCACTATGTCACAAAAATGCATTCAACATGTGTGTAAAAATGTACAATAAAATACCACAGACGTTGCGCGAACTACCACAACGTCTATTCATAAAAAAGATAAAGAAATGGCTTGTACAAAAATGTTTCTATGATATTGAGGAATTCTTAAATTACAAAGACCGCTACAAATAATAGATAAATAAGTATAATAGTTTAAATATATTATATGTAATAGTTTAATAAATAGTTTATAGTTAAGTAGGAAATGTGTAATTAAAGTGTATTATTAAAAAGTAATGTTAGGTAAGTTATAGAAGACTGTTTATGGAACAAGGCAGGCATCCAGTTATTGTATTATATAATTTTAAATAACTTTATAAAAATTTGTGCGTTTAATGTATGTCTATAAGACAGTGCATAAAGCATTTAATATAATTATTTGTACTATCGAAATTTGCATGCCACTTACTGCGGCTAAACATGTTGTGCTATAATACTTAAGTTACTTGCTAAGATCTTTGTTACCATGTTTATGAGCAAATAAATTTCTATTTCTATTTATATTTCTCCTTTCGATACCGATATAGCATCGAAAGGGCTCTAGCATCCAGGTTCCACGGTAGGAATCCGACAAGGAGATGATATTTACGGTTATCGAACCTCGTCCCTTTACTTGTGCAATAAGACCTTTCTTCTTCCCAAATTGTATGACTACCACAACGGGAAGCACCCTTAAAAATTTATCGTAATCAAAGTTGATTGCCTATAACGCAGAAAAAATTCGCGCCTCAATTCAATTTCACATGGAACCCTAACTTCGTAAGCCTGACTCGATCGAGTTTAATAGGTAATTGCATTGTTTTTAACTTTGTCGCAGACATTTTAATGATAAAACTTACCGTTTTGCTGGAAATCGTGACATATCCGTATACCTTTGAGTTTGAAAAAAAAATTCAAATGTCGGATGATGACTCTTACATTTCATTTATGATGGTGTTTTGAACATTCCTGCTAACTTTCAACTGGGTGCGAATTATTATACCCTCACTCCTTTAATTCGGTTTAGATAGACCGAACTACGGCATGCTTTCTGAGGCACTTCTTTTGATAAAAAATCAGCACGTCATAAGCTTTTGAGATTCAATAGAAAAGACAAAAGGATTGAGTTTTTTTACTGTTCCATTTAGGTAGCAGACAAGTACACAGTCAACCTGGTGAAAAGTGGTTACCGTAGCATACTTATGGATATGTGCAACACCAGGGGAGTTATATTTTAGACTGTTTTATAATCTAAATATATCGAAACATCTCACAATCGAGGTTTTATCTCGAGACATCTTCATAATCGATATTTTATTAGCATATCTCAGAACCGTACACAGCACGAAGTACTTATAATTTTCTTCAATATTTCTGGTAATTTCTGACAAGACGTCGCTGGCAACACTTAATTTATCGTACATGTCAGACACATCCCATCAGACAAAAACAATATTCATCTGTGTACTGCACAGATAAATATTGTTTGTACGTTCTCCTTAACAATATAACTGATGTAGTTAAAGCTGATTTCTATAATAGAAACTGAGTTGATTATCATATATCACGATTTCATTTAGCCTCGGTGAAATGTGAGTACCTGTGTCAGTTGAAACGGGTTTTCAGTGGCGAAAACTAGCGTTACTTGTTTTGAGTGTTACAGAATGTGTAATTACGTCGTGAATGTTTATTTCTGCGTGCTTTGGGCTTTGTTTGTATCATGCGAGCTGTACGAAGGTTAGTATGCTTCAGGAGTTTTATACAGGATGGATTTAGCCATTAAATTTACCATGTTTGTTAGAGGAATTTGATTGTTATGATTCACCCTGTCGATTGAAATCATAAAATAAAAGGATGTTGTTTTCCGGATTTTAGCCGGTTCAATTATCAAGTAGAAAGCGAGTATCTGGAAATAATTGAATGCAGTTTTATTTCTTTTAAAAAATAAAGTAATGTTTCCTTTGAGCAAAATTGACTAGTATTTAGGGCACTTTTCCTCCGGGTAGGGTCCAAAAATTCGACACTGTATACGTACCTGTTTATAACATAATATTATAACGTGTAAAGTAATGTAGGTATTTTTAGTAAGGATGCTTGGTCGGGAACCTCCTTGTGGTGCACCCTGGGTAATCCTTATTTTTTATACCACTGAGGTGGCAGACAAGCACATGGCCTATCTGACAGAAAATGGTTACCGTGACGGACGTGTGCAACCACCAAGGGCCTCATACTCGTGCTGCCGACCCTGTAGGAACCTTCTAAAGCCCATCTTGAAGTAGTCGCTTAGAAAAATCAAAGCAGGGAGTTCATTCCACAACTTAAGCGTGCGTGGGATGAAGTTACTCTCACCCAAGACGCTGCCACCAACGGCTAACTCTGACTGAGGTGGGAGTGGCAGTCTTGGAAGCTCTTATAGGAAAACGGCACAGTGGAGAGCTGGCAAGGAGGTGGCCCTGACAGGTGAGGGCGCCTTTCACGCCAGCAGATGCAAGTGGGCGAGAAGACGTGACACGCACCCCTCTTTTTCTAGGGCGAAATGAAGACAGTGTTTCCTACACACCGAATGGGTGGGTAATCTATACATTACGTATTTACTTTATGTACTATATTCCTTCGCCCAGGTGACGTTTGTGTTACTAAGAGCGACGGTCGCCAAGGTCAATGTGTCGACGTACGCCGCTGTCGCTCCGCCCTCGACAACATCAAATTGAAAATACGTCCGCAGGTACTTACATACTTATTAACCTTCTTCGTTCTAAGGGCCAATTCCGGCTGTAACCAAACGGGGGCATAGACAAACGACATTCACTCCGAAGCGATTCAGTCGAAATTTTTTTTCTCGAACCTCGCTACCGCATATAGGCTCAAGTGTCAGTGGTCCATTAGCCCAGTAATTTTTTGAGGGAAAAATATATAACTTCATGAGACTGCTGAAAATGGAAGAAAATGTATCTAACACGGCCAAAAAACATATAGTATAATGATGTTTATACTGGAGATTGATGGCGCTTGGTTTCCACCTGCTACACATATTGAATAACACACTTGTACTTTTCCACTGATTTTATTTCTAGACCTGACCGGTTTCGCCTTACGGCATTCTCAAAGGTTCACATTGATGTTTCAAAAATTATAATTCGGAAACACTACAATATAGTTTAATATACAGAGCATTCAGCCATTGTACCTTTACATTATGGATGCCGTGTCATATCGACTGATAGTGTCACTTCCACACATTTTATAATGTATGGCACCCCGATTGCAAGGTTATCTATTTGTTTTTCCAGATTTGTTCATTCAATGGTACACTTCCAATCATTTGCTGTACTGACTCTGAGTCGATCAAAGACGAAGATGTAACTAGGTAAGAATATTTATCACCTTCCTTTTAACGTTTTCCTAGCAGCCTGTAAAGAGTACTTCAACTAAATCATTTACCCGTGTGGTGCCGGTGAAAGAATACAAGTATCTCCACCCCATCTCAATAGCAGGGTGTCAAAAAAGGCGACAAACGGGAAAATATACCGACGATATCACTGCGAGAGAAGGAAAACTCGAGCGTGGCAATAGTAGGCTAAACTTCTCCTGAGGAACAGACGCCACAATGAAAGGCCCCCAGTTCCCAGCCATGGTAGCGGTTCGGATAACAGCGGTGCGGGGCTGCGTAGAATCTCCGGGCGACGTGAGGCTACCATAACCTACGACTGTTGCTGGCAATGTAACTGCAGTACACTGGACCGGCACTTGGCGGAAATCTCCTCCATCGCTCACCCCCTATTACGTGGGACCAAATACAATGATTGGTGAAATGTGGCTGTTAAATCATCTCTACCTAACCCTCAGGGGCTGAAGGCGTGATTCTATGTAATGTAATGTGTTTACAATTAAAGTAGGTATTGTATAATATGCTGTTGATGTGTCTAAATATTGCCAAGTGAAATAAAAAAATATTTTTCTTTTTCTTCCAGCACAAGTGGTAATGGGCTGGCCACATCTGTCGAAGGACCGATGGCCGTTGGAGCAAACGACTCCTATAGTGGAGACCGCGAGGAGGCAAACGAAAGGTAGGATGTTCCCTAGCCAGATGGACTGATGACCTGAAAAAGGTGGTTGGGACAGACTGGATGCGGAAGGTGGAGGAGCGAGTGAAATGGCGTACATTGGGAGAGACCTATGTCCAGCAGTGGACTGCGGTGGGCTAATTGATTGATTGAACTAAATCATTTTACATTAAAAATAGAGGCCTTAATTGAAACCACGCATAACGCATACCTACTATTTCATGGCTGTAAACAAAAATAATCCAATCTAAGACCTATACTTTATCACCATTATATTACACCCTGTTCACGAGTATCGCGAGTGTTTTAAGACCAAATCTATCTAAATATGTATAACTCAAAGGTGACTGACTGACTGACATAGTGATCTATCAACGGATAGCTCAAACCACTGGACGGTTCGGGCTGTCCTTTGAAATTTGGCATGCAGGTAGATGTATATGACGTAGGCATCCGCTATGAAAGAATTTTGATTAATTCTACCCCCAATGGGATAAAATAGGAGATGAAAGTTTGTATGTAGCGTTGACTCAACACTAAGCGATAACCGACATCCACGTGGGCGGAGGTGCGGGTTACAGCTAATAATTACTATAAATGCCAAGAAATAATCTTAGTAGATAACACAACAACAAGAGCACCATGATGAAACTTCTCCACTAATGTCATTTATATTTTTCAGTACAACATTGGTCAATAAAACTAAACCCGGACAAAGAGCTAGAGAAAGTAAGTACGTTCTATACGTCATTGCATCGGCATACGACTGTCCTTTTAATTTTTAAACATCTCCAATATACGGACACCACTTTACAATCATATAGTAATTGACCGAGCGAAAGTCTCCGTTTCGACACACTGGCCGATTTTGCTTCTGTCCGTATATATCTGACATATATGCTTGGCAGTTTCGGTCTATAGGGCATATTTCTTAATCGATTTTCCCCAAACTCAAATGTTCTTTGGTTTAGCACTCAACTTTTGTCAAGAGCTTTTTTTGCTGGGATGGAAAATAGGGGAGAAAAGGAAAGACGTTTGCTGTCGCGTTATTTATGAACGGATCTGGATGATTTCTGGCTGAAACAATTAGAACATGAGTCTTCACAGGTTGTTGTGAAAAAAAAAACCTGTCTGGAATGCGCTTGAAGTGATACGTAATAATTTTCAAATAAAAATGTTTGGAACCGCTGAAACTTTGTTTACCTTTTTTTCTCGCTTCGTCAGCTTTACTTTAAATGTATACAATCTTGTGGTGACTTTTTATAAAAACTCATATTAAATAAATAAACTATGTTTAATACCTACACAAATTTTAATGTAAGTTTATATTACTTTTCAGACTGTATAAAATACTTAACGGGCACACCTTATGGTTGTACCTTAATTCCGAATACAACGGTAATCTCTCCGCCAAGCCAACCGGTTTCTTCAAGAGTAAGAGACGCCACCCCCAACGAATATCCTCATATGGTAAGATTTTGAACTATAGAAAACATTTAAGCTTCTCATGTGTTTGAATGAAATTTTATAGCATTTGCAAAATTATTTAGGTTGATGGTTTTTCGCCTCGGATGCTCAGTAGCTCAGTTGGAAGAGCATTCCCCCTGTAAGCCAACCAAGCGTTTCAGTGACTCATTCCTATACCGCACCATTAAGACCTGGAACTTCCTGCCAGCTCACGTGTTTCCTTCTTCCTACAGTCCCGGGTCCTTTAAGGGGGGCGTGAAATGGCAGCTGATGAGGCCGTCAAGCTGATAACATGGTACATTTTTACGATGGTGACCATCTTTCCGAGACTTTGCCTTTAGCTTACCATCAGGCGAGGTGAATTCAAAGTGACGTATCCTTTATAAAAAAAACCTGAATAATTCATTTTTCCTGATCTTATTTAACTTCTTAAGTGATCATCACATATTGACAGCCTCTGTGGTGTGGCGGTAGAGAATACGACCGCTACCTAGGAGGCGCGGTCCCGTCGTTACGGGTAGTTGGGGCCCTAAAAAGTCCGACTAGTCTTACTGCAGAACATCGATACCATCAATTGATTGGGGAGGTCATATGGTAGTCGGTTCACAGAACATAAAGAAGTTCAGCCACATCACAGTTCGACTGGAAAGCTGTTTTTTTGTGTAAAAGATCGAAACACACAAACACATTTGATAGCCGGCGGTACCCCGTTAATTATTTTTCGGTTTATAATTTGTAAATGGGTACCGCATACTCACTTGTTTCGATCTTTTCAGCATCAGTCAGGTTTTTATTTGTATTTATTTTACTTCCTTTTTAGTTGTATTTTTACTTTGCAGTCGGGTTTTTAGTTTTCTTAATAATTAAGTTTATTTTAACTTTTTTAGTTATGATAACTAAAAAGCGAAGCAACTAATTAAAATTTTCATTCCATGATTATAATCAGCTCGGCGAACCTTGATCCCTATGACACTGACAGTTATTCCCACGACACAACCTTGTAGTAGCGTCACCGTTATATTATAATCGAATTGGCGGTGTCTAAAAATGATATTTATTAATTTTAGGCAGATATATGCAATTACAATAATATCCCGTTGGAATTATAATAATTATTAACACTTACAAGAAATTATCTCAATCAGACTTTACGTTGACGTCCTGCAAAAGTTACTCCGTTTGGAAGATATCGACTAGTGCGGAAAAGTATCGATAAACAAATATCGAAAATGGAAACGAGTATACAAAATACATCAATAGAGCACCTACGCTCTTAGTGTCAGATTTATAATCATTTAAGTTGTTTGCGATAATAAAATAAAGGAGATTTAACAAATTTATTGTATATACCTACTCAAATAAAACAAAAGCGGTTTATTTATGATTTTTTAATATACATTAATCTGAATCTGACAATGGTGTCACCGATTGCGTCTCAGACTCGGAATCCGAACTGCAGCTGCTTTCTCCTATGTTTATTAAAAACGGCTGGTCTACTATATTGTCGTATCGCACGTCTCGATTCCAATCATCTAAGCATAGTTTTTTCGTCTTTTCAACCACTTTCCTCCAATTGTCCGGAGTCACTTGACTACATGCCTCTTGTAGCAACGTAAGCATTTTATTAGCTGTGAATGGTGGAGTGGTGTTAAGCCTGGCTGCACAACCTGAAACAATAATGGTTTAGATTGAAAATGATGCAAAGTCAAAGAGCGAGATCGGTGTAAGTACATTATAAGTACATAATTTTGTACGTTAAAAGTGTGTAATTGATATAAGCACATGGATAAAAATAAAAATGCAATTTGCTAGTGAAATAAAATAGCTTTAAATAGTACTAGCCGACTAGACAGTCACCAGTGACCTAAATAAAAACATGTTAAAATAAATACAAATCAACCCACCTTTGATCTGCGCCCATATCATTTCGATTGCATTATATTGGCAGTGGTAGGGCGGTAGCCGAATCACGGTGTGCCCTTTTGATTTTGCCATCTCATCCAAGAAATATTTCTTCTTTGTTTGCTGTTTATGAAGGTTCAACAATCTAACTAATTCCTTTTTCAGCATTTGAGTATTAGCTGCCACACCATTGTTTTGCAGCCACTCTATTATTTCGCCTTTATTGTTGTTCGCGGTAGGCGCTTTATTAATTTGCACAGAGTGGTATGGGGCGTTGTCCATTAAAATGTAGTGGGGCTCGTTTAAATTGTCTAATAGTTTTGTGAACCATTTCTTGAAATTCTCAAAATTCATCTCTTCGTGATAATCACTTGTTTTCACGGATTTGAAGGCCCACAAGCAGTTAGGTACAAAACCTTTGGCTGTGCCAGCGTGGCAGATAATCAAACGCTGGCCCTTGCCTTCTGGTGCTTTGGTACAGGATTTCTCTGTGTCGTCTGTCCATGTTTTGGAGACCGAGTGATTGGCGTTGAAACCACCTTGTCCCAGTTCTCGATGTTTTTTATTTGTCGTAGAAAATCACACCTCATCAATCCAATGTCCTTCCGCTCCATTATCACTTTTCTTTTGTCACACTTCCCATAACGAAATCCACATTTTTTTATAACCTGTCTGAGAGAAGTGAATCCACCTTTAAATAAATCAGCCGATTTCAGCGACGCTAATAATTTTGTGCAAGTCGGCAGTTCACCTCGAAAATAATAGCCGTAAATATGGTTTCGTATCGCTGCCATGTCGAAATCATCGGGGTTAGTTACGGGTCGTGCCCTATTATGTTTTTTCTTCTTTGGAGTTGATAATTTGTTCTCCTCCATCGACGATTCGCCGAACTTCTCCTTTGTAATTCGGGAAACGGTAGCTTTGCCAATTCCCAAAGCATCAGCAACACGGTCGCGTACGTTGTCAAGTGGCAACAAAGGTCCGCCATTTTGTAGTTCGCGAGCAAAATAGTCACGCAAGCGTACAACAAACTCCCGCGTTTCACTGTTGAGTACAGTTTTTCTCAGTCTTTTCGGCATTTTGAAACACCAACAAAAACAAAACAGCAACAATAACAAAAACAGAAAACAACAATAGTAATAAACAAAGGATTCCGTTGACACAACAAAACACGTGGCGCATACAAGGCGTTAGCACTCGTACTGGCGTAGCGAACTGACAGTACTAGCGTAGTGACAGATCAGATAGTGTTGCTATAACTAAAATTTTAATTCACATTAAAATTATACAGTCCGACCATGTTACCTCTGCATCGGAATATTGGCAACCCCATATACAAATACACGGATACTTGTAAATATAACAAGCATTATAATTATAGTAATGTAGATTATATTTTAAAAACATGTTTATCGATGTGGCTGAATGCAAGTCACGCCTTTGCCTATAAAAAGTTGCGATATATCGACACGACCCGTCACTAGTATGAACTGTCATAGGGATCAAGGTTCGCCGAGCTGATTATAATTATGTATGTATTTACACAAGTATATACGTAAAAATAAACAAAAACCCGACTGCAAAGTAAAAATACATAAAATCCCAACTGATGCTGAGAAGATCGAAACAAGTTTTATAGCAGACAGTACCATTTCTTTTTTCCTTTTATGATTTTTAAATGGGCACCGCCTGCTATCAAAGTCGTTTCGATCTTTTCAGCATCAGTCAGGTTTTTATTTGTATTTATTTTATTTGCTTTTCAGTTGTATTTTTACTTTGCAGTCGGGTTTTTTTTTGTTTTTAATTGAGTTTATTTCCACAGGCTATATTAGGTTATGGAGAGGAGTGGAATACTGCGGAATGGGTGTGTGGAGGTTCGGTTATAAGTGATCGATTTGTCCTCACTAGCGCGTACTGTGCTGTAGATGTTAAGTTTTCGTAAGTTTTCTCAATTTTTTTTTTATATTATCAATCCAAATTCCTAATATTCCCTCTAACCCCTACAACAAAGCTTAAATTATTGCTTGTACTAGGAGTGGGTTCACGTGGGTCGTGCCCCTTTCCCAACAAGAAAAATTCGGACCATGGTGTGAATCGCGGAATGGCCTCTTTTGAATTGGCTGTTTGACACCAAGAACAAAAAATCGTCTTAATCAGGACTCTAGGGGAAATGGGTGAAATGGCCCTACACAAGAGGGCGGATCACCCGTCCGGCCGCGGCGTCCCCTGCTGGCAGTAAGTAAGTAAGTAAGTAATCAGGACTTTAAAAAGAGACGTCTGCGGTGCACACCACACACTACGTAACAAGAGTGTTATGACTAGGATTCGTATCCGGGGCCTTTCCATCGACTCCTTAAACCTACCGACTAAATAAATGGATACAAAAAATATTTCTGCCACCAAAATAGAAGACATGCTGCTAAATACTTTTTTATCCATTTCTGTTTGCTCGAAATTCACGCAAATAGAGTGAATTTTATGGAGCAGATTTTAAGTCTGATCATGATAAAACCTGCAGCATGTGTGATTAAAACCAGAGATGAACAAAAGCAACGAAAGTCTTGATAACCGATATACACGTGGGCGAAGTCGCGGGCATTAGCTAGTCATCAATATCCTCCGTCGCATCCCAGGCCTTTACCTCGGAGTCAGGGGTCCGCTACTTCCAGTCTAGTGACGTTGAACTTTGATATTTTCTGTGAAGCGACTGCCGGCTGACCTCCACAACCCAATAGCTATATTAGTGTTGCAGTTGCCAGTTGTTCGACTTTTAGAACCCCAACTACCACTAAGGACTGCCTTAAATGTTTGTTCGAATGCACTACCGCCACTACACAGAGCCCGTGGGCCTCAGTACTAGCGGATAAATAAGTATATCCGTGTCTGGATAGATTTATCCGTCGTTGCTCGTGACTACATTTGGCTGATAGACCTACTACATAACTAACTGATAGCTTAAACCACATCTGTTAAATATTACTAAAGTAAAGCCAACGAGACGAGATAAAAAAGGTAAACAAAGCGACCATTACTGAGTTACGTTGCGATAGCTAGCGATTATTTTCTCTGTCCTTGTCGCACATATCATATGACACGTACGCGACAAAGGCCGAGTGACAGCTGTCATTGCGTGTTTCATAGTACAGGAAAGCTGTCAGCACAGCGGTTCTAAACTGTCAGATCCGCCATCTTTGAGCAATATCATTACGGTCTGGAATGTGCTTGAAGTGATACGTAATAATTTTCAAATAGATATTAGTATGTTTGGAGCCGCTTAAACTTTGTTTACCAAAAAAGGCTCTCGCTTCGTTGGCTTTACTTTACTTACATAATATATACTTTGTTCACAGACGTGAGATAGTAAGTTTCGTAGTTTTGGGCGTTACGAAGCGAACTGAGATTCCCCATACTCGTGAAGAGCAGCGATATGAAGTGACGGATATTGTCTATCATCCGGAATATGGTCATCCAGCCAAGTACTACGATATAATTTTGCTGGAAGTCACCCCAAGGTAGGTTTTTTTAATTATTATTTTTTTTTACCGTGGGGGAAAATCCTTCATGGATGTTATGCCGGACTCCTACCGACTAAAAACCCCCACGGTAACGCCCAGCAGCCTATGGTTGGGAGCCCCGGGTAAGCCCTCGGAAGGATGTCCCAGGGCTCCCAACAGACCCACGGCTTCAATGCGGCCTCGTCTAGGGGGTGGTTCGGGTGCTATCCGGCGTCTATGGGGGGGTTTTCGGGTATCATCCCGCTTCATAGGGGGAGACGGGGACGTGCGTGAGTCCGTCACGTCACGCTGCCGTCATGGGCCTGCTTCTGTGAGGACGATGAGCAGCCAACTCACCGTCCACAGGCCCCCGGTCGCGATATACGAAATAGCTTTACTGAAAGTCAACCGAAGGTGGGTTATAATCTGAGAGTATGACGATTAGCATCTATTGTTTGCCCGTAACCGCTGTACCACGCCTTGGGTATGTGCGCGGCGAGTGGGGGGAGGATCGACCAGTCGAGCGTCAGTCCGCCGTCAAAGCTCACGGCGGTATCTCACTTGGTCTCGACTCGTGCTTTTTCTTTACCTAACCACGCCGCACGCATATTGGGCGTGGTACAGCGATCGCGCCTGGTATATAGTATAAAAAAAATTGTAACATCATTCATTGGTTCCGATAGTTCGTAATAATATCGGTAGATGACTCCATTGTCACCCTGAAGACGGATAAATAGAAGTGAAAATTTGAATCATATCGGGTGTGTCTCGGTAGCCGAGTTGGTCAAGGCATCCCCCCGTGAGGGAAAGATCGCGGGTTAGAGTCCCGCCCGAGAAGTTTCATTTTTCCCTATTTACTTGATTATAGTTAGTATACTTAATGTTGTGAAAGTCATTCAAGTACTCGGTCTTTTTTTTTGTTTGAAAAAGAAAGTTACAACTGAAATTACTAATATTCTTCCTAACCCCTCCAGCAAAGCTAAATTGCTTGTGATATATTCACGATGTCATTATGCATGGTAGAAAATGAAATTAGTTTACTCTAGAATATGTGGCTATCTCCCTCTTATTGTATTGATCTTCAAAATGTCGGGCTTTTGGGTTTGTCACCTTTCATGCAAATCCTCTTTCCTGCTTGTTAGAAATATCGTCATAATTTAGTTTTATAATGTTTCAGCATAAAGTTCAGTAGTTCTATAAAACCAGCTTGTCTTGCATTAGAAAGTTCTGCAGACTCCGCCGATGCTTTAAGTTGGGGTTCACTGGGACATGGCTCGGCGCGTGCAGATACTTTGCAAGTGGTGAGTAATATATCCTCATATTCGAATAGCAGATCTAGTTCTTCATTGCAACTTCGCGAATCATTGGGTATTCAAGCCACACTTCGTAGCATATAAATGCCATTTGAATTGATTGTTTCGAGAGCCTCCTTTCGTGGTAAGATGGAGGCATCGTCATTCCTACACCCAAACGGCCCATTTCTAAATTCGTAGACACCCAAGGGGTCACCAGTGGTGCGAGGGAAATTCCTCTTTAAGTCAAGTCTTCTTGACTTGTCTTACACTCAAGTTATTAAGACCCAAGACTGCTTGCATTTTTAGTTGGTTCGATTCCGACATATCCACCTCGCGATATGGCCGGGGGACCATTATTTATCTTTAGGGACTACAGCACGAAAAGGTACTATACAAATCTGAAAATGTGTAAATCTACTCAAAATCAATAATGTAAGGCGGATGTCTCTGGCCTACTCCGAAGGGAAATACGCGTGAGTATATGTACAGTGGTGAACATATAATTATATGTTTTTATTAGAAACAGTCTAATTTATGAAGTCTTACTTCATTTTAGCAAGCTTTTGCAGTAATGCGTTATGTTCAAATTGATTAAGACGGATCCGGGCGGAAACCTAACCCGCCATCCTTTTTCTACAGGGTGAATGCTTTGACCACTAATCTACCGGGCTCTTTTTTTTGCTCGAACTAATCCTAATCTTTTCTTATATTTCTGTCTTTCGAAATAAACATTCAAAATACGTTATGATTCTAGTTAATATGACCACCACTGTATGTATGTATTTACTCTCAAAGATTTATTTTGTCCTATGTCCGTGTATAATCCTTGTGTTAATTTTTTTAGATGCATTTTACCAAGTTCCCTACTGAAGAATGCCAGGATGCGTATCCTAGTGAAAGATTCTTCTCAAAAGGCTTCGTTTCTGAGACCCAATCCTGTTTCGGTGATAAGAACAATATGACTTACACATGTTTGGTAAATTTCTTCATTTTGTTCTACTATAGATCGACTGCAATCGCTGTATCGCGCCCTAGGTACGTGCGGTGTGGTGGGGGACGAGGTAAAGTGGGAAAGAAAGGGTGAGGTGAGACGAGAGCGAGTGAGATACCGGCGCGGTACAGCCGTTACCATCAAACTATAAGAAATAAATTAGTATGATTTAAATTGTCGTCCATTAAAGTGATTACGAATTCCCTAAATCTGACAACAAATGTGGTAGATCTACCACCATTATAGGGAAATAAAGGCGTAAGTAGGAATGCGTTGAAAAGTACGAGTAAAGAAATGAAGGATCTATACAGAAAAAGTATACATGGATGAACAGATTTTAATGTCTCCTGTAAAGTTAGCGTTTTCAACTTAGCCTTTTATTGCCCTGGGGTGCGATATATCGACTATGGTCTGCCCAATATGACACCGAATGCCATATTATGCACACTTTTGCTAGGTTCGTAGCAGACATATCAACTCAGAGTCGGAAATAATATAGAATATTAATGGTGCAAATGAAACTAATTAGTCTCATCTGCACCATTGATGGTGCAGGTCAATGGTGCATACGGTACGACGGGAACATAACCGTATCGCCTAAAATATAAGAAATCATGAACAAATGAATACGCGCTGACGCGATAAAATTATTGAAATCATTCAAAGATAATTTTGAGACTTTGTAGTTAGGATAGATCTGATGCAGACTGTACAGACATTTGGGAGTTTCGTTTTATTTACATATATAACATTTTTATTTCAGCTTGACAGTGGAGGGCCGCTCCAAGTAGGATTGCAGATTGCACAGGATTCAACTTCCAAACCTTGCGGTGTTGAAATCATTGCATTAATTTCATTTGGGTCGCCTTGTCCCCGGGGTCCCTTCAGCAGCGTTGGGGTTTTCACCCACATCCCTTATTACATTTCCTGGATAGAAGACATTGTATGGCCCTGAAATCAATTACTGGACGCATATAACAGAAGAACCCTAGATAGATGTGGGACTAAGGGTAAGAGTAAGTAAAAGTAAGGAAAATCGGTGGGGTCTGCGAATTTGGTATGCAGAATCCATATATTTAAATTGATGGAAGTTAGTTTACAATGCTGTTCGGTAGATGGCGCTTTCCCATTCTAGAACGCGCTAGTGATGTTTCTAAAATTATAAAAATCCATTGTAATGAGCAATCGATGCATTTTGTCGGTCTGTCTTTATTGTATTACAGTCCAAATAAAAGTTTATATTTAGATCAGGCGGCAGTTGTTTTTTATTGAACTCGTAGTCGAAACAAGCTATAGCAGAAGGTGCCAGACAGATGACAGTAACACCCGGTGCGTTGTGGCGTAAACAATGATGGTAATTCTGTTGTTACATCTCTAAACTTAAATTTCTCTGAAAAAAATCTAAGTGCATCTGTTTCTTTCATGGTCAGATAAAAAAGGACAGATGATTTTATTTAAGTTAAGACCTGTCAAATTAAGACAGCGCGTTATTGGTGCGTAGTAAGTTAGGTCGCATGTTCGTAGATGTCGACTAAAATTGAAGGGTACCGTCAAGGCGCCGACTTAATTTGACAGGTGTTCACTAAAATAAATCATCTGTCCTTTTCTATTTGATAATGAAAGAAACAGATGCAATTAGAAAATTTTAGAGAATTTTAAGTTTAGAGATGTAACAACAGTATTAGCAGCAATATCTAGACATTCGCATTTATTTTGTTAACACAATAGTGCCGTGGTTAGACCAAGTAGATGATACAGGTAAGGCCGCGACGGCGCGGCGGCGCTGAAAAGCGCGCCTCTCCATTCCGGGGAGGGCTAGACCGTAAGGGATGGCCCTGGGTCAGCCGGGGATATGTCAAAGACAACCTCACCTCCGGCCTAGCACCACGACCCACAGTCGGCGTGCGGTTTTAGTCGGTTCGAGTCCGACATAACTTTCCCTTCCGGCTCCGGCAGGGGAGGTATCCGAGGGGATTTCCGCACAAAAAAAAGATATACTGGCAAGGACGCAGAGAGTGAACGTATTTGATCAATGTTGCTTTTACCAGTCTAACTGCAGATTTGGCGGGACTCGATATTTTTGCGAAGCGACTGCCATCTGACCTCCACAACCCAAAGGCGATATCGAAGCTTTGCAGCTAGACCAGTTGTTGGACTTTTCAGGGCTTCAACTACTCGTAACGACTGCCATAGATGTTCGTATGGCAACCGGGACCTACGCGACGGCTTAACGTGCTCTCCGAGGCACGACCAAACCCGTATTCATACATACAAATATTTGCACTGAGCGGGGATCGAACCCGCGCCTTCTGCTTAGTGGCCGCGTTCACTACCACTACGCTACGGAGGCAGTCTTATAATAGTTTTAGACTGTCTTATAATCTAAATATATCGAGACATCTCATAATCGAGATATTATCTCGAGACATCTTCATAATCGATATTTCATTAGTATATCTCAGAACCGTCAACAGTAGCTGTTCAAAAAAAAGTAAGATTTTACACGAAGTACTTATATTTTTCTTAAATATTTCTGGTAGTTTCTGACAAGACGTCGCTGGCAACACTTAACTTACTGCATATGTCAGACCAAAGACTTTGAATACACTGTTCTTCTCTGTCTATGTGTCAGACACATCCTATTAAACAATAACAATATTCATCTGTACTTCCTCCTTAACACTCATGTTGTAGAAGCTGATTTCTATAAAAGGAACTGAGATTATCTAAGTTGATTATCACGATTTCGTTTAGCCTCTGTGAAATGTGAGCGCCCAGGACTGTTGAACGGGTTTTTTGTGGCGAAAACTAGCGTTACTTATTTTAAGTGTTAAAAAATGTATAATTACGTCGTGAATGTTTTTTTCTGTGTGCTTTTGGCTTCTTTGTTTGTATCGTGTGAGCTGTACGAAGGTTAGTATATTTTGGAATTTTATACAGGGTGGATTTTATACAGGCGAGGTGAAGTCAAATTGACGTGTCCTGTATAAAAAAATAAAAACAAAAAGAGAAAACATTAAATTTACCATGTTTGTTAGAGTGATTTGATTGTTATGATTCACCCGTTGATTGATATCATAAAATACAAGAATGTTGTTTTTCCGGATTTTAGCCGGCTCAATTATCGTGTAGCAAACGAGTAGATCTGGAAATCCTTGAATGCAGTTTTATTTCTTTTTTAAAAATAATGTTTTCTTTGAGCAAAATTTGCTTGTATATAAGGCACTTTTCTACCAGTGTATAACATATTATAACGTTTATTCTGATGTAGGTATTTTTGTTAGGATGCTTAGTCGGAAACCCCCTCGTGGTTCACCCTGGGTAATACTTCTTTTTTATACCACTGAGGTGGCAAAAAGCACACGGCCTAACTGACAGAAAGTGGTTACTGAGGCGTCATACTCGTGCTGTCGACCCTGTAGGAACCTTCTAAAGCCCTCCTTGAAATAGTCGCTTGGAAAAATCACAGCAGGGAGTTCATTCCACAACTTAAGCGTGTGTGCCTCTCACCTCCCACCCAAGACCTGTATCCTCTCACCCAAGACGCTGCCACCAACGGCTAACTCTGATCAAGGTGAGAGTAACGCTCTTGGGAGCTCTTATTGGAAAACGGCACAATGGACAGCTGGCAAGGAGGTGGCCTTGACAGGGCGGTGAGACGCGACGCGCACCCCTCTTTTTTAACCCCCGACGCAAAAACGACGGGGTGTTATAAGTTTAACGTGTGTGTGTGTGTGTGTGTGTGTGTGTGTGTGTGTGTATGTGTGTGTGTGTGTGTGTCTGTCTGTGGCATCGTAGCACCCAAACGGATGAACCGATTTGGATGTAGTTTTTTTGTTTGAAAGGTATATTAGTCGGGAGTGTGCTATGTTTGGAAAAAATCGGTCCAAGATGGCCGCCGCGGAATACGAATTTCTTCATAACTCCCTCAATATGGGTATCAAATGAAAGAGCTTGACTAGTAGATCACTTTAAAAAGTATAAAATAAAAATTAAATTCAAAATTTAAAAAACCCCCGTCACAAATTTGCCTTTTTAACTTTAACGGTTGCCATGTCGGTGGACCTTGAATTGTTCCGATAATATAACGGAGTGCTTAACCAATTAGGGTCTCCCAACATGGCAACCGTTAAAGTTAAAAGGCAAACTCAATTTATTTTCAACTTTTTGGAAGTGTTTTTTGTGACGGGGGTTTTTTAATTTTGAATTTAATATAGGGCAGTATAATAACACCGTGTTTCCCACACTCGGAATGCTAAGGTATTCTATACCTTACTTACTTATTTTACGTACTATATTCCTTCGCCCAGGTGACGTTTGTGTTAATAAGAGCGACGGTCGCCGAGGTCAATGTGTCGACGTACGCCTGTGTCGCTCCGCTCGCGAGATCATCAAATTGAAAATACATCCGCAGGTACTTTAAACCCCCAGGTAAATAAAGGCGTAAGTTGAAAACGTTAACTTTACGGGAGAGCCAAAACACTATTTAACCAGGCGTACTTCTACTGACGACACGCTTGTTTTTCCTATTATATCCTTTATTTGACGTCAGAATAAGGAAAACACTTGCACTATTCAAAACTGTAAAAAATAAATTGACGTATTCGTACTTACGCTGTTATTTCCTTGGGAGTGCTTCATAACCAATAGAACATCAATTTTTCCAGGCTACTAATGCTTTAGAAATTAGGGCCGGTCTCCTACCCTTTTTCAATTTGGTTGGTTAGTTAATTTTGTGGTAGCAGACAAGCATACTGCCCACCTGATGGAAAGTGGTTACCGTGACCTATGGCGTGTAACGCCCCTGGGGTTGCACACGGCAACCCCAGGGGCGTTACACGCCTGTCGACCACATAACCTTCTAATACCCTTGAATGAATTTTTACAGCATTGAGTATGCTAACTATACAAATCGAATACATACGGAAAAAGAAGAATTATCTCGGGCGGGACTCGAACCCGCAGTCTTTCCCTTACAGGGGGAAGGCCTTGACCAATTCGGCTACCGAGACACGCCCGATGTGATTCAAATTTCCCATCTTATACGTCTTTAACGCGACGGTGGAGTCCCGCCCGAGATGATTCTTCTTTTTCCCTGTGTATTCGATTTGTATAGTTAGCATACTTAATGCTGTAAAAATTCATTCAATTGTTAGGGCGCAGTTATCAAAAATCAATGTTTAAAAATGATTGTAACATCATTCATTGATTCCGATAGCTCTTGAGAAAATCGGTAGATGACTTTACTGAATTGCCATTACATTAATTCTCCATTCATTTACGATTCATTATTTATCTATTTATTTTTCCAGCTATGTTCATACAATGGCACACATCCAATCATTTGCTGTACTGACTCTGAGTTGATCAAGGATACTAGGTAAGAAATATTAAAAATAATTTACATAGTTTTTTATATAGTTCGTGACTTATCGTGATTTTTTGGAAACTTACTTATTGCCGACGTTTCGGATGCGTTGCAGCACCCGTGGTCTCTATTTCATTGGCCTACGAGGGTCGAGCTGCAGTCCCGAACTAGTATATAAAGTGTAACAAAATAAATTCTCGGAATTTGTTGGATATTACTTGGTGTGCTAACCGTACCTCAACGATATGTCCAACACATGGGTTGCAGTAAGCAGCTGACTTTTGGAATTTTTTGGGAGTCAATGACCGGTGAGTGTTTCGCAGGTACGTTTCATGAGCCGACGCGTGCGTATCATAACTCGAGAAGACCAGAATCCCGATTCGCGACCTCGTGGTAGTGTTAACATATAAACATGAGCGTTATTAAGTAATAAGTGTAAAAAAATAACAATTAACATATCTTTTTAGTTACCGATACTGATCAAATCGCCAAGTTATCGCGACCAAACATGGCCTATGTCCTTTCTCATGGTCTAATCTACCCCTATACCAAATTTCATCAAAATCGGTTCAGTGGTTGAGGCGTGAAAGCGTAACATACAGACAGACAGACAGAGTTACTTTCGCATTTATAATATTAGTATGGAAACATCATACTTAACAATGAGAATGAACATACTACGTTGTATACAAAGTTGATACATGGTAAAGGTCATTTCAAGGCTGTACACAAAAATTAAATCAAATCAAGTACCTATAATTTATACCCTCGTAAACCTGTATTTTGTGAATCAACAATATCTATATTTATATTAATTTGCCTCATATCATACCTAATACTTTCGTCTTTTCGAAATATTTACCACTAGCTTTTGCCCGCGGCTCCGCCCGCGTGGATGTCGGTTATCGCGACCAAACATAGCCTATGTCCTTTCTCAAGGTCTAACCTATCCCTATACCAAATTTCATCAAAATCAGTTATGTGGTTTAGGCGTGAAAGCGTAACATACAGACAGACAGACAGACAGAGTTACTTTCGCATTTATAATATTAGTATGGACTAGGATACTATTCGATGTTAGTCAAAGTGTTATGAATTAACAAAACAAAAAAAAAACACCCTGTAGTTAGCTTGTCTGTATGTTACGTTTTCACGCCTAAACTACTTAACCGATTTCGATGAAATTTGGTATAGGGGTAGATTAGAACATGAGAAAGGACATAGGCTATGTTTGGTCGCGATAGCCGACATCCACGCGGGCGGAGCCGCGGGCAAAAGCTAGTGTATAATAAATTCATGGCAATGGTGATAAAAACAGTTGAATAATAATTCAAGTAATACTAATAAAAAAATCACTACTCATATTTAATTACATTTTTGTGTTGGTATAGCCTGGAAATGGTACAGTCAGCGTCATAAATATCTTGACGACGAAGTCTCAAAGTGAGCTTAAAACTCTCGTATTAACAGCAAGTCAAACTGTTTTATAAATTTAAATGGTATTATTGTTCAAACTATACTCTGTCCATTCGTTTATTTTCTTTTTACCCGACTGCCGAAGGAAGGAGGGTAATGATTTTGACAGATGGAAATAGTGATTGCACAAAAATTCAAAAGCTCGATTTATAAAATCATAAATCGATAATAGCAAATGATTTCATGGTTTTATGTAGAATTGTATTTATTATCTGTACCTACATAATAATAAAGCAGTAGATATTTCATTTCTGTACATTTTATTAATTATATACCTAATTCACATTGTGGAATATTATCTTTGTTATATTTCGATTTAACCGATTTAAAAGACAACGCAGATTCCATAAATCCTTTCATAGTGCCCGCGTGACAAACAATCGGTCTAAAGTCAATTCAATGTTTATAAAACAAAATCGATAGTATTGCATAACATTTTCAAGTTCTTATAATAAAAACACAGTCGATCGACTAACTCCATCCCTAAAATTTCTTTCCGGCTGACGTAACCTTGTCAATGAAATGTCACGTATTGCCGCCTAATTTTTGTTCGGAGTTTTAAGTGTTGACGCTAGAACAAAGTTATATCGACCATCGTGTGTGAGCTGTCAAAGAGAAAATAAACGAATGGAAGGAGTATAAAGGTGTGTACCAAATATCAGAACAGTCAGTCAACTGGAATGGGGTAACGTAATTAAGATCATTTTGAGTATTTTGTACGTCAACATCTTTCTGATGCTGACTGTACACTACATAATAATAACGGGAAATAACGCGATCATGGTATAGGTACATACGTACCTTTGATTTGCCTGACGTTTTGACCAGGTAACACCGGCCATGGTCACAGGTTGGTTGGCTCAGTCGTGTAAGCCCGGAGTCTTCGAGTCCATGAAGTAGCAAGTTCTTCATCTAAAACAAAATAGGTATCGAGAATGTGTGGGTAGAGATCCGGTTCTCAGCATTCCATGGATTCACCGTGCGGTCGCCGGGTCCATGGCGTGGTACAGAGAGGAACACTGTGACGGCGCCTGGGACTTGCGACCCAGATGTAGGTTTAGGGTGGCCACCTTGTGATGCATCAGCGCTCACCTCCACCGTCAGTCGTGTTCCCCCCTTTACCTATACAAATTTGGTAAGATCCTATCAACGCCGTTTTAGATATTCGTTTGAGTAAAGAGCTTACTGAAGCTCTTGGCAATCCGAGGTCTTTAAGGGTGAATTTCTCAAACGTAAAATTTTCGCGGCGTGACTGAAAATCATACCTTAAAGTTAACATATAGTAATGATTATTTTTTGTAAGAAAGATATCGTTTTTCTCTATATGCACGTATAAATTATATTATTGAAACTATTTTTGTAAGTGTGTAAAAAATGTCTTTTCACCTAAATTCTAAGCTTGGTGGCGCGTCCACAACCTGTTTTCTTGGGAATGATCACAGTTTAATCAAAACTTCATTAGTTTACTGAGTATACTTAATAATAATTCGATTCGGCATTATTTTAGCTATCTTCGATACTGTCATTCGTAGTATTTAGTACTATACTTTATCTTAAAACTAATTTATAAGTTGCGTCCGCGGCAAATGTAAAATTTTGGTGGGATTTATAAAATCATCGAAGGAGTCGTATTGAAAGTACCTATAAGGACGACACTATCATCATTGGAAACGTTCAGTTGGGTGTTAATGAGCACCAGTGCCAGTTGTCCCCAGTCCCGTTTCGTTTTTCTGCCAAACACGTAAGTAGGTCGTTTCATAAGCATCGGACAAAAATATTGTAATTTTTGTGTTGATTATTTAAAACGGTTTATTCTCATTGTATGTTTTAATATTTAAGTATAGTGTACAGGTTCAGTATGTGTATTAAATTTTGGTAATGTAACCACTATATTCTAAATAGTATTTTTATAAATAATTTTTTTAGACGTGAAACTAATTTTGGTGGAGCAATTTTGGTGAATTTGGTGGGGTTTTACTAATCATCAAAATTGTATATTTACACCAAAATTTGTTTTCATAGTTATTTGATTAAGCTCCTACGTAGTCCGACGGGCTACTAGATCAGGTGACCTCTACGTAGCATACCCTGGGCAATGGAGAAAGCAAAGAGGTTGTTGGCAGTTGAGGGTTGTTCGGAAGCTTTCCTAATTTTCTCTCAGATTAACCATTAGCATATGAACTACCCATACAAAAGACGGGCGAGTAGTTGGGTGAAGTCAGCTGATGCCGCAGTAGGGACAGGCCGGTGTGGTGGAGCATCGTGCGCTCTTTCCGTCACCTGCTTCTACTGGCGTGAAAGGCGGCCTCACTCTTTACTACTAAGCCTACGCCGTTAAAACCTGCCCACCCTTCTTCCCTCCTCTCCACTGTCAACATCATTTGGCTTTTCTTCCACTGCTTTCTCACTTACATGAAAGCTACCGTGGATGCAAGAGTGCCTCATGCAATCTTTTGCACGTGACTCCACGCAACAAAGCGATGAAGTCGAAGATGTAGGTGGCACGCAACGCCTGCTTATGTTGCTCCAGCAGCTAGCACTTTGCTATCGTGTAAAAGGTACTCAATCTTCTCCACAGAAGGCTTCTGACCTCTACCGTCCTCAAGCTCCTACAACCACATCCTCACATGTTGCACCAATCTATCGGCGTCCACCACCGATATTAACAGCATACATGTGTAATTATGGAGTGATTGTCTGATGCTATCCGACCAAAATACCACGCTGATTGGGAATGGACTAAGGACAGATCACAGATCACAGAGACAGTGATAAGGAAGATTCTCATATTGCCAACAGCGGTTCGAACAACGGAATCAGAATCGTGGTACATGTATCGGATGGTGTAAACCTCTGGAACCCTTTTGAACCGCAATGCCCATCAGCTCACCGCGTGAGAAACTTAGTTGAAGGACTCCTGTAAGTTCAGAAATACACATCACACTACCAACTTGTCTTGCCACTACCAAGTGTCCATGGCATATCTTCCGTCCACCCTTAGGCATACCGAGTACCATATTATGTTGCTCCAGCAGCTAGCACTTTGCTATCGTGTAAAAGGTACTCAATCTTCTCCACAGAAGTCTTCTGACCTCTACCGTCCTCAAGCTCCTACATCCACATCCTCACATGTTGCACCAATCTATCGGCGTCCACCACCGATATTAACAGCATACATGGGCAGTTATGGAGTGATTGTCTGATGCTATCCGACCAAAATACCACGCTGATTGGGAATGGACTAAGGACAGATCACAGAGACAGTGATAAGGAAGATTCTCATATTACCAACAGCGGTTCGAACAACGGAATCAGAATCGTGGTACATGTCTCGGATGTGTAAACCTCTGGAACCCTTTTGAACCGCAATGCCCATCAGCTCACCGCGTGAGAAACTTAGTTGAAGGACTCCTGTAAGTTCAGGAATAGACATCACACTACCAACTTGTCTTGTCACTACCAAGTGTCCATGGCATATCTTCCGTCCACCCTTAGGCATACCGAGTACCACCTCTCCCACTTTGAGAATAACTGCCTAAATCTTTTCCCAGCAATCTTGAATAAGTTCGTCGATAATATTGGCGCCATTAGAGTAAAATATAATCCTTGCTAGAAGCAAGGATAGATAGAACAATCAAATGTTGCTTTTATACTGATACTACTAACAACTAAAGTGGTTTTGCCATATAAAAATGAAGTTGGTGATAAAAGGGTAAAAATTAAGGGTTATATGTAACTATTAAGTGCCAAATTCTAGAAAAAAAACAAAGAAATAGTATAAGTAATAATAAATAAAAAATAAAAATAAGTTGATATGCAATTTTGGTGTTAGACACCAATTTCGGTGTATTGAAAATTCAGGTGTATAAAATAAACAAGTAATTCCCAGGGCTAATTAGACTATTCAAACATAATAGGCATAAAATATGTATTTCTAGCTAAATATTGAAAGAGATTACCTAAATACCTAGAAATAAAAAAAATCACCAAAATTAGCTAAAAATTCATAGATGTTGAAATTCACCCTTAAACAAGTTATTCAGGGATTTAGCTGGAATTACCCTTGCTTCCTACTTCTACGGCGTAGAGTTTAACCTCATAGACATTTTTGGTTAACTCGTTGGTCAAGTCAAAGTATTTGCTTATTTTCATAGCGTGGTGGTATGTTAGTTTCCCACGGTACTATGAGTTCTACTAGTACTGTACGCTTTTGCAATTTCGAAAATAGGAATATATCGGGCCTGGATGACGAGGCACAAACATCCTCTTGTATTTTGTAATGTTTCTCATACGAATCTGCGAGTAATGTCCAATCAGCGGCTGCTATCAAAATTGAGTACGGCTTTTGATTTGTCATTTTTGAGCAGCCTTCTTTTAAAAACGTGACGTCATTTCTTTGGTTTGTGGTTAAACTCTTTTTCGCTCTAGCTACCGCCAAACTTACCACCTCAATCACGTATGATTTCTAATGTCCTATCATGTCGGCGCGAGTGATGACCCCGGTCTAATAGCGTCCTATAACCCATCAGTAGGTGCCTAGCTGTACCAGTTGCTTCACCATATGAGTTACATGTTTCATCTATCTAGTAGACGATGCTGACAAAAAAAGTCAGTCGAAAATACACCACGTCCCATACCTCCATGATTAAACTGCTCCACTAATATCATTTATATTTTTCAGTACAACATTGGTCAGTGAAAATAAACCCGGACAAAAAGCCAGAAACAGTAAGTACATTATATACTTACGTCATTGCATCGCCTTACGACCGACCTCCGTCCTCCATAAGCGCGGGCCTGGGGGTGGAGTTGCGTTAGATTAGGTAGGTCTGAGAATCAGTCGTGAACTATTGTTTAAAGCCTTGAGTTATAAGGCCTAGCTAGCTATTTATAGATATTCTTTACACAAATATGAATGAAATATATGTTACTTTTCAGACTGTATAAAATACTTAACGGGCACACATTATGGTTGTACTTTAATTCGGAACCCAGCAGAGATCTCCCCGCCAAGTCAACCGGTTGTTTCAAGAGTAAGAGACGCCACCCCCAATGAATATCCTCATATGGTTAGATCAACTTATTTAAAAATGCATAATTCCATCTCAACCACCTTTTCACATATTTCGTCCGTATTGTGGGTCACTTTCATCCGTTTGCCGATTTGATTAGCTACCATCCAGTTCGTATCATTCTTATTTCATTCTGAATGTAACAAAACATTGTTTTCTTTTTTCCACAGGCGCTGTTAGGTTATGGAGCTGAGTGGAATTCTGCTGAATGGCAGTGTGGAGGTTCGGTCATAAGTGACAAGTTTGTCCTCACTAGCGCGTACTGTACACGAAAAGCATTCACGTAAGTCAGTATTAAAATAATCAGAAAATAATGGAACTAGTATGGAATATTCTCATCACTACTTCCACTTGTGAAATTTTTGAGCGTGTAAAAGATAAGAAGTAATTTAAATCGTCAGTTAAAGATAGAAGAGTAGACAAAGAAACTCTGCCAATAATAAACTTCAACGGGAGAATTATGCCTGTTACGTTAACTGTTATAAACCTGGGATTGAGTATCGACTCCACCCTGAACTGGCAATCACAAGTTGCAAAAGTCTATCAGAGAGTGACAGGGATGCTGCGTAGTCTGTATCGTCTCAAAAACTTTCTACCAGTTAAAACCAAGGCAATGTTTATGCAGACCCTAATCTTCCCAGTCTTGGTCTATGGTGATGTATGCTACCTCGACCTGAATGCAGATCTCCTGACCACCGTCTCAACAATTGCAGTCGATTCACCTTCAACCTTAGAAAATATCGTTCAGAGTTAGGATGGTTGCCTATACGTCAGCGACGCAGCTTTAGGGTGGTGTGGTGACGATGCTACATTCTATTATAAGCTCCCCTAATGTCCCCAAATATTTATCATCTTATGTTCAGTTTCTTGGATCTCATCATAACAAAAATCTACGATCAGCTGATAACCGTCTTCTCCACTGTCCTACTCATAGTTCAAGCCTAGTTCTTTTTCTTTCCTCGTGCAAGCTATTCTATTCTGAAATGCGCTTCCTCTCGAAATTAGAATGGCCACCAACCGTGCTACTTTCAAGTATCAAGTACGTCAGCTCTACAGTAATCCCTAATGACAATAGTGGATAAAAAATCAATATTATAAGTCATCATTATATTACATGAATGGTGTAAGTAATATTATATTTATGTATTGTACATATATATATAGTATAGGAATATATATGTCAAGGTATATTTATGGATTTCTTGTATTATAATGTGTTTATTGTTATGTATTATTACATTATAGTAAATAATTCATCTTCTGTCTGCACCTTTGTCAATGTATCTCTGCATCACCCTAAGGTAGACTGTTAGATAATGCCTTTGGCATTAAGTGGCCTTTGTACAATGTTTATGTGTATAAAGTTTAAAAATAAATGAATAAGTAATTTAAATATTACTGCATACTTTGTCCACAGCCATGAGCAAGTAAAATTCGTAGCTCTGGGTGTTTTGAAGCGAACTGTGATTCCCCATACTCGTAAAGAGCAGCGATATGAAGTGAAAAATATTGTCCTTCATCCGAAACATAAATTTCCTGTCAAGTACTTCGATATAGCTTTGCTGGAAGTCACCCCAAGGTAGGTCATAATCTGGGTATACGCGAATAGTTTGCCCGTAACCGCTATACCGCGTCTTGGGTATGCGCGCGGGGAGTGGGGGTAGTATTGACCAACGCTCACTGCAGTATCTTGCTCGCTTTCGACTCATGCGCTTTCTTTACTTCTTGTTAGAAAAATCTTTTTAATTTAGTTTTATAATGTTTCAGCATACAGTTCAGTAGTTCTATAAAACCAGCTTGTCTTACATTAGAGAGTTCTGCAGACTCCGCCGTTGCTTTAAGTTGGGGATCACTGGGACATGGCCAGGAGCTTGTAAATACTTTGCAAGTGGTGAGTAATATATCCTCATATTCGAATAGCAGATCTCAGTTCCTCATTGCAAATCACGAATTGTTTGGTAATTTAAGCCACACTTTGCTGATGAACTATCTTGCCATTTTTAACTGTTTGAAGCAAGCCGATGCGGGTTTCATACATTATACCGAAAGTTAAATGATCGAACAACAATAGGTCGACAACGTTTCGTCGGACGATCAAATCGTCACTGGTACGTTAGGTCGAAACGTTAATACGTCGAGGTATTATTACGTGGAAAATACAATAGGTCGAAAGATCAAATTGTCGCTGGTGTATTAGGTCGAAATATTAATACGTCGACGTATTACTACGTAAAAATGCAAACGGTCTTTTGTCCCCTCCTCATAAAGTTGAAATTTTCAAAACGGCATATACGTTGGAATAAGTTGTTAGACAAACAGAAACGAGGATTATACCAAACCATTAAACTTTTACAAAATGAACAAGCTACAAACCAGAAGTATACTTATAACATAGGTTTATTTCATAGATTCCGCAAAGGCAGGCCTTTTGAAAATTTCAACTTTATGGGGAGGAGACAATAGACCGTTTGCATTTTTATAATACATCTACGTATTAATATTTCGACCTATTATACCAGCGACAATTTGATCTTTCGACCTATTGCATTTTCCACGTAATAATACCTCGACGTATTAACGTTTCGACCTAACGTACCAGCGACGATTTGATCGTCCGACCAAACGTTGTCGACCTATTGTTGTTCGATCATTTAACTTTCGGTATAATGTACGAAACCCAGCCGATGCAGTGGTGCGACGTCTCTTTCCGGGGCAAGATAGAGGCTTTATCGTTCCTACACCCAAAGGGTGGATCTCAAAATTCGTAGATACCAAAGGGGTCAGCAGGGGTGCGAGGAGAATGCCTTTTTAAGTCACCTTATACTTCAGTAAATAAGACCCAAGACGGTTAGACAAATGCTATTACGACATTGATTAGCAACGAATTGACTCCTGTTATTTTAATTTGACATACCCAATGACATTCACTGACCTCACTATTTTTGTATACATTTTAAAATTACTATTGACATTTTAATTATTGCACGTATGTACTCGTATTTATGATAATAATTTGGATTTCGACACGAATTATGTTTGTTATGAAATAAATGATTATGATTATGCCTTGCGTAAAGATTTAATGGCGGTAGAGGAAGCTCATGAAGTATTTAAGGATGATGAAAGAGGCAAGTGACGGGTGGTTGTCTCTGCCTACCCTGGACCGAAATAGACGTGGTCCCCGGCAGAGTAGAATTTGGGCCGCCCCATCTCTTCCCATGCGGTGTCGTACAAGGCGATTAAGGGATAGGGCAGTTTAACATCAGACATATATACAGCCCAGGCTCAGCCTTTTTTTTTTCGTGCGGAAATCCCCTCAGATACCTCCCCTACAGAAGCCGGAAGGGGAGGTTATGTCGGACTCGAACCGACTAAAACCGCACGCCGACTGTGGGTCGTGGTGCTAGGCCGGAGGTGCGTCGGAGGGCACTGACTGACCTCCGTCCCCCATGAGCGCGGGCCTGGGGGTGACGGGTGGAGCCGCCTGTCACCCCAGCAGAAGCAGGCCACGGCGGCGGCGGCGCTTTGATTGGGCTGTATCCCGCAATATTATTATTATTTCAACGCCACACGGTAGAATATGCTGTATCTACTTATGAATATTATAAACCTAATATTGTAACCATGTTCTATGAAATAAAATTTGATTTGATTTGTATTTCTATGTATGTACATATGGATGTCTGTCTCTATGTTTTGTCTTGCCTTCATGGTATAATCCTTGTTATATTCTTTCAGATGCGTTTTACGAAGTTTCCCGCTGAAGAATGCGTTGATGCGTATCCTATATATAGAAACTTAGCAGATGGCTTCGATTCTGAGACTCAATCCTGTTTTGGTGATAAGAACAACATTTCTTACACATGTTTTGTAAGTTTCTTCATTTTATTCTACTATAGACCGACTACAACCGCTGTACCGTGCCCTAGGTACGTGCGGTGGGGGACGAGGTAAAGTGAGAAAGAAAGAGTACGAGTCGCGTGAGTGTTGCCGCTAGATGTCGATACTGCCCCTCCTCACCGCGCACATACCCAAGGCGCGATACAAGGGTTACGGTCAACCTGTGAGAAATATATTGGTATGATTTAAATTGAATGAATTTTTACAGCATTATGTATGCTAACGATACAAATCGAATACATAGGGAAAAATAATCTTTTCGGGTGGGACTTGAACCCGCAGTCTTTCCCTTACAAGTGGAATGCCTTGACCAGTTCGGCTACCGAGACACGCCCGATGTGATTCAAATTTCCCATCTTCATCGGTAGGTGACTCCACTGTCGCCTTAAAGACGTATCTTTAAGGCGACAGTGGAGTCATCTACCGATTTTTTTAACAACTATCGGAATCAATGAATGATGTTACAATCATTTTTAAACATTGATTTTTGTTAACTCCTCCCAAAATCGGTGTTCGATCGGTGTATTCGGTGTATTCGATGATTTAAATTGTCGTTAAATTGGTTACGAATTCCTTAAATAAAAGGCTTTGGCTAATAACGTGAAAATGAAGAATTATAGCCTGTAACCTTCATCGCTAAAGGGTTTTAAAAAAAAATGTTTCAAATCTGACCAGGGGCCTTACTCCGAAAAACGAACGAACGTTCGAACGAACGAACGACAACCCGAACGAACACGATCCATTAAAGTTAGGACCAGTAGTCCCTGAGATTTTTAGTGAAACCAAGCAAACAAAGCAGCGCCAAATAAACCTGACTGAGCTAAATAACAATACGTCACAGGCGTTCAAGCGGGCCTCGATATTTTCAAGAACTATGAATGCCTGTAAAATTATAGCCACTTAGTATTTTTGAATGAAACAAAAACATATTTTATATTTATAAAAGCTTTACTATAATATACTTTCAAATGATTTTGCACACCTAGTAACATTCCCCATTTAACAGTTTGACTTTCTCACTTCCTCTTAGGCCCGTGTTCTTGAATGACACTCAGTCTGAATCACGATTTTTCTAAGGACAGATTGTAGAGGCAACTAGATGTCCCGGCAAACTTCGTTTCGCCTTAGAAATTAGAATCAATTAGCTGTATCAAATTCTCTCAATTATTCGCGGCCCAAGCAACGGGCATTTTGTTAATTCAGAAGAATGTCTACTAATCACCCTCTGACGATATTTGCACGCATTATGTCAATTCTATATCAAACGTCAGATAACATAGAAGAATATCATACAGCAGTATTAGAATAATAAACACATTTTTTTCCAATTCGTATTCCAAATTCATTACGACATATGACACATTTAGACATGACGTATGTCGGATCAGCTATTTTATATGGTGGTTATGTATTCTTAAATTTTCTAATTTTCCGTGCAATTTTCTTAATTTTTTTCTTTCTTAAGAACCTTCTCCTAACAATAACGAACACAACAAAAAAAGAATTAGCGAAATCGGTTCAGCCGTTCAGACGGCATCTCGTGACCAAGGAAATAGGGGTTCATTTTTACCCGACTACGGCGAAGCCAAAAGGAGGGTTATGATTTTTTACCGGACTACGGCGAAGCCAAAAGGAGGGTTATGATTTTGACAGGCTATGTATGTATGTATGTATGTTCATTTGTTCCCTCATAGCTCCTCAACTACTTATTAAAACTGGACTAATGAGGTATCGTTACAAGCGGCTTGATCGTCCGATGGTTATAGGCTATTATGACGTGTCACTCAATCTTGTGTGACGCCCTCTAGCGCTCATAAGATACTGTGTTAAAAAATAAATTTGAGATAAATATGCCGCGTTTGATATCAAATGAAAGAGCTTGATAAGCACATTTCAAATATGTATAAATTATTAGCTATACCTTGTCCCAAAATAATATAAATAAAAACTAAAGTTTAAAACTAAAACCCGACTACCGAAAAATTGCGCTAAAGTAACAAACAAGAAAATAATCAAGGATAGCCGTGGTCGTATGCCACTTACTCTAACAAAACAATAGGTATATTCTAGGGAAAGTGGCATACGACCACGGCTATCCTTGATATTTTCTTGTTTGTCACTTTAGCGTAATTTTTCGCTAGTCGGGTTTTAGTTTTAAACTTTAGTTTTTATTATATATAGACTAGCTTTTGCCCGCGGCTCCGCCCGCTTGGATGTCGGTTCCCGGTAATTATTCGAATTTTTCTCACCTTTTAAACCATCCCTAGAACTCCACGAACATTTATTTTCAAGACCAAGATAAGATGAATCCGTTGAACCGTTCTCGAGTTTTAGCGAGACTAACGAACAGCAATTGATTTTTATATACAGGGTGTAATCGTTAAGTGTGTCCAGGCCATTATTTCGTGACTATTACAGATATCAAAAAACCTTAAACTGATATCGATAGGTTACCTAATGAGTAAAATAACATCAATAACTTTTTAAAAATCAAACGAGAGGTATCTAAAATTTTGACATTAAACACTCCCATACATTTAGTATGAGATTAGTAGAAAGGTTTTAGTGTCCTTATTTTAAAAGAATATTTTAGCTTAGTACTGATATTATAGAAAACTGTTTTTTAACCTAACAGAGTAATAAAACTATCTTTTAATTGAATAATATTTATTTCTTAGTAAGTACACAATTTTGTATTCAAAGCAGATGTTCAAAGTGACGTCTATTTTGATGGTTTAATAGCCAATAACAGTGCAACCCCTTAGCCTGCCAGATCCCCGGATCTCACGCCTTGTGATTTCTTCCTATGGGGATTTATCAAAGACAAAGTGTACGCTAAGAGAATGCACAGCCTAGAAGAGTTACAGATTCGTGTATATCGTTTCCTCCGTATAAACAGTTTCCTTTAATATCAGTACTAAACCGAAATATTCTTTTAAGACAAGGACACTAAAACCTTTCTACTAATCTCATACTAAATGTATGGGAGTGTTTAATGTCAAAATTTTAGATACCTGACGTTTGACTTTTAAAATTTTTTGATGTCATTTTACTCATTAGGTAACATGCTTTCGATATCAGTTTAAAGTTTTTTGATATCTGTAATAGTTACGGAATAATCGCCTGGACACACTTAACGATTACACCCTGTGTATACACACATCAAAAAAAGTTTGCGATCAATGGCATAAGCTCCTAGAATTCTTTAAATTTAACTTTATCAAGAAAAAATCTATGTTGTATACTTTCTTTAAATAGGAATACCCTGTTTGAAATTAAAATATAAAACTATTTTTTATTATTTATTTAAAAAAATTGAGCCATTAATCATAATGCAATTGTGATAGAAATTTCATAGAAAGAAAAATACTGTTTAATTAAACTTAAACTACAATTTATTATTAAAAGGTGTAAATCCATACTAATATTATAAATGCGAAAGTAACTCTGTCTGTCTGTCTGTCTGTCTATCTGTCTGTATGTTACGCTTTCACGCCTAAACCACTGAACCGATTTTGATGAAATTTGGTATAGGGGTAGATTAGATCATGAGAAAGGACATAGGCTATGTTTGGTCGCGATAACCGACATCCAGGCGGGCTGAGCCGCGGGCAAAAGCTAGTTCAATATAAAATAACTCCTCCCCTGGCTCGAACACATGCGGAGATCCTCCTGGGCATGCTGAGGATCATGATATCCAGCATTTCCTGGGGTAACCTATCCCATTCTTCAATAGCGGCTTCCCTGAGCTCTGGAACTGTCTGGGGATGTGGCTCACGGTTCCATACAGCTCGTTTAAGAGCATCCCACGCGTGCTCTATTGGGTTTAAGTCGGGCGAGCCGGCAGGCCAGTCTAATCGTGTGATATCGTATTCTTGAAGAGCAGCATTGACTCGTTGAGCTCGATGTGCGGGCGCATTATCATCGACCAGGACAAATTGGTGCCCATGGTTTACTCGGAATGGTTTGATGATATCATCAATAGCAACTGCTTTGTACATGTCTGCTGTCATGAAGCCCCGATACGGGATCAAAGGCGTTCTAGCTCCAATCATAATGCCACCCCAAAAAGACACCGATTTTCCGCCTTGCTGAACTGTTCCAGTGGCAGTTCTTTGTCTTTCACGGTCGCCTGGTCTTCTCCAGACACGGACTCGTCGGTTATCTGGATGAGTGGAGATTCGGGATTCGTCAACGAAGAGACAGTTTTGCCAAATGTTTTCTTCCTCACCTTCTTCATTTTACCGAAGTCTAGCCCACTGCAATCTTCGTTGGTTGACGTTGCCGGGAATTGAGCGGAGCTCGCCATAACCTCCATACTCGTAATCCAGCCTGGTGCAAGCAATTGCGAACGGTCTGCGTGCTAACTTCAAGCCCAGAGGTGGCCCTGACTTCTGCTTTTATTTTAGTGGCGTTGATTGTGGGATCACGGGCTGCCAGCAATCTAATATAGCGCTTTTGGGCAGCTGTCAAAACAGTTGGGCGACCGCTGCGGGGTCGGTCAGCTAAATTCTCCATTCCGTGGTACCGCTGCAACGTAGCCACGACACAGGATTGGGATATAGCAAGTCTGCGTTCTATTACTCTCGTGGTATATCCTTCTTCCCTCAAAGTTACTATTTTAGCTCGTAAAACCTCTGATAATCCTCTTGGCATTTTTTCAATCACTACTTTCCGCGAAAAATATCTTGAATCGGTTATAATTCACTAAATCAGATTTCTGAATGAGCGTAAGCTAGGACTGAAAGCCTTTTTGTAAGAAAAAACAATTGAACGGTGTCATTGTTTTGTGTTCTAATCTAAAAAGAAGAAAAAATCATAATATAATGTACAGTAACAAAAAAGATTTCAGTTTTTCAAAGTGATCGCAAACTTTTTTTGATGTGTGTAGATAATATGTAAAATCTATCAATCTGTCCTCAGATAAATCGCGATTCAGGCTGTGTCATTCTGGAATACAGGCCTTCATGTTAAGTTTGAGTTTTTTTTCAGGTTGACAGTGGAGGCCCGCTCCAAGTAGGATCGCAGATTGCAAAGGATTCAACTTCCAGACCTTGCGGTGTTGAAATCATTGCATTAATTTCATTTGGGTCGCCTTGTCCCCGGGGTCCCTTCAGCAGCGTTGGGATTTTCACCCACATCCCTTATTATATTTCCTGGATAGAAGACATTGTATGGCCCTGAGATCAATTACTGGATACATATAACAGAAGACCCGGCTCCAGACATATATAGTACTAAGAAGGTCAGAACAAGAAGATCATAAAAGTGTAAAAAGATATTATAATAAAATTGAAATTACTCTTCATTTTTAGCTGATTTAACGCGGCAATAAACCCACAATTGTCTGCGGATCTGTGAATTCAGTCTATGGAATCCGTAAGTTAGTTCCAATGCTGCTTGTCCCATCCTAGAAAGCGCTTGTAATGTCTGTACAAAAATTTCAATAATTCATTGTAATAGGCACTGTAAGTGTAGGTTGCCTGTAAGAGATCGCTCTTAGCGATAAGGCCGCCATTTGTACATAATGTCATGTATTGTCCATACATTTACTGTATTACTGGTGTACAATAAAGATTTAGTTATCTATCTATCTATCTATAGGCAAACGATGTATTTTGTCGGTCTGTCTTCATTGTATTAAAAGCCGAATAAAAGTTTATATTTAGATCTGGCGGCAGTTGTTTTTCTTGAAGTCCTAGTCGTCACAAGCTATCGAAAAAGATGCCAGGCAGATGACATCATCACTATCATAAAATGTTCATTGTTCATATCATATTAAAATTATTAGTTAACGTATTTTCGTACTTAAAATGAAGCACTTCGATATATTAAATGAATTGAAGTCTTTATTATGCCTATAATTTCATTAGATATGCACATTTAAAGTAGATAAACATATTATATGTTTGTACTATAACATTAAATTTACATAATGTGGTATAACCTGTTAGCATTTAATACTTTATTATTTAAAAACAATGTAGAAAATCGAACTAAAATAAGAAAAATGGCAATAATTTCTAGACCTTGGAAAGATCCTAAGACCTCGTCTCAGCAGTCCATTACCCATACCACTAGGCTACCGCCTAGTCTAGTATATATGTTAAATAATTTAGAACATGCATAACTTCTACATTAAGGATCTTAAAAATAGTGTTGTAATTAATGTTACATTGTCAATCAAATATTTTGAACTAGTAATGCTTACCAAAATAAATGATTTCACACTAATTTTAACACTAACAGCAAAATTTTTAACTTTTCTTCACTATTGCGCCTTATCGTATTCCTAGTAATAACGTAAAATTCGGTTATTCCCGGTCGTCCCCATCCTGTCGTCCCCACTAATCGTCCTGGAGAAGTAATATAAGTTCGCCTACGGTACTACGAGGAGAAGAAATATAAATTTGCCTACGGTACTACGAGGAGAAGAAATGTAAGTTCGCCTACGGTACTACGAGGAGAAGAAATATAAATTTGCCTACGGTACTACGAGGAGAAGAAATATAAATTTGCCTACGGTACTACGAGGAGAAGAAATGTAAGTTCGCCTACGGTACTACGAGGAGAAGAAATATAAGTTTGCCTACGGTACTACGAGGAGAAGAAATATAAATTTGCCTACGGTACTACGAGGAGAAGAAATGTAAGTTCGCCTACGGTACTACGAGGAGAAGAAATATAAATTTGCCTACGGTACTACGAGGAGAAGAAATGTAAGTTCGCCTACGGTACTACGAGGAGAAGAAATATAAGTTTGCCTACGGTACTACGAGGAGAAGAAATATAAATTTGCCTACGGTACTACGAGGAGAAGTAATATAAGTTCGCCTACGGTACTACGAGGAGAAGAAATATAAATTTGCCTACGGTACTACGAGGAGAAGAAATGTAAGTTCGCCTACGGTACTACGAGGAGAAGAAATGTAAGTTCGCCTACGGTACTACGAGGAGAAGAAATATAAGTTCGCCTTCTGTACTACGAGTATCATTCTCATAATCCATACACCCGTAAGTATGCATTCTTAAAGACTTTTGTTACATCGGACATATTATCCAGAAGCCATATAAATGCGACTTTTAGCACACTTACTATTTATACTAGAGTCATAAACAGAGACAGTTTTAAAAGGCTCCACTTCTCAGGCACATACATTTTCACAACCTAGTCGTACAAGTTCTTCGTGTACAGTAGATAAACGTCCAGTATCTTAGAATTAATAGTATCTATTGGTGTAAGTAGCATTTCTAAAATTATATATGAAGAATGTACTATGTTAACAGTGGTGGCACTCAGCTTGACGGCCTCATTAGATACCTTTTCAAGCTCCGCTTAAAGGACCCGGCAATGTGTTTAATCCGGTATCATATAATGCCCAGGCAGGCGTCCGTCACTCGCCCAAACTACGGAGATTAGTACCACGGGCAGCAAGCGCAGAGAGGGCTAATGCGTGGTTGCGTGCACACGCGTGAGGCGATTTGGGCAAACACAATATTGTAGTTGGTTTTGGGACTACCAGTCGGTTTCTTCGAAGCCACACGGCAACCCTTCGTACCGGCTGACGCAGGTTACCATCGTACAACCGATGAAAACTGACGCAGAGGCAACCCTAGGAGTGAGAGTAGTAGGTAGAAAGTAATATCAACCACTAATGTAAAGCCAATGAAGCAAGAGAAAAAAAGTAAACAAAGTTACAGCGGTTCCAAACATTTATCACTTCAAGCGCATTCCAGACAGGAATGAAATATGATACAATGATGGCAGATCTGACAGTTAAATCTGCTGTGCTGACAGCTCTCCTGTACTACGAAACACGTAACGACAGCTGTCGCTCGGTCATTGTCGCGTACGTGTGACATGTGCGACAAGGACAGAGAAAATAATCGCTAAGTAGTTATCGCAACGTAACTCAGTAATGGTCGCTTTGTTTACCTTTTCTCTCGCGTCTCGTTGGCTTTACTTTAGTTTGTAATAAAACGCCGATGATATAATCTAATGAATATATCTACCTAACTGTATAAGCAAAATATAATATCATATAAATTAAAACATCTTACATAGCAAATCTGATAGGGATTCTATATCTTTGGCGAGGAAGAAAGATCCACGAAGTCAAGACTAAGGTTTAATTATTTCAACGGATACCGTACGCATCAATGAATGATTTTGATGAGCAGGCCACTTTAAAAGTATCCATGAACCAGATGCTTCTTCGTCATCCGCGAGGCCACACAACGTCTTCTATCCAAGACTTGTAATATGCCACTTTTGTATAGACACCGGGATTGCCTAGGCCACCGCAGGGCGTGCCAAATGATGTCACACCTATGACGTTGTAGAAACATGATCCAAATCCTGATGTAACTTGAAGTGGGCCCCCGCTGTCGCCCTGTTACAGAAAGGAAATTAACGTCAACAAGATAATACTAACTGGAATCCTGCAAGGATCGTCTTGCTGTGATGCTCCCAAGTGACTAAAGTATACCGCATCCACTGTATCGCGCCCCAGGAGAACGTGGCAGGGCGGGGAATGAGGCCGAGAGCGTTGGCAGCTGACTGACCAAATTAAATGGTCGATTGGTCGACACTCCCCCCGTCTGGCCGCGCACATACCTAAGTCTCGGTTACAGTTATGGTCAAACTGTTCAAACAATATAAGGTTCTTCAAGAAAGATGAGTCCACAGCAAAAAAATACGATTAATTTTGGACTTTAAGTCTAAAATGAAATGAAAAACTCTGTACAAGATGTCATTCATTTAATTAGACTTCACAGCATAACAGTCAAGTCCGAAATTGAATGGCAATTTGACAGTGGTTCGGAGTTCAGTACCTATCTCGTAATCTAGTTCTATTATCTATTCTGTGATCGTAACTGTATACTGTAAACCTGTGTGTGTGAAGCCTGCCAATCGCAATGCTCCGTACCCCTAGCACACACAACTATCCAAATATTATAGTAAGCGTATTGAGAGAATGGAGCACTGTGATTGGCCGGCTGCCTGCTGTGAACCTGTGTGTGTGAAGCGGCGATAAATCCCCACGGATACCACCTCCACGGAGCCGGTGGCGGTGGTATGTCGGACTCGAACCGACTAAAATGCACGCCGTCTTGGGTCCGTGGTTGCCGGAGGTGAGATTGCCAAAAGCATATCTCTCGCACCCCGGCAGTGTGTGAAGCGGGCTAATCGCAATACTCCGTTCTCTCAATACTTTTTTTTTTATATAGGACACGTCAATTTGACTTCACCTCGCCTGATGTTAAGCTAATACTATACGATTATTATAGCTGTTCGTTCTAGGGGTACCGTTCACTGGATACGTTTGCGATAGTTTTTTGTGCTAGTGGTAAAGAACGTTCTTACAAGGTTTTACCAAGTGGAACATATTGAAAAGGCTAGATTGATTCATTCTTTAGTGGTGTAGCGACTAAGATAGAGAAAGGGATGCTTAGACAGTTTGGACACGAGGAGAGGATGGACGAAAGAAGACTGACGAAACAGGTATGAAGCGAGGGAATCTAGGCAACACAGTATGGGTAGATTTTTTTATATACGATACGTCAATACGATGTCACCAGGCCTCATGTTAAGTTCAAGGCAAAGTCTCAGGAAAGAGATACCAACAATATTACATTGGTGGCCCACAGCTTGACGGCCTCATATTAGATTGAAGGAATATTGAAGAAAGGCCATGTAAAGAGTACCCAAAACTGGCGATCATGTATGAAAAGAATTAATGAACTAAGAGGAAGCGAAAGATGTATGCTATAATCATAGTAAGTAAATAACGTCAAATAAGTGATTGAATGCATACCGGACACGTGTTGATAGTCTGTTCTTTATCACCATAACAGGCCTGAGTGGCTTCATCGTAGCCGTTTTGCAAATTTCTGTTCTGCCCAAAAGTAGCTGCGCATTCTTCAGTAGAGAATTTTTGCAAAACAGCCTAAAAGATCGTCAAATCAATCAATTTTAATAAATCGTGTGTCTTTTTCTGACGTTTGTTTAAGAAGTTTGCTGGTAGTTCTAGCGAGTTTTTTTTCATAACTTACTTCTTGCAATGTATCCGACAGTTCTCTATGGCGCCCTAGGGCTCCCCACCCAGTGGCTGTCGCGTAATAAAAGTCCAGGATCTCATTAGTTTCAATACAGGCAGGTAATACAGCAGTACTGAATTGTATCCTGAAACATAACTACCGCTTTTTAACCGACTTCAAAAAAGAGGAGGTTCACAATTCGACTAGACAGTTCGAATTGTATGTTTGTTCGCGTAACAAAGCCAGTTATGACCGGATTTTTGTTATTCTTGTAGCGTTGGATAGACTATACTGTCAGAGTGGTCCCATATCCAAGAAGTCCAGATCCGATGCTGAGATTCTGGAGAAATTGTGTGAAAACGCGTCTACGTGCCTACTAGTTTGTGCTAGCAATCATTTGTATAATGTCGTCTCGATTTCAAAAAACAAATGCCTACAGGCACTTTTTCCGCTTAAATCGTCCAACGAAAAAAAAACGTATTCCGTCCAACACTCATATCGTCTAACACACATACCGTCCAACTCTCAGATCGTCCTACTCTCTGACAATAATATAAAAATGTATAAGTATGTCCCTCGATTAAAGTATTGCAGTTCTTGACTTGATATTAATTCACTTGCATATAATTTGTGTGGTGACGGAGAAAGAATACAAGTATTACCACCCTATCTCATCCGAAGGATGTCGTAAGAGGCGTCTAACGGAAAAATACGCAGGCGATATCACTGCACGGGGAAAGCTCGAAATTAAACCCTATACCAACCCGTTTGGCCTGCGTGGAAAAAGTAGGGCAAAGCCTCCTAAAATTGGGAGAGGGTTATGCCCAGCAGTGGGCTGTGATCGATTGATAATATGTACGTACCACGTTTCAGTCTTAAGTAGTGCGATGTCATGATATTTGCTTGGAGTTTCGTACCCCGGATGCGGGATGATCTTCGCAACATTGTATCGCTGCCATTTCTCAGAAGAGTCTGATCTCTTCAAAATACCCAGGGCGACGTATTTTACCGAACCACTGAAAATATAACACCAGATTCTAGAACCCATATGTGGACGTATATGGAGGGGTGGTCTGCCTTACAATTTTTTACTTGCTATACAGTGGGCAGCGGTTAAAATGAACCAGTTGCTGATGACAGTGCCACCGCAGAGCCACTCCGCTGTCTCTACGGTGTCTCCATATCCCAGCAAGGCCTGTAAATAAATAAATAATAATTTACTAATTAAAAAAAAAAGTTTTTAACACGCTTTTAGCACGCACTAAAAATTACTTGGACGACTGCCATATTGGATTTAAGTCACGTAACTATTTTTTTCGTATTCCCGACAGCAACCCCTTTCATTTGATACTCATATCATGGGGGTGGATTTCAAACAGCCAGTCCGCATCTTGGGGAGGCCGCCATATTGGATTTGTAATGACGGTTCTTAGCTAGTCATGTATTGTCATCAGAACTCAGAGCGTGTGCAACATTTCATCCTTATCGAAGACCGGGAAGTGGGTCAAATTAAGATTCCAAGATTTTCTTACATACATAGTTACAAGTGACGCTAATAAAAGCGTGTTAAAAATAAATACAAAAAGGGATAGGGATGTTCTCCATCCGACAGTAAACATACAGGCCATAACTATGTGCCCGCTTGATGGCAATAGGCTCACCACGTCTATTCGAAAATCATGGTCGGTGAAATGTGGTTGTTAATACACCTCTCCCTAACCCTCTGGGGGTACAGGTTTATATGCACGTATGTATGATGGCCGCAAAAATTACTTAATAAATTTACTTTTCGTACGTGGGGATCTTTACATAAACATAAAAACATAACATTTTGCCTGGAAAATAAGGTATTGCCCGCCGGTTTCGTGCCAGCGGGCCGGTGGCTTCGGTGCGTAGTGAGCTTTAAAGTATACATAATGGCAATATTTTGCTTGTCTTGTCATATGGGGATATTTTGCATATCTCACCATAGGAAGATATTTCGCTTGTCCTACCATAATGGAGATATTTTGCTTTTCGTATCATAGTGGGGATATTTTGTTTTTCTTACCAAAATGGGGATATTTCGCTTTTCTTACCATATGGGGATATTTTGACTTTCTTACTATAATGGGGATATTTTGCTTGTCTTACCATAATGGGGATATTTTAACCATATGGGACATTTCGTTTTTCTTACCTTATGGGCATATTTTGATTTTCTTACTAGCTAGGTACTAGCTTGTAGGCTATGTTCTTTCTTAAGGTCTAATCTACCCCTATTCCAAATTTCATCAAAATCTGTTCACTAGTTTAGGCGTGAAAGTGTAACATACAGGCAGACAGACAGAGTTACTATCGCATTTATAATATCAGTATGGTTTTTGCTTGTCTTCTCCATGTGAGGATATTTTACGAGTCTTATCATATAGGGATATTTTGCTTGTCTTATCATATGGGGATATTTTGGTAGTCTTACCATATGGGGATATTTTTCCCGGGAAGCATCACGTCCCCCCTCGACAAAAAATGCACGTCTATAGTCATAACATTGTTTTTCATCGTCAGAAACCCTGTCCACCCTGCCAGGTCTAGTACAGCCATAATCTAAGTTTGTCGTATATTCCAAACATTCTGTAAAAAATATTAATAATTATTATATTAATATTATAGAGGCCTATGTCCAACATTGGACTACAATATAATTATTTGATTGATTGATCGATTAATAATTACAAAAAAAATCCAAATTTTTTTAAAGTCCCAACCCCGAAAATATCTTCAAAAAGTAAAGATAAGACGTGTTGGTTAGCCCTTTACCTTGATACATCTTTAAGGCGACGGTGGCTTCATCTTCCGATATTCTTACGAACTATCGGAACCAATGAATGATGTTACAATCATTTTTAAACATTGATTCAAGTATTTGGAGTAATCAAAAATCAATATTTAAAAATGATCATAATAACTACCTAAGGTTACTAAGGTAATTATTATGATGTTACTTTATAATAATTAAAACAAAACACGATATTCGTTTCATGTACCTGAAAATAAGAGTGATAATTTATTAACAAATTATTATTCATAATAATAATATCACTCTTATTTTCAGGTGACCAAATTATTATTCTTCAAATTATTATTCAAGGTCTAATCTACCCCTATACCATAACATAAACATAACATAAACTCAGACCTGTATTCCCCGAAGAGGTAGGCAGAGGTGCTAGCACCCACATTTCGCCAGTTTATGTTTAGGTACCAATGTAATAGGTAGCGAGCCTATTGCCATTAACCGAGCACTTATAAACCTGCGATAAATACACACATAACTTGGAAAAGCATCGAAAAGTCTTTGGTGTGTGCCATGGTAAACCTGGGAAATACCAAATTTCATCAAAATTGCTTTAGACAATTGCTGCAGACAGACAGAGTTACTTTCACATTCATAATTATTAGTATGGATGTTAATTAATTTTAGATTTCCTGATAGTATAGAAATAGTCTAAAAAATGCTTACTGTCATCCGCTATTGATCCAGTTTTGTAATAGACGGTTCTCAGGCCATATGTCGTGAATTGACAGAGTACGTTACTGAAATAGTAAAGAAAAAATAAAAATATACGAAATTCTACACAGCGCTATCTATATATATAAAAATGAGTTCCTATTTCCCTTGGTCACGACATCACGCGTGAACGGCTGGACCGATTTCTCTAATTATTTTTTTGTTGTGTTCGTTATTGTTAGGAGAAGGTTCTTATGAAAGAAAAAATTAAGAAAATTGCGCGGAAAATTAGAAAATTTAAGAATACAAAACCACCATATAAAATAGCTGATCCGACATACGCCATGTCTAAATTTTGAATTTGGAATACGAATTGGAAAACATGTGTTTATTATTCAATACTGCCGTATGATATTCTTCTATGTTATCTGACGTTTGATATAGAATTGACATAATGCGTGCAAATATCGTCAGAGGGTGATTAGTAGACATTCTTCTGAATTAACAAAATGCCCGTTGCTTGGGCCGTGACAATGTTTATGTATCTTTTATTTAGGTCGAAAAATTGATGGTTTATGGTAGTATGAACGCCCTTGAGCGTAGGGGTTTATGGTTGTATGGGTCCCATAGGTATATAGGCTCCGTAGGTGTAAGTATGGTTATGGTTCCGTGGGCGTATGGGGCCCGAATCGAAATGCTTTCCGTTCTCAAAATAATTAGGAGAATTTGATACAGCTAATTGATTCTAATTTCTAAGGCGAAACGAAGTTTGCCGGGACAGCTAGTATACTAAAGATCCAAATTAAGCATAGCTAGCTTGTGTTATGGGACCCAGAATGCGGATAAACCAATGTTGGGAAGCTTTTCTTTTTTTTATTATCGTGCGCAAAATCCCGACGGAGATACCACCCCCACGGAGCCGGTGGAGGCGGTTATGTCGGACTCGAACCGACTAAAACGCACGCCGTCTTGGGTCCTTTGTTGCCGGAGGTGAGATGGCCGAAAGCAGATCTCTCGCACCCCGGCAGACCCGGGACCATCTCTTTCGAGTTGGTCTCCTTCGGGTTGTGTGGACCTCGGTGTCCCCAATGTTGGGAGGCTCTGGCCTACTGTTTTCACGCTGGCCAAACGGGTTGGTACAAGGTTTTGTTTCAAGTTTTCTATTTGTCTTCTCTCGCTATTATATCGTCTGCGTATTTTTCCGTTGAGATGAGATAGTGTGGTGATAATTTATATTCCGTCTCCGTCATCACACGAATGGTTAAAAAAACATATAAAAGAGTACAGTAAAGCCAACGAAGCGAGAGAAAAAAGGTAAACAAAGCTTCAGCGGTTCCAAACATTATTATTTGAAAATTATTACGTATCACTTCAAGCGCATTCCAGACAGGAATGAAATTGCTCATAAGATGGCGGATCTGACAGCTTAGAGCCGCTGTGCTGACACTTTTCCTGTACTACGAAACATGCAACGACAGCTGTCGCTTGGCCATTGTCGCGTGCGACAAGGACAGAGAAAATAATCGCTAGTTATCGCAACGTAACACGGTAATGGTCGCTTTGTTTACCTTTTTTCTCTCGTCTCGTTGGTTTTACTTTAGTTTTATTCTTCACTCACCTGATGTCGTCGACGAGTTCGCAGTCGGTGCAGCATACTATCGGTTCTAATTCATTATATGAACAAAGCTGAAACACAATTTGAATGAAATTTTTATAGCATTTATTATGCTAACTTTTTAAATTCAAAATACATCGGGAAAAATGAAGCGCTCAAGTGGGATTGAACCCACGACCTTTCCCTTACAGGGGGAATACTCTTCCAACTGAGCTATTGAGCCACACCTGAATCACTTAAAATTTCCCTTCTCTTTATATCCGTCTTTAAGGGCGACGGTGGAGCCAACTACCAATTTTCTTACGAACTGTTGGAACCAATGAATGATTTTTATTGGGTCCCGACCCGTCCGACCCACTGGAGTTTCCCACTGGTGAGTGTGTACCGAAATTATACTAACTTTTAAATTCGAATTCATGAGTAGCGAGTAATTTAGTAGACAAATATGTGCGAACTACAAAAAAGTAGTCGAGTAATTTAGTAAATAATTTAGTCGAGTCGATCAATTTTGCTCTATTTTTTCGGGCGAGTAGCGCCTCGCACCACGCATCCGTACTCACCTGGTTAACCGACTAAACAAGTCCGAACCTGTTGATTTCATGCACAACACCTTGCACTTGTGTACTGTACTAAACCGCAATGCGAACGATTTCTGTGTAGTTTAGCCGCTAAATTACACGCTACGCTACTAAATTACTAAAGCAGTACGAACTAGACTTAACAGCTCGACGCATGCTCTTTCTTTCTTTACCTCGTCCCCCGCAACGCCGCGCGTATCTGGGGTGCGGTACAGCGTCGCAGTCATACTATATAGCGTTCATAATATGTAGTCAATCAATCAGCCCACCGCAGTCCACTGCTGGACATAGGCCTCTCCCAATGTGCGCCATTTCACCCAATCCTCCGTCTTCTGCATCCATTCTATCCCAGCCACCTTTTTCAGTTCATCAGTCCATCTGGCTAGGTGGTCCTACCTTCCGTTTGCCTTCTCGCGGTCTCCACTCTAAGACTCGTCTGTTCCAACTGGCCATCGGTCCTTTGACAAACGTGACCTGCCCATTATCACTTGAACTTGCTTATTCTGCGAGCTATGTCGGTAACTTTGGTTCTGTGTTGGATTTCGTTTTGCCAATTATGAGTTTCGGTCCCAAGTCGTTGTAGGGGGCGAGCCTATTGCCGTTTGCCGTCTAGCGGCAAACGGCAATAGGCTATGTCTTGGGCTATATGTTTACCGTCGGAAGGAGAACGCCCTATTCCTTAGTCGCCTTTTACGATACAGGAAGAGCTGGGGCCGTCCTATTCTACTCCACCGGGAGCCAACACTAATACCTTTTCAATTTAATTTAAAAATGTTGATTTGCGGACGAATTTGCTGTGAAATAGGCAGATCAAACAAAAAAAAATATGGGCAACTTTATTACCTTTTTTATCGTGCGGATCTCCACGCATATACCCCCTCTCTGTGCGGAATCGAACCGACTGAAACTTCACACCATCTTGGGTCCTTAGATGCCGAGGGTGAGATTGTCTCTATACTATTTATATACTGTTAATTGATGGCACTTGGTGGAATTTATTGTTAAACATTTTGAGAACACTTGTACTTTTTCACAGTATTTATTATATTGAACCTGACCGGTTTCGCCTTACGGCATTCTTAAAGGTTTACATTTAGCATAGGTTTTGTAATGTTCTACATAAACAACCTACAATGTAGCACACAAAACCTTGGCTAAATGTAAACCTTTGAGAATGCCGTAAGGCGAAACCGGTCAGGTTCAATACTGGGTGGTCGGATAAAAAGAATTTGATCACAGTTTCGATAGCAAAATCATCTGGGAGTATTAATTTGACGAAATAAAAACCGTTTTCTTTGGATAATGTTCAGGTGAAGAGAAAAATGTATGGGGGCTTAAAAAAAATTCTTTCGGCAAATTAATACTCCCGGGTGATTTTGCTATCGAAACTTATTCTTTTTATCCGAAACGACTATAAAATCACCCTGTATAATAAAAATAAATAAATAAATCTGCGGTAGCCTTGTGGTATGGACGGGTTCGTACCCGAGGGCCCCAGTTCCTGAGCCACCCGTTCCGGAGGGACCCGAATACGATAAATATAATTAAAAACTATTTTCTAAGATTTTCAACTTGTAGAGTCAACAAAAGAAGTACAAAAATGTAGTTATGTGTTTAAGACGAAAGTAATTTAGGTATTTGAAATCATAATAGCTTGAGCTTGACTAGTAAAATATACTTTGACAAATTAAAATCCAAGATGGCTGCCACCACAAAATCTCCACCATCAAACTCCCTCAATATAGGTATGAAATGAAAGGGCTTGACTTGTAGATCAATTTAAAAAGTATAAAATAATGTTAATGTTATAAAACATGTATGTGGTATTTTTCCAGGGTTCATCTTTTTCATTTCACGTCGGTGGTAGTTTATTATAAGTATTTTTACATGAAGTAGGCAAAGGACACAGAAACGCTAGTTGCGGAATTAGTATTTCTGTGAGCTGGTACTGTTAACATGGACTACTGGGGTCACAGAAACGTCGGTCTTGGGATTAGTATTTCTACGAGCCTAGTACTTTATGCACGAAGCAACAGGCTCACAGAAACACTAATCCCGCAACCGACGTTTATGCGAGCCTAGTAATCGATGCTAAAAGTACCAGGGTCAAAGAAATATTTATTCCGTGACGATCCGCGATCATGACCCACAGGAACCTATTCCCAGTATGAAAAGTATCCCATAACCGTCTCCTAGTTTTACGCTACATCCCCATTTATTTTCAGCCAAATCGGTACAGCCGTTCTTGAGAATAAAATAGTGTTACTAACTCTGAATCAAGACGGAACACGGGAATTGAAATCGTGCCTCCTGCGTAGCGGTAGTGACCGCAGTCACTACCATTACGCCACAGAGTGTGTCAATATATCGATAAAAGAGCACTAATTGATAATGTCAAGTCATGATAAAAGGTGTTCTATTATTGGTGTTATGTTATGACCACGAGTAAAATAAATTCCTGTTGATCACACCAGTGTAACAAGCTGGTGTGACCACGAGTCTGCCCAACTTCATACACCTATCTTTTGAGAAATGTTTTGTCGCGATAACCGACATCCACGCGGGCAGAGCCGCAGGCAAAAGTTAGTTTTTGTATAAATTATCAAACTTTATTCAACAGATTATCTGCAGATGGTACTTTTTACCTAAACTACTGGCAAATTACATTTATTAAGATAAAAATAAATCGGGTCTCTCCGGAACGGGTGCCTCAGGAACTGGGGCCCTCGGGTACGAACCCGTATGGACTGCTGAGACGAGGTCTCGGGTTCGATCCCAGGTTTACCATGGCACACACCAATGACTTCGAAGCTTTTCGAAGGTACGTGTGTATTTATCGCAGGTTTATAAGTGCCCGGTTAATGGCAATAGGCTCGCCACCTATTACATTGGGACCTAAACATTAACTGGAGAAATATGGGTGCTAGCATCTCTGCCTACCCCTTCGGGGAATACAGGCGTGAGTTTATGTTATGTTATGTAATAAATACTGTGGAACAAGTACAAGCGTTCTCAATATGCCTCTATTATATCCATCATGCCACGGTTGACCTAGCTATAGAGATGGCCCCCTCAACGTACCTGTGGATAAATCCGGTGCTTGATCTCACATACAGCTGACATACACTGACGTGCGCGGACGCAGGTGCCGTTGAAACCATCGTCTTTATGGACGCATGCGTCACCTAGAAACCAAAATTAGAATTACTTTTTAAATAAAATCTTTTCGAAATACATCGGGAAAAAGAATAACTCAAGTGGGACTTGAACCCACGACCTTTCCCTTACAGGATGAATGCTCTTCCAACTGAGCTAGTGAGTTACACCTGAATCGCTTCAAATTTCCCTTCTCTTTAAGGGCGACGGTGGAGCCATACCAACTTTCTTAAGAACTGTTGAAATCTTTTATTAACGGATTCTATTGCGATTTATTTGGTACACATTTAGCCCGGAGTTTCGGCTTTTTTCAGCAGAAAAAAAAGAACTACGTTCATGACAACTACTATTTTTAGTCATATCGCATTTTTTTTATCGTGCGATAAATCCCCACGGATACCACCCCCACGGAGCCGGTGGAGGTGGTTATGTCGGACTCGAACCGACTAAAACGCACGCCGTCTTGGGTCCTTGGTTGCCGGAGGTGAGATTACCAAAAGCATATCTCTCGCACCCGGCAGACCCAGGACCATCTCTTTCGAGATGGCCCCCTTCGGTACCACAGAATAGTTAGTACCATAGTTGCTTCAATGGCGTTTATCTCACGTTAACCGCCCCGCCCCGCCTTCGCCCAAAAAAACAAAATAAAAATAATAATCGTTTATCCTGCATAGGCCATTAAGTCGGAACTTACAAAACGTCAAGATAAAATAAATATTAAATACTAGTTTAGCAAATGGACCACCGGCAGACTCCGGCAAGAAAATCAGCGGGCATATTTTTTGGTCTATTTACAAACACTTACTTATCCTAAAACTTAAAGATACAATGCTTTGCTTGAGTAGCATAGCTGAGCGAACAGCATGGCATACTTCCAAATCCATATGATACCTTGAAGCCATATAATATGCCCGTAGTTTTATAATTTTCAAATAATGTATATATAAATATTCCACAACATTCCACACAACGCTTTTTAGACCCATGTTAAGCTTAACTAGCTTGTGCTATGGAATCTAGAATGCGGATAAACATACTTAGATACTTTTTTTTGTAAATACATACATATTATACATAGAAACACCCAGACCAATGTAAACAGCCATATTCATGCATACAAATATTTGCACTGAGCGGGGATCGAACCCGCGCCTCCTGCGTGGCAGTCGCTTTCACTACCGCCACGCCACGCCACAGGAATCTGCTGGATTTGTTAACATTTATAAGTAACTAGCTTTTGCCTGCGGCTTCGCCCGCGTGGATGTCGGCTATCGCGACAAAACATTTCTCAAAAGACGCAGGTGTACGAAGTTTCATGCTTCTAACTTTGAAAATGACGAAGTTTCCATACAAAAGTTAATCACCCATTTTACCCTCTTAGTAGTAAAATTTTGAAAAACGCTGATACACGTGATCATTTATTTCTTAAAAGACACAGGTTTATGAAATTTAGTACATCTAGCTCTCCAAATGACGGACTTCCATACAAACTTCCATCCCTTATTTTACCTCTTTAGTAGCAGAATTTCCAAAAACCCTTTCTTAGCGGATGCCTAGGTCATAACATCTGTGCCAAATTTCAGCCCATCTGTCCAGTGGTTTGGGCTGTGCGTTAATAGATCACTGTGTTAGTCAGTTGCCCTTGATATAATATAAATGTTCCGCTCCCTTGAGCAGTTGCGTAATGATAAATGATCTATAAGCCTTCCTGATAGACGAAACGATTCAACACATAAATGGCTGAGAGTAAGCTTCCTAAGTATCTAGTGAAGAAATAAGTAAAAGTTTTGAAACCCACTGTACTTTGTAACGAATCGGGTGAAAACGCAACCAAATTTAATATTTAATTTTTCGGGTGAAATCGCAACTGGGTGATAATGCCACTAACCCTTCATTTATAGGGCCCCCCGCTGATTGCGACTTTTTGTCGACGTGACTTTTTTTATTTTTATAATTTTTATTCAATATTCACAATAATATGCTCACCTTATCTATCTTATAGTAAAATTACATTATGCAATGCGGGTTCGATTCCCGCTCAGTGCAAATATTTGTATGCATGAATATGGCTATTTGCATTGGTCTGGGTGTTTCTATGTATGATATATATTTTTTTTTATTTTTTATTTTTTTTATTTATTTATTTACACAGACACTGACAACTATCTTCACAGGTAAGCCCTAATACGATAGTGCCGTAACTTAATATTAACATGTATGTGATATGTAGGTATGTATTTACAAAAAAAGTACACAAGTATTTTTTTTTTTTTATATAGGACACGTCAATTTGACTTCACCTCGCCTGATGTTAAGCTAAGGGCAAAGTCTCGGAAAGAGGGTCACCATCGTAAACATTTACCATGTTAACAGTGGTGGCACTCAGCTTGACGGCCTCATTAGATGCCTTTTCACGCCCCGCTTAAAGGACCCGGGACTGTAGGAAGAAGGAAACACGTGAGCTGGCAGGGAATTCCAGGTCTTAGTGGTGCGGCATAGGAACTGAAACGCTTGGTTCTAGCAGGTATACTCTGCACCGTAAATGGATGACATCTTAGCCCTGCACGTGTCGTCCTGTGAAGGAAAGGGGAGGGTGGGACTAATTGGAAGAGCTCGTCAGAACATTCACCATGGTAGAGACGGTAGAAAACTGCCAAAGACGCAACATCTCTACGCATCTGCAAAGGCTCGAGGGTGTTCGTGACCTCAGGATCCCCAATAATGCGGACCGCACGTCGCTGCAACCTGTCGAGAGCATGTAATAAGTACTTTGCGGAGCCGTCCCAGAGATGTGAGCAGTATTCCACGCAGGAACGAATTTGGGTCTTGTATAGAAGACACCGCTGCTCCGGCGTGAAAAAACGTCTCACTCTGTTCAGGACTCCGAGTTTACGCGAGGCTGATTTGATGATACTCTCGATATAGTTTTTGTTATTCAGTTTGCAGCGAACATCTATACCGAGGATAGTGAGGTGATCCTGCAGTGGCAGTGGTGTGCTCTGAAGAGTGGGAAGGGGAAGGAAAGGAGATACCTTAGCTGTAAACGCACATGCCTGGGTCTTCTTGGCATTGAACTCGACCAGGTTCCTAGCGCCCCATTGAGAAATGTGGTCCAGGATCCGGTCCAGCTCTGTGACAAGAAGCTGCCTTTTTTCCGCGATATCAGACTGCTTGGCCGCAGGATGTGCGTGATAACTCCCATGTAAGGTGCTGTCGTCTGCATAGCAGTACACAACAAGTATGTTTATCCGCATTCTAGATTCGATAACACAAGCTATAAAAGCTTACCATGGGTCTAGATAGCGTTGTGTAGAATGTTGTGGAATATTTATTTATTTATAAATACAATTTATTTTATTCATAAGAAATGTCAAATACAAGGTACAAAAATAAATACACGGGAGTGCTTCCGTAGCTATGTCACATCAAATAACTCGGCCCGTATCGTTCCCGGCGCAAAGGTGCCCATAATGCTGGCCGAGCTACCTCGCTGAATCGCCATAGCCATCCTTTGCCCCAGAAACGAGCCAGAGCGGGAGTCACCACCCTGGTCGTGAATACGGCGGCCAATCTCTGCGATATTTATTTTATAAAATTTTATATGGAACAAGTAAAAAAAATTCAATACGAAGCAGTAGTTCTTGAGATTAGCACGTTCAACCAAACAAAAACAAACTCTTCGGCTATATAAGAATTAGTATAGGTTATGTCGGACTCGAACCAACTAAACGCACACCATCGTCTGTGGGTCGTAGGTTGCCGAAGAAGTAATATACTAATAGCACATACCATATATCTTGGACCTTGAGAGATATCTTGGTTTGTTTTTTAATACTCGGTGAATGCGAGCTCGTCCACCGGGTTTAGTCGCATAACGCCCCATTCGCAAAATATTCCATGTAAAAAACGTCCTATTCGCAAAACGTCCCATTCGCAAAACGTCCCATATATAGTAGAAAAACTTAAAACAATTTTACCGCCGAAGCACGCCGCGATATCTTCAAAATACATCCAAGAAACATGTACAGCGCTTGAAGAGCACATTTTGAACACATTTTACGTCCAAGATATATTAATCGTATAATACTAATAGTTATATGAGAGTAATATATAGTTACTTGCCCTCATAAAGGTAACATTTCACTTCTAAAATAACACAAAAAACCACACAAAAGATGAAAGAGGTACTCGTAATTTTAGGCGACATCGTATAAGGAATGTAAATGAGAGACTAAAATGAATGGGCACGTTTTATAGGTACATATTTCTAAGATATATATCACACTATAAAAATATATACCGGTTTTCTATAATTAAATCAATATTATAAATTATAAACAGGAAAGATTATGATTGATTTTTTTGTATAATATAAACTCTGATAAAACTACTGAACCGATTTGAGAAATTCTTTCTTTTTTTATGAGCAAAGGTTTGACAAACGATTCACCTGATGGTAAGTGATCATCGCCGCCCATAGACATTTGTTACACCAGAGGAATCTAAAATGTGTTGCCAATCTTGAAGGGGAGATAAATGGTAAAGGAAACAAGGATTTTATTTATTTTATTTTATTAGGTACAAAAACAGATAACAGATTACGTAATACTAAAATACAATGTTCGCATACACTTTTTGAACCTGATACCCAATTACATTTGCACACAGCGTTCAAATGTTAAACAGCTTCGCTAAGAGTAAACATTATGCAAACATACAAACTTCAGGTTGGTGCATTGGCATACATAAATCCTTAACAGAGAAAAAAATAAAAATATTACATTGATAGATGTTATTTATGTTATGAGAAGAAAACACTAAAGATGTTTTCTGAAAGTACTGAAGCTATCACAGAAAATGTCCAGTTTAGTACAAATCTTATTATATTGACTACACATTCTATAGAGCGGGTTATTTTGTGAAACATTGTTTTTGCACAGCGGAATAGTAAACAGCTGCGGAATGCGTACAGGCCGAGTAGGTACCTTAAAGTTTATGTAGGTGACAAGATTACAATCCAGAAAGCCGTTTACGATCTTTTATAGAGTACACAGGTCGCCCATCCTCCTTCTCTCCTCCAAACTCAAGACCTCAAATGTCTCAAGCCTGTCTTCATATTCGGGTATTTTACGTCTAAGCCCGAACTTTATACACAGAGCCCTGACGAAGCGTTTTTGAATTGCCTCAATTCTATTAATGATAGGATGAGGAATCAACAATAGAAAGCCACATTATTTGTGAGTAATATATATCATCACGCTATTATCCAAGGGAACGGAGCATTAATCATAGATGTCAATAATCTCGGTTACCAAATAAATAAATATTTCACAACATTCTACACAACGCTATCTGGACCCATGGTAAGCTTAACTAGTTTGTGTTATGGAATCTAGAATGCGGATAAACATATTTAGATACTTCTTTTTTAAATACATACATATTATAAATAGAAACACCCAGACCAATGCAAATAGCCATATTCATACAAATATTTGCACTGAGCAGGAATCGAACCCGCGCGCGCCTCCTGCGTGGCAATCGCATTCACTACCACCACGCCACAGAGGTTGTCGAATTATTATTGTTTGAAATCTATTAAAACTACCGAGCGAAACTCATCCAATCGGATAATATTTGCCACAGAGATAGATTTATAGTCCTGAATAACGCATAGCCTTCGTTTTGTTACGGGAATAGGTTCCTGTGGGACATTCCGGTCCTTTTATCTTTGTGTGCCTAATTCGCTTTGAGCCTAAATCGCGTTATGCCTAGACCAAACGCTAGTTTGGCCAAACGCGAGTAAGACCAAAAACGAGTTAGGCAAAAGGCGAGTTAGACCGAAAACGAATTAGGCAGAAGGCGAGTTAAACCGAAAACGAGTTAGGCAGAAGGCGAGTTAGACCTTATGCGAGTAGTAGTTAGAATCGTTTCGTCTAAAAAGTAGATAGTCTGAAGCCCTTTTGGGGGATCTTCGTGAATTGTACCAACAGGTAACGAAAGCCACATGTAGAAACCGTTCTTTGGGATGACCCATGGTCAGTCCGGAGGATATGAAAAAGTCCAAGGCCATAGTTCGGTTCATATCAAACGCAGGACTTGGTGAGCAGATAGAGATAGCACAATCTGCGAAAGGTCGCAGTGTACTGTGCTCTGCGCCCGCCCTCTTATAAAAAAAGGATACCACCTTTGGCATAGCATTCGACAATCAATCAATTAGCCCACCGCAGTCCATCTGGCTAGGGGGTCTCCTACCTTGCGTTTGCCTGCTCTCGGTCTCCACTCTAGGACTCGTCTGCTCCAACGGCCATTGGTCCTTCGACAGACGTGGCCAGCCCATTGCCACTTGAGCTTGCTTATTCAGCGAGCTATGTCGGTAACTTTGGTTCTGTGTCGGATGACCTCATTTTGAATTCTATCCTTCAATGAAACACCAAACATAGCTCGCTCCATAGCCCGTTGCGCGACTTTTAGGTTATGGACTAGGTAGCCCTACCGTCAGTGTCCACGTTTCAGCACCGTAAGTCATAACAGGTACGACGCATTGGTTAAAGACCTTTACTTTCAGTCTAACGCAATCAGGGTCTCCACCCCTGTGACAGCTGCATTCGTAATCATGTTCAAAGAAATTGTAAAATGTCACGGTATGTGAATGTCACGGTCCAAGTAGTAACAATAATCTGATTCTTTTAATATTATTATGCAGAAATCGATTGAAACTGAATAACAACAAGGTAGACTTTTAGGCATAACGTGACTTAGGCTCAAAACGAACTAGGCATACAAGGAATTAGGCAAATAGCTAAATAGACTCAACGCTTTTTGGCATAATGCGAATTTGGCTCAAAGCGAATTAGGCAAATAGCTAAATAGACTCAACGCTTATTTATAAATAAGTTTTGGCATAACGCGACTTAGGCTTAAAGCGAATTAGGCACACAAAGACAAAAGGATTCCGGTCACTTAACATAATTCATGGAGTACTAGGCTCACAGAAACTTCAAGGAAGTTTATCAAACAATATTTGCAGTACACATGTACAGTAAGCTTCAGAGAAAAGGAACCCCCCTTGAGGATAAAACCATTATCAAGGGGGGTTCCTTTTCTCTGATGCTTACTGTATGACGAAATAGGAAAATAAACGTGCACGAGTCACAATATCATATTTTTTCTGTTCTGTGATAATATTAGCCTTATAGCTGGCGAGTCGGGGACACCGTTGTCCCCCCTCCCGAGGGACCAGACCGTAAGGGATGGCCCTGGGTCAGCCGGGGTGCGAGGGATATGTCGGAGACAATCTCACCTCCAGCGTAGCACCACGACCCACAGTCGGCGTGCAGTATTAGTCGGTTCGAGTCCGACATAACCTTCCGACTCCGGCAGAAGAGGTGAACCTGTGAGAATGCCGTAAGGCGAAACCGGTCAGGTCTAGAAATAAAATCAGTGGAAAAGTACAAGTGTGTTATTCAATATGTGTAGCAGATTCCACCAAGCGCCATCAATCTCCAGTATAAACAGTCTATCCGAAGGGATTTACGCACGAAAAAAAAAGCTATTTCCATGTCTGCTGATTTGTCAAAAGTGTCCAAAAACTTATTCAGATGGTCCACTATGTTATCACTATCTTCCAATTTCCTAAGAATCAGTTCCTTCAGGCAGGAGGGTTGCCTTTCGTGCCGGCCCTCTGCTTTCATATATATTTTGTAGTCTAGTACACTAGCATAGAGTTCTACTTACCAACTTATGCAAACATTGCATTGTTACCGAAGGGAACTTTTCAAATAGGGTACCGTAAGAGGCGACTAACGGAAAATACGCAGACGATATCACTGCGAGAGAAGGAACACTCGAAATAGATAAGAAAGAAAGAAAGAAGAATATATATAACACATGAATAATATCGATTTAAACACCCTTATATAACACATGAATAATATCGATTTAAACATTTTAAACACACCGAATAATACCGATTTAAACATTTAAATGCACAGAATGCTCTCCAAAAAATCCTAGACTGTCAAAAGTTAAACACATGGAACAAAATAATACTGTGTTTTAAATTTCATTTAATTTAAAGTCTCTCAGTCTGGTAGTAGGTCTGTCAGTCAGTGCCATCAAAGCTCTCGAACGGATGAAACGATTTCAATTTAGTTTTTTTTTTGTGTTATGTACATATATGCACGGATGTTCTAATTCATATTTGATGAAAGTTGCTTGAGCTGTTTAAAAGTTGTGGGGGGTGAATGTAGGGAAGAATAAGCGAACGCCTGCAAAAAACAGTCGAGTGAGGTCCCAAAGGTTAATCTTGGCTTTTTGTTTTGTGTCGGGTCTTTTTCTTAATATATTTACTTATTTAATTTAATTAAAATTACATATAATTATTACTATTTCATTAATAAACACGGCCAGTATGAATAAATATTCCATAATTATGACTAGCGTGACTAGAGTTATATAAAGGATATGACCCTGTACCAACCCGTCTGGCTAGAAACTTACAGTAGGTCAAAACCTCCCAACTTTGGGAGAGACCTATCTCTTGCAGCGAACTGTGATAGGCTAATTGATAAAGCGGACGAATTAACTTGCAGAAGTTAGTTTTTAGGGTTCCGTAGCCAAATGGCAAAAAACTGAAGCCTTATAGATTCTTCATGTCTGTCTGTCTGACAGCTGTCCGTCCGTATGTCACAGCCACTTATCTCCGAAACTATAAGGCCTCTTCTGTTGAAACTTGGTAAGTACATGTATTTTGTGAACCGCATTAAGAATTTCACACAAGAATAGAAAAAAAAAGTAATAAATTTCAGGGGTCATACTAAGCACTGAGTGGAGCTCAGTCAAGTTTGCAGATGCGTAGAGATGTTGCGTCTTTGGCAGTTTTCTACCGTCTCTACCACGGTGAATGTTCTGACGAGTTCTTCCAATTAGTCCCACCCTCCCCTTTCCTTCACCGGACGACACGTGCAGGGCTAAGATGCCATCCATTTACGGTGCAGAGTATACCTGCTAGAACCAAGCGTTTCAGTGATTCATTCCTATGCCGCACCACTAAAACCTGGAATTCCCTGCCAGCGCACGTGTTTCCTTCTTCCTACAGTCCCGGGTCCTTTAAGCGCTGCGTGAAAAGGCATCTAATGAGGCCGTCAAGCTGAGTGCCACCACTGTTAACATGGTAAATGTTTACGATGGTGACCCTCTTTCCGTGACTTTGCCTTTAGCTTAACATCAGGCGAGGTGAAGTCAAATTGACGTGTCCTGTATGTTAAGAGCTCCACCAATGATGAGGACCACGGAGGGGGCGGAGAGACGCGCAGGTAGCACAGCGGCCCTCGGCACCCCGCACCCCGCACACAGACAGCTCGGATAGACAACGGCTAGTGCGCCGCTCATTCATTTTATATTATTATATTGCTTTTAAATAAATCCTTTGCACCAGCAGTTATAGTTTATTTGTGTAATCAACACCAAACTTAACATTGGAGGCCCCGACGAGATACGACGGAGTGCTTTGCTGCAAGAAATATTCATAACTACCACAAGACGTACTACGTGTAAGTCCACAAGGCGCTGTCAAGGTGGTACGGAGGTCAAGCGGACAACAGAACTGCGAGCAGTACCTTAGAGAAGATTTAAGTACACCCAATTTTAGTGACCTAGTGTTAATTAATACACCCAAATAATTAATATTTTGCCTTATTTGCCAAAATAGTGTCAGATATTCGTGACTTCTCAATCAATCGTGAGTCCGCAATTCCGCTAATTATTTCATTACGCTTGCACCCGTGTTTTCTTCATATATTTCACGTAAGTAATTATTTCTTACACTGCTGTCTATCTATAGACATAAGCTGCAAGTACTTTCATATATGCTGGTAGCATATTTCTGTGCTAAAAGCTCATTCTTTCACGCTTACATAGCCATAAATAAGTCGAGTCAATTACTACCTAATATAATAATTATAATCAAATTAGTAACTACTCGTGAACTAATTGCGTAATAATGCTCTAAATGCACATCTCTGCTTAGTGTATGCTGGCCTATATCTATTTTTTTAGCTGCCAAAGCTATACTAGTGTTTTGCATTCTTATAATTATCATAATATAGCATTTCGCGACCGGTAATTTGCTTATAGTCACCTATCTTATTTCAGCTAATATATAGCTACCTGTGACTATACAAATACGAGTACGAATACCTAATTAAAATTACTAATGAGCGAGCGATATTGCTGTTAATATTTCATTTATTTTCGTCTTGTAGTCACCTTTCTATAATCAGCTATATTATGCTCACCGTGGCTACACAGACACTATAAATATTATCTAGTTATAATCCATAATTATATAATAAACATACTCTGAAAGTTTGTTAACATAATAGGCAACATATTGCGGTTAACCTCAACTTTAATTGTAGGAACATTGTCCTGCCAAATTGGATTGGTTATCGTTAAATATCGTTGCTATCAATTCCAGACTTTCGCTGCTTCTACGCCTGTCCACTGGAATTTGCCGAGCTGCCACGAGCGGACAAATGTATGGCGAGTAAGCAGGTTGCGCGTGAGTCATATATTACCGCAGTGCACTGAAGTTGTTTTGGTTACGCGTAGGTACATTGCAAGTGCATTGCGTGTATACTTTTATTTATTTGATTGTTATCAGTTTCTGTGTTAATTCATTGCTTGCCCCGGCATCCCTACATTATCAGTAATGGGGGAAGAACAATTAAAGGAGTTGGTCCATCAACGGGGCACTATTAAAGCGAGATTAACTAATTTTCAAAAGTATATCGATATAGTGAAGTTAATCGAGCCCGATAAAATGGATAGTATTACGCTTGGTGAATTGCAGTTAAAGTTAACGCGTTTACAGGAGTTATTACTTACTTTTGATGAATGTCAAAGTAAAATTGAGTCGTTAGTCTCAGATATCGAGTCCACCATTGGGGAACGCGAGGTTATTGAAAGTCTTTTTTGCAAACTTATTTCTTTAAGTCAAAATATTATTGAATTATATAACGCTCGCCATAATAATAATGCAGTTAATAAAAAATTGTCTTCCTCTAATGGTAGCCTCAATACACGATCATCGTGTTCAAACTCGAACGCCTGCGCTGCCGTTCATGTTAAATTGCCGACTATCCAGTTGCCTACGTTTGACGGCAACTATTTAAAGTGGTTAGAATTTAGAGATATGTACGAATCGTTAATTCACAAAAATGAATCTATTCCACTAATAAGTAAATTTCATTATTTGCGAAACTCGCTACAGGGAGGAGCAAAGGTGGTAATAAATTCAATTAGCTTTTCTGCCTCAAATTATGGGTTGGCATGGGATATGCTCTGCAACCGTTATAATAATAAAAGAATTTTGGTGAATAATCACATCAAGTCTTTATTTTCTTTTGAGGGATTTACTAAGGAATCTTACAAGTCTATACGTTACATTATAGATCATTACTCTAAACATTTACGCTCCTTAGATGACTTAAAGGAACCTGTGGCTTTATGGGACACTTTAATTATTTATATTATGTCATCTAAAATAGATGGCACCACAAGTCGCGAATGGGAGGAACATCGTAATAAGATGGAGTCCTCTCCTAAGCTTCTTGATTTCTTTGAATTTTTACGTAACCGCGCTGATATGCTTGAAACGCTTCAGCATAGTCGCATTGATCCTATCAAGTCCGATAAAACCACAAGTAAAGACCATAATAGGTCCGTTAAATCTTTTAGTGCTGCTAGCAGCGGTGACGTTGAGAATAATTGTATTGTCTGTGATCAAAGTCACCATCTATATAAATGTGACAAATTTAAAGATATGTCAGTCCATGAAAGGCGTGATATAGTCTCCCGTCACAACTTATGTCAGAATTGTCTTCGTTCTGGTCATAATTCTTCTCGTTGTCGATTGCATCCATGTAAGATCTGCAAAAAAAGACATAATTCGTTATTACATCAGCAATTAGAAAAGGGTGTAGATAAAAATAAAACTGCTCAAAATTCAGCAGTAAGTGCAGATTCTGGTCCTAGCGATTTAGCGCCCTTGAAAAGTGTATCGCTTTCCGCTATGGTAACGGGTCAGGTTCTATTATGTACAGCAGAAGTGGATTTAATTGATTTGAAGACTAATAAGATTTATAAAGTTAAGGCCTTGCTTGACAGTGGCAGTCAGTCCTCGTTCCTGTCTGAAAAGGTGCAGCGAGAATTAAAATTAACTTGCACACGTACTCAGCCTATTTCTCTTCATGGTGTTAATAATACTATGACCAATACTGTTAAATTTTGTGATGTACGTTTCAGGTCTCGAGTTAATGATTTCGAAATTGATGTATCTTGCTTGATCATTCCCATCATAACCAATAAGCTGCCTGGTTCGATTGTCGATGTTTCTCAGCTTAACCTACCCGCTAATATTCAGCTGGCTGATACTAGTTTCTTTCAACCTTCTGAAATTAACGTATTACTGGGAGCTGACGTATTTTGGAATATTGTTGGTCGTCAACAAATTAAGCTGGGTCCAAATAGGCCTATTCTACAAAGTTCTAAATTTGGCTGGCTCGTCGCCGGTCCTATTGGTGACATGTGCAAGCCTAAGAAAACCTATTGTAATTTCTCACAGGAAATTCGCGATTCTCTTGCGAAATTCTGGGAGGTGGAGGAGTTGCATCATTCTTGCAAAGTTCTGTCAAAGGATGAAGAATATTGTGAAGCTCATTTTTCAGAAAATACTATACGTTTGTCACATGGTAGATTTTGTGTTAAGTTGCCATTGCGTGAGACTCCTGAAGATGCATTAGGTTCTTCATATCCTGTCGTTAGGAAACGTTTAATCAATCTAGAAAAAAGATTCGAAAAATCAGGCATTAAAAATGATTACGCTGCATTTTTGCGTGAATATGAGGAATTGGGACATTTAAGTGAAGTATCACGTCCCCATTTTGGATATTATATACCTCACCACGCTGTTTTAAAGAGCAATAGTGAAACTACAAAATTACGGGTAGTGTTTAATGCCTCCCATAAAACTTCCACTGGTAAATCATTAAATGATATTATGTACGTTGGTCCAGTGGTCCAGGATGATTTATTGTCTATTCTATTGCGCTTTCGCGAAAACGTGTACGTCGTTACAGGTGACATCGAAAAGATGTACCGACAAATTAACGTTGATGAGTCCCAGCGTAATTTACAGTTAATTATTTGGCGAAATGATGAATCGCAACCATTCAAAGTATTGCAGTTGAATACGGTTACCTATGGTACCGCTGCTGCTTCATTTTTGAGCACACGATGTTTGGTACAGTTGGCCAACGAGTGCAGTGACGAGGTTGTAGCAAATGTAATTAAACATGATTTTTACGTAGATGATCTAAATACTGGTTCTAGTTCAAAAACTGAGCTTAAATACATTGTGAATGAAGTTGTTAAGACTTTATCTAATGGCTGTTTTCACTTGCGCAAATTCCGAACGAATGTTCCTGAGATATTTAAAGACATTCCTGTCATCGATCAGGAACAAGATTTCTCCAAAGAGTCTACGGTTTTAGGTTTGAAGTGGTCACCCAGTTCAGATACGCTTCAATTCTCTGCTAATTATGAACCTGCTGTGAAAGTCACTAAAAGAAATATATTGTCGACATCTTCTAAAATTTTTGATCCCCTCGGTCTATTATCGCCATGTACCATCATCGCCAAAAATTTGTTGCAAGATTTATGGCGTTTGAAGTCAGGATGGGATGACCCGGTTCCCAATAATATTAAATTTGAATGGGAAACCCTTGTTACAATTTACGTCACCTATCTGCGCTTAGGATACCAAGATGTGTCTTACCTAGCAAATTGACTAACGTTGAGATACATTGTTTTACAGATGCGTCTCAAAAGGCTTATGCCACTTGTATTTATATTAAATCAAATGATCAGGTAAATCTCTTGTGTGCAAAGGCAAGGGTTGCTCCGATAAAACCCGAGGCAACTATACCTCGTTTAGAGTTACTGGGGGCCCTTACTGGTGCCAGATTATATTCCAAAGTCGTGACGTCATTTAAAGGAATTGTTTCAAGGTCATTCTTCTGGTCAGATTCTACTATAGTCCTCGGTTGGCTCAAAACTCCACCTAAAACGCTCAAAACTTACGTGTGTAATAGGATAGAGGAAATTCGCCAGTTGACCGACGAGTCTTCGTGGCGACACGTACCCACTGAATCGAATCCAGCAGACTTAGCTTCTAGAGGAGTGTCTCCACAACAATTGTACGATAGTTCTATTTGGTGGCAGGGACCTTCCTTTCTCACAAAGCCGGAAAATATGTGGCCTGCTAGTCCGTTAAAGGGCGTTAAATTACCTGAAACAAAGGTTAGTCTTATGACACAAAGTTCTGATCATGTTGGCATAGTTCCGTTCGACAAATATTCCAAGTTTTATAACTTGCAAAGGATATTTGCTTATGTTCTGAGATTTATTAAAAATTGTAAATCCAAAGAGATTGATAAGAGGAAGGGTAATTTATCTAGTATTGAACTTCATGCTTCGTTAATGTTCCTTGCTGCGGAGTCACAAAGAGATTCATTTGCTACTGATATTGACGCGTTATCTAAGCATAAACAATTAAATTCAAAATCAAATATCTTACCTTTGAATCCATTCTTAGATAAAGATGGTGTGCTTCGTGTTGGCGGGCGCATCCAGAATGCTTTACATTGTCCTTACGATAAAGTTCATCCTGTTTTATTGGACACAAAACATCCGTTTACTAAATTATTATTTGCTCATGAGCATATACGGTTGCTTCATTGTGGCCCTCAGCAATTGCTTTATCCTATACGCGACCGCTTCTGGCCAATTGGTGGCAAAAGGTTAAGTACTAAGATTGTCAATGATTGTTTGAAATGTAAAAGATTTAAAGCTAAACCGTGCCAACCATTAATGGGTAACTTACCATCACCTCGTGTTAATCCAGCTCCACCATTTGAGACTTGTGGTGCCGACTTTGCCGGACCTTTTTTAATATCCAGTCGTAAAGGACGCGGAGCTAAAACGACGAAATGCTATTTATGTATTTTTATATGTCTTTGCACTAAGGCCGTCCATCTTGAGGTCGTTAGTGACTTGACCACTAATGCATTTATATTATGTCTGCGTAGATTAATAGCTCGTCGTGGAAAGCCACGCACTATCTATTGCGATAATGGTTCGAATTTCGTAGGGGCAAGCAATGAGTTAAGCAGATTACTTAAATCATGCGTTAGCGTTGTCGGCGATTTCGCGTCTGCCGAAGCTATTGATTTTAAATTCTCACCTGCTTACGCGCCAAATTTTGGTGGGATCTGGGAGGCTGGCGTAAAAGCAGCCAAATTTCATTTGAAGCGAGTTGCGGGAAGTAGTAGCTTAACCTTTGAGGAATTATCTACACTTTTTTGTCAAATTGAGGCGTTACTTAATTCTCGTCCATTGACACCTATGTCAACGGACCCGTCTGATTTGACACCCTTAACACCAGGTCACTTCCTTATTGGTCGTCCATTGACTGCGCTACCTTCTCCGGTGAGCGAGAAAGTCAGCATCAACAGATATCAACTGATTGAACGTCTCCGTCAACATTTTTGGCATCGCTGGAAGAAAGAATTTCTATCGGACCTTCAAAAACGCGTCAAATGGCGAACGACGAGCAAAGCTGTCAAGATTGGTGATCTCGTCGTTGTTATCGATGATCAGCTTCCACCGATGAACTGGCTTCTGGGGCGAATTCATAAGTTGTATCCCGGTCAAGACAACATCGTCAGAGTTGTCGACATTTATACAAAGAAAGGCATCATCAAGAGAGCTCTTTCTAAAGTTTGTGCTCTGTATGGAAATTCCCATGAGCCTCTTGAAAGCAGTTCTTTCAAGGGGGGGGGAGGATGTTAAGAGCTCCACCAATGATGAGGACCACGGAGGGGGCGGAGAGACGCGCAGGTAGCACAGCGGCCCTCGGCACCCCGCACCCCGCACACAGACAGCTCGGATAGACAACGGCTAGTGCGCCGCTCATTCATTTTATATTATTATATTGCTTTTAAATAAATCCTTTGCACCAGCAGTTATAGTTTATTTGTGTAATCAACACCAAACTTAACACTGTATTAAAAAAAAAACATCAAACCCATACCTGTGGGGTATCTATAGATAGGTCTTTAAAAATGCTATTGAGGTTTCTAACATATATTTTTTCTAAACTGAATAGTGTGCGCGAGAGCCACTTCCAAAGAGGAAAAATGTGTCCCTCCCCCCTCTAACTTCTAAAATACGAGAATGATAAATCTAAAAAAATATGTGATGTACATTGCTATGCAAACTTCCATCGAAAATTGGTTGGAACGAGATCTAGTAAGTGTCTTTTAATACGTCATAAACCGCAATTTTCGCCTAACTTTCATTCAATTAACTTAAAAATGTGCTCGCACTTGACCGGTTTTTTATAATTGCCAATATACGTATCATAATGATAACCTAAGAGGTTAAAGAGTGAATAAAATATAATCGTATTTGTACATTGAATCCAGAATCTGTCCAAACAAGTGCTTATAATAACATGTATATCTTCGTATTTATAATTGTTTTGGCGGCAGTGAGCATAGAGTGCAAGTCATTGATATCACCCACAAGTATAAAGAAGAATGAAACTAGAGGTTGTGCTGCAGGAGGCAAGAAGTACCAGCCTTATGTCTTCTACTTGAGAAAAATACCGGTGATAAATGTCACTCTTGAAGGTATAGGCACAGCCACCTCTATTTTGGTCGAAGGTAATATATCTAAATAGATATAACTGGTCACTGACTGACTGACATAGTGATCTATCAACGCACAGCCCAAACCACTGGACGGATCGAGCTGAAATTTGGCATGCAGGTAGATGTTATGACGTAGGCATCCGCTAAGAAAGGATTTTTGGAAATTCTGCTACTAAAGGGGTAAAATAAGGGATGGAATTTTGTATGAAAATCCGTCATTTTTAGAGCTAGATGCACTAAATATCATAAACCTGTGTCTTTTAATAAATGAACAGGTGTATTAGCGTTTTCAAAATTAAACTACTAAGCGGGTAAAATCCATATCCATACTAATATTATAAAGTAACTCTGTCTGTCTGTCTGTCTGTATGTTACGCTTTCACGCCTAAACCACTGAACCGATTTTGATGAAATTTGGTATAGGGGTAGCTTAGACCTTGAGAAAGGACATAGGCTATGTTTGGTCGCGATAACCGACATCCACGCGGGCGGAGCCGCGGGCAAAAGCTAGTTAGGCTAGCTAGGTAGGGTGATAAACATGTATGGAAAGTTCGTCATTTTCAAAGTTAGATGCATGAAACTTCGTACACCTACGTCTTTTGAGAAATGTGTCCACGCGGGTGAAGCCGTGGGCAAAAGCTAGTTTTCTTTATATGGCTCGGGTCAATCATAGTGCCCGAAATACGGCAATAGGTATTCCCCCTATTACGTGGGATCGAGTACAGTGATTGGTGAAGTGTAGGTAAGTGTTAAACCACCTCTGCTTAACCGTCCGGAGATATAGGCGTGATTACATGTATGTACCTACTAGCATTTGTCCCATATCCATACTCATCATCATCATCATCCACATAAAGACGTTAGTCCTGATTGCATCCGAGGCCACGGTGCCCTCGGAGCTCAGGGTCCGCCTTCCGGCTCTTCCTCCTCCACTTCGCACGATCTTGGGCGTCCAAGGTAGTGAGACCGTTTTCACGCATGTCACCCTCCACGACGCCAAGCCAGCACTTCTTGGGCCTACCCCTGGACCGGGTGGGGGCGCCATTGCCAGGCATTTGTTACCCACGTAGCTGGGCGGTTTCCGCAAGACGTGGCCGCACCAGCGGAGGCGGCTCTCTTGCATTTCCCATATCCATACTAATATTATAAATGTGAAAGTAACTCTGTCTGTCTGTCTGTTTCTGGTGTTTCTATGTATGTATTTACAAAAAAAAGTATCTAAGTATGTTTATCCGCATTCTAAATTCCATAACACAAGCTAGATAATAGTTAAGCTTACCATGGGTCTAGATAGCGTTGTGTGGAATGTTAAATAAAAAATATCATCATCTACCTGTCATACCTGTTTTATAATGTAATCCTATTGTCGTTTACAGGCCCAAGAGCTGAAAGGAAAATACGGTTGACAGAAAAACCGCCAGTCTCTGAAGGTATTGAAATTTACCTTTTATTTAGGGAAAAATTAACTTCTATATTTTCTGTAAAGCGACTATGCTTTACAGAAAATATAGAAGTTCTGCCAATTCCGCAGTTAGACTGGTAAAGACCCCAGACTCCAAGTTGAAAAATACTTGCCATGCAACTGGAATTAATGCTAGGATGAATATACTTTTTATAAAGGACACGTCAATTTGACTTCACCTCGCCTTATATTAAGCTAAAGGCAAAGTCTTTCCGAAGAGGGTCACCATCGTAAACATGTACTATGTTAACAGTGGTGGCACTCAGCTTGACGGCCTCATCAGATGCCTTTTCACGCCGCGCTTAGAGTACCCGGGACTGTAGGAGAAGGAAACACGTGAGCTAGTAGGGAGATCCAGGTCTTAATTGTGCGGCATAGAATTAAGTCACTGAAACGCTTGGTTCTAGAAGGTATATTCTGCACCGTATACGGATGGCATCCTTGCACGTGTTGTCTTGTGAAGGAAAGGAGAGGTGGGACTAATTGGAAGAGCTCATCAGAACATTCACCGTGGTAGAGACGGTAGATGATGATAATTTACTTTATTTTTCAGGTGACCCATGTGTTTCCCAAATTGAAGGGTACAATGGCACCTGTGTCAAGACCCATCGTTGCCTCTCACTTGTATATGAGAAGAAGATGGGAAGGATTCCGCAAGTATACATACAATCCATACTATTCTTACTATTATTTTATTGTAAATTGGAAATGTTAGTTTGTCCATCGGGACGCAAAAACTACTGAACGAATATTGATGCGGTTTTTTTTTTAATAGAAAGGTCTTGATCAGACTTAAAATCTTACGTTTGTTTGATAGCAATCAAACTATAGGTTGCTGTGGGTCGCGGTCACGGGATCAGTATTTCTGTGACCCTGGTACATTGGCATGAAGTACCAGGCTCACAGAAATTTTAAGAAACTTTGTCTGCGTCGTCGCGGGAAAAGGAGCAGTGTGTCCTACACCTTTCTATATCAAACTTAACGCGGACGAAGTCACGGGCAAAAGCTAGTATTATAAATAAGAAAGTAACTCTGTCTGTATGTTACGCTTTCACGCCTACAGTCCATCAAATCTAAGAGGTACCGTTTGACGTTTCATATTTTTCAAACCGAAACAACTTTGTTCATACGTACATTATTCAGTTTCGATAACCTTTTTCATAAAACCATGAATTTAGAAAGATTTCATTATTGTATCTAAAAATGTACAATTCTTAATATCTAAATGTAATTGAAAACTTTCAAACAAAGCAAAATAACACATATTTACACAGTAAATAATTTCTAATAGTTATATTCTTGACCTCATTACAAAGTTACGTAGTTAGGTCACTGCACGTAGTGTTGCGACTCTTCGGATACACTTGTATGCAAAAAAATCGTTTACATATACGAAAAATCGAATGTATTATTTACAAATTACACTTGACAACCAAACAAATATTTTTTCATGTGAATGGGATTTATCTCACATATTACGATTACATAACTAAATAGTTATGTAATCGTAAAATATGAGATAAAACCCATTCACCAAAAATACGTATTTATAAATCAAATATATTTGCTTCTTTAAAAAGTTGTCGAAAGCGATTTGTCGATTTTTGATTTTCGCGCCCAAATAAGTCGGGGTTTCTCGCGCTAACGCTGTCGAAATAGTAAATGGAGTCAGGGATAGTGTTTTTTACATTTATTTTTGTGTATGATAGTATGGGTTTGCATATTACAGAGAAATAAACAAATTTTTAACAAGCACATCCATTGATTTTACAATTACAATTTTTTCTTCTAAGTCTTATTTCTACGTCTAAAACTAATAAAAATAAGGTATGTAGAACCCATTCACAAAAATGTTGTTGCCTGATGTTATAAATTAACGACGTTACTGCGCGACCGCATAATGCACTGAATACACAGATACCCTAAAATAAATTAATTTAATTATTTTTAGGTCAATAGGCAAAATCGCAGGTGTCCAAGTCTCTACAATTTTTTTTTTCTGGCAACACTGCCAACTACAAGCGCACGCGGTCCGCTCGGTCGGTTCGGCGTCAGCAGTCTCTCGCCATCTTGGAAGCTGACTGTGCGCGTACTTGCTTTCTCGTTTGTGTTTTACAATTTGTGACTTGGCTATTACTTTTCTGGACTGATCATTCTTTATCCGTTTACCTTGGCAATATTTATACTGGACTCCGAACTAAGCAAGTGTTTATTAATAATGTCGAAAAGAGGACGTACTTTGAACAGCCAGGCTCGTGAATTGGTGGTGAAATTACACGAGTATTTTGAGCGTGAATCTCAAAATGGTGGACTTCTACTGCCAGTTACACAAGTTCGGGATCGCGTCGGTGAAGCTCTCGGTATTGGTAGCCGCACCGTTGGCAAAATATTAAGTGAAAAATATGGGCCTTCGGGGAGTGACAGTAACGTACTTCACACACCGAAAAAACGAAAAAGAAATAAACCTGTGACAGGCATCGATGAATTCGATAGTCATGCTATTAGAAACCATATATACGGGTATTTTACAAGAGGCGAATTTCCAACATTGGCAAAGTTATGTGCAACTTTAAAAGATGCCGGGCTGTATAAGGGAAGCATAGAGTCGTTGAGAACGGTAATAACAGGAATTGGCTTCAGATACAAAAAAGTTGACAAACGAAAAATTGTTATGGAGCGACATGACATAATTATGCAGCGACTAACATTCCTGCGCGAAGTTAAACAAATTATAAACTGGGATAATGTAATATTTTTGGACGAAACTTGGCTAAATTCCAACCATTCTGTGCCGAAAACATGGACTGATGATTCTGAAGCTTCGTGCTCGAAGGTGCCGATAGGAAAAGGTGGACGCCTCATAATATGCCATGCTGGGTCAGCGTCTACAGGCTTCGTGGAAAACTCTTTATTAGCTTTCCAATCCAAAAGCACTAAAGAGTATCATGAAGAAATGGACGCAGTAAGGTTCCGAGAGTGGTTCTTAAATTTATTACAGAATATCCCTCCTAACAGCACAATTATAATGGATAATGCCCCATACCACTCTGTGCAAATTGATAAAGCACCTACGTCAGCCAATAAGAAAGCAGATTTGGTGGCATGGCTGCAAAGAAAAGGAGTGGATGCCGACATGTCACTATTAAAAGCTGAATTATTACAGTTAGTGAAATTGCATAAACCACCAAAACCGACATATGTAATTGACCAATTGGCCGAAGAGCACGGGCACAAAGTCATACGACTTCCTCCGTACCATTGCCAATATAATGCCATTGAACTGATTTGGGCCCAAGTTAAAGGTAATATTTTATAATATTATAATAATAACACGAGTACTTCTAACATTTATAATTTAAACAATGGTTTTCGTCTGCTATCAAATAGTTACATTATTGTTTTACAGGTTATGCAGCAAGACACAACACAAAACCACCCTTCAGTGTCAAGAAAATGGAAGGTTTATTAAAGGAAGCATGTGCCCAAGTTACACAGGAAGATTGGAGTAAAGTAGTACAAAAAACAAAGAAAATAATAATGGACGACTTCGAAAGAGACGTACACTTTGATAATGTAATGGACAATCAACTGGTCATTAATTTAAATGACGATGATGACGAAGACGACGATACTAGTACTAGTAGTGAATAAAAAAATATCCTAAACATTTCTTTTATTTAATTATAACAATTGATTTCTTAAAATTCGGATATTATAGTAATCGATCTCTTAAAGTTCGGATATTATAGTAATCGATTTTTTCATCCCATCCCTATCATTCAATTGTCAGAACTGTCAAACGGTACTTCTTAGATTTGACGGACTGTAAACCACTGAGCTGATTTTTATGAAATTTGGTTTAAGAGTACATTAGACCTTGATAAAGGACATAGGCTATGTTTGGTCGCGAGAACCGACATCCACGCGAACGGAGCCGCGGGCAAAAAGCTAGTCAATACTAATATTATAAATGCGAAAGTACGAAAAACATTGGAAAAAATGAAATGCTCAAGTGAGACTCGAACTCACGACCTTTCCCTTACAGGGGGACTGCTCTTCCAACTGAGCTATTGAGCCACCATTGATCATTCCTAATTTTCCTTCTCCTTATATCCGTCTATAAGGGCGACGGTGCAGCCATCTACCAACATTCTTACGAACTGTTGGAAACAATGAATGATTTTTCAACCATTTTTAAACATTGAATTTTGATGACTGCGCCCAAATATTTGAATGAATTTTTTATAGCATTTATTATGCTAACTTTTAAGTTCGAAAAATTTTTCGAACTTAAAAGTTAGCATAATAAATGCTATAAAAAATTCATTCAAATGCGAAAGTAACTCTGTCTGTGTGTCTGTCTATATGTTACGCTTTCACGCCTAAAATACTGAACCGATTTTGATGAAATTTGGTATAAAGGTAAATTAAACCTGGCGAAAGGACATAGGCTATAGTAGGTCGCGATAACTGAAATTCACGCGGGCGGAGCAAAAGCTAGTACATAGGTTACACTAAAAGTTTCCGGAACTGGCCACTTACATAAACAATATTTAAAAATTTATTACAACATTTGAAAATAGAACTCTTTGTCTGTAGAATACAGTTTGTTTCATCTGACTGTCTTTTGTTATTACCTTGTGGCGCCATTTAAAAAATTGTGTGCCTGCATCAACATGGATTTAACTCGGGAAAATTTTCCTAGTATGATTTTCTACGATTTTAAGTGTAATTTGACGGCTCAACAGAGCATCGCTCGGCTTGAAACAGCTTTTGGCAATGAAGCAAGACGACTGTTTATAGCTGGTTTGCAGAATTCAAGCGTGGTCGTATCAATCTCAGTGACGAATCTCGCTATGGTCGGCCGTCCACCGCTGTGACCAACAAAAACATCGATGCTGTGCGCCGTATGATGATTGAAACAGACAGGCATGTGACCTACCATGAAATTCGCGCATCCTTAGTAATAGGCATGAGTCAAATACAATCAATCCTACACAAACATTTGGGTGTGAGAAAGCTGTGCTCGCGGTGGATCCCACATAACTTGACCGAGGATCAAAAAACGGACCGCGTCACTTGGTGCAGTGCCATGCTTACCAGATTCAACGAAGGTGCGTCAAATTTGGTGTGGGACATAGTAACAGGTGACGAAACATGGATTTATTGCTACGATCCCAAAACAAAGCAGCAATCGAGCGTATGGGTCTTTCAAGATGAGCCGAAACCAACCAAAGTGGCGCGCGTGAAAAGTGCATCTAAGCGGATGATTGCTTCTTTTTTTAATAAAACTGGACACGTGGCTACTGTTGCTTTAGAAAATCGTCGTACCGTGAATAGTGACTGGTACACGACCATTTGTTTGCCGGAAGTTATTGACGAACTCCGTAAAAATAACCGTAAACGCCGTATCATCCTGCACCACGACAATGCTAGTTCTCACACGGCCAGACAGACAAACGACTTTTTATTATTATTTTATTATTATTATCATTTATTTCAGATTAAAAATCCATACAAATATTGTTAGTATTTACAAACTTAAACTATGTTAGTACATCTTATCCACTAAATACACAAAAAATTAAAATTAATAAATAAATCAATTCATGTATCTTCCTGAAGCATCAGGGCCGTCATTATGTATACGGCACCAATGCTTCAGAAAGACACCATCAGCACTTTCAGCTATAATTTTCAGGATGCTGTTTGAAGGCGAAAAATGTAGAACTCATGAGTCATCCTGCATACAGTCCCGACCTGGCACCTTGTGACTTTTATCTGTTCCCAAAAATTAAGAACCAATTACGCGGCCAACGATTTTCATCACCAGAAGAGGCTGTCGAGGAGTATGAAAAACACGTTTCAGAGGTCACCACAGAGGAGTGGCACAAAAGTTTTCAAAACTGGTTTGATCGAATGAAAAAGTGCATAGACGCCAAGGGAGATTATTTTGAAAAACAATAAATTAATTTTGTACCTTTAATAGCATTTTTTCATATTCATTCCGGAAACTTATAGTGCGCCCCACGTATTATAAATACGAAAGTAACTATGTCTGTATGTTTCGTTTTCACGCCTAAACCACTGAACCGATTTTGATGAAATTTGGTATAAGGGGAGATTAGACCTTAAGAAAGGAAGGCTGTGTTTGTTAGCAACAACCGCTCAGGCGGAGCAGCGGGCAAACAGCTGGTATTTCCGAGGGGTTTGAATAGTCTGGGTGTTTCGATGTATTTATAAACGCGATTTGCTCATACCTCCAATTCTTTAGCATATCTTCAGTGTAAGTAGATTATACAGCATAGATGTACAGGTATTTCTTATTAATAATATAAGTATTTATAATTTAATAATCGCATTTAAAATTAGTGCACATTTAGCCTTAAGAAAATAACTATTGGAAATTGACGTCTGAAAATGCCGCAGTGGAGTTTGTTGCGCCGTTTCTTCTCCACCAGCGCCTTGAAAGCGGTGGCAAACTTAGATTAAGTACAATTAAAATTGACGTCAATAAGAAACAATCATAACACAAGCTAATTGTGCTATGCTCACGTTTTGTCTAGATAGCGCTGTGCATCGTAGAATACTATAATCATAACTTATTTTTCCAGTTTTGCTCATCCCATGGCGAAGACCAGTTAGTATGCTGTACCGACTGCGAACTGGTTAATGATACCAGGTAAGAAATATTCTACTAGCATCGTCTATGTCCATTTGAAAGAATGAAATAAGAATTGAAGTCATTCACGCATTTGTTAGTCAATCAATTAGGACTTGAACCCACGACCTTTCCCTTACAGTGGGAATGCTCTTCTAACTGAGCTATTGAGCCACACCTGAATCACTTCAAAGTTCTCTTTATATCCGTCTTTAAGGGCGACGCGACGGTTGAGCTATTTACCAATTTTCTTACGAACTGTTGGAACCAATGAATGATTTTTCAACCATTTTTAAACATTGATTTTTGATGACTCCGCCCAAATATTTGAATGAAATTTGTCAATAGCTCAGTTGGGGAATGCTCTTCCAACTGAGCTATTGAGCCCCTGTAAGGGAAAGGTCGTGGGTTCAAGTCCCACTTGAGCGCATCTTTTTCCCGATGTATTTCAAATTTTAAAATTTAGCATAATAAATGCTATAAAATTTTTATTCAAATCAATCAACCTAAAGCAGTCACTGCTGGACATAGGGCTCTCCTAATGTGAGCCATTTCACCGGATCCTCCGCCTTCCGAATCCAGTCTATCCAAGCCACCTTTTCAGGTCGTCAGTCCATCTGGCTAGAGGGTGTCCTAGCTTGCGTTTGCCTTTTTGCGGTCTCCACTCTAGGACTCGTCTGCTCCAACGGCCATCGCTCCTTCGACAGACGTGGCCGGCCCATTGCCACTTGAGCTTGCTTATTCGTAACTGAAATTACTAATACTCCCTCTAACCCCTCCAGCTAAGCTAAATTGCTTGTGTTTGGAGTGGGTTCACGTAAATAGTCAGGATTTGAAATCGGGACCCCCGATTTCAAGGCTGCCTCCTTAAGCTATGGGCGCTTTTTTTCTTTACATATTGAACGGATCGAGCAGAAATTTGGTACAGATCGGCTACTTTTTTATAAAACAAGTTTCCATGCGCATAGATGGTCAACGTGAATACGAGGGAAATGCCTAATTGGGTAACCTTATGTCCAAGTAACTGGGACTTGAGATAGCGTGCGGTTTTAATCGGTTCGAGTCCGATATAACCACCTTCGAGGGCCAGTGGTTCTCACTCTTCTTCCCGAAGTTGCAAATCATAAGTCACATTCTGTTTTTTTTCTGTTTTAGCCCAGTATTAGTCAATGAAGTAGGACAGCACTATGTTAAAACTGGTCAGAAAGCTACTGACAGTAAGTATAAAGTCTTAAACACACAGGCGCGTTATTCAACGTTTTTATCGATCGATAAAATCGCCCCGACAGCCTCTGTGGCGTGGCGGTCGGTAGTGCACGCGACTGCCACGCAGGAGGCGCGATTTCGATCCCCGCTCAGTGCAAATATTTGTATGCATGAATATGGCTATTTGCATTGGTCTGGACGTTTCTATGTATAATATGTATGTATTTACAAAAAAAAGTATCTAAGTATGTTTATCCGCATTCTAGATACCATAACACAAGCTAGTTAAGTTATGCTTAACATGGGTCTAGATAGCGTTGTGTAGAATGTTGGGAAATATTATTTATTTTATTTATAAAGTCTTCAACACACAGGCGCGTTATTCAACGTTTTTATCGATCGATAAAATCGCACGCGTTATTGCGATAATGCGTCTTTATTTCTTCAAACAACTACGTACGCCATTAGGAACGCCACACATCAAAGCAGAATTTGCTACACACATAGCAAATTGCCATGAAAAATGTCAATGTCAAAAAGCATTTGCTGCGTAATCAATCAATAAGCCTATTGTAGTCCACTGTTGGACTTAGGCCCTCCCAGTGTGCCCTATTTCTGCCGATCCTCCGCCTTCCGCATCCAGTCTGTCTTGCTACGTAAATGCAGGTAAAAAAATACTGTTTGGTGTATGTTGCCGCGTCCCAAAAATGGAATATCGCTAAAACGGGTGAGGTTTAATCGACCGATATAAACGCGCCCGTGTATTTGACATATTTTTGTAATTTCAAATCATCAAATGTCAAATGTCTCTAGTCGTTTCCCCTGTGCCCCTACACCACCTGCACGATCGCCGACCTAAATGAAGCTACGGAAAGTGCGGTCATAGTCGCCGAGTTTTGGGCTGGGTGTATCTAAATATTTAAATTGCTGCCACTGACACGAAGAAGAAAACACATGTCATCCCCTAAGGCGGTAAATGCAACATTTTTAAATGAAAATCTGGGACGGATGGACCACTAGTTTTAAACTACATGAAAAACACTAAAATAAAACCGTTTTTGAACAGTTTCTATCGCCATTTATTTGATACTTAAACCTCGTGCCAAATGGTTTGAGAATAAAGTTTGTTGACCGAATAGATCTTGAGACCCGTTTGGACCGGTTACCTAGGGGTTGTAAACATTTTTCACACTGTAGCAAAACCGACTGCAGAGCCACGTGGCACTGCAGTCGTCTTTTAAACCTTATAAAACTTTAAATTTGTTTCTGTTGTCAAAACTTTACTGCAAATATTATTCTTAATCGATCTGGCACGGCCCATACCTGTTCTCCACCGCTCTGCCCGCGTGAATGTCGGTTATCACGACCAAATATAAGTATAGCCCATGTCCTTTCTCAAGGTCTAATCTACCCTTATACAAGTGGGTCCCTTTAATCCGATTCTTGCCGCTTTACAAAACCTCTGACAGAAAATACTTTTCTTGTTTTACAGAATGCTTAGAGTATATAACAAGTTTCCACTATAATTGCACCTTGAACATGAGGGAGGGTTTCAGGCGATATTCACCCTTCGCATCGGAGAAAAAGTGTTATAAGTTTGGTCCCCCAAACAGGGCCAGGTGGAGGAATTTAGGCGTAGGGGGAGAAGATGGCTTTAGGGGCCAGTTTCCTCATATGGTAAGATTATTTCTTTCTTCATCCTACCGTTAGTGCCGTAATATCGTTTCCACATCAGCACGTATCGTTCACGGAGTTCGGTTCGGACATTGGCAAATTAGCATTCGCCACCTGAGTAGTTGCGTGAGCTATGAGTCTACTCACTTGTGGAGCGTTTGTTTCTTTTTTACATAAATACATAAAATCATGCCTGTTTTCCATAGGGGTAGGTAGAGATCACGGATCTCCATTTGCTACGATCCAGACATACTACTCTCGCTTCATTCACTCTCATTACATTCTTCATGCATGCTCGTCGGTTTAGGGTACTCTTGACCTGCACTTCTAACACTTCCCGGATTTGGTCCAGATATGTGCGCCTAGGTCTTCCCCTTCCGGCGGTACCATCAACACTCGCTTCATACACCTGTTTCGTTAGTCTTCTTTCATTCATTCTCTCAACATGTCCGAACCATCTTAACATTCCTCTCTCAATTCTCGTCACTACATCTTCTATCACTGTTTCTTTTTTGTTGTTATTATTTTTTATTTTGCTTGCTCTTTTCTAAATATGTGCATGTGTTTTTTCCGCAATAAAAAACTATTATTCTAAAAACCAATTTTAAAAAAAATCTTTCTTTCTTTCTTTTATCTGAAGGCTCCATCACGGAATCAGGCGTCCTTTTTTCCGGTATAACTGTGGATTTGGTAAATTTTTGATATTTTACATGAAGCAATTGCCATCTAACTTCCAAAAGTCATTGACGGTATCAAAACCGGTTGTTGGACTCCTTAGGGCGCCAACTACCCGTTCTGCTTCTTTTCGTGTCAACGATTCACTTTTATATTACTACACTATTTGGGAGTAAAATAAAATTCTGCCATGTTAATCGCATCGTCAGTGGCTTTATTTAGGTCGTCTTTAGTACATGAAGTAGGACATAAGGGGCACGAGATCGACCGAGAAATACCCGTAACAACTGCCATAGACGTTTGTATAGCGACCGGGACCGACAGCTTCTTTGTGTCTTTTTCATCCTAGATTAACCCCAGTCGCATCTGAAGCTGTCACATCGGAATCCGGGGTCCGCTTTTTCTTATCTAACTAAAGTTTTGTCTGATTTGTTATATTTTCCGTGAAGTGACTGCTATCTGCTCTCCACAACCCATTGGCGTTATCGAAACATGGCAGTTACACCAGTTGTTGAACTTTTTAAGGCTTCAATTACTCGTAACGACTGCCATAGATGTTTGTATAGCAACCGGGACCGACGGCTTAACGTGCTCTCTGAGGCACAACTAAACCAATGCAAACAGTCATATTCACGTATACAAATATTTGTACTGAGCGGGAATCGAAACCACGCTTCCTGATATCGAAGTATTGCAGTTAGTCGAATACATAGGGGAAAAGAATCTTTTCGGGTGGAACCCGTGATCTTTCCCTTACAGGGGGAATGCCTTGACCAACTCGGCTACCGAGACACGCCCGATGTGATTCCAAATTTCCCTTATTGGGATGATGACTCCACCGTCGCCTCAAAGACGCATAAAAATAGAAGGGAAATTTGAATCACATCGGGCGTATCTCGGTAGCCGAGTTGGTCAAGGCATTCCCCCTGTAAGGCAAAGATCGCGGATTTGAGTTCCACCCGAGAAGATTCTTTTTCCCTATGTATTCGACTAACTGCAATACTTCGATATCAGGAAGCGTGGTTTCGATTCCCGCTCAGTACAAATATTTGTATACATGAATATGAGCGCGAGAGCCAGACCGTAAGGGATGGCCCTGGGTCAGCTGGGGTCGATGACAATCTAACCCCCGGCCTAGCACCACGACCCACAGTCGGTGTGCGGTTTTAGTCGGTTCGAGTCCGACATAACCTCCCCTTCCGGCTCCGGTAGGGGGGGGGGGGGTATCCGAGGGGATTTCCGCACGGAAAAAAAAAGATACTTCAAACTTGACTGTTTATCTGGAGGTGCGATCTACAGTTAACTACAGGTATTTGAATGAATTTTACAGCATTAAGTATGCTAACTATACAAATCGAATACATAGAGAAAAAGAATCTTCTCGGGCGGGATTCGAACCCGCGAGTTTTCCCTTACAGGGGGAATGCCTTGGCAAACTCGGCTACCGAGACACGCCCGATGTGATTCAAATTTCCCCTTCTGACTCCACCGTCGCCTTCCTCTCTCCTCCGATTCCTCCTACCGTCTCCATCTACCGATATTCTTATTATGTTATTGGGAACGGGAATAAATAGACGTGGCCGTAAGTAAAATGGTGTTACTTTCTACAGGCGTTGCTGGGCTACGGAACTGACCTGGATAGTGCCCAGTGGTCCTGCGGTGGCTCTGTCATCAGTGACCAATTTATCCTGACTGCTGCCCACTGTATATTTGCTCCGAAATGGTAAGGCGTTGTAAATATCTGACGATAAAGTCTCAAAATGATCTTAAAACTCTCGTATTATGAGCAAATCAAACTGTTTTATTGATTTATATGGTATTATTGTCCGAATTAAAGGCGTGTACCTAATATCAGAACAATCTGTCAACTGAAAGTGGGTTTCGTCAAAAAACGAAACTAAGATCATTTTGAGTACTTTGTTCGTCAACATCTTTCTGATGCTGAGTGTACCTAAGCTATCTTACCAACTTGAATTAATTTTTAAAGCATTTAGTGTGCTATAATGGCGGGCGGGTTCCGGTAGCCCGAGCGCTGTCTGTCGTTGCGTGTTTCGTAGCACAGGAAAACACTGTCAGCACAGCGGTTATGAATGAATGAAAGAATATTTATTTTTCAAGCAACATAGGCTCATTTTGGTTAGTAACAATTTTAGCTTATATCTATCTATGTTAGTATGTCGTACAAAATTTCTTATTCTGCAGATAAGTTCATCAGGTGCCACGTTCAACGTGTAACTTGATGAACGTACCCATCACAGGTAATTCCATCCTGCCCGCGAACACCTTCAACATGCTGTTAGAACTCGCCCACAACCTGTGCACCAGCGAGGCCACTCTTTTGCGCATGAGAGCAAAGAAGTCGTCTGTTCTTCTCGCTGCGAACATTTCGGATGCACTACAGCCTCGGGGGAGCCCCATCAGCATCCTAAAGGCGTTATTATATTGCACACGTAGGGTGCCGTAAGGATTTCTGGGTATACGTGGTCCACCGGCTGCTTGTGTAGAAGGTTTGGCATAAAGCCTTGAACAGCATAAACTAATAATAATAATAAACTGTCAGATCCGCCATCTTTTGAGTAATTTCATTCCTGTCTGGAATGCACTTGAAGTGATAAATGTTTGGAACCGCTGAAACTTTGTTTACCTTTTTTCTATCGCTTCGTTGGCTTTACTTTACAACTATTTCAGGGTATGCAGAAACAGTAGCCCGCCATTTGCCTCTATCCTTACATACTTCACAAGCATCCTCCACGTCATTAATCCTTTCTTATGCCTTAAGAAAATAACTATTGTAAATTGACGTCTAAAAAATGCCTCAGTGGAGATTGTTGCGCCGTTTCTTCTCCACCAACGCCTTGGAAACGGTGTTAAACTTAAGTAGAATTAAAATTGACGTCAATAAGAAACAATTTTAATATTCAAGATTGAGAATAAATGACTTTGACTGAGAAGTCAAAGTCATTTATTCTCAATCATGATCATCTCATCATCTCGGCATGAGAATGCAAGCCCACCGGTTTCAAAAACTTCTGCCCTTTTTTCAAGATTATTCAGTTTTTCTGATTTGAATATGCTACTTGTGTTCACAGGGGTATAGTGAGGTACGTGACCCTGGGCATTTTGAAGCGAACAGATCCTGTGGACATCTGGCAAATATATGACGTGGAAAAGACCATTCCTCACCCGGAGTATAGGCCTCCAAGCAAGTACCATGATATCGCCTTGTTAGAAGTTCGTACAAAGTAAGTTATGGTCTGGCGATAATCAACAAAGTCGTTTTTCTGTTTGTACCTATGTATGCTTATATCTTTATAACTACACTACGGATTTTGATGCTGTTTCTTTTAATAGATAGAATAATTCAGGAGGAAGGTTTATATTATGTATAATAGGTACGGTTGAATGAATTTTTTTATAGCATTTATTATGTTAACTTTAAAATGCGTATAAATCGAGAAAAATGATTCAAGGGTTCAAGTCCCACTTGAACATTTCATTTTCCCCGATGTATTTGAAATTTAAAGTTTGCATAATAAATGCTATAAAAATTCATTCAAATATTTGGGCAGAGTCATCAAAATATATCTTACATATATAAAAGAAAGTCGTGTTAGTTACTCCACTTATAACTCAAGAACGGATGAACCGATTTAGCTGAAAATTGGCAGGGAGGTAGTTTAGAGCAAGGAGAAGGACATAGGATTCTTTTTATCCCGTTCGGGAGTTATTTTATCGCGGTTATAGGTTCCTGTGGGTCGCGGTCGCGGGATCAGTATTTCTGTGACCCTGGTACATTTGCATGATGTACCAGGCTCAAAGAAACTTAAAGAAACTTTAAATGAATCGCGGGAACAGGAGCATTGTATCCTATACCTTTCTATTCTGAACTTAACACGGACGAAGTTGCAGGCAAAAGATAGTAAGCAATTGGTGTGAAAGAGCGTACTGTGTATGGCTCATAAAATCTCCTTTGGTCACGACATCACGCGTGAACGGCTGAACGGATTTCGCTTATTCTTTTTTTGTGGTGTTCGTTATAGTTAGGAGAAGGTTGTTATGAAAGAAAAGATTAAGAAAATTGCGCGGAAAATTAGAAAAAACCACCATATAAAATAAAATAAAAAAATAGCTGATCCGACATACGCCATGTATAAATTTTGAATTTGGAATACGAATTGGAAAAAAATGATTTTTCTAATACTGCTGTATGATATTCTTCTATGTTATCTGACGTTTGATATATAATTGACATAATGCGTGCAAATATCGTCAGAGGGTGATTAGTACACATTCTTCTGAATTAACAAAATGCCCGTTGCATGGGCCGCGAAAATATTTATGGTGGCTATTTTTTTATTTAGGTCGAAAACCGTGACCTGCTTCTGTTGGGGTGACAGGCTCCCCCCGTCACCCCCATTTATCGGTACCAGCAGTTCGTAAGAAAGTTGGTAGATGGCTCCACCGTCGCCCTTAAAAGACGGATATAAAGAGAAGGGCAATTTGAAGTGATCAGGTGTGGCTCAATAGCTCAGTTGGAAGAGTATTCCCCCTGTAAGGGAAAGCTCGTGGGTTCAAGTCCCGCTTGAGTATTTCATTTTTCCCAATGTATTCGAATGTATAGAGAGAGAGAGAGAATAGGCTCGCCTATTCTCAATTCAGCTGGGGTCGGCTTTTAATTTTTAATTTTTATAACGTTCCAGGATAAAATTTGGTAATTATGTGTTACCAGCTTGTCTTCAAGTAGGGGAAATCGACGAGTCAAGTGCTAAGGCTACAGGATGGGGTCGTCTAGGCCCTCGAGGGGAGTTAGCAGATACTTTACAAGTGGTAGGTGTTCATTTACTAAAGGAAAGCCAACGAGACGAGAGAAAAAAAGGTAAACAAAGCGACCATTACTGAGTTACGTTGTGATAACTAACGCTTATTTTACTCTGTCCTTGTCGCACATGTCATATGTACACGACAATGGCCGAGTGACAGCTGTCGTTGCGTGTTTCGTGGTACAGGAAAGCTGTCAGCACAGCGGTCTAAACTGTCAGATCCACCATCTTATGACCAATTTCATTCCTGTCTAGAATGCGCTTGAAATTATAATGTAATAATTTTCAAATAAAAACCTAAAGAACACGCTATAAAAATAAACAAATACTTTGACTTGACCAACGAGTTCTCTCGCTTTGTTGGCTTTACTTTATTTGAATTTTCAAGGCTCTTCGGTCTATTACCCTAGAGGATGAGGTGACGGAGAAAGAATTAGTTTTGTGAACTAAATACTTTTTTGCTGTGTTGGTACCCGGTGGAGTAGAATGGACCTCAGCTCTTCCTGTGGTGTAGTAGAAGTCGACTAAGGGATAGGGCTTTTCTCCATCCAATAGTAAACATATAGCCCAAGACAAAGAGCCCGTTAGACGGCAATAGCCTCGCCCCCTATTACGTAGTGGGACCGAAAATTATAATTGGTGAAATGTGGAGGGGGGGGGGGGGGGTAAAATACCTCTGACTACCCCTTCGAAGATTTCCATAAGTACTTTTATACAGACTGTTTTCACTTCTATCGACATTCCCGGAGTGATATTTTTTTGTATTTGGTCCTACGTATCTAATAAGGGGTGAGCCTTTTTTGTTTTTTCTTGTCGAAATCTCCCCCGCTGAAGCCGGAGGGGGAGGTTATGTCGGACTCGAACCGACCAAAACCGCACGCCGTCTGCGGGTCGTCGTGCTAGGCCGGAGGGGAGGTTGTCTTCAAAATATCCCGCGCACCCCGGCTGACCCGGGGAGGGGGGGACAACGGCATCCTCAACTCGCCCTCATCGCCGCCGTGGCCTGCTGCTGCTGGGGTGACAGGCGGCTCCACCTGTCGCCCCCAGGCCCGTGCTCATGGGGGACGGAGGTCAGTCTGTGCCCCCTGAGTCCCGAGTTGGGAACCTATCGCTATGTTCCGGGCACTATTATTGACTCGAGACATGTATCTAAGGCTGCATGTCTGATGTTAAACAGCCCTATCCCTTAGTCGCCTTTTACGACACCGCATGGGAAGAGATGGTGTGGCCCGAATTCTACTCAGCCGGGAACCACGCGCCTTTTTATTTTTAGCTGAAAGTATACCAGTTTTCGACCACTGAATGTGCTGAAGCGTATCCTAGCAATAGAAACATGAAGACCGGCATTGATCATAAGACTCAAACTTGCTACGGAGATAAATGGAGAATTGTCGACACGTGTGCGGTAAGTTTGGTATAGAAATGTTTAAGGCACACTGCTCCCGCGACCCAGATAAAGTTCCTTAAAATTTCTGTGAGCCTGGTACTTCATGCAAATGTACCAGGGTCACAGAAATACTACTGATCCCGTGACCGCGACCCACAGCAACCTGTACGGTTTACGGTTACAGTGTTCTACTCAACCGATTGCAATCAAACAAACGTACGATTTTAAGTATGATCAAGACCTTTAAAAGAAGGAAACCACATCAAAATCCGTTCTGTAGGTTTTCAATTATATAATAGTAAAATAGAAGTATATGTATTTAAAATTCTATAACACAAGCTAGTTAAGCTTACCTTGGGTCTAGATAACGTTGTATAGATTGTTGCATTGCGGAATATTTATTTATTTCAGGGCGACAGTGGGGGTCCACTTCAAGTGTCCTCGTCTCACGGTATATGTGTGTACAAAATCGTGGGCGTGACGTCATTTGGCACGGCGTGCGGTCACCTCGGCAGCGCGGGCGTGTACACCAAAGTGCATCATTATATCCCCTGGATAGAGGGGATCGTTTGGCCTTGATACGGATATCTATAAGTTTGTTAAGTGTAATAAATTGAATGAGATTTTTGGAGCAATTGGTGTACTTACTTACTAAAAATCCACACACACACACGCGCGCAAAGGTAGGTGGAAATTTCAGTTATCCAGGGTATTCTCCCTGGAATGCGTGGTTCGACACCTTCACGCGGTGCACCCTGGGTAACGGCGATGGCAGCCTAGTTCTTTCCCAAGTGAGACGCTGCCGCAGCGGGAGCAGCCCTGTACGGGGCTGCTCTAAAGGCTTTTCACATGTTCCTAGCAGAGGACACAATGGAGACCAGACAGGGAGCTGATTGGCCCCCTGTCAACCCTTTCACCCCCGCCGGATAGCAGCCCAACGGTCGCCTTCCCTTTCTTTCCAGGGCTCAATGGGCACACCGTACTTTCCACACCCGGGGGCTATCTTAAAATCGTAGATGGCCCAGGGTCATACGGGATGCGTGAGATATGCTCTAGATACCTAATTTTATTTATATTACAAAAGTGACAGTTGTTGGCATTCAAGACAATTTATATTTCGGTTTAATATTTTGACCACGGTCCAGTTGACGTCCAAACAGCGTTCAATGGACGTTCTAATTATCATACGATATATAAATATACGACATACTTATAGAATTTAAAAGCGTGAAAATGTAAAATGTTAATGTTTAGTTTAATCTTTGTTTAATTTTCTGTGCATGGCAGGCATTATTATAGTTACATTTAATTTTTAATACTGGCAATGGCGACTATTTTGACAAATGTCAAACTGACAAGTTTCAAATATTGCTAACTGACGTGGAGCGAGGTTATGATTTTGATTAAAAAAAGATGTTTTAACATAAATTATAGTATTAATTCCATTTAAAATATTCATTAGTAAATAATATAATACAAAATGATTGAAATAACGGATATACAAAGTGAGTATTTGATTTTTTTAAGTCAAAGAATAGGTTCCGAAACTACTTGATATCACAACAATATTTTAAGATTATCGTTTTCAATATAATAAGTAATTTAGCTCTTTAATTCAGTATTTATACGATGTTAAATTAGTTAATATTACTACTTTTATGTAGTAAAATATCGCGTTTTAATATTTATTAGAATATCATTTTTAGAGTCAATATATCAGAGGCACCGTTCGTTCCTGTCGTAAAAAGATACCATTAACATTCAACACAGCTCCTAGGGGTCTAAGCAGGAATGTCACACGCGAATGACGATGTTATTTTACTTTATTATTTACGTGACTATCGTTTAATACTCGCGCACTGTTTATTAAGGACACTAAACTTACTCCTTATATTGGGAACAGCTATTATATTAGACTAGTTCGTATATACACTAATATAATATAATATAATAGTAACTGGCAGAATCTAGATTACTATCTAGTTACGCGTTAGGATTACGATTGCACGTTCCGCTGCGGAGTCTCACGATCGAATGAGGTCTGCCGTCTACCTCGGCGCGAGCGCGGGGCGTGTTTTTTTTTTGTTGTCGGTTAGTGTTGGGCCATCAGCTGATTCTCCGTTTGACGGAATGCGCTGATTGGTTATCAATTCGTGTGACTCATTTTATATATGCGTTAGAACGATGCATTACCTTAAAAGGTAATGACCGCGTTCACTACCCAGTGATGGGGTACGCGCCGCAATCGCGAGATACCGGTATTTACCGTTTATTACTGCTATGTTCAAATGTTTTCATTTTTTATTACCGGAACCAGTGTTCACGTAACAAACTAACGCTTATTTTACTCTGTCCTTGTCGCACATGTCACATGTACGCGACAATGGCCGAGCGACAGCTGTCGTTGCGTGTTTCGTGGTACAGGAAAGCTGTCAGCACAGCGGCAGCGGTTCTAAACTGTCAGATCCACCATCTTATGAGCAATTTCATTCCTGTCTAGAATGCGCTTGAAATTATAATGTAATAATTTTCAAATAAAAACCTAAAGAACATGCTATAAAATAAACAAATACTTTGACTTGACCAACGAGTTAACCAAAAATGGCTATGTGGTTAAACTCTACCCCGTAGAACTGGAGCAAGGGGAATTCCAGCTAAATTCCTGTATAACTTATTTAAAGACCTCGGATTGCCAAGAGCTTCAGTAAGCTCTTTACTCAAACGAATATCTAAAACAGCGTTGATAGGATCTTACCAAATTTGGATAGGTAGAGGGGAGAACACGCCTAACGGTGGAGGTGAGCGCTGATGCATCACGCGGTGGCACCCTAAACCTACACCTGGGTCGCAAGTCCCAGGCGCCGTCACAGTGTTCCTCTCTGTACCACGCCATGGACCCGGCGACCGCACGGTGAATCCATGGAATGCTGAGAACCGGATCTCTTTGGAACAGCTGAAACTTTGTTTAGGTACCTTTTTTCTCTCGCTTTGTTGGCTTTACTTTATTTCAAATTTCAAGGTTCTTCCGTCTATTACCCTAGAGCATTAGGTGACGGAGGAAGAATTAGTTTTGTGAACTAAATACTTTTTTGCTGTGTTGGTACCCGGTGGAGTAGAATAGGACCCCAGCTCTTCCTGTGGTGTAGTAGAAGTCGACTAAGGGATAGGGCTTTTCTCCATCCGATAGTAAATATATAGCCCAAGACAAAGAGCCCGTTAGACGGCAATAGCCTCGCCCCCTATTACGTAGTGGGACCGAAAATTATAATTGGTGAAATGTGGAGGGGGGGGGGGGGTAAAATACCTCTGACTACCCCTTCGAAGATTTCCATAAGTACTTTATACAGACTGTTTTCACTTCTATCGACATTCCCGGAGTGATATTTTTTTGTATTTGGTCCTAAGTATCTAATAGGGGGTGAGCCTTTTTTGTTTTTTCTTGTCGAAATCTCCCCCGCTGAAGCCGGAGGGGTAAGTTATGTCGGACTCGAACCGACCAAAACCGCACGCCGTCTGTGGGTCGTCGTGCTAGGCCGGAGGGGAGATTGTCTTCAAAATATCCCGCGCACCCCGGCTGACCCGGGGAGGGGGGGACAACGGCATCCTCAACTCGCCCTCATCGCTGCCGTGGCCTGCTGCTGCTGGGGTAACAGGCGGCTCCACCTGTCACCCCCAGGCCCGCGCACATGGGGGACGGAGGTCAGTCTGTGCCCTCTGACGCCCGAGTTGTGAGCCTATCGCCGGGCACTATTATTGACTCGAACCATGTATCTGAGGCTGCATGTTCGATGTTAAACAGCCCTATCCCTTAGTCGCCTTCTACGACACCGCATGGGAAGAGATGGTGTGGCCCGAATTCTACTCAGCCGGGAACCACGCGCCTTTTTATTTTTAGCTGAAAGTATACCAGTTTTCGACCACTGAATGTGCTGAAGCGTATCCTAGCAATAGAAACATGAAGACCGGCATTGATCATAAGACTCAAACTTGCTACGAAGATAAGTGGAGAATTGTCGACACGTGTGCGGTAACTGTAATTATATTTTATTCTATTTACTAAGTAGCTTTTGCCCGCGACTTCGTCCGCGATAAGTTCGGTATAGAAATGTTTAAGGACACACTGCTCCCGCGACCCAGATGAAGTTCCTTAAAATTTCTGTGAGCCTGGTACTTCAAGCAAATGTAGGTACCAGGGTCACAGAAATACTGATCCCGTGACCGCGACCCACAGCAACCTGTACGGTTTACGGTTACAGTGTTCTACTCAACCGATTGCAATCAAACAAACGTACGATTTTAAGTAGGTATGATCAAGACCTATATAAGAAGAAAACAACATCAAAATCCGTTCAGTAGGTTTTCAATTATATAATAGTAAAATAGATGTACTTATATGTATTCTATAACACAAGCTAGTTAAGCTTACCTTGGGTCTAGATAACTTTGTATAGATTGTTGCATTGCGGAATATTTATTTATTTCAGGGCGACAGTGGAGGTCCACTCCAAGTGTCCTCGTCTCACGGTATATGTGTGTACAAAATCGTGGGCGTGACGTCATTTGGCACGGCGTGCGGTCACCTCGGCAGCGCCGGCGTGTACACCAAAGTGCATCATTATATCCCCTGGATAGAGGGGATCGTTTGGCCTTGATACGGATATCTATAAGTTTGTTAAGTCTAATAAATTGAATGAGATTTTTGGAGCAATTGGTGTACTTACTTACTAAAAATCCACACACACACACACACGCGCGCGCGCAAAGGTAGGTGGAAATTTCAGTTATCCAGGGTATTCTCCCTGGAATGCGTGGTTCGACACCTTCACTCGGTGCACCCTGGGTAACGGCGATGGCAGCCTAGTTCTTTCCCAAGTGAGACGCTGCCGCGGCGGGAGCAGCCCTGTACGGGGCTGCTCTAAAGGCTTTTCACATGTTCCTAGCAGAGGACACAATGGAGACCAGACAGGGAGCTGATTGGCCCCCTGTCAACCCTTTCACCCCCGCCGGATAGCAGCCCAACGGTCGCCTTCCCTTTCTTTCCAGGGTTCAATGGGCACACCGTACTTTCCACACCCGGGGGCTATCTTAAAATCGTAGATGGCCCAGGGTCATACGGGAGGCGTGAGATATGCTCTAGATACCTAATTTTATTTATATTACAAAAGTGACAGTTGTTGGTATTCAAGACAATTTATATTTTGGTTTAATATTTTGAACACGGTCCAGTTGACATCCAAACAGCGTTCAATGGACGTTCTAATTATCATACGATATATATATACGACATACTTATAGAATTTAAAAGCGTGAAAATGTAAAATGTTAGTGTTTAGTTAATGTTAATGTTTAGTTTAATGTTTGTTTAATTTTCTGTGCATGGCAGGCATTATTATAGTTACATTTAATTTTTAATACTGGCAATGGCGACTATTTTGACAAATGTCAAACTGACAAGTGACAAATATTGCTAACTGACGTGGAGCGAGGTTATGATTTTGATTAAAAAATGATGTTTTAACATAAATTATAGTATTAATTCCATTTAAAATATTCATTAGTAAATAATATAATACAAAATGATTGAAATAACGGATATACAAAGTGAGTATTTGATTTTTTTAAGTCACAGAATAGGTTCCGAAACTACTTGATATCACAACATTTTAAGATTATCGTTTTCAATATAATAAGTAATTTAGCTCTCCATTTCAGTATTTAACGATGTTAAATTAGTTAATATTACCACTTTTAAGTAGTAAAATATCGCCTTCTAATATTTATTAGAATATCATTTTTAGAGTCAATATATCAGAGGCATCGTTCGTTCCTGTCGTAAAAAGATACCATTAACTTTGTAAATAGTACCTAATCCAAGATACTATTTAAACTGTTGATTGGTGGCACTTGGTGGAATTTATTGTTACATACATATTGATAACACTTGTATTTTGTGTGCTACATTGTAGGTTGTTTATGTAGAACATACGAAACCTTTGCTAAATGTAAATGTAAATTTAGCAAAGGTTTTGCCTTACGGCATTCTCAAAGGTTTGCATTTAGCAAAGGTTTTGTATGTTCTAATTCCTAAAAACTATGATATTTAACATTTTTCACAGGTCTGGTCGGGTTCAATATAATAAACTAACTTTTGCCCGCGGCTCCGCCCGCGTGGATGTCGGTTATCGCGACAAAAGATAGCATCCTTTCTCATGGTCTAATCTACCCCTATACCAAATTTCATCAAAATCGGTTCAGTGGATTAGGCGTGAAAGCATAACATACAGACAGACAGAGTTACTTTCGCATTTATAATATTAGTATGGATACTGTAGAAAAAGTACAAGTGTTCTCAATATGTCTAATCCAAGATGTTTTCTAGATAAACTAACCACACTACACTCCTTTTTTTTTAAACTAACCACAGTATATTGTTAAAATTTGTGTGGAGTGTGTTAGTCTTACAAACAAACTACCATCCTCTTGTAATCTCAAAGGGGGTTGATTTCTAAGGATACATTATTAGTACACCTATAGAGAGAATACTTTTTGAATTTGAAGTCTCTTACAGCCTTGCCTAACTCTCCAAGGATAAAGGTGTGATTTTATGTATGTATGTTTCTTCATAGCCTAGTGGTATGGGTGACTGCTGAGACGAGGTCTTGGGTTCCATCCCAGGTTTACCATGGCACACACCAATGACTTTTCGATGCTTTTCGAAGTCAGTTTTCAGGGAATACAGGCGTGAGTTTGTGTATGTATGTATTCATTGTAGGTAGTGTATCTCTACTAAATTGAATGCTGATTATGGATTAAACTTTATGCACTCTCTATGAATTAATCGCTTGTGGCTCTGCCCGTGTGGTATTCTAGCCCAGTCCCACTAACCATGGGAACCAATGCTAAAAAGGGAATTCTCATGAAGGAGATTTTAAACCTTGAAGTAAACTTAATGGTAGCTCAGAAGTTCATACGAGGGCAGATTAAGGATATCGACGTTTGACTCACTCCCTTTTCTCAAACTTCATTGGCCTGAACCATGGAGAAGGAAATGATAGTGGAGTTGTTGCAAGGCAATCAAGTCGCGTGCCATCCAAACGTCAAATGGACTCATTCGGTAGGAACGTTGTACCTATGGTGTCCTTCGACTTTTGACACCCTGCGCGTCTCTCTGCCCACCCGCATTCGGCGACGCGTTTTTATTAGGAGAAACATCAATGGGGCATCTCCGTTACTTAATCATATTTTGTCCTCCGTGGCCTGAACCCATACTCGTACGAACTTCCGAGCTGCCATTAAGTTAGGTTCGAGGTATGCCATTGCATATTATACAAATAAATGGTACAATGGTGCTAAATGTGACAGACCCATTGGTCTAAAATTTTCCCCTTTGCATAAAAGGTGTAGATTCGTCCTCAGTATAGATACCTACTGGTCCCCTGGTAGAGATTTTAATTTTTAATGAGATTTTAATTCATAGTGGACCTATGGAATTAAGCTATATCCTCGGAAATAAAAATTAGTAGCCTCAAACAATGCCGAGCAAAAAAAAATTTAAAGCAATTATTATGCACCGCCCCAAGATGGTTATTTAGGGGAATTTGGAATGCTCAAGGTGTGGCTTGATAGCTCAGTGGCTAGAGCTGGGTTCTAGTCTGAAAAAAGGATTAAAAAAGCAAAGAAATGTTCGAAAGTGTTATCTTGTACAGTAACTTTGTTCTTTATATTTTTCCAGAGATCGGAGTGGGTCTGGCTGGATTTGGTATGACCTTCCTCTTTCTGGGAGTCCTACTATTATTTGATAAGGGCCTGCTAGCCATAGGCAATGTAAGTACTGGCACAGATTCTATCAATAATCAAATATTTGTAGGGTATTGCAGGAGTTCTTGTCTGCCACCTAAGTGGTACGATAAAAAACAAATGATTAAAAAATAAAAAACCTGACTGATCTTTTCAGTGGCAGTCGGGTTTTTTATTTTTACCCAACTTTCATTTGTTTTATTTTACACTTTTTATGATATGGCATGTAGATCTCTTTGTGATCTCCTTCTAATTTCCTTCATTTTGATATCCTACTCGATAAGTTTTAGCACGGAAATACTCAGCCCAATGAAAACCGACATATTCATGCATACAAATATTAGCACTGATCGGGAATTGAATCCATACCCCGTACATAGCATATCAGTATTAGTAATAAATCTATTTTTCATCAATTTTCAGATTCTATTCATTAGTGGGTTAGGATGTGTCATTGGGCTACAGAGGACATTCTTCTTCTTCTTCCAACGGCATAAGCTCAAAGCATCTGTGGCGTTCTTCGGAGGCATCAGTATTGTTCTCCTTGGCTGGCCCATGGTGGGCATGATAGCTGAGATCTACGGATTCCTCTTATTATTCAGGTACCTTCATTTTCATACATACATAATGTAATAATAAAAAATATATGCACATGTGTGTTTTGTTGTTTGAGATAAAGTTAACAAGTGTGTTCTCCTGTAAATTAACAAAATAGATAGGTACATTACCTTAAAGATTCGGGCGCCTTGGAGAAGCACATGCCTAAGATAGTCAATCAAGTAGGTTGAAGACTTTTAATCTGCCGGAAGTAAGCTAAATGAAACCACCGCACTGAGGTTTAAGGTTTTATTCTCTAGCGCTCCAGTGTGCTTATCATAGTAAGAATTTTATGCTAGTAGATTAAAATTTAAGAACTACATGACATATTACTCTTGTCACCAATGCAATTTTTTAAGGTTTTTAAAGTTAAATTTTAATTAAAAGTAAACGAAAGCTCACGGCATCCCTCGGCGAGTGTGTGAAGGTTCACCTCAACCAGCGAAGCACAATATTCCGCTCAACAAGCCATTATTCCAAGATATTGCACATGCTCGTTCGTATGGTTGAGAAATCGCTCAAACCATCAGAGGCAAGTTCCAAGAAAAGCCAAAGTTAAACAGAGAAAAAGGAAAAAAGAAAAGAAAAAGGCGGCTCCTATAGAGACCTGAAATAAAATTTTAGGTTAGTAGAACAATTCCTATGAGAATACTCGAAGTCCTAATTTTTGAGAAAAACGTGTGACTTACCGCCATAATTAGTTGGTTAAATGCCAAACACACGATAAATCATGGTATTTTTGAAACAAATACTGAAACAACAGAATTTAAAATATTATTTTTCAATCAGAAAAAAAATACGTCGAAATGAATCTTTTGAGAAAATGTCAACTCACCAGAAATATGGGACAATTCCACTACAATATCATAGCGGGGACATTTTATAATATCATCCGGACAAAAATAACTTCAATCCATTACAATGGATGACGATTCATAAATTTTTATTAAAAAATCGACATCTTTGTCGATCGTCAAGAGAGAAAGGTGACGAGCTGTCAAACGATCAAATTGACAATCGCCTCAGACGTTCGGAAATTAGCGAAATTTCGACTAAAAACCGTTAAAGACCACCGATGTAACGAGATTCACAAACGCGACGTTACATTACATCCCTCCCCAAAAAAAGAAAAAGGTATTCCTTGTTATTTTCAAAGAAAACAATGAGATTCAAAGACCAAAATCCAAAAACCTCAAAAGAAAATAAAATGTCTTGCAACATTCTACAAAAAAAATAAAATGCAAAAGCTTCATGCAAGCATATTGCAAAAACAATCCACAAAAAAGTAAAAGAATGTGAAAACATTCAAAAATAAAATTTAAGTTCGGAAACCAACTTCCAAATACAAAGGAAATCAAAGATATTTTCCAACTCAATGGAATAAACCAAAAGCAAAACAAATACTTCGAAAAGAGTGAAAAGTAATCTGAAAAATAAAGTATTCAGAGAAAATGAAACAAATCCCAATTCAATTCCAATTCCAGATATCGATTAGGCAACCAACGCCATCGAATCTAATCCTAGATCTTAACCAGCCTTCCAGCATCAATACAAAAGTGCGGTTGAGCTCCTACGCCACCGACTCTATACCAGCAATTCCTAAATAAATATCAAACGAAGAAGATATCGGTTAAGCACCAACGCTGCCGAATCTGAAACAAAATTGGCAAAAACAAAGAAGTTTTCCCATTATCGGTTAGGTGTAAAACCGCCGACTTCAATTCAAATCCAAACTCCAAAATCCAAACGTCAAAACAAAATCACAACAAAAGTGTGAGGTTAATATATTTATAAGCATTGTGATCGGCATAACACCACCAACTTTCCGAGCACAAGCAAAGTATAAAGAAAATATGACAATTGTGACCAGTACAACACCACTGACTTTCTGAGCACAACCGCATAAAAAAAATATGACATTTGCGACCGGCTCAACACCACCGACATTCCGTGCGCAAAGCATAAAAAATGTTACTATGTGTATAGAAACACAATAGTACAAAAAAGAAAAACGACAATTGCGACCGGTACATCACCACTGGCTTTCCGTGCGCAATGCGTAAAAAGGCGTGACCATGTGTATGAAACACAATAGCACAAAAATGTAAAGTCCAGAAAATCCCAGGTTTCCCAAAAATGGTATAACAAGGTATAAGGTAAGTGCATATAGAATGCGTCCAATCCGAGAATCCTAATATTAAGACAATAACTCAGAACTGTACAAAAAACTAAGTTCAAGTGACTTAAATTTCCATTCCAAAAGTGAGTGGAAATAAGTCAAGTGAATTTAACACAGAAAATGAATATTAGATTTCACTCCTAAACTAGAGCAGAAACTAAATTCCCAAATTTGTACAAAATATACAATTTTACAAAAATGTAAACAAATATATATACAGGACAATAATCCTATTATACAAAAACAAATAAAAATATAAGATCTTTTGACGTGGAACAATTTGTTAATATGGAGAAGTGAGTATAAGAAACAAGACCTAAAATGACCTAAGTAATTTTTAATGTATCTAAAATTGAAATTAATAAATTGATGTGAAGTTCCTAGCATACATCTCCTTTCAAGACCTCTAAACCTTTCAAACATCACCTTTTAATGAGGTCATACTTCAAACAAAGTACCAAATACAAAGATAGATATTGGCAAACCAGTAAACAATTTAATATTTAATAATGTCTTTAATGTGATAACGACCTGTATAGTTTTTGTTAAGGTCTTTCAAGACATAAACATTAGGGGAAACTTTATCTAATATTTCACATTTAATAAACTTAGGTGCTAACTTAGCCGAAAAGAATGCAGGAGCATTAGACTGCACAAAACTTCTCCTCCATACTATATCTCCCACTTCAAAAGAAATGACCTTTCTCCCTACATTATAATAACGCGCATTACGCTTATAAGCTTTAAGCAATGAAGCTTGAACTTTAACAAAAATTTCACTAAGAGATTTTAGTGAAAAAGCAAAAGAAGACCTTTCAACAACATCAAGTTGATCAAGGTTATCAAAAGAATTACTAAAACGGTGCAATGAAGCATCAAAAATAAGTTCTCTACCGAACATGAGAAAATTAGGAGTGAAATCTGTGGCTAGATTCACACTATTATTCAAAGCTAATTGAACATGAGGCAAATATTTTGACCAAGTTCTATGATCATCTTTAACAAAACAAGAAATACATGTTTCGACCGTTTTGTTATATCTCTCTACAGGGTTATTTTGAGGGGTATATAAAGTATTATAAAATATTTTATTAATATTATAACTTTTCAGAAAATCAACGAACTGCTTCGCTGTAAACTGGCTTCCATTATCACAAACTAAAATTTTAGGGGTTCCAAACCTAAGAAATATCTCTTTTTCAAGAACCTTACAAATTACTTTAGTAGTAGCACTAATCATAGGAAATATCCAACAATATTTTGTAAAAACATCTACAATTGAAAGTATATACTTGTGTCCAGAATAAGCTTTTGGAAGAATTCCAATAATATCAATAGAAAGCATTAACATTGGTTTATCAACTTTTTTAGGATTAACCATAATTCCATGAGGTGGATTAGTAGAAGATTTATAAGCTTTACAAGTATCACAAGAAGAAATGTATTTTTGAACATCAATAAACATACCTTTCCAAAAATAATGTACTTTTAATTTATTTAAAGTTTTATGAATTCCTAAATGTCCTGAATTAACATCATCATGATTAGATCTAATTGTGTCCAAGATGTGTTCTTTAGGTATGACAATTTTCCAATTTAAAAGATTATTAGGATTATATTTATCTTTACAAAATCTATACAAAGTATCACTTTCAACTTTGAAATTTTTATATTTTCTAGGAAACTTTTGACAATTTATAAATATTTTTCTATACCAAGGATCAACGATATCCTCGTCTGGCAAAACAATATTATTATTTAAAGGAACATTAATAGCAGAAATTTCTATTCTAGATAGACAATCTGGAACTAAATGAGTGAGATCTAAGCCTCTCTTTTCATAAGAAATATCTTCAAAAAGTGAAATAATTTTATTAAGTTCCTGTTTCTCAGACGGAGAAAGTTCAGAAACAGAAGTAACCGCATTAACACAAGTTGTGGATTCATTTTCAAAAGTAATTTTATTTAATAAGTCTTTAGCAAGGTTAAATTTCAACCAAAAGTCGAATCCCAAAATAATGGAAGGTTTAAAAGAAGGTATTATTAAAAAATCTACATTTTTAGTTATATTATCACAAGTGATAGGTAAAACCATAGTTCCAATAACCTTGTGTGGAGAACCATCAGCAGTAACAGCATTACCTTGGTGAGGTTTAAGTTTAAATCCTAATTGTAAAAATGTTTGATGAATATTAGAACCGAGTACACAACTACAAGCTCCGCTATCTAACAAACCAGAATAAAGTTTATTATTAATATTAAATTTTAAATAGGGTCTAGTGTCTTTATTTTTAACAAACAAAACAGGGGCAGCCCTGATATTACTAAAGAAAACTTTCAAATAATCTAACCAGTCACTAAATTCTTTTTTACAAGTGGCATCATCCGGTGCATTGCTAAATTTTTTCAACATCGAGTCACCTGAGGTTTTATCAAAAACTAGGGCTCGATGGGGCCTGATACGTTTTTTGACTGTTCAGTATTACAAACTTCGCAAGTCTTCGTAGTGACACCAGCTTTGTGACACTTAAAACAAATTATGCCAGGAAACTTAGGGCAATTTTTATAAGAATGTCCAGAGGACTTACATTTTAAACATATTAATTCATCTGCTTTAACAGCATTAACGTGAGCAGAAGGTTTTTCTTTTTTAATACTTCTATTCTCACTTAAGTTCTTTCTAGACACAAAATTTTCTAATTCTCTGCTGAGGTAAATGAACTCTTCAATAGTAGAAATAGTTTTACCAAACACAAAAGGTGTGTAAATATTTAACATATTATGTTTAATAATAGTTATTAGGGTAGCATCAGAAATAGGCATAGACAAACGGCTTGACATATCCATTATATCTGTAATAAAGTCTGGTAAGGACTCAGTTATCTTTTGTTTACGAGTGCGGAGTTCATGTTCTAAATGATAGTCAAATTCAATCCTATCAAAACGTTTCAACAACGCAGCCTTTAATTCCTGCCAAGAAGCAATACGAATACGCACACTACGAAACCATTTAAGCGCAGTGCCTGACAAAAGATCAGCAAATGAACTAACTAAAAAATGTTCATTAAAATTTTTAAACAAGAAATATTCTTCCACTTCAGTAATAAATTCCCTAACACACGATTTACCATCATACAAAAGCTTACAACGTTTCAAATCGGGTAACTTTGTAACAGAAGGCAAGCTTTTCTTCAAGTCTTCATTCAATAAAACATTCATCATATTAAACGAAGATGCAGCTCTCGGACTATAATCACCAGCTCCCCGACTATGTGAAAACGGATCAACAACTTCAGTCAGATCAGCCATGACATGGGGCATCTCGTGAGTAGATGTACCAACCGGGACAGTATTATCAATAACTGCAAACAATAATGGCGGGGCCTGAGTTTCCTTGTCCATTTTTGAAAACAATGTGAAATCTAAAAATAGTTGTATAAAATGCACTAAGAACTTCCAATGAATGCAATGAATGCAGCCATAAAAGTTAGAAAAGTAAATAAGTTATGAATGCAACTTAATTGTTATTGTTGAAAAATGCTAACCTCAAAAGTAGGTCAAACAAAAGAAATGAATGTTATTGTTAAGTTATTTAGGTCAAATGCCTTTAAGTAATGATAAAAAAGTGCATCAGTGATTCACAAAATAAAGTATTTCTGTTTACTTGAGGTAAACATCAAAGATTCAAATATTACTATACTTTCACATATTAGTTTGAAGTTTATAAACTTTTCATTATATATTACTATGTAGATAATGTAACTTGTTATAAATTAAGGTTATACAAGATAAAACAATGATAACAATAACTGTGAATGTTATACAAATTGAAATATTCACCTGTAATTAAGAGATATAAACAACAGCGTACCAACCTGTAGTAAGATTAGTTTTGTAAAGTAAACAAACAATAATATTTACTGAAACACAGAGTTATGCAGTAATATACATGAAAGAAACATTGTTCTAAACATGTTAAATTAAATTAATAATGCAAAGGTGACAAGGAATAATGATATTTGCACACTGTCAAGTCCCTGTTCGCGAGCGACAATTGTAATAATAAAAAATATATGCACATGTGTGTTTTGTTGTTTGAGATAAAGTTAACAAGTGTGTTCTCCTGTAAATTAACAAAATAGATAGGTACATTACCTTAAAGATTCGGGCGCCTTGGAGAAGCACATGCCTAAGATAGTCAATCAAGTAGGTTGAAGACTTTTAATCTGCCGGAGGTAAGCTAAATGAAACCACCGCACTGAGGTTTAAGGTTTTATTCTCTAGCGCTCCAGTGTGCTTATCATAGTAAGAATTTTATGCTAGTAGATTAAAATTTAAGAACTACATGACATATTACTCTTGTCACCAATGCAATTTTTTAAGGTTTTTAAAGTTAAATTTTAATTAAAAGTAAACGAAAGCTCACGGCATCCCTCGGCGAGTGTGTGAAGGTTCACCTCAACCAGCGAAGCACATTATTCCGCTCAACAAGCCATTATTCCAAGATATTGCACATGCTCGTTCGTATGGTTGAGAAATCGCTCAAACCATCAGAGGCAAGTTCCAAGAAAAGCCAAAGTTAAACAGAGAAAAAGGAAAAAAGAAAAGAAAAAGGCGGCTCCTATGGAGACCTGAAATAAAATTTTAGGTTATTAGAACAATTCCTATGAGAATACTCGAAGTCCTAATTTTTGAGAAAAACGTGTGACTTACCGCCATAATTAGTTGGTTAAATGCCAAACACACGATAAATCATGGTATTTTTGAAACAAATACTGAAACAACAGAATTTAAAATATTATTTTTCAATCAGAAAAAAAATACGTCGAAATGAATCTTTTGAGAAAATGTCAACTCACCAGAAATATGGGACAATTCCACTACAATATCATAGCGGGGACATTTTATAATATCATCCGGACAAAAATAACTTCAATCCATTACAATGGATGACGATTCATAAATTTTTATTAAAAAATCGACATCTTTGTCGATCGTCAAGAGAGAAAGGTGACGAGCTGTCAAACGATCAAATTGACAATCGCCTCAGACGTTCGGAAATTAGCGAAATTTCGACTAAAAACCGTTAAAGACCACCGATGTAACGAGATTCACAAACGCGACGTTACAATAATCACGCCTTTTTCCCTGGAGAGCTAGGCAGAGGTGAATTTAAATCCACATTTCACTCTCTTAATTTCTTCCTACATATTAAAAAGTGAGCTTATTGCCATATTCCGGGCACTATTGTTGACTCGAGCCTATATCTGAGGCTGAGTCTCCTTATATCCCTTAGTCGCCTTGTACGACACCGCATGGGAAGAGTTTGGTGACGTTCAAGGCGACTAAGGGATAGGGCTGTTTAACGTCAGACAGATATATACAGCCCAGACTCAGATTAATGCATAACTCGAGTCAACAATAGTGCCCGGAGTATGGTATAGGGTCACTCACTAATATGTGAGACTCTGAATACAATGATTGCTGAAATGGACTTTGGAATAAAGTCGTAATTATATGATTATGTTGATATTTGTCAGGTTTAAACCGACTAAAACTGCACACCGTCTCGGATCTTACATGCCGCGGTGTAGGTTCGACAGCACAAGTGTAACGCCTCTGTGTTGCATACGTCCATAGGCGACGGTAACCGCTTTCTATCATGTGAGCCGTGAGCCCGTCTGCTGCCGTAGTCGTATAAAAAAAGAAAAAAAATTGTGTCTATAATAAGGGAGAATTTAATGACCTCTTTCTCATTTAATTTTAGAACTTACTTACTTTACTTTCAGCCAGCAGCGGACGCCGTGGCCGGACGGGTGATCCGCCCTCTTGCGTAGGGCCATTTCCCCTTAATTAATAATTTTAGACCTTAAACGTATTTAAATAAAGTCTACATTTAAATGGCATTTTTTGCAATGTATCTTTTACGCATCCTATGACACAAAATTAACAGAATCCTGATTTGTTGTTAGTAAGAAGGGTTATTAACAATACTTTTGTGTTTCCAGGGGTTTCCTGCCAGCGGCTGTGAATTTCCTAAGAATGGTTCCAGTACTAGGGTCGATGCTGAATCTACCTATCATACGAGGGGTGAGTTACTACTACTGCTCCTACCACTGTGAACTGTTGACCGGACGGGTGATCAGCCCTTCTATATGGGGTCATTTCACCCAATTCCCATGTAACGACTGCCATACATGTTTGTATGGCAATCGGGACCGACAGCTTAACGTGCTCTCAGAGATGCAAATACTCATATATAAGCATACAAATATTTGCACTGAGCGGGGATCGAATCCGCGCCTCCTGCGTAGCGGCCGCGTTCACTACCACCACGCTACTGAGGCTGTCGAGGGGTGAGTTATACCACGTATTGATGAGAGAATGGATGAAATGACCTACAAACGAAAGGCAAACCACTCAGTCCCCGGTGTCATTGCTGGAAATAATAATGATACCATGTTTTTAATTTTTACCCAACTGCCGAAGGAAGGAGGGTAATGTTTTTTATTCATTTGTTTTATTTTATACTTTTAGTTATGATATGACATGTATAATTTTTTGTAATTTCCTTCATTTTGATACCCTACACGATAAGTTTTCAATTTGATCAAAAATCCACCATATTGAAATTTTAATATACCTGGTGCATGAACCTTTATACTAACTGGACTGCGCACTATGAACAGAAAAACGAGCCGAAAGAGAGGTTCCAAAGTAGTAGTGCGTCTCTTTCTAATAGTTTTATCATGTTTTTATTGGTCTTTATTACAAACAATGTTGCCGCATAAGAATTTTGAAATGCTACCAATGTCACTCTCATAACATTTAAAATAAAAGTATTACTTTGTACAAGTTCATAATACTTTGTACAAATTCATAAAAGATGGTCAAACCATTGTATATTTATAGTTTAAGTATTTTTATGCAAAGTTTCATCACAAAAACAAAACGCACAAATATATGGAAAATTAAAAAAAATTACCATTTACCACCAAAAAGAATTTACATTTACTATGGCAAGTTGTTAGACAGGGACAGACTACTACTTTTTGGCTGTCTCGCTCGGCTCGATTTTTCTACTTTCACCGAGACAATGAAAAATGTACCTTATGTCATTACAGTTGGGTGTAAATTTGTAATTATTGTATTTTACAGTACGCAATCCAGTTAGTATACAGATTGGTGTCACTCACACAATCACGATGAATCAAATGACACCTCGCATGTCCAAATCCGTCAAGCCGTTTAGGCTGTAGGGCGTGCCAAATAAATGAAAATACATACATACATAGTCTCGAAATACATTACCCTCATTTCTTCGGCAGTCGGGTAAAAAAGCTTAAACATAACATAACATAACATAAACTCACGCCTGTATTCCCCGAAGGGGTAGGCAGAGGTGCTAGCACCCACATTTCTTCAGTTTATATTTAGGTCCCAATGTAATAGGTGGCGAGCCTATTGCCATTAATTGGGCACTTATAAACCTGCGATAAATACACACATAACTTCGAAAAGCATCGAATAGTCATTGGTGTGTGGCATGGTAAACCTGGGATCGAACCCGAGACCTCGTCTCAGCAGTCCATTACCCATTCCACTAGGCTACCGCAGATAAAAAAAAAAGCTTAAAAACGTAACTAATTTTCTTTATTTCTTTTTTTTCAGATCGTTGACAGGATAGCCGGTGACAACGGACGCAACATGGTATGATAGTGCGTAACAACAAAAGACTATAAATATATCTATATAATAATAATAATTATGATTAATAATAATAGTGTATGTGAAGTGAATGTCTGTGTACGAGTTCTATTGTAATTTATTATTTTTCTATTTAAAAGTGTTTAAAGTTCGATTTTATAATATTTTGAACAAAATGCTTTAATATCTAAGCGTGGGCATATATTTTTTAAAGTGTATGTCTGAATATCGAACTTTTCACTTTGGCTGGGAATTATGTCTGTGTAATATATTTCTCATATGGATGGACAGATTTTTATGCTGTTTCTATTATTACATAAACTTTACCACCTAACTATTTATCAAGTTTTTACTCATAAAGTAAAGCCAACGAGACGAGAGAGAAAAGGTAAACAAAGCGGCCATTACTGAGTTACGTTGCGATAACTAGCGATTATTTTCTCTGTCCTTGTCGCACATGTCACACTTAAGCGACAATGGCCGAGACAGCTGTCGTTGCGTGTTTCGTAGTTCAGGAAAGCTGTCAGCACAGCGGTTCTAAACTGTCAGATCCGCCATCTTATGAGTAATTTCATTCCTGTCTGGAATGCGCTTGAAGTGATAAATGTTTGGAACCGCTGAAACTTTGTTTACCTTTTTTCTCTCGCTTTGTTGGCTTTACTTTACCTGCAGCCCGATTCTGTTCTTTGACAATCGCCGTCACACCACTGATAATGCAAAATGCCGTTATATTTTAGACTTTACCGTTATGATGTTAAAGTCTAAAATTAAATGGCATCTTGCAGAGTGACTGAAAAAATGTACTTAACTCTTTTTTTTTGCATTCTGGATTTTAACTGGATTTTAACACATAACGCATTCTGGATTTGACACTGCAAAAAATGCCATTAGACGACTCTAATGGCATTTTTTGCAGTGTCAGTGGTTGATATTAAGTTGAAGTTACGTGGCTGAAAAGCAATAATTAAAAAATATTAATTATTATTTTGAGGCGCATTTTTAAGGTATTTAAAGGAATCCAGTGTTGTTTGATGGAGCAGATATGATTTGAGGTCACATGTGACATAAATGGTAGGTCCATGTTTTCGTGTTCAACTTGACCGGTCATTTATTTTCTTTCGGTTTATGATTGGCAAATGGGTACCGTCTGCTGTCAAACTTATTTCGATATTTTCAGTGGCAGTCGGGCTTTTTATTTTTTAATCATTTATGCTGAAGGAGCCGCGGACAACAGCTACTTATACAATTAAATGGACATATATCTAAAGTAAAGCCAACGAAGCGAGAGAAAAAAGGTAAACAAAGTTTCAGCGGTTCCAAACATTTTTATTTGAAAATTAATTCTTAATTCTTAATTCTTTATTGTACACAAACAATACAGAGATCATACATACAACATTTCAAAGAATATGTACAAAGGCAAGCTTAACTCAAAATGAGTTCTCTACCAGCAGACCTTTGAGTAGCAGAGAAGTTATGGTCGTGAAGGGGGATGTGAAGTGTACATAAAAACAGATAAAAAATAAAAACATAAAAAAAAAAACAAAAAAGAAACACGAATAAGAAAGTGTACCTAAACAGGTACATTATACACAATTCACACATATTATAGCATACATAATCATTTTCATACATACATACACCTAAACATAATTATACATACACACATATACATGTACCTACATATATACAAACTATACACATACATACACATAGATAAATACGTAAATAAATAAAAATATATAGATATAAACAGACTACATTATGGTGATAGGAAATGTTCCCTAGTCCTTCTCCGGAAGATGTCCAGAGTATTGCTATCGCGAATGGAGTGAGGAAGCGCGTTCCAAAGACGTACTGCCCGGACCGTGAAGGATCCATCATAGCAACTGGAACTATGTGCTGGTGTACGAAGCAGAAGAGAGGTAGAAACTCGACAGGGTTGACCCCTGGGTACAAGATACTCAAAGCGTTCCCGCAGATAAGTTGGAGCATTAGGATTATGAAGAATATTATAGAGAAGAGTAAGAATATGAAGATTACGGCGCTGCCGAATAGGGAGCCAGTTCAGTCTTTTGCGATATTCCGTCACATGGTCGTATTTTCGCAGACCAAAGACAAAGCGGACTCCCAAATTCTGCAGACGCTCAAGTTTGTTTAGCAGTTCCTCCGATGCATCGAGAAAGCAGACATCAGCATAGTCTAACAGCGAGAGTAGAAGAGATTGTGCAAGAGTAACTTTAGTCTGAAGAGGTAGGAGTGTCTGGAGACGTTTGAGAGATTGAAATGAGCTGTATACTCTCCTACTCACCTCCCCGATGTGAACATCCCAGGCAAGCATGGAGTCTATGTGCACGCCTAAATTTTTAGCACTTTTGGAGTATTCAATGGCTACAGAATCATACGTTACTGGAGGCAGGGCATCATGATTCAGAAGGCGGAGCATGTATCTACCACCAACAATGAGTGCTTGAGATTTTTTTGGGTTAACAAGCAGTCCAAAGGATTGGGCCCAGATACGGATGTTTTCAAGGTCATTGTTGATGGCAGCCACAGCCCCAGTTAGTTCATCATCTTTAAAATGTCGATATATTTGCAAGTCGTCTGCGTAGAGATGATAATGCGAGGTTAGGACCTTCGTGATGGCGTTTATAAAAACAGAGAAGAGAAGAGGAGAAAGGACGCCACCCTGAGGAACGCCTGCTGCTACGTCACAACAATCGGAGAAAGCGTCATTCACTCTAACAGATTGTGAGCGTCCCTCGAGATAGGATTTGAACCAAGTAATTGCTGAGTCAGAAACATTGATAGATGAAAGAATACCTAAGAGTATGTCAAAATCAACAGAGTTGAAGGCACTGCTGAAGTCCAATAAGACCATCACTGTTAATTGTTTGTGCTCTATGGCCAATCTAATGTCATCTGTTACTTTGACTAGAGTTGTTACAGTACTATGGCCACGGCGAAAGCCAGATTGGAAAGGACTCAACAGGCCATTAGAGGAGAGGTAATAGGTCAGTTGATCGTGAACAATACTCTCAAGTACCTTTGACAAGATGGGAAGGATAGAAATGGGGCGGAATTGGGAGTGTGTTGTAGGATTGGGTACTTTGGGCAGAGGTATAACAGATGCTTTTTTCCACGATGACGGAAAAAAGTTGGAATATAAGGAGTAGTTCATAATGTGGGTTTTTATATTATCATCACTTCAAGCGCATTCCGGACAGGAATGAAATTGCTCTTCTTCTTCTTCTTATTTTATTAAAATGGCGCCTTATAAGATGGCGGATCTGACAGTTTAGAACCGCTGTGCTGACAGCTTTCATGTACTACAAAACACGCAACGACAGCTGTCGCTCGGTCATTGTCGCGTACGTGCGACAAGGACAGAGAAAATAATCGCTAGTTATCGCAACGTAACTCAGTAATGGTCGCTTTGTTTACCTTTTTTCTCTCGGCTCGTTGGCTTTGCTTTAGCCTTCTAACCTGAGGGTACAGAAGAGTTATAAAAGATTCATCATCATCTTACTGATGGTACCGGTAGCATCCAAGGTTCTCACCTCAAAGACTGAAGCCCTTTTCCGTTTTTTATACAATCAATACGACTTCACCAGATGGTAAGGTTAAGATAGTCTCAGGAATGTTTGACATATTTTGACTATCATGGCGCCTACCATCTGACTCTTCAACCCTGAGAGGAAGTTTTTAATAAGATCCCGTACTGGGGCCCTGATACTGCTAATATTGACAACCACTGGAGGTCAGATAGCCCCTAGGAGGGCCAGACCGTAAGGGATGGCCCTGGGTCAGCCGGGGTGCGAGGGATATGTCGAAGACAATCTCACCTCCGGCCTAGCACCACGACCCACAGTCGGCGTGCTGTTTTAGTCGGGTCGAGTCCGACATAACCTCCCCTTCCGGCAGGAGAGGTTCAGAGGGCATTTCTGCACGAAAAAAAGAGGGCAAATAGCTTTTTTTTTTTTTTTCGTGCGGAAATCCCCTCGGATCCCCACCCCCTTCCGGAGCCGGAAGGCGAGGTTATGTCGGACTCGAACCGGCTAAAACCGCACGCCGACTGTGGGTCGTGGTGCTAGGCCGGAAGTGAGGTTGTCATCGACATATCCCTCGCACCCCGGCTGACCCAGGGCCATCCCTTACGGTCTGGCCCTCCTCAGGAGGGAGGACAACGGTGTCCCCAACTCGCCCCCGGAATTGGGAGGCGCGCTGTTCAGCGCGCCGCCGCCGAGAGGGCAGATAGCAGTCCTTTCACGGAATATATCGAAGTTCAGCCAAATTCGCAGTTAGACTGATAAAGCGGACCCCAGACTCTGAAGTTAAAGCTTCGAATGCAACTGGGGTTAACGCGAGCATAAAGAAGAAGTCTTTTATTTACTGATCGAATATTATCATCAACCTACCGACGGTTCTCAACTCTAGGTCACAGGCGGAAGGTATAATTCAGCTTGCAGCTTAGAGTTACTGTCACTCTTGTATGGAAGTTGTAGACCGCCTGGTTCTCGGCAGAGTAATTTAGGCCACCCCATCTCTTCCCATGTGGTGTTTTACAAGGCGTGTAGGGATAGGCCTGTTTAACATCAGACAGATATATACAGCCCAGACTCAGCCTCACATATAGGCTCGAGTCAACAATTGTGCCCGGAATATGGCAATAGGCTCACCCCTATTACGTGCGACCGAATACAATTATTTGTAAAATGTGTTAAATCATCTCTGCATAACCCTCTGGGGATAAATATGTGTTTATATGTAAAGTAAAGCCAACGAAGCGAGAGAAAAAAGGTAAACAAAGTTTCTGCGGTTCCAAACATTTTTATTTTAAAATTATTACATATCACTTCAAGCGCATTCCAGACATACTACGAAACACGCAACGACAGCTCTCGCTCGGTCATTGTCGCATACGTGCGACAAGGACAGAGAAAATAATCGCTAGTTATCGCAACGTAACTCAGTAATGGTCGCTTTGTTTACCTTTTTTCTCTCGTCTAGTGGGTTTTACTTTAGTCTACTAACCTGAGGGTACAGCAGAGATATAAATGAATCATCATCATCAATGATGGTCCCGGTAGCATCCATGGTTCTCACCTCAAAGATTGAAGCCCTCTTCCCGTTTTTTTTTTTACATGTCACGTCAATACGGCTTCACCAGATGGTAAGGCTAAGATTGTCTCAGGAATTTTTGGCGAATACCATCTGACTCTTCATCCCTGAGAGGGAGTTTTTAATGAGATCCCGTACTGGGACCCTGATACTGCTAATATTGACAACCACTGGAGGTCAGATAGCCCCTAGGAGGGCCGGAAGGCGAGGTTATGTCGGACTCGAACCGACTAAAACCACACGCCGACTGTGGGTCGTGGTGCTAGGCCGGAGGTGAGGTTGTCATCGACATATCCCTCGCACCCCGGCTGACACAGGGCCATCCCTTACGGTCTGGCCCTCCCCAGGAGGGAGGACAACGGTGTCCCCAACTCGCCCCCGGAATTGGGAGGCGCGCTGTTAAGCGCGCCGCCGCCGAGAGGGCAGATAGCAGTCCTTTCACGGAATATATCGAAGTTCAGCCAAATCCGCAGTTAGACTGGTAAAGCGAACCCCAGACACTGAAGTTAAAGCTTCGGATGCGACTGGGGTTAACGCGAGCATAAAGAAGAAGTCTTTTATTTACTGGTCGAATATTAGACGCCGGGTACAAACTGACAACATGTTAAAATGTATAAAGTATCGGATAGCACGAGTGTCAAAATGTACAAACGTAAAATAGTTTCAAATCTGCAAAGTGTTGTAACGATCAAATGTAGGAATGCAGTGATGCTAGAAATTACAAGTGTAATATTGCATGAGTGTCAAAATGCACAGAATGTAATAATGAATAAATGATAAAATGTTTACATCAAATAGATAATTGATATAAAATCTCTTTAGTGCATATCTATTTGAAGTATAACATGCACTTCAATGTAGAAGAATACTTAGATTTTGCTATGTCAATGTAATTATATAAGTGGATTTTAATTTGAATTTAGTGTTAAGACAACAATAAATACATTAATAAAATTGTAAGTTTTGTGAATTTTATTTGAATTTAGTGTTAAGATAAGAAAAGTACATACTGTCAATTGAACATTTCAGCAACTGTATATTTTGACCATTGCTCATTTGGTCATAAATACATGTTGTCGATTGAACATTTTAGCATTTGTACATTCTGACATCAGGGTATTTTGTCATTAATAGATTGTACATTTTGACACTCGTGCCATCTGATACTTTATACATTTTAACATGTTGTCAGTTTGTACCCGGCGTCGAATATTATCATCAACTTACCAACGGTTCTCAACTCTAGGTCACAGGCGGAAGGTATATTTCAGCTTGCAGCTATTACTGTTAGAGTTACTGTCACTCTTGTATGGAAGTTGTAGACCGCGTGGTTCCCGGCAGAGTAGAATTTGGGTCACCTCATCTCTTCCCATGTGGTGTTGTACAAGGCGTGTAGGGATAGGCCTGTTTAATATCAGACAGATATATACAGCCCAGACTCAACCTCACATATAGGCTCGAGTCAACAATTGTGCCCGGAATATGGCAATAGGCTCACCCCTATTACGTGCGACCGAATACAATTATTTGTAAAATGTGTTAAATCATCTCTGCATAACCCTCTGGGGATAAATATGTGTTTATATGTAAAGTAAAGCCAACGAAGCGAGAGAAAAAAGGTAAACAAAGTTTCTGCGGTTCCAAACATTTTTATTTTAAAATTATTACATATCACTTCAAGCGCATTCCAGACAGGAATGAAATTGCTCAATAATAAATATAAATAAATTTTCTTTATTTCGAGCAACAAGACTCAATGTGTTAGTAACAATTGACTTATATCTATGTTAGTATGTACAATTATTTAAGAAAAGTCAAATCAAAATTACAATTAGAATAAATTAAAATATCAACGAAATTTACAATTTAATTAATTTCAATTAAATTACTTACAGATTAAAATGTCAAAGAAAATTACAATAATATCAATTTCAACTAAATTTACTCCAAACAAATATGAAAATTATAATTAAATTTACATCTTAATAAAACATGCTCTGCCTCTGAGTCATTTGTACGTTTGTCAGCCATGAACCATGCACGTATGGTTGATGTATTGACAATCATACCTACTTGCAAATACATTCAGGATACTGTTGCCGCCGCCCCGGATCCTGCGCCCCAGGGATGTGCACCGTGCAGGGATTGCTCATAAGATGGCGGAGCTGACAGTTTAGAACCGCTGTTGTCGCGTAAGTGTGACAGGTGCGACAAGGACAGAGAAAATAATCGCTAGTTATCGCAACGTAACTCAGTAATGGTCGCTTTGTTTACCTTTTTTCTCACGTCTCGTTGGCTTTGCTTTATGTATGTATGTATGTATATATTTTATGGAAGTGAACTGTTACGAATTAACTCCATCAATAGCAGTGAAAATCTGGATATAGGCCTCTCCTAATATTGGGAGACCTTATGCCTACTGATGGAACGCCGCCGGCCAGACGGGTTGGTACAGGCTTTTATTTCCAGTTTCCTTCTCAGTGATGTCTGTCGTATTTTCACGTTAGGTACTCACTTCTTACGACACCCTACGGGCGAGAAGACGTTTTCAGTTTAAAAATAAAAACTGACTAGGTAAATACTAAATCGAACCTTTAGTTTAAGCAGTAAGTTATGTGTTTGTGTAAAAAGTCACATTAAGATTGTTAACCTTTACTTAACCTTTAGTTAAGGTCGCACCCTCTCCTTTCCTACACAGGACGACTCGTGCAGGGCTAAGATGCCATTCATATACGGTGCGGAGTATACCTGTTAGAACCAAGCGTTTCAGTGACTCATTCCTATGCCGCACCATTAAGACCTGGAACTCCCTGCCAGCTCACGTGTTTCCTTCCTACAGTCCCGGGTCCTTTAAGCGGGGAGTGAAAAGGCATCTAATGAGGCCATTAAGCTGAGTGCCACCACTGTTAACATGGTACAGTCAACTACAAAAGTAGCTTCACAAATTCTAATTTATTGAACACTGTGGCCCCTAAACCTTACATAAAATTGTGAAAAATAAACATTGAATATGTAAATTAAGTTTGTCTTCTGGGAATCATAACACAACATTTACTATAGACAGATGCATTCCAATATAAAAAAGATTTGTAAAATATTTTAGTGTTAATCAACTTATGGCGTTGACTGTACATGTTTACGATGGTCACCCTCTTTCCGACCCTTTACCTTTAGAGTACCATCAGGCGAGGTGTAGTCGAATTAACGTGTCCTTTATAAAAAAAAATACCTAAACAAACCAAGTACCCACGTAGATATAGTTATAGAACGATCGTGACCGCTTTACCGCTTTCTAGGTACACACGGTATAGCGGGCGACGTGGTAAAGAAGAGCATGAAACGAGAGCGAGCGAGATACCGCCGTGAGCGTTGGCGACCGACTGACCAAATCCTTTGGTCATTGGTCAATATACCTCGGACCATACTTAATGGCGACTCAGAACTTCGGGGTTCAGGCCAATGGCGTTTGAGAAAAGAGAGCGAGTAAATGCCAATAGGGTATTTGACTAAGTCGTCGATTCTTCCCAATACTGCTTATTATGTTAGCTTGTTCTGAAGAAATATGCCTTGCAAAGTAAAATATTGCAAATCTGAACTGAAACTATGACTTTTCATGAGTTGAAATTCCCAAAAAAAAGTCAAAATATAAACAATCAAATTCAATACAAATATTTAACTTTTTAGATTCCTCATTGCATTTTAAATAACTTTTATTATGAACTACATACATTTAAACGCAACTTAGACCGAGATAAATGCGATATTCCCTTGCATTCCATACATTTGCACTACGCGTTACCGAAGCGTGACGTCACAATTACGTACGATTTTGTATGGAGCGTTTTCGGTCGGCGCGACAAATTGAATATTTCAAAATCAAATATCTTGAAAACTATTTGTCGTACGAACATTTTACTTTTACAGTTCATTATATTATTACAAAGTGGTCCTTTTTCGAAAGTGAAAAACAAAAAAAAATAGTCAAATACCCTATTGTCTTGAATCCGCGCTCATCCGAGCAGCCATTAACTTTCGTTCGAGAACAGCCTCTGTGGCGTGGTGGTAGTGAACGCGACTGCCACGCAGGATACAAATCTAATGTATTATGAAGGTGGCAAAGTGCGCCTAACGTGCAAATGCGCCTACTACAAATATTTGAAAAATATAATAATATAGGAAATGTTTTTGTCTGCTTTTTCTGAACTCCGTCTGAACGGATTTTGAAAAAGCATTTTTTTTGAGCAAAGACAGTCATTAAATTATTGTTTTTAATTTTTTTATGCTGACGTTTCAGTAGGATATTATTAAAATTAATTTATGGTTTTCAATTATGGGTTTTAAATTATATTTATGGGTTTTAAACGTCTTGTTTAGACATAAAATATCACGCACTTACGACGTGCTGGTATTACGGATAACCAGTCACGTCGTACGTGCGTAAGATTCGAAGTCTAAACAACACCTTTACAATACAAAGTGTGTGAACTTCAATTGCGCGATGCAGAATTAATATTTCTGTAGCAGTTCAGCTTCCTTGTACTAGATGGCGCTGGTGATTGGCTCTGTGGTGTGGCGGTAGTTCACACGACTGCGACGAAGGTGGCGCGGGTTCGATCCCTGCTCAGTGCAAATATTTGTATGCATGAATATGGCTATTTGAATTGGTCTGGGTGTTTCTATGTATAATATGTATATATTTACAAAAAAAAGTATCTAAGTATGTTTATCCGCATTCTAGATTCCATAACACATAACATAACATAAACTCTGTATTCCCCGAAGGGGTAGGCAGAGGTGCTTTTTTCTTGGTTTTTTTTTCCATAACACAAGGTAATTAAATTTACCATGGGTCTAGATAGCGTTGTGTAAAATGTTGTGGAATAACTATATATGTATGTATTAAGTATAGCTTTAGTTACATCATTGAAATCTTAAATTTTTGCATTTGTCAGAGGATGCAATTTTCTTTTTAAAGGGGGTTATTTAAAGTTAAAACCAAGTTTGTGGAATTATGTGGTTGCAAAAAAATGCCTGCTGAGTTTCTCGCCGGAGTCTTCTCAGGTCTGGGCCGCGTGAACCGGTGGTCCATTTGCTAAACTAGTATTTAATATTTATTTTATATTGACATTTTGTAAGTCTGCAGTAATAAAATCTGCGGTAGACTAGTGAGATGGGTAATGGACTGCTGAGACGAGGTCTCGGGTTTGATCCCAGGTTTACCATGGCACACACCAATGACTTTTCGATGCTTTTCGAAGTAATGTATGTATTTATCGCAGGTTTATAAATGCCCGGTTAATGGCAATAGATTCGCCACCTATTACATTGGGACCTAAAAACATGAACTGGCGAAATGTGGGTACTTCTGCCTACCCCTTCGGGGAATACAGGCGTGAGTTTTATGTTATGTTATGTTTTGTAAGTTCCGATTTAATTATCTATGCAGAATAAGTGATTATTGACTTTGATTTTGGCAATGCTTGTCCCACGGCTGACATCTTGAAAAAATGGCACTTGGTGAAACTTAATTATTACACATAATAATAACAGATTTGTATTTTTCCACGATATTAACCCACAATATAACTTACCTAGTACCGCCTTGGAACATATTCAAAGGTTTTAATTTGAGAATGAGAATGTAATTGATAAAGCCGTGTTGGTTCCCAATGGAGTAGAATGGGTCCCACAGCTCCTTTTTTTCGTGCGGAAATCCCCTCGGATACCTCCCCTACCGGAGCCGGAAGGGGAGGTTATGTCGGACTCGAACCGATTAAGACCGCACGCCGATTGTGGGTCGTGTCGAAGACTACCTCACCTCCGGCCTAGCACCGTAGGCCGGAGGTGAGGTTGTCTTCGACATATCCCTCGCACCCCGGCTGACCCAGGGCCATCCCTTACGGTCTGGTTCTCCTCGGGTACCCACAGCTCCTTCTGTGGGTGTCGTAAAGCTACTAAGGGATAGGGCTGTTCTCCATCGAACAGACAAAGGGCCTGTTAGACGGCAATAGCCTCGCCCCTATTACCTCGTGGGACCGAAAATCAATTGGCGAAACGTGGGTGCTAATATACGTCTGCCTACTACTTCGGGGATTTATACCGGGTGTAAGGGGAACGCTCCCGACGCCGAAAACCCCTAATAATACTCCAAGTACATAACACATTGGAATAAAAATAAAATCGATTTGGGAAAAAAAAATAGTTTTTTAATTTTTTTTAAATTTTTAATTTTGCATTATTTAGGTACTCTCCTCACATGTATTTATCGCAGGTTTATAAGTGCCCGGTTAGTGGCAATAGGCTCGCCACCTATTACATTGGGATCTAAACATACACTCTGCCTACCCCTTCGGGGAATACAGGCGTGAGTTTTTGTTATGTTATGTTTACTCTCCATCCCTAAATGAAACGGTAATTTCATAAAAGCACGCGCTTGGCGCTAGTTGTTTTTTTTGTGGTGATGTTTATTATCGCGATGGCGAGTAAATAAGGCAAAAAAAAAATTAAAAAAATTAAAAAAAAAAAAACAATTTTTTTTCGAAGTCGATTTTATTTTTATGCCAATGTGCCTTGGCGCGCTCGGATTGTTTTGTAATCCATACTAATATTATAAATGCGAAAGTAACTCTGTCTGTCTGTATGTTTTCTACTTTCTATGCTTTCACGCCTAAACCACTGAACCGATTTTGATAAAATTTGGTATAGAGATAGATTAGACCATGACAAAGGACATAGGCTATGTTTGGTCGCGATAACAGACATCCACGCGGGCGGAGCCGCGGGCAAAAACTAGTAATTTATATAACAAAAGAATGCGCGCGCGGCAGGGATTTTTTTATCTCGAGATTTAGGTACAAAATATAAGGTTCGAGCTTTACAGCCTTTATCATCATTATATCAGGCGAGGTGGAGTCAAATTGACGTGTCCAGTACAAAAAAAAACTGTTTTAATTTTTAAATATTTTTTTATTGCAATTAACATTTGCCCCACACTGGAAGTCATGGAATACTTAAATCACAATATTTTTCTTCGCAGGAAGAAGGCCATCTGCTGTGAGGAACGTCTGCAGAGACTGTACAGCATTCCAATATATTTATAATAAAGTTTATTTTACATTATAATAGGTGCATTTTAATTGCGAGGGATATGTCGATGACAACCTCACCTCCGGCCTCGCACCACGACCCACAGTCGGCGTGCGCTTTTAATCGGTTCGAGTCCGACATACCCTCCCCTTTCGGTTCCGGCAGGGGGGTATCCGAGGGGATTTCCGCACGAAAAAAAAAGTGCATTTTAATTTTGTGTAACTCCCCTGGTCTTGCAAACTGCCATAGGCCACGGTAACAAAATTCCATCAGGTGGGCCATGTGCTTGTCTGCCACCTGTAAAATATAGTCCTGTAATTATCTTAACCCAGATTTTACAAGCGTATTCTCATTCGTTCCCCGACACCGACATTACGTAGGCTTCTAAGCACATAGCAGCTACAACTAATTGAATTTTGTGATTCAAGTTCATGTTATTATTATTACAACTGTAATCTATAGTATAAAAATGAATCGCTAAATGTGTTGGTAAACGCATAACTCAACAACGTTTGGACCAATTTGGCCAATTCTTTTTTAAATGTTCGTTGAAGTTCAATGATAGTTTTTACACTGAGCAAAAATCTAATAATTGCCTGGAACCGACATCCACGCAGGCGGAGCCGCGGGCAAAAGCTAGTTGTGTAATAAAATTGTAATGTCTTCGTTTTATTCAATAAAAAAAGAATTGAACAACATTTAGGAAGTTTATTTTAAAAAAATATCGAGACTCCGCCTAGCGACATCCAATACCGCACCATTAAGACCTGGAACTCCCTGCCAGCTCACGTGTTTCCTTTTTCCTACAATCCCGGGTCCTTTAAGCGGGGCGTGAAAAGGCATCTGATGAGGCCGTCAAGCTGAGTGCCGCCACTATTAACATGGTACATGTTTACGATGGTGACCCTCTTTCCGAGACTTTTTTTTAAAGAAATTAGAACCGAAGTTACTAATATTCCCTCTAACCCCTCCGACTAAGCTAAATTGCTTGTGCTAGGAGTGAGTTCACGTCTGTAGTGTAATGGGCAGGATTCGAACCCTAGACCTCCCGATCGTAAGGCCGACTCCTTAACCACTAAGCTACCGACGCTTTGCCTTTAGCTTACCATTAGGCGAGGTAAAGTCAAATTGACATGTCCTTTATATTAAAAAGAAAAAACTGGAAAAAGCAGACCCTAGGCCCCGAGGTGAAAGACATATAATTTAAAAAATTCGAGATCGCAGTCCATTGTTGGACATAGGCCTCTCTCAATGTTGGGAGGTCAGACCAGACCAGGTCACGCTGGCCAGACCAGGTTGATATAGGTAAGCTCACTGGAGAGTCTTTGTGTTATCAGTGGGAAGACCAAAAGCCTTTTACTGCTCTGTCTTCTGCACTGATGGCACAGAAACACTCTTTTTTACAGGGTCGGTTACAAAAGTGACTCCCTGCACATAGGCCACGGTAACCACTTTCCATCGAGTCGGCCGTGTGCTTATCTACCACCTAAGTGGTGTAAAAAGGGTTTTATTTGAATGAAAAAAACCGCGGTAGCCTAGTGGTATGGGTAAAAGACTGCTGAGACGAGGTCTCGGGTTCGATCCCAGGTTTGCCATGGCACACACCAATGACTTTTCGATGCTTTTCGAAGTTATGTGTGTATTTATCGCAGGTTTATAAGTGCACGGTTAATGGCAATAGGCTCGCCACCTATTACATTGGGACCTAAACATAAACTGGCGAAACGTGGGTGCTAGCACCTCTGCCTACCCCTCGGGGAATACGGGCGTGAGTTTATGTTATGTTAAAATTTTGTAGCATTTATTATGCTAACTTTTAATTCGAAATACATCGGGAAAAAGAAAAACTCAAGTGGGACTCACTTTTTTTCTCTCTGTTTTATTTCTCTCGTAATAATTAAGTGAGGTATTAATCTATTGTATTCCATTTCTTCGTTTCTTTGCATGGAATATGACGTTAGCATATACGCATACGTTCAAAGGAGAAACGAAACGCAACTGCATCCCCGTCCATAGCTATAATCTGTGGAACATCGATAAACGTTGATAGCGCCGCGTACCTAGATTCGAGTTACCATTGTAGAGTATTTCCCATATATTGTGGGAGATTTTACCAAATACTTACTGGAAGTGAATGGTAGATGACTTCGGGCTTCAAAGTGCAAAGTTGTCGGATGAAGAGTGAATAGCATCGAAGTGTTTGTCAGTGACCTAAAGCTTTTCTTAATAAATACATTTCTTTCCCCTTTCTAAAGATTTCTTGTTTGTAATCTACACCTTAGCTTTGTTTGAGGCAATAGCCGAAGTAATAATTTCTAATAGATACTGTGTAAATACAGTCTTTAGACCAAAATGTAATGCTAATTGCTGCTATAAATGTTTTATTTTATATATACCTACTTAAAGAAGACACGTCAATTTGACTTCACCTCGTATGATGGTAAGCTAAAGGCAAAGTCTCAGAAACAAGGTCACCATTAGTGTGTTAGGAGTAGGTACCTACATTATTACATTGACGGCCTTTTCAAACCGTTGCTTAAAAATTAATACACTAGATTCTTCTAATTAAATACACTCGTATTTCCTTATACACCTCGATTTACTAAAATAAAGATTGTGAATAAACTAAAAGTGAAGTCTCAAGAAGTGAAAATTCAAGAAAATTAAAATTCACTAGTTCAGTGCGTAGTATTCGAACCTACATCGCTTAATTCCATACAGAAAACGTATAAAACAAGCTTTAAAATCATATCGTTAAATCACACAACACAACTAGGGTGTTTCAAACGTGAAAGCGAGCAACCCCACCGACAGTTACCGCCCGTTCCCGGGCTCGGCTAGACGTGTGCGAGTCCATTTTATTCGCATTTCACCGACATAATCGCACAAAAAATATCCGCGGTAAAATCGCACGGTTAAAATAAAATAAAGATGTATCAAATTTAAAAAAATATCCTATAAAATGTGTAGTGTGAGATAAAAAAAGGTTGATTCATCGTTCGGAAACGGGTCCCGATATTTTGTGTTGAGACAGTTGTTCAAGGAGCTGGATTGTATTAATTTTTTTTCGACGGTCGTGGTTAAGATCTATGATTCTAATTTTGATATTTTGAAGTGAATTTTGAATTTTATTGTGAATAATTTACTCGCATTTAACTTGAAAGTAAGTATTTTTTGAATTATATATTTTTTTAATTTATCTGCAAATATAATTTAATACACACGCACACAAACACACATTTTAGATTTGATTTATTTCATTAACTATAATAATTTATTTAATCTGTTTATACCTCAGTGTTATCCCTTGGTGTTATCTGTTGCTCGTGTATTTTTTTTTGAGGAAACCATTTTTTTTTCGTGTTTTTTTTTCATATATTCCTAATTTGAATTTATTATTTTTCTTCATCGCTTGACAAGATGTTTTTTATTCGATCTTTTTTTACTCGTCCCTATTTAAATTTTCCTTCAAAATTTCTTCTCTACATTTATAAAAAAAAACATTTTCGATGTCTGATTTATAGAATAATTACTACAGATAATAAATTATTAGCTATCAAATTGTTATTTCAACTAACATTAAAATATTGTTTTGATAAGTCATTTCGCATTAGGTAGGTATTCTATTTTCTTACGTTGATAGATCATCGGATTATGGTAGCCATTTATTTAAAGACTTAAAATGGAATAATGGTTTAACAAATTTAATAATCATCATCAATATTAAATAACTTTAATGGGTTGGCTTATAATATACCTAGAGAATATTTGCCTTCTGTTGTCCCCATATTATTATTTTTTTTCATTAATAATACTGTTTTCTGATTTGAAACTAATCTTTTCATGGTTACCTAAGATTTAGTTTCGGAATGGGACCATTTCGCTCTTTTCAGAGATACCCCAGTGAACGAAGAAAAGGGTCACCTATTCAAAACCAGACGTATGGCCACATTTGTCGCGGTACCTTTTATATTATCTAATACCAAAAATGTTGACCATTTTTTCATTCATTAGGATTTATGATACACGCCTTAGATACACTTTATCTTTTCACGGCTATCTAAGAAGTGTAAACATTTTTTTTTTATCTAGGACACGTCAATTTGACTTCACCTCGCCTGATGTTAAGCTAAAGGCAAAGGCTCGGGGAGAGGGTCACCATCGCAAACATGTACCATGTTAACAGTGGTGGCACTCAGCTTGACGGCCTCACTAGATGCCTTTTCAAGCCCCGCTTAAAGGACCCGGGACTGTAGGATATGCTATCTATACGCCAAATTACAACTGAAATTGGTTCAGCTGTATACTTCGGGACATAATCTTGGACCTTTATATGCACAGTACACGTCTCTTGGATGTGTTATGGGGATAACACAGAACCTACGGCGCGGCGGTGGACGAGCTCGAATTCACCAAGCATTATCATCGTTTGTCTCGCGACTCCCAAAGTATAGGCATGAAATGACAACACAGGTACAAAAAATGCAGTATAGTGAACATCTGAATGAAGTCCGCTACGCGTTTTTAGCGTCTCTAAAGTTGTAACGGCGTGCTACGAACCACGTAGGTTTCTCTCGTAGACAGTAGGTACAGCGAGAGGTTCTACAGACGTAGAGGGTGACCGTAGCAGAGAGGTTCTACCGGCGTAGAGGATGACCGGGCAGAGAGGTTCTACCGGCGTAGAGGATGACCGAAGTAGAGAGGTTCTACGGGTGTATAGGTTGACCGTAGCAGAGAGGTTCTACCGGCGTAGAGGATGACCGTAGCAGAGAGGTTCTACAGACTTAGAGGGTGACCGTAGCAGAGGGGTATAGTACAAAAATCAACCAATCACCGCGATTGCTTTAGTGTTATATAATTTGTGAAGTAGTCGTGTCTGTACATTGGAGATATAAAAAAATTGTTAAATTAACGATACTGAATATAAAAATAATATTCCTCACATGACAGTCGCTCCCATAAAAGCCAAGTTCCATAGCATTTCTCCCTGCTGTTATGTTTTTTTTCCAAGTGACTGCAATATGGGATTCTTCAAGAAATTAGAAGGTTTCTTCAGGGTAGGCAGCGCGAGTCTAACATCCTTGTTATTGCTTACGTCCATAGACCACAGTAACCACTTTCCATCAGGTGAGCCGTCTGCTTATCTGCAATGTAAGCAGTATAAAAAAAATCAGTAGGAAAATTTAATAATTGTCTACGTGTTTAGAAGGTAAACAGATTTTAATTACTTATCAAGGAGTTATAGAATTATGAATGGAGTCTTCGTTTCGCGTTCCCAAAGGAGCTGTAACCCATTAGGCCATTACACTTGGTTTAAGACGATGTATTATTTAAATGTACGATTATGAAGTTTAGCGCGCGTTAATACTCGTAAGAATGCGGCCTTTGCATAAGTCAGTTGGAAGAGCATTCCCCCTGTAAGGGAAAGGTCGTGAGTTCAAGTCTCACTTGAGAATTTCATTTATTCCGATGTTTTTCGAACTTAAAAGTTAGCATAATAAATGCTATAAAATATTCATTCTAACTGTACTACTACTTCTGTTGGTCCCCGGTGGAGTAGAATAAGACCACCACATCTCTTCCTGAGGGTGTCGCAAAAGGCGACTAAGGGATAGGGCTGTTCTCCATCCAACAGTAAACATACTGCCCAAGACAAAGGGCCCGCTAGACGGCAATAGGCTCGCCCTCTATTACGTGGGACCGAAAATCATAGTTGGTGCAACGTGGGTGTTAATACACCTCTGCCTACCTCTTCGGGTATTTACACAGGTTGTCTGTAAGAAATCGCGCCTACCGATAAGACCGCCATTTGTACTGCCTCTTAGTATATTGTAATTTGTAAGTAATTTTTATGTCAATATTGTTTTTGGTGTACAATAAAGAATATTGTATTGTATTGTATTGTATTGTATTTACAGACGTGAGTATAACGGGTGTAAGGGGAACGCTCCCGAAGCCGATAACCCCTAGTAGTACTCCAGGTACATAACACATTGGCATAAAAATAAAATCGATTTGGACAAAAAAAAATTGTTTTTTTTTTGAATTTTTTATTTTTTATTTTGCATTATTTACTCTCCATCATGTTAGTAAAGCTAAATGAAACGGTAAATTCATAAAAAGAACATCACTACAAAGAAAAAACAACTAGTGCCAAGCGCGTGCTCTTTTGTTGTGGTGTTTTTTTGCAACACTCGTGCTGCCGACCAACCCTGTAGTTCAGAGAGTATCTGTGCCGTCAGTGCAGAATACAAAGCAGGACAAGCCTTTGGTCTTCCCAACGACAGCACAAAATCTTTCCAGTGAGCAGTCTAGATAGCGTAAAATATTATTTTTACACTTCGTCCATTTTTTTATATAAAACTAGCTTTTGCCCGCGGCTCCGCCCGCGTGGATGTCGGTTCCCGGCAATTATTCGATTTTTTCTCGCCGCACAAACCTTCCCTGGACTTCCACGAATAATTCAAGACCAAAATTAGCCAAATCGGTAAAGGCGTTCTGGAGTTATATCGTCAGGAAGGAAAACCCGACTTATTTTTATATAGTAGATGACACGTCAATTTGACTTCACCTCGTCTGATGGTAAGCTAAAGGCAAGGTCTCGGAGAGAGGGTCATAATCGTAAAAATGTACCGTGTTAACAATGTTTTGCCTTTTCACGCCCCGCTTAAAGGACCTGGGAGTGTAAGAAGGAGGAAACACGTGAGCTGGCGGGGAGGGCCTAGTATTAATGGTGCGGCATAGGAACGATTCAACGAATCGCTTAGTTCTAGAAGGTATATACTGCACCGTAGGACTGGCGCCTAAGCAGAAAGGCCTCTGAAAAGGACTCTCGTCCATAACAAGCCTTTTCACGTGAATTTTTTCGAGGCTTTTACTGTGACCGTAAAAACTAATTAACAAGAATTTCAACACACTTCTTCACGTATTAAAGCGTGAAAATGTAACATTATAACGTATGCATATAATTTACAAAGTAAACATGTTAGTCGTGCATAAATCACAAAGCCGCCATATCTGATGCATGCTAAACGGAATTTTGCATAACATGGACCTATTTAATGAACATGGTGTCTTAAATACATAGTATTAGTCACGATATGATGTTAATTACAACATTACTTATTTACCTGTACATTTTTTTGTATAGAGCCCTCAATACAAGAAAGAAGAAAGAAAGAAATAATTTATTTATACAGTAGCTTTTGCCCGCAGCTCCGCCCGCGTGAATGTCGGTTATCGCGACCAAACATAGCCTATGTCCTTCCTCAAGGTCTACTCTACTCCTATACCAAATTTCATCAAAATCGGTTCAGTAGTTGAGGCGTGAAAGCGTAACATACAGACAGACAGACAGACAGAGTTACTTTCACATTTATAATATTAGTATGGAAGTATGGATTAACCTAAGAGTATTTTTTTATATTTTTTATCGTGCACAAAACCGACTAAAATACACGCCGTCTTGGGTCCTTGGTTGCCGGAGGTGAGATTGCCGAAAGCATTTCTCTCGCAATAACCTAAGAGCATAAAGCCGCGTGGTTACCGGCAGAGTAGAATTTGGGCCACCCCATCTCTTGCCATGCGGTGTCATACAAGGCGATAGGATAGGGCATTTTAACATCAGACAGATATATAATACAGCCCAGACTCAGCCTCAAACTACAGTTCTCCATCCGATGGTATTTATATATTCATAGTTGGCAAAATGTAGATGTTAATACACCTCTGCCTATCCCTTTGGAAATACTTACTATTATATATTCTTATACTGTTTTTATAGTCGCGACTACCTCCTTTCTGCACCAGAATCTTATCTACAAGTGCCTGCAATCGAAATATTAAAAACTACAGCATATTTCATAACATGCATAACATGCACTCACCAAGCGAAACGGCAAGTTTGCCTGTGAACAGGAACCATTACATTTTCCTATTTCCGTTCCGTCCCACGTTCCCGCCATCAAGGCTGTACGATCGCGCTTCCAATTTTGAACGGAAGCCTTCATAAATGTTGCAGTTTTAATCGACTTTGGAACGAAGGCTGTTCTGCGTTTTTTTTTTTTTGTAGTTAACTTTATTTTTGGTTTTAGAATATAATGTTTTGTTGAATAACACACTTGTACTTTTCCACTAATTTTATTTCTAGACCTGACCGGTTTCGCCTTACGGCATTCTCAAAGGTTCACATTGATGTTTCAAAAATTGGTGTTTCCGAATTATAATTTTTGAAACATCAATGTGTCTAGAAATAAAATTAGTGGAAAAGTACAAGTGTGTTATTCAATATGTGTAGCAGATTCCACCAAGCGCCATCAATCTCCAGTATAATGTTTTGTGTTGTTCTAATAAAAATATTCTTGAAAATTTTTGCTTTTGATACCTAGACTTGTAAAAAAAAAGGTAAAATCAAACATTCGCCGTTTTTAAATAAGTTGAATTGAAGAAGGCGAACCGAGTCAAGCACAGAGCCAAACATCGCTACGAACATTTTCATGACTTTCTAGCGAACGCTCTAGTCGATGCAAAACTGTCCTTCCTTGAAAATACTCGCCAAAACACTCGATAGAAATACTTTACACTTGTCTTTTAAATCAAAGACTATGTGTGCCAAGTTTGGTGAAAATTGGTTAAGAAATGACCGAACCCCTCTTGACCAAAACTGACAAACTGATATAGATACGGACAAAAGCAAAATCGGTCACCTTGTCGAAACGGACTCTCCCTCGCTTCGCTCGCTAGGTCAATAAAATTGACTGCACGATTGTTAAAACAAAATAGCATAAACTAGCAAGCAAAAACATAGGCTTATCCACGTGAGCGGAGCCGTGGACAACAGCTAGTATAAAATAAATGTCTTGTACGTAACCGTTTTTTTTATACAGGACACGTCAATTTGACTTAAGTTCTCGCCTGATGTTAAGCTAAAGGCAAAGTCTCGGAAAGAGGGTCACCATCGTAAACATTTACCATGTTAACAGTGGTGGCACTCAGCTTGACAGCCTCATTAGATGCCTTTTCACGCCCCGCTTAAAGGACCCGGGACTGTAGGAAGAAGGAAACACGTGAGCTGGCAGGGAGTTCCAGGTCTTAGTGGTGCGGCATAGGAACGAGTCACTGAAACGCTTGGTTCTAGCAGGTATCTCTGCACCGTAAATGGATGGCATCTTAGCCCTGCGCGTGTCGTCCTGTGAAGGAAAGGGGAGGGTGGGACTAATTGGAAGAGCTCGTCAGAACATTCACCATGGTAGAGACGGTAGAAAACTGCCAACTTTCGTACTTTCGTATACATAAATATAATTATTTTTGCGAAACCGATTACGTTTAACGATCATTTATTCCGCGTTCGTAACTGGTTACGAATCTACGGTTACGTAGATGGCCGAAGGGGCTCGGTCAGTCAAGTACCTTATCATTGTTTAGATGTATGTTATTAGTAACTTGCGTATGTAGCTGTTCACAAGTTTTTAGTCACCTTATCTGCTTCGATATATACTAATGGCTACTGTTCTTGGGATTCATTTATACACCAACGTACTTACACCAAATGTGTGTTTGTTTGTTTATGTGAGTGTGTGATAATTATCATTGCTGGATCCCAATCTTAACTAGTACAAACTGCTAGTAAACATAAATCTCTGAATAAGCTAAAGCAATGTACATTTGTTGGTCTCTGCTCGTGAGTAATGGCCGACTCAACGATTTCCCTAGAGACAATAGATGTATCTAGTTATACAAAGGTATGGAGGGATAAAATTCGTGAATTAGGCCATAGGTATTCGGTACAGTCTCACTCTGAAGTCATCATCATCATCATATCAGCCACACATAGTCCACTACTGAACATAAGCCTCTCCCATAGACTTCCAGAATGATCGATCTAAAGCAGCCCGCATCCAGCGCTTTCCGGCGACCTTGATGAGGTCGTCCTTCCACCTGGCCGTTGGGACTCCTACACTACGCTTGCCCGTACGCGGTCGCCATTCCAGAACTTTTCCCTCCATCGGCCATCTGTTCTGCGCGCTATGTGTCCCGCCCACTGTCACCTCAACGAGCTAATCCGCTGGGCTACGTCAGTTACTTTTGTTCTCCTACGGATATCATCATTTCTGACGCGATCACCTAGGGAAATACCGAGCATAGCCCTCTCCATAGCTCGTTAAGTGTCGATATACACATATATAATCTCGCTTGTTAATCCCTGAAGGGGTAAGCAGAGGTGTATTAACATCCACATACCGCAAACTTTGATTTTATGTCCCACGTAATAGAGGGCTAGTCTATTACTGTCACTTAGTGTGGGTTATTTACTGTCGGATGGAGAATAGCCCTATCCCTTAGTCGACACTCATGGCAAGAGGTGGGGTGACCCTATTCTACTCCACCGGGAACTAACACGATTAGAGCTGAGGTGGCTATTGATGGGAGTACCTCCGCCCCCCTCCCGAGGAGGGCTAGACCGTAAGTGATGGCCCTGGGTCTGCCGGGGTGCGAGGGATATGTCGATGACAACCTCACCTCCGGCCTAGCACCACGACCCACGGCGTGCGGTTTTAGTCGGTTCGAGTCCGACATAACCTCCCCTTCCGGCTCCGGCAGGGGGGTATCCGAGGGGATTTCCGCACGAAAAAAAAGGAGTACCTCCGCCTTTTAGAATACCACAGCTATAATAAACTTGTTGTATTCCTGGAGGTGAGCACGATAGCCAGGTTTACTGGAGAGTTTTTGTGCTGTAATGGGAAGACCAAAGGTTTGTCCTGCTTTGTCTTCTGCACTGACGGCACAGAAACTCTCTGTGCTTACAGGGTGGGTGCACAAGTGTGACTCCTCTGGTGGCACACGTCCATAGGCCAAGTAACAACTTTCAAATATTTAAACCGATTTGACCGTTTACAAATTTATTATTTAACACTCCATATTTCAATAGGATATTTTACTTTTTTTTTACATTCGAAATATAACCACTGTCTTATAATATAATGAACTGTAAAAGTAAAATTTTCGTACGACAAATACTTTTCAAGATATTTGATTTTGAAAAAATCAATTTGTCGCGCCGCCGCGCCGCACGAAAACGCTCCATACAAAATTGTACGAAATTGTGACTTCATGCTTCTGTTGCGCGTAGTGCAAATGTATGGAGTGCAAGAGAATATCACATTTATCTCGGTCTACGTTGCGTTTACACGTATATAGTTCATAATAAAAGTCATTTAAAATTTAATGAGGAATCTAAAAAGTTATATATTTGAATTGTATTTGATTTTTTTTTTTATGTTTTTTTTTTTTTGTTTATATTAGGTCCTTACATATGAAATTGGCGTTTTTCGTACTAGCCACTTTAATCACGATTTTCTCCTCTTTGGTAAGGAATTCCAAATTCAAATTTGTACAGCTATTTACTCATGTATTTGTGCTTCGATGACCGTCATTTATTTGTTTTTTTTTTCTTCTGTTTTTTTCTGTTTGCGTCACTCATTTTACAAAATGGAAAACTTAAAATATCGCATTATTTACGAATACGAGTTCCGCCGTGGCACTAGTGCTGCGGAAACGACTCGAAGGGTGAATGATGTTTATGGCGGTCATGTTGCAAAAGAAAACACAGTTCGTTTTTGGTTCCAACGTTTTTGTTCTGGAAATTTCGACCTGCAGTACAAGCCCCGTAGACGGCCTAAGACCCAAGTTGATAATGAAGTATTGAAGGCTATTGTGGAAGCGGATCCATCGCAAACCACGTCCGAGTTAGCTGCAGGCTGCGGTGTTAGTGATAAAACTGTTTTAATTCACTTGAAGCAAATTGGGAAGATTAAAAAGCTTGAAAGGTGGGTACCTCACGAATTGACTGAAGCAAACCGGCAAACGCGCGTCGACTGCAGGCTGCGTTACATTACTGAACCGGCACAATAATGAAGGTATTTTAAACCGAATCATTACCTGTGATGAAAAATGGATTCTTTACGATAATCGGAAGCGCTCAGCGCAATGGTTGGATCCTGGCCAGCCAGCCAAATCCTGCCCCAGGCGAAAATTAACCCCAAAAAAGTTACTTGTGAGCGTTTGGTGGACTAGTGCCGGTATTGTTCATTACATTTTTCTTAAATCTGGCCAGACTATTACGGCTGATGTCTATTGTCAGCAATTGCAAACAATGATGGAAAAGCTAGCGGCTAAACAACCTAGGCTGGTCAATCGCTCCACGCCACTGCTGCTTCACGACAACGCTAGACCACACACCGCACAACAGACGGCTACCAAATTAGAAGAGCTTCAATTGGAATTTCTAAGACCTCCATACTCCCCGGACCTTGCTCCAACAGATTACCATTTTTTTCGAAATTTGGACAACTTCTTGCAAGGGAAAAAAATTAAGCTCTGATGGGGCAGTCCAAATCGCCTTCACAGATTTTATTGATTCCCGTCCGACTGGTTTTTTTAGTAAAGGGATCAATGAACTACCTAGGAGATGGCAAAAGTGCATAGAAAACAATGGTTCATACTTTGATTAATTAAATATATTATATTTAAAAATATTCGACTTTTGTTTCTCCCATACTAACCGCCAATTTCATATGTAAGGACCTAATCTTTAAGAGTATAGATATGCAATATTTTATTTTGCAAGGCATATTTTTTCAGAACAAGCTAACATATTAGGCAGTATTGGGAAGAATCGACGACTTAGTCAAATAGCCTATTAGTGAAACACTTAACTCATTGTATTTATTTGGTCCTAATTATCTAATAGGGGGTGAGCCTTTTTTGTTTTTTAACCTAGGTAAATAGCCTATTCTTTCAGCGCTTAGGTACATATTAATAATTAATTCCCAAGCTTGTGACGCCGCCATTTGTATTGCATTCAATTGTCTACCGTCGTGAATTGAGCAGCTGTTTTGTTTCCCTACAACATTGTTGGGAACCGCCTGTTCTCATTGACTAACAACGAAATCGATATGACTACAAAAGCTCTTGGTAAACCAAGTACTTACTGTTGCAATTGCTGTGGTTTTTTTCATATGATTACCCTACTATGGCGAAGCCAAAAGGATGGTTATGATTTTGATTGGCTATGTATGTATGTGCATTTGTTCTCATATCTCCCCAACTACTTATTAGAACTTGACAAATGAGGTATCGTTACAAGCGGCTTAATCGTCCGATGGTTATAGGCTATAAGACGTGTCACTATATCTTGTGTGGCGCCCTCTAGCGCTCATAAAGTACTGTGTTAAAAAATAAATTTGAGATAAATATGCAATGTTTGGTATCAAACGAAAGGGCTTCATTAGCACATTTCAAATACGTATAAATTATTAACTTTCATAACATAACATAAACATAACATAAACTCACGCCCGTATTCCCCGAAGGGGTAGGCAGAGGTGCTAGCATCCACGTTTCGCCAGTTGTATGTTTAGGTCCCAATGTAATAAGTGGCGAGCCTATTGCCATTAACCGGGCACTTATAAACCTGCGATAAATACACACATAACTTCGAAAAGCATCGAAAAGTAATTGGTGTGTGCCATGGTAAACCTGGGATCGAACCCGAGACCTCGTCTCAGCAGTCCATTACCCATACCACTAGGCTACCGCGGTTTTTACCCCAAAATCATATAAATATAAAAATAAGGATAGACGTGGTCGTATGCCACTTTTAACTAGAATGTATTGTTTTATTACAGTAAGTGGCATACGACCACGGCTATCCTTGATATGTTCTTGTTTGTTACTTTCTAAAGCGTGATTTTTCGATAGACGGGTTTTAGTTTTAAACTTTTTTTTATAGTAATAAGTCTAAACACCGACTTATTATAAAAAAAAAGTTAAGTAAAGCCCAAGGCAACGCATAAAGGTACCAGAAATAGTATATACTTGCTTTTCGAGGATTTTCCTCGATTTCCGCAGGATCCCAACATCAGGTCCTTACTTCCTGGATATGAGACCACACGAGAAGCATCAGTTTTCAAATAAAGAATCATCAATTTGAAGTCGTTTAAAAAGGAAGAAAAAATTTAGTAGTTAGCATGTTTATTGCTTTAAAATTTGATTGAATGATGAATTGAATTAAATAAAGCATTACATCAGCATACAGGGTCGGCAGCTTGAGAGTGACCAAGGATACCATACAAAAACTTGATGAAAAGTGGTTACCTTCGTCTATGGACCTATACGGTATTTTCGCACCTTGACTTTTCTTTAAGTTCCCTGCCCAAAAAAGTAAAAACTAAATCCTATTACAAAAATTTCATGGCCTGTCCGTCAATACCAAAAAAAATCCTTTAGTCTCAGTAGTCCGGTTGCTATTCCGGTTGACCGGACTACTGAGACTATTTAGTAGCAGTAGTCCGGTTGTCAAACGGCCTCGAACTATTGCTACTTTTGTGTAGCAGTAGTCTGGTGGGTATATCGGTTAACCGGACTAGTGAAACTCTTCAGTTGCATTAGTTCGGTTGTCAAACAGCATCGAATTGAGTCATTAAAACGGCGAATTCAAATATACGTAGATGTCAACTAATAGTACATGTAAGCCAGTTTTAGAACAAAAATTGATGTGTGCGGGTGTCCATGCGTGCGTGTGTGCGTGCGTGCGTGCATGTGTGCGTTTGTGATACAGATTTTCCTCACAGTTGGGTGTTCAGACGGCAATAAACCACCCCAATCCTTGGGCTCGCAATCTTGGAAAACGCTGGCCTGTTGTATATCGTCTCAGCTATCGCGGGCCTCTTCCGCCATCTCTAGACACGGCTTAATAATCATAAATTACAATCTACGTCACATAAATTGTGTCCATAATCTTGCGGTAGAACGAAGCGGCGACCTAAAAAATAAAGTAGGTAATATGTTAATTTCAAAGTCCGCAAAATTGTTATGACTGTATTATTACAGTCGCAAGAATTTGCGGGGGTTTAAAATTTATATCAACCGAATTTATTTGCCTGATGTATGTCTGATGTTAAACAGCCCTTAGCCGCCTAGTACGACACCGCATGGGAAGAGATGGAGTGGCCCAAATTCTACTCTGCCCTGAACCAGGTGGCAAAAAAAGTTATATCCTGAATTGAAACAGGTAACCTCTCCAAACCTAATCCTGACTACTGTTTCTTTTTTTTATACCACTTAGGTGGCAGATAACAACACGGCTCATCTGATGGAAAGTGGTGACCGTGGCCTATGAACGTATGCAACACCTTTTTTTTTAATTCGGATAACCCCCTGCCGAAGCCGGAAGGGGAGGTTATGTTGGACTCGAACCGACTAAAACCACACGCCGACTGTGGGTCGTGGTGCTAGGCCGGAGGTGAGGTTGTCATCGACATATCCCTCGCACCCCGGCTGACCCAGGGCCATCCCTTACGGTTTGGCCCTCTTCGGGACGTATGCAACATCAGAGGCTTTAAACTCGTGCTGCTTACCCTGAAGAAACCTTCCGCCCTTCTATAAGAACCCTATATTGTAGTCACTTGGGAAAACCATGGCAGGGAGAATTAGCCTATCATATTTCACTGCTGCCCAATGTTGGGCGGTTTTAGCCTACTGTTTCCACGCTGGCCAGACTAGATTGGCCAGAGTTTTCCTCATCTCACAATGATATCGTCAGCATATTTTTCCGTTAGTCACCCGTTACGACTTATGGGAACCTTGCGGTCGACTAGTCGCATGATAAATCCGAGTACGCTCTGCGTGTGCACTAGCGCTGACATATTATTGTATACAACAAGACGTCCGTTCGCTCGCGCGTTCCGTCTCATTATGACTAGTTGACCAACAAATCCGAGCACGCTCTGTGTGTTACTAGCGCTACATATTGTATAGAACAAGACGTCCGCTCGCTCGCGCGTTCTGTCACATTATGACTAGTTGACCAACAAATCCACAAACATTGTCATCAATTTGCTTATGTGCGTAAGGGAGGCGGGGGCGTCAGCTTTGAATTTGGAAGCTAATGAGGCTCTATCCAAACCCTTTAGGGGATAATAGGTGTGAATGTATCTAGTATTTATACTAATATTATAAATTCGAAAATAACTATGTCTGTTTGGTAAGTTTCCACGCCTAAACCAGTGAACCGATTTTAATGAAATTTGGTGCAGATTAGACCTTGAGAAAGGACATAGGCTATGTTTGGTCTCGATAGCCGACCTCCACGCGGGCGGAGTCGCGGGCAAAAGCTAGTTTACTACACATATATTAAGATTGAAGTTTATTTTTGTTGCATCTCATGCAGACGGCCAAAACACGTAATCTAAACATTTCTAGACAGAATACATAGTTATTTTGGAACGGCCATTTTGTGATAATATATGTTTTAAACAATTTAGATGGAGCTAGATTCTAACTATATTTAGTATAACACATACATACAATCACGCCTTTATCCCCGGATGGCTAGGCAGAGGTGAATTAACACCCACATTGCACTAACCAGTGTGTTCGGTCCCGCGTAATACCGGGTGTGCCTATAGCCGTATTTCGGGCACTATTGTTGACTCAAGGCTTGCATCAGTTGCATCTGAGGCTTTATATAAGTATAGAATAACGTAAAGGAAAATCTGGAATTCGGAAAATATCGAAGTTCAGCTAAATCCGCAGTTAGACTGTGTGTTTTCTACCGCCTATATAATGGTTTGTGCTCAGATGAATTATTTGACATGATGCCTACAGCTACATTCTATCATCGCACCGCTCGCCATAGACAGGGAATTCATCCCCACACATTGCATCCGAATACGGTGCGCACCGTGCGGTATGAAAGGAACTTCATCCCACGTACGCTCAAGCTGTGGAATTAACTCCCTGCCATGGTTTTCCCAAGCGACTACAATATGGGGTTCTTCAATAGGAGCATTAGAAGGTTTCTTCGGGGTAGACAGCGCGAGTGTAACGCCCCTGGTGTTGCATACGTCCATAGGCCGCGGTAACCACTTTCCATCAGGTGGGCCGTGTGCTTGTCTGCCACCTAAGAGGTATAAAAAAAAAAAAAAAGACTGGTAAAAGTGGACCCCAGACTCCAAGTAGAGGAGCATCGGATGCGACTGGGATTAAAGCCATTATAAATGAATTTCTGAGTATTTGGGACTTTACCAAGATGGATAGATACCTGCTGAGGCACGAGGCTCTGGTGCTCTCCTCTGAGATTGGACGGTCAAACGGTAGTCGTTTCTATAAAAGCTAAAATTAACCAAATCATGGAAAGGATTAACTGTTGCTTTGGGATTCAGACGCGTGAAAATTTTATTGCGTTCTCGCATTCATGGAACCTATTCCTGGGATAAAATGTACCCAATTTCAGCTAGCTCTCTTCAGTAGTTAATGTTTATGGCAACACAAGTGTATTAAATATTAGTATAGTAAAATATAGAATAAGGCTGTGGCAACAATAGCAATTTGTCAACCGAACACTGAGCGAGGCACAAGGCCCGTCTAATTTAAATTGTGTGTGATTATTTAATAAATGCAATGAATAGTGCCAGTGAATTTGTTTAATTGTACAGTCCACTACGATTCCAACAGCGTCACAAACTTCTACATTTATAATATAAAATAGAATTCGAAAAGGATATAAAGAGAAGGAAAATTTGAAGTCATTCAGGTGTGGCTCAATAGCTCGGTTGGAAGAGCATTCCCCCTATAAGGGAAAGGTCGTGAGTTCGAGTCTCACGTGAGCATTTCATTTTTCCGATGTTTTTCGAACTTTAAAGTAAGCGTAATAAATGCTATAAAAAATTCATTCATATATGTAGGTATTTATATTTAGCCAAAACACGTTTATCGCTGTTTTTGCCAAGAAAAAAATACCTTATTTTTGTGGTAATCTCCCTTCTCCCCCACGTGAGGTCGAGTACGATTTATCTCCCCCCGTTCTACCCCTAAAACCTCACATAATTAATGGACCCTAAGCTAATTTAACTCGAGGTTTGTAGCCTGATATTGTGCAACAATGGTTCTCTTAAATCTTTTGAATGAATGAGTACAGCATTAAGTATGCTAACTATACAAATCGAATACATAAGGACAAAGAATTTTCCGATAGTTCGTAAGAAAATCGGTAGATGACTCCACCGTTGCCTTAAAGACGTATAAGATGGGAAATTTGAATCACATTGGGCGTGTCTCGTTAGCCGAATTGGTCAAGGCATTCCTCCTGTAAGGGAAAGACTGCGGGTACGAGTCCCGCCCGAGAAGATTCTTTTTTTCCTATGTATTCGACAATGATATACAATAACACTAACGGGAATTAACGCGATCATGGTATAGGTACATACGTACCTTTGATTTGCCTGACGTTTCGACCAGGTTACACCGGCCGTGGTCACAGGCTGACTCTGATTCGACAATGGTTCTTGCTAAGCCTCATCGTCAAACTTAAAATTGGAATTTCATAATAACCAGTAAGAAATAGAAATCTTTATTTGCAAGAAACATGGTTTAACAATTGGGTATTCTACTGACTAGTCAAAGTGGTTCATTTTTACTAAACGTCAAAACGATTAGTTATAAAGGTAACTTGTATGAAAAAAGATTTAGTGACTACATAAAATTTAATAGTCAAATCTATCCCTATTAATGTCTAAAACGATGATACATAGTATAAAATAAATATAAGTTAAATTCAAAAACACTTTTGTTCTCAACAGTATTTGCTCAAGAGTTTTGTTACAAAGAAAATGGGGGCAACACGGCCGGGGGCAAACCAGAATAACAAATTTTTCTATGTGGGGGCATACCGGCCGGGGGCAACCCGGAATGGGAGCATAACGGCCGGACCCAAATCAGTTACTATTATAGGTTGGGTGGATGATTAAAAATAAATAAAAGTATAAAAGAAGAATCGACGCTATTTTTACCGCTCTTTTACCATTCTTAATTTAATAAGCTCGGTTAGATAATTTATTTTATGTATAGGATAATACCCAATGGTAATGGGTTGACATATTTTGATTAGTACAATGTGTTTCACCGTATTCGGTGTGCAAATGTATATTACATTCAGTGTCGTGGACGTCATGGTAGGTTTGCATGCAATAATATTTGTTGTCTCCTTATAACACACTTCTAATCAATTTCAATGAGTTATTATTTACATTATTAAATTACTGGATTACAGTTAATAAATTATTCTGTTGAATTATTAAATTACCTTTTAAATTGTATTATTAAACTAGCTTTTGTCCGCGGCTCTGCCCGCGTGGATGTCAGTTATCGCGACCAAACATAGCCTATGTCCTTTCTCAAAGTCTAATCTACCCCTATACCAAATTTCATCAAAATCGGTTCAGTGGTTTAGGCGTTAAATAATTGTAAATAAGAAATGTTTATTCGCGATGGACGCAAAAAGTACTGAACGGATTTTGATGCGGTTTTTTTTATTAAAAAGGTCTTGATCAGACTTAAAATCTTACGTTTGTTTGATTGCAATCGGTTGAGTAGAACCGTAAACCGTATAGGTTTCTATGGGTCGCGGTCACGAGATCGGTATTTCTATGACTCTGGACCCACTTGCATGAAGTACCAGGCTGACAGAAATATTAAACTTTATCTGGAACAAGGGAGCAGTGTGTCCTAAACCTTACTATCCCGAACTTAACGCGAACGAAGTCGCGGGTAAAAGTTAGTTGCGTTATAAAAATACAAGATTAAATTGCATTATAACTTCATTAATTTTATAATTATCATATCATTATCACGACATGTCAAAAAATTGAATTCTTTATGAGGGTGGCCTCACAATCTGGACGTCCTGGATTCGAATCCTGCCTCCTAGAAGATTGGGAATTCGTTGACATAATAATAATAATAATAAAGCCTTTTATTTACACCAAATTTAAGTTACATTCCAAATGCATTAGTATGGTTAGTAAGTTTGATTATAATCTAGTTGTTTTAGTACTGTTAGTCTATTTTTCTTCAGATATTAAATTTGGGACCCTTTTTGGGTAAAGGCCTCCTCCAGCCCTGTCCATATATCCCTATCTTGGCTTTTTTCCATCCATTCTGTTCCTGCTATTTCTGTTATGTCGTCTTTCCATCGTTTGATTGGTTTTCCAACCCTTCTTTTCCCTGTTGGCCCTTTCCATTGAGTAGCCACTTTTGTCCATCTGTTGTCCTGGGTGCGGGCGATATGACCTGCCCATCGCCACTTTAGTTTGAGAGCCTGTGTTAATGCATCTGTAATTTTTGTTTTTTTTCTTATGATTTCACTCCTTATTTTTTGAATTTTGCGAATATTTAGGAGGCTTCTTTCTATTCCTCTTTGGCACGTTCTGATCTTTGCTTGCACCTGTTTTGTGAAAGTCCAGGTTTGGCTAGAATATGTCAAGCATGGTAGGATGCAAGTATCTGCCACTATTCTTTTGATGTTCAGGTCAATTCGTTGACATATTGTAGATAAATTGATGAATGAATAAGATTGCTTCGATATAACCTTTGGGTTGTGGTGGTCAGGTGGCAGTCACTTTACGGATAATATCAAAGTTCAGCCAAATCCACAGTTGGTAAAGCGCACACCAGTCGCCTAGGTGAAATCTTCGGATTAACGTTGAAGAAGAAGAAATGTAATACCTTTTTTTTCTTGCGGGAATCCCCTAATATACCCCCCCCCCCCCCGGCTCCGGCGTGATGCGGGCTGACCCGGGGAAAACGTAATACCACTTGCCTAGAGGAACAGGCGTTCTCTGTTCTCTGATATAGCAACAACCGTTACCGTTAATTATTACTAGCTTTTGCCCGCGGCTCCGCCCGCGTGGATGTCGGTTATCGCGACCTAACATAGCCTATGTCCTTTCTCAAGGTCTAACCTATCCCTATACCAAATTTCATCAAAATCAGTTCAGTGGTTTAGGCGTGAAAGCGTAACATACAGACAGACAGACAGACAGAGTTACTTTCGCATTTATAATATTAGTATGGATCACCAAAGTGATATGCAACAGTTTTTATACAATCCAATTTTTTAAACGAATTCTTTCCAAACAGATAGACAATGCAATTTATTTTCATGCAATTTGGCACCGCCAAAAACGTTTCCCGTTAAAAACGACCACAGATTATATTATGCGCCATGTTCCCGCCAAAACTATTAAACCTCTTTACAGTTAGAAAATTCAATTAACATGCGAACGCTTTGGTGAGCCGGTGGCATTTGGCCAGAATTTCAGAACGTATCATTTGTATGTCAATATTTGTATACGTTCAACAATTTTTAATATTGAATGTTCTTTGTTATTGGACTGACTTTAATGTCTTATTGCTTTTTGTTTTTCTTAGAAGGGGTTTTATAGAGACCTTTTAAGCCTAGCGTCCACCTACCCTCCCGGAGCCGGTGGAGGTGGTCGGACTCGAACCGACTAAAATGCCCGCCGTCTTTGGGTCTTTGGTTGCTGGAGGTCAGAATGCAGGAAACATATCTCTCGCACCCCGGCAGACTCAGGACCATCTCTTTCAAGATGGCCCCCTTCGGTTTGTGGGGACCATAGTGTCCCCATCTAGCCCCGAGTATGGGGAGGCGCACTTTGCGCCGCCGCCGCGGCCTGCTTCTGCTAGGGTGACAGGTGGCTCAACCAATCACCATCAGGCCTGCGCACACCCTGTGAGCATGTGTGAAAATGTGAGGGTGTGTGTGTGTGTGTGTGTGTGTTTGTTATGTCAATATTTTCAATGCAGTTATATGATTTATACTCCACTGTTAACGCTCGTTCCGTCATTTTACGATTCATAATAAATATACTTGTAACTAACAAACGTAAACAAATTGTAAACTTCGAACATCAAAGTGAGAGAATTTATTTTAGCATTTAGTTACATGAAGGATAATAAAGTTTAAATAGAAACTTACATAAATACAAATTGTAAATTAAGTATTTATCTAGTTTACCTTTCGATAATGCACCTACTCTGTTGTTCTCTGCACCACCTATTAGGTTGACTGGTAGAGAATGCCTATGGCATTAAGTCTGCCTTTGTACACTTTGTGCATGGAGTTGAAAAAAAATAAATAAAAAAAAAATACATGGTAATCACGCCGTTATCCCCAAAGGGTTGGGCAGAGGTGAATTAACACCCACATTTCACCAATGTATTCGGTCCCACGTAATAGTGGGTGAGCCTATTGCCATATTCCGGGCACTATTGTTGACTCGCGCCTATATCTGAGGCTGAGCCTGGGCTATATATCTGTCTAGATGTTAAACAGCCCTATCCCTTAGTAGTAGTGTTCGGAACGGCTACATTTTGATAACATGTTAAAACGATACGTTAAAAAGAAATAACGTTATTTTTATACGCTCCGTTAAAAAAATATAACAGTAGCAGAACGTCTCGTTAAGTTAAAGAACGGAACAAAAGAACGGAACGAAAGAACATAGCAGAAAAATAATTAACTTAACTTCGATTCTAAACTATTGTTGGAATTGGAAATGTAGCTCTTATTTGCTTACTGTAAAGCATAATTTGGCAGAATCGTTTCGTGCATCGAAAACATACCTACTAGATATTTATTGCAATATGAATCCTAAACGCTCATATATAAAGAACAATTTCGCATGAACTACACTCGCGCCATAAAATTCTCGAAGCTTGTCGCCGCTCGCCAATACATTGTTGGCAAGTACTTGTCCGACGCGATGGTTAAATAACATATCAAATAATTTAACGTTTGCCTGATTGAATATATAACAGTTGCTATTGCTATTTTTTAAGAACATGCTATTTTAACAGTTACGTATTATAACGAACACTTCTATCCCTTAGTCCCCTTGAACACCACATGGGAAAAGATGGGGTGGCCCAGCCTATTTACTCTGCCGGGAAACCACGCGGTGGTTAATAGGAACCAGAAGAGATATCATTAAAATATACAGACACACATCCCCACGGTTTAGCTGGAACCAGTGGGCCAATGTATTATGTACCTGGAGTACTACTCGGAGTTTTCAGCTTCGGGAGCGTTCCCCTTACACTCGGTATACTTTTATTATGAGCCGCATAATATACCATATTGTCTAAAATTGGCGCGTAAGGACGGCCTTCACTCAATTCACAAGTGGCCGTAGATAGGCCTTTGTCATGAAATGTCAGCCATACTATAACATTGTAGTTGAAACACTCACTCATAATTCATTATATATTGTAGAGCTGAAATTACTTTTCACGTATGCTTAGACTTTGATATGAAGTGTAGGTTTTGGATACTGGGATTTTAACTAGAATAAGCTATCGCCAGAAATATTTCGAGGCATTGTGGTGAAAGATTGGCGTAAAGATCGCGTGAGGAACTCTCGCATCCGCGGCAGCCGTGACAGCGCAGATAAAATGCAAGAAAGCCGCCTCCACTGGTGCGGCTACGTCTTGCGGAAACCGCCCAGCTACGTGGGAAACAAATGCCTGGCAATGGCGCCCCCACCGGGTCCAGGTAGAAGGGGTAGGCCCAAGAAGACTATGCCGCGCCACTAAGACCTGGAACTCCCTGCCAGCTCTCGTGTTTCCTTCTTCCTACAGTCCCGGGTCCTTTAAGCGGGGTGTGAAAAGGGATCTAATGAGGCCGTCAAGCTGAGTGCCACCACTGTTAACATGGTAAATGTTTACGATGGTGACCCTCTTTCCGAGACTTTGCCTTTAGCTTAACATCAGGCGAGGTGAAGTCAAATTGACGTGTCCTGTATAAAAAAAGAAAAAAAATATGCTGGCACAGCGTCGTGGAGGGTGTCATGCGTGAAAACGGTATCACTCCCTTGGACGCCCAATATCGTGCGAAGTGGAGGAGGAAGAGCCGTAAGGCGGACCCTGAGCTCCGAAGGCACCGTGGCCTCGGATGCAATTCAGGTCTAACGTCTCTATGTGGATGATGATGTGGTGAAAGATTGGTCAGCCTAGACCCTGCGTTACCGGGTCTAGCTGCTTCCAGTTGAGCCGCGGGGAGGCTCCTTCTTGCTGTATAAGCACCCTGCGACTGCGGGGTCCCATCCCAGTCCATTCCACACTTGCTCTCTTGCCCATTGTGCCCTTCCACCTGTACCATCGCGGATCTGTGCAGGACAACAGACAATGCTGTGGCGGTAGCCAGGTATTGGGCCGACATAATTTAAGAGAGATAATTTTTTAAAGAAATTAATATTTTAACAGTTGCTTCCCAATACAATTATGATAATATCTTATACTAGCTTTTGCCCGCGGCTCTGCCCGCGTGGATGTCGGTTATCGCGACCAAATATAGCCTATGTCCTTTCTCAAGGTCTAATCTACCCCTCATTCATCAAAATCGGTTCAGTGGTTGAGGCGTGAAAGCGTAACATACAGACAGACAGACAGACAGGCAGAGTTACTTTCGCATTTATAATATTAGTATGGAAGTATGGATGTACGCAAGAAACCTAGATCTTTTAAAAAAAAAACTCTGACCAACACAATTATAACACTAAAAATAAAAATAAACTTGCAGTGCCAAAACTCAGGCTTCATAAGGTTGGTGATTCGTTTGTAGGCAATTGTATAAAATTGTTTAATAAAATTCCTCAGGATCTGATAGACATGCCACATAATAAATTTAAAATTGAAGTTAAGAATTGCTTATTAAAAAAGGTTATTAGAAATTAGACGATTATTTAAATGATAAAGATGCATGGTCATCCTAATCTCATCTCTTGCTCGCACTGTATAAATCTACTATATAAAAATAAGTCGGGTTTTCCTTCCTGACGATATAACTCCAGAACGCCTTCACCGATTTGGCTAATTTTGGTCTTGAATTATTCGTGGAAGTCCAGGGAAGGTTTTTACGGCGAGAAAAATTCGAATAATTGCCGGGAACCGACATCCACGCGGGCGGAGCCGCGGGCAAAAGCTAGTTTGTTATAAATAAACCATAATAAAAAAAAGGAAGGGTAATCGAGTTCACTGAGTTTCTTGCTGGTATCTTCTCAGTAGAACTAACCTACCGAACCAGCGAAAGAATCATTTTCCAATGATTTATTTTATTTATTTTTACTGTGATTGACATTGTTAAATTTTGACGTTCATATGTGCTCTTTATGTGCCTAAACTGAATAAATGAAATTGATACTTTGATTCTTGATTCTTTGATTCTAAGAAATTGATGAGCCATTGACACGAAGAAGAAGAAGACTACAATAATGAAGATATAATTAGGGCCTTTTCACATGGGGGTGACCGGTGGAGCCGCCTGTCACCCTAGCAGAAGCAGGCCGCGGCGGCGGCGCAAAATGCGCCTCCCCGTAACCGGGGCAAGATGGGGACACTGTGGTCCCCACAACCCGAAGGGGGCCATCTCGAAGGAGATGGTCCTGGGTCTGCCGGGGTGCGAGAGATATGCTTTTGGCAATCTCACCTCCGGCAACCAAAGACCCAAGACGGCGTGCGTTTTAGTCGGTTCGAGTCCGACATAACCGCATTCACCGGCTCCGTGGGGGTGGTATCCGTGGGGATTTTTCGCACGATAAAAAAAAAAAAAAAGAAAAGGGCCTTTTCACATGCACACGGTTGCATTTTAAACGGCACCTGTCGTCGAAGAAGACTAAGGGACAGAGCTGTAATCTAACAGTAAACATACACCCCATGACTAAGTGCATCTTGATGGCAATAACCTTGCCCCCTATAATTCCGTATTTAGACCAGTTATTAGACTTTAGAGCTGCCCGTAACAATTGTAATTAATAAAAAAAAATTGGATTAGTCCAGGCGAGGTCCGGTGGCTTAGTAGTCAAAGCATTCTCCCTGTAAAAGAAGGATCGCGGGTTCGGATCCCTCCTGGACCGATTAAAAAAAAGTTCCTATCGTATTCGGATCTAAAATATCAATCTCAATCTATTATAATAATCCATACTAATATTATAAATGCGAAAGTAACTCTGTCTGTCTGTATGTTACGCTTTCACGCCTCAACCACTGAACCGATTTTGATGAAATTTGGTATAGGGGTAGATTAGACCATGAGAAAGGACATAGGCTATGTTTGGTCGCGATAACCGACATCCACGCGGGCGGAGCCGCGGGCAAAAGCTAGTTTGAAATATTTCCATCTTTTGTAAATGAGTTGTATAAGTAAGTTGGAGATATTTCAAAATAAATAGTTACTAAGGATTCCGAACCAAATTTTTTTTTTGATTTCTCGTACTATGTTTGTTCGCGATTGACGCAAAACCACTGAACGGAGTTTGTACAGTTTTATTAAAAGGTCTTGTTCAGACAAAGCCGTATGTTTTATAGCAATTGATTGAATAGAACCGGAAATACGATAAAAATATTAACCAACATCCACACGGTCGGAACCGCGGGCATCAACTAGTCATAAAATATTTATACTACGCCAATTACTCGTATAAATAACTAAAGTTTAAGTAACTAACCTAAAATGCGTAATGGAATTTCCTCGTATCATAATAATATAATCAAAACATCTATTTATATTCGCGAGAAAGTGATCTCGCAATCTAAAATTATCATCAGCTACTTTAAAATGTTTCCAATTATAGTTACCGAGTATATTGCCAAAAATGTAATCGCAAACAATCTTGATACTCGGATTTTAACACGCTGCAATCGGAGCTAACCACTTGAGAGTTGTAGGTATACATTTTTATTTTCGTTCGGAAGTTTCAAATAAATACGTTTGCCCTTGATTCAGTCAAGTTCGAGTGTTACTGTTGTTGAGGCGAGAACATTTTATACGTTCGTTATATAATCGTAACTAATATATTATAAAGCTGTTTGTATGCTTATTTGTTTGGTTAAGCGCGCAAATCTCCGAAAATAGTGATTCGTATTGAAAATTTATTTTTGTGTTCAATAGTCCGTTTATAGAGGACTAGCTTTTGCCCGCTTCTCCGCCCGCGTGGATGTCAGTTATCGCGACCAAACATAGCCTATGTCCTTTCTCATGGTCTAATCTACCCCTATACCAAATTTCATCGAAATCGGTTCAGTGGTTTAGGCGTGAAAGCGTTACATACAGACAGACAGACAGACAGACAGACAGACAGAGTTACTTTCGCATTTATAATATTAGTATGGACTAGCTTGTGCCCGCGGCTTCGCCCGCGTGAATGTCGGTTTTCGCGACCAAACAGTTAATACCTATCTATGACTAAAAAACGCAGACGAAGTCGCGGGCATAGGTTAGTAGTAAATGTTAATGTATTAGGTATTAAGAGCATTATATCAGACCATGTAATTTAAGGGAACGTTCATATCTGACGGAACATGCGTCGCGTATTATCGGATTATTCCCGTTGGCCACCACATAGTTGGCCACCACTGGTGGACATTGGGACATTTTATCACTTTTTATCCCAATGGCCACCAGTGGTGGTCAGCGGGAATAAAGTTTTATTACATTTTATGGTGCACATTCTGCAACTGATCCTAATATAGAAGGTTTACAGTTTGCATTTGGGGTAGGTAGGTACCTACTTCTTAAATACTTACCTACGTTCAAACCAATCTTACGTTTAGAATTTAAAATAATTCCAGTCCACACCTGTATACATCTTAAAACTTGAATAAATGATTATTATTAGGCATTAAGTATATTATTTGTGTGTATATGTAGATTTAAATTATTTAATAAATTATTTGATATAATTTCCATATTTTACGGTACCTATTCAAATTTGTATTGAATAAGAAATACATAATAAAAGTAATTTCATACTTGTTACTTATGACTTATTTTCGAGATAATCGTGCGTGAGCGCAGTGTGTACGAGGGATAGAAACTGCCTTCCTTTACAAACGCGACGTCATTTCTTTGGTTTGTGGTTAAATCCTTTTTCGCTCTAGCTACCGCGAAACTTACCGCCTCACGTACGATTTCTAATACCTTATCATGTCGGCGCGAGTAATGACCCCGGTCTAATAGCGTCCTACAACCCACCAGTAGGTGCCTAGAAGTACCAATTGCTTCACCACATGAGTTACATGTTTTATCTGTGGCTTTTCCCCATCTGACAAGATTGCTTTGGTCGGGGAGGGTCAACTGGAATGCATTGAGATAGAATTTAAGGAGAGCCGGTGACCAGTCGTATATTAAGGTACGCCATTTTAAGGCTATGGGAATACAAAATTCACCTAGTGTTAACCATTCGTTTTGTATTTCTAGGTTCATTGCGTGCACTTTGTAGGTATTATTTTCATCTACTTGAAGAAAAGATTCTGTTATGTCTTTGTCTGACTGCCTCCTAGTATTTGTTTTTACCGAACCGATAGAATTTGATTTTACCGAATTATTATTAGGTACACTTTATTTTTCTACTTTATTGTTAGGAAATATTTAATAAATGTTGATTTTCTATCATACCTACCTAGTTGTATTATTTGTCTTTGTGGTGGCCTTGAGGACATAAAGTAACAAAATTTCCCAGTGTCCACCAGTGGTGGCCAACTATGTGGTGGCCAACGGGAACATTTCCAATATTTGATTCCCGCTGACCACCACTGGTGGCCATTGGGATAAAACGTAATAAAATGTCCCAATGTCCACCAGTGGTGGCCAACTATGTGGTGGCCAACGGGAATAATCCGTATTATCGGTCGCGTAACGCCAGAACAGACAAATGTATAGAAAAGCACTTGACCGTTCACACTCGACGCACTAACGTAACATCGGTTGAGTGTGAACGGTCAAGTGTTTTTCTATACATTTGTCTGTTCTGGACAGTCAGACGACCGATAATACGCGACGCATGTTCCGTCAGATATGAACGTTCCCTTAACACTATACTCCGTCCATTATATTATTGTATTTTAGACAGCTCACTGACAGTGGTCGGTATAACTTTGTTCTAGCGTCAACACCTGAAAATCCTAACAAAAATTTGGCGCCAATACGTCATTTTGCATTGACAACGTCACGTCAGCCAGAAAGCAATTTTAGGGATGTAGTTAGTCTATCGACTGTATTTTTATTATAATAACTTGAAAATGTCACTATCGATATCGTCTACAGAAAATAATTCTTCTAAAAAATATTACATAACTGGCGGTTTTTAACCGATTTCTAAACAACAATTCAGATGTTTATAATTTTTTATATTTGTATGATTTTTACAGAAAATTTTTTTTGTAACTTCGTCATTTATGTGGACGGATTGTAAGAATTCTTTTTTAATATGAAAGAAGTTCATTCCAAAATGGTCCCATTTAAATTGCATAAAGATCTGATGATGGGTTTCAGAGACAGACCACGAATTCATCAATAAATACCAGGAAATCAGCATGTTGGAATATTATTCTAGAAGTCAGTTGTTTTGTTTTGGAGATTAGCGTGTGCGTTATGGCCCACAATCGTTTTCTATTACATTTGTAAATTGTAGGTATAGACACGAAATATCTACTGCTTTATTATTATGTACAGAAAGATAATAGATAATAATTCCACATGAAATCATATATTTATCATAATATTTTCATTTATCGATTAATAATTTTTTTAATCGAGGTTTTTAACTTTGTCGATATTTTAAATTTTCATGCAATCACTACTTCCATCTGTCTAAAATACAATAATATGATGGACGGGGTATAGTTATTAGCTCACGAATTAAATACACTACATAAACCATGTTCGACACTTTTAAAATTTCACCCTAGCACTTTAATTAATTAAAATATTTGGTAGCAAGATTTTTGCACACACGTTATATTTTTTAAGAAGCGCCCAAGTGGGACTTCAACCCACGACCTATCCCTTACAGGGGGAATGCTATTCCAACTAAGCTATAGAGCCACACCTGAACCACTTAAAATTTCCCTTCTATTTCCCTTCTCTTTATATCCATCTTTAAGGGCGACGGTGGAGCCATCTACCAACTTTCTTACGAACTATTGAAACCAATGAATGATTTTTCAACCACTTTTAAACATTGTATTTTAAACATTCTTAAACATGGTAGTGAACGCGACTGCTACGTAGGAGGCGCGGGTTCTATCCCCGCTCAGTGCAAATATTTGTAAACATGAATATGGCTATTTGCATTGGGCTGTGTGTATCTATACATAATACTAGCTTTTGCCCGCGATTTCGTCCACGTTAAGTTCGGAATAGAAAGGTAAAGAATAAAGGTCGAACGGGATGAAAGGATCCTATGTCTCCGAGTTCTAAGCTACATCCCCACCAATGGGCTATTTGACTAAGTCGTCGATTCTTCCCAATACTGCTTAATATGTTAGCTTGTTCTGAAAAAACATGCTTAGCAAAATAAAATATTGCATATCTAAACTGAAACTATGACTTTTCATTAGTTGAAATTGCCAAAAAAAGTTAAAATATAAACAACCAAATTCATTTCAAATATTTAACTTTTTAGATTCCTTATTAAATTTTGAATAACTTTTATTATGAACTTTATACATGTAAACGTAACGTAGACCGAGATAAATGCGATATTCTCTTGCACTTCATACATTTGCACTACGCGCTACCGAAGCGTGACGTCACAATTTCGTGCGATTTTGTCCGGCGCGATAAATTGAATTTTTCAAAACCAAATATCTTGAAAACTATTTCCCGTACGAAAATGTTACTTTCACAGTTCATTATATTATAAGAAAGTGCTCATTTTTCGAAAGTAAAAAAAAAGTCAAATAGCCTATTTTCAGCCAAATCGGTACAACCGTTCTTGAGTTTTAAATAGTGTAACTAACACGACTTTCTTTTGTACAAGCCTCCCCTTTTTATCCGAAACAACTGTAAAATCACCCAGTATAGTTAAGGAAACAATCGCGTGCGCGTTTAAACTATGTAACCTTCCAGTTCCCTGAACTAGGAAGTACGATTCAAAATAACACAAATAGCTTCACGAATAAATTATACAAAGCGAGTTCAGCTCACTATTTATATACACAAGTATTCGGATTTTTATTTCAGTTGTGTACAAGGCCGCCATGATGTCTATCCTATGAAATATTTCGATATTTTTGAATTAATTTTACAGCATTCAGTACCTATGCTAACTATTCAAATCGAATACATAGGGAAAAAGAATCTTCTTGGGCGGGACTCGAACCCGCGATCTTTCACTTACAGGGGGAATGTATAATTTATTGGTTCCGAAAGTTCGTTAGAACATCGGTAGATGTCTCCATTATCGCCTTAAAGACGGATAAAAAGAAGGGAAATTTGAAACACATCGGGCGTATCTCGATAGCCGAGTTGGTCAAGGCATTATCCTTGTAAGGAAAAGATCACGGGTTCAAGTCCCACCCGAGAAATTTCATTTTTCTCTATGTATTCGATTCGTATAGTTAGCATATTTTATGCTGCATAATTTTTTCAAGGTACTATAAGAGTTCCTCTTGTGTTACGGACTCCTAAAAATAACCGCAAAGGCATTTCTTTAACTTAAAATATGTAAAATTCTTTTAGTAGGTTACTTGTTTTCGTGGTGCGAAAGGGCCACACCCTCAATAGTGATTTTTATCAAAACGTAAGGCATATAATCACAAATTAGATTTTTATACCACAAATAAAGGGCATAGTTAACTTTTTATAACTCTGATGCAGGAATATAAACGTTATGATCGAAAAATGTAGATAAAAAAAGACCAAAATGGTAGAGTTTTGTGTGTTTCTACCGGACGGTTTGTTTCTGGCAAACCGTTCCCGTATAGCTTTGTTTGTAATCTATATAGTTTACCATAGCCCCGAAAGCTGGTAAACTCAGCTCAGTTAAAATAAAACTGAATAAAATGAGTAGTAAACTCGCCTCAGTCCATTTAAAATTATATGTCACTAGCTTTTGCCCGCGGCTCCGCCCGCGTGGAAGTCGGTTATCGCTACCAAACATAGCCTATGTCCTTTCTCATGGTCTAATCTACCCCTGTACCAAATTTCATCAAAATCGGTTCAGAGGTCTAGGCGTGAAAGCGTAACATACAGACAGACAGACAGACAGACAGAGTTACTTTCGCATTTAAAATATTAGTATGGATTTGTAAAAATTCGTCTCACCTTGATAAGTACCGTTAGCAAACAAAGAAATCAATTTAGACATTATTAACATAGGCTACTTTTATCCTAATATTCCCACGGTTATTTATACCACATAGGTGGCAAACAAGCACGCGGCCCACCTGATGAAGTGGTCACCGTGGTCTATGGACATATGTAACACCAGGTGTTACACTCGCGCTGCTTACCCTGAAGAAACCTTCTAATACACTTCTTGAAGAACCCCATATTGTAGTCGCTTGGGAAAACCACGGCAAGGAGTTCATTCCACAGCTTGAGCATGAAGTTCCGTTCATACCGCACAGTGCGCACCGTTTCCCGTCGGAGTGAGTGAGTGTGTACTGTGATGAGCGTTGCGATGATAGAATGTAGCTGTGGGCATCATGTCGAACGGTAGCTTCCTAATGAAATTAGAGATTTACCTGTAAATAAATATAAAAATGAAGTTAAGAGTAAACTGTGCCAGGAAGGCTATTATAAAGTCCATGAATATTATTTTAGTTGATAAACAAGTTTGGAAATGAGCTGTTTGCTCAGTTATGCTACTCAAGCAAAGCATTGTTTCTAGACCCTAAGTTTTAGGCTAAGTAAATGTTTGTAAATAGACCCAAAAAATGCTAGCTGAGTTTCTTGCCGGAGTCTTCTCAGGTCTGGGCAGCGTTTCGAACCGGTGGTCCATTTGCTAAACTAGTATTTAATATTTATTTTATATTGACGTTTTGTAAGTGCCGATTTAATGGTCTCTGCAGAATAAAAGATTTTATATTTGGATTTTTTGATTAAGCGTCCCGTAAAACCACGGGGCTATACTAGATCGTGACCCCAAAATCCCTATTTCGTTCGGCAATTCCCATGATCCCCACAGCTACCGTTTCAAGTCTGAAATACCCAGGTGTAAGGTCACAATAAAGAATTTCCCTTTTACCTACCTGTGTCTTGTATCATATTGTGTATTTTAATCAGTGTTTCCACCTCCAAAAAATATAAATATTTTAAGAATAATGCTACTCGTGTAAGCAAGCTTTTATTAAAAAAGGGTTCACTTTACGACGCCTTACGATCGGATACACTCTCGATGTTGGTAGTAATAACGTATATTGTGTATGGCAACACCGCAAACACGTATTACTTTTTTATGCTAGAAGCGGTGTTGTAATAACAAAAATAAATTTTCTACCTGCGGTGTTTTAGTTGATTGTTATGCAAAAATAAAAATATTGTTGATTTTTGAAGTGAATTGGTAGCTTTATGTTTGGATCTCGTATTTATTATTTAAACCTTGGAAAAAACCGTTACAGGAGGCGGCCATTTTGTGTTTATATTAATTTCACTAGCTTCTTCTCGTTGTAGTTTTTCGTATAACGTTGTCATATCTCCTTTGGCTATACTACTAAACTGCGGAGAATGAACTTTTACAGCATTAAGTATGCTAACTATACAAATCGAATACATAGGGAAAAAGAAGAATCATCTCGGGCGGGACTCGAACCCGCAGTCTTTCCCTTACAGGGGGAATGCCTTGACCAATTCGGCTACCGAGACACGCCCGATGTGATCCAAATTTCCCATCTTATACGTCTTTAAGGCGACGGTTTTTTTCCCTGTGTATTCGATTTGTATAGTTAGCATACTTAATGCTGTAAAAATTAATTCAATTGTTTGGGCGGAGTTATCAAAAATCAATGTTTAAAAATGGTTGTAACATCATTCATTGATTCCGATAGTTCGTAAGAAAATAGGTGGATGACTCCACCGTCGCCTTAAAGACGCGGGAGAGACTTAGAACTCTCCCGGCCCGCAGAGCCCGCAAGTTGGGTATTATCCTATAGCTAAAATAAATTATCTAACCGAGCTCATTAAATCAAGAATGGTAAAAGAGCGGTAAAAATTGCGTCGGTTCTAATTTTACAGTTTTTATTAATTTTTAGTCATCCACCCAACCTATAATAGTAACTGATTTGACTACTCAATTTTATGACGTCAATAAATCTTTTTTCATACAAGTCACCTTATAACTTATCGTTTTGATGTTTAGTAAAAACTAACTAATTTGACTAGTCAGTAGAATACCCAATTGTCTCTCAGCGGCCTCCGTCCCCAGTGAGTTTAGGCTTTGTAGAGACATGTGGAGACGCCTGAACAATACGCTATGCAAGGCCCCTCTGTCCGAGGCAAGGGACACCGTAGTTCCCACATCTGAGAGGCCATCTCATATTCATAATTTGCTTGTACTTAATTAGTTATTAGTTCACTAGATCTCTTTCTAGTCTATCTCTCTCGACACTGTTTCTACAGGGAGACTTGTCAGCTATTTTGGCCCCTGCCCTTACCACAGACTAATCTTATTATTATGTATCTGGTCCTTACACACTATACAAGTTCCATTTGTCATTACATCCTAATCTCCACATTACAGTACAATCTATACATTACATCACAACCTCTTTTATCTTTTTAACTCAAAAACATAAAAAAAAAAACAAATAAAATCCGTACGATAACAATCTCTCGAGCTCTCATCCAGGGGCCAATGTTAAACATCATCATAAATCTTCATGTGTTTATACAAACAACTGGCCGAAAGCGACATGTAAACATTTTAAAAATGGCCATAAAAGGGCTGTAATGGCGGGAAACCGTGAATAGGGAGCGCGCCCGCCATTTTTGGCAGATAAACATTGAAACATGGACGCCATATTTTTGGTTCATTTCTTTTGAATAGCTTGTTTTATGTGTTGTAGGGGTATTTTTATAAATTTTACTTATATTTACACCGTCATTTTGGTAATGAAGATTTTAACCCATATAACTAAAAAGGAGGTTAGATTTTATTTATTTTTGATGTCAGGTTTCCAAATTTGAAATTCAAAATTCATTTAAAATGGCGTACCTTAATATACGACTGGTCACCGGCTCTCCTTAAATTCTATCTCAATGCATTCCAGTTAACCCTCCCCGACCAAAGCAATCTTGTCAGATGGGGAAAAGCCACAGATAAAACTTGTAACTCATGTGGTGCAGCAATTGGTACTGCTAGGCACCTACTGGTGGGTTGTAGGACGCTATTAGACCGGGGTCATTACTCGCGCCGACATGATATCATACGTGAGGCGGTAAGTTTGGCGGTAGCTAGAGCGAAAAAGGGTTTAACTACAAACCAAAGAAATAATGTCGCGTTTGTAAAGGAAGGCTGCTCAAAAAAGACAAATCAAAAGCCGTACTCAATTTTGATAGCAGCCACTGATTGGACATTACTCGCAGATTCGTATGAGAAACACTATAAAATACCGGAGGATGTTTGTGCCTCGTCATCCAGACCCGATATATTTCTATTCTCGAAACAGCAAAAGCGTGCAGTACTAGTAGAACTCACAGTACCGTGGGAAACTAACATACCTAAAGACCACGCTATAAAAATAAACAAATACTTTGACTTGACCAACGAGGTTAACCAAAAAGGGCTATGTGGTTAAACTCTACGCCATAGAAGTAGGAGCTAGGGGAATTCCAGCTAAATCCCTGTATAACTTATTTAAAGACCTCGGATTGCTAAGAACTTCAGTAAGCTCTTTACTCAAACGAATATCTAAAACGGCGTTGATAAGATCTTACCAAATTTGGATAGGTAGAGGGGAGAACACGACTGACGGTGGAGGTGAGCGCTGATGGCCACCCTAAACCTACCTGTCGGGTCCGGACCAGACTCCGGGCCCGGGAAGCCCGTGCAGAGCGAAGGCGAACCGGACGTCGGAGGTCGCAGAACGACCTCCGTCCTCCATGAGCGCTGGCCTGGGGGTGACCGGTGGTGCCGCCTGTCACCCTAGCAGAAGCAGGCCGCGGCGGCGGCGCAAAGTGCGCCTCCCCGTAACCGGGGCTAGATGGGGACATTTTGGTCCCCACAACCCGAAGGGGGCCATCTCGAAAGAGATGGTCCTGGGTCTGCCGGGGTGCGAGAGATATGCTTTTGGCAATCTCACCTCCGGCAGCCAAGGACCCAAGACGGCGTGCGTTTTAGTCGGTTCGAGTCCGACATAACCGCCACCACCGGCTCCGTGGGGGTGGTATCCGTGGGGATTTTTCGCACGATAAAAAAAAAAAAAACCCTAAACCTACACCTGGGTCGCAAGTCCCAGGCGCCGTCACAGTGTTCCTCTCTGTACCACGCCATGGACCCGGCGACCGCACGGTGAATCCATGGAATGCTGAGAACCGGATCTCTTTCTGTTGCCGATAAAAAGAAAAAAAAAGAATTGTGTGAGACCTTTCGTTCGCAATTCGAATTTGCACTTGGCCTTTTTTTTCTAAATAGCTTGTCCCAGTATCACAGAAGTGAATGTAAAATTACAATGTCTATGCCAATGAAGACTAACAGAGAACTTAATTCTACCATACCAATTGAATTGTATCGCGAAAAATATGTATTTTTTTCGGGTCCGTAACTAAACTTCGAGAGTCATATGTTCGATGAATGGAAAGTCGACAGAACGTTTGATCGAATATTGCTATTTCGAATGAACCGTTTATCGCCAAACGCAACTTCGACTGAACGTTTTATCAAATATTTATTAATCGATGGATTTAGACATGAAATTTCATGAAAAGGAAGATATAACCCGTCAAGAAAGTCATGAAAGTTGAGGGTGGCGCTGCTGCGCTTAACCTGGTATCCCTGTCATAATACAACTAAACAGTCTTAATCTATAATAAAGCACAACTGAAGTGCGACCGAGGATAGACCATATCTCCATTGGAAATTATGGTGGAATCTTTCCTCTTTATAACTTTGCAATCAACCTCTATAATGTCAAACATTAGTTAACATATAATTATAATCTACTATATAAAAATAAGTCGGGTTTTCCTCCCTGACGCTATAAATCCAGAACGCACGAACTGATTTGGCTAATTTTGGTCTTGAATTATTTGTGGAAGTCCAGGGAAGGTTTGTACGTTGAGAAAAATTCGAATAATTGCCGGGAACCGACATCCACGCGAGCGGAGCCGCGGGCAAAAGCTAGTTACGTATAAAATAACGGGCTTATCGCGATTATGCCAAGTAATCGTCGATGTAAGCTTGAATTAATTTTTACATAATAGTTTTTTAATTTTTTATTTTAATACTTAAACATTTTTCACTTAGTTTCAGTTGTGCTTTATTATCTTTTTTTTTCATGATGTTTCATGTCTAAATCTCATTTGAAACAGCAATCCATCGATTAAAAAATATTCGATAAAACGTTCAGTCGAAGTTGCGTTTGGCGATAAAAAGTTCATTCGAAATAGCAATATTCGATCAAACGTTCTGTCGACTTTCCATTCATCGAACATATGACTCTCGAAGTTTAGTTACGGACCCATTTTTTTCGTACTTGGCGATAAGCCAGCAATATAAAACAATGTCGGACAGTAATATGTACTGGATTTTAGTGGTAGGTATGTAGTTTTATATTATGACACCAACAAGATTGTGGTGCTTTATGCAAAAAAACATTTTCACATAGCTCATATAGTGTCTTGCCATGTCGTGCCGGTTCCCGGTAGGAGGAAGAGTTGTGGGGTAGATGGAAGAAATGCTAATTTGACGTCGTAAGGAGTGAATTTATATAGGAACTAGCTGTCCCGGCGAACTTCGTACCGCCAATTTTTCCCGCCCCGCGATCAGCGTCAGATCCCGTTCCCGCTGCACCATTTAAGGGGATGAAAAATAGATGTTGGCCGATTCTCAGACCTACTCAATATGCTCACAAAATTTCATCAAAATCGGTCAAGCCGTTTCGGAGGCGTATGGCAACGAAAACTGTGACACGAGAATTAGATGGTACAGCACAGGTAAGGCGCGGATGTAATTGATTATTATACGAGAGGCGAGGAGACGGTTCGATAACCTATAATTTTAATAGCGACCGGTACTTATACGTGTTACAGTAACAAATCCCCTCCCCTATTTGCGGATGCAAAGGGGAATCTACTAAAACACGCTGTTTTGTAGTCTCTTGTCGGATACTTGATTATCACTGGTATATCTCACACACAGCGAATCTGGCCATTGAAACCGGAGATGGCTGGATCTCCAGTTTCAAGATGTCCCCCAAGATTAAAATCATGGAGAAGGAAATGATAGCGGAGTTGTTGCAAGGCAATCGAGTCGCGTGCCATCCAAACGTCAAATGGACTCATTCGGTAGGAACGTTATACCTATGAAGTCCTTCGACTTTTGACACCCCGCGCGTCTCTCTTCCCACCCGCATTCGGCGCGCGTTTTTATTAGGAGAAATATCAGTGGGGCATCTCCGTTACTTAATCATATTCTGTCCTCCGTGAAAATATACTCGTAAGTTGTCGCTTGTTTTAAGAGTATGTTCATATCGGAGGCAGCCTGTGTAGGGTTCTAACATACAACCTAAGGGTGATACATAACATACATATACTCACGTCTGTAAATCCCCGAAGGGGTAGGCAGAGGTGTATTAGCATCCACGTTCGCCAGTTATGATTTTCGGTCAACGACGTAATAGGGGGCGAGCCTATTGCCGTCCAGCGGGCCCTTTGTCTTGGGCTTTAAGTTTGCTATCAGATGGAGAACAGCCTTATCCCTTAGTCGCCTTTTACAACACCCAAGGAAAGAGGTGGAGCTCCTATTCCACTCCACCGGGGAACCAACATATATAAGGGTAATATACAGGTTATACTCAACCCTCATTCATTAACTAATTGCTAGACAGTTAACACCATCCGAATCAACACTTTTGTAAAGGTGTCTTTTCATAAACAAAATAATAAATTGCAACTCAATACATTAACATTTGGACCCAAAAGGTCAAGTTCAAAACCTGACCTTGAACTCTTTGCTATTGTAAATAGGGTTCACTGTTCTTTGTACACACGTCTTTATCAGACAGACAGTTGAATGTCAACGTGAATATTAAAACTATAAAAGTACGAAAAGGTGCACACTTTTTGATACAACTTTATATGAAAATGTGTATATTCATGAGGTATGTACTGAAAAAATGTGAACTGAAACGGTGTATTATGAAAAGGTGTACACTGAAAAAACAGTATACAAAAAGAAGTATACAAATCCTACAGTCCCGGGTCCTTTAAGCGGGGCGTGAAAAGGCATCTGATGAGGTGCCTTTTCACAGGCCGTCAAGCAGCTGAGTGCCACCACTGTTAACATGGTACATGTTTCCGATGGTGACCCTCTTTCTGAGACTTTGCCTTTGCTTAACATCAGGCGAGGAGAGGTCAAATTGAGGTGTCCTATAAAAAAAGTAGTACAGGGTGTATTTTTGAAATGGGGCAGTAAGGGCTTTCCTAGTACTCAAAGCTAAAACGGTCTCATAGCCTTTTGATCCCCACAAGAAATAAGATCAAATGACACCAACAATTTTTTTTTTACTTTTAGTATTTCTCTTGCTGACTGTACGGTTTTTCCAAAATCTGTGAATAAAGTTCGAAAAACATCGGAAAAAATGAAATGCTCAAGTGAGACTCGAACTCACAAGCTTTCCCTTACAGGGAGAATGCTCTTCCAACTGAACTATTGAGCCACACCTGAATCATTTCAAATTTTCCTTCTCTTTATATCCGTCTTTAAGGGCGACGGTGGAGCCATCTACCAACATTCTTACGAACTGTTGGAAACAATGAATTTTTTGTTTGAATATAGGACACGTCAATTTGACTTCATCTCGCCTGATGAATGATTTTTCAACCATTTTATGCATTGGATTTTGATGATCCGCCCAAGTATTTGAATGAATTTTTTATATCATTTATTATGCTAACTTTTAAGTTTGAAAAACATCGGAAAAAATTAAATGCTCAAGTGAGACTCGAACTCACGACCTTTCCCTTACAGGGACTTAAAGACGCCCTTAAAGACGGATATAAAGAGAAAGAAAATTTAAAATGATTCAGGTGCGGTTCAATAGCTCAGTTGGAAGAGCATTCCCCCTGTAAGGGAAAGGTCGTGAGTTCGAGTCTCACTTGAGCATTTCATTTTTTCCGATGTTTTTCGAACTTAAAAGTTAGCGTAATAAATGCTATAAAAAATTCTGTGAATAAAGTTCAAAATATCTCAAAAAGTTAGGGAAGGTCTCGTTAGAACATTTTACTATAACTATAATAATGAGTAAGGCCTTTACTGCCCCGTTTCAAAAATACACCCTGTATACTGAAAACGTATGAACTCCAAGGTGTATACTGAAAATGAATAAACCTAAAGATATAATAGTGAAAATAATAAGATCTGCGGTAGCCTAGTGGTTGGGTAATGGACTGCTGAGACGAGGTCTCGGGTTCGATCCCAAGTTCACCATGGCACACACCAATGACTTTTCGATGCTTTTCGAAGTTATGTGTGTATTTATCGCAGGTTTATAAGTACCAGATTAATGGCAATATGCTCGCCACCTATTACATTGGGACCCAAACATAAACTGGCCAAATGTGGGTGCTAGCACCTCTGCCTACCCCTTCGGGGAATACAGGCGTGAATTTATGTTATGTTATGTTATGTTTAATAATTATGTATACTTACATTCTTGGTCGATTGTACATTTCCGATTACAACCTCGACACATTTGCAATTTCATTCACGTACTTGTATTTTGATACATTACAGTTATTTTTGTGACACTTGGCACACACAGCGGCCACCTGCCTTCTGTCACACATGTATCAGTTGCCAACATGGTTAATTAGACGAATCATTTTGATAAACTCATTCAAAAAGGTCATGATAAATTGAGGAGTGCCTTTTTAACCCCCGACGCAAAAACGACGGGGTGTTATAAGTTTGACGTGTCTGTGTGTGTGTGTGTATGTGTGTGTGTGTGTCTGTCTGTGGCATCGTAGCGCCCAAACCGATGAACCGATTTGGATTTAGTTTTTTTTGTTTGAAAGGTATATTAGTCGGGAGTGTTCTTAGCTATGTTTGAAAAAAATCGGTCCAAGATGGCCGCCGCCACAACATGTTGGAATACATATTTCTTCATAACTCCCTCAATATGGGTATCAAATGAAAGAGCTTGACTAGTAGATTAATTTAAAAAGTATAAAATAAAAATTAAATTAAAAATTTAAAAAACCCCCGTCACAAAAAACACTTCCAAAAAGTTGAAAATAAATTAATAAAAATTTTGATTAAACGGTTGCCATGTCGGGGGACCTTGAATTGTTCCAATAATATAACGAAAAACTTAACCAGGTCTCCCGACATGGCAACCGTTGAATCAAAATTTATTAATTTATTTTCAACTTTTTGGAAGTGTTTTTTGTGACGGGGGTTTTTTACCCAACTGTGCTAGCGAGAGTATTGTGTTACGGGCTTAAGTATGTATCTTCTTCTTTATCTTAGCGTTAATCCCAGTGGCATCCGAATCAACAACTTGGAATCTGGGGTCCGCTTTACCAGTCTAACTGCGAATTTTGCTGGACTTCGATATTTTCCGTGGAATGACTGCTCCACAACCTAAATGCGATATTGAAGCATTGCAGTTAGACCAGTTGTTGGACTTTTGAGGGCTCCAACTACCCGTAACAATAGGGTATTTGACTAAGTCGTCGATTCTTCGCAATATTGCTTAATATGATAACTTGCTCTGAAAAACTATGCCTTGCAAAATAAAATATTGCATATCTAAACTGAAAATATGACTTTTCATTAGTTGAAATTCCCAAAAAAAGTCAAAATATAAACAATCAAATTCAATTCAAATATATATTTTTTTAGATTCCTCATTAAATTTTAAATAACTTTCATTATAACTATCCTTTATTTTTATTTTTTTTTATAATACTATATTATACGTGTAAACGCAACATACTACTCGTGCGAGTTAACATGGCACCTGGCTCGGGGCTTTGTGCGGGTGAGCGGGAGGGGTGTATGCTGACGCTACTAGCCTCGCACGGCGAGAGCGGGGTCGCGCGCGGGGAAGCGCGCGGGGAAGCGGGAGGTGGGTGTGTTCGAGGTAGGTGCCATTTTAATGCGCACGAGCTATAGACTGAGATAAATGCGATATTCTCTTGCACTCCATACATTTGCACTACGCGCTACAGAAGCGTGACGTCACAATTTCGTATGATTTTGTAAGGAGCGTTTTCGGGTGGCGCGACAAATTAAATTTTTCAAAATCAAATATCTTGAAAACTATTTGTCGTACGAAAATTTTACTTTTACAGTTCATTATATTATAAGAAAGTGGTCATTTTTCGAAAGTAAAAAAAATAGTCGAATAGCCTATTGTCATAGATGTTCGTATGGCAACCGAGACCAATGAGACGGCTTAACGTGCTCACCGAGGCACGACCAGACCAATGCAAATACCATATTTATGCATACAATTATTTGCACTGAGCGGGGTTCGAACCCGCGTCTCCTGCGTAGCGTGTATATTATGTAGTCAATGGGTTCTGGCTGTTAGCAAACTTGTTCTGTCTTTTCAGCAGCTCGTAATCTATACCTGTATCAATATTCAGCCTGACCCGTTTAGCCGTTAGAGCGTGATTAAATAACAAACATCTATTCATCATCATTTCACAAACGTTCATATTTATAATATTATTAGGATATCGACTTCTGTGACCTAAAATAGCATCGCATATTCGAGCAAAATTGGAACGCGACTAGGTAACGCCTTGCTATATCGATTTTAGTTGTCGACTGAGCTATATTATCGAATCGATAAGTAGCCTATTATGTTCTCGCGATTTCTACAGTCGGAACGACTCGGGCTAGCTACATAATTACCTTCAATGCTTCTATGCCTTGATCACACGCACCGAGTTGAGTGGCGAATTAGAACACTCGGCCGAGTGCTCGGTACGTTTGAACAGACCGCTGAGTAAAACGGTGAGACAGTCAGCCCTGAACGCGACTGCCACTCAGGAGTCGAGGGTTCGATCCCCACTCAGTTCAAATATTTGTATGCATGAATATGGCTATTTGCATTGGTCTGGCTGTTTCTATGTATAATATGTATATACATATTTACAAAAATAAAGTATCTAAGCATGTTTATTCGCATTCTAGTTTCAATAACACAAGCTAGTTAAGCTTACCATGGGTCTAGATAGCGTTGTGTAGAATGTTGTGGAATATTCATTTATTTATTTATGTATTCGACTGAGTCAATGGAGTGGCCAGCCTCCTATTTCCCTGTACTGTCTCGATCGCTCACTCGGTAGGTCTTAAAGGCACTGTCTCGTCACTTGCCACATGGCCATTGTCGCCCAACCTTCTTAAGATCTATCGTGTCCAAAATGAAGTTTTTTTTTTTATACACAGGACACGTCAATTTGACTTCACCTCGCCTGATGTTAAGCAAAAGGCAAAGTCTCGGAAAGAGGGTCACCATCGTAAACATTTACCATGTTAACAGTGGTGGCACTCAGCTTGACGGCCTCATTAGATGCCTTTTCACGCTCCGCTTAAAGGACCCGGGACTGTAGGAAGAAGGAAACACGTGAGCTGGCAGGGAATTCCAGGTCTTAGTGGTGCGGCATAGGAATGAATCACTGAAACGCTTGGTTCTAGCAGGTATACTCTGCACCGTAAATGGATGACATCTTAGCCCTGCACGTGTCGTCCTGTGAAGGAAAGGGGAGGGTGGGACTAATTGGAAGAGCTCGTCAGAACATTCACCATGGTAGAAACGGTAGAAAACTGCCAAAGTACTCAATAGAACTGAACTGTCTGTGCTAATTTCCAAAGAAGTGTGCTAACAGCTACTCGCCGACATCACTGTCTCGGCCGAGTAATATTTTACACACTTGCCATTCCACTCGGAGTGTGTGATCTAATCAAGGCATCGCCTCGTCAAGTCGACACTCGTCAGGTGTAATATTGCTTTTTAATTTCTTATACATTTTCTTCATGTGGAAATGCTGTCACTGAACGGTTATGTAGGAGTCGAACCAACTAAAACCGCACGCCGTCTTAGATCTTCTGACACCAGGGTGTAAGATTGCTTAAAATTTTATTTTATTCCTTACATCTCCAGTCACCAGATGACCCCCTCAGATCTGCGAATCACGGTATCCTCATCTTGTCCCCGAACTGTTGCTACTCCGGCACGCTTCTATTAGAGTGATAGGCGGCTCCACCTGTCACCCTCACGCCTGCTCATGGAGGCCGGAGGTCGTTGAGCAACTACCTTGTGCCACATACCTTTCACGCGTTTGGTGGGCCGGGAGAGTTGTAAATATCATCCAGCCTAATTGACGTGCCGTTTATTATAAATGGTTTTGTTATTAATTTTTGTAAAACCCGGTACTTATTAGTACTTAGGCTTAGTTGCACCATACTACCTGCCAAAATAAGAGGCTTCCGTAAAATTTAACATTAACAGTAACAATGACTCTAACGGTTTCTGTTAAATGTGTTGCACCAGGCAGTGTATTTAGAAGCTCGGTTAAGGTTATCAGGGTTGCAAGTCAAATGAGACATTATTTACGTGAAATTCCTAATGGGTATTTTTTTTATTGTGGTAATACTACAAGTTAGCTGTCATTTTTTTTATATAGGACACGTCAATTTGACTTCACTACGCCTGATGTTAAGCAAAGGCAAAGTCTCGGAAAGAGGGTCACCATCGGAAACATGTACCATGTTAACAGTGGTGTAACAGGTAACAGTTAGTAGAGATATGAAATGAAACTCCTTCGTTTTATACTTATAATATTATAGACACCTTCTTTTTGACAAATTTTAACCAATTTAACGTTAACAATGACAATAACCGGCCGACCGTGGCCGGTTACGGCTAGCGTCAAGTATTATTGACGTCATATTGACTGTAGTTGTCAAATGGTGCAACCTATTTTGTACCTGACCGGCCGGTACTTTAACAGCACTGTTAATGTTAAAGTAAGATGGTGCAACCCAGCCTTTAGGTAGGTACTAGTTAGCTTTTGCTGTTAATCCGACATTGAGCCTTTCCTATAATGATAAATATTTTAATGTATACGTCAGCCATTCAATGGCCCCTTTTAAATGAATTATACTGACATTATGGTACTAATGTTTTCTCAAACATGCAATGCCGTGCAAACTAATCTATTTTTTTTTTTTTTTTTATATTGGACACGTCAATTTGACTTCACCTCGCCTGATGTTAAGCTAAAGGCAAAGTCTCGGAAAGAGGGTCACCATCGTAAACATTTACCATGTTAACAGTGGTGGCACTCAGCTTGACGGCCTCATTAGATGCCTTTTCACGCCCCGCTTAAAGGACCCGGGACTGTAGGAAGAAGGAAACACGTGAGCTGGCAGGGAATTCCAGGTCTTAGTGGTGCGGCATAGGAATGAATCACTGAAACGCTTGGTTCTAGCAGGTATACTCTGCACCGTAAATGGATGACATCTTAGCCCTGCACGTGTCGTCCTGTGAAGGAAAGGGGAGGGTGGGACTAATTGGAAGAGCTCGTCAGAACATTCACCATGGTAGAGACAGTAGAAAACTGCCAAAGACGCAACATCTCTACGCATCTGCAAAGGCTCGAGGGTGTTCGTGACCTCAGGATCCCCAATAATGCGGACCGCACGTCGCTGCAACCTGTCGAGAGCATCTAATAAGTACTTTGCGGAGCCGTCCCAGAGATGTGAGCAGTATTCCACGCAGGAACGAATTTGGGTCTTGTATAGAAGACACCGCTGCTCCGGCGTGAAAAAACGTCTCACTCTGTTCAGGACTCCGAGTTTACGCGAGGCTGATTTGATGATACTCTCGATATAGTTTTTGTTATTCAGTTTGCAGCGAACATCCATACCGAGGATAGTGAGGTGATCCTGCAGTGGCAGTGGTGTGCTCTGAAGAGTGGGAAGGGGAAGGAAAGGAGATACCTTAGCTGTAAACGCACATGCCTGGGTCTTCTTAGCATTGAACTCGACCAGGTTCCTAGCGCCCCATTGAGAAATGTGGTCCAGGATCCGGTCCAGCTCTGTGACAAGAAGCTGCCTTTTTTCCGCGATATCAGACTGCTTGGCCGCAGGATGTGCGTGATAACTCCCATGTAAGGTGCTGTCGTCTGCATAGCAGTGAATGTTTCCGTCACAGAGCATGTCATTGATATGCAGAAGAAAGAGAGTGGGAGATAAAACGGAACCCTGCGGCACGCCAGCATTTACCTGCAAGAACTCCGAAGCTCGTCCATCACAAAGGACGCGAATACGGCGCCCCTGCAGGAAGCTTGCAACCCAGTTACACAGTCTAGGAGGCAGGCCGAAGGCTGGTAGCTTGGAAAGAAGCGATTTGTGCCATACCCTATCGAAAGCTTTGGCGATGTCAAGACTAATTGCCAGTGACTCACCGTGCTTCTCCATAGCCTCACCCCAAAGGTGGGTCATGTACGCCAGAAGATCACCCGTTGACCGTTTCGGTCTGAAACCGTATTGCCGGTCACTAAGCAAGGAGTGATCCTCTAGGTGGCGCATGAGCTGTGTGTTAATTATGTGCTCGAACACCTTACACAGCACTGAGGTGACGGCTATGGGTCGATAGTTGGCTGGGTCCGAGCGATCCCCCTTCTTGGGGATCGGCTGGACATTCGCCTCCTTCCAAGCCGAAGGCACTGTACCCGAACTGTAGGACAGTCGGTACAGCCGCGTTAGCATAGGAGATAACTCCGCTGCACATTTTTTAAGTACAACCGCTGGAATACCATCAGGACCACTGGCTTTCCGGACATTGAGTGATTGCAGTACTGCACGGACATCGCGTTGCCTGATACGTATATCAGGCATTGCGTGGTCACCAGTGGGCACTGTCCGTGGTTGCATACCACAATCATCGACTCGGGAGTTGGCCGCGAAGAGATTGACCAGCAAATTTGCTTTCTCTTGCGGCTCATGGGCCAGAGATCCATCGGGATTGCTCAGCGGGGGCAGCGAGGGCTGGCAGAAGTTGGCTTGCACGGCTTTGGCCAGTTGCCAGTAGCCACGGCTACCCGTGGGATGCGCCACTAGCTCTTGGCCCAGCCGCGCTATGCGCTGGGCATCCGCCCTGACGCATGCCCTCTTGCAGACCTTTGTGGCTCTGTTGTACGCCGCCTTGAAGTGACCCACGTTGGGATCGCGTGTGGCGCGCGCCCGCACCCAGGCGCGGTACGCAGACTGTTTATGTTCAACAGCCTCCGCGCACTCGCGCCCGAACCACGGACGCGCTCCGCGGACTCCGGTGACATCGGTGTATGGGATATAGTATTCCATACCTAGACCGATCTCACCGGCGACGGCAGTAGCGCTCTCAGATGGGTTCTTACCCTCAAAGCAGCGTTCAACCCACGGGATGGATGCATAATAGTCGCGCAATCCATCCCAGTCCGCTGACGAGTAGTGCCATAGCCGCCTCTTCCCCTGCACGGGTCGTGGGGGCGCTACAATGGGCACGGTGGAGCGGACCAGACAGTGGTCGGAGTTACCTAAAGCAGCAATCACCGAGACACTGTACTGGTCCGGGTGACTCGTCAACAGAAGGTCAAGCAGAGAGGGCTCTAGGCCGGACTCTCTTGGTATCCTCGTGACCTTGTGCACCAATTGAGTCAAGTCATGCGCCAGGGCAAATGCGTGAGTGGCTCTTCCCGCATGGTTTGTTATGGCGGAGCCCAACCAGATCTTGTGGTGGGCGTTAAAATCCCCCAAAAACACCAATTCGGCGTTCGGAAACCGCTCCTGCGCATCATCTGCCGCCTGACTCAGGTATTCAAATAGTCGAGTTATCTCTGCATCTCCTGTATGGGAACGGTAAAGGCACACATAGACCTGACTCGTGGAGCCATGGTCTACGTGTACCCAAAGGATGGAAAAGGATGGGTCCTCTAGACAGCGCAAACGGCGACAACAAATATCCGCCCTAACAAACACGCACACCCCGGCTTTTGCTCGGAAATTTTCCTCGATAACATAGCCGGGGTAAAGCAGGTAGGTCGTGTCGTCAGGGCGGCGTATTTGTGTCTCCGTTAGAAACAGCATAGCTGGTTTCGCCGTCTCCAGGTGTTGGTGGACGGCGTTGAGGTTCTTATGGAGCCCACAGATGTTCGTGGACTCCACCTCAAATAGAGTTTTTGTGGGAGAGTCCCTAGCCGCTGTTTCAACAATTTTTGTTTTGTGCGCTGCCATGAGGTGAAGGGTAAGGGAAGGCGTGAAAAAGAGGTGATTGTCGCCGCAGCACCGCGTGACAAAACATGGGAGATTGGTTTCATCTATGAATGTGAGGCGTGACGAGAGCCGACGCGCCGAACGGAAGGGCCCCCGTACCCTCCCGAATATGGTCGCCGGGCTCCCGTCCGGTCGCCAACCGGCACGACGAGCCATATCGGGATTATGCGCGACCTGGTGGGGCAGCCTCCCAGGGTGGTTAGTCCCAGTTGGGCCCCTGTACTATGCCGCGGGCGGCCAGCGGCACCACCGTTTCTACGGGTCTCCCTGCCCGGCGCGGCGCCCCGCGTCACACCCCACTAGACTACGCCAAAACCCACCGGTCCCACTAGTGCTGCGACTACCATCACCTCGGCCCGGCTATGCACTTGCTGATCCCTGAACGCAATCCAACCGAGATTGGATTACTATGGAGGGTTTTTCGCACTTGTGCACGGTGGTACCAACCCGGTCGAAATAAGTGTCAAATTTGTGCCATCAAATTTCTACCACCTGTTAAATCTATACTCTATCATCTAAGTGTGAGAGTCGACATTATTTATCACACCCTTTGATTAGATTTACCTGTAAGAGTGACTTTGTATGTAAACAATTCTTGGAAATAATTTTACTAATGTCTAATTGTAGTATCGATTTGAAACTTTAGAAGTAACTATGTGACGGCAATAGGCTTATCCTCTATTACTTAATTTTAATACACCCCTTCGGGGACTTAACAGTGTGAATATATGTCTGTATGTACCTAAGTATGTAATATTCGGATAATAATCGTTAGAAAAATTCTGGTAACTGTTAATACTTACCAGGATTCCCGTTAACCCCTTCAACTAAGCTAAATTGTTTGTATTAGGAGAGGCTTCTTGTTGCTTCTTGTAATGTCACGGATCCGAACTCGAGACTTCTCGATCGCTGACTGCTTACTTAAGCTACAGACGTTTCTTTGGTATAAATCACAGGATGATAATATTTTTTCTTTCCTTTTGTTTCAGAACCGGAATCCTTCCTACTAACCCTCCATTTCACTATCTGTCAAAATTCCCGCAAAAATGATCTGTCAAAACGATCACACCTAATAAATAACAGGTATTAATAACAGTGATTTTTAACAGCGATGCGTTAAATACCTGTTATAATATCAGAAATAATAATGATATCGAGAAAATTATAACTGGTGAATACTAGACATATAGTTTAAAATGGCGACTCCACCCGAGTCTCCGGTCGAAGAGCATGCGTATGAGTTGGAGCCGAGTCGAACGCCGAAGCCTATTCCTGTTGCCTTGGAAGAGCTGTGCCGGCAGACCAAGTTCTCAAAGCAGGAGATACGAGTTATGTACAGAGGATTTAAAACTGTGAGTACCTAGTTCCTTTTTATTTTTCTAAATATTATTATTGAGATTCAAACGACTACAAAATGGGGTTCCTCAAAAAGGGCAGAAGGTTTCTACAGGGTTAGCAGCGTTTTGCCCCTGGTGTTGCATACGTTCATAGGCCACAGAGACTACTTTGCATTAGGTTGTTTTTCCATGTGCTTGTCTGCATTTAAGTGGTATAAAAAATAGCTGCGTGATTTTCCTTGTAGAGGGCCATCCTATTTTTAAGTGTAGGGTTGTACTGTACTGCGTTCGATAGTTCGAGTAAGTATCCAGTTGATGGCAAGAAGATAGCCTTTATTAAGTACACACGACATAGTTGGTTTCCTTCTCGTAGGTGTATGACATTGTCACAGCCAAATGAAATAAAAAACAGCAAATTGGGCACCTAAGACTAGTAAACCAGAATATCTCAAAATATACATATATAACACTAGCTTTTGCCCGCGGCTCCGCCCGCGTGGAAGTCGGTTATCGCGACCAAATATAGCCTATGTCCTTCCTCAAAGTCTAATCTACCCCTATACTAAATTTCATCAAAATCGGTTCAGTGGTTACGGCGTGAAAGCGTAACATACAGACAGACAGACAGACAGACAGACAGACAGACAGACAGACAGACAGACAGACAGAGTTACTTTCGCATTTATAATATTAGTATGGATAACATAAACTCACGCCCGTATTCCCCGAAGGGGTAGGCAGAGGTGCTAGCACCCACATTTCGCCAGTTTATCAAAATTTAAGGACTTGGAATATTGAAAGTGAGCCCATGGATAATGATTGAAACTTATGGTTTCTTATGACAGTTCGGGACTTCACGCTATAGTAATATTTGACTTACTTTTGCCGACGTTTCATACACGTCCTTACTACTACTAAAAAAACCATGAGTTTACACCGCACTAGTTTAAAGATTGAAACTTAGTTCTGATTTTTCACTGTGGTGCTAGAAGTCAATAGTAAGTAATATTTAGAAAAATATACGTAATTCTTATTAATATTTAGCACTGCGATTGTAGTGGAAACGGCACCCATTAAGACTAAAATGATTTATTCATAAGAAACCTCACGCAACGTTCAACAGAGGAAGTGGACCATTTACCATGGCTTCCCTTTCGATTTAGAAACGCACACCTACTTGTCAAGGAGTCATAATAACTTTTGACGTGAGATATTGTCTATAACTATGTTTTAATTCTAGAAAACTTGGTAATAATTGCTGCTTCTTCTATCGCGTCGATGACGTTTCGACTTTCAACTAAACTATGTGTTCTGTTACATGGCTCAGAATCTTGGAGGCGCTAAGTTCTACCTAGTTCTAGTGTATGGGCAAGTACATACGTAGTATCATGATTTAGTCTGTGGTATAGACATATTAGTAGGTGGGTCATAATTGGCGGAGTAATTCCACACTCACATAGCAGGTCCGTGTAACACGTGAAATCCCATCTAGGCCTAGGTTTTGCTTACTTCGGTCGAGTTTTGTCCGAAGTCTATTTAAAGAATTCAACCTGATCAGGGAAAGGTTTAGGAGACGGGGTTCATTAAAATATGTTAACATGATATCGTTACCACCTTTTTTCGTGCGAAAATCACCTCAGATCCCTCCACTGTCGGAGCCGGAGAGGGAGGTTATGTCGGTCTCGAACCGACTAAAACCGCACGCCGTCTGTGGGTCATCGGGCCAGGCTGAAGGTGAGGTGTCTTCGACATATCCCTCGCACCCCGGCTAATGAGATATGATATTATTCAACCCATAACAGCGCCAGTATTACTGACGACGTTCGTGTCACACTGTTCTAAAATATTTTGAACTTAGATTACAAATGTATTATTTTAAATATCGATATAGTTTTTATTATTCTTTATTCTCTTCCCATCCCGTGTTTCTTTAAATGACTCTTAGCGGTGATGCCAGCGAACATGCTACTATTTTATAACTTAAGTTGAAGTACAATAAAAATTATACTGGGTGATTTTATGGTCGTTTCGAATTAAAAGAATTTGGGCTCAGTTTGTATAGCAAAATTATCTGGAAGTACTGATTTGGCGAAAGGATTTTTTTTTAAATTATGTATAGGAATAATGTTCAGGTGAAAAAAAAAATGCTCGGGGGTTTTAAAAAAAAATCTTTCGCCAAATTAATACTTCCAGATGATTTTGCTTTCGATACTGTGCCCAATTTTTTTTATCCGAAACTATTATAAGAACACCCAGTATATCAATAGTATATAAAAAATGCAAATCTACAATGAACAGTAGCGATTTCGTGATGAATTCCGTTGTTAAACAGTCACTCGTTCAAATAATAGCATTGATAGATCGTATCTATGGTCTAGTGTAATTGGTGCGATATCGCCGATACCGATACCCGTACCTAGTATTTACTGGATACTCATCGCGTGTGTATTTACTGATACTGTCACGATAACTATATCGGTAGCAGGTATTTTTTTTTGAAAAACATATATATAATAATAATAAATAATAAATAATAATAAATAAAAATATAAGCTATAAAAAATTCACTAAAAAAAAAAGGTATTTTATTATTTAATATTTTTTATTATGATATGAATTTTTGAATGAATTTTTTATAGCATTTCGTAAGAATGTTGGTAGATGGCTGCACCGTCGCCCTTATAGACGGATATAAAGAGAAGGAAAATTTGGAATGATTCAGGTGGTGCTCAATAGCTCAGTTGGCAGAGCAGTCCCCCTGTAAGGGAAAGGTCGTGAGTTCGAGTCTCACTTGAGCATTTCATTTTTTCGAGTGTTTCCACATTGTACCCACAAAACTGTACCCACAAGCTAAAATAATAATAATTATTCCTTATTCTACCTCCTGCAAAATTTCATTCCACATTCTACCCTGACGTATTGTAGATAGGCAATTGTTTATGATGTTCATCAGTACGCACCGTCAGCAAACAAAGTAATACTTTGATACTTTTTCAAAATATTTAAACAGAGGCAGAGGGAGGATAGGCAGACATGGCGCACATTGGGAGAGGCCTATGTCCAGCAGTGGACTGCAATAGGCTAATTCATTGATTGACATAAAACCTATGTTATATCAGGGGTAAATTTGAAGATATATACCAAACATAACTATTAATATTACTGTGGTAATGGGTTCCTAACCTAACAATATATTAATAAAGGCAGCACCTGGGTGTAAGATGGGCGGTCACCTCATATTGTCTAAAGCCGCTATTTGAAGACTTCAGCGGTCTGAAGTCTTTACACAGGGGCGCCAGAGCCTGTGTGACGATTAATGGCCCCTATACCAACTGGTGCATGTTTCTAAAAAGTGTCCGGTAAGGATGTTGGCTTGGCTGTTCATTTAAATAATAATCATTGCTACGCAGGAGGCGCGAGTTTTATCCCGCGAGGCAATATTTTTATGCATGAATATGGGTATTTGCATTAGTCTGGTCGTGCCTCGAAGAGCACGTAAAGCCATTGGTCCCGGTTGCCATACGCACTTCTATGTTGCCATACGAATACCAGGGCCTCGATTCTACTAAAGCCAAACTATAGTCGTGCCGCAGCGATTGCAGAAGAATTAAATAATAGACTTTAAACTAATGGTTTTAAAGTTCAAAATTAAACGACTTTTTGCAAAGTGAATGGAAAAGTGTAATGAGACTTTTCTCATTTCATTTTGGACTTCATGCGTATAGAAATAAAGTCTAAAATTTAATGTAATTTTTTTCACTGACAATGGCACCACGATGGTTTAGCTTTAGTAGAATCGAGGGCCAGTTGTTGCGAGTATATGGAGTCCTAAAAATTCAACAACTAGTGTAACTGCAATGCTTCGATAACGCCAATGTTGTGGTGTTCAACTTCGAGGAGCATCTCCGGAGACTGGCCCCCAAATCGAGGGACACAGCTGGCGCTTTGGCGCGACTGCTGTCCAACATGAGTCGTGCGGTCCATGGCCCTAAATGGGTGCCCAATATGGGCGGAGACCCTTTTTTTTTCGTACGGAATTCCCCATCGGATAACCCCCTGCCGGAGCCGGAAGGGGAGGTTATGTCGGACTCAAACCGACTAAAACCGCACGCCGACTGTGGGTCGTGGTGCTAGGCCGGAGGTGAGGCTGTCATCGACATATCCCTCACACCCCGGCTGACCCAGGGCCATCCCTTACGGTCTGGCCCTCATCAGGAGGGGGGACAACGGTGTCCCCGACTCGCCCCCGGAATGGGCGCGCTTCTTTCAGCGCGCTGCCGGGGCGGAGACCCTAACTGCCACCAATGCACCACTGCTGCGTGCTCCGCAGCGTGCAATGGTCAGCAGGGCCATTAGGGGGTACCGCACGATATCGTTTGAGGCGGCGAGTCTCCTTGCTGGAACCCTAGCGGCGGTAAGACCCATTATGGGGGACTGGCTAGAGAGGCCACCCGGTAGCCTTTCGTACCGGCTGATGCAGGTGATTACGGTTTCGGGAAGTACCTGCGTCAGATTCAAAAGGAGCCAACGTCCAAGTGCCATCACTGTGATGCGAGCGAGGACACGGAGCTGCACACGCTGACCGTGTGCCCAGCGTGGGACACGCCGAGGCGGGTCCTAGTGGCGGCTCTGGGGGTGGGAGTCCTCACGCTCGCCACTTTGCTCACAGCAGCGCGAACGCTTGGAGTGCGGACGCCTCCTTTTGCGAGCAAGTAATGCTCGAGAAGGAGGCGGCCGGTCGGGTCCGTCCTCCATGAGCGCTGGCCTGGGGGTGATCGATGGAGCCGCCTGTCACCCTAGCAGAAACAGGCCGCGACGGCGGCGCAAAGTTCGCCTTCCCGTACCCGGGTCTAGATGGGGATACTACGGACCCCACAACCCGAAGGGGGCTATCTCAAAAGATATGGTCCTGGGTTTGCCGGGGTGCGAGAGATATGTTTTCTGCAATCTCACCTCTGCCAACCAAAGACCCAAAGACGGTGTGCGTTTTAGTCTGTTCGAGTCCGACATAACTCCTAACCTCCACCGGCTCCGGGGGGTGGTATCCATGGGGATTTTTCGCACGTTAAAAAAAGGCACGATTCGTCTGGGCCTGGGGCTACGGCATAGGGACCGTGGAGTCAGGACCCAGGGTCCCCTGACCAGGAAGTGCTACTGTGCGACATGGCATTGTTGAAACTCTCATGCCAGTTCCACCCGAGTCTCACTGGGTGCTTATGCGACTAGATCGGAAGGTCCTCCTGTTGGTCGTCATTGTACAGGCCCGGGCTCTACACCGGGGTATCAACATATAAACGGTGTGTACTTCCCGCATTTTCGATTCGCCGACGACATCGTCATAGTTGCTATGCTTGGAGTTTCTTTAAAGGATAGAATTCGTAACGAGGTCACCCGACATAGCTAGTAGAATAAACAAGCTGAAGTGGCTGGCCACATCTGTTGCAGGAGCGATAGCCGTTGGAGTAAACGAGTTTTAAAAGCTGAACACCCCTTAGACAAATGTGGCTGGGACAGACTGGATTCGAAAGGCGAGGGATCTTGAGCAATGGTGTACATTGGGAGAGACTGGCATTGGTCCAGCAGACTAATTGATTGATTGATTGATCCAATACATCGATATGCCTTGATTTTGATATTGGATCTTAAATTTTTTAGTTTGGTATGTGTGTTATGAGAAATTAAAACATATTAAACCTCTTTTTAATCACTATTTTCCAGTATAATATAGTTCACGTCACGTGTAGCCGTCGTGTAGCCATTAAATCTTTCATTGAAAAAAAATATTTTTTGTTTACATGTGTCATTCAAATGTCACCCTCTGATTGATCCTGCCACGATCAGTGTTCTTTTACAAGGTGATTTTGTAGGTAATTAGTTTTTGGTGAGTTTTATATTATAAGGACAACATAGCCACACGATTTTTAAGTATAAACTGAGTTATCATACCTTGGCAATAAATACAAGAGTGACAGCATTTTACTCTAAGCTGGTTATATCCAAAAACAGTAAGTACCTATCGTTATTTATTATTTTATCTATGAAAACGACACAACAAGTTTAAGGTCTAGTGTAATGATCATAATAAGTAATAAAATCCAATATTTAAATTCATACGGGTAGGTGTACTACTATTACAGTGAGCAGGAGCTAGTCGGTCCCAGTTCCTCGCGTCGTTACCGGCAAAATAGTCTAGATGCACAGTACGCGTTTTTTGAATATCTTTTAAGGATACGGGCAGGCGCGCAAAGCCTGCTACTTCTAGGGTAATAGGCGACTCCACATATCACCCCCAAGCCCGTGCTCATGAGGGAAGGAGGTCATTCTGCGACCTCCGAAGCTCGAGTTTCCTCAAGTCGCAGGCAGCGGATTCCACTAGCCTTCTAGGTTGTGTACAGAAACTTGTTTAGCTCATATGGTGTAACAGCAACAGTTATATGAATCAGTGTGCTAAATACTTAAATAAATAAAATAAATATTGAGGAACAGTTTATAAACAGTGCATTAAGTATACTCCTTTATTTTTTCATTTTCTAAAACAATATACAAGGAACTCCACTGTAGGCATATATTTACATACTCCTATATATATAATTTCAATCTTTTTTCAGATTACCGAAGAGGATGCTGTTTTGAGTAATATGCTAGAGCCGCTGTGAAGGATGCTATACATAGACCAGATTGTAGCTGTGATCCAAACAGATGTTTGCCTGTTATATGGTTATTCTACTGCAAATAGTCAATGATGCCCTTCTAAGAGAAAATTCTACTGAAATTATACTCTATTTATAAAATTTTTAATGATTGACACAACAAGTCCGTTGATTTTTGTATTTGCAGTGTTATAACGATTATTTTGAATTAGGGGATAAGAGCATCGTTAAAAATTATCTATCCATTTATATAACAAAATATATAATAAAATATATAAAGAAGATAAATAAATATATTGAAACAAGTAACGTTGTCTTTTGCTGGTATCCTAGTCTTTGTCCGACTTAGGTTAGGGTCGACTTCCAGTCTAACTGCATCGCGGCTGAACTTTTACATTTCCCAGGAAGCTACTACTATCTAACCTACACAACCTACCCCTTGGCGATATCGAAGTTCTGCAATTAGACCAGTGTTGTTGGGCATTGTTTCGGGCTCACTAAACAATCACTGCAACAGATATTCGTATTACAACCGGGGCACAGAATAAATTAGGAACCGGGACCGATGGCTTAAAGTGCTCTCCAAATAATGACCTACCTAATAATTATATTATTGCACTTAGTGCATAAGTAAATCCATCGCTAGTTTTGGACCGCACCCCGTTTACAGTGCCGATTGTGCCTCCCCTATTTACCTATAACCTATGCTGACTTTGTCCAAAAACCTGTAAGTTGTCTCGTAAGGGTGGCATAAAGGAAAAAGATAATGGATGGAAAATCGGGAGTCCCACCAAGATCTTCGGGCTAAAATCAACCCCATTTGCCCTGTGTGCAGTGCACACATATAGGTGACGGCTGCAGTTTCTACTCACTAACTTTTAAACTCTTGCGCTCCAAGATATACAATAGTGATAACGGGAATTAACCTCCATCCGCCAAGGGCGCTGGTTTAGTGAGGTCACTGTTACCCTAGCAGAAGCAAGTCGGAGTGGCAACGTGATGACGCCTCCCTCCTCCCCCGGCACGGGGCCTCCGGGTTTCGAGGTGCTCCCCTCAGGTGTAGAAAGCACGGTGTCTCCGTCTTGCTCCCGGAAAGGGGCGCACAACAACGGGTGCCGGAAACCCGCGCAGAGCCAAGGCGAACCGAACGTCGGAGGTCGCAGAACGTCCTCCGTCCTCCATGAGCGCTGGCCTGGGGGTGACCGGTGCCTTTCGGACCGTTAGGTTGAATTTTCAAAATGTTGAATTTCCATAATGTTGAATTCCCAGTTAGTTGAATCCCAGAATGTTGAATTCCTGTAACGTTGAATTTTTTAATCCTACAATGTTGAATATCGTTTATCAAAAAGTTGAATTCTTAATTCGTTGAATCGCACAATGTTGATAAATGGAATGATTCTGTTTAATTTATTTTTTATTGCAATTTGTGTCGTGTACGAGTATATTCTATCACTACCGTACTCGTACCTACGTAAGAAAATGTAATGTTATTCAAATGCAATTTTATTAAAAAAAGAACAAAAATTATGCTTAACAAGTCATTGATAGACAATACAGTGTTATACTTAACATAAAACCTCTTAATATTACTGACATTTTAAATTTAAAAATATTTTCAAATAAAATTAAAATTACACAGTGACTTTAAAACCCGAGTTTCAGTCTGAAATAGACAATTTTATTAAGAAATTGCATGGGTGTAATTTCGTTGTTGTTTAACCTTCTTAATATTTTTTTATAATTTTGGTCAAATACAACATCAGCTAAATTCCTGTTTTTCTTAAAAGGAAAAAAAAAGTGATCTTCTGTATTTCCGATCATAATAGGCAGTTTCTTTAATCAATGTTTTGAAAACCAAAAATATGTTGGGCGTTAATGGCAGTTGCGAGTTTATTTTACGATGGTATCCCTCGCAGGAATTTGTTGTCCTATTGGCATCATCTGCACAGCTTATGAGAGTGTGATCCATGTTATACCACTGCTGTTCAAAATATATTAGGAACTTTTGCATGTTACTTGTCTCCGGGGCTTTCTGTTTTATGCTATGCCAAGCTGAAGAAATATACTTTGCAGGTAGAAGGACTAAATATGAACACAGCCGGACTATGTTTCTTTCTGATTTAAATGCACTCTTTTTTAAATTGTACTGCTTTGCTCTCTTCCATATAGCTTTGTTAAAGTGCTGAAAACAACCCGTGACTTGGACTCCGTTGAAAACACGTTTTATTGCGTTAATTTGGCCTGTTTCGTAATCGCACTTAAAATTTTGTACGTACGTGTACAAAATTAGCTAGCTTGATCTTTATTAATCTAAAGAACCGTATATAAGTTTTCTGTGTTTTGTTGGGTAAGAAGGCATATATAACAGGGAATATATTGATGCTTTTTTCGTCTGAGTAGTAGTCCAGGTGCAAAATATAAAGTTGGTAGAAGGGTTTTGGACATGCTTTAAACGTGCCGTCACCGTAAAAAGAAACATTATTAGGTGATTTTAAAATACTCTTAAGTTGTTTGGAACAAAGAATTATGATTTGAATTATGGTCTTTATGACCATCTTCAATACATATGAACTTTTCGGGTTAGGCACCCTTAGGGACGATCACATCTTCAATGTTTTTAAAAACCAATCGTTCGGATCCTAAAAATGTTTTTCTTATTCTGTAAAGAGTGCTTTTAATAGACGAATATGTAGGAATTTCAAATGCAGGTATATCTAAATTGTCCTCTACAAATCGAGTCACCATGCCTTCAAAAATGTTTTCAACAGGGTTCAAATTTCTGCAAACTTCTTCCTTTACACTATTTATAAATTCTGTTATTTTTATTTTATATTCATTAACAACACATTTATGTGAAGAACTGCGTATTATTGTCGACTTATCTGCGCTCAAAGTGACGGTGGCCGTACATATATCGCGAATAACGCACTTCCATCGCGTAGTGCCGTTTTGGTTCGCTTTACCATCTTTGCTTAGACAATATTTACCTCCTATATTAAGAATTTCACTATTCTTACGAGATTTATAGAACTTTATTTCGTTACTATTCATTTTTACAAATTAAAGAGCATATTGGCAAACAGTTATTGGCGTTTGATAATTGTCATATTTTGAAAGATTGAAGGTGTGTCATTACAACCTAATCTATGATTTTATCATAAGTGCCAATTAATACAAGTAGGTTTTAGTAAAGAGGTTCAACATTATGGAAAATCGACATCTTAGGAATGTGATACTAACATTCAACAACATGAGAATTCAACGTTACAGGAATTCAACATTCTGGGATTCAACTAACTGGGAATTCAACATTATGGAAATTCAACATTTTGAAAATTCAACCTAACGGTCCGAAAGGGACCGGTGGAGCCGCCTCTCACCCTAGCAGAAGCAGGCCGCGGCGGCGGCACAAAGTGCGCCTCCCCGTAACCGGAGCTAGATGGGGACACTGTGGTCCCCACAACCCGAAGGGGGCCATCTCGAAAGAGCTGGTCCTGGGTCTGCCGGGGTGCGAGAGATATGCTTTTGGCAATCTCACCTCCGGCAACCAAGGACCTAAGACGGCGTGCGTTTTAGTCGGTTCGAGTCCGACATAACCACCTCCACCGGCTCCGTGGGGATTTATCGCACGATAAAAAACTACTGTTAGGCTGATGGTGTTACCCCTGGACACAGTAAGTGCAATAATATAATTGGACTCCACGTGTTACCCCTGGATTCACGCTCATGGAGGTAGAAGGTTGTTAAGCAACCTTCGATACCATTCTAGGTTGCCACCGCGCCTCACGAACTATGCGAATCTCAAGTCTCTCCTGGACCCGCTCCTCGCACTCCTTATCGAGCATTACTTGCTCTTAGAAGGAGGCGGCAGCAGCTCATGTTCGCACCCTCGCTATAAGCAAGGTACTTAGCGGGAGGATACTCACTTAAAGGGCAACGTGTAAGGTCCATCACGGCGTCTCTTGATGGACTCCAACAAATGTACTCTGTGCCAGGTTCCCGGCTAGTGTGTGCAGCCCTGAGTCCTCGCTCTCATCACTGTGATGACACTCAGATATTGACTATTTCCTGACCCGAAATAGGTAGTCCCAGTATCTTCTTCATCTTAGCGTTAATCCCAGTCACATCGGAAGCTTTCAACTTGGAGTCTGGGGTCCGCTTTACTAGTCTAACTGCAGATTTGGCTAAACTTAACATTATTCTGTGAAGCGATTGCCATCTGACCACCACAACCCGAAGGCGATATCGAAGCATTGCAGCTAGACCAGTTGTTGTACTTTTACTACCCGTAACGACTGCTATAGGTGTTTGTATGGTAACCAGGACCGACGGCTTAATGTGCTCTTAGAGCCATGACCAGGCCAATGCAAATACCCATATTTATGCATACAAATATTAGCATTCGATCGAACCCGCGCCTCCTACGTAGCGGCTGCGTTCACTACCGCTACGCCATCGCCATCGCCACAGAGGCTGTCAAATAGGTAGTCCTAGTATAAAATGCAGTATACTGCGCCCAGAGCTTGATAATGAATCAATTGCGTCCTCATTACAATAAGTTCAGTATTTTTATATATATACTAGCTTTTGCCCGCGACTTCGCCCGCGTGAAGTTCGGAATAGAAAGGTATAGGACACACTGCTCCTCTTACCGCGACGCAGATAAAGTTTCTGTGAGCCTGGTACTTCAAGCAAATGTACCAGGGTCGCAGAAATACATCCCCTGACCGCGACCCACAGAAACCTATAGGTACCCGGTATAAAATAAAAGTCGAATGGTATGAAAATTATCCTATGTCCGTCTTCTGGTTCTAAGCTTCATTCCATTCAGCAATCGGTACAGCCGTTCTTGAGTTATAAATAGTGTAACTAAAACGACTTTCTTTTACAGGTATATTTAGGATATATATATATAGGACACGTCAACTTTATTTGACTTCACCTAGCCTGATGGTAAGCTAGAGGCAAATTCTCGGAGGGTCACCATTATAAACATGTACCATGTTATCAATGGTGCAGCCGGCGGCACTCGACTTGACGGCCACATCAGATGCCTTTTCACGCCCCGCTTTTCTTAGGATTTTACGATTCTTAGGAGCTACAGTGGAACATTATGTAACTACATACCTACATAGAATTAACCACATTACTATGCCGCGCGTATAGCTGTATGCCATAATCTGCTAAAACGTATCGGTCTAGCGTTATGATTTTGATTTGATGATTCACCTCTGCCCAACCCTCCTGGGGATAAAGGCGTGATTATATGTATGACTCTTTTTAAACTAAAGTTTCATGTAGGGGATGGAAGGAGTCCTGCACAGCATATTTTATACCACATACAGTGCACATCTATCAGCATGCGAGTGGAGTTGCGGGCAATAGCTAATATTTTATATGTTGAAGTTTTCTATTAGCCGAAGTTATTTTCTGTCTGTACCTATATAGTTATAAGTTGATGGTAAATGACAGAGGGTTGAGATCGAAATATGTTTTGGGTAGAATAAGGAAAAAATAATGAAATTTATTTTCGTGGGTAGAATGTGGAAGGACCTGTGGCTAGAGATCGGAAAAAAATGCTTGTGTTTTGTTTTTGGTCGAGTTTTGTGGGTAGAGAACGGAAGAGGCCATATTTTCCAATGTTTTTCGAATTATGATATGAATTTTCGTTGAAGGATTTTTTAATAATATTCCACAACATTTTACACAACGCTGTCTAGACCCATGGTAAGCTTTTATAGCTTGTGTTATGGAATCTAGAATGCGGATAAACATACTTAGATACTTTTTTTTTATTTATACATAGAAACACCCAGACCAATGCAAATAGCCATATTCATGCATACAAATATTTGCACTGAGCGGGAATCGAACCCGCGCCTCGTGCGTGGCAGTCGCGTGCACAATCATGTTCATACATACAATGTATATTAACGCCTGTATACCTAATTCGAGCCTTGAATGGAATAAGGTTATGCCTAATAAGGCCTTTTGGTATGCTAAAGGCTCAGGAGAGAATGTTACAATTACAGACACCAGCAATATAAAAATGGTAGCCCTCAGATTGACAGCATAATCAGATGAACTAAGTACGTAATACCTTTTTTTTTTCGTGCGGAAATCCCTTCGATACCCCCCTTGCCGGAGCCGGAAGGTGAGGTGAGGTCATGTGGGACTAGAACCGAGTAAAACCGCACGCGGACTGTCGGTCGTGTTGCTAGGCCGAAGGTGAGGTTGCCATCGACATATCCCTCGCACCCCGGCTGACCCAGGGCCATCGCTTACGGTCTGGCCCTCCTCGGGAAGGGGGACAACGGTGTACCCGACTCGACAATGGTGGCCCTTAGCGTGACAGCGTAATCAGATGAACTATGTAATTCATAAATTCACGCTTGTATTCCCCGAAGGGGTAGGCAGAGGTGCTAGCACCCACATTTCGCCAGTTTATGTTTAGGTCCCAATGTAATAAGTGGCGAGCCTATTGCCACTAACCGGGCACTTATAAACCTGCGATAAATACACACATAACTTCGAAAAGCATCGAAAAGTCATTGGTGTGTGCCATGATAAACCTGGGATCGAACCCGAGACCTCGTCTCAGCAGACCACTAGGCTACCGCAAGAACTGTGTAAGACCATAAAAGAACCATGTAATAAATTTACCTGTAACTAAGTATGTATGATAATAAATTTGGATTTGAGATACTTTTCACGCCCCGCTTAAAGGATCCGGGACTGTAGGAAGAAGGAAACTCGTGAGCTGGTAAATAATTCTAAGACTTAATTGTGCGGCATACGAATGAGTTACCGAAGTGCCTGGGACTCGATACTGCTAAAGCCATACCACAGTGGTGCCACCGACACCGCCAAATAACAGCATTAAATAATAGACTTTAAAGCGATGCGGTTAAAGTTCAAAATTAAATGACTTTTTGCAGAATAATTGAAAAAGTGTAATGAAACTGTTTTTGTTTAATTTTAGATGTAATTTTTACAGTGACTGTGGCAGTACAGTGGTTTAACTTTGGTAGAATCGAGGGCCTGGTTCTTGATGGAATGTTCTGCACCGTTTGCAGGTGACATTTAAGCCATGCACGTTTTATCCTGAATTGCCTCTAAGTAGTAGGTCCACCGAAGCTCTGTCAATTAAACCCAGACTACATTGCTCCACTTTAATATTTTGTTAACATAGCATTACTTACATTTCATTATTCATGCCATTTAGTTTAAGTTCAGTTCGCGTTCGACAACTATCGACGAACCCCGCGTACAACAACAGTGTTGTCGTGTATCTATCAATATATTTAGTCAGTTAAAATAGCATTATTTACATTTAATTATCCATGCCATTTACTTTGAGTTCAGTTCGCGTTCGACAACTATCGACGAACCCCGCGTACAACAACAGTTGTCGTGTATCTATCAATATATTTAGTCAGGTAAAATTCTGGATCTGCTTTAGCCTAGTGGTATGGGTAATGGACTGCTGAGACGAGGTCTCGGGTTCGATCCCAGGTTTATCATGGCACACACCAATGACTTTTCGATGCTTTTCGAAGTTATGTGTGTATTTATCGCAGGTTTATAAGTGCCCGGTTAATGGCAATAGGCTCGCCACCTATTACATTGGGACCTAAACATAAACTGGCGAAATGTGGGTGCTAGCACCTCTGCGTACCCCTTCGGGGAATACAGGCGTGAGTTTATGTTATGTATGAAAATTTACTTCTGTGTTTTACTGAACTATTTATAGAACCGAAGGTGTGCGAACGTACACCCAGCTTAATTCGTAATGAATCTACGAGGACCCTTACCATGTTAAGCTTTAAGTCCTTACGGCTGTTAACTTTGGGATACCGTCGTAAGAATCAACGACTTGGAAGTTATTGTCTAATTCCACTTTTAGTTAATTTAGGAGAACAAATCGTAACTAATTTCAACTAAAGGCCGTGCCAGATAGATTTAGAATAATTGCAGAAATTTTTTTAAAAGCAAAACAAATTCTAAGTAAGTATTAAAAATCGAATACATAGGGAAAAAAAGTATCATCTCGGCCGGGACTCGAACCCGCAGTCTTTCCCTTACAGGGGGAATGCCTTGACCAATTCGGCTACAGAGACACGCCCGATGTGATTGAAATTTCCCATCTTATACGTCTTTAAGGCGACGGCGAATCACATCGGGCGTGTCTCGGGCGGAGTCATCAAAAATCAATGTTTAAAAATGGTTAAATAATCATTGGTTCCAACAGTTCGTAAGAAAGTTGGTAGATGACTCCACCGCCGCCCTTAAAGACGGATATAAAGAGAAGGGAAAATTTGAAGTGATTCAGTTGTGGCTCAATAGCTCAGTTTGAAGAGCATTCCCCCTGTAAGGGAAAGGTCGTGGGTTATGTCACGTCTTGAGCGAAAGCAAGGAAAGGAAAGAGGGGTCACCATTACAGATAGCACCAAGAATAAAACAAGTTTAATTAAGCGTCGTCGGTAGCTTAGTGGTTATGGAGTTGCCCTTACGATCGAGAGGTCTCAGGTTCGAATCCTGACCATCACACTACCGACGTGAACCTACTTCTAACATAAGCAATTTAGCTAAACCATTAGATTAGAGAGAATATTAGTAAAATTTATTACTAATATCCTAAATAAAAATTGGATAGATAGTTTCGGAGAAAATCGCAACATAGTTTTGCGCAAACAAACAAACAAACAAACACAAACAACCTCTCACCCCAAACGCATATACCGTCCCCGTTCTGTCGTGGGTAAATTATTTTTTTCCTTTTTTTGGGACTATAGTTATTTTTACGAATGTATTCCCGGGCTGAACACGTTTTTATACTGCAACTATTAATTTCGATGACTCAAAACATTAAAATCCTTAATAATATTGAGTAAACCCGCATGCAACTAATACACAAACGGTGTATTATAACAATAAATGAAACTAACTGCTTACAAAGAGTTTGAGCACGCCATCTTGCGTGCTCAAACTCTAAACAAACGAATTTTAATATTTGGTTATCCATCTATAGCTATGCTAGTTTAAGCCAACGAAGCGAGAGAAAAAAGGTAAACAAAGTTTTTGTTCCCAAATTTCTTTATTTGGAAACTAGCTTTTGCCCGCGGCTCCGCCCGTGGGTGTCGGTTATCGCGACCAAACATAGTCTATGTCCTTTCTCATGGTCTAATCTACCCCTATACCAAATTTCTTCAAAATCGGTTCAGTGGTTTAGGCGTGAAAGCGTAACATACAGACAGACATACAGACAGACAGAGTTACTTTCGCATTTATAATATTAGTATAGATTATTACGTATAAGCGCATTCCAGACAGGAATGAAATTGCTCATAAGATGGCGGATTTGATAGTTTAGAACCGCTGTGCTGACAGCTTTCCTGTATACTACGAAACTCATAACGACAGCTGTCGCTCGGCCATTGTCGTGTACGTGTGACGTGAGCGACAAGGACATAGACAATAATCGCTAGTTATCACAACGTAACTCAGTAATGGTCGCTTTGTTTGCCTTTTTTCTCTCGTCTCGTTAGCTTTACTTTAGATAGCGTAGCTTTCAGAGCGGCCAGTTCCTAAGCCATATTTTGTATGTGCTTTCTAGGGCACATCGGTGAATGCACGCCACTAACCCGTACTGAATCGGCATTGACATTATTATAAATGCTAATTAAGTATGTGGTTTTAACTGCTTACCATGAGGAAGTGGTACTTGGAGTCACGAATACTTTATGGTAGGCTTGAAATTTTCTTCAGACAGCTTCTGTGGCGTGACGGTAGTGAACGCGACCGCTACGCAGGGGATTTTTTTTATCATGTGAAAAATCCCCACGGATACCACCCCCAACCGGAGCTGGTGGAGGTGGTTATGTCAGACTCGAACCGACTTAAAAACACACGATCATTAGGTCTTTGGTTGCCAGAGGTCAGAATGCAGGAAACATATCTCTCGCACCCCGGCAGACCTAGAACCATCTCTTTCGAGATGGACCCTTTCGCGTTGTGGGGACCACAGTGTCCCCTTCTAGCCCCGAGTATGGGGAGGCGCACTTTGCGCCGTCTCCGCGATTCCCACTCAGTGTAAATATTTGTATGCATGAATATGTATATTTGCATTGGTCTGAGAGCCTCGGAGAGCACGTTAAGCCGTCGGTCCCGGTTGTCATACGAACATCTATGGCAGTCGTTACGGGTAGTTGAGCCCTAGTCCAACAACTGGTCTAGCTGCAATGTTTCGATATCGGCAATGTGTTGTGGAGGTCAGAGTCTTCTGCATAGAGTTAAAAGGATTTTTCAGTCAGGTGGAGCCGCAATATCCATCTTATGTAAATATCATCTGCGTAAAATATTAGTACTTATATGTTATATTGCATGACAAATAGCTTTTCCCTTGAGAATAACAATTTAGGTACAATACAGACAGACAGCAAGATTAATGGCAGAGCTGGCTTAAAGATTGCTTGAACATATTTCAACTGTTTATGAGTCGGGCCTGACGAGGAATGTAGACTGAAACTAACGTAGGCCTGACAGGAATGAAAGTGAAGTTACTGCTAAATGCTTACAATTAATTAGCCTTTCGCAGTCCTGGACATAGGCCTGCCCCAATGACAATGGCGTAGCGGTAGTGAACGCGATTGCCACGCAGGAGGCGTGGGTTCGATCCCCGCTCAGTGCAAATATTTGTATGCATGAATATAGTTATTTACATTGGTCTGAATGTTTTTATGTATATATGTATGTATTAGGAAAAAAGTATCTAAGTATGTTTAGCGGCATTCTAGATTTCATTACACAAGCTAGTTAAGCTTACCATGGGTCTTTTTTTTTTCGTGCGGAAATCCCCTCGGATACCCCCCTGCCGGAGCCGGAAGGGGAGGTTATGTCGGACTCGAACTGACTAAAACCGCACGCCGACTGTGAGTCGTGGTGCTAGGCCGGAGGTGAGGTTGTCATCGACATATCCCTCGCACCCCGGCTGACCCAGGGCCATTCCTTAGGGTCTAGCCCTCCTCGGGAGGGGGGACAACGGTGTCCCCAACCGCCGTCGCCGTGACTTGCTTCTGCTGGGGTGACAGGCGGCGCCACCCGTCACCCCCAGGTCCGCGCTCATAGCTTACCATGGGTCTAGATAGCGTTGTATAGAATGTTGTGAAAAAAAAGTTGGGAGGCTTTAGCCTACTGTTTCCTCGTTGGCTGGTTGGTACAGGGTTTTATTTCAAGTTCTCCTTCTCTCGTAGTGATATCGTCTGCGTGTTTTCCGTTAGTCACCCTCTACAATACCCTTCAGATGAGATGGGACAGTACTTGTATTCTTTCTCCGTCACCACACCGCTTACCAACACGGTAAGCGGAAGGCAAAGTCTTAGAAAAGAAGGTTATCACTACAAACACCAAGAATATTACCATGGTGGCCCTCAGCATCAGTTCTCAGCTTTACGACCTCATTAAAATACCTACCTTTATTTATTCCTATAAAGCAGCGAACAAACACAACACAGGTTTGGGCGCGTAGACAAAATACAAACTTGTGGCGATACCACATGTACCCAGCGCCATCTAGCGACAGCAAGCCGAACTACTACGTAACTACGAATCCTGCATCGCGAAAGTGAAGTTCTCGCGCTGGTACAATATATGTACATCATCCCAACGACAACCGTTGGGCCGCGGCCCGCCAAGCGTGATCACCTTGCCTGATCGGAGGATCCTCCCTTTGTGTTGGAGTTGTTCCTCCAAAAACTCTATATCTAGACGGAGCAAGTGTCATTTCAACGCGGCGTAAAAAATGGCTACTACTTCGGTATAATTTGACATGCCATGATATGCAAACATTAACAGTTTAAAGAACAATATGGCAGACAGGAACGTGATTTCTATAAGGAAATTAGAATGCACAAATAATAATGATGTAAGCTAAGAAATCAAATCCTCTGCTATAACACAAAATATGCAAGTCAGCGAGAAGATAGGACGTGACCACAAGCATCACTCCCACTCTACCAATGGTGGATAAATCAGTATTATATATGCCTGTTATTTAGTTTGTAAGACATTGCTTCATTAAATCATTGAGTCTTGATAAATATACTACAACCAGACTGGTAGCTCTCTTCAACTCCGCAATCCATACTTAATAATATTACAAATGCGAAAGTAACCCTGTCTATCTGACTGTCTGTATGTTACGCTTTCACGCCTAAACCACTGAACCGACTTTGATGAAATTTGGTGTAGGGGTAGATTAGACCTTGAGAAAGGACATATGCTATGTTTGGTCACGATAACCGACATCTACGCGGGTGGAGCCGCGGGCAAAAGCTAGTAAGCAATATTGACATTGGTCTAAGTCTGAGGATAAATGGTCACCTGGAGTACTTCAAGTTCGCCCCACAAAGCGTCACCATTGTGTCACCAAAGTGGAATGTTAAAAAAATGTATATCCAGTTTTCCCCACTGGTGGGGAAAATTATACTCGTTTAAATTCCAACACCAGGGTTGGTAACTCCTGTACCCATATTATGCAACTCGCAAACTTGTCGGGCAATGTTATTTTTGGCGGGAACGGTCGTCGACACTCACCTACTGACCTTTTAGTAGAGGCGGACACAATAGAATTGTTTTCATCTCGCTTCCGCTGATGTAACACCTACAGTGCCGTCTCTCTCGCATTCATTAGTAGGTGTTATATGGATTTTCGGACGAGATTGTTTGCCTTTCTTGTGTTGCGGAAAGTAGATTTTGAAAACGGGTGTCTTTGATTAAAATAATCAAAGGCATGATTTTGATTTTCAATGCAATTTTGGGTCTCTTTACATTGTAATTGGGGTAGTTTTTGACATTTGAGAGATTTAAATGAAATTGAAAGTGACTTTTGATTAGGTTTTTATTAAGAACTAGCCGTCCACCGCGGCTTCGCCCGCTTGGATTTCTTGTCTCCGGTTTGACTCAACCGATGACAATCAAACAAACGTAATATTTTAACACTAACCAAGACCTTTCTATCAAACAAAACCACATCAAAATCCGAAGAGTACTATTTGCGTCGATCGCGAACAAACATTTTTCATTTACATAGATATAGGCCTTCCCAGTGAGTTTATTGTCTTTTGATATACAATTAAAAACTATCTACCCATCCACCTATCTAATATCTTTGCTATTATCAATCAACAAAACGTCACAAGTGACGTCTACTTTTCAAACAGAAATGATCTCAAACGTCATTAAAATACGTCATGGCAAAGTTATTTTCCTGTCAACAGTCGTCAGTTACACCCTTTTGGTTCTCAACCGTCGGTCGCCCAAGTTTCGAAGTTTCCGTCAGTTCGGTAACAGTTGCTCGCTCAAGTCACGAAAATGCCGCGCATACAATTCGCCAAATTCCGGGCAAAGTTGTTCGAAGTTTAAACTTTGCCTTGAAAATTTTGTTTCAAAGCACGCGAATAGCACAAGTTCATTATCGCTTATTTAATACAAAACTACGTAATTTTGAAAAGATTTCTATACTACTGGCAAAAAACCCAGCTTTGTAAGGGCTCGCGTGGGATTGTCCCGCTGAATTTCGAAGTTCAAAATCGCGATGCATGGTAGTCTGAAAGTCCGGAAATGCGACTCACGTTAGTGCAAAAGTACGTGACATCGATATACGCTTGACAGTGCGATGCACGTTAGGATTTCATTTTTACCAATGGATAAGAAAAATACCTTTTTAACGAGTTTAAATTACCTGTTATTTTATACAGATTACACATCTAGATGTGAAGTTAAATTACTTTCTTAAAGTACAAATCTTACACCGTAATAGTTTTTAACCCCCGACGCAAAAACGACGGGGTGTTATAAGTTTGACGTGTCTGTGTGTGTGTGTGTGTGTGTGTGTGTGTGTGTGTGTGTGTCTGTCTGTGGCATCGTAGCACCCAAACGGTTGAACCGATTTGGATGTAGTTTTTTTTGTTTGAAAGGTATATTAGTCGGGAGTGTTCTTAGCCATATTTGAAAAAAATCGGTCAAAGATGGCCACCGCCACAACATGTTGGAATACGTATTTCTTTATAATTCCCTCAATATGGGTATCAAATGAAAGAGCTTGACTAGTAGATCAATTTAAAAAGTATAAAATAAAAATTAAATTAAAAATTTAAAAAACCCCCGTCACAAAAAACACCTCCAAAAAGTTGCAAATAAATGAATAAATTTTATTCAACGGTTGCCATGTCGGGGGACCTTACGATTCAAAGGAGGGCTTAAAACCAGTTAAGGTCCCCGGACATGGCAACCGTTGAATAAAATTTATTCATTTATTTGCAACTTTTTGGAGGTGTTTTTTGTGACGGGGGTTTTTTAAATTTTTAATTTAATTTTTCTGTAGTGTTCAGTCTGCGTCAAAAGCCTAAAGGAGGGTTATGATTTTGACAGGCCATGTATGTATGTATGTATGTATGTATGTATGTATGTTCATTTGTTCCCTCATAGCTCCTCCACTACTTATTAGAACTGGACAAATGAGGTATCGTTACAAGCGGCTTGATCGTCTGATGGTTATAGGCTATATGACTTGTCACTCAATCTTGTGTGGCGCCCTCTAGGGCTCATAAGGTTCTGTGTTAAAAAATAAATTTGATATAAATATGCCGTGGTTGGTATGAAATGAAAGTGCTTAATGAGCACATTTCAAATATGTATAAATTATTAGTTTTACCTTGCCCCAAAGTAATTTAAATAAAAAATAAAGTTTAAAACTAAAACCCGACTACCGAAAAATACCGTATGCCACTTGAAGAAAGTAAGATCATTTTGAGCAATGTGTTCATCAACATCCTTCTGATACTGTCTTTACCACAAAAATGCTCAAGTTATGGGATTGTTTCGGGCTCGCGTCATTCACCAATTTCCGGGCCACTACTAAAGTCATAATATAACTGTGTCTGCACATTGGGGATATACAAAAAAACAACCATTTAAGAGCCAAAAAAATGTTCAAAATTCCCAATAACCGACATTCACGCGGGCAAAGTGCGGGCTACAGCTAATCACAATAATATTATAAGTACTAAGTGTGTGTGTGTGTGTGTATGTTTGTTACTTTCTCACGTCTAAACGGCTGAAGCGATTTTAATAAAATTTGGTACCTATGGAGTTAGCTGACACCCTAACATATAGGCTATGTTTGGTCGCGATAACCGACATCCATGCGGGCAAAGTCACGGACCCCAGCTAATTTATCATAAATTGGATAATGAAACCTTGTGAAGAAGTGTTAATAGGATTGGACACCATAATGACTTAAGAAATACGAGTTTTGAATACTCACTACTAAGGTGGCAAAGAAGCCGACACAAACTTTCTTTGGAAAGAACAACGCTGTGGCGTTTAGGTAGTGATCGCAACTGCTACTCAGGAGGCACGGGTTCTATTCCCGCTTAATGCATGAATATGTCTATTATCTCCCGCTTAGTGCATGAATACGTCTATTATCTCTAGTCTGGATATTTCCGTGTCTCGGAGAGTACGTTAAGCCGTCGTCGGTCCCAGTTGTCATACGAACATCTATAGAAGTCGTTACGGGTAGTTATATCCCTAAAAACTCCAACAACTGGTCTAACAGCAATACTTCGATGTCGCCAATGAGTTGTGGTGGACAGATGTCAGTCGCTTCACGAAAAATATCGAATTCGCCTAAACACTCAGAGTGTAAATCGAACCCGGGACGTCCGATTGGTGGAAAGGTGGAAATTTAATGTAATTTCAATAAAAAAACACCACTACAAAGAAGCACGCGCTTGGCGCTAGTTGTTTTTTAGTAGTGATGTTTATTTTTATGAAATTACCGTTTCATGTAGCTTATCTAACACGATGGAGAGTAAATATTAAATAATGCAAAATATAAAAAATAAAAAAATAAAACAAGAAAAAAATTTCTTTGTCCAAATATTTTTTTATGCCAATGTATTATGTACCTGGAGTACTACTAATAGGGATTTTCATCTTCGGGAGTGTATATACTGTGTCTAAGTACGGAACCGTAAAAAATATACGCCAAAGGCGAAACCGGTCAGGTTTAATAGAATAAATACTGTGGAAAAAGTGTTCTCAATATGTGTCTTAAAAATATGCCTACTGAAACAGTAGTCCCAATTAGACAGCACAATCCTAAAAAACATTTATTCTTCAAAATAACAAGGCAGACAGCGTATAAAGGCATGTCACACACGAGCGACGTTGAGAGGTGCTTCCGTCGACATTGTGTAGCCGTCCTAAGTCCGTACAGAAATAGAACGGAGTCGGGACAGCTCCGGATTTTATAGGACGGATCTATTTCAAGAAGGGCTATGAATCAAATTGATGTAATGTTTTGTGTTGAATTTCAAATACGTTACAATGTTAGCGGGTGTTTGTGTAATTACAGTGAGTAATATTCATAATAGTTATTGTCAGTGCACGTGGCTCCCCATTCTGGGGGCGAGTCGGGGACACCGATGTCCCCCCTCCCGAGGAGGGCCAGACCGTAAAGGATGGCCCTGGGTCAGCCGGGGTGCGAGGGATATGTCGATGACCTCACCTCCGGCCTAGCACCACGACCCTCAGTCGGCGTGCGGTTTTAGTCGCTTCGAGTCCGACATAACCTCCTCTTACAGCTCCGACGGCGAAGGTATACGGGATTTCCGCACGAAAATAAGCCAGTGCACGTGGATTTCTGATCCTGTTCATGATGGTCCTTATGCCAGGGATTATAAGGGGTGGCATAAAAATCCTACTATCTGAATTTCTTGGGCGGGACTCGAACCCGCGATCGCGGTGGATGACTCCACCGTCGCTTTAAAGACGGATAAATATAGAAGGGAAATTTGAATCACATCGGGCGTGTCTAGGTGGCCTAGTTGGTTAAGGTATTCGGGTTCAGTCCCGCCCGACATATTACTTTTTCCTGTTGTCGAAAACATTTTATCGATCGATTCGAATACATCCTACTATAAATAAATATTTCACAACATTCTACACCTCGCTACCTAGACCCATGGTAAGGCATAGCATATCTAGCTTGTGTTATGAAATTTAGAATGCGTATAAAATTAATTAGATATCTACTATATTGGTAAATACATACATATATTGAATAGAAACACCCAGACTAATGCAAATAGCCATATTGATGCATACAAATATTTGCACTGAGCGGGGATCGACTGCTACGCAGGGTAGCAGTCGTAATCACTACCACCACGCCAGAGGCTGTCAATTATTTATATAGAAGCCACATTTATGTCTTTAAAACTTAAAAAGTTACTATAAGCCATGCCAGATCGATTGAGAATGAAGTTAGCAGTTAATATCGTATTCGTATTATAAAGATTTTTGTGTAACAAAAATAGGGGTTCACGCGGGCGCCACGTGGCGCTGCAGTCGGTTTTGCTGCAGTATGAAAAATGTTTACAACCAATAAGTAACCGGCCCAAACTTGTCACAAGGTCAACGAACTTTATTCTCAATCCATTTGGCATGAGGTATAGTATTGGCAGTAGTCTGGAAAGCGGTAGGGGTAGTTTCCCCTCAAGTAGGGTTTTTTTTTTATCTTGCAAAACATCCCCACGGATACCACGCCAACGGAGCCGGTGGAGGCGGCTATGTCGGACTCGACTCGAACCGACTAAAACGCACGCCGTCTTGGGTCCTTGGTTGCCGGAGGTGAGATTGTCGAAAGCATATCTCTGGCACCCCGGCAGACCCAGGACCATTTTTTTCGAGATGGTCCCCTTCGGGTTGTGGGGACCTCGGTGTCCCCATCTAGCCCCGGGTACAGGGAGGCGCACTTTGCGCCGTTGCCGCGGCCTGCTTCTGCTAGGGTGACAGGCGGCTCCACGGCTCATGGAGGACGGAGGTCGTTCTGCGACCTACGACGTCCGGTTCGCCTTCGCTCTTCGCGGGCTTCCCGGGCCCGGAGTCTAGTCCGGACCCGACCGGCCGCCTCCTTCTCGAGCATAACTCGCTCGCAGAAGGAGGCCAAGTAGGGGTTGGAGGTGGCATATAAAGTAGGTAGATGATGAGCTAAGTAGCTTTTACGAAATATCTCATGGGAGAGGTCTATTTTTAGATTGGAATACATACCTCGCCCTTTTCTACACCAAAATCGACAGGGTGTCAAAAGCCCTACATATAACATTACATGTGTCTGTTCTGAGGCTTAAGTCATAAGAGAAAGCGATTTTACTTAAATTAGTGTTGTGACCACGAGATTTAGAGCGTATTACGTTTTCCTACAGTCCCGTGTCATATAATACATACGTACGACCTTCAAACCTTCAAGAAAACAGCGTACTCTCTTTTAAAAGGAAGGCATCGCATTTGTGACTCCTCTGGTGTTGCGGGTGTCCATGGGCGGCGTTGATCGCTTACCATCAGGCGATGCGTCTGCTCGTTTGCCTGAAATATTTCGATAAAAAAAAGTGGGGACGTGAAAAAATATCTCAAGATGCTGTTCAGCTGAGTACACTGTAACATGCTACCTGTTGGTAATAGTAACTCTCTTTCCTGCGAATGCTTTCAGCTTGCCATCAGGTGTGGTGAGGTCAATTTGACGTATCCTATATAAAATATGCTACTCATGACTTTTCAGTCGCGAATATTCCCTGTCAGCATCACCAATATGTGGACACGACGACGATGGAGTGACTGATTACAGTGATTACACTACCGATGTGTCACTCCTAACACAAGCAAATAACCTTAGCTGGAGAGGATAACGAAAATATTAGAAATTTCTACTACTAATATTATTTAAAAAAAACTGCTATCAGAGAGATGAAACCATATTATCGTCCTCCTTTTTTTTCGTGCAGAAATATTTTGGACTCGAACCGACTAAAACCATACGCTGACTGTAGGTCGTGGTGCTAGGCCGGAGGTGAGGTTGTCTTCGACATATCCTTTGCACCCCGGCTGACCCAGGGCCATCCCTTACGGTCTGGCCCTCCTCGGGAGGGGTGACAACGGTGTCCCCGACTCGCCCCCGGAATGGGGAGGTGCGCTATTCAGCGCCGCGCCGACGCCGTGGCCTGCTTCTGCTGGGGTGACAGGCGGCTCCACTCATCACCCCCAGGCCCGCGCTCATGGGGGACGGAGGTCAGTCAGTGCCCCGAGTTGCCTGCGCGCGCGGGCGGCGCGATTCGCGAGTCACTCTCGCTCGCGCCGCCTCTCCCGTTCGCCTCGCCGCGCCGTCTCCTTCACGAACATTACCTGCTCGCTGAAGGAGACGCCGTATTAACGTCCTGCGGAAAAAAATAAATTAAGCAACTACGAGAATAAACCGCTTTTGAATTGGACCTTACGACATAGGGGCTTCAAATGCGCTCTTTTGTTACCCTCGACATTACATACGTACGGGACATACACATATAGACATACAATAGGACGCTGTTTTTCATTTATGTGTCGCATCGTCGCTGCTACTGTTCTTGACACTGACAGAAATGTCAGGCTTTGAACTTTTATACACATAACTAGCTTTTGCTCGCGGCTTCACCCGCGTGGATGTCGGTTATCGCGACAAAACATTTCTTAAAAGACGTAGGTGTACGAAGTTGCATGCTTCTAACTTTGAAAATGATGAACTTTCAATACAAAAGTTTATCACCTATTTTACCCTCTTAGTAGTAAAATTTTGAAAAACACTGATACACGTGTTCATTTATTTCTTAAAAGACACAGGTTTATAAAATTTAGTGCATCCATGGTAGTGAGACCATTTGCACGCATGCCGCCCTCCACGACGTCAAGCCAGGACTTCTTGGGCTACCCCTTCTACCTGGTTCCGGTGGAGGTGCCATCGCCAGGTTGTTCTGAATCTCGATTTATAACAAGATCTGAGGACAGTTTGTACTCTAGATGACAGTATCGAATGTTATTTTGAGAGTCGATCCACAATCCACAACCGAGCGTTGTTCTAGAATACACCAACCTTAGATATCTAGATGTCATCCGTATAAAAAAAAATGTTGTTTCGTATAAAAAGATGACTTGTATGCGATACTACAGTCGACTGATCGCATGATAAATCCAAGTGCGCTTTGTGTGTAGATTGACATATTGTATTGAACTAAAGTAAAGCCAACGAGACGAAAGAAAAAAGGTAAACAGAGCGACCATTACTGAGATACGTTGCGATAACTAGCGATTATTTTCTCTATTGTTTTGTCGCGCATGTCACACGTACGCGATAATGACCGAGCGACAGCTGTCTTTACGTGTTTCGTAGTAGGAAAGCTGTCAGCACAGCGGTTCTAAATTGTCAGATCCGCCATCTTATGAGCAATTTCATTCCTGTCTGGAATGCGCTTGAAGTGATACGTTATAATTTAAAAAAAAATGTTTGGAACCGCTTAAACTTTGTTTACCGTTTTTCTCTCGCTTCGTTGGCTTTACTTTAAAGGGTACGATAATACATGTATAATCCGCACCTTATCGGTGCCGTACCGTTTCTATTAAATTCTCGCCTTTGCTTGCGTTTTGAAGAGCTAAAGAAAAATAACATGTGATTCTTTGTTCTCAGGAGTGTCCCGAAGGAGTGGTGCAAGAAGAATCATTCAAAGACATCTATGCCAAATTCTTTCCTCACGGCAGTAAGTACCGAGACATTAATAATTATTATTACCTTTTCTCTTTTTACTCGACTACCCAAAAAAAGAAGTGTACCTTTTCAGAAAAAATCCAAAAAAATCTAGGTATGCAATATTTCCGGGCGTTCCACTAGGATCCCCTATTTCAATCCCCGGGGGATCGAAAAGCACTTGCTATCGTGGTGGGGGGTCCCTACAACACGAGTCCCTACAACCTGTGTGGCGTAGCGGTAGTGAACGCGACTGTTACGCAGGAGGCGCGGGTTCGATCCCCCGCTCAGTGCAAATATTTGTATGCATGAATATGGCTATTTGCATTGGTCTGGGTGTTTCTATGTATAATATGCACGTATTTACAAAAAAAAGTATCTAAGTATGTTTATCCGCATTCTAGATTCCAAAACACAAGCTATAAAAGCTTACCATGGGTCTAGATAGCGTTGTGTAGAATGTTGTGGAATATTTATTCTTGCTGGCTTTCTCTGCAAAGAGAAGCTGTGGTAGAGATGTTTACGTATAATTTCCGTCGGCTTGCATTTCGAAAATATTCACCCTTTGCCACGGCTTGCTATGCCACCACGATGCCCAAGCAATCAATTTGTCAATTAGTCTATTGCAGTCCCCGCTTTATAGGCTTCTACCAATATGCATCATAGCACCTCAGGTTAGGTAGTTCACTTTTTTTTTTATAAAGGACACGTCAATTTGACTTCACCATGTTAAGCTAAAGGCAAAGTCTCGGAAAGATGGACACCATCGTTAACATGTACCATGTTAAAAGTAGTGGCACTCAGCTTGACGGCCTCATCAGATGCCTTTTCACGCCCCACTTAAAGGACCTGGGACTGTAGCAAGAAGGAAACACGTGAGCTGGCAGGGAGTTCTAGGTCTTAGTGGTGCGGCATAGGAATGAGTCACTGAAACGCTTGGTTCTAGCAGGTATACTCTGCACCGTATATAGATGGCATCTTAGCCCTGCACGTCGTCGTCCTGTGAAGAGATGGAGAGGGTCCCAATTGAGCAGTCCAACTGGGGAAGTACCTCTGCCCTACAGAATACCGTGGCAATAACCTCGTATTGTGTACCCAGCAGTGAGTAGCATAACCAAAACTCACTGGAGAGGCTGTCGGTGGGAAGACCAAAGGCTTGTCTTGCTTTATCTTCTGCACTGACGGCACAGAAACTCTCTGTGCTTACAGGGTCGGCAGCACAAGTGTGACTCCTCTGGTGTTGCACACGTCCATAAGCCACGATAATCACTTTCCTCCCAGCCTCCCTCCGCCTCCGCCTCCCAGTCTTTCCGAACCACTCTTTTCAGGTGTTCCAACCGTTCATCTGGCTGGGGGACGTCTTCATTTCGTGGCCTCCATAACTCGTTTGCTCCGACGAGGCAATACTTAACAAATTCTATTTATTTTTTCAGATTCTGCACTGTATGCTCACTATGTGCTCAATAAATTCTATTTTTTTCAGATTCTGCACTGTACGCTCACTATGTGTTCAAGGCCTTTGACGTCAACTGCAGCGGTGCCATCAGTTTCAGAGTGAGTATCTACAAATATCATTCATCATCACCATAATGCTAGCGTTAAACTCAGTCACATTCGAAGCCTTCACTTCGAAATCCGGGGTCCACTTTTGCCAGACTAACTGCACGATTGGCTGTACTTTAATATTTTTAACCCCCGACGCAAAAACGACGGGCTGTTATAAGTTTGACGTGTCTGTGTGTGTGTGTGTGTGTGTGTGTGTGTGTCTGTGGCATCGTAGCACCCAAACGGGTGAACCGATTTGGATTTAGTTTTTTTTGTTTGAAAGGTATATTAGTCGGGAGTGTTCTTAGCTATGTTTGAAAAAAAAACGGTCCAAGATGGCCGCCGCCACAACATGTCGGAATACATATTTCTTCATAACACACTCAATATGGGTATCAAATGAAAGAGCTTGACTAGTAGATCAATTTAAACAATATAAAATAAAAATTAAATTAAAAATTTAAAAAACCCCCGTCACAAAAAACACCTCCAAAATGTTGAAAATAAATGAATAAATATTGATTCAACGGTTCTCATGCGGGGGACCTTGAATTGTTCCGATAATGTAACGGAGTGCTTAACCAGTTAGGGTCCCCGACATGGCAACCGTTGAATCAAAATTTATTCATTTATTTTCAACTTTTTGGAGGTGTTTTTAGTGACGGGGGTTTTTTAAATTTTTAATTTATCCTTGAAGCGATATCGAAGCATTGCAATTAGACCAGTTGTTGGACTTTTTAAGGCTCCAACTACCCGTAACGAGTACTGTCGAGAATCGATTTATTCTCGTCATCTGTCGCCAAACGCAACATGTCGCATCACTACTACAAACCGGCATGGAGCAGGCGAAGTGGGGGACGGCAGCGCATCAGCGAGGATCAGACATTCGCAACCGACCGTGCTCGCCTACGCATCGTTCCACCACACGCGCATAGTACTTAACTTTGTACTACACTTTAATAAGATAAGATAAGAAAAGTCTTTATTGTACACTCATAAAATTTTGTACATATACGGACAACATAATGAAAAATGTACAAATGGCGGCCTTATCGCTACAAGCGATCTCTTACAGGCAACCTTTAGATGGACATTTTTTAATCATCTCAAAACAATAATAACGAATAGGTAGTTATTAATGTAGGCATAAACTATACCGTTACATAACGCTCACGTTAAGCCGTTACTGAAGCATGAAAATACCCAGACCAATACAAATAGACATATTCAAGAATATAATTATTTGCACTGAGCGGGAATCGAACCCACGACGCGACGCATCCTGCCCAACAGTCGTGTTCACTCCCACCACGCCACAAAAGCTATCTGTTAATGTAAATTTAGGACTGAATACGGTCCTTAGATACAAGATGATATATGAAATTGAATGTGTTCAACGACTTTTGTTGCTGACTTTACCTTTCACCTTCGCTGTCATTAAATATCCTTGAGATTCAAGTACGTCTTTAGCAAATTCAGTCTAAGACAGCCACTCTCAGCTTACGTAAGCCCGATAGATATCAGCTATTTAAGAAAAATGTCGGGCGTACAAAGCAAAGCACCCTGTATACTGGGGGAGGAGAACACGCTGTATCTATGATCAAAACAAGAGCATTACAGCAAGTATAGTATTGGATGTGGGTTAGCTACTAAAACTGCGGAACTAGGTACAATATAAAAAATACTTTTAATATTATGGTCTGTCTACACAGTAGTAGCAAAAGTTCGTTAAGGTGTAAAGAAATAAGACAGAAAGAAAGACAATGCGTTAATTTTGCACAGATGCAGAACATAAAACCGATAAGAATCCATACTAATACTATAAATGCGAAAGTAACTCTGTCTGTCTGTCTGTCTGTCTGTATGTTACGCTTTCACGCCTAAACCACTGAACCGATTTTGATGAATAAATTTGAGATAGGTTAGACCTTGAGAAAGGACATAGGCTATGTTTTGTCGCGATAACCGACATCCACGCGGGCGGAGCCGCGGGCAAAAGCTAGTTAAAAATAAATTGCACAGTATAGAGAATGCGAATAAACATACTTAAAAATACATTTTATTCTGGAAATACACACATTAATATACATAGAAAGATGAAAGTTCAATGAAAATATACATATTCATTCAAACATTTGTACTGAGCGGAAAATGAGTCAAGGAAGTGGTCGAGAATATTTTTGTCACATTGAGGATGAGGCCTCACTTGTGCGTTGCGCTGCGTCATCGCAACGGATAAGGGTCATTGTTAGGCATTTTTAATCAAATGAAATTATAGAAATGAGGGGGGAAAAGTGGGGTGGAGAAAATCGGGCCTCAGCCTTAAGTGCTCTTTATTTATTCTGATAACAAAGTCTTCCTTTTCCAAATCCTCTCATTAAATTGTTAGTTGTAGCTATTCCAGAAGGTCAAACTGTATTGTATCCCCTACTCATTCTGTTGTAATATTACTGTAGAAGAAAGCAAATCACATCCTTCAAGATGACTGAGATAAAAACATCATAAAATTATTGAAAAATGAAAGGGCTTCCCCGTCCAAGGGAGTTATGGCCCCTATAACACCCCTATGTCTCCCTCAAGGGAGCTACCGGGGGAGATAAAATACACCAAATCTATGAGTAGTTCAGACACGGATATAATTTTCCTTAGTCCACAGTTTTCGCGGCACCATCGTGCATTTATGGGAAAACTTCTGTAGATAGGATGGCTTAAGTTGTTAGATCAACACACATAGGACGTACCTAGAGCACGTACATACATCTATATGTAGATATCTATTATTGCTATAAGTTTCGTGAGATGAATAGAAATAGTCTAGATCAATTGTTGGAGCTTTTTTGACAGCCTCTGTGACGCGTCGCGTGGTGGTAGTGAAGTGACTGCTTAGGAGGTGCGGGTTCCATCCCCTCTCAGTGCAAATATTTGTAAGCATGTAGCCTCTGTGGCGTAGCGGTAGTGCATGCGACTGCCACGCAGGAGGCGCGGTTTTGATCCCCGCTCAGTGCAAATATTTTGTATGCATGAGTATGGTTATTTGCATTGGTCTGGGTGTTTCTATGTATAATAATATGTAGGTATGTATTTACAAAAAAAAAGTATTTAAGTATGTTTATGGTATAGTAGTAAGCCAAATAGGTATAGCAATAAGGTATTTCAGCTATATTATAAATATTATGATACATACTCTAAGAACTTTTACTGCCTTACGCATTGGGGTAACAGTCCGCGTGAGGAACTCTCGCATCCGCGGCAGCCTTCATGTCCGTGACATCGCAGATAAAATGCAAGAGAGCCGCCTCCGCTGGTGCGGCCACATCTTGCGGAAACCGCCCAGCTACGTGGGTAAAAATACCTGGCAATGGCGCCCCCACCGGGCCCATGTAGAAGGGGTAGGCCCAAGAAGTGCTGGCTTGGCGTCGTGGAGGGTGACATGCGTGAAAACGGTCTCACTACCTTGGACGTCCAAGATCGTGCGAAGTGGAGGAGGAAGAGCCGAATGGCGGACCCTAAGCTCTGAGGGCACCGTGGACTCGGATGCAATCAGGACTAACGTCTTTATGTGGATGATGATGATGATGATGATGCATTGGGGTAACAGTCCGGTAGACAGTAATAGTAGTGTAGCCGCAACTTTAGTGAATGTGAGCTCGGCCCCCACCGTAGCACGCCGCGCGATACTCAAAAGATATCCAAGTAACGTGTACTCCGCCTAAAGAGCACATTTTAGGACTTAGATACATGTCCCCAGCAATAAAAAAACAGCCCTATCCCATAGTCGCCTTGGGTAGATACGACCTTTTACGTTCTACTTCTGCAAGAACCTCGCGGCAATTTACTACCTATGGTTAAGGTTGAACTTTTAATCTACTGTTCAACCTTGATGTACAGTCAGCTTGAAAAGTAGGTTAACACATTTCGAAATAAAGAGAAGAGAGAAATTTTTGTTCAATATTATTAGCAGGACCAAGCGAGCCGGTAGGTTTGGCCTTGAAAGTTTTGATAATGTTCAAAGTTCAAAATTCAAAATTCAAAAATAGTTTATTCTGCATAGACCATTAAAACCGCACTTACAAAATGTCAACATAAAGTAAATATTAAATACTAACTAATACTAGTAAATGGACCACCGGGTCGAAACGCGGCCCAGACCTGAGAAGACTCCGGCAAGAAACTCAGCGGGCATTTTTTTTTTGGTCTATTTACAAAACATTTACTTAATTAGCCTAAAACTTATGGTCTAGATACAATGTTTTGCTTGAATAGCATAGCTGAGCGAACAGATCATTTCCAAGCTTGTTTATCGTTTAAATATTCTTGGATTTTATAATAGCCTTTCTGGCACAGTTTGCTCTTTACTGTATTTTTAAATTTATTAACAGGTAAATCTCTGAATTCATTAGGAAGCTTGTTAAAAAACTAAAAAGCGTATACAGTTGCCCTGGAAAGAATCACTTATTTTATGGAGTCTGCTATGACAAACTACAAGATTGTTTTTATTTCTGGTATTTATATTGTGCCTGTCACAAAGTCTTGGAAATTTTGCAATATTTTTCCTTACATACATTAAGTTTTCGAAAATGTATTGTGACACTACGGTTAGAATATTTATCTCTTTAAGCTTATCTCGGAGGGAGACTCTTGGGCCCAAATTATAAATAGCTCGCACAGCCCGCTTTTGCAAGACAAATATTGTGTTTAAATCTGCGGAATTACCCCAAAGGAGAATTCCGTAGCTCATATGTAACGTTTTCAAAAAGGGCTATAAGAACAATAGTTCGTATTCCACAATGGGAATCTTGTAGGGAGCATTTTAAAAACCTGTCCATACTAACCGTACCGTGCCTCTACATATTGATGTTCTTAAGCGATCTTGCGAAACATAAGAGACTATGAAAAGGAATATGAGAGAGTAACTCGCGAAAGCACTCGAAGGAACCATTTCAAAGCTACCTTAAATCCTAAAATTAACGTCGTGATACATAGTGCGAAATATCATGCAATAAAACTTTTCAATAGTCTGCCTAATGACTTAAAGCTTAATATTTACAAAACTAATTATTCCAAAAAAAGTTAAAGTCCTTGCTGTTGGAGAAGTGCTATAATACAGTTGAAAAATTTATGGATCGTAACTGAAATCTTTATAATTTAATTGTACTTAAATTTCATGTTCTAGTCTTGACATTATTATATAGTATTTTTTGTTTTTTTATTGACCGCATGTATAATTTAATAATCATATATAATTGACATTTCAACATAAGCTATGTTTGTTCAGAAATAAATTGAATTGAATTGAATCTTAACTTTTCAGTTTTTTTTTTAATTTTTATAATGTATATCAACTTTTTTCGTTGACTGTACACAGCCGACCTGAAATGTTACCTGACGCAAATGAAATATTACGCTGTAATGCTAAAATAATGGAACTCGAAGCTTTCTTGGCTCACAGTCGCTACAGTTAAGAACTTGGGATCTCCGCTATACCATAATTTAGTAGCTAAAGGCACCATGATTCATTAAATATTTCGGATTTCTTTTTTGTTTACACGTAAGCGAATAATTTGCGTCCATAGTGAGAGAATCTATACAATATCCTTTGAGCTATCTTCCAACCAAGTTGCGTTCCAATCTAACTGTGAAAGAAAGAAATTAAGTATTTATATTTATCAACTAGCTTTTGCCCGCGGCTCCGCCCGCGAGGATGTCGGTTCCCGGCAATTATTCGATTTCTTTCGCCGTAAAAACCATCTTTAAACTTCAACAAACATTTAAAAAAAAGAATTGGCCAAATTGGTCCAGACGTTGTTGCGTTATGCGCTTACCAACACATTTAGCGATTCATTTTTATATTATAGATAGTAAAAAACTCGCCAGGGTATTTTTTATCTCGCCGTGCAAGATCTTGTTTGTCTTGTATGTCATGTTTCCATTGAAAATAAATATTATCTCAGTCAAACAATTAGCCCGCCGCAGTCCACTGCTGGACATAGGCCTCTCCCAATGTGCGCCATTTCTGCCTATTCTCCCCCGCCTCTGTGTAAATATTTTGAACAAGTATCAAAGTATTACTTTGTCTGCTGACGGTGCGTACTGATGAACATCAAAAACAATTGTCTAGCTGCAATACGTCAAGGTAGACTTTGGAATGAACTTTCACAGGAGGTAGAAGATGGAATATTTATTATTTGAATAAAATTTTATAGCATTTATTATGCTAACTTCTTAAGTTCGAAATACATCGGAAAAAAAGAAGCGCTCAAGTGTGACTTGAACCCACGACCTTGCTCTTCCAATTGAGCTATTGAGCCACACCTGAATCACTTCAAATTTCGCTCCTCTTTATATCCGTCTTTAAGGGCGACGGTGGAGCCATCTACCAACTTTCTTACGAACTGTTGGAACCAATGAATGATTTGCCAATCTTTTTAAAACATTGATGACTCCACCCAAACATTTGAATTAAATTTTCATAGCATTTATTATGCTTTTTAAGTTTCATAAGCCCTTATAGACGGATATAAGGAGAAGGGAAATTTTAAGTGATTCAAGTGTGGCTCAATAGCTCCGTTGGAAGAGCATTCCCCCTGTAAAGGAAAGGTCGTGGGTTCAAGTCCCACTTGAGCGCTCCTTTTTCCCGATGTATTTCGATATTTATTATTCTTTTAGCTTGTGGATACAGAATGAAAGCACTCTCTCTATCAGATCTTCAGACGCTCCTGCAGATAAATTGTAAAGTAAAACCAACGAGACGAGAGAAAAAAGGTAAACAAAGCGAGCATTACTGAGTTACGTTGCGATAACTAGCAATTACTTTCTCTGTCCTTATCGCACAAATTACACGTACCCGACAATGGCCGAGCGACAGCTATCGTTGCGTGTTTCGTAGTACAGGAAAGCTGTCAGCACAGCGGTTCTAAACTGTCAGATCTGCCATCTTATGAGCAATTTGATTCCAGTTTGGAATGCGTTTGGAGTGATAATAGTTTGGAACCGCTGAAACTTTGTTTACCTTTTTTCTCTCGCTTCGTTGGCTTTACTTTAGTAGTTTAACTACTCCAATATCCTATGAATAGATTAATTTTTCTCCTTTCTTTCCATTATTAAATCAAACCCAAACCATGGTCACAATATTCTTAGGAGTTGTTGCGCCAAAACATTTTTCAAGCTACCGCGATTTTCAAGAATTTTGGAGCCAATCCAAATTGTATACTTCAAGGAGAATTTAAGTATGGAAATATAATCTATGGAAAAGAATATTTATTACTTTTAGTAATGAGATTAATAAAGGTTTTATTCGAAAATGTGGCTAGATTGCTGAGCCCACAGAGGGCGATGGCCGTCAGGGTGATAAGGGGATACCGCACGATCTCAGGTGAGGCGGCATGCCTCCTAGCCGGGACCCCTCCATGGGACCTGGAAGCGAGAGCCCTTGCGTCTCTATTTATATGGCGTAAGGAGGCGCTGGAGCGGGGCCAATGGCCTGCGTCTCGAGAAATCGAGGCCCAGCTGTCCCAGCTCTACCAGGAAACCGTGGAGACATGGAAGGTGCGACTTGAGCAACCAAAGGGGGGATTCGCCACAATTGCGGCCGTCAGACCGGTCATGGACGCCGCCGAGTGTCTTCGCCGAAGACCATCGGCCTCCATAACCGGGGGCCTGAGGACGGTGAGTTGGCTGCTCACCGTCTTTACAGAAGCAGCAGCATGACGGCAGCGTGAAGTGAGGGATTCACGCACGCCCCCCCCCCCCCCCTAAGAAGCGGGATAGCACCCGAAAACCCCCCCATAGACGCGGGATAGCACCCGAACCACACCCAAGGCGAGGCTGCAATTGTTTCTGCTTTGGTCTGATGGGAGTCCTGGGACATCCTTCCGAGGGCTTACCCGGGGGGCTCCCATCCATAGGCTTCTGGGCGTTACCGTGGGGGTTTTTAGTCGGTAGGAGTCCGGCATAACATCCATGAAGGATTTTCCCCCACGGTTAAGAAAAAAAAAGGTATTATTCGAAGTATTGCTTGAACCATATGTCTTGGATGTAATGAGTAGCTGACCCTGCGAACTTCGCGAATATTTTATCCGCCCGCGTATCGTTCGATCTCGTTCCCGCTGCACTACTTTTCCACTTAATTTTATTTTTCACTTGACCTCGCCTCAAGGCATTCTCAAAGGTACGATGTAAAGTGACTGTTTCTAAGGTTATTACAATATTATTTAACTATATTTTACATATGGGTAGTTTTAAAATTATGCATACCAGCCTCCGGCAACCAAAGACCCAAAAACGGCGTGCATTTTAGTCGGTTCGAGTCCGACATAACCACCTCCACCGGCTCCGCGCTAAATATTTTTTAAAGAAAGGCCAGGTCAGTACATGCAAGAAAAGTATTCCTGCGCGTATAGAGCACATTTTACATACATACATGCATACATACATACAAACAATCACGCCTTTATGCCTGGAGGGTTAGGCAGAGGAGAATCACACCCACATTCTATCAATAATCGTAGTCCCATGTGATAGGGGGTGAGCCTATTGCCATAATGTTCCGGGCACTATTTATATATCTGAGTCTGAGTCTGGGCTGTATCATACAGCTGTTCAACATCAGACAGATATATACATATAGGCTGTATGTATATATCAGTCTCTCTCGCAGCAAATATAGTCCTCTTTATTAAAAATATCTTCTGTTATTTATTAGACTTGTTATGTAATAATTTACTAAAAAGTAATACGCAGTAACGGTTACATTCTAGGTACTTTGGTTATGCTTATTAATAAAAAAACGCAATTATATAAACATTTTTACTGGACGGAACTCCAGTATTTCGCTTTAAAAAAGGGCTCTATCACCAAAACAGTTTGAGAACCGATGATCTATAGAGTCTGTTGGTAGGTAGGTCTGTTAAAAGTTGGAAACAACCAATCATTAATTCTGTAGCCGCAGCGAAACTTCGGCCAATTAAAACTGCAATAAGCTCTTCGTGCTATTTCGAAAGTTATATAACTTGATGTTTATTTAAGAGCCCATTCTTTAATACTGCTATAAATGTGATAGTTTGGATGCATGTTCTAAAGATATTATGAACGATGCGAACATAATATCTTTAGAACGAACGATTTATAGACTCTCCGTGGCATAGATGAACGCGACTGCTATGATTTCCCGCTCAGTGCAAATATTTATATGCATGCATATATCTATTTGCATTGGTCTGTGTATTTCCGTGCCTCTGTTATGAAAATCAATCTATCGCACGCAAAGGAGGGTCATCACAGACAACTGTTGGACAACATGTCTCTCCCAATGTGCGCCTTTTTTGTACCATGTTAACAATGGTGGCACTCAGCTTGGCGGCCTTATTAGATGCCTTTACACGCCCCGTTTAAAGCACTCGGGAAGGCCATTGCTCCCGATCCTCGGCTTGCCGCATTCAATCTATCCCAGCCACTTTTTTCAGGTCGGCAGTCGATCTGCCTAGGGGCGTCCCACCTTTTTCTCGCAGTTTCCACTATAGGACTCGTTTGCTACAACGGCCATCGGTCCTTCGACAGATGTGGCCAGCCTACTGCCACTTTTGCCTACTTATTCTACGAAATATGTCGGTAACTTTAGTTCTTTGTCTAATTAGTCCCACCCTCTCCTTTTCTTCACAACACGTGCAGGGCTAAGATGCCATCCGTATACGGTGCAGAGTATACCTGCTAGAACCGAGCGTTTCAGTGACTCATTCCTATGCCAAACCACTAAGACCTGGAACTCCCTGCCAGCTCACGTGTTTCCTTCTTCCTACCGTCCCGGGTCCTTTAAGCGGGGCGTGAAACGACATCTGATTAGGCCGTCAAGCTGAGTGCCACCACTGTTAATGTTGACGATGGTTACCCTCTCTTCGAGACTTTGCCTTTAGCTTAACATCAGAATTGACGTGCCCTTTATAACAAAAAATGACGTCGTCACGAAAGCTATCTTTCAAAGAAACTCCAAGCATACCTTGTTCCATAGCCCACTCTCTACTCTAAATACCATTACCACAACAATACTCAAAATATTACACTTATAAACTTTTACTACCTATAAAATGAACATCGGACCATCGAAACATACCCGATCATTTTCATGTCGTACCTTAATACCCAAATTGGCAATCGAGCCATCGTATTTCAAATTTAACTGTCAGACAAACCTGAACAGGCTCGTAACTCAGTCTGGCATGAAGCCAGGGTATCCCGGTTAGACTGTAAACTTATCAGCTATTTATGGTTTTACTGGTGTGATTTTAACACATCACTCTGAATAGGAATTACTGCGTGAACAGCAGATATTTTACCGTTCCCAATAACGTACCGACATTCGAAATACATCGAGAAAAAGAAGAATTCAAATGGGACTTGAACCCACGACTTTTCCCTTTCAGGGGGAATGCTCTTCCAACTGAGCTATAGAGTCACACCTGAATCACTACAAATTTCCCTTTTCTTTATATCGAATTTAAATAGTTAGTAAAATGCTAAAGCTTTCATTCAAACATACCTACAGTTAAAAATAGAACGCACCTACAGATATACAGTAAAGTTAGAAGTATCTGTAACTGCTGTCCCAATATTATGATTACAATATCTGTTTCATGAGACAGGCCTTACAATCGATGAACAGTAGGATTATAGATCAATTGTAAAAAAATTAAATGAAAAATTTAAAAAACCCCCGTCACAAAAAACAACTCCAAAAAGTTGCAAATAAATGAATAAATTTTATTGAACGGTTAAAAAAATAACAAAACGTTAACCGTTCAAAAAAATTTATTCATTTATTTGCAACTTTTTGGAGTTGTTTTTTGTGACGGGGGTTTTTTAAATTTTTCATTTAATTTTTATTTTATACTTTTTAAATTGATCTACTAGTCAAGCTCTTTCATTTGATACCCATATTGAGGAAATTATAAAGAAATATGTATTCCAACATGTTGTGGCGGTGGCCATCTTTGACCGATTTTTTCAAACATGGCTAAGAACACTCCCGACTAATATACCTTTCAAACAAAAAAAACTACATCCAAATCGGTTCATCAGTTTGGGTGCTACGATGCCACAGACAGACACACACACACACACACACACACACACAGACACGTCAAACTTATAACACCCCGTCGTTTTTGCGTCGGGGGTTAAATAGTGGGACATTAATCAGAGATTGATAACGTTATCGATCTTTAGTATCCCGAAACTGACAGTGGATACACTATTGGGTACGGCAAGAGATATAGTATAAAGCACAAGAATAGTCCGCGGCTGGTCTCATTACACTGACCGAGTTCTGCGACGGCTACTAGCACTTTGCCCAAAGAACTTATCAACCATGCTTCTTTTAATTGTGTTCGTGCTTGTACAGAACAAATCTATGTCCAGGGAGACCGAGACCTCGTTATTTTTTTTAGACTGCGAATAAGAGAGACCAATGGATATAAAATGAACGAGTAAGAATATTTGAAAGAAAATTTTGTTTGAAGAAAACATGAAAAATAAGTATGACTCTGGAATCACATGATGTCATATCCTTACACACTATTATAGTACTATTTATTGACATAATAGTATGACTACATAGTAGCATACGAGTTGAGCAACCAAACCTATTTCAAGCCAAAACACTGAGTGTTGATAACTTAAGTTTCTATGTATTATATCTAAATCTACAATATAAAAATAAGAAAAAGAAAAACTGGGGTGAAAGAGACTGTAAAGCCGATTTTCGATTCACAGTGCATCGGTAGCTTAGTGGTTTTAAGATACCTTACGATCGAAAGATCCAGTCAAATTCTGGCCTCTACGCTACCATTGTGAACCCACTCCTAACACAACCAATTTAGTTTATCTGGAAGGGTTAGGGGGAATATAAGTTATTTACTAGGCGGCTGTTTCTCCTCGAGAGCGACTATTTTTTGGCTAGTTTTCGATACGTTAAAGTTATCCTTAGGTTATAGTTTATAAGATAAGATAAGATAAGATAAGATAATCATTTATTCGCTTAAACATGAGTATACACACATAGGCATGCAAGGTATTAGTGTCATTTATTATTTCAGTCATGTTTAGCCGTTTACATATCGGCGTGCAAATGTATCGAAAATGAATTTATTACAGTAGTCACATGCAAAACATAATATATGAATGAAACTATTAAAAAAAAATAAAGAAATAATATATTTGATGTCCAACAATTTGTGAATTTAAAATAAAATTAGGTATTGTTCAATGTCTATATAAAATTAATGTCAAAAAATAAAATAAAATGTCAGAAGGTAACATAATCAAAATAAAATATTAGGAAAAAAATCACATAATGTCAAGAATTCAGAGAATTCACAGAATTCTCAGACAATCACAATACCTCATTTAAAAAATCCTCGACACTATATACGCCTTCTGCAGAAGGAAGTTTTTTAGGTGTATTTTGAATGCATTGCCATTCAGCTCCTTCCAATCTTTAGGCAACTTATTGTAAATTATAGGAGCCATACATATTATACTCTTGCGCATAAGAGACGTTTTTGCCCTGTGTAAAAACAGATTTCCTGCCGTACCACTGACCTGACATATGTCCACGTGGACAAATTTTTGAACAAAGCTAGTGATAATAATATTCGATTTGATCCCCAAATGCCCCAAATGGTTATATTTTTGGAGGCAGTATCCAATAGCTCGCTTCGTTCCATTTTATATGAATAGAATAGGTCACTCTAAGTTTCGTCGGGTCGTCATTCTATATGCGACGCCCCAGTTACATATTAGATCATATTAATACAATGAACCACCAGCTTAGCTATACGGACGAACTTATATATATATATTTTTTGATTGCGTTAGCGTGAAACTTTATTTTTATTGCTTCAATACGCGAGTATTTAATACTATTTTCAACTTGGAAATTTCACACGTTCTTGGGAAAATAGTCTTGACCGACTGACAGATGGAAACAACTTATTATCCATCTGTGTCAGAAAAAAACGAAACCCTTATAAATTTTATTTTTTTAAAGTAAAGCCAACGAGACGAGAGAAAAAAGGTAAACAAAGCGACCATTACTGAGTTACGTTGCGATAACAAGCGATTATTTTCTGTCCTTGTCGCACATGTCACACATACGCGACAATGGCCGAGCGATAGCTGTCGTTGCGTGTATAGTAGTACAGGAAAGCTATCTGCACAGTGGTTATAAACTGTCAGATCCGCCATCTTATGAGCAAATTCATTCCTGTCTGGAATGCGCTTGAAGTGATACGTAATAATATTCAAATAAAAATGTTTGGAACCGCTGAAACTTTGTTTACCTTTTTTCTCTGGTTTTGTTGGCTTTATTTTAGTTCTGTGGTACGGAATCCTTATAAAAAGGAGCATGCATGCCTTTAGTACATAAGTTAATTTATTCCCAAGCGACTACAATATCGGGTTATTAGAATGTTTCTTCAGGGTAGGCAGCGCGAGTGTAACGCCCCTGGTGTTGCATACGTCCATAGACCACGGTAACCACTTTCCATCAGGTGGGCCGTGTGCTCGTCTGCCACCTAAGTGGTACAAAAAAATATAAAAAAAAATATAAAAATTACCTGGGTTCTGCGTGCCGTTCCATTTCAACTTTCACTACCAATATAGCTGAAAAAATCACATCATACGGACCCTGAACACTCATAAGCACGGAAGCGCTTAGATGAAATACCACTAGCGGTCACCGATCCAAATGGTAACCAGGCTTACGTACCTTTACCTTCTTTTTTTGATCGTGCGAAAATCCCCACGGATACCACCGGCTCCGGGCTCCGGGGAGCCGGTTGAGGTTATGTCGGACTCGAACCGACTAAAACGACCGTCTTGGGTCTTTGGTTGCTGGAGGTGAGATTGCCGAAAGCATATCTCTCGCACCCCGGCAGACCCAGAACCATCTCTTTCGAGATAGCCCCGGGTACGGGGAGGCGCACTTTGCTCCACCGCCGTGGCCTGCTTCTGCTAGGGTGACAGGCTCCACCGATCACCCCCAGGCCAGCGCTCATGGAGAACGGAGGTCGTTCTTTGACCTCCGACGCCCGGTTCTCCTTCGCTCTTCGCGGGCTGCCCGGGCCCGAGGAGGCGGCCGCACCCCAAGCGCTTCTATAATCATGGTACCTTACTTTTTTATCTGCCATTTTTCAGGAATTACTGGTGACCCTTTCAACTCTGCTCCGTGGATCTGTCTACGAGCGTCTTCGCTGGGCATTCCGTCTTTACGATGTGGATGGCGACGGGGCCATTACTAGACAAGAGCTGGCTGAAGTCGTGGTGGCAGTACACGAGCTTCTTGGAAGGCGGGCGCCGCCAGGATCTCCGGCTGCGCGGCTGGATGACGCGAAGGCTAACGAACAGGTATGCTGATGTAGCTAGGAGGAATTGGGAGCTTAGTGGTTCTAATCGGCCTTACGATCGAGAGGGCCCATGTTCGAAACCTGGCCTTTACCGATTTGAACTTATTCTTAACACAAGCAATTTAGTTAAGCTGGAGGGGTTATGAGGAATATCGGTAATGTGGATCGCGACGCATTCTCTAAGGGGTTGACTATTTCTTGTCTGGTTTTTGATAGGTTTCAATTGATTCGCGACTGGTTTCGGTCAGTGTTGCGACTGGTAAGCTACTGTTAGTTAGTTAGTTTACCTAGGCTGTTCCGCACTTAGCCTCTTGATTGGGCCATTATGCGTACCATCTTACCTGTCATTCCAACCAACCCAGATCTTCCCAAAAAGCCAGCAGCCTTTTCAGGCACATGCTTCCCGGAGCGACGCTGGTGACTGGAGGAATTTCGCCCGTTGTTCGGCCACGCTCATGCACTCTGTAAGCACATGATGTGGCGGATGTTGCTTCTGCCCCCATGCAGCCTCCGCACAGGGGGCTGTCCGCCACACCTATGGTAAATAGATTCTTGTTTAGGGGACAGTGACCGGTCAAGATGCCTGTGACCTTACGGATCTGGTCCCTTTTTAACCTAATGGGGTTTCGGCTAAACGTTTTTGATGCTACCGGAACTGCATGCTTTGTTTGCCTGCATCCTACAGTGTAAGTGTGTAGCTGTAAGCTACTGTTTCCGCGACTGGTATGCGACAAGTTCGCATCTAGGTCTTGATTCGCTCGTGATTACAGTACGACTGGTTTATGACTGCTCTACAATATATTCGGCTTTTTATTGTGCGCAGAATCTCTCGGATACCTCTCTGCCAGACCAGAGGTGGTTATGTCAGACTCAAATCGACTAAAACGCACGCCATCTTTGGGTCTTTTTGGGTAGGAGAGCGATAGTCTAAAACATCACCATGGGGGAGAGTGGATTAAAAAATTGCTAAAAAAACATCACACGTTTAATGCGCCGTCCCTTAAGTAGCGGCTATACTACCGTTACAATATGTCTGTCTGTCCATAACTACATATTTGTTACTATTATGCAAAAACTATTGTAAGATGATACGAATACGAAAGCTACTCCGATAGACTGAATCTTACTAACTCCCAAAAATCTTACTAACCCTCGTACCTTCATCTTTAGGTGGATCGTGTATTCAGGAAGCTAGACCTGAACCAGGACGGCGTGATCACCATCGAGGAGTTTCTGGAATCTTGCCTGAAGGACGACGTTATCACACGGTCGCTCCAGATGTTCGACACAGGGCTATGACGTCAGACTGACGCAGCGCAGCCGCGCACACCCGCCAGGTAAGGCCCTCAACTTTGAACTACAGGAGTAATCGAATACACATTTGTATAGTTAGCATACCTGTAAAATTCATTATAATACAGGAGTAATATTTTTCACCTCTGCAGTTTTAAAAAGGGCAGGATTTTGCTGTTTAAAAATTCACGGCAAAATGTGATTCTGTTACGAGCAACAGGGAAGTGATGATGCATGGGTAACGGTTCCTTTAGGACTCATTCATATTGGTGGTACTTAATTTTTTTCCAAAATCATCTGAGTATTCCGTATCGATTCAGTACGAGCATCACCGCTCCATCTCATCCGGAGGATGTCGTAAGAGGCTAACGGAGAAATACGCAGACAATATCACAGCCAGAGAAGGAAAACTCGGAATAAAACGCTCTACCAACCAGTGTGGCCAGCGTGGAAACAGTAGGCTAAAGCCTCCCAACATTGGGAGAGGCCTGTGTCCAGTAGTGGACAGCGATAGGCTAATTGATTGAGATATAATATACTAAATAGCTTTTGCCCACAGCTCCGCCCGCGTGGATATTGGTTATTGCGACCAAGCATAGCCTATGTAATAAAGCGTCTATTCACGATCGTCCCCACTGGGTACAAGTGGGATAAAATGTTTCGTTCGTCCCCAATGGTGACGATTGGAACTTTTTATTTCCCACTCGTTCTGCTTGACCGAGACTCAAAATGCAATAATCGCAACATTATACCCACTTAAAAATAATTAAAAAAACCTGGGGGCTTACCACAACCGTTTACGGAACAGTCTTATTGAGTTGACGCTTCTGTGAGCCTAGTACTCCATGCAAAAAGTACCAGGCTGGGGATGACCGGGAATAGACGCCTTTCTCAAGGTCTACTATACCAAATTTCATCAAAATCGGTTCAGTGGTTTAGGCGTTTAAAGCGTAAGATACAGGCAGACAGAGTTACTTTCGCATTTATAATATTAGTATGGATTTTATTGAATAATATTTTTCTTTACATTTTCCAGGACCGTAGCCAAGCGCGTCCACCCCCCACCGCTCTGTCGCTGCGAGGACGGGCTGCTCCGGTCCGCCGCGGAGTGGTTCAGGGCTCGCCGGTACACGCAGTACCTGGCGATGGTCGACGACTTCTATTCCCGCGTGGTCCGGCCCAGGTTAAGAAGCGTGCTGCTGCTGCATTTCTAAGACGGAAGGATCCATTTTCATTACGGAAGGATCCGTTTTCAGTACGGAAAGATCTGTTTTCAGTACGGAAAGATCCATTTTTTGGACGGAAGGATTCATTTTCGATGTCATTGAGAGCCTGTGCGTTTATTTTTGAGGGTTGGAATAGGGGATTTGTTAGGATTTTGGAGTTTGAGCTGTGAATGAAATTGGATGCTATCTACACCATTGGAATCAGTCGGAAATACTAGATCTATTATGAACCATCTGAAACTTCGGTTCTGCACGAAACTCGAACGAAAATCGTAGAACACTTCGATTCTCTTCCGATAGTTTCAATAGAATCGAAATGTCAAATAGCTTCTTTCGATTTCGGGATAAATGTGTTCCATGGAGCCGTTTGGCCGAAATTTTAGTCCGTAATTTCGTATGTTCTATGGTAGTTTCAGTTCAAGTTGAAATGAAACTCCGACTGATAGTAATGGTCAAAGATAAATTGGTTGGAATTGAATAAAATCACAATGGATCCTAAATACTTGTTACTAAATATAACTATAACTATCCATTTTGAATACCTACTCTTGATCTGTTGGTATTCTGTAATTTACTCTTACAAATTCGACGTAAAGTTCACTTCAAACAGAAAACTCACTACAGATATGTGGGACGCTGGCTATTACCACAATCATCTCACTAGTGTCCAATTACCATGCCTGATTGGTACTATCCACTACTAAATGGGTTATAAATCCTAATAGCAAGCTCCCTTATCTACCTTTTATCGAGCGGGACTTGACGTCGAATATCGATATTACAGAATAGTACAGGAAACTCTAATGGACCCTGCACAATCAGTAACTAAAGCTCCCAAACCCAATAATCCTAAAAATACTTTTACGAAATTTTAAAAACTTTTAAAACTATGGGATCGGTATTCTGCATACCCAAATTTTAAAACTTATTCTTAGACACTTTTGAGGTAAATGAGGGCTTTGTCCTACGTGAGCGACATGTTGCCGCACTGACGCGTTTGTCGCTTGCGTGAGACAATAACCGTCGCCTAAAGACAGGCAATCATACTTTTTTGAGCGTCTAGATTGCGCGGCAGAGTTCTCTAACGTAAAATCGTGCGGAAATATCTTTTGAAGTTCAAAGTGCACAAACTATTTCGAACGGTATAGACCACGCGGAACATAAGACGCGATTGCGCGCGCGACAGTTCAAAGAGAAACGCTGAACGCACGTTCATTTCCTCGCTTTCTCCAAAAATCGCGCGGTTTGCGTGCGTGCATTCTGCCGCGCAACCTTGACACTGCTAAAAACAAGCGACGTCTCGTGCCGCTTTATAACACGCAATTTCCCTCGAGATAGACTGCGTAAAGAACGCTAATGGGTAAGTGACAATCGCAAGTCACAAAGCAACATGGAATTTATTATTGCTGAAAATGGTGGTAGCCCTTTCCGGTACAAAGGGCTACTACCATTTTCAGTCATATACACCAAACCTAACCATTTTGGTCTCGATTCAAATTTATTAGAAGCTTTTGTTATAATTATTGATGTCTCAATTTATACTATACCAATGAAAAGATAGTATTTTAACTTCATTCCATCCGCTAATTTTCTTAATAAAATCTTTTCAAAAATCGAAATACATCGGGCAAAGGAAGCACTCAAGTGGGACTTGAACCCACGACCTGTCCCTTACAGGGGGAATGCTCTTCCAACTGAGCTTTTGAGCCACACCTGAAACACTTTAAATTTTCCTTCTCTTTATATCCGTCTTTAAGGGCGACGGTGGAGCCATCTACCTACTTTTCTTACGACTCCGCCCAAATATTTGAATGTAACTTTTATAGCATTTATTGTGCTAACTTTTTAAGTTCGAGTGCTTCTTTTCCCGATGTACTACGAACTTAAAAAGTTAGCTTAAATGCTATAAAAATTTCATTTAATAAAATCTTTTCCAAATTCAGTGTCGGTCTAATTTAAATCCCTGGTATATCAAAAACGATATTCTTGTAAAACAATTTTCAAGAAGATCATCGTCATTCCGTTGTCCGTCTGTTCGTCTATCTAGACTCTTTTTCTCAGGAATGGGAGCAAGTATCGATTTAAAATTCATACCATATACTCAAGTCTGTAACGTCATGAAACTGTGCAAAAATCAAACTTCTAAGTTCACGCAATCAAAATTTATTGCAGTTTATATAGCATAAGTTCGTCTCTGCATACATTTTTTACGAAACCCTCGGAGTGCGAGTCCAACTCGCAATTACTGACATTTGGGACGTTGATTTATGTTCGAAATTGAATTTTGAAAATATTTTTATTACGAGAATTGGTCCTTTGATGTCATAAGTGGCCAGTGATTAAGGAGGCGGCCTTATAATCGTGAAGTCTCAGATTTGAATTCTGATCCACACACTACCGACGTGAACCCCCTCCTAACACAAGTTATTTAACTTAGCTGGAGGGATAAAAGAAAATACTAGTAATTTCTGTTACTGATATTCTTAAAGTAAAAATTGAGACAGTTTTTAGAATTATTAAAAATAAAAAATCTAGAGCTTTTTTTACTAGTCTCCATTTTATTTTTTAGGAATCGAGACCTCAGAAAAAGTAACAAACATGATTTACTAAAATATTGAATTAATATAGTAAGAGTTATGTAGCATCTTGAAATATTGATCCCTAGATTATTAAAAAGTGAAAATAGATTGGTAACAAAAGGCTTCGTACCCGTACGACCCAAAATTTGGATTTCATTTTATAAATGGGTCGAAAAATAAGATCTTAAAGTACACGAATGAGAATGAATCAAATGAGTCTCAAAGATCTCACCATTTATAGATGGGGTCCAAAGTTTGAGGTCGAACGGGCACGAGGCTAACATCATTTAGATTTTTGCCGGTTTTGTTTCTATTTTTTGCTTATTCTTACATATATGACTTTTTTTAATACCATGTATGTATGGTTGTGTATTTGAACTTATTTTTATTATTTTAACCTTTTTTTATGAAGCAACAGGGTATAAACCGAATGCGCGGTGACGTCTGGATATAATTTTGACGTATGTTATACAAGAAAAAAATTTTGGATGTGCTTACATACCTAAGACGATATTTTTCGAAAAGTAATCTTATTTCTTGTTGAGATTTTTAATTTTGGCTGTTTTGGTCCAATTTTAATCAATTTTTATAACTGTCTTTGAAAAGCTTTGATATATTTTTGAGCAATCACTTTTATCAATGACATCTATGATACTTCTAGACAAACGGTTTTGAAATTGACGTTTAGAACAGTGAACCAGGCCTATTTATATAAAATAGAAGGAAATAATTTCTTAAAATAGGAAAAGATCCGTACGACCTCAAAGTTCGGACCTCATCTATAAATGGGTCTTAAAAGGATCTTGGAATGAAAGAATGGGTCTTAAGAGGCATCTACGTAAAGGTTAGGTTCAGAGGGCGCCACTAGCACAAACACTATACTGAGTGTGCAAACTTTGTCATTTACTCGACCCTGGCAAAAATGGCGACGATATACGTTTCGACCTGGCAAAAAACTGCTGCACTCTGGTGCCAGAATATTATAGTATTATCTCTCATTTGTATCAGAAATATATTTGAATGATTTTTTATAGCATTTAGGTATTATGCTAACTTTTAAGTTCGAAAAACAGCGGAAAAAGTGAAACGCTCAAGTGAGATTTGAATTCACGACCTTTCCCTTACAGGAGGAATGCTCTTCCAACTGAGCTATTGAGCCACACCTGAATCATTTCAAATTTTCCTTCTCCTTATATCCGTCTTTAAGGGCGACCGTGGTGCCATCTACCAACATTCTATTTAAAAAAAACAGTCAATTAACCTACTCTGGACATAGGCCTCTGCCATGGTGCGCCATTGCTTCCTATGGAGGATCGAGAGCCATGGCGAGCATTGGGAGTCAGGCAACCTAAAATAAATTCAGAACCGTTTGTCTAGTAGGTAAATATATATCATAGAGGTCTTTGTTTTACCGTCCTTTATCACTTTATTTATTTCATTTTAAATGATCACTATCTCACACAATCACCGCATCACCAAAGCTTTACATACATTTTAAATTTTAAAATACAAAACCGTAAGTAATAATAATTTTTAAACGTCGATGATGTGTAAAAATGATTTTTAAATTGTGTTTTTAAAATATACAAGAGCACGAAGTGAATTATTTTATAGGAATTGAATTCAAAAACCTAATAAAGTACTAAATAGCAATAAAATAATAATAGCCTTGGAAAACATACCTCTAGATGGAATTATCAATAACAAAACACCATAACTTCCATATTTTATAGTATTTCAGAGATTAAATTGTAAAATTAGTAGTACATATTTAGAACTAAAATTATATATAGTACACATTCTCATACATAGATGGCGCTACTAGTATACATTGAAAATGACAGACAAGTAAAGCTTGCTGACAGTTTCGAAACTAGATGTACTGGTGGCGCCTCTAGTGGCATAACGGAGAACTACTATCACATTTTACCTTAACTTTTCTGTGGTAAAAAATTTAAAAAAAAACACCTAATAGTCGTAACAAATTCGTGATGACGACTTCAAAGTGAAAATATGTTACCTAATTGATAAATAGAATTTACTCTCCTTGTTGTAGTATGGGTCAAATTTGTAAGCCAATGTTTTTTCACGCCCCCATTAAGGGCCTACGCTGTGTAGTGCGTGTGCACGTGTGCGGTCGCACGCCTAAAATAAATCTTCGATTTGTACATTATGCGAGAATCCGTATGCGTGTCACGCACGCATAAGCCAATCAAGGCGGTAAAGGACCACGGATTGTAATATTTACATGTGATTGAAAATATAGACTAACGAGTCTGATCTGATGTAGTAAGCATGTTTGGCGGCAGCAGAGTGTTTAAGCTAAATATTATTAAATCATAAATAATAATTGAACTTCAAGCAATTATCTATCATATCACATAAGTTTTATTCGTTTTAGTAATTAGTTTTTGATTAGTTGTTAAGCTTGCATTTATTTATTAAATTAAGGCATTTGTTAGTGAAAGTAAAATTAAGATAATTTAAAATTTAATTAAACTGACATATTGTATGAGGGGTTCTTAAATTGACTGAGTTTGTGTGAATGTGGCCGCCTTAAGAATTACACAGAAAAGGCTTACGGGATCGCGAGACTATAATCTATTGCATCATATTTCGACTCGATCCATTCAGCCATTAAAGTAGATTGAATAATAAATATCCAAACATGTTCACAAACTTTCATAATTTATAATAAAATTAACGTTGTTAATGTTATAAATTTGAATGTTTTACTAGGCCTATTCTAGTAATCCATACTTCCATACTAATATTATAAATGCGAAAGTAACTCTGTCTGTCTGTCTGTCTGTCTGTCTGTATGTTACGCTTTCACGCCTAAACCACTGAGCCGATTTTGATGAAATTTGGTATAGGGGTAGATTAGACCTTGAGAAAGGACATAGGCTATGTTTGGTCGCGATAACCGACATCCACGTGGGCGGAGCCGTGGGCAAAAGCTAGTATAATATAATAATAGTAATATAATAAGCCTTTTCTGTATAAATCACGCATTAGACTTGATACACTAATATTATTTTTTGATAATATTCCACTGCACAATCAGCGTCAGAAACGTTTTGACCAACAAAGTCTCTAAATGATCTTAGAACTATTTGATTGTATTATTGTTCAAATTAAAGGTGTGTACCGAATATCACAACAATTGTTCAGCAGGAAGTAGATAAAACCAAGGTATTAAGATTTTTTTGAGCATTTTGTTCATCAATATCTTTCTGATGCTACTTGACTATTAACAAGCTGGTTGATCATTGCCGTATGGTACACTCGACCCACCCGAGTAAAGTTTATTCTTAGAATAAACAGGTAATATCACCCACATATTGGCTGTTTATTCTAGGCATAAACTCTACTCGCATTTAGTCCAACCGGCCCTTTTTTTTTCGTGCGGAAATCCCCTCGGATACCCCCCTTCCGGAGCCGGAAGGGGAGGTTATGTCGGACTCGAACCGACTAAAACCGAACGCCGACTGTGGGTCGTGGTGTTAGGCCGGAGGTGAGGTTTTCATCGACATATCCCTCGCACGCCGGCTGACCCAGGGCCATCCCTTACGGTCTGGCCCTACGGTGTCCCCGACTCGCCCCCGGAATGTTCATGAATGGGTCCAACCGGCCCTTAAACATGTCAAATAGTGTGCATAATGTTTGTAAAATTGCATGTTTCAAACTGTATCTATGTCTATGGTAATATTTATAGTCGAACCAACAATGCCGTGAATTGAAGGAAAGCCACCGTTCCTTCATATTGTGAAATCGTGCTAAATTGACTTTGATCTGCATTGAAACAGTATACATTTGAGAGTGACAACTGTATTTTCGATTTCAACCATTTCATAGAATCGTTAGTATATCTAAACTTACACTGTTGTAAATTTATTATCTTGTTACCTTGTAATGCTTAGGTCGCCCGCTGCCTTATGCGTGCATCTGTTTCATGCAAATAATGTGATTTAAATTTGACGCAGAAAACACATATTGGCGGCACACATAAGTCAGTGGACGACCTTAGACATTGTTGTTTTTTTATGTCACATATTCGTAAGTCCGCTCAGTGCAAATATTTGTATGCATGAATATGGCTATTTGCATTGGTCTGGTTGTTTCTATGTATAATATGTATGTATTTACAAAAAAAAAAAAAAAAAGTATCTAAGTATGTTTATCCGCATTCTAGATTCCATAACACAAGCTATAAAAGCTTACCATGGGTCTAGATAGCGTTGTGTAAAATGTTGTGAATATTTATTATTATTATTATTATATTAAAATATTTCACTTCAACAAGTGGCGCCCTCTGCATATAATATAGTTAATTTACGTCAAATGTAAGCTCAGTAGTAAAATTTGTATGCAACATGTTTTAGATAACAGTCTTTTAGAAAAAACAATTTTATGAATTCAGTAAGAAAACTAAATAAGGCTCTTAAAAAGTTAATATCCACAGAGCAGAGCATAAAAAAACGCAACTGACATAATGAGTATTTTTTTTTTTTTTTTTTTTTTTTTTATCGTGCGAAAAATCCCCACGGATACCACCCCCACGGAGCCGGTGGAGGCGGTTATGTCGGACTCGAACCGACTAAAACGCACGCCGTCTTGGGTCCTTGGCTGCCGGAGGTGAGATTGCCAAAAGCATATCTCTCGCACCCCGGCAGACCCAGGACCACCTCTTTCGAGATGGCCCCCTTCGGGTTGTGGGGACCAAAATGTCCCCATCTAGCCCCGGTTACGGGGAGGCGCACTTTGCGCCGCCGCCGCGGCCTGCTTCTGCTAGGGTGACAGGCGGCTCCACCGGTCACCCCCAGGCCAGCGCTCATGGAGGACGGAGGTCGTTCTGCGACCTCCGACGTCCGGTTCGCCTTCGCTCTGCACGGGCTTCCCGGGCCCGGAGTCTGGTCCGGACCCGACCGGCCGCCTCCTTCTCGAGCATTACTTGCTCGCAGAAGGAGGCGGCCGCACCCCAAGCGTTTGCGCATCGTACCATCGCTGTGAGCAATGTGACGAGTGTGAGGACTCCCACCCCTAGAGCCGCCACTAGGACCCGCCTCGGCGTGTCCCACGCCGGGCACTCGGTCAGCGTGTGCAGCTCCGTGTCCTCGCTCGCATCACAGTGATGGCACTCGGACGTTGGCTCCTTCCGGATCCGACACAGGTAACTCCCGAAACACCCGTGTCCGGTAATCACCTGCGTCAGCCGGTACGAGAGGCTGCCGTGTGGCCTCTCTAGCCACTCCTCCATGATGGGTCTTACCGCCGCTATTACGGCGTGCCCTGCGCTTGGTCGCCCAAGTCGTAGCTCCCATTCCGCTACCATGTCCCTGTGGAGACATAATGAGTATGGTGTGTCGCCAGCCTTACTATTCATTATGAAAGTAGTGAGGGTAGGTGCACAAAAATAAAACCCGCGACCTCTGGACACTCGCAGGCTAGTCTAATCGTGACCACGGGTGCTGCAACACACCCGAAACGTTGGCAAAAATAAGTTTTCCATTTTATCACGATAAGTCCCGGACATAAAAAAAAACATTGTCTCAGAAAGTATTATTCATTTGTTTAAAAAAGGGTTAAAACGGGTACACATCAACTGAATGTGAATGATAGCTAAAGCTGAGTACTCACTATTGTAACAGGGCGTGCATTTGCAGCAAGCGAACGTGCACTGAGCGGAAGCTGAAATGTCTTATACACAATGCATTTGACATTGAGAACCATAGTTCCTATTTCAAGGAAGGTTTGGTTCATCTACAAGTAAAACATATTAAAAACTATCTTTTGCCGGCGGCTCCACCCGCGTGGATGTCGGTTATCGCAACCAAACATAGACATGTCCTTTCTCATAGTCTAATCTACCCTTAAACCAAATTTCATCAAAATCGTTTCAGTGGTTTAGGCGTAAAAGCGTGACAGACAGACAGAGTTACTTTCTCTTTTATAATATTAGTATGGATACGTTCACCTCATTTGTACACAGCATTACCTATATTTAATATTATGATCGTATATGAAATACAACCAAATACATACCTACTAAATCAATAACCAAATTGAATGAAAGCATAGGGTATTTCAATCATTCAGTTACTCATTCGATTATTACCATTCACCTGTTAGATATTTTCTGAAATAATTATAAACATAGATGTTGTCATTCTTTTTTCAACAATTTAAACATTTTTGAAATTTTATCTTTATTTTAAAAGTGATTCATCGGAAGCATTCGCATTTTATCAAAAGGCGTATCCTCGTAATAAAAATCTTTTCAAATTGGCCCTCTTTAAATTGAAAATGTGATCGTTTTTTGAGATTTGTCTCGATCTGTCAAATTTGACAGATGACCAGTTGACCGAATTTAGAACAGATTTAGATTACAAGAATAGCCCATAGAAATACTTTGCGGATTTTATTCTAGATTCTAGATTAGACACCGTAAAGTATTTCTAGATTCTAGAAAGTGTTTAATAAGAATAAAGTCATTTTAATATTTATAATTTGCAACGTTCTTAGTTTGTAAGCTGCTTTGAAGGTAGTACTATAGTAATGTAATACTTAAAGAATATTACATTGTTACATTACACGCGAATGCTTACGGTGTGTCCTTACCTTAACGCCGACAATTTTCTTGATACATCCTTATTTTGAAGAATATTCTAAACTTATTGAACTATATTGTAATATATTCTAGATGAAATATCTTATGAATCCTAGTAGATAATGTTAAATAATAATACAGAAGCTTAGATATGACTGATTTCTGCATACATTAGAACGCAAAATTAATAGTTACAGAACAAGCTTCATATAACGAACGAAAATGCACCCTATTTTTCCCAAGGAGGGGCTATCCCATTATAGTCTAAGGTAACCAAGCCACTTCCCAACCCTGTGAGGTAAACCTCCTCTTATCCATCGATCACCAGGGCCTCGATTTTGCTAAAACCAAACCACAGTGATGCCACCGTCACTGCAAAAAACGGCATTAATTAATAGACTTTAAAGCGATTTCAAAGTTCAAAATTAAATGAGATTTTGCAGAGTAATTCAAAATTTTTAGGCGTATAGAAATAAAGTCTAAAATGTTATTTTTCGCAGTGACTGCGGCACCACGGTAGTAGTAGAATCAAGGGCCAGGTGTATCGGCTAGTCGGAAAATTTGGCTTGGGTCCACCTCGTCATTCATACCGTGCGCTATCTTAATCTACTTAAATCACCTCGCAATTCAGGTTGCTCGGTCTTACTTTAATGTGTGTGTGTGTGTGTGTGTGTGTGTGTGTGTGTGTGTGTGTGTGTGCGTGTGCGTGTGCGTGTGCGTGTGCGTGTGCGTGCGTGTGTGTGTGTGTGTGTGTGTGTGTGTGTGTGTGTGTGTGTGTGTGTGTGTGTATGGGTGTGAGTATTCATGTGCATGTGTGTGCGTGCATTATCGTCTGTTGTATAAACCTGACTTTATGTGCAGATGTGTTTATTTATTTGCTTGGCCGTGTACATTATTTATTTAGTTTTACTATGCACTTAGTTATTTCTTTATACGCCGCCATATTCATGCTTTTGGTGACTTCTTTGTTCAAAGTTTATTATTGAATGAGATAATTGTACCTTAAAAAAATTGCTTCTTATATCGGACTGACGATTATACTTTTTAATATTAGCAAAAGAATCGTCAAAATACGTCAATACTATAAAACGTTTCACAAAGGAATCACCAAAAGTTTAGCAAGCCTATTAAAAATAGTAAAATAGCCATGAAATACAATTAAAAATGTTTTAGCGATCTATAGTTTAACGTAATCTAGTCTATAGTAATTGTTTTATCAGAATACTATCAGTGTTTGGCTAGTAGCGATTCACCATTCTAGATTCCCCCCAATTTTTTTTGCATTGAGTGGTAAAACACTTCAATAAATCCCAAAAATTTTCGGGGGGATTTGAGAAGGGCGGAATTGCAAACTACCCTCAGTGTTGACGATTGTTGTAATGTTGGATGTGTCAATGATTGTTAGAAAGTGTTATATTTTAATTTTCAATTACCTACATAGTTGCATAAGCCGGGTACACACCAAGTCAATGATGGCGAACGTATAAATCGTAAAAAAATCTAGTAACTAACATGTATGTCTACGGTTTTTGTTCATTCGCTCGCATCATTAGATCGGTGTGTACCAGCATTAAGTGTAGTAATGCATCATTAATAGGTCGCCCTGTATATCTACGGAATTTTATACAGGGTGATTGTATAGTCGTTTCGGAAAAATGGAATTTGGCCACAGTTTCGTTAGCAAAATTATCTGGGAGTATTAATTTGGCGTAAGAAAAAAAATGTAGGGGGGTTTTAAATTTTTTTTTCTTACGCCAATTTAATACTCCCAGATGATTTTGCTATCGAAAGCGTACACAAATTCTTTTTATCCGAAACAACTATAGAATCACCCAGTAGAGATGCTAAAGAGTTTTTAAGGAATTAATAAGAACCAAATTCAATAGAATTGTTTATACTGTAGATTGATGGCGATAATGATAACCAAAATAATTCAATAGAATTATTTTGGTTATCATTATCCGTTTCTTATCGTAATTGATGAGGGAATCACCTCGTATTTCGCGTTGATATATTTGTCATGTAAAGGGAACTGTTCACATAATTGCAAATGTTAAATTGTTATCATATTTCTACGTTTTTAATATTCAGAATTTCGTCAAATAGATAACAAGTATATTTAATGTCTATTTAATTATTTATCAGGAATGAGAGCAGATACCATAACACGTTGACGTCAAAACATTAAAATGACAGTATAACAAAATTCAACAGCATAAATATGTTGTTTGAAGAGGATTCAATGAAATCTCAAAAGCCTAGGTGGAACTATAAAGTCTATAAAAGTAATACACTACTAATGCTACATACATATAATCCCGCCAGTTAATCTCTCTTCCGAATAGCTTTTTTTATCGTGCGAAATATCCCCACAGATACCGTTCCCCCGGAGCCGGTGGAGGTGGTTTCCATTTCTTTCGAGATGGCCCCCTTCGGGTTCCGAAAGGGTTGGCTGCTCACCGTCTTTACAGAAGCAGGCCCATGACGGCAGCGTGACGTGAGGGATTCACGTACGCCCCCCCCCCCCCCCTATGAAGCGGGATAACACCCGAAAACCCCCCCATAGACGCGGGATAGCACCCGAACCACCCCCTAGGCGAGGCCGCAATTGTAGCCGTAGGTCTGATGGGAGTCCTGGGACATCCTTCCGAGGGCTTACCCGGGGCCCCAACCATAGGCTTCTGGGCGTTACCGTGGGGGTTTTTAGTCGGTAGGAGTCCGGCATAACATCCATGGAGGATTTTCCCCCACGGTTAAAAAAAGAAAAAAGGTTTGGCACTTTAATACACCCGTATTAAATAATATTACTGACATTTCGCCCTTCATCAATTTAGCATTTCATTTACGATGAGTGAATCCCTCCTCTTACTGAATTTTAAGAAGCATACATAAATCAAAGATAACCAAGTTATTATTAAAATTTTGAATTTCAAGATATCATACCATAGTAACAAAAGATAATGAGTTACTAAGACTGTCTTGAAATTCACTTCCTATTTTCGTACTAAGTAATTCTTAAAAGCAAAATATCCCTGTTTCAATAAATGCAGCCCAAGATGAGGATAGTCAGTCAGTGTCAGAAATAACTTGGCTACAAAGTTTCAAAAAGGTCTTAAAACTACTAAGGGTTTAAGAGCAAATTAAACTATTTTTACCCGAAGCGATAAGGAGGATTATGATTTTGACAGGCTATGTATGTATGTATGTATGTTCATTTGTTCCCTCATAGCTCCTCCACTACTTATTAGAACTTGACAAATGAGGCATCGTTACAAGCGGCTTGATCGTCCGATGGTATATGACGTGTGGCTCAATCTTGTGAGGCGCCCTCTAGCGCTAATAAGGTTAAGGCACTATGTTAAAAAATAAATTTGAGATAAATATGCCGTGTTTGGTATCAAATGAAAGGGCTTCATTAGCACATTTTAAACATGTATAAATTATTAGCTTTCACTAGCCTCAAAATAATGCAAATAAAAAATAAGTTTAAAACTAAAACCCGACTACCGAAAAGCGTGATTTTTCGGTAGTCGGGTTTTAGTTTTATATTCGATTCAATTGTATTATGGTCCGAACTAAAGGTTTATACCTAATACCAGAATAATCCATCAACAGGAAGGGATACCGAGGAATTAATATAATTTAGGGCACTTTGTACATCAAGATCTTTCTGATGCTGACTGTGCATTAATTTATTAGTTCTGTCAAAAAAATCTGGTTAGAATGGACAGCTTTGCAAGTATTTTTTGAGGCACACTTTTGTAATAAGCGACACTGTGGTTTAAATCAATCACAGTACGTTCAAAATAACGATTAAGGTGGGTTCTGCGATTACGAAGCATAATGTAACATTATATTATTACAAAGCCAGCATTCATGCAATTATTTTTACAGCTCGCTTGATTTCCCGTAGATTCGGTCAGCACGAATGCTCGTTATGTAACATGTTACATTACGTCATGTAATGCTTCACCAGCATTACTCACCTTTACTCGATGAACTCTACTCACCGCGTGGAGGTGAGTAGAACTCACATACACTAAATAAAATTATCTTTTAGTTCTTTTTTTAAATAGAATAGTATTTAAATACCCCTGTATAATTGTGGTGTGTTATTTTTAAGGGAGAGTGATGTGCCGCGAGGCGTTTAGAGATGTGTAATTATTATAATAATTATAATGTAAATAATAATATTTTGTCGCTGTGTCAATACGTCCACGTTAAATCTGATAGTAAAAAAAGTTCTTCATGTTTTCTGTGTGTTTTATTTACCAACTGTCAGCGTTGGTTATCAACAGACTCTTAATGTAATACAAAATGTACATGAGCTCTCATACAAACTATACTGGGTAATTTTATGTGGTCCATTCGTATAAAAAGAAATTGGGCACTTTTTATTTTCGTGCGGAAATCCCCTCGGATACCTCCCCCGCCGGGGCTGGAAAGGGAGGTTACGTCAGACTCGAACCGACTTAAACGGCAAGCCGACTGAGGGTTGTGGTGCTAGGCCGGAGGTGAGGTTGTCGTCGACATATCCCTCGCAACCCGGCTGACCCAGAAGAAATTGGGCACTGTTTGTATTAATTTGGCGAATTTAGTTTGTCTAACTCCATACCTACATTATTCCTTTCACCTGAAAGTTATTCCCATCAATCAATTAGCCCACCGTAGTCTGCAGCCGCAGCCGCAGCCCACTGCTGGACATAGGCCTCTCCCAATGTTATTCCCATACATTATTATAAATATTTTTTGCCAAATAAATACTGCCAGACGATTTTGCTATCGAAACTGGGTACAAAATATTTTTATTCGAAGCGACTGTAAAATGGTTATACACCCTGCTGATTGGGATCAATATACCGGGTGTGAGAGGAACACTCCCGAAGCGAACGGTAATTTCATTAAAAAAAACATCACTTAAAAAAAAGTTAAAAAAAAAAGATTTTTTTAGTACTACTCCAGGTGCGTAGCACTTAATCGATATTCTTTTATCATGGCAATAGATTTACCAATATGCAACTTGACCTTTTCTGCCAGGTTTCCTCCTTGCGAGGTGATGAGATTTAGCCAATCCTCTGGGTCTTTTGATCTTAATACGTTTTCCTCCTCGCTTAGTCCGCCTGTCGAGCCTCCATCTTCTGGGACCTTGTCATCGTCATCATCAGAGTGCATCTGGTGAGGGTTTCCGTCCTCAGTGTACACCTTTTCTAACGAGAATACTGTGGAGTAAACATATGCTACACAAGATGCGTTGGTGATTATGTCTGGAGCCCTGCTATCAGTCAAGTGTCTTGCATTGCATGATCTGGTTGATCTCATCATTGCACCGACCAAATGAACGAATTGGAAGAAATGCATGTTGGCAGATGCGGAGACTTGTAAGTGCTAACTCATTCTCGAAGTTCACGTGATTATATATTTTTATAAGAATTTAATATTGTAATTTTTGATGAATAATAAAAACCAAAACTTAAAATTGTTTTTTATTTTATACCAGGTGTAGGGGGAACCGAAGTCGAAAACCCCTAGTAGTACTCCGGGTACGTAGCACATAAGTGCTCCCTTAAATGCATATTGTTGCCAAATGGCTACAAACTACTTTTTGTTATTTTTATATGAAAGTGATAGTTCTGTGTTTCCGAACGTAACTTTATGGCTCAAGCAAATACACAGACTACGTAGAAAACATATGTCACAGTCGATTTTGGCGGGAATTTGAAAGTTATTCGCCATTACGATCGATCAATTGGTCAGAGTTAGTTCGAGTGTAATACCTGACATTGTTTTTTTATTTTTTCATCTATAATCATACAGAATTGATTCGAAAAAATAAAAAATAGACTGAAATAAAGGTAAGTTATTGATATTGCTTGTTTTTACTTCTCATTTTATATCATTTGCATAAATTATTTTGATTTTTTGGTATGTTGCCGAATGTCTACACTATGCGTTTATCTACCTATATGTTTGCAGTATACAATAGAACTGTTTGCAATATTTTCTTTGGTGGTGGTTTCCAGCTTTTTTATTTTGCTTTTCAGTATGGCTGGTAGAATGCATGATAAAGATATTGAAAATATACTGTCAGCATTAGAAAATGGTGATATATCGGAGGACGACGAAGACATAGGAGACGAAAACGAGTTCGATTTTTATCCAAATGTTCAGTCGCTGTTGCAAGATTTAGAAGAATCTTGTGATGAAGAAGACGTCAATGTAGATCTTCCTTTAGCAGCTGAAGAGGGGCATTTATTGGAAGAACCCCAGTCAGACGAACCTACCCCAGGACCATCTGCATCCCCATATCTGCATTCCCATATGTGTCTAGCCAGTCCTCATGTTATTTAAACAGAAACATACATTACATGAATAATTTTATTAATACCATGACATGTCGTCATAGTGACAAATTTATATTTTTTGACACTAATAATTTTATTAGTAATTATTGTTTTAAGACGAAAAATAGTATCTATCTTACAAAGTTTGACAAATATAAAATTGCTACATTAATAGCAAATAATATTAAGTTTTGGAGAAGTTTACATTGTAAACAAACAAATAACCCAATATCTACAGTTTTACCAGGTACTTGCTCTGGTAATTTTATATGTTTAACTACTAATACGACTGATTTAAACTAAATGTTCAGACAACAGGAATGCCTGAGCTTAAGATAGCTCACCAAAACATACAAGGCCTTCCCGGCAAGGAATTAATAGTAGAATTATTCCTAGAGGAATTACATGTGGATGTTTTGTGTTTGACTGAACATTGGCTCAAGGAGAGTGAGATGATGTTTAGTATAAACAATTACAATATTGTAAGTTGCTTAAACAGAAAGTCTGCTATTAGAGGTGGCTCCATGGTCCTTATAAAAAATGGTCTCCGCAGTAAAGAGCGGGTTGACATTGTTAGACTTTCTGTTGAGCGCTGCGCTGAGGTGGCCTGTGCCGAGCTTGATAGTTGTATAGTAGTCTGCGTATACAGTCCACCCAACAGTGATTTTCGAGCTTTTATTAGGGTCATGGATCAAGTTCTGGGGATTGCATCAAGTAGTAGGAAAAATCTTATTGTGTGCGGTGACTTTAATGTAAACTTCTTACAACAGTCTAGGGAAAGTACTCAATTTCTAAATATGTTCAGAAGTTATAATCTTGAGAATATTTTCTGTGAGCCGACTAGAAACACTGCTACGAGTGCCAAATGCTTGGATAATTTTTTTAGTGATAGTGGATACTTAAGCAAGTCTCTAATTAGTAAGTTGCCCTCAGATCACCAGGGTCAAATAGTATCCTTTTCCAAGGGTATTAATAGTCAACCTAAGGTGAAAATTATGTGTAGGCCCATAACCTCTAGTAAAATTAAAAAGTTCAAAGATGTGTTAGAGGATAAGGGTGAATTTCAACATCTATGAATTTTTAGCTAATTTTGGTGATTTTTTTTATTTCTAGGTATTTAGGTAATCTCTTTCAATATTTAGCTAGAAATACATATTTTATGCCTATTATGTTTGAATAGTCTAATTAGCCCTGGGAATTACTTGTTTATTTTATACACCTGAATTTTCAATACACCGAAATTGGTGTCTAACACCAAAATTGCATATCAACTTATTTTTATTTTTTATCTATTATTACTTATACTATTTCTTTGTTTTTTTTCTAGAATTTGGCACTTAATAGTTACATATAACGCTTAATTTTTACCCTTTTATCACCAACTTCATTTTTATATGGCAAAACCACTTTAGTTGTTAGTAGTATCAGTATAAAAGCAAAACATTTGATTGTTCTATCTATCCTTGCTTTTGGCAAGGATTATATTTTACTCTAATGGCGCCAATATTATCGACGAACTTATTCAAGATTGCTGGGAAAAGATTTAGGCAGTTATTCTCAAAGTGGGAGAGGTGGTACTCGGTATGCCTAAGGGTGGACGGAAGATATGCCATGGACACTTGGTAGTGACAAGACAAGTTGGTAGTGTGATGTCTATTCCTGAACTTACAGGAGTCCTTCAACTAAGTTTCTCACGCGGTGAGCTGATGGGCATTGCGGTTCAAAAGGGTTCCAGAGGTTTACACCATCCGAGACATGTACCACGATTCTGATTCCGTTGTTCGAACCGCTGTTTGCAATATGAGAATCTTCCTTATCACTGTCTCTGTGATCTGTGATCTGTCCTTAGTCCATTCCCAATCAGCGTGGTATTTTGGTCGGATAGCATCAGACAATCACTCCATAACTGCCCATGTATGCTGTTAATACCGATGGTGGACGCCGATAGATTGGTGCAACATGTGAGGATGTGGATGTAGGAGCTTGAGGACGGTAGAGGTCAGAAGCCTTCTGTGGAGAAGATTGAGTACCTTTTACACGATAGCAAAGTGCTAGCTGCTGGAGTAACATAATATGGTACTCGGTATGCCTAAGGGTGGACGGAAGATATGCCATGGACACTTGGTAGTGGCAAGACAAGTTGGTAGTGTGATGTCTATTTCTGAACTTACAGGAGTCCTTCAACTAAGTTTCTCACGCGGTGAGCTGATGGGCATTGCGGTTCAAAAGGGTTCCAGAGGTTTACACCATCCGATACATGTACCACGATTCTGATTCCGTTGTTCGAACCGCTGTTGGCAATATGAGAGTCTTCCTTATCACTGTCTCTGTGATCTGTGATCTGTCCTTAGTCCATTCCCAATCAGCGTGGTATTTTGGTCGGATAGCATCAGACAATCACTCCATAACTGCCCATGTATGCTGTTAATATCGGTGGTGGACGCCGATAGATTGGTGCAACATGTGAGGATGTGGATGTAGGAGCTTGAGGACGGTAGAGGGCAGAAGCCTTCTGTGGAGAAGATTGAGCACCTTTTACACGATAGCAAAGTGCTAGCTGCTGGAGCAACATAAGCAGGAGTTGCGTGTCACCTACATCTTCGACTTCATCGCTTTGTTGCGTGGAGTCACGTGCAAAAGATTGCATGAGGCACTCTTGCATCCACGGTAGCTTTCATGTAAGTGAGAAAGCAGAGGAAGAAAAGCCAAATGATGTTGACAGTGGAGAGGAGGGAAGAAGGGTGGGCAGGTTTTAACGGCGTAGGCTTAGTAGTAAAGAGTGAGGCCGCCTTTCACGCCAGTAGAAGCAGGTGACGGAAAAAGCGCACGATGCTCCACCACACCGGCCTGTCCCTACTGCGGCATCAGCTGACTTCACCCAACTACTCGCCCGTCTTTTGTATGGGTAGTTCATATGCTAATGGTTAATCTGAGAGAAAATTAGGAAAGCTTCCGAACAACCCTCAACTGCCAACAACCTCTTTCCCACCTAGGGAGAGAGGCGGTGCTTTCTCCATTGCCCAGGGTATACTACGTAGAGGTCACCTGACCTAGTAGCCCGTCGGACTACGTAGGAGCTTAATCAAATAACTATGAAAACAAATTTTGGTGTAAATATACAATTTTGATGATTAGTAAATCCCCACCAAATTCACCAAAATTGCTCCACCAAAATTAGTTTCACGTCTAAAAAAATTATTTATAAAAATACTATTTAGAATATAGTGGTTACATTACCAAAATTTAATACACATACTGAACCTGTACACTATACTTAAATATCAAAACATACAATGAGAATAAACCGTTTTAAATAATCAACACAAAAATTACAATATTTTTGTCCGATGCTTATGAAACGACCTACTTACGTGTTTGGCAGAAAAACGAAACGGGACTGGGGACAACTGGCACTGGTGCTCATTAACACCCAACTGAACGTTTCCAATGATGATAGTGTCGTCCTTATAGGTACTTTCAATACGACTCCTTCGATGATTTTATAAATCCCACCAAAATTTTACATTTGCCGCGGACGCAACTTATAAATTATTTTTAAGATAAAGTATAGTACTAAATACTACGAATGACAGTATCGAAGATAGCTAAAATAATGCCGAATCGAATTATTATTAAGTATACTCAGTAAACTAATGAAGTTTTGATTAAACTGTGATCATTCCCAAGAAAACAGGTTGTGGACGCGCCACCAAGCTTAGAATTTAGGTGAAAAGACATTTTTTACACACTCACAAAAATAGTTTCAATAATATAATTTATAGGTGCATATAGAGAAAAATGATATCTTTCTTACAAAAAATAATCATTACTATATGTTAACTTTAAGGTATGATTTTCAGTCACGCCGCGAAAATTTTACGTTTGAGAAATTCACCCATAAACTTGATTCTTTAGCTTATTTGGGTAATAATCCTGAGGCTCATTATAATAGTCTATTTACTACATTATCTGATGCTTTTTCCAACACATTCAAACAAAAATGTAAAAAGCATAATACTAAATCTAGATTCTGTGAATGGGCTACTGTAGGCATATATAAAAGAAGACGAACACTATTTGATTTATACGCCCAAAAACAGTACAGATTTGATAATAATTTCATTGAATATTTGAATGAATTTTTTTTTTTTTTATAGCATTTATTATGCTAACTGTTAAGTTCGAAAAACATTGGAAAAAATGAAATGCTCAAGTGAGACTCGAACTCACGACCTTTCGCTTACAGGGCGACTGCTCTGCCAACTGAGCCATTGAGCACCACTTGAATCATTCCAAATTTTCCTTCTCTTTATATCCGTCTATAAGGGCGACGGTGCAGCCATCTACCAACATTCTTACGAACTGTTGGAAACAATGAATGATTTTTCAACCATTTTTAAACATTGAATTTTGATGACTGCGCCCAAATATTTGAATGAATTTTTTTTTTATAGCATTTATTATGCTAACTGTTAAGTTCGAAAAACATTGGAAAAAATGAAATGCTCAAGTGAGACTCGAACTCACGATCTTTCGCTTACAGGGCGACTGCTCTGCCAACTGAGCCATTGAGCACCACTTGAATCATTCCAAATTTTCCTTCTCTTTATATCCGTCTATAAGGGCGACGGTGCAGCCATCTACCAACATTCTTACGAACTGTTGGAAACAATGAATGATTTTTCAACCATTTTTAAACATTGAATTTTGATGACTGCGCCCAAATATTTGAATGAATTTTTTTTTATAGCATTTATTATGCTGTTAAGTTCGAAAAACATTGGAAAAAATGAAATGCTCAAGTGAGACTCGAACTCACGACCTTTCGCTTACAGGGCGACTGCTCTGCCAACTGAGCCATTGAGCACCACTTGAATCATTCCAAATTTTCCTTCTCTTTATATCCGTCTATAAGGGCGACGGTGATTCATTGAATATGTTAAGAATTACTCCAAAATTTTCAAAAAAGTGTGTAGACAAGCGAAGGCCATTCATATTAAAAGGAAAATAATAGAGGCCCCTAATAAAATGAAGGAAACTTGGAAAGTCATTGATTGGAAGATTATCAGGTGATGATGAAAAGTAAAACTCGGCTTCTTCGGTAATGAAATTTATAATAGATATGACTTAGCTAGTACAGTGATGAATCGCAAGTGAGCTACCTACTTGAGTAATTTGAAATTAATACATTCTTAATTACAATGGTATGCAAAGTACAGGGGAAAGATTATTGCTATCATAAAGAAAGCAGGCGCGTCGCGAACATGCCCCCAGACTTTGGAAGCTTGCCTTTCAAAAATCTTCACGGCGAAAGCTCAGGCAGCGGGCAGATCTTGCTAAATGCCCTACGGGTTACTCCGCCGCTTGTCTTGATATCCGCAACGCGATCGATGCCATCTGAGCCAGGATAAACCGCAATAACACGTCCGAGACGCCACTTCAATGGTGGAATATTGTCCTCTTTGATGACCACAAGGGAGTCTAACTTAAGTGAACCATGATTCAATCTCCACTTGGTTCGCTGTTGCAGTTCTGAGACATATTCCTTGCTCCATCGATGCCAAAAATATTGACGAAGTTGGGAGATTCTTTGGAAGCGTGTCAGTAAATGTGAGGAGCCGTCTTCATAACATGGCTCTGGCAGCGCGGTGAGTGAGCGTCCGATGAGAAAATGACCGGGAGTTAGGTGCGTCAGATCATCAGGGTCTGTCGACATTGGCGTAAGTGGTCGTGAATTTAAAATGGCCTCGATTTGCGTTAATGTCGTATTTAACTCCTCATACGTGAGATGACAATTTCCCAACACTCTTAATAAATGATGTTTCGAAGACTTCACACCAGCCTCCCAGAGTCCTCCGAAATGCGGTGAGTACGCAGGGATAAAATGGAAATTTATTCCTTCGTTGGCCAAACTTTCACCTAACGAGTTGCAATTACTCTTTAAAAACTTAGACAGCTCATTATATGCGCCCACAAAGGACGTCCCGTTATCGGAGTAAATATTCAGTGGTTTACCACGGCGCGAAATAAATCTTCGCAATGCTAATATAAAATTTTGGCTAGACAAATCACCCACCAACTCTAGGTGGACAGCTTTGGTAGCGAAACAAATAAAAACTGATACATACACCTTAACAATGCGAGAACCCCGCCCCTGTCTACTAATGGCTGCAAGAGGGCCAGCATAATCGACTCCTACGCTAGTAAACGGATGGCCTCCAGGGGAGACTCGGTTTTGAGGTAGGTTTCCCATTAGTGGGGAAAGTACTTGAGCCTTCAAACGGCTGCAGCGTATGCATTGGCGATAACATTTTTTGGCTAAATTTCGCCCTCCAATAGGCCAATAAATTTCTTTAATTGATGCTAGTAGTAGTTGGGGACCAGCATGCATTAAAACTTTATGCTTATACTTAAATAACAATTGTGTAAAGCGATGTGTGGACTGTAATACAATAGGGTGTTTCTTATCATAACAGTATTCGGAATTCTCTAATCGTCCGCCTACCCTCATGATGTTATTTGTGTCTAAAAATACACTTAATTTAAGTAATGGGCTTTTCCTATTTAATAATTGTTTTTTAATTAATGTGTTGTATTCGGGAAAGGATTCCGATTGTGAAATTTTAATAATTACATTTAACGATTGTTGGAGTTCACTGTGCGTTAAATAAGTCTCAACTGTGCGGTTACCTTTACACCCATTAATGAATCGCAAAACATAAGATACCGTGCGATTCAATCTTGAAAAGTTTGAAAATCGGTTGAAATCAATGAACCCTGTAGATAATGAGTCACAAACCATAGCCTGTAAAACAACTTGTCGCGTTTCGGGTAAGACCTCCGTCTTGTTGACGTCGGGAGGCCACTGAGATGAGTCCGACTGTAAGAACTCAGGCCCTGACCACCAAATGTCAAGGGCTTGCATCGCTTGAAAGTCAACCCCACGCGTAATATAATCCGCTGGATTTACATTCGTCGGAACATGTCTCCAAGTGTGAGTACTGGTTTTTTCTATGATTTCAGCGACTCGATTGCGCACAAATGGTTGCAATTTGCTGGGTAACATTTTTAACCAACCCAAAACAATGGTTTAATCTGTCCAGAAAGTGACAGAATTGACTTTCAACCTTAGCGAACTAATAGCCTTTTCATAAAGACGTACTCCGACTATTACCCCACATAATTCTAATCGCGGCACGGTAGTGGGTTTGACTGGAGCCACTCGACTTTTTGCTAATACTAATCGGACTACATAATTGCCAACATCACTAATGCTACGTAAATACAATGAACTACCATATGCTCGCTCAGACGCATCTGTAAATATGTGCATTTCAATGGGTTTATGATTGTGGCTGATAACTTGGCGCGGTACACGAATTTTATTTAATAATGGTAAACTGTCGACAATGTCTAACCAAAGTTTCATGATTTCAGGTGACAATTCATCGTCCCACGATACCCTTTCAAGCCAAAGTTTCTGCAAAATTAATTTCATTCGTATGACACAAGGAGCTAACAGGCCTAACGGGTCAAAAATCTGTGCGATAACAGAAAGTATATTTCGTTTGGATCCACAACTAGAAATTTTGCCTATGGGGAAGTATAATTCATCAGATTCAGTCAACCAACCGAGGCCTAACGTTTTACTTGGCTCAATGGTACTGATGTTCAGGTCTAAGGATGACTCACACACGTCAGATAATCGGACATCATTTGATTTCCACTTTCTTAGCGGCATCTGAGCCGACGCGAGAACATCAGTGACCTTTGTGCGAATATTTAAAACTTCCTGTATATTAGCTCCACCCGTGAGCAGATCATCGACGTAGAAATCGTGAGTAATTATTTCAGCAATTTGCGGATCCGTGCATTCTAAACCTAATTGCTTAAGGCATCGAGTTGCCAAGAACGGTGCGCTAGACGTCCCATATGTGACGGTATTCAACTGATACGTCATCAATGGCTCATTTGAATGAGGACGCCACAGTATTTGTAGCAAATGACGATCATCGGGGTGTACTGCCACCTGCCGGTACATTTTTTCTACATCGGCTGTGATAACATACCTATGCTGCCTAAATCTAATGAGAATGGATAGGAGGTCGTCTTGCACCTGTGGTCCTACCATCTGAATCTCGTTGAGTGAAACTCCTGATGTGGTCGGACTACTGGCATTGAACACAGCCCTTAATTTGGTAGTGGTACTGGTCTCACGCAAGACACCATGATGTGGTATATAATGTGAGTCCGGTCTTACATTTAATAGCGCTGACATATGACCCAATGATTCATATTCCAACATAAAGTCAGCATACAATTTACCTGACCTAGGTTGAGCCTTATTCCTACGCTCTAATGAGAGAAAACATTGCTTCGTTCTCAAATATGAACTCCCTAATAGCTTAGGGTCATCCTTCATGGGGATTTTTACACAAAAGCGACCGTCTGGTAATCGAACCGTGTTTTTAACAAAATGTTCTTCACACCGGCTTTCCTCTTTAGAGTAATGATTCTTAGGGCAGATTTCTTCTAACTGCCAGAACCGTGTTAATTGGGTTTGTAAATCATTAACAGAGGAATCAATAAACTCACTTCTGGCGAAGTTACATTTAATATGATGTACGGAATGTGATAATAAACTGCCATCTACCGGCCCAGACACTAACCACCCTAACCTGCTTTCATATAAAATAGGCTTACCTTTGCCTAAGCAGATTTTTTGAGACCCTAATATGTCCCAAAAAATGTCTGCACCAATAATTAAATCTACGTCAGCAGGTGAGTAAAAGTTAGGATCCGCTAAAATAAGGTCAGACGGTATCTTCAGCTCCGATAAGTTAACAGTACGGCATGGAACCTTATCTGTGATTGACGACAGAACACAACATCTAATATTGTCTGAATAATTGTTATCTACAGATTTAATGCGTAAGTCACACATATTCTGAATATGAGAAATTGTGTTATTTATCCCTAACACAGAGTTATTTACTCGCTTAGCTGGCAACTTCAATTTTGTAAACATTCTCTCTGATAGTAAACATGTCGTACTGCCACTGTCTAACAATGCACGCACAACTTGTTCGACATTATTTGAATCCATTATCTTAACCAGCGCAGTTGATAATAAAACTTCTCGTGCGCCGTGATTAGCGTGCGTAACGTTTGCAGCTAACGTCAGGTGAGATGACGGTGAGCCCGCGGGCATCTGAGTGGCGGGGGCGGTCGGTGCAATAACATTACTATCGGCTGATTGTCGCGACGCACTATTTGCATTGGGAATTTTTGTTTTTGCATAATTCGATATATGGACCATCGTGTGATGTTTACGTTTGCAAGTCTTACAGCCAGGTCGTTTACAACGATTTGCGAAGTGTCCACTTTCAAAGCAATTAAAACAAACCTTTAACGTTGGCAATATATTTAACCGTGCTATACTATCTAATGCTACGAACTGTGAACAAGTGTTTAGGTTATGTTCGTGACTTTTACACATAGGACATTGATTCGATGATTGAACTGAACTAATAGTGCTACTACCATCGTGTACAGAGACCATGGATTTGTGTTTTATCTGTGATTTATTTGAAACATGATTATTGAGCCGCTGATTAGAGATACGTGCCTCTTCAATTGATTCGATTAAATCGGCACGGCCACGTAACACGTTAGATAGGATAGGATAGGATAGGGGACTCTTTTGTCCGCACTTAGCCTCTCTTTTGGGCCATTGTGCGTAGAGAGTGCTGGCTAGAGCAGCCAGCCTAGCTCCGCCCAGAAACGCAGAAGCTTACTGGGGGCTTCACAGGCTTCGCGGAGCGACCTCACTGTGCCGAGGATTTGGGATCGTTGGGCGGCCACTGCCTCGCATTCCAGTATTACGTGGGCGGCCGTTTCCTCGGCGCTGAAGCACCCCCTGCAGAGGGGACTATCCGTGACGCCGATGGTATGTAGGTGCTTGTTGAGGGGGCAGTGGCCCGTTATTGTCCCCATAATTGTCCTTAGACTTGTTCTGTCTAGTCTTAGGAGACGTTTCGTTAGCCGTTTATTTATCGACGGCACAGCCTGTTTTGATTGCCTGCAGTCGATGGTTTGTACCCATCTTTGGTTATGTAGTTCCACAGATCTCTGGCGTATCCAGGTACGGATCTGTGAAAAAGGGATCGGCAGTAGTGGTAGTGGGCCAGCAGTGGTCATATCGGAGCCCCTCCTCGCGAGTTCGTCCGCAGCATCGTTTCCGTAGGACTTACTGTGCCCTTTTATCCACTGTAGCTTTACTACATTATGGGTGGATAGCTGGTTCGAAGCAGTTTGGCATTCTGCCACTAGTGTGCTGTTGGTTGTTTGGTGGTTTAGCGCTTTTAGGACGGCTGTGCTGTCGGTTAGGAGCTTTATGTTAAAGCCCCTAACCTGCTTTTCGCTTATTGCCGTCGCTGCTGTTGTTATGGCGACACACTCGCATTGGAAGATTGAGCTGCGTTCGCCTAGTGGAAGGTGGATATTCAAGCCAAGGTCCAAGGAGTGCACGCCGGCTCCTGAACCATTCTTTGTTTTGGAGCCGTCAGTGTAGACGCGCATCTCCTTAATACCAGAGTAGTCCTTTTCCTCGGCTTGCGTTGTTATCTGGTATTTTTTGTTGAAGAAGTGTTTTTTGAAGGTTTTATCACAGGGAGCAGCTATTAGTGTTTTGTATTCCATCGCCCGCCCAAGAATTGTGGTGTGGGGACTATTGTGGTTGTTTCCCCAGAGTCCCAGGTGCCACATTCTAATGGCGGTGATGGTGGCTTCCTGTTGGATGTATAGGTCAAGCGGCGTTAGGTTCAGAGTTACCTCCATAGCTGCAGTTGGAGTGGTTTTCATGCATCCGCAGATTGATGAGCAGGCCAGCCTTTGGAAGGACTTTAATTTGGTAATCACGGTAGACAGTTCCGTGCGGGTCCACCATACCAAAGCCCCGTAGGCTAGCATGGGCCTTATCACCGCTGTGTATAGCCACAGTGCTATTTTTGGCGATAGTCCCCATTTGCTTCCCATCATTCTTTTGCATTGGTAGAAAGCGATTGTGCACTTGTTCAGTTTGTAGTCAAGGTGCCTGTTCCAAAGCAGCTTGCTGTCGAGAATTACACCTAGGTATTTTACTTCTTCCTTAAGTGTTAATTCGGTTGCGAAGAGTTTCGGGAGCTTGTATGGGCCCGGTGCTCTTCGGTTTGTGAACATTACTAGTTCGGTTTTCTGGGGGTTGACCGAAAGTTCGTGCTTTGTGCACCAGGTTTCTATTATTTTGAAGGCCTGTCTCATTCGGTCGCAAATGGCACTTTCGAATAGTCCCGTTATTAAGATCGTGATGTCGTCCGCATAACCTATAGTAAAAAGGCTGTTTGCGTTCAGATCTGTTATAAGCTCATTTACCACCAGGTTCCATAGTAGGGGAGAGAGTACCCCACCTTGTGGGCATCCTCTGCCCACAATGCCCCGAGTTGTGGTGTTGACTGTGAGCTGCACGGCCCTCTGTCTGAGCATGTTATCTATCCATTCGATAAGTGTTGAGGGCACGTCGTGTTTGAGCAGTGCTTTGTTGATGCTGTCAAAGTTGGTTTTGTCAAAGGCACCCTCTATGTCAATGAAGGCACCAAGGCTTGTTTGCTTTGACTTCAGGGCTCCACCGATGCGGGACACCACATGGTGGAGGGCCGATTCTGTTGATTTGCCCTCACTGTAAGCGTGTTGATGGGGGTGTAGAGGTTTCAGTGCTAGTACTTGGGTTCTAATTACCCTATCGCCTAGCCGTTCAAGTGTTTTTAGCAGGAACGAGGTGAGGCTGATAGGCCTAAAAGATTTGGCCTGAGTGTAGTCACTTTCACCTGGTTTGGGGATGAATATTATTTTGACTTCCCTCCATTTCAAGGGTATGTAGCGGTTTGCGAGACAGCCTTGTAGCAACTTGGCTAGGTGGTCCGCTATGATTGGTCCGCTCCATTTCAGGAGTCCTGGGAAAATACCATCCAGGCCTGCTGCCTTGAAAGGTAGGAAAGTGTTAATTGCCCATAGCAGTTTTTCTCTGTCTATGGTTTCCCGAGCAACCTCCCAGTCTTGGATGCTGGTTGGACGGTGGTTAGTGTCTACCCATGTTTGTTCATTTGCTATTTTGCAGCCCGGAAAATGGGTAGTTAGTAAAATTTCGCATGTTTCAGCGTCATTTGTTGTGAAAGTGTTGTTTGCTTTTTTGAGGCAGCCAATGGAGTTTCCCTGCTCTTTGGAGAGGCAGGTTTTAACCTTGGAGGCCTGGTTACTATTTTCGATGCTTGTACAGAAGCGTCTCCAGCTTTCTGCGCGTCTCTGTCGTATTTCGGTTTTATATTGTTTTTTTGTGTTTTGATACTTATCCCAGTCAGTCGGTTCCCTGGTGTTGATAGCCCTGTTGAAGAGTTTTCTCAACTTTCGTCGCAGCCTCTCAAGGGACGAACACCACCAGTGTCGCCCCTCCCCAGACTTAGGTGTGGTGAAGGGGCAAGACTGCTCGTAGCTTGAGATAAGTATGGATGTGATTTGGTCTGTGTATAGGTCTAAGTCCGAGACTTTGAGGTCTTCTGATGGTAAGTGTAGGTTGTTTATACTGGCTTTGACTAGGCCTACAAATTTTGGTATGTCTGTCTTGCGCGGTAACCTACGTGGTTTGGGTTTCGGTAATGCTATGCTTAGATGGTAACGGATCCATCTGTGGTCAGAGCATGAGGCCTCGTTGGACACGTGCCATCCGGTGATGGACCCCGCTATTCTGGTCGATGCCAGAGTGAGGTCAATCACCGTTGCGTGCCGTTTTGTAACGAAAGTAGGTTCTGAGCCTCGGTTTAAAATGTTGAAATTATGCGTAAAAATAAAGTTGAGCATGTCCTCACCTCTGGTGTTGCTGTTTTTGTTACCCCACAGAGTGTGATGTGCGTTCGTGTCGGCTGCGACGATGATGTCCAGACTCTCCCTCTCGCAGTACTCAGCCAGTGCGCTGAGCTCCGGTAGGGGTAGGTCCTCGTTGCCAGGCAGGTAGGCGCAAGCGAGGACGATGTCTGGCTGGTGCTGGTCACTTCTGCTCAACTTGACGGCTGTCAGATCCCTTGAGCAGAATTGGTTAATTAACAGTGTTGGTGAGTGTTTTGGGAGGTAAATGCATGTCCTTGGTTTACTTACGGAAGTATCCAGCAGAAGTTTGCCTCCGGCGTTGTTTAGACCACAGACTTTGTTGCCGTTGATCCACGGCTCCTGGATCAAGGCTATGGTCTGTGGGTTTTTCTCCAGCACTCTGCGCAGGGAAGCCGTCGCAGCCAGGCTGTGCTGGAGGTTGGTCTGGACGATGTCAATCCCGCAAAGGGGAGGAAGGGAGGTCACCAAGTTCACTCCCTCCTCCCCCTCCCGGAAAGCACTCCTCCTCCGACTCGTGGAGTGGCGACAGAGGGACATCCTGCTCCATGGCCGCTGGTTGAGGTTGTTGCACCGCTGATAGCGGCGGCGCTCTGGATGTCGACGCTACCCGTTCAGGTGGGACTGCGTCCGGTTTGGCCGGTGTCGAGGTGGTTTCCCCTTTTGGCACGGTTGGCGGCTTTTCGAGGAATATCACATAGATATTCCCCATCAGGTAGTATAACCTGCGATCATTCGCCCTCACCAGTTCTGCCTCTGCCTCCGTGATGCGGAAGTGCAGACTGGTCTTCGTGCCGTCGGGGTGTACTTTGGTCGCGGTGCGGTCCCAGGTATTTATGTTAAGGTGCCGGTTCTGTCGCGCCAGAAGCCTCTGCATATTTTCAGGGCTTTCTACGCGGCCCGGCACGCTGACCACACAAGGGATTTTCCTAGGTATGGCCGATTGGGGCCGGACCACAAGACCGGTGTTGGGTAGTGGCGACGCTAGGGTGCTGACGGTCTTGACTAGCCACGCCATCGTAAACTCGTCCTCGCACCATGTCTTGAGGACGCCGTCCGAGTGGTGGGGCCGACCGCGGAATCTCAGGTCGTTCGGTGTGGTGGTGAGAGGGGCTTCCAGGTCCGCTAAGAGCTCGTCCCTTAGCTTGCCCTCGATCTCGTCCCGGATAGCCTCTGCTTGTATCTGTGACAGGTCCTGAAAGGGCTCTGTCATGACAGCTACGCAGAGGCTGTTGGCTAGGAAGGTGGCGGCCGCCTCAGCGTACGACCCAGAGGTCCTGCCGGAGTTCCTGGCCTTTTTGCCTTCTCCGGTCGGGGTTACGGTATCCTCTGGCCGTGAGCGCTTCGCCGGTCTCGCGTTAGTTTGTTGGCGTTGGCGTGGAGGCTTTGAAGCAGCTGAAGGGCCTCCTACGGGTTTCCCGGGGTTGGCGGGATGCCTTGCGGCATCTGCTGCATCCACACGCGCCGCTGTTCGAGCCTTGAGTCGGCGTCTTTTGGCCGCGGTCATCTTTTTCTGCGCCGTCGACCAGGTGGTGTTGGTTGCAGTAGGCGATTGTATGGCCTCTCTGAGAGAGGTCATGTCCATCGCCTCGGTTGTTGCTGGTGGTTGGCCAGAGGTCACAGTCACCTGAGTACGCGAGTCCTGGTTGGCCGGTTTACCCCTGGTTGTCGGGGTCACGCCCTTCGACTCAGCCTGTTCGGCTGGGTTTGGGGGTGTGGCGCCTTGCGGCGCAGTTTGTCCAGATCCAGGTCTCGACGTATTTGGTGGGACTCTGCTGGGCCCAGCTTCGGGTACAGGACGTAAAGCTGCTCCTGGTAGTTTGCCAGAAGGCTTGTCCTTTGTACCCTTGGCTGTTAGGGTGTGGGAAAGGGATGCTTGTGCAGCTGCTTTCCTGGTGTTTTTAGGTAGGGGGTTTGGACAGGATACTGCTTCTGCAGCAGCGATCTTGCCCGATGGTGGTCGAGTTGGGGCCGATTCTGCTAGTGCAGCAGCAACCGTGCCCGTTGTGGGTTTTGAAAGTACTGCCTCTTCGGCAGCGATCTTTCTGGTGGTGTTGTTAACTATGGCCTCGGAATCCATGTGTTTTATCGAGAGAAGTTTCACCTCAGGAGCTCTCCACCCGCCACGGAGCCCTCACGTCGGGGACGTCGCTTGTTTAAACAAGCGATCGTCAGAGCTACTCCCTCGGTATAGGTCCCCAGAGTTGAGAAAAAGACGCGTCCGCACACAACGAGATGAGCAGGGCTTTCCACAGCATGAGACAGTGCTGCTTCCGTCCAAGCCACCGCGCCGTGCCGACTGTCCCTCCCCAAACCCAGAGACCTCGCTCGGCAGCCCGCTTATGGGATGCCACAGCCGATTGATCACAGGTAGCTACTCTGTGACCTCCCGTGTAAGAAGAAATCCAGACCAAAGCAGCGTGTTGCTTACGGTGTGCAACAACTCCGGCACACCGCTCGCTCAACTACCAGGACTCCTTCATCCCCCCGTACGGGTCCCCGCGCACGGCACAAACACGCGGGAGATCATTGCTATCCACCACCTGCTTTTGTTTGGTGATGAACACGCGAGACATGATCTCTACATCTCTGCGTTGGTTCGTCTGGAGGTTTCTGTTGCGTCTATTTCTTATGAACTAGACAAAGAACAGGACATGACAACCTCGGGAAGGATAGTCCACCAGACTTGCTTTGAGGATCTACACGACCTGCGCTCTCCCTCAAAACCACGTCACCCTACCCCTCAGAAGGAGGGGGAAGGTAGGTCCAGGCTAAGGTTTCCGGTAGTAGTACCGCTGTAGAAACGTTAGCCTGTCCCCGTCCCCACGTAACACGTTGTTGAAGCGCTCTAATGTAATACGTTCGTCTTTATTCAATCGACGCTCATACTGTTTCCACTCATAGAATGTTTTCAAATCTAACTTAGGAGTGATTATGCTTATGAGAAGAGAATCCCAGTGCTTAACCGGTTCCCCGAGTGATTCTAATGATTGCAAATTTTTGTTAAGTGTATCAATCAGATTTTTTATATTAGTGGAAGACTCTTTTGTGATAGGTTCAATGTTTAACAAAGCGGAAAAATGCTTTTGAATTAATAACCTTTTATTCTCAAACCTATCACAAAGAAGTTTCCATGCAACCTCATAGTTCTTTGCAGAAAAAGCGATTGATTGTATAACTACCGCAGCTGTCCCCTCAAGTGATGCTCTCAAATAGTGAAACTTATTGATGTTATCTATGTCGCTATTGGAGTCTATTAGGCTGGTGAACTTATCATGAAATTCTAACCAGTGCTCGTAGGAGCCACTGAATTTTGGTAGTTCAATAGTGGGTAACTGAACGAGGGTTTGCTTATGGGAACTACTCGCAACACTCTCGCTAGCAGTGGCCTCAGAATATTTACTCACCAATTCCTGTGCCCTAGCTAGTTGTCTATAATAAGACGACTCAAACTCTGTCCTCTCACTCGTTTGTACATCTAAGTTGTCACTTAAACATTCTAGTTGTAATTGCACTTCGTCATACTGGTTGTACACAGATTCCATCTTACCTATACGTAAGTTTATGTCTTTGATATCAGTAGGGCTCAACGAAGAAATATCTAAGGTGTTTAAAAATGCAGTAAAGGCTGTCAAACGACCTTTGAAGCTGCCTCTCTTCTTTATCAACTCCTTCATACTTTTATTTTCTTCGGACATTCTGGGAGACAAATGCTACGCCTTTCTGTAATTTATACAATGAAACCAGTGAATATTGAATAATGTTAACAATTTAACTTTAATGAAGAATTTTTTCTTTTATGTTGAACTACCTACGCAATACCTATATGTGTAACAAACCTTGTAAAGCTTTAAATTAAATGGTTATATTAAAGTTTATTTTTTATTTATTACAAATTAACATTTAGTACTGTCCTTAGTACTCAACTATTTCATGGACCAGAACCCCTAAGTACAACAATACTTGGTACTTAATTACTAATCTTACGAATAAATTTAGTTATTTCTACGGCGAACAGCAGTAATAATGAAATTAAACTTAAATTAAACACTAATTACGTAAGATTACCAAGCGAATGTGCTGTTTAAGGAACATAAAAAAGTTCAGAGTTCCGAGTTCACACTCTATTGAAATTAAATGAGTAGGTAGGTACTAACCTTTAACTGCAGAGCTTTTACTTAACCGTTACCTTAAGAGTGATGGGTGAAAATTATGGGGCTTACAATAAACTTAATTTGAATATCGAGACCACTAAAACCACTGTAGGTAGATACAATTTTTCGACCCTCGTAGATAACTCCTCTTTTCCACCAAATATCTCTTCCACTGATTTAACTTCTTGAAGTTCTTCCGTTAATCCGGCTCGAAGGACCAATGATTGGAAGATTATCAGGTGATGATGAAAAGTAAAACTCGGCTTCTTCGGTAATGAAATTTATAATAGATATGACTTAGCTAGTACAGTGATGAATCGCAAGTGAGCTACCTACTTGAGTAATTTGAAATTAATACATTCTTAATTATAATGGTATGCAAAGTACAGGGGAAAGATTATTGCTATCATAAAGAAAGCAGGCGCGTCGCGAACAGTCATTCACAAAGAGTCGGGTAAATGTAAAATGAGGGATAGTATTACTAAAATTAAATTGGAAAATAAGGATTTAACCTCTCCGAAAGATATTGTAAATGCGTTTGAAGCCTTTTTTACCAATATTCCATTTAAAATCACTTCTTCAATCAATTCTTGCGCCCGCAGTGCTGTGGCTCTTCTTGAGAGTAATATTAGTTCTTTTTCTAAATTTAACTTCAAACATATTGATCCCAGTGACATCTTAAAAGTTTTCAAGCAACTTAAAATGAAAAAGTCTGAAGATTACTGGGGCATGTCAGTCAGTTTAATTAGTCATGTAATTGATATCCTGGCACCTGATTTGGCACTCATATTTAATGAATGTGTTGATAACGGTACATTTCCTAATTTAATGAAACATGGTAAACTAATACCATTATTTAAGAAGGGATCCAAGTCAGAACTTGGAAACTATCGCCCCATTTCTATTTTGCCAGTTCTGAGTAAGGTGTTTGAGAGAGTGATGCTCAATCAGATGCAACTGTACTTCAAGACCAACAATCTTTTCCACAGCCAACAATATGGCTTTACTGGCGGGAAATCTACCACCGATGCGGGAGTGGCCCTAGTTAGCCTAATTTACGACGCCTGGGAGGGATCGCAGGATGCCATTGGGGTATTCTGTGATCTTTCCAAAGCATTTGATTGTGTTGACCATCAAACACTCTTACTCAAGCTACGTCGATATGGTTTTGATAAGAAATCAATAGCACTATTAGAGTCGTACTTAACGGATAGGCTTCAGACTGTTACTGTGAATAACGTAAAGTCAAATGGGTCAAATGTCAAAATAGGTGTACCCCAAGGATCAATCCTAGGACCCTTTCTATTCCTGGTATATGTCAATGACTTGCCTTATATGGTCGAGGCACAAGCTGGCATAGTACTGTTTGCAGATGATACATCGTTAATATTCAAAGCAAATAGGTATAGTACAGATGCAAATAATGTTAATAATATTCTGAATGCCATGTCAAATTGGTTTTCTGCAAACAACCTATTGTTGAATGCAGAAAAGACCAAATGTATGAAGTTTACACTACCCAATGTGAGGCAAATAGACGTTGATGTTGTGCTGGGGGGGAAGGGGTTAGAATTCGTAAACACCACTACCTTTCTAGGAATTACAATAGATTCTAAATTACAATGGGGTGACCATATCACTATTCTGGCCAATAAACTTAGCTCTGCTGCTTATGCTGTGAGACGGATTAGGCAGTTGACTGATGTAGCTACTGCTAGGCTCGTATACTTTAGTTACTTCCATAGCTTGATGTCCTATGGAATACTACTTTGGGGAAATGCAGCAGATTTAGAAACTATATTTATATTGCAAAAGAGGGCAGTTCGTGCCATTTATTGCTTAGGCAAGAGAGACTCCCTCAGGGAAAGATTTAAGGATATTGACATTTTAACTGTAGCTTCCCAATATGTATTTGAAAACATAATGTGTGTCAGAAAAAATATATCTCATTACACAAAAGTAAGTGACATTACAGACAGAAATCTGCGTAACAAACATAGACTTCTACTTCCATGTTATCGGCTTAGCAGGGTTAGTGATTCTTTTAAGGGGGATGGTATACGTTTTTATAACAAACTGCCAGAATCGATCCTTAGTATGCCTGACGATAAATTCAAAACCTTTGTAAAAACCACCTTATCCAAAAAGGCATACTATAGGATAGATGATTACTTGAAAGATAAAAATGTCTGGCTTGAGCATGGTGCAGGCCCCTCGTAAATTGCTATAATTACAGCATGGTACTGTATTACTTTTGTGACTTATTTGTTACATTATGTAACTTTGTTTTAATTCTTAATTATAAAGAGTTTTATATACTTGTTGACATTTAGCTTTAAGAAAATAAATATTGTAAATTGACGTCCCAAAAAATGCCGCAGTGGAGTTTGTTGCGCCGTTTCTTCTCCACCAGCGCCTTGGAAGCGGTGGTAAACTTAGATTAAGTAGAATTAAAATTGACGTCAATAAGAAACAATTTTATTGTTCTATATTGAAAAATAAATGACTATGACTATGACTATGACATCTCTGGGACAACCAGTTACCAGTGTTCTTGGAGTTTCAGCCTGGCGGACACGAAGCCGAGAGCTAATATGGAAAAAGACTATTTTAGCTTGGGATGAAGACCGCATAACATTTTTGGGTAACTCAGAAATTTCCTCCAACGTATCTGACCTAGAAACGTCGTTTCAATTTTTCTCTCTTTTTTTAAATGATGACATTCTTACCAAAGTTGTGTCAGAGACAAATTTATATATAATTCAACAAGGAATCAGTAATTGTCCTCCTGTAAGTTTTTTTTTTTTTTTTTTTATATTGGACACGTCAATTTGACTTCACCTCGCCTGATGTTAAGCTAAAGGCAAAGTCTCGGAAAGAGGGTCACCATCGTAAACATTTACCATGTTAACAGTGGTGGCACTCAGCTTGACGGCCTCATTAGATGCCTTTTCACGCCCCGCTTAAAGGACCCGGGACTGTAGGAAGAAGGAAACACGTGAGCTGGCAGGGAATTCCAGGTCTTAGTGGTGCGGCATAGGAATGAATCACTGAAACGCTTGGTTCTAGCAGGTATACTCTGCACCGTAAATGGATGACATCTTAGCCCTGCACGTGTCGTCCTGTGAAGGAAAGGGGAGGGTGGGACTAATTGGAAGAGCTCGTCAGAACATTCACCATGGTAGAGACGGTAGAAAACTGCCAAAGACGCAACATCTCTACGCATCTGCAAAGGCTCGAGGGTGTTCGTGACCTCAGGATCCCCAATAATGCGGACCGCACGTCGCTGCAACCTGTCGAGAGCATCTAATAAGTACTTTGCGGAGCCGTCCCAGAGATGTGAGCAGTATTCCACGCAGGAACGAATTTGGGTCTTGTATAGAAGACACCGCTGCTCCGGCGTGAAAAAACGTCTCACTCTGTTCAGGACTCCGAGTTTACGCGTGGCTGATTTGATGATACTCTCGATATAGTTTTTGTTATTCAGTTTGCAGCGAACATCCATACCGAGGATAGTGAGGTGATCCTGCAGTGGCAGTGGTGTGCTCTGAAGAGTGGGAAGGGGAAGGAAAGGAGATACCTTAGCTGTAAACGCACATGCCTGGGTCTTCTTGGCATTGAACTCGACCAGGTTCCTAGCGCCCCATTGAGAAATGTGGTCCAGGATCCGGTCCAGCTCTGTGACAAGAAGCTGCCTTTTTTCCGCGATATCAGACTGCTTGGCCGCAGGATGTGCGTGATAACTCCCATGTAAGGTGCTGTCGTCTGCATAGCAGTGAATGTTTCCGTTACAGAGCATGTCATTGATATGCAGAAGAAAGAGAGTGGGAGATAAAACGGAACCCTGCGGTACGCCAGCATTTACCTGCAAGAACTCCGAAGCTCGTCCATCACAAAGGACGCGAATACGGCGCCCCTGCAGGAAGCTTGCAACCCAGTTACACAGTCTAGGAGGCAGGCCGAAGGCTGGTAGCTTGGAAAGAAGCGATTTGTGCCATACCCTATCGAAAGCTTTGGCGATGTCAAGACTAATTGCCAGTGACTCACCGTGCTTCTCCATAGCCTCACCCCAAAGGTGGGTCATGTACGCCAGAAGATCACCCGTTGACCGTTTCGGTCTGAAACCGTATTGCCGGTCACTAAGCAAGGAGTGATCCTCTAGGTGGCGCATGAGCTGTGTGTTAATTATGTGCTCGAACACCTTACACAGCACTGACGTGACGGCTATGGGTCGATAGTTGGCTGGGTCCGAGCGATCCCCCTTCTTGGGGATCGGCTGGACATTCGCCTCCTTCCAAGCCGAAGGCACTGTACCCGAACTGTAGGACAGTCGGTACAGCCGCGTTAGCATAGGAGATAACTCCGCTGCACATTTTTTAAGTACAACCGCTGGAATACCATCAGGACCACTGGCTTTCCGGACATCGAGTGATTGCAGTACTGCACGGACATCGCGTTGCCTGATACGTATATCAGGCATTGCGTGGTCACCAGTGGGCATTGTCCGTGGTTGCATACCACAATCATCGACTCGGGAGTTGGCCGCGAAGAGATTGACCAGCAAATTTGCTTTCTCTTGCGGCTCATGGGCCAGAGATCCATCGGGATTGCTCAGCGGGGGCAGCGAGGGCTGGCAGAAGTTGGCTTGCACGGCTTTGGCCAGTTGCCAGTAGCCACGGCTACCCGTGGGATGCGCCACTAGCTCTTGGCCCAGCCGCGCTATGCGCTGGGCATCCGCCCTGACGCATGCCCCCCTGCAGACCTTTGTGGCTCTGTTGTACGCCGCCTTGAAGTGACCCACGTTGGGATCGCGTGTGGCGCGCGCCCGCACCCAGGCGCGGTACGCAGACTGTTTATGTTCAACAGCCTCCGCGCACTCGCGCCCGAACCACGGACGCGCTCCGCGGACTCCGGTGACATCGGTGTATGGGATATAGTATTCCATACCTAGACCGATCTCACCGGCGACGGCAGTAGCGCTCTCAGATGGGTTCTTACCCTCAAAGCAGCGTTCAACCCACGGGATGGACGCATAATAGTCGCGCAATCCATCCCAGTCCGCTGACGAGTAGTGCCATAGCCGCCTCTTCCCCTGCACGGGTCGTGGGGGCGCTACAATGGGCACGGTGGAGCGGACCAGACAGTGGTCGGAGTTACCTAAAGCAGCAATCACCGAGACACTGTACTGGTCCGGGTGACTCGTCAACAGAAGGTCAAGCAGAGAGGGCTCTAGGCCGGACTCTCTTGGTATCCTCGTGACCTTGTGCACCAATTGAGTCAAGTCATGCGCCAGGGCAAATGCGTGAGTGGCTCTTCCCGCATGGTTTGTTATGGCGGAGCCCAACCAGATCTTGTGGTGGGCGTTAAAATCCCCCAAAAACACCAATTCGGCGTTCGGAAACCGCTCCTGCGCATCATCTGCCGCCTGACTCAGGTATTCGAATAGTCGAGTTATCTCTGCATCTCCTGTATGGGAACGGTAAAGGCACACATAGACCTGACTCGTGGAGCCATGGTCTACGTGTACCCAAAGGATGGAAAAGGATGGGTCCTCTAGACAGCGCAAACGGCGACAACAAATATCCGCCCTAACAAACACGCACACCCCGGCTTTTGCTCGGAAATTTTCCTCGATAACATAGCCGGGGTAAAGCAGGTAGGTCGTGTCGTCAGGGCGGCGTATTTGTGTCTCCGTTAGAAACAGCATAGCTGGTTTCGCCGTCTCCAGGTGTTGGTGGACGGCGTTGAGGTTCTTATGGAGCCCACAGATGTTCGTGGACTCCACCTCAAATAGAGTTTTTGTGGGAGAGTCCCTAGCCGCTGTTTCAACAATTTTTGTTTTGTGCGCTGCCATGAGGTGAAGGGTAAGGGAAGGCGTGAAAAAGAGGTGATTGTCGCCGCAGCACCGCGTGACAAAACATAGGAGATTGATTTCATCTATGAATGTGAGGCGCGACGAGAGCCGACGCGCCGAACGGAAGGGCCCCCGTACCCTCCCGAATATGGTCGCCGGGCTCCCGTCCGGTCGCCAACCGGCACGACGAGCCATATCGGGATTATGCGCGACCTGGTGGGGCAGCCTCCCAGGGTGGTTAGTCCCAGTTGGGCCCCTGTACTATGCCGCGGGCGGCCAGCGGCACCACCGTTTCTACGGGTCTCCCTGCCCGGCGCGGCGCCCCGCGTCACACCCCATTAGACTACGCCAAAACCCACCGGTCCCACTAGTGCTGCGACTACCATCACCTCGGCCCGGCTATGCACTTGCTGATCCCTGAACGCAATCCAACCGAGATTGGATTACTATGGAGGGTTTTTCGCACTTGTGCACGGTGGTACCAACCCGGTCGAAATAAGTGTCAAACAGAAATTCGGCAATTCCTTGGTATAATAACATTTATGTCTGTATACCACTATCCCAATGTAAGATCTTACTGGTCAAAGTATGGCTTCACTCATATCATCGATAAAAATAAATAATGTACCATTATTGAGAGTACAACAATTTAAGTATCTCGGCCATGTATAGACTGACGGACTCAGAGACGATGCTGACATAGAAAGGGAGCGGAGGGCGCTGTCTGTTCGAGCTAACATGATCGCCCGCAGGTTCATACGTGCCTCAAAGGAGGCCAAGATAACCCTGTTTCGTGCTTACTGCACTACATTTTACACCTGCAGTCTGTGGGCTCATTTTACTCAAAAGGCATATAGCGCCCTCCGCGTCCAGTATAATAGTTCAGGGTGCTGATGGCGCTGCCGCGCTTCTGCAGCGCATCGGGTATGTTTGCAGAGGCGCGCGTCGACTGCTTCTATACAATGATGCGGAAGCGCTGCGCCTCACTAGTCCGCAGGGTGCGCGCCAGTGCCAACAGCATCCTGAACATGATAGCGAGCAGGCGGGACTGCTGCTACATGTCTCACTGCAACAAGGTTTCAGCTGCGCCTGTTACACTGCTGCGCTGAGCTCTGTATTGGCATAATGTCATTTAATTTCGGCATTACAATTAGATTAGTACTAACATAGTTATATAAGTTTTAATTGTTACTAACACAATGAGTCTTTGTCACTTAAATAAATAAATATATTATTATTATTATAAATCATGAAGACGATGACGTTGAACCGATTCCAAAAAATTAGATCAGTCATTCATTTCAACGATAATACACAACACAAACCTATTGATCACCCGGAACATGACCGCTTACATAAAATACGATCGTTGGTAGACCATCTAAATACATATTTCATGACTATTGCTCCATTTGAGCAAAGACTATCGTTGGATGAACAAATGTGTGCTTCTAAAGTATCGCATTTTATGAAGCAATACCTTCCCAATAAACCCCATAAGTGGGGTTTCAAATTATTTGTTATTTGTTCTTTATCTGGGTACGCATATAATTTTGAAATTTATACGGGAAAGGAAAAGTTCTATGTTCTCCCTGATGAGCCAGATCTAGGCGTCGTGGGCAACACAGTAGTAAGGATGTGTCGTGCTTTACCCAGGCGCGTAAACCACATTATCTATTTTGATAATTTTTATACCTCGATTCCTTTGCTGCACTATTTAGAGGGTCAAGGTATACATGCCCTGGGTACTATCCAAAAGAATCGGCTGGGTAAAAATTGCAAACTGCCGACACATAAAGATTATATAAAAGATTCGGTACCACGAGGAACATACGAAGAGCACGTCACTTGTTATGATGGTGTTGATATTTCAGTAACTACTTGGAAGGATAATAAACTTGTTACGTTAGCCTCTACTGTATATATTGGTGCCGAACCAGCTGAAACAATAAACAGGTATGATTAAAAGCAGAAAAGACGAATAAATATACCCTGTCCAAAAATAGTAAAGGACTATAATGCCCATATGGGAGGTGTCGACCTAATGGACAGTTTCCTGGGCCGATACAGGATAAGAATCATAAGTAGGAAATGGTATATTCGTCTTTTCTATCACATGATTGATTTGGCCATTATAAATTCATGGGTGTTATATAAAAAGGCTAATTATGTACTTATAAAAGAGGAAATAATAAGGTCATGACCTTAGGCGACTATAGATCTGAGTTGGCAGAGGCTCTTTGTTATTATAAAAAGAACAACGAAACTAAAAGAGGAAGACCATCTAGCAGTAATGTGGAAAGAGAATTAGACGCAAAGAAACATCGTGGACCAATGAAACCGGTTCCAGTACGTGATGTGAGAACTGATGGTATTGATCACAATGAGAGAAGATGTGATAAGAAAAATAGATGCAAACTACCTGGATGTAAGGGATTTTCACGCACTGAATGCACAAAATGTCAGGTAGCCCTTTGCCACACTAAAGATCGTAACTGTTTCGCTACTTTCCATTCATAGATTATTTATTTTTATTATTTGATTGTTGATTATGTACCCACACCTACACTACACCTATCTACTACCTACAAGCATAGTGTTGCCAAATGGCAACATACCGTTTTTCCTCAATAAATTTCCTTATTTTCATTGCAGGATTTTTATTTATTTTTCCCTAAATCCATTAATACAACAACAACAACAACAACATATAATTTTTCCAAAAAAACCCGACTGCCACTGAAAAGAGCGAAATAAGTTTGATAGCAGGCGGTACCCATTTGCCAATCATAAACCGGAAGAAAATGAATGTGTACCGCCTGCTATCAAACTTATTTCGCTCTTTTCAGTGGCAGTCGGGTTTTTTTTATTTTTTAATCATTTTTATTTTTTATTTATTGTACACTTACGTGGCATTTAAACAAATAAGTGAAATATTATGTACAAAGGCGCGCTTAACTGTTGAGTTCTCTTCCAGTAATTCTTCTTATTCTTTTTTCTTTTTTCTTACTTTTACTTAATCTTACCCTTAGTCCCACATCTATCTCGGGTCAGGTCTTCTGTTATATGCGTCCAGTAATTGATCTCAGGGCCATACAATGTCTTCTATCCAGGAAATGTAATAAGGGATGTGGGTGAAAACCCCAACGCTGCTGAAGGGACCCCGGGGACAAGGCGACCCAAATGAAATTAATGCAATGATTTCAACACCGCAAGGTTTGGAAGTTGAATCCTGTGCAATCTGCGATCTTACTTGGAGCGGCCCTCCACTGTCAATCTGAAACAAAAATGTTATTTAAGTTTATAAAACGAAACTCCCAAATGTCTGTACAGTCAACATCAAACTACAAAGTCTCAAAATTATGGTTAATTGATTTAAATTGTATTATCGCGTAAGCGCGTTTTCATTAGTTTATTATTTATTTCTTACTAGCTTTTGCCCGCGGCTCCGCCCGCGTGGATGTCGGTTATCGCGACCAAACATAGCCTATGTCCTTTCTCATGGTCTAATCTACCCCTATACCAAATTTCATCAAAATCGGTTCAGTGGTTGAGGCGTGAAAGCGTAACATACAGACAGACAGACAGACAGAGTTACTTTCGCATTTATAATATTAGTATGGATTGTTTGACCGTAACGGCTGTACCGCGCCTTGGGTATCGACATCCGGCGCCACCTCTCATGGCGGTATCTCACTCGCTCTCGTCTCATCTCACTCTTTCTTTCTCACTTTACCTCGTCACCCACCACACCGCATGTACCTAAGGCGGGGTACAGTGGTTGCAGTCGCTCTATAGTAGAATATAATGAAAAAAATTACCGAACATATGTAAGATATATTGTTCTTATCACCGAAACATGATTGGCTCTCAGAATCGAAGCCTCCTATGAAGTTTCTATAATTAGGATACGCATCCTTGCATTCTTCAGTAGGGAACCTGGTAAAATGCATCTAAAAAAAGTAACACAAGGATTATACCACGGAAAAATACGAGACAAATCTTTGAGAGTACATAAATACATCCAGTGGTGGTCATATTAATTAGAAACAACGTATTTGAATAAAAATTTTAATTTCAAAGACAGATATATAAAAATAGATTTGGATTAGTTCGGGCGCAGCCCGGTAGCTTAGTGATTAAAGCATTTTTTTTAAATGAACTGAAAATTATTCGCATGCGACACGATGAACATAAGATGTTTCATGTTTAGTTTTGTATACAGCATATCTTGCCTTCATTACATTTACAAAAAAGTGACTCTGGTTTCTCACAAACATGCCTGCCTCTAATATGTAAACAGACGCCAAAGTCAGCCCCTCCAATCTCCTAAAGAGTGGTCTACATATACATATTCGCGAACTTGCAATGAGGAACCGAGATGTGCTATTCGAATATGAGGATATATTACTCACCACATGCAAAGTATTTACAAGCCCTGCGCCATGTCCCAGTGATCCCCAACTTAAAGCATCGGCGGAGTTTGCAGTGCCCTCTACTGCAAGACAAGCTGGTTTTATAGAAATACTAAACTGTATGCTGAAACATGATAAAACTGGATTATCAAGATTTTCTAACAAACAGGAAAGAGGATTAGTATGAAAAGTGATAAAAGCTGAAAGGGATATAGTAATAGTATTAAATAGTCTGCTACCAGCGGCAGTCCATTTGATTTTTAGTCGCTTCACTTTTTAGTTATCATATCTAAAAAGTTTGAAATAAACTTAATTATTAAGAAACCAAAAACTCAACTGCAAAGTAAAAAAATACAACTGAAAAGCAAGTAAAATAAATGCAAATAAAAACCTAACTGATGCTGAAAAGGTCGAAATCAAATGGTCTGTCACTGGTAGCAGACTATTTTATTTACAAAAAAGCATGCACTTGGCGCTATTTGTTATTTTTTGGGTAGTGATGTTCCTTTCATGAAATTACCGTTTCATTTAGCTTTACTAACACGGTGGAGAGTAAATCATACAAATTTAAATAAAACTCATTTTTTTAGTCCAAATCGATTTTATTTTTATGCCAGTGTGTTATGTACCTGGAGTACTACTAGGGGTTTTCGGCTTCGGGAGCGTTCCCGTTACACCCGGTATACCAATTGTGATCGCTGAGATGCGGGCGGCGTGGTGGGAGACGGGAGACGGAGAGGAAAAGAAGAGAATGAGACTAAAGCGACCGAGATATCACCGTGAGCTTTGGCGGCGAACTGACCACATCGGACTATCCATCGATCTGCGCGCCGCGGATACCCAAGGCGCGGTACAGTCGTTACGGGCAAACTAAAGATGCTAATCGTCATACTCTCAGATCATAACCTACCTTCGGTTGACTTCCAGTAAAGATATATCGTAGTACTTGACTGGATAATAATATTCCGGATGATAGTAAATATTCTCCACTTCATATCGCTGCTCTTTTCGAGTATGGGGGATCTCAGTTCGCTTCAAAACGCCCAGGGCTACGAAACTTACTATCTTATTTCTGTGGACAAAGTATGCAGTAATATTTAACAGATGTGGTTTAAGCTGCCAGTTAGATAAGTAGTAGATATACCAGCCAAGATTAGTAACGAGCAACGACGGACTCCGATTCGATATATCTATCCGGATTCAGATATACCTATCCAGACACGGATATACTTACTTATCTGTGTCACGGCGCGCGGTATCATTTTGCGGACAATAGTTAGGCTGCCCGCCCACGTCAGACTTTTTGTAGGACCGATAAACGGTCCGATTTTACCTCCGATTCTTATCACCAATTTTGTGACCGACTCAACGCACACGTCCGCCACTATCTGTGGCTACGTCCTTGTCATTCCCTTGTATGCGGCCGACTGTCGGTGAGTAGTGTGCGTTTACGTATATATTTACGAACATTCTATTTTTCACCGATAATCGAATCGGTCGAGATGCACCGATTTTATTTCTGACCGACTTTTTGTAGGATGTGGGCGTTGCACTATTGCGAGCAGTAGGTTTTATTTTTCTCCTTTTATATCGGACGTGGGCGGGCAGCCCTAACGTATTTGGCGGTAGATCTTCCAAATTTGGTGGCAGGTTTACCATGTATGTAATCATTTATTTAATCGGTAGCTTAGTTCTTGAGGAGTAGGTCTTACGATCGAGCGGTCACAGGTTCAAATCCTGGCCATTACACTACTGATGAACTCACTCCTATTACAAGCATTTAAGCTTAGTTGGAGGAGTTAAAGTGAATATTAGTAATTTGGGTATCCAATATTCTTTAAAAAAAATTGAAAAAATTTGAAACACCTATCTAGTTTTGATTTAGGCATGTAAAAAGAATACAGGTGTATTCTTTATACACGCCTAAAAATTTCACAAGTGCCTAATACAAAACTTAGAACTAGTGATGAAAAAAATCAACTTACATAGCCTCAGTATCTGTACAGTGCGCGCTAGTGAGGATAAACCGATCACTTATGACTGAACCTCCACACACCCATTCTGCAGTATTCCAGTTAGCTCCATAACCTAATAGCGCCTGTGGAAATACACTTAATTATTAAGAAAATCAAAAACCCGACTGTAAAGTAAAAATACAACTGAAAAGTAAATAAAATATATTATTTTAAAAAATAACACGACTGATGCTGAAAAGATAGAAACAAGTTTGAAACCAGGCGGTACCCATTTACAAATATAAACTGAAATAAATATAATAGGTACCGCCTGCTATCAAAATTGCTTCCATCTTTTCAGATTGTATTTGCTTTCAGTTGTATTTTTACTTTACAGTCGGGTTTATTTATTTATTTTTACGCATAAGTATAATGTGTAATACATACATAATTAATCATGAAATGAACATTTTAATTAGTCGCTCCACTTTTTAGTTATCATAACTAAAACATTTGAAATAAACTAAATTATTAAGAAACCGAAAAACCAGATTGCAAAGTAAAAATACAACTGAAAAGCAAGTAAAATAAATACAAAAAAAAACCTAACTGATGCTGAAAAGGTCGAAACAAGTGTGATACCCGGCGGTTACAAATTTACAAATCATAAACCGAAAACAATTAATGGGTACCGGTTTTAGTTTGAGAGCCGGCTCAAACTGAACTTCCATATTTTCTGTGAAGCGCAATCTATTAGTGATAGCTAAGTTCTTTATTAAGACTAATCTTTTAGGGCTTTAAAGACTTTAAGGGCTCGAACTACCCGTAACCATAGATGTTCGTATGGAAAACGAGACCGACGATGGATTAACGTGCTCTACCGGGTGTAAGGGGAACGCTTTCAAAGCCGAAGACCCCTAGTGATACTCCATTACATATTGGCATACAAAGAAAACGATTTGGACAAAATACAGTTTATTTAGCATTATTTACTCTCCATAGAGTTAGTAAAGCTAAATGAAACGGTAATTTTATTTAAAAATAAATCACTACAAAAAAGTAAGCGCTTGCCGCTGTTTGTTTTCATTTATTGATGTTTTTTTTAATGAATTTACCGTTTCATTTAGCTAGTTACTCCGCAAAAGCTGGCAATATGTAATGATCACGGGAGAAGCTACAATTTCTTCGTATGGTTATCAAGTTGAGCTTACCATATGAGGATATTCGTTGGGGGTGGCGTCTCTCACTCTTGAAGGAACCGGTTGGCTTGGCGGGGAGGTTACCGTTGTATTCGGACTTAAGGTACAACCATAAGGTGTGCCCGTCAAGTATTTTATACAGTCTGAAAAGTAATATATATTTCATTCAAATTAAACGCGAAAGTTTGGAAGTATGGATGGATGAACGGATGTTTAATACTCTTTCACATCTAAACGGCTGGGGCGATTTTAATAAACACATGTTTGGTCGCGATAACCGACATCGACGCAGGCGATGCCGCGGGCAAAAGCACTCGGTTAGGTATTTACGTTTTTTTTAAACTCAGTTTATACATGTTTGAATGAATTTTTTATAGCATTTATTATGCTAACTGTTAAGTTCGAAAAACATTGGAAAAAATGAAATGCTCAAGTGAGACTCGAACTCCCGACCTTTCGCTTACAGGGCGACTGCTCTGCCAACTGAGCTATTGAGCACCACTTGAATCATTCCAACTTTTCCTTCTCTTTATATCCGTCTTTATGGGCGACGGTGCAGCCATCTACCAACATTCTTACGAACTGTTGGAAACAATGAATGATTTTTCAACCATTTTTAAACATTGAATTTTGATGACTGCGCCCAAATATTTGAATGATTTTTTTATAGCATTTATTATGCTAACTGGTAAGTTCGAAAAAAATCTCACTTGAGCATTTCATTTTTTCCAATGTTTTTCGAGCATTTATTATGTTAACTTTAAAAGCATTTTAACATCAAAAAAGCATTTCATTTTTTCCGATGTTTTTCGAACTTTAAAGTTAGCAAAAATCATTCATTGTTTCCAGTTCCTAAGAATGTTGGTAGATGGCACCACCGTCACCCTTAAAGACGGATATAAAGAGAAGGAAAATTTTAAATGATTCAGGTGTGGCTCAATAGCTCAGTTGGAAGAGCATTCCCCCTGTAAGGGAAAGGTCGTGAGTTCAAGCCTCACTTGAGCATTTCATTTTTTCCGATGTTTTTCGAATCAGTTTATACATATATCTACCAAACACTCTCATCTTCCTGTATGTGTTCGAATACCAGATACCAGATACCAGAAATATTTTTCTCTTTAGACGTTTTTTTTAACTCATTATAAGAAAAAAGAAAGAGAAAATATTTTTATTAAGCACACACAGGTAATGATAAAAAAACACAACTGTGCAGAATATCGGTCGCCTCTCAGCGTAAATGCTGTCGTGGTAGTGCAGGCGGACAATGCTGGTTTTCAGCGACGGCATGACATGCAATTGAATTTTACAAATATTTTTCTCTTTAGAAACTTGTTTTGAAGACTAAAGACCTTGTCTCTCACTTTCCATCACTCAATAATTTTTAAGTGGAACTGGGGGTTATGTAATATTAATGATACTTTTTTTACGTGCGGGAATCCCCGCAGTTACCCCCCTCCCCCAGCACAACCAGCAGGTAGTGGTTATATCGGACTCGAACCGACGAAAACAGCACGGCCGTCTCGGATCATCAGTTGGTTGAGGTAGCTTCTCACATATGCCTTGCACTTCACAAGTGAATCAGGGCCATCGAAGGCCTCCAAGAGTATGGGACCATGGCTTCTCCATCTTTCCCCAGAAAAGGGGGAGAACCGCGCCGCCGTCTTGACCTGCTTATGCTAGGGTGACAGGCGGCTCCACCTGTCACCCTCAGACCCGTGCCCAGGGAGGATGGAGGACGATCGTATGCCGATGTATACATACATACATAAAATCACGCCTGCTTCCCATAGGGGTAGGCAGAGATCACGGATCTCCATTTTATACGATCCTGACATACTACTCTCGCTTCATTCACTCTCATACTCTCATTACATTCTTCATGCATGCTCGTCGATGCAATGACGTATAAAACGTACTTACTTTCTCTAGCTCTTTGTCCAGGATAAGTTTTGTTGACCAACGTTGTACTGAAAAATATAAATGACATTAGTGGAGACTTGAATACATTGGGAAAAATTAAATGCTCTAGTAGGACTTGAACCCACAACCTTTCCCTTACAAGAGGAATGGTCTTCCAACTGAGCTATAGCCACACCTGAATCACTTCAAATTTCATTTTACCCGATGTATTCGAAGTTTAGAGTTAGCATAATATTCATATATATAATATTTTAATTCATTCAAAAATTAGTGGAGAAGTTTCTTCATGGTGCTGTGTGTTTTTTTTTCTAAAGAAGTAAGGGGTAGATACGTACCTTGGAACCACATATAGAGTTGTTCCAAGGAACATACACTACGGCATATGAACCATTTCCAGATAGCAAATTATATTCGCCCAAAGTCCTATGGATTTTTTTTGGTAATATTCAGTTTCTGTTTTTTTTTGTTTTATTGAGTTATATTATTAAGTTATCGATATATTATAGAAGTTATAAATTATTGAAAGTAATCTGCGGTAGCCTAGTGGTATGGGTAATGGACTGCTGAGACGAGGTCTCGGGTTCGATCCCAGGTTTACCATGCCACACACCAATGACTTTTCGATGCTTTTCGAAGTTATGTGTGTATTTATCGCAGGTTTATAAGTGCCCGGTTAATGGCAATAGGCTCGCCACCTATTACATTGGGACCTAAATATAAACTGGCGAAATGTGGGTGCTAGCACCTCTGCCTACCCCTTCGGGGAATACAGGCGTGAGTTTGTGTTATGTTATGTTATATTATTTAAGGGCAATAGATTTGTGATAATTTAATGTATTTTCAATTATAATACTCGGTTCCTTTTTAATTTATTCTCAGAAAAACATAGTGGTAATTCAAATTCACTGCACTTCCTCTATTTATTTTGAATTGCAAAGCAGTACATTATTAGCTACAAGTGTTTTTGTTGTTTTAATTCATAACTTCTTGTATCTGACAATGTTTCAAGTAGGTGGTAATTATTTAACAGCCTCCGTGGCGTGAAGGCAGTGAACACAACTGCCATGCAGGAGGCACGGGTTCGATCTCCGCTCAGTGCAAATATTTGCATGCATGAATATGGCTATTTGCATTGGTCTGGGTATTTCTATGTATAATATGTATGTATTTACAAAAATGGTATCTAAGTATGTTTATCCGAATTCTAGATTCCATAACACAAGCTAGTTAAGCTTACCATGGGTCTAATAGCGTCGTGTAGAATGTTGTGGAAAAAAAATCATTCTCGTTATCATTTTATTATTACGTATAATGATTTAGTAGATATAATCTTCAGAGGCAACTAGGAAATCATTACAAGGAAAATGATTATGTATATTATCACTATTTATTATAGTATACAACAAAGTCGCTGTCTCTGTCTGTCCGTCCCTATGTATGCTTAAATCTTTAAAACTACGCAACGGATTTTGAAGCAGTTTTTTTTATAGATAGAGTGATTTAAGAGAATGGTTTATTTATGTATGCTTAATATAGTAGAGGGTGCAGCGGGAACGGGATCTGACGCCACGCGGGTGGAAAATTTGCCGGCACGAAGTTCGCCGGATCCGCTAATTATCAATATTTCTTACCTAGTACTATCATCTTCGGCTTCGATTAATTTAGAGTCAGTACAGCAAATGATTGGCCGGGAGCGATTGAATGAACAAAGCTGGAAGAACAAATATATATCTTTGAAATCGTGAATGAATGGAGAATGAATGTAACGGCAGTTGCTCCTTTAAAGCAGCAGGGAATCCATCTTCACACGTTGCGACTGGTAACAGTACGCACAGTCAGGTATGAAGCGAACTTGATTCCCTGCTCGCGTAAGCTGTGGAATTCAACAGCCTCTGTGTGGCGTGGTGTTAGTGAACGCGACCGCTACGCAGACGCAGAAGGCATGGGTGGAATCGAACCGATCCCACCCATCGAATCGTTCAGTATAAATATTTGTATGCATGAATATGAGTATTTGCATGGTCTGGGTGTTTCTATACCGGGTGTAAGGGGAACGCTCCCGGAGCCGAAAACCCCTCCAGGTACTTAACACATTGGCATAAAAATAAAACCGATTTGGACAAAACAAATTGTTTTCCGATTTTTTTTTATTTTATATTTTGCATAATTTACTCTCCATTGTGTTAGTAAAGCTAAATGAAACGGTTAATTCATAAAAAAAACACCACTACAAAAAAGCACGCGCTTGGCGTTATTTTTTTTTTTTGTTGTGCTGTTCTTTTTATGAAATTACCGTTTCATTTACAACTCGTGCGAGTTAACATGGCACCTGGCTCGGGGCTTTGCGCGGGGGAGCGGGAGGCGTGTACGCTGACGCTACTGGCCTCGCACGGCGAGAGCGGGGTCGCGCGCGGGGAAGCGGGAGGTGGGTGTCTTCGAGTCAGGTGCCATGTTAACTCGCACGAGCTATAGCTTTACTAACGCGATGGAGAGTAAATAATGAAAACGAGTTTTTTTTGTCCAAATCGATTTTATTTTTATGCCAATGTGTTAAGTACCTGGAGTACTACTAGGGGTTTTCGGCTTCGGGAGCGTTCCCCTTACACCCGGTATGTGATATGTATTTACAAAAAAAGTATCTAAGTGTGTTTATCCGCATTCTAGATCCTATGGAATCTAGTTTCTATGGAATCACAAGCTACTTAAACTATGCTTAACTTCTAGTCTAGATAGCGTTGTGTAGAATTTAGTAGAATGAACTCCTTGTCATGTTTTTTCCAAGCGATTACAATATGGGGTTCTTCAAGAAGGGCATTAGAAAGTGCTAACGTAGTCCACAGCGCGAGTTTAACGCCTCTGGAGTTGCGCGTCTATAGGGCACGGTAACCACTTTCCATCAGGTGGGCTGTGTGCTTGTCTGCCCCTAAATAGTATTAAAACTAACCAAATTGAAAAAGGGTGAGGATCTCAATTCCTACCAGTAGCAGTATTGGGCACATTCAATACTTGCCTAGGGAAAGTGACATTCCATTGGTTAAAACGTCAAATTATTAAATGTATAGGAGAATAGGAGTGATATTATTGGTCGACAAGTCACAACATGTCACAACATGTCACGACATGTCACGACCATGAACCTTTATACTAAATGGACTGCGCACTATGAACAGAAAAACGAGCCGAAAGAGAGGTGCCAAAGTAGTAGTGCGTCTCTTTCTAATAGTTTTTATCATGTTTTTATTGGTCTTTATTACAAACAATGTTGCCGCATAAGAATTTTGAAAGGCTACCAATGTCACTCTCATAACATCTATACATCTATACAAATAAATAAAATTGGAGTGTCTGTTTGTAATATTAAAATAACCGCTTTCTACTACATGCATATGAATGTATATACGGTACACATACCAAAATATATATTTTTAAATTTTTTGTCTGTCTGTGTCTGTCTGTCTGTCTGTTTGTTTTGGCTAATCTCTGGAACGGCTGGACCGATTTGGACGGGACTTTCACTGGCAGATAGCTTATGTAATAAGGAGTAACTTAGGCTAAAAAAAAAAAGAAAAAAAAATTAACTGATTTTTTTTATTAAGTACATTCCACGCGGACGAAGTCGCGGGCACAGCTAGTTTTAAATAAAAGTATTACTTTGTACAACTTCATAATACTTTGTACAACTTCATAAAAGATGGTCAAACCATTGAATATTTATAGTTTAAGTATTTTTATGCAAAATTAAAAAAAAATTACCATTTACAACCAAAAAGTATTTACATTTACTATGGCAAGTTGTTAGACAGGGACAGACTACTACTTTTTGGCTGTCTCGCTCGGCTCGATTTTTCTACTTTCACCGAGACGATGAAAAATGTACCTTATGTCATTACAGTTGGGTCTAAATTTGTAATTATTGTATTTTACAGTACGCAATCCAGTTAGTATACAGATTCATGGTCACGACATGTCTTGTCTGCCCCTTCTCATCCCCATTCTAGCATTAATACCAGTCGCATCCGAAGCGTTCAACTTAGAATCTGGTGTCCGCTTGACCAGTCAAAACGGCAGATTTGGCTAAACTTCTATATTTCCTGTGAAACGATTGCCATCTGACCTACACGACCCAAAGGCGATATCAAAACATTGCAGTTAAACCAGTTGTTGGACTTTTTGGAGCTTCAATTACTAATACACGACTGCCATAGATGTAAGTATGGCAACCGGGATCAACGGCATAACGTGCTCTTCGAGGCACGACGAGACCAATGCAAATACCCATATTCATGCATACAAATATTTGCAAAGGGGATCGAACCTGCGCCTATCGCGTAGCGGCCGTGTTCGCTACCGCTACGCCACATGCTATTGTAAACAGGCTGTCTGCTACCTAAATGGTATAAAAAACATAACCATTAAAAAAGCATTTTAATATCTCTTGTAATCTGAATCTGTGTACAATGGAGAGTTGTCTATCAATAATGTTTAGGTACAATGGATAATGCCTGGCCGTGCTCTGTATATTAACTTATTTAATTTATTTTTTTACTGTTTTTTTTAGCTAAATTTCCTTAAGTCTCATGTAGTTGTACATTTTTCCTTAATGATCAGTAATGGAGTACTGACGGGCGAACCTAGTGTTCTGTAGCGATAGCTTTTTTTTTCGTGCGGAAATCCCCTCGGATACCTCCCCTGCCGGAGCCGGAAAGGGAGGTTATGTCGGACTCGAACCGACTAAAATCGCACGCCGACTGAGGGTCGTGGTGCTAGGCCGAAGGTGAGGTTGTCATCGACATATCCCTCGCACCCCGGCTGACCCAGGGCCTTCCCTTACGGTTTGGCCCTCCTAGGCATCTGTAGCGGTAGCAAGTATCGAGAAAAAAAGTGTAACGATAGAATCGAAGATAGAGAAAGAATAAGTATAAAAGTACTTGCGGATTTCTTTTCAATTTGATGTTGTCGAGGGCGGAGCGACAGCGGCGTACGTCGGCACATTGACCTTGGCGACCGTCGCTCTTAGTAAAACAAACGTCACCTGGGCGAAGGAATATAGTACGTAAAGTAAGTATTTAGGGTATAGAATACCCAAGCATTTGGTGTGCAGGAAACACTGTCTCCATCTTGCTCTAGGAAAAGAGGGGCGGACTCCGTGATCCTCACACCCGAGGAGGGCCAGATCGGGAGAGATGGTCAGGAGTCGGCCAAGCTGCGAGGGATATGCCTGTCAACCTCACCTTCAGCGTTGCACAATGAACCACAGACGGCGTACGTTTTAGTCGGTTCGAGTCCGACATAACCACCCCGCCGGCTCCGGCTCGAGTAAAGAAACTTCATCATCATGAACTCTCAGCTGTAGTTTTTCCAAGCAACTAAATGAAGGTTATTAGAAGGTTACCACTTTCCATCTGATAGGCTGTGATTGTCTGCCACGTTAGTAGTATAAAAAAGAAGCATTGCTCAGTGTGCACCACGAGGAGGTCCCCAACCAAGCGTCCTAACTAAAAATACCTATACTCCATCCGTTTAAGTACTTAACTAAACTGTTTATACTGTTGAGTGCTAATTAATGGTACTTGGTGGAATCTGATACACATATTGAGTATGACATACACTTACATATACCTTTGAGAATGCCGTAAGGCGAAACCGGTCAGGTGAAAAATAAAATATAGTGGAAAAGTACAAAGTGTCTAACTCAATATACTTGATTAAAGGTAAACAATCTTGTAGTGACTTTAATAAAAACACAACATACTAAAACAAATAAACTAGGCTAACTAACTAACTACTGGTTCAACTTCGGTTTTTAATCTTGAAAATTAGTTTCTAAGCAGAATTTTTTTTATACCACATAAGTGGCAAGCTCCTAGCTGTTTATGTCGCCCTGGTATTTTATGTAGCAAAATATTCATAATTAAGTTAACCATGATGAGGCTGAACATTGATTTTTTATAACACTGGCAGACAACCACTCGGCCCACCTGATAGAAAGCGGTTACCGCAGCTTATGGACGTATGCAACACCAGGGGTGTTACACTCGTGCTACCTACCGTGAAGAAAAATTCTAATGCCCCTCTTGAAGAACCCCATATTGTAGTCGCTTGTGAAGACCACGGCACGGAGGGAGAGATATATTAATAAAATGAGTTTTTAAATAGTAATAAATAGACACATGAAGATTATTTACCTATAGTTAAGTACCTAATTGAATGGAGTATTTATCAGGTTATACGTAGGTAATAATGTACTAAATACAGGTATGTCTCGTTGGACTGTGCACCCAAGAGCCCCTAATACTAGACATAGCGAATTTCACACAAAGGAAACATTTCCAGATACTCGCTTGCCACAAAAAAAAACCAAATATCAAAAATCATTTATTCTGCATGGAATATTAAATCAAAATTTACAAAACGACAATATAAAAAATTTAAGAGATGCACATTGCATACTGTGAGGAACGTAAATTAAATATTTTTTCTTCTTTCTTTCAAAGACTAGTTTAGAACAAATCGACTACCACCACCGGCACCGGTTCGAAACGCGACCCACGATTATCGAACCGACTAAAAACCGGAAAAACAACATCCTTGTATTTTATGGCATCAGTCCACAGGGTCTCTCTAACAAACATGATTAATGGAAAATTAACATGATTAATGTTTCCCAAATAAAGACTATTCTATTCTATTCTAATGAAATTAAATTCCACCTGTATCCATACTTTAATATCATAAATGGACGTAACTCTGTCTGTCTGTCTGTCTGTATGTTACGCTTTCACGTCTAAACCACTGAACCAATTTTGATGAAATTTGGTATAGGGGTAGATTAGACTATGAGAAAGGACATAGGCTATGTTTGGTCGCGATAACCGACATCCACGCGGGCGGAGCCGCGGGCAAAAGTTAGTAAAATTATGAAAGTATACTAACCTTCGTACAGTTCCTTCAGTTGACATGATACAAACAAAGCCCAAAGCACACAGAGATAAACATTCACGACGCAATTACACATATTTATAACACTTAAGTAAATCAGGATTTCACCACAAAAAACTCGTTCAAAAGAACCGAATCTCAAAGATTCAGGTTTTACCAACAAAATTCACGTATTATAACTGAATTTAATTGAAATCAGTTTTATCAAAGGAATCAAGGACATATTACATGAGTCATTTTGTTAGGTAGGAAACTGACGTAAAAACGAGTCCGGCATGGTACAGATGAATATTGTTTTTGCTTATTATGATATGTCTGACATATTTTATATATAGATACAATAAATTCAGTGTTGCCAGCGACGTCTTGTCAGAAACTACTAGAAGTACCTATTTAAAAAATAGTACTTTGTGTAAAAAGTTTTTTTTTAAACTGCTGCTGTGGACGGTTCCGAGTTATACTAATGGAATTTCGATTATGAGCACCCCTGGACACCGTTAATCAAAAACCAAGTTAAAGCGTTACTTTTCAGAAAATTTAACGTAAGTTTAATCATTATTATAATTCAACGAACCGGTAACATATTTTTAAGTTACCTTAAAAATTAATCCGTTACTAAAACCCTATCTACCGTCTACTTCCTACCCACTGCCCGGATTTATCTTGATAAGGAACGACAGGACGGGCAAGGAGCGCGGAGGGGTAGCATCGCCGCATCTCCCTCTGAGTACTCTGCCACCGCTGAGTTCCTTTTTCTGGAGGTCTGGGTTAGGGGTGTCAAAGCCCTTCTGGGTGTTGTTTATTGTCCCCCCACTCTGAACTACTTCACTGATATCGATTTGGTTTTTGAATCCTTGGGGTCTGATTACGAGCATTACATCATCATGGGCGATTTCAACACCAATCTTCGTCCTAGTCTGTCATCACGAGCCATAAAGCTTCTGAATATAGTCGAGTCAGTCAATCTTCAGGTTTTACCACTTCAGGCCACACACCACAACAAAGACGTCGAGGACACCTGGCTCGACTTGATACTTACGTCTTCGCCCATACTTGTTCTAACACACGGTCAGTTTCTAGCTCCGGCATTTTCTCATTATGATCTGATCTACGTCTCCTACAGTCTCAAGCCTCCTAAAGTCAAACCCAAGGTGCTGTACAGACGATGCTTCGGGCGCAATTTGCAAACATCCATGTGTTGGCAAATTGTGCAGTGAGGCTGCCGAAATCAGTTGGGAGCGTTTGGCAGAAGCAAACACAATCAATGATAAAGTACGTGTTTTTAACGACACAGTTATTGGCCTCTATGATATCCATGCACCCTTTAGCAGGGTGAAATTAAAACATCGACCAGCTCCTTGGTTATCAGACGGAGTACGATCTGCCATGAAAGGGAGAGACAGGGCTTTTCGTAAATTCAAAAGGAATCGTTCGGATGCCAACTGGGATTCATATAAAACTGCCAGGAATCGGTGCAATCAGGTGGTACGCAACGCTAAACGCCGACATATTCTCGATAATATATCATCCTTGACATCTGTCGATGTCTGGAGGTTTCTTGGGACACTGGGCATTGGTAAATCAAGACAGCTGGAGCTACCGAAGACAATTGAGTTGGATGCCATCAACCACCACTTCTCTACCTCCCACATATTCGATGGCCCAACCAAGCGTCAAACGATGGACTCAATAGCCGGACTGCCCAGTCCCAACCACGCACTTTTTCAATTCACTCCAGTCGCATCAGAGGAAATCAGAAAGACGATTTACGCAATTAAATCAAAAGCAGTCTGCTGCGATAACATCAGTCGCCGTATGATCACAACTATTATATATTTCACACATTGCAATTTTTCGCTTGATTCTGGTCAATTCCCAGACCTGTGGCGTAAAGCCTATGTACGTCCTCTTCCTAAAATCTCCAATCCCTCACTTCCTAATCATTTTCGTCCTATTTCCATCCTCCCTTTCCTAACCAAGGTGCTGGAAGCCTGTGTTCATCGTCAGCTGTCCAATTATGTGCAATCCAACGGGATACTCAGTCCATTGCAATCCGGATTCAGATCGGGACACAGCACTACAACCGCACTCCTTAAAGTAACGGGGGATATCAGGGATGGAACGGAGAAGGGTCTTGTCACAGTGTTAGTGTTAGTGGATTTCTCGAATGCATTTAATTGCGTGAATCATGATATCCTTTTAGTAATACTATCCCATCTTGGGATCTCAGTCGATGAGCTGGAGTGGTTCTCTTCATATCTTCGTGGACGTCAGCAGTCGGTTTGTGCGGACGAGATTTCGTCTGGTTGGTGCAATCTCGACTCTGGCGTTCCGCAAGGCGGTATTCTTTCTCCTCTTTTATTTTCAATATTCATAAACCTTATCACTTCTGAACTTCAGTGTGCGTATCACTTGTATGCCGACGACCTGCAGGTGTACAGCCAAGCTCGTGCGGAGAATCTTTCGGAGGCTGCTGACAGGGTTAACGCCGACTTGCGATCTATAAGTAGTTGGTGTGACAGGTTTGGCCTTTCTGTCAATCCTGATAAATGCCAGGGTATCTTAATTGGCAGTAATAATAAATAATAATAAATATTCCACAACATTCTACACAACGCTATCTAGACCCATGGCAAGCTTTTTTTATAGCTTGTGTTATGGAATCTAGAATGCGGATAAACATACTTAGATACTTTTTTTTTGTAAATACATACATATTATACATAGAAACACCCAGACCAATGCAAATAGCCGTATTCATGCATACAAATATTTGCACTGAGCGGGAATCGAACCCGCGCCTCCTGTGTGGCAGTCGCGTGCACTACCGCCACGCCACAGAGGCTGTCAGAGGGTGACAGGGATGTTGCGTAGTCTGTATCGGCTTAAAAACTTTCTACCTGTTAAAACTAAGGCGATGCTTATGCAGACCCTAATCTTCCCAGTCTTGGACTATGGTGATGTATGCTACCTCGACCTGAATGCAGATCTGCTCAACAAACTCGACCGGCTTCTCAACAATTGCATTCGATTCGTCTTCAACCTTAGGAAATATGATCACGTCTCAGTCTATCGTACAGAGTTAGGATGGTTACCTATACGACAGCGACGTAGCTTGCGGGCGGTGACGATGATACATACTATTTTAAGCTCCCCTAATGCCCCCACTTATTTATCATCTCATGTACAGCTTCTCGGTTCTCATCATAACAAAAATCTACGATCAGCTAATAACCGTCTTCTTCACTGTCCTACTCATAGTTCTAGCCTAGTTCATTCTTCTTTCCTCGTGCAAGCTATTCTACTCTGGAATGCGCTTCCTCTCGAAATCAGGATGGCTAACAACCGTGCTACTTTCAAGCATAAAATACGTCAGCTCTACAGGAATCCCTAATGGCAATAGTGGGTAAAAGTACAAGGTTATATTTCATCATTTTGATAAAAAATATGGTTTAAGTAGTAGTATATTATATAGGTATGTATTATATATATTTATATAAAGTATAAGTATAGGAATAGGTATATATGTAATTGTATATGTATGCATTTCTTGAGTATTATAGTGTGTATGTTTATTGTATGTATTATTGTACATTATAGTAAATAGTTAATCTTCTATCTGCACCTACCTCAATGTATCTCTGCATCACCCTAAGGTTGACTGTTAGATAATGCCTTTGGCATTAAGTCCGCCTTTGTACAAATTTATGTGCATAAAGTTTAAAATAGAAAATAAATAAATAAAAATTTGAAAGAAATTTTTATAGCATTTATTATCCTAACTTTTAAATTCGAAATGCATCGGGAAATAGAAGCGCTCAAGTGAGAATTGAACGTCGCGCTTAAAGACTGATATAAAGAGAAGGGAAATTTGAAGCGACTCCGTTACTAAAAATGTTAACTTGGTTAATATAAACGATTAACGAGTTAATGCACAGTTATTTATGCACACGTCCATAAGTTTGCCACGGTAACCACTTTCCATAAGTCAAGCAAAAGCACAAGGTCCACCCGTGTGCCGCTAAGTAGACAAATAAAAAACTCACATTTGTAATAACCTTTTAATTTGTCTTTTGTAAAATATTTATGACGTGCTGTTGCGCCCTATCAGAATAGCGGGTGTTTTTTTTAAAGTGCCTCGGAGAGCACGTTGATCCAGGATGCCATACGGACATCGCTGACAGTCGTTTTGAGAGCTACAACGTCTGACAACTGGTGGAACTCCAGAATTCCGATATTGCCAGTGTGTTGTAGAGGTCAGATAGCAATTGCTTCATGGAAATTATCGTAGTGTAGCCACATCAAAGTTAGATTGGAAAGTCATCACTAATGAATCCCATTTCAGGGTGGTTAGTCCACGCAGACACTCACGCGTCTGTGAAATCACGGGCCGTGGTGAGGCGGCTTTATATCCCATCTCGAAGGCAAGAATGCGCCAAAACTTGTTTATCCGCCAGTGCATCGGCTAGCAGGGACCCGATTAGACACTGCAACAAATGCAATTTAATTTTTGACTATATTGTATGCCGAGGCCATTACCTTTACTGTCTAACGGGTAGTTAACGCAGTAATTATGGCATTGTGAAGTGTCAATGTCAAGTCAATCAATATGTCATATGAATTTGATTCGCTTTGTAAAATTGTAACTACAAATAGTGGCTACACCAGGCTTTGTTGAAATCATGGCGGTAATTATTGGCATGTGATGGCAACTTTGCACCGGGAGCGATGTTCGTAAGAAGATCGGTAGATGAAGAACGGATAATTAGAAGGGTAATCGAATCGAAGGGTAGCCGAATTGGTCAAGGCATTCCCCCTGTAAGGGAAAGACTGCGGGTTCGAGTCCCGCCCGAAAAGATTTATTTTTCCCTATGTATTCGATTTGTACACGGATCCTCGAAAATTATAAGAAACATGATAAATATCCCGGCGAGGGTTTTACTATCAATGTAAATGACCTTGTCAATCTCAAATCATACGAGACGGCTCCGCAAAGTACTTACTAGATGCTCTCGACAGGTTGCAGCGACGGGCGGTCCGCATTATTGGGAATCCTGAGGTCACGAACACCCTCGAACATTTGCAGATGCGTAGAGATGTTGCGTCTTTGGCAGTATTCTACTGTCTCTACCATGGTGAATGTTCTGATGAGCTCTTCCAATTAGTCCCACCCTCTCCTTTCCTACATAGGACGACACGTGCAGGGCTAAGATGCCATCCATATACGGTGCAGAGTATACCTGCTAGAATCAAGCGTTTCAGTGACTCATTCCTATGCCGCACCACTAAGACCTGGAACTTCCTGCCAACTCACGTGTTTCCTTCTGACAGTCCCGGGTCCTTTAAGCGGGGCGTGAAAAGGCATCTAATGAGGCCGTCAAGCTGAGTGCCACCACTGTTATCATTGTACATGTTTACGATGGTGACCCTCTATCTGAGACTTTGCCTTTGCTTAACATCAGGCGAGGTGAAGTCAAATTGACGAGTCCTGAACATTGAATTACATTTTGTTGTAACTGTTTTCCATTTAAGTTTCGTCTTTAAGTCTACATCAATTATCTTTCAATGGTATTTTTGCAGTGCCAGTGATATGACAGTAATAATAACAGGAATTAACGCGATCATGGTATAGGTACATTGGTACCTTTAATTTGCCTGACGCTACAGGTTAAACCGGCCATGGTCCCAGGCTGACTGGCTGACCAGCCAGCGGTCAGCGTCAAAGATGTTGGTGGGACGTGTAAATAGTCCTAACCAAATGGTGTGTTTGCACACAAAGCGTTTAAGAACCTCTGACCTGGCGTTTGGTTGTAATAGAAAGGAAATACTCATGTGACCGCTTCTATGAATGAAAACGTAAGAAAATCGGCACTGACCTGTGTTCCACCTCGTGAGGATTCAGCTGCAGACAGGCGTGGTTCCTGGCACGTGCTGGTAGGTAGGTATATTTCGACCGGCCGGTGACTTTCTTGAATTTGTCGTTTTCTTCCGATACACTTCACTTATACTGACTTGAGAATGTGGCCAAAGGAACTTATAGAATTACACAAAAAAGAAACGAGGAGTTGAATTAATCAAACTTCCGTTGGTGCGTCGGCGCGTGAGTCAAAGACACCTTTCGATGCTGGGTGCGGGTTAGTGACTGATTAAAAAATGCGAGCGGGTAGATGATCCGCCGTGGTGCTTGAGAGTCTCGCGTAGAAACTTCATTCTCAAAATATAGTTCGAAAAATCTGTGCGCAGCGCCTCTATTGGCCTTCTTCAACACTAAGTGGTCAACAAATGAGCGCCAATATTCAAACATTATTCCCTCACAGAAGCGGTTCTTTTAAATTACAAAAATTGAAATACAATTAAATTATGTGGGAAATAATTAAGAAAGTACATAAGCGCTCCACCATGCACCAGGCTTTGGAACGTCGCAAGACGTTACGAAACAAACAAGCGAACACTGGCTCATTAGAGCCCATAGTGAATTTGTATAACATAATAATACACATAGCTAAAATAACAACTTAGACTAACAATATTCTATCTAAAGTATGTTTAAAGTTTGAGTTAAAAATTAAAGTTTAAGATTCTATTTAGCGTTGTAAGTTATTGCGTTGGGATAGGATACAACCCGTTTACAGCGAGTTTGTAAGTACCAGTACGCGTTTTATATATTATGATAGACATGAGGAGTCCAGGTCCAGTATGACAATTGACTACGTGATAATGCTGAATTATTAGATCAACAACGTGATCGCGTTTAGGGAGAAGGGCAGGATGTAATCCTGATACAGAATGAGGTTCGATCTTAAATTTAAATCGTGCGAATTTTAAAACGTATGTAATGATGCGTAGTAGTTTCTGCCAAGAAGAAACACGTTGTGCTAATGTACATAACAATGGCGACTCTGTGTGTTTTGTTGTCACACTCAACACATTTGCCTTATGCTCAGGTAAGTCAGAACAGTTGGCGGGAGAGAATGACTTAATAGGCCATTCATCAGGGGGGCCGCGGATCCATGCTGGACCGTTCCACCACAAATCATAAGCCAAAAGTTGCGAGGGGAGCATACCGCGCGATAGACAATCACTCGGGTTAATGTCTCCGGCGACGTGATAAAAATGTTTAGCGTTCAAGTTTTCTTGACACTGAGCGACCCGGTTGCTAACAAAAATCGACCACCGATGTGGTGACGAGTGAACCCATGATAAGGCAATCGTGGAATCAGAAAAGGCGTAAATGTCAGTAATGGGAATGCGTAATGCATAAGAATCACGTACAGTTCTTATTAACTTTGACATAAGCAAGATAGCACATAACTCTAATCGAGCAAGCGTAGTAATCTTTGTCGGAGTGACCTTTGATTTCGCACACAAAATGCGAGTTTGAATGCCAGATGGGTAGGTACAATGTGCATAAATAACACATCCCATGCCATTCAGGCTGGCATCACAAAATGCGACAAGACGTAATTCGCAATCAACTTCGACACCTATATATCGCGGAATTTTTAATGTGTCAAGCAATTTTAATTCTTGAACGAGAGCGGAAAAGCGTGAGCGTATATGCTCTGGAGCAGGGACATCCCAATCACTCTTACTAAGCCAAAGTTCCTTAATTAACAACTTGGCGTAGAGTATCACAGGTGCCACCAACCCGAGCACGTCAAATAGTCGCGCAACTATAGAGAGTATATTTCTCTTAGTGCACTTCTCATCTACCAAGGTGGATATGAAATAAAAATTATCTCCACACGGCTCCCACGAGAGACCTAAAACCTTTGCGACATGACTGCCAACATCAAACTCAAGCGATTTGCGGTGAGTATTTATGTAAGCGTTCATTGCGATAGGACATAGCCTAAAATTTAATAATAATAAAAACAGGTCTGCATGTAAATTGGGACCAATATGTAAAATATCATTGAGCGAAAGACAAGTGTGGGTTTTAGCGCTCGCGTCTAACACAATACGCGGCATCGGTTTGTCATGTCGAACCACTGCGCGATGTGGTATGTAATAACCATCCATAGACAAATTAGAGTCATCAACGAGACCAAGGCAACCGTTATCCAAACAATCCCGAATAACCTTATTGTAATTTTCGCGTACAGTTGGTGATTGACGAAGTTTACGCTCGAGCGACAAAAACCGGCGGTGAGCGACGCCGCGCGAGTTCCCTAGTTCAGAGGGATCCTTGCAGAACGGCAGCGCAACAGAATAACGACCTACGTCATCGCGAGTCACAGTAGATGTGAAAATATTCTCGCACTCGGTTTCTTCTGGAGACAATAGGCGTTTCACAGGAACTTCCTCAAGTTCCCAAAAATTTTGCACTAAATCATTTAGTGCTAGCGCAGAAAAGGATGCGGTTGTAGGCACAACAACTTTACGTGGGTAATCACCCATAAGTACATACCCAAACGCGGTTGACAGTACACAAGGGGCACTGGGGCCACACTCGACTCTATTTCCTAAGTAGATATACGGGAAGAGCTGTGCACCTAATATTATATCAATGTTTCCTGGAATGTTCCAGCTTAAGTCAGCAAGCGGTAAATCGCGAAGATTTAACTCGCTATCACACTTAATTAATTGCGAGGGCAATTGATCCGTAAGGCTATTCATAACTAACGCATGTATAGTATACTTATGATCTGCATAAATACGAGATTCAATGTCCAAATACACATAGCCTATTATCGTGTGCGAAGTGGAGCCAACACCTTTGACAACAGAATTACTCATTGGTATTATTGGTAAATTTAATAAACGACAACAGGACAATGTTATTAAGTTATTCTGTGAGCCATTATCAATTAGACATCTGACTACAGATTTATTTCCAGTGCTACCTTTAGGGCGAGCATACACCTGAGCGGTTGCCAAGAGAATATCACCCTTATGGCTAGAGGCATACGAATGCACAGTGCTTGAAGCGAGCGGTGACTCAGGAGTGGGACCGTCAAGGTCGCACTGGGGCGGCGGGGATGCGGCAACAGTCGTCGCATGCGAGTGCGAATTATTAACATTATTCTCAAAATGCAATAATTTATGATGTTTTTTCTGACAGAAACAAACTGACGTACTTTTACATTGCGAGAGATTATGTAATGTGCTTAGACAATTCACGCAACCACGCTTAGATTTAATAAACTCATATCTAGCCTTTGCATTTTGCATATTTTTAAACTGAGCGCAGTTATACAGGTGTCGGTGGTCGCGGCCGCCACATAAACAACATGACGCGTCAACTGCGGCGGGCGCATTCGACTTATTATTAATCGGCACACTGACAACAAACAACTTAGAATTACGCTGTACACGCCTATCATTAGACTGTGGCGTCCCAGCAGTGGACGACTTCGCATATGACGAAGACCGCGGGTTTGACCGTTCAATCATCTTAGCATAATCTTGTACAAAGTCGATCAGCTGTTGCGTCGTAGGTATATCGACACCCCGAACAGAAAGTTCGAGGCTTGGATGGTTAGAGTGTCCATTTTCCTCAAGGCACATTGTAGAAACATGAAGTCCGTTAAATCATTTATACCTAACTCTTTAAGCGCGGCGATAGAGGAGGAATATATACCTATAAATGAATCAAGTGAGTTCACACTAGGTGAACAATTCCTTAAGTCTAATATATTATTAAGATAATATGAACCTAATGAGCGTTTATCTTGGTATTTCTTGACCAAGGCGTCCCACACTATACTGTAGGTCTCACTTGACGGAACAATACCGGCAGTGAACTTTAATGCGTCTTTGGTTAATTTTGAGAATAGGTATTGCACACGTTGCGAATCAGACAATTGTTTGTTTAAATGAATATTGGCCTTAAAGGACTGATAAAATGTATTCCAGTTTTCAGGGCGTCCGTCAAAACTCGGAATAACAAGCATTTCCAATTTCACTACAGACGCGTTCGAATTTTTCGACCCGTGTGAGGCGATCTCCTTGACCTTGGGCGTAGATAATTTATTTCTAATGCGTTTTATTCTCGAATACAATTCATCAAATGAGTCAAGGCAAGAATAGTCGGATTCCACAGGGGTTTCTAATGATAAATTTAAGCTATTTATTTGATTCACAATCGACTCGAACTTATCGCGAACGTCATCGATGTTCTCGGTCTCGGCCAAAAATTCCTCATTGGATCGCGTCGTTATGTCAAAACAAACAATGGATTTCGACGATTTATACCAACGAGTAATGCGTGCAAACAATAATTCCTTCTTTTGATTCAACAGAATAAGCTTCGTTTCGAGATCTGACGACATGTTTGCAAATTAACGATAGGTAAGACCTACCTATTGAAATATAACAAGAAGATTATCTAACACAAACAGTTTAGATATACTTTTTATTGAAAATTGTACTACGGCTTATTATATAATAGCGCAAGTAGCACAGCGGAGCGGGAATGTAACTAGCTACGTACCTAGATAGGTACCTACAAAGTTACGCGTATGTGAATAGAATGATGAGTATTTACCAATTAGTACGTAAATCACCAACTATTATAAATATCTACCAATTATTACGTAGATTTAGCGTTTTAAATGCAGAATTTACCAAATTATTTACGTAAATCTGTTAGCGAATGAAAGTAATGAAACTAAGATGGCGGAAAGAATTCACCAAAATTACGTGAATCTTTTAATTAAATGAATAGGAAAGAAATATTATTCACCAATAATTACGTGAATATGTTATTTACTGGCCTATCCGACTCGTAAGGACCATAAATTGTGGTAGGACGTGTAAAATAGTCCTACCAACTGGAGTGTGTTTGCACACAAAGCGTTTAAGAACCTCTGACCTGGCGTTTGGTTGTAATAGAAAGGAAATACTCATGTGACCGCTTCTATGAATGAAAACGTAAGAAAATCGGCACTGACCTGTGTTCCACCTCGTGAGGATTCAGCTGCAGACAGGCGTGGTTCCTGGCACGTGCTGGTAGGTAGGTATATTTCGACCGGCCGGTGACTTTCTTGAATTTGTCGTTTTCTTCCGATACACTTCACTTATACTGACTTGAGAATGTGGCCAAAGGAACTTATAGAATTACAGAAAAAAGAAACGAGGAGTTGAATTAATCAAACTTCCGTTGGTGCGTCGGCGCGTGAGTCAAAGACACCTTTCGATGCTGGGTGCGGGTTAGTGACTGATTAAAAAATGCGAGCGGGTAGATGATCCGCCGTGGTGCTTGAGAGTCTCGCGTAGAAACTTCATTCTCAAAATATAGTTCGAAAAATCTGTGCGCAGCGCCTCTATTGGCCTTTTTCAACACTAAGTGGTCAACAAATGAGCGCCAATATTCAAACATTATTCCCTCACAGAAGCGGTTCTTTTAAATTACAAAAATTGAAATACAATTAAATTATGTGGGAAATAATTAAGAAAGTACATAAGCGCTCCACCAGATGTACCTATACCATAATCGCTTTAATTCCCGTTATTATTATTGTATATCATAGACCGTGAGGGTTTAAAAGTTAGATATGACAATTACCAATATCAGGAGTCTAGGTGAGATTGGATTGGGTACCAAATCTAATATAACTCAAAAGTGACTGACTGACTTAGTGATCTATCAACGCACAGCCCACACCACTGGACGGATCGACCTGAAATTTGCCATGCAGGTAGATGTTATGACGTAGGCATCCGCTGAGAAAGAACTTTGATTAATTCTACCCCCAAGGGGATAAAATAGGGGATGAAAGTTTGTATGACATTTTTGTCAATTTTAAACCGATCGGGGTGAGACTTCGCATGCATAAAGCGACTATGACGTAGGCATTGCCTAAAAAAGGATTTTGAGATGCAAGCTTTATGCTCAATAGCGTTGACTGAACACTAAGCGATAACCGACATCCACGCGGGCGGAGCCGCGAGCAACAGCTAGTATTCAACTATAAATCACTATGCAAAATTATCTCAATTTAAATACACAAATTAACAGCTCTAGTGATCGATTCCTAAAACACTACACATATAGGGTGTCGTTCCATTGGAGATGTGCTATGCTATGCTACGAAGATATAAAATTTACTGTTTCCACTGTGTTATGAAAATGCGCAATTCGAGCTTTTTCTCCTATCAATTTTCAAAATCCGTATCTATTCTCATAGGCATCCACAGCACACATCCATAACACGCATCGATAGCAAGCATCTTTCTATACCAGGTGTAAGGGGAACGCTCCCGAATCCGAAAGCCCCTAGTAGTAGGTACACCAGGTACATAACACATTGGCATAAAAAAAATAGAGTTGGACAAAAACTAATTGTTTTTTTTGCATTATTTACTCTCCATCGTGTAAGAAGTAAAAAACATCATTACAAAAAAGTAACTAGCGCCAAGCGCGTGCTTTTTTGTACTGTTATTTTGTTATGAAATTAGCGTTTCATTTAGCGATGGAGAGTAAATAATGCAAAATAATCAAAAAATGAAAAAAAATACATTATTTTTTGTCCAAATCGATTTTTTATGCCAATGTGTTATGTATCTGGAGTACTACTAAGGCGATTGGCACACTGCAACGCCCGACGCCGCGTCGCGCGCGTTTATTTTAATTGGTTGGTTGAAGTCACTTGAGGATAACGGTCTTAAGATAAGTCGTAAAAAGACAGAGCATATGTCGTGTATATTCGATGGTCACACGGACATAAGTCAAATCAAACTTTTCATAGACGGAGCACCTATACCAACAGTTGACCATTTTAAATATCTGGGATCAATAATTACCAACGACGGCAAAATTGAGCGAGATGTAACCCACAGAACAGCAATGGGATGAATGAAGTGGAGGCAACTCACAGGCGTAATGTGTGACAAGAAGATGCCCATTAAGCTTAAAGGCAAACTGTACAAAACGGCCATACGACCTGCCATACTCTACGGTACAGAATGTTGGGCATCTACCAAACAACACCTGTCAAAGCTTCACACTACAGAAATGCGCATGTTACGCTGGTCAGCGGGTGTCACACTGCTGGACAAAGTACGCAATGTCCACATCAGAGGAAGCTATAAAATTGCCCCGATTATAGACAAGGTCAAAGAACGACGCCTACGATGGTATGGACATGTGCTCCGCCGCCCTGAGGACCATATGGTACGAGTAGCCCTAAACTTACCCACGACGACGCGACGCCGCGGAAGGCCCCCCGCCACTTGGTTGACGACGGTACAGAAAGACCTGAAAGAGACAGACATACACGCCGAGACAGCAAAAGATAGGGAAAAATGGAAGAGGCAGACAAGGAGAGCCGACCCCAGATAATGGGAAGAAGGCTAAGGAGAAGAAGAAGAAGAAGTCTCAAACAGCTCTCGGACTAAAATCCCTCGAAAATCACGCGCGTGATATCAGATTTCAGTGTGCCATACCTCGCGTTTTACGCACCATCACGCCCGTTTTCTGCTTGTACGCGCGTATTCTGCAGCAACGCGGGTGATTGCGTTTTCAGTGTGTGGGACCCCGCGTTTTTTCTATACAAAATGAGCTCTGTAGAGGCGACGCGCGACGCAAGCGACGCAACAACGCTCGACGCGGCGTTGAGCGTTGCAGTGTGCCAATCGCCTAAGGGCTTTCGGCTTCGGGAGCGTTCCCCTTACACCAGGTATAAAAAAAAACATAACTATATACTATGTGAACCAACGAATATGAATGGTGGATATCCAATGCTAGTAACGTAGCTTAGCACATCTCCGGTGGAAAGATAGCCTTATACTTATTATAAAACTTGCTAAACACGTTTTGTCAATCCTCTCCCATCTAGGAATAATATATACCAAATAGTACAAAACGGTGGTTGCCTGCTCTTTGCTCAATACCCTCACGCCGACCGACCTTGTCCTTTAGTACTCTTCACTGTGCCCTGTGCTAGTCAATGGGGCGCGTAGAAATCCTCCGAGCAGCTCTCTACAGTGCTGCCCCCGCAGCGGCCAGTATTTCTCGTAGGCAGCAGGGTTTCCCTTGGGAGGAAAAGCTGCCGACTCCATTTCCTAGGGTGTACCTAAAGTGAATGTCAGCCAATCAAGGAGTAACTGCAGAATAAAATAAAACTACACATCTTGGTAAGAACACGTAACACGTATATATTGTAAAAATAGTAATTCCAACTTTATATTTAACAGAAAACGGCAGAATTTCGTCGATCATAAATCGATCAAAAAAACATAATAAATAAAATACACTAAAATAAAAGAGATTACACACATTTTCGCCACATTGCCAAATGAGTCTCTATTTTTATGCCTTATCTTTCTTAATAATTACGTAATATACTAGGTACTCTGAGGACTAAATAATAAAAACTGAGCACATTTCAAAATTGTCAACTCAACTAATATATCAACAAATGTTCATTAATTAATCTATTAAAAGTATATACTTTGTTCATTAATAAATAATAAGTAATTTTAAATTTTAATACATTGACCTAAATTTAAAAATTTTGACGTTCATATGTATGAACGTCTAAATTTTACATTACATAAAACATAAATTCACGCCTGTATTCCCCGAACGCTAGCACCCCACCTTTCGCCAGTTTATGTTTAGGTCCCAATGTAATAGGTGGCGAGCCTATTGCCATTAACCGGACACTTATAAACCTGCGATAAATACACACATAACTTCGAAAAGCATCGGAAAGTCATTGGTGTGTGCCATGTAAGCCTGGGATAGAACCCGAGACCTCGTCTCAGCAGTCCATTACCCATACCACTAGGTTAGACATTAATATCAGGAATATCAAGAATAATTAATAAAATAAATCATTTAAAAATGATTCTTTCGCTGGTTCGGTAGGTTGGTTCTACTGAGATGATACCAGCAAGAAACTCAGTGAACTCGATAAAATATGGTTTTGTTTATACAGTGCGAGGAAGAGATTAGATTAGGATGCCCATGCATCTTTATCATTTAATTATTGGTCTACTTTATATACCTACCCTTTTTTAGCAAACTACATACCAAATTTTATTAAAATCGCTCCAGCCCTTTTGATGTGAAAGAGTAACAAACATCAATGCATCGCATCATCTATTCTTACAAACTTTCACGTTTATAATATTAGTAGGATATATCCTATTAATTCCGTTTAGATTGGCTAATAAATTAAATTAAATAAAATATATTTTTATTGATGACAACAGGGCCCAATTAGTTAGTAACAATTCGTCTTACATCTATGGTTAGTCCATATTAATATTATAAATGCGAAAATAACTCTGTCTGTCTGTATGTTACGCCTTCACGCCTAAACCACTGAACCGAAATTTGGTATAGGGGTAGATTAGACCTTGAGAAAGGACATGCTATGTTTGGTCGCGATAACCGACATTCACACAGGCGGAGCCGTGGGTAAGAGCATGTATAAAATATGTCAACAGAATCGTATTGGGAAATTATTATCAATCGATATTATATTATTGCATTAGATCCGATGTCAGCCAAAATTACATGTCCAAAATAAAATCATTAATAAATTAAATAACACCAATCCATGATATAGATGCAATAGTCAATAATAATGTCAATTCATAATAAAATACATAACATACATAAACATAAACTCACACCTGTATTCCCCGAAGGGGTAGGCAGAGGTGCTAGCACCCACATTTCGCCAGTTTATGTTTAGGTCCCAATGTAAAAGGTGGCGAGCCTATTGCCATTAACCGGGCACTTATAAACTTGCGATAAATACACACATAACTTCGAAAAGCATCGAATAGTCATTGGTGTGTGCCATTGTAAGCCTGGGATAGAACCCGAGACCTCGTCTCAGCAGTCCATTACCCATACCTACCATACCATAAACCATACCATAATTCAATAACTGGACTATTATTTAAAAAATATTTTTTTATAGAAACTGCTAATATTTTTTACACTTATCTATAGGAAATCTACTTACTTTAATATTTCGGAACATTAAAAATAGATGTTACTGAGATCGGCTCGAACAAATCTACTTCTTTCGTGTGTTCCAAAAGTTTCACGGAACGTATTTTTTTTAAAGACAAACGGTCACTACAACAGGAAATGAATTCCACGCGAGCAAACGGACCGGAAAATTAATTCCGTGGGCATCATCGCAGATTTCTTGATATAAAAACGAAAATGGCAATAATTACTACACCATGAAAAGACCCTATGACATGCATGTATTCAGATAATGAAATATAATACTCAAGTTTACTGTGCATATTGTCATCTTGTGAATGTAAATAGAATGATATAGACATTACATTTTCGTTCATTAGTTACAAACTAGTAGAGACCACCTTATCCAAAAAAGCATAATATAGGATTGATGATTACTTGAAAGATAAAAATGTCTGGCTTGAGCATGGTGCAGGCCCCTCGTAAAATGCTATAATTACAGCATGGTACTGTATTAGTTACGTGACTTATTTGTCACATTATGTAACTTTGTTTTAATTCTTAATTATAAAGTGTTTTATATACTTGTTGTGATGTATTGTTTATCCAGACGCGAAATGTACATTCGTCCACATTTAGCTTTAAGAAAAATATTGTAAATTGACGTCTAAAAAATGCCGCAGTGGAGTTTGTTGCGCCGTTTCTTCTCCACCAGCGCCTTGGAAGCGGTAGTAAACTTAGATTAAGTAGAATTAAAATTGACGTCAATAAGAAACAATTTTATTTTTCAACATTGAAAATAATTGACTATGACTATGACTATGACTATGACTATGACTATGACTATGACTATGACTATGACTATGACTATGACTATGACTATGACTATGACTATGACTATGACTATGACTATGACTATGACTATGACTATGACTATGACTATGACTATGACTATGACTATGACAATGACTAGTAATGCTGACCAATATAAAATATTTTGCAAAATAACAAAAAAATTATACACGGCGCAAATACTTTCATGCACACCCACAAAGCATGAAAATAATACCATATATTATTAACGTGTCGATGAAGCAACTCAAAATTCAAAAACCACAAAACACAATATAACACGGATAAAAATATTGGCACTAGCCAGTCACTGCAAGTTTTATGAAACTCCACTTCTCCGGCAGTCATCGTTTTGTCGTATAAATTCGTAGTGTAAACCCACGTCCAGCATCTTAGGCTTATGTCTGTTAGCTGGTATAGGAATGAATACATGTATGCATAAATCCTTTTCTCTTGAGTTCTTTCGACAAATCCGTATTTGGAAACACAAATAAATAACAAATATCAAGTTCGCGACACTGCTAACTGCATAAGAACTTTTTGGTTCAATTTTCTGATCTCCGGCCGGTGTATGAAGAGTGCTGTTTGAATGATTTAACATACTATTGAGAATATAGTTCCGGCTACAAGCAAATAATCCTTGATAATAGCAAACATGTTCTACTAGTTTGACGGTTAAATCCAGTCTTAAAGAAAATGTGGATATTCAAGAAACTCCTAATAATATATATATACATATATTTATGATGATAAATTATCCTCATCGCATATTTGTTCAAAAAATTACATAGCATTTTACACAACCTGTTCTTTTTTAAATTATTTCCAAACCAGACGTGTGTAATGCCAGGGGCGTCACACTCGTGCTACACATTAAATGAGAACCTTCTGACGCCCTTCTTTTGCCTTTGCAACTGTGTGGCCATCTTTGTATTTATTTAAATGCGCCAATAGAAGTGTTTTTTAAATACGTTATTAGTTACTTCATCAACGGGCAGAAGCTAGTATTACCATATGAAGTTCGCTGCGTAAGAACTCTGATCCAGTCCCAGAATCGAATCAGAACCTCGTCCGTAAATTAGTAGGTGTATCCACTTGGGGCCTGGGACCCCAGCGAAAGTTTTCGTGGGCTCATGACGGTTACAAAGACAAAAATAACATAAAGAAAAGCGCATGTCAGAAGAAAGCAACATGTTTGTACATTGTTTAGAACTAGAGTAACTTTTATCCCGGTTAGGTGAAGTCTCAAATTAAATAGATGTAGATCAGCCTCTCTAGACAAGTGGCAATTCGCTGGCCGACGTATTCTAGAATAGAATAACGAATGTATTGAATTTGACGTTTATAACATTGCTTGACGACTGTCTTAAACGTCAAATCCCATACATATGCTTTTCCATTCCACGATACGCCGCCTAGCGAATTGCCATTTGCCTAAAGGGGCAGTTGTTGATACGTTTCAAGATGCTGACAACGCATGTATAATTTATATAACCATTACTTCAACGCATATTTCGTGATATAATAACAAAAATAGCAATTATTTCTGCACCTTGCAAAGACCCTATAACATGCATGTATTCAAATAAATTATAATAATGGGCAACTGATTCAAAATGCCCGCCTTGTAGTATTTGAAAAAAGAATGATACAGACAATATATCTTCGCTCAATAGTTGTAAACTGGTAATGCTCACCAAAATAAATGAGATTATACAAATTTTTAAACTAGCAACAGCAAATTTTACATCTGTGACTGAATTCTTATGTCTCACCTTCCTGCTAATAATGACAAAAAATATTCTAGAGAATAACAAAAAATTAGTTAACGGTACAGTAAATTTCATACACACCCACAATGCAGGAAAATACCACCATGTAGAAAATCCCGTCTGACGAGCCACCTTATCATTTATAAAATATAAAATACAATATAACCCGGATACTAACGTTGGCACTAGTAAAACAATCACTGATAATATTAGGAAACGTGTCTTCTCAGGCACAAACACTTTCACCATTTTATCGTACAAATTCTTCGTATAGACCCACGTCCAACATCTTAGGCTGATGTCTGTCAGCTGATGTAAGAATAAATCGATGTAAGCATATATCCTTCCCTCATCAATTACGTATTCGGAACCACAAATAACTAACAGGTATAAAGTTCGCCATACTGCTAGCTGCATAAGAACTTTTTGGTCCAATTTTCTTATCTCAGGCCGGCGTATAAAGAGTATGGTTTGAATTATTAAACATATGATTGAAAATATAGTTCCAGCTAGGAGCAAATAATTCTTGATGTCAAACATGTTCTCCTAGTTCGACGGTTAGACCAAGTCTTCAATAAAAAATGGTTAGTCAAGAAACTTCTAGTTATGCTAATTCCTCATCGCATATTTTGTTCATAAAATGACGTAACATACTTTATACAACCTGTATTTTATTAATTGATTTTCTTTATACCAGATGTGCGCAACACCAGAGACGTAATACTCGTGTTGCATATCCTGCAAGAACCTCCTCACGCCCTTCTTTCTTGCCTTTATAAACTTCAGCTTGGGGATGAAACTAGGTTAGCCGCAAAGGTTTTGAAGAGTCCGCCCATTCATAATGGAAGGCGGTTACATAAGCAAACAGATGATTAAAAAATAAAAAACCCGACTGCCACTGAAAAGACCGAAATAAGTTTGATAGCACGCGGTACCCCTTAATTTTCTTTCGGTTTATGATTGGCAAATGAGTACCGCCTGCTATCAAACTTATTTCGGTCTTTTCAGTGGCAGTCGGGTTTTTTATTTTTTAATCATTTGTTTTATTTTATACTTTTTAGTTATGATATGACATGTATATCTTTTTGTAATTCACAAATCGTTTATGGGTGAATTTCAACATCTATGAATTTTTAGCTAATTTTGGTGATTTTTTTTATTTCTAGGTATTTAGGTAATCTCTTTCAATATTTAGCTAGAAATACCTATTTAGATGCCTATTTTACTTGAATAGTCAATTAGCCCTGGGAATTACTTGTTTATTTTATACACCTGAATTGCCAATACACCGAAATTGGTGTCTAACACCAAAATTGCATATCAACTTATTTTTATTTTTTATTTATTGTTACTTATACTATTTCTTTGTTTTTTTTAGAATTTGGCACTTAATAGGTACATATAACCCTTAATTTTCACTCTTTTATCACCAACTTCATATTTATATGGCAAAACCATTTTAGTTCTTAGTAGTATCAGTATAAAAGCAAAACATTTGATTGTTTAGAAGCAAGGATTATATTTTACTCTAATGGCGCCAATATTATCGACGAACTTATTCAAGATTGCTGGGAAAAGATTTAGGCAGTTATTCTCAAAGTGGGAGAGGTGGTACTCGGTATACCTAAGGGTGGACGGAAGATAGGCCATGGACACTTGGTAGTGACAAGACAAGTTGGTAGTGTAATGTCTATTTCTGAACTTACAAGAGTCCTTCAACTAAGTTTCTCACGCGGTGAGCTGATGGGCATTGCGGTTCAAAAGGGTTCCAGAGGTTTACACCATCCGGGACCTGTACCACGATTCTGATTCCGTTGTTCGCTGTTGGCAATATCAGAATCTTCCTTATCACTGTCGGGGTACATCTAGGATCGATCCTTAGTCCATTCCCAATCAGCGTGGTATTTTGGTCGGACAATCAGACAATCACTCCATAACTGCCCATGTATGCTATTAATATCGGTGGTGGACGCCGATAGATTGGTGCAACATGTGAGGAGCTTGAGGATGGTAGAGGTCAGAAGCCTTCTGTGGAGAAGATTGAGTACCTTTTACACGATAGCAAAGTGCTAGCTGCTGGAGCAACATAAGCAGGAGTTGAGTGTCCCCACATCTTCGACGTCGTCGCTTTGTTGCGTGGAGTCACGTGCAAAAGATTGCACGAGGCACTCTTGCATCCACGGTAGCTTTCATGTAAGTGAGAAAGCAGAGGAAGAAAATCCAAATGATGTTGACAGTGGAGAGGAGGGAAGAAGGGTGGGTAGGTTTTAACGGTGTAGGCTTGGTAGTAAAGAGTGAGGCCGCCTTTCACACCAGTAGAAGCAGGTGACGGAAAGAGCGCACGATGCTCCACCACACCGGCCTGTCCCTACTGCGGCATCAGCTGACTTCACCCAACTACTCGCCTGTCTGCTGTATGGGTAGTTCATATGCTAATGGTTAATCTGAGAGAAAATTAGGAAAGCTTCCGAACAACCCTCAACAGCCAACAACCTCTTTCCCACCTAGGGAGAGAGGCGGTGCTTTCTCCATTGCCCAGGGTATACCACGTAGAGGCTACCTGATCTAGTAGCCCGTCGGACTACGTAGGAGCTTAATCAAATAACTATGAAAACAAATTTTGGTGTAAATATACAATTTTGATGATTAGTAAAACCCCACCAAATTCACCAAAATTGCTCCACCAAAATTAGTTTCACGTCTAAAAAAATTATTTATAAAAATACTATTTAGAATATAGTGGTTACATTACCAAAATTTAATACACATACTGAACCTGTACACTATACTTAAATATTAAAACATACAATGAGAATAAAACGGTTTTAATAATCAACACAAAAATTACAATATTTTTGTCAGAGGATTATGAAACGACCTACTTACGTGTTTGGCAGAAAAAAGAAAGGGAACAGGGGACAACTGGCACTGGTGCTCATTAACAGCCAACTGAACGTTTCCAATGATGATAGTATCGTCCTTATAGGTACTTTCAATACGACTCCTTCGATGTTTTTAGAAATCCCACCAAAATTTTACATTTGCCGCGGACGCATCTCATAAATTATTTTTAAGATAAAGTATAGTACTAAATACCACGAATGACATTATCGAAGATAGCTAAAATAATGCTGAATCGAATTATTATTAAGTATACTCAGTAAACTAATGAGGTTTTGATTAAACTGTGATCATTCCCAAGAAAACAGGTTGTGGACGCGCCACCAAGCTTAGAATTTAGGTGAAAAGACATTTTTTACACACTCACAAAAATAGTTTCAATAATATAATTTATACGTGCATATAGAGCAAAACGATATCTTTCTTACAAAAAATAATCATTACTATATGTTAACTTTAAGGTATGATTTTCAGTCACGCCGCGAAAATTTTACGTTTGAGAAATTCACCCTTATACTTGAAATAAAAACTTATATCAATAAGTAAGAACATTAGCGAGAATGATAGTTTTGTTAAACAACTTTAAATCGTTATATATCCTAAACTATTATTTAAAATGAAAAATGATAAAAGAAACCTAAAGATGATTTTAAAATACCTATTCAACGACACCCTACTTGACATAGTTCATCGACTTTTATTTTTTTCATTTTGACAATATGGCGTCTGGTTGTCGCCGTGGTGGGTTTTGATTACTGTCACGTCTTTAGTGACACTCGCAAGGTTAAGATGAATCGATTGACGTATGAATTGTCAAAATCGGCCCATGCATTTGGTCTCTAGAACGCCACATAGAAACAAACATACATACATACATACATACATAGACTGATAAACACATTACCCTCCTTAGCGTCGCGCAGTCGGGTAAAAAAAAAGATAAATCATGCATTTAAGGGTTAAATACGATTGTGGTGTAATATATATATATGTGACACGTGTAACCTCATTTTATAGAGTATTAATTAATCATGTATTATTCCAATAAATAGTTAGTCTCTATCATTACTTCATTGTTTGATTTACTCTCCTAATACCTCCCGTACATGGCGACCCTGCCTAACATTCGCACATCTCAGCAATCCGACGCGCTCTCCATATAGGGGATGGAATTTTCTAGCTAATGAATCTGAGTGTAGTAATACAAAGTGCAATATGGGACTATACAAAGAAACCCGTTACGTGTGATTGTTGTATTTTCGGTTGTTACGAAAGAACAAGTGGTGATCACCCAAAATGCAGCAGGAGGCACAAACGAGGCTACAGCAGAGGACATAAAGCATCACATGTCCATGTCTAGCTTGCTTCTCCTGATAATCCTCGTAATCATTCTGTGCGGTTCGCTATATTTTGCATATAGTTTGTATAAAAGATGTTATATTCGAATGATATCGCGAGAGATAAATAGAAGAGTGTTTAGTAGTTTCCGGCGTACAGCGACAAGTCCCAATAATACAAATCGCGAGCGTGAGGCCCAAGGTTCACAGAAACTGTATCCATGAGTTGTATGGGGAAAAGTGCGCGATCCCATAATGACAGTGCGTAACGTGTCAATATAGTACGGTATGCGTTTACGGCTCGCTCACTTATGTAATACGATACTTACTCCGTGCTTAGATGAACTATATAGTGGACTGTAATCCGATGATAGTGTTATAAAATAATGTGTTTATCCTTGAGATGAACCACAGGTACTTATTCATTTTGTATATTAACAGCTCCGCCTGATGGTAAGTTATGGCAAATGCTTTAAAAAATTTATATAGTGAATTAAAGGAAATTAGAACGTAATTGATAAGAATAGGCCCTAAAACAAGGCAAGGAAATATTGTCTATACTACAAATAAATAAAATTGGAGTGTCTGTTTGTAATATTAAAATAACCGCTTTCTACTACATGCATATGAATGTATATACGGTACACATACCAAAATATATATGTTTAAATTTTTTGTCTGTCTGTCTGTCTGTCTGTCTGTCTGTCTGTCTGTCTGTCTGTTTGTTTTGGCTAATCTCTGGAACGGCTGGACCGATTTGGACGGGACTTTCACTGGCAGATAGCTTATGTAATAAGGAGTAACATAGGCTAAAAAAAATGCCAAAAACAAAAAATTAAACTGATTTTTTTTATTAAGTACATTCCACGCGGACGAAGTCGCGGGCACAGCTAGTTATAAATAAATTAAAAGAGTGTAGCGAAATATATGAACGATATTTATCCTGGTCAAATGAGTATAATTTGGGATTTCGTATCCAATAGTGCAGAAATTTTGTATAACATTTTTAGAGTTGTACAGAGAAATTTTAAATTATGCCAAAGTGAGCAATCTAGTTCTGATACTATTGTTACAATGAGTACTTTCGATTTAAAAACGGCGTTGCACCTATTGCCCTGTATGAACGATACAGAGGTCAACACAAAACAATTAATTGATAATATTGAATACTATGAGTCTTTATTGGACAAGGATGACTGTAAAAAGAAATTAATTAATTTTGTACTTAAAAGTAGATTGTCTCAAGCTGCAAAATTAAAATTAAATTCAAATTATTCAAGTGTGAAAGATTTAATTACGGATATGAAAAAATAATTTTTCCCTTTAAATCAGCTACTGCGATTTCAACAAAATTGGAAAAAAACTGAACAAAATAACTTGTCTATTTCTGAGTTTGGTAAAGAATTATCGGAATTATTGGTTGATCTTACTATATCACAAGCGAACGGAAATTCAGAAAATTATAAAGTGTTGAAGCCATTAAATGAAAATATTGTTATAAAAAAATTCGCTGACGGCTTGCGAAATCGTAGGATTAGTACAATTATTGCTGCCTTTTAGTTCCCTGAAGGACGCGATCCAAGCAGCCCAGGATGAAGAGGTCTCCACCACGTCAGCTTCTGGGGAGATAATGGGTATGTCTAAAAAACATACTATAATTCTAAATTTAATAATGGTAGAGGATACCGAGGCGGATTTAGCAACAGATCCCACTCATATAGAGTACCAGGCCGTACCAGTTTTCGAGGACATCAGCAGCGAGGAGCGCATCAACAAACTACATTTCGGGGTGCTCCGACTCGAGGTCAGCAGTTCAGAGGTAAGAATAGAGGAAATAGTAGAGGAAACCAAGGGATTCGGCAAAACCACAATGTTCACGTTATTAATGAAACGCGATCTGCTAGTTCACCTCAAGGTTCTGAACCGACGTCTTCGAACATAACACACGAGTTTTTTCGTGCCTAAAGACGAGCATACGATTTTATCTTGTGACAGTGACTGTTTTGCAAATTTTTCGGTAAACAATAAACCATTTTCTTTTCTAATTGACTCGGGTGCTACTTTACGCGCAATTAGGTATATATGTATTAGAACAAAATCTTCCCATACAGAACGAAAATATTATCATTAACGGTTTAGGAGGCAAAGTTCGTGCAATAGGATACGTATACTTACAATTGAACGCCGATGATCTAATTATTAGTCATAATCGAATCCGTATCAGGTAGTCTCTACTTTAGTCATTTAGATCTCCACCAAGGTTATTATAATGTCAACTTGGATGAAAATAGTCGAAAAATGACAGCGTTTTGTTAAGGTCAGTTCCAAATGACACGGATGCCAATGGGATTAAAAACAAGTCCCAGTTCATTTTCTCGTATGATGAATATAGCTTTAGCTGGCTTAAATTACGACAAATGCTTAATATATTTAGATGATCTAATTTGCATGGGAAATAATTTAAATATGCATAACAAAAATTTACAGGATATTTTTGAAAGATTACGAAAAGTTAACTTAAAATTAAATCCTTCAAAATGCGATTTCTTAAGAAAAGAAATCTTGTATCTAGGGCATGTAATATCGAGTGAAGGTATTCAACCCGACCCTGAAAAAATTAGAGCTATAAAAAATTATCCACGTCCAGAAAATTGTGACGAGGTTAAGAGATTCGTAGCTTTCGTAAACTATTACAGAAAACTCATAAGAAATTTTGCAGAAATAGCATATCCATTAAATGCTCTTTGTCGAAAACATGTTCCTTTCATTTGGGATAAGAAATGTCAAAATTCGTTTGATATGCTGAAAGAAAAAAATATTTCTCCGCCTATTTTGCAATATCCAGATTTTTCGGAACGAAATGATTTTATATTAGAAACTGATGCATCTAATTATGCCTTAGGCGCAATTCTAACGAACAAAGATAGACGTACTATAGCTTTTGCTAGTCGAAATTTGAATAAAGCAGAAAAAAACTATCCTATCATAGAAAAAGAGCTACTGGCGATAGTATGGGCGGTAAAACATTTTCGTCCATATTTATATGGGAGATATTTTAAAATCCGTACTGACCCTTGATATATTTATTTAATATGAAAGATCCGTCAAATAGTTTAATAAAATTCAGATTAGCTTTAGAAGAATATAATTTCGATGTAGAGTACGTAAAAGGCTGTAATAATTCTGCAGCAGACGCTTTATCTCGAATATCGATAAATGAGTTAAAAGAAATGAATGCGTGTGTAGTAAACGTTATGACACGTGCACAATACGCCTTACAAAAGGCTCCGGTTCATATGGTCCCCACCGAGGATTGGTCTGATCAACCAAAAATCGTAGGCACACATATCAAACCGAAAGAATCTGTAGAGTTATTATTTATAGACCTTAATAGGCATAATACAATGAAATACGAAGGATCTATAACTAAAGAAAGTGAAATATTATGTTACGTAGAGAGTAAAAGAACTATTTACATCAAATATGTAGAATCTCCATCGCGGATTACACGAAGTGAATTCGTGAGAGAACTAGATGATTTGTGTAAAAATATTAATGTTGAAGAAATTTGTATAGTTAACAATAAAGATAATGAAGTTTTTATCAGAATGTTATTAGAAGAAGTGAATAGAACAAAAAATAGGTCCGGACCACGAATATGTATTGTTAAAGATGTAGAACGAATAGAAGATAAAGATGACAGACGAGTTATTTTAAACGACTTTCATCTTCTACCCAGTAGTGGCCATGCTGGTATTAGACGAATGTCGAACAATATCAGGAAATATTATTATTGGCCTGGTATTGATAAGGATTTAAATGAATTTCTGAAACGCTGTGATAAATATCAACGACACAAATATTCTACTCCAACTAAAGAACCAATGGTTATAACTAGTACTACCAACTCGGCATTTGAAAAAATATTCCTAGATCTTGTAGGTCCCTTAGAAACTGATAACGAAAATTATTCTTACATACTTACTTTACAATGTGAACTTAGCAAATACGTCGAAGTTTATCCCTTAGTTTCCAAGAAAAGTGATGAAGTAGCAAAAACTTTAGTTCATAATTTCATTCTTAGATATGGAGTTCCAAAGGAAATAGCTACTGATAAAGGTAAGGAATTTATGTCAAATACATTTCAAGAAGTTTGTAAGTTATACAAATTAAACAATTAAATTCAACTGCATATCACCATCAAAGTATAGGTGCATTAGAGGTTTCACATAAATACTTAAATTCTTTCCTAAGAATACATACTGACAAGCACCCAGAGACATGGAGCCAATGGCTTCCCTTTTGGTGTTTCGCATATAATACGTCAGTGCATTCAGAAACACAGTTTACTCCTTTTGAATTAGTGTTTGGGAAAAAGTGTATACTTCCAAGTAATTTAAGTAATAAAAACATTGTAGAGCCTATTTACAACTACGAAAGTTATCCAAGTCAGTTAGAATATTGCATACAACTTTCACAAAGAGAGGCAAGAGACAATTTACTTGAGTAAATCTGTAAGAAAATCTAAATATGATAAGTATATCAATCCTGTTAAATATAAAGTTAATGACTTAGTATTGTTAAAAAACGTAGTAGGTAATAAACTTGGCGATTTGTATTCAGGGGGCCTACCACAACCGTTTACAAAACAGTCTTATTGCAGGAGAGTTTTGTGTCAAGCTTAAAGTAATCTTGCTTATATTCGTACCACAACCGTACATTGTGCATGTCATGTATTCCTGCTTAGTGCTTTTGTGTCGTCAAATTAATTTTAGTTCATTCAATTCGTACCATGACGAGATTTTAGAGCAGTATTGTATTTAACATTATTGTTTTTATGTCAAATTTAGCCGTTTTAAAAAAGTTGCTAGGTAGCAACTTTTTTATTATTGTTTTGCAAAATACTGCTCAAAAAATCATTTTCGTAACCCAAAAAGCAAGTAAACCGTATTTATATACATTAACTCAAACAAGAAATGGTCAAGCTGACTATTATAACGGTTTAAAAGTACTTTTTATTGTGTTCCACGGATACCTCCCTGTTTGGCCAACACGGCCATTATATCTAACTCAAACCGACTAAAACCGCACGCAGTTTCAATTAGGTGGATTAATAAGGCATTTTCGTCACCCACGCTCAGTCTTCTCCGGTTTTTAGCTAGCATGGTGCCCAGTGAGAAGACTCGCATCCCGGGCAACGCCTATAATTACAAGTATAAATTGTATAGAAGAATGCATAGAAATTGCTTAGATATTAAGCAAACAAATACAATTCTAAAAATTACAAGTATTTTACTTCAAAGTAAAAACTTCTTTTTAAAAATCCTTTTTGAATAAAAAAACTCTATGGTCTTCTAAAAAAGAAATCACTGACATTAGGCGTAGGGCTTGACTCCAGGGAAGATTTTAGTATCCGGTGATTTTTCTCTAGGTTTAATAAATCTTTGAAAAGCCTCCGGACATTCTTCGATTACGCGGAAGTATATTTAGTCAGTTTCGTAATTTTTTTAAGTACCTATCCCATTTGAGACATTGTATTACTATTATTATCATAATCCTCTTATTAAAACATTATGAAAACGTCCAATTTGTACACTAGTGAAATCAACTTATTACCGAATTTGTGCCCGGAATACGGCAATAGGTGGACCGACCGAATGCAATGATTGATGAAATGTGGGTGTTGATAAAACAATCCGGATATAGGCGTGATTATATGTATATATTACCTACTTTTTAATAAATGCACGAACATCTATACATCATATACTTCTATAAAATCGTATCGCTATGGAATCGAATCATATAATCAAAAATATATAGTAAAATAGTGTTCATGAAAAAAGGCGAATATTTAACTCTATATAAAATTTCCGGAGTTTTTGAGAAAGATAACCGGTTGTTCGCAAAAATTTCCAGAGGTGCTCCGGTCTTTTTGTCTCCGGAGTACAGCCCTAATGCGAATGAATTATTGTAAGGAATACATAACTCTTTCTAAATAGTTCATTCATTTCCGTCAATAAGCAGGAATAAAATAAAACAGTATTGTACGCTCATGGTACGAATTTGAGTAAGGTTATTTTTGTGCCTGCAACAAGCCTGCAAACAAGGAAAAGAGAGATCGCTGTACGTTCTGTCATACTGTGTAGCGCCATCTCTTTCTCACACAAAACGGAGCAACATTCACGTAATTTGTAAAACGTTTTTGATATAAATACTCTTTAAAATTGAAAGAAAAAAAAGAAAACTATCTGTCATCTGACATTAAAATAATTTTATTATGACATTTTATTTTACACCTACACCGCAAATAATATGTAAAGCTTTGTAAAGCCATTAATAATTTTATAGTTTCAATTGCCTGGGCATTTTGATCAAATCATGCAAATATTATCTATTTATATTTTATATGTACTATTTAAAGTGGTAGTAGAGCGGGGTTGTAACTTGTAAGCTGGGAGTCCGAAGCAACGAGCATCTACTATGTCAACTGCTTATGCTGAATGAAGAATATAATTATTATTATGTCGCTATCCGAAGCTGTGAAAGAGCTCTCCATCTAAGGCTACTGCTGAAAGACATGACAGCAGTGTTTAATGAATGTGAATGATTTTCAGTGATAACCAAGTGGCATTGAAGCTATGTGAAAATGCTCTATCCTAAGAAGCAAATTAAAACACATCGACCTAAGAAAGCACTTCTTTGTTATACAACGTGGAATAATTAGAGTGTGATACAAAGAATCTTCAAATGCCTCAACATCTAAACCTAAGTAAACGCAGGACGAGTGTTGTTTTGAACCCTCTTTGTGACAAGCATGCAAACTTAAGAACAAAATACAATTCATTCATATTCAATGTCTTCATAACAATCGTGAATTTTGTATTGTAGGAACCTACTTATGTAAAAAATTATTTTCTACCGCAAATATAAAGCCGTAATAATTTTATATGTTTTTAATTGTCTGGGCATTCATGATTACATCATACAATTATAACAGGTGCAAGGGGTGCGAGGCAACGGGTCCTAGGGGCAAGTTTTATTTCAGCACATCGATAGCACCGTTTCGAGTGCGATACGTATGACGGAGTGGCACCCGAATTAAGAATACTGCTTTTGAACTTGACGACATTCAAGGCTCTCGAGTCCCACGGTTAGATAGAGCTTTTTAGTGCATTCCACAATGGGACAGATTTTCATTACCTACCCATTTATTTTGGTTATACCTATTCAGTAGGTAGGTATTCTTAGGACAAGGTTTGTGTAAAAGATTTGTATCTGAAAGTATATAGGTAATTCATAGCCAGGGGCGAAGCCAAAGGCGTGCAGCTATGTTGTTATTATAATAAGATCGTTGCTATGAGAACCTAACCGATGTCACTTGATGACATTAAAATGGGCATGCACATTGATGCTCTGTCACAACAAAGTGCCCAAAGGCGCAAAGTGCCCTCCCCGTATCCGGGGCTAGGTGGGGACACTAGGGTCCCCACAACTCGAAGGGGGCCATCTCGAAAGAAATGGTCCTGGGTCTGCCGGAGTGCGAGAGATATGCTTTTGGCAATCTCACCTCCGGCAACCAAGGACCCAAGACGGCGTGCGTTTTGGTCGGTTCGAGTCCGACATAACCGCCTCCACCGGCTCCGTGGGAATGGAATCCGTGGGGATTTTCCACACTATAAAAAAGGCTTTGTCACAACAAAGAGTACATTTTTGTAAAATGCACACTGCACATCCTTTTGTCTTTTAGTTGGCTTCTATTATCTAGATCTCCGCGCCACCCGCTCTAATAGCTCAAATTCTAATTAAATAATGCTTGATACTCGCAGCTTGATAGATATTTACACTTAGCGGTCATCACCTCATCGACATCATTACAATCGACTCTCGCTCCGGATCGTTTTTGGTGCTGAGGCTGGCTTCGAAACGCGGCAAGTGTGATGGTGGAAGCAAGCGTACAAAGATGGTTATTCGATTAATATAGACACCATATTATTTATTTAGTAGATATTACATGGAATAATTTATAAAAGCAATTATATTTGTAAAATAGTTATTATTATAACTGGATCTTAATGCGGCCTTTCGAGCAACCGTTGAACTCTTGAAATAGCCACCATGCATGTTATTATTTGTGCGTGGTTGTTCACTCAGCTTATCCTATGGCTCTCGCTTCAGTTGCCTATAAAATTGTAATGCAATGAACACCTAGAAAAAAACAACTATGTTAAGAACATGATATATTTACGAAACTAATAGTGGTCAATCACACATTACAATACATTAGCGTGTACTTAATTCAATATAAATATGGGCTTACCTTAGTCTTTACAGAGAACTCTGTAGATAGGGATTTTCAACAGTATGGACTCTATTCATCACTCTGTGGGAGTCTCTTTCGCTTATTGAACCAATTTTATATTGGTAATGGAAAGGGTCTCATTTTTATCGCGACTGCATTCTATGACGATTTCGTGAATAAGCAATATTAGCATAGCTTTTAGAAGCTGATAAACTCCTCGAATATTGTTTTTTCAATCGTTGTTTGTAACAGACTATTGACTTTATAAAGAATGTCATATTTGACGCTGAACGAACAAAAAGAACGAAAACTATGGGTGACGTCCCAAAACTGCTAATTTAAACAACATTATTGTAATATTGCTTTAAGGACGGAGTCCGCGGAGCGCACGTCTCAAAATCTGTCAAAATACAGACGCAGCCGGGCACGCACACATCACCGAGATGCACAGTGGGCTGCAAGATGCTCTTTACCAGTCAAAATAATGGTGAAAATTATCTTACCAATGATGAAAAAACTACTTAAAACCTTGTGGTTAGAGTGCATTTTTGAGTCATGTGATTTATTGTGACGAATTACGTCTGTCAATTACATTTCGTATCTCTTTTCTTCTTATACATTCATCCCTGTCATATTATCTTACGTGACGTCATTGGCATGTCTTTTGTTTCAGTGTCATACATAGCACTTTGAACTTTTTACAGAGATTATGAGATTTCGAACAAAATAAGGCTGGGGACATACCTACACCTAATTGTTGATATCTGAGGATACTGAAAACACTCATAAAATTAAAATGCCCACCGCGTAGACAGACCATACCTACCGGTTACGTTCAAAAATAACGATTTTAAATCCCGAATTACAAAATTCCGAAGTTAAAAAAGTGTACGAAATATCAAAGTACGAGATACCGAAGATCACTTACAGTTTAGATTTTATGTATAGAGCGCGCATATTAATCTAAATGTATGGGGGCCGAGCACGACAATTTGACTTCTCGTCGCCTGACGGTAAGATAAAGGCAAAGTCACAATGGTGGCACTCAGCTTGACGACCTTAATAGATGCCGATCAGGATTGTCGTTTAGTGGTAGTGGTGTGCTCTGAAGAATGGAATGGTGGAAGAAAAGAAAATACCTTTGCTGTGCCTGCGTCTTCTTAGCATTGAACTCCATCAAGTTCTCAGAGTCCCATTGCAAAATGTGGTCCAGGATCCGGTCAATCTCAGTGACAAGAAGCTACCCTTTTTCATGGATATCAGACTGTGTAGCCGCAGGATTTCCGTGATAACTCTCGTGTAAGGTGCTATCATCTGCATAGCAATGAAAGCTGAAGAAAGAGAGTGGGTAATATCATATATAATATTACCCACTCTCTTTCTATATAATAGGAAATATCACAGAGGACACGAATACGGCGCTCCTGCAGGCACCTAGCAACCCAATTGCACAGTTTCAGGGTTCGTCTTGCAGCTCTTCTTCCTACATTTCCTACCCGGCTGGAGCCGGGAGGGGAGGTTATGTCGGACTCGAATCGACTAAAACCGCACGTGGTGCTAGGCCGGAGGTGAGGTTGTCTTAGGCATATCCCTCGCACCCCGGCTGACCCAGGGCCATCCCTTGCGGTCTGGCCCTCTTCGGGAGGAGGGACAACGGTGTCCAGGACTCACCCCAGAGTGGGGAGGCACGCTACTTAGCGCGCCGCCGCCGTGGCCTGCTTCTGCTGGGGTGACAGGTGGCTCTACCCGTCACCCCCAGGCCCGCGCTCATGAGGGACGGAGGTCAGTCTGTGCCCTCCAACGCCCGTTCCACCATCTCCTGAAATGGTCGTGACCATTAGAAAGAAAAAAGGAGGACGCAGAAGGAGATACTGGCCGCCCACGCCTACGCCCGTGAGCAGGGTAGCGAGGATGAGAACTCTCACTCCCAGGGCCGCCTCGAGCTCCCGCCTCGCCGGACGCTCGGTGAGCGTGTGCAGTCCCGTGACGTCGCTCGCGTTGCAGTGATGGAACTCGGACGTTCGCTCCTTATCGATCAGACGCAGATTGACGTGATCGTACCCACGATGGCAGCTCTCTTGCATTTTATTTGCTATGTCACGGACACGAAGGCTGCCGAGGATACGATCTTCACACGTGACTCCAAAACAAAATAAATGTCGCTGCTGTCACCGACCCATGCGTCCACCGGGTTTCTCAGACCAAGCTGAAAAGCCGACCGGGAGAGGTCGGCGGCACTGGTGTACTAAAAGGCCCGTAAGAAACCACCGTAAAGGCCCCAGCATCAGACAGACTTGTCGATTAGGCTATGAGGTGTAGTGGTTTCTTGAGGTTATTACCCGTGTCTGCAACATTGCGATGCAAAAGGCTTCTAATCCCGTGCACCAGGTCTACTGGTGGTCGCACTAGCTGTTACCCGCGACTCCTGCGACTCTAGTGATGCTGCTACATATAAATCAGTCAGTATCTTTAATATAAGGGCACTGACTGACCTCCGTCCCCCATGAGCGCGGGCCTGGGGGTGACGCGGACGGGTGGAGCCGCCTGTCACCCGAGCAGAAGCAGGCCACGGCGGCGGCGCGCTAAAAAGCGCGCCTCTCCATTCCGGAGGCGAATCGGGGACACCGTTGTCACCCCTCCCGAAGAGGGCCAAACCGTATGGGATGGCCCTGAGTCAGCCAGGGTGCGAGGGATATGTCGACAACCTCACCTCCGGCCTAGCACCACGACCCACAGTCGGCGTGCGGTTTTAGTCGGTTCGAGTCCGACATAACCTCCCCTTCCGACTCCGGAAGAGGGGGTATCCGAGGGGATTTCCGCACGAAAAAAAATTAAAAAAAGTATCTTTAATATAATATAACCCAACGAAATTTTTTTTATAACTAATATGTACGGAAACAGCTACTTTACAATATACATATATACTTACCTATACATTCATATAAAATAGACCATGAAGTTAGTATCTAATTATAATTTCATTACAACAGAACCTAAAAATATTGTTTCTACAAAAAATATTTTAACTAGGTATATCCCCAACTTTACAGTTCAAACCTTAAAGCGAGTATCTCAAAATCTGAAACATTATGCTATAAATGTACCAAAGAATATGTGAAATGGCTAAAATCGGAACTACGGTTGTCACTGTCAAATGCATACTATTTTATTGCCGTCCAATTGATTAATGAAGACGGTGGCGCCATTTTTCATTTCACATATTTCTTGGTAGGCCTATTTGTGTATGCATGAACTGTCATCACACGCCAAAGAGACGTGCTCCTGCTTCGAAGGCCCGTGGGCGACTGACGGGCGATGAGAAAAAATATGGCAGAAATAAGTCACTATTTTACGCGTTTTTCAGTAAATTTGAAGTGATTTTTTGGATTAATTATTAAATGTATCATCAAATAAGTTTTTTCTTCCCTATCAAGAAGTCTTTGACTTTCAAATAAATACCGGTTCATTTCTAAAATCACTCATTTTCGGTATGAATTTTCTCAAAGACTGGAGCCTGTTTCACGTAGCCTGTATGGAGAATTTACGTAAAACATATCTAGATTTTAGGGCTTTAAAAGAGGAAGTCTTTGTTTGTAAAGGTACATGCAATATTTATTGGTTCCTTCAGTATTCAAAAAGTGTTTCTTTTTATCAATTCGTGTTGGTTTATTGGGTTAAATCTGAAAAATACGAAGGCATGTTTTTGCATTTTTTCTCAATTTTGTGGGTTTGTCGACGTTTATTATATAACAACTATTAGGTTTTAAGAGTTTAATATAAGCATACCATATTTTTTGGTCTTTGAATGTAATATATACAAATTATCATTGATATCAATCATATCTAAATAGGTTAAATATGAAAGATCGTAACACTCTTTTCGGTGATTTTCACGATCTGGCCCCTTAAGAGGTCGTGGTACCAAAACACGAAGTAAGATTGAAATAATACTGCTTTAAGAGGTTGTGGTTGGCCCCCAGGTCCTTACAAAGTTGTTAGGGACATATCCCCAAACGTAGAGATTTTAAAGAATGAAAAGCTTGACATAGTTCATAAGAATCGGACTAAATTGTATCACTCTTAACAAGAAAGTGTAAAATCGCACCCTCAGTGGAAAAAAGGCATAAGACGAAAATGCTGATTTTTCAGTATGGTGAAAAAACTGAATTTATGGGCATATTTACTTTATTTCCAAACGTAGAAGAATTATTCTTATATCAAAAAAAGGAGAAATAAATATTGCACTTCGTGTTATATTTAAGTTAGTGCTAATGTTTATAGTTTATTAGGAATTGTAAAAATAATTATTATGCTAATTTTCAGAATACAATAAACTAAAAGATTTTGAGTATCAAAATTTATGCCAGACTTTGCCAGAAAAGTAAAATATATTTCAAAAAGTATGTTATATTAAAGCAGTAATGAACTTGTGAATATGAACATTTATGGTAGTATAAGTGAGATTACTGCATTATTTCCTTTATAAAAATTATGTTTGAAATGCACAAGCAATACTTACCCCTTTTTTCAATTTAAGGGCTTGTTAAGATAACTTAAGTAAACAATAATAATTACTTATTCCATTATATGTTATAGAAAAGTTAGCTGCATATTAACACATATTACTTAGAGTTATTATTAATGACTACAGGGAAAAAAGGAAATGCCTTTTTTTTTATTCACTATTTTTTTTTTCAGGCAAAATACTAATTATATTTTGGTAACAATTAAAGTTCGTACTATCAACAATAAAATTGTACAATAATATTCAGAAATGTAGAGTTTCGGTGAGGATTACTACCACTATTGATTTTTTTATAAACTCTTAAATAATCAGTAGATACCTAATTTGTTAGGACTAAACTTAAATAAGTTTTTATTGGCTCCGTACAACAAAATGTTTATTATTCTCTCAATGAAAATCAAAGGTAACAAGCAAAAATTATTACCAAATCAAGGTAACGAGTTGTAATACATATTTTGTTATTACACATGTTATTATTAAGGCTAGGCACCCCAAGTGGTGGCATTATCCTTCACCAACTAGTTTAGTTTAGAGTTTATTAATAGCATTAGTATAAATGTTATGGCTATTTTTTTATGCAAATGGATAGTGAACCCTTTACAAGTTAAAATAGAAAAGGATGTTACACGTTAGTAACAGACATTAGGTAATGTCATGATAATAGACTGCGAATCATTCATCAGCCTAGTGGTACGAGTCGTCTTGTACTCATATTACAGGGGTTCTCCTACTTGGAGACCAAACGATTGCTATGATATACTAAACTTGTACCACTAGCTCGGCGGTAAGCGAAAACATCGCGAGGAAACTGCACATTCATTCATATTTAATATGTAACCAGGATCTTATTGGTCTGGTCTGGGTGTTTCTATGTATAATATGTATGTATTTAGAAAAAAAAAAGTATATAAGTATGTTTATCTGCATTGTAGATTCCATAACACAAGCTATAAAAGCTTACCATGGGTCTAGATAGCGTTGTGTAGAATGTTGTGGAATTGTGGAATATTGTTAAGGCTCGCCTTTCCGGTTACGAAGGTCAGACGACAGTCGCTTCAATGTAATTACCAGACCATATAAACCCAGACAAATCATTGTTTAAGCGGACCCCGGACTCCCCAAGAGCAGCCGGGAAAACACTAGGAGGATTAGACAGGAAACACAAACATCAAAGATTACAGGATATCAAGAGAGTCCGGCATAGAGCCCTCTCTGCTAGACCTTCTATTGACGAGTCGCCCGGACGAGTATAGTGTCTCGGTGAGTGCTGCTTTAGGTAACTCCGACTGTAACAATAGATTTTATCTACTGTAATTTGATTACTACTAGCGCCACCTGTGGCGATCTCAGTGGGACTCACATCAGTTGTGTGTGTGTTGTGTGTAAGAACTTTTGTACTAGCTAGCACAAGATGGCGTTCGATTTTTTTCTTTTATGTTTTAACTATATGAATTAGAAATACTCATAGCACCTAGATGGGAAAATTAATTGTTTAATTATAGGCTATCTTATTTAGGATAAAATTAAATTTCCTCAGTTAAATTAAACAGGTTCAAATTCCGCATGTTCAAAACCGGAGTATTCAAGGAGGAAAATATGGTTGTAATCCAACCAGTTTATGAAGTCACTGTATTTTGTTTTGACTCCTACTTAGCAGGGTGGTATTAAAGTTGTTAGGGTATTCGACAGTGATGTGATGTTTTTGATCATCGTTTGTACTAATTCAATTAAAAAAAAAAGTGTTTTTCGAGAAGCTTCCAGCTATAGGGGTATAAAACTGAGGCCGCGGCTACATATAAGATCTTTTTACTTTCTGCATTGTGACTGGAACGTTTGTATTGTTGTGTCTTGGAAAATACTTTATACTTAATTAAATTCGTGTTGCCCATTTTTTTGGTAAGTGATTTTACTTGTATTTATCAACATCCTTCTGCAATCTAGACGATTCTTAGTGTTATTTCGTTCTTAGGGTTCCTAGTTCGGGATTAGAGGACACCTTGGTCCTCAAATTCCATCTCAGCGTGTTCTGTGGTCGAGTTCCCAACCGCTGTCGGCGCAAGCCTGTAACCTCGACGTGAAGCACCTTGGCTGGTCGAGACTGCGGCAAGAGACGTGCGCAGACGCCGAGCAGGCCGACAACCGGGGTCACGTATTCCTTTTCTTTCTTAATTGTAACTTTCCTATATATATATATATAACTTCACTCTGCAAGAAATAACTGTATCAACGGTGGGTTACCCCTACTAGCCGTAACACTCTGGCTACCTACTGCAAGCAGGTCACCGTGGTGCAGCTGGTGAAGACATACTCATCTTTGTATATCTCTCTGTAACTCTATTGTCTATAATCTTCTTATGTATAATTTTATCTCTCTTTAATATATGTATGTACAACAGAGGTAATAGTGGTTTTCTCTGAAGTCTCCCTAGTACTCTCACACGCACGCACACTTCTCTCCTCTGACAAAAGGCGCCCTGGGATCCCATAGAGCTGGTGCATCTCTCTGCTGGGTCAGCCGGTGAGTAGTCCGTCTGACACGTTCAGCGGTTACAAATTGGCGACCAACGTTAAGGGCTAACTCTGTTCTCTGTGGGTGCGCTGTGTGTCGGTGTCTGGAGGGTTTCGCTTTGGAGGAAACACTACCCTCCGTCTGACACTACCCAAGACGCTAATTGGTTGTGCGGCTGCAGTTACGCATGTAATACTTACCCTCTTTGTGTTTTTCAGCCAATCGTACCATCATCCCAGTGGCAAGAAAAACCATTGAGACCCAAATTCTATAACCATCAATATTTAAACTGCACATCTTTCGGTAAGTTTGGAAACATATTTTTGGCAAAACTAGATTAACACATATTACTTAGAGTTATTATTAATGACTACAGGGAAAAAAGGAAATGCCTTTTTTTTTATTCACTATTTTTTTTTTCAGGCAAAATACTAATTATATTTTGGTAACAATTAAAGTTCGTACTATCAACAATAAAATTGTACAATAATATTCAGAAATGTAGAGTTTCGGTGAGGATTACTACCACTATTGATTTTTTTATAAACTCTTAAATAATCAGTAGATACCTAATTTGTTAGGACTAAACTTAAATAAGTTTTTATTGGCTCCGTACAACAAAATGTTTATTATTCTCTCAATGAAAATCAAAGGTAACAAGCAAAAATTATTACCAAATCAAGGTAACGAGTTGTAATACATATTTTGTTATTACACATGTTATTATTAAGGCTAGGCACCCCAAGTGGTGGCATTATCCTTCACCAACTAGTTTAGTTTAGAGTTTATTAATAGCATTAGTATAAATGTTATGGCTATTTTTTTATGCAAATGGATAGTGAACCCTTTACAAGTTAAAATAGAAAAGGATGTTACACGTTAGTAACAGACATTAGGTAATGTCATGATAATAGACTGCGAATCATTCATCAGCCTAGTGGTACGAGTCGTCTTGTACTCATATTACAGGGGTTCTCCTACTTGGAGACCAAACGATTGCTATGATATACTAAACTTGTACCACTAGCTCGGCGGTAAGCGAAAACATCGCGAGGAAACTGCACATTCATTCATATTTAATATGTAACCAGGATCTTATTGGTCTGGTCTGGGTGTTTCTATGTATAATATGTATGTATTTAGAAAAAAAAAAGTATATAAGTATGTTTATCTGCATTGTAGATTCCATAACACAAGCTATAAAAGCTTACCATGGGTCTAGATAGCGTTGTGTAGAATGTTGTGGAATTGTGGAATATTGTTAAGGCTCGCCTTTCCGGTTACGAAGGTCAGACGACAGTCGCTTCAATGTAATTACCAGACCATATAAACCCAGACAAATCATTGTTTAAGCGGACCCCGGACTCCCCAAGAGCAGCCGGGAAAACACTAGGAGGATTAGACAGGAAACACAAACATCAAAGATTACAGGATATCAAGAGAGTCCGGCATAGAGCCCTCTCTGCTAGACCTTCTATTGACGAGTCGCCCGGACGAGTATAGTGTCTCGGTGAGTGCTGCTTTAGGTAACTCCGACTGTAACAATAGATTTTATCTACTGTAATTTGATTACTACTAGCGCCACCTGTGGCGATCTCAGTGGGACTCACATCAGTTGTGTGTGTGTTGTGTGTAAGAACTTTTGTACTAGCTAGCACAAGATGGCGTTCGATTTTTTTCTTTTATGTTTTAACTATATGAATTAGAAATACTCATAGCACCTAGATGGGAAAATTAATTGTTTAATTATAGGCTATCTTATTTAGGATAAAATTAAATTTCCTCAGTTAAATTAAACAGGTTCAAATTCCGCATGTTCAAAACCGGAGTATTCAAGGAGGAAAATATGGTTGTAATCCAACCAGTTTATGAAGTCACTGTATTTTGTTTTGACTCCTACTTAGCAGGGTGGTATTAAAGTTGTTAGGGTATTCGACAGTGATGTGATGTTTTTATCATCGTTTGTACTAATTCAATTAAAAAAAAAAGTGTTTTTCGAGAAGCTTCCAGCTATAGGGGTATAAAACTGAGGCCGCGGCTACATATAAGATCTTTTTACTTTCTGCATTGTGACTGGAACGTTTGTATTGTTGTGTCTTGGAAAATACTTTATACTTAATTAAATTCGTGTTGCCCATTTTTTTGGTAAGTGATTTTACTTGTATTTATCAACATCCTTCTGCAATCTAGACGATTCTTAGTGTTATTTCGTTCTTAGGGTTCCTAGTTCGGGATTAGAGGACACCTTGGTCCTCAAATTCCATCTCAGCGTGTTCTGTGGTCGAGTTCCCAACCGCTGTCGGCGCAAGCCTGTAACCTCGACGTGAAGCACCTTGGCTGGTCGAGACTGCGGCAAGAGACGTGCGCAGACGCCGAGCAGGCCGACAACCGGGGTCACGTATTCCTTTTCTTTCTTAATTGTAACTTTCCTATATATATATATATAACTTCACTCTGCAAGAAATAACTGTATCAACGGTGGGTTACCCCTACTAGCCGTAACACTCTGGCTACCTACTGCAAGCAGGTCACCGTGGTGCAGCTGGTGAAGACATACTCATCTTTGTATATCTCTCTGTAACTCTATTGTCTATAATCTTCTTATGTATAATTTTATCTCTCTTTAATATATGTATGTACAACAGAGGTAATAGTGGTTTTCTCTGAAGTCTCCCTAGTACTCTCACACGCACGCACACTTCTCTCCTCTGACAAAAGGCGCCCTGGGATCCCATAGAGCTGGTGCATCTCTCTGCTGGGTCAGCCGGTGAGTAGTCCGTCTGACACGTTCAGCGGTTACAAATTGGCGACCAACGTTAAGGGCTAACTCTGTTCTCTGTGGGTGCGCTGTGTGTCGGTGTCTGGAGGGTTTCGCTTTGGAGGAAACACTACCCTCCGTCTGACACTACCCAAGACGCTAATTGGTTGTGCGGCTGCAGTTACGCATGTAATACTTACCCTCTTTGTGTTTTTCAGCCAATCGTACCATCATCCCAGTGGCAAGAAAAACCATTGAGACCCAAATTCTATAACCATCAATATTTAAACTGCACATCTTTCGGTAAGTTTGGAAACATATTTTTGGCAAAACTAGATTTTTTTCTTTTTCTTTTTTCTTTTTTTTTCCTCCTATTTAGTTGCTTCTGTGTTGTACAAACATATATATTTATTGTGGTCTGTTCACATAGTAATTGTACTGTGTCAAACATTTAGTCTAGAAATTTCTGTGTCTAGCATTCATGGTTTTGGGTATATACCTATATAATAGTAAGTAGTTAGTAAAAATACTTTGTACTGTATAGACTTGAGTAGATTTGTAGTTAACTTTTAAACATTTTTGCTGAATACCTACATCACTTTTAATTTATATAAAGAAAATTTCTGTAACTTCAACTATAATTTGAACATCTGGTATTCACTTCATTGGGTTGCTGAGCCAGTATTCTGTAGATATTTATCTGGGTGATTCTATAATATCTACCCAAAATCAAGTAACATAATATAAAATAGTAGTAATTTTTTTGTAACTACCTCCTAATTTATTAACCTAAAGAAAGTATACCTGGTGTCATATTTCTTGGACAAAGCTATTCTTAAATTTAGTTAATATAGTTTCTCTATTCTAAAATATTAGATTTATGTAGCTACCGCACAAATTGTGACCTAGAGGAAGCATACTTAGTGACTTATCTGTTAATATTAGTTGATTTTGTCTCTGTGGAAATTTCATTTAACCTACATTTATAATTTGTAAACCTGTTGTGAGTTGAATCTCCATTACTGTTAATTGTTTTTGATAAAACTGAATCTTGGACCACTATGGCCCAATTACAGAAGTGTATTAACTACCTTAAAAAAGATGAACTTTTTAATGAACTGTCTGCCATGGGGGTTACAGCGGATCCGGATGCGACGGTTGTTGGCCTGCGGAGTGAGCTGCGCACTGCATTGCGGCTTGTCCGGCGTGGCAGCATTAAGGCCATCGCCACGGTACCTGCTGTTGCCGCCTCTGAGTTGGCTGTCTGTGAGCCTAAAGTTCTCGAACTGGAAGGGACACTCTCTTCAGGTGAAGTCGTTTCAAATAGTAATTGTCGGACTAGGGTTGCAGTGAGGGCGAACTACCTTCTCACTAGGTTAGCTAGGTGTGGTATAGACTGTCCAGATCTCTTAGATATCCGTGGCCGCTTGGTTAAAATTTTGTCTGTGGCTGAATCAGATACTGACTCTGACTCTGAGGGTACGGATAGAGAAACTAAACCTATTCATCGTGACCGCGTAGGTTACACCTCGCTTGTGGTGGGAGGGGACCGTTCGAGGCGACGTGACGCGCCTAGTTCCGACACAATTAGTGGTAATTTAGTAATAAGGGATAGACCCGTAAATTAGGCAGCGTACACAGGCCCGATCTGAAACATTAGGCATCTACATCTCTACGATGCAGGCCATGTTCTCGAGATTAACGTGCAAAATGCCCAGTGAGGAACAACTGGACATTCTGATGCATAATATTAGGCCCGATTATATGAAGGAATTGGCTCTTCACGAGGTAAACTCGATAATCGACCTGAAGCGATTGGGGAAGCGCCTAGAACTTGCGCGTGCTAGGGCGGAGGCATTCCAGGAACCAGCGTTAGATAAGTTTGGGATCACCTCGGACTTACACCATTTTAAGAATAAAACTGTGCAAAAAACTTCCCAGCAGGTCTCTGCCGTGGCCGGTCCAACGACCTCTAGCGAACGAGGATGCTTCCGCTGTGGTGAAGTAGGCCACACTGCATATGGCTGTACACAGTCGAGGGAATTGGTGTGCTTCCGGTGTGGACAGAAGGGAGTCAAGTCGCCTGAGTGTCCGAAGTGTAATGCCAAGCCAAAAAACGAGTAAGTCAGGGCCTTATTAAAAGATCACCATTCGGTTCGGAGCGAGCTTCTCAGTCTGATGCATTCTCTGATAGGGTCCTGTTTACCAAACGGGATAGTGATATAAGACCGTATTTAGTTGTTAGGATCCTGAACTTAAATGTTCTAGGTTTCTGGTTTACTTGATTCGGGTGCAGCTTGCTCAGTGCTGGGTAAGGGAGCGCACCACACTTTCTTGGAATTAGGGTTTGAGCTTGGAAGCGTCAGCCCTAACTTTAGTCTAACTACAGCAGATGGCTCTCATTTGCCATGTCTGGGCTGTATCTCTCTGCCTATTGAATATAATTCTGCTGTCAGAGTTATTAAGTTCTATGTTGTTCCAGAAATCACTACTGCAATGATATTTGGAGTAGACTTCTGGCAACAATTTCAATTAGGGGATAGATTGATCTCTCAGAATATCAATCTTTCCAACTTTAGTGACTGTAATCCAGTAGAATCTCTGTCTCTTAACAGTGGTCTAGAGGATTACAACAATTTAACCGCCGATCAGAAGCATTATTGAGAAATTTGATATATATGGTGGAGAAAGCGAACGGAGACCTGAGATTGTGCCTTGATTCTCGAAAGCTCAATTCTGTATCTAAAAGCGATGCGTATCCGTTACCTTATATCAACCAAATTTTAGACCATCTCAATAATGCAAAATATTTGTCTTCTATTGATTTAAGTGCGGCGTATTGGCAGATTCCGTTTGATTCGCCGCAATCCGCCGAGAAGACCGCCTTCACTGTCCCCAGGCGAGGCCTTTTTCACTACAACGTGATGTTCTTCGGACTTGTAGGTGCTTCCGCCTCGATGCAACGCCTCATGGACCGTCTATTTGGCCCAGAGTTCGATAACCGAGTGTTCTCCTTTCAAGACGACATAATCGTTGTGGCCAGCACCTTTGAGGAGCATGTGGACCTCTTAAATAGAGTCTATCAGCGCCTTAAGGATGCGGGTCTCACGATCAACATGCGAAAATCGCAGTTCTGTCGTAGCGAATTGAAGTACCTCGGGTATTTTGTCGACAAGCATGGCCTGCGGACAGACCCAGGTAAAGTTGATGTCATTCTCAACTATCCTACACCTTCCAACGCTAAGGAGGTGAAAAGATTCCTGGGTATGGCTGGGTGGTATCGGCGTTTCGTGAATAATTTTTCTAAGATTAGTAAACCCTTATGTAAATTAACTTCTAAGAATATAAATTTTGAGTGGTCGCGTGAAGCTGAAGAGTCTTTCAATCTGCTGAAAGCCGCTTTGGTCACCGCTCCTATTTTGAAAATGCCTGATTACTCATTACCTTTTAGGATTCTCAGCGACGCGTCATCCTTCTCTGTGGCTGCTGTACTGACGCAGACACATGAGGGAGTGGAGCACCCTGTCGCATATTGTAGTCGTTCACTCAACAAGAACGAAGTCAACTACAGTACCACTGAGCGAGAACTCCTGGCTGTGATCTTTGCTTTGGAACAGTTCAGGCAGTACGATGAAGGACAGAAATGCACTGTGGTTACTGACCACGCCTCACTCCTGTGGTTCCACAAACTGAAGAATCCGACAGGCTGCCTTGCGCGCTGGAGCATGAGGTTGAGTCAGTTTGACTTCGATATAGAACATCGAAAGGGTAAGGACCATGTGGTACCTGATGCTCTTTCACGAATTCAAATTGACACAATCGACACCAGCGTTACTAAGGACTCTTGGTATCTCCACACTCTGAACAGTGTGAAGAAGAACCCTAGGCATTTTCCCAACTTTGACATACGTGATAACCGTCTTTTCAGATTATCAAAAAATAAATACTCTCTGTCCTCTGATTTTGATTGGAAGCTGGTGGTACCGTTGGAGGACAGGTTGCCCCTGCTCACCAAGTACCATGACGACATACTCAGTGCCCATGGTGGCGTATGGAAAACCCATAAACGCCTCGCTCTCAACTATTATTGGCCTAAGATGTACGAGAGCGTTAAGGAATATGTAGGCAAATGCGAGACATGTAAGCAGTACAAACCTGTGAACACATCTCGTCCTGGCCTCATGGGTAATCCAAAGCGGGTGTCTAGACCGTTTGAAGCCATCTCTGTTGACTTACTGGGTCCATTTCCTACTTCCAGCAAGGGAAATGTTCACTTGATTGTGGTCTCGGACTACTTTAGCAAATATGTCATGTTGATTCCTATACGGATAGCTACAGGCGTTGCAGTCGCGAGATTCATAGAAAAGAATGTTTTCCTAGTCCACGGGGTATGTAAAACCATTTACATGGATAATGGCCCACAATTTGTGAGTAAACAATTTAAGGACTTACTACTTAAGTACAATGTGCCTAACATTTATTATAACCCCAGATACCACGCGCAGACCAACCAGGCAGAACGAGCTATTCGCAACGTGGTTCAGGGAATTTCTTGCTACGTGAAGTCGCACCACAAGAATTGGGACGAGAATCTCGTAGAACTCCAGTGTGCTCTAAACACTGCTGTGAGCGAAGCCACTCATTTCAGTCCGTATTTTCTTGTTCACGGTAGGGAATTCATTGGGGATGGTGTTCTTTATAGGCAGGAAGAGATTCCTTGCCATCCTAACACTGTCTCCATTGATAGTCCAGTGTCCTTTGGTGAGAGGTTGAAGGAATTACATCGTATCTACGACCAGGTGAGAAAACACTTAGATGTTGCTCACCGGCGCAACGAAAAATACTACAACCTCAGAAAAAGGCATGTGGAACTGAGAGTGGGACAGATTGTGTACAAAAGAACCTTCTATTTATCTAACAAGGCCAAGAACTTTACTGCGAAGCTGGCGCCTAAATTTATGAAATGCATTGTAACCGCCAAACGCTCGCCTTTAGTATATGAACTGTCGGATTTGGATGGTAAGGATCTGGGAGTTTATCACATTAAGGATATTTTGAAGTACAGTGAGGAGGAACAGCCTTCTGATTCCTCTCCTTCTTCTGTCGGTGCCGTCTCTGTGTTACTCGGCTGATCGTGGGAGTGCCACTTTGCTTCGTTCGGTCTCGTTCCACCCTAAGCCTACTCACTAACCTATAGGAAGGGCATACAGTGATCCGGGCAGTTAATAGGGTGACACTTCTAGGGTGCTTGGCTTGGTAATGTGATTTTATTTGGTTTCTTTAGTTAGCTGTTAGGTTGGTGGTTGTTTGTTTAGAGTTCGTGGTCTTCACAACTAGTGTGGTCATCGCGAGTTTTGGAATTTATTTTGATATCTCTCAGTTGAGATCCTGTCGCTGTTATTCCCTGCGCATACTACAAGGGAAGGGGTGGTGTAACAATAGATATTATCTACTGTAATTTGATTACTACTAGCGCCACCTGTGGCGATCTCAGTGGGACTCACATCAGTTGTGTGTGTCAGCACAAGATGGCGTTCGATTTTTTTCTTTTATGTTTTAACTATATGAATTAGAAATACTCATAGCACCTAGATGGGAAAATTAATTGTTTAATTATAGGCTATCTTATTTAGGATAAAATTGAATTTCCTCAGTTAAATTAAACAGGTTCAAATTCCGCATGTTCAAAACCGGAGTATTCAAGGAGGAAAATATGGTTGTAATCCAACCAGTTTATGAAGTCACTGTATTTTGTTTTGACTCCTACTTAGCAGGGTGGTATTAAAGTTGTTAGGGTATTCGACAGTGATGTGGTGTTTTTGATCATCGTTTGTACTAATTCAATTTAAAAAAAAAGTGTTTTTCGAGAAGCTTCCAGCTATAGGGGTATAAAACTGAGGCCGCGGCTACATATAAGATCTTTTTACTTTCTGCATTGTGACTGGAACGTTTGTATTGTTGTGTCTTGGAAAATACTTTATACTTAATTAAATTCGTGTTGCCCATTTTTTTGGTAAGTGATTTTACTTGTATTTATCAACATCCTTCTGCAATCTAGACGATTCTTAGTGTTATTTCGTTCTTAGGGTTCCTAGTTCGGGATTAGAGGACACCTTGGTCCTCAAATTCCATCTCAGCGTGTTCTGTGGTCGAGTTCCCAACCGCTGTCGGCGCAAGTATGCCGAGGCCATTACCTTTACTGTCTAACGGGTAGTTAACGCAGTAATTATGGCATTGTGAAGTGTCAATGTCAAGTCAATCAATATGTCATATGAACTTGATTCGCATTGTAAAATTATAACTACAAATAGTGGCTACACCAGGCTTTATTGAAATCATGGCGGTAATTATTGGCATGTGATGGCAACTATGCACCGGGAGCGATGTTCGTAAGAAGATCGGTAGATGACTCCACCGTCGCCGTAAGAACGGATAATTAGAAGGGTAATTTGAATCACATCGGGCGTGTCTCGGTAGCCGAATTGGTCAAGGCATTCCCCCTGTAACTGTGGCTGCGGGTTCGAGTCCCGCCCGAAAAGATTTATTTTTCCCTATGTATTCGATTTGTACACGGATCCTCGAAAATTATAAGAAAAATGATAAATATCCCGGCGAGGGTTTTACTATCAATGTAAATGACCTTGTCAATCTCAAATCATACGGGACGGCTCCGCAAAGTACTTACTAGATGCTCTCGACAGGTTGCAGCGACGTGCGGTCCGCATTATTGGGAATCCTGAGGTCACGAACACCCTCGAACATTTGCAGATGCGTAGAGATGTTGCGTCTTTGGCAGTATTCTACCGTCTCTACCATGGTGAATGTTCTGATGAGCTCTTCCAATTAGTCCCACCCTCTCCTTTCCTACATAGGACGACACGTGCAGGGCTAAGATGCCATCCATATACGGTGCAGAGTATACCTGCTAGAACCAAGCGTTGACTCATTCCTATGCCGCACCACTAAGACCTGGAACTTCCTGCCAGCTCACGTGTTTCCTTCTTACAGTCCCGGGTCCTTTAAGCGGGGCGTGAAAAGGCATCTAATGAGGCCGTCAAGCTGAGTGCCACCACTGTTAACATTGTACATGTTTACGATGGTGACCCTCTATCTGAGACTTTGCCTTTGCTTAACATCAGGCGAAATTGACGTGTCCTATATAAACAAAAACATTGAATTACATTTTGTTGTAACTGTTTTCCATTTAAGTTTCGTCTTTAAGTCTACATCAATTATCTTTCAATGGTATTTTTGCAGTGTCAGTGATATGACAGTAATAATAACAGGAATTAACGCGATCATGGTATAGGTACATTGGTACCTCTGATTTGCCTGACGCTACAGGTTAAACCGGCCATGGTCCCAGGCTGACTGGCTGACCAGCCAGCGGTCAGCGTCAAAGATGTACCTATACCATAATCGCTTTAATTCCCGTTATTATTATTGTATATCATAGACCGTTAGGGTTTAAAAGTTAGATATGCCAATTACCAATATCAGGAGTCTAGGTGAGATTGGCTTGGGTACCAAATCTAATATAACTCAAAAGTGACTGACTGACTTAGTGATCTATCAACGCACAGCCCACACCACTGGACGGATCGACCTGAAATTTGCCATGCAGGTAGATGTTATGACGTAAGCATCCGCTGAGAAAGAACTTTGATTAATTCTACCCCCAAGGGGATAAAATAGGGGATGAAAGTTTGTATGAAATTTTTGTCAATTTTAAACCGATCGGGGTGAGACTTTGCATGCATAAAGCGACTATGACGTAGGCATTGCCTAAGAAAGGATTTTGAGATGCAAGCTTTATGCTCAATAGCGTTGACTGAACACTAAGCGATAACCGACATCCACGCGGGCGGAGCCGCGAGCAACAGCTAGTATTAAACTATAAATCACTATGCAAAATTATCTCAATTTAAATAAATAAATTAACAGCTCTAGTGATCGATTCCTACAACACTACACATATAGGGTGTCGTTCCATTGGAGATGTGCTATGCTATGCTAAGAAGAAATAAAAGTAAAGCTATGAAACTATGTTACTGTTTCCACTGTGTTATGAAAATGCGCAATTCGAGCTTTTTCTCCTATCAATTTTCAAAATCCGTATCTATTCTCATAGGCATCCACAGCACACATCCATAACACGCATCGATAGCAAGCATCTTTCTATACTGGGTGTAAGGGGAACGCTCGCGAAGCCGAAAGACCCTGGTAGTAGGTACTCCAGGTACATATTAACACATTGGCATAAAAAAAATAGAGTTGGACAAAAACTTATAGTTTTTTTTTGCATTATTTACTCTCCATCGTGTAAGTAAAGCTAAATGAAACGGTAATTTCATAAAAAACATTACAAAAAAGTAACTAGCGCCAAGCGCGTGCTTTTTTGTACTGTTATTTTGTTATGAAATTAGCGTTTCATTTAGCGATGGAGAGTAAATAATGCAAAATAATCAAAAAATTAAAAAAAAAGACATTATTTTTTGTCCAAATCGATTTTTTATGCCAATGTGTTATGTACCTGGAGTACTACTAAGGCGATTGGCACACTGCAACGCCCGGCGCCGCGTCGCGCGTGTTTATTTTAATTCGTCTCAAACAGCTCTCGGACTAAAATCCCTCGAAAATCACGCGCGTGATATCAAATTTCAGTGTGCCATACCTCGCGTTTTACGCACCATCACGCCCGTTTTCTGCTTGTACGCGCGTATTCTGCAGCAACGCGGGTGATTGCGTTTTCAGTGTGTGGGACCCCGCGTTTTTTCTATACAAAATGAGCTCTGTAGAGGCGACGCAAGCGACGCAACAACGCTCGACGCGGCGTTGAGCGTTGCAGTGTGCCAATCGCCTAAGGGCTTTCGGCTTCGGGAGCGTTCCCCTTACACCCGGTATAAAAAAAAACATAACTATATACTATGTGAACCAACGAATATGAATGGTGGATATCCAATGCTAGTAACGTAGCTTAGCACATCTCCGGTGGAAAGACAGCCTTATACTTATTATAAAACTTGCTAAACACGTTTTGTCAATCCTCTCCCATCTAGGAATAATATATACCAAATAGTACAAAACGGTGGTTGCCTGCTCTTTGAAGGGCAATACCCTCACGCCGACCGACCTTGTCCTTTAGTACTCTTCACTGTGCCCTGTGCTAGTCAATGGGGCACGTAGAAATCCTCCGAGCAGCTCTCTACAGTGCTGCTTCCGCAGCGGCCAGTATTTCTCGTAGGCAGCAGGGTTTCCCTTGGGAGGAAAAGAGGAGCTGCCGTCTCCATTTCCTAGGGTGTACCTAAAGTGAATGTCAGCCAATCAAGGATCAACTGCAGAATAAAATAAAACTATACATCTTGGTAAGACCACGTAACACGTCGCCGTCCCCGGATAATAAAATGATAACTGCAAAAACACAACTTTTCAGGAAAAATAAAAAACATGTTTTTAACGATTACTCCAGAATCACTGGGAATAGATGCGTGATAGTGAGGTTATCTAAAACGTAATTTTTTCTACATTTGAATCGTTATAGTCAAATTTGCCTAACAACTGTCAAAATTAAGATATTTAAAGAATTAAAAGTTAGTGTAAATTAATCATCATCAAAGTTGTGTAATGTCAATTATCATTTTATTCTCCGTTCAGCGTGGTCAGAAAGAAATATGATACTCGTTACTTATCATTTTCTTCTACGAGTTTTTGGGATGGAAGTGATGATGATAATACTTTAATATAATTTTATTCTCATAAATGCTGCATTGTAGGTACGTCATAAGTCGTCGATTCGAACTTCTTAAGTCGTAAGACTAACGTCTTTATACGAAACGAGTGGACGGTTTTGAACGAGAATAAAATGATAACATGCATTTATCATAATAAGTTTTATGTATTTTTACGAGAATATAATTCTATTACTATTTGTCAATATAGCAAGTGAGGATACGTTTATGGTAATATTATATTATCATTTTATTCCCGTTCTTTTAGGCCTGTCATAAATCTTCGAATACTATTGTAATTTTTTGTAACTCTGTAAATAACGGTAAAAAAAATTACGAAAAAAATTAAGTAGATGTATTAACACTCAAAGATCTCAAAAATTACATAACATTAAAATCAATATAATGGTAGTTACCACTTTGTTCCCCTTGTAAAAATAGTAAATCCAACTTTATATTTACAAGAAAACGGCAAAATATCGTCGATCATACATCGATCAAAAAAACATAATAAATAAAATACACTAAAATAAAAGAGATTACACACATTTTCGCCACATTGCCAAATGAGTCTCTATTTTTATGCCTTATCTTTCTTAATAATTACGTAATATACTAGGTACTCTGAGGACCAAATAATAAAAACTGAACACATTTCAAAATTGTCAACTCAACTAATATATCAACAAATGTTCATTAATTAATCTATTAAAATTATATACTTTGTTCATTAATAAATAATAAGTAATTTTAAATTTTAATACATTGACCTAAATTTAAAAATTTTGACGTCTAAATTTTACATTACATAAAACATAAATTCACGCCTGTATTCCCCGAACGCTAGCACCCACCTTTCGCCAGTTTATGTTTGAGCCTATTGCCATTAACCGGACACTTATAAACCTGCGATGACTACACACATTATCTTCGAAAAGCATCGGAAAGTCACTGGTGTGTGCCATGGTAAGCCTGGGCTAACCCGAGACCTCGTCTCAGCAGTCCATTACCCATACCACAAGGTTAGACATTAATATCAGGAATATCAAGAATAAATTAATAAAATAAATCATTTAAAAATGATTCTTTCGCTGATTCGGTAAGTTGGTTCTACTGAGATGATACCGGCAAGAAACTCAGTGAACTCGATTAAATATGTTTTTTTTTATACAGTGCAAGGAAGAGATTAGATTAGGATGACCATGCATCTTTATCATTTAATTATTGGTCTACTTTATATACCTACCCTTTTTTAGCAAACTACATATGTACCAAATTTTATTAAAATCGCTCCAGCCCTTTTGATGTGAAAGAGTAACAAACATCAATGCATCATCTATTCTTACAAACTTTCACGTTTATAATATTAGTAGGATATATCCTATTAATTCCGTTTAGATTGGCTAATAAATTAAATTAAATTAAATATATTTTTATTGATGACAACAGGACAATTAGTTAGTAACAATTTATAGCGGACGGCCTCGCGCGGGTGTCAGAAACTGTCTCGCGACAGAGTTGAACACCACTGGTCGGCTTAAGTCCGTGTCTATATGGGTGATAAGCGATTGACCGTTGGTATCAGTTTGCACACTTCCCTGCCCTGAGGTAAAGGTGGACTGTAAGCTATAGTGAACGAGTGCAGGAAAGTGGTTTCCGTGCGTCTCTACTGATAGCTTGAATCAGCCAGTTACGGCCCGATTCCGATTTGTTTCCTGAAAATGCCAATAAAATAAAACAATAATATTCCAAGGAATAGTTATGTTCGGGATTATCGGCCCATTCAGGGTGTAGCGTCTGAGACAAAGTCTCGAAGACTACTACTGGCGACTCGGCTAAGAATTCGCAATTTGTTTACAGATCGCGCCAGCTTAGGTACTCCGAAACTTTACCTTAACGAGGGCCGCTAATTCCGAGAACGTTTTTATTCATTTTGCACAACTGTTTTTTCTATTGTTCACAACATTTTTCTTATTCTAAATTTATATCTATTTACAATTGTTTATGTATCTATTGTTTAGGGTTGTTGAAAGTGGTTACCCATCCCATGGTAAGGTCATCTGGACTGTATATATATTTAATAATTCACAATATCGATTTTAATCTAGAAATGTTAGGGAATGGGGTCTATGTTACTACTTTAAAGCTAAATTATACAAAACTGTTTATGTACTGTTTACAAAACTATGTTTAGGCATTATCTACATATTATTGCACATTCTTTACACATTATTTTAAGACGATCTCGTAACATTTATTAGGTATTTTTAGTACAGATTTACTCTCGCTATAAAACTACATCTTAACTAAGTTTACATGCTGCCAACATTACAAAGCTAATTTTACTATACAATAAGGTGGGGTGATCGGCTCATGGCTCGACCAATAGGAAGACGGAATTTTACAGTTCTTATGTATCTAAGGGTCCGATTGCACTATGATCACTTGTTCACTTTAGTTTTCACTGATTACTTTGATTTTTTACACACACACACGAATCACTTTTTTAAACAGTTTTGTCTGTCGCGAACATCTCTCCCGCCGTGCAGCGGAGTGAGGCGCGGCCGCTTGTGACGCTGCATCCTCCGGTGAGCGACACTACTTGGGTAGTGGCACTATTTTCTTCGTGGGGCGTTTGAGTACGCCCCCGGCTGTGCGCACCTCAACGGTCCGGATTTGACCGTCGGCACCTGGGTAGACTGCGGTGACTCGGCCCCTTGGCCAAGTGTTGCGAGGCAGCTGTCCGTCGGCGATCAGGACGGGATCGCCGACCGCGATGAGTGGCCCCGACCCACGGGGCTCCCGCCGGTGTTGCAGCTCGGGAAGGTACTCGCGTACCCAACGGCGCCAGAACATATCAGCGAGCGCCTGAGCGCGTCGCCAATGTTTTTTGTGGTCGATGTCGGTTGAGTCAAACTCACCGAGTGATGGCAGTCGGGAGGAACCACCGAGTAGGATGTGGTTCGGAGTGATGGCCTCGGCGTCCTCGGGGTTCACGGAGACGTGTGTGAGGGGGCGACTGTTTACGGTGTGCTCCACCTCACACAACAAAGTACAGAGCACCTCTTCAGTTGGGTGGCGCTCATGTAAGACCGTAGTTAGGGCGGTCTTTACGCAGCGGACGAGGCGCTCCCATACACCCCCCATAAAGGGAGCAGAAGGGGTTATGAAGCGCCACACGATGCCTCGACGTGCAGCTTCGCGAGACATGGCCTCGCGCATCTCGCGGTCGGCACCGTGCATGTTGGTGCCGTTGTCTGAGTAGATCTCAGTGGGGCAGCCTCGGCGCGCAGCGAACCTCCGCAAAGCTAGGATTGCGGAGTCTGCGCTCAGGCTGGCGGCGAGCTCCAGGTGAACTGCCCGGGAAGTTAGGCAGGTGAATAGCGCCACATAGCGCTTCTGGTGCTGTCGCCCGACGGTCACGCTGAGTGGCCCGAAGTAATCGAGCCCGGTGTATGTGAATGGCCTGCGGTGGTGCGCAAGGCGAGTCTTCGGATGGTCGCCGGTGGCTGGCTTTGGCGGCTGTGCTTTTCGTATTCTACAACTTAGACATTTATTAATTACCGACTTTGTAGTCGGTCGGAGTCTCAGCACCCAGTAGTGCTGCCGGATCTCGTTGATGGTAATTTCTGTGCCACCGTGGTGTAGTCGGCGGTGTGTCCAGTCTATATATAACTTGGTTATTTTGTGTTCGCCGTCAAGTATCGGCGGTCTCTTGACTGCATCGGACACCCCTTCTGTGGCTGCTATGCGGCTGCTTAGGACGATTACTTCGTCTTGAAGCTCGACACGGAGTTCTCGGAGTCTGCTATCTGATGGCATGTCTATATTATTTTTTAATTGTTGCACCTCTAGTGCGAACGAGTCGAATTGTATACATTTTATTAATAATTTTTCGGCGTCTCGGAGGTACTCGGCGGTGAGTATTCTAAATTTACGGTTACTATTGCTGGGTACAGCGGCCTGTGATACCGCTGGCCCTTTATTCAACTTCACCTGCTGAGTGTTGCGCCAGTCGGGATCCTTTTGTGGATTTTTTGTTGTCCTCTTGTAGGCCACCTGTTCTGTTCTTAACAGATCTATAAACTGTAGCACCCGAGCAGTGGTGCGTAGAAGTCTTTCCCATTTGGAAAATCTATTTACATCGGGTATGGCTGAACTTACTTTGATTGTTATGGAGGTGACTCGTTCCTCTCCCGTAGCCTCAGTTGGTGTAGGCTGCTCCATCGGCCATTCTGTCATTTCTTTGTGAAGGAAGGCCGGACCGCTGTACCACTCGTGCTGCGAATTAAAATTAGTGGGAACGTCGCGAGTGGCAGCGTCTGCTATGTTAGACTTTGACGGGAGCCATCTCCAGTCTGTAGTTTTACTGTTTTCCTCGATGTCGGCTATGCGGTGTGCAACAAAAGGTTTATATGTTCTTGAGCCTTTCTTTATCCATGTAAGGACTGTCTTGCTATCTGTCCAATAGGTTATCGTATCTGGTTTCACGTTGTGGCTCTCAACAACGGCTGTAGCTAGTCGGGTTCCCATCACCGCGGCCTGTAATTCTAATCTTGGTATAGATGTAATCTTTAATGGTGTCACTCTTGCCTTTGCCACGACGAGGCTGACACTCACCTGGCCTTCGTGGGTTACAGTCCTCCAGTACAAAGCCGCGGCGTAGGCTGACTCGCTGGCGTCGGTGAAGACATGAAGTTGTAGTGACTGAGGGTCGGTGTATCCCAGATAACATCTAGGTATTCGGACGTCTTTTAGGGCCTTTAAATGTACTATCCAGGTCCGCCACTGGACCAAGAGTCCGTCATCTAGCGTCTGGTCCCAGTCTGTTCCTAGACGCCATGCTTCCTGTAGGATCTGTTTGGCTCGTATTGTTATTGGTGATGCAAGTCCTAATGGATCGTATAATGACATTATTATTTTTAAGGCTTCTCTTTTGGTGGGTGAGGTCTTATCTATCAAGTTCTCAGGTAGTCTGGCTAAATTCAAATTAAAACTAAGTTCGTCTGTAGACGGGTTCCACATTAGACCAAGGATTTTCTCTTCTTGCTCTTTCGAGTTTATGTTGACTATATCTGTGTGGCCTGGACTATCTTGTATCTGTTGGATGACAGTCGCGGAGTTTGAGACCCATTTTGTTAGTTCTAGTTTGGCTTTTCTATGTACGTCACGTACCTGTTTGGATATACGGACTGCTTCTGCCTCGGTTGGGAAACTGTGTAAATAATCGTCCATATAGTGGCTGTCGACGATGGCTGCTACTGCTTCGGGAAACTGGGATGCGTACTGTCTCGCGTTCCAGTTTTTAACGAAGATTGCTGTACATGGTGAACTGGCTGCGCCGAATATTATAGATTTCATGCGGTACTCGGTCGGCGCGCCCTCCCGCCGGTCACCTCTCCAGAGATATCTTAAGGCGTCCCGGTCTTCTGGACGTACCTGTACCTGCATAAACATCTCGGCGATGTCGGCGGTGACGGCGATTCGGTGACGGCGAAAGCGCATCATAACTCCTGGTAAGGACTGTAGTAGGTCTGGACCGGTGAGTAAAAAGTCGTTCAGGGACATCCCCCCTGACTTGGCGGCAGCATCATGTACAATACGCACCTTGTTGGGTTTGCTGGGGTTATGTACATCAAAATGAGGTAAGTACCAGGTCCTTCCTGGTGTGGTTTGTTTCGGAGCTTCTTCTGCATAGCCTTTGCTTAAAAGGGACTCCATCTGTGTTGCATACGCTGTTTTTAGGGCTGGTGTACGGTCTAGCTTTTTTTCTATACTCGTGAGCCTTCTTATGGCGTTCTGATAGCTATCAGGCATCACACTATCCTGTTTTCTCCATAGGAGAGCTGTTTGTATACGACCGTCTGTTAGTCGCGTCGTGTGTTGTTCTAATATGTTTTCTGCTTGTTTCTCAGGATCGGAATTCGGTCGGCGTGGGTTTAACATAAGCGAATCAAGTGAAAAATATTGTTTCAGTTGATTGTCTATGCTGTCATCAGCGGCTGAGAGGCGATTAATAAAATGTACTGTTTGGCCTAGGATTCTACCATAACATCCGTGTAAGACCCATCCTAGTGCTGTAAGTGAGGCGACTGGCTGTTGGCGGCTTCCCCGTTTGACGTAACTTGATATAAGAAGATGCCAGTTGTCTTGGCCTATGAGTACCTTAGGGGTTCCCGCTGTGTATATGAGTTGGTCTTTGATGTCCTGTAAATGTTCGCAGCCCTCTAGGTCGGACTCGGTGATGGTCTGGGATGACAGGTCTAACTTCGGTACAGTTTTCACGGATAATGGGATGCTAGTTCCGTCGGGGTTTCCTATGTATACTTCAACTCTTCGCGAGTTCGGAAAGTCGATGGCTGTGTCCCCTATGGTCTTGACTTTAAATGGATCTGTTTTACCTCGGGCTCCCAGTTTGGCAGCGATGTCTTCGTCTATAAGTGAGATAGTTGATCCGTCATCTAGGAGAGCGTAGGTCAACAAATCTCCCGCCGGTCCTGAAAGTCTGACAGGCGCTATTTTCAGGTAAGCTTGTCTAGGTGATCTATAATTTGAACTGGCGACTGTCTCCTCATGCGTGTCTGGTTTTGTCTCTGTTGGTCTGCTTTTTTTCGTATAATGGAGTAATCTATTATGAGATGCAGTACAGTTATCAATTCCACATTTTCTAAGCTGGCATTTATGATCCTGTTGACGTGTTCTCAGGCAACGGAAACAAAGTTTATGTTTTTTAGCGAGCTCCCACCTCTTGTCCGAGTTTCCTTTTCTGAATGTTTCACAGTTCGATGCGTAGTGTCCCTCAGAGTCGCATATACGGCATTTAGGTGTAATATTCTCCCCAGTGTGCCTCTCAGTGGCATTAAATGCTCTCTGAGGGACACGCCGGGTCGTCTGGTAATCTCTGATGGTTTCAGCTGGAGCAAAGGCACTACAGAAACGGGCATATTCGCTAACATACTCGCTAAAAGATGCTAAGTCAGGTGTGGAGTTATATTTCTCTGTATAGACTCGGTACCATTGTACACGCAATGAGTTCGGTAGTTTTTCTGTTAGTATGCGTAATAATTCAGCATTCATTAAATAATGGCTCTTTTTCAACGCCTGAAGTGTGACGACGCTACTCCTAATGCGACTGGCAAACGTACAAATATCTTTAGGTGCTTCGGTGCATCGCGGTAATGCTCTCAGTTTGTCAGTTTCTGATTGGGCTATTGAGTCGGGTCGTCCGAATTGGAGTTCTAGTTCTCTTATAATATGATCTGGTTGTGCGTTGGCTATCAGTTCTGAGCTAACGATTTCTAAAGCTCTGCCTTTAAGACTTCGTCTGAGCCTAGCTGTATTTTCTATATCATTAAAATAATTCTTAGTGGTGTCATATATTGCTTTAAATGATAACCACTCGGTATGTGACCCGCTGAATATGGGTAATGTCATTATGACCTTCGATGCCGATGGATACGAAAATGAAGACTCCATCGGTTTTCTATCAGCAAGTGCGGCTATAGCGGAAGTTAATTCAGATATAAACGGTTTTAACATATCGTTACTATTAGCTTGATCTATATAATGTTCTGTTACGCCCCCAGCCCGGGGCGCCGGAGCAGTCTGTGTATAAGGTTTCTCTATGTTTTCTATTGTACCCCCAACCCGGGGTACCAGAGGAGTCTCTTGTTGAGTCTCTTGATAAGCGGGTGTATCCCCAACCCGGGATACCAGATGAGTCTCCTTTTGGAGCTTATTTAAATCTATATTTTCTATTGTACCCCCAACCCGGGGTACCAGAGGAGTCTCCTTTTGGAGCTTATTTAAATCTAATTTCGGATCTGTGCCCCCAACCCGGGGCACCATAGGAGCTTCCAACTGAGGCTCTATTCCGTGGGTCTCCTTCTGGAGGTGTCCACTTACTATACGTGGTTCATTGCCGAGTCGTATCGAGGGCGAACCTTCTTGTAACCACGAACGAACGTACTCTGTTCTAGAATGGGCATCATCATCATAGTCAGTGTCATCGGCCGATTCTTCAGCCCTACGTAAGGTAACTTCAGCTAACTGTAATTTAATTTTGAGCATATCCTCCTGTGCCTTCAACGCTCGTTTGCGCGCCATCGATTTATTATGCAAAGAGGATCTAGATCTTATAGTAACGCCTGGTTCACGGCTCACTGGCTCAGTTGTACGTACCCCTTCTATCTGTTCAACAGGGCGTAACGTATTGTCTGATCTATTCTCTCCCAGAGACCACGGCTGTTTACTTAAATCTGTTTGCGTCTTAGCGCTGGAGGGCCGTGGTGTACTGGTTGAGGGTTGAGCCATGGACGATGGCGCGCTTACCTCTGATCCAACTGGTACTGATGGAGAGCGTGGAGGCTGCTCGTGGCGCAGGATCGGGTCTCGTGTCTGCTCTGCTGCTTTGCCTTGAGATCTGGTGGTCGGCATGTTGATCACTGACACTGTTTCACTTACGTAGGTTTAAACAAAGTCGACAGTACGCACAAAAAATTATTACTGTTTATTTTACTATTTACTGTTTATATATTCACTATAAGTACTGTCTAAATGCGAACGACTGTTATTAATTCACGCACGACTATTAACTGACGCACGAACGACACTGAGTTTATACTGAACTGTTTGTTTTATTTTACTGGCTTTTTAAAACGTAACGTGCACTGAGTTTATTTTTACTGTTATATACTTTACTGTTCAATCACGCACACGTAACTGGCACTATTTACTGGCTTATAATATATGGTTATAAACACATATCAAACTTTCACTGACGTAACTTATACTGAACGGAATTTTGACTCTATTTAAAATTATAAAACACTGACTCTAATACTGTTTAGCAACACTGACTCTAAGTATTCCTATTAGATTAATTCTAATTGGAATATAAAAATGCTGAAATAAATGGGTTAGACACACGGAAATCAACAATAGCTATGTGCGATTTATCCGACCGGAAGCTGACCTTACGGAACAGCAACGCTTTCTGCCGGCTCGCAATGGACACAACGGTCTGGATGGACTAGACTTAGAATATGCGATACGTCCGACCGGAAGCTGCCTATACAGACAGCGACCCTATGTGCCGGCTCGCAATTCAATCGTCAGATCGCAGGAACCAGATATACGGCTCGCAAGGACCAGAAATATAGCGGACGGCCTCGCGCGGGTGTCAGAAACTGTCTCGCGACAGAGTTGAACACCACTGGTCGGCTTAAGTCCGTGTCTATATGGGTGATAAGCGATTGACCGTTGGTATCAGTTTGCACACTTCCCTGCCCTGAGGTAAAGGTGGACTGTAAGCTATAGTGAACGAGTGCAGGAAAGTGGTTTCCGTGCGTCTCTACTGATAGCTTGAATCAGCCAGTTACGGCCCGATTCCGATTTGTTTCCTGAAAATGCCAATAAAATAAAACAATAATATTCCAAGGAATAGTTATGTTCGGGATTATCGGCCCATTCAGGGTGTAGCGTCTGAGACAAAGTCTCGAAGACTACTACTGGCGACTCGGCTAAGAATTCGCAATTTGTTTACAGATCGCGCCAGCTTAGGTACTCCGAAACTTTACCTTAACGAGGGCCGCTAATTCCGAGAACGTTTTTATTCATTTTGCACAACTGTTTTTTCTATTGTTCACAACATTTTTCTTATTCTAAATTTATATCTATTTACAATTGTTTATGTATCTATTGTTTAGGGTTGTTGAAAGTGGTTACCCATCCCATGGTAAGGTCATCTGGACTGTATATATATTTAATAATTCACAATATCGATTTTAATCTAGAAATGTTAGGGAATGGGGTCTATGTTACTACTTTAAAGCTAAATTATACAAAACTGTTTATGTACTGTTTACAAAACTATGTTTAGGCATTATCTACATATTATTGCACATTCTTTACACATTATTTTAAGACGATCTCGTAACATTTATTAGGTATTTTTAGTACAGATTTACTCTCGCTATAAAACTACATCTTAACTAAGTTTACATGCTGCCAACATTACAAAGCTAATTTTACTATACAATAAGGTGGGGTGATCGGCTCATGGCTCGACCAATAGGAAGACGGAATTTTACAGTTCTTATGTATCTAAGGGTCCGATTGCACTATGATCACTTGTTCACTTTAGTTTTCACTGATTACTTTGATTTTTTACACACACACACGAATCACTTTTTTAAACAGTTTTGTCTGTCGCGAACACAATTCGTCTTACATCTATGGTTAGTCCATATTAATATTATAAATGCGAAAATAACTCTGTCTGTCTGTATGTTATGCCTTCACGCCTAAACCACTGAACCGAAATTTGGTATAGGGGTAGATTAGACCTTGAGAAAGGACATGCTATGTTTGGTCGCGATAACCGACATTCACACAGGTAGAGCCGTGGGTAAAAGCATGTATAAAATATGTCAACAGAATCGAATTGGTAAATTATTATCAATCGATATTATATTATTGCATTAGATCCGATGTCAGCCAAAATTACATGTCCAAAATTAAATCATTAATAAATTAAATAACACCAATCCATGATATAGATGCAATAGTCAATAATAATGTCAATTCATAATAAAATATAAATTCAATAACTGGACTATTACTTAAAAAATAATTTTTAATAGAAACTGCTAATATTTTTTACACTTATCTATAGGAAATCTACTTACTTTAATATTTCGGAACATTAAAAATAGATGTCACTGAGATCGGCTCGAACAAATCGACTTCTTTCGTGTGTTCCAAAAGTTTCACCGAACGTATTTTTTTTAAAGACAAATGGTCACTACAACAGGAAATGAATTCCACGCGAGCAAACGGACCGGAAAATTAATTCCGTGGGCATCATCGCAGATTTCTTGATATAAAAACGAAAATGGCAATAATTACTGCACCATGAAAAGACCCTATGACATGCATGTATTCAGATAATGAAATATAATACTCAAGTTTACTGTGCATATTGTCATCTTGTGAATGTAAATAGAATGATATAGACATTACATTTTCGTTCATTAGTTACAAACTAGTAGAGACCACCTTATCCAAAAAAGCATAATATAGGATTGATGATTACTTGAAAGATAAGAATGTCTGGCTTGAGCATGGTGCAGGCCCTTCGTAAAATGCTATAATTACAGCATGGTACTGTATTAGTTACGTGACTTATTTGTTATATTATGTAACTTTGTTTTAATTCTTAATATTATAAAGTGTTTTATATACTTGTTGTGATGTATTGTTTATCCAGACGCGAAATGTACATTCGTACACATTTAGCTTTAAGAAAAATATTGCTAATTGACGTCTAAAAAATGCCGCAGTGGAGTTTGTTGCGCCGTTTCTTCTCCACCAGCGCCTTGGAAGCGGTGGTAAACTTAGATTAAGTAGAATTAAAATTGACGTCAATAAGAAACAATTTTATTTTTCAACATTGAAAATAATTGACTATGACTATGACTATGACTATGACTATGACAATGACAATGACTAGTAATGCTGACCAATATAAATGAGATTACACAAATCTTAACACCGACAGCAAAATTCGTAACTGTATTATCACTCTTGCATTTCATTTTCCTGCTAATAATAACATAAAATATTTTGCAAAATAACAAAAAAATTATACACGGCGCAAATACTTTCATGCACACCCACAAAGCATGAAAATAATACCATATATTATTAACGTGTCGATGAAGCAACCCAAAATTCAAAAACCACAAAACACAATATAACACGGATAAAAATATTGGCACTAGCCAGACAGTCACTGCAAGTTTTATGAAACTCCACTTCTCCGGCACAAAAACTTTCATCATTTTGTCGTATAAATTCGTAGTGTAAACCCACGTCCAGCATCTTAGGCTTATGTCTGTTAGCTGGTATAGGAATGAATACATGTATGCATAAATCCTTTTCTCTTGAGTTCTTTCGACAAATCCGTATTTGGAAACACAAATAAATAACAAATATAAAGTTCGCGACACTGCTAACTGCATAAGAACTTTTTGGTTCAATTTTCTGATCTCCGGCCGGTGTATGAAGAGTGCTGTTTGAATGATTAAACATACTATTGAGAATATAGTTCCGGCTACAAGCAAATAATCCTTGATAATAGCAAACATGTTCTACTAGTTTGACGGTTAAATCCAGTCTTAAAGAAAATGTGGATATTCAAGAAACTCCTAATAATATATATATATATAATATATATATATATATATATTTATGATGATAAATTATCCTCATCGCATATTTGTTCAAAAAATTATATAGCATTTTACACAACCTGTTCTTTTTTAAATTATTTCCAAACCAGACGTGTGTAATGCCAGGGGCGTTACACTCGTGCTACACATTAAATGAGAACCTTCTGACGCCCTTCTTTTGCCTTTGCAATTGTGTGGCCATCTTTGTATTTATTTAAATGCGCCAATAGAAGTGGTTTTTAAATACGTTATTAGTTACTTCATCAACGGGCAGAAGCTAGTATTACCATATTAAGTTCGCTGCGTAAGAACTCTGATCCAGTCCCAGAATCGAATCAGAACCTCGTCCGTAAATTAGTAGGTGTATCCACTTGGGGCCTGGGACCCCAGCGAAAGTTTTCGTGGGCTCATGACGGTTACAAAGACAAAAATAACATAAAGAAAAGCGCATGTCAGAAGAAAGCAACATGTTTGTACATTGTTTAGAACTAGAGTAACTTCTATCCCGGTTAGGTGAAGTCTCAAATTAAATAGATGTAGATCAGCCTCTCTAGACAAGTGGCAATTCGCTGGCCGACGTAGGTATTCTAGAATGGAATAACGAATGTATTGAATTTGACGTTTATAACATTGCTTGACGACTGTCTTAAACGTCAAATCCCATACATATGCTTTTCCATTCCACGATACGCCGCCTAGCGAATTGCCATTTGCCTAAAGGGGCAGTTGTTGATACGTTTCAAGATGCTGACAACGCATGTATAATTTATATAACCATTACTTCAACGCATATTTCGTGATATAATAACAAAAATAGCAATTATTTCTGCACCTTGCAAAGACCCTATAACACGCATGTATTCAAATAAATTATTATAATGGGCACGTGATTTAAAATGCCCGTCTTGTAGTATTTGCAAATAGAATGATACAAACAATATATCTTCGCTCAAAAGTTGTAAACTGGTAATGCTCACCAAAATAAATGAGATTATACAAATTTTAAAACTAGCAACAGCAAATTTGACATCTGTGACTGAATTCTTATGTTTCACCTTCCTGCTAATAATGACAAAAAATATTCTAGAAAATAACAAAAAATTTGTTAGCGGTACAATAAATTTCATACACACCCACAATGTAGTAAAATAACGCCATGTAGAAAATCCCATCTGACGAGCCACTATATAATTTATAGACCATAAAACACAATATAACCCGGATAATAACGTTGGCACTAGTAAGACAATCACTGATAATATTAGGAAACGTGTCTTCTCAGGCGCAAACACTTTCACCATTTTATCGTTCAAGTTCTTCGTATAGACCCACGTCCAACATCTTAGGCTGATGTCTGTAAGCTGATTTAAGAATAAATCGATGTAAATATATCTCCTATCCACTAAGATTATTTCGGTATATACTCGTACGTATTTGGAACCACAAATAACTAACAGATATAAAGTTCGCCATACTGCTAGCTGCATAAGAACTTTTTGGTCCAATTTTCTTATCTCAGGCCGGCGTATAAAGAGTATGGTTTGAATTATTAAACACATTTTATTGAAAATATAGTTCCAACCAGGAGCAAATAATTCTTGATGTCAAACATGTTCTCCTAGTTCGACGGTTAGACCAAGTCTTCAATAAAAAGTGGTTAGTCAAGAAACTTCTAGTTATGCTAATTCCTCATCGCATATTTTGTTCATAAAATGACGTAACATACTTTATACAACCTGTATTTTATTAATTGATTTTCTTTATACCAGATGTGCGCAACACAAGAGACGTTATACTCGTGTTGCATATCCTGCAAGAACCTCCTCACGCCCTTCTTTCTTGCCTTTATAAACTTCAGCTTGGGGATGAAACTAGGTTAGCCGCAAAGGTTTTGAAGAGTCCGCCCATTCATAATGGAAGGCGCTTACATAAGCAAACAGATGATTAAAAAATAAAAACCCGACTGCCACTGAAAAGACCGAAATAAGTTTGATAGCAGGCGGTACCCATTAATTTTCTTTCGGTTTATGATTGGCAAATGGGTACCGCCTGCTATCAAACTTATTTCGGTCTTTTCAGTGGCAGTCGGGTTTTTTTATTTTTTAATAATTTGTGTTATTTTATACTTTTTAGTGACATGTATATCTTTTTGTAATCTCCTTCTAATTTCCTTCATATCGTTTATCCTTGAAATAAAAACTTAAATCAATAAGTAAGAAAATTATCGAGAATTATTGTTTTGTTAAACAACTTTAAATCGTTATATATCCTAAACTATTATTTAAAATGAAAAATGATAAAAGAAACCTAAAGATGATTTTAAAATACCTATTCAACGACACCCCGCTTGACATAGTTCATCGACTTTTTTTATTTTATTTTGACAATATGGCGTCTGGTTGTCGCTATGATGAATTTTGATTACTGTCATGTCTTTAGTGGCACTCCCAAGGTTAAGACGAATCGATTGACGTAGGAATTATCAAAATCGGCCTATGTATTTGGTCTCTAGAATGCCACATAGAAACGAACATACATACATACACTGATAAACACATTACCCTCCTTTGCTTCGCGCTGTCGGGTAAAAAGAAGCGCTCAAGTGGGACTTGAACCCACGACCTTTCCTTTTTACAGGGGGAATGCTCTTCCAACTGAGCTATAGAGCCACACCTGAATCACTTCAAATTTTCCTTCTCTTTATATCCGTCTTTAAGGGCGACGGTGGAGCCATCTACCAACTCTCTTACGAACTGTTGGAACCAATGAATGATTTTTCAACCATTTTTAACCATTGATTTTTGATGACTCCGCCCAAATATTTGAATGATATTTTTATTAAACTTGAGCGCTTTTCTCCCAATGTATTTCGAATATACTAGGCTAACCAACACGTCTCATTTTTATACTTTTTGAAAATGTTTTCGGTGTCCGGAGATTTTAAACTTTTAAACATATTTTTATAATAATAATCAATCAATCAAATATTTATATTGTAGTCCACTGCTGGACATAGGCCTCTCCCAATAATAATAATAATTATTAATATTTTTTACAGAATGTTCGGAATATACGACAAACTTAGATTACGGCTGTACTAGACCTGGCAGGGTGGACCGAGTTTCTGACGATGAAAAACAATGTTATGACTATAGACGTGCATTTTTTGTCGAGGGAGGACGTGATGCTTCCCGGGAAAAATATCCCCATATGGTAAAACAAGCAAAATATCCCCATATGGTGAGACAAGCAAAATATCCCCATATGATAAGACACGTAAAATATCCTCACATGGATAAGACAAGCAAAAACCATACTGATATTACAAATGCGATAGTAACTCTGTCTGTCTGCCTGTATGTTACACTTTCACGCCTAAACCAGTGAACGGATTTTGATGAAATTTGGAATAGGGGTAAAGGACATAGCCAACATCCACGCGGGCGGAGCCGCGGGCAAAAGCTAGTACCTAGCTAGTAAGAAAATCAAAATATCCCCATAAGGTAAGAAAAACGAAATATCCCATATGGTTAAGACAGGCATAATATCCCCATACAATAAAACAATCAAAATATCCCCATTATAGAAAGAAAATCAAAATATCCCCATGTGGTAAGAAAAGCAAAATATCTCCATTTTGGTAACAAAAGTAAAATATCCCCATTATGATAAGACAAGCGAAATATCTCCATATGGTGAGATATGCAAAATATCCCCATGTAACAAGACAAGCAAAATACCGCCGGGCACATAGTTATGTCCTGCATGTTTACTGTCGGATGGAGAACATCCCTATCCCTTTTGGTATTTATTTTTTAACACGCTTTTATTAGCGTCACTTGTAACTATGTATGTAAGAAAATCTTGGAATCTTAATTTGACCCACTTCCCGGTCTTCGATTAGGATGAAATGTTTCACACGCTCTGAGTTCTGATGACAATATATGACTAGCTAAGAACCGTCATTACAAATCCAATATGGCGGCCTCCCCAAGATGCGGACTGGCTGTTTGAAATCCGCCCCCATGATATGGGTATCAAATGAAAGGGTTTGCTGTCAGGAATACGAAAAAAGTAGTTACGTGACTTAAATCCAATATGGCAGACGTCCAAGTAATTTTTAGTGCGTGCTAAAAGCGTGTTAAAAACTATTTTTTTTAATTAGTAAATTATTATTTATTTATTTACAGGCCTTGCTGGGATATGGAGACACCGTAGACACAGCGGAGTGGCTCTGCGGTGGCACTGTCATCAGCAACTGGTTCATTTTAACCGCTGCCCTCTGTTTAGCAAGTAAAAAATTGTAAGGCAGACCACCCCTCCAAATACCTCCACATATGGGTTCTAGAATCTGGCGTTATATTTTCAATGGTTCGGTAAAATACGTCGCCCTGGGTATTTTGAAGCGATCAGACCCTTCTGAGAATTGGCAGAGGTATAATGTTGCGAAGATCATCCCCCACCCGGAGTATGCAACTCCAAGCAAATATCATGACATCGCACTACTGAAACATGGTACGTACATATTATCAATCGATCACAGTCCACTGCTGGGCATAATCCTCTCCCAATTTTAGGAGGCTTTGCCCTACTGTTTCCACGCAGGCCAAACGGGTTGGTATAGGGTTTAATTTCGAGCTTTCCCCGTGCAGTGATATCGCCTGCGTATTTTTCCGTTAGTCCATTCGTAAGGCACCCTTCGGATGAGATAGTGTGGTGATACTTGTATTCTTTCTCCGTCACCACACAAATTATATGCAAGTTAATTAATATCACATTGTTGATCAAGTCACGAACTGCAATACATCAATCGATGGACATATTTATACATTTTATATTATTGTCAGAGAGTAGGACGATCTGAGTGTTGGACGATATGCGTGTTAGACGATATGAGTGTTGGACGGAATACGTTTTTTTTTCGTTGGACGATTTGAGCGGAAAAAGTGCCTGTGGGCATTTGTTTTTTGAAATCGAAACGACTTTATAAAAATGATTGCTAGCACAAACTAGTAGGCACGTAAACACGTGATCCCACAACTTCTCCAGGATCTCAGCATCGGATCTAGAGTTCATGGATATGGGACTCCAACGCCGCAATAATAAAATTCCGTTCATAACAGGCTTTGTTACGCGAACAAACATACAATTCGAACTGTCAAGTGGAATTGTGAACCTTCTCTTTTTTGAAGTCGGTTAAAAAGCGGTAGTTATGTTTCAGGATACAATTCAGTACTGCTGTATTACCTGCCTGTATTGAAACTAATGAGATCCTGGACTTTTATTACGCGACAGCCACTGGGTGGGGAGCCCTAGGGCGCCATAGAGAACTGTCGGATACATTGCAAGAAGTAAGTTATGAAAAACAAGTATAAAACTCGCTAGAAGTCTTGTTAAATGAACGTCAGAAGAAGACACTCCTTAATTTCAACACACGAAATGATAAAATTGATTGATTTGACGATCTTTTAGGCTGTTTTGCAAAAATTCTCTACTGAAGAATGCGCAGCTACTTTTGGGCAGAACAGAAATTTGCAAAACGGCTACGATGAAGCCACTCAGGCCTGTTATGGTGATAAAGACCAGACTATCAACACGTGTCCGGTATGCATTCAATCACTTATTTGACGTTATTTACTTACTATGATTATAGCATACATCTTTCGCTTCCTCTTAGTTCATTAATTCTTTTCATATATGATCGCTAGTTTTGGGTACTCTTTACATGGCCTTTCTTCAATATTCCTTCAATCTAATATGAGGCCGTCAAGCTGTGGGCCACCAATGTAATATTGTTGGTATCTCTTTCCTGAGACTTTGCCTTCAACTTAACATGAGGCCTGGTGACATCGTATTGACGTATCCCATATAAAAAAAACTACCCATACTGTGTTGCCTAGATTCCCTCGCTTCATACCTGTTTCGTCAGTCTCCTTTCGTCCTAGCCTTTTCAATATGTTCCACTTGGTAAAACCTTGTAAGAACGTTCTTTACCACTAGCACAAAAAACTATCGTAAACGTATCCAGTGAACGGTACCCCTAGAACGGACAGCTATCATAATCGTATAGTATTGAGAGAACGGAGCATTGCGATTAGCCCGCTTCACACACACAGGTTCACAGCAAGCAGCCGGCCAATCACAGTGCTCCTTTCTGTCAATACGCTTACTATAATATTTGGATAGTTGTGTATGCTAGGGGTGCGGAGCGTTGCGATTGGCAGGCTTCACACACACAGGTTCACAGTATACAGTTACGATCACAGGATAGATAATAGAACTAGATTACGAGATCGGTACTGAACTCCGAACCACTGTCAAATAGCCATTTATTTTCGGACTGGACTGTTATGCTGTGAAGTCTAATTAAATGAATGACATCTTGTAGAGTGAATGAACAAAATGTGATGAACTTTTTCATTTCATTTTAGACTTAAAGTCCAAAATTAAACGTATTTTTTTGCTGTGGACTCATCCTTCTTGAAGAACCTTATATTGTTTAAACAGTTTGACCATAACTGTAACCGAGACTTAGGTATGTGCGCGACCAGAAGGGGGGAGTGTCGACCAATCGACTATTAGATTTGGTTAGCAAGCCTCCGACACTCACGGCCTCTTCTCCCGCCCTGCCGCGTTTTTCTGGGGCGCGGTACAGTGGATGCGGTATACTTTAGTCACTTGGGAGCACCACAGCAAGACCATCCTTGCAGGATTCCAGTTAGTATTATCTTTTGAAGGAATTTTTACAGCATTAAGTATGCTAACTATACAAATCAAATACATAGGGAAAAAGAATCTTCTGGGGCGGGACTCGAACCCGCAGTCTTTCCCTTACAAGGGGAATGCCTGACTAATTCGGCTACCGAGACACGCCCGATATAATTAAAATTTCCCATCTTATACGTCTTTAAGGCGACGTGGCGTCATCTACCTATTTTCTTACGAACTATCGGAATCAATGAATGATGTTACAATCATTTTTAAACATTGATTTTTGATAACTGCGCCCAAACAATTGAAGGAATTTTTACAGCATTAAGTATGCTAACTATACAAAAAAAAAGTCCCGCCCGAGAAGATTCTTTTTCCCTATGTATTTGATTAGTATTATCTTGTTGACGTTAATTTCCTTTCTGTAACAGGGCGACAGCGGGGGCCCACTTCAAGTTACATCAGGATTTGGATCATGTTTCTACAACGTCATAGGTGTGACATCATTTGGCACGCCCTGCGGTGGCCTAGGCAACCCCGGTGTCTATACAAAAGTGGCATATTACACGTCTTGGATAGAAGACGTTGTGTGGCCTCGAGGATGACGAAGAAGCATCTGGTTCATGGATACTTTTGAAGTTGCCTGCTCATCAAAATCATTCATTGATCCGTACTTTGAACAAGTTGAAATAATTAAACCCCCCGGGTCTTGAGGTTTGACTTCGGGGGTCTTTCTTCCTCGCCAAAGATATTGAATCCCGAATGGATTTGTTATGTAAAATATTTTAATTTATATGATACTAGCTGTCGCCCGCGGCTCCGCCCGCGTGGATGTCACTTATCGCTAAATTAAGATTTAAACTATCCTATCTCTCAAGTTGGATCGAACTGCACATGGTGTGCGAATTTTATTATAATCGGTTTAGTGGTTTAGGAGTCCATTGAGGACAAACATTGTGACACGAGATTTATATATATTAAGATTATATTTTGCTTATACAGTTAGGTAGGTATATTCATTAGATTATATCATCGGCGTTTCATTACAAACTAAAGTAAAGCCAACGAGACGCGAGAAAAAAGGTAAACAAAGCCCTTTCGGACCCACGCTACCACCGCCGATACCACTGGTGGTAGCGTGGGTCCGAAACGATACCACCAAGTAGTGTTGTGATTTGTGTTCAACATATAAAAATACTAAATGTTGTGGCTCTATTACCATTGCAAAGGTATTTAGTCTTTTTCAATTGCTTTGCTTATAGTATTTATTATAGCTTAAATTATTGCTGAATTATAATTTAACTGCCCGTGGCAAGCTCGAGAAGGGCAGATGGGTTAGTTTGTTATTACGATGCACACATTTTTTTTTGTTTATTTTAAGGATATAAAAACTATCATTACACAGAAAGATCATACTAATTGTGTAGCTGATACCCATAGTAATGCTATTTTAAAAGAAAAGTGTAATTTGCGAGAAAGTGTTGTGGCATCGGATAAACCAATTCAGAGACTGTATGAGTCTAAAAAGAGAAAATTTAATGACCAAGGATTAAATTTAGCAATCAATGATTTTCCTCCATATGAAAGCGTCAAACATTTTCTGCATGATGCTCAGAACAAATCTGCGCAAATCTCAAAAACCAAATTCAAAAATTTAAAAGAAGTAGAAGTTCCGGCTCAAATTCAAAATTTTATTTTAGCAGACTATTTCAATGTAGAATCCGGCAAGCAAACTCGAATCCTTGTTTTTAGTTCTTATAACTCCCTAAAAATAATTCCTGATGTAAAAGAATATTTCATGGATGGTACTTTTTATACCTGTCCAGCACCATTTGTTCAATTATATAATATTCATGGTGATATGTCCAGCAGTGTGGAGACAACCAAAGTGAAACCACTAATATTTGCGTTGATGTCCGATCGCACGGAAAAGAGTTATATGGTTTTGTTTAATTTGATCCAGTCCCAACTTCCAGATTGGAAACCATAAAAGATACATTGTGATTACGAAATTGCGCCTATGAAAGCGATTTTAAAATTATTTCCAGACATTGTGCTTAAACGATGTTATTACCACTGGAATCGCAATATATGGAAAAAAGAAAATTATTAGGAAATACTAAAATCAAAGCAGAACGAAGAATTGTTTCTCTGATAGCAGCTTTGCCACTTCTTCCAAGTACAAACATCTTAGAAGGCTCAGATCTGAATGTAGTAACAAAGACTGATAGTCAAAATTTTTAAAATATATGGAAACCTTTTGGTTTAAGATACATTCACCAAACGTATTTAGTGTGTTTGGTGAACGCCATAGAACAAATAATATCTTGGAAGGTTTCCATTCTAAAATTAATAAGTTATTAAATAAAAATACGGTAACACTGATGCGTTTATTAAAGCAAGATGTACATAATTCCGAAATAACACCAAAAAAACGTCGTAAAGATCAAATAATCAACGATGATTATATTACCGATATACAAATGCAAATTATCAACAAAATAATCCCAATAGGCCATGCTTTAGATAAATTACGATGAACTTTTTCAATAATTTCTCTCATAAATACAGTTACCTTATACGTTTAGTAAACGCATTACAATAGGTTCCCACTACACTGTTTTATTTATCGATTTATTAATAAGGAGTGGGACCTTCTAAAATATTCTTTTAAATTTTGTTTTTCGCCAAGTTGTTTACTTATTTACAGATCTGTCATTTATCTGTACCTAACTATATTTTTTATTTTATTCATTCTTTCATAACAATTTTTACATTGTGTTGAATACATCATATTTACAACCATTATTTAAATGTCCCAATTACAACTAAGTATCTCATATAAACTTAAAAATAAATGCATGCACCTATACTATACCTATTACTTGTTTTATATATCTTTTTTATATAAAATTATCATCAGAATAAATCGTATTTTCATTGAAAATGTGCGTTACCACCGTGTCGTGTTTCGCGATCTTTGTTTGTTTTGTGATGTTCATGTTCATGTTTGAGCCACGAGTCCAAAAGGCGTTAATGTAACTACTTGGACAAAAAGTCGACATGGCGTATGTCGTAGGCGAAATCATATTTCTTCTCCTCGTAGTACCGTAGGCGAACTTATATTTCTTCTCCAGGATGATTAGTGGGGACGACAGGGTGGGGACGACAGGGGGGGGGGGACAGGGTGGGGACGACCGGGAATAGACGAATTTTACGTTATTACTAGGAATACGATAAGGCGCAATAGTGAAGAAAAGTTACAAATTTTGCTGTTAGTGTTAAAATTAATTAACAACACACAACATTACTAGTTCAAAATATTTGATTGACAATGTTAAGAATTAAGAGTAATTTCAATTTTATTATATCTTTCGTACACTTGTATGATCTTCTTGTTCTGACCTTCTTAGTACTATATTATTATATGTCTGGAGCCGGGTCTTCTGTTATATGTATCCAGTAATTGGTCTCAGGGCCATACAATGTCTTCTATCCAGGAAATGTAATAAGGGATGTGGGTGAAAACCCCAACGCTGCTGAAGGGACCCCGGGGACAAGGCGACCCAAATGAAATTAATGCAATGATTTCAACACCGCAAGGTCTGGAAGTTGAATCCTTTGCAATCTGCGATCCTACTTGGAGCGGGCCTCCACTGTCAACCTGAAAAAAAAACTCAAACTTAACATTAAGGCCTGTATTCCAGAATGACACAGCCTGAATCGCGATTTATCTGAGGACAGATTGATAGATTTCACATAATATTATCTATATACAGGGTGTAATCGTTAAGTGTGTCCAGGCGATTAGATACAGATATCAAAAAACTTTAAACTGATATCGAAAGCACGTTACCTAATGACTAAAATGACATCAAAAACTTTTAAAAACTCATACGACAGGTATCTAAAATTTTGACATTAAAACTCCCATACATTTAGTATGAGATTAGTAGAAAGGTTTTAGTGTCCTTGTTTTAAAAGAATATTTCGGTTTAGTACTTGTCAAATATTTACAATTAATATGACATTTCATTCAAAATGTCATATTAATTGTAAATATTCATTTGTTTAGATATTTAATGTTATTCTGACATAGATTCTGTTTCGCCATCGGAACTGGAGTCGGAGTCATTCTGCAAATTTATTATGAAAGGGTCGATAATATCGTCGAATCTACTATCACGATCCCAATAAGCATTTTCATTTTTTTGGACATGATCATCACATTTCTTCCATTTTTCTGCCGTAAACTCCGAAAACAATTTGGTCATTATGCTTATCTTTTCATCTAGTGAAGAATTGATATGGTTTTGGGCTACATTGTTTTTAATATCAGCCCAAACCAACTCAATGGGATTTAAATCAGGATGGTACGGCGGTAAACGGAGAACAGTATGGCCATGGGTTTTCAGCAGTTCGTCAATTCTGTACAGGAGTTCTTTTTGTGTATCATTGATAAGAAGTTGCAGTTGAGCTTTTGTCATGGTCTCTGAAAATTCAACATTGTGGCGCCGTAACCAGTCCTGCATTTCAATTTTGAGGCTAGCTATAGTTGGTTTCTTCTCAACCTGAACGCTGTGGTATGACGCGTTATCCATTACCACAACAGAATTCGGCAGCAACTTATCTCTTAATTTTTCATCCACCCACTTGTAAAAAGTAGACCCGATCATGTCTCCATGATAGTCGCCAGTCTTAGCGTCTGATTTGAATATCGTTAATGCACCATCAACCAAGCCATTTCGACAGCCAGCGTGTAAAATTAGTAAACGCCGTCCTTTCCCAATATCAGCATGAATTCCAAGTTCAGACAATGATTGCCAACATTTACTCACATTATGAGTGACGTTTATATACGTTTCATCGAGGAAATATATGTTGCGGTTTTGCATTCTGTAGTTTCGGATTTGTGTCAGGTATTTTTTCCGCCACTCTGTAATGTTAGGCTGCTCTATAAGGAGATGTCTCTTTGATTTGCATTCTTTGAAACTATAACCCATAGTGTGTAAAAGCTTTCTAAGGTATTCTCGTCCACAATCCAGTATGCCATCTTTTCTCAAACTTGATAGTAACTTACGGATACTTAGAACTTGTTTTTCGATTTCGTAAAACTGATGAATTTTTGAATGAATTTTTATAGCATTTATTATGCTAACTGTTAAGTTCGAAAAACGTTTGAAAAAATGAAATGCTCAAGTGAGACTCGAACTCACGACCTTTCGCTTACAGGGCGACTGCTCTGCCAACTGGGGGCCTACCACAACCGTTTACAAAACAGTCTTATTGCAGAGAGTTTTGTGTCAAGCTTGAAGTAATCTTGCTTATATTCGTACCACAACCGTACATTGTGCATGTCATGTATTCCTGCTTAGTGCTTTTGTGACGTCAAATTAATTTTAGTTCATTCAATTCGTACCATGACGAGATTTTAGAGCAGTATTGTATTTAACATTATTGTTTTTATGTCAAATTTAGCCGTTTTAAAAAAGTTGCTAGGTAGCAACTTTTTTATTATTGTTTTGCAAAATACTGCTCAAAAAATCATTTTCGTAACCCAAAAAGCAAGTAAACCGTATTTATATACATTAACTTAAACAAAAAATGGTCAAGCTGACTATTATAACGGTTTAAAAGTACTTTTTATTGTATTCCACGGATACCTCCCTGTTTGGCCAAAGCGGCCGTTATATCTAACTCAAACCGACTAAAACCGCACGCGGTTTCAATAAGGTGGATCAATAAGGCATTTTCGTCACCCACGCTCAGTCTTCTCCGGTTTTTAGCTAGCATGGTGCCTAGTGAGAAGACTCGCATCCCGAGAAACGCCTACAATTGCAAGTATAAATTGTACAGAAGAATGCATACAAATTGCTTAGATATTAAGCAAACAAATACAATTCTAAAAATTACAAGTATCTTACTTCAAAGTAAAAACTTATTTTTAGAAATCCTTTTTGAATGAAAAAAAACTCTATGGTCTTCTAAAAAAGAAATCACTGACATTAGGCGTAGGGCTTGACTCCATGGAAGATTTCAGTATCCGGTGATTTTTCTCTAGGTTTAATAAATCTTCGGAAAGCCTCCGGACATTCTTCGATTACGCGGAAGTTATATTTAGTCATATTCGTATTTTTTTTAAGTACCTACCTAATTGAGACATTGTATTACTATTATTATCATAATCCTCTTATTAAAACATTATGAAACCGTCCAATTTGTACACTAATGAAATCAACTTATTTTTTTTAATAAATATTTCCCAACATTCTACACAACGCTATCTAGACCCATAGTAAGCATAGCTTAACTAGCTTGTGTTATGGAATCTAGAATGCGGATAAACATACTTAAATACATTTTTTTTAAATACATACATATTATACATAGAAACACCCAGACCAATGCAAATAGCCATATTCATGCATACAAATATTTGCACTGAGCGGGAATCGAACCCGCGCCTCTTGCGTGGCAGTCGCGTTCACTACCGCCACGCCACGCCGACTTTGTGCCCGTAATACGGCAATAGGTGGACCGACCGAATGCAATGATTGATGAAATGTGGGTGTTGATGTTAATTCGCCTCTGCCTAACACTCCGGGGATATAGGCGTGATTATATGTATATGTTACCTACTTTTTAATAAATGCACGAACATCTATACGTCATATACTTCGATGAAATCGTATCGCTATGGAATCTAATTATATAATCAAAAATATATAGTAAAATAGTGTTCATGAAAAAAGGCGAATATTTAACTTTATATAAAATCTCCGGAGTTTTTGAGAAAGATAACCGGTTGTTCGCAAAAATCTCCAGAGGTGCTCCGGGTTTTTTGTCTCCGGAGAACAGCCCTAATGCGAATGAATTATTGCAAGGAATACATAACTCTTTCTAAATAGTTCATTCATTTCCGTCAATAAGCAAGAATAAAATAAAACATTATTGTACGCTCATGGTACGAATTTGAGTAAGGTTATTTTTGTGCCTGCAATCAAGGAAAAGAGAGATCGCTGTACGTTCTGTCATACTGTATAGCGCCATCTCTTTCTCACACACAACGGAGCAACATTCACGTAATTTGTAAAACGTTTTTGATATAAATACTCTTTTAAGTAACTGGCAGAACATCGAAAGAAAAAAGAAGAAAACTATCTGTCATCTGACATTAAAATAATTTTATTATGACATTTTATTCACAGATTAGAAGATATTTACACCTAGGTACACCGCAAATAATATGTAAAGCCATTAACAATTTTATAGTTTAAATTGCCTGGGCATTTATGATCAAATCCTGCAAATATTACCTATTTATATTTTATATGTACTATATAAAGTGGTAGCAGAGCGGGGTTGTAACTTGTAAGCTGGGAGTCCGAAGCAACGAGCATCTACTATGTCAACTGCTTATGCTGAATGAAGAATATAATTTTATTATTATTATGTCCCTATCTGAAGCTGTGAAAGAGCTCTCCACCTCAGGCTACTGCTGAAAGACATGACAGCAGTGTTTGATGAATGTGAATGATTTTCAGTGATAACCAAGTGGCATTGAAGCTATGTGAAAATGCTATCCTAAGTAGCAAATTAAAACACATCGGCCTGAGAAAGCACTTCTTTATTATACAACCTGGAATAATTAGTGTGCGATACAAAGAAACTTCCAATACCTACCAGGGCATCAACATCTAAACCTAAGTAAACGCTTAATCATTGTGAGGAGGAGTGTTATTTTGAACCCTCTTTGTGACAAGCATGCAAACTTAAGAAGAAAATATAATTCATTCATATTTATCTTTTCTGACATAACAATCGTGAATTTTGTATTGTACGTACCTACTTATGTAAAATTTTATTTTCTACCGCAAATATAAAGCCGTTATAATTTTATATGTTTTTAATTATCTGGGCATTCATGATCACATCATATAATTATAACAGGTGCAAGGGGAGCGAGGCACCGGGTCCTAGGGGCAAGTTTTATTTCAGCACATCAATAGCACAGACTCGAGTGCGATATGAATGTATAATGTATGACGTTGCACGGAGTGGCAGCCGAATTAGGAATACTGCTTTTGAACTTGACGACATTCAAGGCTAGATAAGGCTTTTTAGTGCATTCCACAATGGGACAGATTTTCATTACCTACCTATTTATTTTAGTTATACCTATTCAGTAGCCTTTAGGTGCATGTGGTCCATATTATCATTTCGTCTAAAGTATCAAAAGGTACATAGTATTAAAACGACCAGTATCATTTCGTCTAGTTCATGAAATGGTCCATAGTATCTATTCGTCCATATGTCAATTAGTCTATCTCTGTGTAAAGAGCCTCGTAGGACCACATGCACCTAAAGGTTTTTATTAGGTAACTAAATCACTAGTCAAATCAAGGAAATAAACGCTTATATTTCTTCTAAATAAAAAACCTTTCGAACTTAAAATAAAATCACCTTTCGAACTTAAAATAAAATCACCTTTCGAACTTAAAATAAAATCTTATTATTATCCTTTGATTATACACTGACGGACTCATAAACTGCATCAAAGTAATAGACGACTTTGAAATAAATATTTTAACCAAGTATGCATACTTTCTATACAGATTTAAATTGTAACCTCTAGATTGGTTCGTGAACTTTAAAACAGCGTAGGGTCATATCTTTAAGTTTAAGTTTATGTACTGGAAAGGACCTTAAGACTTTTTTTGAAGAAAAAACAGAAATTTAAGAAAAATTGGTTTAATTAAAAAATTGTTTTTAACAATAGACACAAACTTTATGCAAGGGTTTATTTGTGTTTTAATAAGGTGTGTGGTGTGGTTCTGCAGTAGGTACTCGGGTGACCAAATTAAAAGTCTACTCACAGTTTGTAAGGGTCCATATATTCGGGTCACACACAACACAGTAGGTACATACACAGAACACAAGATTTAGTTCAGAAGGAGAAAGTTTATATAGCACAGCACAGAAGAATTTATACGCCACAATAAGATACAGATAAAGACAGAAAGATAGGTAGAATAATTCAAAGCGTAAACTAGGAATATTATAAACTTTTACAAAAGTATTTTATAAAATTACAACTGCGGGTCAGTAACTAATTTCTATGAATGCTAAACCGAGAGTGTCTATCTTAGATCATTCGTAACCGTTCACTGCATACCGCGCTGAACGAACATATTGGAGCGGGTCGCGTATTTCCAATGTACACTCAGCGTCAACCGGTATATGTTTTGTTTATATGTTTTGTGTAGTTAATATAATATTGTGTGCATATCTAATTTATAGTTTATTAAGGTGTATGAAATTATTAGATATATAAAATATGTAAGTTATTGTAAATAATTGTATATACATATAACATTAATTAGATAATGTGTAAATATGTAAATACTTAATAAATAACTGTAAATATGAATATATTGTATATAAATACTATAGGTAGCCCACATCACTCCCCTCCAGAGACCGTCAAGGGCGATAAAACTCGGTAAATTTAACGCGACGACCGGAACGAGTCTGATAGTTTTTTTTATCAATAGGGACATCGTTGTGGTCTGTCTCTTCTGCCAATATATATGCAGGTTTTAGACGATCGATGGAAACCGTGACAGGCCTTCCTTTAAATTCAATTTTGAAAAATTTATCTGCCTTGCTCAGCACTTTATGTGGACCTGTATAAGCGGGTTGAAGGGATCCACGCGACGCGTCTTCACGAAGGAAAACGTGGTCAGTGGTTGCCAAATCTTTAAAAATAAATATTTTGCCATTACTATGGCGGGAAGCTGGTACAGGCTGTAACTTCTGAGCAAAGGAGCGTATTCGTGCAATAAAATCGATGGGGTCAGTTGTAACACTTGTGTTACTTGAAGTAAAATATTCCCCTGGAAGGCGAAGTGGTTCGCCGTAAACTAGCTCGGCTGACGACGCCTGTAGGTCGCTTTTGAAGGCACTTCTGATGCCGAGTAGCACCCATGGCAAGGTCTCAGTCCATTTTTCGCTTGCATGACAAACTATTGATGCTTTCAACTGTCTATGCATTCGTTCAACCAAACCATTACAACATGGCCTATATGCCGTTGTGCGTTTGTGTTGAAAGCCTGCAATTTTAGACAGTTGTTCAAACAAAGCAGACTCAAATTGCCGACCTCTGTCTGTAACAATAGTAACAGGGCAACCAAATCGAGCTATCCACCCTGATACTAAGGCTTTGGCTACTGTCTCAGCAGTAATGTCAACGATGGGCATAACTTCAGGCCATCTCGTGAAGCGATCGACTGCTGTTAAGCAGTACTTATAGCCCTGAGACAGTGGTAATGGGCCCACTAAGTCTATATGAACTTGGTTAAAACGTGCCCGTGGTAAATTAAACGTGCCTAAAGGAGCGGTAACATGGCGGCTCACTTTAGCACGCTGACACGAGATACAAGTTCGTGCCCATTCTCGACAGTCTTTTCGTATGCCGGGCCAGACAAATCGTTCTGCCACTAATTTGGCAGAAGCTGACACACCAGGGTGACTGAGGGAATGGAGGCTGTCAAACGCTTGCTTACGAAGCATTTTAGGCACAAATGGCCGTGGAGGCGTTGTACTGATATCGCAGTACAGGTAACTACGGCTCCCGGGAATTTTTAGCTTCTCTAATTGCAGAGATGATCCTTCTTGGAGAAGGTGCTTTAGCTCATCGTCTGAGGCTTGTGATTCCGCTAAATGGTCAAGGCTAACTGGGGCTTGTAGTTCATTTACACGGGATAAGGGATCAGCCACTACATTATTTTTACCAGATATATGTTGCAGATCAGTGGTAAACTGAGCAATAAAATCTAAATGACGGAATTGCCTGGGAGAACAAGTTTTCTTCCTGTCATGGAACGCAAATGTGAGTGGCTTATGGTCCGTGTAAATCACAAAGTGTCTTGCCTCCAGCATATGACGGAAATATTTAATTGCCTCGTATATGGCTAGTAATTCCCTGTCATAAGGAGAGTATTTGACCTGGGAAGGACTGAGTTTACGGGAGAAAAACGCTAACGGCTGCCAACCATCCTTGTCTAGCTGTTGTAATACCGCACCCATTGCTGTGTCCGACGCATCGGTAACCAATGCAAGTTTGAAATTGCAATCGGGGTGAGCTAGCAAGGCTGCCTCAGCTAAACTAGCCTTACAGTCCTCAAATGCTTTCAGGGAATCGTCACATAACTTAATCGGGTGAGAGCCTTTAACATTGCCAACTAGAAGTTTATGCAGTGGGGCTTGAGTTTGGGCTGCTTGGGGCATGAATCGCCTATAAAAATTAATCATGCCCAGAAAGCGCCTAAGTTGACGTACATCTTTTGGAACAGGGAAGTTTCTAATGGCGTCAACTTTAGAGTCTAGTGGTTTGGTGCCTTCAGCTGAAACGCTGTAACCTAAGAAAGTTACTTCTGAAGCACCGAAAACGCACTTAGACGTGTTGACCACCATGCCGAAATCTCTCATCCTTGCGAATAACGTACGCAGTTGCTCCTCGTGTTGGACCTCACTACGAGAAAATACAAGGAAATCGTCCAAAAATGAGTAGCAAAAATCGAGACCCCGGGTCATCTCGTCAACGAAACGCTGAAACGTTTGCCCAGCGTTCCTCAGACCAAATCCCATGAAAGGCAGCTCGAATAGCCCGAAGGGTGTAGTTATAGCCGTCTTCGGTATGTCCTCAGGGTTGACAGGTATTTGGTTAAAAGCCTTTACAAGATCGACGGTACTGAAAACGTTGCAACCTGAAATGCTGTGAGCAAAGTCATGCATATGCTTTATTGGGTACCTGTCGGGTATGGTCCTGGCGTTGAGCAGGCGGTAGTCTCCACAGGGTCGCCAGCCATTATCTTTTTTAGGAGCTAAATGAAGAGGTGATGACCAAGGGCTGTCTGACGGTCGGGCAGTACCGTTGGCCATCATCAGTTGAAATTCCTGCTGGGCAATCTTCAACTTATCTGGCGCTAAACGTCGAGGAGAACAAGAAACTGGAGGGCCTGGTGTCGTGCGTATATAATGTAAGGTGTTATGTGGTGTAGTGCGATGTGTACCGGCTGGCCGAGTAATCTCTGGAAACTCTTTTAAAATTAAATGATACCTTGAATCACCAGTAGGAACCTTTACACTAGATATAGAGGAGTCTGAGTGATTCAAAGCAGAAGTACACATATTAGTATTACTATCTATTAGTCGTTGATTACGGCAATCAACGACTAAAGAGTAAAATGACAAGAAATCTACACCGATTATAGGTTTAGTTACATCAGCTACAACAAAACGCCATTTAAAGTCCTTACGTAGACCAAGATTAAGGTTTAACTCCACACAACCGTATGTACGTATGGCAGTTCCATTGGCGGCACATAGTTGATAATTGGTAGACGCACGACGATCACGAAGCAGACAGTGGGGGTAGACACAGAGGTCGCTTCCAGTATCGACCAGGAACTGCATCTTTGACGATCTGTCTGTCACGAACAGGCGACCAGTAGAGGTGGGGCAATCGCCAGTCGCCATTACCGACTGCCCGGAGCGTTTCCCGCCTTGTAGTCGCATGGCTTTATGCAGTGGTGTGCTTTAGCCCCGAACTTCCCGTGATACCTGCATAAGGGAAACTGCTTGTAGTTGGCCTCAGAACGGGTGGACGAACGGTTGCGGCTGCGATCACGACTCCTGCTACGCTGACGCTGCTTTGGTCGGCTATCTCGGAGTTGCACAGTAAGACGTTTCATAGCGCTCTTCAGTTCCGCTATTTCACTCGCTAGTGCATTGACGGTAGGTGCAGCTGCTGAAGTGGAAGCTACGTGAGATGAAGGTGCTACAATATCCTGAACCCGATCTGCAAGTTCAGCCAAGACCTCTAAAGTACTCTCCGGTTGCGAAGCCAACAGTGGTTGGATATTTGATGGCAGGCGGCTGCTCCAAATGGTGCGCAAAAAATCTTCGGGGACGTTCGGACCAGCTAAACCCTGAAGATGGCGTAGAAATTGAGAGGGCTTCCGGTCTCCAAGCTCCTCATGCATCAAAAGTTGCTTTACTTTACGCTCTTGTGAAGCTGAAAGTCGCTTAACTAGTTCTACCTTCAATTTTTCATATCGCATCTGAGCTGGCGGATTCATAATTATGTCCTTCACTTCTTTCGAGATATGTGGCTCTAGGTGTCCAACGACATAATTAAATTTCGTGACGTCACCGGTCACGTTAGCATTAGAAAACTGTGCTTCGATTTGAGCAAACCATAAATCCGGCTCCTCAGGCCAAAACGGGGGTAACTTTACCGACACACGAAATACGTCGCGAAGGTTCGCGGACACGTGTTCTACCGGTACATTCGAGGCCGAGGGTGTGGTTTGTTCAGCTTTCGACTCCTTTTCCATCATATTTAACGGTTCAGTAACGGGGTCACCAGTGTGGTGTGGTTCTGCAGTAGGTACTCGGGTGACCAAATTAAAAGTCTACTCACAGTTTGTAAGGGTCCATATATTCGGGTCACACACAACACAGTAGGTACATACACAGAACACAAGATTTAGTTCAGAAGGAGAAAGTTTATATAGCACAGCACAGAAGAATTTATACGCCACAATAAGATACAGATAAAGACAGAAAGATAGGTAGAATAATTCAAAGCGTAAACTAGGAATATTATAAACTTTTACAAAAGTATTTTATAAAATTACAACTGCGGGTCAGTAACTAATTTCTATGAATGCTAAACCGAGAGTGTCTATCTTAGATCATTCGTAACCGTTCACTGCATACCGCGCTGAACGAACATATTGGAGCGGGTCGCGTATTTCCAATGTACACTCAGCGTCAACCGGTATATGTTTTGTTTATATGTTTTGTGTAGTTAATATAATATTGTGTGCATATCTAATTTATAGTTTATTAAGGTGTATGAAATTATTAGATATATAAAATATGTAAGTTATTGTAAATAATTGTATATACATATAACATTAATTAGATAATGTGTAAATATGTAAATACTTAATAAATAACTGTAAATATGAATATATTGTATATAAATACTATAGGTAGCCCACAGGTGTATTACCCCCACGTGCCCTTATTACGGATTCTAATCGGTTCCGCATAGATTTTATAAGGGTTTTTAAAAGATCTTGCGGAATATTGTCCCATTCTTCTGAAAGTGCTGTTCTTAGTGCTGCCACTGTCGTGGGCGAAGGGTTTCTCGCATATACAGCTCTTTTTAAATTGTCCCAAACATGCTCGATGGGATTAAGATCCGGGCTGCGTGCTGGCCAATTCATTGTACGTATCCCAACCTCTTCGCAATAATGTTGAACTTGTGCAGCTGCATGCGGCCGGGCATTATCCTGCATTAAAGTAAAATTTTCGCCTATGAATCCCATGTAAGGCACCACGTGATCTTCTAATATCTCTGTTATGTAGCGATGTGCTGTCAAACCCCCTCTATTACCGTTTTGACGGACAATGTCTATGAACACAAGTTCTGTTCGCCCGTTCATCGATATGCCACCCCAGACCATACATGAACCGCCTCCAAAAGGAACACGCTCCTCAATGCAACTTTGAGCATATCGCTCCCCACGTCGACGATAGACTCTTCTGCGACCATCTGCACCATATAAACATGTCCTACACTCGTCCGTGAACAATACAGAGGCCCACTGCTCTTCTGTCCAATTCAGGTGATGACGCGCAAATCTTAAGCGAGCTTGTCTGTGAGCTGTAGACAACTTTGGACCATTTGCTGGTCTAAAAGGGGTGATATCCGCTTCCTTTAACCTTCTTCTTATTGTTCGTGCACACACGTTTACTCCACGCACTTCATTAAGCTCGGTTTTGATGTTAACTGACGTGAGGAAACGATTTCGCAGGGAAGTTATAACAATAAATCTGTCATCACGACCTGTGGTTGCTCGAGTTTTGCCTGTACCACGTCTCCTCCTGTAAGAACCTGTCTCTACAAACCTTCTGTATATTCTAGAAACCGTAGACTGGTTTAAATTTAAATTTCTACCAATCGTTCGTTGATCCCAGCCCTCCCGCACCAATGCTACAATTTGTGCCGCTTGTTCGGACGAAGTATCCATATTATGGTTCAAAAACTCTCTCGATGTGTTAAAAAACTAACCCAACAATTATGCTGGTAACAATAATTCAATTGACAAAACAAAAAAAATCAATGAGAATCAATTTAAAACTTTGCTATAAATAACACGCAAATCTGATACTACAAGTAAATTTTCTTTTCCCGGCTATATTCATTTGTTTTACTGCAGTTCTATTTTTAAATTTAATTTTTTTTTTAAGATTAAGAGCCAGTCTTTCCATATTTATATAATTTAATCTAAAAAGTTTGCATACTTATTATAAAAAATCCTTTTAGAGTAAACCTGAACTTTGATGCAGTTTATGAGTCCGTCAGTGTATAATGTCTAGATAGAGCCTCGTCCTACTGTCAACGGAAATAAAACGAGTCAACCTGTGCAAACATGTGTGCGTGCGGCCCGTGTTTTACACGTTGCATTCGTGCTTCTGTGTGCGTAAATAATTGATACCAGCTACAAGGAAAATTTCTCAAAAAACAGAACAGCCTCTGTAGCGTGACAGTAGTAAATGAGAATGGTATGCAAGGGGCACGGGTTCAATTCTCGTGCATATATTTGTTTGTGTACCTACATATGACTAATTTGCATAGGTCTGGGTACTTTCCACGCGATTCCTTTCGATTTCGATTGCGATTGCGATTGCGATTGCGATTTCGGATTTCGGATTTCGGATTTCGGATTTCGGATTTCGGATTTCGGATTTCGGATTTCGGATTTCGGATTTCGGATTTCGGATTTCGGATTTCGGATTTCGGATTTCGGATTTCGGATTTCGGATCTCGGATCTCGGATCTCGGATCTCGGATCTCGGATCTCGGATCTCGGATCTCGGATCTCGGATCTCGGATCTCGGATCTCGGATCTCGGATCTCGGATCTCGGATCTCGGATCTCGGATCTCGGATCTCGGATCTCGGATCTCGGATCTCGGATCTCGGATCTCGGATCTCGGATCTCGGATCTCGGATCTCGGATCTCGGATCTCGGATCTCGGATCTCGGATCTCGGATCTCGGATCTCGGATCTCGGATCTCGGATCTCGGATCTCGGATCTCGGATCTCGGATCTCGGATCTCGGATCTCGGATCTCGGATCTCGGATCTCGGATCTCGGATCTCGGATCTCGGATCTCGGATCTCGGATCTCGGATCTCGGATCTCGGATCTCGGATCTCGGATCTCGGATCTCGGATCTCGGATCTCGGATCTCGGATCTCGGATCTCGGATCTCGGATCTCGGATCTCGGATCTCGGATCTCGGATCTCGGATCTCGGATCTCGGATCTCGGATCTCGGATCTCGGATCTCGGATCTCGGATCTCGGATCTCGGATCTCGGATCTCGGATCTCGGATTTCGGATTTCGGATTTCGGACTTCGGACTTCGGACTTCGGACTTCGGACTTCGGACTTCGGACTTCGGACTTCGGACTTCGGACTTCGGACTTCGGACTTCGGACTTCGGACTTCGGACTTCGGACTTCGGACTTCGGACTTCGGACTTCGGACTTCGGACTTCGGACTTCGGACTTCGGACTTCGGACTTCGGACTTCGGACTTCGGACTTCGGACTTCGGACTTCGGACTTCGGACTTCGGACTTCGGACTTCGGACTTCGGACTTCGGACTTCGGACTTCGGACTTCGGACTTCGGACTTCGGACTTCGGACTTCGGACTTCGGACTTCGGACTTCGGACTTCGCACTTCGGACCTCGGACCTCGGACCTCGGACCTCGGACTTCGGACTTCGGACTTCGGACTTCTGATTTCGGATTTCGGATTTCGGATTTCGGATTTCGGATTTCGGAAATAATGTTGTAATACAAATCAATAAAAAGGAGGGACATTGGCTCCCCCAATCGGTACAAGGCTCCTCCAATCGAACCAAACGATGAATTTAAAAAACTGGCAACACTTAAAAATATGGCGCGTGATAAATGACATTATTGTCACTCCATCTAGACATATAAATAATCAAAGTTATTATCTTATTATTACAATGTATTTTTATAACCTTCATTTATTTCATATATATATTGCTCGCCTTTCATCTTCAACTTTTCAAATTTATTTTCAAATATTGATTGTACCGATCCTAGATTTTTGCACACCTCCTTCTTACATTCATGTTTTACTACGGCAACTTCATTTTTTTTCAATATCACTTTTACAAATGTGAGGTTTTTCGCGTATTATTTCATTTTCGTTTTTTATTGTAATGGTAGCTGAACATTCTAGTCTATTTGCACATCATCTTTTTACACTAACATTGTAACGAAACCCACCACGAATTAAAGTTTTATTGCCCCTTTGATTTACTTATTAAATCTTAATTTTAAATCCGGCCATAATTACAACACAAACCAGTTCATGTGATATAGATAGACACGAGGAAAATAATATATTATTATTACACTGACAAGACCAATGATATTACATATAAAAAAGAGGCAGATATGTTATTAAAGTGCGCCTGGTGAAGACGCGAAAACGTCCCAATTGGGACGTATCGCATTTAGTATATGTCTGGCAAACGCCGAGTTGTCACGTTTGTAAGCGCATAATAAAATTGCAACAAAAATGCCATCGTGTTTCTTAAAAAGTGTACAAATTACGATATTAAATTAATAAAACACGAGGGATCTCCTATCACATGTAAGTACATACAATATTACCGATTTATCAGTGTATTTCATTAAAATTGGTTTAATAATATTTTTAAAATAATGGCGGCAGAGAAAAAAGACAGAAACACTTTTTGATATAAGTACGACAAGGACACAACAACACTGCTTGCATAGATTATCAGTACAGATGCGACATAGGGTAATTTTCACTTTACTGCCTAGGTACTAAAGGAATAACTGACATGTTGTTCAGTTTTATTTGTTATTTTAAATTCAGTGACAAAATTTTTGTTTTATTTATTTGTTATCCTTTAAATAATTGTAATAACCTAACGTTTTTTTCAAGGTTTCCGACTAATGAAGTTCGACTTCAAGAGTGGATTGCAATTGTTAGGGAACAACGAAATGATTTTGACTGGACACCTTCAAAAAGCAGCAGAATTTGTAGCAATCACTTTGAAGCCACTGAGAGATATACTTCGAAATAAGGTCGAACATTGCTGAGGAAGAATATAAATAATTGACAAATATACCACTGTTCGGCTTCATTCTGCTCATAAAAATAATCCCGATATAAAAAACTTTCTAAGAGGCAGAAAAGAAATAAATTAAATTCATTTGAAGGCGTTCAATTTTTTATTATAACGTCATTGCGTCACTATGGTTTTATTTTCGAGAAGTTTCTTTATTATCTTTTTTAATTGTTATCATTTTCCGAAGTAAATAATGACGTATTATTTTTTCATCGAATTTAATTTCTTGCCTACCAAAGAAATACCCCTTCTGTTCAACAAAATCATAATCTATGCTAAAAAGCCATACTAGAACGAACGAGACGATTGCAGTCCGAATCATTCCGAATTATAGCTATCTTTTTTACTCACGTGCTTATCCCATCTTTCATACTACTTTAACGCTAATTGTCAACTATTGTGCACTGACACATTGCTGGATCAGATTTGAGGAGTCAGTTACTATGAACGTAACATATCTTGTATAAAATATCATTGGACAAGACACAATGTCATTCATATAAGTCATCTACATAGATATAGGTAGAACGCTCGCGCGCTTAGTAGATAGGCCCATGGATAGGCCATACCTACAGATTAGGCGTGTATACCTACGTTCCATTTTCGTGAATGAACGTATGGCCGACGGTTACTACGTTAGGGCTGTAGCTTCTAGTATCGTAATATTTGTCGATATCTTATATTTAGGAGTACCTATAGAAAAATGCTAGGCGCATGATATCTTCATGACGGTTTATGCGAAGAAAATAACAATAAAAATATTATAAGCATTTTTTATTTCAATATTGTCGATGTGACAGCTTATCGCATTGTGTACGATCGTGGTGTCTAAACCTGATGTCTAGAAAAGTCTGTATTACACATTTAAATATAAAAGAAACTTGTGATTAGTGCTATGTGTTGCATCAGAATCGGCAAAAATATTTTTCATATCATAAAATTCACACATAAATTTAAATATATATAAGTAATAACTTTCGGGGGTTCTCTTGTTTGTCAGGTGCATTTTAATTCATTTTTCCGTTTTTGTGTTATGTGTATGTTTACCACGCTCGATGAGACGTCGGCTGTTTAAATTCAAAACATAGTAACTCCTTAAAAACAAAATGTTCAGGAGAGCCAAAAAACGAGTTACTCACTTTGATTCGTTCCCCCGACGAAAGCAGAAGAGATAGCGATTTGGTGGTTTGACTAAAAGTTGTGTCATATTGTGGACATTTCAGTTTGTATAACTCGTAATCATTTAACTGTATAAGCACATTCAAATCACGCATACTTTATTTTTATTTGTGAATTTACCTAGTTAAGACTGTAAAAACAATTTCAAAGCCTAGTAAGTCTGCTTACTAGGTTATCAATTTGATTTTCTATGGTAAACGTAAAGACTAAATGAATTCATTAAACATAGTGTTTTTAACAATCCCAAAATACGCATGTGAATGCAGATTCGGTGGGTGATGATTTTGATTAAAAATATTGTTGAGTTATTAAAATATATTTATTAAGATACTTCAGAGGATTATTAAATTAAAACAAACTCTTAACAATCAACCAAAACTAAAAAAATCAACTTTATCTATAATATCATTATTATTGATAATACCAAACTACTCATTGATATTGGTAACGATTTGACCATCAGTCTGCAAATCTATGGAGTTATCACTCGTAGGTAGATTCAGCCAAAACTCCCTTCTGTTCGATGGCATTAGGGGGACCAATTTCGAGACAATACCATCTTTTTTTGATGATTTCACCCCTCGGGGAATAGTTGTTGAAAGTGGAGGAATTGTGTCGGCATTATATCTCTGCATCAAGAAGCTCAGTTCCTTGTAAGAGTCATCAAAATCTGTTTTATAGAACAGATTGCGTGATCCTTTGAGGAACTGAACTTCAACCAATAGGTTTAGCAAAAATGTGCAGAGAGGATCGTCAATGTTACGCCGTGGAACTCTTTTTTTTTGCCCACTGGTATGACTTGCATACTTGTATAACTTCTATGTTTTTTCTGCTGTTTCCTATAACATCTTTATAGTCCTCATAGTCGTAAACTGCATCTCGACGCCGCATCTCTTTTACTATGTTTCCGTGTACGCCATCAGCAGACATATGGGTGTGACCTTTCGTAAGAAATCTCAGAGTGATGGTATCAATATCAATGCACCCAGAATTAATTATTGTTACCAGCGCTGTAAACAAAAACCAATTTTTATTTTGCCCAGTGCAATTGTCACACCAAAGTGTTAATTTTTTCACATCTCTTTCCGAAGTAAGGAAAGCCATCAGTGCATCTACTATATTATTGGCATCTCGACCCATCATTGCTTCATGCCACACAACACACTTGCTCTTTACTTTTGCGTCTTTACATAATGGCGCAAACGTTAAATTGAAAGCCACTAGACGGCTCAAAAAGAATGAATCTTTAACTTTTGGCATATCTGGCAATAATGTCACTTTCTGAAGATCCATAGAAAAATAGTGTTCCATAGTATCATTACCTTTCTTCATATCTTCTATATATTTTTTTAAAGCCTTTTCAGCTTTAGCTTTGTGTTGAATGAAATCATTCTGTAAACTTTCGACAACTGATGAATCACTACCATTTTTAATATTTTCCTCGAATACTCCGCAATCAACACATTGATCTCCTTTGGGATATTTTAAGGAAACTTTCACTGATTTCATAGTATTTCTATAGGTTTCATTGGAACATTTGACATAAGGATTCTTTAATATAAAGTCAGTATGCATTGATTGTAGTGTAAGTGTTCGTGGCAAGTACCGCGTCAGTAGTGCATTGTTTCTTCTGTAGTGGCTCAATGCCGGGTTATAACTCATGATATGGTCTTCGATTGGTGTCCTTGATAGTCTAGGTTTCTTACCACCTCGATTCTCTTTAACTGATTCGTAAAATGTTTTCCTTTTTATGGCTCTACTTAACTCTGTAATAGGACCATCATTACTATGACCAAGAGTATTCAGGAAAAATGATTTACATACATTTATATCCTTATTCTCAAGACTAAATTAGTAAAACCTGGACTCGTTTTTTACGTGTCTTTTGTCTGAGTTAGGAACAGATGAACGTTTCTCTTTGACTGGTGCAATCTTTACACATTTGTTCAAAAACTGGCGGCGCTGAGTATAGCTAAGATTCCAGTAGCCATTCCAAATATCCTCTCGCTGTTTTTCTGTGAAGTTATTGCAATTTCGTCTACATTTACCGTCGCACCTTCTGGGTAACATGGGATGCCTCGTTTTATTTTCAAAACCTTTGCTACTTCTTTGGGATTACCAGCGATTTCGGTCAATGTACCTGTATCAAATATAGGGCCTGGATAATTTGCAGTGAACCGAGCTGGTGGACGGTAGCTACCTGCTTGTTCTGAGTCGATGAAAATAATTGTTTTTGGGTAAGTTGCAATGAAAATTGGCATTTCTGGTATGGGGTATTGTATTGGAAGTGGTTGGGGTAGATTTTCAATGACAAACGTAGGTTCTAGGTGATCGATATCTTGAAAACTATCCTCGGAATTATCATCAAACAAATTAGGTGCAAGTTTTTTTTCTACCAAAGGTACATAATCGGGTCAGCTACAGAGTCATCACTCAAATAAGCAATATCAAACTCAAAAGTACTATCTGAAATGATACTTTCGCAAATCGTTTCATTTTCGGTTGATGGTCCAGGGATAGGATTGTCGTAATCGATAAGAGTTTCATCATTTGTTCTGAAAGCGAAAAAAAGACCAAGCTATACACACACAACCAACACCGAAAACAAAAAGCACAGTAGACAGTAAGTATTAGTTCATTGTTTGGGTAGTCTCGTTTTGTATTATATATAGGTTTTGAAGTTAAGGGAATTTAGGCACTTAGGCAGTGCCAGTGGTGCTCACAATAGTTAAAATTATCACTGTAAGTAAATGTAATTTAAAAATCTGCCTCAAGTGGGCACGATGGCATTTTTAAATAGAACGGGCTCTGGTATCTTTCAATGAAAAATGGCAACCTTTGTCATAAACATACCCTATAAAACCAACCCTATGAAATGCAATCTTACAATTAATACATATTATTTAATTAGATACTTATAATTTACCAAGTAAATTTAGCTGTTTTTTTTTATTTTATTTACAAAAGTAGTAATTTATATTCAGTGAGGTCGTCAATAGCACCGCCTAAAACCACATACGGAACCACTAGGTTCGTCTTTTATTTTTGATCTTGCACTACTCAAAACAAAACTAGAACAAGACCAGAGCCTGTAGACATGTGGCAATTCATTGGCCAGCATTTAGTACGATAGAATGACGAATGTATGGGACTTGAAGCTTATGACGTTCGTAAACGCATCGTCATACATATCGGATCCCATACATTCGTCATTCTATTCATCAAAATTGCCACTTGTCCAGGGCGCAGGCCTGCTTTATAGAACAAAGTGGAGTCTACCCAAAACAGTAATAAAATATTAATTTGTTATTTTATCTTAGTAGATAAAAGCATAAAACTCCTCATACACAATTCCCACATTACAACATAGCCAGGTAGTGAATAAGTTAACATTTTTAGTAGATAATAGCAAAATATGCCCTTAAAATAATCAAAATCAGCTTTAGCACATTCATTCCACGAAAGCCACCACATCATATTAGTTTTGTTAGCTTTGATATGAAGATAATGCAATGGTAACTTCATTTTTAGGTTAGGTCACGTTTATTTTACATTTTCGTAATTATAATGAAAAAGTTATTTCTTACCTGCATTCCTTTTGGTTCTGTAAAGCACGCATTATACGCCTGGACCGATAAAATTGCTGATAACTCATTTTATTATTTTTTAACACGGAGCGAAACACTCATGCGCAGGTGTCACTTGACATACTAAATAAAATTTCTTTGACCTTACGATTGGCGCCAAATTCAAAAACCTAGCAAGTTGGTTTTTCAAATTCATAACACAGTAACTCGCTTGAACTACTAGGTTTTTAAATTTGTATTCTGACATACTATGCTTTGAATTTGTATTTCAAGGAAATTTTCGTAATTATGCCAAATTGCTTAGACTTGCTAAATTATTTTTTTAAAATTACGTATGAAACTGGGTGTTTTAAAGTCCACATCACTTCGATACTGTCTAGTAAGTCTAAAAACATCAAAAACCCGTTTTTTCTCAAAACATGACTTACTGTGTTTTGAATTTGGACAGCCGAC